>OU753553.1:15000000-20000000 GCA_916701695.1 Agrochola macilenta | reverse complement strand
ATTCTGATTGTTTATCTGTCATTGTGCCTATTCTTCCGTCGACAAAACCCGTTTCTATTGTGGTCATGCTAATCGGGGGTTTACACGTGTCGATTTTAGCTGTGCGGCAAGCTACCAGTCGCATCGCTTGTAAAAATCGAATCGCAACTCTAATTACATCGGTCGTCAAAAATCGCGATCTGTACCGACAACGTAGCGGAGCAACACGGCGCAGAACACACCTCATGCGGCGGGCGATCGCCTGCAACTGACCTTTTACACGGTCGATTTTAGTCACCCGCCGCATGCGGCTTGTTGCCGCACGGCAAAAGTCGGATGGCACCCAACTTTAGGGCTTGCGATTTTAGTCACTTGCGGCCTAGTCAATTTGTCATTTAAACGATCCGCACGGCTTGCCCGCACAGCGAAAATCGACCCGCGTAAACCTCTAAAAGCGCGCTGGTGGCGTTCTGTAGTATCTCAATACTCAATACTTTATTGCATTCCATAATCTATACATATAAAATGCTTTGTCCTGAATGACTGACTGACGGATCAACGCACAGCCTAAACCGCTGATCGTAGGGACCTGAAACTTGGAGAGTGTGTTTTTTGTATGACGTAGGCATCCGATAAGAAAGTATTTTTCGAAATTCTATCCCTAAGGGGGTGAAAAAGGTGGGCAAAGTTTGTATGGGACAACGTGATTCCTTGGTCCAATCTACTTCAAATTTTGCATAAACATTCTTTAACAGTATTAATGGAAGACCTGTTTCGTATTTTATTGAAATTCATCCCCTACCGGGGTTAAATAGGGGTAGAAAGTTATTTTGGGAGTGATTTGCTTCGAAGTTGATATCAATACTCCTTATTGCTTTTGATTTAATTTACATTTTATTTTGACACATGACATGTTTGAAAAGTCAATCCGATTTTATTAAAAAAAGGTTGAACTCGCATAAAGGCTTGATGCTTGCAATGCAAATACTCTTTCAAATTGGAATGTCTCGAAAGTCACCGTACTATACATATTAGTACCGCATTTGAAGGTTTCTAAGCTTTACAGAGGTCTGTATTTATTCCTAGGATTCCCCTAACACCATCAAATTACCCCTTCGAATTCAAGAGAGTGCAGTTTCCCATCAAAGTATGCTTCGCAATGACTATAAACAAAGCTCAAGGTCAAACTCTTAAGGTAGCGGGAGTAGACTTAAGGGAAAGCTGCTTCTCCCACGGCCAGTTGTATGTGGCATGCTCCAGAGTAAGCGCACAGAGTAGCCTGGTGATTCTAGCACCCGAAAGAAAAACAAAAAATATTGTTTACAAAGAAATACTGCGGTAGGTATTTCGATTTCGTTGTAAAAAGATAATACACCCGTGTAACTTTCGCCAGATAGCCGGCCGAGCTTCGAATTCATAATTTTTTTTTTTCAATTTTATCTCAAACTCAAACTCAAACTCAAAGCATTTATTTCAATTAAACCATTTACAGGCACTTTTGAATTGTCAAGGAATCGGTCAGTCAGAAATATGAAGCTAGTTGCCCATTCCAAAGCGTAGTAGGTAGGTACGGGGTACGTAGGTATGGAGAAGAACGGGCAAGAAACTCCACGGACACTCTTTTAAATAAATTGTTACAAAGTATTTGTTACATCATTCATGTTGAAATTAAACATGTGAGAACAATGTAGAAAGACGTGCACGTTAGAAGCGTCCGTAATAAAAATATAAAACAAAGAACAATTCAAAAATTTAAATCAGCCAAGGCAGCTAAGAGTTGACCTGTCCCAACTGACGGCGCCCGTTCACGAACATGACGCATGGATTAGCACCATTCAGCTCAACCATTTTGAAGGGAGCTAAATGATCCAACACACGCGCCACCATCAGCGAGACATGTGAGTGAGCATGACATACTCACAGCCACCAGGGCACATTCAAGTCAATAAAATACGTATTACCCGGTAAATGTTAGCTCTTTAGTACATAGTACTCACACCTGTGCTCTGAAATTATGTAATACAAAGGAAATTGATTTTATACAATGCAAAAATAGTCTTAAACTCTTCAGCAGCTCCAACAGTGTTTTCAAATGTTAATCAAATAGTTGTGTTTGTGGAGCAGGACCAGCATTGAGCGAGTTTTTTATTTAACTATATCCCTACACTATAATAAAGATTGTTATATTTTATAATTATTCAAACATTTTAACATAATAATTTATATGTTATAACAAAATTAATACCTAACGTAAAAAAACAATAAAAAATCCTATTAGAACCATTTTTGACTTATACGCGGACGAAGTCGCAGGCAAAAGCTAGTGTGAGATAAAACAGTTGGTATGTTAGACATTGTATCAATCATGGACCCTGTCGGGAACAGCAAAGTTAATTAAATGATAATAGAATCTCTCATATTATATTATATTTATTTATTTCTAAACATATTACATTAAAATGTTATGCAGCTTCTTTGGTATTTATATTTTGTATCATAATTATATTTAATGGCGTAATTATAATCCTATTTGTATGATTCTTAATATTTGGGTTTAATTTATTGCATGGTTATACTAAAATTATAAAAATATTCAAATTATTAGTGTGTCTTTATTATTGAAATGAGATTTAATTAGCTATTTATTATTTTCTGAGTTTATCTTGGACATTACTGACATCGGTGAAGGAAAACATCGTGAGGAAACCTGGACGTTATAGTTAATATATGTCTGAAATCACCAACCCGTCTTGAGCAAGCGTGGTGATCAATGCTCGTGCCTTCTCTATATGAGAAGAGGCCTTTGCCCTGCAGTGGGACAGTAACAGGCTGGTATTATTATTATAATTAATTTGAGGAGCTCGTGGCTAAGTAACAATAGCCGCACTGGTTGATCCATCAGGTTAAGCTACGCTTGCCAGGGTTGGTCAGTGGATGGGTGACCATCTTTACATACCGAGAATCCTCCGTGCCTCGGAAAGCACGTTAAGCCGTTGGTCCCGGCTGTCATTCGTGGATCTTTGACAGTCGTTACGAGTCGTCAGAAGCCCGAAAGTCTGACACCAGTCTTACCAAGGGGTATCGTATTACCCAGTTACTGGGTTGTGGAGGTCAGATAGGCAGTCGCTCCATGTAAAATACTGGTATTCAGCTGCATCCGGTTAGACTGGAAGCCGACCCCAACATAGTTGGGAAAAGGCTAGGCAGATTGATTTATTATAATTAATTTAAGTTTATAGTATTTACGCGTTTTTTAAATAAGTAAATTTATTAATTCTAATTGAAAATTAAAAGAAAATGTCGATATTATGTCAAAATGTTTTTATTGTTGTTGAAATTTATCGTCAAAGTATTCGTCAATAGTGTAATAGCTTTTAATTATTAGGAATTGTTTCAATTTATTGATAAATATATTATTGTTATTAGTATTTTGAATGTATTCCGGTAACTTATTGTATATTTTAATAGTCATATTCAACAAATGCACTGGAAGAATGCATTTTTAATCGTGAAGTGGGTATGTTAAGTCTATTTTCATGTCTGAGTGATATTTTAGTTTGAATATCACCTCTTTTAGTATAGAATTGAGGATATTTTCGTACAAATTTACAAATTTCAAGTATGTAGAGGGAAGGCAGGGTTAATATTTTAAGGTCTTTAAAGTGGGGTTTACAGGAGTCAGTTGCTTTGATATTCATTATTTTTTTTATTTTTTTTCTGCATAGTGAATAGTGTCGGTGCGTCTGTGCTATTTCCCCATAATATAAGTCCATACTTTAGCCACGCGAATGCGTACGCATAATACGTAACCAGTGCTGTTTTAAGGTCGGTTGTTTTCTGTCAAGAAACTATCCAAGTTCAAATTAAAATTATATAACGAAATTAATATGAGAACTTGGATAATTTCGTTCTAATTTTTAGAATATGTGATTTCCAATCTATGTGTGAATCTATGTCAAGGCCTAAAAGTGTGAATTTATTTACAGTTTCTAATTTTAAATCGTTATATTTGAAGCTAAAAGAAGTTAAAGGGTTTTTTTGTCGTGGGTGGAAAGTTATTATTTGTGTCTTGTTAAAGTTAATTTCAAGGTTGTGTTCGTTAATCCAGTGTGTTGTAGTGTCAAGTATAGAAGTAAGTTTTTGGTTTAAAGGACAATGACCAAGTGACTAAGGTACCTAGTATCGGTATGAAACATGCAGTGACTCAAAGATTTATGGTTTAATTAAAAGGATAATTTTAGGGCTTTCAGATGTAATTTACCATTTTACCATAATTCTCGGCATTACACGGTAATTAGGTCTCAAAATCTAGGTTTAGAATCGAATCTCTCGATTTTTGTCACAATGTATGCTGTTAAATTCAAAATACGAATTAGTCAAAATAACGTTTAAGAATTTTCAATGCTCGTCAATTCCGAAATTCATTTCCGACAATGTTTATATAATCATTAAACGTTCACGTTAATGGAACCTATACGTTACGTCATGGTTAAAACCATAAGATCGAAGTGCTGAACATTTTTCAGTAATCTATGTGACATAAACTTATAAACATAGCTAATTAAATTAAATCCAAATTGCAAAATAATATTGGCCTAGTAGTAGAGATTAAAACAAAACATATAAATGAAATAATTCAATTAATTATACAATTATAATAAACAATTTTAAAAGTAAATACCTATCGGTCGAGACTGTACTTAAAACTAAACGAATGGGACGTGCATATAAGCTAGAAAGAGAAAGCCCGCCGTTCTGTCGCCAGCATATTCTGCTCAGGATGCGCGCGCATAGAATCTTAGCACATGTTTGTTCTGTTATCAAATAGTTTCTTTTGATGAATGAAACAGGCAAAGGTCTCTAAAACCTTCTGCCTTTCGCATAACCAAAAAGTTTGCTTATGTACTTTTAACATCTTAACAGATTATTATTACAATGTAATAATAATAATTAGTTGTTATTAATATCTGTTGTTACTAATTATTCAACTATAATTTTAATAATTGGATGCGTAAATTAATTATTTTGCGTAAGTCAAGAAGGTTTTATTGTTTACATACTCTTTGAAGCCAATGACATGTGACATTACGTGGGTGAAAAAAACAATTTAGAGGTAAAATAAAAACTGATACTTTTATGGAGTTTTTTATACGGAGAATTTAAGGAATCGCATTACTAGATAAAATTATTATATTTAAAAACAAGATTTATCAACATTATAAACTTAAGTCACCACAGAACAAATAGCGATACCAGAAATGGTCAATCTCTTTTATGTTATTATCACATTGATTATCACATGAAGTTAAGATCGATATATCTGCCTACCCCATGGGAAGAAGGCGTGAGTTTATGTATGTATGTATGTATATCCTACAGCTATAAGTATTAAATGATTTCTCTCCCCTGTTTACCCGCCGGCAGAGATGTAGACGAAGCTATACATCATATTGTGGATGGCTACAGGTCTAACGCGTGATGGATTACACGCAATGACTCGGGTCACGGCTGATGATGCGTTTATTTGATTCAAGATTCATGAAAGCATTAATCTAAGCGATTTATTATGTTCTCTAGAATCGCCGATCAATATATAAGTCCATCGGGTCCACATGCATCGTATTCTGGACTAAATTATTATTTTTAAGGTGAAAACTTCTTTAGGCGCGTTGAGCGATTTTTGGTAGGGGATTACCTTATGGATGCGCGTCACCGACATGCTTGCGCCGTAGTGTTGTACTATAGAATAAAGAAGGATAGATGGCGCTAATACCAGCTTTATATTTTTTAAATTTAAATTTGAAGTGTGTTATTCTTATCATAAACTAGCGCAAGCAAAGACAGAATATTATGTACGTTGAGATTTATAAAAGTTATGATATGAAATACTTTAAGACCGCTGCTGCAATCGGGAGATAGTGCGGTTTTAATAAGCTTATAGCAGCTTCATGGTTTTTAAAATTAAGTTTCTCAGATAAGTTTTTTAAGTAGAAATAACTGTCCAAAGTCCTACTATCAGTTACTACCCAGTAGGTCAGCTATATACGACGTTTTTATGTCATGTGGGTGTACTATAGGTACATCTTTGCCTAACCCATCGGGAAATATAGGCGTGATGTTATTTTATGTTAGTTTGTTTTTAGTTTTCTGCTAATCATTTCTTCTTTCTTCGTTATCATCACAGTCCTACCCGTTTCCAAAGTAGGTACTATCGAAGAACTTCATATCTAAGCAGTTTGAAAACACAAATCCCGTGAACACGATGACCACATTTACTACCGCCCCGGTTCTATAGCAGCCGAGCGCCGCAAGCAGAAATAGTCCTTATGGTGTATAGATATGAACTTCTTCGATATCGAAGAATTTCATATCTAAGCAGTTTGAAAACAAAATCCCGTGAACACGATGACCACATCTGTTATCGCCCCAGTGCTATAGCGGCCGGGCGCTGCAAGCAGAAATAGTCCTTACAGTGTATAGATATGAACTTCTTCGATGGTACATCTGAGGTAGCGACTATTTTCACCAGGCCTCAGAATAAAAAAAATCCATCGCCCTTTTTATTAATATTTCATTATGAGCAACATTGAAAAGCTTCCTGAATCCACTGGTAATGCTTTCAATCATTTCAACATAAAACCATCAAAATAAATTTAGCTGGCCATCAAACGCGGTAGGCGCGGTTATTAAAATCATTTTCATAATCCTGATTAAAAGCTCTCGTTTTGCGCGGCAACAGAATCAGTTTGGTTTGATCGATGGGATGATTGCGTTCGATGATCCATTCAGCTTAATGAGGAATTATGATCGTGTTACATTATTTTTCGATCTCTGTTATTATTTGTTTGATAAACTATACAATCACAGGGTGTGGGAATCGGAATGTCCTAAAACCAAAAATTCGAAGACATCCACCAATCTGCAATTCTGCCTTGGGACCGCGTGGTGGATCTTGTTCCCTCCCGCTCAACAGACGAAGCCTGTGTCCCAGCAGTATAGGTTAATTATACAACACATAAGCGACTGATTATAAAATTCCTAGCCTGGTTTTGGTTACTCCTTGACTGAGGGTATGACATTTGATGTAACAGATTCCAAACAATTACTACAGTGTCTGTGTAATCCCGCCTCGTCTTGGAAAACTGGGACAGTGAGGATCCCATCAAATCTTCCAACGCAAAGATAATTTCTTCGTTATTACAGCGTAATTTAGTTTCTAATACAAGCACAAGACGGATTGCCATCTTCCATATTTTCTTCTGTTGTTAATACATTAACTGCCATTTGTCTGTACTCTTGTTTTTCTCCGTAACTATATTACTCTGTACATCATAGTATGAAGGATATCTTATTTGTACTATTTATACGTCAGTCCCGAACCTTTGTAGGCTAAACATGACACAGGATTATTGTCCTTTGTGTCCACTAAATAAATCTCTCAGTAACTATCATAGGTTAATGCTCGTGGCAAAATTTTGCCCTTGACGTTATCGTAATCCCGCTTGGGGCGACTTGACGGCCGTTGGAGGGTTTCGGAATAAAGTAGATGTGTACAGTAGGCTTACTTACAGAAAGGGTTTTATAATATGCACAGGTAATCCAAAAGTTCAGGCCATGTTGTGTGGTGTTGCGGTTTTCATAAGGCTTATTTATAAATAACTATTTATAAAGCTGACGTTCTAGATGTCTTCGTTGGTAACCGCCGACCTGCGTGCTTAGCGCCCTTGCCAGTTTCCTGGCACGTAAGCTATGAGCACTCAGCAATCCACCTGCAGTGCGACTTTAGGCTCTGACAGAACCGAACCACTGCAGTTCCAATTGCACGCGATTCTTTTGTTTCTCTCCATGTCTTAGTGTGACGTGAGGTCATTATCGCGTATGGCGTGAAGTGGTGCTTTTGTCCTTCTAGTTTTAGTGGACTCGTCTCGTCAGAGGTAACCTTGAACCTGTCAGTCGCGCTGTTAATTCAACCCTAATGGAAGCCCGATTGTTTAATGCGATTGCCTTATTTTGGGTAAACGGGTATTAAAACTTTGCTTAACAAACTCTACCAAAGTTATATTTTTGAATTTATAGTTATTTTGAGTAACGCGATTAAGTAAAATATTATCTTTGGAAGCATTTTTTTATAGACGTTGACTCATTAAAGTCTTAATTGACAATGTGATTTGTGATATAAATTATGTGCAAGACTAGGTACTATGAGCATAGCGTTGCATATCGTTGCGTTATGGAGGACCATCATTCCTATATGGGTATTAATTTTAGCAAGAACTGTGGAGTTGCATCAATCTACCTACAACCCCATTGTGCTTATAAGCGATGAAAGGTTTTATTAGTTATCAGGATCCCTACAAGACTTCCGGGGATGGCTAACATAAGTACGGTACTTCATATGAATAAGGTATGATCCTCAGAAAAGGAATGGAAGCCACATGTGGATATAATGTCCGGAAATCACTACAATGGTGGCAGTTTACGACCGAAGCCAATGTATCCGCCGACCGGATGTTAGAGTCGGTCCGATATCTTATTGACTACAATTGAATAAACTTCGTCCTGTATATTTATAGATCTGTCTGCTTTAAAACCATAACCGAATGCAGTTTTTGACAACCGAATTTCGACTTCATCAAATCAACACCCTAATTGCGTAATACAGGATCAATCACTCAATCAATTAGGTAGCAGACCGAGTGCTGTAAATGAAACTACTAATAGTCCTCAAACTTTCAACTGACTCCTGTACTGAAAGAAAAGCTTTAAGGAGGACCCGTTAGAAGTTCAGGAGCGCTATTTTCTGCTCTAGACAGTGCCAATCCTAGGATCCAATAAAGACAAAGCTAATTGCGTTATACTTTAACTCCGTTAGCATTCGTTTCACCATTTCTCTATGCACTGCGGAACCTCGAAGCCTCAAACATCAGATGAAGCGTAAAATAAACTCCCGTTTTGCAAAATTGAATTGAAAAAGTCTGTCTACGTTCCAGCCAAGCCATGGCTTCGAGTGTTTCACTTGAATATTGAAATATTAAGCCGTGTTCAGATTTACTTGCAGCAGTCGTATGCGCTGGGAAATTCATCACATGCTGCTGTGATCTACAAGCCAATATGTCAATACTGTACGCTGTACGTGGGGAAACTACTAATGCGTCGTCACATTGGTTCTTGGTCGAACTACAGGCTATTAAGCGAGTACATGGTGTAGCAGATTTGTAGAACATGATCGATTTCGTTTCTGACTAAGAAGCTGCGCGTTCGGCTGTAGAAACTTGTTTTGCTGAAAATCAATAAATATAGTTTTTTGGCTCTCTGTATTTGGGGCGTAGATATGCTTAACTATAAAGTGACACATTACAGAGTATATCTGACTTCAGGCATATGAGAACGTGTTTAGATTACAGTTGAGCTTTTGTTTGATTACTTCGCCAGGTTAGAGTGTTAGAAACTATTAATCAAGTATGTCTTTACTTTAAATATTCAAAACGTTCACATATTAATTTCGATCTATCATAAATTATTTGATTGCCGAATCCATTGAAGTTGCAAGTCTGTTCACAGAATTATCAATACACAACTGCTGCTAGAAATATTGCACGATAAATATCTAACAAAGCGTTCTAGAAATTGATTGAATGAAAACACTTGATACGGTTTGTGGTGAATAAAAAGGTCTAATTCCATACATACATATTCCACTTTTTTCCACGAAGCCAAATGAAAAGAGATGTAACAAACATTTCCCACCAAATTGAATTTCGATGCCGTGCAACTCGTAGGGTTGGCAGCACACCCAATAGGTCCTAGGTAAAGGTCCGCAGCTTTCGATTTTTTATACTTTCCCAAACTTAAATACAGTAGGTATACCGGTATATAGGTTGTAAATATGGCATATCTAATTTGGGAAAACGTTGTCTTTATCTTTATAAATTATCAATTTACTCGTATCATATACCTTTATGATATGACAGGTCTTTCTGTACTGTATTACTGCAAGACTCAATACGAATTCTAATCCTGAAACTATAAAGATTTGTTCAGCATTTACCTTTAGCAGCTCTTTCTCATTATTTGTATTATCTCATCCGGTCCATATTTAAACACTCGCTAGCCGCAGAGGGTCATCTGGCAGCCCTGCTAACACAATTTCAGTACGAATGTCTTGGTGTGTTTGTGTTAGGGTTTTATTTTTGGGCGCGGCGCAAACAACCCTCGCTGGAAGGTGATTGGATGCCTGCTTCTGATATGAATTTGTTTACCTAAAATTAACATTCATTTTTACAACTTTTCTTGATATTGATTCGGTTTTTGTTGCGGTATTATGTATGGTAATTTTGTGAGTTTTGCGAGGAGAGTTCATCAACAAAATAAATTTTGGAGGCAGGTAGATAAAGGTCACACAATCTTAATCATGAAAACGCTAAGCTTATAATATAGCATAATCATCCTATAATGTTCCCACTGCTGGGATCAGGCCTCCTGTCAGAGGGAGTTGGCTGTAATCTACCACGCGAGCTACAGTGCGGGTTGGTAGATACTTAGCTTATAATATGTTACAATAGATATATTACTGATGAACTATAGCATACCATGAAATAAGGTAGTGGTCATAAATATTTAAAACTTAAATTAAAACTCTTTCCCAATACAGAACACTTTCCAATGTGACTTCCTGACCTTTGAAATGGCTTACCTTTCCCCATTAAAAAATTAATCAGCTTACTGTTAATACGTGTGCCGCACAACCGTCGAGCAAGTGTTTAATCATGCGCGCCTCCTGGATTATCCTTGTTGCGTACAATCGTGGACAAATTACCGGCGTCCTCAGCAGAGGGTAGGGATGTCAGCTATTTTTGGATTGCTTTCATCAACTATTCAGCTTGTTTGTTAGTCTTTCCTTTATAAGTGATTGTAGTTGAACACTTCATGAGTTGGCAAATTAACAAGAAAGGCCAGCATAAAGTTAATACATCATTATCATCAGTATATTTTCTGCACAACATAGGTCATCAAACATGACCAGAATAACGCTATTCTGTGCCTGCTTCCAGAAAAGTTATTTACCGGTACAAAATAACAACACGTTTTATATACCGCCAAAAGTTTAAAATTAGAAATACACGGAATTACGGGCTAAGGCTGCCTGTCCATTGAAGCGGGGCGAGGCAGCGGAGTCCTTTCCGCTGCCATTCTCCTGAATGGCAGCGGAGTGGAGTGGAGTTAAGGACAGTGTTTGTCCATTGATGCGGAGTGAGGTAGCGGAGCGGAGTTACGAACTGTGCGGAGCGAGGTGGCGGAGCGGTGTTACGGACTGTGCGGAGCTAGACCGACTTCTCGTATTTTTCCACATCGCCTCTCCGTTTCCCCGCTCCGGTTCCCCGCTCCACTTCTCCGCTCCGTTTCTCCGCTCCGCTTCCCCTGTCCGCTTCCCCTCTCCGTTTCCCCGCTCCGCTTCCCGGTTTTGTATGAATGTTTAAACTAGTTCGCAAATCCCTGTCCACTGAAGCGAAGCGGAGTTTTTGTGCAACTCCATTGGTTAATATTGGCACACCGCTACTCCGCTCCTCTCCTCTCTGCTCTGCTCCAGTGGACAGGCAGCCTAAAACCTGAAATGATGTTCCAAAACGTATTTTTGTTTCTGTCAACCCTACTCACGGAGTAACTTCGTTCAATGAATGAAATTTAATTCAAACTGAACTTGAATTCGCAAGTATCAGCAGAGGCCTTAACTAAACAAGTTCGGGATGATATTAGCGCAAACGTGTTTGAAATAATTTGTCCCTCCGGATTAGTTTAAATGAAGTAATTCAAGGGTTTTGAGTTTGCTTAGCAAATTTGCGGTTCTATTCTATTACTATCTGCTATCTAACCTGTATTTTCCCTTTTCCAAATATTCTGTTCTCTGCTAATACGAGCCAGCCATCTTAGAGTCAAGCTCGTCTCGCCAAATTCGCCTTGGTTTGACGCTGTCGCCTATCGTACTCAAAATTAAGCCATTTATTTCAATTAAACCATTTACAGACGCTTTTGAACTGTCAAGAAGTCAGTCAGTTAGTCAGAAAGTTGAAGCCGTGCCAAAACTTAGATCTCTATGAAGAAGAACAGGCAAGAAGTTCAAAGGACGCTCTTTTAAATCAAGATTTTACAAAATCCTGGGACATCATTCTTGTTACTTCGTTCTGTGCGACCCACTTGGTATTTTAGCAGGGGTATTACTTCTAAATATTGTGAGTAAACCAGAAAAACCATGAAAGTAAAGGATTGGAGACCTTTGTGATTTCAATCACGATAACCGAATTGTTGCCATAATCCGAAATCGAGCGTTTCACATCAATCGGATAAAATAATTTTTTTACTCCCTAAATCAAAACAAACAGAGGAATTCCTCTGTCCATCAGTAGATTTTGAAGCAGATAAGTTACCGGGAACAGTCCTTTATAGAGCATTGAATTCCATCATAATTTCCAGTTAGTACCAATAATATTGAATTTTGTAAAATCAAATAATAGAAATATAAATAGCACTTCATTAAAGTGCTATGATTTTACAAAATTCAATATTCCACTTCTGTTTTAATCAAAACATTTCTGTGAACTTTGTTAATTAGTTTATTCTAGCTAGTCGGATTTTAGGTCTCTTTGCATAACGAACCTGTGTTCATATATCAAGAGGATTAGCTGTAGTAAACCGCAAGCAAAGGCTGGTGCTTATGCGTAAACGTTAGACTAACATAGCAGTATGTAATAAGCCCAGCTTAGATATACAGAGCGGGCTATGTGCGATATAGGCTACTAACGGCTATAGACACGGCTGTATATAGCCTCATTTGGCCAGCTTGCACGGAATTCAACTATTGTAGCATTTAGTGATTACTTAGTCTCGACAGAATCTTAAATAGTTGGTGCAGTTTTAAGTGCATGAGAATACCTTCAGTCCTTCGGATCAGTTATCGAAGTTGTAAGCTATAGTTATAACAACACTACACTTAATAATATTTTATGAGAACGTTGATAAGACAGATGAAGTAGGATTTGGCATTCTTTTTGATGCCAGACACATGGTGACCTACCTATGCATATGGTAGTCAAAGTTTCACATTGGCCAACATTTTTGGAAAAGTTTTTGTTCTTCTATTCGACGCGTCCATTCTCTCGATGTAACTGCATTATTCTCGAAACAGCACACTCGTAGGCACTTTGACATCGCGATGTGCTAACTTTTGTTACGTAGATGTAAAGTTTTAACTCGTTTTATATTGTGGAATGTGGACTCACTCACCGTTAGAATTGTATCCTTGAAGCTTTTCGATTTACAACTTTTGGTGTTTGATTATGTGACTGATAGCTTTACGAATTCTAGGTACCTACCTCAAAGTATTTGACAAAATATCATAGTGAAATTCCTCGTACATTCTACATTGTTGTGATCGTGATTGATCATGAAATATAAATTCACACTAAACCGAATAATATAATAATACATATCATAGCGTGTCCTTACAGTTAACTAATCAGTTTCATTATTTTCTTGTCAACAGGACATCGACAACCTAATGACCGAAGGCAACAAATCAAGAACAGTTGCTGCAACAAACATGAACAGCGAATCATCACGATCTCACGCAGTCTTCAGCGTAGTACTAACTCAGACCTTGACCGACGCCGCGACTGGCGTCTCCGGCGAGAAAGTAGCACGATTGTCGCTCGTCGACCTGGCAGGCTCTGAAAGAGCAGTAAAGACGGGCGCTGTCGGCGACCGGCTGAAAGAAGGCTCTAATATTAACAAGTAAGTATTGGTGTAAACAACAGTATTGCTCGTGTTAATATAAGCTGTATGGTGCTTTCTGGTGAGAAAGTCCCAGGATTGTCGCTTGTCAATCTCGCGGGGTCTGAGAGGGCAGTGAAAACGGGCGCGGTCGGCGACGGGATGAAAAAAGCCTCGTATATTAAAAAGTATGTGGAAATAGGAAAAATAGGAGCTTTAGAGGCTGTGAAAACGTATTTGACCGTCGTAGATTACATTTAGCTTTTCTTGCCGGTTCCTCATAGATAGGAACGGTTTTTATCAAATACAAAAGCTGAACGAAGGTTTCTAGGAAGCATTATAAAACAATAAGTGTTGTTATAAGATTCAATTGAAGGCCTAAAATATTAATAACGCTTCATATCCCTCAACCTCGCTGACGTGGTGAGGCTTCGAAACTCACGTGCATCATCATATTTATAACTTTACAACATTGCTCTACTTACCTATTTCAGAAACTGAAAGCAAACGGAACACGTATACATTATGAAGTGATAGTGAGTTTGTTCCACTTTCCAACTCGACTGTTGGACTCTCAACTCTCCGTGGAATTGTTCTTATACCTATATCTAGCATTGTACCTTATCCAACATATGGGATGCGAGAATCTCCCGCGCTTGTTACATTCTGTGCAATGACATTTCTACACAATAATAAATGATTCTCAATAATAATTATGGTAGTTATAATGGCCTGGAACAAGGTGGACCGATGACCTTGTGAATGCCGCAGGAATCAGCTGGATGCGGGAATCACAGAACCGGTCAAAGTGGCGGTGCTTGGTGTAGGCCTTTGTCCAGCGGTGGACGTCTTTCGACTAAAACGATGATTTTAAAATAGGTTTTATGTTAATGTTCTAAATAATTCTATTTTGTTCCAGATCTCTTACAACACTCGGGCTGGTAATATCAAAGCTCGCAGACCAGTCTTCTGGCACCAAGAACAAAGACAAATTCGTACCATACAGAGATTCTGTGCTCACGTGGTTGCTCAAAGACAATCTTGGAGGGAACAGCAAGACTGTTATGGTAAGTGTAAAGGTCTTCTAAGATATATGGTAGTCACAAATAAAGAAAATCTGGGTCTTATTCAGATGATATAGCCCGAAGAACCATCCCCTGGTGAGGTAAAATAATTTTAGAGAAGTGCCACATTTTTGCATTATTATGTCCAGAATAATGCTCTGGCACATCCCAGGTCTTGTGAAAACATACATGCCACAGTATCATACCAAAAGTGCTGGGAATAGGCGATACCTGTGTCTAATAACTCTAAGGTAACTAGCTAATACAGACAGCAAGTGGACGCCATTCTAAACTGCGAGCGGGTGTTCTTCAGTGGACGTTAACCAGTTGTTTATCTATATTAATATTAAAACGGAGAGCGATATGTGCTCACTGCCCATATTATGTAAGATTCAAAGTGGGTTATACCGACTGTCGCAAAAAAAGAATCAATACGTGCTTGAGTTACTATTGTCATATAGTGTGCTGTAACAATGTCACTAAGGAACGTTGGAACTGAAGAGCAGTTCCAAACTATTGTTAGTAAGTTCTTTTCTTTAAGTATAGTCCTTTGTCATGTACTCATGTCTCGGTATAAGCGATAGCTTTGTGACATATTTTAGGTTATCTTCGATTAGGCACTACTAACTGTCGAAAACAAGTTGTTTCTTTTATATTTTAGTAGCGAAAGTTGGCAAAAACTGTCCCACTAACTCAATCAATTTGCACTTAGAAAACTCTCAAAGCGGAAAGATAATGCAAATAGGGTCTCCCCAGACTTGAAATAAATTCAAATTCCAGCCACGGACCGCCGCCGCATCCTTTGACTCACCGCACCCAACTCAAAACACTCATGCTTCGTCGTCGCGCATAGAAATGTTCTACGGAACCTCGTTTACATTAAAATGAGTACCTTCCATTTGTTTATAGGAGCAGTTTTCTATTGTAAACAAGGACGATTTTAGTCTGATTGGCATTGAGTGGAATATTATGTGAGATAAAGCTGGTCTGTTTATTTTTACATTTGTTTTATGCAATGCTGTAATGAGAGTAGCTTTTAAAGCATCAGAGTAATTAGCATATGTGTTGTCTGCAATGGTATCTTTTTAAGCGAAAAGAGATTCCTTTGTATCTGTTTTATGGTTAAGGTTAATAAGTTAATAAGTACCTACATCGTAGCTATTGATAATGATTTCTATGCTTGAAGCAATTTCCCATTCCAAGGCCAATTTCCAAGAAAATTGTAATACAGAAAGCACTGTCGTCTTTGATGCTTATACAAACATTAAAAGTTGATTTATGTTTCCAATTTTCTACTTTTAGATGGATGATACTTACCTACAGTTGATTTCTGGGCAGTTCTATTGTTGATCCTCATTTGTTTATAAAAACTGTCTCCCATTCACAGGTGGCTACAATATCACCAGCCGCTGACAACTACGAGGAAACGCTATCGACTCTCCGGTACGCCGACCGAGCGAAACGCATCGTCAACCACGCCGTGGTCAACGAGGACCCGAACGCGCGTATCATTCGAGAGCTGAGGCAGGAGGTCGAGACCCTCAAGGAGATGTTGAAATATGCCACGGTAAGTGGCACGGTAAGTTGGACTCGCAGTCTGTGTGGGTTTTTTAACAGTTGCATTTTTGCGGAATGTTCGGCGTAGAATTCAAAGAAGATTATTATGGACCCTGTTACACGAATGTAAGACATAATATTCTACGTTCTAGAAACTTGAAGGAAATAATACAATTTAAAATGGTGAGGATTTTAATAGAATACAAAGCTGAGTCTAAACTGGGTGCGTAAATAGAAAAGTCTAGAGCGTACTAAGTTTCTAACTTTTTTTATAAACGTGAATGTCTAAAGAAAGAAATACAGATTTAAGTCTAGTGGTGCATATACATATGTAATATGTAACATATTTTTGGATTTGACAAAGAATAACTTTATGCTTTGTCAAATCCAATTCCTTTAATAGGAAAAACATGATAACCTAGGGTGACTTTCTTCCTCATATGAGGATCAGAAATTGGATCAAAGCCAGCTCTTATCAGTGATCTATTATGCAAAGAAAACAAGGTCTTACTGCTTACGACCCAAGGCGGCTCAACGACCTTAAGGAACACCATGTGCTCTACAAATGTGCATATGACATGCGAGCTGCCTCATACGTAGGTAACTCGAGGGATCAATACACTCAAGGGGAACTTAAACCGTGTCATGGCGAAGTATTACAATGACTTGATGAATTTCAAATTCATTGTGGCTTACCGGAAGCAATATTTGAAAAGGTTCTGAGGTATTAGTAACGTAACTAATGGACGCTACCGAAAGGGCCAAACTCCTAGCCAAATTCTGGATCTTAAGGTCTTAAATAGAGTCTATTTAGATTGCCATCGACACGCTAAGAAAAATACCGATATTTTTTATTAAAACCAACGTAAGACCTTAGAAGAGTCTTAGGATATATTTATGTAGGTACTTTACAGGAATCCTGAAACCCAAATATAGTGTCACTAGCTGAGCCGTCAGACGTTGTCCTGTCAAAATTTCAATTTCGAGTTTTCGGCTGTTCTTGTGGGTTTTTCCTAGTTTTCTTTTTTCTAAACCATCCCAGTAATGAGACATACAAAACAAAAAAAAAATACAAAAAAACATCGGTCGAGGCATTATCGAGTTTTTGCGAGACTAATGCACGGCAATTTATTTTTTTATAAGTATAGATAACGACTCCCTAAGCTCTTTTCAATTCAGTGTGAAAAGTAAAAAGCTTTAGTAATAAATAAAAAATAACTGCTTAGAATAGGCAATCTTTCAGTCGTAAATAGCCTAATCTACCCTAAAGATACTATGCCTAAAACATATGCCTAAATACGATATCCGAACTTTTTCGTTTCCCGATCACAAAGGGGCGGGCGATACCGTAATTTACGATCTGTTTTCCTGAAGGATTAGTATTCTTGTTTTGTGCCGGGGCTTTGCTAAACATTAATTACATTTAATACCTGATGGTTTAGTGTGTAATGGTTTCTGATCAACAGTCAGTTGGTAACAGGATTAAGCATGAAAAGAATTGATTCAAATCACGATATCATTTTACTGGGTGGACCAAATAGTGACATCATAAAAAAAATCCTTATGCCCAGGGGAATCCGAAAATACCCTATGTATGTTCCGCGATTCATGATAGTTTTCGAGTTATATGTTTTTTTTTATTTCTTTAAAATTTATGGAAACCGCTTTAAAACAATTCAATCTTTCATTTTGTATGGCTTATTCACATTCTTCTTTTGCATTTTTCATTGTTATGGAATATTCTTATATTCAGACATAAAATTATCATCTTCCTTTCATTAACTCAAGATACAAAAATATTGAATTGAAAAATACAGAGTCGAAATTTCTACATCATATTTCTACACTCCGTATTATTATGTAACTACCGTATTGAAGTTTTTTTGTCGATTTTCCGGTGGATAAAAATAATTGTAAACAGAAAATTATTTTTTATTAAAATAAACGTTGGAATGCCTTTCCAGGGTTCCCCAGTGGGTGAAGAAGTTCACGAAAAGCTGGCGCAAAGTGACCACCTGCTGAAGGAAATGTCACGAACGTGGGAGGAGAAACTCGTTGAAACTGGTATGTTATTCTGTAGTCCTTATTTATACCCAATTAGAGTTACCATCTATGAGTAAGGGAGGATGCCTGTCTAGGATGTAGAAAATGCCTGATTTTTCAGAAAAATGGCTGCCTATTGTAACAAAACTGTAAGTCTTAAAATAAATAATATGTTACAGATCGTTTTAAAGACTGACATTTTATTCTAAATGAAAAGTATGAGCAATTTACGACCATTAACGTAATTTAGAAAAACGAACGTTCAACACTAAGTGATATTTTTCCGAAGACGTATATTTTTTTTCAAAAGGTCTTCAAAATTTTCACACGAAACGTTTTTAAAGTTTTTCTGGGTTACTCTTAACGCGTTTACCGACCCTATTGTCAGGTGATTTCTTTCTTTACTCAACTGTGCATTTATGAGGGAAATTAAAAAATGCCTGTCTCAGTTTAGCGTCGCCCGCACCGCCTGTCATAACCGTAAAATGCCTGTCAAATGCGGCAAATGCCTGTCAGACAAGAAGAGAGAACAGCATCACTGAGGATTGAGGATTGGGTTACCCCTATCCCCAATCCTCAGTGATGCTGTTTCTAAAAGTAAACTATTATGACAAAGCTGCATTTCTTAAAAAAATACTATGACTACTTCTGAGAATAGCAGGTAGGAACCGCCTAATAATATGGATTTATTGTGTACATTTTTTCGCGCATTATGTTACACTGTATTGTCGATATAATTTACACGCTATTGAATCATTAGTTCCCATCTGAAACCGTTTATGTAACACTGATGTAGCTCAAAACCAGGGACTGAAAGCCTTTATAAATTACGGTACAGTTATCGAAGAATTTTGGTTACTTTTACTACGACTAAGCTTACCGGTATCTGGGTAACCCAAAAAGAAGAAACATGTTACCTCTTTTAGGTTACCGTTTTAATACCAGTTACATAAACACAGGCGATGCGCGTCCTTTGACTAATGCCGACGGCACGTGTAAGATAGTGATACTTTTTATTTCGGTAACCGGTATTAATACTGGTTGTTTTCAATTTAAGGTAACCTTTAAAAATTTAAATACGTGTAAAAAATATAAATATTGTAGCCGAAAAAATACCCGTATTGATCATACTGGTTTCGGTCCCTGCTCAAAACTCATCAAAAACCGAATATAACTGATGTGATTTCCATAACGTCACGCCTATGATCCCCGAAGGGTTGGGCAGAGGTGTCCCTTATAGTACACCCACATTTCACCAGATATGTTTAAGTCCCATGTAATAAAGGGCGAGCCTATTGCCATCAACCAAGCACAAATCCAGACTCCGGGCTGCTACAGAGAAATTCCAGATGGAAAATTACAATAACACTGCTCGACCCGGGAATCGAAGCCAGGATCTCATGCTCAGCACATGTAGTACTTCCGACCAACGAGGCAGTCTGATGTGATTTCTTTCGTTGATATGCTTTTTGCAATGTGAGCTGACCTTCATTCAGTAGCAACCCCTAATGGTTCTTTCACAAAATTACTTGTGTAAATGTGGAATAAGATGCTACATGCAATATTATGCAATATTGCATGTAGCATCTTATTCCTGATAACTTTAAGAATCAGTGCTATGTCAACTATCTAGCATGATAGACGTTCAAGTAACACCCACACATTTTAATCTTTAATATAAAATAGTAGATTGTTTGCCTAGGGAGCAAACAAATTTTTTAAGGCGAGAGCGGCCTGAGCGAAGCGACGGATTCTAGAGTACTTTTATAATCTAAAGTAGAGTTCTGTCGCTGCGCTTAGCGAGGGATTCAAAGTACGTCACTCGAGCTTAAAAAAGTGTTGCTCCCGAGGTGTACACTCTTGTTTTTATGACCGTCTACGGGAAAAAAAAGGGGTGATCCGACCCCCGTCAGGAACGAAGTCAGAATTAGTTTTAGTCCCTCGGGATTAAAAAGCTATTTTAGTCCCTGTTTACGAAGAATAAACTAGCTCTTTTTGAATCGATGTTAAACAGCATTTTTTTGCAGGTCGAATACAAAGCGAGCGTCAGCAGGCGTTAGAAAAGATGGGTATCAGCGTGCAAGCCAGCGGTATCAAAGTGGAGAAGAACAAATACTACCTCGTCAACCTCAACGCAGATCCATCGCTCAACGAACTGCTTGTTTATTATCTCAAGGTATGTCTACTGACTGCTTTTGGGCATCTGCCAGCTGCAAGATATGGCTCCAGTTTTCTGGAAAGTCTGTGCAGTTTAATCTAGTGCTATGTAATTTTATTGGTTATCAATCAACACAAACATCTCGGAAAGCAATCCCCGGCTGTCAATAGTAGATCTTTGACAGTCGTTACGGGTCGTCAGAAGCCGTCAGTCTGACAACCAGTCTTACCAAGGGGTATCGTGTTACCCAATAACTGGGTTGTAGAGCTCATATAGACAGTCGCTCCATGTAAAATACTGGTATTCAGCTGCATCCGGTTAGACTGGAAGCCGACCCCAACATAGTTGGGAAAAGGCTAGGCAGATGATGATGAATCAACACAAATACAAATTAAGAAAGCAGTTTTCTGATGGCTTTTTATAAACAAGAATTTAAGTTAATCACATGAAGCCATTTAACAAGTGAATGCTGGTCATTTTACACTTTCTAAATAACCTCTAAGTATATCCCACTCTTCTCTGCTTTCGCAATTTATTGCCAAACATTTAAACAAACACGAGTTTTAGGAAAAAACAACCTTAAAGCCTACACTTAAGGTTCAGTTTGAGCTATAACTTCATATTTTTAATGACTTTTTCAACAGTACTAGTCAGTCTAAAATCAACTTTATTTATACTGACATAAAGTTGATATTTGTTTCAGTGGAAACAACATCAATTGGAAACAAGGTTATAAATAGACCTTATGTATCCCTTCTCACTAAAAATGTATATGGGGCAATCTAGCATTTGGCAATAGAACAAAATGAATGTCAACTAGTCATAATATTTTCATTCTCTTCAGGACCGCACGCTCGTAGGCGGCTCAAGTGCAGCAGACATCCAACTCTCCGGTTTAGGCATCCAGCCTCAACACTGTCAACTCCTAGTCGAGGGCGGAGGCCTACACATGGAGCCCCTGGGCGCAGCGCGGTGCTTCGTCAACGGCACGCCCGTAGTGTCGCGGGTGAGGCTCGGACATGCCGACAGGATACTGTGGGGAAACCATCACTTCTTCAGGGTTAACTGTCCGAAGGCTACAGGTATGGAAACATGCTTTTCTAATCTATTTATAGTTCACTTTCATACATGTTTTATGGTAATTTCGCCAATATTTTATTTTTAACCGACGGGAAAAAGGATGAGCTTCTCAAGTCGTTGCGCGTATTACTTTTTATTGTTTGCAAATCTATGGCTGTGTTAAGTTTTTGTCAACATTTTAAGCAGGCGCTCAATATCACCGACAAATAAGTAATGCATGATGTGTTTACCTGTAAGAAATTGGTACAATAGTCTTTAAGTTTATTGGATGTATCTCATATCTTTGTATCGGTGTATTCAATTGCTGGTGAGCCAAATAAATAAAATAAAAATAAATATCTAAAAGTGTGGCACATCATGTTGTATTATTTCTATCCTAAGAGGAAGTAAGAACTATCAAAGCAAATCATTGCCTTAACTACACTTGCGCTTTTATTCTTCAACAACTAAGTAATGTTTTTTATTTAGTTCTTATTTTGCCTCCACAATTTCGTTCTTAGTTTGCCGTTATTCGCTTTTATTTGACATTTCATTTTGTTCTACTAACGTCACGTTGTAGAACAAGATTCTGGTTACTCCACAGCGGCGGCGTCCGAACCTCAAACTCCTGCGCAGCCGATCGACTACAATTTTGCGAGAGACGAGATTATGTTGAATGAACTCAGCAACGATCCCATACAGACTGCTATATCCAGGCTTGAGAAACAACATGAGGAGGATAAGCAAGGTAACTTGATCATTATTAATTTTATGAATTCACATCATTCAGTATTTGATAAAAATTGTAGCGGCATCTACATGGCCACATGCGAACTACGCATCACACTGACGTCACGTACAATTCTGCATCGCGCAAGCAGAGTTTACCGCGCGACTAGATATGTACAACGTCCCATCATCAATCGTTGGGCAGTAACCCTCCAAACACGACACCCGTCTGGTCAGAAGATCCTCCTTTTTCTATGGAGGATGAGTGAACTTTACACCCGGCTCCTCACGCCTTTGGGCGACGAAATGACATTGTAAGTACAATGCGTGTCAATTTGAATCCCTGAAAATTTATTTCAAATAAACTTGTTTGTTTTACAGTGGCGCTAGAGAAACAACGACAGGAATATGAGCGGCAGTTCCAACAGCTGAGAAATATACTATCGCCTTCAACGCCATACCCGCCATACGCGTATGACCCTCTCAAACTAGGTAACTTTACTATTATTCACTCAGCCAAAAAATATTCAAAGAGAAATACTATTAAACGAGAACCGACCGTATTCGATTTTTAGAGTTCCGTCCATCCGAATGAAAGAAGGACCCCTATTGGATCACTTGTGTGTCTGTCTGTCACAGTCGATTTGCTCCGAATCTACTGGACCGATTCAGTTGAAATTTGGTACACGTGTGAATTTCTGTGATCCAAATACGAACGTGTTACGTAAATAAATGAATTTTGCTGCAGAGTGAGTAAATTTGAAAAAAAATACATATAATAGTTGTATACTTATATAGATTACAGCAAAACCTATAAAAAGTCTATGGTCTTAAAATAATATGGTAAATAACTCAATATTGTATGTACAAACTTACACTTGTAGTTGAAATGTATGGGGGAATGTATGTGTTTTTCAACAACAATGTTAAGTTTGTTCCCCAACTACGGAACCCTTCATAGTGGGTGGTGCGACACGCACTTGGGCAGTTTTCTTTGTGAATACCATAATCTATGGAAGACACTTTGAATATTATGCTACTGAACATGAGGTCGTTATTTAATATGTGTAGTAGCTGGTATAGCTACGCAATATTAAAATGGTATTTGGCTCGCCTACGCACCACCACGTGGTTGCAGACTGGCGGTTGGGCATCGACTCACCCCCACCCAGCCCGCACCTTGTGTACAAATCATAAGTGTATCCATATACACTACAATATGATGTCTTATCTTGCTTATCCATATTTACCCAACCAATCCCGATTACCATAAGATTACACCAGCTAAATTTCTACAACAGTTGAAATTTTGAAACATTCTTGAAACAAATTATCGTATTTTGCAGGTAAAATGACAGCATGCACACCAACCACAGCAGCTCGAGTAGAGCGCTGGGCGGCTGAACGCGACGATACATTCAAACGTTCACTCGGACGACTCAAAGCAGACATACTGAGAGCCAACGCGTTGGTTCAAGAGGCCAACTTTTTAGCCGAAGAGATGAGGAGGAACACGCGCTTCAGTGTCACGCTGCAGATACCGCCGCAGAACCTTAGTCCGAACCGAAAGGTAATGGTAATGATCTTTCCGACTTACATTATTATTTATAAGGGCCATCTTGGCAAAGAAAAAGCCATCCATTCCCGCGTCGTAGTTGTAAAAGGCGATGAAAGACAAACTGTGATCATAAATTACTCTATCTTAATAGTGATGATAATAATGAGCTGTACAGTTATTATTTTTATGCGTTCTTGCCAACAAGATGTTTAATTTCTAAAATAACGGCTGTACTTGCACTTAGAACTTGATACCCATGCTTTATATGATTTATTTTGATTTGATCAGATAATGATTTCGTAGTTTACATTATTTTAACAGTTACAGTGCCGCTGGCACGCCCCGTGTGTTTTTGTAAATGCTCTCAGGTGCCGCAAACGCAAACGCCCCGCGTGTTTATAATACTGTAAATTTTTTCTTTTATATTAGGCTGTATTCTTTATTTAAAATCAGTGTAGAAAAATTACGCCATTATTTGTCACCATGCAGTGCCGTTAACCCGCGCGGCGTGTTTGCCGCAATATGTAAGCGGCACCCTGGAACACTTCATGAAAATACTGGTGGCAATAAAAGTGTTAAAATTTACACCATCGTATGTTCATTGCAGCGCGGCGCTTTCGTATCAGAGCCAGCTATAATGGTGCGTCGTCCCGGGCGGAATGGTCAAGTCTGGTCCATGGAGAAGCTGGACAACAAGCTGATCGACATGCGCGACATGTACGACGACTGGCGCCAGAGGCAGCAACGTGCGGGAGCCGACGACACTGAAGAGGTACGAAAGACCAGATTATTCACCAATGGGATAAAGCAGTGTCTCTTATGTCACGGGCGCTATATGGAATTCCAGCTCACCCAAGACGAAGACACGTTTATCTCCGAGGAGAATACGTATCAGTGAAAAATTGATCTTAAACACTTTAAATTCATATATCTTTTGATAGCGTGAAGCGGTTGCGTACAGACGCCGTACGCACATAACTTGGCAAGAGACGTAAATGAGCAGAATGCGTTTTTATTCTAGACATTTTTTTAAATAAATCATGGTAAAAACCATAGAATAATGACAAGCAACAAACTGTAATTTTTTTGCTGCACTAAGTGTACATGCGTAAAGTTACTCCCACTATACCAAAACCTTGCCAAGTTACGTGCCAGCGACCGTAGATAGAAGATAGAATATTCTTTATTATACACGACCACTGCACGACGACCATACAAATTACAGAAATAAATACTAGGAGTACTAGGATTTATGCATTTGTGAATAAAAGTTAACGATATTGGTTTCGTACTTCGCTCACATCCAAACAGACATACATAAAAACAGACAAAAAAAAATCCTAAAATGATAGAAATAGTATTTGTTGGTTATCACCTGTTTTTCCCTAAGGATTAGGTAAATGTGTTCGTACATAAAACCTGCACCCAGCTTTCACTTAAATCTATGATTCCGATCCCAGCTGCACGCAGTCGTGTTGCAGCGGGATATGCAATCATACATTTATTGCCGAGACATTGCGTGCTCGGAATGTAACCTCATCATAGAAAATGTATGGGGACCAGTAGTGAAGCGGGGTAATGTAATGGGCCTAATACCAAAATATATTTTTGGAAATATTTCAATGTGTAAAAATACCTCTTATACAGTTTTATTAGTATATTATATAGATCTAGAATAGATAGGTAATACGGGCTGGTATCCGCAACTCCACGTCTAAGCGCGTATTTTGCGTACGGGTGGGAAAAATTGGTTATTCGATCCACCCCAGCTCCACAAAGAAGGCCAGCAACGCCTTGGTGTCACTGACAATCTCACGCAGGGTACCTGGGTTACCGAAGTACTTTGCCCTGTATGTGGCGACCGCCGGGCAGCATACCAGCACATGGGCTGCTGTCTCGTCGTCCTCCATGCAGGCTCTGCACAGCGGACTGTCTGTGATTCCTATGACAAAGAGGTGTTTATTAAATGACCCATGGCCAGTTACAGCTGCTGTAACTGTACGCAGCTGTTGTTTCGTTAGTCGAAGAACCTGAACCGTGAGGCGGCCATCAATTGATATTCAATCTAGAATAAATAAATGTATGTTAACATTTTACCTTTGCAGATGGAACCGGCAGAAATGGCCTTAGATCCGTTCTACGAGTCTCAAGAGAATCACAACCTCATCGGAGTAGCTAACGTGTTCTTAGAGGCTTTGTTCCACGACGTGACGCTGGACTATCACACACCCATCATCAGTCAGCAGGGCGAAGTCGCTGGCAGGTTGCAGGTAAGCTACAAAAGCATCTTTTTAATTTTTACTTGCAAAATCCACTGCTGAGAAGTTCTGCAGAAGTCGTGGGATATTTAATTGGTAATCTTGCTTTGTGAATGATAATCCACTTCAAATTAAATAGTAGATTATACAACAAGTGAAAAAAAAAGGGAATTTAATTCGAGGGACTAAGTTGCATCCCGAGAGCAGCGAAGGATTCTAGATTTGAATCCTGTGCGGAGCGAGGGATACAAGGACCGAGATAAATTGCTTTTTTCACGAGTTGTGTACTCTACTTTTTACCATTGATTTCGAGAAGATACAAAAATAGTAGTATAGTAGGTATTTATATTTATCTGTCGTAGTTGTAGTATTTATATGACTGTCTCGTTGTTTTAGTAGTTGCAAGCGCTACTGCTGAGCATGAGGTCCTGGGTTCGATTCCCAGGTCGGGCAAAGTATTATTGGGTTATTCCAACAGAAATTTCTCAACAGCAGCCCGGAGTCTGGAATTGTGCCCGGTTGATGGCAATGGGCTCACGCTCACCCCCTATTATATGGGACTTATAAACATAACTGGCGAAATGTGGTCTCTGCCCAACCCTTCGGGATAACAAGGCGTGATGTAAAATGTGTGTGTGTAAAATATAAATAACATATTATTTATATGTACAATCACATTTTTGGCGGTAACAAATTTTCTACCATAATTGCTGCTTCAGAACGAAATGATTTCGAAGTCAGTGGTATTCAGTTTCATTTTAAAATTAAAATCAAAATTAAAACAACCACGATAACAGATTGAAAAAAGAACCTAACTAAAGTTGGCGGGATATTTCAAAAAGTAATTGTATAGCTTCTAAGGAATAGCTCCATCTAGCCAGCCAGTAGGTACTTTCAGTACGTTTCATTTATTTTTGTACATAGTTTGTACAGTTCGTGCTTGTTCCAAATTCAAAATGTTTTTATTCTCTTGTGAGTAAAAGAGAGTTTTATTCACTGTTATCGATGAATAAAATGCCCTTTTTCGAGTGACAATGGTAAAAAAGAAATTAAAGGTATGGTAAAGTGGTATGGTGGTTTGGTGGTATGGTTGTATGCCGCATATGGTAAATGCATGTACTAAAAGTTTCAGTGGGATCCTTAAACTAGGCGTTATGATGGATTATATTGCTAATGTATGTTTTTCTTTTAGGTTGAGATAAGTCGAGTAGCTGGCCAGTTTCCTCAAGACAGAATTTGTGAAGCAGCTTCAGACAGTTCTGGTGATATGAGAGACGATGACGATCCTGCTGATTCTGCAACGCAACAGGTAAACTATTTTATTGCTCTTGGTCATAGTCAAACTTTAAACTTATTATTTAATGTTAAGGGTGGTAATTGTAAGCGATGTTTTTTTTCGTCAGTGATTATAACAATAGTATAATTACGTCGCGTTTACACGAGGAGATTTTCTCGACTGCACGCGTAGCATGAGCACAGTTTTGTCGACGGAAGAGTAGACAAAAATGACGTTCCTTGTAGACAGTACGACGGCAGCAAAGTAGAAAGAGTCAACTGCACTTTTTACGAAATTCACTCTGACATAATTTGACTCAGAATTCTTTATTTTGTCATAGGACTTTTTTTGTGTTTGATTCTCTATTTTTACTGATAAGTCACGTATATAAAGACAACTACAACAAAATTATTCTTAAAATGACGAAGTATCGTGTTTTGGGACAAAAAATATTACAGTAATATTGGCCCCTTTCCTTGGTAATGCCCTATTAACTAAATGATGTAAAATAGGAGAAGATAGCTTGATAGATTAGACTAGATAGATTGTTCTTCTATTAATTATTATCACAATTTTGCATTCAAAACGTTCTTCTGTATAATCATGATTTTGTAGTTATCCGTTTATACTTTGTGGCCGTCAAGTAGAAAGTTTTTTATTGTCTTTAGCATGGCGATTACAAAATCAAAATGTCTTCACTAATGTCAGTTGTGTGTGATTTTGACAGTTTGGGATAGAAAACTTTCTTCTGCAATAGTCTGCATACAAAAGAACCTAGACAAAGATTGTAAGAAACGTAAGACAAAATGACAGATTGTAGAAAGATTTCTACGGTGCGATGTCAAAAATGGAGAAACGAAATGTCACTTTGTATAGAAACAGCTATGTCTATTCTTCGTAGAAATAGATAGCGTCATGCTACGCGTGCTGGTCAAATGTTAGGTTTAAGAACAACTTTATTTCTCATAAAGAATTGCATACATAATTCACTTACTGAGAAACAATATCTAAAATGTTTACACTCATCTTGTGAACGTTGCTTAAACACAAAATGGGAGCGATAAATCGCTTGACGGTTTTCGCCAACACGTTACATTTTTGCCTCTTGACGGTCGAGAAACTTTCCTCATGTAAATTCAGTGTTTATAACTCAGATGTTTGGTCATGCAGCATATTGATAAGAAACCTTTATAATTTCCACAGGTGACAATCCGCGTGGCCATAAAGCAAGCCACGGGCCTCCCGCCGTCCCTGTCGCACTTCGTGTTCTGCCAGTACTCCGTGTTCGGCGGCGCCGGGCCGGGCGAGCCCGTGGTGGTGCCGCCCGTGGTGAGCGCCGACACGCCGCCCGCGCCGCCCGCGCCGCCCGGCTCGCCGCGCCACCAGTCGCTGGTCACGTTCCGGTTCGATCATAAGAAGGATTTCACTATACCGCTGACGGAAGAATTTATTGAGCATTGCGCGGGTGAGTGGCGTTCGTAGAATAAAAACAATCGCACTTCAAAATGTACCTTCAAACAGAAAAACTGACTCCTTCGTATTTATGCTAAACAGAAGTTCTGCAACATTTTTGCAGCGACATAATTTTATGTTGCTCTCCATACTGCTTTTTATTACATTATTCAAAAAGAGCTAGTTTTTTTTTTCATGGGTGTCGTTTTCATAGTTTTCGAGAGTGCTAAAGCCGATAGTGAGCTCAAAATGTAAATACAAGATCCGGCTGCGAAAATTTTTTTTTTTTCATGGTTGTCGTTTTCATAGTTTTCGAGGGTGCTAAAGCCGATAGTGAGGTCAAAATGAAAATCCAAGATGGCGGCTGCGAAAATTTTCAAATTTTTGTCATGGTGAGGTCAAAATGTAAATCCAAGATGGCGGCTGCGAAAATTTTGTTTTTGCTTTCAATCATACGTGAAAAGGAACTTCGTACCTGACGGGGATCAGGACTGCACGCATTTTTTTTCTCATAGAGGGTGATAAAGTAGAGTGTTCACCTCGGGAGCAACAGTATTTTAAGCTTGGGTGACATACTTTGAATCCCTCGCTGCGTTCAGGATACTACTTTAGAATCCCTCGCTACGCTATGGATTCAAAGAAACACTCGCCTTAAAGTAGTTGTTTGTTTCCTAGGCAAACAATCTACTATTAGATAACTTTCAATTTTTTTTTATAATTATGAAGCATAACTTAAAAAAAATGTGCAACATTTACACAAAATAACATTCTCTAGAAACAATTGAATGTAGACTATTCTAAAACTACTTATAATAATCCCCCAGAGGGTGCCCTATCAATCGAAGTCTGGGGCCATCGTTCAGCCGGGTTCAGTCGCGCGCGCGGCAACTGGGAAGTAGAACAACAGCAACTAGCTAAAGCGCGCTCATTGGCTGACCGGTGGACAGAACTCACGCGCAAGATCGAACTGTGGGTCGAGATACACGAGCTGAATGATAACGGAGAATATGCGCCTGTTGAAGTAAGTGATGTTTTTATATTAATATTATGTAAAATACAGTACCAAAATAGTATTCATATGACGTTTTTGTCCAACATACTGCGCATGCATTGCGTTCTATTCACAAAATATTCTTGGTTTTCTGCCGTCGGACATAGAGGTGTTCGATATTCAATTCATTTTATATTTCGTTGTCTTAGGTGGTCCAACGCAACGACGTGTGGACGGGCGGCGTGTACCAGGTGCGGCAGGGCCAGCAGCGCCGCCTGGCGGTGCGCGTGCGGCCGGCGCTCAACTCCGGCACGCTGCCGCTCGTGTGCCAGCAGATACTCAGCGTGGAAGTGGGATCTGTTAGCGTCAGGTATGTATGTACCAGGTGCGGCAGGGCCAGCAGCGCCGCCTGGCGGTGCGCGTGCGGCCGGCGCTCAACTCCGGCACGCTGCCGCTCGTGTGCCAGCAGATACTCAGCGTGGAAGTGGGATCTGTTAGCGTCAGGTATGTATGTACCAGGTGCGGCAGGGCCAGCAGCGCCGCCTGGCGGTGCGCGTGCGGCCGGCGCTCAACTCCGGCACGCTGCCGCTCGTGTGCCAGCAGATACTCAGCGTGGAAGTGGGATCTGTTAGCGTCAGGTATGTATGTACCAGGTGCGGCAGGGCCAGCAGCGCCGCCTGGCGGTGCGCGTGCGGCCGGCGCTCAACTCCGGCACGCTGCCGCTCGTGTGCCAGCAGATACTCAGCGTGGAAGTGGGATCTGTTAGCGTCAGGTATGTTCGATATGACACACAGTGGTACAGTGGAAATGTATGTATGCCTCTTTGGGGAAAACAAAAAGCGAAGACCTTTTCATACGTTTGGATCTTAATACACACAACCGCAGTCTTGTATTACGTACCAAGGGATAGTGTACTAGTTGCGCAAGCGCAGCTCATGGTTTAACTTAACGCATATCCGGTACACAAAAACACTGTACATTGTTTGAGCCATATTATCGAGTTTAAACTAACACAAAATCTTTCAAGATTGTTAGCTATTCTCACATCGCGATTCCGTAAAGGCTGTATCGATACATTATTTGTTTATCGTTCAGGTCACGTCTACAAATGCCACTAGACTCCTATCAAGACGAAGACTTGGCGGTGTTACGGGAAAGGTGGAGTGACGCACTGTTCCGTAGACGACAACATTTACATGCTCAGTTACAGGTAAAACTCTTCTAAAACAAATCAATCATCAGACTAATTAGTATATTAGATATTTAATATATTGTATATTTTGTAGTGTATTACTTTTTCTTTATGTAATGTATAATCTGGTGTACAATAAAGTATATATAAATAAATAAATAATTATTTGCGCCACAAAGCCAAATATTGTAAGATATTTTAAAAGAGTAACTATGGAGTTTCTTGCCCCTGTCCTCCTCACCTTTTGAAACAAAAACCAAACCAAACTCATGAATGAACACGAAATGTAAAATTCAGTGTAGGAACTGAACTATGGTCACGCCATCTACAATTACCTTTGACCGGCCTTCCCCATTCTATTTTCTTGTAAATTTTGACATTAAAAATGCCTTTTATGTTTTATGTTGAGAATTATTATTCTAAATATTTCATAGAAGTTCAAATTAAAAGTAAGCTTAATTCTTTTACTGATCATTTTATTGTTATTTTTTTCCCAGAAACTGGTGAACATGTCTCCGGCAATGAAGAATGATCGCGACAACGAACGAGAACAATCTCTCGTTGAACAGTGGGTCTCGCTCACCGAGGAGAGAAATGCTGTGAGTAGAGCTTTTTTTGTATAATTATTAGAATAATATGACCTTGTTGGTGATGATCTTCGGTAGGGTCAGGTGCGTAGTACTCGCAACCGGCGTGCATGTAATGACCAGATCTATGAACGTAGTGGCGTTCTGTGGTTTCCGCCTACCCCTTTGGAAAGAAGGCGTGATCATTTATGTATAACTAGCTGACCCGGCGAACTTTGTTCCGCAATCAATCAAATATAAAAATACCCTACCTACCCTACCTACCCAACCCACCTACCCAACCCACCTACCCAACCCACCTACCCAACCCACCTACCCTACCCACCTACCCTACCCTACTAAAAAGTCTATCCTATGTAAGACTCCTGTTTCTAAGCTACCTCTCCACCAATTTTCAGCTAAATCGGTTCAGCCTTTCTTGAGAAGTTTCCTTTCCTTTCCTTCATCTTGGAAAGTAAACGTTGTACTGACTGGATAACTCCACTCAAATCTGTGTGGTTCTTTCCTCAAAAGATCATCTTATATGATCATTAATCTGCAAGGTCCCTCATATGGCTTGACCCAGATGGTCTGGACTTTAATTACGAGTAGAATGTGACCTCTGAGTTTGTTTCGGTCTGGAAAGAAGGAAACAAACTCAGAGGTTACAGTCTCTTCAGTTTTTCATTTCCGATTACTCTGTGAAGAATGTCAGAGTAATCGGATATGAAACACTGAACTCATCTAGTTTTAAAATATTATTAATTTATGACGTGTAAAACGGTTTTTTGAACCAATTTACAGAAATAAATATAATGTTTCATCATTTATCATGTATTTTAGTTTTCACACAAAAATATCTCCGCAAGTGACATTTTCGCAGTATGATCATGATGATTGGTGCAGTTTAACAACCTTGCTATTATTTCACGTTGTCCAGGTGTTGGTCCCCAGTCCGGGCAGTCCCATACCCGGCGCCCCGGCCGCCTGGGTGCCGCCATTAGGGATGGAACAACACATACCTGTGCTGTTTCTAGATCTCAACGGTAAGTACGCAATCAATTAATAACATCGGTAATAGAATGCAGTGTTGTCTCACTGATCCAAACCAGTTCTAGAAACCAACCTTTTTTTCAAAAAGGTTTCTTTCACTCAGAGCATTATACAATGTCGGCCATGGGCATGTGCACGCCCTTATTTTTCTGAATATTCATGACAAATTATCGAACATAAACTTAAAAAGTGGTGGTCTGTCTATCTTTAATTTTTTTTTCAATGTCCCGTCATGATTTAATGGATTGTGTTTTTTTTTGGAAAAAAATGTCTTCACGTCCGTTTTTTTTTCATAGTCGACATATTTTAATAATTTTTTTTAGTTAATTCGATAAAATAACTCATAAGCTATTAGAAATAATAAACAGGATCCAAATCGAGCCAATAACATAGGAGGTATGGCAAACGCTACAAAAAAAAAAAAAAAAATTGAATAACATGAAAAATATTAAAAATCCCCTCAGACCCGTTTTAAAGTTAATTTTCTATAATTTTTCTAATGTCTTAATTTTCGAATATTCAGAAAAATACGGGCGCACCCATGGGTGAAATTGTATATACAAGCTGTATTTAGGAGTCTGTTTAATAAAATGAAACCAGGCACTAATTAATTTGATCAATTTAGTTCCACTGCTCCAATTTGTCAGTTACATAAGAAATACCAGCTACATTCTGAAACCACCTTAGGATCATATTGTACAGTTATAATCATAGTAATTTATTGGTAAAGGATTCTTACATGTCACATCATAACATTTAGATATAATTCAAATATACAAGTCGAGAGAGGAGAAAAAAATTAGAAAATACTTCATACCTACATTATCTTGTTCACAGCGGATGACCTAACAACGCACCCGAGCGGCGAAGAAGTCACAGTAGCGGGCCTACACTCCATCTTACCAAAGGAACACGGCAACAAGTTCTACGAGCTGCAGTTACTACACCATCACGATAAGGACGTGTCTGCGGTGGCTTCCTGGGACTCGTCCATCCACGACTCGCAGTACCTCAACCGGATCACTGAAGGTACGAGCTGACATAGCAATATACGGTTGTTGCATTTCACGACCGCGTGACATTGTAATTTAGACCTTAGGTCAATGAAGTCAAATGATGCAAAGACAACACAGTATTTAAAAAAAACCCATATTTACTGGGAAATGTATGAGAAAGTATACCTCGTGTGGAGCTCAAACTTCGATGACATCTGCTTTTGTTAAACTTATACCAAACTAAGCATTTTATGATAAACTTGTGGCGGCCATGTACATCGCCACATGCGAACTACGCATCAAAGACCTGACGTCACACAAAATCCTGCATCGTGCAAACAGAGTTTACCGCGTGATCAGCATAATAATATATATATATAACTTCCCCGATATCAATCGTTTGGCAGCTGTCCACCAGACACAACATCCGTCTGGTCGGAGGATCCTCCCTTTTTATGGAGTATGAGCGAATTTTACACCCTGTTCCTCATACCTCTATAAACTACTCAACTGGTTACTAACCCGACACCACGTTAGCCTAAAGCCCCATTTACACAATGCAAGTTTCTTGCCTGTGGCATACAATAAAATTGAAGCAACAAATGACTTGCATTGTTTAAATACGACGAGGCTTGAACCGTTAATTCACATGCAAGTTTAATTATATCATTAAAATTATGACATATTATGTATCTCCATTGTATTCCAGCAAACGAACGCGTCTACCTGATACTGAAGACAACAGTGCGACTGTCGCACCCCGCCCCCATGGATCTCATACTTAGGAAACGATTAGGATTAAACATTTACAAGCGACAGAGCCTCACCGACAGAATACGGAAGAAGATCGTCAGGTTAGTCGTCAACCAGCTGGTGTCTTAGCTTTCTTTCCTGTTTTAAAGGGTGGTAGAGTTGAAAATAGGTAAATAAAATAAAAAATTGTTGGTGCGCCTACGCATATCTATTAAGCTTGGATGGTAAAGGATTGTGCTCGTAAATTATTGGTGGTGGGTTAAAATAATGTAGAGAATCATGTTTAATTTGAGCATTATAATATTTTAAATAAGTACGAAGTAACTCATTAACCGTTTGCTTTCCAATATTTTTTTTCTTAAAATGTTGTTTGGTATTCAATTATTTTTAAATAGTTGGTTTCCTTTGTGGAACGGTGCACAAATAATGAATTGTGGCCACCAGCCACGCGTTGACTGCTCAATCTATCTCATAGGTACCGTGCCTCTTCGTCATTCGTAATTAATACCTACAATTTACCTAAAATCGCTGAAATTTCAACTCTATCGTCTTCCTTCCAAACAATATCAATCACCTAAACAAGTTGACATACGTAATATACAAATCTGTTAGTTATTACGTGGACAGGACGGACCAGCTGACGCACACCGGCGTGACGTACGAGGTGGTGTCCAACATACCGAAGGCTTCCGAGGAGCTCGAGGAGCGCGAGAGTCTGGCGCAGATCGCGGCCACTGGGGAGGAGGCTAGTGCGGCGGATGGGGAGACTTATATTGGTGAGAACTGCTGAATTGTTTCCTTGTTCATTTAATTCCATCTATAGAGACAAAGCTAGTTCCTATGAACTGTGGTGATATCTTTGGAGGTAGGCGTAGCGGGCTGCTATATAAATTTGTACATTTATATTGAAATATATGGGAATATTCGTTCTTAGATTTTTAAAGCTGATTGTTTAAAATTATTAGAATAAGTAAGAAAATTAAACTTTATCTGAAATGGATAAAAGTCTTGTCAGCATGACAGTTCGCGTGACGTAAGTTTGCCGCTCTGAAAGCAGGCTTTCCGATGCGCACGACATTGTGCACTGCTGTTTTAGTATAGATATGGTTTACGCGCTATCATTTGTTGCTTACTTCGGAACGGCAAATTAACACGACTCGTATTTAGTGTATAATTCTGAAATAATCCTGTAATTGAGATAGTTTTTTTTTTTTATCCTTACGGGGTTAGCAGCTTAGCTTGATAGAATTCTACTAAACACATACATAATAATATTGCAGAAAAATACACGCGAGGCGTTAGCGCAGTGGAAAGCATACTGACGCTCGACCGACTACGTCAGAGCGTCGCCGTCAAAGAGTTGGAGCAAGCGCGCGGACAACCTATCACCATGCGCAAGACTGCCTCCGTGCCGAACTTCTCACAGGTACAATCACTGCTATTTTATGTTGGTTTAGAAATAACGATGGATTTGTACTACGTACTAGAAAACTGTAGGCGAAAAAGACGAAAATATTGTTCGAAAATCATATGGAAGCAAAGTACACGAAGAAAACCACTGAAAACCTTTTGCGAGGTGCACTTTCATAGATTAAAAGAATGCCCTATTTTAATAGGTATTCCGAGTTGAATTATACGTGTTGGTGAATTTTGAAACAGTTGTCTTTTTGTTTTTCGCGGTCGTCAATATTTGATGTACATAGTACGTAGTACAGAGATGTCGTCAAAATATAACACAGTTTTATATAGACACACGTACAGTCGAAGCTAGTTTAAGCACGTAGGTACACGCCAGATAGAATTGGATTATTGCACATGAAGTAAAAACTATGAGGTAATTATAAGGCAAAAGTGTTGTACAAAAGTGAGTTATATTAGGGTCAAGCTGTGAACTACAAGCGTCTTACGTTCCAGCGACTAATGCCCGTTTTCACCGACATCCCCTTACTGTAAGCGTCGGGTCACACCGGAATGGCAGCGGCCGGCAGCGACACGGCGAGCACTTTCAGTGTGAAATAATTTTAAACTTTATCTACATACTTAAAAAGACCAATATCGCTTGAAAAGCTTGAAAGGTCTCGAGGCCGCCCGCGGTGCCGCGAGCGGCCGCGCAACACGCGCATCTTGTCGGTGGATCTAAACTAGTCAAGAGGAGACTAGGCACGTGACGCCGGCAGCCGCTGGCAGCCGCTGCCGGCCGCTGCCATTCCGGTGTGACTTGGCCCTAAGAGATCCCCTAAGCGTGGTTAAGGGACTATTGGAAGGTGGCTTTAACGTTAACGTTTAACTGACCTCTTACTGTTGGTGAAACAGAAACCACGTTCTAACAGCCCCTTAACCATGCTTATGGGACCCCTAAACTTAGGGGATATTGGGATGTGAACAATTAAACTTTTAAATGACGATTCGAAAAAAAAAACTTTTATATCAAATTATGAATGTCGATTGTCGATGGTATATAAGACGCTTCCAATAATGAAAAACATTATGAAAACATTACGAATTTCCAGGCGCGATTTCTTCTATCTGTAAGTTAATTTATTCTATAGATGTTGTAAAGCTTTGAAGCCGAATAAACACCAAATTAACGAACACAAGTAATAAAAAATCGATGTCGCCATTAACACACAAAAGTACAGTTATGTAAGTCACGATGTAAATAAACATAACACATTAGGAATAGGCAACATAGTATGGAATCGGTTGCTGTTCAGGTTAAGTGTGATATGCCATATAACATATTTCTGAAAGAAAGAGCTACTTGTTAACGCACTATTCATCAAGTAATAGAGAAAAGCTTGTTTGGAAAAATTGTTAACAAAAACTGTCATAAATGATCGAGCGTTAAAACTATAAAAGTAATGTTCGTGAATCGTTCAGGTTTGCCAAAGCGGGTGTTTATCTCTCGTAAACGCCAACGTTCGTGGCGGGTGCGAAATACGACACGAGAACTCAGTATAGATTTCTCATAAATTCGCGAGTTTTGGCGTTTAGAACCCGTATTTTTTTTCTCCTAAAATCATTTAAAATGGCCGTCAATATCGCTCAACCCTGAACACCAACCGAGTCTCTAGCAGTGTGTACGCTTGCTAACCTATGTGTTGTCGCTACGCACCGGCCGCAGCTGTCGCAGGCGCTCGAGAGCGTCGCGAAGAATGGAAACAACGTGAGTCAACAGCATGGCCGAAACACACGCATTTTTTTCTTTCCATTCTATTTCACAAGCCAGTCTAGATCTAATGCTGCACGGTATAAGGTTCTCATTTAGTTGTTCAGTTTTGGTCCATGCGGTTCTGTTTCAAAAGCTAATTGAGATATTATGCTACACGGTTCAGATTGTGAAGTTCAATTTTGTTCTATACTTACTCCTGCTTTTATCGAAACCAATTTAGATCTTATGCTGCACGGTGTAAGGTTCAAATGTTGTAGTTTCATTTCGTTAGCACCTACTATTATTGTGCCCCTGTTTTCACAACCGAATTGAATAGACTTCACAGTGTAAGGTCATTTTTCAATGTATATGTTGTTGATCCAGCTTCGTTTTTACAAGTGATTTGTAACTTTATCTTGTTATTAACAAAATTCTTGTTGCAGTTTTATCTCGTAGTTTAAATCAATTGAATTCGATGCTCTTCTTTCGACAATCTTATCGAATATTGTGATGTAAAAATAATTTTCAACGAAATGTTTTACTTTTAACTTTTGTTCGAATATCGTGTTAATATCTCTAGGTTTTTTTTTGGTAATACCTTTTCATGGTTTCCACATTTTAATTTTAGCCGTCGCTTTTTACCGTCGATATTATTTTTAGCTGTTCACCTTTTTCTCACGTAGTTAGTTCACGTACATTTAGTATTCCATGGCATCTATAAAATTATTTTGTAAATAATATTCAGTGTGTGTTAACCATATTCAGTTAAACTGTCAGCGTTTATTACACTTGTAGCCGACAGTTTCAAATAATTGGGTCCTATAAAAAACTTAAATGGAAGCTTTCTGTGTTAACAGCTTAATTTGAAGTCAAATATCAGGCAATTGTTTTGTTATCGTCTCGTAAGTCCATGTTGCTTTCAAACTACCCCACAAATAACTAATGAATGTGCATATATGAAACGTTAATATAACTAAACATTCTCCAGATCATGCGCCTGGACTCGTCGTTCGAGTCACTAGCTGGACTCGCATCAAACCGCGCCGGCAGTATGGCAGACTTAGCCGACGAAACACCGCGTCGCTCCGTGCACCGCCACTCCTACGCAGCCCCGTCACACAACGACCCCGAAATACCAACACCTACCAAACCTTTCGGACTCGGTAAGTTACAAACTATAAAAAAAACCTGATAAGTCCTCCATGTTGTGAACTAAAATATATATTTTTTACAGTACAACACACTCCTATTTCCGAAACATTCATTCTTTACCACTCATAAACATTGTCATGCTAACAGTTTTAAATATAATTTCTAATAAAAAAACGTTATTTACAGTATCTGCACCATGTGCATACAAATAGCGCATCAAACTACGTCATAGGCTTACATCAAGTTGTAAACCGTATTTTAGACAAACAATATAATTTTTAGTGCATTTCAGTAGAATAGGTAAAATTAAATTTGATTTAGTATGTACAGATATCGATGCACGATAGACAATCTAGAATAGTATTCTATTTGGAGTTAATAGTTACATTACATAGGAAAGTTATCAAAAGAAAAATCAGGCGATTCATGTTCACAAAATTGTCACGACAGAACTAAGACATCCACTCTTCATGATCTCACCATTACATTATTTTATTTTCCAATTGCTTTGTGGCGACGCTATGGCTCAAACAACTTCCCCTTCTGTCTCTACCCCTACTTACTTCTTTCGCTGTCATGTTCTTTGATGTGACTTGTTATAAGTTAACTAACATTTCTTCTATTATCCATCTTTTTCTTTGAGATATTTTTGAATGCGAATGGAGTCGAATACCCCGAGTATGTTAACAGATTACGATGTTTTCTAAAATATTGAATGCTTTTCCAATATATTCTTCTTTTATTATTTTTTAATCTCAATCTAAATTTGCACGTTTTATTGGGCTCCATTACAATAGATCTTAAAGAACAAGGTTGAATAGGACCACAAAAATTATTCCCAAACTCTGAAACTAACGTTATATTTTCTGTATCTTAACCCCCGCTACCTTCAGGCTCGTTCCTATCAGGTAAACAGAGAAAACAATATGGTAATAAATCGGAATGGCAACTGTATTGCGAAATTATTAGACGAATGCAACCGAACGATTAAAAACTAAATAGATGTGTTGTGATCATTGTTACTCATAAGAAATTTTTGTTTGTATGTTACCCATTGATTGGCTGTAAAATATCATCTGAAACTATTGGCATATCGAAATTGAGTGAGAACAAATATGATGCTGAGTTCATTTTGATAAAATTAGACCCTGTATGGCTATTAGAGGAAAGCAAGCTTCGAGCATCAGGCTTCTGTCGTTGTGTTGACTGTCCGTTTGTTTGCGTGTCTCTTTCATTTGCATGAACCAGCATGACCTGTGATTTTTCCTCTCCTTCCCACTTCCTCTACGTTGATCTATTTGCTGTGGATTCGAAAAACGAACGACGCTTTCAGTTTAGACAACGAATACTGCTTATACGTGTTAGGGTTCTGTAATATCAGCCAAATACTGATAATTGTACATTTGATAAATTGTACGATGCGTAAAAACTTGAAAAGCAGTCCTATCTTTGTATTCGTAGTTATATATAGTAGTGATAGACCAATGAAATTGGATGTAGGTTTGTGTGTGTGTTAGGTGAAACTGTGCATGTATTGTAGACAAACATTTGAAGAGGTATACCTCGTGGATAGATATATTAAAACGCATGTGCTAGACAATAAACATTGTAATGTAGGTTTGATATTCCGTACCCTTTAATTTAGAAATGATTTAGATAAGTATATTGTGTGTAAGTGAATATTTTTCTCTTTAAAGCTATGTACAGAATTTAGCAATATTTATGTTATAAATATACCAGAATAATGAATTTTGTTTACAGGAAAAATATTGTAAATAGTTTAACAATAGATTTACAATATAAGAAAAGAATAACCTCAATTTAGCTTCTAAGTTCGGAGCCAAATTGTGTAAATATTATCCCTAATTCTGAGCCAATTTTGTTAATTCGTAATGATTATAATAGTCCCTATATTTCCTTTAAGTTTAAGATGATAAATTATGTATTAGATATTTACTTAACTTTTTAGTCCTGTAAACTTCACAAATAAATTAGAACTGTTATTCTGTAAGGTTTCCCAAAATGTGTGTGTTGTTTTAAAGGTTTTTATTGACGAAGACATTGATATTTTCATTGCAGCCCGGCCCACGTTCCTAAACTTGAATTTGAACCTGAACTCTCTGCGACTGCAGACACCAAACAAGTGTACGTCCAGTTATTAAGTCGTAGAATCACTAGTTTCGCTTGTTTTTTGACGGTTTTCTTTACATGTTTGTATTATTTGTAAAGCTCATTGTATAATCTTTTCAGTGTATTGTTTTGAAACATGATTTACATAGCATGTATTCGAATATTATGAACGAAATGTTACTGCTAATACTTTTCTGAGATCTCGATCGCTATAATCCATTCGTGTTAAGCAAATAGCGAGTCATCGGCGTAGCCCCTCGACCAACAATCGGGTTGCAACCAATTAGAAAGCTGACCATTGACGGCAGATCCTCGTTCGAAACGCTTGTCTTTTGCGACCCGATTGGTTAAGGCGCGGGGCTAGAACGATGAGCCACTATTTTCTTAATGTGAATGGACTATAGCGATCGAGATCTCAGATATAGTTATAAGTCAGTATGCATGAGATCAACCTACTGAAAAAAAGCTAGCATATTGTTTCGTCCATGTATATTTACGTGCATTATGTAATTTCTGTATTACGCATATCTACACTAAGGCAAAATAAAATGACAAGCCCGCGGGCAATCCATAAAAGAAGACCATTTTAATACATTGTGAGGCTTCCGTTTATCTGGGAGCTCGTAAAACTGTTGGTTCGTGTTCGTAAGAACGTATAAATACATATAAACATAATGACTACTACTACAGACAGTTGAGGGTAGTCAGCTCTAGTGTTTAAGTTAAGAATATCATTATAGCCCAATAATTGGGTTTGCCTAAGTAAAATAGAGATTTCTGTCCCTACATTGGGCTTAAAGTTATTATAATATTATTGTAAAAAGCAATATAAGATGTTACGCATATCTACACTGAAAAGAATCTAGGCCTCGTAAAGTGTTAAACATAGTATTATTTTTATTTGTTTGCTACATCTCATAGTGAGCTAGTTAGTTCTTATAGTGAAAACATTGGCATGACTCGATCATTGTATAATCTCAAGCATGGAAGCGTTCATTTAAAAGATGTTATTTTTATTAAACTTAACTCATTCATGGTGTGTTAATCATTTAATTAGTTAAGCTATTACGTTCTTTAGAATAAGCTAGGCACTCCGCTATTTGGTAAAATGCTAAGGGAATTGCACAGTTGTTAATTGTTTGACTCTATTTGATTATATTGAAAAGCAAGCTGTATAACTTTACTACACTTTGTTTCTCATTGGCGCCCAGATGGGGCCAATTTTTTTTGTCTTTATTCTAACTTATTTCTTGAACACAAGCTATTTTACTTAAAGTTTTACTATTAAAACCTCTTTACCACATCTTTTACACCGTATCATAAGTAATATATAGAAAAATATTTATGGATTTGGATTTTATCATCACTTTTGTTATTTCAAGTATTTTTGAACTAAACATGAAAATAACTCAAAAGTTCGACGTTTTTTGTCAGTTTGACCACTTTCTTTCTATCAGAATCAAGTCGGATATTACCAACTTTATTACATCATACTAAATAGTGTATAATATTGCAGCGTCTCCAGCAAGTGGCAAGCTCGGGTTACGCATGACTACACTTCACGAAGAACCGGGCCGGCGAAACGATGAGGACTCACATTCTGAGCCTGAATCGGCTCCCATTGATGAACTAACCACGCCGCGGTCCCATGTAAGTAAACAAGTGCCATCCTTCCTCCTCCACGTATCCTAATTTCTGTCGAAGTTGAAGTTTCTTATATACGTTGAAAATACGAAACAGTAGTTTAAAAAAAAACTCAATTTTGTGTCGTAAAATTACTTTATTTTAAATGAATTTTGTTATAGGGCTTTTTGAGAATATTCAATCATTCTGCTGTGTAAGTATTTTTCCCATAGCTAATAAAATATGAATTAATATTTATTATGTACCAACAGCGCACACGCAGCCGCGCCACGTCCCGTGGTTTCTTGCCGACATCGAAGACGTTAGACTCGCTACACGAACTAGCGTGCGAACGAGTGCCCAACAAGAACTCGCCCTCAATATCATCCAGCGGTTATGGTAAGTAAAGATAAAACGAAAATGAGATAGGGAACATCTAGGTCAATTCAAAGGGAATAGTCTTGCATTGTAAAAAATGCACTGGGGTAAATTTTCAAATGCAAACATGTTGGTACAATCAGAGGAAGCTGTTCGGTATTTTCAACACGAAGACCGGTTATGAAGTTGAAAGGTATATCTTTTAAACTTATACAAGAAATTAAGAAACCAAAAAAGCAACAATTTAAATAGAAAAAAAAAACCGAATCGGGTCCAAAAAGTCTTTGAACACGGTATCATGCTACAACATAAAAAAAATACAGTGGCAGTATTAAGATAGAATTTGGTGACATTTGCATAAATTGTGATTAAAATAAAATCTTTACTTCAGGTTCACAGGCAGTGTCATCAACAAACCTGACGAACGACGACACCCTCTCAATTCGAAGCATGTCAGTCGACGAGACACCGGACTTCGACAAAACAATGGACTACACCCACCTCAGTAGAACCAAGAACTCCATGGCAGGCCTCCGGAACGAAATCACTGAACTACGGAACGATATCATTGACTTGAAACACGATATTGTCGAATCAAAACATGAACTAGATGATTCGTTGTTCGATAAGGCGAAAACGCCAGTACTAACTCCCGGATCACGAAATCGTATCAATCCGTTCTTAAGGGATTGTGAGGAGGCAGCCAAAGAAGAAGAGTCTAAAGGTCAAATGGTAGATCCGTTGGGAGCGATTCCTGTTAAAAGTTCTGTGTTGACCAGTAGTAAGAGCGTTGAGAATACGCAAGTGAATGGGGATACGACGCATGAGCCAAATAATGATGTGTTACATGACGCGTCGCATGACACGTCGCATGATACGTCGTTCGGTAAGTAGATCTTATTTATACATACTTTCACACACGCATGTACTGTAAGCGTCGGGTCACGCCGGAATGGCAGCGGCCGGCAGCGACGCGGCGAGTACTTTCAGTGTGAAATAATTTTAAACTTTATCAACATACATAAAAGACCAGTATCGCTTGAAAAGCTTGAAAAGGTTGCGAGGCCGCCCGCGGTGACGCCAGTGGCCGCGCGCCACGCGCAGCTTGTCGGTGGTTCTGCCTGCGGATGCCAGCGGCACCGCGGGCGGCCGCGCGTATGTAATGTAGAAACTAAACTAGTCAAGAGGTGACTAGGCGCGTGGGATCTGGAAGTCGCGCGAGGCTCCCAGCGGCCGGCAGCGGCGACGCCGGGAGCCGCTGGCGGCCTCTGGCATTCCGGTGTGACTCGGCCCTTAAACTTGTTACACAATACACATTGGAAATATACATTTGGGTTCGGGGAAAGGCAGAGAACTTCCCAAATCGTTATAAAATTATCGCTATCGCGGTGTGCGGCCTACTTGCCGAGCGTCGTCAGGAATAGGTTCCCGTTATAATACACACATTATTCTTCAATGACTGACTGATGGAGTGAGTGACGGACTGATAATTCATAGCCGAAAATAAAATAAAAAAATAATAGAAGAAATGTTCCTTTGAGGAAAACTAAAACTTACTGAGGGTAACTAAAACTTTCGAAATGCCAGACGGGAGATTCAAGATTTTGCAGCGGCTATAGAATATATATATATACGATTCTAAGTTGCAACCATAATGTTTGTAATAGGTGAAGCTGAAGTGGAGTCAGTGAGCTCTGAACAGTCGAGTCACGACGCGGAACGAAGCCGGGAAGCTTCGTCTGTGGGTGAGAGTGATTCCGCCTCGACCGGACCTGACCAGCCTATTGTGAAGACGCAGTTACCTGCTGGCAAGGTAAGAGTTACTTGTATATTTATTATTATAGTATTATATATATTATTATAGTTTGCCCGAGACGCTGTACCGCGCCTTAGGAATGTGCGGCGGGACACCGTGAGCGTAGACGAATGAGCGGCGGGATGCCATGAGCGTTGACGAGTGAGAGGCCTGCACTGCCCCCGCGTGGGCTGCGCCTAAGGGGCAGTTTCGGTCAAACTATAATTTATTGTCTGATGGCCTTTCCGGTTCAGATAAAGGAAATTCGATGCAAATTGAGAATTACGTCCTTTATCCATAAAACAACACATACATAACTTTTATAAACACAAGCTTTCTTTTGTCATTCTTCTCTATGGAAAAACGATGACTGTATGTAATTTTTAGGAAAAAAGCGTAACGTCCTCCACGTTACGCTTTCGACGAGTTTTTTTTTTGTAATTTCTGAAATATAACTTGAGATACGAGTTTGTTGATCATTTCTACGTCTGTTAATCAGCAATTGACAAAGAAGGAGTACCTTTGTATTCAAGTATTTTGTATTTATATCCTATCTCAAGTTACATTTCAGAAGTTATAAAAAAACTCGTCAAAAGTGTAACCTCCTGTCCTGTCGTTGAAAGTAGAAATGTTCATGGGTTAGCCTTGCTAGAGCTATGACCCATGAACGCCATCATCTTTGAACTACACTACAGAGTTATGCTGAGTAGGTATGCTTGTATATTTTGATAACGTTCGTGTGGCCCGCAGGTGGTCCGCCGTCGTGCGGGCGGCGGCAGTAGCGCCCGCAACGCCGCGCGCGCCTCGTTCCCCAGCGCCCGGCCGCGCTCCGCACACGAGCCTGCGTTACACGACACGCCTGCTTCTTCCACTGAACGCATTGGAGATGGTAAGAGACAAAAACTTAGCTAGCTGTTTCATACGATGTAGTCTCTCGTAGAATTTTAGAACGAAAGTATTGAATATTTAGGTATGTGGAATCAAAGAGTTGAGTAACAATAGAGTAATATTAGATTTATTAGTTATTTTGATTAGGTAGGTAGTATGAGTTGTAACTGTCTTGTGTCATCGTAATACAATCATCGGAAAACAGAAACAAACTGCCAGTGAAAAATGTCGGAAGTTTTTATGGACATACAGTTCTGCAAAACAATACGTTTATTCCATTAAGATTTTACTTTTTTTTTGCATTACCTAAAACTAATATCCGCAAAATAGACGATTCATCAGAGTCCCCGATGCTGCAACCGTGGATGACAGTCGGTGAGAGCGTGCAGCTTCGCCTGAGCAGTAGCACCGGCATCATCGCGTACGCTGGGCCCACGCACTTCGCGCACGGCACGTGGATCGGTATCGAACTTGATGCGCCTACTGGTATGTTACATTTTAGTACTAACTGAGATAACCGGTGTCATAGATACACTTCTTTCATTCTTATTAAAAAAAACAAGGTTTATCTTCAGACCCAGGACTGAACTATGCCATCGAGTCATTTTGAATTTTGAACTATAACATAAAGTTCAAAATTCAAAACTTTACATCGGTCGGGATAAAATTCGAAATACAAAACTAGTTCGGGCTTAAGTTAGATTTCGTTTTTAAAATGACGGATTTTGTTAAAAGCGAGACACAGTTACAGGGAGCCCAAAATTTCACATTTGCACGTATCTTTTTTTATTCCAATGTTAACTGTGATTCATGTCTGCCCCAAATGTGGAGGGAAATTCCTTAATTCCATGTTTGAATTAGCTACTTCAGTGTCTCCAAAGATTAGATACTGCTCCCTGCTTAAGTTAATGGCTAATCCACAATTTTAGTTTGTTAGTTTAACTTCTTATTGGGAAATGATGTGTGATTTTATAAAACAAAATACTACGACTATAGGCATAACTAATACACTTTCTTTTCATTATTCACTCCAGTACCCTCATTATTCCATTTTCGTTCAACAGGCAAAAACGACGGCTCCGTCGGGGGCCAGCGGTACTTCGAGTGTCGAGCGCGGCACGGTATCTTCGTGCGGCCCGACAAGATCGTGCAGGACCGGCGCGGGCGCAGCGCGCGAGCCTACCGCGACAACGAGCTCAAGCGTGCGCAGAGCAAGGGTGGGTTGACCTGACATTACGTAACTGTGATATTAGCCCAATATAAGACCTGTGGCGACATGAAAGGAAGCCAGTTGACACTCGTATCGCGTGGCATACACAGTAAAAAAACTATTTCCCTTATATACCGTAACTGACTCATTACAAACTTGATTTTTGTTAGTTCGAGGATCAAAATTATCATCACCCCGTAACCTCTTTGCTGAAAATTAAATTATATCAGAATATCATACTAGTTGCCTGATAATACTAATATGTTATGTTATAAATAAGCGCATAAGAGTGCGCTACCCTTTTTTTTTCTTTTTTTTTGAAGGTGGGAAATTATCAAATAACTTCTCTCGCTCTGGGTGGAGCGGGAAGGCGTGTCAGACTTTTACTGACTAAAACCCACCCGTGTTCCTTCCGTTGCCTGAGTGCCGGGGCCGCGATATCCCTTTCGGACAAACTCGCAACCCTGGCAGGCAGAGTGCGCTACCCTTAATTTCATAAAAAAGACCACAAGGCTTGGCTTTGCTAGGCTTGTTGAAGGCAAATAACATTGTATAGTTCAGGTTTTAGAGGGAATCCGCTTTGTTCCAGCAGAAGGCCTACACAACTTACACAGATCGCGGAGTCGCGGTGACAGCATAAACGCCGTCGGCACCAAAACTAGGAATAGCAAATAGACGACACACGCGGCGCGCGACGTACATCGCGGCTCCACACAACAACACTCTGACAGAACGCGGACAAAGCCGGCAATGTATCGGACCGAATTTATACTAACGTCCCACAACTACTTGTATCATAGAATCCGCATTTTTTCGTTGCAGTCATGTAACTTGTATGGTGCTTATATGTATTGTAGATGTTTATTTACTACCCTTGAAGCAATATTGTTCGCCTTCATTTTTATTATGTCGGGGACAGAAAAGGGGAAACTATTATCTCGGTTTTATTGAGCATGTCAATAAAATATGAAGATGTCGCGATGTTTCCGGAATGTGCAACTTTCGATGTCCTAAGGGACGGGAGTTTTGACCGCCCTGTAGATGTGAGTACAGTTGATTACAGAAGTGATGTGTCAGTTTTCACCACATGTTACACGTAATTGGACACTTTGTATGAAATGGAAATGTATTTAATATCTTTGCCTCTATAAAATTAAGAGGTTCTTCACTTTTTATCGTGATATTTAATAAAAAATTAAATTTAATATTAATAAGAAAATGTAGTCAAATGTAATATTAATAAGATCCAATTACATGTAATATTAATTTGATGTTGATTTTAAACAATATCACTTTTATAGTTGACTGTACTAGTCGTTTTGTTTTTATTGTATTAATGAATTAAATGAAATTATTTTCAAATATTTGTAAATATAAATATGGAATTATAATGTGATTTAATTTTATCATTTTTGAGAAATTCCTGTAAATATATGGATTTGCGTGTGTATTATTATTTGTAATGATCATCGGTGATTGAATATTGTTTATTAAGTTATTTGTATAAATTCTTTTTAATGTATAGTTTGTGGTGATAGATGTTACGGTAATGTTTACTTATTTATGTATGTGTAGCTCATCGACCACTGTATCTGCTTACCCGCGTGTGACTCGCACAGTTTTATATTCTGCACAGGGAATATAACCTCTGTGATTTTGACGTTTTACTGTTTCTCTTCACTGTTACATTTTATATGACATTTTTGAAGTTAGGGTGAAGTGTTCGATTGTTGTCCGTGGTCGTTAAACTTTATTTAAATTAGAATCGAACGTATTTTTAAAATAAAGGAAGACAACGTTATTTCGAAATTCCGTTCGATGCCTGTGAGTGTTTCACGTGCCGATACATAGCGCTAGTAATTGTACGCTTCACCCTATCACTTATAATAATATTCTTACCTATACTGCATACTGCTCACGTGCATTTTGTGTTCGACACACGATTGCCAGTCTCGATTGTGATAGTATCTTGCCACCTAACTATTAAAAAAAACATTATTTTTTTATTTCGACGCCTGCTTTTGCCCCTTTTAGTTAAAGGTGTATCTCAAGTAGTTTATGAAATCGTCCAATATTACATCTTCGTCCTTGTAAAAGACTTTGTACTTAGTACACACAGCCACTGACGGATAACTCAAGTCCAGACATTGACGCTCCGATGTACGGCGCAAACGGTGAGCGAACCAACATGCAATCAATACTGCCATTTAAATGCTTGTTATTCGATAAAAAGTACTAGTAATCGTTTCTATTCTAATATTAAACATTTTAAATATCGAATAAGCACCCATCGTCATTTTTGTGGCGACGAGGTCCTCTTGCCAAGTAGATGCTGTCAAATATGACAGATGTGACGTCATAGATTCACTCATCGCTTGCGCCACACACATTATATCGTTTAGGTTGTGTATATTCGAAAATTTATGTAAATGTAGTCGTGAATCGGCATTCTGTAAATTAAAATGTCAGTACTAAAAAAAATTGTCCTCAATTTATTATCTCCATCCACGTTCGAACAATAAATCGATGAGGTATCTATCTGTAATTAGTGAAACAGAAAATCTTAATCGATGTTCTCTCCATTATAGTATTACGAAGAGTTATAGTTTAATTTTTTGAATAAAGCCTAATTTGGATAAATTATCAAGATATATTTGTAGCGGCATAGTGCGCGTGTAATCGTATTAGGTAATGTCCACATTGTTCGCTCCGTGGTAATACGGGGCAATAGTCTTAGATCACCTAATGTATATTCCATCCTTTTAGTAACGTAATCGTTCGTAAGTACACTAAATGAGTACACAAAATAGAGTAACACGCCTGGTTATCTACTAGTGTTTGTAAGTCCCACTTTCAGCGTTCATTCATAGTCCGCCACTTGCCTCCATTCCTCGAGGGCCGTTCTGTGACGTCACATAGTAGAACATTGTAGTTCACGTCACGTCGAAAAGTATCATCGAATGCGTTGTGTGTCGCATACGTCTCTGAGTTGCATTCCAACATGTGACGTCAACGAATACCTCTGTAAACATATGTATATTTACATTTAAATGTAAGTTATTAATATAAAATGTTATTCAAAAATATTAAAACTGCTGTTTCAAAAGTATGCACTCGAGAATTTAATGCCAACTTTTAGTGGGGCCGCGATTCCATAGCAAGCCATCCGTGGGGTGATATTCTTCGCTACGATCACTTTCAAACTCGTTTGTATTGTCAACGTGCATGTCATGACGTCACTCGACTCCTCGCCATGGGATAGCGGCTCAAATAATTTGTAAGCATTGACTGACATCATATTTGTCACACATACATAGTGTTATCACGATTTACATTTTATCGAATGCTTATTAGACTGTCGTACTTAAACATTCCATTTTTTCTATACATTTATCGTTCTAGCAAACGTTCAGTAGTATTTATCAGTGATTAGTTAGATTTTGAACTACAGAATGCGACTTATATGGCGTTTATTTTGCATTTTACGATTTTTAACTTTGAATGTAAAAGTATATTTACCATTATAATAAATAAATCTGGCCCTAACTAGGACAGCTCAATGTGTAGTCGACGTTAAAAAATCTAAAAATGAAATATACGTATTTTCAAATATAGTAGGATGTGTCTTTGAAACTCTTGATGTGCTTATGTCCAGTAGTATGGTAGAACACGGGCAAAGGACTAGCTGTCAAGCGAAGCAGGTACGACTCCTTGGAGAGGCCAGGTCGGGTCAGGTGTATCGGAGTGTGCACTAGGGCTCCTAGGTTTAGGCAAATAGTGACCTTAAAAGCAGCGTCTCGTAGGTCCTAATTTAATTTTTAGAAATTAAGCTGACCATGTGCTGTGCTTTTGTTTTAAACAAATAGTTTTTAGGTAATTGAAATAATTTGTTGTTAATTATTATTTCCTTTTTAGAAAATTGTGTGTATTTTTCGCAGTCAATTCAAGATATCACACGCTTTTACGAATGTGAATGTAATTATTATTATTTTATGAAATTGTGACGCATGGATTTTATTTTAGCGTAGATAACGTTAAGTAAATTAATTTGCCAGAATTGGAAAGTGTAAAATAAATAAATGACAAAGTAATGTATGTATTTCTAATTCTTTTTGTGATAAATAGGCAGCTACTTTGTAGCATAGATGGTTGCATCTTCATTATATACACATAATGCATAATAAAGAGATTTTAATATTTAAATACAAAAATAGTTCACTTCTAGTGGAAATATTTTTGCCAAGTAGCAAGTTCGAGTCAACCATCGCTGTCATTATCAATAAATGTATTATAAAATATTATTTTTGTATTTTATTCCTGTAGTTAGTGGATACCCTTAAATAGATAGAACCCAGTGCACATTTTGATGATTTTGGCTTAGCGTTTATCATTAGCTGGTATTAGCATAATTAAGCATATAGAAGCTAGAACGATAGACTTTTCTAGAAAAGTTGATGACAAGTAAATCCAGTCTAGGCCTCGCATACTGATCAAACAGGGGTTATTAAGATAGTAATGGAATCATTATTTTAATAATTTGCGACATAAATAACTTCCTTCTTACCTAAAAAAAAAAAAAAATATAATAAAGATATTATAGATGGAAATTTAAATAATAAAAATAAATAAAAATCTAATTAGCTGTAGCCTTTGTAAGGGTTGATTTTTGAACAGATAACTGTTATCTGACGAATAAATATGGACAGTTTCTAGTGTTTGACATATTTTCCATTTAAAATCTGTCGAACCGCAATATTTATTCCTCAGATAAAAGTACAAAATCAGTCCATTGTAATAATGTTTTTTAGAAACGCTCTGTAGGTAGAAGTAGAAATCAAATACAATAAAACATTTTCTTAATAAAAAAGAAAGTTGGCTGCAATAGGTTCACTGTTGTCATATCTTGGAGAAGAAAAAAAAATTTGAATGACAATGACAAACAAATCGGCGCGAATACATTTCGTGAAAAATTTAAGCTTTATAATATTGGTTTCAAGTTTTAATTTAAGTTGATTTATCAAAATAAAATATGGTTTATTACCATCAGGAAGAACGATGTAGACTAGCGTGCTCGAATTTCAATGATTAGGTAAGTAAATGCAAGTAGGTAAATGTAAGGTTGATTCGAGGAATTTAATGAAAGGTAAATAAATTACGAAGCATTTCATTTTTTATGTCAGTTTATAACTCATGAAGGTAAGCTATGATTTTATGTACCGATTGACTCAGTATGGCTGCACAGACAGTGAAACAAGCCATAAGCTTATAGCGGGCGCAATTTTATTTAACTTTGTATGGGACTGGATATTATTATTAAAACCTTTATTATCAGACCACAGACATCCATACAGTGTTAGTAAAGAAAAACTAAATCTAATGTTAGTATCCTAATTTTAAGTCTTGAGTCGGACCTCACACTATCCACGTAATAAGTAATTCATACCATTAGACGTATATCCGATCCAGTGACGCAGCATCGGACAATCCCACCTATCGCACAACGTGCTCAGGATGCTGTGGGAGCTGGCCCGCATTCTACGAAGGATCGAGGCGGTGCGGTTTCGGATGATGGCCGAAGCGCTACAAAAACGCGGGAGCCCTACCAGCATCCTGAACGCATTGTTGTACTGCACACGCAGGGCATTGTATGACCTTTGCGTATACCTAACGCGTTTGCGTTGACTGATTATCCTTAAATAAATAAATAAATAAATTACTTGCTGTCGGGAGCCCTCCTGGAGGGTTCACCTAGTCGCATATGGGATGCCGGTAGCCCTCGGGGATGAGATCATTTCAAATGTAGGTTTTTCTTAGCGAATACATCATAAACCGTGAAAATAAAATTTGATGTATATTTTAATAAGATTTATTAGTAAGTATAAGCGTTGGTTTTAAAATCCAAGCAATATTTTTTTTAAATTTTTGTTCTCTGTTACAAATATTCACTAGGTTGGAAACAACGTATAGCGGCCCTAAAATCATGCGGTATATGCGGTGGTCACATTTGACATCCGCGAGGACACATCTTTTATTTGTAATACCTTCTTACATTGAACCTCTCATTGAACTTAGGTTTTTCATCAATTATATGTTGCATTCTGCATAATACACAGGGTAAGTAGGTATTTTTCGATTAGGGGAGTATCTTTAGGAGCCGTTTAGGTATTTCTACTCGAAGTAAGGTTTCCTAGGGAATGGTTTTCTTAAAAATTTTGTGAATGTGAGAACGTTGTAGGCTTAACAGACTGTAGATCTGTGGACCATTTTTTATATTTTGCTAAGTACCTGGTACTTGTTGATAGGCCTACACTGTCCTCTCATACCTTTTAAAACTGTAAAACCATTTACTTTTAAAAGAGTAACCGTGGAGTTTCTTGCCGGCTCTTCTCCATAGGAAACGACCAATTGGAACCGTGCACCTAGCTTCTGACGTTTCATAAGTGCCCATGTAGGTTTATGTGAAATAAAATATTTTGATTTTGATTTTGAATGCTGACCAGTACATCGGTTAGAATCACCACCTTTTCAACCAAGGATTTTTATAACCGGTTCCCGCTTATCACTGGTACCACACGAAGGTTGTAACAGCGACAGTTGACCTTATTCTCGGGCGACGTCGCGCGAGTGTCATCTTGCTGGCGGGCGGCACGGGCGTGGGGCGGCGCACTAGCTGCCTGGTACGCGCTTCTACCCACTTAGGTAGGCGTACTGGTGGCAGAAGCAGTTGATGTTGTAGGATTATTACATTTTCGTAGGTTGACGATAAAGGTGATTGCGCCAAGAAGAACAAGCTAGGTGATCAAGCATTTCAAACAGTAGGTTTTCAGTCCCTTATCGACTGAAAGTCAAGTTTCTGTTTTGATTTAAAATCTCTGATCATCTTAATTTAAATGTGCTAGTTAGTGTATCTATCAGGGTTGCGAGTTTGTCCGAAACGGATATCGCAGCCCCGGCACACAGGCAACGGAAGGAACACGGGTGGGTTTTGTCAGTAAAAGTCTGACACACCCTCCCGCTCCGCCCAGAGCGGGAGAAGTTATTTGACAATTTCCCACCCTCAAAAAAAAAATAAAAAAGTATCTATACATATAAATCCGGTGTCTGTCTGTCTGTTTGTTCGCGCACATCTTTGGAACTACTGAACGGATTTTCAAGTAGTTTTCACAGGTAGACATGAGGATTAATTTGAAGGATATTCTCCTTCAAATTAAGGTTTTGTTTCATGAAAATCGGATGTTGCAAAAAAAGTTATCGTCATACAAAACGGTATTCTGTTCACGACACGTTGTGCACAATTTCTAAGAGAAACCCAACAAAAAGTACTAGGCTTGCATGGATTCAAGATCCGCACGTCCACGTCAAAGCGCGTATTTTGCGTACAGAGTAGTAGGCAGTAAGTAGTACCTAGTTAGTAATTATAATAAAACTTTTATTATCAGACCACAAAGATTCCATACAGTCATAATCAGCAATGTTCCTACTGTTAAGACCCAGGCCTCTTCTCTTCGAGAGGGAGCTAGCTTTAATCTACCACGCGGGCTCAGTGCGGGTTGGTGATCCATATAGTGTTAGTAAAGAAAACTTAAATCTAATGTTCGTATCTTAGTCATAATCTTACGCTTAAGTCTGGAGTCGCACCTATCCGCGTAGTATGTAGTACGTACTTGTAGACGCATGAAGTCCGATCCAGTGACGCAGCATCGGACAATCTCACCTGAATCTCATAGTCGGGATACGTATTAGGTATTAGATTAGGTTGATGACAAAGGTGATCAAGATTCAAAAGATTTAAATTGTAACTTTCTGAAATATTGATAGTCTCTGATTACTAGATCTGCTATTGTATGTCACCAGAATATACGCGAAGTTTTGCGGATTATTCATTTTATATTTTCTAGATTTTTAATTCATATTCTTTAAGGCTTAGGTTAGGTTAGGTTAGGTTATCCGAATATCAAAAAATATTTGGCCTAGGTCGTAAAAGGGTGGCCAGGTGATTCGCTGTTACAATGTATTCGATGTTAGACGTTGTTATTGGTTGTTGTACGTATCTAACATCGACCAATCATTTCATGGCAAACCTGAGATGACGGCAGATTAACTCTATAGATGCATCTTGTACTAAATTCTAAAAATATTCCTATAATAATATCTACGGCTAAAAGCAAGACCTCTTTCAACCATAGTGTATCGGACCGATTCTAATTAGGGGAACATGGCTGGTAAACATACCTATCCCTAAGTTTATACAACAATTTATATTTTTTAGGTTATTTTCAACTCAAAGGTATACCTAAATCGGTAACAACTCATTTTTGAGAAAAAAAGTTCACTTCAATCTTACTTTATACCTATACTACAGCCGTCTTTTTTGTACACCCTACCCTTAATCTATTTTAGTATAGCGATGCCGATGCTCGTTACAAAGGAGACATCGTTCCATAATGGCATGCCGTTGGGACTCGCGTGACTTGCCATTTGCCTCTACCTTTCGCAGTCCTTACTTTGTCAAAGACGTTCCAACCGGCGCAGCAGAAGGAACCTCTCAAAATGACTTAGAAACTTTCTCTAATCATGGAGCAAGCTGCTTCATCATCGTCCAATCAGGACCCTCGCTTCGACTTTATAGGGTCTTACGCAGTAAAATCTTTGAAATTGAAGCCGGAAAAATGGATGAGGGTATTGGGTGTGGAAGAACACAGGTCTACATTGAAAGACTTTGTGGACAAGCCCTTTCCGATGCTTCTTGTGGTTGTTCTGACGAATGCCCTGCAACTGGTACCGGTTATATCGTTCCCATGTTACTTGAAGAACAAAGCCGTTTACTTTGTTAAGAAAAAGCCCGATGCTGTCCCGAAAGAAGACTGTGCGCAGATGGTCATATTTGGTAAGTCACTTTTCATTTGTTTAGTAGGTACGATGAAGTATTTATTATCTATGCCGTATTTCAGTGGTTGCAGAAGTCGAGAAAGAGTGTTTTGTAGGATTAGCTAATACACATTCTTCTTCTTAGCGTGTCGATAGCAATCTAAATCGACTCGGCCCAAAATTCGGCCACGTTTTTGGCGCCATCAATACACATTTAATTAATCATACTTCGGACACCCTTGAACTTTTTAAATGGTAGTTCATTGGTGATATTCTCTACTTTTATTTTTCGTGTAGGTGACTTGGCACCAAGACTAATAGATGAACTAGCCGCATTAGTAGACGAGGTCTTCGTGCCTCTTCTATCGAATCCTTTGAACCATGAAGGCTGGCCTCTTGTCGTCTCCCAAGATATCCTTAAACAAATTCACAATCTTAAGAGTACTGTGTATGAGGTAAGAGAACAGATATTAAGTGCATTTGAAATAGTAAATTCAGAACTAGATTAGCGCACCCACAGAGCGCACCTAATGCTAAATTGTATTGCGTAATCTTCTCTTGCCTAGGTAAAAGGCAAAGTTAACGGCCAAACAGTCCTACCAATGCCAGTGGGTGTAGAACTTGTCCACGATGCTGAAAAGGAGCTGCTTGGAGGAAAAGAAGTAGACCTGTACTTGAAAAGTGCTATAGAAGGCGTGGTCATCAAGTGGGCTCAGCAGATCAATGACGTTATGATGGAGGACTCTGGGCAGGCCTTTGAAAATGGACAGAATCCCTCGCCGAGTGTTGGTAAGAGATCTTGATTTCGTGTCTACAAAATATAGCCAAGTACCAAAAGCTAAAAGCAACACTGAATTGGCCTATTTTTTGGAAAATATATTCTCTTACCCTTTACCTGTTATAATTTCAACTGAAAGGCATAAGACCTACGCCATTCTTCCTTGTTTCGACTGTTACACGCATATTTATATCATTAGTAAGAAGTTTTAACCCAAAAGTAACACATTATTACGCCTTATCCTAGAACTGGCGTTTTGGAAATCAAGACTGCGTAATCTGAACTACATTTACGATCAGTTACGTACAGAGAGAGTGAGGTGTATGGCGGTGATACTGGAGAAAACAACCTCAGCTTACTACCCTTGCTTCAGCAGACTGTTCAAGAATATAGTCTCAGGTTTTTATGAAATTCTTCCTTATTTCGAAAACCAATACTCACTTCGAGTGTTTGAGCCAAAAGAGTTAAAGCCCGGAGTGGCAATAGTTCCATGATCTTTAAACAAATCGAAACCAGGTACCTTGATTAATTAACAGGGCTGATGAAGTTGGTATCACCTACTGAGCCCTAGTTAACTCACACTAGCTTACTTGCATCTCATTAACTAACTTCACCTCAACTTATACAATAGGTCAATGGTGTCCAATGGTTAGCATGTTGATTAAAAATTACGTCTCGAAGAAGAACGATATAAAACAAAGGTACAGCCACAGCAATCAGCAATTAAAATTAAAATTGCAGCGCTAGCGGAAGCTCGTGAAATAGACCTATATCTACGAACATTAGAGAAGCACTTCCAGGGTCTAGAAGAGATTGACTTCATGGAATGTCAGCCATTATTTCGACCTCTGTTCCACGTCATCTGCATGATCTGGAGAGATTCCAAGTATTACTGCAACTCGTCCAAACTCATCGTATTGTTACGGCAGATATCCAACTTGTTGATTTATCAGGTAAGTCTTTTATCCTTGGTAGAAAGTAAATGTTATTGACTAAGTAACTTTTTCGACATACCTTAACCTAATGATAATGACAGGCAGTCGCTCCATGTTAAATACTGGTATTCGGCTGCATCCGGTTAGACAGGAAGCTGACCCCGACATAGTTGGGTAAAGGCTAGACATATGATGAAAAAGTGAAGTAAGCTACCTAGACTTTGATGTCAAAAAACTACATGCCGTCTTAAAAGGCAACGGCTTAATAACTTAATATTCATAAGTAGTACCTACATACTGAGAAAACCAATTTTCCCGTTAAATGTAGCATAATAACATTATGATAGAGTTTACATGGCCAGTTTGCCCAGTGTTCAGAATATATGGCTTGATAATTTCAAATCGTAAAACTGATTGGCAATTAGGTTTCTGCGTAAATTGCAACGGCACATATCTCATTTGTCTTGAAGAGTGGTGCGGTATGAATAGATGTACTGCCAATCATTCATTGTGCTGACTGACATGAGTGCAGGTGGTTTAATTTGCATGCGAACACATCACGGTTTCGCGCCAAAGTTGGAAACAAAATTTGTAAGTAACATTACGATAATTCGGGCTTATTCTATTTTAGGTAGAGCTAATCAGACAGTATCTGCACTTATATTATTTAAATATTCGCGGTTTGATTAAGTTCATTCTATTTTATCAAATTCAAATTCATTTATTTGCCAGAATGTAGGTTTACAAATGTATGATCTTAAAACTATAACGGCCCCTTTACATTCTACCATTACTTATGGTGTGCAAATCTTTAATTTTAACCTATACAATTACATTCTTTTAGTTATAAGGTCCAATAAAAACAGAAAATAAAATAAAATTATAGACAGTCTGTTGTTACAGATAACAAATAATGTCTCATGCATAATAAGTATTTAATTAAGGAACAAATTAATTAATAGATGTCAAATTATACCTATAATCTTTAATAGTTCAGCAGATCTATAAAGTTTAATAAAAATGTCAGATAATAAATATAAATGTCATTATAAATTGTAATTGATAATGTCATAAATAGTATAATGTCACAGTGGTAATATATTAAAATTGGAACATTAATAAATTATTATAAGGTATATTACCATTACAATTACTCCAATTACCAATATCATTTATCTTAGTTCCCTTTTCCGCGATCTGACGTGTATTCATTAGGATTGTAAAAGCATTTTTCTTTTAACCATTGTGTTAACTTTTTTTTAAACATTGTCAAAGGTAAATCTTTAAAAGCGTCCGGTAATTTGTTAAAAACCTTTACAGCATTTATGTACGAGTTCCTCTTATCGTCAATGATATTCAACATTCTTGAATAATTGAACTCACATGTTAATCTATAAGTATCTAACGCTTATTAAAACTTGCTCAAGATTTAAATGCCTACATATGTGGACTACATGCGGTTGCTAAGATTGCGTTACTTCGTCATTAAATGCCTATAAATAGTGCAAAATAAACCGGTACCAACTCGCGATATTGTCAAAATATTGTCGCTAGATATTTCATAGGAAAAAGTATGAATTATTAATTTCGGATGTTCACGAATAAATTTACGAACTTGCGACACGAAGGCCCAAAACACGCGGGAGTTGCTTATGTAACAGCAATTTATAATAAATTATTACATTTGACTGTTTACATCGGAGACAATCATCATACTTGAAATACTGACTTAGGTATTTATAGGTAGAAATGGTACTTAATAGTCAGAAGATTATATCTTACAGAGGTACCCGTCAGGAGATGCAACATTAGTTAATATCAAAGTTGTTTGTTAATATTATAAAAGAGTTAGTCCCGACTCGTCACCATTTGAAAACGTGAAAATGTGCGATTTAATTAAACACTTGTAATCTCTATTTTAGGCAAAAAAATGTCTCGACCCGTCCACGTTGTTCCACAGTGACATAGACGAAGCGACACAACGTATTCAATGCACGATAGACATCATGAAGAAGTTCAAAATGACCTTCGAATATTTCAAGGAAAACATGGCTAAATATTTCGTAGACAAACGAGTGATACTCTGGACATTCCATCCTAACGTTGTATTTGAGAGGCTTAACAGATTCTTGAACAGAATGAATACCATACAATGGTTCTTTAAAACAGTGCTGGAATTCCAAAAATTAGAGAAGATTGAGATTGGTGGAATGAAAGGCAGAGTCCTCGGTGGCCAAATAAGAGACATATCAGCAGAATTTGACGCTTATTTTACTGGCTTTGCATCCAAATCCTATGACGTTCTAGACCCAGACGATGACACTTTCAATGTTGACTTCAAAGACTTTCAAGAGAACATAATTGATTTGGATCTCAAACTTTCAACCGTCTTGGTTGAATCGTTCGATAATTGCACGACTTTAGAATCTATTTTCAAGGTAATACGATTGCATGTCTGTATTAGATTATACAATGAAAACTCTATTACACAATTAATTGAGTCATCGCGTGAATATCAATAATCTGTATGATTTTTTTATCGATTTCAGCTGATCGATGTTGTAGGTTCAGTCTTAGATCGACCTCTAATTAGAAATGAATTTACGGCAAAATACGTCGAGATCATTGTAATGCTCGAAGAAGAAATTAACACTTGCGAAGTAAGTCCATCTTTTCACGCATACAACTCTTGAAGCGATTACGTTAGTCATATTGTTTCTGCTTCTAAAAGAAGACTTGTGTAAGCGAATTTCGATAAAATAATCAATTGCCCAATAGAATTGCGTGTAACTAAGACAATCTTTCAGGAACTGTTCGTTGAACAAAGCAACCGCCTGGAGAAGTACGGCATGATGGAAGTGGATGCCTACCTGCCTCCCGTTGCCGGCGGCCTCCTGTTCATGACCACGCTAGCTGCGAGGATAACCAAGCCTATAGCTAGCTTTCGCAATTTGCCGCACCCGTAAGTCAGCCTGGGTGGGGCAAATTGCGAAAGCTGATTATCTGGCTTACACTCATCCATACTCTTTACTATATTCCATGTTCTAAGGTCCAAACTTTCTTAACGGTTTTTGTCTTCGTAGTTAATTCCAGCAGTTTAATAATAAATTGTATTACATTTATTGCTACTCAAGTATCTAATTTAAATAAAACGAGCACATTTGATTGTATTTTCTCAAATCTCAGGATAAAGGGTACGGATGAAGCGAAGAAAATCTTCATTAGACATGAGGAATTGATTGAGAAAATCAATGCATTCAAGAAGAAATATTTCCACGACTGGACACTAACTGTTTCGAAGATTATTGAGGAGACGACTAATAATATGATACTTGCACGACAGGGCTGCGATCTAGTATTGAATTTCCATCCAATGGTAAGTTCAAATGCTGTTTACCTATAGACTATATTGATAGATTCAAATAAAATATTGCCCCATGCGTTAGTTGTAGCTACATAAATAAGCTTGTCTGCGATTTAACGTAAATCATTTCACTTGTAACAATTTATCTGGTGATTATTTATACAAATTAAAACTGCAACAACGTTCTTTTGCAGCTTCTAGACATTCTGAAGGAAGTTCATCATTTACGCTCGAAGGAAGAGTATAAAGACTTCCTACCACAAGATGGCTTAACGATATTCGAGAAGCAAGAGACTTATAGACAGTACAGGATCAATTTGGGCATAACTATCGATTGGTATAACCAGATTAGGAAGAACAGTCAGAAAGTGGAGTTCGACTTAGTGGAAGACGAAATAAAGGCCATTGATCAGAGGATTGAAATGGCACAGAATAAGCTGAATTGGAATTCTGATGGTGATTTATTTTCCATTGCTATTAATAGTGAAATTTGTAATAAGATATTTGTATATTGCAGAATCTTTAAAGTGTTATTAGCATAGCATAACTTTGTAATCTTTTAGGTAGAACTTACTGAACGTTAACTTTTCAAAAGTCTTGTTAGCAAATTTGAATTGTTTTTCTTCAGATCTATGGAATTATTTGCAAGAACTACATCGATTAGTTGGTAATCTGTTTGAGAGGATGTCGAAAATACAGGACAACTTAGTAGAAATCAAAGAAACTATGAAGGACTGGTCGGTACAGCCTTTGTTTGAACGAAAGGAGGGAAAAAAGGTAGGCAACACGATGAAAGAATAATAACATCAAGCAAAGTCTAATAAAGAACATTTCGGGAGTTAAATTGTATGGTGTTTCTTCACAGGATACTTTGATGAACTTAGAGGATCGGCCAGACAAGAAAGTCAAACGTTACAGCGATATAGTGACTACAGCTAATCGAATCAATGAGTTGTTAAACGAGAACATGCAACTGTTCAACATGCAGGATAACCAAAACAGTGAGATTTGGATGAATTACGTGGCTTTTGTTGACGCGCTGTTGGAGGAAGCACTGTTCAAGACCATTGCGTGCAGGTAAAATCTTTTGCGTCTAGTCATTTCTTGATTTCTCTGTTAACGTATTAGTTCAAGTCTAGTAGTCTTATGACCTATTTTACCACCTCTAGATAAGATCCGTACATCTTTCTAACAAATGATGACTTCTTATCTACGTATATTTTAATTTATCTGGTGTATAATATCTATCATGACAATGTGAAACAGGTCCAGAGTATCCTTCTAAAAATCTTAACAACTATTTGGTAAAAGACATGATTAAGCATGGCATAAAAGGCAGGAGGCCTTTACTCAGCAGTGGGTTGATCAAGGTTGCCAGTAATGATGTTGCATGATGATTAAGCTTACATTAATTAATTTATTTTCTTTGCAGTTTGGGCTACATCTCAGAACATATGAATCCCAAAAACAAATTGGCTCCATTATTTGAAGCTCAAATGGAACTGCTTGACCCAGACATTGTATTCGCTCCAAGTTTAGACCCAACCGCTGAAAAGGGATTCACAGCGTTGATAAAAGGTCTTATTGAAGATGTCATGAAAATGGCTACTCTGATTGAACGAATTGATAAGCAGAGAGATCAAACGTATGAAAGAGAAATCATTGGCAGTGATGATGTTATTGAGATGAAAGAAGAAATTCTGAATGGTATTGAAAAGGTAATTTATGTCGACAACATGAATATTACTAATTCAATATCAGCTTGCATAATTGTTATTCATTTATATTACATTAATGTCAGTTTTTAAACAATCCACAACAATTCTAAGATTAGGTTTGGTTCTTTTCAGGTGATCGAAGACGCCAACGAATTCTGCAAAACATTCGAGAATTACTCCTATTTATGGCTTGAAGAAAGAGATGCAGTGATGGAAATATTCCTCACTTATGGCAGAATACTAACCCCAGATGAAGTAGACAAGCTTGCACTGGACGAAAAGGATAGAGTAGAAGGAGAGGGTCCGGTGCCTTGCGAACCTAAAATGGAAGGCTTTCGAGAGCAAATTGATCATTATGAGAATTTGTTCATGGAAATAGAAGATATGCAGCCTTACAAAGTCTTTAATCATTGGTTCCAGGTAAATACTTAGTAATAGTAAATTAAAATCTCAGTTTAATCTGGCAATTAGTATATTTTTATCCAACAAATTCTATAATCCAAAAATATAAGATGCATTCTGAGACAGAATGATATTTTAATATGTTAAGCACTAAATGCATTTAGTGATTTCATTTATAAGTGGGCCTAACACTTTTATCTTCCTCGATTTTAAAGCATAGAGCCTCCACAAAAGGTATACTGTTATATTTCAACAGGTGGACATCCGGCCATTTAGGCAAGCTCTACTCAACACGGTGAGGAAATGGGGCAATATGTACAAGGAACATCTAGTCAATAAAGTTACATGCAGTCTCAGTGACTTGGGAAACTTCATCCGTGATGCTGATGAAGGTATCAATATAAACAATTCGTAAAAAGATAATAATTTGGAAATTATAACATTAGTTACGTATTAGGTAACGTACAATTTAGAGAATGAAAATACTTAAAAAACGGTGTGTATTTTAATAGCTCCTGCGTTTTTATTTCATCTAAATATAAAACTTCTGGCTAAGGTACACTATCGTAAACTTATACAAATATTATTGAAAAAATTGAAATAGACATATTTCTATATAGTCTTGTATCTATAAGTCTTGTTTCGTCAGTCGCGATTGTAATACAAACGAATAGCAGGAGTTATTTTAATGTTCCTCAGGGCTACTCCAACCAGTACCAGAAGGTGACTACGAAGCTCTAGTCAGAATAATGGGGTACCTTATGCACGTCAAAGACCGTACTGTAACAACAGATGACATGTTCCAGCCTCTGACTGAGACCATTGAACTGCTGAAGTTTTATGATATGGATATTCCTGAAGAAGTTAATGTATTGCTGCAGGTAAATGTTAAAGAATTGTTGTGATAATCGAGCTACTATGATATAGGTGGATGTTATTTTGCGGTTGGATCAATCTAATAGGATTAAGATAATTAATTTAATTATATGCAATTCAATAGTTGCTAGAATGGAGCCCATATAACTGGTTCTTGCATCTTTTCCATCGTCGCACTATCGCGTTCAATCTGTCACAGAACTGTTCATTCTAACCATTTCTCATAAGTCCCAAAATCTGCCTTAGATGTTATTGAATATTACGAATGAAGATATTTATGTATTGCGAGAACCAAAATTTATTGAGTTTAATTTAAGTTCTTTCATAAAACTTCTCCTTTTGGAACTAAAAAATAAATCTTTTCTTTCAGGAACTACCAGAACAATGGCAAGCAACAAAAAAGTTAGCGTTAACAGTGAAACAGCACGTGGCACCACTGCAAGCGGCCGAAGTGTCCGGTATTAGGAAGAAGATATCTACTTTTGATAGCCATGTTACTTACTATAGAGAAGTTTTTAAGAGATACGAGGTAGGATTATTAATTTTGGTACTTTGTAAAGGTTAGCTTATTTTTGATTGAAAAACTATATAAAGGAATATTATGGTCACGCACATTATAAAGGTTAATTATTTTATAGTTCTTCAAATACGATTGTGAAGATCCTTACGAAGTGATGTCGAGGGTGGATTATGAACTTCTGTTCTTGGAAGAAGATATGAGAGGGATACAAGAGTCAGGGTCCTTATTTGAAGTTAACGTACCAGAATTCAAACTTTTGAAGCAATGCAGAAAGGAATTGAGAATGTTAAAGGTACAGTACTTGTAAATGAAAATTATGCCATTGGACAAAATAATATCACAGACTAAGTAAAGCTTAAAGAAACCGTATGGAAATTAACGACTAAATATAAAATTTTAGCAACTTTGGGATTACGTAAACATAGTGAGAACGAGTATAGAAGATTGGAAAACGACACCATGGCGTAAGATAGATGTTGAAAACATGGACATTGAATGTAAAAAGTTTGCTAAAGAGATAAGATTACTTGACAAGGAAATGAGAAGGTAAGTTGAAGGCACAACAGAAAATATAAACAAAATTCATAATTTAGAAAATAACACATTTATATACGGTTCTAGTTGGGATACATACATGGTCCTGGAAGCAACAGTAAAGAATATGCTAACATCCTTACGAGCAGTGGGTGAGCTACAAAACCCAGCGATCAGAGAAAGGCATTGGGACTCACTCATGAGTACAACTAAGGTGAACTTTGTAACATTCGGGCAAAATAAATAATTAAAATTGTAAATAAATAAACTAAAATGTAAATATAACATGAATGTTGTGTTAGCACCTTCGAGATCAGGATTGCGAATCAGCTGATGGGTTTGGAATTTTAAATTGTGCATTTTGCATGGTCGTTTAGAGTTACCATTACATTTATCAGGAATCGTTCTAGATTTGAACTTATCAGAATTACAAATTAATTCTGATAAGTTTAAATCTAGAATATTTCAGTAGATTTTGTTATTTCTAATGATTTAGTAGAGCAACAACATAAATCATCGAGTGAGTGTGAAATGGTGATGGTAGCTCTCCGTTTGAATGCGGCATGCATTTGCTTTGGATGAAACATTCACATAACTGTACAGTTTATTATTGCCTGAGTTTTGTATTATACAATGTCAATGTTTGAAGTATGCATTGAATGAATTGTTATGCGAATGTAAATATGTTTGTGATTCACAGAGCTTAGCAGCATTACCACGTGAGCTCACTGTAAGTATGACAATACCGCGGTGTGTATAGTGTACATATTATTTTTCGTGTTAAACAATTTAAGTATCGTATATAATATTATTTTCAATATTTACTTTGTTATCTCCAACATCTTCACTTTTTTTTTTAAATATATTATATTACACTGCTTCGTGTTAGCGCGTATGGATTTGTGTCATATCTATGTTATGTAGTTTGTACTTCACATAAATTAAATATTTAATTTTGTCTCTAAGTAAATCACACTTACGTAAGTATTTAACACAAGTAACCATTGAAATAAAAAATAAAAATTCGTAGACTTTATTCATCAAGCTAATGAAAAGTTTCTCTAACTCGTTTGAGATCGTTATTTAAACAATTGTATAATAAAACAGGTGAGAATCGTAATGGATCTAAATACAACGCTTGCGGATTTGCTTGCTCTGAACTTACACGAATGCGAGGAAGAAGTGAAAAATATTGTAGACAAAGCGGTAAAAGAAATGTCTATGGAGAAGGTTCTGAAAGATTTGAATACTACGTGGAGTCTCTTGGAGTTTGAACAAGAGGTACATACGAGAACTCAGTGTACTCTGTTGAGGGCTAGTGAAGAGCTTATTGAGACGCTAGAAGAAAATCAGGTAAATAACGTGGAAAAACCGTTAATACGTTCAATTTCATTGCCTTTAGTTCATGAGTGGAACTCATTTTAAAATATTAAATGATGTTTTAGGTTCAACTACAAAACTTAATGACATCAAAATTCATAGCATACTTCTTGGAGGAAGTGTCAGGTTGGCAACAAAAGCTATCCATAGCAGACCAAGTGATCACAGTCTGGTTTGAAGTTCAAAGGACTTGGACTCATTTGGAGAGTATTTTTATGAGCTCCGAGGATATCAGGAAACAGCTGCCTGAGGATTCAGCTAGATTTGATAGGATTGATGGCGAATTTAAGGTAAACAAGTGAAGACATACAAATAAAATCGATTAAATTTGTTACATTCAAAATAAGTACAATTCGGTCATTCTTTGAATTTCCAGATTTTGTCCACTGAAATGGCGAAAACTCCAAATGTTGTCAAAGGGACTAACAAAGAAGGTTTGGTTGAGCATCTCGACAGTATACAGAAAGATCTGATCATTTGTGAAAAGGCTCTAGCAGAGTACTTGGAAACGAAAAGATTGGCGTTCCCAAGGTTCTATTTTGTGTCCTCTGCTGATCTGTTAGATATTTTGTCTAACGGAAATCAAGCTGATTTGGTTATCAGGTAAGATATTCAGTTTGAAATATGTTGCACTTTAAATTTAATTATTCATAGTAAAAGCCAACACATTCATTGTATAATAATAAGGCTGTGTTTCCACCAGAGATGAGCGAGGATCCGTAGCGAGGAATGTTCGTAAAACTAACGAATAACAATGCTAGCTTAGCTCAAGCTATGACAGTGAAGCGATGTAATGGTTAGTTTCACACATATCCGTCGCTACGCATCCTGGCTCATCTCTGATGGAAACGCAGCCTTAAGCTTGTATGTAATGTTGCTTGTTCTCAAGGAAGTTGTTAACAATAAGGGTAACATTTTCAGGCATTTAACAAAACTTTTTGATTCAATTGCAAAGCTGAAATTCATAGATGATCAGAAACCAGGCGAGAAAGTGGCATCCGGTATGATAGCTAAAGATGGAGAACTCGTTCCGTTTCATGGAACATGCGATTGTACTGGAGCTGTGAGTGCAAAAAATGCAATAATTGCAATTACATTTACCATACATTCACCACCTGGTTCAATTATTAAAACTTTCATAAATAGAACGCTTACGAACACACACACACACACACACTACGGTTACACGTTTTTTATTACAGTAGAACAATATAATTCCATAACATAACATTTCAGGTCGAAATCTGGCTGAACAGACTACAAGACATGATGAGATCCGCCATCCGACACTATTTCGGAGAATCAATGGTATCTTACGAAGAAAAGCCGAGAGAACAATGGCTCTTCGATTTCATGGCCCAAGTAGCACTATGCGGCTCCCAAATCTGGTGGACTACTGAAGTCAATATGGCTTTCTCAAGACTAGAAGAGGGGTATGACAATGCTTTGAAAGATTATTACAAGAAACAGCTATCTCAATTAAGCACATTGATTTCTTTACTGATTGGGGAGCTGACGAAGCAGGACAGGCAGAAGATCATGACGATATGTACTATAGATGTGCATTCACGAGACGTTGTGAGTAAGATGATTCAAGCGAAGGTGGAAGCGGGGTCGGCGTTCATGTGGCAGTCTCAGCTTAGACACAGGTGCTGGGGCTAATGTTGAATCATCTGCACTTTCTTGTATCAGGTTCATTCACTTTCATTATTTTATGTTTTTATTATATTTTTACAGCTAGAACTTGTTGCACCGCAATCTTATTACTAAATTCTGTTTTAGATTCAAATGGTACATTGCTTTTTTTCCCGAATCATTAGTTCACTTAGAAAATTCAATATGTCCTGAAGCATTTCAATTTTACTTTCAGTAGAGTTGCATAAATGAAACGATTATCAATTTAACGAGCTTTAATCATGTAATGTTTGGTATTCGATTCTTACATATACACGGTTAGTTTTACAACGATGCGCCTCGAAGTGAAAACTATGCTGCATTAATCACTATCATTCATCAAATCTAACATTAATTATACATAGTTTTATACCAATTAGGAACAAGGTTTCATGCGTATGTGTTATGATCTTAATTTCATGTTATAGTAGTTATAATTATACTGAGGTACAGACAATGATTGCACAGGAATGGGAACTGAAATGTACGATGGTTTTTAGATGGGGCGAGAAGGAATACCATTGTTTTGCAAACATCTGCGATGCTCAGTTTATATACAGTTACGAATACTTGGGAAACACTCCGAGGCTGGTCATCACGCCCTTGACTGATCGATGCTACATTACTCTGACACAGGTGAGATAGTTTTTTCGTAGACCCATTTTTTTTGGGTTTCGATAATTCTGTGTATTTGCAATCAGGACTTGGAACCGGTACCAAAAGTACAGGTTCTGTATCGATACTTAGCGGTTCTTGCCATTTCGGTATTTGGGAGCCAGATCCAGACGGGTACCGGTACGCCACCTTACAAGTACCGGTATCATATTCAGGTACCCGTTGCGTACCACAAATGTCATATTTGTACGAGGAACCTCGTAAGGTGGGCAACTTTGAAGTTATTTTCTAATGCCTCCTTATTATCCTTTTTATTTATTTCTCACTCTGACTTACGGAAATATTTGTTTGGTACCGGTTTTGGTAACGGTACAGTACCGATATTGATTAGAAATACCAGTAGTGCTGGTACTACTCTTCTACCGGTATTACGCCAAGATCAATGTTACCTTTTTCCAAAAATACCGGTATTTCAACCCTGATTCGTGCATTTATTTTTGACCCCATCGAGATACTGTTTTAGACTTGAAATCCACCATAGTTAAAGGCTTCCACGTTTGAAACAAAGACTCTTTTCCATCACTTTGTTACAAGTGTGTTATTTTCCACAGTCCTTACATTTGATCATGGGCGGCGGGCCCGCAGGTCCGGCTGGTACCGGTAAAACGGAGACCACAAAAGATTTGGGAAGAGCTTTGGGAATTATGGTGTATGTCTTCAACTGCTCTGAGCAGATGGACTATCAGGTACATACTTACAGATAAAAGAATCTATTCTTATGGGAAAACAAACGCAATCGGCCTTATTACAAAACAATGTTTATCTCTAGATCAGGTTTGTACTATCAAGCCAGTTTTTGTATTCTGAACTTTATCTCACAAAGATAAAGTCCTGAATACTAAAACTGGATTCTAACTTTTTTGACCATTGTTAGAAATCATTTCTTCTATTGCTAATTTCATGGTGACAGTAAAAGGTAACGTTAAGTTGGTCGTGAACATTGTCGTTTGTCGGCAATGACGTGATTCGATTCGCAATCCTTTTTGGAACAATGTTCCAGCTGATTGCGTGACTCAAATTTACAAGATTCCTTACTAAGAAACTCAACTTAAACGGATGAAAGTTACACTTAGATTTACCGCCTTTGTCCCTAAAAAGCCAAACTAGTCTCAATCAGGTCATTTAACAACAAAACCATACCTTATTTTTGTATATTTTAAGTTCTTATTTGAAATTCTGCAATACTAAATTGTGTTTCCTTGTTCAGTCTTGCGGCAACATTTACAAGGGACTGGCTCAGACGGGTGCTTGGGGATGTTTTGATGAATTCAACCGAATCTCAGTTGAGGTGTTGTCTGTCGTGGCTGTGCAAGTGAAGTCTGTTCAGGATGCTATCAGGTAAGTTATAAAAGGAATTGCATCTAAATTAGAATTTGCTTACAAATGGAATGCCTCTGTTGTATCGGTCGTTCAATCATGAATTATGATCCCTTATTAATTATTGAATAGGAACTAGATTCTTAAATATCTTCGTATATATATTGTAAAAACGTAAAATAACGATTGCACTTTTCATTTTTAGAGACAAAAAACAAACATTCAACTTTATGGGCGAAATAATATCCTTAACACCATCAGTCGGTATTTTCATCACCATGAATCCAGGTTATGCCGGGCGTACAGAATTGCCTGAAAATCTAAAGGCTTTATTCAGACCGTGTGCTATGGTTGTGCCTGACTTTGAACTGATTTGTGAGATCATGTTGGTCGCTGAAGGGTTTCAAGAAGCTAAGATATTGGCTAGGAAGTTTATTACGCTGTATACTTTGTGTAAGGAGTTGCTGTCGAAGCAGGATCATTATGACTGGGGGCTGAGAGCAATCAAATCTGTGCTTGTTGTTGCTGGGTCTTTGAAGGTAAGCAACGGAACTTGATTGAAGATCCAAGTGGAAATCACTTTACTGTCGAGACACATTTAGTGTGGTTTTTAACTAGTATAACTATCCAATGAATGTTTTTATTAGAGTAAAATCATGAAAACGACGGTAACTTTATTATTAGAGCCTATTGATAAACAAGAAACTTTGTGGTTAAAATGCCTCATCTTTTCATACAGAGAGGTGACCCAGGAAGACCTGAAGAAGAAGTACTCATGAGAACTCTCCGAGATTTCAACATACCAAAGATAGTAACAGATGATATGCCAGTATTCATGGGACTCATCGGTGATTTATTCCCCGCTCTAGAAGTGCCAAGGAAACGCGATTTAGAATTCGAAAGGACAGTCAAACAAGCTGCAATGGACCTGTCTCTACAACCAGAAGATAATTTTATTCTAAAAGTCGTTCAATTGGAGGAATTGTTAGAAGTCCGACATTCAGTATTCATAGTTGGCAACGCTGGTACAGGAAAGACGCAAGTATGGAAAACGCTATTCAAAACCTATCAGAATGTTCGAAAGAAACCTATTTTCAATGATTTGAATCCTAAAGCTGTGACTAATGACGAATTGTTTGGTATTATAAATCCGGCTACTAGGGAATGGAAAGATGGTTTGCTCTCAGTGATAATGAGGGATCAAGCTAACTTAGCTGGGGACAATCCAAAGTGGATAGTTCTTGATGGTGACATAGATCCGATGTGGATTGAATCTTTGAACACTGTAATGGATGATAACAAGATATTAACGTTGGCTAGTAACGAACGAATAGCTTTAACTCCAGTAATGAGGTTGATGTTTGAAATTTCTAACTTGCGTACTGCAACCCCAGCCACAGTTTCTAGAGCTGGTATTTTGTATATTAATTCACAGGATTTAGGATGGAATCCGTAAGTAGAATAAGATTATTTGAAACGACACATGTTGATTTGGTATGACTGTTCAGTTTGGTCTGACTTTACTTTGTATATTTACAGATATGTAACAAGTTGGGTAGAAACAAGAAAGATACCAGCAGAAAAGTCGAACCTAGTCGTACTCTTCGATAAGTATATTCCATCTTGTTTAGAAACAGTAAGAACTCGTTTCAAAAAGATCACTCCCATAGTCGACATGGCTCATGTACATATGTTATGTCATCTACTAAACTGTCTATTTGTACCTGAAAATACGCCGGCGGAATGTCCAAAGGAGTGGCACGATATATTCTTTGTGTTTGCATGCGTTTGGGCTTTTGGATCTGCGATGTTCCATGAGGGTAGCGTTGATTATAGGATTGGTAAGTTTGATTAAGATACCAATTTAATTATATTTAGATGATTTTCTGGTAGATGATAATTCGTAGTTATTGGCTATAGAAAATGACACTGAAGGTCGTTTATGCGCTCTTTGTGTTGATAGAGTTCAATCTGGTCGTGTTGTATTCGTAGCTTGTGAACTTAAAATTTATATTACTTATTTATTGCAGAATTTTCAAAATGGTGGAACAATGAGTTTAAGATCATTAAATTCCCAGCTGGTGGGACTGTGTTCGATTACTATATCGATCACGATACTAAGCAGTTTACTCCGTGGACTGAGAAAATACCAAAGTTTGAGTTGGACTCCGATATGCCATTACAGGTAACACTAGACATAATCGTTGTATAGATTAATAAAAGATTATTTTGGTATTTGAGGATACCTACTGTTAAAAAAAAATGTTATTTGTTATTTTTAGGCTGTGCTTGTACCAACAGCAGAAACGATAAGGGTCAGATTCTTCTTAGACTTGTTGATGAAGAACAAGCATCCTGTAATGTTAGTCGGAAGTGCTGGCTCTGGCAAAACCGTTCTAGTTAATGAAAAGTTACAAGGGTAAGGGTATCTATTGTCATTATTTGTGCAATCTTATTGGCGTTATCATTGTTGCATTCAATGAAATGAATTGTAATGTGACCATTTGCTTATTGAAATAATTTCATTCCTTTGTTTCAGTTTATCAGAAGCCTACGCAATTCAATCTGTACCGTTCAACTTTTACACATCATCAGAGATGCTTCAGAAAATTCTCGAAAAGCCTCTAGAGAAAAAAGCTGGTCGTAACTATGGACCTCCTGGAAACAAAACTTTAATATACTTCATTGACGATATGAATATGCCAGAAGTAGATGCTTACGGGACTGTCCAACCTCATACAATAATTCGTCAACACATGGACTATGGTCATTGGTACGATCGCACAAAGCTGTCTTTGAAAGACATACACAACACACAATATGTGTCTTGTATGAACCCTACTTCAGGCAGTTTTACCATTAATCCGAGGCTACAGAGGCATTTCTGTGTGTTTGCGATCAGTTTTCCTAATACTGAGGCTCTCAATAATATTTATCATTCGATCTTGAGCCAGCATTTGGCCAATCCGGAGTTAAGGATTAACCCACTAATTGCGAAATTGTCATGTGAGTAAACTTACAGCTTCTTTTTTTAAAACTTTTACTAGATTTATATTTTTTAAACTTTGTATCAAACAGTCAAAGTTAATTATGTCGTAACTGTATATGGATGATATATTTATTTCAGCTAACGTTGTGATGGCAACGATAACTCTACATAACAAAATATCTCAAGTTTTTCTACCTACTGCGATCAAATTTCATTACATTTTCAATTTAAGAGATTTATCAAACGTTTTTCAGGTAACTTAAATGTGTTTGAAATTATTAAAATATTGTACGAGTAGTACCTACTTAGATACGTTTGAAAAATTGCCGGAAATTCTGTTTCAGGGTTTCTTGTTCAGTACCAATGAATGTATAGAGACTACATCAGATATACTTCGTTTGTGGCTTCATGAAACAAGTCGTGTGTACTGCGACAAATTGACAGAGGAAAAAGATATCGATGCTTTCCTCAAAGTTCAAGTTGATCTATGCAAAAAGAATTTTGAGGTAAATCACATTGTAATTAATGAAGTAACCTGATGAGGTGTGCTCCGTTTATGTTTACCCTTTGGCTGGGTTGAATTGTCCTACAGTTTAAAAAAAATATATTTTATTTTGCCATTTTTGTCAAAACTGCGTCAACAGAAAGGTTTTTTTTAAGTTTAACTAGTTTTTCTAGTTTTTACTGTAAGTGAATCTCATCATTCTTATGAGAAATAAAGATATCGCAAACCTCATGGGTGACCAAATTACATAAGATCTTAAATCAAATATGGCAATGGATTCATAATACTCGTCGTTTATAAAAGGAGAATATAAAAAAACCGCAGGAAATAATATTACCATCCCTCACATGATTGTCTATCTGATTTAATAAAAACATTGTTTTTAGGACATAGACGAGGGCGTAGTATTCGAGCGTCCCAACATTTACTGTCACTTTGCGGGTGGTATTGGTGAGCCGAAGTACATGCCCATCATGAACTGGGAACAGTTGAACAAACTACTCAATGAAGCTATGGCGAGTTACAACGATCTTATCGCTGCCATGAACTTGGTGCTGTTTGAGGACGCTATGATGCATATTTGCAGGTGATTTACTTGTAATTTATTTATTAGAGTGCAAAATCTTTTATGTTTGAGGTTTTATGGTTTGACCGTAATATTTAAACAACAATTGTGATTTTCCTTGTATCATAGATGAAATAACTGACATAAACAAAACATTAAACATTGACATTAAAAAATTCGCTATGTAATTTACAAAAATGAGCCATCCAAAAAACAGAGACTGTAGACATCGTTTTTTTAAGATGTCTTTAACTATAAAAACGATATTTGATGATTATTTTGGTTCTTTAACGCAATCTTCTCTTTAGAATTTCTCGCATCCTGGAAAGTCCAAGAGGCAGTGCTTTACTGGTAGGTGTAGGAGGTTCCGGCAAACAGTCGCTGTCCCGACTAGCAGCTTTCATATCTAGTTTGGAAGTCTTACAGATACAGCTCAAAAAGGGATATGGAGTCTCTGACTTAAAGGTAGAGATATTATTATAATAACAAAGACTGCCAAACTGGGCGCCAATATTATTTGGCACCCATCGTGGGACACTTCACAGAACCAATAAGTATTACTTTTAAAGACGTATTTGATATCAAAACGCATTAATTGTTTCTGTACATTCGACAATTGTTTTTTAATAACTACATTGTCACAATATTAAGTTACGATTCGTCACCTAAAAATCCCTGGCTGTATTGGCCTGCCACCAGGCTTTATGGTTTACGCGTGATTAAAGTTTTAATTTTAATTGTTCTTTAAATAGTCCCACGCTGGGCGCCAAATATGTTTTTGCCGCCCAACACTAGACATGAATTTTCTGAATCACATGTATAATTAGTCATAAAAACCTGAATTTATTTTTTTATAGAATGAATTATCTCAGTTATACATAAAGACCGGTTTGAAAAACGTTGGCATAATGTTCTTGATGACGGACGCTCAGGTTGCCAATGAACAGTTTCTGGTACTCATCAACGATTTGCTAGCATCAGGTGAAGTGGCTGATTTGTTCCCTGATGATGAAATGGAAAATATTATTGCTGGAGTGAGGAATGAGGTAAATATTATTTCCTTATTTTTCCTGGAGCAAATTAAGAACAGTCCTTTTTGAATTTTGGTGAAAATAAAATGAGTAGTGAATACATTGGTAATAGAAATTTAACAAAATGCAGTAGTGATATCTAATCGTGAGATTAGATTATCCTGTGTATTTATTTTCTTTTTAATAATATTGCCAATAGATCTATACAAATTAATAATGTATGCTATCATTTTAGGTAAAAGGTGCAGGTCTACCGGATACCAGAGAAACTTGTTGGAAATTCTTCATAGACAGAGTTCGAAAGCAGCTCAAAGTCGTCCTATGTTTCTCTCCCGTCGGTTCAACCCTCAGAGTGAGGTCTAGAAAGTTCCCCGCGCTTATCAATTGTACGTCCATTAACTGGTTCCATGAGTGGCCACAGGAGGCTTTAGTGTCTGTGGCCATGAGATTCATGGAGGAGCTGCATAATCTGCCGGTAAATAGTTTTTTTGCTTTTAATAGGTCAAATATCTACTTAATAACTTTTTCAACAAAATTCTTTTGCTAAATGTGGAGGATTGTGTGAGTACAAAGAAAAGATTTGTTTTTAAAAGAAACCTTCATAATTTAACCTTTTTTCCAGATAAGCCTCAGAGACTCGATATCCAGATTTATGGCGTACGTCCATACCTCAGTAAACACGATGTCTAAAGCATACCTAGCCAATGAGAGGCGTTACAACTATACAACACCCAAGAGTTACCTGGAACAGATCAGCTTGTACGCCAAGCTGGTCAATAATAAGACTGATGAACTACGTGCCAAGATTGTAAGGTATGTTATATTATATTATATTATAAATTCTAAAGTAACTCTGTCTGTCTGTCTGCCCGTTACTTTTTCACGCCTAAACGGATTTCGCAATCGCCTGATGCCAACCTGCCTAAAAGTGTTTGAGCGTTGATGAAACATAAGATGTGTGTTAAAATACACATACCTACCCGCGAAACAGAAACGTAACATAAAATAAATACTAATATTATAAATTCGAAAGGCAAAAGCTAGTGAGTGTATAAAACTTACATTATATTAATATAATTATAACATTAAAGTCACTGCACAGTGACTTTAGTCGCCGCCCGGCAACACATTTTGACTTCAGCAGGGACTGTCAAAATCTGTGTGTAGACGTGCGATTTGAAGTTACGGCGTGTGTACCTAGCTTATTTGAAATCGCACAGCAAATAGATTTCTTACCCGTAATATAATTTTAATGCACTCTCTCTGAGAGCGAGTGGGCTGTAATAAATACAAATGTAGGCTCAGTGCGTGATGGTTGGTGGATACCACATTTCTTCCAATTTTCTTTTTTTAACGCCGCTTTATTTCTGTAGGCTCGAAAATGGTTTAGAAAAGCTTGCTAGCACCTCATGTCAAGTGGACGCATTGAAGGAAACGTTAGCCGTACAAGAAGTAGAGTTACATCAAAAGAATGAGGCAGCTGACAAACTTATTGAGATGGTCGGCGTTGAGACTGCTAAAGTGCAGAGCGAGAAAGCTCTTGGTAAGGATTTGTTCACGTATTATTAGTATTTTTGCCCCTTCTTCTTTTTAGCGTGTCGATAGCACTGGCGCCATCACTAGCGTCCATCAGTTCCTGTAACGTGTAGCTGACACGACATGCCAGACAGGACATGAAATTAAGTGTCCCATCGTTTGTGGAACCGCACCACATTTACACTCCAAGGCGGACTCGTCTATGAAACTCCACCTGAACAGATTTTCCTTGCTTCGGCCAACCTGGGTTCGGAGTATGTTTAGAGACTTCCAGGTTACCCAAGGCAACTCATGTCCGTTTTTGCCCCTTGCGTTTGTTCTTAACAGTGTAGTCAAGAAAACTAAATGTAATTCGTCTATGGAAAATTTTTTTTTTTTTGTTATACCACCATAATGGCATTTTTATTTTTTTGTTATACCACCAGAATGGCATTATTTTTGTTTTTGTTATACCACCAGAATGGCATTATTATTTGTTTTTGTTATACCACCAGAATGGCATTTTTTTTTTATTTTGTTATACCACCAGAACGGCATTATTATTTTTTTGTTATACCACCAGACACATCAAACGAAACAGGTACATCAAACGAAAAGCTCTACTACAAATGGTCCTGATATTGAAAACTCTACTCATACAAAAAAAGGTACTATTCCATACTATTTTAAGGTCATAGATCATACACAGCTTTTTCGTGAATAACAACTTTGTAACAAATGAACCTAAAACTTTTAAAATATTGCACCAAAACATCGCTAGTATCCTTTCAAAAAAGGAAATTTTTGAACTAACATTGCTAGAGTTACGAGACACAAATAAAGAACCAGACATATTATGTTTGTCTGAAACCTTTATGCGTGCCGGAAATGAGAAATATTTAAAATTAAATAACTACACCGTAGCAGCTGCATTTGGTAGAGAGACACAGAGAGGGGGGACCTGTATACTCACTAAACAGGGTATTGTTTATAACGAGCTCTCCCACATTAAAAAGTACTCAACCCAAAAATTATTTGAAGCCTGTGGCGTTGAAATTCCATTGCACAAATTACTAATCGTGTGTCTTTATAGAACGCCTAAGTCTGATCCTAACATATTTTTGGATAAACTTGATCAATTTATGTGCGAAACGGTAAAAAAATACGGATCAAGTACAAAAATAGTTATTGCTGGTGATTTCAATATAAATACTTTTAAACAAGGGAAAGTCACCAACTACTTAAAGGACCTATGCAATAACTATAACTTGCAGATTCACGTTCAAGTTGCCACACGTAAAGACTCGTGTATAGACCACATACTAAGTAACATAAAAATATCTTCTACTGAGGTGTTACCCCTATATTTATCAGACCACGAAACAGCGCAACTCTTAGATTTCCCAGTAAAAGAGCAAAGTTTAAAGTTCAAATCATATTTTATGTACAAAAAAGACTATTGTAGTGAAAATATTAGTAAATTCAAAAAATGCCTTGCAAGTTTAACGTGGTCAGAGGTACATATTGAACCTGATATAAATAATGCATTCAATAAATTTCACGAGTTTTTATGTATACTGTATAATTTATGCTTCCCAAAGATTAAGATTAAAATAAACAATTCTAATGCAAGTAAACAAAAATGGATAAGCAAGGGTCTCAGAAAAAGTTGCAAAACTAAACGATGCTTACGGTATCTCTATTATAAAAATAAAACCCTAACGTACATACTTAGATATAAAAAATATTCATCAATACTGAAAAAATGTATCTTTAAATCCAAAAATAATTCAAACATTAAATATATAAATAACAGTCAAAACAAATGCAGAGCAACGTGGTCAGTCATTAACCGTGAAATTGGAAATACAAAATGTGACAATGATATTTCTCAACTAGAATTAGATGGGAGAATACTGACTAATCCCTCTGACATAGCTAATGCTTTTAATGATTATTTTATTGATTCGACTAGAACTGTGACATTTAATAATTTACATGATAATGACGTGCCTAATAAAACCATGACTATACCTAACTCCATGTTTCTCAGTCCTATGACTGAAGACGAGACTAAAAAGGAAATAATAGCTTTAAATAACACTAACTCAGAAGGTTACGATGGAATAAGTACAAAAGTAATTAAAACTTGCAGTACAGAATTAATTCCTATTTTGACTTATTTGATTAATCTCTCATTTTCTTCTGGAACTTTTCCTGATACGCTAAAATTATCAGTCGTTAAACCTCTGTACAAAAAAAACGATAAAAATGATGTAAAAAACTATCGTCCGATAACCCTTATACCCATAGTGTCTAAATTATTTGAAAAATGTATGCAAAAGAGACTTTCCGACTACTGTAGCAAATACAATATCATAACAAAAGAACAGTATGGATTTCAAAAGCAAAAGTCAACAACATTAGCTATTGCTAATCTTTTGGGGCATATTCATAATGCCCTAAATAAAAATTATTTAACGACAGGACTATTCTTCGACCTGTCACAAGCCTTCGACTTTGTGGCACATGACATCTTGTTGAAAAAATTAGAAAAAAGTGGAATAAGAGGTTTAGTACTGCAGTGGGTTGCGTCTTATCTAAGCAACCGAAAGCAATATGTTGTTATTAATAAAGTTAATGAAAATTTACAAACCTCGTATTCATCTGACTATAGAGTTAAAAATTGCGGCGTCCCCCAAGGGAGTGTATTGGGACCCTTATTGTTTCTATTATACATAAACGACTTACCGCTAGTGACGAACCATAAATGTGTATTATTTGCAGACGACATTTCAATGATTGTGACATCTGACAAAAAGTGTAGAACTAAATCTGATCATGAGATCGACATTAATAATACTATTGATGACATTATTAAATGGTTACAGGCAAATAAATTGAAAATTAATTTAGATAAATCTAATTATATACAGTTCAATAAATCAAAACATAGTAAATACAATTTCAAACTTTATATTGACAGGTTAAAAGAAGTTCCACAAACTAAATTCTTAGGAGTACTCATAGATCAAGATCTGAATTGGAAAGTACATCTGGACAGTTTGTGCAGTAGGATTAATAAGTTTGTTTATGCTCTCAGACAAATAAAGAATATAACCAACAAAAATATCGCTATTACAGCATATCACGCCTATATAGAATCCATCTTAAGATACGGGCTTATCATTTGGGGTAACAGCACAGATAGACACAGAGCATTTATTGCGCAAAAGAAATGCATCAGAGCCATTTGTGGTATCCGTCCTGACGAGTCATGTAAACCGTTCTTTAAAAAGCTAGGTATATTACCACTTCCGTCACTGTACATTTTTGAAATTTGTAGTTATGTTTATAATAATAAGGGATTGTTCAAAAAAGCTTATCAACTGAACTCTCGAAATAGAGATCCATGCAGACTTGCATTGCAGGATACTCCTAAATCAGCCAAGTATGCGAAAAGTTTCCTAGTCATGTGTATACGCATTTATAACACAATTCCTAAAGAAATAAAATTGTTATTTAATATTAACTCATTTAAAATCAGATTACTGAAATGGTTGAAAGAACACATGTTTTATGACATTAAAGATTTTCTCAACAATAAATTATAAATTTCTGGACTTCTGTAATTGCAGATAATGCTGAGAGAAAACTATTATTATTGTATTGACATTGAACTTTTAAATTTACTTATAATTATTATTTTGCATGCAATTGATACATATCCTGTATAGCTGAACATGCGGACTTTAGATTAATATCTGACTGTAACAACTTTATACCATGTTTAAGGCAAATAAAGACTTATCTTATCTTATCTTATCTCAGAATGGCATTTTTTTTTTGTTATACCACCAGAATGGCATTTTTTTTATTTTGTTATACCACCAGAACGGCATTATTATTTTTTTGTTATACCACCAGAATGGCATTTTTTTTTTGTTATACCACCAGAATGGCATTTTTTTTTATTTTGTTATACCACCAGAACGGCATTATTATTTTTTTGTTAATTCAAATTCAAAAGTCATTTATTCAAGTCAGTTATACCACCAGAATGGCATTTTATTTTTGTTATACCACCAGAATGGCATATTTTTTTGTTATACCTCCAGAATGGCATAATTTTTTTTTTGTTATTCCACCAGAATTGCATTATTTTTACCTTTATGTTCCCTCTGCTGGGTCATAGGCATCCTCTCTCTGAGAGGAAGTGGACCGTAACTCGCACTACGCGGGCCCAGTGCAGATTGGTGTTCGTATCAGTATTGAAAAACTGTGAAATCAAATTCTGACCTATGTACAAAAAAATTATAAATTAAAGTCGCTTTTCGTGTCCGTCCGTGTGACCGCGTTGTTCTTCTTAACGACACAATGGATTTTGAAGCTGTTTTCACCATTATTTAGAGAATTTATTGAGAAAGGTTTATGTGCACAATAAACCAATATAAACTTACACATACCTAATAAAGAAATCACGACGTTTTGTCAAGTCATAAAAATCGTGCGAAGCAAGGGCGCTAGGAACCCTCCTGATCAGAAGGTCTAAGTAGCAAAACGTCCAACTTCGCGAAACGTCTAATGAGCAGTAAATCTAATTAGCAAAATGTCCATGTAGCAAAACGTCCAACTATCAGCTTGACCCATACCATTTAACTTATAGCCGACGAGGAGGAAGAAAAAGTAGCAGTTATAGCCGAAGAAGTATCCAAGAAACAGAAAGATTGTGAAGAAGACTTGATAAAAGCTGAACCAGCGTTAATAGCTGCTCAAGATGCGCTGAATACGCTTAATAAAGCGAACCTTACTGAGTTGAAGTCTTTCGGTTCGCCGCCGGGGGCTGTGACCAATGTCACTGCAGCTGTCATGGTGTTGCTAGCACCGGGTGGGAAGATACCTAAGGATAGAAGCTGGAAAGCCGCTAAGGTTAGCTCTTTTATGGTTATTCGAATATTTTAAACGTATTATTAAATGATATCTTCATATCTCTGCATGACTGTAAGTACAGTCTCCGGGAGTTAGGTACTATGTCACATTTCGAGCGTCGAAATATAAAATTTCATAAGGCCATTAAAATCCCTGTCCTTTATTATATTTTGGATTTGGGCGTCTTATTTACGATATTATTTATTGTTTTGGATGAAATTGCATTGAGTTTAGATACACTGGTAGGTAGGCACAATGGCTAGGTATTCCTCGATTGTATTACAGTTTCATAAACTACTAATTCGTTACGTTCGGGATTTAATATAGCGCCCACATAAGACGCTGCTTTATACCTTTAGTGAATAATCTACTATTAGAAGTATTCCTTCACAGGTGGTGATGGCCAAAGTGGACGTGTTCCTCGACTGTCTTGTACAATACGACAAAGAAAATATTCACCCTGACGTCATCAAAGCCATTCAACCTTACTTGAAGGATGCTGAATTTGAGCCTGGTCAGTTAAAACCACGTCACACCATTTATTTACAGCTCATGGTGAAACAATCAAAATTATACTTTATTTCTAGAGTTCATAAGATCAAAATCGGGTGCAGCTGCTGGTCTGTGCGCTTGGGTGATAAATATTATAAAATTCTACGAAGTATTCTGTGATGTTGAGCCCAAAAGAAAAGCTTTGGCAGCTGCTAACGCCGAGTTAGCTGCAGCTACTGACAAATTGAAGTCTATCAAAGCGAAAGTATTGGTAAGTTATACTGAAGTTATGTAGTCTGAAAGAAATGGTCCCGAAGTACCTATATATGTTGTTAATATTTAAGTGCTAAGAAATATGTTAAAAATGGCTATCCAGCCTCGACTCACATAGTTATTTATCTATTGTTTTGCGACGCCCGGGGGTACAATATGCATCAATATTTACTTAAATGAAGTTTTCTGACCAAAAATATCAATAAGAAACAAAACTACCCTTTACCTAGCCTTTTCCCAACTATGTTGGGGTCGACTTCCAATCACCCATATTAATAATATTATTCTTCCCATACGTAGTCTCTAGAAGAAAAACTGGCAGCGCTGACGGCAGACTTCGAAAAGGCAACATCAGAAAAGATGAAGTGTCAGAAGGAAGCCGATGCCACTAATGCTACTATACAACTTGCTAACAGACTAGTCAATGGACTTGCTAGTGAAAATGTCCGATGGGCTGAAGCGGTTTCTAGGTACGGTACTATAGTTTTTATTATCAAAGTAGAAGATCTAACAGCGACATACTAATAGAGGCTTTCTCTTTATTTGTCTTATAAGTTAGATCATCATTCAACATGTCTTTTTGCATGCTGAAATATGTAAGTAAGCAAAATATGTGGAACTTCTTATATTTAAGACCTTTTATGCACCATATTTTGTCGTCATGTGCTTTAAAATATAAATATACCCTCAACGAGTCTCGATTCTTAGTTGTGTGTTCGATGCACTTTGAGCAGTCAGTTGCTTGCACCATGCTGGTTTTTAATATTTTAAACCACGAAATTTGTCTGGGTTTGTCTTGGACATTACTGACATCGGTGAAGGAAAACATCGTGAGGAAACCTGGACTTATAGTTAATATAAGTCTGAAATCACCAACCCGTCTTGAGCAAGCGTGGTGATCAATGCTCGTGCCTTCTCTGTATGAGAAGAGGCCTTTGCCCTGCAGTGGGACAGTAACAGGCTGGTATTATAAACCACGAAATGGATTAGGTATTCTCATATATTCTTCTATTTTTTTATTTTGTCTTTCAAACTTCCAGCCTACAGCAACAGGGTACAACAATGCCGGGGGACGTACTTCTAGTGTGTGCATTTATATCTTATGTAGGATGCTTCACTAAGCAGTTCAGATTGGACCTGATGCACAAGAACTGGCTTGTCTTCTTGAAGACTTTAGAGGTGTGTATTAAAATTACCTAAATGTAAATAATGTTTATATACTCGTACTAAGTTTTTATTTATCCAGCATTTAGTTGCTTTTGAGGCAGCATCTACTTCCTCACATACGAACTACGAATCACACTGACGTCACGGAAAGTCCTGCATCGCGCAAGCAGGGTTTACCGTGCGACTAGCATATGTACAACGTCCCGATATCAATCGTCGGGTAGTAGCCCACCAGACACAACACCCGTCTGGTCGGAGGATCCTCAATTTTCTATGGGGGATGACTGAACTTTACACCCTGTTCCTCATGTTAAATTTTTTTTTTGTTGTAAATATTGACGTTCAAAAGTGCCTTACAAGAGCCTATTTGAAATAAATTATTCGACTTGGACTTTGACTCATACCTCTATATTTTTACCAATTTTCAATGATTTTGCAGAAAATAATATTAATGTTCTTGAACAAAATGATTTTTAACCGACTTCATTTTGAATGATTTACTAAAGTCTAGGTAGGTGTAGGGCTTTAGTAAATAATTCGTTTGTTGTATATCTCGAGAGTTTCAACAAACAAAATGATTGATAAATTATTCATTTTCTACCAGTCAACCTTTGGGTGATGCAGAGACAAACAGTGGCAGGTGCAATAGCGAGAATTGAGGAATAAATATTTATTTAATTAAAAAGATATACTATCTATCAAAAACTATAAATATAATATATACACCTAATTATATATAAATATAAGTACAAATAAATACACATAAATATATTAAAACAACTAAGACAATTAATGAGAAAACATTACCGTTGTGATGATACAGCCAGTTTCTTACGAATGTGCTCGCGAACTAAAGACGCAAACTATCAAATTATCGCTAACTATTAAATTCTACGGGCTGAGCAGACAGCCAAGTGACGTGATGTCGCAACGCAAAAATCGAAGGAACGATATCATCCGAAGCCAGTGTGTGAAAAGTTGTTCCCTTGCCAAGTCGCTTCTCGTCGTCTTAACTGACATGACTGTTGATATTACTTATAGCCACCTATACCAATAACAGAAGGCCTGGACCCACTTACGATGCTAACAGACGACACGACGATAGCGATGTGGCAGAACGAAGGCTTACCATCAGACCGCATGAGTACTGAGAATGCGACCATACTGTCGAACTCTGACCGTTGGCCGCTTATGATTGATCCACAGGTAAGATAATACACACGAGTATATACCGTCAACTGCCCTAACTTCGCCTGGCGTCCTATGTTTGCCTATAATGAAAAAGATGCAATATCTTTTTAATTTTACTTGTATGGCAATCGAAACTTAAAGCTTTATAAGAAAACTCAAAGTTTCGATTGCTAAACAAGTAAAATGAAAAAGATATTGCATCTTTTTCATTATAGGCAAACATAGGACGCACGGCGAAGTAAGGGCATTTGACCGGTACATTTTATTTTAGTGATTTAAATAAGCATATGGCTCACTTGATGGTACAGTGGTTATCATCGCCTTTCGACAGACATCTGCAATCGGTGTCACAAGATATGACTCATGTATTTCTAATCATAGCGCCACTTCCCCAAACCACATATTATTCCGCAACAACAAACAACTTTACTATTTTCATATTGTGAATATTCAAACAAGCTTCGCCCCTAATTTAACGTTCAAGCCCCGTGGTTTGACATAGACGCGCGATCCGCGTCACTTTCGAAATTTTTCGGTGCTACCTGTCATTTTTGAGACGAGAATATCCGTCAGGCCATAGAGTGAAACCGCCCACAGACGATTAATAGCCCATATATTGCAGTAAAAATAGTGATTAAAGCCGCGTGTACCAGCTGTGTACCGATGTACACGGTGGGGCTTTATCTTCCTTCGCTGAAATAAACTTCTTAAAAAATAAAGAATAAGAGAGATTTAGTTTGAGTGTGTCTCTCGACAGAGAGAGAGTTATTTCTTCTCTTTCATGTAACGAAATGTTCCTAAGCGTCTCGCGTCCTTGAAATTTCACTATCAATTCTCGTCCAATAGGGATGATGCCTGGGTAAAAAAAATGAAATTCTAATTAGTCTGTTAGTCAGATAATAAAAAAATATAAGACACGTATTTTTTGCTTTATCATATTAATAAGAAAATACTTAGATAAAACGCATTTTAGTTGGGGAGTGGGGTTGCTACGTCACTAGTATGTATAAAATCTACGTACTCGTGACGTCATGGCACATTTCACCTCAATGTATCGCCGTAATCTTTAGATTACGTAAAAAAAGAAAAAATACGTGTCCAATATTTTTTTATAATCTCAAAGACGGTTTTTTTTTTTTGTCATCATCCCTATTATTAAATTGCCGCCTAAGAAGATTCACTACGTTAATATTTTGATTTTGTATAGTCTTTATAGGTATAAAGACTATACAAAATCATTCGGGAGTGTAAGCATTGAAACTGGTATTTGGAAATCATAATTTTCTGGCACTCGATGTTAATATAAGCTTTTCATCTATACTCATGCTTTACAGTTACAAGGTGTAAAATGGATCAAACAAAAGTACTGCGATAAACTGCGAGTGATTAGGTTAGGACAGAGAGGCTATCTCGATGCCATAGAGAAAGCAATAATAAAAGGAGAAACTGTGCTGTTTGAAAACATTGGTGAAACTGTTGACCCTGTGCTAGATCCTTTACTTGGAAGGACTCTGATAAAGAAAGGAAGGTAAGATTCAAAAACCAATATTTGATCAAGGAAATTGTGGGCTTTTCTTGGGGTAAGTCTGTAGTCCGTAGACGACATAATTATGGCTGATTAGCTTCTGCCCGCGACTTCGTCCGTAAGCCTATAACCGTCATCAAGAATTAAGCTATCCAATGCAAAAATAATTTATCAAATCCGACTGCTAGTTCTGGAGATTACCTTACATACAAACTTACAAACAAATAATTTATTTCCTCTTTATAATATTATATAAGTAATAATTATAGATATGATGATGAATAAGAAGTAAATAATGAAGACAATTCTGATGAAATTAACAATGATTCCTAAACTTACAGAGCAATCAAAATGGGTGATAAAGAAGTAGAATACAGTCCAAACTTCCGACTAATCCTACATACAAAACTAGCTAACCCACATTACAAACCAGAGATGCAAGCTCAGACAACTCTAGTCAACTTTACAGTAACTCGCGACGGTCTAGAAGACCAACTTCTAGCTGAAGTCGTGAAAGCAGAAAGACCGGATCTAGAAGACTTGAAAGCAGAGTTAACGAAACAGCAGAACCAATTCAAGATTCAATTAAAATCGCTTGAAGATGATTTGCTCTCGCGTTTGTCTTCGGCCGGTGATGATATTCTTGGTGATACGGCTTTAGTAGAGAATTTGGAGACTACCAAAAGGACTGCTGCAGATATTGAGAAAAAGGTGAGATAAAACTTATTTGAATTAGCATGTTATCACAATAATATCATTTGTTAAAATAAACTAGGCGATGAATGGACTGAATGCTGCCCAATTTTTTTTTTTTCAATGTCATCTTTTTATATTTTTTCTGCAATGCTTATGTGCTTTTGTTTTTTTGTTTTAGGTGGCCGAAGCAAAAATAACTTCACGTGAGATTGATGTAGCTCGTGAATTCTACCGGCCGGCTTCAGCCAGAGCGTCTTTATTGTACTTCATCCTGAACGATCTGAACACTATCAATCCTATCTACCAGTTCTCTTTGAAGGTAATTTTAGATTTTACATGAAAAACTATATAAAATATAATTTTTTAATTTATTTCTTCTCCGTATACTGTGTCTACTTTTATACTTACCGACCTTTCTTTTTATCTTGATCAGTCATCAAGTTATAATCTGACTATATCCCGCGTGGTGGATGACGGCCTCTCACTGAGAGGAGGCCTGTGTTCCAGTAGTGGGAACAGTATGGTTTATGCTGATTATGAGCGTTAGAAATAGTTCGGCTTTATATTTACAAAGCTGCCTTCTCTGCTACCCGTAGTAACCTATTTAACTCATTTCAAAGCACGATATTACATTTTAACACCACACATCACATCACACAAATTATTTAATCACATTTTTTTTTTTGTTTTTTTTTTACTTTGATCAAAAAACTTTAATTTTGTGATCATGTTCATATCTCAAGACCACTTCCAGGCATTCAGCGTAGTCTTCCAAAAGGCGATATCTCGCGCGGAGCCTGCAGAGGGGCTCGGGCCTCGGATCAAGAACCTCATCGACTGCATTAGCTTCTCTGTGTACCAGTACACCTCCAGGGGACTGTTTGAGTGCGACAAACTTATATTTGCCTCGCAAATGACCTTTCAGGTAAGCGGTGGAGTTGGAAGTAATTGGAATAACAATTGTGTTAAGTGAATTTCGGTTTCGGTTTAAAGAATTTATTCTCATAAAGAATGAGAATAAATTCTTTAAACCGAAACCGAAATTCACTTAACACAATTCAATTAATTTATGAGACACACAGAACAATTCACTTAATTTATGAGATATACAAATAAATCATGCAGTTATAAGGTAACAAAGACTCCGTCTAAAAATTCAATCGTAAAGGTTATTTTAGTTTTTTATCATGCAGGCATTTTCTAAATATGTGCTACAGTGTTTCTGAAACACAAATTTTTAACAATTTTTTATAAATATTTTAGTTTTTTGCGTTTACTATATTATCTGGCAGCTTATTGTACAGTACCGCTCTTTCGTATAAAATGTTTTTCTTCCCGTAATTGGTTATGGGTGGTCTGAGTTCGAGTTTATTACGAAACTATTGTCATTGTCGCCACCGTCATATACCCAAATCGCTTTAGCGTGGCATTAGCGGTCATTGCCTTTTCCCTAATATCTCGCCGTTGGAACCCAAACAATAAACTATGTATGGTTTTTCGTAATTGGAACATGTTGTAGATCACGATAGATATTGATTCAAGACGTTAACGGACTTCATTTCAGTTTTTGAAATATAGAATGGTAGAAAATGTAGGTGGGTCAATGACCGCTACTGCCACGCAAAAGCGATTCGGGTAGAGAAAAAAAACAACCGACTTCCAAAAAAACACTACAAAGTGTAAAATAACTTGGATCTCGGAATTCGGTGGCAAATAACGAAAATACAAAACCAAAGACACCGACTTCCGAAATTTAAGTTATGTTTCACTTTGTAGTGTTTCTTTTTGTTGTTGTTTTTTTTTTAAATTGATTAACTCTCTCTTTCTAGTGGGTCAGTTTGTAATTTATCTAAGTTACAGTAACTTAATGTCAACTACTCATCACCTTTTACAAAATATTGCTTTTCCCGATGCAGGGACGGTAATCGTTGAGGAGTTCTCCTGGTACTTCACCATCACCTCCACTTCTCCATATGCATTGTGACGAGCATAAATTGCTTGGCAACCATATTAAAGTAATCGAATCGCAACCCGTGAAATACTTATTATTGAGCAGTTCCGGTGGCCATCTGTGGTCCTCATCGTCAGTTCCACATCAGCAAATGGTGCTTTTCAAGAGCACGAGTTACTATAAAAAATACCTTAATCGCTATGGGTGTGCCTGTAATATTTTAAGAGTTCCCTCGATTTCTCCAGGATCCCGTTATCAGATCCTGACCGGATGACAATGGGACTATCTCGGAAGTATACCCTTTGAAACAAAAAGAAAAGAATTTTGCAAATCCGTCTATATGTGACGGAGTTATACTCGAACATACATTAAAAAAAAAAAACATCCGAATTGATAACCTCCTCTTTTCGGAAGTTGGTAAAAAACATTATTCATCGTCATTGGAATTCAGCCCGTAGCGACAGGTGCGCAATGAACCGAACGAACCGGGTGAACACTAACGAAATCAAAATTAAACAACTCACCTCCTTTTAGGTGCTCCTCATGAGTGAAGAAGTATCATCAGTGGAGTTGGATTTCTTCCTCCGGTTTCCTATAAAGCCTCATGTTACGAGTCCGGTGGAATTCTTATCTAACCAGAGCTGGGGCGGTGTCTGTTCGCTGGCTGGTAAGGAAGAGTTCAGGAACTTGGACAGAGATATAGAAACATCGCCTAAAAGATGGAAGAAGATTGTGGAAGCTGAATGTCCTGAGAGGGAGAAGTTTCCTCAGGTATGAAGTTTTACCATTTTAATTGTCTAATTAATAATGTTAATCTATACTGAAATGTGAGTTAGGATGTGGTTGTGGGTTATTTGAGCCAGCAATCGGTCAAAATTAAAGCGTTAAAGCAGAGATGAATACAGATGAGACATTCCGCATTTTAAGTATGAAGCTACAAGTACGAGTAGGTACGCGGCGGGCTCGACTTGTCGAATTCAGTAACGTAGTCAGAAGGTATAAGAGTTACGCGATAGAAAGAGAGGCAACTAGGTGAATATAACTGTCGGTAATTAGCGTTGTGCGACCTGAATTGCATTTTATTGCGTCGTAGCAATAGTCGCTTTACAAAAAAAATATTTTGGGGATTGTCCCATCTGTCTAATTTGTGGCTAAAGGCAGACATATCAGTTTATTTTTAATATTGGTCCTTTTTGACATCTACGCAATTTTCAGGAATGGAGCAAAAAAACAGCTCTTCAGAGACTATGTATGTTAAGAGCTTTCAGACCAGATAGGATGACGTATGCAGTAGCGTAAGTACAAACAAAATCCTATTGGCAAAAAAAAAAAATGAAGATGATTCTTTATTAGCTTCAGTTGTACAACAATATTAATATTCTAACTCAAATTCAAAATTCTCGATTTATAATAAAATACTGTCTTTAGAGCATACATTGAAGAAAAAATGGGCGGCAAATACGTAGAAAACAGAACAGTAGAATTCAGCAAGTCTTTCGAGGAGACCAGTCCTACAACGCCAATATTCTTCATTCTATCTCCTGGAGTCAACCCTTTGAAGGACGTGGAGGCTTTGGGCAAGATCATGGGATTCACGGCCGATACTGGGAACTTCCATAATGTGTCTTTGGGTCAGGGGCAGGAGATTGTGGCTGAGCAGGCCATGGATGAAGGACTGCAGAAGGGGCATTGGGTGGTGTTGCAGGTACATGGCATATACGAGTAGTATTATAATCTTCACTGATATTATAACTGTGAAAGTGAGTTTGTTTGTTTGTTACGTTTCCATGCTAAAACGGCTGAACGGACTTGGATGAAATGGGTAGATTATGACCTGGATTGGGACATAGGATACTTTTTATTTATTTGTTACATCATGTGAGCTAAAAAACACCAACAAAATTAAACAATAGTCGATACAAAGCCAATTACAAATCTTCGCGTTTATACGAGGAGCTCGTGGCTAAGTAACAACAGCCGCACTGGTCCATCCATCAGGTTAAGCTACGCTTGCCGGGGTTGGTCAGTGGATGGGTGACCATCTTTACATACCGAGAATCCTCCGTGCTTCGGAAAGCACGTTAAGCCGTTGGTCCCGGCTGTCATTCGTGGATCTTTGACAGTCGTTACGAGTCGTCAGAAGCCCGAAAGTCTGACACCAGTCTTACCATGGGGTATCGTATTACCCAGTTACTGGGTTGTGGAGGTCAGATAGGCGGTCGCTCCATGTAAAATACTGGTATTCAGCTGCATCCGGTTAGACTGGAAGCCGACCCCAACATAGTTGGGAAACGGCTAGGCAGATTGATTGCGTTTATACGAGGACTTATAATAGGATTTGTGTTGTGAACATACAAGCAACAACATATTACTTTAAACTATATTTAATAGTTAAAACTATTAAAATTACCACTTGTGTCTGCAATAAATTGAGAAGTGAAGTTGTATCTCGATATTCCCACGGGATCGAGACTTATGCGGGTGAAACCTCGGGGCGCAGCTAGTAATTGATAAATAGATTATACATCTTCGAAGAGAACAAATGTTTTAACTATTTTACTTTTTATTATATTTCACACACCAATTTCTTTATTTTTTATATAATTCTGTATCTATCTTTCCGTGACATCACTGCGGGCCCTATCAGAATACCAGCGCTGCGACATTTATTTTTTAAATGTCGCAGCTTTATGCTGAGATAGGGGCCTTTCGGCCTCGTACAGGACTTAATTTTTAAGTATACTTTGTTTTTTGTTTTTTATTACTTTTTTTTTATTTATGTTTAGTGTGTTTTTAGTTCAATTTGTGATTTCCTGTGCGAGTCCCAATAAATACTTTTTCTTTCTTTCTTTTACTATTTTGGAAGTTTCTCGAAAAATACTATGAGTGTTTGAAATAGATTTTTTCTAATTCAACTCTCGCCGACCATGTTTCATGCTCGAGTTCGGAGATGTATCATAATAATATGAACATTAAGTAGATAACATACTTGATAATGTAGAGCTCCCTTATATGTTCCTACTCGTGCTGATTCGGATGTGCTCAGTGGGTTTCTAAACGTTGCATTACAAAGTTCCAAAAAACAAAATGTAATTGCAAATGAAAATAATTTTTCAAGCAATTTCGATAAACAAAAAAAAAACCCTTAGAGCTTGTAATATGTTTTCCAGAACATTCACTTAGTAAAGAAATGGCTACCAAACCTCGAGAAGAAGATGGAGAGCTTCGCCACCGGATGCCACGATAACTTCCGACTGTTCATGTCGGCTGAGCCGGCGGCTACTGCTGCGGCTCACATCATACCGCAGGGCATCCTGGAGTCTAGCATCAAGATCACTAATGAACCTCCTACGGGAATGCAGGTGGGTTGTTTTAAAATCTTGAAGAAGTCATCTGTCGAGTCATTTAGTGCTTATTAGAATACCGACACATTTTCTTTTATATCTGCAGCTATGCAGTGCAGCGTTAAATGGCTTAACGTGATACTGTTCAAATTTTAATTGGTTTATATTTTAAAAGATTTAAAAAAGGTGCAAATAATTTCATGAAAAAAAAAAAGTTTCTGAGAGAAAAAACATCAAAGAATACATCAGATTTTACAAAATTGTTTTGGGATTCATTTAAAATTTTTGGTTTCCAATTTGTTGTTAAAGGTGAACGCGCACTTATCTGAGCCGAACGCGTCGAGCGAATCGAAGAAAACGAATTTTTGAATTCTTTATATGAAATTCTATGAAACCTTGCACACCTGCCCGCGTCGAATCGTCCGAATCTGGAAGACCGTTCTTAGCGTTCTCGTTAACTTCGATTCGTTCGACGCGTTCGACTCGGATAAGTGTGCGTTCACCTTTAAAGATAAAATCCAGCTCAAATTTCGTCTTACCTTCAAACAATAATTTTTATCTTACCTCCTCCACCAACTATCGCTTATAGTTTTACTATGCTTTCTACCAACAGGCAAACATCCACAAAGCACTCGATAACTTCAATCAAGAAACGCTAGAAATGTGTGGTAAGGAGGCGGAGTTCAAAGCGATATTATTCGCACTATGTTACTTCCACGCCGTAGTTGCTGAGAGGCGAAAGTTCGGCCCACAGGGATGGAATAAGATTTATCCATTCAATGTTGGTGTGTATTTCAGGAGTTTTCTAAATCTGTTCTCATATTTTCCTATTACAAAAGTGTCTTACGTGACTACACACTCGTTCGAAGAACTATAGGACGCTTCGAGTCCTTTGACTCGGGCGCAAAAACCGACAACGATTGAAAGTCGCCCGAGGCGTGCAGAGGTTGCACGAAGCGAACCTAAGTGCCCTTCTACACTCTCGTATTCGATTAAATAAATAAATAAATAAAATCGCGAGTAGTGTGGTACAGTCTTAATAATTTGTGTTTCCAAGTCAACTTGCCTGTCGGGGTCGCGGGAAAGTCCGAAAGGATTTTTTTTATTTTGCATTCATCCCAATTTACCAAGAGGCTCTATTGTGAACTAATATTTTGTTCGTCACTCTCCTAACTATATCTCATCATGTGCTTCACGTCAGGTGATCTAACAATAAGCGTGTTCGTCTTGTACAACTACTTGGAAGCGAATGCTAGAGTGCCTTGGGAAGATCTCAGGTACCTATTCGGAGAGATTATGTACGGAGGGCACATCACTGATGATTGGGACCGGAGGCTATGTAACGCTTACTTGGAAGAGTTGATGCAGCCTGAACTAGTACGTATATGTTATTCTTTTTAGAAACTGGCTTGCTCATATTTTTTTTTAATAATTTTGATAATAGTGGGATATAATTAACATCCTTAAAAGATTATAATAAAAGAAGACTGGCAGAAAATGCCTAAGGGCGTATATCCGGTTTGTATTCGATTCGTGTTCGATACGTGAAAAAGACGGACGGGAAATTCACGTCCTAGCGTTTGCGCACTTATTCGTATATGATTCGATTTGTTTGATATATTCGGTTTTGATCCGTCAAAAAACGAATCGAAGTGAGAATTTACGAATCGAACACAAACCGGATACGGATAAGTGCACAAACGCCCTTAGGCATTAAGTCCGGTTGTAAATAATTTTTGTTGTGCACAAAGCAATAAAGAATAAAATAAAATCTGAGGCGTAGGTAAGTTACCAGTATTAGTAAGATTAAACTGTTAGTGATGACATATACGCCAGCTTGAGCTTCCTTTCTGTGCCTTCAAGCGGGATTGTGTTAACTAATTTCATCTTCGTCATTTACAAGGTCGACGGCGAACTCCAACTAGCCCCTGGCTTCCCCGCCCCCCCTAACACAGACTACGTAGGCTACCACCAGTACATAGAAGACGCCATGCCTGCCGAATCCCCTTACCTTTACGGCTTACATCCTAATGCTGAGATTGGTTTCCTTACCACAACGTCTGAGAATCTATTTAGGACTATATTTGAGATGCAACCGAGAGATGCTCAGGCATCTGGAGCTGCTACTGTGACTAGAGAGGAGAAGGTTAGTCGGATTTTCTTTAAAAACATATAAGTAATATAAAAAAAAACAGTAGGTACATACAATTTGACTGTGAAATAGATCAAGAAAACTCTATAGTAAATCTCAAAAGTTACTGACTCAAATACTCAATAAGTACTTGCAAATAAGCACGCTACTGATGAGCAATTGCTATTTACTATTTAGGGGCCGTGCACGAAATCGACTGATTTTGATCAATTTTGTTCATTGTTTGTGAGAAAGGGAAAAAAACATTTAAACAAAATTGTTTGTGTATATAATTTTTTTCTTAAAACACCAGTAAGTAATTTATTTTTTCCTATTATACAAAAAAAACAACACACAGTCTTCAGTTATCCTTGAGATAAAATCTAAATTTTATTTTATTATTTCGTTTATTTGCTTTGTCTTCTTATTTATTTACATATTTAAATATTTCTTAAAAAATTATATTAAAAAAAAACATTAAAAAAAAAAAAAAAAAGATGTCCGCTGGTGTCGGGAGCAGGGTCCAAGCAACCGCAACCGCAGGGTCTACCGGTGGCTAGGGCTGCAGAGACAGGAACCTCCTCACAATGCGAGCCGTATCGAGGAGTACTGCCTTCTGAATCAGGCCCTTGATCCAACCGCCTAACGAGAGCCTCGAGAGATGTTGGTCGAGGCTTTCGGCCGTCAGGCCATTGGCCGTTACGACAATCGGCACAGTGATAGCCGAGCTCACATTCCACATGTCGACAATCTCGTGTGCTAAGTCGAGATATTTTATTTGTTTCTCTTTCTCAGCTTTCACGAGGTTCCCGTCATGTGGGATGGTAACGTCGACTATCGTTGCGCGGCGCGCTAATCGGTCTATCACCACTACATCAGGCATTTTATTATTATTATTTTAAAATGTCTTTGACATATCTCGGGACCCTAGGGTCCCGGACCTTTGGAAGGCGTACGAGGGGCCGAAGCCAACTCGCAGAGGCCCCTTAGACATTTTTGTGTATTGAGGCACCAACCGACAGTTATCCCTGTATGCACTACGCAAGTGCACTCAAGGACAACCCCTGGTTGGTGCAGAACTATTGCAGAACATGGAAACAAAATAAATTGGGCTATGGGTTTGGGTGGCTAAAGTTGACTGGTGACCTGGAACTATGGAAGGACTATGGCCCCTGCCTGATCAATGTTTTATATGTACACGGAAAAATGGCAGGGGGTGACTTGCACACTCAATAATGGGCCCCCGGAAACTGTCGCTAGCACATAGTGACGTAGCGACAAGGGGGCAACATGTCCTGAGGTGCTTGAGGAGTGGAGAGGTATTCCACGGCTTTCAGAACAATCCCAGAGCCCGGAAGATGGTCAAGATCCCTACGAGCACTTACTGGAATACTTCCTTCCTCCGAGCACGTTTGCTCTTGCGAATCTCCACTCAAGCCGGCCAATTAAGGCAAGAATGAGGTGGGAGCTCTGTTCCTCGTCAGTGTTCACTCCAGCCGGCCAATAAAGGCAAGCCAGAGATGAGGAACAAGATTTCTCCCGGGAGATAGGGTCCGTGGGGTCGCTACTGCCCAACAGCTCACCACATGCTGCCCTGCGGGTTTCTGTATCTCTCTTTGTCTGGCCCCTCACCCTAGATCTGTGTCGGCAAAGTAAATTCTACCGGCACAGACCTAGAGTTTGGAGCGCGCAAGCCCCACCACGACGTCAACGTGGAGATACGGCGGTGGGGTTATTATTATTATTAATATACAATATCTTCATTATTTAAATCAAAGGCTAAATAATACATGGTCATTTATGACACTAGTGCAGTAAGATGGTTTTTACAAACGAGTAGACGAATGTCAGCCCGAGACTCGGGCTCGAAATCGAGGGCTTACCATATATCGGGGCCCCGGCACTCAGGCAACGGAAGGAACACGGGTGGGTTTTAAGATTTCCCACCCTCAAAAAAAAAAAAAAGGGCTTACCATAGTCACGAGTTTGTAAATACCAATTTCCGCACGTGTGTCATACAATGTTTTACAATGCATTTGCTCGAAAAGAGCCTTTTCCAAGCAGTAAATTAGTGCGGAAAGTGTCACTTTTTTTGACTAGTAGTAGTACTGCTTTTTACTTTTCTGTTTTTTTTTAATTTTGGTGGCCGTCGTCAGCCCGTTGCAAAGAGTTTTTATTATTTGAGAAAAGTTTTACAAATCAGATGATGATGATAACGATGACGATGGCGAAGGCGATGGCGACGGCGATGGGATGACGATGGCGATGGCGATGGCGATGACGATATCGATGACGATGGCGATGGCAATGGCGGAGTCAAAGACAAAGTCGAAGTGGAAGTGGAAGTGGAAGTGGAAGTTGAAGTGGAAGTGGAAGTGGAAGTGGAAGTGGAATTGGAATTGGAAGTGGAAGTGGAAGTTGAAGTGGAAGTGGAAGTGGAAGTGGAAGTTGAAGTGGAAGTGGAAGTGGAAGTGGTAGTGGAAGTGGAAGTTGAAGTGGAAGTGGAAGTGGAAGTGGAAGTGGAAGTAGAAGTCGAAGTCGAAGTCGAAGTCGAAGTCGAAGTCGAAGTTTTTTTTTTTCTCTCACAATGCATAGTAAAACGTTGTATGATACACGTGCGCAAGATGATTACCGACTCGTGTCGACTTATACACTCGCTCGCTGCGCTCGCTCGTGAATAAAATGCCACTCATCGGAAATCACCTACCTTCCGCACTTATAGCATAAATAACTATTTCGACATATTTGCGAGAAAACAGTAGGTACAATATGTTATGAAATAAACTTTTTTATTTGACTATTTTTAATAGCAAATGAGAAATTATACAGATAGGTCATGTGTAGGTTGTGCTTTTTAACATTGAATATATTGACCACATTGAGAACGGCTTATACTTCACACGTAATTCATTGAAATAAGCCATCAAAACATTTTCAGAGAGTAATTGAGTATTTATTCGAGTCTTCCATGATATAAAATTATTGTAAACTAAATTTTGGCGGCAAGAGACCATTTTCTGCAATTTGTGCCTCATTCAAGATATCGGGTGTAGTAGATTCCATATTACTATCGGATTCCTAGTTTGAAGTCATATTATATTTTGTTTATAAATATCAGTCGGAAAATCGTAATAATCTTTAGACGTTTCTAATAAGAAAATGGCGCGAATTTGCAAATGCGCCACGTGTCCTCGTGGAAGTGATCGGCGGCGGTGACCTCTCGCGTCCAGCACTGATCCAGGCCATGGTACAGAGCAAGAGGGCATGGGAAGCCATCACCTCCTTCTGCGAAGCAGTAATGTTCGCGTAGGAAGAGGCGGAACGCGTGAGGGAAAGGCAAATTTCGCGCCCTCACGCCCCTAGCCGCCGCAGGAGACGCCCTGGGCTTCGGGAATCCCAGGTTGATTCCCGGCCACCGTAGGCGCGGGCCTGCGGACGGTGAGCAATGAGTAGCTCGCCGTCCGATAAGGACCAGGCCCGGGTCGACGGCGCATTGTTCCACGCGCGCCTCAAAGAGATGTCAGCACAACTGACGGGGTCTGCTAGGACCGATGCCTGCCGGGGTCGCGGGAAAGTCCGAAAGGGATACTATGGCCTCTGGCAACGTACAGGCAACTGAAGGAACACGGGTGGGTTTTAGTCAGTAAGAGTCTGACACGCCCTCTCGCTCCGCCGAGAGCGGGAGAAGTTATTTGATAATTTCCCAACTAAAAAAAAAAGGAGGATCGATCATTTAGCTTATTTATTTTCATAATGAATTCCACCAACTCCTTGGTGTTGTTGGTTGGAATTCTTACAGATTGTTTTAAAAAACCGTAAAGGTTACGCACGGTGCTATTCGCTTAGGTGAGAGTACCTATTTTATTGCACATTCCGTTGTATGGTGCGTACTTTTTTTACTTTCGAACAATTTATACAGGCTTCGTAAATGCATTTTTTGAGCAAATGTATTGAAAACTATATGTATTTTCCAGAGCGCAAAAGTGATAAAACTATTAACAGATACTGTGACTGACACGAATGATTTAGCACCACGAAAACTGTAAATGATTTTTATAGTCACACAGAGAGAAAGCTTTCAGTATTTTTTTTATTGTCTGCTCAATTATTTCAAGCTTTCTCACAATTCGATGAAAAATTGACAAAAGAGGTTTTTTATTCGTACACGGAACCTTATGTGTGTGTGTAAACCTTTCTAGTAATTAGCATGCTAGTTTTAAGCATGCTCAAAAGCATGGTCCTTACGAGCTTGTGTAGGCATTAGTAGCTTTAAACTGTAATCTTACTGACACCATTACTGACACCAATATATTATCAGGTAAAACAAATGCTAGACGAGATAATAGAGAAGTTACCTGAAGAGTTTAACATGACAGAAATTATGGGGAAGGTTGAAGAGAGGACGCCATATGTAATAGTGGCCTTCCAGGAATGTGAGCGAATGAACTATCTGACTGGAGAGATGAAGAGATCCCTAAGGGAACTCGACTTGGGCCTAAAGGTAAACAATGAAAAAATAATGTAAATTTTCAAAAGAAAAGTGGGTTAAAAAAAAAAGGTTAATGCTAATTCACATATTTCAGGGTGAATTAACAATTACATCAGATATGGAAGATTTGGAAACTGCATTGTTTTTGGATCAAGTAAGTGAGAGAATAATTGTAAAATTCTGAGTCAATTCAATTTTGTTTTATCATAGAATTTGACACTATCTTACGATAGGGATCTAAAGACTTTATGTGGGAGCCATGTCCTGGGTATAAATAAAGTAATAGTAATTTCTGCTTCTGGACCTTAATTAATCAATCTGCCTAGCCTTTTCGCAACTATGTTAGGGTCGGCTTCCAGTCTAACTAGATGCAGCTGAATACCAGTATTTTACATGGAGCGACTGCCTATCTGACCTCCACAACCCAGTAACTGGGTAATACGATACCCCTTGGTAAGACTGGTTGTCAGACTTTCTGGCTTCTGATGAGCCGTAATGACTGTCAAAGATCCACGAATGGTAGCCGGGACCAACGGCTTTACGTGCTTTCCGAGGCATGGAGGGCTCTTGGTATGGAAAATTGGTCACCCATCTACGGACCAACCGCGGCAAGCATAGCTTAACCTGATCGTTCAAGTCGCGTGGCTGTTATTACTTAGCCACAAGCCCCTCAAGCTTCTGCAGCTTAGTACCAGCCATATTTGTTATAGCTAATCCACTAATTATGTCACTTCAGTATAAAATTTATTATACAGGTACCTGCGATCTGGTCCAGCCGTGCATACCCATCGTTGCTGGGTCTGACTGCTTGGTTCCTGGACCTTACCTTGCGGTTAAGAGAACTTGAAACATGGGCTACAGACTTTGTCGTAAGAATTATATTCCTTAACATTCGTTTTTTTTTGGATTGTGTTCGTTTAACTTCTATATCTTTATATTTGTCAATTTATGTTTGTCTTTCGGTGTTTTCGCTTATGGCGGCGATTCGATCATTGGACGAGAATTGAGAGTGAAATTTCAAGGATTTGCCATGTTTAGGCTCATTTCGTTACATGAAAGGGAAGAAAGATATAACTCTCTCGATATTTCTTGATGGCATGTGAAGCCAAGTGCGGTTTTAAAACGCTACACCAGGTGGTCTGACTTCTTTTCGAAAAGACGAAAAGAAGAAGGAGAGTTAAAATATGGGACAAATTCGTTATGCACCATTTATAGACCATGGTTACCGTATTAACTTACCATAATTTTATCCTAAACTTCATAAATGGATTGATAAACGACCCAATTTTTTTCAACAAAACGTCGATCTATTGTTCCCATTATGATCAAAGAGGATTTGTATTAAGAACTAGCTGCCACCCGAGACTTTGTCTGCGATCCAGAATGAAAGGTAGCCTATGCCCTTCTCCAGGTCATGGTCTAACCATGAGCCAAATTTCATCCAAATCCGTTCAGCCGGTTTAGCGTGAAAGCGAACATATAAACAAACAATAAAATTCACTTTCGCATTTATAATATTAGTTAGTATTCGTATTTTTTCTGAAGTTTCACTTCTATCATATGAAGGGTGCTGCGCCCGCAATATTTAAAAAAATATTTTCAAGCTTCACCTCAATTTTGGTTTTCTTCCTTATTTTCTTACTATGTTTAGGTTAGGTTATCGAGGTAAGGTATCTGAGAATACTTTAGACCCGAAAGAAAAACATTTTAATTGTCAGTACAGATAGTACCATCCACGAAGACGCGCCCCACTCCGCGATGACTGTACTATAAGCTGTACTTTATTTATTTAATACTTCAAGCACAGAAATGTACTGAGGCGGACTTAATGCCATAGGCATTTTCTACCAGTCAACCTTTGGGTGATGCAGAGACAAATAGTGGTATGTACTCGTAATGCAATTACGAAAAATTGAGGAATAAATAAAATTATTTAAGTAATATATAAAGATATGTATTACAAACTATAAATATAAAAAAATATGTCTAATTATATTATATAAATATAAGCACAAATAAATATACATAAATACACGAATATACAAAAAAAAAATTGACAAACAATGGGAAAACATTAACGTTGTGATGATACTAACGCACTAGGAAGTGGTGAAGGGTGGGCGTTTTGGGGGACTGTATTATGTAATTTTGACGTTTGAAAAGTGCTGATTCTCAGCCTAGTTTGAATAAATGACTTATGATTTTTGAATATCGAACTGCCAGCTTCTTGCGAATGTGCCCGTACTTTAGTACGGAGCGGAGCGGAGTGGAGCGCGTCTTCATGGGTGGCACCATCTATGTAATTGACTTGTGAGGACTTACTCATATTTTGCATGATTTAGCTACCAGCGTCAGTATGGCTCGGTGGTTTCTTCAACCCTCAAAGTTTACTGACGGCCATCATGCAGAGCACTGCTAGGAGGTATGAATTGCCTCTCGACAAGATGTGTCTGCAGTGTGACGTCACAAAGAAGATGAAGGAAGAATTCACGTGAGTACTAGTCGTTAAGAAGTGTTTCAAAACATAAAATGAATATTAAATTACTTGATAACAACGTTCAGGAATAGCTTCCATACAAGACAAATAAGAGTTCTATTTAATGCTACACACTAGAGATGTTACGGAGGATGTCCGGATGACCGAAACCCGAGTCGGAGGTTTTAAATTTGAATCATAGGAGTCGGAACCGGAGTCGGAATCGGAACCAAAAGCGGAGGTAGAAGAAAGATGTTACATGTATAATACATTTTTTTGGCTTCATATTGAAATTAATTTATTACAACAATTAAAAGACTGAAATTAAGTAAAAAGCTGCGTATAAGTCGTTTAATTGTTGTAATAACTAATTAAGGTGACGCGTCTGACATACACAAAACAATAAAATGAGACTTCGAGCGCGAGCATATATAAAAATTACCTGAGCGACAAGTTAAAAGTAGTTGGTACGTGCTCTAGTAACGTGCATCTTGCAAGTGTTTTTTTGTTTTTTCAGTGTGGGAAATTATCAAATAACTTGGCGTGTCAGACTTTTACTGACTAAAACCCAACCGTGTTCCTTCCGTTGCCTGTGTGCCGGGGCCGCGATATCCCTTTCGGACAAACTCGCAACCCTGGCAGGATCGTGCACGTGCTGCGTTTCGATCTTCGGTATAACTCTTATTCAATATTACCGGAGCCGAAGTTGGAGTCCGAGGTGTAATATTAATCGAAAGTTCCAACCTTTCGGAGTCGGAATCGAAGCTCCGTAACATCTCTGCTACACACAGTTTATCCATCTACAAATTGTAAAACTGTTTCTTCGATTTAACAGTATAAAAGATTCGAGTATTTTCTATCTATTCAATATTTATTTATTCATATCAATTAACGATTCCGTTTGAAATGAGGAAATAAAGCAGGAAATGAGACTCACTTTTTAATTTAAACTTATTTCTGGTTAATTTAATGTTGTCAACATTTTCTTCATTGTTTTGTACTTTTCATAGGTACTGGTGAGTAACGACGCTACATTCATAAAATTTGGATTCTAAGTATTAAATTTAAATCGGTTTAAATGCCTTTGTAGACATAACAAATAATTGGCTTAAATTACATAAAAATCACAAGCATGACAAATGAACAGCACACAAGGTATAAATACAGGTAGATATATGGAAGTTCGGATAAGTCTTGTAACTGTTGTAACATAATTTTTTCCTTTCGAGAGCTTTTAGTATAATATTAAACTGGGTAGAAAGTCTTTGGACGAGGTTAAATGTATTTTTTTCAGTAGAGAGTACGATTTATCTTCGTTTTTCAGTCCTTTTGGAGGTATCGCTTTGCTTACGATGAATTAACTACTTGCTTTTTGTACATAATATAAAGGGGCTTGAAAATATTTGGTTTACACTGTATACTTAGTATAATAAAGTAGGAAGGTAAAGATAAAAATTACACAATCTCATAAATATTAATAAATAAGGGAAATAAAAGGTGAGACCAAGTAGATAATTGGTATGGTAGATGTAAATATAATAATTGTAAATCTGTATAATATCTACGTAGTAAGGTAAAACGAATGCTGTATTATCTAAACTATAACATCCACCTCATCTTCATTTCTTCTGCCATTCTTCTTCTAGGCTTGATTCTATCCTATTTAACTTGGTATTGTAGGTAACCTACTTTGAACAGAATGGGTTTCAGCATTGTATCATACGCTTTTATAATAAACTTTGTAAATAGGTATCAAGTTAATTAATTAATTAATTAATTAAGTAAGTAATATGTAAATACTCATAAACATCAAAACGAACTCCGGTCTTTAGCTTTTATATAACTCGTAATAAAATAGATTTGCATTAAGAGAGAATTGATTTATTAAAATTTATGATGAAGTCACTGCAATGAGGAAGTTTGTACCTGAATATTCGTATGTTAAATTATTAATATTTCATTAATAAATTTAACGGTTGACCATAAAAACTGCATAGTATTTACTTCTACATAATAACAGTTATAAGAATTACCACACATCGGTAAAAATAAATGGAAGAGCTTTAGCAAAGGTGTTGAGTTGATTTGGTCACCATTATTCACTTCTGACAGAGTAAGTTTTCAACAGTGCCCAACACAATATCCTTACGAACTTTGTAACTATTCTTTAGAGGTTATCCCAGCTACCTAGTAATTTTAACTACAGCTAAAGACCAGAGTACGCCGTTTATTACCAATTCTTCCCTTCCCCACTCTAACGCCACATCTTCTCTAGGATCGCAGACACTCGGTCAGCACCACGGGACGGTGCCTTCGTGCATGGTCTGCTGATGGAAGGAGCTCGGTGGGACCAGCAAGCTGGCATTATTATGGATTCGAAGCTAAAGGATTTGTTTCCACCCATGCCTGTGATAAATGTTAGGGTGAGTGGGAGATTTTTATCAATACTTAACTTTAACTTTTTTTAAATAACGCTTGGTTTCTAGACAAAAAGAGCATATGTTTTAGTAAGGCAGTTGGCGATTTTAGATCCTTGTGTACATATTTCCTTTCACTGTAAGTTGGTTGACTTTCCTTTAGATAGGATTATTCTCGACACTTTGGAGTTCTTATATACTCGAAACTTACGAAATTTGCCACAAAGAAAATCCAATATAACATTGCCTAAGTATTCACTAAGAATTTTAAGATCACTTTTAGTGTTCGCTATTCATACTACCATATTAGAATACTTCTGTAAATAAAATAATATAGTATAGCCTATGGCAGTCTAGGGCTGAACATAGGCCTCTTCAATCACTCGCCATTATTCTCCTCGGCTACTTGCTCATAGTCACCTTGTGAAGATTATGGCTCCAAAACTAGCCTGGAAAATTGGTTTATTTCCATCTGCCCCGTTCGAGCCTGCCACCGTGGTGGCTAGCACTAACTAGTGGCATTTACCACCCCGGTGGTCAATGGCAGTTATTTAGTGTCATCTGACGACACGGTTGGTGCAGTGGCTGAGTGATCGACTGCTGCGCAACGTGTCGCGGGTTCGATCCCCGCACGGAACAAATATTTGTATGATCTGTAAGTAGTTGTTCCGGGTCTGGGTGTTAGTGTATGTGAGTCTCTATGTTTGTAAACGCACCCACGATACAAGAAGAAATTCTTAGTGTGGGGCAACGTTTAAAAAAAAAAAAAACTACCCCTTCTTAATTATAGTAAGGTAGTCGATTCTCATTACGTACTATATGTGCGATGTTTTATATCAAAAGAAATTGATATAAAATATTAAAACAATATTTTAAACTTGTCTATTTCTTTCATGGTAAAGTCAAATTACAAAGGGAAAAATTGATGTATTTCACAAATTCTATTTCAGGCCATAACACAAGACAAACAAGACCTCAGAAACATGTACGAGTGTCCTGTCTATAAAACGCGTACACGAGGACCAACTTACGTGTGGACCTTCAACCTGAAGACCAAGGACAAGCCATCCAAATGGAACCTGGCAGGAGTTGCTTTATTGTTGCAGATTTAAAGTGTTTGTGTGACAAAACGTTCTGAAGTGACAAAGCAACTAAGTATATTCTCGATGACTTTAGCTTTTCTCTAAGAGGACGCTATATTTTGTATATAGAAATTGTGTTTCTGGGTAAATTGGTTTGTTTATTTAATAATTAGCTGCATCATTAAGCTGCACATCATTCGTAATAGCAATAACTTGAGTAAATATTGATTGTGTTGTAGATGTGGAGAAGTCAGATTTTGTTCGTCCATTGTTTATTTCAGAAAGTTTATCAGAGTTATAGCAAAGTAAATGTGTTTGTTTTTCGAAATCTTGTAAATGTATTGTTATTCAGGATTAAGGAGAATTAAAGATATTGAACGTTGGTTTCGTTTTAATTTACGCCTGCAATAGATTGCACTATGCACTCTTAAGTGAAATATAAAAAATAAAAAAAGTAAAATCCAGGTTCCTTTTGTCCATAAAAAAATTTGCAATCCTGTTGCCTCTTAGATCCGGTTGCCTATTAGATCCAATTTTTGCGTGCCATTGCGTTGAATGCGTATTTTTGGAACACTTGTTCTAGGACTTTTTGTATAACTAATATTTACATATAGCATGTAGCGTGAAGCATTATACCAGGTGTTCCTTTTGTTATCCCATAACCCTAGAGTTATGGGATAACAAAAGGAACACCTTGTATAATGCTTCACGCTGCAATGAGTCACACAAAAACTGAAATCATATCCCAAAACTAAACTGACCTTTAACTAACTCACACGCCTAATTCCTAAATAAAATCTACACAAAAAAATATGTGCGAACTTTGTATTTATGAGGATGAGTCATCATAATGAAGAGACTCAGAGATTAAATTAATGGCCGCCGGCGACAATGTTATAAACTTGACATTTGCCAGTGACCTTCTGACCTTCATTAGACCACGTCATCAATATATTGACCATAATGGATCGAACTTTCACTGATTATATCATTAATCTATGAATATATTATTATTTTCTCGTATAGCTTTCACACTGTTGTATGGTGTATGGTTTTCGATCTCGGTATGCGGATCATATTGTGATTTGGGGCCGTATTGATACGCAAACAAAGGAATAGAAAATTTCTATTCATAGAAACTGCAAGACAAAAAAACTTGTGGGCTTTGTAGGCGCTAAATACGAGTAGTTCTGATTTCATATTTCCTTTTACTGTCCTATATTTATAAATTACTCTATTATTCAGACAAATACGAGACACGGTTCAGACAGGCGTGGTGTTATGTTATTTCAGAAACATAGCAAGTTTTTGGTATCAAAATCAAAGACGTAAGTTACTAGCGACCTGCTCCTGCTTCGCACGGCTTTTACGACTTACTCTCTAAACGATGGTGAAAACCTCATCAAAATCTGTTGCGTGGTTTAGAAGAACAACGCGGACATACAGACAAACGCGAAAAGTGACTTTAATTTATAATATGTATACATAGAATTAAACGTCAAAAATGTATGGTTACGCAAACGTTAATCATTACTTAACTTATAGCAACGTTTATAAATAAACTCTGTATCCTATTATGCGAGGATTGTGTCAAAAAACTTGTTGTTTTACTCAAAGAACAAAAAGCTTAAAAGCATAGTCCATGATAACCTATGGCCCTGACAGACGGATGACTAGTCAACGTCTCGCAGTTATCATGGGACATCAATATAACATAATAACGTGAAGTTAGGCTAGTAATTTTTGATGTCATCTGTTAATTTAGCGTTTACAGCCGTCAAAAAATCGTATTACGCCAAGGATTTTTTTTGAGGTTAATCTTTGTCGCTTAGAACTTTTTGGAAGGGTAGGCATAGTGCTCGATTAGCTAATTCACTTTTGAAACTAGTTAATGGTAGAGTTCAAAAAACCAAGGCGACGACGACGAAAAGAAAATAAGAGGAGCTCGTGGCTAAGTAATAACAGCCGTACGGGTCGATCCATCAGGTTAAGCAACGCTTGCCAGGGTTTGGTCCGTGGATGGGTGACCATCTTAACATATTGAGACTCTTCTGTGCTTCGGAAAGCACCGGCTGTCATTCGTGGATCTTTGACAGTCGTTACGGGTCGTCAGAAGCCCGAAAATCTGACAACCAGTCTTAAAAATTAAGGGGTATCGTATTACGCGGTTACTGGGTTTAGGAGGTCAGATAGGCAGTCGCTCCAAGTAAAATACTGGTATTCCGCTGAATCTGGTTAGACTGGAAGCCGACCCCAATATAGTTGGGAAAAGGCTATGCAGATTGGTAGACTTTAACACGTTCAGTGCCGGGAACCCTCTTGGAGGGTTCACCTAGTCGTATATTGGATGCCGGGAGCCCTCGTAGAGGGCTCATTTAAGATGTAGGTTTTTCTTAGCGAATACAGTATTATAAACCGTGAAAATAAAATCTGATGTAACATTCTAACAAAATTTATTAGGATAAGAATTGGTTTCCAAGTTATGTTTGAATTTTTTTTGTTCACGGTTACAAATATTCACAAAAAAAATTAAAACATTGGAGACTAGGTATAGCGACAAGACTCCCCGAAAACACAATTTTACTTCGTTTTACAGTGTTTTTTAACACGGGATTTAACCTAATCCCGTTGACCGTCCGCGATGGTTAACTTTAGCGCAAATGTAATGCCGGCAACCCTCCCGGAGGGTTCACTTCCAATATGTATGGCGGCATGGCGTATGAGTTATATGAAAAGAGGGTGGAGTCGAAAGTGTAACTTATAGTGTGCCTTTTTGTAACTACCACTTCTTAACCCCATTCCGTAGGTAGCAATAGGTAGTACCTACTGGTACTTACGTACCAACCCGAGAGAGACTACTTGAGACCTAAGGTGTGAACCTTCAGAGGTGGAACGCGTGAGGAAGAGGCAAATTTCGCGTCCTCACGCCCCTAGCTGCCGTAGGAGTCGCTCTGAGCGTCGGGAATCGTAGGCTGATTCCCGGCCACCGTAGACGCGGGCTTGCGGACGGTGAACAATGGGTAGCTCGCCGTCAGATCATGACCAGGCCAATGTCGACGGCGCGTTGTGTTCCACGAACGCCTCAAAGAGATGTCAGCAAAACTGACGGGGTCCGCTAGGACCGCTGTCTGCCGGGGTCACGGAAAAGTCCGAAAGGGATACCTCGGCCCCTGGCAACATACAGGCAACTGAAGGAACACGGGTGGGTTTTATTCAGTAAGAGTCTGACACGTCCTCCCGCTCCTTTGATCATTTTTGAAATTATTTGATCATTTCCCAACCAAAAAAAAAAAGGTGTGAACCTTCACGATTTGCTACCAGTAGGTATGTTAATAAACCCGTATTAAAATATGGTAATCTTTATGCGAAAAGTCTTGTAAGAAAAATAAAGTAGTGCTCGTAAAACCGTTTTTGTATAGTGACGTCATGTTGCCATAGACTAATTAGCCATAAATCTATGGTTGTGACAAATATTACGTAAAATATCGATGATCGAATCCCAATAAATTCTTGATCAGGATGTCTTGTGATTTACAACAATATAAAAATGTTTCTCACATTTCATTGTTTTGATTTAATTAATTCGTATAAGTGTAGCCAGTTTAAATAAAATGTATATTTTTTGCTAATGAGATAACGTATTAAAATGAGACAGATTTATGATGGGAATTCCAAATGTCTTTCTTTCGAGAATTTTAACAGAAACTAGTTTTGTTAAACTTTTTTCAATTATGATTTAATACGAGAGCATTGTATGTGTCGAAGTTGTTTTTTTTCAGAATAGATTATTAGTTTTTAATTTAAAAACAATCCCCTTATTTCTGTTCATCGATTTCTTTGTAAAAGTCTTGGTATTTGGTAAACAGCATACCGTAACTTGTGTTTAATCTGCTTATAGATATTCAACTTCAGTTTATCATCATTTTCAGCCTGTAAAACTGAAAAAGCTACCGTAAAGCTACCCATACGCTGAGGCTTAGCGCGGACTGCTGTGCGTTTACTGTATAATTTGTGAAGTATGGAATGTCATAGAAGTGCGCACATAGCGATGATAAAAATGCATGCGGTTAATTCACAGTAGGCCTCCCGCTGCAAATTTGCGGTAGGTCCACTGCACGTATTTTGTATCGCACAGAGCTAACATAAAGTACCGCAGTGCACTGCAGTGAAAAAAACATATCGAAACACCGACCAAGGAGTAATATACTTACAAATTAGTTTTTAGATACGCCCGTAAATCTGTATATGTTACGAAAAAGTCGACCTTAATATGCCTTAAGGCTGCCAAGGGATCCGGGTGTCACCACTGTGTGGATCACCCGGAGGACACGGTGGAGCATACGGTGGAGGTCTGCCCTGCTTGGGCGGAGCACCGCCGTGTCCTCACGGAGGCGATCTCTCGCGTCCGGCCCGGTTCAGGCCATGGTCCGGAGCGAGAGTGCATGGGAAGCCGTCACCTCCTTCTGCGAAGCAGTAATACTCGCGAAGGACGAGGCGGAGCGCGTGAGGGAAATGCAAGATGCGCGCGTGAGCAACGGGTAGCTCGCCGTCCGATTAGGACCAGGCCCGGGTCGACGGCGCGTTGTGTTTCACGCGCGCCTCAAAGAGATGTCAGCACCAACTGACGGGGTCCGTTAGGGCCAATGCCTGCCAGGGTTGCGAGTTTGTCCGAAAGGGATATCGCGGCCCCGGCACACAGGCAACAGAAGGAACACGGGTGGGTTTTAGTCAGTAAAAGTCTGACACGCCCTCTCGCTCCGCCCAGAGCGGGAGAAGTCATTAGATGATTACACACCCTCGAAAAAAAAAAAAAAGGCTGTTAAGGGATGCACCCAAAACTGCTTGGATACTCTTTTTTATTTTTGCTTTGCGTTTGTTATACCGTACGGTAGAAATAACGCACCGTATTCCACCGTACGCTAGCCCTAAAAACATTCCCTTAAAACACAGCCTCCTATTAAAATTCAACCACCCCACAGTTTAATCTCACATTTCCCTTTCTACATAATTAGTTTAGCATTTGTTTCGTTATTTCTACGGCGTGGGCGCAGACATTAGCATGCTACACAAGGATAGTTAGTCCGATGTTAGGGATCCTAGTTAATTCTCATGTAGGAGGCGCATTAAGTCGTTGTTCTCTAGACCGAAACACGTGGAAATCGAAAGTTAATGAAATGAAATGAATTATTTAGATATTCTAATATTGGATGCGACGCGAATTTGTTAGGGTTAATTTTTGTGTCTGGGAATGTTGGATTAGAAGGATTAGATTATAATTTGTATCAGATATTTTTTTAAGAATCTCTAAAGTTAAAGGTTCTACGTAAGTTAAATCTATCTTCTCTCTAATTCTAAAGATATTAGATATAGATTCAAATAACGAAAACTGAAAACTATTACCTATTACTTATCATAATTAAGGTCGTGACTCTATAGCACCAAGATACAAATATCCTAATCTAATTAACATTAGGTATCCTATACTATATTTGTATATAATATATATTTATATTTGTAATCACGTTCTCGAAAATGGCTCTAACGATTTCGATGAAAAGTTTCAAAATAGGTAGATATAATACGGGGGCGAAAAATCGTGTCCGAGGTATTTATATAGATACCTCCCACTACTAAAGATGCTTAGGTGCCAACAAAAAAAAAAAAAACTAATCACGAAGCGATAAATCATTTAGAATTACAACAACGTATTATTAATTCCTTTAATCATGTCATATCTGTAATTTTATAATTAAAAACTCTGTTTTGATCATGAAGTGCGAACAAACGGCTTTTAGTAATGATTTTCACGTCAGTTTTATAATAAATGAGCAATATTCATTTCCTGATGATGGATCTATTAAAATCTATAAATATCAATCATGATTACCTTCATACTCATTTTCATGCCTTTAGTAGGCATAATGTAATTAACATTCATAATTTATAATACCTCAATATTGGTTTTGTAACCAAGTTTTTTTAATGAACATAAACAACAAAATAACATAACATCACGCGTGTATTCACTGAAGGGTTAGGCAGAGGAGTACCTATAGTATACCCACAGTTCGCCAGCTATGTTTGAGTCCCATGTAATGGCGAGCCTTTTGCCATAAACCGGGCCCAAATCCAGACTCCGCGCTGCTACTGAGAAATTCCAGATGGAAAAACCCAATAACACTTTGCCCGACCCAAGAATCAAACCCAGGACCTCATGCTCAGCAGTCGCGGTCACTAGGGTGCGGTTATCATTCTTTGGATTACGCTGCCTTACACCGCGTCCACATGTTTATATATTGTTTCATGCTTGATAACTTTATCATAAGTTAGGAACGTTATTACTAGCTGTGAGAGAATGCATCCATCCATCGGAACTGCAACAAATCACTGGGACGTCATCACAGGATGTCATGATTGTGTTGCAACGATAAAAAGGATTTGATTTGAATAACTTGGTATATCGGTCTCTCGCCGCGAGAAAACGAAGAGTCAACGTGCCTTTACTCGAGCTTGGCAGTCATGTAACGTCATCCAAATGTCTTAATAGATCACGTCAGAATTGTAGACAAATCGTGAAAGAGAGCGTTGTCGCGCTTGCCATGTTAGCTCTGCTGGAGTGGGCTCCACTAGGTCTCCTAACTTTGCTGCCATCGTGTCCCGTATAATTAGGTGCTACAACACCACAGATAACATACAATAACTTGTGTAGTTAATTACAATAATTACATTGTTTAAAGTTAATTATTTCAAATTATAGGTATGTTACTGTATTATGTAAAATAAATTAACTGTTTCATGACGTAACTACCACACAACTGTTAAATCATGAGGTGCTTATTCTGTGGCATGGGGAGCCGTCACCTCCTTCTGCGAAGCAGTAATGTTCGCGAAGGAGGAGGCGGACCGCGTGAGGGAGAGGCAAACTTCGCACCCTCACGCCCTTAGTCGCCACAGGAGACGCCCTGTACGTCGGGAATTCCAGGCCGATTCCCGGCCACCGTAGGCGCGGGCTTGCAGACGGTGAGCAATGGGTAGCTTGCCGTCCGATTAGGACCAGGCCCGGGTCAACGGCGCGTTGTGTTCCACGCGCGCCTCAAAGAGATGTCAGCACAACCGACAGACAGAGCACGACCGATGCCTGCCAGGGTCGCGGGAAAGTCCGAAAGGGATACCGTGTTCCCTGGCAACACACAGGCAACTGAAGGAACGCGGGTGGGTTAAGAGTCTAACACAAGAGCGAGAGAAGTTATTTGATAATTTCGCACCCAAAAAAAATGGTGCCGGTTCTGTTGTTCACAAGATTACCTTAATTCAGGCTATTTCCATTTTTTTATTATAATAAACCAAGAAAGAGACGGACATAAATTAATATGTATTAGAGTTGTACATTTTTGTTGATTTACATAGGTCATCAATTAAAACTACCATATCCAACGAAGGTTTTTATCAGTTGCAACTTTTTTATGAAGGGTTTTATCAATTCACTTCAAACATTGGTAGAATGGTCGACATTGGTTTTGCTTGCTTTAATTTGAAATAGAATGGAAAAGCTGGTCTAGTGGTCGCAAGCGCTACTGCTGAGTATGAGTTCCTGGGCTGGGTTCGATTCCCAGGTCGGGCAAAGTGGTATCACTTTACATTTTCATTTTTACATTTTCACTTATGTAAACTTTTGGGTTTTTCCACCAGGAAGCTCCCAGGACGTTCGTATATCTCGGAAAAATCTGCAGTTTTCATATCTTTTTACGATTTACGCAATGAAAACTCTTTAGGCGCACTTTGCTTTCTTTCCGAACAATGTACGAAACTGAACCGTCACGCTCGGATAGGTGACGCTGAATCGGTTATACTAACTCGTGTCCAGTCGGTCGATGACGCTGAATCGTGTATACTCGGCTCCAGTTAGTCAGTGACGCTGAATCGGGTATACTCGGCTCCAGTCGGTTAGTGACGCTGAATCGGGTATACTCGGCTCCAGCCGGTGGGTGACGCTGAATCGGGTATACTCGGCTCCAGCCGGTGGGTGACGCTGAATCGGGAATACTCGGCTCCAGCCGGTGGGTGACGCTAAATCGGGTATACTCGGCTCCAGCCGGTGGGTGACGCTGAATCGGGAATACTCGGCTCCAGCCGGTGGGTGACGCTGAATCGGGAATACTCGGCTCCAGCCGGTGGATGACGCTAAATCGGGTATACTCGGCTCCAGCCGGTGGGTGACGCTGAATCGGGTATACTCGGCTCCAGTCGGTTGGTGACGCTGAATCGCGTATACCACACCACCCTGTTTTTTACACCTACAGTTACCTATTACTAGTTGCAATTAAGCTTCCACATTTGATTTTATTTCATCTTTATTTCTGAAAAAGGATTTTTATAATAACACACTGTTAAGTACATCAATTAGTTAACTTGCCAAAGTAAATAGAAAACACTAGTCATCTCACCTTGACACCATAAGTAGGTACCTTACATCTACTACCAAATCCATTGTCTGAAGTCGTGTGGGCAGAGGATGAACTAACTTCATTATAAATATAGATAATTTTTTATATCTTCTAATAAATTACAGTGTGTTGAAAGATTCGCAGGCAATTCAAGTATTTTTGTTGACCTTTTTACGGATTATTTGATACAAAAGTTGTGATTTTGAATTGGAAAGATTATTTATTAATGAGCTATCGATTTGAAAAAAAATCCTTAGGTTGAGATTATCGATATTTTTGTATGGTATTGAGTTGTATTGTAACCTTTTAGAAAGGATTAAGTGACGGAATAAAAAAAAATGAAATTAATACTTAATTTTGTAGCACAAATCCTTAAATCCTCTTTGATAGGGTTTTAATTAACGGAAACTGTTACATTCAAAGGCAAATTGCAGTTTTGATTAACAGTTAATAAAGCGTTGCGAAGGTGACTTCAATTAGGTATATTACTTTATTTGTTCAGGTTAGTAACTGTTGAAAGATTAGGTGCGTAGCAGGTTTTTAATCCACAACTTATGAAAACTGCTAAAGTTGACTGGAAGTAAATTCAGCATGAGGTGGTAAAACGCACGTAGAGTGGGCGCAAGATATATCTGTGCGACTGGTGGCGCTGGCGTGCTTAATTCTATACTGTCATATTAAATCTACGTTAATAATTTAATCTTAATATTATTACCTCGGCGACCGAGCTCTGCTCAGGTGAAAATAGAGAATACTCATTTAATTCATTTAATTCCACGCTGCTTAGTAGGTACTTACTAATTCCATGCTGCCATGTTGTGTTATTCTAAGGTAGCCATCTTGTTCTAAGCTGTGCTCGGGTGGAAATACGGAGAAAACGAACTTTCCCAGATAGATCGATTTTTCGCCACCGTTTACGAGAACGTGATTACAAATATTTATATAAAAACAAATATTGCACGTTTAATAGTATAGGATATAAATGTTAAATTATTAAATAAGTCTATGCTTAATTCAGCTACAACCGTGCGCAGAGTTATCTTGCGAGCACTCTAGTAACTAGATTTTAACATTTTTACGCAGATAGTATATTATTTCGGATTTCGAGATATTCAGTGACTAGCTAGAATACTTCTTTTCCTAGTATTTCATGAATAAAACTAATACAATATCTTCAGTACTCATCTTATATCAATTAGGTAACAAACATAGTCGTGATCCTACTTTTTGTACCGTGATTGGCAAAATAACAGTTTCTTACTTACGTTGGTATATTTTATACCATCAAAGAAATAACAAATACATAGCTTCATAATCATTTGTTATACCTAACAGTTTCATGTGTAACCTTTGACATTCAGATTAAAAGTTGCCTAAACTTTTTACGGATGCATCGATCGCAGATTCTGCAACAAAAACAATTCACTCTTTTTGTCCGACTTGTGTCTAGGTCATGACATTGCAAAGGTCGGCTAAGTCTAAATCCAAATTGGGTCTTCATTCCTTTGAACCTATTTTTTGCAATCCCAATGTCAGGTAGCGAACCTGCTAAAATGTACCTATACAAAAATAATAAGGTTAGTTATTTATAATTTGCACCTTCTAAATGGAATTTCGAAAGATGTTTTTTTTGTGATGTCATGTTCATGTTCTGTTTTGGAATGATAATGGTAATTAAGGGTGCCCTAGTCGACGGCTCGAGCTGGTTGGTGGGCGTGACTAATATGCATGCTAATTAGTCTAATTACTTATTTTATTTAATTTTTCGTTTTATTTATTGTGTATTTATTTATCTAGTTTTTTTTTTTTTTGTGATATAGACTATTATTTATAACGAAAACAAGCGCGTCAAATTTCATGGACAAACCTTTGGGCGTAAAGATACTTTTTGAACTTTTGAATACATTATAGAAGCACGGTTTAAATTTTGCCTTTTTTCTACTACATAAGTTACATATTTATGCCCAAAGACGAGTTAAAATTAGTGTTGAAATATAGTATATTCGACGCTCGTAACTTCCAAACCAATATTATTTTTCCAAGTCTGCTTCCATACAGGACTAGATAATGACTAGACAAATTGATATAATTTTTAGTTTTGAACGTACGCCGTCAGACAGACAAGTAATCACCATACTTCGTTCGTATGGAAGAATGACCGACTAGCGTACCCTTAAGTTAGATTATTTAAGGGACTCGCGGACAGGCGTGACGCGCCAACGGTAGAACAATTTCCGTGCGTTACTGCGTCAACCTTTATTAGTGTAAAATTGACTTGAGTATGTGTTTTGTTTTCTACTTAGATTAGAGTAGATGTAGCTACGAGTGCTACAACCTACAACTTATAAGTAGGTACTCATTGTCTCCTTGTTTTTATTCTCCCATATCCGTTCTTTCATATCCGTTAATTAGTTAAAAGGTGCCATAGCAAAATCGCTATGCACCATTTATAAAACCATGACTACCATACCGTAATTTTATCCTAAACTTCCTAAACGGATTGAAAAACGACCCAATTTATCAACAAAACCTCGAGCTACTGGTCCCGTTATGATCACAGAGGATTTGTATTAAGAACTAGCTGCCACCCGAGACTGCGTCTGCGATCCAGGATGAAAGGTAGCCTTTGTCCTTCTCCAGGTCATGGACTACCCATGTGCCAAATTTCATCCAAATCCGTTCAACCGTTTGAGCGTGAAAGCGTAACAAACAAACAAAGTCACTTTCGCATTTATAATATTTGTTAGGATTGACTGACATTGTAGATCATTGTGGAGTTCAGGAAAGGGGGTTTCAGGAAACCTATTGTATGTATATTAAAAAAAAGTTTTGAGCTCTGTTAGGAGGAGCTCGTGGGTAAGTAATGACTGCCGCACAGGTTAAGCTATGCTTGCCGTGGGCTTGGTCTGCGGATGAGTGACCATCTTAACATACCGAAACTCCTCTGTGCCTCGGAAAGCACGTTAAGCCGTTGATCCCGGCTGTCATTCGTCTTTGATAGTCGTTACGAGTCGTCAGAAGCCCGAAAGTGTGACAACCAGTCTTACCAAGGGGTTTCGTATTACCCAGTTACTGGGTTATATAGGCAGTCGCTCCATGTAAAATACTGGTATTCAGCGGCATCCGGTTAGACTGGAAGCTGACCCCAATATAGTTGGGAAAAGGCTAGGCAGATTGATTGTTGTCAGCTCTGTTAGACATAAAGGCAGAAAGCATTTTATGTACTTAGGAAAGATAAACGTGGGATCCCGTTGAGTCACGATGTAAACAATACGAAAACAAGTAGGTAGTAATCGCATCTCTTAACTAATGTTGTATGCTAATTGTGATGCACACATCTCGATGTAGGTAGCTAAATAAAATTAATTTATATTCGTTTCCTATGGAGCTTTGGGAGCCGGAGAATTTCACGCATTTCCCTCTTACCCAGTCTTAAAAATTCGTTAAAAATCTGCTGTACTACGAGTATGTTATATATTTCAAGTAAATAAAATAAGTATGTCAATAAATTGAATGAGCATATTTTGGATTGTACCTACAACTTGGTATTCAAAGGTCGGAATCTGGTAAGCTCTTTAGTCTTTTAACGAAATCCTCAAATAGTCATTCCAGTTTCCATAATTCGTTGATGGATTCTAGCCGTAAAGGTGTCAGTCCAGTTGGAACGAAAAGCCATATTATGGTCGCCTTTTGCGTAGCGTTGTTAAATGTTGCCAACTTCATGTTAGCAGACAATATTAGGAAGATTAACATGGACTAAGTATACTTAGATCTACGAGCTCATAGATCTATACTTAGTAGTCCATAATAGTTTTTTCTCTTTTAGTGGTGCTACTTATCCGATTTTACTGAAGATGCTTGTCGATGGAGTCCCAGCTATCTAATTGCGTAACACATTTTCGTAAACGATTACGACTAATCTCTTTCATTTTGACAGTTCAACAACATTCATTGCGTTATTTACGTTCTTGAGAAGATTTTATTTTCGAACTTATGAAGTAATCTGTTTCAAAACGATTCAGATTGTGAAAGATCGTGCATAACACCATTAGGGTACAGCTCATGACTGAACCATTATATTTCTCGGACTTGAGGCATGAGGGACAACGATGCCAGTGAGAAAAAAATAATTTAGAGACTATCTATCCGGTGATCCATAGTATATTTTAGTATATTTTACGCTCGGTCCTCGCTTAACTCTTCATAACAGCATGCCTTAAACAGTTGGCCTCTCAAAATTATGTAATTGGGTGTCCTTGCACCCTATATGTATTAACTAGGTACATTGATGAGCCTGTTTTAGTAATCACGCGGTGTCATCAATTAACGCATTTAGTCTTGGTTAAAAACAAATGTAAATTCTGATTGACTGAGGTCAACGTATATAATTTGAAGTATTACGAATAATTTAATTGTTTTAGTGCACATTTTTAAATTAATTTTGTATTTATTAAATCAATTTTAATTGTTGGCTAATGAAGTGTCTATAAATAATAAATTAATTGTAAACGGATTTGATTTTATTTGATAATTGTGGTAAATGATGCTAGTTTAATTTAATGTAGGCCTTGCGTGATTGGCATGGTCTTAATTAATAAATATTCACAACATCCTGCATTTATGTTTTTCTATGTTTTGTACAATAAAGCTCTTTTTGAAGGAGTTCACCCAGGAAATTAATATCACCATACCAATTTCTGCCGTGTTGCTGTGTCACCATACCAATTTGCTGCCGTGTTGCTGTGTCACCATACCAATTTCTGCCGTGTTGCTGTGTCACCATACCAATTTCTGCCGTGTTGCTGTGTCACCATACCAATTTGCTGCCGTGTTGCTGTGTCACCATATATATACCAATTTGTTCCGTGTTGCTGTGTTCCGGTTTCTGAAATTGAAACAAATGCACAAAATTATACATTCAGCAGACATACAAAAACCCCAATAGAATACTCTATAATCTAATATAATGTACACCATAAAATTACAGATATAAATGAAGATTTTTTTTTCAAAAATATTTACTGCAATATTAATATAGAAACTTAATTTAAGACAGTAACATCTGAAAACAAAAAATTAATCGCACAAGAAGACGCGCTAAAATTAAAAATTGAATTTATTATACTTATTAGCATTCAGCTAATTACTTACTTTCCTTGTAAGGTATTAGATATATTTTAATTTTTTTCTAAAGAATACCTACATATCATCTCAAGGGAAACCATACTTTCCGTCTAAGAAATAGACAGGAGTTTTCTTTATAAGTCGAAACGAGAAGATTGCGTGACCACACGGCAAGATAATGGGTGGTCGCTGTGGTCAGTGAAAGTGACCAACTGTAGTAGTGTTTGTATCTCAAACAGATTCCATCTCGTTCATACTATAATAGTCGGTTTGAAAGCAATTGAAGCTCATTTTCGTCAATGGTGTAAGATCATAGACCTCATCAAATTCTCAACCGCTTTTAATGTATTTAAGACCATTTTTTGCTTTATGGTAGATTTTGCTTCAAGCGAAGTACAAATTAATGTTAAATAATATTTTGGGGAACGTGTGTTCGAAACCAGCCAGGCTTAACTTTGTGTAAATAATTTCATCACCACTGCTCTCAAAACGGTGAAGGAAAACATCGTGAGGAAACCTGCATATCCTAGAACAAAAAATTCGAAGACATGTGAACCCTCACTGGGTCTGCGTGGTAGATTACAGCCCTTTCCCTCTCGAAGAGAGGATGCCTGTGTATCAGCAGGGAGAATATTATTGGCAGAATAAGCTAATATTTTGGATTTCATTTTTCGATGCTTCTTTGCTATTTAATAAAGCGTAAAAGCGTCTATCAAAGACCTCTTATAACTTCTAATTACGAACATTCAAGTTGCCGTAATCGCCAATCTTAATATACGGATAATCCATCCATTACAAATCCATCCATCAATTACCCTGCAATTACTTCTGCACAGACTGGAATACATTGTTGTCTGCTGGGTCCTTAGACTAAGCTCTCTGCCTTTTCTAACAACAACTGTACGAGCTAAGGGATTATCACATAGCCAGGAAGAGAGGGGAGAGAAAGAGAGAGAAACAGATAGAGAGATAGAAAGAGAGAGAGAGATATAAAGAGAGGGAGAAATAGAGAGAGAAAAAGAGGGAGAGAGAATTAAAGAGAAAAAGGAGAAGAGTAAGAGCGAGAGAGAAAGAGAGAGAAAGGGAGAGAAAGAGAGAGAGAAAGAGAGAGATTAAGGAAGAGAAAGAGAGAGAGAAAGAGAGAGAGAGAGAAAGATAGAGAGAGACAGAGAGAGAGAAAGAGAGAGAGACAGAGAGAAAGAGAGAGAGACAGAGAGAGAAATACAGAGAAAGAGAGAGAAATAGTAAGAAAGAGAGCAAGAGTGTCATCTTTTCTCTTGCGAAAGCGAGTTAAGCAAATGGAGGTGGTTTGTTTTGATGCTCATAACTAAAAAATTGAATTCAAAATCAAAATCTCCAAAAACCCTAAGTTTTTCTGGTTTTATATTAAAAGTAAAAGAAGTGGTAACTCATTACGTAACGTACTGCATTATATCGACCTGTCCGCAGAGACCGGCGAGGGTATCACTGAGCTACTCTTATTTTCTCATCTTATTTTCATTCAACTCTTTACTTCAACTTTCCAAGAACCAGACTCAGACTCTGATGATCTAGATTGGTACTTATGTAGACACTCAATCTTCCAGCTCAGTGAACCTGAGTATCGTTAGCTCGTGTCCTGACATGGTACTGAAGCTACTCAAAGGTCTGGACCTAACTAAATCTGGTTGGCCCAGAGTTGATGCCCCCGATTTTCATAATTAATTGCGCAAAGAGCCTTGTGGAGCCAGTCTGCTTGTTGTTTGAACGGTCGTTGAGAGACGGTGTCGTCCCGAAGATATCGAAATCGGCATTCATCGCACCTATTTTAAAAAGGGGGACAAGTCAAAGATAGGTAATTGCCGCCCGATATCTAAACTACGTCTTTTCTCTAAAGTTCTGGAGCGAGTGGTGCAAACGGGAGTTTATTCGGGCTTGCAGCGCTGTTTTGGCGACGAACAACATGGTTTCCTCAGAAAACGGTCGCCTGCTTCCAACTTGGTATTGTCCATTGAATTAATAACCACTGGGATGAATAAACGATACCAGGTCGATGTTATCTACACGGACTACAGCAAGTGTTTCGACCGAATAGATCACCGTGTGCTCCTTCAGAGGCTTTTATCTGCGGGAATACACGGTGATCTGTTTTGTTGGTTTTCGTCATATATAGATAACCGAACGCAGGCTGTAGTCTTACGTGCATACATGTCCGGTTGGAAAACTGTCCCATCTGGAGTGCCTCAAGGGTCGATCTTAGGACCGTATCTTATCGTTTACAATATTTATCTCGGACATGAAGAACTGCTTTACTATTCACAAATTTTACAATACGCAGATGATATGAAGGTTCTTAAGTCTGTACGTATATTATCTGATACCGAGCTACTTCAGTCAGACCTTGACAGATTATTTTCAGACTGCAAAACCAATAAGTTACAACTTAACGTATCCAAATGTTTGCACGTAGTATACCAGAAAACTACTATTGGTTCAGGATATACACTACATGGTGCGTACATAAGTAAGACAGGCAGTATCAGAGATTTTTGGTGTAGCACACGACAGCAAATTACTTTTTGACGATAACATAGAAAACATTGTCAAGATAGCTTTCAAGGCATGCTTTATTATTAGAGCTTGCTCTGGCTTTCAGTCTCTAAAACCAGTAAAAGTCCTTTACTGTTCCCTCGTGCGCAGCCATCTTGAGTACGTTTCACAAGTCTGGAACCCTCAATATGAGACTTACAAATCTCGTACTGAATCTGTTCAGGAGATTTTTTTGCGATATTCAAACTTTAAGATAAGGCAATTCTCAGTAGACTATGAACACCGTTGTAAGCGATACCATTTCTTATGAACATGAAACGTAACATAACATTAGTGATATGTTTTTTGGCTAGCATAGCAAATGGGTCGATTGATTGTCCGGAACTACTCAGCAAAATACTTCTTCGCACTAATTAAAATAACCTGCGCAGACGACCTCTTCTGCAGGCACCATGCGCATCGACAAATTACAGGCGCAACACGTAGTAGCTTTCAATAGTTTACCATCGCACCTGGAGATCGATCTATTTTGCACCAGCGCAGTATTAGAAAGATCCTAAACAAGGAATATTTTGGGGATAGTTGTGAATAACTCCCAAATGGTTTATGATATCTGATGTAGTATTGTGTAGGTTCTTAATATATGATTGAACTGTTTTGATTTTGCACAACTTGACTTACTTTTTATGTATCTCTTCGTCTACGTTTCTCTTATATTACCAAACTAAAAAAAAAACTTTTTCTTGGTTTGCAATTCGCTGTTAACGCACATTTATTCAACGCAAGTACGAGTATTTGTTATTAAATGTATACATGTATGTGGAAGCTTGTAATTAGCAAATGTTTCTACCTATGAATGTTTTTTTTTTTAAATTGTGTTATGAGTCTGTAAGCTTTCTGTAAAATAAAAAAAAATTAATAAATGATTCATCGTTCATAGAAGATTTTTTTTTAAACAACAGACATTGGGGACAAAACACGCCTAAGATTTGGTCCTGTCCATTCCCCCTTATGGTAGTGTCCCAATACCCCGCTGTCCTTAAACCTAGATTGCTCAGATTTATGAGTTCATAAAAGTTTTTGTGTAGTATCCGTCAGTAATAAATATTGAGCGCACAGGCTGGCGCACGCGCAGCTATAAAAACCGTTCACCGGCCCAATAAGGATCTGTTCCCGTTACCAATGTGATGGACGTCCATTCATGGGCTAATATGGTACCTTTTTGAATCGATTAGAACTGAAACGTGCAAACAAGGGAATGTGAACTTTATTAGTCAGTGGTAGACTTGGTTTTTGGATGGAGTGGTATCTGTTGTGGTATATAGGCGATTTTGTTAAACTTTATGGATAATGAGTAGCCATTTTTGTAATTTTTATAAACAAATTATATTTTTAGGGTCAGTTATGATGTTTATGTCAAAAAACCAGTTTTACATTTTCCAAACCTGTCATCGATGTTTATGATGCTAATTAAATTTTAATATGCCCAAAGGAAAATGGATTAAGTGATATTCATAATAGTGTCTATAATCAATCACCAATAATGTAGGTATCCCAGCCACATAGGCACATCTTGGACACATCTGGAAGAAGATAAAATCTGTGACGCAAAAACTCATGCCGCCATTTCGTTTCGCAACGGAACCTATACATATTAAATTTTACGTGAGAGACACTTCAAATTTTTAATTTCGGTGTCTAGCCTGCGAGCACGTAGGCCAGTACCAAAAGAGACCGTAAAAGGCAAGTTTTTGCTTGAATTGTGGTTAAAAACTGGACGCAATTTTAATTAACGACTCGGAACAGTGTGTGCAATAGGTATGTACACACGGCTACACATCAAGCTATACATTTCTAGTATAAGCTGACCTCACATTTATACGGAAATCCTATACAATGCGAGATCAGCATAAACTGGAAATGTATAGCTTGATGTGTAGCCGTGTGTACTACCGACCTGGTATTTGTAGCAAAATAAGATTCGGATCGATTAGTGAACTATTTGTAGTTTGTGCTGTACGTGGTCGAATCCAGTGGTATTTATTACCTCGAGAATAGAATGTGGGAGACACTTTTCATTTCGTTTTTGTTTGATAACAGACCATAACATGCGGATGCAGCATACTACCCGGTAATTTCTGTCAATCATTTTTGGTGGTTCCAGACAAATTCATCATCATCATCTAGAACCAAGGGCGTTGCCAGTCGATGGCCCAGGGGGGGGGGGGGGGGGGGGGGGGGGGCAAGTTGTATATGGAGAATGGGAAAAGTTAGGTACAGTTAAGAGTCAAGAGGACATGAAGCTTTACACTTGTAAAGCGTACACATGAATATAAAAAGTCTTACCTTTACAGAATACAATGGGGCCAAAATCGACGCTGGTGGACATTTGATTTTTGACAAATCAGTTTCAACTCGGTAGTCCAGGTTGGAACTGAGAAACATTTTATTTTTCATTTTCAATGTATTGGAAACGGACCTTTCGGGTCGTTTTTGCCAAAACTATTAACTGTAGAGCTGAAACCTTATTATGACTGGGCCTACCACGACCCCGGCCTCCGGATTAGACCCCATTTAGGAGATATTTAACTTTAAAAAACCAAATAAAAGTCGCTCCAATAAACAAAATTGGCTTTATAGATATGTAGTTTCTTCACATTAAAATGCCTTGTGTTTGACAAAAAAAATAATCTCTAGGGGGGCAGCTGCCCCCTTTGCCCCCCTTGGCGACGTTCTTTAGTTTGGTGTAATAGCAACCGTTAACAACGTAGGGCATCAATGTTGTTGGAGTTTAGGTATTCCTTATGAATCGATTTTCATATAAGGCCCAGGTAAGAAAATTTTATGAGGAGTGAAATTTATACAAGCGATAACTCAAAGTGTTACGTTTTGTATTGTGTTCTATTCTTAAATAACACAAATTTAAATTTGGAAAAAATATATTACATATTTCACACTTCGATCTAGATATTTCGGTCATGCGATACACAATTACTTGCACTTTATTAAATCCAATAAAATCGCAAAGACAGGTCTAAATTATAATCTAATTATTGTTTCATTTGAGTTACATTAAGGTTTAGGGTATTTTTTTTATAGTTGCGTTTATTTACCGTGCGTGCGTTTTTTTTTTTTTAATTTTGCTTTTATTTTTTTTATAAAATCCTACTAATATTATAAACGCGAAAATTTGTGAGTCTGGATGGATGGATGTATGGATGTTTGTTACTCTTACACGCAAAAACTATTGACCGGATTTGGATGAAATTTGGCACACAGATAGTTTATAAAATCCTACTAATATTATAAACGCGAAAATTTGTGAGTCTGGATGGATGGATGTATGGATGTTTGTTACTCTTACACGCAAAAACTATTGACCGGATTTGGATGAAATTTGGCACACAGATAGTTTATAACCTGGATTAATACAAAGGATTTATCTCGATATTCTCACGGGATCGAGACTTATTCGGGTGAAACCGCGGGGTGCTGCTAGTATAATATAATAGAAGAATATGCATATTCTTCTTTTTTAAGCTTCGAGGTTTTGAATATGCTTTGCCCGTGTATAGCTATTGAGGGTCCCCTGGGAGTTCTCGTTCTCTTTCCTAGGAAAAGTAAAGAAAAGGTTCTAATGAACTGTCCAACACTCCAATTATCGTGAGGGAATTCAATTTACGAAGAGTTACGAATGCCAAATCACAAACAATTCATTTACAACTTTACTATTTTACGATCGAAAGTAAAACATTCAGACGCATAACTTTCTAGAATTTATATTAATTGATTAATTCTAGCGGTCAATGTCAAGTAAAAATTTCTTATTCTAATTCAAAAGTCATTTATTCAAACTAATCTGAGAATCAGCACTTTTCGAACGTCAAAATTACATAACACAGTCCCCCAAAAACGCCGTGTAAAAATGTTGAGTTTTTTCTTCGAGCAGGTACCCACCTACATTTATACATTTTTTTTTTAATGCTAATTGTCTGTGTTATTTATAAAATATTGATTTCATTTAACTAGTAACTAGCTTTTGCCCGCAGCTTCGCCCGCGTGGATGTCGCAAAATATCCCACGGGAACGTACTACGGGGATTACATACCTAATAGCCGAGGAAAACGTCATTGATTCCTACCGCTGCGCCCGCGTAGCCGTCAACCATAATTATTTTGTTACGCGTAATTTTGAATCTAACTAAACCCAAGATTAGCTGAGCAGTCGCACTAACGAACCCTAGATTAATGAAATAGTTATGCTGTTTAAAAAAACGAGCGAGCCTTACGGTAGTCACATTTGATGTGCAACATCTGACATCTTGGATAACGTTTATATGATATAAACAATATTCATCGTCATCATCATCACCGTCATCATCCTCTTGTTTACAACCTCTCGGAAAATGCGTTGGTACCATCTGACAGCCAACTCTAGCTCCATGCGCGCTCATTGGTCAAATCAAATAACGCGCGCATCCCCGGCTTCCTGTTACACACTTCCGTCCCTTTTCACGAAATCACTCCCACAGATTTGATTATTTAGATTTTGATTCTGATTGCAGAAAAGCGTAAGGAAAGTTGTTACACATAAAAAAAAACTAGTTTTTTTGTGACCGAAACCACTTGAGCTTCAACTGTTGCCATAAAGATCTCTAATACAGAAGGCGTTAATCTATCCAGTGTACATGTGTCTAATTGTACACTGTCGAGCAATTATATCGAAAGTATGCTGGCGGTAACTGCGAGGTGGCCACGGTCAGTACACGACGAAAGTGCTAGGTTCGAGTCCAGGTGATTTCTTTTTTTATGGGTGATTTGACATGTTCTATTGGCGGGTTAAATGAAACTGGGGTTGAAATGAAAGTTTGTCTTCCTCTTTCGCGGAATGGGGGATGTTTGACTTTGGTTAGAACTTAAAATCTCTTAGATCAGCAAAGGACAAACGTGTTATTTTGACTTATTTGGAGAGCCTGAAAAATTTTAGATTATCTTTTTTCTATTTATTATATCTTTTTTCACTAATTTTGGGTATTTCTACATATAGGAGACAGATACATATATACCTATACAAGAAGCAGTTATTTTTATATTAGTTTTATTTACGACAATAACTGTTAGCAGGTACAACAAATAAGTATGAGTGAACAAGCTGCTATGATTCATTATTATAATAAAAATTCAAATCAGACTGTACCTATTTTATTTCACTACTTAATATTATTTCAACAATAACGACTATTATAGCGCAATTTACCAACTAAGTCCCTAAGTACATCGAATCCTCTTAACAAAGCTCTTAGCATTGACTTTGTAAAAGCGCATTACACTTGGTCGTAGGTGTGAGGCCGCTCGGAGGTCACAGAATAAAATAATGTTATACCACTTGCGACTACTTGTGGTTGTAACCAGTTGCTGCTGAATCCCACATGCTGTGGGTCTGAGTTGGAATCACAGGGGTATATTTTGTAGGTAGATACTTACATTGGTTTTGCTGTTAACTTTAATATTAGGTAAAAGTGAGTGGTACTGCTGGCTTTTGTATAACTGTTTGGCGTTTTAAAGTGTTGATTTTTCAGGGGATTTTTTATATGTTCTTCTACTAAAAAGTTCTTAATACGAAAACGGGTTTTAAACCCGAGTTCACTCGGAATAAGTTTCGAAATACAGGAAGTCAATCAATCTGCCTAACCTTTTCCCAACTATGTTGGGGTCGGCTTCCAGCCTAACTGGATGCTGCTGATTACCAGTATTTTTCATGACCTCCAGAACCCAGTTACTGGGTAACAAAATACCCCTTGGTAAGACTGGTTGTCAGACTTTGGGGCTTCTGACGACCCGTAACGACGGTCAACGATCCACGAATGACAGCTGGGACCAACGGCTTAACGTGCTTTTCGAGGCACGGAGGAGTCTCGTTATATAAAGATGGCCACCCATCCACGGACCAACCCCGGCAAGCGTAGCTTAACCTGATGGATCGACCCGTGCGGCTATTATTACTTAGCCACGAGCTACAAGAATAAAAGAAGAATACAAGAAGGTAAGAACTCATTTTGTCCGTAAAGACGGTAAAAGTATAATTATCTCATGTTAGTTGATAAGGTCGGTGTATCGAGATGTCAGTATCAGTTGTGTTGACTTGAGGTTAGCAGTAGTTTTTATTTATCTGTCGTGCAGAAACTGGCGGTTAGTACCCAGCCAGCACATGTTTGGTCAGACTTGCAAAGTCTCTAACATGATTTTTACGACAACTGTGCAGCTAAAACTGTGAAGCTTATTTTAAGAAAATGTAATTTTCGTTTATTCAATTCGTATCTTAGCATGAAAAACTAGCTTTTACCCGCTTGGAGGTCGGAAATTATCCGAGGAGAACGTAGTACCAGGCCAAAAAGTATCCTGTGTCCTAACCCAGGTCATGGGCTATCTATGTGCTCAATTTTATCGTAATCTGTTCAGCTGTTAAGGCGTAAAAAGATAACAGACACAGAGTTACTTTCGCATTTTTATAAAATTAGTATGGATATGAAGGGCCTCAATATATCTGAGCCAACCTTGACCTACCTTTGTTGAGCACCATCGATTATAAAATCTTCAACGCAGTTTACCTACCTGTCCAAAATGTTGTGAAGATGAGCATAATCTGTCAAAAGTGTGTGAAAGTTAAATGCTCAAGCGCATAATTAAGGTCTGTGTTGTGCTCACAGACCGGTACGAAGATGTTTACTCTAAGCGTTTTAGAAGTATTTGTATTTAACAACTTTTCTTAAGCCAACCAATTATGTTTATTTTACACAATTGACAGAAAGTTATTTTTCGCTATGTGTAGTTTTATATTTTGCGGGCAGTATTGAGAAAGTGTGTTTTAATTACTTTATAATAATGATAGTTGAATAATTGCTTTGTGGTAATTCAGGTTTTGGTTTTAATTGAGTAATTGAATTGAATAATAACAGAAAAAAAAAGGATTGAATATATATTATGATAATAATATATATTCAATCCTTTTTTTTTTCTGTATTAATAAGAACTGACGTTCTTAGTAATTGATTACAATCTAGCCTAATAGACTAATAAGTAATTTGATTCTGACTTAATATTTTACGAGATAGATTATGTTATAACTAAGAATAATGTCAATTTGCACTTTTACACAAGGTCAATTTCGTTGCACTTTCTTAGAGTCTGATAATTGATAAAACACTTTGTTCATGTGTCACATGTATAGCACAGCATTGTTACTATTTATTATTAATTCACTATTTACACACTACACTAACTCAAATGGTTTAGTTCTCTTTAGCCTACGCACTATGTCTGTGTTGTCTAGCAGCTGAATTGTCTCGATATTCACATGCAATTCAATCCTTATGATTCTTATTACTTTGGTACATATCTATTTTAAAAGATATCGCCACAATTACCATTATCGTAACGTAGGTTAAAGTGAAATAGGGAAACTGAAAATGTTCGTGTAATGTTGTGTTATCAGTAGATTCAGTGGACTGTACTTTCGTGAAAGACACATTTATATAATTATACTGCAAAACTGGTTTTTGTCATCTTTCAGAATGATCATAAAAAAACAACAAAAACGCACCATACAGAAGCTTCAAAAAAATTAATTCACTGTCATTTTCTAAAATCTCCAAAAATTCATAATCAAAATCTAAACCTGTTAGCTTTACCTGAATTCTATGTCACCCACTTACGGGGCTGTGGGCGAGCACAGGTGCGCGCGCGCAAAATAGCGGCACACACCACGCCGTATACACGCATCATTCGCGGACATCATTATACCGCTACGACAAGCGAATATCAACAATAAGCGTTAGCAACAAAGCTCATTTTAGCTCGATAATTTTTAGACTTGAGTTTGCGATTTTTTTTTAAGTGTTTGACTGAATTTTACCGAAAGTGTTTCCGAATTTTCTTGTGTGAGTGATCGAATAGTGCGGTGAACTTGTGTTTTTGGGTTTCCTAATTGTTGGACGTATTGAATTTTTTTTGGATACTGGAATTTTTTGTAAGTTATTTTTTTCGGTATTTAAAAATAACCTTTTTGGGGTCTTCTCATTACTGAGAATTCAATTGAAATGGGGTATTCTTTAAATTTCTTTCAATAATATAATATATTTCCTTTTTTGTGTGGTTGTTTATCGAATACAATACTTATGATAATACTCGTAATTCTATGGCTAGTTTGTAAAATATTTATGATGTGAGGTGCTAACTCAACAAGACTTTTTTACCGTATTTTTTTGTTTTGATACAATCACGAATTAATAAGTCGTGAATAATCAAGTAAGTACTATACTCAAGCTGTTTACAAATTAACAAGTAATTAGCAATAAAAACTTCACACGTTTACGAAAAAACATCGATTGAATAAAATACCTCACATTTTCGACAAAACTAATTTTATTATAACGCCTATAAATATTAAACATTCCAACACTATTTCAAAATGGAATAATAATTAGTATAATTTAATTATACGCATAATCTAAATACGTACACTAATTAGATACTTTGTAAAGGTATGCAATAAGAGAAAGTTCAAAGGTTTTGTAAGTCTGCCGTCTAATTAATATATTTAAATTAATGTACTCAATCACAAATAAAAATATACTTATAATTTAACATTATATACCAAAGTAAGTACCTACTTATTACGTTTTTTTATACGGTCAGCCTATGGGGTTGTCGGCTGCTTAACTGGACTATCCTGTGGATGCCTTAATAAATTTAGGGCTCCAGTCAGGGCATAAAACTAGTTCTTACGTTGTAAAGTCGATTATCATTTATATAGACAACTTATTAAGAGAAAAAATCTCACAATAATGTAATTAATACCTAATACATCTGAATAAAAAGTTAATTTATTCAATAGCTTCATGTTTAGTAACATAATCCGCATGCGATAATGTATGCGATGTGTCTTCAGCTAATCATCGACTTTCTCGATAATATTGTATTAATGGGCAGTTCATCTCTTACCAATGTCTATTGCTTTCTTATCCGGGATAAGAGCCATCAACTTATCTTCTCCATACGAAACTACCTTTTGGAAAGGGCGCTTAGAATCAGTTATACCAATTTTCTTGACTTTGACGTTCAAAAGTCTATTTTTTGGCCTACCCAAGTCAGAGACCCATGGGCGGCTTCAAAACTCTGACACCAAGTTAGTCACTAACCACACGAAAATAAAAAGAAGAAGAAGCGACTTGAAATAAATGATTTGACTTTGACACCAGCGTCAAAAAGAGATGATTATATTATTTACCTAAGCGGTATTGTAATAAGACGCGAGACGGAGATGGCGGGATGAGCGACTCTTTTTTATAATGAATGGTCCTTAGTATAAGCCCTAGACTGAGAGAAGTGGAAGGAAAGTAGATAGGCCTTTGCAATACAGGCTTGTAATAATAAATAAAATATTGGACACCAGAATTTAGAACTCTATTCAAAACCAACGGATCTAAACATTCCTATTCAATTAGGGACAAGACAGATACCTCGATGGGCTAAATCTCGTTTGTAATGCAATTGCTGCATTCTAGTTGGAATCCAGGGTTATTGTAGTTTATGCAGCCGCATGACAACTGTTATAAAATGGAAACTGCACAGGCAGTAAATCAGCTTAACTTCTGCTAGAAAAAGACTGCTCCAATTTTTTGAACTAACTCCTTCATAAAATCTAATCCGACTAACATTTTAACTTATAAGCCCATCCGTCTTACGGATATCCCCCACCACAGTTTGTCCATCAAATTCTTTACATATAATTTTGTGTTTACTTTACGACTATTTAAATATTTTTCTTATAAATGAGTCACTCCTTAAATACACCTAGTTACAAACCTTAACGAGACGATACGTCAAATAAAGTATGACCTCGGATAAAAAGCCGCGTGATCTTATACGAATCGATTATGCTAATCCTAAAAGGTTTTATGCCAAAATTTAAGTTTCCTTATGATTTTTTTGTTAGAGATTTTCATATTTATTGTTTTTCTATTGTTGTAAATGTGATTTGTATTCATTGATGAGTCAATGTTGTACCTTATTTGTCAAATTATATGTTATGGAGGTAATTCCACGACAAGGTCTAAATGCCTTAACAATAGGTTACCGAAAAATTGCAAGATTTATTGATAATAAAATAATAATGCCACTCCCTTTATTTTTCTCAAAAAACTTCTCAATTTACACAAAAAAAAAAAAAAAACAATATAAGTGAAGACAAAAAACATCTTGATAATGTTCTTCTAGAAAATAATAATTAGCCTAAAAATAATCGGTTTAAAAATGAGTATGCATAGTTTGACACATCGTGACTGACCATGATTTGTAATGGGTGCAGTTTTTCGTCTGATCTTTGTCAGTTTAAAAAAGTTAAGGATCTTAAAGGAAACAAGCAGGTTTTCCGATTCGTTCAATCATATTTTGTCTATGATATCACGTTTTTATGGCAAAAATTAAACAATTATAGGTTCTTAATTTTTTTTCAAGTGTCAGGGTAGGTATATTACCAAATTAGAAGGCATTTTGAATATGAGAAGTGTAGATCTAAGCTAAATCTCTTCTGATTTTTTTTTTTTTTTTTTTAAATTAAACACATAACTATTTATAATATTAAAAATGTAATAAATTCACAAGAAAAATTAGGGAAATTAATAAACGGAGTAAAGAAAAAAAAAAGTTAGTTATACAAAAATTATATTTTTTTATAAAAAAAAAAAAACATATTATCTTTAAATAATTAATTATAAAAGCAGTATAACTAATACCAAAAAAAAAAAATGCAATGTGCCTATAATTTCTACTTATTAATATTCTCACCATTTAACCCTCTTTTACGAATATCATTACTCTTTTATCATCTTACACTACAGAACACAAATGATGACACAGAGTCGTCAACACCATTATAAACTTTCCTTCTCGTTACGTTGTCACATCGGAAGATATTACACTCCCATTGGCTCGATCGTTATGTAAACGAAATTATTTCATAAACTCAAGTATATAATGTATAAGCTATAAGTACTCGTATATCAATTATGGTAAGTGTTACCGTTTTGTGTTACAATTCCCATGAGTTATGTGAAATAAATGGAGTGTGGCGACGTGTGTAGTTTGATAGAAATTACGGAAATTATTGTAACACAGTCTTAAGTAAATTATAGTGTGTTGTAGAAAGAAACTCTCGTAGAAAGATATATTTTTAGGGAAAATCCTTTTTTTTAGGTATAGGGAATGGCACTTATCCGAACTTCTACTGACTAAAACAATACAGCGGTCATTCTTAGCACAATTTTTAAGTCCCTTTTGTTCTAAGCTTTATACCCAAAAATAACTATAAAAAATACCCAGCGCATAAAAGTGAAGTAGGTAAGTAAAAAATTATATTTTTCTTTAATGCCCTGCTAGGTAGCTATGGCTTTGGTATCAAGTCGTGAAAATACCACAACTAAGATAGATCTGAAAGAAAAATCAACTTAGTAGGTACTCAGGTAGATTAAAAGATAATGCTGGTTTCCGAAAATATTTACCGCATTTCAATATTTATTACCAACTGGCTGACCTGACGGACGTTCTGTCCTTTCAATAATTCATACAAAACTGCACAGCAATTTCAGTTTTCACGAAATTTGCAACTTTTCATATTTTTCTTTCCGTAAGAACCTGATTCGGACTATTACGAACATTTTAAAACAAACAATTTCGAAATCGGTGCTCAACCGATTTCAAAATTGTTTGTTTTAAAACGTTCTTTAGTAATGCGCTTATCAACGGCAACAGCATTTAATTTTTATTTATGTAGATTAAAATTATTTATTTAACTAAATCTAACGTGAGACAGCTAACTATACTATTTAAACCACAATCAACTCACCTTCTAACCTTCCAAATGATATCGCTTCCCTAAACTAATTTAACCAATCATTAGAAGCCCTAAACATCACTAATTACATAGCAACATATTACCAAACTGTGCGTACCTAATTAGCGAGGAATCAATCACATCATTAGGTAAGTGCTCATCACTTGATCGTCGGTTATCTAACTGACGATGCAATGTTTGTCAGTGGCTTAACTTAATAACGGACGAGTGTGAAATAGATCTACTTTCTATGTTTGTATTGACTGTTCATCAAACATGGTCTACATAAACGACTATTTAAGGTGCTGCTAAACTCGTGCATTCACTTGTAATGAGCATTCTAGCGAATGTTACATTACAGAAACATAGACGGAAGCGTTTTAGCGAGCATTCTACCGAAAGGACAGTAAGTTTGCTTCGAGCTTTTTGCCGAGCCGAGCCATTCTGCCATTGTCCCGTTTCCATCTTCGTAAAAAAAAAATTCGTAGAACGAAAGCTAAAGGGCCAAAATTGCAGAAATAAAAACAAACAATCTTTCAAAAGAAAACATTTTGAGAATAACACCCTAAAGAATCATTAATATTGTTTTACGACATAGTTAGTGAATAATTTATGCACATAGATAAACCAATTAATTACGTAACGTTAGGAAATGGTCTCGTTTTCAATTAAACTGGAGTATATAGACAGTGTTATGTTGTGAGACTTACATAGTCTACCATCAACCATTGATTGGTAGGTAGTAATAACTCGCCAATAAGCGTATGACACCATCGTTAAACAATATCACTTTGCTTGCGTAAGCGCAGGAAGTAATGTTACAATGTTTGTAGAAATTAATATACATTAGGCCTTTCTCTCAAGTAGGAAAGTCTCATTTGAATATTTTCATTAATACTCGTATCTTTCACAGTACCTACTTAATGAATTCATTATTTGTAATTGAACTAAAGCAAATGAGCAAAGGCTAGGTAGGTAGGTAAAATAAAGTTATTTCTATTTTATTAACCTCCGAATTCTTAGGGCGTGTAGGCACGAGAGAATAAGAGGATTGTGAACACGAACATCGAAATATTTTCGAACAAGGACATCAAATACTGTGTTCGTCAAAAATGTTCGCGGCGATCCAATTTCGAATCCATAGTTACTAAGGAGAGCGGCGCGACTGAGCGCGAACACAAGTCGAACTGTGTTCGTGTTCGCTTTGCTAATTTACTTTTCAAAAATCAGCCCCAGTCAGTCAAGGGGGGAATACAATTTGTATGAAACATTTTTTTATTCCTTCGGCTTTAAAACTTGAAACTTGTCACAAATACTTATCTGGGTAAATAATAAAGATCGTAATGATAAAATTTTCAAAAGAACTAAAAATATAAAAAACTTTTTTTTTTTTTTAAAGTCGTTTGTCAGTTCGTAGGGGGTAGTATAAAATCCGTGCAAACGAAGTCGCGGGCGGAGTGCTAGTCTAAAATAAACAGTTGCCAATACTTCGGCTGTAAAAATAAACAATACATGATTCTAAATTCACTAAAAAGCACTAACGATGCTTGGTATAATGTGTCAAGAAGCTTATAATAGTTTACAGTTAAAAGATGAATGTATGAGCCGGTAAGTGTGGCCATTACAAAATGACCGCGAAACTATGTAAACAGTGTGACAAGTTACTATGGGACGCATTTGATTGGTAAAAGTGAGTTGTAAACTCACTTATTTGTCGCTTAGGCTTTTGCAATATAGGAAAAAAATTTTTTTTTTTGTTTTCAGTTGTTTTATCTTAGTGTGGCAGCTTTACGAAAACAATAATTCTACGAATAACAACATAAATAATGATTACATAGTTGTGTTTTTACTGAAAAGCTAGTCATGATAAAAACGTCATATTTTATAATCATTAATTATTATGATTTAATCAGCAATGCACGCAACAACAAAACATATTTGAATTCATTATAATTCAGGTTTATAGGTCATACAAATTATTGTAATGTTTGTATTTTATTAATTTAAATTTTTATCTTCAGTTTTTATTTAATCTATTTTATTTTTAAGCATGAATTTAGGTGATACATTATTCAATACACTGCGTAAAGTAAAATAATGACTTCTTCAGAAAATCTTTTTTTAATACGTCATTCAGTGGAAGCCTATGTGGAAAGTTAACCAACAGTGACTTTTCCTACGATGGTATCGCCTTTTCACAGGTATCATTGAATAGCTTACGAATATCGTCGTGTAACTGTTTACCTTACTTGTTAAGATTGCCGCTGTACAAGTGTGGCCTGCCTTTGGCAAATATATGGAAACCAAGGCCGGGTCACTCTGAGTTTTGAAATGTTAAATGAGTCGTGTCTGGGCTTCAAGGAGAATTTATGGAGGGAGCTTAGGTATTATGAGAAGTTTAATGATTTTAAATTTAGTAGAATTTACTGTAAAATACTGTTTGGTTTTCAGTAATGTTTATGGAAAGGAGATGGGTAACGCCTAACGGTCCCATGCAAGCTCGGCCTGGAATAGACACAAATAAAAAAATGTGTATTATGCATTTTAGAATCAAATTAAAATTACGAAATATCTTTTGCCAAAAGTAACACATGTTCTCCTTATGTTATTAAATAAATAAAAAAGCAAACTGTTTTAAAATTGAATCATATTTGAATTTAAATAAACACATTTAATCGATAGAGCGTAATAAGAAGCTAAAACTACACATACTACCAACTAATACAATTTAAATCAGTCATACTGTGTTCCCATTTTAAAATCATTGTAAACTTCACAACATCCGAAAACAGTTCTTTTATAACCATAAACAACAAAAAATCATCGTAAACTTGACACTAAACAATTAACAACTGGCATTTAAATAAACAACAGTTGCACATGACGAATTAGAAAATGGTACGAAACGAAAACGTACGGAATGCTCGAACAGATGCGTTTGCGCAAGATGAACATCGAAAGTGACCGACGATGAGTTGCCGTGACGATGTACCGTCTGCACCGGTATAAAATCCATGTTTGTATATGTATCATCGACCTTGTATTTTTTTTACCAGTTTTGACAACATTTTCTAGTAAAGCTGTACAAGTATTATTTGGCACGTGGCCAAAAACTAACGAACTAACGCCGCGATCATCTTTTTTCTTTCCATTTCACAAAAAAATCGCACAAATGTTATAACAACGTCACCCTGCCATGTCAACGCCATTTGAGCGCCAAAAATGATCTGTCACATATAATTGACACTGTCGATTATACAGATTTATTTTATTTTTGTGTTACATTTTTTTCGACAGTGATTCATCTTCTGAGAACATTGTGGGTAATTGCCGTTTTTTGCTGTGTGCAGTTTGGGGGGCAATTCTCAGTATTGCAGGTTCATTAAGGTTTAATTGCTTTGTAACATGTTACGTACCTCTATTAAATTAGTTCCTCACGGAACCAAATACTTAGTTAATTATGAGACAGTTATTGCGATGATCGTTTGATGTATCCATGTCGCTTCGGTATTTCATGCTTGATGAACAAGAGGTGCTGCTTGCATGCATTCTGTGATTAAATGGCTGTCAGCGACTTTGTATTGTAGGAGGAGAAATTATACCTCTATCGATGTACACCTTCTTGAAAATACGTTTGTAAAACAAATGTCTCTTTTCCCTCCTTTCATTTGTTTTTTTCTGCTGCCTTCTCAGATAAGTCAGGTTTTGTATTTTTAAACCTCTGCGTATGATTATCAACTTTGTTGAGACCATAGAAAAAAAGGCAACTTTACGAATAATAATAATCTAGTGATAAAGTTTTAACGTTACCAGCTTTAACGCAGTCTACATATAGACTCTTTGCATTACAATCTTCAATCATATGTTTACTTCTATTTTGTCCATTTCTATATCTTTCTTTCTAACTTAGTATTCTTATTTTATATATTCTTTTATTCGATAGTTGTCTCATGTGTATCCTATTCAACCCGGAATTCTGCCTCCCACGTGTTTATTGATTCGAATCATAAATTCAGAAAATTAAACAAATAATTCAATGCCCCCGAACCGCGTGAACGTCTCAATAATAGCTATTATGACTTGATTTATGTCATTAACCGTTGTTTTGTAAGCCAAAACCACCGAGAATTTTATTGTGAAATTCGCGGAGTCGTCCATGCTTGCATGCATCCATATGTTTATTTAGCTTTACAAATAGAAAGATGATTCTTGTTTTGTCTGATGATAAATGGTTAATAATTTCGTGGTTTCTGCTAATATAGAATAGAGCTATCGAACTCTATTATTTTGTCTATCTTTGCAAGTTCTTCTTCCTGCTCACTTTCTGTTTTAGCATTCGCCTAATTTCTTTCAATTTGGGCTTCAATTTCATCTTCTAGTGATCTAGTTTACATAAACCAAATGCCCGTATCAACTTCCAACTGCGTTCTTCTGTATTGCTCATCCACACCAAGAAACTTTGGAAACTATATATGTCTTTCTTTCTTTCATTATTTCTTATCCGAGATTTTTTGTCCATTGTATGCATCTATTTTACCTGCTAGATTGTTTGGAGAGTAAAATACATCAATATTTTCTCCTTTTCTAAACCTTTGTCAGTATTCGATCTACGTTCATTATTTCGTGCAAACCTAACTTTTGGATTATTTATGTTTGAGTCAATTAATTTTGATGGTTATTTCAACAGTAGCATTACTTTCATTGGTTTTATTTAGACTGAGCGGAGTTGCGTCATTAATTGAAATTCTATCTAGAATCTAAGACACGACATGGTAGCCTAGAATTTTGATTTCCGTTTTCTCTTAGAAATTCATAGTAATGGACTATATATATAATTCATGCAAGTTCATTCATTTGAAATTTCGAAATGGATAAAAAAATTATTACAATCGAATCGATTTCTAAATTATCCTTTCAAAATCTTTCGAATTGATCTAAAATGTCTTTCGATTTCTTAAACAAAAAGTATATACTTTTTTAACAGTTATAGGAAGTAGGTATTTTTCCTGAAATAGACATGATTTACGTATTCATATAAGGCAAAAATAACTATTGCTAGGTTAGGTTACTACCGTAACTAAGTGGTAAAATCGAAATACTGAAAACACGCGATGATTAAAGTTTTCAACTACAAATAATAACCCAATAAGTGCTCTTAGTGGAAATCAATTTAGCTAACAAAGTAGTGTATCAATTAAAACATGTAAAGGTAAATGGTGCCTCATTAAATAATCTTAATTAAAAGGATAATCAACAGATATATATTTTTAGTTGTAAGTATATGTATTTTTAGTGTTGTGCCGATATTTTTCAGTATTAGATAGTTTTTGATAAAAGATAAAATATCATCATTCTTTTGCCCTTGCCCCAATTCGTTTGGGGTCACAAAATGTTTTTTTCTTCCATACTTCTCTATTAGTCATCTCCTCGGTAGTCCCCCCCTTTCTATCCATATCATCTTTCACACAGTCTATCCATCGTTTCTTTGATCTTCCCCTACTCATATAGCCATCATATAGACATTCATACTCGAAACTTTCCTCATCATATGTTCTTCATTCCTCCTTCAATGATTAAAGATAAAATAGTAGCGAAAAAATGGGTAGGTACCTACCTATTTCTTCGGTACAATGAAAATCGTTATGATGTTTGATGAAGTAAATCAGTTAGGTCCACTCAGATCTGTGTGTTCTTTCCTCAAAAGACCATTTCAGACGATAATGTACATAGTCCTCATATGGCCTGACCAAGATTATGTCAGACTTTGAAAGAGACTTTGACCCTTGAGTATGTTTCGCCATTTCTTTTCAGGGGTAGTCCGATAGGAAATGTTCGACTCCATCTAGCTTATTTGATTCCGATATCCTATTTATAGAATAAACAATTTCATTTCATTGTACCTGTGTGTTTACAATGGCGGCACAGTAATTCGGTCCTTCGAGCCGGATTTATTGGTTTATTTCTTAACTGCTTTATCTGAGTTCTGTTTTACAAATAGTAAAACTAGTTTATCTGTAACCTAGACCACACTAAATCCCATAACATAACATAGCTTACACATAACATCGCGTGTGTGCCAATAGTTTATATATATTTCGGCCTAGTGCAACTGGTCGGCTCACGCGACTGACGCTGCAATCCGTACGTAACGCTACGAAATCGTTCAGATGACAGCGATTTATTTGCCATACGCACACATTACCTACGAGTAATTTGATGGAGATGTCGAAAGCGAAAATTTGCTTGTGGTTGTTTAGTTTGTGAGTTTATAAGATGATTGGGTAATCTTGTGATGGTAAGTAGTTTGTTTAATATGGTATACTTACCTACTTACTGTATATATAGTAATTCTGGTCGCTTTGCTGGGGTCCATATTGCTTCTATCACAAGTGGTCACCACTACCTGTTAATTATCGATTGCCTGGCTCCAAACCGAGCGCGAGCTATTGTCAATCAAAATTGACAAAAGGACATTTTTTCTCCCTATTTTAGTAGAGTTCGTGTTAGTTAATTGTTAGTTTCCTTCACGATGATTACATAAAGAGAAGTAGGTAATTTATTTTTCTTTGCCAGAAACCACTCGGTAAAATAAAATAGACGACGTTTATTTAGTAACCTAATCTGCTTAACTGTTAGTCATTCTTTATGACCCTGTAAGAAATCGACACGTGTTTCACCTCTCGTGTGACGTGTTGCCGCGCGCGCGTGTTGTCGGGCGTCGCTCACTCTGCGTACGACGCTTGGCGTGGCAACACGTCGTGTCCGGGTTCGCAACAAGTCAATCGTCATCCTGAAGATACCACAGGGTATTTTATGACTCTTTAAGAACAGTTAAGCGGATTAGGTTACTAAATATACGTAGTCTATTGTATTTTATAATGCATTTCCGCAAAGTCAATTAACTATCACTCAGTAAATGGAAATCGTAACTAGGATTCCCAAATTACCATCATTTACACACTGTCAAAGGTCAACACTAAGCTTAGGTACTTAACTACTTACTATGTATTAATGATAAACGACAATCATTGAAAACACAGGAATACTGATTATTACAAAATACACCCGGTAACCTCCTTTATGTTATAAAAATCAACCTTAATATCCCCCAATCATCGCAACAAACAACCAACATACCAAGACCTGCCAAAAATACCATTTTAGCTTCATAAGCCAGATCAAGGGATACTGGTACTTAATTATACTCCAATCGTTAGGATGTGTACTGAATCCTGCTGGGGTTGCGGGTTTGTCTGAAAGGGATATCGCGGCCCCGGCACACAGGCAACGGAAGGAACACGGGTGGGGTTTAGTCATTAAAAGTCTGACACTCCCTCTCGCTCCGCCCAGAGCGGGAGGAGTCATTTGATGATTTCCAACCCAAAAAAAAACAAAAAAGAATTATAAAAGCGACATACTAAATTGGCCTCTAAGGGCTACATACAATTTGAATTTTACTGTAAGCTGTGACGTGTCCGGTGGAGCATACGGTGGAGGTCTGCCCGGCTTGGGCGGGGCACCGCCGTGTCCTCACGGAGGCGATCGGCAGCGGCGATCTCTCGCGTCCGGCCCTGGTTCAGGCCATGGTCCGGAGCGAGAGTGCATGGGAAGCCGTCACTTCCTTCTGCGAAGCAGTAATGCTCGCGAAGGAGGAGGCGGAGCGCGCGAGGGAAATGCAAGATGCGCGCCCTCGCGCCCCTAGTCGCCGCAGGAGACGCCCCGGGCGTCGGGAGTCGCGAGCCGACTTCCGGCCACCGTAGGCGCGGGCTTGCGGACGGTGGGCAATGGGTAGCTCGCCGTCCGATTAGGACCAGGCCCGGGTCGACGGCGCGTTGTGTTCCACGCGCGCCTCAAAGAGATGTCAGCACCAACAGACGGGGTCCGTAAGCGCCAATGCCTGCCAGGGTTGCGAGTTTGTCCGAAAGGGATATCGCGGCCCCGGCACACAGGCAACGGAAGGAACACGGGTGGGTTTTAGTCAGTAAAAGTCTGACACTCCCTCTCGCTCCGCCCAGAGCGGGAGGAGTCATTTGATGATTTCCCACCCAAAAAAAAAAACTACATACGTGCAATAATTTGAGAGTTCCTAGTACTAATGGCTACTGTATATATGTTATCTATGTATGTAATAGTATTGTTTTTCTAGTTATGCGGTCAGTGGCATTAGGATTAGGAACCTTTCGGTCATTAACACGATGTATTTGACATTTCGCCCACTGGTGAATATGATAAATTGATGGTAACGATGTTTTGGGTCTTGCTTTAGGCGATAGTGATCAAGTATTGAGAATTAATCATTTGAATATTATATATTGTTATTGAATCCATCTTCATGTTATTGAATACACATGCCTTAAACCCGTACAAAATTTATTTCAGATGTGCCAAGGTCGTGCCAAATCGCACCAAAGTGTCGATTTACGAATATAAATATATATTTTGCACGGCGTTTTTAGCAATACACTCAAAAGATCATTGTTAAAAAGCTTTATAAAATAAAAAGAGTAGGTACACATATCAAGCGTACTCTTTCTAAAAAAGTTTTGAAGTTGAAGATTTGTAAAATAAATAAAATATGGTAGAGTAATTTGTACCTGTTTGAGTATTTGAAAATTGGGTATTCCAATAAGACGGGATGAGTAATTATTGGTAATCGTATGATCACCAATTACTTTGTGTAACAACAAAAAAAAAACAAACAAATTATCCATATATTAAAATTATCTTCCGCATACATCGCATTATGGGACATTGGCCTCCCGTTTAGGCGCGACATCTATAAAAATACTGCCGAATAAGTATCGTAAAAACCGGCAAAACCAGTAGAATTTTGCGCATATCTGAGTAATAATGTTGTCGATATTTTATCATTTCGGATTCGGTAAGGTCCGGTAAGGTTCGGGCTTGTTCGTGAGTCATGGTGGCCACTTTCTTGCAAAACTTTGGTTACTCACTGCAGTTACGAAAGGGTTAAAATAGTTGGATGCAATTTTGGTAATTGTGGTGTAAACTGTGGCATGTTAGGGTTAGTAACGATATTTGTACGTTCTTAGATCATTAGTTATCTAGCGTAGTTGGCTGGCTTCCAAGTCTGTTATATTTTGTAAACTTTGAAGCATTGACAGTCAGATTGCTGTTGCTTCTTTCATTATTTTTTGCAATATCTATTCATTTCTTCTATATTATCTAACTATCCTGGCGAGTCCTTGTTTTGCAGAACCTGCATTATTTGGTCCACTTAACTTGATTAATCTTCTTCTGATTGATTCTTACTACCTCAATCTGCCTAGCCTTCTCCCAACTATGTTGGGGTCGGCTTCCAGTCTAACCGGATGCAGCTGAGTACCAGTATTTTACATGGAGCGACTGCCTATCTGACCTCCACAACCCAGTTAATGGGTAACACACACCCCTTGGTAAGACTAGCTGTCAGACTTTCGGGCTTCTGACGACCCGTAGCGACTGTCAACGATCCACGAATGACAGCCGGCACCAACGGCTTAACGTGCTTTCCGAGGCATGGAGGAATCTCGGTATGTAAAGATGGTCACCCATCCACGGACCAACCCCGGCAAGCGTAGCTTAACCTGATGGATCTACCCGTGCAGCTGTTATTACTTAGCCACGAGCTAAACAGATAACAGGTAGTTCTTACTACCTGTTAGCACTTGCTGTTTTGTTAGAAAGTTTTTTTTTTTTTTAAGTCCCTTGATGTAGTAAATGCCAGTAGGTTGGTAGACACTTTCTATCAGGATGTTTTCCAAACTTATACAAATAAAAACTTCCATAATTATCCTATACACTCGGAGCTTGACCTCGAAGGGTACCAGCACATTGCAAACAATATGTAGCAACATTGTTTGCTGCATTTTTTCTGCATGATAATCCAAATAATTGGCTAAAAATAGGTGTATAACGGCTAAGTGTATCAACACTGATCGATGTGTTACGGTCCGTAAAGTGATTAATGTAATAAATTAACACTGTGTTATACCAATTTACGCAGAATTTGGCGTTTGTTCAGGATTGAAATGTTTGATGTTATTTCCTTTTTTTTCAAACGTAAATTTTTTAAATTACATATTGTTAAATTTAATTCATTTCATTCTTATACACTATTTCTAACACTAAAATATGTACCACAAGTAGGTATGTAAACGAAAAAAAAAAAGTCAAAGTCAAACAATTTATTTCAATTAGGCACATAAAAGGCACTTATGAACGTCTCTTTTTCTCAATTAAAGGGAAGAGCTCATTGAACATCAAAAAATTCGTCCGCATCACTGTCAATGGGAAAAGTGCCCAAAAGGCTGGCAGCGTTGCCGCGTTGGATGGCAATTTTGATTCTTTGACCTAATACTCGATAAGCACACGGACCCCCACAGCCCTAGTGTTGAATTGATGTTATTGTATTGGTTCCTAGGAAATAGGTTCTACTTTGGTAGGGATGGGGGCAATGTTTTGTAGTTTTTCACTATAGAGTCGTATCTATAAATAGTAAAGTAAAGTAAAGTAAATAATAAGGTCACTTTCCGTGTCTGTCCGTGTGACCGCTTAGTTCTTGTAAACTACAAAATGGATTTGGATGCGGTTTTCATCATACTTTAGAGAATTTATTCCGTCAAATTTTGTGCAAGTATTAAATACAACAAAGCTTAAATAGAATAAAGAAATATATGTGTATCATCCAATCGTAAAAACCGCTAGTAAAATAGGTCAGTGACATTATTGATTTTGTTAAATGATCGATTTGTGCACATATCGATCATAATATCAAAATCAATAATGTGAATGACTTATTTGTAAGTCTCTAAGCTTGAAAGAAAGAATAATGTTTATTTGGACACAGTTCGTGAAACACAAAAAAACAAATTATAAAAATAAAAATAATCTTTTAACAATAATAGTGTGTGCTGTGCCTCACGGCTGCGCCAAAAAGGTTAATTTCAGCATTAATGCAAAAATTAAATAGTGTCTGACGCTAGTTTTCTAATGAACCTTCTTTGTTTTATACCCAAACCCAAGCTGGAAAAAGCATCTTAATAATTTATTGAGTTATAAGTTCTGTTACATTATTTTGTAGGTATGTAAGTACAACATCTTGTATCGTGTGGATATAGGGTCCAGCTAAGACATAAATATGCCAAACGTGACCGGTAGTACTCCTCCGTACCTGGCATTATGTTCAGAATCTATTATGAACTTATGAGGACCTTATGTGACGTCAATCGTCTTCATCAGCATTCTAAACGGATGAAACGATTGTTTTGTAGCAATCGAATAACTGTTGATTTAGATAAGGTTTGTGAGAAATGTAATCAAACATTCACAGATTTTTGACACATAATGAAGTGATAGATAGATGAAGAAAGAAATAAAGAATAAACGTTTATTTGCGGTAAACATGACGCAAAAAAAGAACAACACACGAAAATAAAAAAATTTGGGAAAATATGCGTCACATCCACGCAAAACGGCCAACGGCCATCATTTTTATGCGAGCGATGTTGAGAGGGTTGGAGATTTTTTTATCAATCGCCTCATAATACGGTGTATGTATAGCATAATCAGTCTATAATGTCTGTTTTCTTTTTTTTTTTGAGATTGGGAAACTGACTCAAACCCACCCGTGTTTTTTCAGTTGCCTGTACGTTGCCAGGGATAATGTCTGAGTCTGCTGGGATACAGAACTCCTCTCTGTACGAGTGAGTGGGCCGTAATCCACTTCGCCTGCTCAGTGTGGGCTGGTGGATGTCAGATGTCTTCGAATTTTTGGTTCTACGACATGTCGGTTTCCTCGCGATGTATTCCTTCACCGTTTTAAGAGCAGTGGTAACGAAATAATATACACAAAGTAAAACGCCTGTCAGGGTTCGAACCTACAACTCATTAGTCGCGGCCTGCCACTGGGTCACCACTACTCCCATACGGTATTTTTTTGGTTTTTAAAAGAAAAAAATAGAGGTGAATCATCTGTAATCATAAACATACGGTTAATGCAAGATATTAATTCACAGTTATTAAAATAAAATCAATAAAGAGTCTTTGATTGCTTATGATCACTTCATATTGTATGCAGGCGGAGCGAAAGTTCTAACAGTATTCAAATATCTAAATTGCACGGATATTATGTCTAACTAAAGTGCTTTACCCTAAAACTAACAAGCCGAGCCAAAAGGAACATTGTAATATTTACATAGCGAGCTGTGACGACCTAAAATCTGTGTGAAACTTTAGACCTAGTGGTGGGATAATTTGCTGGCCGAATATTCGGAGTGATTGAAATAATTGAATATAACATCACGCCTGTATTCGGCCTGAATTGTAGTGCTAATGCAATGGCCTGAATAGCAGGCCAGGCCATGAATTCCCATGCCATTTAGGTCTAATATAGGTGTGATAAATACAGGGCTGCCACCCTGTATTTATCGGACATCGACGCGAAAACTGTTACCATGGATACAGTACATGATTCTGAACCCCCCTGCATAGACATACTACTACTACTGCTCCATACATTTTGACCGCGTAGGTATTGCACTTTTCTATGAAACAGCAGATATATTTTTTAATAACCGCCGAAAAATTTCTACGCAGACGGGTTCAGAATCATGGTAACAATTTTCGCATCGATGTCCCTGCCACCCTGTATATTTTTTTTTATGTTCCATGTAGCTAATAGGGAAAACCAAATAACACTTACCCGACCTGGGGATTGAACTCAGGACAACATGCTCAATGCTCAGTGATCGCGTTTACGAACACTAAGCAAATGAAACAGTGAACAGCATGTATTGTAAACTATTTATGTTATACAATTTTGGAAACACGCTCGCTTGCATTTTTTGAATGTTTAAATATCGTCGTTTTCTTATTGACTAAATACATATTTTAACTATCTTCAAGCCACATAAGGCGGAAATTTTAAGTATGTTTATTACCGCTGTCCGTATAAGGTATGATGTATTCATCTCATTAAATTAAAATCTTCTCTCTCTTGTACTCATCAGCATAGTTATCACATCATTGGGCCATAAAGACCTTTCCAAATGCACGTCATTAAGCCATTCACACAATGGTATGACATTCGTCCAAAACATCCATAGCTAAATATTAGTCCCCCTCATCATGAACGTACCTAATATCCGGATATTCCGCCGAACCCGAATACTCAGAATGTTTCAGCTCATCTCTAGCTAATCCTAAACTTCACGGAAATCAATACTTTACCTACAATTTAAAGACAAAGCGCAGCTATACGTCATCGGATACCGGTTTGACCATTGGCTAAGTGACTGACTGTCCGTTACGACATTGAATTGAGCTTTATAGTAATTATAGGAACGACTGGAATGTTCGCTAGTTTTGTAACTGCAGTTTTAATTGTTTGAGGATTTCGATTCGGTTCTCATCGGTTTTTCTCGGTAACCTAGACATATTTTGAAGGTGATGATGCTTTTGGGTAGCTGTCAAGTTTAGTATCAAACTCAAACTCAAACTCAAAGCATTTATTTCAAATAAACCAATTACTTTTGAATTGTCAAAGGGTCGGTCAGTCAGAAATATGAAGCTAGTTGCCCATTCCAACGCGTAGTAGGTTCCTATGGAGAAGAACGGGCAAGAAACTCCACGGACACTCTTTTAAATCAGAATATTGTTACAAAATATTGGTTACATCATTCATGTTGTAATTATACATGTGAGAACAATGTAGAGAGACGTGCACGTTAAAAGCGTCCGTAATAAAGAAAAAAACAATTCAAAAATTAAAATAAATTCAAAATAAGCCTTGGCAGCTAAGAGATGACCAGTCCCCACTGACGGCGCCCGTTCACGAACATGACGCATGGATCAGCACCATTTAGCTCAACCATTTTGAAGGGAACTTTATACTTTATCACTGCTATAACAGTATGTTGAAATAACCTAGAATATTTTCGTATTACGTCTTTGATTTGGTCTTTTTTACGAAGTCTGTATTAGACTAAAACAACAATGTGGTTTAGTAGTGTATGGTATGGGTTATACATACAAACGCCTATACTATAATATGTTGTGAGCTTTTGCACCAGTATCAAAGGCCTATAACCGCTGACCTGCAGGATAATTGAATAACACACATAAAATGACAATTGATCGTAATGGGTTTCATTTAGACAGTTCAGTTAATAACGCAATGTACGTACATTGCGTTATTAATGTTGTTGAGCAGACAAACTTTCCAAACCTATGAGGCCATATCTTTCAAAAGTCTCGGATTGTAAGCAGCTCACATCATCATCATCTACGTAGGCTTTTCCCAACTATATTGGGGTCGGCTTCCAGTCTAACCGGATGCAGCTGAATACCAATATTTTACATGGAGTGACTGCCTGATCTCCAAAACCCAGTTACTGGGTAACACGATACCCCTTGGTAAGACTGGTTGTCAGACTTTCGAGCTTCTAACAACTCCTTAACGACTGTCAAAGATCCAGAATGACAGCCGGGACCAACGCGAACGGCTTAACGTGCTTTCCGAAGCACGGCGGGGTCTTGGTATGTTAGGATGGTCACCCATCCACGGACCAACTGCGGCAAGGGTGCAGCTCACGATGAGTCTCAAAGTAGGCATTTTGGTTTATGGCCGAAGGTAACCGAGATCTACAATATTTTCAAGCTCCTATTTCAGTCTAATTGGACAATTAATTCAAAATTCAAAAGTCATTTATTCAAACTAGGCTGAGAATCAACACTTTCACCACTTCCTAGTGCTTTAGCTGGGAAGAGGAAGTGGCGCAACAAACAATCAGCAAAACAGCGCGCAAACAACAAAGCGATTCGATTAGGGGGTCTAGCTAAAATCAATTTTAACGCGAATTGCAAAGTACCTAAAAGCAATCAGCTCAACATTCTGAACTAAAAAAAAATTACCAAAAAAAAAAAAAACGTTTTGTAGTTTCGTTTTTGCCACTGTCTTCCGAAATTAAAGTTATTTTTCACTTTGTAGCGTTTTTTAAATAGCAGCAACATAAATAAAAAGCGGCAACATAACAGAATCATTCAGACTTGAATCATGATAGTATAATTATCTCTATAAGCGATGCTCCAAAATAAATCTCACAGATCACCATAGTGAAAACTAATTACCATACTAATGTAGCTTTTTACTTTTACCTATTAATAGAGATACGATAAAATCGCCAGAGTGTAACATTACGCTACACCTGAGAACGCGATATTTCTTGTTTCATTGATCGTACGCGCCGGTATGTGTTCTAATATGAACACGACGGATACGGTTTAGCAGTTTGACATGCTTAGCTTGTGTCATTGAAACTATAGTTTTGCCTTCTAGCTTTTGTTTTGATTTGGCTTAGTAAACAGTTGCTTATGGATTAGGGATTACTGTTCCTTTTAAACTACATCGACGTATCTCCACAAATCTGAAATTAAATTGGAAAAACAAAGAAAATTACCGATTTCAAGGTAGTTCCAATGAAAAAGCGAGGTTTAGATAATAATCTAGAGAAGACGATCAAATGTTTCAGAAAGCTAGAGTAAGTGTAGGTATTTTATTTTCTCCTGTCCTGGGCAAAGGCCTCCCTCCAATCTTTCAATCTTTCGCAACCCTGCGCGTTCTATTTTCAGTTTTGACGGAACCTATCTAGCTCGTCCCGCCATCTCCTACTAGGTCTGTCGTGAGTGCCACGACTCCGCCTCACTGTCTCAGCTCACCAGTTCTGTGCAATTTAGGCCCACAGTTTGTCTGTGTGTAGAGATAAAAAATATTTTGTTTTATGTACTTTTTATTAGGGGGTCGTGGCTAAGTAATAACAGCCGCACGGGTCGATCGATCAGGTTTTAGCTACGCTTGCCGCGGTCAGTACGTAGATGGTTGACCATCTTAATAGCGACCCCTCCGTGCCTCGGAAAGCACGTTAAGCCGTTCGCGTTGGTCCGGCTGTCATTCTTGGATCTTTGACAGTCGTTGCGGAGTTGTCAGAAGCCCGAAAGTCTGACAACCAGTCTTACCAAGGGGTATCGCGTTACCCAGTAACTTGGTTGTGGAGGTCAGATAGGCAGTCGCTTCATGTAAAATACTGGTATTCAGCTGTCTGCATCCGGTTTGACCATTTCCGATTCAGATTCTCCATTGGTGGTAAAATAGGCCGTATGAGTGAGTACTCATAGAGCCAATTACACAAAGCAGAGTCATTCAATAAGTATCAATATTGCATAACGTAACCTAACTGTGCTACATAATGATTGTTTCTCTCAAGTGGCTTAGAATGAATATTTTATGAGTGAAATGCGTTGCAACGGATATGCAATATTAAATTATAAACATACGGTAATGGGACGTGCGTGTGTGTGAGTGAGAGGTGATTATGTATGAGTGACGTGTGGGAGTGAGAGGTGTGACGGGAAATTATGAAATCAGGTGCTGTGAAGTGTTGATGGAAGGATATTGAGTTTATGTTTTATGTAGGTGGAAGCTTGTATGCTGAGTTATGAGTAATGGATGTGAATATTTAGGCTTAATTTCCGCACATCATCTGCCTAGGCAGTTTCCAGTCTAACTGGATGCAGCTGAATACAAGTATTTTGCATGTAGCGACTGCCTATCTGACCTCCACAACTCAGTTACTGGGTAATACAATACCCCTTGGTAAGACTGGTTGTCAGACTTTCGGGCTTTTGACAACCCGTAACGACCGTCAAAAATCCACGAATGACAGCCGGGACCAAAGGCTCAACGTGCTTTCCGAGTTTCGGAGGTGTTGGTAAGTAAAGATGACCTAAAATAATAATTAATGTGTCTTTCTCCTGATATCTCAATAAATACTTGCATGTTTTTATTGCCATACAACAACTCTAGAAAAAAACGTCCTATGTCGCCCAAATTACCATAAACAATCTAATTAATTTTATCACCTTGAACGAAAAGAAAAGTCTTTTAACATAAACAAATTAATATGAACACTCGATATGTAAATCGGAAGGCATTCGGTTAGTAGGTCAGACGACCGGTCGGGTCGGTCAGACCGCCCCGCCCTACTAGCGCGTTAATAAAGGAGTAGTAAGTGTCTTTACGATCTTTTTACGTTGATTAGGATTATATCTTTTACGTTTATAGAGCCTTAGGTGTGAAGTGGTTTTCTCACCTTTCAAATATCGTTAAATCTGGAGAGTTTATCGTGTAAGTTGGTTAGAAGCAAGTTGTCTGAAAAACAAACGGTGTGCTTTTCTTTCTTAATTAGTAGATTTCGATTAATCGTGTATTACGCATCAATCTGAATCGTTTTGAAACAGATTGCTAATCTATTGCTTCATAAGTTCGAAAAAAAATCTGCTCGACAACGTAAATAACGCAATGAATGTTGTTGAACTATCAAAATGAAAGTTGTAATCGTTTAGGAAAATGTGTTGTGTAATTATATAGCAGATCAATTTGTTGTTCCTATTGAATTGGCGACTTTAAAGAATTTACTTCTTGGTGGATCGAAACTGGTTAGTTCACAAGAAAACAAAAGGACGGTAAAATTATTTAACTAAAAAATAAAATTAAGTACTTTAAATGACGAATCCATTATCGCGTCAGTTTTAAAATTGTTTTTGTATAAAGAAACCTACCACCACTTATATAAAATATAAATGAATATCTTCTATGATTAATGGATGCAGATTCCAACTTTATGGCCGTAAAAATCTATAATACCTACAATAATTGATTAACTTTCTTTTTACCATATTCTTTAGAAGCTGCTCAGTGGCTTTCGCGAATATTTTGATCCTGACTTTGAATTTTAATTACAGTCAACAAACTCAAAATTCTGGTTTTTAATTCTAAGATCAATAACCAAACGTATTTTCCAAATAGATTCTTACAATTTCTTGCTCAGGAGATTACGAGTATTTGAAACTCAATTATTTTTAATTAGTAGTGATGATAGTGTAAAATTGATCTATTACTTAATCAACTTCCGCAGTTCAGTTGCAAAATGTGGCAGGATACTCCGCCTCCACCCGCTCAATACTTACCACCAACCCAGCATCTTCCCGCAGGGCCCAACCTTCCGTAGCCCACTTAGAAGTTTCTGAACCGCCTCTGAACCCAAGTGAGAAGATGCAACTACAACCTCGCAAAGTGAGGCTACCTCGACGGTACGGCAGCCCGATGTGGCGCAAACTATGTCCCACTTCCTATCCTGCCCTCTGTGGCCCAAAAAATGCAGAAATAGTGACCTCTGCTCTGTCACCGACGATGACGTGGAACTGTCGTGCCATAGACACGATAAAGAATTCTAATCCAGCAGTCTTGTTCTGCTTCGGGCGAATTTCACCAATAAACTTGAACGCGTTCAGCACTTCTAAACCGCTTCCAAGAGTTGTCAGTGTCAAAATTGTTGTGGAATATTGACACTGACATTGGCGAAATCTAGTCTAGTTTTGTAAAAAAATCAACTCAGCTTTTCCTAACTAAAGGAAGCAAACGCGAGTGCGGTTTAGATGTGTTGATCGCGTTCAGTTTCATTGATGAAATTCGCCCTAAGTCTGAAATCAGTTTGTTTCAACATTACGAAAAACATCGTAACAGCTCATAGGCATATTTTCTTCTGAAAATCTTGTCCTATTACGTGGGACTTCTTTCTTTCTTTGTTCACCTCTGCCTAACCCTCCGGGGGTACTGGCGTGATGTTATGTATGTTAATGGTAGGTATGTAAAATATTGTTTTTTACCGAATACCGAATAATTGAGAGAATAAGTCCATATACTCGTAGCTCCAGCCAAGTATGTTCTTGAATACTTAATTTTTAAAACCCAACACCACAAAATGTATGTCAATGAGACGATTTTCACAAACCATTAAGATTTCAAATACCAAATTAAGAACTCTAAGTACCATTTTATCTAGTATTGGTTTTGTAACTCAACATATAATAGCGTAATACGCTGCAATTATGCAGGTTGTAGCTGTTGATAAGCTTTAATAGTTGTTATAATCGAACATAAAAATACTGAGGTAACTTTGTTAGGGTTTCGTAAAGCAATTGCTCGTTGCGTGTGAGTTGTGTGGAAATATTTAAATTAAAAGTTGTAGGCTGTTGCTTAGACTGCCGAACGAAACGGCCTGACTCTTGAGAGAGCTTGCCACTCTTCTAGGCTGACCGCTGAGACGGTTCCTGAGGTAGCAGCGCGGTGCGTGAGGGGTGTGTCGTGATGCGAGAGCTCAGTGGTTCGTCAACTTTTGACAACTGTCACCCCTCCTGCACCGCGCAGCTAGGTACCCCAGGAACCGTCTCAGTTAAGCGGTCTGCCTATAGATGGAGAGGTGAACAGGAAAACTACTATGTGAAAGCCGAATTGCAAGAACTGTCAAAAAAACCTTAAAGCCACACACGTTTTTCTTGCCGTTAAAAACTACGGTTTATTCGCCGTATGTAGGCACGGTCTTCAGAGTTGTATGGATCACTATGGAAGCTTGTTGACAGACTTGTTGACCTTTTTTTCTACGACGCTGTTTTTAAGCTGTGTGTAGGAACGGTCACAGTATAATAAAATAACAGTTTTATATCTCGGCAGTGACCTTGAAATAATTACCTACGGCCGCCCGGTAGATAAACCTTCCGCGCACTCGGGACTGTTGCGAACATTGAGATTTCGAAGCGCGTCGTTTTGGCCGTTTTCTATGAAGATATATTTATATACATAATACTGGGTCTTATTTATACTGTGGCACGGTGTCAGTGTTGTATGGATCACTATGGAAGCTTGTTGACAGACACGTTTTTTCTATGGCGCGGTTTATACGCCGTATCGTAAAGAAACCGTGCCGTGTACAAGGGCCTTAGGCTGTTATTGGCCATTCAAGTAGAAGCAGATATTTATAAAATACCGAATTCCTACATGTGTCGGGAACAGTGTTCGCAGTCGCTTCAAGTAAAACATTACATCATACTTGGAAAAAAGCAAGGCAGGGAATAGGGTTCATGCCTTCTCTGTACGAAGGTCGGTTGACATGCAGTGGTCCAGCGATCTGATATAAAGTTCTACCTATTAGTTTCGTAGTTCTACTTTTTAGGGCTCCGTACCCGAAGGGTGCCAAACGGAACCCTATTACTAAGCCTCCGCTGCTATTTGTCCGTCCGTCTGTCAGCAGCTTCTTCTTCCCAGCTAAAGCACTAGGAGGTGGTGAAGGGCGGGCGTTTTGGGGGACAGTCTTATGTAATTTTGACGTTCGAAAAGTGCTGATTCTCATCCTAGTTTGAATAAATAACTTTTGAATTTAGATATTTTTTTAATTTTGAGGCAGTATCTCACGAATTGTAATGGGCAGACAGTTGAAATTTTCACAGATTATGTATTTCTATTGCCGCTATAACAACAAATAATAAAAATTAAAAAGAGTTAGAAATTAAAAGGGGATGGGACGAGTGAGATGAAATTAATGGGGACTCATACAAGAAATGTGTTGTTTTGTTATTATTTAAAAAAAAAAAACGTAGTGTTAAATATTGTACGTTTGGTACAGTACCCTCCATGTGCGACTCGCACTTGGCCAATTTGTGTGTGAATTTTTAACATATTTATTTCTTTTTGTTCCAGTTGAATTCCTGTGAAGTGTAAACAACGTACCTACGTTAAGTGTTAAAATAATGTTAATAATAAGTGTTACTAGTGCATAATATTTCTGTGGATGTATAATAGTGTTTTGTGTAGAGTGAGTGTAACTCGTAATAATTGCAGGCAAGATGATGACCCTGTACAGAACCATCAAAGGGACTGGCACGATGAAGAGGAAGAAACGGGAGAGGTATGTCTCTTTTCTCTTTCTTTTGATGTTACTTTTGGTTGTATAGTGATTGCAACCATAGCTACCTGAAAAGGCAGCATGATTTAGGAATCGTACCCAGTGCGGTTTGAATCCTACGTCATGCTGCCTTTTTAAAGTAGTGGGCAATGGGCATGGGCACAAAAGAATACTTGGCGTGACCGAAGGCAATCGCTTTCAAAGCGTTTCGTATTCCTACAACGTCTTTCATCAGGATTGACATAAGCTTTTCGATAGCTTATGTCAAACCATTTATATGATACACACATCAACACGGTCTAGGGATATTTCATACTCAATTAAATAACTCGAAAAGTACTGGCCGCATTGGAATCTTTTATACACCGATTTGTTTGTAATTTATCTCAGACTAATTCCAAATTCAAATTTTTGAAAATTCTTTTGTTTCGGTGGCATAAAAATGTCTTGATGTGTAGGAGAGGGAATTTTCATTTGTGCGAAATTTAGAAAACAATACGAATTACGTTTAGTTACAGTTTTTTTTCATTTTTAAACGAAAGATAAAGTTAAAATTGAGGTATTGTAGCCATGCAACGCCAACATTTGACGAGGGCGGAGATGTTACGAGCTGTGGGAATGCTGGAAGCTGGGTCTGTTCAGCGTAATGTTGCTGAGGCCATAGGGACCCACCAAAATGTAATTTCAAGATTGTGGACACGCTATCGTGCCACAGGTGAAGTAGCGGAGAGGCACCGGGGGCCAAGTCGCATCACTACCCCCAGACAAGACCGATTTTTGCAAATTACTGCGCGAGCTCAACCAAATGCAACGGCGACTCAATTGGTCCAAAGGCTGCGAGTGGAACACCAAGTGCTTGTGAGTGACCAAACTGTAAGAAGGCGACTGCATGAAAGCAATCTACGCTCTCGTAGACCACTCCGGGTCCCACCTTTACGGAGAGGCAATCGTGGACGACGATTAGAATGGGTTCGGAACCACGTGGACTGGGGCCGTGAGCAATGGTCCAATGTGCTGTTCACGGATGAATCCAGGTTCGGCTTCCATCCAGATTCACGAAGGACGCGTGTTTGGCGAGTTCCTGGACGATGGAGCCGTCTTCAGAACCCTCAGGAAGTTCACCCATACCAAGGAGGAACAATTATGGTTTGGGCAGGAATTCGTCTTGGAGGACGGATGGATCTCGTTTGGGTGCGGGGCAATATGACGGCAGAACGATACGTCCAACAGGTGCTGGGGCCCGTAATCTTGCCCCACAGAACACAAATGGGGCAAGATTTCCTGCTCATGCACGACAATGCCCGGGCACACCCGGCGAGAACGGTAGCAGCTTGGTTACATACACACAATGTTAGAGCCTTAGACTGGCCTGCTCAATCGCCAGATCTAAATCCCATTGAGCATGCGTGGGATATGCTGCAAAGAAGAGCTCTGAAGGAAGTTCCTGAAAATCTGGCTACAGAAGATCAACTTTTTGCGCCCCTCAGAAGGACATGGGACAATATTCCGCAGCAAGACATTGACAACCTTGTTCTGAGCATGCCGAATCGTTGCCGATGTGTTATGAACATCATGGGCGCTTTCTCAGACTACTAACTTCAAGTTTATAAACACAAATTAAATGATTTTTCTATTTTTGTCAGTTTTTACTCATAAATTAAAAGTTAATTCATATACGGTTTCCGTCTATCCTTAATTTTTCTCCATAAAATCCTGAAATTTTAATCGAAGTACCTTAACCATTATTAAATAATGGTAGAATATTAAATAACGTATCTTTTAAATATATACATGTCATATAAATAATTAACACATTGATAGCAATTCGCTTTTTTTAAAATATCCCTAGACCGTGTTGATGTGTGTATTTTGACATTTCTACCATTGTTATTTCCGATAGAAAGTAACTTTGTCTTGATTCAATGTAAGTGGTGGTTCTGTTGCATATAAATCATCTTCTTCTTTTCGTGTGGTTAGTGACTAACCTGGTGTCAGAGTTTTAAAGCCGCCCATGGGCCTCTGACTTGGCTTCACATGCCTTCGAGAAATATCTCTCAGGCATGCCGGTTTCCTCACGATGTTTTCCGTCACCGTTTTTGAACCAAGTGATAATTATACAATACGCACATGAATCCGAAAAGTCTGAGGTGCGTGTCTTGGGTTCGTAGTCAACAACTATGATTTGGCAGATCGACGGTCACACCACTAGGCTATCACTGCTATTAAGATTATATTATTTATAGAAATCATTAGGGTTTTTAAAAGGCTTAGTATTTTTATTAAACGAGAGTAGGCAGTGATAGTTCTTTAAGTATCATGCTAGTACTGGAAAAGCCTGTAATTTTTTTAATTTTGAAGCAAATTTAAATTTGTCTTCTCGTTATAGACGTATTAGCGTTTACATCAACAGTTGCGCTCGCGCAGCGCCGCGGCGCCGCTACTAAACTAACGGGACCGCTGTGAATACACTGCAACGTTTCACTTTTACTTCACTGTTGACGCATGGCAGATAGTTCGGCCGGCTAACGCTAGATGGCGTTGGTTTATACTAGCTCTAATTACAGCAATAGTACAATCGAAGATGTGTTTTGTTTCTTTTTTATAGTTTCGCAAGAAAAACACAACTTAGGGCGTACCTTAGTAAACTTACCTACCTTTTTCATTATTTCATGATTTTATTTATTGATATTTATTCAACTTTATCCAGTATTTGGTCTGAATTTAAACTTAAAACCAGCCCCTGGATTATGGTTCTACAGTAAAGCCATATCAATCTCTACTAGCGGTGCTTTGGGTCAATATGAATACCGGCTGGTCTTGATAATAAACCGTTAAAAAGACAATTCTACTCGGTTCACATATCCCAAAAAAAAATATAACAGAACGATGTTAGGTATTTATTTTTGATTTAGTAAAAAAGAAATCATTCGCTGTGATCTATTACTACACACCCTGTCAGTATGACGGATTTCAGATATTTTTTCTGAAGATCTTCTAAACATGTTTAAAAGGTCAATAACACTAAACTAACCATATATCTACGAACATCTGGACAGTAACTGACAGACAGTATTAGCATCTTAATTAAAAACATACAGAAGATACTCGTATAACTCAATTATGTTTTTGCTAGAAAGTAATTAGTTTTGTTAAGCACAATACGATTGAAGATTAGGAAGAACGTCCATGATACTGATGGATTGAGAAGCGGTTTATGGTTCCATTTGATTAAGTACTAACCTTCTGTAGTACAAGCTATGAAATAGGGATGTTGATTGAGTAGGGTGGGTCCGTCAGTCAGATAATAAAAAATATTAGACGTATTTTTTTCTATATCATATTAATAAACAATGATTTAGATAAAACGCATTAAATTTGGGGAGTGGGGGCTCGCTACGTCACAATTCCGTACGTATTGCCGTAATCTTTCGATTACGGAAAAAGAGAATAAATATATGTCCGATATTTTTTAATAAACTATCTGAAGGACAATTTTTTTTTTTTTGTGAACATCCTTATCTACACCTACTCTATTATTTTAACCGACTTCCAGAAAGGAGGACGTTATATGATTGACGCCTTTTTTTTTTTTTTGTTTTTCCGCCGATTTTTCCGTCAATTGTGGACCGATTTGGAAAATTATTTATTAGTATGAAAGGGTATGCTCCCGGATTGGACCCATATACATTTAATTAACTTTGCTTGGATAGTTTTTGAGTAAGCTTCAATAATACATATTTTTCCCACTTAGTATAATGTGGATGATATGATGATAACTTCCTGTGACTGTTATTTACATACGGTATTTGAATTTGTGTGGGGTAGGTACCACAACTAAAAAGTGAAAAATAAAAAAACAACCGACTTCCGAAAAAAAACACTACAAAGTGAAAAATAACTTTAATTTCGGAAGTCGCAAAAAACGAAAATTCAAAACCAAAGACATCGACTTCCGAAATTAAAGTTATTTTTCACTTTGTAGTGTTTTTTTTTCGGAAGTCGTTTGTTTTTTTTTTGTAAAAAGTTTTAATATTGAGTATTTTACATCTGGAATTTCTCAGTAGGAGTTTGGAGTCTACATTTTGTGATCGGTTGATGACAAATGAAAGGTAGGCACCACTGCCAAACCCTTCGGGGTATAGAGGGTGTGTGTTGTGGTTTATTATTTTCTCTCTAATCACACCGTCATAATTATATCATTCTTTATTTGTAGACTTTTTCCTTTAAAAATAGGTACCTCTCTTGGGACAGGGATTCTTGCTGACATTTCATTTTTCATTGCTTGTTTTTGCTGCTAGGCTACCTATTTCGATATTATATATATATTGGCTGGTGGAAGGGTTAGTTCTAAGTCCGCCTAGCAAGCAACCACCATCTTATCCAAGTCTGTCGCTATAAGAACAATGTGTCTCTGTGGTTGAGGATTCCGAGTGAAGCGCGTTTCCACCTTCGGCATGATCATCACTTGCCATCAGGTGAGAAACAGGCCAAGAGCTTCCCCGTTGCGGTAACAAAAATCAGAAAACAGAATTGTTTCAGTCCAAACGTGGACCTTATCAATTGTAAATATCCCCAGAAAAGAAATGGCGAAATAAAGTCAGGGGTCAGTCTCTTTTAAATTCCGGACATAATCTTGGTCAGATCCTGTGAGGATCACGTAGATTAGTGTCTGAAATAGTCTTTACAGGAAAGAAAAACACATATTTGACTTTGAGTGGACCAGTCAGTGCAAGCATTTGTCAGTAACCGTGTAGCTCAACTGCTCAACTCAGAACTTAAGGAGCTCAACGACTCGACGAACAATACCAAAGAAAGGACATTTGGGTAGGCCGCAATACTCAAACTACCACAGCATCAGTAAAACTAATTGTTCTACCATAATCGCGTCGCACCTGTCTGCGAGCCATAACGGGTACATTAAATCGTAAACCAGTTATTTATTCTACTAATTGCAAATTGCTTTTAATATCGTACAACAAAGTTCCGTCACTGCCAATCCAACAATACGGAACAGTTCTCAATAAACGAACCATATTATCTTTAAACTTAGATATATTACAATTAGGACTGACAGGGTTCAAGGTGGATCTGCACTAATTATCGCTGTGTAATTAATCAATTGTTGTTCATGTTGAGTGGTCATTAGATTTGTGTTGAAAGGTATCGATTACAATATGTTATTAGGTATTTGTTTGACGTTCAGGAAGTTGTGTGATATACGATGTGGTACAAAAGGAATTTTAACTGCAAACTGAAGTGGCAGTGGGCTGGCTATGTTTGTTGAAGGACTGATGGTCGGTGGAGCAGACGAGCCGTGTCTTGATAAGCGTAGTATGGAATACTCCCAAGCTGGATGAACCGACGGCCTTAAAAAGGTAGCTGGAATTGACTGGATGCGGAAGGCGGAGGACTGGGTGTTGTGGCGCAGCCTGGGAGAGGCCGATGTCCAGCAGTGGACTGCGATTATAGGCTGAGTTTGTTGATTGATTGATTGAAACAAGTGAAACAATTTTAAAATTTAAAAAACCCCCGTCACAAACATATCCTTATTTCTTTTTCCTACTCCATCACCAGACCCTGTTCCTCAAGTATGGTATAACCTATTCATTGAGACCATTCCAATGAGCCCAAACACGATACCTGTGCTGTAAGTTGGTAATCCCGGAGTAGGGTATCCTGCAATTCCAGGTGATGCTGCAGCATCAGTTCAAGGTTGTGTTGTTGGTGGGTTGATGTTCTTCTAATGTCATTGAAGTAACAGAATATCAAATTTCAAATCCATTAGACCTGTGGATGATGACGCTTACATCCATTCATCAATTAGAAAAGCGCTGATAATCAAACAAAACAAAAACTTATAACACCCCTCTTTGAATTGGGGGTTAAAAAGGAACTTGGTAATCCGGGTATGAAAACCAATACCTTTAGTATTCCAGTCACGATTTTTTAACAGAACTAGGCTTACTTCTTGTATCTTAAATTCTGTCCTGCACAAAGCTGATATTTTTTTCTCGCATTCTTTACAGTTTTTTATAAAATTTTCGTAACATGCTGATGGTGTGACATCATCAGCACATAAGATTATTATGTTGCTTTAATATATCCATATGCATGCAGATTTATCTTTTTCATATGAATGATATAAGTCTAAGAGATCTCGCGGACTAGACGGTCACGACCACGACCAGTGGTCGCAGCGACTAGCTAAACTATAGAAACCGATACGAATCGCGCACTTGGTCGCAACGGCCAAATAGCCGCAGACCATACAATACACGAGACGGCCATGACTGGCCGGAGTTGTGGCCGTATAGTGCGCGAGCTCCCTAAGTCACACAATAGTCAAATAATGTTTCTTTAATGTTTGTACAAGAACAGTACCTTTACCTATGGGTTTTTTTGCAGAATACGCGTAGCCAGTGGGTTTTACGCATAGTCCAAAAAGTTTATCAAACACCAACCAGTTATCGTTTAATCAAAACAAACACATCGCACTGAGTCACCGAGTACAACTTACAGCCAAAAATTCCTAATTTTATCTTCTCGATTAGCATTCACCAAGCGATCGAATCGAGTCATAAAATCACGATGATCGAGTTAAATTGGGTTGTAGTTTGTGTGCGAGGTGCATCACTTAGTACAATGCAAGTAATATTTTATGGCAGTACCTTGCAGTGTCAGGCCACGAATAAATGTCAAGTCAACTTGATCGTTTGATGGCATTTTGAGGGGCACGTTTATTATAAGTAGGTGGCTTTTATTGGTAGTTGATATACCACTTTTTCATTACAACACGTAGAACGCAGACATATCGGAACGTCTGCCTTGAGATTTGCCCTTTTAGCGCTCACATAGACAGTACACAGCCGGTGCGTTTTCACTGAAGCGGAGATGAGCGGAGCTGAGCGGAGACGTCCAGGAATCGTCAAATCGCAGACGAGATGAGAGACGCGATGAAGGTGGCAACCATTGCGATTGGTCGATTCCTGCAGGTCTCCGCTCCTCTCAAGACCAGCGCAACGCGACTCGAACAATGCAATTTCTAAGAAAACTTCACGGTATAACAATAACCGGTGTCGCGTCGCGCTAGTCTGCACGAAGCTTTAATGTTACTGCTGGAACCCAGGCTTCCTGTGTTAGATATAAGGACCACCACGCGAGCCTAGTGCAGTTAGTGAATGACTCATGTCTTCGAATATTTGGTTCTACGATAATTTTCATGTTATTTTTCACGATGTTTTACTCTGTTTTTGAGCAGCCAATTCAGCGTATTGCAGTACACTGCTGGACGAAGGCCTCTACCAGGCTGCGCCACAATATCCTGTTCTCATTTATTTATTTACTCGTAATACTGCGATAATAATGCGTTGTCTCACTGGGTGGGTGAATTTGGGCTACTTGTTACTATTTTTTTATTTTTTTTGTGTTACCTAGTTTTGTCTACTTTAATTTGTTTTGTTCATAATTTGTCTGTTTTGCTTTTGTTTTGATTTAGGTTAATAAAATTAATTTATTAAGTTCATTTTAGTGCAACTGTAGATAATAGGTTTTTTTTTTTTTTTTTTTGTTAGTTACAACAACGTTTTGTGTGCATGCAGAGTTTACCTATAAGTGATTGTTACACTTTATTCTGATTTGTTGCTTCTGTTTAATTTGCTTATACCAGTGTATACAATTGTTGGTGAACCAAAAAAAAAATAAAAAAATAAAAAACTTCAAACACAGAAATGTACTGAGGCGGACTTAATGCCATAGGCATTTTCTAGCAGTCAACCTTTAAGTGATGCAGAGACAAACAGTACTGTGTAGTACTGTTCTCATGTGTTTAGAGCAGTAGTATCTCCTATATTTTGCGAATAATTATGTTAGGGTCGACCATACCTTATAAAATAGGTAAGTATACACAAGCCAATTCTTCTTCCTACGTATCAAATATTTCTCTCATCAAAAATTGATATTGTAAATGCAAAACTTGTACGTTTATGGCATATAAATTAAAAATATCACTGCTAAGCCAGTCTTATAATGTGGGAATATTAGTGACATCAGAACATCGCATATTGAATACTCAAAATATTACAGACGTGACAAGAACATTTTAATATTATTTTGTTTAGTTTTTCACATTAATTTGTGACTGATGTGTCGTTAATTAACTGTCGTGTTATGTCATGGTTTATTTAGGATATAATTGAACTTCGCGGACCTCCAATGGCGTTGGTCTTTGCAATATTATGCTAAAAGTTGATGTTTACATACAAATTATAACGCCTCATACAAGGCAGGTTTGCTACTTCAAGCATCATTATATTACCAACTTACCAGTTATCAAATAGTCCAGAATTAGCTTCAAATACATGCAGTTTTGGATCGAAGTTCCTTAAACTGCGCACTTGGTGAATGAGAGCTAGACCAAAAAAGTGTAACATTTTGACCGTCACGGTCGCGACTATTTTGGTACAGTTTTTATTTATTTTTATGATGTGTAACATCTTTCCTCTCACTTCTCTGCATGCAATATGTGGGAGTGATTTCGTGAAAAGGGACGGAAGTGTGTAAGAGGAAGCCGGGGAAGCGCGCGCTATTTTATTTGACCAATGAGCACGCGCGTTGCTATAGTTGGCTGTCAGTTGGTACCACTCCATTTTCCGAGAGGTTGGTACTGTCAGCCAAAATGTCAGATTGTATTACCATACAATCTGACATTTCCCCCCTCCCTCTTTTTTATTCAAATTTCTCTTGAACTTTGTTAATTTATTTCATTGATATTTAGTACAGCGAACGGGAATTTGTACCAACCGGGTGTCCCACGACATCCCTCGACTATTTTCCTAGTAAAAGAAAATGGTGTCCATTTAAGTTTCATAAGTCTTGTTTTGTTGTTTGTTTTACTCACATATTTAGGACATGGGTTTCCGACTAGTTATTTTTGTAATTTTTTCATTCAGTTTTCAAAAAATTTGTTTGTCATTGAAGAGTAGTCTAGATAAAGATGGAAATATTTTTCCTTTTTTATCAACTCAGCAAGTTGCAACATCCGACTCCAAAACAACACCAACTCTATATTTAGCAACCTTGTCATACCTAAATGACCATGTATTTGACAGTTTTGCACTAAACAGTCAATTTATACCGCTATATTAGTATTTTGCGTGTTGGCAACACCCACGTTACGACTATGGGGGCTAGTTATGGCTGAAAACATGGCGATGGCTTCATTTATGACCCCTCATGTCCTCACTAGCATGTTTTTCGTAAGTGATGTCAATGTGTGTCGTGTGTGGAGGGCTTAAGTTGTCAGTTGTGATTTGCATATTGGTCAAAATTGGAGGTAGGGGTGACAACGTTGGGTAATACGGAACTCATTGTGTTTTTTTTTTACATTATTAGCTGATTTAAAGGTAATGCAATAATCATCTAATCACCTTGCTGAACATAGAGCATCTTTCGTCTGGAGGGTTGATTAAAAGCTGATCTAATTTTCTCGGAACTTAGGGTCTCATGAACGACTGAGACTGAGACTATCGGAGTCTAATGCTAAGCTTCCTTCAAGGTACTCCAGCAGGAGATTCATGATTTAATAATACAACACAAATATAAAATAACAACATCACGCTTTTTCCCCGAACAATAATTGAGTGATTATATAGGAGCCTCCGTGTACAAACTTACAGATACTTATACTGATACTTACAATTTATTGCAGATGATAAGTAATTGTTTTTAGAACATTATTTTCCTCCTAAAAACGAAATACAACACAGTACATATAATTAGACCGCTGATCCTTACTTTTCCAACAACCTCCTTGCAACCATGGTTTATTATAAATACCTCAGCAACATCTCCATCTACAGCGAACAACGGCGAAGCAATCGGTTGGAGACTTGCAACTGGTTGCGCAAGGAGTTAGCAGTTGCGTGGGTGTAGGTACAACAACGGTTCGATACACGGTTATTAACGATATCGTACGACTCAAGAAGTGTTGATAATGTTTGGTATTTATTTTTTAAATGGCCTATCATATATTATTAAATGGGATATTATAGGGGTTTACGGGGACGAAAAATCGATCTAGCTAAGTCTCATATCTGGGAAAATTCGTTTTCTCTGTATTTTCACCCGAGCAGAGCTCGGTCGCCCAAAGTTTAGAACAAGATGGCTACCTTAGAATAATAATGACATGGCAGCATGGAATTAGTAAGTACCTACGGAATTAGTATGAGCTATCCTATACTATTAAATGAGCATTCTCTATTTTCATCCTTGCAGAGCTGGGTCGACCAGGTACATGACGAAAAAATATAATATTGCGTTCGTTGGTAAGCGCAACACTTCAGAACGGCTGGACCGATTTAGCAAATTCCCGAATCAAGTTATTACGAAAAGAAATAATTGAAAAGTGGCCAGGAAAATTTGAAAAATCGGGAAATCTGCAAATTCATTTTCTATACGAAATTATTGTTTAGACAGGACTTTTGTCGGTTCAGTTAGTATGTGATAAAAATGTTTGTTTCAGTAAGATTTAAGGCATTATTGCATTGATAGAAGTATTTATAATCTTATCTTAAAGCTGTAGCCAAACCCAAGGCTAAGAATTAGCCTCGTGAAACTGTTACCGTTTTGCTTAAACTATATTTTTTTGGAAAAACCAATGATTTATTAAACGAAATGTGGGAAGAAGTAAATTTGAATTCAAGGATTGGCAGAGTGTTGAAGATGAGAATGTTAATATGAAAGAAGCGAAAAAGAGTGAGTATGATGCTCTAAAGAAAAAAGTCAAGAAATATAAATGTTGATGGATTGAGAAGGAGAGGAAGTCCAAAGAAAAGATGAATGAATTGTGTGATGTGTGATATGAAAGAGTGAAGAGTGAACGGTGGGCGTTTTGGGGGACTGTCTTATGTAATTTTGACGTTCGAAAAGTGCTGGTTCTCAGCCTAGTTTGAATAAATGACTTTTGAATTTTGAAAGAGAACGGAGTGAATGATAGCCTGACGGTTGACAGGGGAGAGTGGAAGAAAAAAAACGTGTTGCGCCAACGTAACATGGAACAAGGGCAGGAAGATGATCATGTGGGAAGTGGAAGCAAAACTAGTTAGTTCCTATCAACAAACAAAAACATGTTTTTGTTTAAAAAATATAATTGACGTAGATATTATATTTAGTAACCTATTCCGCTTTACTATTCCTAAAGAGTCATTAAAAGCACGGCGTGGCAACAGGCCGTGTTCGAAAAGTCAATCAACATCCTGGGAATGCCTCGTTGAGAGGTGAAACACGAACCGATTTTTTACAGGGTTTTTCATGACTCTTTAGGAATAGTTAAGCGAAATAAGTAACTAAATTATATTTACGTATTGTTTTCAAAGTTTTCCAACCCTGAAATTCAAAGCCTACGTACGTTACCTAATGGTGCGGCCGCATTTGCGTCTATCATGACAAAGCAATGTGTCCTGAAGCTTCGTATGTTTTGCTCGCTAAAAAGTTATCGCGCTAATGCGGTGGGTACATTAGTGGCTTTGCCACGTTAATTATGTACCGCCACCCGGGCGATAAGTGCTATGCAGCCCGAACTATTGCGACGATAACCGATAATAGTTGGTCACATCTACGTGTATCGTATCACTGTGCGAAGCTTCGTCACGATAGACGCAGATGCGGCCGCAGCGTATTAGTAATTCCTGGCACTTATTCCCTATAAACAAAAGACTTTCAATTTGCACTCTAAAACCCGAATACCATTTTAAAGAAACATTGCACACGCAATTAAGAACATCGCAAGTGCACTTTTACAAAAACGCGTTACGAAAATAAGAGAACTGTATTAAAACATAAATTCTCACTTAAACCTCTTATCTTGACTATTGTTCAATTATCGGTTGTTATCTGACCGCCAATTAAAAATTTGTTTAAGATAGCGAAACTATTCATAGTGTTAAAAGGCTGGTGTTCATTAGGCATTTTCTTTTCACCGTTTTTATTGTAAACGTATTGGTATTTGGCATAGGATTGTTGGTTCTTTGATTGTGCCGATAATATTTCGACTATGCTAAGTGGGTTACATTTAGAGTTAAAGTGCTAATTGCAATCAATTAGGGTAAAGGACTCTATGGTATTTGAAAATCCTAACCATATAATATTATAAATGCGAAAGTGAGTTTGTCTATTTTTTTTTTGTTTGCTACGCTTTAATGCCAAAAGGGCTGAACAGATTTGAATGAAATTTGGCACATAGGTAGACCATGACTTGATTTAAGACATAAGATACTTTTTATCCTGATATTTCCACGGGATCAAGACTTATGCGGGTGAAACCACGGGGTGCAGCTAGTAGTATTATAAAACAAAAACATAGTTAGCTGATTCAGGCCTGACCTTGCAAAAGTCCATTAAAATACAATAGACGTAGATATATTTAGTAACCTATTCCGCATAACTATTCCTAAAGAGTTATTAAAAACCCTGGAAGAAATCGAGACGTGTTTGCCCCTAAATGAGGTATCCTCAGGATGACGATTGACTTGTCGCGAACCCGAACACGGCGTGTTACCACGCCGAGCACCGGACGCAGAGTGAGCCATACCGCCCGACAACCTCACTTCTATAGAATTACTGCTCGGTCCACCTCGAATCGCCTCGTTTAATATGTGAATTTTGGCCAAAATTGTATGATTCATTTTGTATGTGTAAAGGAAATAATGACACTCAACTTTTATAAATTCTCCACGTATCATCGAAATCTGCACATCATGTCAACAAAGATTGAGTAAAATGTTTCAAGAATCTTAATTCGGTCCTTCGGTTTAGGGACCTACCTGATCGTGTTCAGTCATTGACATCGTCGTTACGTGTGTTACGTAAGGAAAGGTAAGGTACATAAGGAATTAAGGATATTGTCAAGGTTTAGGTACGGTAAGTACCTAATTTTGTTACAAAATAATGATCGAATATTTCCTTGTTGTTTCAAAAGTTGTATTTTTAACAATCAGTCTATTTATATTTCAGTTTCCTGAATGTCAAATTACGTGAATTAACAGAAATTGCTGTAATTCGTGTTACCATACCCACATCAAATGCATGGAACAAAGATGGCATATAAGAATCTTAGTTAATCCATATTTCTCACTTTATGCCATGAAAGATTCTTCAGTTGAATATGGCCAAACAGTGCCACAACGACCGGCGCAGGCGCTGCTACGCGTAGCACTGTTACCATTATTTTAAACATAACATTTTCGTTCCACACTTTTCCGACCTATATTTGTCACTGACATCAAAAAAGCGGCCAAGTGCGAGTCGGACTCGCTCATGAAGGGTTCCGTAGCAGCAAGTAACATAATAGTAAATTGCGGTTACCGATTTATGACGTATAAAAAAAAACTACTCACTAGATCTCGTTCAAACCAATTTTTGGTGGAAATTTACATGGTAATGTATGTCATATTTTTTTTTTAGTTTTATCCTTCTCTTATTTTAGAAGTTACAAGGAGGAGACACACATTTTACCACTTTGGAAGTGTCTCTCGCGCAAACTATTCAATTTAGAATAAAATGATATTGGAAACCTCAATATCATTTTTGAAGACCTATCCATAGATACCCCACACGTATGGGTTTGATGAAAAAAAAAAATTGAGTTTCAGTTCCAAGTATGGGGAACCCCCAATTTTTTTTTTCTATTTTTGTGTGAAAATCTTAATGCCGTTCACAGAATACATCTACTTACCAAGTTTCACCAGTATAGTTCTTATAGTTTCGGAAAAAAGTGGCTGTGACATACGGACGGATAGACAGACAGACAGACATGACGAATCCATAAGGGTTCCGCTTTTTGCCATTTGACTACGGAACCCTAAAAACGGGAACCCGCAAGAAACAAAACGAAAGATCTAAATCACAATACTTCATGACCTCATCCTTTTCATGACTTAAGACTCCGTGACGGAATTCCGGATTCCGTTTGTTTATTTACGAACTCATCAACGGTATGCAAGCAAAGATTTACGAGTACGAGTATGTGCGAAAATTATGTAATGTCTGCTTTTTTCGGAGTAAAATATTAATGGCTGTAAAAATGCTTTGTTAGTTTAAATAATGTTTGCGATAAAGAAGAGTTATTCCGACATATATAAAGACTGCAGAGTACGTTTGGTCATCTTCAGAGCTGTAAAATAATTGTCTGACCAACATTTTTAGGAATTTGGATTCAAATTCTGCTCGTGACAAAAGTCAACTGTGTGTCCTTAGGCTCTAGCTGTTCTGTAAACTCTGGTTTTCAATGTTGGATCGTGTACCTAAAAAAATAAAAATTTAATGAAATAGGTAATGGTGGTGGGAATAATGATAAATAATAATAATACCAGCCTGTTCTCATACAGAGAAGGCACGAGCATTGATCACCACACTTGCTCAAGACGGATTGACGATTTCAGACTTATATTAACTATAAGTCCGGGTTTCCTCACGAAGTTTTCCTTGACCGATGTCAGTCATGTCCAAGACAAACTCAGAAAGAAGCTGGTGGGAATACCTATATCATATTTACATGAACCCCTGACAGGCGCTTTACTTTGTGTAAATTATTTCATCGCCACTGCTCTCAAAACGGTCAAGGAAAACATCGTGAGGAATCCGGCATGTCCTAAAACATAAAATTCGAAGACATGTGACATCTACCAACCCGCTCCGGGCCTGCGTGGTGGATTACGGCACACTCCCTCTCACAGAGAGGAGGCCAGTGTCTCAGCAGTGGGGATATTAAAGGCTAATTATGCACCATTTTACGATTAACTATTAAAGCCGTCATTGCCCCGAATCAAAATCAATAGATTAGATAGATTTTCCATGTAAGACCCAGGCAAGAATTCTAGAGGTTCTAAAAAGGGAAAGAAAATATGATCGGTGAGTATGATCGATAAAAAAGAGTTTAATAACACACTCTTTATTTAAATATTCAGGTTGTCAGGGACGCGAAAACTGTTACCATGGATTAAGTACATGATTCTGAATCCCCATGCGTTGAAATTTTTCGTCGGTGATTTAAAAAACAATCAGTTACCAGAAAAATTTCAACGCAGGGGCTTCAAAATGGATATCGCAGCCCCGGCACACAGGCAACGGAAGGAACACGGGTGGGTTTTAATCAGTAAAAGTCTGACACACCCTCCCGCTCCTCCCAGAGCGAGAGAAGTAATTTTTTGAAAGAACGAAAGAAAGAAAGAAAATACATTTATTTAGCACAGACTAAAGCACACAATATAATACAAAGCAGATAAAAATAAAAATTTAATATAATATATTTGATAATTTCCCAACCAAAAAAAAAAGAAGGCTTTTCATGGTATCAGTTTTCGCGTCGATGTCCCTGCCACCCTGTATACTTACATAAAGTAACGCCTTCATCCCATGGGCGTAAGCAAATACTACAGAACGCTACCTCCTTCGATCCTTACATATTCCTGTTACCTCGTTTACGTCCATACTCTTTATTTAACCTATAAAACAAAGTCGCTTTTCGCGTTTGTCTGTATGTCCGCGTTGTTCTTCTAAACCACGTAGCACATTATGATGAGGTTTTCACCATCGTTTAGAGAATTTATTCCGGAACGTTTATGTGTATAATACGTTAGTATTAAAGTTATGTTTGCCTAAGAAATCCGATGTTTTGTCAAGTCGTAAAAACCGTGCGAAGCAGGAGCCGGTCGCTAGTGCAGTATAAATTACTTTTGTTAGTAGGTAAGTAACGATAACACATTAATTTCATTAAAGTTTTAGAGAGGAAACCCACAATACATTCAAAGAAAAGATCAAAATAAATAACTAAATATCTAAATAATCAATACTTCTGAAACACAATTCGAAATTCAATTAATTAAAGATATAGATTTTAATAAAGGTGTGACTAATTTTAAATTTTGAGAACAAAACGAGAACGGAATTCAATTTGTCTGATGACCCGAGGACTTCATATCAGAGCCTATATTTTTGCAATTTTAATGATTGGGTCGAAGAACCCAAGGGCACGGTTCAACGTGAATGTTAACTGGGCAGAAGCGAGCTATAAAATGGCGAAAGTATTTTATTCTTGGGTATCCGCTATTTCGCACTCAATTTAAAAAAAGGAGGAGGTCCTCACACTGTCGCGTGTTTTTTGGTATGATTGTTTATACTTTTTACGTTATGTGTATAGATATCTACTTACTTAACCTGGGCATACACAGTCAGGCCATCGCCCCAAATGGCATGATGAACATCCAAAATTTGATCATGAGTGTCGATTCGCCGATCCAAATTTTGGCGCAACCTCAAATCACGGATTTTCCGTGCGCGCCGTAATCCACAGCCTTTGGTTTGGCGTCGCTCCATTTGTCTGTGAGTGCGAAATTCGTGGAACGTGGCATCTCATTAATTATTAATATTCTAGTTCGTTAGTTAGCCACATTTCTTATTTCCGTAATATTGTAAATTTTTGACAGCTATTTGCGACGTTGCCAACTTTTAGGATAAACGCTCTTAATCCAAATGGACTAGCCTTGAATGCCCAGCTTAAGATTATATTCGTGTTCTCTTCTAGAGATCATTTCTGGAGCCCTATGTTCAGGAGAGGCCTTTGCCGTGAGTGGGACTGTGAGACACTAGCCTGGTATTATCTACACTAATATTTTATAGAGATAAAGCTTGTGAGTTGTATGTATGGGGTAATCTTCAGAACTACTGATCCAATTCCGAAAATTCTTTAATTAATGGAAAACTACAGTATTGCCACACGACTAAATTATATTCATGTGGTATTGCCGAGTGTAATAGGATATATTTCATGTTAAAACAAGAAATTTCACATGGCTTAGGCCGCAGGCACAAAGAAGTATTATAATACATATATTGTTATATGTTCAGTAATAGATTCTTGTGGGTAGATATTTAGGTATGATGACAAAATGTAGGTATTCAGAAAAAAATGTAGACCGCACCTTCTCATTAGTGAAATATTAAAACATCTAAGAATAAAATTCTGATGACATTATCCTTATTGAGTCATCTCAAGAGAATTTAAAGGGTTTGGTAATGGAGATTTTAATAAAAATGGCGGTTCTGGGGTCAACATATTTTAGGTACCTAGAGATCTTTGTTGTTACCTATAAATATGTAGGTACACCTGTCTTTGGAGGAAACCAAGTATTTGTGGATAATCGTAGGCCGTAAACAGCAGATTTTTTTTAATGGTGTTACGAGATTTATACTGACATGTTTTATCAGATCAGATTCACAGGAATTTATAGATTTTTCTAAGTGCATTTTTGTTCTATAATCTGGGAATGTTACTTCTTATCTTACTAAATAATATACTCGTAATAACATAAACGCGAGTGTTTATGAGAATGGATGGATGGATGTTTGTTACTCTTTCACGCAAAAACGACTGAACGGATTTGGATGAAATTTGGCACACAGATAGTTTAGAACCTGAATTAACACATAGGATACTATTTATCCCAATATTCCCAGAGGATCAAGACTTATGCGGGAGAAACCGCGGGTAGCTGCTAAAACTAACTTATTCATATTCAGGGGGTCTTTTATTTTGAGGATGATACAAATAATAATATTTTGGCAACTTGATGGCTTTAGAGTGAATACCCAATTCTAACATTATTCTGCATTTTCAATTTTTAGTGGTTGTAACACTAATTATTTAGTTCGGCTAGTATGAGCAGGGTGTCTACGCCCTCAGCGAAATCTGTAGTTTCGGCCGCGGTTACTTACTACTCCGTCTCACTTACGGTATGTCCGTAAGAGTACGTACTTCTCCTGAAACTACGGATTTCGCTTAAGGTGTAGACCCCAGCACATAAAAATGTTTTGTTAAGCTACTCACGATTGTAATAAAGGTCCACAAATAATCACAAAAGGACGGCACGATATGTATATTTCAGTACACACACATAAAAGTACGGCACGATATGTATATTTCAGTACACACACATAAAAGGACGGCACGATATGTATATTTCAGTACACACACATAAAAGGACGGCACGATATGTATATTTCAGTACACACACATAAAAGACACCGTTTATGAAGAAAATATGTACCTACCTTCCTGAGTGTAGGTACTTTAAATTATATAACAAATTAGTTAACATGTCACACAGTACCTTCAGAGAACCTTGCACCCGTTAGCCGGAAATTCCTAAAAACCACAACATAAGGAAAAAGTTTATCAAAAAGTTTTGTCACCAAACAAATGTTGGCGATAGTGAACGAGACACATTCGCTTTGTACCATCAAAATACCGTTAGCTGGTATTACATATAGTGTGAGAGAGTAATTGAGAGTGGGAATACTCAGCAGAGGGTGACAATAAGTAGTTTAAAATATCCAAGCAGGCACCTATGGACTAGCATATCTAACAAAACTACAACATGTTCATACCAGACCATGCCCCATTTGCTGGAGTATCCTAAGTGCCCGTTCACCTGCACCTAGGAGACTTAAAAAATGCCACTTATGCCGCAATCAATATTGATTGAGCCTAGTGGCTCCAACAATCTGAAACCAATGATACCTAACGTATATATAGTACCATCGACACAACACTATGAAGCAGAAGAGTCATATCAAACACTTATCTGGTAGCTGTTGTATTGAATCATCATTAGAGTTTAAGGAATTAAGGTGACATTAATCTTTGTTCTACTTCTTTATTGATGCTATTTAGAATAATTATACCCAAAAACAAACTGATTGGAATAGAGGAGTTAATCCTCTATTCCAATCAGTTTGTTTTTGGGTTAAGCCGTTGGTCCCGGCTGTCATTCGTGGATCTTTGACAGTCGTTACGAGTCGTCAGAAGCCCGAAAGTCTGACACCAGTCTTACCAAGGGGTATCGTATTACCCAGTTACTGGGTTGTGGAGGTCAGATAGGCAGTCGTTCCATGTAAAATACTGGTATTCAGCTGCATCCGGTTAGACTGGAAGCCGACCCCAACATAGTTGGGAAAAGGCTAGGCAGATTGATTGATTTTTATCTGTCGCATTAAGATGGTCATAGCCGTGATATAGTTATATCCCTAGGGATAAAGCTATAAACCGTAATATAGAATAGAATAGAATATTCTTTATTATGCACACCGTAAAAATTACAGACTTTAGTAATTTTACATAGGGTGACACAATGGGCGGGCTTATCGCTAAAAGCGATTTTTTACAGACCAACCTTTGGATGGATTAAAGGGCGAAAGAGAGACAATACTGCAGGTAGTCAGTGGTGTACCATTTACATACATAATAAATATATAAAGCATAAACATGAAACAAGAGCAAGGAACTATATGTAATGATGATGTTTAAGGAGAAAGGAAGTGTTTTTTCACCAGAATTTCAAAAGTGTACAGATTGAGCACGCCCTATCGACACGGGCAAGGCATTCCATACCCGTACTGCTTGAACTGTAAAAGATTTGTCATAAAAGCTGATGGAATGCATCGGCATCTCTAGTCTCGAGTTTTAATATAGTTATATGAAAGCCTTTACTGTGACCTGTGCGTAGTAAGTCTCAGTTCTAACCTAACCTGATCGATTTGGTCGGAGTGCTCTAATAGTTATATTACTAGGTCGTGCGCGTATCATAGTTATATTCCTAGTAAGATAGTCATAAACCGCTTTCATATAACTATGTTACGGCATATAGGTATATCCCTAGGCATATAACTATATCACGGCTATAACCATCTTTCTGCGATATATCTACTTGTACATCTCTACATGCGAACTACGCATCAAAGACCTAACGTCACACAACATCCTGACGTCACACAAATCCTGCATCGCGCAGTTAGAGTTTACCGCGCGATGGACATATATACAAGCTCCCGACTTCAACCTCTAGGCAGTTGCCCGCCAGACACGGCACCCGACGTCATGGTGGATGAGTGAACTTTACACCCTATTCCTCATACCCCTAAATACTTATCCAACTTTCGTGAAGTTTCTCATAATTTAAAATCTGTTATCCCTGGTCTGTGATCTGCTTTTTACTTCTATCATGGTTCATCAAACTATACTCAGATCTTCATCATATCTTAATGTTTCAAGGACTCGGCGCTAAATTGAACGGCGGACAAGAACAAGCTCGCAGAGTAACATCTCATTGTTTAAACCTTTTTTGTTACAAATTTTGAATTTTGCTGATCTTGTCTCGGGGCGTTGTCCATCTGTGCAAACAAACTTTTACATACACTGACCACCAATATTTAACCTTATGGTGAAAGTAAAAAGGTTACAAATACTTTGGTTAAATTTTTCGCACATGCAAAATAGTGGTGTCACTTTTCGGGTAGGTGTACCTAAAGTTTGTCAGCTTTTAGGGCAATCTTATTCATTTATCTCAGAAGATGGAGTGGCTACTTGCTGTTGCTTCGAAGTTTTTTTTCGTTTGTGGCTAACCCTGTGGTTTTGAACTGCGAGGACAGTTATAAATGGTTTTTGTGTATGTGTCACTAAATGTACTGGGATATTTTATTTTTTGAGTTAATTGTTAAGGTTTTCTACGTCATTCCAAGACTCTTTTTTAGTGGCGAATTTAGATTTAAGTTTCTTGGAAGGTGTTCTAAATAGGGCTTGAGCTCTCTTTTGAATGCGTTCATAATTTTGTTTGGAAAACTTGGGAAAAGCTCTGCACATGCTAGACGCTCATCTTTTAAATTGCATTATTTTTGATTTCAAATAACATCCACGAAATGTTGTAATGACTTTTACTGAGCGATTTTTAAGACTTTTTATGTAAGTAAATAAACCTTGCGACACTTTACTCTAAATAAAAAAGAACATATTATCATGGAATAAAAATAACTAACAACAATAAATAAATGTAAAACAAAATGATCTCAATAAATATGAGGCGGTGTCCTCACTTACAAACATTACATGTTATCACATACAAAAGTAATTTCAGATGACTTCTCCTTTAAAAAGCCAATGGGATTTACTATGGGTAACTTGCCATTAACTCGCTTTATGGGCAATAAAAGTGATAAACTTCAAAAGTAAAGCGCAAAATATACTTTTTGAAGCGCACTTTTTATTTAAAGGGTTAATACATCAAAACATCACACTGGAAATCCAACTTTAACGTCACAAGCTTAGAGTGGAAAATCATGTATTGAGTCTTAACCCTATAATTCTATTGGAACCTTTCTCACTGACAGATATGGTATTTATACTGAAAGACAATAGCACTGATATTTATGTAAAGTAGGTTAAGTGTTGCAAACTTGATAGGAGTCAAATGTTATGTTTCGCACCCCATAAGCCTATAACATAGGTCTTACGTAGGGTTAAAATACGAGGTGAATAAAGTAGACTAGAGCCTAGATTAATATTACTGTGTGCCTTGTTGACATAGAAGGCTGATGGGTGTAGGCTTTCTGATTTAAAGTCAAATAGGTTTTGGTTTATGGGGAGACGTAGGTGGCCTACAACATTTTGAAGTTTTTATTACGAACTTTACTTAGTTTTATTTTTACTAGTGGTCGCCCAGAGGTCGAAATTCGACCATAATTAATTTAAATGTCATGATTCTAAGGTAGCCATCTTGTGTCAAACGCATGGTAGTGTGTGTAATATTTTTTTTATTAATTTAATTTATTTCTAATGTATATTATATATAAATATTAGTTTTCTCTACTCCTCCATATAAACTTTAACTGTCCCAAATTTCATACTTCTCCGTCCGTGTAATTTTCGTAAAAAGGGGTACAAATTTTTTTCTTCACGTTATAATATAATAAATTCCGGCTGACTAATGAATTACTAGAGACCTCACTGCTTAAATACATGGAGTTTCTTTAATGAAGAGTGTCATTTAATGGATAGCAATTTAGAAATATCCAATTTTTTGTCTTTCATAGTTGTAATACTGCAGCCAATGTTCGTATATTCGGTATAGTCAAAATAGCCTAAATCATTTGTCATTTATTTGCTGAACTTATAGGCATATAATCCATTTCCGTTGCAAGATGTTACCTACCATGCACCGGATATACTTAAAATATTTTGTAAGGTTAATAAACTTATGTCTCCAAATGGGTTTGTGCAAAAATTCTAGGAAATAGAGTAATTTGGAAAGATCAATATAATGGTTATAGGTGGTGGATGTCTCCAGAAAGAATTTCTAGAAATAATTTGTTTGGTCAAAGGCCAGAGAGAATGAATAATAAACAAATAAACCTTCCGGAACAAATACTCTAAATGATGGCGAAAACAGTATCAAAATCAATTGTGTAGTTTTATAAAAACTAAAGGGTCACACAAACATAAACGAAAATCTATTGAAACTAATATTATAAAGAGAAAAGATTTGTTTTTTTTGTATGTTTGTTTGTAATGAATAAACTCAAAAACTACAGAACCAATTTCTAAAATTCTTTAACCAGTAGAATGCTATTTGATCAATGAATAACACAGGCTAAAAATTACATGTCGTGATGGCCCAGTGGTTAAGGCCTCGCCTCTCATGCACGAGGTTGTGAGTTCAAATTCGGGCAAGTACCAATGTGACTTTTTCAATACATATGTACTTTCTGAGTTTATCTTGGACATTACTGACATCGGGGAAGGAAAACATAGTGAGGAAACCTGGACGTATAGTTAATATAAGTCTGAAATCGCCAACCCGTCTTGAGCAAACGTGGTGATCAATGCTCGTGCCTTCTCTGTATGAGAAGAGGCCTTTGCCCTGCAGTGGGACAGTAATAGGCTGGTATATACTTAATTATATAAAATTTATAAAGATGCGGGCGAGGCCGCTGGCGGACGCTAGTTTATAATATGTAGGTAGAGATGTTGTACGCACAATACATGCAAACCTATAATATGTAGACTCCTTCTTAGCGTATATACTTTTTCAAATATATCTTTCTATTACTGAACGTACAATGAATGGTCTTTAAAGTCACATTCACAGGCTGTGTGAATGTCACCTCCTTGGAATTTGAACTCTGCCCCTATTGTTAAGATTTGATACTGATCATACGATGTATTACTGACTAATACACCCATTTTAGGGATTGAAGGCTAAGTGTCCATAGTTAAGTTTTTAAGTGGCCCGCAAAAGAATCTGCCAGTCTACTGTTCTAATTTGACATTGGAAAACGAATTTACGGTTTGGTTGAGCTTTTAGGTAATCCTTTAAGGTCGGCAAAAAGCTTTTCATGGGTTTGTTACGCAAAATATTTGGTAACTGAATTGCTACTTCAGATAGATAGTAAGAAAATGTGAGTATACAGAGTTTTCCGGGCAGAAAAAAACATGGGCAATAATCAGCCTCTAACGTTCGCACTGCTGGGACACAGGCCTCCTCCTGTGAGAGGGAGAGGGCTATAATCCACGACGCAGGCTTAGTGCCAGTTACCACTGGACCACCACTACTCCCACTGGGCCACCACTGCTCCCACTGGGCCACCACTGCTCCCACTGGACCACCACTGCTCCCACTGGACCACCACTACTCCCACTGGGCCACCAGTGCTCCCACTGGGCCACCACTGCTCCCACTGGACCACCACTACTTCCACTGGGCCACCACTGCTCCCACTGGGCCACCACTGCTCCCACTGGGTCACCACTGCACCCTCTGGGCCACCACTGCTCCCACTGGGCCACCACTACTCCCACTCGACCACCACTGCTCCCACTGGGCCACCACTGCACCCTCATCCTTTATTTGGTGTGTGTTTGCAAACCACTATTGTATTGGGGTCATCCTGTAAGGATAGTATGTGTAATTTGAATAATAAATAAATGAATAAATAATAGTCTTATAACGATAGGTATTAAAACAATTTAGTTCTAAAGATTGCAAGACCAATAATTGTACGCACAATAACGACCTATTTAGAGGCTAATAAAGAAACATAAGAAGCTATTAAGCTCTGTAAGCACTAAAATTAAAATCTATCATGAAAAGAAATAATGAACTCAAACGGCAGCTATACAATGTTTTGTAATTCGCAATAATCTATTCAACCAACTCTATATAGGGCAAATAAGCCTTACATATACACGACACTTTAACTTTCAACCTTAACTTTGAATTTCTAAAGTCTATTTTCAATTGTTTCAGGTAAGCATCGTTTGAGAAAGATCGTGACTTATGATTTCATTATAGTTCGGCGCGTGCGCCGGCTTAAGCATCTTGCGACATGGATAACACCCCTTAGATAAGTATGTGCTGAATGTTTTGCAACTCTTTTGAGTTATGAGGTCAAATTCTTGTTTTTTTTTGTCTGTGATAATGGTAACAATGGTGTTTTAATTATAATTGTTAGAATGGTTGTTGTTTGTAAGCAGAGATACTGATTTGATAAATATCAGGATCTCTGTAAGGATAAGTCATTATAGACTGTAAGTGAGCCTATATTGCATATCACCTAGACAGTAAGTGCTCCTATTTGCAAGCTTTTATCTCAATTGGGATATTGACTGGAAGAAAATAAAAACTATTTAGTCCGTTAGTCAGAAAATAAAAAAAATAACAGTCACGTATTTTTTGCTTTATACCACCACCAGCAACCAGCGTCAGGCACTTATAGTTGTCTGGCATTTTTGCTGAACTGGGCCTTTTTGATCCTGAGGCACACTCCCCATCAAATTTCTGCTTACATCGCACTTTACACTTTTTATTTGATTTTTTTTTTATTTTTTTTATCTGTTGTGTATTGTATTGTGTGTGTTTTAGTCTGTGCTAAATAAATGTGTTTTCTTTCTTTCTTTATCATATTAATAAAAAATGATTTAGGTTAAATTCATTAATGTTTGGGAGTGGGGCTCGCTACGTCACAAGTCGGTATAAAATCTACCGGAGAATAACGTCATCTTTTGATTACGTAAAAAATTAAAAATAGGTGTTCAGTATTTTTTAATAATCTATCTGACGGACAATTTTTTTTTTGCCAACTTCCCTTTTCTTAGACACGACAGTACCGTAATCGGGAGTGAAATATCTGCTATAATATTTTGGGCTGAGTTGACTCGGGCCGAGTTGTCTCTGACCCGAGACATCGGGAATACTTTTTTATAGGAATTAAAAAATAAGAGAGATTAAAGTGCACCGAAAATAATACGAAAATAAATACATAGGTACCTAAGTCTTTATCTCTCTTTTAACACTTTCGACTCTACCCACTTTTCATAGAACTCATACGCCATGCCGCCATACATATTGGAACTGAACCCTCCGGGAGGGTTTACGTTTGCGCTAAAGTTAACCATCGCGGACGGTCAACACCATTACGTTTAAAACCGTGTTATAAAACACTGTAAAACGAAGTAAAATTGTGTTTTCAGGGGGTCTTGTCGCTATACGTAGTTTCCAACCTTTTAAACTTTTAGTGAATATTTGTAACAGTGAACAAAAAATTTAAAATGCTTGGATTTTAAAACCAACGCATATGATAGATAGATAGATAGATAGATAGATAGATAGTACATACTTATATATCTTCTTAAAATATACATCAGATTTTATTTTCACGGTGTATAATGCTGTATTCGCTAAGAAAAACCTACATTTAAAATGAGCCCTCCGCGAGGCGCTTAGCGCTTATACGACTAGGTGAACCCAAGGGCTCTCGGCACGATTTTGTCCGTATAAGAAACTCCCGAGTTTGGCTCGTCTCTCTTAATCTAAATTGTTAGTATCTCTGCATGCTATCCTTCATAGGCAGGACGACTATTAAGGCTCGCTATTCATCATGGGGCAGACAAAATGATACTCAAAACCGTTAATCTCTCAAAAAGCCACCCTATTAATCTCCGTTGACTTTAAATAACATATGATATAGAAAACAGACTCCTATTGTTTCTCCTTCACAAAGCCGAAACCAACAAATCAATTTAATATATTTACATCTGAAGTCATTACACACTGGCACGCCAGTAAACCGCGCCAGTGGACAGGCGAGTGCACTAAATCAGTGGCCAGATAGTGTTACTAACGTGCTCGTTGGAGTGTAAACTATATGTAACAGTTAGTTATAAACAGGTATTTATCAATGTTAGCAGTTAGGAAGTCGATTATTGTAATTTTTTCTATGTTCCTGATTGAATTCATTAGTTTTTGTCGTGAAAGTAAAGAAAAGAATGTGTCAAAACTGTGATGAATGTGTTAAGTGATAAGTTATTAGCCCAGTATTGCGGAAAACTCGTGTATTTGGTAGCATAATAAGGGGGGGGGGGGGTGGACCGGCCATATCTTTTTACTCCTTTGTTCATATCGATATTCTAACTATAATAGTATTGCGTATTGTATAATTATTATCACTTGCTTCAAAAACGGTGAAGGAAAACGGCATGCCTTAGAGATATTTATCGACGGCATGTGAAGCCAAGTCGGAGGCCCATGGGCGGCTTTAAAACTCCAACACCAGGTTAGTTACCAACCACCCAACAAGAAGAAGATATTATAAATACAAAAGTGAGGTTGTTTGTTTGTTTGATACGCTTTCACGCTAAAACGGCTGAACGGATTTGGATGAATTTTGGCAGACGGGTAGACCATAACCTAGATTAGGATATAGAATACTTTTCATCTTGGATCGCAGACGAAGTCGCGGACAACAGCTAGTAAACTATAATTATTCAAATCCCATGCCACCCTATTAAAAATATGAGCCCGGCAGCAAGGTGTTGGAGGGGCTTACTTCTCAGGGTGTGCTGGAAGCTATTTTGATGCACATATTACATCTTCTATCCCGCTAAAGGAATATAATATCGTTTGTAAGCATTCATCTGAAGGAAAACAAAGTATGTACTACAAAGAAAGCACAGCTCAAAAGCTATACTCTATTCTATTCTATTTTTATTAAATGGCAAGCAAAGCAGATGTCGACTATTCTGCCATTGCCTAAAGTGCAATGGAAAAAACAGTGTGCTTGAAAAAATTAAAGATTTTTAATTTGCTAGACTAAAATGACATTTGGTGTTGACATAAAAATTACCTAGTAAATAATCTAGTTACCGACTCAGTGACTCTCACGAAGGTCCACTGAATCATTCTCTGCACGAGGATCTTCACTGTTGTCATGTTGTCTCTGTAATATTAATTTTATTATTTATTGTGTTATTTTTACAAAAAATATCTACCGCAGCTGTCATTTTGGTCTAGCAAATAAAACATTAAGTAACTATGTATTTATAATAGTTAATTGATTCATTGATTCAAAATATAATAGACGACGTATAGTTAGTCATCTAATCCGCTAACTGTTCTTAAAGAGTCATACCCTATAAGAAATCAACACGTGTTTCACCTCTCAACGAGGCATCCTCAGGATGACGATTGACTTGTTGCGAACCCAGACCCGACGTATGGACACGCGTCGAGAGCCAACTATTTATATGTAGTATAATATGCTTGCAATTTTATCTAAGTATAATCTTGCGTTGCCTCTTAAATTCGAAGATAGCAACATCTCGCCGTACAACCCGCAAATGACAATAAAGCTTTTGAAACTGTTATTGCCTACTTGATTTTATAAGCTCCCTCTTTCATCCTTACAAAACTTAACAAAAAGCACTTCCAATATATTTCACGAACAATACTATACTCTTGGAACTTGAATGCCCGCACTTGCTCCTACAGTAGGATATCACATCGCTACATTGTGTCCGAAATAGCTATAAATTAAGTGCACGCAAATAAATTCACTTTATTTATAGTGAGACGACCGTTCCGACTGACAGATTGTGGCAGAATGAACACATCTTGTAATTGTATACGGTGCATGGAGGTCCCCAATTGACAATATAATAGAATGGACAACGAATGCGGACTGAAAGAAGCTGACTTAAGAGAAACATGGTTAGGTTATGCTTTAGAAAGGATGTGACGTCAAACTAAGCTGAAAAACCGGCCAAGTGCGTGTCGGACCACGCACAATGAAGGGCTCCATAGTTGGGATGAATTTATCCCAAGAACAAACTTAACATTGTAGTTGAAAAACATGTTCTCCCAGTTGGTCGATTATTACTCGTTAACCTGTAAAGCCTACCTTAGCTGTGATAGTTTTTCTTTTAACTTCGTTATTTAAACTACTGCTGTGATTTTTTTTCATAAATCCACGTACAACCAGTTAACTGGCAGGGGACACTACTCTAACAAAACTACCACCTTGTCCGCGTGATTAATATGTATACCCACGCCAAATAACAGCTTTCTTGTACTAACAGTCTCTGAGCTGAGCCGCGGACAGACAGACATACAGACGGACATGGCGAAACTATAAGGGTTCCTTGTTTACTACGGAACCCTAAAAAGGACAAGTAAAATTTTTTGACATTAGAATTTGACATAATAACACACCTAGCTTATGTCATGGGATGGTAACATTAATGTGACCATTTGATTTTATTTTGTAATTATCAACTAAAATGTAAATAATTGGTGTTAGTTGTGACGTTTTGTTTATTCGTAACATAAGCTGAATGTGTTTCGAGTTTATTCATCTATTTATATCTTTTTTAGAGGAGCATTTTCGTAGCGACGCGGTTAATATTTCTAGTGTATAGAATATCTGGCTCGACGACAGTACAGTTGAGTTTTGTTTTCTGTTTCTTGGGTGGCACGAGCGCTTCAATTTATTTCCGAACTTCAGATAAAAAGTATTTAAAGTAGGTAATGTGGAATAAATTTTAGATTTTTGTATTTATTCGCTCGCCTTTTGTGGCTTAACAATTTTGTTGATCGAAATGCTTGTGAAATTCAATGGTAATGATATTTTCCATATTAGACGGATGTTGTTTATAACTTGTTTTTTATTGTATATAAGTTTTATTACGATTTCTATGTTTTCAATGATTTATTTTTCTTGGTGTCACACGTTTTTATAAGAAAACAAAGTAATAGTTTATGTTTCTCATGCCTGTTTTCACCGACAACTAAGTCACACTTAAATAAATCCCGAAATAAAAGTGCACTGTTGGATTTTCAACTCTCAGCGCTAAGTTTAGCGTTGAAAATCCAACAGTGCACTTTTATTTAGGGATTCATTTAAGTGTCACTTAGTGTTGGTGTTAGTCTACAAAAAATTAAAAAATGGCTGAATTGTTTCTATTTTAACAACAGCGACAAAAAAGCAAATAAACAGCATGACTATAAATTAAACCACCATTAATGACAAACTGACCCATATCTTTCAACTCAGCACCCAATAACTCCCATTGAAAACCCATTGTCCATCACCGACATACATTCAATGAGTGCAAGTGACAACTGGATGCGGCATGCGCTAGCGGCTGTATTGTATGCGATCGTATTGAATCGCCGCGCCAGCGCACTTTGAAGTCCCGTGTTAACACCGCGCGGTTATGCAAAGCGTTAGCATATTTGTGTGCTTTCAGTTTCGATTGATATAGTTGTTGGTTTTACTGTTCGTTTTATACGTACCTAGTAGGTAGGTGTGTTAAAAGATTTTTAGTTAGTTAATCGGCGAAGGGACGTGTAGAGAACTGTGAATGACGGGAAAATAAGCAATATGTTTAAAAAAAAATGTGTGTGCTTAGTTTTTTGTAGGTAACACTACTGGTCAAAGACTTCTCTTTTTTCAATATGTTTCTTCCAGTTATGCCTAATAACCTTATGCAATTTAGGAACTTTGGGAATAAAAAATATAAAATCCCTAAACCGGTTATAGATAATATGAAATCCGGATTAAAATGAGAACGAAAAATGATAATGAACGAAACGGGTATATAAAATTCAAAATAACCTATATATTTCACATAAACCTACAAGGGCACTTATGAAACGCTAGGTGCAAGGTTCCAATTGGTCGTTTCCTATGGAAAAAAGCCGGCAAGAAACTCCACGGTTACTCTTTTAAAAATAATTGACCTTTACAATATTTTCAAATAACAGTGTTAATAGGTATGGGAGGACAGTGAAGGTCTTTCAACAAGTACCAAGTAAGTGTAAACAAAGCAGTAACACTGAAACTTACTGAACTTTCTCTCACATAAATCGAACACTTCCGCATACCAGCGTAAACACCAAGAAATATTCCTCAAATCCTAAAGGGCGCATTCCCAACCCTTACTATAAGTCCACGTCCACACCCACTCTAGGGTGCCACATGGTAAGTAACATCCATCGGCACCGGCGGCCATGCATCACGGCCTACACGCCGGGACAATACGCGTATGCCCCATAAATATGAGATACGTCATCACATACCCGGGGCGCGTCCAAAACGCGCGCGATCCTCGATATCGTTTATAATGTAATAAATAACGCGATATGTGGACTCGACACCTACTTACTTACGTGCGACATGCGGATTGATAGTGCTGTGCGGTTGTCTATAAACTTGCACTCGATATGTTCGAATTTGAGTTTGTTCAAGTTTATAGATTTGAGCTTGTATTGGTGGCACCTTTTTATTGATTTCGCATTATAATCAATCTGTTAAGGTATTTGCGAAATGTATGGAATTTGCGAAATTTGCGAAATGCATAGAAAATTTTACAAATAAAAAAAACTGTTTCCAAATGACTCATTCAAGACTTGCTCTCGAGCAAGACTCTCAAAAACCTTCGCGTTCGATATTCAAAATGTGATTAGCCTGCCATTTTTAACTGTCAATGTAAGTTTAGATTAGAAAGGCCTGTCGAAGCATTTTTGGGAACGATTAGTTCATTTTTTAGCCAGTTAGGATGCTAAATAATATTATTATTACATTTTACTTGTGCTAAAGCAGTAAAGCTCCTTTAAATGATATTTTCTTTTATATATTTTGCTTTTGTAAATTTTGTTTCACTTAAGTCAGTCACCTGAAACTGATAGTCTGCAATCTACTTTTTATTTAAAATTCTAAGTCATCAACCTGAAAGTTCATTACTTCGGTTTCAGTTTTTATCAAGATTCCAGCAAAAAGTATACCTGACAGATAACGGTTTATTTAAAATCCTCGTTATAATGCTAAATCGGCAACATAATTACATGCATTATTATGTAGTCCCAATTCGAAGTCATTTGTCACTTCCATTCTTACAGATACTGCATAAAGGAATATTTTTGTAAGAAATTTATATTTAAGTTTACGTTACGTCACCCCAAGCTCAAAACGTTTGTTTATATGTATTTTTTGTAGATTTAATAATTTTTACGATTCAAATAAATAATATCTATTAAATAAAACAAACCGCCGCGCAAAAAAAATTACACTATAAAGTGTAAAAATAACTTTAATTTCGCAAGTGTGAGTGTCTTTGGTTTTGAATTTATGTTTTTTGCCACCGACGCGCGCTAAAATGGGTATCTTCCCGTAACATGAGTATGTTTTATTTAAAGTACAGTCCTGTCAAATTAATCAATACTTTTGACAGTGAGCCGGGACCTCAGAGTCACGAACTTAAGGGTGAGTTTATTTATTATTAAACGAAATTAAGCTGGTGATAAATATTTAAAGTACCGTAATCTTGTTACTGTATCATTGGAGTACGATTACTGGTCTCAGGATGGTTTTCTGAATACGGATACAGTATTATTTTGCAGGTTTATGATGGTGTGTTGTATTGAGGTCAAGTTGAGTTCAAACTTCCAGAACTTTACGGGGATGTATTAATTATTTCTTTAACTAAGAAATACTGAAAATAAGATTTTTTTACTATGGATCTTCAGAACTTTACGAGGATGCCGTAAAGTTCTGAAGATCTATAGTAAAAAAATCTCAAAAGTCAGAATCCAAATATAGCACAAAAAATTTAAATACACTTTTCTTTTTGAAAAATGAAAACACCAAAAGTGGACATATGAAGTACCTAACACACAAGTTATGTTGTAATCATCATTTAATCTTTATAGGATTCAGAAGTAGAAAAATGAAGAAGATTGCGTCTTAAAGTTAAGTAATTATTAGCGACTGTTTAACCATACATTTTTGACGTTTGAACGTCACTTAACTTTAAGCAACATTTATAAATAAACCCCAATATTAATTTATTGTCCCTCAACTTTAACCTAAAACACCTTCATTTGGCGATCCCCCAATAACTCGCCACACATCGACACACACAAACCAGCCGAGCACATATTTCGGACTCATTCAGATACTGTTACGTTACCGGGAACGGTCGGGATTTACGACTAGTCTCGCGGGATCGTACATCGCGATCCCCGGGTGGTATGGCACATTTACACTTTGACCAACTTACGGAGTTACGGTACTTGAAGGATAAATAAATAAATCTTTCTGATGCTGACCCGTTTTGAGATGATATGGTTTAATGAGCAGATAATATCGACCGTATATTTGATATAACTGGTTCAGATGCCGAAAAAGACTAAAAAGAGGAATTAAGAGATGATTAAAAAGAGGACTTACGAGTCGTAGTATCGACCACAGATCATAGGCGTTTTAATTTGTGTAGATTATTTCATCACCACTGCTCTCAAAACAGTGAAGGAAAACATCATGAGGAAACCTAACCGATGTCCTAACCGAACCAACAAATCGAATATTATGTGACATCTGCGAACCTGCACTGGGCCCGCGAGGTGCATTAAGGCCCACTCCCTCTCACAGAGAGGAGGCCGGTGTTCCAGTAGTGGGAATATTATTAGGTTGATTATATTGTTCTGATAAGTAAAGATAAGTAAAGAGGTAAACGAATAGTTGTGCAGTATGACGATGATCCGATGTCAGTAATGTCCAAGATAAACTCAGAAACTACATAAGAATTGAAAATGTCACATTGGTAATTACCTGGATTTGAATCCACATTAGAGGCTAGGCCTTAACCACTGGGCCACCTACTAGGCCATCACGACCGTGAAGGACAACATCGTGAGGAAACCTGGACGTATAGTTAATATAAGTCTGAAATCACCAACCGGTCATGAGCAAGCGTGGTGATCAATGCTCGTGCCTTCTCTGTATTAGAAGAGGCGTTTGCCCTGCAGTGAGACAGTAACAGGCTGGTATTATTATGAAGATGATCTACGAGGATACAAAAAATAAATCATTTGGGACTTGGCATAAGTAGTACAATAAAAGAAGAATAACATATAGAAAGTCCTGAGTCGTCAACGCCCATCCTAAACCCTTGGGACCTAGAAAACTGAACCTCATGGAGTTTTCCTTTATGATGTAGATCATAATTTTCAGATATTTCGAAATTCATACGTCTGTTGGGGAGTCCGCGTATCACTAGTCAGTTTCCCTCAGTCGTCAGTTTATTTAATTCGCCAGTTTCGTTGATTAGTCAGTTTCACTGATTCGTCAGTTTTATCGATTAGACAGTTTCTTTAACTCGACAGTTTCCACTGTTTGCCAGTTTTCGTCGATTCGTCAGTTTTATTCAATTCGTCAATCAAAGTACAGTCGGTAGAAAACTGCACACACGTCTGCTAATTTAAATAACAGAGCAAGTATAAGTATATTAACTAACAGAGGGCGTTCCCGTTAACCCGCAATAGTTTATGGTCCATACATGGAAAAATATTGGGCGGACAAACTGCTAGTCAGATGATTTAACTGGTAATCAAAGCATTGATCAAGTGGCAATTTTGACAGAAATTAAAGTTGTTGAAGATAATTTGCTGGTATAAGTAGCATTGCAGTAGTATTCTACAGTCTTTGATGATAAAATAGAAGAGCTAGGTAGTCAATGGGCCAATGTTGTGCAAGAATTTGCACGAGATGTAAATAATACGTGAACATGTTTAAGACATGAACCATTTGGTTGGATGCCAAGCATGCATCGCATATCGAGTTACCGTCATTTGTTTGAAAGCTACGACTACTTTGTATCTAACATTTTCCTACGATGTAGTGTTTTGTAATTAACATACAAATCACACCTGGCTGGCGCAAGAAGTAAACATGGGCGCCAATGAATCGAACCAAGTGTTCCTTAACGCAATAGATAATTGTGATTGGTCAAGTCAACACTAGAATCGTAATGGAAATGTTGTTGAAGCTGAAACTGTTAATGGCAATGCTAAAATTATGATATCTGATAATAGTAACATTACATAACATATCACTGTATTCCCGCAAGAGTTAGGCTGATGTGTACTTATAGTACACCCACATTTTGCCAGTTATGTTTAAACCCCGGCGAGTCTGTTACCATCAACTGGGCTGCCACTGAGAAATGTCTAATGGAAAAACCCAATATCACTTTTCCCGACCTGGGAATCGTACACTGGACCTCATTCTCAGCAGTAGCGTTTACGACTACTACAACAACGAAGCAGTAAGGTAGTAAAGTAAAATTGTTTATAGATATGCTAAAATCAGTATATCTGATAATAGTAAGCTAGAAGATAAGGTGCAAGAACATTGAAAGAAAGATAAAATAATTACGTTTCTCTTTTTGTTTTTATTATGAAACTAGATCACCATAAAGCCACCTCTTCATCTTCCTTCATCTCTTTTGTCTTCTATTGACTATCATTAATTTAAACGGTCGAATCTCAGTAGCATCATTAAACGTTGGTTTATATTTAACCTTCTATAAATAGCCATCAACTCCCGTAACTTGCCAACCTTCCATAACGGTAACCAGCGAAATAATATCACGAAGACTCACAAAATACCGCGCCTGTAACCGAATACTACATTTCCTTATAAATAAACAAATAAACTTCTCTACCACGTTACTCTTATCTCCAACATCATCAAACATCAACCTTAGCTTTAAAAAAATAAAGGCTGTATCAACAGCATGATTAAGATTGCCAAGATTCATCCCAAAAATCCTACCTCCTACGTAACGGAGCCAAAAATTTCTTATTTGTCTTGTATATTAAGTTTTTGAACAATGAACCGTTAAGCATACAGTAAAATTCCCTGTATTTACTTGCCTAATATGTGTGTTAAGAAAATCAACGTCCTTTTTTACTTGCTTTTGCCCGAAGTCGGCATTTTCACAGAATTTTTGATGTTATTGCGTCAGATGTTGAATTATCGTATTGTCATTTGCAATTTTCGAGAAAATTACGTATAATAATTTTCTTATATTTTGAATCCTTTGTAAATTTCAATGTGCATTAATTGTAGACCGGACGACTTTATTTCCATGGAAGGTGGGTAGGCCTTTAGTGTGGGATGCAACTTGTGTCGACACTCTTACGCCATCCCATGTTCCTGGCTCGGCGCGCTGTGCTGGTGCTGCTGCTACAGAAAACTTCAAGCGGCGTAAGTATAATAACCTTAATGGTAATTATATTTTCAAGCCGTTTGGGGTTGAAACTGTCGGATTGTGGGGTCCGAGTGCTCACGGCGTCTAATGAAATCTCAAAACGGCTATTTGACACTTCCGTGACCCAACTGCTGGTTTTTACCTTGGCCAGAGGCTAAGCATTGCCATATAACGTGGCAATGCGGCCAGTCTCTTGGGTACCTCGAAGAAGTTCTTAACTAACCACCGTAAGGACTATTCTTGCTTGCAGCGCTCGGCGGCTATAGAACCGCGCCGGTAACAGATGTGCTCATCATGTTCACGGGATTTTGTTTTGAAACTGGTTAGATATGAATGATATCTTTGATGGTACATTAATTACCAGACGACAGCGATGCGGATGAATTTTTCGATGCTATATTTTAGTTATTATAGCAATTTTTTATAAATTAATTAGTTATAAGTTGTTATGTACCCACTTGTAAATATTAAAATCAATATTAGATTGAAGTTGGAATATGGATATGACCAAAGATGTTGTGTGAAAGATGATGTGGCTGGAAAGGGGATCAATACGATGATGACTATACTATAAGTTGACATGCTACGATGATAGTAAATTGATCAGCTATCTATAGAGATACCTTTAAAAACTGAAACTTAATCAACAGATCGAAATTGCCATCTAAAAATAACTAATAATCAATCTCTGGCAACACTTGCAGTCCCGAATAAATATTCAAATTACCTCGGGCACGAAATATTTGATTTACAACGCATTTTAAATATCTTCATTATGCTAAAAAATTACTGTATTAAGAGTCAATAAATTGAAACACGTCATCAATAAATATTTATTTATGATAAATATTATGAAAATAATTAATTACTATGACTGTACTTTCTTTCGGCGGATATTTGAAGTTCTAAGAACTTGTACGCAATTTGTTTTGCAGTGTAATGAAATTCAGGGTTGTTATCGTTGTGAGGAAATGGTAATGAAATTGATTTTTACTTGTGAATAGTGTAGGGTTGGTGAACCCAAATAAATACTAAATTATATTAGTCCATTCTGGCATTGAAAATTGATATTTTAGCGTCATTTATTAGATACTTTTTTACTTATAGAATCATTTTTATGCACTCTTTTTTTTTTGGTTGGGAATTTGTCAAAAAACTTCTCCCGCTCTTGGCGGACCGGGAGGGCATGTCAGACTCTTGCTGACTAAAACCCACCCGTATTTCTTCAGTTGCCTGCACGTTGCCAGGGGCCACGGTATCCCTTTCGGACTTTCCCGCGACCCCGGCAGGCATCGGTCCTGGCAGAGCTGTACGTCTTACCAGTTTCCCTGACCACATGAATAATGCATATTATAATCAGTCTATAACATTCCCACTGCTGGGACTCAGGGCTCCTCTCCATGACAGGGAATGGGCCGTATGTATAGATGTCACATGTCTTAAATTTTTTGGATTCTAGGATATGACGGTTTTCACACCATGTTTTCCTTCACCGTTTTGAGAGCAGTGGTGATAAAAATAATTTACACAAAGTAAAGCGCCTGTCTGGGTTCGATCCTACGACCTACGTAAGTCGCGGCCGTTACCACTGGGTCATCACTGCTCTCCCTGGTCTCCTGACCACATAGGTACGTTTAAAGTATTTGAAATCCTTTTCAGCTTGTTTGGCAATGTTCTATCTCTTCAGCTGTTATTATGCAAGTGCGATTTTTCGTTGAAACAAACTTAATAAGGAAGATGACAAAAAAAAAAATTTGGTCGCCGTCATGGAGATTATTAAAAAATATTGGACACGTATTTTTCCTTTTTTTACGTAATCTGAAGATTACTGCGATACATTGAGTTAAAATGTGCCATGACGTTACGAGTATGTAGATTTTATACTTACTTGTGACGTAGCGACACTCACTCCCCAACTTAAAATGCGTTGTAGCTAAGTAATTTTTTATTAATACGATAAAGCAAAAAATACGTGTCAATTTTTTTTTTATTATCTGACTGACAGACTAATTAGAATTTCTTTTTTTTACCCAGGCGTCATCCCTATTACAACAGTCTAGTCAATCTAGTTTTACTTAAATATTTCTTTGGGTTTTTCACGTTTTTCTTTTAATCTTCATAGTTAACTCTACGCTCATAAATAACCCAGTTTAAATCTGCATCAACCCTACCCAATCAGCTCTTGGAGGAAGACATATGATTTGCGGAAGCATCGGCAGTCGGCTTCGGCTCACGAAGTATTTGCTCGCACTGATTTAAATCCTGCGAGATGTCAGTTTATCGCCCGAAGCTACGGTTTCTTGAAAGCATTGCAATGATCGGAACACCCACACTTTTTGTTTTAGTTTATTTCACGGAGAAAATAATATGCATTAATTATTTTCTTCTAATTGGTTAGTTATTTACCAACGTGTGAATCTTCCATATTAATGGGTGTTACTTTAAAATAATAACTAGCTTTTACCCGCGGCGATGTCGAAACATATCCCACGGGAACGTACTACTGGGATTAAATGTACCCTTTGTATTAATCCAGGTTATAGACTATTTGGTTCGATACTATTTTATTAGGTATAATTATGTATACAAGGTGGATTTTTGAGATGGGGCAGTAAGGGCCTTAACCGTGACCTTAACCTTACCTTAACCGTGGTCGCTAGAAGAAAACGGTATTAGGAGACTGTCCTTAACTTTTTGAGACATTTTGATCTGCATTCACAGATTTTGAAAAAAATGTACAGTCAGCAAAAAAATGGGCAGTTTTCACAAAAACTTTTTTTGATGCCAATCGATCCTGTTTCTTATAAGGATCAAAAAACTCTACTAGACCAACTGAGGTTTGAGTACTAGAAAAGTCAGAAAACGCAAAAAACTTTTCCCATACATTTCGTAAGAAAGAAACTTCAACATACTTTATTATGATAGACAGACTAGCCAAACAGAAACAAAAAATTTAAACTTCGAACGAATATGCGTTATAATTTTATTTACTATAAGAGCAAAATACTTTGTTGCTTGTGATGTCCGACGTTCTGAGAAAAACCAGCCAAGTGCGTGTCGGACCACGCACAATGAAGGGTTCCGTAGTTGGGATGAATTTATCGCAAAAACAAAGTTGTAACAGTGCAAGTGTAGTTGAAAAACATGTTCTCCCATACATTGATATAGACGTCACTGTCAATTCTCTGCAAGTGTAAGTTTGTAAAGGATTTTCGGACTTTTCCCTTTACTTGAGTTATGAGACCTATCTTCTTGCCAAATTTCATCATTCTAGGTTAACGGGAAGCACCCTGCTTTGATTTATTTGCGAATATCAAAATAATTGTCGTATTTTAAATTGCATTGACTTAGAAGCTTGATTTTTTTAGAGCATCAAGGGACCACAGACCTACATAATTGATGTTATTTTAACTTGATACCTCCACGCGTTTCTGAGGAACTTACGGAACTCTTAAAATTACCTCTAATTATTTAGACCTTTCAGACATGTTTGGAAAACGTTAAAAAAGACTGTTCTCTACAAAACACAAAAATTACAAAAAAAATACTACCTATTGCAGCATGTCGCTGCCAAGCCAACCTTTTTATTTGCCAAGAAGGCTTAACATGTTTTTCTCTTAAAATGTGGTTACGCTTGACACATTTTTGAATATTTTTTTTATCGAATGAAAAGTCGGTTTTGTTTTTTGAGGGAACGACTATTCGAAGCATTGGTGTCGTGTCAAACAGAGCTAGCGGTTGGATTATATTTTTTCCGATTTAACCATTGATATAAGTATATCAATGGATTTAACACAATAATTATTTCAGACTTTTAGACCTTTTACCGCTAAATCTTTATTGTATTAACTTCATAAAGTCTCATCTGTGTTTTTTTTAAATAACCAGGAAGAACTATCTATATTGGTTTCGTGAGTATTCCAGTTTGTAATCCACCTCCCACGTAATATTGCCTTTCTAACCGAGTCTTAAATAGTATTTGTTCTGGATCCGTACAGAAAAGGCCTCGTTGAGGCCCCTGGCTTACCCGTCCCCAGCCGTGGCTGTTGCCAGGGAGGTGCGCAGTCCGCCAGCCATATCCATCCGCGCGTGGCTCCAATACCGCGCCTCCGCGTGGTGTCTTCAGCAACGTGGTTCCAATACCGCGTCTCCGCGTGGTGTCTCCAGCCAACCAGAAGTCGCTGCGTCGACGACGAGTCGGACGCTGTAGCTTAACACTGCAGGCAACACCTTCGGCATCCTCATTTGCCAACCATACTAATTTTTTAAATCGCGTTGTAATTTTTTACCGATAACTTTAAATTGTCCATTAGCAAGTCCTAATTTAAATAGTGTTTAAGCCTGCGTATCTTAGCACAACGTTTCTTCGCGTTAAATATCCGTTCGTGATTTTTTCCTTAACGCAAACGAGCTTCCAGCCCTGGCCAGTGCTAGAACCCCTCGCCCAGCGAAAGTCCTAGATAAATACCTTACCCGAAGAACCTTGCGTTCTATAGAATACCTTTTTTATTTTTAAATATCTACGACAACCACCAAAATAATATTTTTTTTTACATCTGTATTTTAATTTTGTTTTTTTCGTTATCAAACCAATTTAATTATACTTTGTGACTTCAATCTTTCTGTGTTTCATTATTCGTTCTTCACCATCCTGGGTTCGATCCCCAGTGACTTTTTAATTTAATATAGCGTGATACCATAACAAAAAACTTTTTGCATAGTATAGCGATATATATCGCTATACTATGCAAAAAGTTTTTTCAAAAGCAAGAAAGGTTCTAAATATAGTCATCTATTTGTTCGAAATTTGAAGTTCAATTTGTTTTAGTTTAGTTTCGGCCAGTCTATCATTCGTAAAATAGTAAGTTGGGAGTCACGTTTCCTACGAAATATATGGGGAAAAGTTTTTTGCAATTTCTGACTTTTCTAGTACTCAAACCTCTGATCTGCGACAGGCAGAAGGTGAGGGCGCCGTGGCGCCTCTCTAGCCACTCCTCAAAGAGGGGACTTATCGCCGCAATTGTGGCGTGCCCAGTTGGTTGCGATTGTGTGAGTTCTGTCCGCTGTGCCGTGATTGAAGAAAAATTGTGTTAAATATTGTACTGTGCTAAGGAACATTTTGTGTGCGAGTCGGGATTTGGTCGGTTTTTTTTATAATGTGGTTCTCATTTATCTGCGTAAATTACAGAAAAAAAAAAAAAAAACTTTTTTTTCAGTTTATTAAGATGTTATTATTTAACAGGAAAACCGCAATAAAAATGATTGCTGAAGAGCCTAAACGTAACAAAATTGAACGCTACAATTTGTTATGTGAACACAAAATAATAACGAAATATTGCTTCATCGCGATCGATGGAGCTGGTGCGATTTTTATTTGCGATCAAATAATGTTTTGGCATATTAATACTACGTTACATTACGGACTTTACGATGCACTGAAGGTAACCAATATAGGTACTGAATTATAATACCATTTTTCTCAGGGCAAAATCTTATTACTGAATTTTTGTCTGTCTTGTTGCCAACAAATGTTTTATGTAGTGCCGCTCGGGTCGATCCATCAGGTTATTCTACGCTTGCCGGGGTTGGTCCGTGGATGGGTGACCATCTTTTACATACCGAGTCTCCTCCGTGCCTTGGAAAGCACGTTAAACCGTTGGTCCCAGCTGTCATTCGTGGATCTTTGACATGTAAAATCCTGGTATTCAGCTGCATCCGGTTAGACTGGAAGCCGACCTCAACGTAGTTAGGAAAAGGCTAGGCAGATTGACCTAGAAATGTTTTGAGATTTTTACTTGTTTGGCAACCCTGCTGCACCTCCTATCCTGCCCTCTGTGTCCCAAAACATATAGTCAAAGCGAGCTCGATGACGCTGTGAAAGTGGCGAAGTTTTGGGTCAAGAAGATTTGAAATGTCGTGCTGCGACACGAAGAAACAAGAAGAAGAAGACTTGTTTGACACGATAGAAACCGTCTGTCAACAACTGTCAACTGTCTTCTTGTTGGGCATATGCGACAGACAATCCTGATCTTCTGTCATGCGTTACTATGCATCAAACAGAAGTTGTAAAAATACCTTTTGCGATAATCAATACTTCGAACGTCTGTCTGTCCTTGGGCACTTCACCCCAATACTATCATCCTAGCTGACTGTTTTTTTTTTGCCACAATATCTGTAGATATATTTTCGTAGTTGTGATATTTCTTGCCGAAATGCTGCAGGGAGCATAAGCTAATAATGTATATCCCAAATTCAAATTATTTAATCGATTCCGCGTTCTTTTTTTTTAAACAAATTGAGGATTCATTTGGGAATCGTGTTAAGAGTAATAGGTTTTTAAATGCGCTCCCGCCGCGGCCATACATCACCCGGATGTCGATGTACTTCGAATGTATTCCAATTTCGAACGCTTCTCATATAAAGTGCGTGCGTTCAGGACATTGCGGTATTTAAAATTGTTTGCCAGAAAATGCATTCATTTTTAATTAACGAGAATTATTTGTAAAAAATTTAAGTATTTTTTTCCAAAAAAATTAAAAACTGTCTGTGTACATTATTAAGGAGATATATATACAGAAAATGAGAAAAGGAACAAAGTTTAACAGCATATGAAATTAAAATTAAGTATGGAGTTATGGACCAATAGTTATTCATACAAGCGGAAACAGAATTACCATCTGCTGCAACATTTATCCCAGACAACTAAAACATTATAAACAACATTAAAATGTATACCAGCCGCTGATTATTCTTTCTAAAGAAAGTTCTAATTGATATTGTGATTTATGTGCGTACGCGCAGCGAATCAAAGCAACGCCTCCTTGGTGATTCGATCGCGGTTCTTCAAGCAAGGGCTAATTTTAAGAGGCTTATCGGTTATTAGTATCTTGTAAAGTTTATTTAAAAGTACTCCCCTTTTATTAAAAGTTTTCGTGGAAAGCCTTAAACTTTACGAGATATCGTACCTAATATTTATTTAATAGCAATCTGTAGACGACCTTCGCTTTCGAAATTAATAAGAAAACGAAATTAATCGTGGAGACGTTGAGGAAGACTCGCAGGGATTCTAAAAAGTCTAACAAAATTACTTTACACGTAGCTTTACACGTTTCATTCTACTAATCTAGAGATAAGTATTTTTTATTTTTCGTTTTTAGTTGTTGTGTCTACCCCACACAAACTCGTATACCACAACTTCCTATGTAAACAACATTGACAGGAAGTTTTTTATCGTCATCGACATACACGAAGTAGAACAAAATACGTATTATTGAAGGTTACCCAAAAGCTACTAAAGCAAAGTTAATAAAATTTATATGTGACCACCGCGCGAGTTTACACTACAAATAAAAAAGAATTACGTATTGACGTAATTCTTATTCTTTCTGATTTTTCCGTGAGTACCTACTGCGCTGATTGCAGCGCAGTAGGTACTCACGGAAAAATCAATGAATATACATTTAAAAAAATCATAGAACGTCATCCTTTTTTGAAGTGGGCAACGTCGCAAATAGCTGGCACATATTTCGCTGTTTTGATTTATTTGGCAATATTACTGTATGGAAATATGACATATGGCTAACTAGTGAACTAAAATATTGATTATGAAATGATATAATTAATATCGTAAAACCGAATATTTTATTTTAGATGTAAAAAAAAGTATTTGGAAACTTTCCAAATGCCTTTTTTACACCTAAAACGGTTACAAAATCAAATTCAGTGTTATAATTGTAATTCATTATAAATATTCTAGTTCACTAGTTATCGATATTTTATATTTCCATACAGTAAAATTGCCAAATTAATTAAAACGGTAATATTTGACAGCTGTTTGCGATGTTGCCAACTTTTGTTTGTTTTTTTGTTAGCCATTATTGTCCCACTGCTGGGCAACGTTGTTAATTTTTATTCGAATTTACGTAACGTTTACGTAGCGCGTTCATGCTGCGCAGTCCTGTAGGTTTAAATCCGAGACTTTACTTGTTTGCTACTGATTTTATAAGGAAAAACATCTTGCTTCTATGGTAACACGTTTATTTGCTGTTCCATTATTTGCGAGTCTACCAAATAGGTATGCATTAAAATAGTGTTGTGCAAATATTCGCGCTATGAATATTCCTACTGCTATTCGATATTACTAATCACATTGAAATCCTAATGTTAGTTTGGCTCCTAAAACAAATCTAGATGTCTAATGGAAATGTAAAATAGATATTTACTACTCGGTAGAGGTAAGTATAATCTGCGTTTGCAATTAATTTGCCAAACATGTAAAGAAACACGAGTTTTAGGAAAAACAACTGTAATGCCTACACATAAGGTTCAGTCTGCGCTACAACTTTTAATTTTTTATGACTTTTTCAACAGTATTAGTCGGTCTAAAATCAAATTTATTTACACGTTCATAAAGTTGATGTTTGTCTAAGTGGAAAAACTCGTGTTTGTTTACATGTTTGGCAAATAAATTGCGAACGCAGATTAGCTATGTTGGGAAAAAAAAAAAATGGTTAAATGAGCGATCCAACAATTTTTGCAATATTCTCACAATCGTGGCAGTAATGGCGGATTTTTTTGTTTACTTGTAGAGCTTACCGGCACTGTGTTCAGTAAAATTTATGGCAACATATTTTAAACGAAGGTACTATATTTCTGAATAATAATATTTATATATGATTAAACGCATTAAAACAATTTCAGTACTCCATAGTGAATTATTTATAATTTAATTTATTACGAATTTCTACGCTGGAACAAGCATAATATTCCAATACTGACCTAATTATTTTCTAGATCATCGACTGACGATCAGTCGAGTCATTCGGAGTAATTATGATTACTCTGACTGACTCGACTGATTGTCACTTCTCTACCACGATTTCACAGAATAAGTATGCAAAGTTGCATTATAATGCACGGTTGGACACACCGTGATGTCATATTGGCTAAAAAAGGTAAATTACGACTAAAGGGTCAATGTACTGACATAGTCAAGTACTACATAGTACCTACCATAAAAGGGACATGACTTGTGAATTGTGATAGTACCTTCTGAAATACTTGAACTCCAATTCTATGTTGGGGCCAAAGTTGGATATAATTATATTTCCAAATATTTAATTATAATTATACAGGGTTATTGGTAATTGTGTGCGTGCATCCCTTGAAAAGTGGTATACTAGAGCTAATTTGCAACAATTCCGGTTGTTTTCGAGTTTAAGATAACTCGAAAACAACCGGAATTGTTGCAAATTAGCTCTAGTATTTTAAGTTTTTTATGGTGATATTTTTCTGATAGCTCATGAACATGGTAGGTATTAACATTTGATTAAAGAATGGTGTTTATGTAATGGAAATAGATTTATTTTATTAATTAACGTAAATACTTAGATGTATTAACATTTCCAAATAAGTTAATTACGATGTGGCGGCGGTAAACTTTGCTTGCTCGATGCAGGATTTCACGTGACGTCAGCGTGATGCATAGTTCGCATTTGGCGATGTAGATGCCGCCACAAACTTACAGTGTTACTGTGTGAAGACAGCTCACAGTTAAAAACCGGAAATATTAAGATTTTACTGCCAAATTGCATAAGATAAATAAATCTGTATAATTTTAGCGGACATCACGTAAAGAGGTTTACGATCGCAAATACTTATTTATTGCGTAGTTCAAACATTAATTGGAAAAATTAACGTTCACTTTTATCACAAGAATTTAATTTAACTGCTTCCTCATGCAAACTGAATAGTAATTATTATTTGCGTATCACACCAGTGCTTTTGGTAAGCTAGACCTACTCGGTTAGTAGCTAATGCTCGTTTTCACTGCTACGAACAAATACCTAAATGAACGCCTACAGTCCGGCCGTCGAGAGTATGCGTTTCTGACACCTGTCAGTCGGGCAATTTCTAGTAGTAACAAGGATCAAATTCGGAGGGGCTTGAGGCTAAGTTTATTACTTAGCCACAAGCACGGGTCGATCAATCAGGTTAAGCTACGCTTACCGCGGTTGGTCCGCGGATGGGTAACCATATTTACATACCTAGCCTCCGTGGCTCGGAAAGCACGTTAAGCCGTTGGCCCCGGCTGTCATTTGTAGATCTTTGACAGTTGTTACGGGTAGTCAGAAGCCCAAAATTCTGACCAGTCTTACCAAGGGGTATCGTATTACCCAGGAACTGGGTTGTAGAGGTCAGATAGGCAGTCGCTCCATATAAAATACTGGTTATCAGCTGCATCCGGTTAGACTGGAAGCCGACCCCAACATAGTTAAGAAAAGGCTCAAATTCACAAAACACATTTTCGTTAGTATGAAACTGACAGTAAAGAACGTATTTTCTCGTCGGCCGGGACTGCAAATGATTGAAATGACACTTTGAGTGCGCTTTTATTTACGTTCATTGAGTTATCACCTTCAGTAATTGAAAACCTGCATAATTTTTCGAGTTCTCTTGTAGGTGTCTCAGTAAAAAACAAGGCGTCTTTCCGAAATAAATAGAAGCAGGATTACTCTCACTTAAAACATTTTTTCACCTCACCTCAGACTACAGTCCGGCTGTCGACAGAATGCGTTCTTGACACCTATCAGTTTCATACTGACGAATCTATGTTTTGCAAATTTGATCCGTATTACTACTAGAAATTGTCCAACTGACAGGTGTCAGGAACGCATTTTCTCGACGGCCGGACTTGAGAGCGACTTGTAACAAAACATCGAGTCGCTCTAATGTGTCACCCTTTCACGAACCGAACAATGAGCACGACCCTCGACGCTTTGTAACAATTTGAGTTTGCCAACAAACGAGTGAATTTGTGTAACATTTCATCGAGCAATGACACGAGTGCGGTAACCGGTCGACCAGCAGATGTAACATTTCTACGAAGAGTAAACGCAAGATATAAATGAATGTTACAGGTACGAGCTCACTCGCTGTGAGCATTACTACGAACACCGTATCGAGCATTCGCACGAACATTACATGAAATTCTTGAGAAAATGCTTTAGTGTATTATACTCGTAATGTTTTTAGTTATCAGCAATGAAGTGTAGGTGCTTTTCTATCGAAAAGTGTCGAGTAAACCGAAACAGCCTCAGTAATAGTGTAGATGCAGAAGGAAGTTTGGCTGTCTGTGCATTTGAAGCTTTTATTTTCGGTTCAGGAGGCTGGAGGAGCGATATGATGTGGTACTATTCAACTCAGAAAAAATAAATAAGTAGGTACATATGGGCAGAGCTGCGTGCAAAGCTAGTTTATAATTACGTGTGGATTACAAACAACGTCATTGACATTCAACTCTCAAACAGCTTCTCAAATCGAACACCAAATCAACTTGTCATCTTTTCAATTCCTCATCAGCCTAAATCGACATTTCGAAACCGCATTACATCTCGCTTATCGATTAATTACGTCACTAATTAGGTATCGAATAGTAACGGCGGTCTCAATTTCTTTAATTCGATTTCAATTGCCGGTAGGTGCAACCCTATCTGAATGTGAATTAAATGGTTGATTTGATCACAATTAGGATGGCTCTGTGATTAGATTTGGTACGGTAGTTTGATGAATAGAGTTGTATTCTTGAATGGGAATTAGGCGAAATTCATAATTTAAAAAAAATCGTAAATTACTATTCCTATAATACACACTTGATTAATATAAGTGTTTGACATGAACTTGACGTTAAGTGATGTCAAAAAAACCGTATGACAAGCCGATTACCCTAATATTACCTCATTGACCTTATTACTTCACTTTTTATCGACCTTATTCGGATATCCGCGGTAGTTCCCCAATACTGGATTTCCATTAAACCCGGGGACCTTACGGAGATAATAAAAAATGTATCATGATGTCATAAAATGAAGGCACAAAATTGTGTAACTACTCATTTCGAGGACCTAATGTTGCTGCCTAATTGATCAGGGGGCGTTCATAAAATACGTGAGATGTTTAAGGGGTGGAGGGGGTCGAGTCAAATCTCATCTAATCTTACGTTGGAGAGAGGGGGGTCTCGGCAAATATCACGCAATTTTTTTTGTGATTGAAACAAAAAAAAAAAACTATTTTGGTCCATTTAATCCAGATTGTACATGCTTAAGATTAAATCTTAAGCGTTATCGTAATACGATTAAGATCATTCACTAATTCGTTCGAAAGTCGTCTTAACTAGTCGTAAATAAAAGCACGAAGCAATATTTTTTTTTCTTTTTACAATAACAATCCAACGCGTTTACGTAAGAAACCCACATTTTGAAAAATCTCATGTGAGATTGGGGGATGGGGGAGGGGGTTGAATAAAATCTCACGACATCTCACCAGGGGGGGAGGGAGGGACAGAAAATTTAAAAAAACACCTCACGTAATTTATGGACGCCCCCTGAGGGAGCCCTCTCAGGGGGTTTTTCATTGTGGTGTAGGTATCTCGGATACCTTCACAAGGTCATCGGGCCACCTTGTGGGAGGCCTTCCAACGCTACGTCTTCCGGTACGCGGCTTCATACTAACTTCAGTAGGAATCCGGATCCTGGTTCCTGGATGCGGGAAGCACAGAACCGGTCGAAGTACCTCTACTTACACCTCTGTTTGGGGAAGGTCTGTATCCAGCAGTGAACGACTTTCGGTTGAAATGATGATATCGATATCCCGGATACCATCTATCTGGGAAAAGGGAAGATAGTTTATCAGTTCCATGGTATAATAATACAGGTATGGCATTCCGAAACACAGTGGTCACGTGGGCAACACAAGGCGTCATCACATCTGTGTTACCAGAAGTTTGTAATAATAACTCCCCAACCACCTTTATTACCTGTGCGAATACGATAAAAAAATGAGGGTTTAATTAACAATTACGGTGGTTTATGTTTAAATTTAATTGTTTCGTTTGATTAGACACACGAAACGACAATTTAAAAGCTTTGGTTTCTGAAAATCTTTCCTTAATCGTGTTTTTTTGCAATAGAGTGTCAACTGGATAGTGACGTCAGCATGTGTTCGTCCCGGAATGCCAGACCTTGTTTTATTAGACCATGATCAGTTCTACAGACAAGGAGTGGCTTATTGTTTGATTTGCACGAAAAGGGTGACATCTTTATTTTTTATTTTTTTCTTAAGGCGATTCTGTCCTAAGTTAATTTACTTGTCTAAATAAATCTACAGCTCCAGAAATACGTATTTAATAAAATACGCAATTGGCACATTTTGAATTTTATGCAATAAAGTTAAAGTTAAGAAAAAAGTTCACTAACTGCTTCAATCAATCTGCCTAGCCTTTTCCCAACTATATTGGGGTCGGCTTCCATTCTAACCGGATGCAGCTGAATACCAGTATTTAACATGGAGCGACTGCCAATCTGACCTACACAACCCAGTAACTGGGTAATACGTTACCCCTTGGTAAGACTGGTTGTCAGACTTTCGGCTTCTGACGACCCGTAACGACTGTCAAAGATCCACGAATGCCAGCCGGGACCACCGGCTTAACGTGCTTTCCGAGGCACGGAGGAGTCTCGGTATGTAAAGATGGTCACCGATCCATAGACCAACCCCGACAAGCGTAGCTTAACCTGATGGATCGACCCGGCTGTTATTACTTAGCCACGAGCTCCTAACTAACTCACAAAGTTCACTAACTGCATAAAATTAGAAATTATGTTCGTGCGAATCGGCAGTTAACCAATAAGCCCAAGGAGAAAACTAAGGGGTCACTGCCGCCGCCGCTGCCGCCACCACCGTCGTTGCCGCCGCGGCCGTTGCCGCCGTGGCGGGGCCCTCACGAGGGGCTCGGGGGGGGGCTAAAATGGACTGCCAATAGGTCCATTACGCCTCCTCCAGGCGAATATCAACCACTGCGCCGCAGCTCAGGATCTGTTGCTCCAGAGCATGGCGCAGTGGTCGATTAACATCGCCGTGGTCGCTGAGCCGTACTTTGTCCCGCCCAGGGATTACTGGGTGGAGGACCTGAGCGGCTCAGTGGCCATTATTTGGTCGGCCGCCGCCGGTACCCCGTCCCTCGAGGCCGTCAAGAAGGGACGGGGTTGCGTAGCAGCACGGTTCGGGGAGATTGTCGTGGTGGGAGCGTACTTTTCCCCGAGCCGAACTCTCGCCGAGTTCCACAACTCCCATGGGGAGTTGAGAGTCGTCGTCGTCGGGTACCATCCCCTCCCCGTGATCGTCCTCGGGGACTTCAATGCCAAGAACGTGGCTTGGGGTTCCCGGTTAACGGACACACGGGGCAGGATGGTGGAGGACTGGGCTCTGGAGTCGGGTCTGGTCGTCCTAAACCGGGGTTCTGTTCCCACGTGCGTGCGGATGCGGGGCGAGTCAGTGGTGGACATTTCGTTCGCCAGCCCCGCTCTGTCGCCACGTGTCATCGACTGGCGCGTCATGGAGGGGGTGGAGACCTATTCCGATCACCGGTACATCCGGTTTGACGTCTCCGCCCAGACCTCGGGCACGCCGGTCAGACAGACCCCGAGTGGTCCGCGGTGGGCGCTGAAGCAGCTGGACCGGGAGCTCCTCCTGGAAGCCTCGATCGTGCAGGCCTGGGTGACATCACCGGACAGGCCTGCCGACATCAACGACGAGGCGGAGTGGTTCCGGGAGGCCATGTCCGAAATATGTGACGTGGCAATGCCCCGGGTCCAGCCCAGACGTGCTCAGCGCCAGGTGTGCTGGTGGTCGCGTGAGCTGACCGCTTTACGCGCGGCGTGCGTTGCTGCGCGCCACCTGTACGCCAGGCACCGCAGGCTTCGTATCCGCCCGCCGGATACGGAAGCCATTGAGGCGGAGCTGTACGCCGGGTACAGAGCGGCGAAGACCGCCCTCCAAGCCGGGATCGAGCGGGCCAGAGGACTGGCCCGCGAGGAGTCGCTGGAGACTCTGAACAGAGACCCGTGGGGACGCCCATATAAATGGGTGCGAGACAAGCTCCGCCCATGGGCTCCCCCGCTGACGCAGAGTCTCCGGCCCCAGCTCGTGGAGGACGTGGTGAGCGCTCTGTTCCCTTCGCGAGGGGAACATACTCCCCCGCCCATGGCTCCGCCTCCTGCGGTGCCCGATGCGGACCACACAGGAAACGACGACGACGACGAATCTCCGGAGGTGACCGGGGTAGATTTGAGAGCGGCGGTACGTAGGCTGAATGCCAAAAATACCGCCCCAGGACCCGACGGCTTACCTGGAAAAGCCTGGGTTCTGGCCTTAGAGGCTCTCGGGCCTCGACTTCGGGGGCTCTTTAGCGCATGCTTGGAGAGGGGCCAGTTCCCACTTCGTTGGAAGACGGGGAAACTGGTCCTCATCAAGAAACCGGGGCGCCCGGCGGACTCTCCGTCCGCTTACCGGCCCATCGTGCTGCTCGACGAGGTGGGCAAGCTCTTTGAAAGAGTAATTGCAGACCGCCTTGTCGGGCAGCTGGTGCGAGTGGGGCCGGATTTGGCGGACAGCCAGTTTGGTTTCCGCAAGGGGCGCTCTACGGTGGATGCCGTCATGCGCGTTCGAGCCCTCACGACGGGGGATGCTGTTGCCCGGGGTGGGGTGGTCTTGGCGGTGTCTCTTGACATCGCCAATGCGTTCAATACCCTGCCCTGGAGTTGCATTAGGGAGGCACTCCGGTATCACCGGATGCCGACCTACCTCTGTCGAGTGGTCGAGGCCTATTTGACGGACAGGGCCGTCATCTACCCCGGTCACCACGGAGAGTGGAACCGGCGAGAGATGTCGTGCGGTGTCCCGCAGGGATCGGTCCTGGGGCCGCATCTGTGGGACATCGGCTACGACTGGGTGCTGCGCGCCGACCTCCCTAGCGGCGTCAGCGTAGTCTGCTACGCTGACGACACGCTGGTCCTGGTGCAGGGGAGGTCGCATGAGGCGGCGGCCGAACTAGCGACACGTTGGGTTGCGACAATCGTCGATAGGATCCGGCAACTGGGACTCGAGGTGGCCTTGCACAAGTCCGAGGCCATGTGTTTCTATGGTCCTCGGAACGCGCCGCTGTCGGGTTCCCAGATAACGGCGGGAGGGGTTCACATCGGTGTCGAGTCGACGATGAAGTACCTGGGACTCGTCCTCGACAGCCGGTGGAACTTCGTGGAGCACTTCCGACGTTTGGCTCCCAAACTGCAGAGGGCTGGGGCTGCTTTGAAGCGGCTTCTGCCCAATCTAGGGGGTCCAAACGCCTCCTGCCGGAGGCTCTACGCGGGGATCGTGCGGTCCATGGCCCTTTACGGGGCACCGGTGTGGGCGCGTTCATTAAGGCTGCGACCAGCCCAGCGATTGAACGCGTCCCAAAGGGTCATGGCCATTAGGCTGGTCAGAGGATACCGCACGGTCTCCCGTGAGGCGGCGAGCCTCCTTGCCGGACTACCGCCATGGGATCTGGAGGCAAAAGTCCTCGCGCACATGTGGGAGTTGCGCGAGGAGGCGAAACGCCGGGGTGTAACTCCGCTGCCGCGAGAAATCACGGCACAGCGGACAGAGCTCCGGCGGGATCTCATGGCGGCATGGAGAGTGCGATTGTCGCAACCCAGCGCTGGGCACGCCACAATTGCGGCGGTAAGGCCCCTCTTTGAGGAGTGGCTAGAGAGGCGCCACGGCGTCCTCACCTTCCGCCTGACGCAGGTCCTCACCGGACACGGTTGTTTCGGGAGGTTCCTGTTCAGGATAAAGCGGGAGGAAACGCCCGGGTGTTACCATTGTGTGGATCGCCCGGAGGACACGGTGGAGCATACGGTGGAGGTCTGCCCGGCTTGGGCGGGGCACCGCCGTGTCCTCACGGAGGCGATCGGCAGCGGCGATCTCTCGCGTCCGGCCCTGGTTCAGGCCATGGTCCGGAGCGAGAGTGCATGGGAAGCCGTCACTTCCTTCTGCGAAGCAGTAATGCTCGCGAAGGAGGAGGCGGAGCGCGCGAGGGAAATGCAAGATGCGCGCCCTCGCGCCCCTAGTCGCCGCAGGAGACGCCCCGGGCGTCGGGAGTCGCGAGCCGACTTCCGGCCACCGTAGGCGCGGGCTTGCGGACGGTGGGCAATGGGTAGCTCGCCGTCCGATTAGGACCAGGCCCGGGTCGACGGCGCGTTGTGTTCCACGCGCGCCTCAAAGAGATGTCAGCACCAACTGACGGGGTCCGTAAGGGCCAATGCCTGCCAGGGTTGCGAGTTGGTCCGAAAGGGATATCGCGGCCCCGGCACACAGGCAACGGAAGGAACACGGGTGGGTTTTAGTCAGTAAAAGTCTGACACTCCCTCTCGCTCCGCCCAGAGCGGGAGGAGTCATTTGATGATTTCCCACCCAAAAAAAAAAAAAAATAAAAAAGGGGTTAATTGGAGCCTCAAAGAGATGTCAGCACCAACTGACGGGGTCCGTAAAGACCAATGCCTGCCGGGGTTGCCGAAAGGGATATCGCGGCCCCGGCACACAGGCAACGGAAGGAACACGGGTGGGTTTTAGTCAGTAAAAGTCTGACACACCCTCCCGATCCGCCCAGAGCGGGAGAAGTTATTGGATAATTTCACACACAAAAAAAAAAAGTGTTTTTTTGGAGAATTTTCTATAAACGGTTAAACATTTCCGGTTTGCATTAGGTCTACCTACATGATGACGATGACCCGTAGCTTTAAATTATTTTTTTACGAACCATTCTAATGAATCCATTTCTTGAATGAATCGTGCCATACACATACCAATTATAGTCATTCAGACTCCGATAGTACTGGTTTCTCTATAAAAAAACAGTCTACTGCTGCAAATTGGTTCTACTCTTACCTTCCAATACATTTTAAATTGGCAAACGTGATCAAACGGTAGAAATCTATAAATAACCATTCAAAGTGTATAGTTACTGACCAATTACGAGATGCCTTCTCAATTATCATAAATAAACTATGACTGTACCTAAAGTATAAATTTACAAAGGATTTCCCAAGGTCGAAGTGTTCCTCTTTATAAAAACATGCGAATATGAACCTTAGCATTGTATTGTAAGGTTCATATTTGATACAAGTCCCAGTCTGCTGATGGACACGTCACAGTTCTTTCTGAATGGGTTTAACCCAGCGTAAGAGATTGATTACACAGAGTAGAGCAATAACAGAATACCAATAAGAGTATTAACCCGTCAATCTCAATTTAAAACAGGGTTACACGAGATTAGTCAAGTCTGATATTTGTCAAATCAGCAATTCGTCAAATTTGATATTGGTCAAAGCTGTAGTTCGTCAAATCGTCTGTTTGTCCAATATATTACATTTTTGAGACCTTCCAATGCTTTTCCTTCAACGAATTTTCAATTATAGAAAAGAAAAATACACTGCAAAGGCCATTATTAATTTTGTTTTTAGTATTTAGTTAAATTTTTTGTCATTAGGGTCTAAACTAAGAACATCATAGTCGCTAATATTATGGTCATCTTCACAATAGTCACATGATCACATAATCTTTGACTTTGATCAAGGATTTGAATAAGATGGTTTCCAAAACCCAAGATTTTAGAAATAAAAAACGCTTATTTAACAAAACTGAGACTCATTTGAAACCCAGAACTGGCCAAAACTTGGTTGCGGGACGCCCATTACCGGGAAAAAAGATGTGCAATTCAAGATAACTACACTCAGCATTGGGTGAATAGAGGTTGAAGAAGTGAGACACAGTTGTGTTTATAAGCAGAAATACTCAAGAGGAAATATCTGTACGAATTGAACCTTTTACTCCATATTTGTTGCGTGTAATATCACCTGCGGTATTTAACTACGATATGCCAATGACGTTGGACTTCGGATCATGAGGTACTGGACTCGCCCTATAAAAAAATGTGACATTAACCGAATTTTATATGAGATCATAGTAATGACATCATTTACACATTATAAGGCTTGAGAATAGTATGCTGATGTACAAGATAGTTTTAAGAATGTTTCCATTTCGGGCTAACCAATTTATACGTCATATTGTATGCGATGTGAAAAATCATGAATAAAAATTACTTCTAGCAATTTTTTTGTTAGTAAAACTTTACAGGTACGGCTGTTTTTAGGGTACCGTACCTAAAGGGTGCCAACGGGACCCTATTACTAAGGCTCCGCTGTCTGTCAGTTCGTCTGTCACGGGGCTGTATCTTTTGAACCGTGATAGGTAGCCACATGAAATTTTCACAGAGTGTTTACTATTATGGCCGCTATAACAAAAAAATATGTAATGATAGAGTAAAAAATTAAAAGAGGTCTCCTACCAAGAAGCATCAGGATTCATGGGATTCATTTGCGTATTTATTTTTATATCGATATTATCACTAGCTTCAAAAACGGTGAAGGAAAACATCGTGAGAAAACCGACATGCCTGAGTTCTCGACGGCATGTGAAACCAAGTCAGAAGCCCATGGGCGGCATAAGAATTCTGACACCAGGTTAGTCACTAACCACACGAAAAAGAAGATACACGAAACGTGAGTTTTCGGCGTTTTTGTGCTCGATCTTAATATTGGTAAAAATGGCAAAACCGTACTAACGTAAATATTGTACAGTAGTACGGAACCCTTCGTGTGCGAGTCCGACTCGCACTTGGCCGCTTTTTTATCGTATTTTTTTTGGGTGATTCTATTACCCATTTTTTTTTTGGGTGGGATATTATCAAATAACTTCTACCGCTCTGGGCGGAGCTGGGAGGGTGTGTCAGACTTTTACTGACTAAAACCCACCCGTGTTCCTACCGTTGCCTGTGTGCCGGGGCCGCGATATCCCTTTCGGACAAACTCGCAACCCTGGCAGGATTCTATTACCCCTTAGAGTATAATTCAAATTTTCTTCAGGCCACACCAACTAAGGAAAACTAACAAATATTTATTTTTGCTCAACAACTACATTCCAGTGATGGACACTTTGACATTTCAAATGATGAATGCCCACAGGCAAAATTTAGTTCCTAATGATTTCATTAATTCACTTATAACCATGGCATTAATCGATGTTATGAATGCTACTTCCAGTGAAGCAAATGATCGATTAGTATCTTCCTCTATCGATGCACAAAACAGTTAAACCGACATTCTATTTCCAACTTTACACCTAAATACTAAAGTTGATTATTGCTTAACTGATTGTCTGATTAAAATGTCAGCTGTTACCTCTCTAATTGTCCTAATTACACTCATTATTCTCTAACAAAAGACCTAAACTTTAATTCAAATTCTAATCAAAAAGATTCAAACCTGCTTCAATAATGTCGAGGGCACATAGTAAAAATTTAAATATACGAATGACACGTTAATTATAGAGGTGTATTCGTTATTCGTCACCGAGTGCTAGTGTTGTAACCGAATATCGATACTAACATGTGGGTCAATGCCGCGAGTGAGCACGTTGATAAACTTAAGGTGGTTACAGATGCTTGATTCGACGATCGACTTTGTTTAGGATGCGCCAACTGCGTACTGTAATCAAAGTTAGCTAATGAATAATAAAGAGCGTTTATAATGCAGCTGTTAGCGTACTTTTGTATTTATGTTGTGCTTTGTATTTTGTGTGCACCAAATATATTACATATAAACATATATACTATCTATCTATCTATCCGTATATAATATGGGTGTCGGATGGAAAAAAAAATCAATTTAGTCCGTCAGTCAGATAATAAATAAATATTAGACACGTATTTTTTGCATTATCAAATTAATAAATAATGTTTTAGATAAAACGCATTAAAGTCGGGGAGTGGGGGCTCGCTACGTCACAAGTCAGTATAAAATCTACCGACCAGTGACGTCATGCTAAATTTTAACGCACTGCCTACTCAATTTATATTCCCGTAATCTCTTGATTACGTTAAAAAAGAAAAAATACCTGTCCAATATTTTTTAATAATCTACCTGATCGAAAAAAAATTTTTTTTTTCTTCATCCCTATTAGACAATTAACATCAAATTGTCCAAACATTTTACAGTTTAATATGAGCTTAGACAAACCAATATCTTGCTCGTCGACAAGACCATAATATTTATGAGAACCATATTATTAGAATCTACCTAATCAAAATCAGCAATTTTTTTTTATTCTTTCATACATCAGTCAAGAGACCTATAGTGACGCTTTTCACGTACAGATGCGATGTTGCGACATTTTAGTTTGGACTTTGAAACCCAGAAAAAAAGTAAATTTTCATATGCTGAAATGGAAGTGTACGAAAATTTGTTCCCTCAGTTGCCAGTCCTAAATAGCAAAGGTCGAAAAAATTACCTTTCTTCTTTCTTCGTGTTTGTAATCCTTAAGAGCGTTTATTCTGAAGGTGGGCAACGTTGCTAATAGATGTCAAATATATCACTGTTTTGATTAATTTGTTAATATTACTGTGTGGAAATAAAAAATCTGGCGAACTAGATTATTAAAAACTATTCGGAAACTTTCCAAATGCGTTTTTTACACCTAAAATGGGTACAACATCAAGTTCAATGTTATAATTGCAATTCATTGTTAATATTCTAGTTCGTTAGTTAGCCACATTTCTTATTTCTATTCAGTAATATTGCTATAAGAATCAAAACATTTGACAGTTATTTGCGACGTTGCCAACTTTTAGGATAAACCCTCTTAATAGTTTTCCCTGATTGATTTATTTATTTATTGCGGCATTGTCAATATTAGTAAAATTACAACTATAGCCATAAAAGCCATTTACAATATTGCTAAACCAGCAATAAAAACAATATTTTTCGTAATCGAACAAGGAAAAAACGCAAATAGATTCGGTATCGTCCCCCAATATAATTTGGCTCGTGTAACCGTAAATATTATAGACAATAACATACACATTACCCAGTTAATGTTACCCGCTATAACAATCCGCTTACAATTTGTTTCGCTTAATACTTATAACCCGCTATAATACTACGCCTACTTATAACCCGTGGTTTACTTAATCAGTGCTGATTAAGTAAAACACGGGTTATAAGTAGGTGGAGCGGGGGCTGGATATTTATAGCTAGTTTCTTTTCCACGAAACGGAATGAAATGTTTATCGTTAGTATTTAGTATTTATTTATTTGACGTAAAAAGTATACATTTTTCTATTCTATACAAGGCCAGAACGCAGCCATAGGAAACTGCTCGCGTATATATTGTAATGCTATTTTTAAATCTGTGATTACAATGTATACACTAATTTTGCGTACTGCGCGTGTATAGTTGGTAACGTGGACGCGCGCGTCCTGGTTCCAAACTATACTACATCACTTACGCTTGAATAGATTAAAAAATAAAAATAAATTGAACTGGTTGAAATGGAACTGCTAACAGATAACAGAATATGAAATGGGTTAGGTTAGGTTAGAACTGTGACCAACCGCGCGCGAAACGAGCCAATGTAGTGGACGGTGCCGCGGCAGAGGCCGGCGAGCGCTACTTCCAAGTTGCTTCCAGCCAGGCAGGCTATTTAGCGCAAGGTGCATTACGTCGCAAACAAGTTGAATACCAGTTCACAATTTGTCGCAATCTATACACGATTAGTCCGTATACCTACTGGCACTGTATATTTTGGAATAAGGTAGTTAATTAGGTCACTACGATGTATACGCGAGTATTTGCGTACTACTCTTGTATAGATTGGAAGACCTCAGTAAAAACTGATTTCCAATCTATACGCGATTAGTTTAACGCCCTTGCGTTCTGGCCTTGTATAGAATGGGAAGACGCAACCTGGTAATAGCCTGGTACAAAATATTGATCAATGACCCCTATGCTAGGAAGACTTGTGTTACCGGGGTCAATAGTGATCTTGATACGTTCGGGCTACGTGCGTTTTGACGCGTATTGGTTTTGGTAATGTTGCGTCAATTTTGTTAGACTGTGGTGATAGTAAACATAGAGCCAATAAGCCAACGGAAAATTTTCGGTAATAACATATCAGTATGCCTTGTTACCCCGAAGGCTTGGGCAGAGGTATAAGTCCCATGTAATAGGGGGCAACCCTATTGCCATCAACCGGGCACAAATCCAGACTCCGGGCTGCTACTGAGAAATTCTTGTTGGAAAAACACAATCATACTTAGCAGTAGCGAATTTTTTTACTAGCGTTCTTTTTCGGATATGGTTTTATTATACCTATTTGATAATATAATCTTTAGGATCCGAGGATACAATTATTGCCCGGGTGTCACCACTGTGTGGATCACCCGGAGGACACGGTGGAGCATACGGTGGAGGTCTGCCCGGCTTGGGCGGAGCACCACCGTGTCCTCACGGAGGCGATCGGCGGCGGCGATCTCTCGCGTCCGGTCCTGGTTCAGGCCATGGTTCGGAGCGAGAGTGCATGGGAAGCCGTCACTTTTTTCTGTGAAGCAGTAATGCTCGTGAAGGAGGAGGCGGAGCGCGCGAGGGAGAGGCAGGATTCGCGCCCTCGCGCCCCTGGTCGCCGCAGGAGACGCCCCGGGCGTCGGAAGTCGCGAGCCGACTTCCGGCCACCGTAAGCGCGGGCTTGCGGACGGTGAGCAATGTAGCTCGCCGTCCGATAAGGACCAGACCCGGGTTCCAGGTCGACGGCGCGTTGTGTTCCGCGCGCGCCTCAAAGAGATGTCAGCACCAACTGACGGGGATGGGGGGTGGATTTTAGTCGGTAAAAGTCTGATACACCCTCCCGCTCCGCCCAGAGCGGGCGAAGTTATTTGATAATTTCCCAAATACAAAAAAAAAAAAGTATGCAATTATTGTAACTCCATAAAAATGGGTATAGGTAAATTTTCTGATATGATCTACTAATTAAATGAGTAGCCCTAAATTAAGCATACTTGAAATAAAATAGGAGCGACAACGTTGAGAAAACACAAACATTGGTTGAATAAATGTGTACATTTAAAGTGCAGTGCTAGTCTGTAGCGTCTTTAACATTTGTCTGTACCATCCTACACTTTGACACTTCACATCGTGTCGAGCAAACGGAGCTGCCTCTAATTGTGCTCACAGTTACGTGGGATGAGTTAAGGAGGAGTCTGATGTCAGGGTTTTGATGTTCGGCTCATCAACCTAGTTGTAGGTATTGTGTGTAAGAAAGTATTGTTTATTATGAGCATCTAACAAGATAAAATCATTTATATTCAAATTAGGCTGATAATCAGTACGTTTTGAACGTCAAAATTACTTAGGACAGTCCCCCAAAACGCAACGCGACAAAGTTTATTTGAGGCACCATCTTTCAGTATTCTGCAGCTAAGCTTCCTCTGTTTCCTTGTATCCTTGGCCAATCGAGGAGATGACTTTAGCAATAGAAAAATCTGTTCACCCAGTCATTCGTGATACATAAAACGACCTAAGCTGTATTGTAAACGTTTATCAGATGTCAATATAAAGTGACTAATGTATGTAATTTATTTATTAAGAGTGCTTAACATCATCGATTTAAAAAAGATAGTGTTCTCCACATTACGAAAGCCTCACATGAGACGCAGATTTATGATAAAATTACACCATTTCTTGAAACAATTACTGTAGCAATCGATGATTCAACGGACGTTTCAAGAATTTCTATGAGATTTTGTTTTCGGAAAAAATTTAAAAGTTGAGGAAGTAAGGTGTCTAGGTTAGTCGGTCAAGGTTTTCGTTATCGAGGTCAATGTTTTGTTTTTGGATCAAAATTGAATCGTCTGGGCAATTTTGCCGTCTGTTGAATCAGATTCTATGAATCAATTGTGTGGAAATTATTGCTTTCAGATGATTTGTGGTTTATTTTCCATCTCATTGATTCAACGGAAGTTTTTTTAATGGCTAGTTTAGAGATGGAAGGTTTTGTTTTTCGTTTAAAACGTACCTTCGTATAGTTTCTCCGTTCTGATACAAGGATTTTGGATGCTGCATCAGCTGAACTTTGATTTTTCGTGCGGTTTTGACGAATCATCCTAAAGCTTCCAAGTATCATTGTAGCCTATTTCTGGGGATTACCCTTCGAACACATACGTACGTAGTGTTGTAAAGAGACTTATTCATTGAATATCACAAGAAGTTTTATGTAGTTTGGAAATTAAAAAATGGTGCTTTTTTATTTTTTTGTTTGGGAAATTATCAAATAACTTCTTCCGCTCTGGGCGGAGCGGGAGGGCGTGTCAGAGTTTTACTGACTAAAACCCACCCGTGTGCCTTCCGTTGCCTGTGTGCCGGGGCCACTGAAGGAACACGGTGGGTTTTAGTCAGTAAGGTGCTACTCTGCAATTCTTTGATTGCAAACACTGTAAATATCCCCTTTTTGCGAATGTCTAAAATAAATGAATTTAAAGAACAGCAAGATCAGATTCCGATTCCAGATCCAGTACCCGATCCAGATTTCGGATTTTGACGTTAGAATTGGCTGAGTAATCAAATGGCTGGCAGCACCACTATGACGTATAGTTCCGGGATTTACCTTTACAATGTAGTTTTGCAAACGTGTGCATACACGGATTTCAATTAGGATTTCCTGTATCAAAGCGAGCATATAGGACATTGTCCGTGACATTCGAGTCTTTGATCTCATATTCTATTTGCTCTAAATGCTATTGTTATTTTATTTCAAAGGTACTGTTACACTGTTACTAATATTATTAATATAATTTCGCTTTTAAATTAAATTTAGTGTGTAGCTATACATGCTGGATTTTTGAGATGGGGCTTCTACCATTGGGTATTCAAAGATTTTGAAAAAAAAATACAGTTAGCAAGAAAATGGGCAGTTTTCACAAAAACTAGCTAGCTGTAGCTACAACGGTTAAGGTAGCTGCCCTTACTGCCTCATCTCAAAAATCCACCCCGTATACAGGAAGTAAGGTACTTTTTTTTTTGTTAATGGACTTTTAACCTAGACAGATTATGCCACCCTCATTGTTACAACTCGACTGTTACATGCGTTCGATCTACGATTAATCCCAATGTTTACGAGCTTGCATCTTGCTCCTTCTGAAGCAGGAGCAGCAAGGATACTGTTCCATACCCCAGTCTCGCACATGATTAAATACAATTAACAAATCTCGTAAGGTTAAACGAGGGACATACTTTAAGGGACTGTAGTACTCACTCCCTATACAATGCAATACAATCTACGCGATCAAAAAAATTTAGGCAACACTTCTTTTTATATTCCCGTGCTGGATCCACAGCAATATTGGTTCATTTTCATGAGTACTACTCTCCCTTAAAGTATGTCTCTCGTTTAACCAAACACTGTTTAAGATCATTTCGTCTCACTACATTAAAAATATATATTATATTATTATGCTAACTTGAGGAACTCGTGGCTAAGTTATAATTAACACCGCACGGGTCGATCCATCAGGTTAAGCTACGCTTTCTGGGTATGAGGGACCATCTTTACATAACGAGACTCCTTCGTGCCCCGGAAAGCACGTTAAGCCGTTGGTCCCGGTTGTCATTCGTGGATCTTTGGCAGTTGTTACGACACGTCAGAAGCCCGAAAGTCTGACAACCAGTCTTACCAAGGGGTATGGTATTACTACGTAGTTACTGGGTTGTGGCGGTCAAATAGGAAGTCGCTTCATGTAAAATACTGGTATTCAGCTGCATCCGGGTAGACTGGAAGCCGATTCCAACATAGTTGGGAAAAGTCTAGGCAGATTTATTATTATGCTTACTTCAAGAAACTAGTTAGTATTAAGTATATCATTGGCCTTTTCAGCAAGAACAATCAGGAAACATAAAAAACAAATTATCGATTTTGTCAAACTAGTTGAAATGTGTTGTTTTCAATGCTACAATACACACGATGAAGCTAATCAAACTGTCAGTCGTGTCAAACGACAGTTTCGCCTTGACATTAACAAAAAGTCAATTGGTTCCTCAAAACATAAGACAAACAATTTATTATGTTTTATTATTTGTCTATCATTTGTCTATTCTTCTATGCAATGTCTCGTTTATGTACGTTATGCATGTATGAACACTTACAAGTTGTTAAAATTGGGCCCTTGTTATATTGAACTCGACCAAGCAAGTTAACTGTTTTTGTCATTCTGTTTTACTGTCGATAAGATTTATTATTATTTAATTTCGATATTAGATTAAAGTAAATACAGTCCACGGGACTCTTAGATCATAATGGTTATTTAATTGGTCATCAGCATTGGACCTGTTTTTGTCATTAGTAAAGTACCAAGCTTTCTACTATAATAATAAAATGGCGTAAACCTTAGCGACATCAACCTGTGATTTTCATCTGTAGTATTGATTTAAGCCCAACGCATGTGTTTTAAATCGGTGACATTCATACTTTAGCAAAGTGACCATTAACTTAAGAGCGTTTATTCTGAAAGTGGGCAACGTCGCAAATAGATGTCAAATATTTCACTGCATTGATTAATTTGGCAATATTACTGTGTGGAAATAAAAAATGTGGCTAACTAGCGAACTAGAATATTGATTATGAAATGCAATAATTAATATCGTAACACATAATGTTTAGTTTTTAATTTAAAAAATCTATTTGGAAAGTTTTCAAATGCGTTTTTTACACCTAAAATGTGTATAACATCAAATTCAATGTTATAATTGCAATTCATTATTAATATTCTAGTTCGCTAGTTAGCCACATTTCTTATTTCTATTCAGTAATATTGATTTATGAATCAAAACAGGTCATTATTTGACAGTTATTTGCGACGTTGCCAACTTTTAGGATAAACCCTCTTAAACTATCCGAATAATTAAATTAAAAATTTAACCCAGCAAATGGACATAGAGTGTCAATTTACTAAAAAAAATATTTCACAGGTTTACATAGTGTGTTTAATATTACAGAGAAATCGGTAATCGATGACGAACATGACATTGGAAACAAGTGTAATAGTGTAACTGACGTCACAAAATTGTTTCTGTATCCTCGACCTTAGATAGTGCAATTGTCACTTGTAATTTGTAACTGTTGATGAATGATGACTAGTAGCAATGTGATGTAGAAAAATGTTGCAACTATCATCATCTCGTCACTATTCTTGAATGATATTTTATCACTCGCGTTATGTGACGTAATAATATCGTATGGTCACAGAATAAATAATAGTACTAACGTAGTATAGTTTTACTCGTATATACGTATAACAGATACTTGCAATCGGATGGACGGACAACTTGCATGGTGTTGGTAGGTCGCTAAAACCCGTAGGATGTATTTGGCCTAGAGCAGATCGCAAGCCTGTCCACTAGAGCGGAAAAGAGAGGAGAGGAGCGGAGCTGTGCCAATATTTACCAATAAAATCGAAACTCAGCTAAACTCTGGAGCGGAGTTTACATTCTATTGGTTATAATTTTTTTTTTTTTTTTTTTTTTTTATTAACTTAATAAAAATTCCTAAAGCTAGGTTACATTGCCCCACAAAACTGCTTACGCAGTTTAATTAATGGTTTCGCAGTTTAATTGGTTAATACTGGCACAACTCCGCTCATCTCCTCTGTTTTCCGCTCCAGTGCCTAAATCTATAGAGGAGCCCTTTGTGTATCAGTGACCGTCTACGTGATGATAAAATGGGTAAATATTGACTAGAGAAATACTCCTGAAGCTGAAAAAACGGTGAACAGGCTGCTATATTTGCCGTGGTTGATTTGAAAAATAAGGCTTGTTTTATGGTAGACAAAAAATCTAAATTGTCGATCTCTTAGCTTAGCGTTTTCAGTTTTATGTCATTGATTTTACGTTGCACTTGTTTAGTGGTCACAAGAATTTGACAAAAATATGCCACCTGCTCATAAATATAGAAAAAAAAACTCGTCATCAAAATACCTACTGTCAAGGTCAACCCCGAATTCCAGCTATTATTGGTAAATGACGAATACGGTAATGGCATTGGAGGCTGATCATGACGTCACGGTTTCCTATCTCCTCGACCTCAGATGGTCAGCCTTTGATGTGTTGTGGTTGTGGAAGAAATGACACGCTGTATCTAGATCCGTCTCACCTTGTGTGTTGTGTGGTGCAAGAGATAGGTGACAGAGATTTTGTGACAGTTTTTTGTTTGTGTTGGTGGAAGGTATTGTTTTTTGTCGATAATAGCGTTTTTGTTTGTAATTCCGAGTAGATTTTCAATAGCAATAATCACTTAAATCGAATATAATGGAATATATAAGGTAAAAATATATTTCAGTGCGATGAAATATTTTGAATAAATTAAACAGTGATTAGGTTAAAGTATTTAAGCTTGATTACAAAAGATTTCAATTATCAAACAGTTTATTCACATCATCAGAACATAACATCACGCCTGTGTTCCCCGAAGGGCTAGGCAGAGGTGTATCTATTGTACACCTACATTACGCCAGGCATGTTTGAATCCCATGTAATAGGGGGCGAGCCTATTGCCATCAACCGGGCACAAATCCAAACTCCGGTCTGCTACTGAGAAATTGCAGACGGAAAAACCCAATAACACTTTGCTCGACCCGGGAATCGAACCCAGGACCAGGCGTTTGCAACCACTAGACCAACGTGGCAGTAACCTTAAGATTTTGTAAACTTTTTCAACCATATCGATGGGGTTTCCATTGAAAAACCCTCTTCACAAATCAGTGTTCTTACATCTATCACTCGCTATCTCTTATCACATACACCTCAATCACAGTCTCGATAGCAAGGTGATTAGTATTTCGGGCGGCCATGGTGGGAGTTGCGCGCGCAGTCTCTTGCCGCCAGCCGTCTTGAGCGCCCGCGCCGGTCAGCGCACAAACGCGCCAAATTCAAACCCAAGGACCAACGAACTTACCCCCTTAACCCCCCCCCCCCCCTCCCCTAAAGTGTGCTTCTATGCCCCCAAAAGTGATTCGGTCAGTGTTGTGTGCTAAAAAAGTGTTGAACCAACCCTCCTAGTCGCGACCACGGGAGCGACTTTCACTTGTAACCAAACAGTTTTTGCAAGCGGTAAGTTTTTCACTTATTTTAATCAGACGTCGCGTAATTGTTCGCAGTTTTGTGTGTTACACAATGTTGTCTCGTTTCGCGGGGAGACAATTTCTTCATTTATTTCTTTTATACGAACTACTTTTACAGTCTTAAAAATAAATTTCTACGCGGAAGAATTCTTAGACAGATTTTCTGTTGTAAAAGTTACGAAGAAAATAATTACAAGCACTTTTTGTAGGCGCTCGTTGATATCTTTTGTATGCGAAGCGCGGAGCTACGAAAGTGTAGCGCTTGCGCATAGGTATTACGACTGAGACGCTCGTTCGTTGCGTTTTCTCGATCCCGCACGCAATGGTATCATTCTCTTGTATTAATCTTTCTTGCGTGTGATCATCTTAAGATCTTTCCGACATTTTTATTTAATGATTTATAGGTAGTGTAAAAAAATACAAAAAAATTATATATTTTAATGTGTAAATAAAAGAAAATCCTGCATACATTTTTATTTTATCTAGACAAACAGGATTCGTAGAGGTCAGACGTAAGCACAATACAAGTTTTATTGCAGGCAGTTAACAATTTTGTCAGGTACCCGCTAGTCGTTAAGCCTGCATTTAGGTATTTAAGACAAGATGATAAAATGGTTGAAATTAATTGCTGTTTCTTTGAAGCAATCCGTAAAATTCGCAATTTTAAACGAATCAAATGTTCACACACTGAATGTTGACACTTAAAACAACCGAAAGATACAAAGTTACATGACATACTTTGAAGCATACAATTTTATTGGTAGTAAAAATCACAAAGATAAATAATTACTGCAAACATAATCAATAAAATTATACAAATCATTATGTATTAATTTATTCGTCTACAAATGGCACGAGACAATTTGGTCGCTTGTACATATGGGTAGCGTAGCACACAGGATACGCCTGAAATAAATGTTTTTCAACGCTGAACTGAGCTAAAATAAAGTAGGTTGAATCTCTTTATCTATTAAACAATGTATAAATCTAGTTACTTATATTTCCATAAACAAACAGTTTAAAATAATTTAAATATCTTACATGCACTAAAGAAATAAAGTAACTTCAAACGTAGGAAATAATTACTACTATTCACTTAAATATTCAACTTTACTTAAGTTCAGGAGTATGCAAATGTATTGTATAATGTATGCAGTGCGTATGTGCTCGTCAAGGTTCCCAAAAGTTACGACAGATCTTAAGAAACTCAGTCCGAAGATTATGTCATCTGCAGCTTATAGATTCCTTTGATTTGTAATATATTGTGATTGAATTTAATCAAAACATATTAGTATGTAAAAACATCGGTGATTGAAACTTATAGTTTTTATAAAATTAATTTTATTTAGAAAAAACTTGCTTTAGGTGTCGTAATATTATCAATTCAGGTTTTTTGTAATATTTATTTATTAAGTACCTATAGTGCAGTTTAATAGGACATCATAACTCACAGACTCGGTTTCTATCTTAGTAAAATAAATATTTAAAGTTTGAATATCAGTCTTGCTACTACAAAAACAAAAGAAGATAAATTAAAAAAACTACTGAAATACACGTCTGTTTAAATTCAGTGAAATGATGCAGGCTTGTCTTGAGAAGGTGGTAGTTAATTAAAGCTTACAAATGCCTACATACTAAACTCTTGCGCCGTATAAGAAGCAATCATTTCTGATGCAATATTGTGATTAAACACCTACTCATTGCCTGTATTAACTTCGATTTATGACAACTAAACTTGATGTAAGTAGGATAGCATAACTTATTTAAATAATATAAAAAAAATAACAGTACTAGCCTTAAAATAAATTTAATACACGAGCGATGCCAGGCACACGCTTTCGTTCGCGTCTTAAAGTTATTTTTCTATCCCTCGGGAACAGTACTATTTGTCAGGATGAAAGGTGGTATGTTCTTTTTTGTACCCCTGACAACATGTATGCAAATTTTTATGATGATCGGTTAAGTAGTTATGACGTGAAATCGTAACAAACAAACAAACAAAGAAATAAACAAACATGCTCACTTTCGCATATTATAAGTTATAGTTAGGAATTAGGATGACTAAGTCTAACTCAGTACTAAAAGTGTCAAATAAATATTACTGTCTAAAAACATGACAGAAAGAAAGCTAAAACCAAACACAGTGTTGCAACTTTTTCAGGACAAAAAATGTACACACCACACACGTCACGCTTAATGCAAAATTTGTGTCGTCAAATAACTCAGGGGGACTGAATCTGGCCATTCATATACATGCAGTGGTCTCACGCTGCACCCAGTCAAAATACATTTCGACATATCACTTTTTATACAAAAAAATTAACACAATAGTGACTTTAAAGTTCATGCTACAATTTTATAGCTTACAAAAGAACTAATGGTCCGGTTAACCGCTTTGTTATGGGTTACAAATAACGCTACTATTTAGGGTTGGCGAACGGAGAAATTTTGTAACTGTGACATTTTTGGCAAGTATTTGTGTAATGCGTTTTTATTATTTTTCATGGCTGTGATTGTAATATTTTGTTGGTGTAATCGTGTTTTGTTTTGTTGCACTGACCTTTAATATTACTAAAAGATTTGTGAGAAAATAAAACGTCACAGTATAAAACAATTTCGTGAAAAATTAGAAAAAATTAAAAAAGTCCTTTTTTTTTAAGACTAACATCTATTATTATTAACCATTGTTTTTACTAGCTCAGTAAAAAACCAGGCATTTACCTAAGTGCATAAAAATATCGTTAAATGGAAAAAATAATTATTAATTTAAAATAAAAATATTAGTTTTCCCATGCAGCTAACATTTTCCAACTATCAACCTATCACACAAAGTGCAGGAAAAACCATAAACAAACAAATAGAGTCAACCCTATCCTTGTGCTATATTGTTGACGCCAACAATGACAGGTCGTCAGGTTGAGTAACATGATCACATGTGTATGAGTGTGTGTGTGTTTGCACGTATGCACACACACAGTAGCAATATGAAACACTCGTCATTCGTCGTCATAGATCAGTTACTGTGTGCTTATGTCAATGGATTGATTGTTTGTCTGTGAATGAATGTTTTTATGATACTAAGTAGTAGTAATATTTAAGTCGACTAGACTAGACTTTACTACTGAGGTGTGTAACATCAATCTTATTGGTAATCACTAATCACCCACTAATTTTCAAAATGTTATTTTTAATATGCTTACATTACATGACGCCTGTAATCCCCGAAGGGAATCCCACTTTTCACCAGTTATGTTTGAGTGTGTTGTTATGTTTTGTTGTTGTTAAATCCCATGTAACAGGTACAGCTTATTGCCATCAAACGGCCCAACAATCGACTCCGAGCTGCTACTGAGAAATCTCTGATGGAAAAACCCAATAACACTTTTCCCGATCTGGGAATCAAACCCAGGTCCTCATGGTCAACAGTAGCGCTGGCGACCACTAGACCACGAGGCAATCACGCCCTAATTCTCAAAATGCTATTTCTTATATTAGAATTTGTTAATAGAGATGTTGTGATAAATTTTTGTAAAGACATATAAATGATGTTCAACGACCTTTGTTGCCAACAGTACCAAGTAACCGAACACGCATTGTTTTACCCGAACATTTCCGAATACAAGTATTAAGGCCGACGGAAGAACATTATTTCTGTATATCTTTTCAGCCATTATCTTTTCCGATTCGCTAGAAACGCTCATTCCGGTAGGATATAATGAACAAGATCTTGTGCCAGACAAAATTCAACCTTATCAGAATCCATAAAAATATTTAAAAATTCTGAGAAATCAATGAACTGTGTGTGAAGTTGATTGGGTTGATTTTTCAGTGTCGATGAAAATCGATTGAAAAATTAATATTGCATTTAAAAAAACTCACTGATTGATAGTGTTGCGTGCTGTATATTGTTTTTAACATTAATATAATGTGTTTATTACCTTATCGTTCGAGTTTTGACCTTAGTTTGGCTCTAGTAGATAGCAACAATGAAACGGCTGTATTTTCGGTTTAACACACGTATAAAATGATATGCCAGTTAACATTTTGAAAGTTAACTCAATGTGCAATATTCGTATGAATTGCTCAACTAAAGTTAATTGAAAAACTGTTATATGTGTAAAATTGCTAGATTTTTACTGTTCTCTTACATTGAAATTGGATACGAAAATTGTTGTAATAAATATTTAATTAATTAACGCTTGTAATTCTGTTTTGTTTCGCAATGTTTTACGTCTGCGAATGTACTTAGAAAAAAATGCTAATTAAAGTATGATACAATTTTAATACACAAAATTATTGTAGGGTCTTTTTTTATAAAATATGAATTGATATAAAATCAGTGTCGTATTCGCTTAAAAGTATTTATATTCCTGTAATAAAACAAAATCTCGTGATGAAGTTGTTTATTTACATACAGAAAATTTCACCTGTTACTTTCAGATAAACATGTAAGTAGGTAACTATGAAACCAGTAATTTATACAAGATTAGCAATCGCTTGATGAACATGACATTTTTTGTACCGCACCGCAGATTTCCCTGATGTAGTCACGAGATGACACAAATACCGTATACATGACACACTTTAATTAAAACATAAATATATTAAACTATTTCAGGAATTTGAAAAGAGATCTTTTTGCCGAAAAAATGCAGGCAGATTTTTTTTTAAAAATCTTAAATAATATGTATGTCAAATGCTAGCTTCATTTGATACCTCTTGAGTATAACACTTTAAAAAAATACATACAAATTTAAATCTTGGCACATTCGACTAAAAGTAAACACCGAAAACCATACAATTTTAAAATAAAAGTAAAGCCCTTCTCGGTTCTCAGTACAATAGATGAAGCCTAGCATCTGTTTATTAATGAATAAAACACACAGTAGGCACCTGTTTGCTTTCGCCATTACAATTAGCGACGCGCGCGCCGCTTACGAAACCGAGGACTGACGACAACGCCCGAGCGTTGAAAGCGCAACATCAACGTCATATTAAAATATTCGTAGTGTTGTGTAAACATCAGTCTCTTGCATTTTATGTTGCTGATAAAATGTTTTTTATGGGAACTTGTACGTATTTTTATTGCTCACACCCTTTTTTCAAAAGAATTCCTGTAACATGCCAAGTTCCATTTCTTTTCATACAAAGTATATCTTGTTTACTTACAAAAATGTATGTAAGGTCTATTTAAATCTTTGTTTGCAAATGATGTAATTTCCACTTAAATAAACATCAACTTTATGGAAGTGTAAATAAAGTTGATTGTAGACTGACTAGCACTGTTGAAAAAGTTATTAAAAATATAAAGTTGTAGCGCAAACTGAACCTTATATGTAGGCATTACAGTTGTTTTTACTAAAATTCATGTTTGTTTACATATTTGGGAAATAAATTACGAACGCAGTATTCGTAATTTTGCATGTAACATTTCAACTGGTGGCAATTTTATTTCAAGTTTTTCAGTTTATAATTTACTAGAGACGCTCCCCTGTGAGAGAGACATTTATGTATTATATGTACTCGTAAGTTTAATATTAATATAAGATAAACATAAACCTTCCGGAAATACATTCTCTTAGTAACGTTGAAAACCGCATTAAAGTCTGTTGCGTAGTTAGACAGACAGACGCAAAAAGCGACTTCAATTTATATTATGAGGAAACTGCCTTCACTATGCCTGAGAGATATCAAGTCAGAGACCCATCGGTTGCATAAAAACTCTGACACCAGGTTAGTCACTAACCACACGAAAAATAATAATATGCAAAGATAATGAAGTAAAGTAATAAAATAAATAAATCTAAGGGAAAAATAACCCTAACCACAGTAACCACACCATATCATATAAAAATAATAACCCAACAAACTTCAAACCAATAATGACTGTTAAAGTTTAATTATCAGCAGTTCATTCAAACATTTTCGTAAAACAATCGCTAGTTAAGTCATTAAACCTTACAGTAGATACAAGTTCCTTTAATAACTTGCAAACCACGAAATATGTAGTTATATTGAACAGTCATAAAGTATATTACAATCGTTAGAAATTAATAGTTCGATAGCTACTCGTGTTGAAATAGCGGGAAGCAATCGTTTTTTAATTAATATAGCTTTGTAGTCATTATAACTACAAGCCTCTATTTATAAGGTTAGTTAATGTTTAACGAATTAAAGTTACGACTTTTGGAATCTTGTTAAATATCTATGAATTTTTGCGTGTTGATTACATAATATTATTTTAATAAAAATAAAGGAAAATACGCAAAGAAAACCTTTTTACTATTTCAACGAATTGCTTGACTTCTGTTAAGAAAAAGTAAGCAAAAACAAAAATTACCAACATGTCTATTTCTTTTTCAAGAAACCTCTGTTAATGTTACTATTAGCTTGTATCATCCAACTGCTGCACAAAATAAACGGACCACTACATTAGCCCTGCAAGCTTACCATGACCACAATAGAAACGGGTTTTGTCGACGGAAGAATAGACAAAATAACAGATAAACAATGACAATCTGTCATTTTGTCTATTCTTCCGTCGACAAAACCCGTAGAAAGCCCGTTTCTATGGTTGTCATGCTACGCGTGCAGGATCGCAAGCAATGAAAGAAACTTCTAGGTAAAAAAAAAAAAATATCATTCTTCGCGACAATATCAATAAAAAAAATTACTCTCAAATCTAAAATCAACATTACACATCAAAATTACTCTCAATCATTGAACTGTAACACTTCCGAATAAAAACGTTATTCCGAATTGACACGTAAATAATTCGATCTAGGAACTAAACTTAAATAAATCGGAAGCTGAAGTGATCTTGAACATTTTGTACCAATTCGTGTAAGGAAATTGAGTGTCCTTGTGTAAGTACAAAAAAATGTTTGTTTTGTACTACATACGACAATGAAATGTGTGAAATAGATTGACCGATTTATCCATTTTGTCGATGACTCATCTGTACACGTACACGCGGCTACACATCAAGCTATACATTACCAGTATAAGCTGACCTCGCGTAGTAAAGAAATCCCATACAATGCGAGATCAGCATAAACTGGATGTGTATAGCTTGATGTGTAGCCGTGTGTACACAAACAGAAATGCACGCCTTCTTCCTATGGGACTAGGCAGAAATGATATAAAGTCACCTGCTACGATCCTTAAATTCTCCTTTTGATTCGGTTACGTGAATACATCTGCTATCTAATTACGTAACATATTTTCGGAAACGATTACGACTAATCAGTTTCATTTTGACAGTTCAACAACATTCATTGCGTTACTTACGTTGTTGAGCAGATTTCTTTTCGATCTTATGAAGCTATGGATTAGCAATCTGTTTCAAAACGATTCAGATTCTGATTGATCGTGTATTATGCAATTAAGGTACTGGACACGCACGCCGCGCGCCGGTTAAGAGTAGGGACCTGACCTTTCTGAAGAAAATCACCAATAAGGTAGGTAGGTAGGTATCTAGGGCGTCCCCTCCCGGTGTTTCCACTCACATCTGCCTTGTAAATACCTCACCACACACACTCATATTCTTTACTAATGTTATAAGCGTGATTGGGACTCGAGGTTGAATAAATTAATGAACTGATTTCGATGTAAATCTAAATAGGTGGTTTCGTCAAGCAGTTTTTTCCTCAAACAGTTTCTTACGAGCACAAATATTTCTTAAATACAGTTTGTTTTGATTTGTCTGTGGTTAAAAAACACAACAATTTTGGTAAGCATGCGAAAATTGTTGCACATTAAAATGACGTAACTACGTCAAGAAAACAGACGTGAATATAGAAAAATTGTTAGGTATCTAGAACACATTAAAATTCAGGAATAAATTATAACATAATTATATAATATTGTAACTTATAAATCAGAAACATACTTCATGAGATACTTTTATTTATAATCATCTTCACCCGGATCTCGAAACCAGTCCTTGTTTAGATCATCAAACAGCCTTCGATACGATGGTGACATTTTTGGAATATTAATATAATTTTATGTATAAAAAGTCTACTAGAATCTTTAGAAACGATCACATTACTCTTTATGTAATGTAGAGAAAAATTGCAATATTAATTTCACGTTAATTTTAAGCAAAATTTTTACATAACATAACGCTCTGTTTTAACGAAGGATTAGACAGAGATGTACTCATAGTAGGTATATATCAAGCTATATATTTCCAGTATAAGCTAACCTCTCATTGTACGAAAATCCTATATAGTATAGATGAATATGTAGCCGTGTGTACCACATTTCACTACACCCATCACTACACCCACATTTCACTAGTTGTGTTAAGAGTGTGTCGGTTTCATTTTATGTATTTTTTTTCAAATACTTCATTTAGGAAACGATTCGAACGGAGGAGCTCGTGGCTAAGTAATAACAGTCGCATGGGTTGATCCATCAGGTTAAGCTACGCATGCCGCGGTCGGTCCGTGGATGGGTGACCATCTTTACATACCGAGACTCCTCCGTGCCTTGGAAAGCACGTTAAGCCGTTGGTCCCGGCTGTCATTTGTTGATCTTTGACAGTCGTTAAGGGTCGTCAGAAGCCTCAAGTCTTACCAAAGAGCATCGTATTACCCAGTTACTGGGTTGTGGAGGTCAGATAGGCAGTCGCTCCATGTAAAATACTGGTATTCATCTGCATCCGGTTAGACTGAAAGCCGACCCCAACATAGTTGGGAAAAGGCTAGGATTGACGTTGTTTTGGAAAAACTAGGAAAATTATGATGAAAGTGGAAATGTTAAGTTATAGGGAAATACTTTATGACACAATATTACACAATAGACACAAAGTTACAACATAGTTTTGTAAAAAAATTACAAGCTTGCTAATTCAATATTGATTTAGCAGATGAGACGATTGACGAATCATAAAATCAGAACTACCTCAACAAATTCGAATCTTAACTAATTAGTTAAAATAAACATCAATTAAATTGACACGTTTCAACTTTATAGCGATGTCAAAATCATTATTATTGAATTAACAATAATTATACGAACATACGTTTACCCCACTATTCAGTTTTACATAATGATCTCATTGGCATAGGACTCACATAAACAGGTCGAAATTATTCGAACTTTGGCATAATTTGCATAATCTCACATAGAATCACGCGCTCATTGAATGATCTCAAAAGTTTTTTCGATATTTTATTGTATTTAAAAAATATTTCATCATCTGCGTTCTTTTCCCAACTATGTTGGGGTCGGCTTCCAGTCTAACCGGATGCAGCTGAATACCAGTATTGTATTTTAAATGGAGCGACTGCCTATTTGACCTCCACAACCCAGTTACTGGGTAATTCGATACCCCTTGGTGAGACTGGTTGTCAGACTTTTGGGTTTATGACGGCCCGGTACACGACTGCCAAAGATCCAAGAATGACAGCCGGTACTAACGACTTAACGTGCTTTCCGAGGCATGGAGGGGTCTATGTATGTAAAGATGGTCACCCATCCACGGACTGACCGCAGTATGCGTAGCTTAACTTGATGGATCGACCCGTGCGGCTGTTATTACTTCGCCACGAGCTCCTTTTATTTTCGTTTCGTTGTCACCGTCATCCTTTTTTTTAAATCGACCATTATCTAGTTTTAAAAGTGAATTAGGTAATCGAAATGTTGTTCTGTTATGGTTGATATTAGGTATAATTTCTGGTTTCTATATATTTTTTGTCTACTTCTAATCCACTACTGGACTTACGCCTTTGTGCAGATTTTATCACTTCTACTTTTATTCTAAATATTTTATTTCCTTTACAATATTTAACACAACTTTATTCTTACACTTTTATTCCTGTTTCATTTTCTAACACAGTGCCTGCACGAACTAAACATACTTTTTTTTTGGTTAGAAAATTATCAAATAACTTCTCTCACTCTGGGTGGAGAGGGCGTGTCAGACTCTTACTGACTAAAACCCACCCGTATTCCTCCAGTTGCCTGTGTGTTGCCAGGGGCCACGGTATCCCTTTCGGACTTTCACGCGACCGACCCTAGCAGGCATCAGCCTTAAACTAAATATACTTCAAACGAGGTGCCATGTTTTTCGACAATTTAACGAAACGTAACCAATATAGGCGAAATGTGGGTGTACGTACTATAGATACACCTCTGGACAGGCCTACGGGGCCCAAGGCGTGATGTTATGTTATGTAACCACCTTTGCATCCACCTGTAACTAATAATATCTTAATTTTCATCGCTAACGATACAAATGCAAGTATCGATATCAAATTTCAATAAAAAATTGATCCCGAAATATCGACACAATCGAATGGACAAATGTCCATTCGATTGTAATTAATCAAATATATAATTAAAGCTCTCATTACATTCAAAACCAGTTCTAACCTTATTATGATGAAAGTGATCGTCAATTTATATTTAACTAGTTACCCACCCTGCTTGCACGGTTATCAAATTGACAAAAAATGGAGGTTTCTTTATTACGTGGAAGTTTATTATTAATGGTCGCTTGACGTGTCAACACGTCGGGTCAGGGTTCGCAACAAGTCAATCTTCATCCTGAGGATGCCTCGTTGAGAGGTGAAACACGTGTCACAGGGTTCTTTATGACTCCTTAAGAACAGTTAAGCGGATTAGGTTACTAAATATACGTCATCTATTGTTATTTTTTGTATTATACACATAAACCTTCCGGATGAAATGTTCTAAATGATGGAGAAAACCGCATCAAAATCCGTTGCGTAATTTAGAAGAACAACGCGATCACACAGACAGACACGAAAAGCGACTTTAATTTATAATATGTATAGATTTTGATTTCAAACTTATACGCCTTCGGGCTCAAACGAAAAGAATCGTTTTCGTTTTTATTAGACAAGAAATTCGTTGTGATTAATAATTGGAAATGTATTAATTGTCAGAAAAAAATGTACAGTGATTAGTAATTTTTGAAGTTATTTTAATGAATGGAAAGTTACATAAGTTTTAGATTTGTTATAATAATTAATATGTTATTTTATTAAAACTTGTAGTGTTCCGAACTAAAAAAAAAAGGCGCGGTACTTTTTTCTATCGAAGTAACATTCGTGAGATACAGAGAAATCTATGTACAGCGAGACAGCATTGTACTCATATACGTTATGAGTAAAAGTTTTTTTTTTTTACATTTTTTATTATTATTTTTGTTACATAATACAATATTGTAAAAGGATAAAAAAAAATACTTATACAGTTTTGAATTAGCTAATAAATGATTACAATAAAGCTTTTGACGCTAATATATTATTAACATAATGAATAACAAGCACGCCATTAACTATATACAAAATTATACATACAATTTTACATAAAAGTAAGAAGTTAAACAAAAAATTTGCTTTAATTAATACACATTATAATTGAAATGATAATAACACAAACTGCATTCTCCAAAATTAAATGTCAACTGTATACTACAGTCTGCATTGTTAATTAATATATTAATTATCACAGGCCAATTTGATGGCATAGAAAAGGGGATGTCAATTCTATACGAGTATAAACTACAACATAAAAACAAAGAAATAGGATTACATAACATAAACTCTAAAAAAAGTATGCAAATTCGTCAATAAAAGCATTGCTAGCAATTGCTAGCTAAACCAGCCAATAAACTACCTATGTATACGTAGTTTAAAAATAAAAAGTTCTTAATTCAAAATAAAGTTGTTGCTAGGTGTCACGCACCGGTACGGTTCGCCATTCAAATTAATCGAACAATTTTATGTTTGTGTGACATTAAGAACTCGTTATTCTTATTTTGGCAACACCTGACGACCTTTGTCGCGGCCTCCGGTCGCCAGTAAAACGGAATGCTACTATCAGATATTTTTTTTATTAATATGCTTATATTGGAACCAATGTTGGACCTATTTATATAAATGGTTATTTTTGTGTTTTGTTTGCCAACATTTGGTCCAGTATTGGTCAAATAGTCAGCTGGTTTGTAAAAGTCAGTTCCGTCTTTTATCACGTTTTAGTATCGGTTGAATGCGTGAGCATTATAAATGAATCAATTGTATTTTTAGGAAATGATCATGCACGAGTCCGAATGTTTAAAAATAAAAACCATTAGGTATTGGCTATAATTATTTTTATTTGAATATTTTATTGAAATATTTGTGTCTTCAGAATGGCCTAAAGTCAATATAAACTGGGGTTCATAAATTATTATAACTTTTTAAATGTTAATGTATTTCTTTCGTAACCATCTACTTCCGGTTAACTTTTATAAATTTAAATACTTCCGTTCAAAATGTGAAAGATACAAAATTTGTTTCAAAATTTCAGAAACGCAGTGGTTGCTCTTGAGCTAGAAACAACATTATCAAAAAATATGGCACACTTAAAATATCCTTTCTATCTTAAACTCAATTACTGCTTGAATCTTACGTTTACTCGTAATAAAAAGATACACTTTTCACCTTGAAAAAAAAATGTTGCTAATCTAAATAAATAATTAAATAATTTCGTATAAAGTCACATCAAGTTCCATACAATGCCATACACAAAAATAAATTAAATAAAATGAAATAAAACAAATCCAATCCGAAAGAATGAATGAATAAATCCTCTGCTTCTCTATATTCATTTGTTTTAAATGACTAAAAGGCAGAAACAATTCCAAACCGCACTTTAGATCTATTTGCATGTAAAAGTGATTGTATGTTACTATATTCAGGTGTTCTAGATTCAAAGGTTAGGCTGTGGTTACCGTGATGTATGATAGCCGCCTTGACATAGTGTATCTGATGAGTTCAGATTACTAGTCGATGCACTGTGGTCTAATTTGTATTGTGATTAGAGTAACATCGTCAAAATACTGTCAGTATGAAAAAGTCACTATATCGACTCGCAATTAAAGAAAAACTCATAAACGACGCAACTAGTATTAATCTCAATCTAAAGGGATTATTGTGAGTTTGTGACTTTATAATTATTATTGTGTTGAAAATTTAAGTTTTCTTGTGAAGTAAAAATATAGTCTACTGAATTTTTATGTAAGAAAGGCCTACTTGTTTTAATTTTGGGATTTCTTATCACTAATAAAAACCTCTTTAGGTTTTAAACAATTAAACAAGATTTCATATAAAATCAATAATCAAGAGGATACTGCCTCTAGCTGTGCTAACACGGCCATTACTGACAAAAGTAACTAATTAGTCAATAAATCTTTTAAATAATTAATTCGCACATTAAAACCGCAAATTAAAGCAGATAAATGAGTTCATATACCGGTGAAATCGCACATAATCATGACATAATATTCGTATAAAAATGATTTGATATAAATATTCATATACACGTAGTTATGTGAGATGCGCTAACAACGGTTATTCAACTTGGAAAGTAAGAGAAAAGTCTAGAAATTCACGTCGAAATACAAATGTCGTGTTGTATGAGCGCATAGACCGTAACGATCATGTACAAATAATAACAAACCTTAATCACGAAGTTATAGAGTACAAATTGGATATGAAGTTACAAGAACGTAAACAAGAAAGTCAAAAAATATGTAAGCGGTAATTATTATTTTATTGCGAATTTAAATGTCGGTACGTAAATATTTTCTTGGCTTGTTTAACATGCGTATAATAGTGTGCAATGCATCAAAATAACATTAAAAATATGATTGAATTTTGAAGACATGGTTTCTTTTTTATCAATTGCGCTGGTTGAAGATTCGCGAATCGTATTTAGTAAATACTTCGTAAAATAATTAGCACAATTGAATAGAAATTATACCACTGCACAATGAGACGAAATTACGACCTGATGACCGACAAAAAATGACACTTGGTCACGACAGATTCTTTATCAAACGGTTTGAATTTCCCACTGTGCACTGTGTCGACACGACACGCTCGTGTCCAACTGTGTCGACACTTTCATCCTTTTCAAGAAAGCCATTGTGATTCACTTACTGTGAACATTTTGGGATGCATAAAAATGTTGTTTTTGGTCTTTTTGTGTAGCTATTTTAGACTTGTTTGGTCGGTTGCTTGACGCAGTCATACTAGCTGAGTATTTCGAGGTACAAGTCCAATATTTTCATAATGTGACAGTTTAACTTTCAATATTTTGTACAATCTTCTGAATTCTGCTACCTAATAGAAGTCGAAATCGAATCGATAGAGCAGAATCTTAAAAACATATTCAAAGGTAGTGTAGATTATTGTGATCTTGTTTGCAATTTGAAATTGTGTACAGTTCAACAAGACCCATAGATAGTTTTAATAATCGAATTAAGAAGATAGATCACAGCATAATTATATGCAAAAATGTTTATTTATTTATTTATTTATTTATTTTATTATTTATGTACACACAGTAAAATTGATACAAATACGACATAAACATAATTATGAGTACAAAGGTACTGCTTATTTCTTAAGAAATTTCTTCCAGCAGACCTGCGAAAGGAGAAATGAGAAAGAAATGTAGACAATAGTGTGTGAGAACAAGAAGAGTAAAATACAAATATGCGAAGTCTTAAACTAAAATATCAAAATAAACCTACACGTATAACGTAATAAATTGACATATACTTAAATAAATACATAAAGCTTAAATATATATAAACATACATACTACAGGTATATAAACACTCACAGTTGAGAGGAAAGGTAATGCTCTTTTACTTTATATTTAAATTGAGAAACAGTTTTTAAATCACGGATGCTAGGCGGAAGTGAGTTCCACAATCTTACTGCATGGACAGAGAATGAATAGGAATAGTAGCTTGTTTTATGAGGATGAGATTTAATGTTCTTCATTTCAATAAGTCTCATTTCACAAATCCCATCTAAACATCAGACATGAGAGTACCTAACTGTAATAATAGTCGGTATAGTCACGAAGAACTGCATGTACAGGTGAAAGGTGCATCCTTACGCAATCCGCGACTGTACCTAATTGTGTCTGTGAATCATTTGTGACATAATATTGACTTATGACGTTATAGTTCTGAGTTAAACACGCTTTCGGTTTATCGGTTTTGACGTGCTCGGAAAAGTCACGATGGTCCAAAAGAGAATGAAAAAAAAAAGACGGCAATTCAACCACTTCGGGTAAGGAATGATAAAAGTGATTCAGTAAATCTGTTTGATGGGCCTAAAGAGGTATTTACCTACTAAGTTAAAAACACAACTAGAAAGACATTATTAATTCTTAAAAAGAAACAAGCATCTTTTATTTCAGTGTCCAATAGAAATGTATTTGTATAAACAAAGTGGTTATTCTATTTTTCTTTTTTCATACCAAAAACCGTTCAAAATGATTTATTAATCGGCTTTGAGACGGCGGCCGATTTGTCAGTGAGGGATTAGTTTGTCTGGCCGTCTGTCGGGAGAGTTGCGTCAGTGACATGCGCTGATGTTTTATTAATAATATTAAACTAACAATACCGTAAGTACTCAGTGTGAAAGGCGGTATTTTTGGAAGATTTAAGAACATCAATATACCAGAATCAGGTATTTTTTCCGGTAATTTTCCAAAAAACTCCGAAAAACTCTTATAGATTAATTTATTCTAGAATCCTTGACTTTATCTTAGAAGTGAACTTGTTCTGCTTTAGATAACACCTTGGCGTTTGATCAAATCAACTACTGGCAAGCAATTCCTCAGAATTAAAATATTTTTATTGTATCTCTACCTTTTGTATCTTTGCCCCCACTTATGAATCCTAAAATATTATGGATGAAGATTGGAAAAGTATAAACACAAATATTACAACGCCGAAGTGTTTCTATACGTATATAGATGATTTATTAACTGTCTGATTACAAAACTCTAATCACAGAATCATACAATATAGTTACGTAATAATACATTTTTATATGACATTTCATCCTATAATTGATGACTCGATAATCAATGGTATATTAAGTAATGTCAATCAATACAGAGGAAGTGGACGCCGGAACTAAACTCGGGTCATGATCGACGTGACTGTGGTGGGAATGATTTGGAACGATGATGCTATTGTTGGAATTGGGGACAGGGCTTGTGATGAAAGAAAGTATTTTTTTGGAATTGTGTAGAATGATTTCCATGGTGAAGCTTAGGCCCGTATTACAGAACCTCACTCAAGACTCAAGCATTATTTAAAACTAGTTTCAACCAATTAAAAGGCTTTAATCGAGTTTAAGTAATGATGATTAATGCTTAAGTATTGAGTGAGGTTCTGGAATACGGGCCTTAGAGAATTATCAGAAAAAGTGAGCATTGAGATGTGGATTTCTTAAATGGCGAAACGAAAGATGACGAGTGATGACTTGGCGACTTATCATCATGAGAAACGTTTTCTACGCAACACAAAATAATAGTGGTTATTTCAAGATTAGGATGTGAGAAAAATATCAACATAATCATAAACACAGTCATTTTAAATACCTATCCCAAAAGAAATCGAACCAGCTTTCACGGCTCGATTGATCTCACACATCAAACTTATCGAACTATTATACGAAAACATCTAATCGGAAATGTAACAATTGAAATCAAACTCTATTCTGACAAGTACAAAGTGTTTAATTGATTGATAAGGGCTTTTAATAAATCATTCGATAGCCAGGCATGACGTGTGATGGACACCATTATGAGAAGAAAAAAAATTACATGTGGATAGTTTGAGATGATACCTGATTACTGTTTTCGGGTGTACGATGAGCTATTTATCTCAAATTGGCCGGTTTATGATGAAGCGTCAATTTTTGTTGCTGTCACAGGCAGGGATTTGGTTGAAAACATTTGGGTGCCAATATTGTTGTAGAGATTTCTTTATGCATTTGCCTTAATTTTATCAGGTACCTATTAATAACTAAATGCGTTCCATCGTAATTAATAAATAATTACGATAGGAGCAATACTTAAGAAATTAATATATACAGACGTTTAACATTATAAATTGTATCTAAACTAAAATAGCAAAATGTTCCTTATTTACGGACTACATTGACTGTTTTCATGGTCTCTGTGTCGCCGTAGGCCATGTTCCGAATTACATAAGCATTTCTATAATCCGTTGTCATACACCCAAATACGTACCTGTGTTTCTGTGAAAGTATCTTGTGATCGATTCATGAACATAATTTCGTTATGATGCCTCGTTGCATAATGATTATATGAAAGATTTACGGCTATCAACTGCATTCTGTTTTTATTTGCATTCTATAACGATTGATGTACATATTTGTAGATACGAACATCTTGATGATTTTAGTTATGATACGACTTTTTATTTTACTATTTCTTTTGATATGATGTCTGTATATGTTTCCGGTTCTTTAAATCGTAATTGCATATTTTAACTACTAAATTGAAAGATGTCGCTGGTTTTCTTCAGAGCAGGAGTAATCAAATTAATTTACCTACTATTAAGTTATTTTTACATCGATGACATGCTATCATTAATTTGTAAACGTAAGGTGCTCTATAGAGCACCTTACGTTTACGTTGACGTTTAATATATTAAACGTCAATCTCTACAGCTTCGTCACTAAAATACTAATGAATTTCCTTTGTTTGTTTCAGGTACCTATCACTTTTTCTCAGAATAATGGTAACACTAGCCACTAAGGAAGTACCTGTGGTGTCACAAAAATGGCCGCCAAAGGGAAGAGCCCTCCAATATCGATGCGTCGATGCACTCGGAATAATAAAGTCGTATGTTTAGATAGTTCGGGGAACGGCTTGTGTGTTTGACTGTACTTCGAAGTACAGTCGCGTAGACGAGTGCAATGGTGGTTTTACGAGGGGAATCGAAATTAAATCGGTGATAAAAACAATCGAATCGAATAACGGATGAATTTTGATGATTTGAGTGTTGCGTTGATTGAAAAACTTGACTTAAACTAGCACAAAAAATCTACGATGCATTTATAACAATCAGTGTTAAAATTATAAATTGAATTATCAACGTCAAAATGTTGAAAAAGTTTCATAAAATATTAAGTCACAAATCCACAGGAAAAAATGAATCAATGACGGTCAAGTGACATTCGTTACAAAATGGAATCTTATCTAACTCTATGTGTGAGTATCGTGACATTTGATGACGTGACAAGCATGCGCACACACACAAACACACGTGTTTATATGCCGCCTGCATGCCAATCAGGTGAAATTTGTGTTATATATAAAAATGAGGCGATTGCTAACAGGATATTGTAGTCTAGAAGGTTTTTAAACGAACTAGATTGTGTATTTTTTTAAGTAAACGGCCCTTTGCACTTCTGAGGTCAAACAAAACAAATGAAACAATATAAAACTTGGTATTTTTATGAACCTTTTCACCAAGATGCTTATAGAAAAAGGTTATATTTTCCTACATGAGCCAATATACTAACTTTTCCTCTCACATATGTTAATGATACAGGCTGCATGTTTTTACCTAAAAACATTTGGTAACCCACGCTACCATTTATCACCAAGAGTTTTTTAGGCTGCCAACTTAAAGCTTTCGGAGACAGGTGCGACGTGATTGTAGTGAGACAATTTCTATGTCACCTGTCCTGTCGCAGGGACAGAGAAAAAAAATTACATGTTTTTTTTGCCTAGAAATGTGTTACAATTTCAACGCCAAAAACAACATTTCCAAAAAAAATTGTCCTTGACAAAGAACTACCAGATTTATTACCCGCAGCAAACCCTCATCAAGATGAATCACTTGCGTGTATCACAATTGATACAATCATTTATCTAGACGACAGATACAACTTGTCCTACTAAAAGTACAATAAATGTTTTTTTTATTCAAACTGATCTCTCCACGCGATCCAAAATGGCAAGTTAAAAATCTGTAGGCGACAAAGTAGGAGTTAATTCATTGCTGGTAAAAATGGAGAAGTCGGTATATGTACTATGTAAATGTCAGTGGAGCAACTTCATTAGGTACATGTTATAGGTACTGGAGATGTAAAAATTAAGTTTTTTGAATCAGAACATGATATTTAAGACTTTGTTTTACATTTTAATAAGGATACACGATGCGGCTGATCCATAAATTCAAGAACAGGCTATGCTTTGAGCATCTCTCAGGGATCGAGGTGATCCGGCAGATAACCAAAGTTGTCGACATAGTTCACTGATTAAGCAATCTAAAGTGGCAATGGACCGGCCATATTTGCCGTAGAACCTATGACCGTTGCGGTAGACATGTTCTTGAGTGGAGACCGCGAATCGGCAAACGTAGGATTGGACGCCCTCAGGCTTAGTGGTCTTCGCAGGGGCCTGGTAGCAGCTGGATGACAGTTGCCGAGAATCGAGCTGAATAGCGTGCTAATGGAGAGGCCTATATCCAGCAGTAGATTGCTATAGGATGATGATGAGGATGACTCATGTTGATTTATATTACAAACATAATTTGATGTTATTATTTAAAGTTTTCACATCTTCCTTTCCAAATGCTTCAAAAACTTGATTGTTTAGGGGATCTTTTGGGCCAGTAGCTTCAGCCTTGTAAGAAACATAATAATATGTAGTTGTTGTAAACCTAATTTATAATTTCAGCTAATAGTCTTCTTTCTAACCAGTATGAGTATCATCAGTACTATCATTACAGATCTTTACGCCAAGTTACGCCACAAATAATAGTTTTACGCCAAGTCGGACTGCCTACAAAAATTACGTCGTCTATATAGTCACCACAGGACAACCTGTACTTTGACGCAGAGTCCTCAGTCATATCTTCTACAATCAATCTGCCTAGTCCCAACTATATTGGGGTCGACTTCCAGTCTAACCGGATGCAGCTGAATACCAGTATTTTACATGGAGTGACTGTCTATCTGACCAGTAACTGGGTAATACGATACCCCTTGGTACGACTGGTTGTCAGACTTTCGGGCTTCGGACGACCCGTAACGACAGTCAAAGATCCACGAATGACAGCCGGGACCAACGGCTTAACGTACTTTCCGAGGCACGGAGGAGTCTCGGTATGTAAGAACTGCCACCCATTCACATACCAACCCTGGCAAGCGTAGCTTAACCTGACGGATCGACCCCTGCGGCAGTTATTACTTAGCCACGAGCTCCTCCAGTCATATATTTTAGAAACTACTATTATATGATACATCATGTTTTTATTAATAAGTGTTCCACTTACAATCCTTTTTTCTCAACACATCACTGCAACGCTATGTGTGTTATGAGCTCACACATCGGCGACATTCTTTACTTTACCATGGTTCCCATTGTAAATAGCTCGCAGTAATGTCATCGGTTGAGGTAATACTTAGTACACGTGATCTGTAATCAATCATGCTGTATGAGGAAAGTCTTAAAGTCAAGGTCATTGGTAATTGCAAGCAAAAATATTGAAAAAAAAAAAGTATTAAAGTACTTCCCACGTTGCCTTTGGTATTGGGGAAATATTTAAAGCTATTTTTTAATTAATGGCTGATGTTAAAGCAACTTGTTTCGTATGTTGTTATATGGTTTTGGGAAGTCCTGATTACCTGAAGGGTTCTGTTATTTCCAAGCTTACTTACTAGGTTTTTCCATTACGGTTTTTTACCGACATTGTTATCAAGACCTGTATATTCCCTTAAATATTGCACAATAATCAGCATTTAATGTTCAAACTGTTAGGTCGCAGGGACACCTTTACTCTGTGAGAGGGATAATGCCCCATAATCCATTATACACCACGCGGACCCAGTGTGGGTCGGTGGATGTCACATGTCTTCGAATTTTTGGTTCTAGGACATGCCGGTTTCCTTACGACGTTTTTCTTCACCGTATTGAGAGCAGTGGTCATGAAATTATTTACACAAAATGCCCTTTTCTACCTCCTTAAATATTACTAACCTGTTATTGCACCAATTCTGATCAAAACCTTTTCATAATTGAAGAAGAATTTATTGTTTAATTCTACGTATTGATGATTGTCTAAGTTTCCTCACAAAGTTAACATAAGCCTCTGTTCTACTCTTAATTTTAGTTTTTCGTCAATCAAATAATATAAATTTAACATTCACAAAAAATCCAAGTATGTTATACGAAGTACAGTTACGTTCAATAGTTACCTATCCAATGGTCGCATTACGTATGCACAACATGCGCGCGATAACGGTGCGCTACCGAATCGTCACGCCATCGCCAGTTACTGCTCAAGTTTTGTTTGTATGTTACTGTTTTAAATAGTATCGATAAATAATATGTGTAATGCCAAAGGTAGAAAGGAAAATGTGACACAAAATGTGTCTGGGTCATTTTGCAATTGGCACCTAATTTTACAGAGGAAATCTTAGTGTGCCAACGAATTAAAGTGAAAAAACACAAAAAAAAAAAAAAAAAAATGTGCAAATGGTCAGCAGTAAAATAAATAGATATTGGCTTTAGTGTTTTTATTAAAAACCACATATGAATTCTTCGAAAGATCTTGATACTGCCAATATACCTGGAATAATTCATACACAAACCACATCGAGATTTTAGAAGAAATTCATAATTTTAAAACTGATTAAGATGTCGGTGGGTATGTCGTTTCTAGAATGCATTTACAGCAAAATAACAGCCATCTTATAAGAACTCTGTATTGAACTTAATGTCCCAAATCCTTTAAAGTACCGATACCTAATGGTTGTAAGTTTTTCTTTGGCGCCAACCAATAAAAAAGTAACAGTTTTTTAAACTTAACATCTTTAACTACAAAAATTATAAGTTGAGATACACTTGGAAACCGTTGCCAAGGAGAAGTAGGTACGTACGTATATAGAAACTGGTTGATATTTCGAACTGCATCTAATATCTAAACTTGTTTTAGTGTACTAGACTAGACTTACAAAAACGATGACATGGGTTTTGTTTTATAAATATATTTTGAATATCACAATAAGGTTTTAGGGAAAGACAAACTGTAAGAGTTGTCGAGAAAATTGGAAAATTGGGGAAAAACTGAAAGTGCTTTTTTCTATGGAATTTTGTATTAATTGGGACAGCTACTGTTCAATAAAGTAGATAATATTACGATTAGGGTAATAAAGTATAATTTAAATTCTACAGTGGGTATGTATCGTGCCTTAAAATAACCCGCGTTAAAAGTTCGTTTGTTTAAAAGTAACGATAGTTTATATTCTGTATGTAATTGACTCAATATTGATATAATAATCTTCATAAAAAACTGCGGCTGAATATTTAAATTATTTTAATTTCAACAAAGTAAATATGAACAACATAAAAGTTCCACCTTCATCTAGCAAATAAATCATAATTCACGTAAAAATTACCAAATACAGTCAAGCATAAAATGTTCGAACATTTTTCTACTTCATATTCATTACATAAAACCTCTTTTTCATTACATCAACGTTACCCAAAGTAATTCTCAATTGAAAAAGAGAAAAATAAATCTCAATCCACTTGCGTAGGTACTGAACTGTAATAAGTAGACAATGATGATTTGTTTTATTTTTAAACTTAGTGAACTGACACCGATCTATTAAAGTTATGCAATAGTTAATTGAAATATACAAAGCTGAAATTGCTATTTATTAGAAGTCCATAAAACGTTGCACTTTCGATAAAAAACTAACTTTTCAGCCGTGAAACTATGTTGTTTGAGCTGAAAAATAAAAAAAATATTTTATGGCGCGTTTATGATGCCAGAATGTCTTGATGTTTTTTTGTTGTTAAATCCTAAAAAAAAGAAATTAGTAACTGTAGATAAAAACAAAAATTCTAATTGTTTTCACGAAAGTCGACACATTTACTCGGATCCCACTTGATGACTTGACTCGATCAAGCTGGATCCGAGTAAATTGTCGACTTTAAATTTTTATTTACATTATGTAAATTCCAACTAGATGTAGATGTACCACGTAAATTTTCTACGAAAACTAATCCATGACCACACTTACAATTCCGCAAACCTTTCAAGGAAAAACATTGCGAAAATCTCACAGGATCATATTTCGTACTTAGCAACAGTTATTTTTGCGATAACGTTAGTATTTGCGACGTTAACTGTATCTAGTAGTAGAATATTCTAAAGGCATGGTTATATTAAACTGCGCATCACACGGCGCACAGTAAAGCGCTCGCCGACGCGTATCAGTGACGTGGATCGCCAGTTAACTTCTATTTGTTAGGTAAGGGTGAGGTTATAGTGGGAAAAGCGAGTGAGACAGCGTTTTTACCCGACTGCGGCGAAGCCAAAAAAATTGGGTTACGTGATTGATCTGTATGTATGTATATCCGACCCTATGTTCCCTCGTAACTACTAAATGGCTAAACCGATTTTGATGAAGATATAGTTAGATTCGTCTATATTGCACGAGTTTCACTGGATATATTAAAATTAAAAAAAATCTAAATGGCGGATTTTTGGGGCCAAAATGTATGTATCTTTTGAATATTTCGGGCACTAGAATAAAAATAGATTATTGGTAGCAATCCATTTGAAAAGTTGAATAAGGAATAAATTTTAATCTACGTACCTAATTAGCCTTTCCTTTAACTGATTCCAGTATCCTCACAAGTTTCCTGGTTTATCAGAGCTAAAGTCATACGATTGACACTAGCACCTTCTAAATGTTTCGTTATAATTTTATTGCACACGTCAACTTTTAAGATAATGTTATACATTTTAATTGGTATTTCCAATATAGACAACTTGCAATTAACCTGTCATTATAATTATTGTCAAAACAGTCAAAACTGATAAACATTTGAGTATTCATAATTTGATCTATCCTGCTGCACTAATGTTACGACCTTAGATCTGTCAGATCAACTTGAGTTCACTTCCTACTTTTCAATTCGGTTGTATCTCTGCATAACATGATACATTTCAAATAAAAAATGAACTGTGCATAGGTGGACAAGACTGTGCGGTCCCTTTGAAAAGTGATCTGGCTACTTAGGTGACATCTAAACTAATCTAAACTCATATAAATAAAAAGAGAAAATATTTGATTTTTTGTATGTTTGTATTTGTTTGTTATGCTTTCACGCCAAAATGGCTGAATGGATTTGGATGAAATTTGGCACATGGGTAGACTACGACTTAGGTTAGGAGATAAAATACTTTTTATCCCGATATTCCCACGGGATCGAGACTTATGCGGGTGAAACCGCGGGGTGTCGCTAGTTTTACAAAAATAAACCGCTTTTAGAAATAAATAAATTGTGAGAAGTTTATTATTGTTCAAGGCTTGCACTCAATGGGATTTCTCTTTAGCAAAAATGACAAACTTCCATTCCCTATTTAACCCCTTTTTTTTCCGTTGCCTGTGTGCCGGGGCCGCGAAATCCCTTTCGGACAAACTCGCAACCCTGGGAGGCCTTGGCCCTTACGGACCCCGTCAGTCGAACACAACGCGCCGTCGACCCGGGCCTGGTCCTTATCGGACGGCGAGCTACCCATTGCTCACCGTCCGCAAGCCCGCGCCTACGGTGGCCGGAAATTTAACCCCCTTTAGGGGGTGGATTTTCAAGAATCCTTCCTTAGTGCTTACTTTCTTTATATAAGGAACTCGTGAGCAAAAAATTTCATACTTCTCGATCCAGCAACTTACTTAACTTCTGCGTTGTCTGCTCAGACCAAATAAAAAATCTGTCGTTTGTCAGTGAATGAATGAATTTAAGATTTTTTTACTATTGTATTTTGTCATTGTTTAATTATTTGGCATGTGGCTTTTGTTTTTAGTTTGAAAGAGACAGGCTCCATTGATTTTTTTGTGACCTTTGCGAAATCATATTTGCATTGCTAATTATTGGGCAATAAACACGTTTTTAATCATACTGGCAAATATTTGTTGAAGCAGTGACACTTACACTTAAAATTCGTTAAGTATCATTGAAGGATTCTAGCTTTATTTTTTTATATTTGAGAATTATAAACTGAAAATTTTCTTCTACCGGTTTATACCTAGCTTTATTTTTTATGGACCTGTTTTTTTCGGCTCTTGCGTGAAAACTACCGATGTAACATCTCCAAGAAATTAATATTAATCACGTCAATTATAAATCCGCAAAACCAAATATTAGTTACAACTAAAACCATATTTTCATTAACAGAAGCATGCGCTTACGCCCGCCACCAGCAAAGTTACGACACATCACTGTCTCTTTCCATAGTTCCGACAGCACTATACCCGTCTCTTTTGCTCATATGAATAGCCGACACGCCGGAGTAAGATTTGCCAACAAAGTTACAATGCAATTCGTTGCTAACGACTTCGTTAAAAGGCTAAAACCTGAAATTTTATGATAATTAGATTGCAATAGTATGTTCTAATTAATATGCTAGTTGCCAGTGTCAGAGGTTTGTGAGTGGTCGTGTCTATTGTGCTTAGTTTTTATTTTTTTGGTGAAATTTCGAAATTAAAAAAATGGATTTGAGAAATCATAAACTGTTTAAGCCGAAGAAGCCGAATTTGTCGCGATCTTCATCTGTTTCTACTCCAAGGTTAGTTGGTGTTTCTTAACCCATATTTACTAATTAAATATTTAAATAAGATAAATGCAATAGTAACCCTTTTTGTCTGTAACCATTTCACGCCTAAAGCACTGATCCGAACGTCAAGGTCATTTTCATTGGTCGCACCCCGCAAACGAGCCCTTCGTTTGCGGGGTGCGGGCGATTTCTGTAACGAATGCCATAGGGCCCGCATGCAGGGGACCGATTTCATTAGTCTAATAGGGAACCAATGCGGTATACGGAGAACCTGCACTGCACGTTTGGCAGTTGCTTTGCATTTTCATTGGTAATTTATTTAGTCTCCGAATGAGACTCCTCCTGAATTTCATTAGACGCTACGTCTGCTTCGGGGATTCCCCGCAGACGGCGTACCGACCGCGTAATCGACTTATGACTTTCATTCGTCATTACGCCGCCGCCTGCGGGGAGTCCCCGCATGCTGTATATCGACCGAGTTATCGACTAATGAAAATGAGCCATTAAAGTGATGAGTATAAATTATAATGGATGGAGAGGGCGAGAAAGATCAAAGAAAAGATGGATAGACTGTGTGAGGCTGAAAGGGAAGAATGGAAGAATAAAATATGTTGCTCCGACCCCAAACAAAACGGGACAAGGTCAGAGGGCCTACCACCACAGGACGTATACCTTCATCTTTTTCCCACACTGAAGCAAGATTAAAATAATACTGCTATGCTATAAGAGGTGTTGGTAAGCTCCCAGGAAGACGAAATTAGCCTGGGTCCTGAAGGAAATGGACTACTTTACATCCTAAAAAATAAAATTAAAAAAGTACACGCAAACGAAGTCACTGACATCAGCTAGTGTAATAAATGAATAAATGAAATATTTACAATATTAATTAGTATTGAAATGTTGTCTACATGTAAATATGACAATGAAAATGATGATTGACATGCACTGTGGTGAATGGGTGTGTCAAGGTGTGTCAAGAGAAGCAACTGTATTTAATCAGTTGAAGGATACGAACAAGAATGAAGAATGATGAATGATATGAAAGAGAAGGGAGTGAATGATGGCGTGACGGTTGACAGGGGAGAGTGGGAGAAGAAAACGTGTTGCACCGACCGACCCCACGTAACATGAGACCAGGACAGAAACGTGATGATGATGAGATACGAACAAGCAGTTATAATTAGAGCAGATTTTTTTATAGTCAGATAACTCTTATTGAGAAAAAAATATTGCGATTTGTCAGCTTTTGAATATTTTTTTTTATTATATTATTCTCAAACATTGGTACATGATTTGTTGCTTTTAAAATTGTACTCGCCAAACTTTCCAGTTTGACGGCGAATAGAAAATATGTCAGACTGTCTATTTATCCGGGCCGACTATGCAATTTTCAAAATTGAAAAGTCGGCCCTTATACTAAGAGCAATTTTTTCCCGAGATTTTTTTAGAATTTTTTCTCTACATTCTACTTATAGCAAAGTTAATAAAATGATCTAAGTAATATACCTCATGAGCAAGGGGCGATTCTTATTTGCCTACTTTAAAAAAACTTTCATTTTGAAGCTAGCGTAATTACTTATGTCTAGGAGTTTACGTAAGACACAAAAAAAAATCTTATAATTAAGTAGCGTCTGCCTAAAATTAATCTTCAAAACCATCGTTTGGCACAAAATTGAGATCAGACTTTTTAATTTTTATTCTTCGCGAGCCGCCCCTGTTTGGCACGGTTTTTACGACTTGATAAAACATCGAGATATCTTTATTTTAAGTAAGTTTAATATTAATTTATTATTACTCATAAACCTTCCGGAATATATTCTCTAAATGATGGTGAAAACTACATCAACATCTCTCGCGCATTTAAGAAGAACTACGCGGTCACACAAATTGACACGAAAAGCGACTTTCATTTGTAATATTATGTAGCTTATTATGACATATGCAAAAAAAACCTCTGGTCGATCTGAAAGGGGCACATAGTTACTGCAATAACATTACCAAAAAGTAATAAAAAATCTTATTATTATTGAAAATAAAAAAGTTATTGCTATTTGAAATTGACATTTTTAGTACCAAAAGTAAAAAACCTCCAACCCCATTAAAAATTAGGAAATTTTCAACAGGGGTCAAATTATGACTTGTAGACACGCTCTAAAATTACACATTGAAAAATAGTGTGGTGAATTTTTTATTTATTTTTCCTGAACAAAATATATAGATTCTCAGTACGATATCTAACTCTCACGGATTGGACAGGCATTTTCTTACATGTTGTAGATTCATCCTAATATAAAACTGAGGCAATTTTTTTATATCAGAAACCCGTTTACCTATTTTATATTATGACATTTTGTGACTTAAAAACTTGTCGATCATGAACTCGCTTGACTTCTTGGTTCACGATATTTTCGCGTGATTAGTGATACAAATGAGATGAGAAAACTTGTTTTATTTAGTACTTAATATTCGATACAACATTAAGAAAAAGTTATCAGAAAAAAAACTTTATTTTATCTATTTTATATTTCGTTGCATAATCAGAATCTATTTTTAACAATGACTTTATAGATCATTTTAAAGATTTCATTGGACAATTTCATGAAAGTATTTTGTTTATCACTAGCTTTAGCTTAGCTTTATAAATTATACCTATGTTACTCAGTGAAAGAATTAAGATCTGCTGAAAGAATTAAAATCGGTCCAGTAGTTTCTGAGTTTATTCATTAAAAACAAAAATACAAACATACATATCTTTCCTCTTTTCAACCTTAGGGAAGTGTCAAATTACTGGCAATAGGCATGATGACTAAAAAAATTTTTTTAGTCCGTCTTTGAGATTATAAAAAAATATTGGACACGTATTTTTTCTTGTTTTACGTAATCTAAAGGTTACGGCGATACATTGAGGTAAAATGTGCCATGACGTCACGAATAAGTAGATTTTATACATACTTTAGATTTTTATACATAGTGACGTAGCGACCCCCACTCCCCAACTTAAAATGCGTTTTATCTAAGTATTTTTTTATTAATATGATAAAGCAAAAAATACGTGTCTAATATTTTTTTATTATCTGACTGAGGGACTAATTAGATTTTTTTTTTTTTACCCAGGCATCATCCCTATTGTTGTGCAAAGTGGTATAGGTAACTGAGAGGTCGACTATACCACAGTGAATAATTATATACTTTGACTATACCTATTACAATCAAAACAACCTATATTTATCTGATAAACCATTTAAATAAATAACATAACACCAAAGATCACGTTCGATTACTTATAACTTTCCGGTAGCACAACAGTAAGTAGTTGGCTGTTGAGCTGTCAATCATAAAATTGATATCAATAGGTATAATTTATACAAAATAATATTGTTCACTTTTAATTTCGATTTCATAATTTTCCAATCAATTTCGGTTATGGGCTCGGTTGGCAGCGGTGTAGGATTTTATTTTTAGAGCATCTCTAAGAAAGAATTCATGAATAATCAGATCTGTAAATAATCAGAAATACATAGGTGCATATTCCTTTACTTTATATCATAAATAATAATAATAATAATAATGTTATCGGCTATCGGCTGAGGAGAGGTGGTCAGGTTATATCTCACCTTCTCTACATGGATGACCTAAAACTCTTTGCCCCCAACAATTTGCAACTGATGGAGCTACTGAAAGTAACTGAAACTTTCAGTAGCGCCATCAGGATGGAATTTGGTGTCGACAAATGTGCGGTCATGCATGTAAAGCGAGGGGAGATTGTGGAATCCGTGGGAACACAGCTCGCGGATTCCATAAACCTTAGAGCCCTCTCCGCATCCGAAACCTATAAGTATTTGGGTATGTCGGAAGCGTTGGGTATCAATGTTACTGACATGAAGCAATCACTGAAGGAGCGCTTCTTTGGCCGCCTGAAGAAAGTATTCAATAGTCTTTTATCAGGCGGAAATAAGGTGCGCGCCTTCAATGGTTGGGTCATGCCGGTTTTGATGTACTCTTTTGGCATACTCAAATGGACTCAGACTGAACTCGACGCCCTGGATAGAAGGGTGCGTACGCTGCTGACTGCATATCGAATGCACCACCCACGGTCATCGGTAATGAGACTGTATATCCCGCGAAAGTGTGGAGGTCGAGGCTTTTTAAACGCTAAGATCCTCCACAATCGCGAGATATGCAGTCTCAGGGAATATTTCCTAGAAGCCGACGTGGGGATGCATCGAGATGTGGTCGCGGTGGACAAGGGCCTCACCCCGCTCGCCATGGCTAAAGAGAACTGGCGCAAGCCTGTAGTGCTTGACACTAACGATCGCAGGGAGGTATGGCAGAGTAAGGAGCTTCACGGACGCTTTTTCCGGGCCCTACATGGACCCGATGTAGATTTTCTAGCGTCCGTAGCCTGGCTGCGTTTTGGTGACCTCTTTGGGGAAACCGAAGGTTTTGTCTGTGCAATTATGGACGAAGTTATCATGACGAACAATTACCGTAGATTTATTGTGAAAGACGGCACGGTTGACATCTGTCGGGCATGCCACCGTCCGGGAGAATCAATCCGACATATTATCTCCGGCTGTTCTCGTCTAGCTAACGAAGAGTACTTGCATAGACACAACCTTGTAGCCAGGATTATCCATCAGCAACTTGCTCTGAAATACAATCTTGTGGAATCGGAAGTGCCGTATTACAGGTATGTGCCCGACCCAGTTCTCGAAAATGGAAATATCACATTGTACTGGGATCGATCCATCATCACTGACAGGACTATTGTTGCGAATAAACCTGATATAGTGGTGGTGGATCGAGTAGAGCGGCGCACAATGATTATTGACATAACGGTCCCGCATGACGGGAACCTCGTGAAAGCTGAGAAAGATAAACAAATCAAGTATCTTGACTTGGCTCACGAGGTTGTCGACATGTGGGATGTGGACTCAGCGATCATTGTGCCGATAGTCGTATCAGCCAATGGCTTAGTTGCCAAGAGCCTCGACCAACACCTAACGAGGCTCTCGTTGGGCAGCTGGATCAAGGGCTTGATTCAGAAAGCGGTACTGCTGGACACGGCTCGCATTGTCAGGAGGTTCCTCTCTCTGGAGCCCTGACCGCCGGTAGCTTGGACCCTGTTCCCGATACCGGTGGGCTACTATTTTTTATATTTTTAAATGTTTTTTTTAATGAATTTTATAAAAATATTTAAAAATGTACTTAATAAGTTTATAAATGAATAAATGTTAATAATAATGTTACTGTCCCACTGCAGGGCAAAGGCCTCTTCTCATACAGAGAAGGCACGAGCATTGATCACCACGCTTGCTCAAGACGGGTTGGTGATTTCAGACTTATATTAACTATAAGTCCAGGTTTCCTCACGATGTTTTTCCTTCACCGATGTCAATAATGTCCAAGATAAACTCAGAAAGTACATATGAATTGAAAAAATCACATTGGTACTTGCCCGGATTTGAACCCACAACCTCGTGCATGAGAGGCGAGGCCTTAACCACTGGGCCAATAATAGTGTGTGTAATAGTGTGTGTGTGTGTGTTTATATCATAATAGTGTTTTTATTTTATTTAATAAACTGGAGGATTTAAAGAAATCTATTTAAAAAAAACCCGCCAAGTGCGAGTCCGACTCGCACACGAAGAGTTACGTACCGTATTAAGGTCACACGGAAAAAAAACACGTTTCTTGTATGGGGACCCCCTTTAATTATTGACTTTATTTAATTTTTATTATTTGTTAAGAAAGCGGCAATAGAAACAACACAATCTGAAAATTTCAACTGTCTACATATTACGTTGCATGAGATACAGCCCGCTGACAGACAGACAGGCAGTGGAGGCTTATTAATAGGGTTCCGTTTAGCACCTTTCTGGTACGGAACCCTATAAAACCACTACGTCATTTTTATTTATTTTAATAAATCTCTTACGACACCGAATAACTTATCGTCTTCACTAATGTAGTTTAAATCAACGTTTCAAATAAGTTGAAGGACATTTTAAAACTTAAATGATGAGTTTCTAAATGTTAAGGCCTATTGTGATTAGTATAAACTTTAATGTCTATAGTAAAAAAAAAACAATCTAATCTATCTTTGATTTATCCAATCTAGTTCCTTTTGATGAGATCTGTGACATATGGTGTCAGGAAATTGTTTCCTTATTTAGTATTTGAAAAGGTCAATAGTCGTTAAGTTTCTCTAATAAAGTTTTGGCTTTTAATGACAACTGCTTAATACCTACACTTTTTTTTTCTTTTAAAGCAAATTTGTTCCGAATAGGTTTGATACATAGGCATACCGAATAAGCCATTAAAACGCCTAACTAACGTAATTTTCTTCGATTTTCCGGCTATAAACTTTGTAATAAAACGTTCTCTTTATACATAAACAGACATGCGTGATTTAGAACAAATTGTCCGCTGAATTTATCACTTGTGTAAAAAGTATGTATGTAATTCTATTTCAATCGCAAAAAGTAGTTTTGACAAATTAGCTTTACCTTTGCTCTTTAGTGTAAATAAAAAAGAATCAACATCGCAAAAGAATGACACTTCAAAGCTAAGCTAAACCAAGATGTTTCCTCAATAAAAAAATGTTCTCACAAGCATGTTGTAACAATCGCCGCCTCGTTTTTACTACGCCACGTTGTACGTAAGCGCATTGGATTAACTAGCTTTAATCCGTGTATTCACCCGCTAAACTAGTAAAAAATGCAAAGAAATGCTTCCCACTTACGATTTTCCCCAAAGGGCTCTCTCCTTTTTTTGAAAATCGTAAAGGTGACAGTTGAGATTCAACAGAATTAATGTACCTATCTGGACTGCAAAATAAAAAATATATTACTTGGGAAAAACATAGCTCAAATTTTTCAAAAATCTTGGCTTTCAAAAAAATTATGTTTTTATCATTAACACATAATTCAAGGGCTATGCAACTTATTTTAAGTATTTAAAAAAAAAATACTTCAAACCGTCATGGTTTGAAGTATTTTTTTTTTCATGACAACAAACTACCCAACTTTCCCATTTATTCTATTAGCGTGCTTAGATATCTTAATGCTTACAAGTTAGATAATTGTGTAATTGACGTGTGGCAATTACTTACTTAACTGCTTCCAGCAGCTGTGATTAATTACTGGGTTTCATTGTTTTATATAAACAGGGTGGCAGGGACGTCAACGCACAACCTGTTACCATGAATTTTAGTACAGGATTCTGGCATTGAAATTGTTCGTAGGCTATTTAAAAAAAAAATTGTTGTTCCATACATTGTGGCCGCGTCACCTTTGCCCTGCACTGGGATAGCAATAGGCTGGTATTTTAGGATAGGACCTTAGGGCTTTGTTTCTTGAAGGTTGTATTTATTTAATAAAAAACCCTTGAACAATAGTTAGTCGGTTATCCATCAATTTGGGAAGTAGGAAGCGGTGGTGGCCCAGTGGTAACGGCCGCGACTTACAAGTTGTAGGTCGTCAGTATCTGTCTCAGTATCTGTCTCAGTATCTGTCTCAGTATCTGTCTCAGTATCTGTCTCAGTATCTGTCTCAGTATCTGTCTCAGTATCTGTCTCAGTATCTGTCTCAGTATCTGTCTCAGTATCTGTCTCAGTATCTATCTCAGTATCTATCTCAGTATCTGTCTCAGTATCTGTCTCAGTATCTGTCTCAGTATCTGTCTCAGTATCTATCTCAGTATCTATCTCAGTATCTGTCTCAGTATCTGTCTCAGTATCTATCTCAGTATCTATCTCAGTATCTATTTCAGTATCTATCTCAGTATCTATCTCAGTATCTATCTCAGTATCTATCTCAGTATCTATCTCAGTATCTATCTCAGTATCTATCTCAGTATCTATCTCAGTATCTATCTCAGTATCTATCTCAGTATCTATCTCAGTATCTATCTCAGTATCTATCTCAGTATCTATCTCAGTATCTATTTCAGTATCTATCTTAGTATCTATCTCAGTATCTACGCAATGGATACTAAAAAGAACTAATAAATGGCTTTCCTGTTCAAACAAATAAATGGCTTTCCTGTCCAAACAAATAATTAAGAATTACCTTTATTTATTTTATTAGGAATAGCTGCGACTGCAATTTCTAAATGGTAATACAGATAACAGTCTAAGATTTATTAAACCTGATTAGTTTTACGCCATTCTATACTTAATCATTTACTTTAGTCGGTTTTTAATTACCCACCTGAAAGTTGCGTATTTTCCGATTATTTTCATTCACATCTATGTTTTCACTAAAACTTTAATAAATTATTATAAATGCCTAAACTGAGACTGAGACCGTTTTTTCCACCTGTTTAATTTTTTCAGATTTGGTGAAAAATCTGAGCATCCTAACGCATTTATGCACTTCCGGCGTCTGAAATCTCGACAAAAATGGTCAGCACTCAACAAATCCTTTAATGAACAACCAACATTGATTTAAGACTTAAATCAAATAGGTTAATCTATTCTTAAACAGTTCTCACGACCATGCTGGATAAAAAATACAATCCTAGTCGCTAATGTCCATTTTAGGCAGAAGGCGCTTTCGGCCTAGGTATAATTGTAGATTGCGTGAACAGCATGTTCAGCCTAGTCGCGCAGTCTTACCCTTATGTGGAAATAATATGATAACGTTCAGCGGAAACTGTATGAATTTTTAGAATATTTTACGTTAATTAATGTATGTAGGTATTGAATGAAATCGTTTTGTATCCTGTGTCTTTTTTCTAGTCTTTGGAATGGAAGTTTTTTAAAGTTCACACGGCTATCGTAGGTACATAGGATGTGACCAAATACCTAAATATTGATTCAGTAGGTCAATGACATGTCTGACCGTATCTTTAAAATAGGATTATTTGAGCTCGAGAGCATCAAAGACGATAACAGTGTTCAGCATTCATTATGCAAGATTGGTAGCGCTAACTGCGTGTTGATTTCATTAATCAACACGCAGTTAGCGCTACTAATCTTGGTGAGGCTGGGAAATCTTTTAACGTTCTACGTCCCATCAAATAGTTCGTGCTAGAGAGAGGCTAGAATATTTAATGAAATGATGTTGAGTTACCATACGGCCGATATGGCAGTTCCGAACTTCGCGCAAAAGGCTGCGCAATTATTTTTTTTAGGAACCAAACGGTGACATGAGGCGAGTGTGAGTGAGAGAACATGCGCGAAAGTTCGTAGTGCATATGTTCAGACCTGCCATGTTATATCGGCCGTTTTGTATCAATTTTTTATTCGATCCTTCTCAAATTGTGTTAATCCACGAAAAGGTGATACAATATACGCTTGGCCTGATCATCATAAATATCATTGTCAATAATTTACAACTATCTGTCGCTCGATACGCTGCTGTTGCTTCCTATAAACTTGCTGACACAGTTCCTTACTTCTCACCTACCGCTTTGTATCCTACTTATTCTACTAAAGACTATGCGCATTAAGATAATTCCGAAAGTGTCACAGATCTGGATTTTAAATGAAAACACAAACCGTGTCAAGTGTATATTCTAATCTCTTTATGACATTGTTAGAGGTAGTTGAATGGGGAACGATGCTTGGAAGTGATAGATTAGCCACTTGAAACAGCTTTTCTAAAGCTAACACGGTTTAAGCGGAATTGGATTTCACCTGAACTTACGATACCTTAATTTTAGGAAGGTTCAGTTTAGAATTTTTGAGAATTTTTTAGTCATTAAATCTTAATTTTAATTATCAGCCGAAAACTTTTGGCCTCTTCATTATCATCGCCAATGTGTTTATTTGGTTTTCTTTAATCTTTCATGATTTTACCTGTCTCCTGATCTCCTTTATCTCCATCAGTACACAGTTACTACAATTATTAATATCCACGAAATATTTCATCGTTACAAAAACACACACCCTTGACATTTCCCCTCTTATCACAAACTATAACAAAAGTACTTTAGATAATTGGGCACACTACATTTGGGCCAGAAACGGATAAAAATCACGCATAAAAAAATTGCAAACCACAGAATGTGATCCGATGTTAACGGCAGATAAAAACTGCTTACATACGTAACTAGGTTTGTTTTAGTATCGTATAGCGGTTTGTTGTCACAGTTGTTTAAATCACTGATTTTAGTAAGATTCAGTATGACTTCGAATTCTTACAATTTGGGGACAGTTTCAACCTCTTTGGTATATTGTCTTTTCTTTTCTTCATCATCTTTATCTGAATTGATCTTTGTTGCACTAGCTTCCTTCTCTTATATGTGAGTCTAAACTGTCTCTTTTAAAACGTTTTCTATGGAAATTAAACTTAACTATATCATTGGTGTGTGCAGCATTTGGACTCCTCGTCAGTCTTTCTTTCACTTTTACGATCGCCGCCGTGTGAATTCAAGTAAATGTGCTCTCCATTTGTATCATTTACAGAATTAAAAATCAATTACAAAGACAACACACGACACGATACAGCTATACCATTTTGTTTGACCCCTGGGTCATCGCTCTTACTTTTCCCCCTAGAAAAATCATCATCATTTACACCCAAATCATGTCCTCAAAATCCCGAACTAACCGTTCATAGGTCATCATCATCATGACCTTTGAAAGATGAACGGACTCCTTAGTATTCTGTGCAAGATAAATGTCCAGGACATTACCACAGAATGTTATAGTACAGAAGGTTGGCCCCATACAGCGAGTGACAACAGGCGCACGCACACATAGACGTGTACATACGGCGGTCTCGGCTGAATGCCAGTCGCGAGTGCGATTGCACTTGCTGTACGTGAAGCGTGTCTATGTGTGCGTGCATTTTCGCTAGTTGTATGGAGCCGACCTTCTGTACCATTCTGTGCCTTAGTATTCTGTGTAACAACCAGGACATTAGTCATGCGAAGTAAAGCGATATGACTTGTACGATGTACCGTTATAAACGTATGTCGCTTGTTTTATTTTATGACCGTGATATTGCGATTTAATAAGCGATGCGCGGCGAGCGATAAGCGAATACTTTTTTTTTACTTTCTGTTTTGTCAGGTTGGTTTTTGAGATTGTAATTTTGCTTGTTAGCGAATTAGTGGTCTGGAATGTGACGACAGTAAGTGACATTTGCTCTGTGACTGTTTCTCTCCCTTCAGAGATCTAAGAAAGATAGAAGAGCATCTTTGGTATGGGAAACTTTAGGTTCAAGAAAAGATCAGCTGTTTCATACATTATGGGTGAATATTCATCGATGTTAATATCAGATAATTTCTGTTCTTGAACTTGCAAGTTCCTTTTGTCCTAACAGATTATTAGATTCATACATTCTTTTATATCTTTTGTTATTATTTTACCTTACCAGTGATGGCCCGGCGACTCACGATTTGTAGGTCTCAGGTTCGGACCCAGACAGGCACTTTACTTCGTGTAAAGTATTTCATCACCACTGCTCTCAAAACGGTGTAGGAAAATATCGTGAGGAAACCGGCATGTCCTAGAACCAAAAATTCAAAGACATGTGATTCACCAACCGCAATGGGCCCACTGCTGGGTAGATTACGGCCCACTTCCTCTCATAGAGGAGGATGCCTATGTTCCAGTAGTGGGAACACTATAGACAGACTTTGCTTATGCTTATGCTTACCTTTGTGCCATTTTATTTATATTTCTTTTATTGTGGTTGCAATAGATCTCAAAGCAATCAATCAATCTGCCTAGCCAACTACCTAACTAACTAGTTTTCCCAACTATGTTGGGGTCGGCTTCCAGTCTAACCGGATGCAGCTGAATACCAGTATTTTACATGGAGCGACTGCCTATCTGACCTCCACAGCCCAGTAACTGGGTAATACGATACCCTTTGGTAAGACTGGTGTCAGACTTTCGGGCTTCTGACGACTCGTAATGACTGTCAAAGATCCACGAATGACAGCCGGGACCAACGGCTTAACGTGCTTTCCGAGGCACGGAGGATTCTCGGTATGTAAAGATGGTCACCCATCCACTGACCAACCCTGGCAAGCGAAGCTTAACCTGATGGATCGACCAGTGCGGCTGTTGTTACTTAGCCACGAGCTCCTCCGGTCTCAGATCTCAAAGCATAAGGAAGCAAATAAACCGCAATATTTTCTATCTTTAATATTTTATCTCCCATTCTAGTCTACTTTTTCCGCTTTAAACTTAGCACATACATAAACCAGATCTTAAAAAGTTTGACAATTGTTTCAACCTAGGTTTAAGTAGCAAGATAGACATGTCTAGACAACATTTCGGCTACACTTTTATAGATAACATCTGTCAAAGTAGGATATATCATTGTGTGTTTTATGACCTTTTTATAGAGTTGAAAATGGCATGACCTGCCTGTGGGCGATTTAATATAGGCAAGGTTTTGGTCAGACCATATTTCGTGTTTCGGTACTGTTTTTTTTTTGAAAGATTTCCTTATCGGTGTTAGCGTAGGTGTTAGTTTGGTTGTCGCCATTCATAAAGTCAAAAAGTTATTCATTCATTTTGGACAAGACCCGAAGCAGTTCCATTAACATCCCCTAAGATTTTGAGTTTTGGGCTTACGAAAGAGAGGGTAATTTCTCTCCTTGGTTCAAAGGCGCAAGCGCTGCCGTCTTGCAATCTCCTAAGCTCGATTTTATCTCGAGTGATAGAGAGGTATTATAATAAAATTATGTATACAACTTCATTAGTCAGTACACAGTACAGTTCATTACAAGAATTGCCTACAAATTGCTAATCACAGTTGCGCCATTTGCTTAAAATTCCATAGTCGTAACAAAGTCAATTAGTTGCCTTTTTACAACACCAAGGACTGGAGCAAAGAATGACCCACAGTAACCATTATTATGTTTCAGAATTTGAATAAAATTAATTGTTATTTCTGAAGCTATTTTGGCCGGTATTATATTTATCCTTACCCAATATAATATGTTATTTAAATTGGGCATTTAATTTAGATTAAAATATGCCTCGACATCATGTAATTTAAATGAAAAGTTTAAAAGATATCACAGATTCAAAATTACGCGTATTTAAATAATTATGGTTGACGGCAACGCAGGCGCAGCGGTAGGAGTCAATAACCTTTTCCTCGGCTATTAGGTATATAATCCCAGTAGAACGTTCTCGTGGGATATTTTGCGACATCCACGCGGGAAAAAGCTAGTTCTACATAAAATATCCATCCTCACTGAAAGACAGAACAGTCTATTCTGTAAAAATCTGACGGTGAAAGCGTAGGTGAAATGAGTAGTCAATAGTGTCAATACCTCAGCTCACATCAAGCTCACTTCACCTAACGTTTCGCTGTGAGATTTTTACACAATAGGCCATATGTTCTTAATTGATAGGTTAACATATTTGCACATATTCGTTCCATACATTCTTCGACAGAAATAGAGGGTAAAGATACCATATCGTAAGATTATCTTGTACGAACGTTGCAATATAATAATGAACAGGTATTATAACTATTACTAACACCATATTACGGTAACCAACATTATGGTGGTACTCCCACACTTGGACGTAATGACCTTTGCATTACGTAATGTCATACCCACACGGTTCCCTGCAAAGGTGCTTATTTTAAATACGTCAAAAGGTTAGTTACCTTCATACATAGATACAAAATGTATAGTCTTCTTTATATTTGCGAAATTTTGTCATTAGAGGGTTAATTTTCAGCTAGACTACGGGGTAACAAGTTACGAATGTCTGCTTCGGCTACGTTCGGGTGTCAAAAAAATTGTAGCTATGGCGGGAAATTCTTCTTCTTCTGTTCATCAACGAGTGGATGAAATAAGTCGTACATATTGTATTAATTGGACTCAGTAGCTTTTTTCAGGACCTCGGAAAATCTATTTTTTTATAAAACTGTACACATTTCATATTGATATAAACGATCTGAATCCAATAGGTCATTTATATTGTAACGATACTGATGAGATACATTTCCTGAACAACTTTAAAACATAAATGCACAGCAAGACTGTGCACACTTTCATCTCGCCGTTGTCATGCCAGACTTTTACTGAACCGTTAAATATCACAGCCTCATAATAACCATCCTTAAATATGGCATATTTGCATACAACAGCCAAACACAGTGTATAAACACGTTGCAAACCACACAACTTGTCCGTACGTATGTTTTACAAGTTACCGATCGTTGTCCGTAACTCCCAATGTAGACATTGTGACATAGATTGGATAACCGTCCGTAACGTAACATTACCGAGGGTTATATTGCACAATATTTTATTGGAACTGCATATACGCACTGGTATAATGTATTGTCATATACTGATAATCGATTTCAATGATTTAGTGGGTCTGTTATGCAATTTATTGTGATATGATTTTAACTGTCGCCTATGGCGATGACCGGGCCTGCAATAAAAATATCGTTAGATTAATGGCTGATTACGTTACTTTTATTGTGCATACTATGTCAGCTATTATATGTAACCTATGACTTTTAAAAAGGTTACAGTCAAAGTCCTGAACATCTGGCTGTAAATATAGTAAAACGTTGTCATGTTACATTTCGACACATAAAACTGTTTTTATCCGAGATATGTAATTTTATTTTATTTATTTGTATATATTCTGTATACACACACCTCTGCCAAACCCTTCGGGGAACCAATGCGTGATGTTACGTCATGTGTATATTCAATATCTATTTATCAAAGACGCACGAAAAGTCTTTACGGATGCGTCAATTATTTTACTTTTGACATAGGCACCATGACATAATTATAAAAAAAAATATCCTCGACATGAATATTCAAGTAAATACATCAATCCTTGCAAAAATTAATAATGTTCAGATGCTTTTAGCCATCCTAAAACCATCTTAATCAAAATCCTCTAGTTCTGTGAAAGTAGGTCTATCAGAAAGTCTCGCAGTTGAGCATTATCTATATATACCTAACTTATATGTATGTGTAACGATTTGTTTAGCCATGTGGGTGTGGAACTGTTTGTATTCAGCCAGATAGACTGCCGTTTCTAACAGGTAGGCGCCCACGCAACTCGATACATAATCGACTATTGAATCGATATGCTTTGACATTGAAATCGAATGGTGTGCGTTCGGTTAGCGGTTTTCTCTTGATGAGTAGAATTTTAATTGGTAATGTGCATTTTATACATTATTGACGAGTAATGCATGTAGATCTATGGTTTATTCCTAGTTGACTTTTGAGGACTCCTTTGCAATCTTCTTTTTAGATAGTAAACTGTAAAAATACTCTTTTCAGTTTTTTCAAATTTGGTAAGGAATACCTACTGATTTTGAGCATTTTTTTCATTGGAGCTTTCTCTAATGCTATTTTAGACAGGTAGATAACAAACGTAAGTAATAAATAAAATAAAAATTGCGTGAGAGAAAGTTCTAACTATAATTGCAAGTTAATTTAGTTTAGTACTCGCGTTCTCATAGTTATGCCTCGTCTAAATGATTGATTGTCAGCGCTCAGGTTTCTTATACCTAATAATTAATGTAATGTAATACAGTTTAGTGATTGTTGTTAGTGATAGGTTTAGACGTAGTTGTAGGTATACATATGACTGAGGAAGGCCAGTTGTGTACAATTACGGTTACGTAATATTAATTGTTATGTAAAGTTCTGTAATCTTGTCTCTCAGTAACAGGTTGGGAACTAAAACTGGTCCTGTTGGTCCTTTGGGTTACATGGTGGCTTTCGAAGTATAAAGTGTGTGTGCGTTATGTGGGACCGTAACTCTCACATTTCAAACGGGGTTATTCACAAACTAAATAACGAATTTAGTAATTAGCAGCAAGATGAGTGGTTTCACAACATTTAATAAGCGCTCGACCTGCCGAGAACACATTCACGAAACAGATTGCGAAAATATGTTTTGTCAAACAAGAACGTGTCTTAAAAATGGGACGCATCAAATTGTCAATAGGGGCGAACCTTTTAAAATTTACGGTGACGAAAGGACCAAGTTCGAAGGACCAGAAACCAAAGCATTTTCAACACTAACGCTTAGAACATAAGAATTAATGAAACTGAAGATGTTTGCTTGTTGACTGAGATGTTCGTTTTTGTCTTCAAGACACAGAATAGTAACATGTAATTAGAATCGCGACCATGTTGTCATTTGACTTGGTAAGCAGTTCAGAAGAATGCGAGCTATACAATTTCTACTGAATTTTTAACAGTTCATTTCGTAATGGGTTAGTAACTGTAATGAATGGTGCTGTACTTATCTACCAACTAAACTATATATTTTTTAAACAAGACAGTATCAGAATCTGGCCAATTTTTTTTACTAGCTATAAGATATTCCTATACGAGTCTAGCCTAAATAAAAGATACTTAATGCATAAAATATTAATATCAAACATATTTCAAGCCGCTGTTTTCAACATTTGTAAGTTATGTCATCAGCATATTTGGTCCCATGTCCCACAATTACTGTTCTTACACCAAACATGGTAACAGCAAATTGGGAGCAGATTTAATTTAATTTACAATTAAGGTGGTATAATACGTTGTAAAAGTTAATTTTAGTTATATCATCATAATGACAAATAAGCGTAATTTGGGTAATTTGCTTGCCATTCTGAAAATTATGTAGTTCAAAAGTTGAGTAATATTTTTTGTGTAGTTAGGCAGGTACTTTAATACTGTATGTATATCCTGTTTTCTTAATTGCTAAAATACCTTTCCTTATTATATGTATATATATATATACATAGTATTAGGTATATTCTAGTATAGTCCGCGCGCGAGTGCAAGTCCCGCCTGAGGTATGTGAGCGGTGAGACGGGGAAGGTAGACAAAGGCCAAGCTAACTCAGTCTGCCAATTTTGTCAATGGCGCCCTCCCCCGTCTCACTACTCTCATACTTCAGGCGGTGACTAGCAGTCGCGCGATACTAAAGGACCAAATTTTTTTTTTTTTTTACTAATGCTTAACTTCCAACACCCATTATGCACCGATTTTCCATCTCCACGACTTCTCCTTTATCTTAAAACCATTTCAAATTCTCAAATCAATCTCTCTCATAACCCCACACACGCCGATCAATAACACAGTAAAATAAAAGCAAGCTTCGTATTTGTCTCATAAACAACAATTATGGTGAACGGTTGCGAGTCAACAAACTATCAACGATTACATCATGGCGCGTGCTATCCTGATGTAATGCGTCCAGGGTTGACCCTGAACATCCTCACTTTTATTTATTTATAGATTTCGAAAAACAAAAACTAAAGAATCAATAAAATATGGCTCATTCTATGAGGGGACGTGAAAGTTTAGATAATTATTATGTCAATTATTGTCAATTTAACGCAAATCATATTCGTACTTGGTGTCAGTTACTGATCTGATAAATCTAAACAATAATTGTAGGTACTAACTTACACATCCATAACATAACAGTGAAAGCCAGCGTTTTCATGTGGTAGAGAAACTGAATACCCCTCGAAGTCGTGTAGAAAAAGTCTCTAATAAAAAATAATTAATTTTAATTTATGTTCAAAATCCGGACTCTCCAGAAATTTAAACAGTGTACAGCCCTAAATGTACCGTAGTAATTGCACCTGCGCGGGGATGCCTTCACGTATGTAAAAAGAAAATAAAAGTGTAAACCCGTTCCACTAAGAGACTCCCGTAATGACTAGCTCTAGCAGGTTAGCGGGACCCTATCGATATCGATAGCGAATATCGATAGGAAATCGATTTTCCTATCGATATTCGCTACTTCAATTTATGCTAATGATTTTTTTCCGATGAACTTTAAGTATATTTTTTGTTGGTAGGTACTTACATACTGATCGAAATAATTACTCCAATTTTTTATTTAGGAATGCGGAAACTGATAAGATAATCATGTTGTTTAAATATTACACGTTTCTACATAACTGAACATACGTCATTACCAGTCATGTCAATGTGTTAACCAAATTCTTAAGTAGGTACGTACCGCTAAAATGTTGTAAGGACCATCACTAATTAGTGCTTACGTGAAATGTCAAACTTAACAGTAAGAACAAAAACGCACGTGTCTGTTATGACCTCAATGATGTTAAAATACTAGATACATACTAGCTAAAAAGTCTTTCATCATAACAGGTTTATTTTCAAGAGTTCAGCCTGTTTAAATTTAAAATAAAGTCGAAAATTAACTGAAAGTAATAGTGACCATTAATAAAACACATAGGCCTTTTATTTGAATAGATTTCACAATGGTCCTTTTAGACCATTACGCGAAATGGTTAACTATTGGATACAAAATAATTCAATCAGAAGATACATTTTCCTAACAGAATGTCATGATTAATAATTCGATTTAAAACACAATCGTTCGGTTCGAAATCGATAAGTCCCCGATCGCAGCACTTGTCCCTCATGCGCTCACCCCTGGATATGGGTCAGCGTGCTATAAACGGGTCCTGTGACGTCTGCAGGTGCTGCGTTTTATGATCATCCTTTACGATGCATTATGTCAGACGTTTGCACTGAACGGGGTATTACGTCACTTGTTTTATTGAGTCGTGGGAAAATTGTGATGTGTAACATGAGAAAAGGGTTTTGGAAAGATAGGCATTTGAATGGTTATTTCAGGACTGTTATACATAATTCAGAATGAATAAAAATTATAAGAAAAATTATGGCTTTCAAGATTTCAATTTCAATATTGACGATGTTAACCATTATTTGGACGAACTTCTTAAACACGGACTAAACGATTGGTATAGCGCCCAGTGAAACGATATTTTTAGGCGGGAGAAATATGAATATGAATTATTATTATCTTTAGTTCAATATGCGCAGATAGACAACCACTGTGAATCGAGCACGCGATACGATCATCGACTGCCCAGGTATGCCAAAGCGCGTGCGTAGCATTCGATACTAGTTAACAGTAACTGTTAAAAAAATATAATAAATAGCAGGCTTGAATAAATCACTGTCTATCAGTGCTAATTTAGTGGAACAATAAAATTCAGCACTTCGTACAGAACTGACATTACAGGCACAATACAAAATGCTGTCAATGTCAGAATTAAAAATGACTTAAGTAATTTGCGCTCGAAATACGTGCGTTTAGTTTAGGCGTTAAATTTAGAAAGCAAAATATTAATATTATAAACGGAGGTAAGTTTTGTTTTATAATACAGGAGTTACAATATTTAGAATGTCGATGTCGAAACGTTCTAGATTTCTGCCGATAGGAATCGATAACATGAAATACACCAGTTCTATCTGTTATACCAAGCTGTTGCGTCGTATCTCGGAATCGCACGAGATACAACAAACGTATCTCGATCGGATGTCGTAACAGGCATTGCGATACTGATTTAGAACAACGTAAATCAAGTGTGAAAGTACTGACCCACTGACTGTACGAACTTAAGTCTTGTTTTTACTTTTACTGATTACGCGGCCCCTTTGTGGTTTTGTCGCAAATGTCTTAAACGCGTTAAAAGGATACTTAAATACAGTAAGTTATGTAAGTTCCTGCAGCTTAGTAAAAGTCAGTGAGAGGTATTCGATTTTACCAGGGAATGCTTTTACCAGAACCAGACCATTTAAAAAACTACGTATCCTGAAGACGACAGCAAAATCAACACGATGAATGTAGGTTTAAGTTTATATTAAATAACAAACAAAAACAATAAAGATTACTCAAATAAAATGAACTTAAGAAGACAAAATGTATATGTTTGAAAACAAATATGTATAAAGACTTCACAAATAAAGCAAGCGAAAGAAGTAAATCCAACGAAATAAGCGTAAGAGTAAATAAAAACGAATGAATAAATCTAGCATCAATAAATAATTCATCTCCAACCAAGCCTTAATAACTTTGATTTAGAGAAAATAGCGTGAAGAAAAGTAAGTACTTTCAACTTTCCAGCAATTGATATTAATGGGTTTAAGAATTACTGTGCGGTCCGTTTAATGGATTTACTGATATTATACCGTAAAATAAAGAAAGCACTTCACTACACACATACGATTTAGCAATAATAGGTCTATGATCAATATTGGTCGTTTAAGAGTATTAAAAAATGGATTGGTTATTTTAACTCAGTTAACAGACTTGTTATTAACTCTGTGTATTACCTGCATACAATACTTCTGACAATTAACAAGAGAGTGGTAGAATAAGATATCAAAGAATATAAATGCTAAGAAATTACTGGTTAAACATTACAAGTAATAGCTACCATTATAATTCTCAATACTAACAACCTGTCACATCAATATAACGATAATCTTAAAGATGCAGTTGAATATGAACATAATTTCCAATATCATTTAAAAGACAAACCAAAATCTCAACACCCAAGTAAAACAAACATAGTGGGTATCAAATGAATGGGAGGAACAGACGGAGGCGATCGTTAGACACGCCGTACGAGCCCCAATGTCGAATCCAATGCCACACATTGTTAGCTGTCGGAAGGAAGCAAGCCAACCGACGCTTTGTGTACTGTTAAGAGCCAAGATAAGATGTAGGCTGTGTGGTTGGAGAAATTAGGTGCAGGTATGTTTTTGTGAATTTGTTTGATGGAAATAGGTAATTGGAGAAGGATGGGTTATATAATGATGATATTTTAGAGGTGGATAATGAATAATAAGACTACTTTGAAGGTTTTCAAAATGGAAATTAGGTGCTTTTGTGTTTATTTCAGATATATATGTGTTTTGGAAATGTATGATAAATAGAATGTTGATGGTCTAGAAGTCAGTGATCAATGACATGTCTTTTGAATGTTTTGATGTTGAAAATTTTGTAAAATATCTTAGTAGTGACGATAAAATACGAGATAAATACACCGTTGTTATTGTAAATATGCAAAAAAACCTTACGTAATGGAGGTTTGCATAACTGAAGTGGAAAAACATACTCACTTATCGAACATTTACCTTTGAAGACGAAAATACTTCACACATTACAGTCCCATCAATCTCCTTCTACTCGTATGAATATAAATGCCGAAGATAAACTTAAATTGACATTAAAACAAGGCTTCTATACTCCTAATAGGGTGTCATTAAAATATGAATGAACATCAATGAAGAGCTAAAAGACATAAAAACAAGGCAATATAAGCTTTCGCCGCACCTATTGTTTCATAACACTCTTATGTATAACTTTAATCTTCTATAGAAAGTTCAACAATCGTATCATTCGTTTTGATATAATCATAATATTGAGTAACGTGTTTTGATAAATAGTTTTTTATTGTATTGTAAACGGAATTCGTTCCGGTTGGGCCAAATTCCTTTGAGTTAGTTATAAATAACTACATAACTTTTATGATATTTAATTTATCATCATGTTATAGAACTAGGCGAACACTATAAGACAGCATTTAGTTTCGTTGTTAAATATCAATGCCAAGCCAAATACATCAAGTATTTGGCTTGAAAACCGAAACATTGGTCAATAGCTGATATTCAACCTTATGATCTGAATTATTGATAAAGTAATCAAGGTTCTAAGATTCCATATAGCAAATATCTAATAATGTATTCTCCTTGTTTCAGCCTAGTCCCGTTTGAGACGGCAGTGGGTAGCGAGATGGTGTCTCGACGTCGAATACTTTCGCGTTCCCGCGACGATCTGACGCAGGCGTTTGCAGTCCCCGTAGAGGAAGAGGAGGATGTGTGGTATCAAAAGGATAAACTTTATAAAGTAAGTCAAGAACAACAGATAGGTATAATCATCATCCTTAGTAAGTGTTGCTAAGCGAGTCCAAATATTGAACCTTGAGGAACTCCATAGAGTAAATCAGCTTCAATAATTCTGTATGTAAATATTAACTCAAATGATTAATTTTAAGATAAGCCTCGCAAGCATTTTTTTTTTAAAGATGTTGTTTCTTCTAAAGACTTGATCACAAATACATAGCTTTATACGTAAAGTGGTTTCAATAGTGATTCAAGATTTTCTATACTTTCGTGTTACTTTGATAGCTACAGTATACATAAGCGTTCATAGCACCATTCTGAAGATGTTAGAAACGTGAGGTTACAACGACTGTTGAAATGTTATGCCTGGTTGGCATTCCTCACCGTTGCGTTCTGAATTTGAATAATAAAGTGATAGATTGACGATTGCGAGACTAAAACCAAAATAAGTTAATTAAGGATTCCAACATTATGAGTATTTAATCGGAATCGCACAAAATTTGTGAAAAGTAAATAAACTTATTGTTGAATACCAAATATTTTATAACTTTTTATAAATTCAAAATTTATTTTGAGTGCCACATTTCCTTATAATGATTGACTACAAATCTAAAAACTCTGTAGGAAACAATGTTTTTTCTCAGGTTTCCTAAAAGCGCAACCTCCACTTTACAGGCACCGAACCGTTTCCTGCCATTGTATCAAAGACTAATGAGTAGGCAATCAAATCATAATAGGCGAACGATACCCAAATTGGTATTTAAACTTTCTATGCATCAATCACGAGGTCGTCGAGCCGATGTAAGTAATGTTCACGGCTCAGTTCACACAGTTACTGCTATAATAGCAGCGAATGAGAGATCATAGGAGAAACCATTATGACAATTTGTCCAAGTGAAATCTTTGACTTTCCACAAATTAGGACCTATATGTGTGTCCACTTATAGCACTGCAAGTGATATTACTTGAGATTGTTTTATAAAGTGTTGTGCATGTTTTACATTATGTATTTACTTTTTAATTTTGTTTTCTTTTTTTTTACTTTTCTTGATATATATCAATGATCTCCCAAGAAATTTGAGAAACAAAATTGTACTTTTTGCAGATGACAGTACAGCTATCATAGAATGCACTGATCCAAACGAATATCGAAATGAGATCAATAACTTGCTAAATAACATCATTAATTGGCTAAATAATAATAATCTTGTGATCAATTTGAGTAAGACTAAAATTGTACAGTTTCATCAACGACGTGAGAATCCACCCCTTAATACTACCTACGATGAGTGTAAAATAGAAGAAGTTACGAGTGCAAAATTCTTAGGCATAACTGTAGACCATAAGTTGACTTGGAAACCTCACCTGGAAGTGGTTTGTAAACGACTGAGTAAATCTGCGTATCTATTGTTTCAATTATCTAAGAGAGTTAATTCTGAAACACTGTTAACAGCCTATCATGGACTTAAAGCCTCTAATCTCCGTTATGGTGTTGTTTTCTGGGGGCAATCAACTAATAGGGAACTGGTATTCAGGATGCAAATAAGGTGTGTAAGATCCATGTGTAATTTAAAGTCAACAGATAGTTGCGTTCCCTACTTTAAGAAATTAAAAATATTAACATTACCAGCTATATATATTAGAAACTGCATTATTTATAAAATCAAATCCACATTTATTTACAAAATTTTCAACAGTTAAGAAGACCCCCATTCGGAGTCAATATGAAAATCAACTATGTACGTTGAAATGCAATACTGCGTTAATGAAAAAGAGCTTCTTTGGTGTTGCACCAAAAATTTTTAATAAAATACCTGATGCTATAAAATGTATGCCATTAAAGAAATTCAAAAAGTGTCTTCACAAGTTATTAGTTGAGAAATGTTATTATACCCTGGATGACTATTTTAATGATAATACTATTTGATTAAATTCTGTAATTTTATAAATTTATATTATTAATGTTGACTTGGATGACTATTTTAATTTTGGATGACTATTTGATTAAATTCTGTAATTTTATTAATTCATATTATTAATGTAACGAACGAATAATTCCTCGCATATTCATTTGGCGTGATCTTCTTGTGTGTTTTTTTTTGTTTTTGTTTTTCTTTCTTGTAGTGGACATTATTAAATTGATTATTTTAATGTATTTTGTTAACGTAAAATTTTTTTAACTTTGACGAACCTGACTTTAATATTTGTATGTCAACAATGACAAAGCATAGTGCAACACTTATCTATTTAAGACCTTGACATGTATGATTAATGTATATATGTTCTTCACCTATGTTTCACAAATAAATAATTCTGATTCTGATTCTGATTCTAAAACATTTCGTTTAATCTTTCTTGCTCGCCATTTTGTCGAGGAATGTGTCAGTTATTTACTAATTGTGGTTAGCAATCCCCGTGAAAGCACCTAAATTCCGTAATAACATTGTCTTATACAATCACTACAAATTGAAATTAATTATCTCAATTTGCAACTTAAACACTACTGTCTCCCATAGTTGTTCCGCGTGCATATTACGTTTTCCTTTCCTTTGTCTTTGGTTACGTTTTTGTAACAGTTTCCGACTGCTTACAGTTATTAAGGACGTGAGAACACGCCGTACTATATACTGACACTTACCACGTTTCATTTAGCTTCAACATCACAAGCGATAGCATCGCTATTTCGATATCCATCGACATCTGGGAACAGATAACATTCACGCGTGCACTAAATTCAGTAGCATTGCATTGTATTGAAATGTCTTTGATTGTCAATTGACGTAACGGCCACACAATAGTGTTTCGATTGACTCTCACAATGCTGTTTGTTCGATGCCTCCTACATTTATAGTTTTTGTTAAAGCTTTCGCGGATATAATATCTGCGGTTGACAGTGAAAGCCTAGAAGCACGAATGCCACATTCAATCAAAACATTGTTATTGATAGATTTTTCTATTGATTCTTGTGGTTGCGGCTGAAAGTGTATTCTGATTTTCCCTTTTTTTTTCTCAGTCGCTGATGTTTCTTGCTCATCCCTTACATCAATACCATCTGTTTGATTACTATCTGTATGCAAAATCTGTGGAACAAATCAACAATAGTTATCTACAGACTCTGTGATTTTATCGCAGAATTCCGTTGTTTCTACTGTTACGCCATGGATAACTAATTATGTAATCCTAAATGGAAAGAAACCGCAGACTATCGTAAGGTTTAGGTTTACTCTTAATTTGTTACTTAAATCTTCTTGAAACTTTAATGAAGACGCCAGAACTCATTTTTGCATTTCGTAAAACGAACTACGAGTACATACCTACTAAAATGAATCGACCAGAATTGCAGGTTTTCAAGTTATGGTTAACATTTCTCAAGAAACTTCACTTCGCTTGCCATTTAGTTAATGCCAAAGTATTTGCAAAACAAACATTACTCAACGAGAGTCCTTTTGCAATGTTTGCTTGTCTGTCAATCGTTGGACGGTCAACTCTGACCCATTGAACGCGATCGTGACCGATGACTAACGATGAACAAGTTACGGCATCGTAAATTGGCCGGAAAACATCTGTTTGCGTACATTTTTGACCTTATAGCTATGCAATGTCAAATTGCAAGTGATTTATTGAAGTTTGCTGGCAACAAAGAAGGAACAAGTCTTTGTGGCACCCAAGTTATATTAAGCAACTTTTTAATTCATTGTGTTTAAGATAACGTCCATTAAAAAGTTTACAAATCGCTTAAGATAAGAATTTGCATAAATTCATTTAAAATTTCTCAACATCAGAATTATGTTCAAGGTGTCATCTTTAAATAGATACCCGTTTTTTGGGAGTCAAAAAATAATTAATTCCTTCCTTCAAGTGCGAATAATTAAATCAACCTCAGTAGGTACTGCCGGATATATCTGAGGGCATTGATCTGACATGACAGTGGGAGGGCCAAATTGACCTTAACTGGTTCAGTTCAGCAAAATACCTTGATTGAAGTTTTACGGTTCATTCACATTTTTGCTTTGTTGCACAAAATGTAATCTTGTAATGATAATGCAGATTCTCAAGTATTTCTTTATTCAAAGCAACGTATTGATGGCATTTCTTTTAACCTTTAAATAGCTCTTGTTATGAAATTATGGGCACTTACATCTTCACCTTTCACTTATCCCAATTTTTGGGAAGTAGGTGCAGTATATTCGTCTTCCATACATCTCTATTAGTCGTAACCTCAGTAGTCACCTCCTTTCTAGCCATGTCATCTTTAATACAATCCATCCATCGTCTCTGTAGTCTTCCTCTACTCTTACAACTATCCACATTCATAATCATTTCTTACAAGATACTGCTTCCATGCTTTGAAATCTACAGGATCTATATAAATTACCCTTTTAGTAACAGATCTAACCTTACCCTTTTTAAGCTCAAAAATGTTATCATCCGCCATCATTGGACAGCCTGACGCGTTTTGCATTACTCAAAAATTTTGCAAATGCATTACAATATAGTCACGAATCTTACCTGCTTTTAATATCAAGGCTCCAAAAACCGTACCGAAATTAAGAAACGAATGCAACTCTAAAGTAGTTCAAGGTCACCGCGAATTCTACTTTAAGCGATTCTTTCACAGAAATGTAAAAATAGCCGTTAGGATTTCGAAGTTGGAATTATTCCATTCATCTTGTGAACTTAGTTTTGTCTTGTCATGTCAGTTTTATTGCTTGGTTTTTGAAGATTTATCTGTTGTTGTGTTATTTTGTGGTCATTTGATGAGCTTATCATACATCATCGCTACTAGTGTTAGCTGATGAATATTTTTCGTTATTACTTAAGATGTTGCTTAATCAGTGTTAGTTCTTTTGCGTTGAGATTATAAACACCAAAATCAACAGTGCGGCTAATTCTTTAATACGTATACGAGTACCTACATAATTTATCCACAACATTATTTTTAAAGTTTAATATTTGTATCTCCAAACATTCGTGTCATAGAACCTAACGAAAAGGCTCTAATCAGTCGCCGATTGTACGTGCAATTATAAAACAGTGTCCTTATTACGGCCTAGTACCAGCGGCCTGCGTTTGCGCTATGTCGCAAGACCTGACACCTGTTATTGACCAACCCAGCTGTCTGTCGAGTAGTGATTTTACGACAAAAATTATCAACTGCATAATATTCGATAGATACGTCGCACGATTGATGTATTGCACAAGATTTGAAGAAATATTTTTGATGTTGAATTTTTATTTGTGAATTAGATATTGCAGTTTGCTGTATTTAATTTCTGTTTTATATTTATTGGTAGAATGTTGATCGACTCGTAGATTGCATTTTATAAATTGACCATGGAGTTTCTTACACGTTAATCACCATAGAGATCTACGTTTTGGAACGAGCGACTAGCATCAGTTTTCTGACTGACAATAGGGATGATGATAAAAATATGTTTTTTGTCCGGCAGGTAGATTATTTAAAAATATTGGACAAGTATGTTTTCTTTTTTTACGTAATCAAAAGATAATAATATGTTAATAAAACAATAGGATTTACAAGAACTTTTAAATAGGGATGTTGTTTAAAAATATTTGACACATATTTTTTGCTTTATCATATTAATAAAAAAAAATTAGATAAAATGCATTAAAGTTGGGGCTCTCGAGTCAGTATAAAATCTACCAAGTAGTAACGTCATGCCACATTATAACGTTTTGCCGTTATAAAAAGTTATAGAAAAATAACACAACAACAGATAAATCTTCAAAAACCAAGCAATAAAACTGACATGACAAGACAAAACGTTATAATGTGGCATGACGTTACTACTTGGTAGATTTTATACTGACTTGCGAGCCCCAACTTTAATGCATTTTATCTATTTTTTTTTTATTAATATGATAAAGCAAAAAATATGTGTCAAATATTTTTAAACAACATCCCTATTTAAAAGTTCTTGTAAATCCTATTGTTTTATTAACATTTTGTATATATTTATCAAGAGTTACTCGTTTAAACTCAACGCTACATACAAATCAATTATAAACAAAATTCTACAACCATCTTCAAAGGAATTCCTATCCATATTACATTTTACATAACCATAATTTCGCCCATCATCATTCTGTGATAGTAATTGTTTTGGACACTTTAATTGTGCTGAGATCACGATCCGCGTGACGTTCAACGATCTTAAGAACACGACACACTACATACGTATGTAACGAAAGTGAAAACGTGCAGTTAGAAGGAAAACCAACAAAGACATAAGCGGTTTCTTTCTTTTTCTGCATTTTGTCTTCGGGTGCAATTTCTGTTATAATAATTATGTGCATTCGAGTTAGCTGCTTTTCAGTTTTTTCTGCTTTAGTGCGTTTATCGTTGTTTAGAATAAATACAGCTGTTCTACTCAACTTGCTACGGTTTATTTTTCGTGTATTCCTAAGTTTGTGACATTAAGTTTATCAGGAAAAATTGCTAATGCACATTTAGCTTACCCTACTTAGTGTCAATGCCATATTAGCAAGTGTAAAAACTGTATTATCAATTCTACTAACTTCATCTTGCATTGTTAATTTCGCGTGCAACAAAGTCTTACATGCCAATTTCATAACAACAACGTTATCGAACGATCCATAGCAACAATAGCTGTGATACGTAACATTTGTTTAACATCATACACATTAATGAAGCTTCGTTAATTTCAGATTACTATTGCAATCGCTTCCATATAAGAAACACAATCAACATTTCTATCGGTTTTATGACGCAGTGTCAAGCATTGCTAAATACAGAAAATGCTGTCAAATTAAATTACATTTATTACCGTAGTTCATCAGTACTTTTGCTAGTCTCCGGAATATAGACGGATAATAAGACGAGTGGCGGAATGCGTGTCATGGGTCAATATTTGACATTTAAAATAAGGCGTATATAAGAGAAATGATGTAACGACTCTAGTCTTTGGTCTCTGCCAACCAGTCTTACGAAAGTTTACAGTTGTCACTTGTATGGTTGATATTTAGTTGCGTGCAATATAATTTCGCGTTAGAAAAGGTCATTGTGGTAGTAATTGAAGATTAGATTGTCGTGCGTTTGAGAATAATTATGTAGGTATCTTGCCCCATGCTAGGTCTTGCACAGGTTGATAGATTTGCATCGTTAGTGCAACACATAGGTTAACTATTACAGCTTCAGATTTCTGAATGAACAAGAGTGTTGCAAGCTATTTTACAAGATAGGATTTTTTATTTATTTGACTTATTGCAAGTCAAATAAAAAAAGTTTTTATCTGATGATGATGTAGTGGAAAAATCAGAAAAAGTTTTAATTGTTGTCTTCGTGTCTAAACACGTTAATCAAGATTTTAATTTAGGCAACAATACATCTTATTCAAATGAAGAAGACAATGTAATTAACATGCCTAAATAAAGGAAACCCCCAAAAACAAAAGACTATTTAAAGCGGTAGAGTCCCCGATGCCCTTTTAACGTGGGAACAGCCGGTATTCGGCTTGTCCTTGAAAATAAAGACTCGAAAACACCCCACATCCGGCTGGCTGATATTATTTATAAATTAAGGGACAGGTAGCTTCGAAAAGTAGGCAAGGTGCTTGTATAACCCAATATATATAAAACTTATCGTATTTTCTTTGGGTAAGCTTATAATAACATCAGCCCGTAATTATTCCACTGCAGAGCAAACTTGTATTGAAATTCACTGTACTTGTAATGGAGTCGATTCTTATTTTTTACACCCTTCACAAAATATCGACCCACTGAATGATAAGCATTTTTTTAAGATCCAATCCTTAAGACATCAAAGTTATTTCATTCCGCGAACTGTCTTCTTATTTGCAATAATGTCATGATTTATTTGAAAACGCATTGTATCAAATAAGCTGAGTAAGGCCGATACAGGAATACCATACCTACCACCAAATATACCATAAATAAATGAAGTAAAAACACGAAAGCCGCAGATATGATCATCGAAATTCGTGTCTCTAATAGTAGGTACCTTTTGCATAACTTGAGCCAATCCTTAGTTAGTTCCATATAAGGGCCTAATCGTGGCGATATGCTCCTGTTGTTTCTTTACGCCCACTTTCATTTGTTCTAGCATCGTGACTCTATTTCGGACATGGCCCTGCAAAACGTACTTAAATCTCCGAGATTAAAACAAACAACCTAATTACAACGTTACTCATACTTTGTGTAATTACCAAATATTTGATTAGCATCAATCTCACGAAAATCTACGAGTATATATAGTGCAAACAACGCAGCATTCCAGCCAATTGACTTTTCGTTAACTCCGACCTCTTTGCAAAGTTCAGCCTTCATTTCGATTTTAGTATCGAGATATTGGTAATTACGTTCCATTTTATACCGAATTCGTGGAATATAATGTGAACAATCCGATCTTCAACTGCTAAATCGAATATTAGGTCGTTTGCGTTTCGTTTAACAGTTTGTTGATTTTCAAATCGAGGTTCTCCAATTGCATGATGTGCTGTAATTATATCCTTACGTCCTTCCCTTTCCCTCATTACGTTAACTGGACGACCTCCAAGCTCTCGTCAGCAGCTGTTTCATTTTTGTAACTTTAATGAATGTATTGACAACATCTTTCTTTAAGTACTCGTATAATATGTGCTTTACAATCAAGTTTTTCAAGCGGTATTGCGATTTGTATTGTAAACAACTTGAAAGTTAACTATGAGGATATTATTATGCCACGATATCTATATCCATATCTTTGCTGTCATTAAATATAGTAGTTGTATTTACAGTCTCACAATTAATACCTTTCTTCCAACTGATAAAATAGTAGCTGAATCTGTCTAGCATAGTATACGCACTACTACAAAACTTTCCAAAACACATATTTACAATACTTTATAATTTTTTACGTCATCATTATCACGGTTAGCCAGCATTCCGTTGCCTACGCCGATTCCGGTTTCACTTTTTAGCGTCTGCTCAGTGAAAGTAGTTGATTCGAACTCCCAACTCTTCCTTTCGTATGGCTCGTGCTATGTCATAAAATTATAAAATCAATCTGAAATGTTTCCTGTATCATGTCGTTTTTATAATGGTTCTTTAATGGTTTAAATTTTTACTTGAAATTGATTGCGACAATAATTGGGTCTGTTTTTTCGGTTAACGATGTTTACTTGTTTCTACTTTACATTATCTCGTTTCTGTTTAATCTTTTTCACTAAATTTTTGATACGCCTCTTTGGTTTCCGGAACCAATAAAGCAATATTCAATTCTGTCTTGCTCAAGTGATTGCATATCGTCAAATAAAAAACAACGTTTGTGTTAATATAAAAAAAAATGCCTGTATCGATTAATTGATCATGATCACGTTAGCAATACACTGTATCTTGAAATAATTCATCACCGTGAGCATTTATCAAACATGACTTCATCTAATCTATCATCAACAATGCTAGTTTTCCATACATCTTTATCATTGATCTTTTACTGCATATTTGTATCGTCCTTGCATATCAAACTCTAAATAGTTATATCCATACCTGGTTTGAAGTCGAGGCGAACGGGTGAGCAGGAAGAGAACAACTTTCGTTTTCACGCACCTGTCTTGTTCTGCAGCTTTTATATGCAGTTTTTATCTCAATTGATAGTCAACTTACTTTGTAATAAGATAAAGTTGATTTTTGATTGATTGGAAGTATCGGTTGAATGATGGTCAGTGATCTCTTGTGATTCTTGTTCTTTTTCGTTTTAATGGGTGTTCCTTATGATTTTGATGGATCAGAATTGGGAACTATGAATATTATTTAAAGATATAGACCTACCTTATAATTTTGACTGAGTTCTGCCAGTTAATTTTCATCAAAATTGTTGCCCTTTTAGATTTGATATTCTTTTTTATGGTTATTTAAATTCAGCACTTAACCTTTATATGGGACTTCAAATGGTGTTAACGCAATTTGGTTTTGTCGTGCTTAAAGATGTTCTCATTGAGAACGATCAAAGGCTATGACGAATATGACGACACATGCACACAATAAGTGGCATCCCACAAGTACTATTTCACTCTAACCTTTACACTTATTTACCTTATTGTACCTTGCTAAATGTTATTTCTAATTTGGCTAAAGTATAATATATTCAAATTATATGGTTAGTAACGCCAAAAATTTTACGCAATGCCCCTCATAGACTTTCGCTCACGACCGTGCGTGTTTGTAATGTGTGTAGAGATTCTCACACGACGATGTTTATTGTTGGAAGACGTTTAAGATAATTTACAGTAGTGGCACTATCTTTGAAACTTGTTATATCATTTGGTAAGGTTAATGTTTCGTTTTGACTTTGTTTGTTGTTAGATACTGTGCGATCGACGAATGCTGTATTATCTACAGAGAAGTTTACTTGTTGTACATCTTGGGTTGCATTTAATATATTTTGGGCTGACACTGCAGGTTTTGATCTATTACCTATTTCCATTCCACATATTATGCTACATTCCCAATGGAATTCAGATAATTATATGTTCACAAACAATTTTTTTTCTAAGAACCTACATAATAACAACAACAACGAAAGATCCTGATCAGTTCTATTTGACCATATAGCCATACAAGGAACCTTTACCACATTTTTTATATCACTCACGCACTTGTAAAGTACCGGAAATAGACAGACACTCCCAAACAAGTTCTGTCAGTCATCGGTCACGTAGTTTGTCAGGTAGAGCTGGTTTGTCATCTGGCAATTAATCAACCATTGTGGCATTTTTACAAGACAGAAACACTTGTTCTTAAACCTATTGGGAATGATGGTCAAGCCGTTCCATGGACCACACAAACATAGGCACTTAGGTAGGTAATTATGCAAGAATGCAATTAAGACATTTGAAGTTTGAAAAATGTATATGGTTGGTGGTTGAAGCAAAGATTTTTTTAAGTTTATATGGCAAAAGTTTTATCGATTGTTAACAACATTAGGAAATTAGAAGACACAGCAAAAAAATACTAACAAAACATCGCTTATGGAGAGTGTTCAAGTTAGCTATACACGTTATCCATTACCTACTTAGGAAGTTATCAAAATAAACGACGTGTCACGCTTACAATAATTAAATTATGTAAAAAAAATATTACTTAACAGTTATTTATTCAAAGTTACATCATTATGACCATCCTCATCATTGGACTCCTAATCATTAATCATAAACAACCTCATGACACTATTGACTCATATATTAAAGTTCAAGTGTCGTGTATTGAAGAAATCTAGTCATCATTTTCAAATTCAATAGCTCTTCTGACTTCGACATAGGGTTGTTAATTCATGGGCAGATCGAAGGTTGTTAGAAAAGGTACAGTTGATGTTAGTGACACGAACACCTGTTAAAGTCTTAACTCATGGATGGTCGAAATAATGTCCAAATTCATTGAGCACGACAGTTATGGCATACACTCCATAACTGTTAATGCTAGAATTGTGCGGCTTTATTCCATGTTCAGAAGCAACAAGTAATTTGTACAACTTGCCAGTACTAATTGACAGAAAGCCTCGTAAGAGGTTGTACTTTGTAGGATTATTTTTATAGATAATGGACAAACAGATTTTTGAAATAGGCAACACCAAATATATACAAAAGCAACTGCTATAGAACAAAACATTGCATGAACAACTTACTTAAATTAAAATCACTGCTCATCTTGAAGATTAAATTACTTATGTAAGTATGAAATTGGATCACTTTATTATTGGCCAATCTAATATGTATGGCAATTTGTTTTAAACAATTGAATGAATTATTATGCAACCTGCCAAGTGCGTGCCAGCCATTAAATGCAACATCTCAGTAAGCACAATATTTTTTATTTCATTTTGCTAACACTTTTCACGATGTAATGGATGTTATATTGCTTATCTCTAATTCTCCTTATGTTCTCATTTTTATTTCCTTTTATTAAATCCCTATTTTAAAAGTCACGGAACTGTAATGAAATTTTATTAAAAAAGAAAAGATTTCTTTGTTCGATCCGAGTTTTTCTCAGTTGTAAAATTCTTAGATTGTATCGAGACATTTAGTGGCAATTGTAATGAAAGTTATTGTGTTTATCAGTCTAGATTTAGGTGGTATTTGTAGCTATTATATCAGTCTTTAGATGATTCTTTTAAACGACTTTGAACCTAAGTAACCACTTGAATTTTTTTCTTATATTTTGATGCTGAATATATATGTACTACCTTCAAAACAAAACTAACTTAAGATTGAACCGTGACTTGGCTTTAGGTATATCTCATAAACAAATTAGCCAATACCCAAATTGCTGTATCCTGCATTTATAACTAAGACAAAACTCGTATAACGTTCACTTTCAATGAAGTAACGACTCAATCGAAGAATTTATTACATTTGCCGATTCGTGACTCGACGCCGTCAGAGGTCAGAGCACGCCATTATATTATTACTTTACGTACGGTCTATTAAATCAAATTCAGATTAAAATGAGATTACACAGATTTATATCGTATCGTTTGTTTTGATTTTGTTCATAAACTTTGAAATGTGTGTTGATTTTGGGTCACAATTGTAACCCAATGCGGTAACTAGATCATTTCGACGTATACATAGTTTTGACTGCTAAGGTCACCAACGATACAATTGTTGTATGTATTGCATCCATGCAAAAAATAAATTTAAGCATTTTAAAGATAAGGTAAAATTAAATATTGTAATTTAGGGCTGACCGGCAACGTCATACGAAACATTAAAAAGGATTGTATAAAGGAAAAGCGAGACTCAACAGAAATCTTCATGAAGTCAAACTTATGCACACTGAACAGACCAACGCAATAATTGTAATATTTAAAGATAAACCCAAACCGCAAATGCTAAGCAAACCTTCAACAAAATTTATTAGACAATAATCCAAGCTTAAGAGCATTTACTCGTATTTTGAAAGTGGGCAACGTCGCAAATAGATTTCAAATATGTCGCTGTTTTGATTAGTTTGGTAATATTATTGTAAGGAAATAATATATGAAATATGGCTAACTAGCGAACTAAAATATTATTAATTTTGAAATGCAATAATTAATATTTAATTTTAGATGTAAAAAAAGACCTTTGGAAACTTTCCAAAGGTCTTTTTTACACCTAAAACTGTTACAACATCAAATTAAGTGTTATAATATTCACTAGTTAGCGATATTTCATATTTCCTTTCAGTTATATTGGCAAACAACTTTTAGAATTAAAGCTCTTAACATTATTACTGCCATGCATATTCCCTTGCATAAAATTAACTCTAAAGCACTAGTTTTTCTAGTAAATCTCAACAACTCAACACTACCGTTCACTATCATCAACGGTTTGCATTCTATCAAAGGTCGACAAGAGATGACCAAGGCTGCTCCACATAGCTGCAGGTTGGCAGAATAAATTAGCTCAATCCAATTAAGCAGACGACATGTTAGTTGATGTTTTATTCATTTCATCTTTGATTATGTCTTTAGCAGTACTGGTTATTGTTGCTACAGCTTTGTTGGTATATGACGCAATGTTGAATATTGCAACAATGTAGCTTAAAGCTCCTTTGTTCACGACTATAATTTTATGATACAAGCTTTTATGCCCAAAAGTGTCCATCAAAAAATCAATAGGATAATATACTGTACAGTATTTTGTTACCAAAATCTTATCAAAGGTAACATTAGGTGAACCATATATTAAACTTCTGCATCCTTAACGCGTGTCGAAAATAAAAGTGCTTTGGATTTCAAACTACCAAAAGTAACCAAAAAGAAAGGACCGATACAACCTTGGGAAGAACCCTTTTATCTTAAAAGTTAAGGTTAATTAACAATCCGAAAAACCACCCCCAAAAAGGGTTATTGGTTCACAACAGTATCAAGACGAATACAGATTGTGAATTTAACTTCAAAATATGAATAAAAAAGATACACATTTCAAAGATACGCATGTCGTACCAAAAGCAATATTTGTCATCGACTTTATTAATTAAATGGAAATTTTTAACGTTACTGACAAAAAAGAGCTTTATGGCAAGTGATAAATATGCTTTAAATATGAAAAATTAAATTGGGCTGTTAGAAATGACTACAAAATAAGCGAAACAACGAAAATTATTGTGACAACTGAATACATACAAATGTGAGAGTTGAAGAATAAATTGCCAAATATGTACAATAAATATATCACTTAAGCAATTTGCAAATTGACTTTATGTGTTTGCATGAGTAATGATTATTGAATTTGTTAAAGTAATCATTATTTTTGAATGTTAAAATATATTTTCATTTGAAAATGATTCTAAATCAATATTAAAACATGTGTCAATATTAAGATTATTCTTTATAAAGTCACTATTTGGTATTCTATCTTCATAACTTCGAAATGATTTTCATCAAACCTATTTTATTATTATGGGCAACTATTTCGACTTTAAAAGTTCACTTGTCAGTATTAGTATCAGTATGTCCAAGAATGCAGGAAACATGACCCTGCAAGGCCGCTGTACTGTTACTTGCGTATGTAGACTAATGACCGGTGCAATGCAATAGTGAATTTTAATTGAAAGAATGCAAGGGTTAGATTTGAATGGGGAACTATATTTGAAAGTGCAACATAGAAAGATCTGACATTTATACCGTGGCTTTGTGTGGCTGGTGAGAGCTTAGTACTGTTTTAGTCTGACTTGAAAATAATAAACCACAAAGTTTTTATTTTAACTTCACTATAATGTTATCATCATCAGCGTTCAAAAAGACATCTACTGCTAGATATAGGCTTCCCTCAAGAATCGACATATCGACCGTTCGTACACTTGTTAATATTTTACCTTAATCATTGATATTTGCAACTTCGTTACCATCTTTACCACATTCTCCATTAATTATATTATTTATTTAGCAAGGGCAAGGAATGCGACTTCTAAACCATAGTGTGAAGAATGTATACTTTTACGATACTTTGCTTTCGACCTCCACAAGGTGGCAATGTATCGCAATTTATGATTGTTCGTATATGGTCCAACGCACGCATTTTATGCAACTTAGTATTACAGTTATGTGATATACATTACTCAATAATTCGTGATAAGACTGTTCGAGAAGTTATTTTCATCATCATTTCAAATTAGCCGTCAAAGTGGACACGATACGGTAGCATTTTAATTGACTGGCCTAATATTATTTTCATATTTATATTTGGCTTTAATTTAAAAGAGATGTAATAATTTCTCAATAAATTATTTGTATCTTTATTATAAGTCCGATTAAATACCAAGTTTGTTTAGCAGAAACAATAATTCTCAAAGAGGCTTTGTAAGCTGTTTCCACATAAAATAAAGTTTTCATTGAGTTAAAAAAAAAAATTGTCCTCCAAATCTTTCCGCGCCGCATTTTGGCATCTTGGGATGAATATTAAAGTCTCTTCTCAGCGGGATGCTGTTTCTAATCTCATCAATGACCTAACCTCCTTTAAATTTAGAACTTTTGGGACGTTGCTTTAGTTTTTATTTTAGGTTACCTTTGTTATCTCGTCTCAAAACCATTGCAGTTTTGGTTCTTCTTTAGCAACCAGTTTTTTACTACTTACTTATCGATTACTTCTTTATCTTTTTTTGTGCAGTGTTAGTGGGTCTCATTTTGTGCCTTATTATTACCTACCATGGTTTAAAAATGTTACTGTACCAATCGATGAGAATTTTGTGTTTGTCGAGATATCTTCCCATGCATGATCAATATCAAAACAAATGCAGATATCCTTACCATTTCACAATTCCTCATTTCTCTTCCCTACTCCATCACTAGACCCTGTTCACTATCTATCTATTACCTATTCATTGAGACCATTCTAATGAACCCAAACACGATACCTGTGCTAAGGGAGTTGGATATCCTGCAAATTCCAGATGATGCTGCAGCATCAGTTCAAGGTTAATATGTTCTTATAATATCATTGAAGTAACAGAATACCAAATTTCAAATCGATCAGACCTGTGGAAGATGCTCACATCCATTCATTAACTAGAAAAGAGCTGATAATCTACAAACGGCTGAACCGATTTTCTTGAATCATAGCTAAGAACACTCTCGATCAAGTCACCTTTCAAACAAAAAGAAACATAAACAGAATCGGTTCAGCCGTTTGGGAGCTTCGATGGCGCAGATAGACGCACAGATACACATATACACACGATAAACTTATAACACCCCTCTTTATCCGTCAGGGGTTAAAAAGGCGTTTAGCCAGGATTTATTGCACATAATATTTTTTTTGTACCTTTTAGTAATTTATTTTTGCCGAAACTTTTCTGGTTGGCAATAAAAAGTTTTAGAGGTCATCGTCCCGAAATTTAAGGAAAAAGCAAGTCTCAGGTAGAAACCGCATGTTTTAGTGCTTAAGTTAAATAATCTCGAAATATATTTAGAAATGTTACCGGATGGCATCATCGTCCTTTTGATAAAACTGTCTTTTATTGATTTGAAACCAATGGTTATTCACCTGCCCTTTTAATACTTATGTATTCAAATAAAACATCAAAATATTTTATTTCACATAAACCTATAACGGCACTTCTGAAACGTCAGAAGCTAGGTGCACGGTTCCAATTGGTCGTTTCTTATGGAGAAGAATGGGCAGGAAACTAATACCACTTTTAAACTTTCTACTCTTTTAAAAATAAAAGGTTTTTACAATAATACCTATTAACACTGTAATTTGAAAACATTATAAAAACCACTTGATAGGCCTAAACTGTCCTCTCATACCTATGAGACGATAGTTTAGGCCTATCAATAAGAACCAGGTACTTAACAAAATAGAAAATGGTTCACAGATCTACAGTCTGTTAAGCCTACAATGTTCTCACATTCACAAAATCTAAAAGAAAAGAATCTCTAAAAAAGATAAATAAAATATTAAAAATAAAGACCTATTTAAACCAAATAACATGATTGCCACTACAGCTGTAATACATTTAATTTAATAATGAATGATATATAGATATAATATACATACAAATGAACGAAATTTTATTCTATGAATGAAAGTGAATCAATCAAAATGTGGTCGTTATTATTCCCAAAGCTTTATTTATATCCTGCAAGAGGACCATCAATGTGGTTTATCAATCATGGACAACGTGCATATGCATTTGTGTACAAGATAAAATATAAAATAAAATAGTCTTGTTCGAAAGTAATAGATTCTATATTTTGCTGAAAATTGAATCAGATTCTGTCCATTTGATTGAGATGAATAAGTAATCAAAATTATCTTTGATCAATCTTGTTACTGCCACTTAAGATATAAATGATGATGTCATCAGACGTTAAATAAAGCCTATTAATTACATAAATAGTGTTTTGCTCAACTAAGCAAGTGAAGCACGGTAAACGATAGCATGCGATCTCGTAACTATTACGAAATGTACATCGTGATCACAAAAAGTATTGTGTATTTTTGTAGTAGGTATATAACTCAATGGAGATCTCACTTTCATGTTTAATAACAATTATAAGCAAAACTGAAAACCCATCTGAAATATAAATAATGGAATATTTTGAAAAGAAACTTTTTGCTACCGAATTGGAGTAATTGCACTAATTAAAGATACAAATCGATTTAACAACCTCATCTTTGCATAAAACTGAGATAGCAATACAATTATGAAAAGCTAAAAAGCTTTAAACGATAAACATCACCGACAAATCTATAGTGCATTACGATGCTACTATATCCATAAATGGAACAATAGAGGATCACGATTTAACTAACCAATCGACATTAAAATTAGAAATATTGGATGCTCTCATTCTCAATTTCTCAAACAAGTGCATAAGGATATAACACGACATAAATATGACGATAAGCAAGTAGCCGATGCAGTAATAATATAAATAGCTTAAGGCGATCGAGGTGTGGCCAACCTTGCATAGTCGACACCGTTGTTCGCACCTAACCATATTTAAAATGTTAAATCAAGTGCAGAGGCTAATATAAACGTTAAGTTTATTGGCTCGCATACATAGCTTAGATTTCTTAGAATGCAATATATGACGTACCTACAAGACGAAAAGTTAAGAACAATGTAATATTAAATGTTTCTGAGATTAATGCTTTTCAACATTATATTGACAATGATGACTAAAATTTTTCTGTCCGTATCCCACTGCATGGCAAAGGCCTGTTCTCATACAGAGGAGGAACCACCATATCACCACGCTTGCTCCCTGCCATGCATATTTGTGACAGATCATCAATTTGTTTTTCTTCAGTAGCTTTTATATACTATTGATAACCAATCAATCATTTTATTCAGACAACACATCAATAGATTAAACAAAATAGCAACTTATATTAGCATTATCTTGTCATAACTTCTGATGCTCACCATTACTTTCAATTTGTATTATCATTTAGTAACCATTGTGCTTCCACAAATGTCAACGTCACGCCATCTAGTGAGAGTTGCTAAAACTTTACAAACCTGCAACAATATGCTATCCTGAACTATAAATCAGTCGAATGATTAAGCATGACTGACTGTCCATTTGCGAATAAATACAAAATAGCACTAACGAAGGCTATTCAGAGCAAATAACGAACTGAATATGACAATATGAGGCTAGATTATGAGAAGGATGACGCCACGAATTGTACATTACAGTACACCTTGTGAAAGCATTTATGGCTAGGGATTCGAACAGACTATCGATAATATAAAGTAATTTGATGGAAACATTCATGTCGATGGTTTTGGAAGAAGGTTGTGAACAAAAACAAATTGAATCGAAGAAAAATTATAAGCTTCATTCTCTTTTTGACAAGAAATCGAATAAATTCATTGAATAAACCATCACCTTTGGATACGAGTATGCTTTTCAGTCAAGTAATTATTTGCTACTTTGCTTTGGGGACGTCTTCCGTTGATATTTTTTTGGACAGTGCAATTTTTGGTATTGTTAATTTTACGAGTTATCAATATCTCAATATTCATGGTAGAAAGTTTATCGATATAACTAATGAGTTTAATATCGATGCATCTGATTCGTTACCATACCCTATATGGCAAAACATTTCAGATACACTATGATTAATTCTGATTAGGATTTGATGTAAAGATACGGTAATGAAGAGAAAGCTAGTAGTGATTGCGAATTTGATTTAGTACGCTGAATAAGTCGCTAGATTAACTCATTATTATATGAAGACGTCCGACGTCTGACGAAGTAATTGGATCATTTGGCTGATGGCTTTAGATGGTTTTGAGTGGTGACTTCACAAAGGTGTGATGAGCTAATTTAGATTTCTTTCTTATTTTGTCTGGTTTGTTAGATTCTTTAGATACTGATGGTGTCTCATTAGGAGTTATCATCAATAGATGGAGTTCAAAAGGTTCTACAACGTAATCATCACGCCTATTATTCCCGAAGGTGCAGGCAAAAGTGTAGGTAGTGGTTAGTTGACTTCAAGTTCTTATTACAACAAAATACCCGCTCATTATTTTATCAAAAACCGTTTTCTTCTTTTCTCAAGAATAAAATAATTACAAATGGCAAAGAACTTTACAAACAAAATCGAAAGTAAACAGTAATACCGCTATTACAATAAAACAGTTAAAATTGCTATAATCATAGCATTCATATGAAATCGAAAGTTATCCGAGTCGGTTGTAATGGTTTGCGGAAATTAATAAAAAAAAGTATAAACTATGTACATGAAAACAATCGTAAATACGTAACGCCATCGTATAGCCGTAGTTTATACGATATTTGTAAATAGGGTTGTCGATTAGCGGAAAAATAAAATTTCCCCGCGTTTCACCATCCTCAGCTAAAGGCCAAATCTCGCATATAAAAACGTTAATTTATTCGCAGTATCCTCTCAGCGATAATCAATGTCATGATGTTTGTGTAGCAAAAACTGTTACTTTTCTATTTTCTCGATAGATAATGAAAACCAACCACTTTTTTTAATGATTCCGTGATTAAATTTACATTTAGACATAGACAAGATGTAAAAACACATAAGTTCGTTTTTAAGCTAAATATCATTTTCAAACTCACGTTTACTAATAATTGAATTAAATAATAATTCGTCATATTTGATCACGAACTTTTAATACGCATAAAAATGAACTCAAAGCATAAACAATGTAGATAGTTACAATAATAAAAACAAACTAGTAATTCACCAATTAGCAAAAAACACAAATAAATGATAAATGATTTTATTTCTGTACGTAGATTTTTACAAACACTTTTACGGGGTCTGCGATTCCTATCTGTCTACCCGTGTGGAAGAAAGGCCGAAACCATTTCAGAGGTCACAGTCTCTTTTAAAGTCCAGACTTAAGGCTTGTGTAGACCAGCGCGACTTGTCGCGCGACGCGACACCGGTTATTGTTATACTGTGAAGTTTTCTTAGAAATTGTATTGTTCGTGTCGCGTCGCGCGACAAGTCGCGCTGGTCTGCACAAGCCTTTAATCTTGGTCAGATCATGTATATACGAGTCTTTTGAGGAAAGAACCACACAGATTGTGTGGACCTGTCCAGTCAATGCACGCATTTGTCAGTAATCGTGCAGCTCAACTCAGAACTTAAACGATTCGACGGACAATATCAAAGAAAGGGCATTTGGGTAGGCCTCAATAATTACTCAAACTGCCAGACCATGATTAAAATTAACTGAAAAATACTATACCATACATGAACCACTAGTCTCCACATTCACAATAACCTTACAACCCTAACTAGTGTATGCGGTTGCCAGAATCATTTCAAAACTTTTTATAAAAGTAACGGTCTTTTTATAGGCAGCTTTTTAGCAGTAAAGTTGCTTAGTTATTGTTACAACTTGTGAGCAAAAACAGAGGCGCGTGTACACAGGCTGATGTTCGTTCAAATTGTTAGAGAATCCAACTAAACACTTCATGGGATATTGATCATAAAATCTCCAACAATAAGGCAGGAAATTCTTTGATTTATAACAGCTTCTCTTCCTTGTTAACAATATCTTCGATATTTTTATTATACATCATTGATTGATTGTATTATGACGTCATTTTAGCCATTGTGTCGATTTTTTGCGAAGTCAGTAATTATGAGCATTTATAAATGCTCATCCATCATCGTGTTTTGGATTTGAGTCATTCATATCCACGTAATTTATTGTGTAGGAATCAAAAGCAATTATAACCAGGTATTTTATGTACCACCCAAGACTATATGGAATGATACTTAGTAGCTTTTGCACACACATGATACAATTTATATAATTCTTCGTCACGTCATGTTATGATGTCTTTCTGATTGATTCATGATAATTATAATATCAAATCTAAAATATTTCAACTTTTACGTACTACGTTTTCAGCTCCATTGTCATGTGGGATAATTTTCATCTCAGTGTCACAAACACAAACATTTTATTTTATTTTTCACACAAAATATCACGTAGACTAACAATCCTACTTTTTTTGTTGTAAAAACCATTAACTTATTAATTTTAGTATAGCTCATAAAGCTGCTAAAACGCTAAAACAAACAACAGCTTCTCCAAAGAGGTACTGTTTACAACTTTATTTGACAAAAAATCACCACACAACATGTAAATGTAAACCACACTACAAGCAAAACACAGTCAGTTAGTAGAGCGGAACTCACATTGCGCCTGCGACGATGTCATCTGATTACAACAACATTGCCACATTAGGATTAATATCTAAACTTCAGTAATCATACCTTACAAAAGTAACGCAAAGCAAGGTCATTCTTAAACAGCCATTTTGCAAGACAATATGAATGAAAACGTTTTGGTAAATGCAAGTAATGAAACTGCTGTTAAAAGTGTCTGTAATGAAACTATGGACGTGTAAAGTCATGTTTTTATTGTGAATAATGGAGGTTGTGGACTTGTGGAAATGGAAAACTGGCAAAGACCTACATACAGTTTATGAATGAAATTAAATTGTTAATGTATTCGTAACATGCTATTGATAGGTGTCAGGTTTCTTTCGACTGAGGTGACTTTCATGCTAAACGTAAAACTGCAGAAAAGAGTCAAATTGGACAAAACACTTATAGTTGAACACGGTACAGTTCTATCATTAATTTTCATCAGACTCACATCGTAAGCCAACTATTGTTTTATGGTAACTGAGGGAAAGATCTCTAAAACATAACCATTTCAATTTATTATCGTAAAGATAAGGTAATTGAAGAGAATAAAGAAGATGATTTAAATAAATCCAAGAATGTATCTGGTAGTCTTTAGAATGAAGATGTTTAAATGATTCTTTATTAAACCCTAATTTCTTGTCAACAGGAACACATACAGGAAGTACTGGACAAATGGACACAGATAGATGATGAGATTTGGGCGAAGGTGATAGTGTTCGAGAGGAACCGACGCGTTGCCAAAGCGTATGCGCGTGCGCCTGTGCTCACTATCAACGGGTCAGACGACGGATTTGACGGCATGAGGTAAGGAAACACTTTTAATACGACTTAAGAATTTGTAACTTCTAAGATATTCAGGAATTATAATAATATTGACAATGATGAAGTACAAATAGTTTCCAAATTTTCTCGACTAGAACTCAGAAAACAAATGTTAATTAATCGACCCCGATTAATTAACATTTGTTTTCTCAGTTCTATAGACAAAAAAAAAATTGTCGTTCTGTTAGATTATTAAAAAATATTGGAGACGTATTTTTTCTTTTTTTACGTAATCAAAAGATTACGGCAATACATTAAGTTAAAATGTGGCATGACGGCACTCCCCGGTAGATGTTATACTGACTTGTGACGTAGCGAGCCACTGGCCAACTTTAATGCGTTTTATCTAAACCTTTTTTTATTACTATGATAAAGCAGAATACGTGTCTAATACTTTTTTATTTTCTGACTGATGGACAAAATTTTTTTTTCTTCCCCCAGTCAAAATCCCTATTATTGATGTCATAAATATGGGAAGAACAATATAATCAGGCTCCACCGTCCGTCCGTCTGTCACAGGGCTATCTTTTGAACCGTAATAGGTAGACACTTGAAATTTTTACAGAGTGTGTACTACTATGGCTATAATAACAACTAAAGGGGAGTATATATAACAAAAACGTATTTTTTTCGGCGTTTATTCTCAAAAACTGTGGTACGAAAATCTTCGTTTGCGAGTACGACTCTCACTTGGCCGCTTTTTTATTATACAGATGAAAAACCCATTCTTCGAAATAATTTCGATAAGTATATCAATAATAATGTTATTGAACATGAACTAAATTAAAAATCACTACCATTCTTGTTGCCTAAGTAATAAAATTACGCATGAACAACAAATCCAAAACCAATTTAAATCTTGAACTGATTCTGATAAAATTTCCAACAATTCCTAAACTAACCAATATCTAACGCAGCCGCCCAGATATTTCTCAATCCAGTTTACAAACGCACCTAGTTTTAATTTATAAATCAACTTGAAACGAATCTAAGCATAATTGCGAAATATCTGCATTGCTAACTACTTAGCCTTAGCTTAACCGACTCCATTCTGGCACGTGGTTGCTCTAAATTCAATACAATTCCATTTATTAGCTGCAAGCATATTCATTTCTTGTACCTTATCAATAACTGTCAGGTTAACGTTTCTGATAACAATTTCTTCTATAGTTTTGGGTTTACATTGTTGTACTTCTTAATCAACAGCTGTTGGTTTCAATTTATTTGTCTGTTCATTGTCTTGACTAACTTGTTTCGTTTGATAGTTGAATTCAAATAATGCTTTGCCCTATTTCATTCAATCTCATGACCAACCAACAGCAAATTTTGGCTGTTGGTTATAATTGAGTATATTGTATAATTAATTGCATGCTGTCCCTATTTACCAACTCGTGATTTTGACACACACAATTATTAATACATATTTATTATTCCATAACCTTCACTTAACTATTACATTTCTTCGACTACCCCAACCTCGTTCAGTTAATAACTTTAATTCGTTTCTATGTCAATGGGATTAGCTACTTGTATTTTTAATTGTTCACCATTATCATTATGGTATATCGTTACTCAATATAATTACTATTGTGTAAGTATTTCTGGTTCAGTTAAAATAGGACCTGTTAGAGTCACGTTGTCGTGATACGTTTGCGCTTATCGATTTGAATGAGACATTCAGCTCATTATTTTACCTCTGTGAACGCGGCTTTGTCATTCGTTTTCGTCAGTTGTCTGTTGGGTGACCTTATTTGTAAGAGTAGCTTTAATTAGGAAATGGTTGGAGGTAAATATAATATCATACTTGGTCGTAGGTCACATATCTTATTAATTTATTAAATGTTCAATGACTCTGTCTAATCATATTCTATGGTCAAACATTTTAACATTTTGCCTTTCAAGGTTGATTCCAAACTGTATTCCATTTCCATGGAGGTTTCTCGTATTTAATACGCAAACAATCAAATCTTGTACTACAGCAATTATCAACTTCCTTCCATCATTGTTATAGTTTCTCTTATCTTTTTATCCAATCAAGTTATGATACGACGTAGCTTATAAACAGAATGCCAATAAATCACACAAATACACCTAACAACTAACATGCGTATTTCTAACATAATTAAAAGGCCAATAACGCTAACTTTTTTAAAGCCAATGAATGGTGTGAATTATATATAGATACCGAAGTAACCGCTAACAAAAGACACGAAGTCAACGAAGCGTGGTTTAAGCAAGGTTACGACAACGATACTAACTGTAGTTTCACCTGTTTTAGTAAATAATAAAGTGTTATCAAGATCATAATTCGTGTCAGTTCGCGTGATAGTGAAAGTTTTGCGGTATGTGAGTAGGTGTTGAACAACCATGAGATAAATGGTAATTATGAATGACAAATGGGAGGAGAGATACAAAAAAACGGTACTAAAGATATGCTAAATATATTCAGAAGATAGATTTAAATTCGTGTTTAAGGAATTAGGTTCAAATAATAAAAGGTAGTATTCGCTCGTTTTCTTCTCTGAAAATACTAGATTCTCTATTAATTGGTTTAAAACCAACTTCATATTTAGTGACGTCACAAAATTTGCTTTAATACCAAAGCAGTAACTAGTCTCTATCTACCTTACAATCATTGAGAACAAACCCATACTCCTTTCAGGCGCACTGATTGTCCAATTATCCTTAGTATATGGACTCTGCAGTAACAAGCCCCTTGTTCACCAAATCAGTAATTGTAAACACTTCAACATCCTTACGTATATTATCATAGTCTCACCTATCCCTTATGGCAGTAAAGCATTAGGCAACCTCGCGTGCGAAAACGTCGATAACGTTTTGATTATGGCAATCAATTGCACAACAGTGTGGCCAACACATATTGAGGTTACGAGGATTGATACGTTAAAAGGCAGTTTTCGGCAAGAGCTGTATATAGCTCAGATTATCTTTTAAAGGAAACAGTGTTGAAAAAATACTAGTGTAAAATATTTTTTTGTGGAAATAAGTCAGGCATTAGCATTAAAAAATCTATTGAAAAGAGTTGTTTCGATACAAAATGAAAATTCAATTAGGTCGAAACCAAGGACCATGGTAATGTTAAAAACTATATGATAGTTTTATCCTTGTTATCATTAATATAGTTTTAGCCCATATACATATAATCAAGCACTGATAGTGCTACCCAACATAAAGCATAACCTATAATAAACGATACTAAAATCGCCATACTTGGCGTTTACAGATAGGCGATCGTGTACCAATTCATACTTATTAATAACAGCAATGCCCTCACTCATTCCTCGCTAAGCTGTCACTAGACATTAACCAACTAGTTATAGACATTAGCGTGATCTAATAGCTACTATATCAAGTATTTACTAATAGTTCGTGACCCGACTGCTAAAGATATAGTAGAAATTCGAGATACGGTATGTTTCCTTGAGGTTATGACAGATTGAGCTGTTGAAAAGCAAATGATTGCGGTTTATTTAGTTTCGGTTGTAGCCGTTTTAAGGTTGGTAATAAATATATTTGCGTGTGGCAATATTTGTGCGTAGTGTTGCCAAATATTGTACGTTTCCCATGTGTAATTGCGCTCGTTAGTAGAATTTGTTGCTGTAGCTACGTTTAGGTTATTATTACCTTCAATATTGACATGGTTTGAGACTTTTCATTAACTAGAATATCCCCCTTCATCTTCTGTAGAAACAAGTTTCATATAAACACTAATAATTTACACTGAATTGCATTTCCCTTTTCATTCCCAGGTTGTTAGGAATGTATGTCAATCGTCACGCTCTAGTTCCGTCCCCATACCATCCACCTTCTATTCTTAAACATGGCGGATGTTAATAAAGATTTTTGTTCAACTACTGGCGGAAAAAGTCTGTTAGTATTTTCCTCTTCAATTAGATATCACTAAAGTCTGATTATCCAACTTTTGAACATGGTAATTTCAAGTTCACATGTTTAAAAAATATATTTCAAAAACAAATTCTTTAATGAGTCCTTCATTCTTTGTCTATTCACTGGATATTGAATAAATACATAAAATTAAGATGATAAGAGTGGTGGCGCGTGCCGATGTGATCTGCGCGCGCGCCGGTGCCGCTCTCCCTCCAACCCGTAATGATACGGAAGTCTGTCGCGTTGTAGATCATCGTGCACTGTCCGTGTGCGCTGTGATTTTATACAGTAATGCTTATAGGTTTTGTGTTGAAGTTTACTTACGTTGTTTTGGAATGTTGGATGAATTTTTGATTTTTTGGAAAGAATTAGGTCTTTTTGGTTACCGTTTATGATGACCTAGATCAGCTCGTTGGCTTGTGCCATCTTCTAGCCTAATAATGAAACTAACTAAACAAAATTCTCTAGGCCCAAAATCAGCTGCTTCCAAATTCACAACAAAGGACCAAAAATGTCTCAACTCTTCCAAATTACTATGTTAAAGAATACCCAATTGTCCAAGAGTAAATCACCAACCATAACTCTCTTTAAAATATTTACCTAAAAACCCAGCACTCCGTTTAATTCAGGATTTATTTAAAGCAAGATTTGCGCCTCCACTTTTTACACCGGCTACAAGTAGGAAGTGTCGCCGTCGGCGCAGGCGCTATCAGATCCACACACACGAAAATCGCCATTTTAATGAAACCAGGCTCTTACACTAGCATTTAATTAGTGCAGATCTAATGTAAGTCCCGGCTAACAGGGAACAATAAAGATCGAACATTCCTACTAATAATTAGGACTGCAGCCCACAGATAGTGAGCCAGCTTCTAATTTTATGTGAATTAATTGGAGCTATCTTGTAGGAAGTGGAGTTTGCGCACTTGCGCTACTGGGCTGGAAGAATAATCGTAAGGACGGTAGATATAATTGTTGTCTTTCTGTTTGAAGATGGGTTAGTTTTTCGAATAAACGTTGCTTGGATAGGAAATTATTATATTGAAATTCGTGTTTTCATTTATCTACTTTGTATCTTCTCGAATGAATTCACGTAGACTTTTCCTGAATTATTACTTCTTAACATCTGTTAAATTAATTGGATGATTGATACGGCGGAAAAATTATTATCTGGAAAGAGATTAATGTTTTGAAATATTTAGTGTTTATAAAGACACTTTAGCTGTAGGTACAATAGGGATGATGCCTAGGTAAAAAAAATGATATTCTAATTAGTCCGTCAGTCAGATAACAAAAAAATATTAGACATGTATTTTTTGCTTTATCATATTAATAAAAAATGACTTCGATAAAACGCATTTTAAGTTGGGTAGTGGGGGTCGATACGTCACTAGTACGTATAAAATCTATATACTCGTGACGTCATGGGACATTTTACCTCAATATATCGCCGTAATCTTTAGATTACGTAAAAAAAGAAAAAATACGTGTCCAATATTTTTTTATAACATATGTAAAAGACGGACTAAAAAAAAATGTTTTGTCATCATCCCTATTGTAGTCAGTAGATGAAGTAACAAGGTTAGTTAGCATTTTACTATCAAAAGTACTAAACAATCAAACGTAGAACTAGGTATTGCTCTCGGTTTTCAACAAGATTACAGAAAACGGGCGATAAATAAAATAAGAGTTTCGTTTGAGGCTAACAATCGGTCTACTTACAATGAAAGAGAATGGCCTCCCTTGTCGCGGTATTTTACGCAAAAATAGAGTAAAATGACAAAAGCAGCCTCATGTTGTCGGTAGGATTGTGGATATAATGATATTTATGTTATAGATGTTTCAGCTTAGTTATTTACTAGTAGTATTTTTTGCGTTTTCCGCAAAAATGATGTTTTGTACAAGTCTTACTTTAAGAAATCAAAACACAGAGATAAACTAAAAGTAAGACTACACAAACTGACAGCACTCCTAATCTCAACCAGAGACACACTGACACATACACACACTAAACGCACACACGTTTAAGTTGCATCTTGTTTGTATGAGTATTATACCAATTTTTCTTTTTTTTTTTTAACTGTTTTACATATACTCGTATACGTATTTTTCTTGTTTAATTCATTAACTTAACATTTAGTTTGATTTTGTTAATAATCACCGTGTACGATCTTTTTGGTTATAACGAAAATATACAGCTCTGATCCCCAAGATACAGACTTACGTCTAGTTTGAGGTTCACCGTTCAAACTGCTATGTATTATGTACTTGATTATTAATAAATAATTTCAATAATTTTAATTTCAACTTAGTACTTAGTTATCATTGGCTCGAACAGTATTGCCAAATACCGCGACCAAAGAACCCACCTGGCACTGCGACCTAGTTAAAGATGACGCCCGTCATCTGTCAGCAGAACGCCCCGTCGATAGACTAGATCGTCAATCTGCCCACGCGACACATTACGATCATAATTTGCAACGAGCGGTCGTTCTTCATGCTGCGATTTGTCGCATTAGACCATTAGACTGATTTGCTATTTTATGAACTGTAAACGCTTTGAGAATAATCTTTATTTATTAGTTGGTTCTGATGGTTTATTAATAATTGAATTTTATTGACAAAAACTGATTTGTGTTACTTTGTGTTCTCAAGTTTGCTCTCTATCCTATCTTGCTGTGCCCGACCGAGTCCACAATGATCTAAAATTATGTATATTTTATAATGTACCTACCACCTATGCTAACATTGTGGAACGCAAATAAATATATCGAGTATCGAGTATTGAGTTATTTCATGACCACTGCTCTGAAAACGGTGAAAGAAAACATCGTGCAGAAACCGGTGGCATGTCCTAGAACAAACATTTTAAGACACCCGCCAACCCGTACTAGGCCTGCGTGGTGGATTATGGCCCACTCTCTCTCACAGCGAGGAGGCCTGCGTCCCAACATTGGGAATATTATAGTCCGATTATTATAGCAAAACCTGAAATCGTATTGATGATTGTATTTATTATCTAGAAAAATGTCTGTGACCTCTGATATTTCAGGAAAGATTAAATATTTTCATAGTTTTTTTCACACATAACTCAAGCTTCAAACATACCATTCTATTCAGTTAGTCCCAGGAATTCTGACATAACATCGAAAAAAGTCGCTTAATCGCAAGTCCGAACAATCCTATACAATCGTTAGTCGCATAACAGTGTTGTAATCGCAATACACGAACGTTATTGTTTATTGTGTTCTTATCGATACGTTCTTTGTACGGAACCAGTGTGTCAGTGCACAATGGGTGGGGAACCTTGGTTTTTGTGGAACCTAGGTAGTTTTGGGTAGGTCATGTTTGTGGTTAAGAATCTGGTATGATTTGTTTCGAATCTAGTAATATAGTTATTAAGATTGAAGTTATTTTCTGGGTTCCTCCTTAGGTACTTACATCATAAGTAGTTTTCGTTGATTTGTTCCGATGATTTCTTATTGACCGAAAGTACAATTTTATCGTAAACTACCTAAAAAAAAAACTGTCCTTTAAAATGGGTTATCTTGAAAACCATTCACATCTATTTGACTAAATAAGTAGTTATAGAGCTTAAGAGAAAACGAATGTAATCATTGAACAACATACAAAATTACACATTTCACGAGCAAATCACAAACTTATTCTACTCTTACACGACAAATAAAATATGAAATTGACCACGTCCACTCAAGCGCCATAATGCACATTTTATAGATCAAAGAGTAGACCAATTCGCAAGAAACTTTTTAAAAGCAACGGTTTACACATGAAATTGTTTATTTTTCACCAAACAACTGACAATATTCATAAAAATGAACGGGTTTTGAACAATATGTCTACAGAAACAGTGAGTTTTTACCGTTTTTCATTTCATTTGTCGCGTTCTTGTAGTTTTAACCTCACAGAGGTGGCGCAATTTAGTGCACAAAATTATAGACCTAGTTGGTATAAAATTAAACACAGAATTTGTAGGTATCTTGTTTTGCTCGCTACATATAGTTAAACTGAAACATTATTTGCTTTAAACAGCGTTTTTTATTTAAACAGGAATTTTTATAATACCAACACACAGGCCCATACTTCACAACGAAAACCTAATGAGACACCAGATTACTTCAGACCGTTGAATAGCAATTTGTCGTCAAATTGTTTTACAATCTTTTAGCTCAGTGCGTTACTGCTGATTGCATGGATATAATAATATAGCAGTAACTACATATGAATCGGAGTAATGTTGGTAGGGCAAAATCACCCACAATTAGTAAATCATGCCAGTGATAACTTTAATAACTTTTTACCTACCATGTTCCATATTCTTTGTGATTTTTATGAGAAAAAAAACATGGCAATTCTAGTCCGCAGAACTCTGTGAAGCCCTTTGTTACGAACCATAATCAAGTAGAATGTTGTAACTCCTGAACCAGTAATTTTATAATGACAGACAAATCTACCATAGTCCACTAGCATTTAGCTCAATTGCAAGTAACCATAGATCTAGATCAGATCCAACCCACCAACTTCAGTTTCGTAATTGTCCTCATAATACCAACTACCAAAAGTACATTGTGGCGCCGACTGGTGCTATATCCTGATACTTCAATTCTACGAATCAATCTGAACTCTATTTTGATTTCACCAAAGCCTGCATTACAATATTCAGCGACCGGAACATATGCCATTTCAGAAACATTTTGCACGAACTTAATGTCCTCGATTCTATTGTCTTCGTCGATAGCAACAACTACATTTACTGCTTTGAAACCTCATGGTTTCTGATTTTGAGCTTTAGTGTGTGGATTTAAGGATGGTTTTGAAATTAGTGGGTAGCAAATATAAAGTGGTATACTGTGTGATATAATTGTTTGTTTGTTATATTGTCCACATATTTGTAGCTGTAGATACGTTTGGAAAGTAGGGCGGCATTGAGGTAGGCTTTTGTAAGAGATCGCGTTGGTCAGTGTCAATGAATTTTTTCCAGACATTACGCAAACGCTTGTATAGTTATGTTTTAACAAATTGAATATCACTTTTTAATTGTAAAATCCGTTGCAAAAGTGAAAAAATTACGAAATTGAAATGCACACACACAAAAGATATTGTAAATATTGAATGGCTTAATGCTGATTTTAGTGCAACTTTTATTATATGAAATCTTTATGAACATCCTCGTTTTAATATCTGCTATAAAACACGAAACAATAATAGGAGATTTTGTGGTATTATCGGGCCATCATGTTTAAAACTGAAGTTTATAATGGATCTGGTAATAACAATCTTTTGTGTACATTCAAAAATGTATACGTGTACGTATACTTTTTTTATTTAAAAAAAACAAGCTGCCTACGTCAACTTATATGTACTATCGCGGACAGTGGCGCCTGACCACTTTACAAGCTTATTACTTTAGCAATATGGTCGAAAAGTGGTCAGGCGCCAGTGTTCGCGATAGTGCCTACGTATCGATTATAATTACTTCGAAAGCCCAACTGATTGTATGATGTATTGTCTTATACCATAGTTACGTCACCAAGACTCTGTATTAACTCTAGGTAGAGAACTATACCCCCAGATGTGGTTTTACAGCTTTTGCGTAACACGGTTGTGCTAATATTTTCACCGACCATGCCTAGTTTGGAATAAGAGAAATCAATAATGGCATCTAGACTTAATAATCCTGGCCAGAACTGTCATTACTTCCTCGATTTTATGATTTAGATTTATTTTCGTCGATAGAAAGTTTTTATTGTTATTTTTTATTATTTATTATTATATTATATAATTTTTTATTATTATATTATAAATTTAACCAGATCAATCATTATCGCAGCATCAGTACGTAATGAAAAAGCTCATGTGTTATCCGCAATACAACTTCAACAACAGGTACCTACATACTGTACGAATGATTAAAAACATTATCAAAGAAATCATTAATCGACCCCATTTCCGTACCACATTTGAAACGAGAACATTAAAACTCAAACTGGTCCTAGGCACCTTGATCAGAGATGGATGGACACAACGTCATTGTTCATGACAAATACCAGCCCATGGGAAACACTGCTCGGAACTCCATCCGAACCATACAAGAGCATTACTAATGAATAAAAACATAATTGATACCATAAATATATCAATTAACGCATTATCTTACTAAACTGGAGTATCGATAACTGATTATGATCGTTCTTAAACTATTATAGAACCCATTGTTATTGCAAAAGTTTTATAATTTTATTGCGTGTTTACAAACTGATAATGGATTCAGGAAGTTCTAGATTAATTGCTGTTAGATAAACATCTGATAGAATAATCCTCGTTTTATTTAGTTTAACAATTAGTTTTAATATGTTCGGATCTTTGCGTATCTTTTTGTGTCTATGGAATCGTGATATTTTGGATGAGTCTGAAGGAATAAGTCGACAGGGTTGTTGGTAGCAGACACCATTAAAAGACAAATACTAAATTCATCTATAGACATTCCATTCCAAAATACAAAAACCAGACATCAGAGAAACTCGTGCCAGGTTACTAAAATTTTCAATTCAATCGCCAACACACCAAGTTAAAGTCTCTCTAAATTCTCCATTCCTTTAGTATCTACTCCTAGTTAGATTAGCTATAGCATATTGTACCCACCTGCAAGATTTTGCAAACATTCCTATTCCTAAGTCCAGCAGCTTTACAAACTAAACCAGTTCCTTTTACACAAAAAGGCTCACTTTCATTAATCGACCTTTAACAATTTAAATTATCCACTTTACTTACTTAAATCGCAGTCGCGTGCTAGATCTAATTTATAAAAATGGCCGCCAAGCAATTCCAATTCTAACAACTCGTAAGAACTCAATTAAGATTTTAAACTTGGTAGAGCTGGCTTCTTGACGCCTAATGCCGATTAACTAAAAATAATACTGGACAAACAGCATTTTAATGTTAACAGGTGACTATAGTGATACGTATCAAGAATGTGATGGACGAATCTCGCATCACACAGAATTTCATTAGTAAGAGATTCTCAATTCTCAAATATAATTCCATTATTAGAGTAGTAATCTTCGAATAAAATTCGATTTCATTTTCCAAGTTTTCCCTAAAGTGAAATCGTTGAGAATAGTAACCGGACTTACCAATTATCCAGTCGGACATAGATACGCTACTGCTGCAGCATCTATTTATCAATGTCTATCACCAAAGAGGATGCCAGATAATATTCACAATATTTTGATTGACACTGACTTAATTGCGTCTTATGGCTACCAAACGTAACATCACGATCCCTTCTAAACTTGGTAGACCTACAATTAAAGTTACAGATAAAACAAATGTAGACAAGGCTAATAAAATTGATCTGTTTTACAAATCCTTAGTTCATCTCATTGGATTCAGTTGAGGCGTTTATCCAGATTCCCGATCACATCAAAGATAATCACTAGAATAATAAAACAATGTTTGAACCCTTAGAATTATTCAATGTGTGAAGAATAAAAATAAATTAAAAAGCACTTATTGCGTGTACTTAACGTATAAATTCGAACAACAAATCAGTTTGATGTGTGGACACGTACATTGACTTTTCTACGCTGATGTAAACTGTCAATATATGCAAATATGGCGCATATCTGATGTTCGGGCGCACGTGGGTTAGTTTAAGTCGCTTCTGTCTTTTAATAAAAAGATTAGTGGTGTTGATTCGGCCCACGGAGACGCGTTCCGTGTTTCTGTTCCTGTATAAAGGGTGATTCACAAGTTGTAGACAAGAAATGGAAACTGTTAGGAATGGTGAAGAATTACTTTTAGGTTTTCTAACAATTTATGTTGTCAAAAAGACACTGCTGTAGAAACTAGTGATGATTTTGGGAAATATAGAATACCAGAATTCCTAATAGATGCACAAACCTCTTAACCAGACAAGTCCATCAAAATGTAAATACAAAAGAGTCTAGCTAGTATATTCATATTCAGGAAACTAACATTGCTTCTCCTGTATTCCTCAAACCAAAATATGTATTATGGAAAACCATTATCGCGATATCCAACATAGAAACAGCAATACATTGTGTATTTGCCTCAACATGAACTCGTATTTCTTGTTGCTAGTCGTTGTTTAGAGATGAAAGTCACATGTTTTGTTAGACGTTGCTATTTGATGTGAATTTCGCGCTTTGTGTCCGCCATCATGAATTTGACATGAGCTACAACTGTGACATTTATATTGTTTTTGTTTGGTGGTGTTTTAGGTACAGATTCAGCTGTTTTGTTGTTACGAATTGCAAATGAGAGTTTATTATTTTGGGATATGATTTGGCAGATCTTAATAGATAGGTCTAAGGGAGGAGGCCTTTACCCAAAGTGGGGGTCCTTAATTAATGTTCTCAATTTTATTTATTATTTACTTTGTTTTGTTATACTTTATTTACTTTTTTAAATTAAGGAATAAAGAGGCTTCAATATTATTATTATAATAGACACGTCTGCTGGATAAAGAGAACTATTAAAATTATAAGATAGCCTGATAATTTTTTTAAAGTAAGTAATTAAATTGTTAGGAGTTTAGTAGAATACAAATTCAAATTTAAAAGTAATTTATTCAATCTAGGCTGAGAATCAGCACTTTTCGAACGTCAAAATTACATAAGACTGTCCCCCAAAACGCCCACCCTTCACCACTTCCTAGTGCGTTAGCTGGGAAGAAGAAGTGGCGCAACAAACTCCCCAGCAGCATTAGTAGATTACTGAGAGTTTTTTTTAATCTCTCCAAACATAACACAGCGGTTTCCCTTTTATCTCCTCAAATAACTTTTACTAACAACCATTATAAAACTAACCTTTGCTCTAATTCTGCAAATAAAAAAACCCATAGAACTAGGCAATTCCGTGTTACACAAGCAATAAAGATGGTATCAAACGCGTCTGTACACGTTCAAAGACGGTGTGAAAATGACGAAGTGAAAGTGGGCCCTACGCAGTGACAATGTAATCTGGAGATCTCAGGCGCATCTCGGTGCAAGCGATAAATGCGCACGCGACGCGAAACGCGCGGCCTCTTGTGTAATAGTGACTAAATCTTTATAAATATTGATTTGTGTTGATTGTAATTGGTTTTGACAATCTATGGCAGATTGAGAGATTGGTTTATGTGTTTTGATAGTTAAGATTGATTCCATAAAAGGAAGAAGAATGGTGAAATATTATTTTTTGTAAATGCATATTCATATACCTGAATTTAATTTCAATGTATGTAATCAAATATTGGATTCGACACTTTTATTGTTACGATACTGTTGTTATTGAAATATTAATACTAGTAGGCAGACAGGCAATTCTTCAAATGAAGTAACTGTTTAGCTTCTTTTAACTTGTCCTTCTAATACAGACTCATTAAAACCATTATTACTATAAACACTATTAATAATTGCATCCAAAACATTCCTGCCTGACCTACATCAATTATGATCATCAGTAGACAATTGTTACTGACAATCGATGCATCGAAACAATATCGATTACCGAACTCGATTATATTTCGACCTTGTTCTTTGAAGTTGATTGTTTCGGGTTCGCAATCAATCATAGTTTGATTTTTAGGTCATAGCTTGTGTTGTTATAGATAATTAACGATTTATTTGAAACCAACATCAACTTGGATCATCAGTGGTAGGTATAATCTCAAATAAATTATTATTTAGAGAACAATCTACAACAAACCTTGAAAACCACATGTTGAAAATCTTCAAATAAAAGATACACTCAACCTCTCAGATGAATTTATAATGTTAAGATTTTAGCTTACTTACATTTACAATCATTTCTTGAAATCTGAGATAGACTTCAAACAGCTTGATATTAATACCTTTGTCAAAAAGAAGAAATATAAATGAAAAGGTATCATCAAGAACCCAAATATCCGCAACTTGACATCATAAGCTGTACATAATTTATGAAAATGGTAAAATACATTACATACTTTTAGATAATTAAAATCCTATTTCAACATTTATTTGCATTTTATGACAGAAAATTATACAAATGACATTTATACTACAAGTGTCTCGAGAGTGGCTAGTCTTGCTATTTGTGTAAAGCTAAAGACGAAGTATAAATAGCAGATTTTAATGCTTTTAAAACCAAGTATTGGATACTGAATAAATCAAGTACTTCCAGACGTGTATTCTAAGTTCTGTGTTCACTGAAAGGGCAGACCAATAGAATAGATTGTGTGAAAGATGGTAAATGGTTAGGAAAAATGAGAAGTCTAAGATTATGGCTAAAATATAAATGTACCTAGGTTTTGAAGAAAAGGGCGAGCTAATCCATCCTATCTCTAGTAAATTAAGATAAAGTAAGACGATTATGATCAAGTAAAATCAGAACCTGGGTTACAAAACATTATGTTTGCTGAAGACTGAAATAGCACTATGAAACAGAACATAAAAACCAGGCTGAATAACAAAAATAAAACCCGAACAAAAAATCAAATGTTTTTCATCTTTGCCGGTACAACTTTGATTGACAGTCAGACTAAGCTCCAAAAACATATTTCGAAACTCCCGACAATTAGTAATGTGTTACCATAATGGGTAGGTAATTTATTTTGATCATAAAACGGCTGTTGTAGATATCAAAATGCAAGATTATCACGCCATATATAGCCTGCGGCGAGAAATAAACTTTTCTAAGTAAATGAAGGCCTTGAACGACCTTGAGTGCTGATGCATTAGACTGGCGGAGCGAGTAGCGATTTTGAAAGAATGCATTAAGAAATAAAATGGCATTAGAATCAGATTTTTTTTTATAATAATTCTAATAACGACTGAAGAAAAGGAAAGGTTGGTTTAAGTACCGTGGGAAATCTGTATATTTGGTGTCTCTCCAATTAAACTGTGTAAAAACTCAGTTTTAGAATGGAAAACTGTTCTGAAAATGGATTTTCAGATGGAAAAAAAAGTAAATGATTTTTGGAAGATTTTTTAGTCATAAATGAAACTGTGGCAACAAGATAAAAACAATAAAGAAGTTTATAATTATGGAGCATTTGGTAGGATATCACAAAACAGTTAATTTCCGTTTGACGACGGAACCACATCTATACTCGTGACCTAAATGATCATCACATAATTAAAATTAAATATTAACGACTTCGTGGCTAACTTATTAATTTATATTTTTATTGCGTTTATTAATTAAGTACTTCAGTTACTTGCAGAACGAAAATTAATTTCTATTCCTCGTGTTAGACGAGTGAATTTATCGATATTAATTTTATCAATAATGATACAAATCACAAAACAGTTAATTTCCGTTTGACGACGGAACCACATCTTTACTCGTGACCTAAATAAATGATCCTCACCTAATTAAAATTAAATATTAACGACTTCGTAGCTAACTTATTAATTTATATTTTTATTGCATTTATAAATTACTTCAGTTAATTGCAGAACGAAACTTAATTTCTATTTCTTGTATTAGACGAGTGAATTTATCGATATTCATTTTATAAATAATGATACAAAATTATTAGAAATCTACCTGTTAAAATGAAATATTTTTCAAAAACTAGCTACTGACTTCTAATAATTTCATTCCCTTTCGAAATTAATTAACATTGAGTACATTATTAAAAAACACATTCTTCAACTGACATATCAAAACTGCTACAAGTCCCTTATTAAAGTTCATTTTAATATTCTCTTCGTCTTCTTATTCCATAAGACTATGTCTGACGTTCTATTTAGGTAATCGTGATAGGTCGATGTTAGTCTCTGAAGCCGGAGGGCTTCATCCCATTTAGTTTTACATTGCATTGTTTTGTTGTTTCAGTGAGTCCAATTTAATATCTGCCAAATGTTTAAGTGCAATCTTATGTACGCCTTATTATTTCAAACTACAAATCTAGCCTACCTTCTTTATATAATTTTTCATAACTCTCCCAATCTCTCTATTTCCGTATTTAATTTTTTCTATTACTTCTTCAGCACTTTAGTTCAGTGCTAAAATAAGTTCAGGACTACCATAATGTCAAGTTACTACACCTAAAACCAAGCACATAAAAGCTTCTTAGTATATTTTATATTACCAACATCTTTATCATAGTGCCTCTAGTCTTATTTATTTTTAACCACTTAAATTACATTCACTTCACAACATTCAATTTCATCTAAATCATCATGAGATGCGCCATCGGTGTCGAAACGATATCGTGTCGGACCCTCTAAATTGCTTGCTTGACCTTTCGCCATAAACATTTTGAGTTCGTTGCCTCTAATGCCTCTAATACGCCGATTGCAGGATGTTAAAGTGTAAATTAAGAACTAATTGCAGGCCAAATGGTAAATGTTGTTGACTTAGGTAACTTGTGTGTATGTCGGTAAGTAGTATTTGAGGTTACGCAGATATTTGTGCATACAAATCTGTCTGAGGCATTTATGTTAAAGGAGTTTGTTAAATATTGCTATTCTATATGCATTTATCAATATGACTTACGACGTCTATGGAAATTGCTAATTGAATGTTTAAATTATTGTCCTTTTGATTCGAATTAGGTTGGTACCTATTGTCCTATAATTGTTGCTTACTCTCCATGCTCATAATCTTTTTTCTTTTTTTACAGGTAAGAACTTTATCAAGTTATATCAATAGCCGAGTGGATCCTAACAGTTACGTACGTACTTAGCTTACGTCGCGAGTTCGAGTCGCTGCGTCAGTATCATCAAAGTGGTGGTGCATGGGTACCTACACCAGGGTTGCGAAGAGCTTCTTTCAAATATCAATCATGTTGAAAAGCTATGAATTTCATTGAAATCTGAGAGAAGGCAGCCCAATGTCTACAGAATATAAGTGAAATATTTTTAGGGAATTTTAAAGAAATTTCTATATGTATATGTACTTACTTGATAAATTACTACCTACTATGTCAAAAATTATGTGACAAAAAGTGGCGTCTCGGTACGCAGCAAATGAATGCAAATCTGAGTCGAAAATGTCGTGCAGCCGACATCCTGGTGCCAATGTTTCAGTAGGTGTGACGAAGGTCGACCGGTAAAATCAACGCTTGGTTTCGTACACAATGTTGTTGATATAGTGAAATAGTACTACTATTGGGACAATGAAAGTTATGTTTGTAAGGGATCCAGTATAAGAACGATAGATTATAATAGCAGCTCTCCATGAAGATGAGGCTCCCAATGATTGCTTAAGGAGACTAGTCCCATGAGAGATTGCCATAGGTACAGCTCGCTTTGGTGATTGTTGTTTGTTGATGTAAACAGAAAAAAGGACGCTACTTTCGTATTTGTCATGATCATAAAATCTAAAATGTAATTATTTTAAATCTGGCTTTAAAATTGCCAATAAAAATGATAGGTGTCCTTGTAGAAGTAAATATTGAAATCAGTTTGCATGTAACTCAATTAAAGATGATACTATTGATAGTTTAGAACACGACAAAACTCACAGATTGACAATACCAGCAACAAAAAAGATCGCTAGTAAGATTAAACAAATTCTTAAACTCAATTTGCATCTAATTTCGGCACAATGTGTCATCTGTCATCGACAATCACGGAAGAACGTGTCAAAACATCTTACCTTGTATCTCTCAATAATTTTTTTCTATGACATATTACTGACACCAGTGACATCATACAAAATGAAGATGTCTCAAGATAATCCGCAAGTAAAAAAATATTCAACAAGAGTGTAACGGCCGGAATATGGTCACATGCTGGTTAGTGGCACCGTTTTATCTGTCACCCATGAATAATTGGCGAGAATCCATCGTATCTGGCTTAGAACTTGGCAATGTGTAACAAACATGCTAATACAGACATGAGGCAAGTATCTTACTTTGTTGTTTGGTTCTCTGATCAAAATACTTCGGCTTCTCATTTACACATTCATGTATTCAAAATATCAATATCCTAGGGTTACTCTCGCTTTCATATCATATCATATCATAACCAGCCTATAATGTTCCCACTGTTGGCACAGGCCACCCTCTGTGAGAGGGAGTGGGCCGTAATCCACCACGCGGGCCCAGTGCGGGTTGGTAGATATCACATATCCTTGAATTTTTGGTTCTGGGACATGCCGGTTTCCTCACAATGTTTTCCTTCACCGTTTTGAGGGCAGTGGTGATTAAATAATTTACACAAAGTAAAGCGCCTGTCTGGGTTCGAACCTATGACCTACAACACGCGACCGCTACCACTGCGCCGCCACTGCTCACACAGTTAAAACCACTGAACTTTTTTCTTAAATACTAAAAAAACATGGTCCAGCGGAGGGGTAGCAGTTCACCCACATTTCTTAATACTAACATTTGTAAATAATTAAGGCACGAGATTCAATATGGCGCTACCCGCCATATTAGCCGCTAGATCAGTATGTAATAATATGGCGCTACCCGCCATATTAGCCGCTAGATCAGTATGTAATAATATGGCGCTACCCGCCATATTAGCCGCTAGATCAGTATGTAATAATATGGCGCTACCCGCCATATTAGCCGCTAGATCAGTATGTAATAATATGGCGCTACCCGCCATATTAGCCGCTAGATCAGTATGTAATAATATGGCGCTACCCGCCATATTAGCCGCTAGATCAGTATGTAATAATATGGCGCTACCCGCCATATTAGCCGCTAGATCAGTATGTAATAATATGGCGCTACCCGCCATATTAGCCGCTAGATCAATATGTAATAATATGGCGCTACCCGCCATATTAGCCGCTAGATCAGTATGTAATAATATGGCGCTACCCGCCATATTAGCCGCTAGATCAGTATGTAATAATATGGCGCTACCCGCCATATTAGCCGCTAGATCAGTATGTAATAATATGGCGCTACCCGCCATATTAGCCGCTAGATCAGTATGTAATAATATGGCGCTACCCGCCATATTAGCCGCTAGATCAGTATGTAATAATATGGCGCTACCCGCCATATTAGCCGCTAGATCAGTATGTAATAATACACTACGTAATCATAATCTTTGACGAAGAAAAACTGTTGTAATACCAAAATGGTTCGATATTAACTAAAAAACTCTCGCTTTAACATATGGAATTCTAGACCTTTGCAGGTTTTAACTGGATATTGTGCCGATTCTCTTGTCACAAATGCCTCTAAACTAGACTAAAAATCACTAAAATTAAGTTTAATCCTGTCAAACGACGATTTGCCATTCTGAAATAGACTAAAGTGACACAATTAAACTATATTTTAGTTTGACAGCACTAAGATAGTACTGAGTTTTTAGTTTAGTGAAAATGGCAATTTTGCTATTCTGAATATAACATTTTTCACCTAAAATTTTGATTGTAAAATACCAAACCAGACTAATTCTGACAATTTTTAATCGCGATTAAAAAGGTGTGGAGTAAAATAAGTTGTCATGAATTAAAATTGACACCAACATCTCGACTTCACGTGCAAAAACAGTACTGTATTTATTTTTTTCTTTTGCTTATATCTCGAAAATGGTGCGTCCTATCGCAAAAAAAATGAAAATTTTGACCCCCTTTATAAAACCCTTAAAACCCCTAAACCTGAACATGTAGGTAATATTTTTTCATGTTTTCCATACAAAAAGTGAAAAATTCCATATAAAACATCGTCGAGGCGGCAAAACCATGCGCGCCTCCGGCTCTAAAAAAATTCACGGGTGAGGGCAAACCACGGGTATCACGTGGTTTCGCGATTGTCAAATTCTATTTTAGTTGTGTCAAAATTATTTTTTAGTTTAGAGAATTTTATTAACAGAATAGCTCTAAGATTCTCATAGCCTAAAGTAAGGAATTTTAGTGATAGTTTAGTTAGTTTAGTTCGTTGTACAAGAGAATCGGCACCATTGTCACCTCTAAGACTCTAATATTCTTATTATATATACTGATATGACCACCTGAGATTACTTATATTCTCGCTTTCGGTGATCCACATTAGTTATCATAGAATAGATGAAGGAATTAGCCGTAGCCTTACTAATACACAATAGATTATCTACTTCAGGAAAACCAAATCTCTGCAACTCGCCAATAAAACATTAGGTTAAATAAAAGATGTTGTATCATCTTCTGACCAATATTGATATACTTTCTGCCTAACCATTGATTACCCAAAACTGATACAAGTTCCAGTAAATCATAAATAACTGGGTGCAGTTTCCATAATGTAGGTATGTCTGAACTGAACTTTAGTACTAAATTTTACGAAATGCTAGATCGCTGCCTGTTTGGTAAGAACAATGAATTATTGAGGCATTACTCATAGAATAATCTTGGCTAATGTCAGACTAGACGATATTGATGAATAAGACTCAGGTCCAAACTCTTAATATTTCATAATTTGGTGGAAACGCCTATAGTCGGAAAACTCAAAAAAATGCTAAACAACCCTAAAGCGGACATAATATTTCCTACGTGAACCAAAAAAATAACTTTTCTCTTCAATTTGGTAAAACCGGTTTAAAGTTTAAATATAAGTGCCGTGTCACATTTTTGCATAAATTATGAAAGACCTTTTAACTTGGCAAACTTACCTGACGATGACATAGCAAGTTATTAACAATCAGTATAGACTAAAACTTTCTAACAACAAACTATCAAGGTCAGATGACAATTCCTTCCTTTTCTTCTAATAATTTATTTCTTTCTTTCATCTAAGATATTTAACAATACGGAATTTTAACATACAGTTCTGCCAATTTACGGCTTCTGCAGACAGGCGCGACGAGACGGTTCGACGCAATTCTTTTTGATGAAATTGTTTTACTAGAGTCGCGTCCCGCTTTCGCCTTTCACCTGTCTACAGGGTCCTTAACCCAAACTAATATCACTACTATCAAAACTTGTTAAAGTATTGCCTTACACCTTTACGCATTCCATTAAAAGAAACCTAGATTCGTGCTCTTAAAAGTAAAAGTATTTCTCTGGCGAACCTTAAACAGGAAGGCTTAACGCAAGGTAATTTAGTAATAGCCTATAGCGTGCCACGGTTGGAACACTTAGTTTTGTACTAGATCCGTTAGGTCTTACAAAACGACAAGAAATCTAGCAGCAATAGTGATAATGTTAAGTAACGTGAAGGAATGTTTAATGATGTTAATCTTAGATTTTAGCGCGAAGTTCTGACATAATTTCATATTAGCAATAATAAACTATGAAACTATGAAATACCGAAAAATACATATTACGAGCTTTCTAAATATGAATGAAAATAGACAATTAAATGATGAAATTATCAGACCTGTTCAACCAAAAGGTGCCCCAAAAATTTAAGTAGATAAACTATAGAAAGATGAAATACAAAGGGACAAAATTAAACGATCCTTAAGTCAATAAAATGAATGAAAAAGAAAGTAGAATGATTGACATTGCTCTAAATAAGACTATAACAGAAAATAAACAGACCGTTGTTAATGCCGCAGATAATGAAACTAATAAAAAGAAAGAGATTCTTCGTGCTGTAATCAATTGATTTTACGCATGATATGTAATCGATTGTCGATACTCGGGATACGGAAAGCTTCACTACGGAAGCGTTTATTGTTAACAATCCTATTATTGACAAACAACATTCAATTCTCAGTCTTTTCTTGTTAGTGATAGAGTCTAATTTGAAATTTTGAAGAAGCTTCTTTATCCATTTTCACTGGAAGTAAAGATATAGTGACAAATGGTTTCAATGGTTCATTTCTTTTAATAAATTAGTATGCTTTCCTGTTAAACTAACATGATACGTTCTTTATCGTTTCTAATGCTATTTTATTGAAATGTGTATTTACTTTATTGTATAAGTGTGAGTAGGTAGGTATGTTTGATTTTTTTGTCCATTATGCATCAAAAGCAATAACAGCATCCGACACCTGAAATTCAGCTTTACCTACCTTACAAGAAACAGTGTTTCATTCTTACATCAATGTAAATTACCGTACCTGCAGTGCACACGTATTACCAAACATTGTCTTTCAACTTTAATCCAAATGTGAATGTATAAATACATTCGTGCACATCTCGATCGCTTCAATTGACCCGATTTCGAAGGCAAGGCGACAGAGCGGTGCGCATCCGATCACCTCGGTCCTTGGCACAGAACGAATACACTTCCATGGATCACATCACAAGCCCTATTGTTGTTCCATAGACAATGTTGACCTACAACGAACATCTTTATGATGCGTAAGAGTGGATTTGTGGAGGGCATTTGATAGAATGGTTTGGAATGCTAATATCGATTTTGCATTGTGTGAGATGGGAATACATGCATCCTTGGTCGTATGTTGGGTAGTAAGTAAACATGCAAAATAATGGGACCTAATGAAAAGTATAACATGGGTTTGTATTATTGAGTTGCATGCTGTTCCCACGTTACTAAATATGAATTTTAGGTGTAAAGAAGTTAATGTATGGCTTAATGTAGATATAGTGTAACTACTTGCTCCTGGGTTGCCTACTTGCCTGGTTGAACTTGTTAAATGAATACTCATAATTTGATCGAAACTTTAGAGAGGATGCTCAACATAGCCGTCTACATCTTAGGAAACCTTTTAAAAGTATAATTTATCTTACCAAAACCAGCTCAGTAATAAAATTATTCAAGAATCTGATTAAGTTGTCGCTACATTAATATTAGTTGTTGATCATTCTGATAATTTGCACTTCCCAAATTAATGTACCAGCAACTGTCGTTAGTATCATACTTTCTCCTACTAAATATATCTTAAATGGCTTTTAAACAAGGTATTAAGTCTGCTCAAAGATAATATATTCATTACTTGGCCCTGCGGCCATTTGTTTTATAACTGGCTTAAACTTGATATGTCGAAGAAAGCTATTGTTAACAGCCACTCTTTTATTACATAGACATGTATCTTTAGAATTTCTAATAGACTTTCCATCATCACCGTTTTCATGACGTCATAAAACAGTATCTTCTGGTTGATTGATGTTGGGAGGAGTTAAATAAATGTTATTTGCAATCACTTCCGATGACACCCACTAAGTTCGGAGGTGACTCCTACAGTACAATAGTTACTGTTGCATTAGTCACTAATACTTTGTAATGGGATGGATAACAGCACCCACTAATGTGCCTACATAAATCATCTGCAAATCAAGGTGGTTCATTGCTCTTCAAAATTGCGTTTATTTAGCTTCAAACGTTTAGACCTTATAAGGATGAACAAGCTCTTTAAGAACTTATCGCAGCTGATACATTTCCGGCTGCTGATTAAACTTCAATTGCAACTATCATTATTAAACAAAAACATTAGAAAACCAAAAACCTTGTACTTTATTTAGACATAATTGCGTACCGTCTATTGCATTCATTTTACTTAAGAAGTTGTTAGTACCATAAAATTTAACATCATCCTCTTTCAAAGATATTGCATCTAAATCAACGCATATTTTTGCAACAGACACTATGAAAGGGACTCCGTTGTATTCAGCCATTTCTATGGAACGTGAATTCATAAGACAAGTCACAAACAAGGAGTTTACACAAGAATCGAGAATAGCTATTGATATTACCATTCATGGTAAAACGTTTACTTTCCATACATATGTACTAACATGAGATATAGGAGTAAGTTCATTTTTGCGTCAAAGTTTTGAAATAAATCGATTTTCTGATCTCAACTGAGATATTCTTTTCTATTTTCAAACCATCTTCAAAATGCTAACCGTCTCCCGATCTGACTTTATCTTTTTACATTATTGACACACTACATTTATCAACGATTACCATCATGAATTTATTGCATCATTTACGTTCACTTCAAAATCGAAACTTGTTAAATTCTGACACTCATCACAAGGTGATATTCAATTAACATAAATGACTTAAACAGTCACTGTTTTATCAATAATTATGGTGATTGATCAATCGTCTTTGTTGATAATTTTAGTTAAACAAAGATAATCCCATGATTCAAGTATCACAAAGTGAGTGGAGATGACCTTTCGTCTGTGTAAACAAAGTTATTAACAGTTAAAGCTTTAGCATTGTTTATGTTGTATTGTAAAATGTTAATAAGTAGTTAAACTCAAATTAAATGCCAAGGATTGGGAGACATCGTTTCGGAAACATGACCATTTGCGTCTCTTCTTGTATCGTGTGAATGTTTTTAAGAATAGGGATGAAGCCAAAATTTTTTTTAGTACGTCATTGCTATAATAAAAAAATATTGGACACGTATTTTTTCTTTTTTTACATAATCTAAAGATTACGGCGATACAGTGGGTTAAAATGTGCCATGACGTCACGAGTATGTAGATTTTATACTTACTTGTGACGTAGCGACCCCTACTCCCCAACTTAAAATTCGTTTTATATTTTTTTTTATTAATTGATAAAGCAAAAAATACGTGTCCAAATTTTTTTTATTATCTGACTGACGGACTAATTTATTTTTTCTACCCAGGCATCATCCCTATTGATATTTTTGACAGTTGTGGAATATTTATATTAGGTTGTTAATTGAATTACTTTCCTTCTAGTGGTTAGTTCTTCAAATCTTAGAAAATGCAGGTTATTATAGGCCTTTGAAATAAAACAACGATAAAGTCATTATACGAGTATTATGTTACTCTAAGCCAAAGCCCAAAATGGAAAGTGACATCCTTAGGCAAAATAACTTAAGGATTAAAACCAGCAATATATCAGCAGCTGATTGAATGTTAACTATGTATAAGTAGGTAAATCCGGTACCCACCAATCAGCTTTTACTTTCAATAAGACTGCGGCTGCGTTGCTTCCGCGAACGAAAGTGCTTCGGTAACTATTGCGGATTTTTTATCGATATCGACGATATGTTTTAACGTTTGTTTTTCTTGAAAAACTCCATAACTAACTAAATTTGGCAATGAATGTGGAGCAAAACGTGATGGTTTCTATAGGTATTTTATTTCCCCTTCAAATTAACATCCAAAGTCCGATCTCATACAAAATGCTCCTTTTTTTGCTTGTCGAGTCAGTTAATCAAAGATGTTCATAAAAATAGATTGTAATCAAAACCATACTTGAGTTACATATAATAATACGTTATAGGCTAAAACTAATATTTTATAGTCAATGCGATAAGATAACTATGGTTTTTACCAACAAAAACCTTTTCTATAAATAATTGATCACGATATTTTTTTGCATTAAATCTAATTCAGTTCCGCGTTTAGTAAAGCCATGAGAAAAAAGCGTGGTTACTATGTATTTTGTGTAGACTGTAGACTATGACCTAACTTATTGAAGCATAAATAAAACACTTCAGGTTCTCAAAAATACTTTTCTGAGAAACCTCAAGAAGTATCAAATCTGTCTTATTTTAATTGAATCCTTCAAAATGATGATTAAACATAATGATTTTGCAATAACAATAATTACTCATCACAATAAATTAATAGGCAACAAATCGATAAAATTTTATTTAATGTCCTATACGTGTTCAGAAAACATCGATAAGAATCATAAACGGCATATTCGCACCACTACGAACAGTTTATCATCGGGTATGCTGATCAATGACAGCAAAACTTTCTTCTTCAAACACTTGACGTGTGTACGACGTACTTAATAAATGAAATAAGTATCTGTCTGTACGTATAATTTCACTTTTTTCTATTTAATCTATGTGGAAACAGGTACGAGGAAATCCATATTTTTCTTTTACAAAGTGCATGCACAGGCGTGATCTTAAACCTCAAACACGTTGTTACACACGCTGCTTCGACTGGTATTGATAACATATCGCAGTTGCATATTATAACCCACATTGGCTACATTTCAATGCCAAACATATACAATATTGGCTACTTAGAACATGTGATTGATCATAATTTGAGAAAAAAAACAAGTTAATTGTTTTACTTAATCGTTTTTGCTCGAAAAAATACCTAAGGGTCAGACTTAGGAACAAATAATAGGTACATCTTGTTTGATTTTATCTTTTATCTACGTCTGAACAGAAAATCGGAACAATATTAATATCTATTTTCCTGTGTAGAGGCATCTACTCACTGGGGAATCACCGCAGACAGTTCCGACTCACCGCGAACTAGGCGGCACCCGGTTCCGACTCACTGGAACCACAGCTGGCACTATGAAGCATCGCAAGATGCAGGACTCAGCCCACTATCGACCTCCGGTCTCCGGAGGGGAGTGATGTAGCGGCATCTACATCGCTACATGCGAACTACGCATCAAAGACCTGACGTCACACAAATCCTGCATCGCGCTATTAGAGTTTACCGCGCGATAAACATATATAGAATATCCCAACTTCAAACCTCTGGGCAGTTGCCCGCCAGACATCACACCCGTCTGGTCGGAGGATCCTCCCTTTTCTATGGGGGATGAGTGAACTTTACACCCTGTTCCTCATAACCCTAAACCTGCTTGTAATACCGATGTCTTTTTATCGCTTTTTGGTATCGACAAAATTACTATTCAATATCAGAGGGTGAAAAACTGCTTAGTTGATGTGTTTTCAGCCACCTAACTCTCCAATGTCAATCGTAGTAGAAAGCTACTCAATCGGAACATTCCATTCATTTTTCATTTACTTGGAATAAACAATGGCTTTCCACCAGATTACAGTGCACATTGAACTTCAGTTCCGTCACCACACCTTGGGCCATGAACTTGCTGGACATGGTCACTTGGCCACTTTCCCGAAGCTATTGTTCTGAGCGAAAATCTATTTGTTGCTATGAAGGCTTTTCTTTTTACTATCGGAAAACTGTTTTTAGTTTTATTTATCTGGATGATGTATTTATACTGTTATAATGCTATAATAGCGATTAATGTCACTTTTCAATAAGAGGATATTAAATACGTCATATGTTTTCCTAATTGAGTATGTTTTTCTGATCAAAAACACAAACCACAGTAAACTTACGTGATTAATTTCTTAAAAACAACATTTCTGTTTTCCTTCTCTTTGTGGAGTGCCTGGAGCGTTAAAAACATGAAAACCTCGGATTTCTGTTACGGTAAATGAAATTTTAAAATTCAAAATGGAATGTTTAGCTAATAATATATATATTAAAAAAAACCTATTAAATAATTGTGACTTTGATTTGAAAAAAAATAGGTTTTTGGAAGAATTCAAGTAGTATAATAATAGGCTGTAGAATATTTTTGAATATCAAAAATTAAGTTAACCTATCTATTTATACGAGGTATTAATCGAGAAAAACAAGTTAATTAAGGAAAATTAAATAAAGAAGAAAAATATTAATAAAATATTTGTTCATTTAAACAATTTACATCGTTGTCAAATATTTTCTTCGACATCATTTATTTGAATGTAGGAGTATTGAAACAAATATTTCTAGTTAGCGTCCTCAATTATTAATATAGAGAAATGAAAACGGTATCAAAAGAAGCGTTACTGAAAGGGCTACAATACTGCAAAAAAAAAAAATTTTTTTTTTTTTAAACAACGCCGTTCTTTTACCGTTTGTTTTGGGACTTTTTTCAAAGGAGGAGTTCGTGGCTAAGTAACAACAGCCGCACTGGTCGATCCATCAGAAGCTACGCTTGCCGGGGTTAGTCAGTGGATGGGTGACCATCTTTACATACCGAGAATCCTCCGTGCCTCGGAGAGCACGTTAAGCCGTTGGTCCCGGCTGTCATTCGTGGATCTTTGACAGTCGTTACGGGTCGTCAGAAGCCCGAAAGTCTGACACCAGTCTTACCAAGGGGTATCGTTTTACCCAGTTACTGGGTTGTGGAGGTCAGATAGGCAGTCGCTCCATGTAAAATACTAGTATTCAGCTGCATCTGGTTAGAGTGGAAGCTGACCCCAACATAGTTGGGAAAAGGCTAGGCAGATTGATTGATTGGGACTTTTTTCAAAGAATCTTAAACTTCCCAAAAACGAAAAAAGAAAAATTAAAATATGGTCCTGGAGAATTTAAAGGGCTTCAAAGTGATAGCATTCTGGTTTCGATAGGATTAGCATTGAAAATGCTTTTTCGATCGCTTCAGTAGGCTACTCATTTTCAAGTAAATTGCAACCGGGGACTAGTGCCCTCAATTATTATGGTAGAGAAATGAAAATGGTATAAAGAGATGTGTTAATGAAAGGGCTACAAACTGCTTTTTTTTTGTAAAATGTTTTCTTTTTTTTAATTACCCTACTGAAGCGATCGAAAAAACATTTTCAATGCTAAAAATCAAAAGCACAAAAACAAATTGGTAAAAATTGCATCTTATAGTATAAAGAACAAAATCCCACCTAGATTTCAAAAATTCATTCACTGTAACAAAAATTCGAGGTCAACACCCCCAGGCGCTCTACTACCTCCCAAAATTGCCTGTTTCTGTTGTAATTTTAAAATCCCTTTATTCCATTTATTTACTTGCCATAATGACAAGTACATTCATTGACCGTCTGAATCACTAAAGACAAAAACTACATTAAGCGCTGCCAATTTTTCACACCCTCCGAATTTGTCACGGCTTCACGAAATTATACCTTTTCTGTTCCTTCATCATCATTATCAGAGTTTACTTGTTCACAAATTATTGTTTAAATCAATATTATTATATCATTTATGTTTTTTTGATTTCCGTTTTCGTCAACATTTTCCTTTGAAGAAAGTAGGTAGCTCAAGTACTAACAAAATTATAGAGGTCTTCATTCTTGTCCTCTACAGTTTTTATAACTACGTCTTATATGTAGGTTTCCTTATATTTCAAATAAATATTGATATTATCAACCAAGCTATTTTAATTCATTCAGAAATGATACGAATTATGAAATCAACGACAGAGCTATGCGTGCCTCATTATTGACCATATCAACTTGTGTTCCCTAATCAATGTACACTATAATTAACATGGCATTCCAAACTCAACGTCAAGTAACTCGTGACTGAACATAATGACGAAATAACACATAATTGAATTAGATAACGGAACAGTATCAATCGGTACAAGATAGCATTTCATTAAAACAATTGACATGGCCTTGGTTTAAGTCACGAATGTCCTTAATATAGAAAACTTGTGTGGGTGGGTGTCTTAAGTATGGTTGAGAGATTTAATGAAAGAATATCTGATCTGTGTAATATGCGGCAATGTTAACAAAATGAAAGGACAGTTTTATGACAATAAGTTCTTTTGACAACTTAGAAACTGAAAAAGGCGATAGTTTACATGATAATTTATGCTGAATGTTCGGAAAAGATTGGCTCAAATGGAAGAATGTCGTTGATATTGTACCTATAAATTAAATGTACCTACGAATTTATTTGTCACTGATTATTATTTACTAATAGTTTAATAAACTTAATTTAACAAAGCATGATTGTAGTGTTTTTATCTGTGACTTTGATCTATATATTTTTTTAAATCAAAATCGCATATTCAATTTACCCCAATAAAACACCCACTAACTAAGATGTGCAACAACCGCTAATACAAAACATCAAAGAAAATTACTTTTGATTTGATGTTTTGTATTAGCGGGCGGCAGCAGCACGCATGCGCGTGAAATGACACAGTAGCCGGTGACGGGGCACGCGCCTGCGTACGCCAAGGTCGCCGCTCACCGCTCAACTCCTGCGCAGAGTGCATCGACGACAAATCTGTTCAATATTGTGATTTAATTAATTTAAGATTTTATTAGGAGTTATACTTGAAGCTGTAGGTACATCATAAAGAAGAGTACTTAAAATCTATGATTACTGTCAAATTGAATCGTGCAGGACTGGTCCACTCAAATCTTTCCGATTCTTTACTCAAAAGACAATTTGAGACACTAATCTATACGGTCGTCACATGATCAGACCAACATTATCTCTGGACTTTAAAAGAGACTGTGGCCTCTGAATTTGTTTCGGTTTTACATCTCAGAGTAGTCGAATTGGAAACACCGATCTCATCTAGAGTAAAGTGTTTACAGTACATGCCTACTTACAGAAATAAAATCATTTATGAATGACTGAAAAAATATAGGATTATAGGTTCCTAACTATTATGGAGGAAGTTTCGAATGTAATATTTTAATATTATTTATCACAAGTTCTTAAAGAATTTGATATGCACCACAAGATTATGTGAAAAGACATGGGTTTTCCCAATAAAAAAGCTCATCGTAAAATACTATGACACATTTGGGCAGAATATGTTAAACTAAAAGACATTGTACTTTTACCTCAAAAAAATTAATTCGACAGGCACTCCTTAAACAAAGTTTCGCTATAAAAATAATTTGAATATAAAATATAGCTCAGACACATTTGTTGAATACATAAACAGATACATAAAGTTCAGAATTGTTCTGTATGCCTTTAAAAGGTTTTCAAAAGAATTCTTCCGAAAAGGTTATTTTTACATTCAATGTATGGGGCCAACCACTCATTTCATAATAACGTAAATTCACTCTAAGTTAGTGAGTATCATTTAGTCAGTCTCTATCTTTCCTTATAGACCTTTTTCAATGTTAAAAATGTTGTGTCTTTTAAACATAATAATTAAAGAGAACCTATTAACATGCTAGTAGGTAATATCACTCACAAAGACACTTGACCCACATCTCTTTTCTCAAACACGCTATACAACAAAGGTCAGATGAAAATATACGTTTATTGAAAAATAATATGGTGTTGTATCACGTACAGTCGTACCGTGTCATTGTATTCAAGTGAATTATCACCTTCAATCATAACGTCGTCAATGTATGTCAGAGAATAGTAAAAATACTGTTCATAATAATGATAATATATTTTCTGATAAATAAAAATGCTATAGCAGCGAATACTATTACATACACACTAAGAAAAAACTGAGAAAGAAAATATTAAATGGTAGTTGACAAAATTGAAAATAATGATGTCAATAGTATTTTGACCCTAGTTGGTAAAGTGTGAAGTCAAATCAATTCACACGCTAGTAAACGGCCTATCTAAAGAAATTTCTCAACACATACCAACCCATACCGTACCACTTCTATAAACTTAAAAACCATAAAACGACTACATTTCACTTTCCACGTCAAATAATGGAATATAAATTCTCGATGCAAAACTACCGTACACGTTTTCTTTACCATCGTTCAAACCAACATCAAACTTAATCGTTTCACCCATTGAATATAAATCAACATATACACATTACCCAAAGAATCAAATAGAAATTCCCGATCAGTAAACAATGCCAGACCTTGGTAACGAACTTGAATACCAATGAAAAACCAATGTGGACATTCTCAGGGCAATGCCAAGGAACGGTTTTGAGAAAACGATATTCCGATAGTACGTTGACAAAATACAAATGAAGGACAGATTCCTATGTCGTCATTATTCAATTCGACACATGAGAACCGAACATTGGGCTAGATTATGTATACGTAACACAAAGACAGAGTAACGACCAATAAAATTATATTGTAATTGGTAGAAAAATTAAACTAAATACCATTCCTTGCACTGTCCTCAATTTTACAAAAAAAAACTACAAAGTAGGACATAATAAAACAACTTCTAAGTACACTAGCGCTAGTAGCACTGATAAAAATACAATTCTTAGAAACCCACCCACTGTAAAAACTAATATTATGAATGATGGTATAGAATGTAAATTATGCTTGTGGTTGCCAATGCCTATAAACAATGCAATGTTATTTATTAAAGTTGCTTTTTTCACATTCAACGTTATTCTAAATTCGCTTGGCAAAGTTCCAGCTATGCAAAAATAATCGCATCAAAAAATATAGACCATGTGTGCTGCATGCAAATCAAGTTATTTTGTACTAGCAGGTTTTGTTGCATCTTATAAATGATGTATTCATATTTACTTTGTACCTAATTGTATAAAAATATAAAATATAAATTATTTTCATCATTTCTCTCGAAATCTTCATTTTACTCATGTATCTTTATATGCCTAACGATTTCATCTCTTTCTTTCCAGAATCGGTCTTTGCGGATTTGACAACCCACACAGAGATCAGAAGTCAGAAGAAGTAAGAAGACACATAGGACAAGTAAGTTATCCACTTATCTATAATATACTACGATGACCATCCCAGACAGAGCATTGTGCTTAAAAATACACACATGTACATATACGGCAAATGGCTCATAATGTGTATATAAATTCAAGCCAGATAACTATCTTAGATCTCAGATAGGTCAACGTAGAACTAATACTAATGATGTAGCCACGCATGACACTGATATACCGTCAACTGATGAGCGTTGACACCTACACTAAAAACTTTGATGAGTTCACGACCAAATAGGTAAATACAGAAACGATTTTACGAGATGAGTAGAACGAATCGGACGTTTTTAGCAAGCGTAAAAATTGATAATGATGATGATTGAATTATAAAATTAATGTTATATACTAAACCCTTAATATTAGGGGCGGAATCGAGGTTACCCGTTCTTATCCATATCGGAGATATTTTTTTAAATTCAGAAATCTAAATGGCTTTATTTTTTTAGCACTATGATTGATAACGCCACTTGTCACATTGTACATAAACAATGAACACATCAATTAAAGTCGCTCAATCATAACTCCTACCACCCACGGCGACGATGATTTTCATTACTAATCAGGACACAAAATGTAAACATCAAGACAAAAACCATAACATTACTTATTCAAAATAATAGAAGAAACTACTGTCAATCATTAAACCTCCCATCATGTTAACAGTGAAACAAAAAAGTTGACTGACGATCAACAAAGTACTACAAACAGAAACAATAGTTGTTCGCAAGGAAGTGGATGTAGAAGAACATTTTAATATCCAATTCGACAAATAGGTACATTCAGGTATGGAAAATAAATATAATGACCCGAACAATACAAACGAAAATCCTGATAAACAAATGAGATGCGGCATCGAGCTGTCAAAGGCAAGGTCGATGCAGATAAAAAATATTGTAACTACATCTATAACTAGCTAGACGTATATACCGTTTGTATTCTTTGGGCTCTTTCCCATAACAAAGTAACTAAAATGCTTCGAAGCGCGTATGTTGGTAATTCGTTAGCTGTTGCAACGTACAAGTATAATCCATTATGACTAAATCGGCTTAAAAGTAATTCAAATTGTATTTGCTCAAATAAATCCAATTTTATCGATCACCTTGGAAGCAAATTCGAACCCGATATAATCACCATGATTATTGTTGCCTCGATTGATTACATACAACATACAATTGTGATCTTAATAGACCTGAGTAAGGCCGGGAGCTTAATGAGAAAAATGCTCAGCAGCTTTTATTACCCGTATCTAACTCATGTTCTTGAAACAAATAAGTTTCTGTGAGGTCAGATTGATCTGTCTGTATCCGGCCTTATATTTGGAATTGTGGAGATTGATTCGATATGGTTTGTCTTGATTTCAAAACAGACAAATTATTGTGAGACGAATTATTATGTGCTGTAGGCGGCGTGTTATGAACCTGTCACTGCTTATGCAAAAATTTGATCTTTAACCTCAGTCATTGTTGATACAGCCGTGTTAAAACCACACACCAGACGAATAGTAATGAAAGAAAAAAGTGTCTGATCTATCAGCTGTTTCTTTTGTATGTTTCAAAAATGAATTGAAGGGAATAGGAATGTGAATAGGATATACTCGTAAATAGGTGAACATGGCAAGTTTAATATTGGAGAAAGAAGAGAAGAGCAGAACATTATTAAAAACATTTAAAATCAAGTTCATGTGCTACCTTAACTCCTGCTTAATCCTTCACTCAAATCAGTAAAGACATACAAAAACCACTGACTTATTAAGCATGAATTATTAACGGCTCGCTGGTTCTAGGGAATTTGGTTCTACCGCGCGACAATTATATGCGTTTCGTCAAACCACATGCAACTTCCCACTACCGGTTGTGTTAGTAATGAAATGGTAATGTATTCCTTCATTGTATATGTGGATGGAGGAAATGCGTTGGACTATAAGGAAATGGGAGCGATTCTGTAGGTACATAGTTAGTATTAAACATCTGATTTGCAAGATATGACTAACGAGGAGAATAATTATTGGGTAATTGGAAAATGAAGATGTCAAAAGATGATAATACTGTAGGTACTAATTTTAATTTAAAATGCACGATGACATATGTTTCATAATTGATTTCTAAGATTTTCGATTAACAAAATAAATTATAGACATCCACAATAATCGAGTTTTAAATTAGTTCCATTCAAGGTGACTAAAAAATGCACTACCTTTTGCAACAAATCATTTCTGAAATCTTTTCTGTCATAAGACATACTCGTAAAACGACAAAAATGCAATCAATTTAAAGGTGCTCCCTCACCGAGAGCATTCGCCTATAATGTTACAGTTGAGCATTACGTTACAAAACTGGCTTCCTGACTGACGAACATTCGCTTGTAATGTAACATTTCAGACTCATTTTGAGCATTACGTTACAATACTGCCTCCCTGACTGACGAGCATTCGCCTGTAATATAACGGTTTAGATTAAATATTATAACAGACATTGCGCACTGTAATGCTTGATTCTGCCCCCTCACTAATATAATGCTCGAATTGTATTTACAGGTTGCGCACTGTAATGCTCGGCTCTCTTCCCTAACTGATGTAATGCTCTAATTGTATAATCACAGGTTGCGCACTGTAATGCTCGGTTCTCCTCCTTCGCTGATGTAATGCTCGACTCTGAACGTTACATTACTGGTAAATGATCCCGGTGAGGGGGCACCTTAAGATGACGTCTTCTTATGAATCGTGATGATCACATCCTTTAATAAAAAGAATCCTGCTATCATCATAGATATAAACAAGGAAGCAGTACTTAACAAAACATATGCACAAAATTCCTTAAAAAATAACAAGCAGAGTAAAAACATTAATAACATTAAACAAAACGTACTAGACAAGGAAGCTTCAGTCTCATTACATATTCTACTAGATTTCTATCAGTACAAACGTAACGCTAGTTCGTGTATTAAACATTCGCTTTCTGTATCTTTCCAAATGACAAGGTCGTGTAAAGGTTACCTGTCATGGGTCTAATTTTATATAACGATATTAAAGTAATGCTGTATATTTTTTAGAATCTGTCAATAAAATTGATGTATTTTTCTTGGTCATCTTGTAATGTTACAATTTTTGGTATATGAGCTTTTTCCGCTCGCATTTCAAAAACACTGCTTCTCATGAATTTATTAATGTTCGAGTAATTTGTTAGAATTTGTGAAATAAAGATATTTTAAATATTATTGATAAACATTGTTCAATATACCTATCGTATGTTTGCTTCTATATTAGTTTGTAGGTCAACCTACCTATGAATAAGGTTTATGAATTTACTAGGATAGATAAATTAGTTTGCTGATAACTATGATATTTTTAAAGCTTCTAACATGGTTTCAATCAAATAATCTTAAAACGCAAATATATATTATCCGACAGACATCTCATTATTGATATTATGCATGCATAATAAGGATTGGCAAAGAACATATTCCTATTAATCGTCCACTCATCATTATCAAGTCCATAAAAAAGAACATTGTAATAAATCAATTACAAAAAATTTGTTCTCACATTTTTAAACCCTAATTGATTTTGATATATTTTTTACTGCCAAACATGACCCATCTTCCGCATACTGATTAATTCAAATATGTATAACAATACTTTGACATGCAAATATACATTACAGTCACAGTATACACAATAGTACAGAAGATTGACTACACACACAACCGACAAAGGACGGATATACACGCACACATAGACACGTTTCACGTACAGTGAGTGTAAGAGCACTTGCGACTGGCATTTGTTTGAGATCGCCATACGTAAGTGTCTATGAGTGCGTTCGTTTTCGATAATCGTATAAAGCCAACCTTCTGTATCTGTACTATCTTGTCATACGGTTCAGCAGAATTCATGATGTCATAGGTCATATTGGTACCTATTCTATTGTTGAACACCTTTGTCATGTCATAAATCATAATGAGATGAATGGTGGAAGTTAAAACTATGGCAAAGGCAATGACCTTGTTGATGGCAGATAAGGGCAGGAACTGTGATGTCATAATGTAACGGGCGAAGACAACGTTGGTTTTAGAGGTGACTGTCCTTTTCATGGGTTTGTTGATTTGTACATGGATGAAGGTGGAAACGAAAGTTATGAAACTGACAGTAATAAAAATGCACTTCTTAAATTTTGCGTTTGTAGTTTTAGGTTGATCTAGCCAGATATAGTTAAACTGCTCGAATCTGAATATAGACTCGACTGCTCAGACAATTTCCCATCACGTTTACAAAATTTCATAAGAGATTTTTCATCATCGGTTTATGGTAGATTCACACATGAAACTGACGAACTCCACGTCCGTCATCCAGTAGGAAAATTTACGTCCCATACCAAACATTCCATCAAAAACGTCTTAGATACCTCTTGCTTCCAATAGAGCCTTGAGATCTTTCACATTCACTTTTCATTCATGCTCTGCATTTGTCAGTGCTCAATTTTGAAGCATCCGGCCGATATTATCTTTATAATATGCCAGTCACAGACACATCCTTGTACTAAGGTCGCGACTGCAGAAAAAGTCATATTTGGCATTCTGCCATACTGCCGATGTAAATCTACCAATTACATAATTTTGCACGTGCATGGTCAGAGTTCATTTACGCTAAGATATTTAATTAAAGTGTAAATTAACAAGATGTTGTTGAAATAGGCATGTGGTTAGATTGTAGATGTCACAACTTGAAAGAAGGAATGATGTTTAGATAAGCTTGATGGTAGGGGCAAATTTTTATGAGAAGTTTACATTTGAAATTGAAAGTGAACTGTAGAAAAATACAAAGTCTGACTCTACAAAAAATTACTTTATTCTTACTATTCATGAAAATGAAGAGAAACGTACAGTAACCGCAAAAGTAAACCAGGTGATTATTTATAACCACAAAACAAAACTTTGATATCATTCTATTAAAAACCCATAAAACTGCTCTATGCAATTTGTCTATGTTAGAATTTTGATTTGAAATAGAGTTTCTCATATATCACGCAGAAATAAATATAGAGAATAGAAAACTATGAACAAGGAATGAAAATGTGATAGGTATTAGAGCAATAAATTTACTATAGAATCAAACCCCATATTCTGTAACATGTAGTTTCATACATTAAATTGTCCTCTCCCTTTGTCAACAGGGTGTCAAAATCAAAATGGACGACGCCGGTAACATACTCATCAGACGCTACTCCAAGAGTAATGTATTTGTGAAGAGTACGGCGGCCACCAGCAACGAAGAGACGGCTATAGGGCAGGACATAGTCAAGCTACCTGGGTATTCGTTGGAACAGGAGAAGATATTTAAGGTAAGAACTGATACAGCTGTTGTTATAAGTAACATGATGACGAAAAGGCGATGGTACATGATAACGATGAGCTGTTGGCGAATGATGACTCTTTTATTTGTGAATTAGAAGGATATGTAATTGATAAAAGATACATTATATAAAATAAATTTGGTAAAACAAAAGAAGGAATCGATACGAGTGTTCTGGCAGAAGACAAAACATATGCCAATTTATAGTTTTAAAACAGTTTTATCTCTACTCTAAAGTTTTTGCTGTTATAAATCGTAACATTAAGATATTTAATAAATATTTATGTAAGACCATTAAAGTACTCAGATATGTCATTAACAAAATTAAGAAAAAACCAAAACAAATATATAAATCGTAACGCTTATTGTATTTAAACAAAACCATTTATCAAATAATCTAAAAAACTTTAAAGGCGTAATTATTTTAAGTGTTACAAATAACGTGCTTTAACAATTTATTACAAAAACGTTAACTTCAATGTCAGGTTAAAAAATTGAAGCAATGTTGTTTAAAATATGATAACAGATTATAATGCTTCCTTAAAACATCGTTAAATTCAGTGAACTCATTCTTAAACTTACAATAATTAGCTATCTATGTAATTATAAAAGGTACACATATTTCAGTATAGCTCTATTTAAATAAACAAACATTATTTCGGACTACCATGGCACCTACTTCTTGATCAAATAAAAACCTTGTACCGTAATTAGTTTTTATAATGCAAAATAAAATAACATCATTAGTGGGTCTTGATAAACTTACAACCGCAATTTGTTTTAAGTCCAATAGGTACATAGGTGCATCTAATTACAGGTTGCTAGCTTATCCTTCCTCTTGCACCAACTACCAACTATGTTATTTACAAAATTATCGTCCAACGAAATTAAATCAGAATTCTAGTCTTTACTGCTATCGAAACATGAATTTTAAAGTCTAATTTATGGGCAAGCAAGGTAAACTGGTTCGTTGTGAACATACCAAATGGGCGTCAGTAGTTATTTCCGTCAATATGGATGCGTTTATGAAATAAGATGTCGTAACATTTGCCTATTAATTTCATGGTTGCCCACATAATGATCTAAATTGCTTGGTTGATGATCACCGGGCCGGTCTTCACTAGAAATTACTTGTTTGGTAACTCAAACATTGGTTTTTTTCTTTCTTATTTTGTAAGCATAAAAGTTCTATCTACCGATTAAACAATTTCACTCACATCTTTTCGAACGTGGTCACACACAATAGCTTCCTATTGTTCGTCTGTTACTTCATCTTTCACTGCTTCTGGCTCTATAATTTTTTCTTATGTTCATCGTTATTAAAGACAATAATCATCGTAGAAAAAAATTTAGAGGGCAAGGCATTAGTCTAATGCGCGTTGCGTTAGTGCATCAGTCATTTGTGGTGCATCACGACTGCACAAATTGTGTCCGAGCACGATTCTCTCTGACCATGACATTGCCACGTAATTTCATTTTATCAACATTTTAATGTTACGAAATATTTTGTACTTTGAAGACTTTTGTTAGGAGACATAAAACCAGTGTGAATTCACTCAGAATTTTGTAAAAGGCGGTCACTTTATTCGTATAGTTCATATGCAACACAAATACACTAATCTGATTATTTCATTAAGTAAGTACCTATTTTTAAGACGATATTCTAGGGGAATTGTATATTGTTTGCAACAAGAATGCCATTCAACTCGTACGGGCCATGACATTTGTAAATACGGTACTAATGACAAAGCGAACGCAAATGTGAATATAATAACTAACTCCGATCACAAATTAGCCGACTCAACTGCTACACAAGTACTTTCGTCTATACTGACACTATACGTACAAGAAGTGGTACAAGACAATGGAAAATTCACTTCCTAGCATCCGAAAGATTCATTACCAATTCATACACCATTACCTACAAGGTTTTACGTAAGTCTGCAGCAAACAATGAGAGAAGATAGCACCATTAAGCAAGGGAGGGAATGGTCATTGCCTCACATATTTGTTTGGATGTTATTCTATTTCCTTGGGAGTAACGAAAGCTCGCAGAAAGTGGGGCATTGTCCGTGCTCTGCGCACCGCCGAAACAATGTGATGCCTCAATTAATGGCTATTGTGAGAAATATTACACCTCTAACTATTATTATTAGCAGCAATTTATTGCATGTCATGTAATTGTCATATATTCTATCATCTTTGCAAAACATAGGTCAGTTACATACGCTGTTTGAAATTCCACAATTTATTGGAGACAATAGATTGAAATTATTCTGATAAAATATTCACATGAACAAAGGACGAATTAGATATTAATCATGTCAATTATTCAGAGCAATGCAACAAATGTCTTGATAGGTCACTGTTTGACTTTTTACACTGTTGCACTGCAATGTACGTCTTCATTAAAAGACTCCAATTTCCTCGAAACAATACCGGCAAGTGTTGAAACTGTATGATCTCTGGGATTTTTTCTGTGCGATCCGGATCGTTTCCCACACCGAATTCCCTTGTGACTAAATTAATTTAAAACAATACTATCAGTAGTGTCAACTACAGATTTTAAATAGATCTGAACTACTTCCAATGTACAATAAGCTTGGAAATATTGTGACATTTATTCTCAACCGCACATGACTACCACTTTGCAGTTTTATTGGTGAATAAATTATCTATCCGAGATTATTCTATTGATGCTATTAACTTCGCAATGTTATACAACATGTTACTTCATTTTCATCAAGCCTTTGTGTGAGAACGGAAGAACCATCCAAACCATTTGTCTTAACAAAACATTTACGTCAAATCATCCATTTCAATTTGGTAATTGCGTCAAACAATTCATCTCTTCTTAGAATACTCTCAATTAACTAGACGAGCTTGTGTTGCAACAATGGAGTGAACATTTTTAATTAGAATTCTTAAAACGCATCAATTTGACTTGTGTTAGGTACTTGTATGACGTTTTTTGAGTCGCTGTCCGATGATTTACGAATAACGTCGGCGAAGTTTTTAAAGATACCATCTATATAGTCTACTGGTCCAAACTGACGGGGGGACTCGATCGACTCGACAACTGCTTGCACTGGTTATGTAACAACTTTATAAGCCTCATTCAATTTCGTCGATGCATCTGACTCAGCGTTTTCGTTTGTCTCTCGAAGTTCCTCAGTCGAATCGGAAACCTTTTGGAGTATTTCAGATTATCTTAATAGATTTAGATCACGTCGTGCTGGGATTTTAAGTTTCGTGACTTTGATTTTTGAAAGAAAAAAAGAAAGTAAAAATGATAAGAAAAGATTACACAATAATGATTTATCTGGTAAAATTTAACGTGATAAAGAAATTAATATTTCACCGTACCGTAGGTTTCCAAACATACCCAACGTAAATGATATGATATACCTACTGCACTTACACCTAAACTTATTCTAGCTGCGCCTTCCGTTCTTACCCGCATAGGTCTCGACCCCGTGGGAGCGTCGGGTTGGAGGTATCCTGTGTCCTAACCCAGGACATGGTCTATCAAAGTGCCAAATCTCATCCAGATATTGTTTAGCCATTTTTGCGTGAAAGCGTAACAAGCAAGAAGACAAATAAATAAACAAACACACATTCGTATTTATATCTAATACTGTACAGGATCTTAATTAGGATAGGAGAACTAAATATGCTCATTATAACACACACACTACACACTCACTCTTCACATCGTCACCCATACTTACACATATCACACTTACACGCGCGATCTGGCCCTTTTTCTATGCATAATACTCATGCATTTCCAAATCATTTGGCCATTCATTTAATTTTGTATAATTTTAAGTTACCCATTTATGTTTAGTTTTGCATGTTACATTGTCTACGTTTCAATTGCATAAGATAATGATAAGTGGAAGTGCGGAGTCTCCTAACACAAGCAACCCCTTGCTTAAAAGGTGATCTCCAATAATAATGTATCATAATGCCCTTTGAAATTGAAATAAACATTTTTATTTTTTATTTTATTTTTTTTTACCTACTAGGCCTTTTGGAAATTTTATTTATACTTTTAATTAACTGCGGTCACTTTCGACATTTTCATTACCTATAGAGATGGGCACCCTACATGACGTCGGCTCAATTTTTGTTTGATCGAGCGATTGTTTTTTCATTATCGAACGATGGCTTGTATGTAATATTAATTCGATAAGATCTTCTAATTTAGACGCATTCAATCGATCGTCCAACAATTTGTTTTAGATCACTGCATGTGTTAATTAAGATAAAAAATGTACACGTTATTTGTAACTGTCTGTTACTCTAAGTTTGTTTGTTATAACTTGATTGGTGTTATCTCATCTTATAAATTATTATTATTGTGAGTCACACTAGCTGAACAGAATATTTTTTTCTACCAATTATTTGTCTTTATATTTTATCTTATTATTTCCACGCCGAATAACTATGGAAGTCGTGTCTAGTGAGTCCATATATGTACTAAACTATCTAACACTCTCAAATGCTTTAGCCTTAGTATCTATGCTTTAAAGAGCATACTTAACATTATCAGAAAACTCAACAGATAGTTCAGCCGCTCTACTTTTAACGGAGATAGGATTAACACCCTCACTTAACACGTTTTGCAAAAGTACATATTTATTTTTTAGATTTTATATCCTGATGTATTGTTTTATTCTCGTCCAGTTATTCGACATGAAGAAGTTTCGATCCAATGCATAGTCTTCCTAATACTTGAATTCATAATCTTAGATTGCCATATCATCAGCCTTTACTCTTACTCAACTATCTACTTTAGCAATATGAAGTCCAAGTTAATTTTTAAGTGACTATCTGTAATAAATAGTTTTGAATCTATATCTATTATTACAATATCATTAGATATTATATCCTGTTATTTATTCTCTTCCAGTTATTCGACATGAAGAAGTTCCAATCCAACGTGAACCGAGAGCTGCGCCGCTCATACCCTGACCGCAGGAGGCTGGAGACGCAGTGCCTCAGTGCCATTGCCTTCGTCAAGTCGGACTCAGATCTCCTCGACTGCCCCATCTGGGTGCTCATTATCAACGTCGTTGCTATGGATATGCTCAAGTCCAAACTGCCACCAGGTGAGTTAAGATTTTAGATTATCTATTTTTTTTTTTATTGCAAGGTGTATTAGAATAGCCACCATGAGTAGTTGGAAAATATTTAAACATGGTTGAGCATAAGCTCTCATTTAGGTCCTGCTAAAATGAAAGCAGAACTGAATAATGCAAATGGATAATAGGAAAAGCTTTATTGATGACGATGTTAGTTTCAGATGGTCTAAAATAATGCTTTGAGTTTTACTCGTCATACCAGAAAAAAAGATCGTTCAAAATAACGCATCGGTTCTACGAAATCTAAAAACTATAAATAAGTACATACAAAAACCAATAAAATTGCTGTACAATTAAGTGAACACAAATTAACTTGTCCTTGCATAATTACGTTCTGTGTAATTAATATTTTTATCTATTTTCAAAAGCTAATGTGCAACAAGCTCATTATTATGAACTTTTGAGTCATTCCTTTTTATGAATGAATTAAAATTAGTTCCTTATTTTTACTTTATAAATCTATAGTTATGTTGTTACATTTAAAATTGATATGAAATAACAAATATCCAAAGTGTCAATGGCATTTGAAAACCAATGTAAAAATATTTTTCTGGACATACCTATAGCAGGAACATAAAATGCAAATGCAGTGGGTCGGTTTTTTACACCTCTCCAAAGATTTTATACTGAAAGCACAAAAAGGTACAAAAACAATGCACGTTTTAGGATTAGCGATAATATGCACTTTGGTGAATCACATTGAGAGCAAAAAGTAAATTATTTTGGTCAGAAAAAGTCTTGTTATTCATTTTATTACAGCGAGACAAATCAACACAACATTATGAAGTTTTTACTTCGAATTTAATTGTAATCTCTTCATGGCTACATTTGACGTCTTTATCTATAGAGCAAAATTGATGCAATTTACACAAATCTGCAATAAAACAACCAAATTGAATTCTGCAATTACCCTTTAATAAAGCACCTCCGACACGGAGTCTTCTACTTCTAACACTCTTTGAGTCTCTTCTTGATGATCTTGTTCCACTTCGTTTATAATTCAATCAACATGATCATTACCGACTTGTTCACTATCTACATTGACAAGGGCTTGAATCCGGTTGTCACGTCAGCTGCCGACCTTGGCCGAACAATGTTCACTGTCACTTTCTAAGCCTGCACTTTGCAGATCATGTCTTATATAATCTTGGCTAAGTATGTTGTAAATGCTAAGGTGCTAAGAATTGATGGGGCCGTTTTGTTAAATCAAATTAATAATTACGTTGAAGAAGGAAGTTTGTTAGATAATAATATTGTTCATGATGTAACATGTAAAAGAACTGTCATTTAATATATTAATTTATTGATTGGTTGTTGGTGTTGGGAGTCAAACAAGAGAAAATAATGTAACAAAGTAATGAACCATGTATTGAACGGTGCTTTGATAAAAAAAAATCTCTACTGGAAGTTTAAAGCATAATAAAAACTGCACAAGATAAGTGTTAGAACTTACAGATTAGCATTTAGATTAACATGTAATCCTAAAAAATAAAACAAGTCATTTCTAAGGTTACTTCCTACAAAAAATAAACAACGAGGCACAAAAATATTTTCGGACATAACAAGAAATTCGTGTATTTACGTAAAGGATGGTAAAAAGAGAAGTGACAAAGAGCTTATTAATTTTCTCTCCCAAAAATCCAATCTTATGTTAGAAGGTACATACACAAGTGGTAGGTTGGGTACTTATGTAATTGCCTACAAAAGATGGAGTTTGATAAAAATGATGGATATGTTCCCACGAACCATTACGGTTCATATATAGCAGGCCAATTACTTTTTATATAATTATACACTTATTACTATGAGATGTTGTATCTAAGCTTAATGCCGAGAGATTTGGAATAGACTGCGTATCGTCAAGCTGTTTTCACTTACGGAGAGGGCGGAGAACCAGCGCTTACCAATAAGCAGACGACCACCATTGAGCAGACGATAGACCTGAAATAAATACGGAGCTGATGCAGGCACTTTTAAACTATCAAAGAATCGGTCAGTTAGTCAGAAAGTGAAGCTATAGTCGCCATTCCAAAACGTAGATCTCTATGGAGAAGAACGGGCAAGAAACTACAAGGACACTTTTAAATCAAAATATTACAATATCCTAGGTACATTATTCTTGTTGCTTTTATATGTGAGAACAAATAAAATTAAATAAATATCATATTGTTTTTTCCGAATCCATAAGCACGTAATCACGTTATCTAAAACGGCTCTAAAGTAAGTTGCAGGTTTACAGGGGCAAATAATCAATCGAGCTAGGTCTCATACCTGGGAAAATTCGATTTCTCTATTTTCACCTGAGCAGAGCTCGGTCGCCCAGGTAATAAATATTAAACGCCCTAAATAACTCGATTACCCAATAAAAACAATGTAGTTACGATAACAAAAGATGCTCGAAATCGTTAACACCACAAACTTCAACGTGATAAACAGAAACAATCCGCTCGAAATATTTATATGAAACGCAATATTATAAAGTAACTTCATAATAAAAACACTTCCGTACTAAAAACGTTGCGATATCATCACATAAGTTATTTAGTGTGGCTAGCCACGGTACTGAAAAAACCTGCGCATGAGCAACGCATCGTTTTTGCCTTCTTTTTTTAAATATAGGCTTCATTAAGTAAAGCATGGTCAAGGTGGGCGGGTTGTGAATTTGGGAAAATATTTGTGGTGAGGTCAGATGGCCGTGCAGAAATGAGTGCGCTTAATTTTGGAGTTCGTATGATAAATAGTATTCCTTGTACTTTCCGCTAGAGACAAATTGGCAATTTATTTAAGAAGGCTTTTAAAGAAAAAACATTGTAAACCATTAACATGTCGATACTTGACCTTACAATGTATTTTTATGGTAATTTAATATGGTTAGCTATCATTCATCTTTTTTTTTACTTTACGTAATATAGTCATTATGTTCCCAAAACCTACTAATAGACATTTGATTTTTATACCAATTGTAATGACACCGCACTTCCAACGAGTATAATTAAACCAACTACGCACGACCCACACACAGATACTCGTCAATAAAATCTATCCACGATCAATAGTTCTTCATTAAACCCAGCAAAAAATAAACAGGAAATGATTTCGTCTACTTCAGAGCACCTATACGACTTACAAATTGGTCACAAAACCAGTTAAATGTCTAACAAACATACGTGATCAACGTTCCGCATATTTAGATAATTACACGCTTAACGTAACTGGTCTAATGGGTAAAAAAAACAATTTGAATATAACCTTAGAGAAATGTACGCCCACTACTAAATACGAAATTAAAACAAATAATTTAAACCTACACTACCTTAATTCGATAAAACGCTCATGATCATTTGTGTTCATGTTCTCCTTTTATATGTATATAAAACTTAAGTTATAAATGAACCTGCTAGCCACGGTCCTAAATAATCTAAATCTGTTACCGGCCAAGTCGCATCGTTAAGGTTGACAGAGGCAGCAAACGATTTCACGCTGGTCGCAACAATAGCAGAGAAAACAAGCAAAATCAACAGAAAAATTGCAATAGCAGCATTAAGGGACATAAACGCACAATACGTGTCATAGCGAATAAATTGCCTAACACCGATATCACGGACAGAGACACATGGGGCCAGTGAAGAGTTAACTCCAGCTCTTTATCTCAAAACAAAAAATATTCCATTATTATATTGCATTGCGAACCGTATTTATCAAATCTCAACCTGCGTGGGAGTCATGACGCCTCTTTTAAGAGTTTAAACATCTGTGATGGTCGCTCCCTCATCGATACCGTCATCATTAACATTTAAGACAATAATGCCATTTGCTGTAATGTTTATTTTAAGTCTTTCCATATCATCAGTTACAAGGCCGCTGTCGACATCAGTTACACGTCATCAACGTTAACAGTAATTACCATTGAATGAGCGTATGTTTGCATACGTAGACGATGACTAGAGGCATCCAATAATCTGACAATGTTACAGTTACCTTGCCTTAGACCTCCGGGACAGAGCCTCAGGTATTATGGAACAATGGGACGACCTCTACTCTTATCATTAACTTACGAATATACAAAATTAAATTCTTATAATGCACAGTAATATTCTCACGCGCAACTGCGAACGTTTAACCAAGTTGGTCCTACTTAAAACTTCAATAACCTCAAGGTTAACTTGAGGCTATTGAAGTTTTAAGTAGAAGAGAAAAAATTAAATAGTGCGGAAAGTCCAGTCCAAAAAGAAATTGATTATATGTTTCAGCTCTGATATTGGAGATGGCCTTAAAACCAGGATCATCAGAAGTTATATTCTTGTTGTAATTACTGTAGACTCGTTCAAAAGTGATCCGGTTTTCATTGTAGCAAGGTGATCGGCCAGTAATAATGTACAATTGACTGCCCAAAGAGACTTCCGGAAGTTTATCACCATGTTGGGTGTACCTATACAGGTATCTACTAGACGTGCGTCATCTTAACGGCTCAGTGCAAATACCTCCACTCCTGTTTTATTCGTATCAGTAGAAAATTTGAATTACAGCGGGTAATTTGCACGTCCTTTGAAATAAGCAGCAAGTGTGAATAGAGGTATTATTATATAGATAATTTTCAAATCTGATTTAGTTCCCATAACACGCAACCGCATCTACTATGTTGCTTATTGCTGTGCAACAATGCAATCTTACATCGATCTCAAGATGTATTGCACCTCATTTCACTCAAACCATACTGCAAATTTCTAACTAACCCCATCTAGGCAAGTTAACAGCAATTCAACATCTAATATTGGTTTTGCACAAATCATAGTGAGGCTATGGGAAAGAAACCGCACCGCGAGATTCCCGTGATTTTCCACCACGGATAAGATGCGTTCATAGATTTTCTGCAGTGGTTTCGCGGTCTAGCCACTGTTTATCTGTTAAGGAACTCAAATAAATCTATTGAGTAACGTAGCTAATGTTTTCTGTATGGAAGTCGTGACACTTAAACGTGGGGACTGGTCGCTTTTGCCGATATACCATCAAAAGTTTAACCTTCGTGTCATGGAAGTACTTGCACATTGTTATTTTGTTCGTGCCTTGCTTTATTTTCATAATTAACCAATATGTATGTATTGTTAATCGTTCAATCTATACTTGGTGGAGTAGCAACTAGCAATCCAATGCATACGATAAGATCTGCATAGCTTACATGTTTCTTATCCAATCAATTCAAACATACTTTATTGTTCACATCACACATTTATATTTCGATTTCATAACGAAGGTCGTCATACTTCGTAACTGGATCATACGAATGCAAGCGTTGCCCATAAAACCCATTAAATTCATTTTGAATTTGTAACGAGCGCCAATTGAATCATTAGAGGCTTGAACAGACGTAAATCGTGACTGATGTTATGCAAAACTCAACGACAATAGGAAGCATGCTGATCGAAAGTGATCTGTGAATTACACAGATTTTAGTAGCCCTAATTTGTAGTAAGGACGTGGTTGCGATATAATTCTACTTGCAGAATTTGGTTCAGTTTCTTTCGAAAGAACCTTCAAGTTTTTCGAGTATATCGGTTCTGAAATTGTGTCTACCAAGGTTAGAAATTCCGCCATCGAAACAAGCGAGAGGATTCTTATTCTCGAATAGGAAAATGTCTTATCTTATCACAATCTGAACAAGATTATACAATTCTACTCAAATTGGAGCTATGGTCAGATGCTCTTGACTCACACAGCATACCACAAATAGCGAACCGAATATAAAATTATTTTTTGTACATAGACACACGTAATTTTCTCAGCATTTAAAAACAGTCGGTGTATGTACCTCGGCTATTAGCATTCACCTCATTGGCTGAACTAATCTGGATTCTAATCCCGTTGCGACATGGCGTCTACGGTATTTCCAGACACAGGTATATCTTTTAAACCTAGATTATGTGCGAAACAAAGGTTTATCGTTTCCACAACATCTTTATCATGTCGGCGCTAGAAATCTATGAAATGCTTTTCTGGCTTTTCAAACAAAAGAACCTCTACTTCCTTATCAAAATTGCTGTAATTGCTTTCTGTAAAAGCTTTTAGATTTCAATTTAACAATAATGTCTAATACCTAGTTGAATTATCGTAATAGAGGCTTTTATAAGTGGTCTAAAACTGTGTAATCATCGTAATGAAAGGGCACAATTAGGAATAACATTTTAATATAATTGCCTAATATGGCGTCTGAGTGGACGCAAGTTATTTCAAATCATTTCCGCTCGATCATTCATTATGATTTGACGTGTCTGAAGTGTAAACAAACATTTAGTACGTAGACAATCCGACACCACGGAATGATAGATGCAGTTGTCACTATTCCTCTTTTGTGCCGCACCGTCGCTCATGCAATAAATTTTATAGGCACTTTAATATTTCGCAACTAAAAGAGCCAATATTCGCATGAATTTGCATTTAGTGTTCGAAGATTATGTATTCAACCTTGCGGTGTAATAGTCGAGTTGGTTAATCGTGGACGATTCGTTTATTTTTATGATTAGAGACGAAGGTACGAATAATGGTGTACTGAAGTGGAATGAAGACACCAGACCTTTAACGTCACATTAATAACCGTAGGTTACTCCAAGTCGTGAAGAGGAGTGATTGCCATCCGATCTGAACATCACGAAGTTACATTCGTGTTGTGCAAGCGTCGTCGTCGCTAAATGTTTCCAATTGTTGTGTGTTCGAACTGTTGGATAATCTTTTGGAAACTTGTTATTATAAAAATATTTCAAACGTTTCAATAGAATTTATATTGCTTCATTAATATCGGAGATGAGGATTGGTTGACCTTTGACGAACTAAAACCCAGGTCGGTGATATACGATTTGTATAAATTAAATATTACATTTACAAGGACTATAATTTGCCCATTCATTATCCAATAAAATCCTTAAATAGAATAATAAAAATCATTCTTACCACGCGAACTTTGACTTTTAAGTATGTAAAAAATTGCGGCATCCTAATGGCACTGCGTTCAAATTAATCCCTATCGTCATTCTCCTTATTTCTTTCCTCAACACTTTTTTTTATTTGTCAACAGTTCAAAGACTGATGGACATCAAGAACCGACCTCGCATTCCAATCCCAGATGAAGACCCATACAGCATCGCTAGCTCCAACGCCAACGGTTCAGGATCCAGCGGCAGTTCTGGAGGCTACGGAATCAATGGACACAATGGACACAACGGACACAACGGTATCAATAACAACAATGGACACGGAGTGGTAGCCGCTACCAGGGAACAGCTGATGATGCAAATGGGACAGAGGAGAGGAGAAAAGCCTCCGAAGCTACCACCCAGGGAGAATGGCTATGGCCCTGCTGATATTCCCAAGGTACGTGGATACAAAGTGAGTTATCGATTTTGGTGACCTTTCGCATGCCTTTGCACCTTGCATGTTTAAATTGTCACTTTTTGAAGTTTCAGAACTGCGAAAGGAAAATACTACTGCAATGCGTGTCAGACAAACAATACCAAATAATGTTGATATAATTACTGTAGAAAGCTGTGTTTGCATAGGTATCGTAAAAGCCGACTTTGGTGTAAACAGCAATAGTTTTTTGTCTGGTAACAGCAACATATACCTACTTCGATTAATAATACCTGCGAGGCGTGGTAAAGCAATATCTCTTTATGACCGTTTATTGCAGTTTTCTTGTAAGCTATATGTTCAGCAGTGTAAATTTATGGGCAGCCATGATGAGCACAACCTATTTAATCAACGCGATGGTAAAATTAAAGTCAATAAACATGTATCCAATTCTCAGTCACCTATTGCAAAAAACAAAATAAAACACGAGGTCACTGCAATAGCCGGTAGCAAGGACACATGTAGATAATTCAATTTTCAATGGCTTATTTTAAAAGTTTCGCCCTTCGTGAATTAATTTAATAGGATATGATTTACGAGGCCTACAGTTTCATGATTGAATAATAATAAACATGAACCCTCAAGTTCCATTTCGATATAAAAGGTAAGGTGCGGTTGCGCATCGACAAAGTAATTTCCGAAGTGAAAATTGCATTACAAATTATTTTTTCATTGTTAAGTTTGTGCATCAAGGGTACTTTTGAGATGGCATGGCTATTTTTATTACGATAATTTACATGTAATTTTTATTACATCTCGTCTTATAATAAACATCCTACCGCCTGCGTCTGCGCTGGTGATCTTTGTATATTTTATGTCGCTGATTATTCAGGTTCTTTTAGATGTTATTATGACTTTTATTTCTTTTTAAGAGCAATTTGCACATTTCCGTCGTCTCCGAGTGGTGTCCGTGACAAAAGTTTTAACAATAATTGTCGTAAAAGTCATGAATGTTTAAGTTGCGTGCACTGGAATCGTTTGTTATGATGTTTATGTTATTACTTTTCCATAGTATCATAATATTTCCTATATACAGAATATACAATTCCGCGCGAAGTAAGCCACAGCATCCGTATTAAGTAGATATTTTATTCCCAAAGTTCCGATAAGGAATAAGGTAACCAAATTGGAAGCCATTAATCTTTGTTAAACCTTAATGCACATTTGACAAAACTAAAGAATAAAAAAGGCGCACAAAGTCAACTCAGTGACAAAGATACGATTTATGCAAATTGAAATGCAAAAATGTCTCCGTATAAATAATGGATGGCGACTGTAATCGGCAAATAAGTCACATGAGAAATATCCCCCATTCCTTAATACGACTTTATCAATCAAGACCAAATCAGGACCTTATGTCAGCTTAAGATCTTCTCAAAAATGTTCCAAAATAATTATAATCAAGTGCACGTAAAAGGACAAAAAATATTTAAATCAATGGCTAAAATACTCAGTTGATTTCAAATTCCAATTATCTTAATCCTTTCTTTCATTAAGTGCTATTATATATCTGCTGGATTTAGAAACATATCGATTTAACAACCTTCCGTATTTGGTTCGTTTACATTAGCTTCATTGTCAATTTCAGCATTTACTTGTTTATTCTGCAAGTCATTTATTTTCCCGTCACCAACAAATTAGCTTTTTCTGTAACACAAAAGATCACATTTATCATTTGATTGAGTTTATAATAGGTTGCTTAATGGATACAAATTCGATATAACTCGAATCAAATGGTAATAAATTAATCGCAATCCAACATCATTACTTCATTCAGAACCAAAATATTATTAGAATCATTTGAAGCACCATTTGTTTGTCCAATAAAAAATCGGTAACCAATATTATTATCATGTAACTCATACATCAAATAATAATCCAGGGTTGTAAGGTGGCTGTCATGTACTTATCTATTCATGTCAATAATTCTTTCTTCCTCAACAAAACGTATTCATCCATCATTGCGTAAATCACATCACAAATCATAACAATTGTAAAGATATAAACATCGAGGGAGGTGAAAGTTCAATCCGATTAACGCCTGTCGGTTCCGACTTGTTGTCAGATAATTGTGGACATACGCTATCGCAACTGTGTGGAGTGGACAATGGTCGGCCCAGCGGGAAAGATAACGCTGACGTATCTCACATCTCATCGCCGCCCAAGATAAATGATAGCGACTACATAGTACAGTCGCGTCGGCTTTTACTCTTTTATTGGTTTACCTAGTCTTTGCTTCTGACACCATACAAATGAACAATGTCCTTTGTGTGTCTGTTAAGCTTCAGTTTTATGCTTGCTAGGTGTTTATTAAGAAAATATACTACGTGAACCGATATGTCTTGCCAGAGTGGTTTCCATAACCTTTATTTGATAAGATTCTGTTCCTATGAGTTTTATATATCACGATTCGTTGTTTTTTGATGCCATCTTTGGTTCGTTACAAGGTAAAAGATTGTACGGCGCCCACACGTTCATATTATTGCATCTGATTTTTGCTTCGTGTTTTATGCGTGAATTACTTGCTTTTACATGTTCTTAGGCGCAAGTTGTGTTGTTTAGTGGACATATTACAATGTAATTGCGTTCTGGGTGTTCCTCTTGGGCTCTAGGCGCTATCTGCCTTTCATGTCGCCAGAAACGTTTTAGAATAATCTAATTCAATACGACTTACGAAGCTGGCGCACTTATACTCTGTATACAAATGTTAATGTTTGAAACGTTTTTGTTTTTCATAATAGTTAAAGTTATACAAGTGATAAGAATATATGCGATACTAGCCCTATTGTACATTTTAATCAAAATTATCGTTATTTGTTTCACAGCCTGATTACGATGACATAGAAGGACACGATGGACGCGTGCCAACACAGTTCCCGAGAGGCAAATCAGATAAGGGCAAAGACAACAAGAAATACGGTAAGTGTTATACCATAATAATTGTTGAAAATTAGGCCAAGTGAATTAATAGAATCAGACTTTTAGGGCTTGAGTAACTTCCAAGTTCAGTAAAGATTAATGCAAAATAACCATTGATAAACCAAATAATGCAGCAAACGACGAAATCTATCGAGACACAAACAACGATCCTACTTTTACATCAGCTCCAAACTATTTCAAGTCCACTATATCTCTCGATTACCCTACAAGAGTCTAATTACGTTCAGTAGGTCTGCTCATAACTTACCGGACTTCAATTAACTTTCCCATTCTTGAAACAAAGGGTATCAAGAAAAAAACAAACAGAAAAATTTCAGCATTAATTGCTTGGACAATATAAATTCTCTGGGTAGTATCACGGTGTTCTGTCTTGCTGAATGGGTAATAACAGTATTTAAAAGGCAGAGGTGCAGGCGCCTACATTGAGAGAGCCCTGTGGATTGCCTGCCGAGTTTGGTCATTACTTTGGTCATAATTCCTCAGTAATGGACAAATAGGTTCAACTGATAGCAGAGTGCGACTACGTATTTTTTATTATAGTAGTGATTTCTGCCGACAAATGTTTTGTGGGTCCTTTTTTCTGTGTGTGTTAGGATTTGGTGTTGGTGCTCTACTGTTGTTTTTATTTTACTTTCTTTATCAGTTACTAGTTCAGTTTAAATGTTAACTCATATTAAAGCAATACTTGATCTCAATACCTCTGTGTCATCATGTATAACTAATTCTCTAGTTACCAACACCTGACATGAATTTACTAGAAATGGCATTTTATATAATTTGACTCGACATCACATTTATCAATTCATCACCACAATGCAAGTAAATTTCAAAACTTTCTATTACATTTCACAACGTCCAATCACAAAGATATTATTTACCACTAGTGATATTAGTCAAGCAATCACCGTCCTTAGCGACCACAGCTGTCCATTTGAACACGGTACAGTTGACAATGCAATGGATTTATGAATGCGAGTCGCAATTTATACAGCAACGTTGCAAGTACTAGCAAGTGTGAACCTTTATATCAACATCTCTAGCCGGATCATCATTTATAAACCCATGTCCACGCACATAGTGATTTAAAGCAATATTGATAAAATATGGATTATGAACTTAAGGTTATGGGCACAATGAACTGAAATGAATGATGCTTTTTGATAGGTTTGAGATAAAAACTGATATACAGGGGTTGTTCTTGAAGAGATTGCTGATATCTGATATGGATGTCAATACATTCTGTACATAGTAGACAGTTTGTAAACCGATATGGATAGTTTTATATTTATATCTCTATATAAAATATAATTAAGCTATTCAAAATAATAGACACAAAAATACACCTACGTATATAAAAAGTTAATTCATGATATAAATTCTTAATAGTACGCTTTTTAGTCACCATAGAAATTGTGCCTCCATAGTGGAATTTTGTGTTTCTACGAAACTTTTTGTTCACAAAAAGTCAGGCGAGTACCTAGGTAGTGTATCAAGAGCATGGCCATACATCACAGATTACAAGGGGACACTTACTCAAACACCACAAGCACCGTCTTAAAAGGAGTAGATACTATTTAAAATATTAAGAGTTATATCGACCCGACAAAGAGCAAAGTCGCTTTTGAAATATGACCACAGTTTACGTTTGAATACACTTTAGACAGTTATGCTTAAGGACGTAGACGCATGAGTTCGAATTTGGAAGCTTTATGCAAATGAATTTCGCGCAATATCTGATACGTAGGTCCATTCTCCGTTCACAGATTCCTGACTGTCAATGTCGAGTCACGTTTGACGCATTCCACATCCGATACGGGTGATCGGTTATGACGTTTTTGGATCGCATTCGCACGTTTTAATTTGAGAGCACTTGCTTTCCATTCATAAAAAGAGCTCAGTGCAGAGGTTATAAGCAGATAATGCCCCGGTGTCGCAACCGCCGCGGCTGGCATTTCGGCGTATCCTTGATATTTGAATCGGTATTTGGAACGAGTCAGGCGTAGGATGCGGAACATGGGACGGAGCGTGCATGTGTTCCGTTTTATAGGCGCATGTGATCGCAGTTTCTAACATAGGAATATGTGAACGATAACCATGTTATGTAAAGACTCATTTTCAGGTACTAACACGTCTATTGGTGCCGGTTTACGTGTAATGTGATTTCAATATTTTTATTTTGTTTTCAGATGATCCGTATTACTGTGGTCTGCGAGCGCGCGTGCCAAACTTCGTGAAGACTAATGGCGCGAAAGTCTTACCAGCGATGACTGAGCGTCTGACTCTGAAGGAGGCTCCAGTACCCAGCAAGCGTTACAGCGTGGCTCACGCCCACCCTGGCCCATTCCCGCCGCATATGGCGCCATTTGCGCACGCTCCCATGCCGCCACAGGCTTTGTGGCACGCTCGTTCTTACGAGAGCGGAATCGGTGCGTACGATCGTCTCCCCAAACAAGAGAAGCTCATGTTCCAATTCTATCCGAACAGGGACAAACGGCTGCGACCCCTCGTGATCCAGCAGCCACGCTAGTGTATATACAGACTAACCCCGCACTTTAATTCCACCGCCTCAACGCGGATTCTTCGCTCCAATCTTGGTATTTAAACTTTCTGTTATATTAGATCGCTTCGCTTGGTAGCACAACTCGCCTGTAAGCTTCGTTTCTACACTTTCCACATTTCCGAATCTCTCATATTCACCAAGTATCAAAAGTATTTATCATATCTATACATTTATTTCTTGACAATCTTGTCAAATCTTGATTCTTCCAAATTGCGAAATTTCCATTTCGAAAGCTTTGCTATCATCCTTAGATGTAATTTTCAAAACCACTAGGTTCCCAGATTAGGCAGCAGACTTAAAAACTACTTGGAATATATTCCCTTGCCGCGTTGTTCCCTGATTTTTGATGTGACTAAAATTGATCTACGTTGTTTCTTAATTAACATACCCCGTTGCTTATCCCTAAATGTTTGTAACATCTCCACTAACTCCGCTATGCACAACGATCGTAAGTTAGTCAACAATTTAGTTCCCTGGATAGTGCTGAGTAATAAAGGAGGATCTGGAAAACAGACTCATAAACAAAATTAATTTAAAGATACCTAGAAATATTCAGCCGACTAAATCGTTGGTGATGATATTAATTGCAGACGGAGAGCAACACTATGATCCATACGCGCTGTACGGTCGCCTGCCCATGCCTGGACGTGGCTTCCCCCCACCCCCCGCCCCGCACGCGCGTCACATGTTCATTGGAGAGTGGGACTAGAGTGCGAATCACCTGACACCTGGCAACTTAACCTAGACTTTAGTAAAGGATACTGTCAAATCGAAGTAGTGAAGTAACAATACATTTTGGTGTGATTTATTTATATGGATGATTACATCATTTTTTCAAATGAAGAAAAGAATCATGTAACCAAAGATTGAAGTGTATTTTTAACTGATTTTAGGGTGCATGAAGAGCATGAAAATAACAGTCGATGTGACAGTATCTCGTAAAAACGTAATCTGTATGTAATATTGTAAATATTCAAAGATTTGTAAAAATAAAAGGAATTTAAAATTGTGTTTGCATCGATGATACAATTATTTACTTTTGTATGAGTAAAGCAATAGACTATCTATATTGCTTTAAGGGGTATTGCGAATTATCGAGATTTCTAGTTTACATGGTAATGTAATTCTATAATCAACCTATATTTAATTAAGTGATAGATTTAGCATATAATTTAGTAATCAACTTTACCAACATGTTAGTAATAACGTATTTAACTGAATATTGTAAAAAAAAACTTAGTTTAAATTAATTAAACCTATGAGTTAACTATCACTGCCAATATTTAACGATTTGCGTGTTCAATGTCATCACAATGTCTTGTCGTTAAAATATTTTCTTTTTTTATAGTATATAAGTGGCAATCCTAGTCAATACAGGGTTGGGAAATTTTAAAACGATTAGGAAGATTATTTTTGTTATTTTATTTATAGCGAACTTAAAAAAAAAAATCTTTATCAAAAAGAAGTGCATGGTTCTACTTCACACAAATTACTAGCCGATTCACATAAGAAGTTTATTAGTGGGTATTTTTCTTAACATGACGCCTGTAATCTCCGAAGGATTAGGCAGAGGTGTACCTAACAATACACTCACATTTCGCATTTCGCGTTTTTCTTTTTGGCAATAAACCACAATATTTATTTTTACTTTAAAAACATTAAATTCATCATGATAAATGGGACCTAACTATTGCCTTTCGAAACATCACGTATTGTTAATATTTGTTATTTGTATGTAAATTGCATATTATTGAATTCTAATTAATTATTAGGTTAAAATAGGAATTCAATTATAGATTTAATGAATACTTTTGTAAATACATCTCTTATTTTATGTTGTTTTAAGTTCTATATTCATGTATTATCTGATATATTTCTCCAATACTCAATTATCATAATAATTATGATCTAGTTACGTACAATTACGTTTGACAATTTAAATGTAATTTATTGTCACAACTACTTTTAAGATTTTAATATTTTTGTATATTTAGATACGTTTTGTATTCGTAGCACATTTAGTGTTATTATAATTTTATCCGATATAAAGTAACTTTAAAATAATATCCCCAAAAGAGCTATGTTGTGTACAAAACATAGCTCTTTTCACTGGATCTTATTTTAACCATTTCTAAAACTGATATGTAGCTACAAAAATTCGGAGGTGCTACACAGGTTACCATGAAATATTGTATCTTATGCATTATTGTAGATAATTATAATGATACTTTGTAGATGAGAATATACACATCAAAAGTATGAGTATTTAAAAAAATCAAAGATGATGATAGAGGAAAAGAGATGGTGATTAATAAAAATAAATGTATGTAAAAATAGTTATGATCTATTATGAAGATGTACATTATTATAAAGATGACCAAGAATTTATAGACAGTTTCAATTAGATAAGTGTAGCATTTTTTATTGATACACTAGACGGTGTTTTGTTAGACGAGGCGATTAACTCTGGCACGATGTAAAATACTGCTGCTATTACGAATTTAAGTAATATAACATCCACATCCACTTGTATTGTGTAGCATTGGGTGTTGGTTATCGAGTAACCTATCATAAGGAAGACCGTTTATGAGTAAATATAAAATTATTTTAATAATACTTTCGTTTCATTGAAAAATGTCACCAGTTTTATAATGATCCAAGGACAGCACACTAAAATAAAAATGCTTCACATTCTACAATATTCATACAGCTACAATTAGACGAACTATGCTAAAAGCCAGAACCATTATTTGAATGCCATCAGAATACCTACTTGAAAATACAATCGTTTCATAAATCTGTTAAGGCTTTTTATATTTACCAGCACCAATCCATTTCTTAATCAAATACTTAATGTACTTTCTAGCTTCTTTCAATTCCTCCGGATCTTTAGATCTATCCGAAAACAAATCCCTGCAGTGAGACGATAAAGCTATTATTTTAGCTGGTGCATCATACGAAACGTCTTCTAACACTCCAAGTCTGTGATAGGGATCCAACTCACCATTTACAAAAACTACATTCGTAACATTAGGTTTCAAGCCACCATACATATCATTAGTACGTTCAATACCTTCATCGATTCTTCTCTCATCAAACTCTTCACCATAAGATTTAGTACACAAACTGTAAAACAACTCCGCGCGAATATTATTGGTGAACGGCTGCTTGTCTGAAGAGCTACTTTGAAAGTAACCAAATTCTGTACAAGTTTGGTAAGTCCACGACGTAACCCAGTCAATATCTCTCATGGCTTCAACCATTTCATCGAAATCATAGTTAAAACAACGGTTTTTCTTGCTCCATAAATCAGTATCATCTTCTTTCGAAGAACTTACGTGCAAAGTTTTAATGACGTCGTCACAAAAATTCTTAATACTTTGAGGGCTACCATATTGAGCTTCGTACATAAATTCAGAAGTTTTGTCCAAGAAGAATAACTGCATATTTTCTGATTTGTTCATATCTGTAATGTTACAAATCTCTTCCTCTTCCTTAAGCTGGGCAATACCATCACTAGTCTTAAACAACTTATCATATCTGTTGAATACTTCAGTTATTTTATCATAACATCCTGGCGTTCCATGTTGTTCGAAGTCATCAGCAACATTTTCTAAGTATTCGTAGAAATCTTTCTTTGCTAGAACTGGTGCACTGCTAGCGACAGCAGCATCGACTAGGTCAGGATACAGGAGTCTTATCCAAGCTGCTAAGTTTCCGGCGTAAGAGCCTCCTACTACAACCACCTTAGATTCATTGTATTTTGGCGACGTTTTAATTTCTTCAAGCAGTTTTGCTACATCTGCAAGAGCTTGTCTAGAACTTAGATAAGTTAAGTTTTTCGTGCTTAATTTCTCGAAGGGCTTGCTTTTCCCATAATATCTGTGTTCGGATAAATACATAGCGCCTTTAGTTTCTTTTGCCAGGTCGTACAGTATTCCAGTTTGAAGAAATACTTCACTAGCTGCACCTTCTCCGTTGATGAACAAGTATATTGGTCCTTTTGCTTTCCAGAAGTCAAGTCTTTCGAAGTACCTCATCCTCCAGGTTCTGGTCTCGGTTTCATTGAAATGGTCTAACGGTTGTTCAATCCACATTTTAGTAATTGGGGATGCGTCTAGCAATCCCACTGAAGAGGTTAGTTCTTTCAAGAAGAATCTGTATCCATTTCCGAGGCCGGATATTCCAAATGCGTTTGAGAAATAAACGCACGAAGATAGTACAATATTTAGTTCGGCTAAATACATTGTAGTGAGGTCGCAGTTGCCTGCAGCCACAATGTGCAATGATTACTGGCTTTTGTGAGCTCGTTGTGCAATCGTACACAATGTATGCTATTTGGAACGAGCGTAATGCATATTTTGTATATCAGTGAGATGAGCTAGACCAACATGCGGGTGCTAAATTTAAAGTAATGTTTGTGTCCCTCCCGTGTTACGGATTCTTATCTGGCCCAGTGGTTAAGGCCTGGCTTCTCATACACGAAGTTATGGGTTCAAATCCTAGCAAGAACTATAAAAAGTACTACTAGTAAACTGTAAAAAGTAGATATTATGTACTTTTTAAGTTTATCTAGGACATCACTGACATCGGTGAAGGAAAACAACGTAAGGTGAAATCGCCAAACCCGTCTTGAGCAAGCGTGGTGATCAATGCTCATGCCTTCTCTGTATGCGAAGAGGCCTTTGCCCTGCAGTGGAACAGCAATAGGCTGGTATTATTATCTGATCAACTGCTGTTAAGGTACCTTAGTAATTGGTAGGGATAAAAACGATTATTTAGGAGCAATGACAAATGACCTGGGTCACAGTAAATGAGTACGGACTGAAGAGTAAATGTAATGGAATACTTTCCTATTCACTCTTCAGTCTGTACTAAAAAGCGGCGTAAGTTTAATAGGTATCTACTTAAATGGGCATAACCACGTTTTTTTTATATTTGTGACTAATATGTGCACAAAAAAAGTACATTTTTTTATCATTCGTTAGGTAAAAGTTTATGCATAATTCCTCCATGGAGTAGGTACCTAACACTGGCTGGCACGCAATTTAAAATGGATGACACCGCCGTGCGTCGTCGTCTCGTTACCATGGCAACGCATCAACAACAAATCCAATGCGCCGGTCGACAATTCCAGACACTTGACCCGGTTTTTATGTGAAAAAAGTAATTAATTACTTGGTATTGTTATGGATTTTTCTGAGGGTAGCGCGGGGGGTAAGAGGTCAGACGCCCCTCGGCCTGTATCCAGACGAGGTTATCGAGAGTACACAAATAGTGGCTCAGCTGTATCTAGGTAAGTCTAGGGATACGTAGCTTGTATTTTTATAGATCTTGGTTTTTATTTTGCGATAGTTCGTATATGCTGTTGAGTAAGATGTAAAGTGCGACTTAATATAACAACTAAAAGCCAACTAGTTATTACTTGGAGTGCAAAAATTTCTGTTCCTACAGTTCTCTCAATGTAAAAAAAAATTGTGTAATAAAATTATGGTTTAGCCCTTTTTTTGTTGGTCTGAGGGTTTAGCTTAGTTACCGTTTTACATTTGGCAGGGGGCCATAAATTCTAGCCGTTTTCAATACAAGTTTCAAAACTTTATGAAGGCATCTAAGTCTTCACGTCATCGTTTCCTATAAATGCCAGTAATTTACCGGGCATTGGTAATTAGAATAGATGGGTTAGACACGGCGGGATGAGCTGAACTCTGTCAATAACAACTGGTATTTTACTAAAGACCTGTGTCTCTTTTTAAAGCTACTGCTTTAACAAGAGACAGGGAATTTGCTAAGAACAAATGTCCTGTTTCCACGGGCACCACTCCATGTGGGCACCACGAACTATTTATAATAATTGTAATTAGAGACAGCCAAGTGCCAACAGAGATATAAAATGCTACTACTTCTTCTATTCCACTTAATAAAATTATATAGTCCACTTACCAAGTCTTAATTTCAGAAGTAGCACGATGAGGCCGACTTCAGCATATCGAGGAAGTACAGCGTCGCGGCTGTCAACCGCTGGGTTCGGACCAGCGCCGCCAACAGCCAGCCGGCAGCCCACTGCTATGACTGGGTTTTCTATGGTATGATGACCTTATACATCTCACCTTATATCTGTGAGCACAAACTTAAATTTAGAAAGACAAGCTAAAATATGTAATAGACAGATCAATGGCTCCAGGTTTTCTAGCGAGTCAGCCTATATACAAAACTTGTATTCACTATTAGAACGATATGAATACAAAAAATATTGAACGATTATCCTCCTACATGTCGGTATTCGACGACATTGTTATGATGATAACTCAAACAAAAACAACTAAAATTGAGTATGACTGAGATTAACTGGGCACGAAATAAATAATCAAATATCAATCTATCTACATGCATTTTTTTCAGATCGACAGACCTATAACTCAGCAAGGCATATCAGGCCTACGCACGGGCACCGCCCGAGGTTTCCGTACTCGTCAGCTCCAAGACAAGCGGTATTGGGAAGAACTGATGCAAGTAAAAGTTAGGGAGATGAAGGCAGAGATAGCCAGACTGAGTGAGCAGGCAGATGCAGGTGAAAGGGAGAGATCCGCTAAGAAACATTACGAGAAGAGGGTTAGGGAGTTGGCGTTGGAACTGACTGGTGAGTAACGCATAAAATTACATCACGCAAGCATTCCCTCAGGGCGTAAGAAAATGTGTATACGGATGTACAATGTCCATATTTCGCCAATTACGTTTGAGTCCCTGTAGGTACACTGGACGAGTCAACCGGGCACACATTCCTTGTGGAAAAATCCAATATCACTACCTTACTTGGGGATCGAACCTATCAGCATACGCGATTGAACTACAGAACAAAATATATTCAATTTAGCCCAATTTATCTTTCTAGATTTACAAGGCCGTCTAGCTGATTATAACACAGCAATTCGTATCGCCAATGGTGAAGCTAACAAGCAGTCAGTAGAAGAACAAACAAAGGACTTAGAAGCTAGCAATAAGAAGATGCAAGAGGAAGTGGAACAGGTCTTCATGGAGAAACAGAGGAAGGAGAATCAGCTGAGGCAGTTGAGAGAGCAAATGGATAAAGTGATTATTCTTCACTGAATATTTTTCTTTTTTGAATCTGAACGTAGTTTTTTAGTAGAACCTTTGCTTGATAATACTGATACAAAAATAATTTCTCTTACATTTTCAGGAGCAATCAACGATTACAAAACTACTAGCAGAAATGACACAAGAACAGAAAGATGAGTACAATGAGCTAGAGTCGACTGCTGCTGCGCTAAGAGAAGAGGTTGATCAAGCCAGGACTCAACTCGATCATCTCAATAGAGAGAAGGACGAGTTTAGTAAAGAAATATCTGGTTCTCAGGTAAGAATTATTATTTCTAGAATTAGAAATGCTTTGTTGTCTGTGAAAAGATAAACCATTTTTCAACAGATAACGGAGAATGAGATATTGTTTTCATTTAAGTTCCAACAATCTATTTCTTATTTTCATCTAAAATTAACCAAGTTCTAATTCTCGTAAATATAGATAAAGGTGCACCTACTAGAACTGCATCGTCGACTAGTGGCCGTGGAAGAAAAACGAGACAACATGAAGAATGAGATGAACAACCGTTTAGACCCGCAAGAAGAAAGGGAGAAACTGTTACTCCAGGTATCACAATCACAACTTCAGACATCAGTACCTTTTTTATAGTATTTGCTTCTTCTGATGGTATTTTAACTAGACCCAAGCGAAGATTTCGAAAAGCTGAAGCTATAGATATATAATATAATACTTTTATTTCAGACAGAGTCCATAGGATTAGTAACATTTTTACTTAAGAGCCCTCTTACATTTCGGCGCTGCGCTAAAGCATTCTTGCGATACTGAGCGCACATTGCCGGCGCAGTGAAATATATGGTACTTTTATTTTATTCATAAAAAAATAGAAATAGCAACAAAAAAAAATAAAAAAATTGTTTGTTATTAAGCAAATGTTGGAGATTATTTTAGTATAAATACTACGTACGAAAATGATGTAGAACTTCGGATATTCAGACTTGTTTCCAAACCTTTTTAGTAGAAAATTGAATTAGGTGCAGTAATTTTTTCTTTAAATAAAAGTCATATAACAAAAATGTATTCTATTATTATAAAAGTATCGGATATGTTTAATATGAGAAAAATTGTTTTGATGAATTATATTCAACAGAATCCGCAAATTAGAGCTCTCAAATGAGCTCTACATGAGTTTCTGCCGAAACATGCATCAGGAGAACGATTATTGCTAGATAAATAAATAAATAATGAAAAAATCGCTTTATTATTATTGTAGAAGAGAAAACAAACTATTTTTACCAAGTAAATGTTATTTATACTAACCAACAAATAGTATTCAATTTCAACGAGGAAATCATGCATCTACGCGCATTTTTGTAATAGGCCCCTTTACGTCTAGTGTTAGTAGTTACAGACACTGATTATCATAAAATTAAAATTCAGTGTAGGGCTGCATCTACCTCCGCAACATCGAAGAATCCCACCGATCTGCGAACTCACTGAGAAAACGGTTGGTGCTGCCGCGAACACGTTTAACATCAGAGATGATCTTTTTAATAGTGACGGCAAAACTATAAATGTTATTAAACATCCCTAACGCACTACAAAGCCACGGCCAGCCGCAGCAGTACATTACTGTGCTTAGTGCATTATTATACTGAACGCGTAGGTTGAAGTTGACCCACAGGCTGCACGTGTAGGATTGACAGTAAGCTGGATATGATAATGATACTCGTATGATATGTGTGCGTTGATATGTACAGATATGTATCTTATTTTCAGGTTCGTGAAGATAATGCTGCAATTGCTTCGTTGGATAGTAACGCAACAAATTTGAAGGAACAAATAAAGAAAGTGCAGGAGCTTATTGAGCAAGCTGAGCAGGTAATCAATCTACATGTTGGAATATACTCATTTCATATATTTTTTTGAAGTTTGCAAACCCAAATCCAATCCGCCACATTACAAAATGCTAACGCAATGCCTCGCTTGCTGCTTTCAGGATCTTGAAGAAGGTAATTCAGACCGCCATCAAAAATACCGAGAACTAAAGAAAAGAGAAGAAACAATGGACACCTTCATGGCTACTTACGAAGAAAATCTAAAAAAGGAACAAGAAAAGATTGACCAGTTAGAAAGAGACATAATATTCTCCTTAGAACATAGCAGTTCTAACATAGACCTGGATTTGAGTGAGATAGACTCGTTGAAGCAGAAAGAAGGATATACTTCTCAGTATGATGATAGCAAGAAGTCTGCTGATATTTTGATGAAGGATTACGAGAGGTTCCAGGGCAATTTGAAAAAGGTAAGAAGAAATAACTGACAATGCAAATCATTTTGATGAGAATATCTAATCTATCTGAGTAAAGAGAAAATATTTGGTGTTTTGTATGTTTGCTTGTTTGTTTGTTTGTTACGCTCTCACGCTAAAACGGTTGAACGGATGTGGATGAAATTTGTCACATGGGTAGACCATGACCTGGGTTAGGACCTTCGATCAATAATGCACTAGATACACTATCCCATACAAAAGTTCTCTTAAAACTGTCGCCAATTGTGTTTACGTACTTCTAGTTTAAATAAATATACATTAATGTAAATTCAACCTTAAATGCAATGCTTAAAGTTGTATTCACAAAGCTATGTACAAAAAACAAAAAAGTCAAACATACATCAAAACAAATTCAGCCTTACACGCTTATTTTAAAGTTCGAATTACAAAGTGCTAATAAAAGCAATAAAAAATTATGACAGAGGCTCGCCACTTGGACAAGGAATGAGTGGAGTCGAAATGTGTTTATATTTCTTTCTATGAAATACAAAAAATAAAAATAAATACTTACAAATTCAGTTTATTATAAGCCTTGACACTCAAACATAAAGTTTCATTACAATGGCAAAATTAAATCTTTCTGTCGTCGGAGATACAAATATTTATTTTAATTACAATGGCAAAATTATGTATTAGTATGTATAAATTTTCAAGTTATCTATCCCTTATGTTGCACCTGCCATGTTTTGTCTCTGCATCACCCTAAGGTTGACTGGTAGAAAATGCCTCAGGCATTAAGTCCGCCTTTGTACAGTATTTTTTTACTTGTGCATGAAGTTTTAATAATAATAAAAAAATAAAAATTAAATCTTTCTGTCGTCGGAGAAACAAATATTTAATTACAATGGCAAAATTAAATCTTTCTGTCATCGGAGAAACAAATAATTATAATGTCATGTTGCTTGAAAATAAAAATTCAATTTTATATAAGTTTAAAAATACTTATTGTTACTGTTATACTGTTTTTAGTAATCTACGCCTTTGCGTGTTTCCAGTTATGTCCAATCTATTAAAATGAATCGAACAAATTGTCGAATTTTTATAAGGCTAATATATTTCCTCTTTCTTTCGCGACATAGATACCCATTCTCATTCAGATACTCATTCATTCTACATAACGAAATGGGTCGCTAGGAAATCTACAAACAGAAACCAAATATAAAATAACAATACTACACCATGCATTCCCTGTTCCAGAACAGTCGATGTTTGTTACAATAGTTGGTAGTTGTCACAAACATTGGCCAAACAATCATAATATTTGCTAATTGATTTATATTTACTATTTAATTCTGTTATTATTTTATGAAAAACACTTAATGATAATAAACTTACCGAAAAAAAAAAATCCTTCCAAAATCTTGGTGTTACGGTGGTTATTTACAATTTTTTAGAACGCGTACTGCGGCCTTTTCACGTCTTAACGTTGGCTATGATTGGACCATACTAATTTGAAATAAGACCACAACCGAATATGTTCTCTTATTTTTCGTTCCGTTTTTGAAGCGCTTACCGGGAATCTAATGCATTATTAATCGAAGGTTAGGACATAGGATACTTTTTATCCCGATATTCCCACGGGATCAAGACTTATGCGGGAAAAACCGCGGGGCGCAGCTAGTACCTAAATATAGAAAGTCAAAAAGAAAAGTTACTTTTAATCGACAAGCTATTGACACTAAAGAAATCGTATGACGTAAAACAGATGCTGATAATTCATCGTTGACAGGCAGAAGGAACTAGAGAGCGCCTAGCTACAGAGCTTCAAACATTGCCAGAGAAGACTAAAGTGATGAAAGAAGAACTGGTGACATTGTCGGATCTGGAGAAACTTCGAGATGACGGTATTCCTTTATTTATATCCTTCCCTTATAACAGAGTTATACAATGTCGCCCATGGGCATGTGACCGCCTGTATTTTTCTGAATATTCATGAAAAAATATCGAAAATTTACTTTAAAAGGTCTTAAACTAAAGTCTAAAGCTTATGAGTCCAAATCGAGCCAATAACGTCGGAGATATAGCAGAAAATAAATAACATGATTTTTTTTTATTAAAGATAGACCCCCCCTTTTAACATTAATTTTAGTTTTTTTTTTATGAATCTTCAGAAAAATACAGGCGATCACATACGCATAGGTATTGTATAACTGAATCGATTGAAAAATAATTCGTTTAGGCAATCATGAATGACCTATTATTATTAAATCAATTGAAATGGCTTGTTGTTTTAAGAATAACATAAGTACCTAATTACCCATTTAAACTCCTCTGAATCAGGTGAAGAGCAAAAGAAGACTTTGGAGACAGAACTAAAACAACTTAGAGAGAAATTGGCACCCACAGAAAGTGCAGTGGTAGAATCCACGAATAAATTAAAGAAATTACAGGTATGTAGGGATGGCAAACACTACAAATGGTTGTCCCTGTTGCTAAACATGTCATTTGAAAATACCGTACAAAAAAAAATTATTTATAATATTTGTTTCTGCTTCAGTATTTTAATACCTATTGTAATCTTACCAAAAGACAATCACATCAAAACAAATTTCAAAAAAGTATCAAGGGAAAAAAATACATGCTCTTAATATAAATATTGTACTTAACAATTTCAATCACTTAAACTTCACAATTTGAATACTTACAATACTCACATTCGAGTTTATTTCACGGCTTTACACAATAACACAATAATTATTAATTATATTATCAGGAGCTGTTGAAACAGTACGCTAATTGCGTAATACACGATCAATCAGAATCTGAATCTATTTGAAACAGATTGCTAATCCATTGCTTCATAAGTTCGAAAAAAAAATCTGCTCAACAACGTAAATAACGCAATGAATGTTGATGAACTGTCAAAATTAAACGCATTAGTCGTAATCGTTTACGAAAATCTGTTTCGTAATTAAATAGCTGGTCATCATCATAGCCTTTTCCCAACTATGTTGAGGTCAGCTTCTAGACAAACCCGATACAGCTGAATGTTGATAAAAGTAAACTACATAACATGTTTAATTTTGTTTTTCAGGCCGGTCTCGATGGAAACGAAATGTACGCGAAACTTAACGCTTTGGAAGATCAATTAGCTCAGCTGGAGAATAGAAAGACTGTTCTAGAAGAAGACATAGCTTCTATAACATTGAAAGCAGATTATGAGCCACTGAAGAAGCAAGCAATTGAAGAGTTGGCCGCGTTGAATAAGAAGATCATTGAGGATTTAAATAGTGTTAAAGCTTATTAATATGCTTACGTTTGTGAAGGAGAAATATAATTTTATGATATACAACTATGAGAGGCTGCATCAATAAATATCATAATTAATGATTCAAAATCACGAAGTATATGTATTCCCTGAACAAAATAAGTTTAAATATGTTTTTTAAATTTTGTTGGATTATAGGTAATCGTAGAAGTTTTCACCAACTTAATGGCAGCTCTGAAGCAATGTTCACTTTAATTCGCCTTGGTGGTTTTATTAACAATTAATGGTAGCCCCAATACAAATGCCTGCTCATCTCTGACGCTTGCCGTGTTTTATGATAATTGTTTAATTTTGTGATCTTTCTGTGTTATGTTGTGCATTTGTTGCTGAGTTGAGCGAATATTTGTGACCAAGTGATTTTGTGAGTGTTTGTGTCAAAACTGAGATGACTCCAGTGTAGTGTTAAGTTTGAGATAGGATTCCTCTAAGTTAATTATAGTAATAAAAAGATGATTACTTAATTGTATTTTATTTATCAATCGTTGAAATGAACACTAAAATACTACAGAATCTATAACCATACCACCATAACTAAACATGCTTTATATGTATAGCTATAGCATACCGGTGTCCTATCCAAAGGTGTTCTGTGTATATCAGATGGCGCTAGTTTCTTTACGAACGCAAATGACCCCGTTAGGGCCGAGTCACACCGGAATGGCAGCGGCCGGCAGCGGCTGCCAGCGTCCGCCAGCGGCCTCCGGCGTCGCCGCTGGCGGCCTCGCGCGACCTCCAGATCCCACGTGTCTAGTCTCCTCTTGACTAGTTTTGTTTCTACATTATATACACGCGGCCGCTTGCGGTGCCGCGAGCGGCCTCGCGTCGCCGCTGGCAGCCGCAGGCAGAACCACCGCCAAGATGCGCGTGGCGCGCGGCACCGCGGGCGGCCTCGAGACCTTTCAAACTTTTAAAGCGATATTGGTCTTTTAAGTATGTAGATAAAGTTTAAAATTATTTCACACTGAAAGTGCTCGCGGTGTCGCTGCCGGCCGCTGCCATTCCGGTGTGATCCGACGCTTACACGAAACAAGATTGGTCCTATTTCAGAATATTACAAAGTACTCTGTGTGATGCATTATTGGTGAACATTTATTAAAAACTAGCCACGCCACGCGGTTTCTCCTGCTTGTCTCGATCCCATGAGAATATTGGGATAAAAAGTATTCTATGTCCTAACCTAACCCAGGTCACGGTCTATCCTTGTGCCAAATTTCATCCAAATCTGTTTAGCCGTTTTAGCGTGAAAACGTAACAAAAAAATAAATTCACTTTCGCATTTTATATAGTTGGGATAAAGTATAGTATTCTAATACTATACTTTGACACAGACATTAGGGCAATAATGTTCATAGGATTCGTGTAAGCGAATGTAAACAAGCTTTTCATACAAATATGAACCTTATTTTCATATGTGTAATGTTCATTTCAAACGCTTACTTTACATAGCAAAGTCAAAGTGCGGTCTGTAAATGGTATGTTAAATATCACAAAAACATGTAGATGCAATGCTTCAAATTCTGCAAGACGTCTGTAAACTTCTAAATTATTATCTCGATTTTCGGATGGCAGCTTTCTTTAAGCCAAAAAATAATAATTCTAGACATTTATGCCAAGCTGTAAGCAGGCGTTGCAATAAAACCAACTCTAGCTAAGGAAAAATAATGATAATTAAATAAATTAAACACAGTAGGTACGTTAATAAAATTCTATTAGTTTATTACTTCAATAATTTAATATCACAGTTGAATTCAATCAAATATTGTAGAATATAAACTAGACAATTTACTTACTAACTAAAAATGTTACAACTCAAAGTCGTAAAATATTTACAAAATACGACTAAAGTCCTCGTCACGAGAAGCTATACATTTTGTAAAAAATGTTTGATTTAATTAATGTTCTTGGTGTTGAACGCTTCTGAGTTCCAGTATTACAAAACATTAGACGACAGCGCGTTATATCGCTAAATTATAACCCGGCCAAGTGAAATTGCTCGTTAGTTTCGTATTACACGTATGTTACTTTGAGTTGATTGAATCTGGGATTATTTTTTGTTGATTGAATTGTCGCTACGTAACTTAGTAGAAGTTCTTTATTTACAAAAGTTATAGCTTCTCGTGACGGGGACTTTAGTCTGGATCAGACGAGAGTCGACTTCAAACAGACGCAATAGAGTTCAAATTGACATTATTTTCAAGAATGACAGCGCTGAATTCGCACAAAAAACCGACCACGATACATTTAATTGGTACTTATAAGTTTTTTGTCTGCTAATACCAAAATACCAATACCAGAAGGATAATGTTATATTCGAGAAATTGCACAAAAGTTTTGGAGCTTTTTATAGAACAGTTTGTGAGAAGAAAATGCGAGGTAGATGCACAGGAACATATAATATATATATATAGGTCTCCGCCTGCGAAAGGTTTATCAGCAATGTTATACTACATATACATATATGTGTTATACATTAGCATGTTGCCAACATTAACATGTTGTCAACAACATTAGCATGACTCGCAACATGGAATATGGCTGGTAACATCAGCCATATTCCATGTTGCGAGTCATGTTTTCAGGAACACGAAAACATGTTGCTGAAACAATATTGTGCAACTTTCATACCCAATGAATACTGGGCTAGAAATATCGAAACATCGTCGAGGAACAAATATATGCTAAAAACATAACTAAGTTTTAAAACTATTTGGTAGACCGTGACGACACTACTGTGACGTCATAATCTCATAATTCTCTATTACATGTGAAATGTGAGTGTATTACAACCGGCCATAAATATGACACTTAGGCCGCGCTCACTTTGGACGTGAATTTGAATCATTGTGGTAGTACGAATTGAGTGCGAAAAACTGAATACGTTTTCTCCGTCAAATAGGTAATCTGCGTTCGCAATTTATTTGCCAAACATGGAAACAAACACGAGTTTAAGGAAAAACAACTGTAATGCTTACATATAAGGTTCAGATGCGCTACAACTTCATATTTTTTATGACTTTTGAAGTCAGTCTAAAATCAACTTTATTTACACTTGTATAAAGTTGATGTTTGTTCCAAGTGGAAAAAACATCAATTGGAAACAAGGATTCAAATAGACCTTAGTGTTCTGATGATAAAAGACATGAATACGGTCAATTTCACGAATTTCAAAGTGATAATTTGAATAACTCTGATCCCACAAACATTTATGTCAGTAAACCTATTTAATACATTTTTCAACACCCATTTCAAATTTTCAACGCACGAAAGTGTTTTAAAATCCCAACAAGTTCGGATTGTTTTCGGACGTCGGGAACTATACGTACGTAATGTACGACTAACTCGCAATCAGTCTGCGCGCTCCCTTAGCACTTGGAACTCGGGGTCGTTCGTGCGTGTTCGTATGTGTTCGCACGAGTAAAACGCGTCCAAAATGAGCGCGGCCTTACGAGCTTTAAAAATAGACTGTCATACAGTGTGAGTGACAGAGATGATGCTATACAGCTAACTCCGCAGACATGATGGGTATCGATATCTTAACATAAGAATACCAGCTTATTATTGCCCCACTGTAGGGCAAAGCTCATACAGAACTAAGTGCCAATTTCAACAATGAAACTGAACGCGATCATTTCATCTGAACTACGTTCAAGAGCTGTCAGTGTCAATATCCCACAACGATTATGACACTGACAGCTCTTGAACGTAGTTCAGATGAGTTGATCGCGTTCAGTTTCATTGGTGAAATCCGCCGTAAACATATTAAAACAAAAAAAAAACGCTATTTTTTTATTTTTTTTTACCTTTTAGAAAGCCGATTTAACCTTAGTGTCTGCCTTATTTATAGATTTTCCTTCTTCGTAGCTTTCCTATCAAGTAACATGGATAGTCCCGGTGGCACATCTCTGTTATTCGACTTGATCATAGATACAATGTTCCTCACGAATTTCTGTGAGGGCGACACATCGGCTTCTTGCATTCTTCCCCAGAGTGCTAAGGCTTCGTCGCAGTTGTCGTCGCGTTCTGGAAAATAAAGGATTACATCCTATACTATTAAATGAGCAATTTGAATATATATAACGGAGAAGAGTATGTGTCTCTTTCGTTATTATCAGGCATATTTTAACTACTGAGGGTAGTGTTGGTTATTGCGCAATAGAAGAACCGTTTGCAGTTCAGGTCAAATTAATCACACTAGCAATACACCCACTGTAGGTACCCAACACAACTATTCGAAAAGCACGACCGGTTCTAAACGTCTTCACTGCTTGACCGCCACCGATGAACTCTGCTTAGCTCTGGCCGGTCCGAGTGTTATGTTGTAGACTCTGTCGAGCGGCGCTGGCGTTGCGATTAGTCAGATCAGTAACGTATTTACGACAAATATATTTATAATCACGTTCTTGAAAACGGCTCTAACGATTTCGATGAAAGTTGCAATATAAGGGTTTACGGGGGCGAAAAATCGAACTAGCTAGATCTCATCTGAAAAAATTCGTTTTCTCAATTTTCACAGCCTCTTGAATATGATACAACGTTGGTATACCTGGATGATATGTTTATCTATTTTCACCCGAACAGAGCTCGGTCAACCAGGTACTGATTAGAGATGGGCAGAGGTATCTCGTAAACCCGCGTATTGCTAGTAATGTTATAAATCCCATGCAGTAGAAGTCAACCCTGTTATTGCAATTAACCGGACACAAATACTTCGCGATTACTGCTGAGAATTTCCTAATGAAAACCCGTCCCGGAGATCAAATTCAGAACACCCAACTAAACGAGACCAACAAGAGAGAAAGAAAGAAAGAAAAATATTTTATTTGGGACACGCACAGGAAATACAAACAGTAAGTAATTTTTTTTTTTTTATACAAACAGAATAGTAACGACCTGTGCGAGGCCAAAAAGGCCAGTATCTCAGCATAAATACCGCAGCGCTGGTATTCTGATAGAGTGATAATGATTAGTAATATTTGGGATTTGTCCGTTTATCTACCCCAAAAAATCCACCCTAAGGTAACTCGGAAACGCATGTCCGATAATTCACCCTAAGCCTAGTTGGATAAACGGAATTTGTAGGATAACCAACATTTGATGTTGGCTATAAAACTCGTAAAGAAATATTGTTATGTCTGCAGGTGCTTTTGATAATGTCTGTTTATTCCACTCCCACCTTGGACATTATAAAAAAAAACACGATTTATCTTTAGAAACGGGTATAAATCATCGAGCCGGTTTTGAATTTTGAACTTTATTCCGAAAAAGTTACAGTTCTAACTACAAAAAAGTTTTTGTGCAACATGACTTTTATCTCATTCGGAATTAGGTTCGAAATACAAATACTGGCTGAAAGGTTTACGCTTGGGTTTGGAACAAAGTTAGAACTCGTTTTGTAATGAAACGGTTTAACATTTTCTAGTAAATGAGAAAAAATAATAAGACAGCTACTCACGTAAAACATCGAAGATCATATCATAAATCTCGAGACTATCGATAAATCTTAGATCCCTCGCGCATTCAGCGATAGTTTCAAGCGCATTAATTTTCTTCTCGTCGGCGAATCGTTCGCAACGACGCATGATGGCGTCCGGGTGGACTTTCACTGAGGGGTCTAGGAACATTTTGCGGAGAGTCTTCTTGTAACCCACCTCGGCTAGCGCTGCTATTACTGTTAGCTGTTGAGGAAAGGCATTTAAAAGTTTATGAAAAGTCTTATAAAAATCCACAGAACAGAAAAAACAGTAGAAGTCGCAAGTAGGCGGGGCGCGCGTACCCCGAGCTTTGCGGAGATCCGCAATGTCTGCTTCCGCGCCTACACCACGCAAATCAGTCTCGTTACAACCGTCTCGGTGAAAAGAACTTGAAAAAAATATACAAAAATGCCCTATTGTGCTGTTTTAGAATGTAAACACGATAACAGAACCAAAAATATATCAAATAGAGATATGTCATACCATCAGTAAGTCTTAATTGATTTTATTTCGATTAAAATTTGAAAAATAATATTTTATTAAACAAGACAAGTAAAACTGGACTTTATATTGTTAACTTTAAGGTCTACTTTCTTTTAAACTCAAACATATTCTTCGCGAAGATTCCAACTACGCACATGTCACAGTCAGCTACTCAATTAGAGATTACCGTTATCGATAATGAGCTATCGATATTTTAAAGGGGACGTGCTAAGATAGCCCGCGAAATTCAAATTTCCTTACGTTTTTTGCAATTTGTAAGTCAGTGTCGGGTTGTATGTTGATTAAAATATGATTCGAGACCGTAACAAATATGGCTTCAGAGAATTATAATCATTAGAATCAGCAACAAACAGAATAACAATTCTTATGCTAGAATAATCCTAGTGTCATGATTTCATGAAATAGTCATTCAATAATTATAGGATTTTATGAACGTAGAGGGAATTCTTTTGTATGGGTGATTTTTTTATTATAATTCTATAAATTAATATTTGATACGGCCGCGAATCACATTTATATCAACATCATATTTAGATCGGCTGGCGTAAAAAAGTGATTTTGCCAAAAGTGACACATAAAAGGTCTTAAAGTCTTAACGACGACATGAATCGTTTTCAACCCGCTTTCAAAATCTACAATATACTTATACAATAATCATTTTTCAGTTAGTCGAAACTTAAGTTAGTAATAACCTAAGTTTCGACAAAGTGAAAAATAAATAGCTACAGTACAACTATTTTCTAAATGTTCCTCGGCAAACTTCATGTTTCGTCAGTCGTTGGATTTCTATCAGTTGCCTTTGCACTTGGTGCAGACCAGACACTCTCAATCGACGATAGTAGTAATTTTCAAATTCAGATCAGTAGTTTAACATAACAATTCTTAATTATACTTTCTGTAAATCGTATGTATTAGAATAAAATATTAACACTTGATTTCGAACATAATAATATTTATCGACTCTAGCTGTTGACTGTATTTTGTTTGAAAAGAAAACGAAATGTCGATAAATAAGTCAACGACAGTGGTACATCCCTAGAGGAGGACGAATAGTAATGACCTCGTTACGCAAATATGAATCTTATCAGTAACGAAATACAGATTTTAATTGAATGTATTTAATATAGTGACATCTAGCGGCGGGTAGCGTAACTTGCTCATTAAACTATTTCAGTGTGCGCTTTAAACGGAAAAAGTATTAAATACGTACAAAGAGTAGACAATAAACAACTCTATTGTCTATAAATTATGGTTTATTTTCAAATAAGCGATGACTGACATTATTTCCTACTTTCATTCAATGTTGAACTACCAATCACACCAAAGATTTCTTAGTGTTACGAAATACAATTAACTTGTATTTGTGTGAGTTGGGGTACGCTGGTTCCGATACTAATGAAGCGCTATACTACTTCTACTGTTTTTTCTGTTCTGTGTAAAAATCCGTCAGTTGTGGGCTGTCTCCGTGTTGTCATTTGAAAATGTAACATAGTATGCCTATATTGACCAAAAATATTACATTTCACCAGTTCTGCTACGGTCATATCATAAAATAGGGGAGGAGTCTATTCATTGCTAAGATAGTGCCCGGTTGGTTCCACAAATCCAGACTCCGGGGTCATACTGAGAAATGTCTAGTGGAAGAGTCTAATAATACTGCCGGATCTCGGTTTCCGACCCAGGTCGTACGTTCAACATTCGCATTTTCGACCACTAGACCGACCGATGAGGCACGTCATATTGAGGCTAGCGCACAATAGGGCAAGCCGCATCGCAACGCAACGCTTTGCAAAGTCTTCCCATGTCACTTTTATCGATTTCTATCTCCAAATAACTCTGCAACGTGACACTTTAGAGCTCCATATCCATGGACATGTTTTGTCATCGCGCGCCGCTACTTTTAAGAAAAATCAAAACGTCGTTGAGGCGACTTTGTCACTTAGGATCTCCCTTTTTATGCACCATCGCACACTACAGACAGGCCGCACCGCGGTTTTCTGTTATACAAGCTTCTTCATTTCGTGTGGTTAGTGATTATCCTGGTGTCAGAGTTTTAAAGCCGCCCATGGGGCTCTGACTTGGCCTCACATGCCGTCGAGAAATATCTCTCAGGCATGCCGGTTTCCTCACATTGTTTTCCTTCACCGTTTTTGAAGCAAGTGATGATACAATACGCACATGAATCCGAAAAGTCAGAGGTCTTGGGTTCGAACTCGAGATCTATGACTTGGCAGTCCGACCACTGCTATATCTGCTATATCACTGTTATATAATGCAATGTCTTTAGTTACAGGCAGGACAAAATAGACTCAAACAATTACCTGAACATCGCCGGGCCCATGCACCTTCTTATCGACATTAAGTACGATCTGCACCAGTTTGTTCAACCGGTCATTACCTCCGACCTTCTCATTGGTCAAAAAGTTCTCCTCAGTCTGCCCGTCACTCATTGTGGTAAAGATCTTACACATCAACTCGTGTTTCAAAGGAGTTTTGTTGTATTTGTTGGCTAGGGTCACGAATTCGTTGACTGCTTCTGCTATGTTGTCGCTGTAAGATGATAATGAGGGTTTAGATAATTTTAGTGGACGATGCAAAACAATGCGACACAAAATATTTTTCATGGCAAACTTAAAAATACCAATCTGAATGTTTGTCTAAAGGTACGTACTACCAGTACGTAGCCGACTGCCGACATCATCAGCAGGCAACGTGTCGTAACGACACTACTGGTTTCTAGTAATTCTATGAAATACCGTGTCGTACTAGCTATGGAAGGTTTTCATAAATACAATGAAACCAGTAGTGTCGCGGCGACACGTTGCGTCGCCTGCTGCAGCTACCTGAATTCTTCTCTTAATTCGGTCAGACACTACCTTCCAGCCAGCAATACTGTCACTGCGTACAATAAATACAGTATAGTATATTTTGGCAAAAAAAAGATCCAGTAAACAAACTTTAATTTTTTCATAAAAACTAAATAGCCATTTTTTTCCTCTAAAATTGAGCTAGTAGTGCTTATGACCGCTACTCTATTTATACAAGAGTTTCGCCATTATAATTTCACCTAAAAAAAAAGTATTTGAACATAATTTAATTTATAGTTTGAACGGGACCGTTGTTTCGCGCATTAGTAATACGCGGCGAGGCGGGAGGCAGCGTTGACGCAAAGCGGCAGGCGGACGAATGAGCGGCCAGCACTGCCCCCCGTCTCGCCGCGCACATAGCTAACGCCCGGAACAGCGGTCTCGGTCCAACTGTAACACTTACTTTTTCAAATGCACTCTTATGAGCGGTCCCAGCATTACGTTAGTAGGTTTGCAGTACTTATACGAAGTGAGTAGATCGAATATCTTGCGTACATCGACGTGCGACCCGAGAGCGGCTGTCGCGTCGAGTAACCGCCAGCAGTTCAGTCCTATACTACGGCCGCCGACTACGTTTCTGTAAGAAATTAGTTTTGTATGTGTTAATTAACATAACTTTTTCCTTGAAATTATAGATTTAATATACTGTAGATTTGTAGACCAATTAATCTGCCTAGCCTTTTCCCAACTATATTGGGGTCGGCTTCCAGTCTAACCGGATGCAGCTGAATACCAGTATTTTATATGGACCGACTGCCTATCTGACCTCCACAGCCCAGTAACTGGTAATACGATACCCCTTGGTAAAACTGGTTGTCAGACTTTCGGGCTTCTGACGACCCGTAACGACTGTCTAAGACCCACGAATGACAGCCGGTACCAACGGCTTAACGTGCTTTCCGAGCCACGGAGGAGTCTCGTTATGTAAAGATGGTCACCCATCCACAGACCAACCCCGGCAAGCGTTATTACTTGGCCACGAGCACGGCGCGTTGTGTTCCACGCGTGCCTCAAAGAGATGTCAGCACCAACTGACGGGGTCCGTAAGGCCCAATGCCTGCCAGGGTTGCGAGTTTGTCCAAAAGGGATATCGCGGCCCCGGCACACAGGTAACGGAAGGAACACGGGTGGGTTTTAGTCAGTAAAAGTCTGACACACCCTACCGCTCCGCCCAGAGCGGGAGAAGTTATTTGATAATTACCCAACTTCAAAAAAAAAAAAAAAAGTGTGGGTTTTTATACGGACGGATTGGAATGCGGACAACTTAAGTTGGTGATCAATTTATTTCCCTGACTGAACACAAGCACAGTGAAGTAATGCCACGTTAAATTCTCAACGAATTAACCGATTACCTTATTTTTATATCAAACAAATAACACTGTTATGTGATTCATAATAGAGCTCAAAATATCGTATAAGACCTACAAAAAATTAAAATTTTACCTTTTCTTAGATTGTTCCGTGATCATCTCAAAAGCCTGCTTTACCTTCTTTTTATATACCATAAGGGTAGCAAAATCGATGACTTTAAATTCGTCTAATGTGAAGTTAGGGGATGATTTGTTGAGGTCAGCTAGTGCAATCTCTGCTAAGTCCAGCTCGCCGAGTTTAACGTGCAGGTCGAATATCGCTGCTTTCATACCGGCTGAGAGAAATACCTGGTGGATAAAAAAGAAGTGTTATGAGGTGGATAAGGCGGCATCTCCACGGGCGAGAGAATAAACTCAAACTCAAACTCAAAGCATTTATTTCAATTAAACCATTTACAGGCACTTTTGAATTGTCAAATAGTCGCGTCAGTTAATCAGATAGTTGAAGCTAGTTGCCCATTCCAAAACGTAGATGTTTATGGAGAAGAACGGGCAAGAAACTCCAAGGACACTCTTTTAAATATAGAAAATTACAAAATCCTGGGTACATTATTCTTGTTGCTTCTATATGTGAGAACAATGTACAAAAAATAATCAAAACAATTCAAAATATAAGATTAAAAATAAGCCATGGCAGATAAGAGATGACCAGTCACAACTGACGGCGCCCGTTCACGAACATGACGCATGGATCAGCACCATCCAGCTCAACCATTTTGTAGGGAACCGAATGATCTAACACACTCGCCACCATCAGCGAGACATTTAAGTGAGCATGACATACTCTCATCTGCCATGCTCTTTCAAGTCAACATACATCTTAATAACATTAAAACGGCTCCATGGTACTCACATTTACAAAAATTGAAAAAATGCTTCTAAATTATACAAAACAAATTTGCAATGTATTTGAGAGATTAATAGAATGTTACTACCAAAAAGAAAGAAAATAACCAAAAAGAGAATAACGGCGATAGTCTCGCCGTGCCCTCAAATTCTTACTGCGTGGCTATTGCCAAGATACTGTAGCCCGTGTAGGTGGTCCCTAAGTCATAAAAAATATAATTTTTAAGGAGTATTGGAGTGTCACTTGCACTGCGGAGAGCTGTGTTGAGCTCTGACAACACGGACCCAAGTAGCCTACACAGTTTTACGGAAATATATATGTTATTCTTTGGGGAATTAAAGGTTTAAATGAAATATAATTTTGAATTTGCTTATAAAAAAAATTACAAAGCTTATACGTGTGACAATCTAAGAAGCCCGATTTGACACCTATCAAAATATTTTGTGTAGTGACGGGAAAAATATATTGGTTGCTATAATAACCGATTCTTGAGACATATCGATTTATCATACTTAGAGTTTGTAATCGATAATTTACTTACATTGCTTAAAACTGATTCTCGAGGCATATCTTTTTATTACACGTCATCATAATGATCACGACGTGTAAATAAAGAAATTCACTTTTGTAAAAAAAAAAAACACTTTCGTCACTTCGGATGATCCAGAAAAATTATATATCATCATTTGAACTGTCTTCGTCGGTTACCATTATAATAAATTAATTTTCCATTATATTGTCAGAATGTACATCTCTTCTAAAGTCTTCCGTTATAATTTTCTTTCGATTGATTTTGTTTTTATATGTTTAAACATTTAATAATACAGTAATTATATGTTTTTCTCTTTTCTTAATGTAATGTTTGTAAAATTACCTATCGATTTTACAGTAAATCGATTTTATTCGGTCAAAAAACGACTTAAAACGGTCACAACACTACAGCAACGAACCCAAAGACATGACATTGTAATAACGTTCTGTCGGAATATGAATCAACGAATAATTTGTGTTTTTGACTGCGTTTTTCCAATATAAAGTGAAACTTGGTGCTTACGAATGATACTCATTGTTAGAGTGTATGGATAACATTGTGATTCAATAAGTTAATGAATTTGATATTTCGATTTAAATGCAGACGTTCATACAAAGTTATCGCGGCATGTATAATGAGAAATGTCAAATCGGGCTTCTTAGATTGTCGTCGGTATAGTTGGTATTCGACAGTATGAGAGTTTGTGCGAAGCGACCGGAGGAGCCTACTGTCACATTATCTAATTTATCATCTGGCTATTGGGGTCGGCTTCCAGTCTAACCGGATGCAGCTGAATACCAGTAATTTACATGGGGCGACTGCCTATCTGACCTCCACAACCCAGCTACTGGGTAATACGATACCCCTTGGTAAGACTGGTTGTCAAACTTTCGGGGTTCTGACGACCCGTAACGACTGTCAGATCCACGAACGACAACCGGCTAACGTGCTTTCCGAGGCACTATTTGCACTAGAAAGTTGTAATTTGGCATGGGTATACATATTAATCACGCCGATAAAGTGGTAAAATAAATCAAGTTTTTTTTTTTTTGGGTAAGTACCTTCCCTACAAGTAAAGTGGGATGTTTTTTTTTCCTCTTGTGCTCCATTCCCATGGTGTGGGGTGTCGTTGGAAAGGTGGTTCAAAATATTGGGAGTGTGTGAATGACAAATTTTTGCATTCACGGAGCCGTTTGCGAAATATTAAGCTAAAGCGCTAAATGATTGGTTCTGGATATGTGGAAAAATTTACAGCAGTAGTACTTATAACGAAATTAAAAGAAAAACTATCACAGCTAAGTAGGCTCTACAAGTTAACGAGTAATAATCAACCAACTTACATTTGCAGTTCAACTACACTGTTAAGTTTGTTCTTAGGATAAATTCATCTCATCTACGGAACTCTTCATTGTGCGTGGTCCGACACGCACTTGGCCGGTTTTTTTTAATATATTACATCCATCCAAATCACTCACCCCTTCCTTCTGACATTTCGCAGCGATTTCCCGGGCGGATTGCAAATTGCCTTCCCGACAATACTGTTGTAGCAGTCTCCTGAGTGTGCCTCGTGTGTTCATGCCCTTAGCTTCGAGCTCCGCCAAATGCGCCCGCAAATTCTCTTCGTTCATATGTTTCTGGAAGGTTCAAAGTTTTTATGTAAGATTATTTTGATGGTCCAGTTCGGTATCTTTTAATTGGTTCATTTAAACATTTTAGTTTCGAATAAGCGAATATTTTTGGAACGAAGTTCTTTAACGCGGGTAGCGGTAGGATTAAACTGGTAGAAAACGTAACGTAACGAAAAACCGTTATCCCCCCCCCCCCCCCCCTCCATGCGACTTTCTTTCTCTCTAAAGCGAGAAAGTGTGAATTTGGTCAAATTGAAAATCCAACAGCGCTGCAGCAGCGGCTGCGAAAGTTTTAAATTTTTATCATAATTGTGCCGTTTTCATAGTTTTCGAGGGAGCTAAAGTGGATAGTGACGTTGAAATGTAAATCCAAGATGGCGGTTGCTATTGTTATTTAATTTTTTCATTTACGATATTATTTTAAAATAAATAATATCGTAAATATGACGCCCAAATCTAACATTCTAACCCGAGGTATGCGCCACGGCAACCGATCAACTGATGTTGAACGATGACATGCCGCCATTACCGCCACAGATAATGTAGAACGGTTGGCAAGTCTATTAAACACATTATTAAATTTTGGACTTCGCCTTATACAGAAAACAATTGTTTTTATTGTTGTAATTATTTTTGTTTTATCTATTTAATTCATATATATACATTATTGTTACTATGTCTCTATGAAGTTGCAAAATTAAATTATTTTCTTCGTCAACGGCAACTAAAACATATAATAAGATAAATGTTTCTATACGGTTTTCTCAGATTAGGTTCCAAATTCAAATCACATTAATGACCAGCGGGTTATAATGAAATTCAATACAATATAAATGGCCGGCTAGAGCCTAGGGCTTAAAAGACTTGCTTAAGGTTAGATTTGCATGACAATTAAATTTGACATGAGCAGGCGGTGTGAAAAATATTGAATAGTGGCTATTGACACACCTTTTTTTTTTTTTTTTTTTTGGGTGGGAAATCATCAAATGACTCCTCCCGCTCTGGGCAGAGCGAGAGGGAGTGTCAGACTTTTACTGACTAAACCCCACCCGTGTTCCTTCCGTTGCCTATGTGCTGGGGCCGCGATATCCCTTTCGGACAGACCCGCAACCCCAGCAGGCTATTGACACACCTTAGTGTTTCAAAATGTTCAAGTTTTGGTACTAGTTTTCATGACAGCTTGACTGCCCATTATATAATTCTGTCTTAACATTGTGAACATTCAGAAACCTAAAACTATATCCTACTTTGCTCAACATTTGCCGAGCCCACTCTTTTTATTCGACTTCAATATTTTTTGTGTGTATTTTATGAGTGCGGATCTTTTTTCTTTTGAAGTTGTGGAATTGCTGATGTCACTTACCGGATTTGGCAATTGCTGATCAAAGACATCCCCCTCATCAATAAGCCGCTCATCAGTAAGAGATATGATGTTATCGCGGAACTGGGCTATCATATCCGTGTCGTGACTGTCCGGGAGACGGGACAGGCAGTAGTCTGCGGCTAATGTTGATATTTTTATTGAAGATGATAACTTGTTTAGAGCCTGGGGAGGTGCAAAAAATATCAGTTAACATAAAATATAATATTATGAAGTATAATGCCATCATGATTCCGATGCGTAAATGGATAGAGCTATCATGTATAGCTCTGTCTCCTTCTTGCACTGGAAAAATGATGGCATTAATACCGCCCAGATTAGAAGTAAACACTCTGCGGACTTCGTTTTAAATAATGATGGGACAGTGACTTTTTTTATGGCAAAACTAGCAGCGCCCTGCGGTTTCACCCGCATAAGTCCCAATCCTGTGAGAATATCGGGATAAAAAGTATCCTATGTGTTAATCCAGGTTATAGACTATCTGTGCGTCAAATTTTATCCAAAGCCATTCAGTCGTTTTTACGTGAAAAAGTAACACACATACCTCACAAACTTTCGCGTTTGTAGGATTACGGATCAATATCGATAAAACGATTATAAATGTTGTCAGTATGCGGCCCGGTCTCGAAATAAATTGCTAAACTTACCTTCAACAAATTAATAACATCACTGATATCAGCCTTAATCTTTGGATGCACCATGAATTTGCACAGAAACCTGCCAACCCAGTCCTTATTCCTCACCACAGACTTATTTCTCATGTCATCAAGTATATGTATTGTTGAGTTGACATCAGCACTTATAAGGTAACCTTTTAGAAGGGGTTTTAGTAACTTTTCCGAGTCGATTTTGCCTGGGAAAAGTTCACCTGGAAAAGGAAATTATAAAGTTGTATAAGAATGTGGAATAAGGGATAAGTATTTGGCCTTGAGATGTTCTGCGAAGTTTTTGAAAGCTGACCTTTTGCACGTGTTATGGTTGATAGTTAAGCAATGGAAAATTCAGTTAATGTAGCTTGTACATTCTGGGTTTCTAGATATGATACAACTCAATTACATAATTCACTTTACTGAGCGAACTCTTTCATAATATGTTCTTTGTGTGTTGTGCCGAATTATCTTATTTTCTTTTTTGTCAAAAACTAAGAAGATTCTAGAGAAGGATTTTGACGATTGCTTGAAATTCGTCGCGTAACATACTACAGGCTTAAAAGATCGATAATACTCCTAAATAGTTTTGTTTGCATTAAACTATTTCACAAATCTGCTATTTGAGGGATATACAAAGTCCTTTTTCATATTGTGTAGTCGTAATCGATACATACATACTATTATAGTGATTTTTTTTTAGTGAATAGACTAACTACCTGTCCATTTCTCAGATCTCAAAAATCGGCTTTCAAATCTTGTTGTGATTGCTTTACGGAAATATCAACCTTCTTCTACTTCACAAATTAAGACAATAATTACATTGAAACAGACACCAGGGGTAAGCTACCGTAGCCTCCTTGCCGGACTACCGCCATGGGATCTGGAGGCAAAAGTCCTCGCGCACATCTGGGAGTGTCGCGAGGAGGCGAAATGCCGGGGCGTAACTCCGCTGCCGCGAGAAATCACGGCTCAGCGGACAGAGCTCCGGCGGGATCTCATGGCGGCATGGAGAGTACGATTGTCGCAACCCAGCGCTGGGCACGCCACAATTGTGGCGATAAGTGGTCTTTGATGAGTGGCTAGAGAGGCGCCATGGCGTCCTCACCTTCCGCCTGAAGCAGGTCCTCACCGGACACGGCTGTTTCGGAACAGGATCCGTATAAGGCGGGAGGAAACGCCCGGGTGTCACCACTGTGTGGATCGCCCGGAGGACACGATGGAGCATACGGTGGAGGTCTGCCCTGCTTGGGCGGAGCACCGCCGTGTCCTCACGGAGGCGATCGGCGGCGGCAATCTCTCGCGTCCGGCCCTCACTTCCTTCTGTGAGGCAGTAATGCTCGCGAAGGAGGAGGCGGAGCGCGCGAGGGAGAGGCAAGATTCGCGCCCTCGCGCCCCTAGTCGCCGCAGAAGACGCCCCGGGCGTCGGGAGTCGCGAGCCGACTTCCGGCCACCGTAGGCGCGGGCTGGCGGATGGTGAGCAATGGGCAGCTCGTCGTCCGATAAGGACCAGGCCCGGGTCGACGGCGCGTTGTGTTCCACGCGCGCCTCAAAGGGATGTCAGCACCAACTGACGGGGTCCGTAAGGACCAACGCCTGCTGGGGTTGCGAGTTTGTCCGAAAGGGATATCGCGGCCCCGGCACACAGGCATCGGAAGGAACACGGGTGGGTTTTAGTCAGTAAAAGTCTGACACGCCCTCTCGCTCTGCCTAGAGCTGAGAAGTCATTTGAGGATTTCCCCAAAAAAAAAAAAAAGGGGTAAACTACCGTAAAAAAAAAACAAGATTATCTAATACTTACACAACTCGCTAGCAGCTCGAACTTGTCCCGTATTCACCAGCGTCTGCATTATAGGCGTCAGCACAGTCGTCACAGACAGACCAGTCTCTATGAATTTCTTCATCAAATTCTGTGGCGATGTGAAGCTAACGTAGGGTAAGCTATAATTCATTATAGTGTCGTAGTCTGGCTTAACGTCCATTTGCACCATTATTCCTAGTGTGTTCATTATTCCTGGGAAAATAAAGTTCGTCAGTTTTCTGATATCACACTATATTTCCCGATGCCATCTTGCACGGATCTGCACGCGTAGATGTCGTTAGGGTGAGGTTCCTCTAAAGCATAGTGGATTGGAGACGTGTGGAATCGACCAATCACATTCGTTGATCATAATATAATCATTTATTTGTCAGAATATGGTACATTATAATAATATGTTCTTAAGATTAGTCAATGGTATCCTCACATTCTGCCAAGTGTGGCTTGCAAATATTAGGTACATACATATTTGAAGATTTAATATTCACATCGCGTCTCTCGTGTCGTCTGTGATCGGTCGATTTCACTCCGCTATGCTCGTGTCCGTTTCAATGGAAACTAGAAACCTACGATCTTTTAGTAAGAATACAAGGCAGATAAATTAAGATCTGCAACATTATTAGATATATTGTTATGTGTAAGACAGATGCTAGGGATTCCACGTAACATAAAAATCTCACTTCAAAACTTCTTAAAGTAACTGTTTGTGTTATTGCTACAGTTACTGCTTTTTTATTATCTTACTGACGCGTCAGTAAGATAATAGAAAAGCAGTAGCTGTAAAAATAATGTTTTTTTTTACCGAGGCATCCCCTATTACCTTTATCTATAATTCGGTTACCAAAACTAGATAGTTTAAAATAACTTACCCTTTTCGCCATAAGTCTTAGAATTATGCAGCAGTATCGGCCAGAAGTAGTGAGGACGTAAAGATATTCCTAGTTGTTTCATCCTAGTCATTAAGTCCAATGCTAGGGGTACTCTGCCTAGCTGTAAGGCGGCTTCACAGGCGTTCTGTAAGGCTATAGGATTCCGTCCAGAGGACATCAGCTCTGTGGTAATTAGGCCTACTATGCTCGATGGCTGTAAGTGATAGATATATAGTATAGTGTATATGATAACGATGTTGAAGAAAGGCTAACTAAATCTGGATTTAACAATATTAAATTTTAAATTTATTGGTGTGATCTTTACAAGAGATTTTGTTCATGACTTAACTGCTTTTTTATGTGTAACATTTTTTCTCTCAGTTCCCTGCAATATGTGGGAGTGATTTCGTGAAAAGGGACGGAAGTGTGTAACAGGAAGCCGGGGAAGCGCGCGCTATTTGATTTGATCAATGAGCGCGTGCGGTGCTAGAGTTCCAACCCATTTTCCGACAGGTTGGTACTGTCAGCCAGGATGTCAGATGTTACACATCATACGCAACTACCGTAAGGTTCGCTCGTTTTTTATTTTTGCAACACTGCTTGTAGCTCAGAGCTATACAAAAAAAAACCGGATATACTGTAAATATGCTGTGGAAAGTTTATGAAACCAATTATGCCATATTCTAACTATATTCTGTAATTGCCATAGCATGATTTATCATAATTAAGTGCACTCTTTTCTTTTTTACTATCCCTTAGCCCAGGTTCGCACGGGCGATTTTCTCCGCGCCGATTTTTTTTTCATGCACTGGGTTTTCAACGCTCGGCTCAATACCGAGTGTTGAAAATCCAACAGAGTATTTTTTCAACGCGCTGAGTCGAGAGTGCGTCCCAGCGCGTTGGATTCTCAACGCTTGGCTCAACACCGAGAGTTGAAAATCCAGTGCGCGATAAATTCCCGCCGCGATTTTTTTACGCTGGGAAAAAGTCTTTCCCTACACAATTATTACTTTAAAATCAATACAAATAGTTTTCTAAAGTCACAATCACAAACACTTACCATAGCAGCCTTAACACAATCCCGTACTAGACTCCTCCCATGCAGTCCCTGATCATCTTTAGGTCCGAATGAAGGCAAAGGCAGACATTTGTAAATCTCTAAAGCAGCTAGTGGATGATTTTGGAACACCAGTTGTGTGGATACACTTTGCATAAGAGGTGAAATTGATGGCGTGTTTAGAACTATTTCTGGAAGGAAGGATAGAACCTGAAATAATAAAAAATTGCACATTTATACATCAAAATCTCGTACTTAATTAAAAATATTATTCTACAAATGTCACTTTTAGTCCACGTTCACATGGCGTTGATCGGTAAGAGGTTGTGCCCACGATGCGTTGCGGCGCCGCACCGCATAGATTTTGCCGCATTGGCGGTCACACGGGCGCTGCGCCGTAACGTTGTTACGCCGCAAAGCGCGTAAATTGTCATCTGTCAAACATCTGTGTTTTTGATAACGCATAAACAACTGAGCGGTACCACTCGGGTGGCGTACGCGTACACCCCTCCCCGCCTCGTCTCGCGGGCTGCAAGTCCGGTGTACGTGCGGTGCGACGCCGGAACGCACCGTGTGGCATACCATGGATATTTGTATGTAGGACGCCACAGCGACAACGCGTCGCGCCGCCGCCACAACGCATGGTGTGCACAGGCTCTAACTATATTTTACTTGGGATCACATGGCAGTTTCGTATTGTAATTTTTTTTAACAGTGTTATGTTGGAGTGTCATCCCAACTTTTTACAATGAAATATCGTTCAGTACAGCGCCGTGTGAACGCCCCTTTCTTTAACTGTCCTTGACATAAAAAAGGATATTTAATTATATTTATAAGCCTTTTTTGAAAGAGAAATATTTTAAATTGGGACTCTAATTGCGTTACGGAAACACATTTATTTGTTTTTATATTTGTTAACAGAGAATCTCATATCATAAATACTTGCAAATAATAATGACAGTAAGAAATAAGCAGTACCTTTGTACTAATTTATCTATATGTATTTTACTGTGTGTACATAAATAATTAAATAAATAAGATACAACCCTATTTATTATTACGCAGATAATGTTCCTATTTATTCGTTTAAGCGAATGTGATAAAGCATTGATACTTGATATGAATTTGAACATTATATTTATAGAAATAATGTTCATATTCGTATGAAACGCTTTCTTTACTTAACAAAAAATGTAACCTAAGTATATGTAGATGTCAGCATAAGATACAGACCTTAGGAATAATCGGATACAATCCAACATGAGCCAAAGTCTTGACAATCTCCATTATATGCGACTCCGTGAAAATGAAGCCTATATTGTGCGCTTTCGACATTTCTCCTAGCATTGGGTCAGTCTTCTTATTCCAAGCTAGCGCTCTTGCTGTGGCTGTGAATGTGTCTATTGAGGGTTCAACGTTGAGTGATCGCATCATTGTCAGCACTTCTTGTATGTTGCCGACGTTACTAGAATGATAGAAGGTAGGTTAGTGACCAGCAGGCTGTACCATCGAAGTACGTAAAGACTATTTCTGCTTGCAGTGCTCGGCGGCTATTAACCATAGCGGTAACAGATGTGGTCATTGTGTTGTCGGAATTTTGTTTTCAAACTGCATAGATATGAAGTTTTCCAATAGTACCTTGTGAATTTAAGCATTTGGATGTAGTTTAAGGTGAACATTTATTTATTTATAACTCTCAGCATAGAGACACACTGGTAGTTGTTTTTATCTGAGTAATAGAAGTGAATCTTCAGAACTTTGTGTGTGACACAAAGTGAACGTGTGTGAACTGTGAACCCACAGGAAGCCGGGGAAGCGCGCGCTATTTGATTTGACCAATTAGCGCATGTGGTGCTAGAGTTAGCCGCCAGATGGTATCAACTCATTTTCCGAGAGGTTGGTCAGCCAAGATGTCAGATGCTGACACAAACTCAAACTCAAAGCATTTATTTCAAATAAACCAATTACAGGTACTTTTGAATTGTCAAGAGGTCGGTCAGTCAGAAATATGAAGCTAGTTGCCCATTCCAACGCGTAGTAGGTTCCTATGGAGAAGAACGGGCAAGAAACTCCACGGACACTCTTTTAAATCAGAATATTTTTACAAAAAATTGGTTACATCATTCATGTTGTAATTATACATGTGAGAACAATGTAGAAAGACGTGCACATTAAAAGCGTCAGTAATAAAAAACAAAAACAATTCAAAAATTGAAATAAGCCGTAGCAGCTAAGAGATGACCAGTCCCCACTGACGGCGCCCGTTCACGAACATGACGCATGGATCAGCACCATATGCGATTACTGTAAGGTTAGCTCGTTTTTATTTTTATTTGATCTGAGTATAGAAGATATAGCTCGTGGCTAAGTAATTTGCAGATTGCAGCCACACGGGTCGATCCATCAGGTTAAGCTACGCTTGCCGGGATTGGTCTGTGGATGGGTGACCATCTTTACATACCGAGACTCCTCCATGCCTCGGAAAGCACGTTAAGCTGTTGGTCCCGGCTATCATTCGTGCATCTTTGACAGTCGTTATGGGTCGTCAGAAGCCCGAAAGTCTGACAACCAATCTTACCAAGGGTATCGTATTACCCAGTTACTGGGTTGTGGAGGTCCGATAGGCAGTCGCTCCATATAAAATACTGGTAACTACATCTGGTTAGACTGGAAGTCGACCCCAATATAGTTGGGAAAAGGCTAGGCAGATTGATTTTTATAAGATATAGATATATAGATTTGGTATGAACTTACTCAGCCTTCCCTTGACAGATGATGAGGGAGTTGAATATACTTTCGTTCGCAGGAAGTCCTTTTGTTTTCATGTTAGCTATTACTTCTGTAGCTTGATTTATATCACCTGCCTGATAAACACATTACAAAATAATGAAAACATGCTTCATACTCAGTTTATTTGGACGCAGTTCGTGAAACACAAAATACAATTAACATATTAAAAAATTGAAAATAATGTTTTAACAACAATAGTGTGTGCCTCACGGCTGCGCCACAAAGGTTCATTTCAGCATTAATGCCAGACAGATGCTGTCTGACGCTGGTTTTCTAATAAACCTTACCAACTTCTGAACTTTCTAATGAGCAATCTCAGCGCAGACCAGCATTCGGCGCGGGAGATATTATAGTGCACAAGTGAGACACAGGTGCACTCTCTCTTCTTCTGACTCTCATAGTCCGATGGGATAGCAATCCGACCCTACCGGAGAGAGATCTGGTGCAGGGCCAACGGCTTATGGTGGTTTACGAGGCACGTGGGTATCACACCGCCAACTTCCAATTCCGGGATGTTCCAAAAAAATCCTAACGGAAAAACCCAATAACACTACCCGACCCCCGACCCTACGCTCAGCAGCCGCGCTTGCGACCGCGAGACCAACGGGGTATTCTTAATAATATCCCTATCCTATCCATATAACAATGTTTCGGCCGATGCCTTTTTTTTTTTTTGTTGGTGGGAAATTATCAAATAACTTCTCCCGCTCTGGACGGACCGAGAGGGCGCATCAGACTCTTATTGACTAAAACCCACCCGTGTTCCTTCAGTTGCCTGTATATTGCCAGGGGCCACGGTATCCCTTTCGGACTTTCCCGTGACCCCGGGCAGGCATCGATCTTAGCGGACCCCCTTGTGCTGACATCTCTTTGAGGCGCGCGTGGAACACAATGCGCCGTTGACCCGGGCCTGGTCCTTATGGGACGGCGAGCTACCCATTGCTCACCGTCCGCAAGCCCGCGTTTAGGGTGGCCGAGAATCGGCCTGCGATTCCCGACGCCCAGGGCGTCTCCTGCGGCGGCTAGGGGCGTGAGGGCGCGACATTTGCCGCTCTCTCACGCACTCCGTCACCTCCTTCGCGAGCATTACTGCTTCGCAGGAGGTGACGGCTTCCCACGCCCTCTCGCTCTGTACCATGGCCTGGACCAGGGCCGGACGCGGGAGATCACTGCTGCCGATCGCCTCCACAAGGACACGGCGGTGCCCCGCCCAATTCGGTCGATGTCTGGGTTTCCAGTCTTAGCAAGTATCAGATCTTACATGCAACCATTTTATGAAATGGGTATTATGTATAATATGTATCAGCTAGTGCAAATCAAACAAAATAGCCTTCACATAACCAACCCTGTAACCAGCTTGCTAACTTGAGAATATTAGGCAATTTATTCTTAAACAGTTGTGCCAATTTGAGGGAAAATATAGTACAATACCAACCTCTCCTAAAGCTCTAAGTATTAGCTCATAAGTGGTGATTGTAGGTTTAATTGGTGCCATCTGACTGATGAAGTTGCCGACTGTGATAGTCCTGTTGTTTGCGATGTACACTTTGAGCAACTCGTTGTAATGTTCCACTTCAAACTTTGTGTGCGGCCTGAAAACACATAAATTAATATTATATATTTAATTATTGAAGTGAAAACTTCTTTAGGCGCGCTGAGCGATTTTTGTTAGGGCATAAATTTATGAAGCGTCACCGACATGCTCGCACCGTAGTTCTGTACTATAGAATATAGATGGCGCTAATAGCAGTTTTAAGTTTTCACTTCTGTCGGCAGTCCCCAGGACAAAATATGCAATTTTATTTATGTATTGTAAACTTCAATACAATTTATCTCAATTCCTATGGTTCAAAATGATTAATGCAGTTGTCCACAAAAATAAGAATATTATTTTCCCACTGTTACAAGCATGTTCTTAAGAGGGCGCCCAACGGTACACTAGCGCCACTCCTTTAAAAAAATATTATCTTGTGACTGAGAAGGAATTATGAATAAAGGCTGGTAAGGACCCTCGGTAAGTGTGTGTAATATTTTTTTAAAGGAGTGGCACTAGTAGACTGTTGGGGGTCCTCTTAACAATACATAATATTACTTGAGTCAACTATTTGTGAAATGGTACTATGTTGTTTTAAACAGTGCTCCTAAACTAGGCAGTGCTTGGGGTCCGGACTTTTGGAGTTGCAACAACATTTGACATAACCCATATTTGTTTTTAGTTGTTGTTAAAGTGTTTGTACTATTATTATACCTATCATTGTGAGAAAGTGCAATGGACTTGTGTAAAGTACAATATATTTTTTTTTAATAATTTAGTTTAATGTAAAAATTAAAGTCAGACAAAATTGCCTATTAGTGTTATAGGTTAGAGCAAGGCTGTTCAACCCCAGTCCCGCGGGCCATAAAGTGGCCCTACAGCGTATTTGAATTTGCCCGCCAACAGCGGTCAGCTGGTCAGTGCTTGTTTTCTTAGAACTGATTTCAGGATATCAAACCAGATCAAAAATATTTTGCCCTTTATGAACCCATTCTCAATTCAATATCCAGCTAAAAATAAAAGAAATCCACAACCACACTTCTCTGAAACAATTTATTTTTATTTTATTGAAGCAGTTTCTTCACAACTATAGCAGTCTTTAGAAATTTTCATAAAATTATGTAAAATGGTACCCAAAGACTTTCCTGCATCTTGCTGCAGATTTGGTTCTACATTTTGTTCTGTGAAAACAAATACCAAAGTACTTCAATGTAAATCAAATTTCTGGCTTGAATTTATGGTCCCCAACGCCATTTTATCAGTGTACATATTGATTAATAATTGAATTGAAATTGAAATATAATTGTAAGCCCCACAAAAAACTCTTCAAAGGTCTCATTGAAGTGTTTTATTAGATTATTAATAAACTGAGTAACTAAAAGCTTTGTTTCATTTTTATAGTTAGGTGACTACCACAACTAGGCAAGTTTTATTTACAAAGATGGCCCGCTGGATATTACAAAATCAAAATATGGCCCATTTTCAAAATTGGTTAAGCATCCTTGGGCTAGAGCTAGCTATTAGCTAGGCTAGTTCTTATTATGACAAACCTAGTTCTTTAAAATAAAGTATAAAAAAATCAACATCATTCACCCGCCCTTATCCCAATTTATTTGGGGTCTGCAAACATTTCAAGGTATAATTTTTTTTTTGTTATCAATGTGGATCAAGAATTCAAGATTGGTGCGGGTAGAGGCTCAAACTAAAAAAGCTGAAAGATGATGGCTTACTTTAGTGTGTTCCACACCTGTTCTACCAACTGCATTCTGCTCAATGTAGTTTCATCAGGCAACAATTCACCACAGCATCGAATCAGAAGCAAACCTTGCTTTTTTTTTGAAAAATTATATTCTTTAACTTTTGCTAATACCCTCATCAAATCATTCTTATATACCCTGTTCTTCTGGTATATGTCTGTACTGAGCCCAGTGATGTATTTTTCAAGTATTTCCTGTGAAGATAAAACCGGGCTCTTTACTCTATCAGGCAAAGACGAGTCTTGGATTATATGAGGCGATGGTCGCATCTCAATTTTTTTTTCTGCGGCTCGAGATTGAACAGATGACCCTATTGATCTGCAAAATAAAATCGAAGTCAGCAAAAAGTAATTCAGAACATCTATAAAATGCTCAAAATCATCATAACCTAGCCGCACGAAGATTACAAGAATTATGTAAACATGGAGCCAATAAATATTTTCTATTCAGCTTTATAGTATTATGCAATAACGATGTTGTAGTACTAGCAATTTTAATATACTGCCGGAATAACATTTTTGAGTTATTTTGCTATAATGAATTTTCAATTTTCCGATTTGTAAAATATTCTTCAAAATATTGTTTTGACATTTAAAGCCCAAGTATTGCCACGCTGGAAAAATAATTAGGGAGAGATTATCGAAAACTAAACCGATCGCAAGAATAAATTTTATAGAAAAACCGGACAAGGGAGGGTTAAGCCAAGAACGAACTTAAAAAAACATTTTAGTTGAAAAATATGTGGAATACAAAATGTATGAGAGGAAGGTACATACCATAAAAAAACATGATTTTATTTTACCACTTTTAGCGTGATTTTTATATTTAACCGTGCCAAATTACAGCTCCCTTCAGGTTTTCTAAGAGTCTCTGGGCCAAGCCGCGGTTAGACAGACATGGTGAAACTTTAAGGGTTCCTTGTTGACTACGGTGGTTATGTGCGAGTCGGACTCACGCACAGTAAGGATACCGTCCAATCAAAACTATGATAGTTCACCTCCTTTTTATTAGCCATGAAAGAGGCCATCACGTATTCTATGAAAATTTCACCTGGCTACAGCAGCCCTTCGATACGTAAACTGAACGAATACAGATGCCATCTTTGATGATCTTTGGCTGAGGGACAGTGTCACCAATGAAACTCAACACGATCAGTACATCTTCGGCCGCGTTCAAGAGCTGTGACTGTCATAATTCCGGAATATGCACACTGACAGCTGTTGAACGTGGTTTAGATGTGCTGATTGTGTTTAGTTTCATTTGTGAAATTATCCTTGAGTAATGGGGTCCCGTTTAAACCCATTGGTTGTGGAACCCTCGGGGTAAACCAAAAATCTATCGTTGCTTAGAAGACACAACACAACACAACATATTCTACTTTTTACTATTTACTTTTTATTTTTTACTACTTATTAAATTTTTAATATATAATGCACTCGTTATCGCGTTCTACCATTTTGAATAACAATTTTGCTGCATACATTTTTATTTTTTTGTTCAATGTTTTAATTTTGTTCTATTGATAATTTTGATTGTAATTCTTGATATATTTTATTTTAATTACGATTATGATTTTGTTTTTAACTTAATGTTTTGTTCATTGTTTCAATTCAATTTTTCTATCAGTATAAAATCTTTTTAAAACGTGTATTTATAAGCAATTTTTTATGTAAGTGCTGTGTACGCCTGTAAGTGACTAATTCACCATAAATCAATGCTTATGTTATTTTCAATTATGTTAATGTTCTAGTGAATAGGTCGTTGGTGTACCTATCAAATAAATAAATAAATAAGAGTAATGAAAACATAGACGGTGAATATTTTTCCAGAAAACAGCAATTTGAGGTGAAAGCGTCAGGGTAGCTCGCGAAATTCATTTTTTTTACGTTGTTTACAATTTGAGTATCAGGTTGTGTGTTGGTCAAAATATGATTCGCGGCCGTACCAAATATATATTTATAGAATTATAATCATAATAAAAACCATCAATACAACTCACTCAATAGTCATATTGAATGGCTATTTCATGAAATTATGATATTTTAGAAATCTAATGATTATAATTCTTTAAAGCCATATTTATTACGGTTGCGAAACATATTTTATTCAAGAGACAACCTGACACTAACTTGCAAGTTCCAAAAAACGAATGAAAGTTAGAATTTCGTGGGCTACCTTAGCGCATCCCCTTTAATTATATTTTTTTTTTCAATATAATGTCGTAAGTAAGACTATTATATAATAATTCCATCAAACACATAACATGTAAAAATGCAAGTCTTGCTAAAAACGCAGCTCGCAGTTCACTAAATTCTTCAGATGATGGTGAGAACCGCATCAAAATCAGTTGCGTAGTAAGTAAGAACAATGCACAGACAGACAGGCAACACAGACAGACACGAAAAGCGACTCTATTATAATGTAATGATTGATCTAAAATTTTTACTACTGATTAGAGCAAGATACGAGAATATCAGCGAACTCGGAATCCGATTCCTGTCCCCCTCTCAATATCCGAAAACATTACTTGCTGCATGTTGGCAGAACTGCTATATGTTACTAACTTCATTCAAGTCCAATACGTGGCGCTAGTATCGAAGCGAGTGACTGCCTGTCATTGTCAAACTGAATCGTGATTCGTGGATGCCAAGTGTTTTGTGTTGTGAGTGAATGTCGAAAATTGATGTAATCTATCGTTGTCATGTGGTAAGCTTTCATTATTATCTAAAAAATCTCATAAATATTTCCTCACTTGGAGTTGCAGCGAGTGAGATGTGATTTAAAGTTTGAAAATGAAGCCGCCGTTACTTGACCGCCATCGCCCAAGCCTGTCGGCACGGCTCCGCCTTTGCAGCAAAACGTGACTTATAAGACAATACTTTTATTATTACGAGGAAATACACGTCTCCGTGATCATTGTTGGCTATATACTCTATAATTAAATTTACTCCAGTGACCTAACCTTGTTAGAATTTGTATCTTCTCGATGCCATGTAGTAACCAGTTTTCTAGTAGCCAAGTTAATAATGCCGACTTCCCGCCGATGAATCACTACAATATCTGTTGATATTGTACGTGGGAAAGAGTGACTCGATACTTCATTCAAAAATATAATTTTGATAGTGTTTTAAAAACTTTGGATTAAGTAAGTAAGTAACCTTTAAGTTTTTCAAAAGTAACTTTTTTGTGTGTAGTGTGTAGTAAATAGATATGTAAATTACCCATATATTTTCCAGTAGTTATTGACATGCGTACCAACTATTACTACATAATTGTCTTACTGGTTTTTGAATCACTGTCATTAAGAAAATCCTTTTTGGAAACTTAATATAGTTTTAGTACATAGATCATACTCAACTTAACTGATTATGTTCTATGTTTTAGTTACTTAGTTACTAATTCTATTTTCTACTTTCTGCAACCACCATGGATGGTCAAGTTAAATCAGTAGACTTAACAAAATCGATATCTATATGGATACATATAAAAATCAATTGCCATGTCTTAGTCTTGCAAAAACTCGAAAACGGCTTGACCGATTGTGATGAAACTTTGGCGGTGAAGACTCATAAAAAAAAATGGCATTGCTACGCAGGAATGCATTAGCTAGTAATTTATAATTTTAAGTTCCATCATTACATTTTAACAATTTCAGAGCTCTCTCATCATAAACTCATTTTGACTTGCAAGTTTTTTTTAATAAGTAATCACAATGACCACAATGTCTCAAAATTCGACAAGAAAAATATACTTGTACTTATAATTTTTTGATATCTCTAACTAGCGCCAATTAACTCAACTACAACCTGTATTGATGACTATTGTTTCCAGAACATTCTTATACCTAGTATAAACAATCATATTAGATTCATAGCATATTCTTATTATTCATGTGATGACTTAATGTTAGTCAAATAATTTTATTCTATCATAATAATTGTGCATATAATACCTACCTTATTGTTATGGAGTTAAACTAAACTAAAAATATAATGGGCAAAATGTGGGTGTACCTGTTGTGAAATAACTTGCACTATTTTCTCAAAACACTTGTGTTCAGACTATCCTTCCTACTTTGTCAATGGGTCTACTTACCTGGAAGTCTTTAAATAGACTCCGGACCCAGGTAGGCCAAAGCAAGGAAAACCTGTTCACGTGGAGATTCACAGATGACTTCGCCCTCGAGTGTAGATCTATGTGGTGCTGTCCCACAAACCTGTTTCCTATTGCCTGTACATTAGAGGAACTCATGGATGCTACTGTAGGTGCCAAACTCGTAGCCAAATTCTGGGTCCAAATGGATTTGATTAGGACCTTAACCAAACTTTTTTGCTAGTTAAAATTAAAACCTTTTATCAATTGACAAAATAAATAAATTTTAATTTCTAGAATTCACTCCCAAGATATAGGTAAACATTTATTTTTTTGTTATTTGCATTCATTTGTGTAATAATAATATTGGAATGTTGAATGGAATTCGGAAAAAGGCGCGCAAAAAAAAATGTTACCTGCCCACACGACACCTTTACAAAAAATAACCTTGTTGAACTATTAAAAATGTACGTAAAAGTTATGATGTAACCCAACGCATTTCAAAGAAAGAGAAGCTTAGAAGCGATGAGAAGCAAAGAACCCACAAAAAGGCAAAAGGGACAGATTTAATACTGTCGCCAAAGATCGATTGGTGCCGAAAATTTATCTCGTACCGATTCCAAAGCAAACCACGACCAATATCAAAGCGAACCATGGAAACTAGCATAATATTCCGATTCCAATATCTAAAGATGAATGTACTACTAATAAAGCAAGGTCGTGTTGTATGTTCCGTTCCAATCCTGCATAATTGATCTGAATGAAAGAGACATTCGAGTTTGGTACCGAAACCCCCAATACCGCAGTCGAACGAGAAATTCCTACGCTTAGATATAAAATATACCGTCTAATATCAATATCGCGGCATTTATCAGCGCCAGCCTACCGAATCGACATCGTTCGACATTCGATACTATACGTCCCTCACCCTGGGTCAATGAAGTGAGAATTGACGCCAATTAGCCAGCCTCACGTCCACATGTGACCGCCGAACTGTTCAATTTGCTTGAGAAACATGTGCTCGATGTGTCGACGACATTGCGTAATAAGAATAGCGTTGCTAAGAAGGGGCATAACACGTTTCGGCTTTTGTGTTCGGTTTGAGCGCCAAAATTGATGCACGAATGTCATTTTTATTTGTTCGCTTCGTCTCGTAGTGCGAAAGTGAGCGGATAGGTTATTTAGTTAACATCGTTATTTCTCTTTTTATTAGTAACAACATTTTGTTGCATATCGCTAATGGTCTTAATCTTAATTACTCTTCCAGCTATGTCTTTCACGCTTTCACTGTCAATGTTTTAGTCTAAAACAACTCAGCATGTTGTTCACTCCTGCCCTTAACCTCATCCAAAATGGGCAAATTCTTTAGTCGCCAAGGTAGGCTAGATGGTCGGTTACTGACCTCAAGCCTCAAGTTAATGAATATTATCGTATGAAGTAAAACTAGAAAAGTAGACAGAAATTAATACGTAACCTGGGGTAAAGACGCGTAGGTACAACTAATTACAGAGCAAGCGTTGAACTGTTTCAAAAATTAAATAGCAGCCTGCCATACATTGATTATATGACATTACAACAACTATTTTGTTTGATACACACGTTTCGTGTTTCGAATATTCCTTTCGTCGGGTTCAATAACTTGGGTGTGTCTTAAAACGCTTTGATGATGACATCAAATCATTACATTCTTCCGCCACTTCCCTAATCGTCGGTAAAAATAGATCGTATCGCATCATGTTCTACGCTCCGATATAATTTGAATCGGATGTCGTTAAAATAATTCATGAAAGCTCTTGTAATTTGGGCCAGAAACTGTTGGAGTGCTTCTTGGCTCAGTTTCTTTAACTTTTAATTTTGTTGGAAGCTTGTGTTGAGTACTGACTTCCCTCTTTGATTTACGAGAACACAGAAATTCCAATTAGACGGGCAATTTTGGTTTTTGTGTTTCTCCTCTGTTCGCATGGTTTGCCAGATAATTCAACTCTTAAGCTTAGCTTTACTTGATAAATGACTTCTGGTTTAGGACGAGGACGGTACAAAACATCTGTGTACTGACGGCGACTTGAGTTTGACTTATTATTTCCTTTAAAATGAGTATCCTAAAACCTTCAAAGATAAAGGGTGAAATCTCAAATGTCTTGATGATGACAGAAATAAGCAAACTGCCCAAAAGTTTTACGTCACCTTCGAAATGTCCTAATTATCTCTGCACCACTTAATTAAATTTTAATTAGAGAGACGGTTGATTAAAAAGTCGAAACAAGTCAACAAAGTTTCAATCCATCAAGTCTGACAGTAGTATCATGTCCTAAACACGAAAAGTAATTAGAATTAATTATGGTGGCCGTTATAGATAACGTAATACGTATACTTACATCATCACATGAGTGCGACCCTCGAATGGTTTGTAGGCACTCCGTTTTATCAGTTCCTTGTTAGCATTCAGATAACATAATTTTTTGAACCTTGTACGTTAATAATGTATACGGAACATTAACGCGTCATAATATCTGAAATCTCGGTGTTTTTTATAATCTTGTATTAACAAATTAACTTCCCAGAAAGTTGATTCTGCGATGGTTTATAACCCTAGATGGTTTTCTTCAAGAAAAGTAGTAAACTGACTTGAATATTTAAGTTCCTGACAGGCCCTAACTGCATTTAGATCACTACTGAGTTTTAGGAATGCAATTTATCATTGCATGTTATCGTATCCAATTGCTTTCTCCTCTTCCATTACTTCATCCACACGAGAGAAGACCCATTTACGCCATTTAGACCCAAGAAAATACTTGTTATTCAAGTCATTACAATAAATCAGAATTTTAATAGCATATCGAAGAAAGTAGGTTAGTTACTGTACATTAATAATCTTATCATCTACATTGTACTATTTGTTACGCACTATTGCGAGCTAAACTCGTAACATTATTGCTGTATGTGGCTTCCTAAGCTTGTGCCTTGTATTATGCTCGGAGGACATATAAATAACACTGGTATTTGTTTCTCTTAGTCTTCGGAACTCCTCGTGTAAGAATGTGAAGGCAGAAAAGGTGCATTCCACCTAATTGGTCTCATGAGATGTGGTTGGAATTCATGTGGTTGCGTATCCACGGATTGCTGGGTCAGATAAAACTTCTAAAGTGAATTTTTGGACCAAAAATAATGTTTTGGATAGTGTTTGAATCATCATTACATCACACTAAAATGTTTGTTTATTCGTTTCTCTAAAAAAAAGTCATCCTCTTCTACTACCTACATACTGTGCAACACCACGTTGTCTAAGGTATGTGAAATACGGGATCTAGGAGTTCTGGTCGATGGTGAACTAAGTTTTAAGCCACACGTCAACGACATTGTTAAGAAGTCGGCACAGATGGTGGGTTTTGTAAAACGGAACACCTGGGGCTTCCAACTAATAAAGACCAGAATAGTGTTGTTCAATACCGTGGTACGAAGTCGGTTGGAATTTCCTAGTGTTGCCTAGAATCCATTCTATGCAGTTCACTAGCAAAGAGTTGAGAGAATACAAAGAGCATTCACTAAACATCTAGCCTTTATAATTAAAATTAGCCATTGCTGTCCGTATGATCAGTGCTTACACTTTTGCAATATAAAGACACTGCGAAACATTTGCCGTTCGTGTGATCTAATTTTCCTGTACAAAGTTGAAAACGGATTTGTAAAATGTAGTGATCTTGTTAAGCGTATCCAATATTCAATCCCTTCAAAGCCCCCCAGACATCCCATCACCAGGGTGTTTCTTATCCCTTTCCGCAAATCCAATCTTGGTCTGAACACTTTCTTGATCCGAAAGTGCAGAAATTACAACAGTTTTTGTAAATCGTCAGAAACCGACTTACACAGTGTACCTACGAGAACTTAACAAGTTTAGAAGATCAGTGTCTGAGGTACGGGAATAAACTAAGCAATAAATAAATATTTTTTGTAAATTCATGTTCATATTAAAATTTTAGATATCACTCACACTCATAACCTTTCACCTTCCACCTTGCATGGTTTTTTTTTTATAGTGCTAATATTAATTTATTTTGAATTTTGTTTACAAATTGTATTTTATGTTTAGTTTTCATAAGATTTTTCTAGTTTATTACGATGTTGTTTTGTGGTGAATACCTATAATTGGCATACACAGCTTAAAATCTAAACAGAACGATAACATAATAAAAGTGCTGGTTACTTGTACTCGTACTATGTTATTTTTCTGTTTTAATTTTTTGTATGTTGGTGTACAAAATAAACAAATAAATCATTGTCATGATTGCATACTGGAGTCAACTGCTAGACATAGGCATCTCCAGGTCTGAGCCACGGCAGTCATAAAAATTACCTTCAATGCTCAACCCTCTATAAATTCTAGGCATGTTTTGTTCTCTCTAACATTATTCACACGAATTTTATTTCCGTAATTAGCTTGGAAACTGTAAGTGTCGCTTCGGACATTGAAAAAGCGGCCATGACTGTGACCTTTCAGGGTCAATGTCGTGTAATTTAGCTATTCATTACCTTTGGCTCTACGACAAAATAATGCGGTTGCTTTTGACCTTAACCTGCGTTAAGGGTCTTTTTAATGAAGAATAAACAGAAGTAAAAAACTGTCCTCATGATATCCAAATCCAACATATTTTTTTCTAAACAATGGGATGTTGATGGCATAAAGCCAAATTCAAATTATGATAATTTTGAGACTTGATGAAACGATGATCTTCGAAAATATGGTTAGACTGGCGTTTGTTCTCATAACAGGCAATCTCATTGAACTTTTCCTTCCATTCTCAGTTCAAATTGGAAAAAGATAGAACTAGTTTCAAATCTATTTTCGATATCTCGTTTCTCTAAATTCAGAATATCAAAGTTCATTTTACGCTAGCATTGTTATCATAGTTCCTAGTTTCGGGTCGCAAGAACATTGGGGATTATTTCATCAAGTTAGAAAGCCTAATCAATAACCTCTAGTCGGATTTGGAATCGGTTTCGCGTGACAGTTGTGCGAGAAATCAAATTGAATCGATTTGATTTGAATTGGAAACACGAGGTATTGTGTAGATAGTAGGATAGTCAATGATGATAGAGGTCGTACTCATAACGGTAAACTTTTGAGGATAAAAAATAAAAAAAAGTCGTCAAACGGAACAACAGTAATCCTACGTGTATATAGACAAGCCAATCTTATGGGGGACATAAAAGTTGGCTTGAAGGAGTCATTCTTAAAATTATAAATACGAATATTTCTGTCTCTTGGCTTAGCTACGTTTACGTTTTCCCTTCCAACTGTGATATTATGCAAATGCAGAGGTACGTTTCTTTTCTAAAAGTATGAACGCTCTCGCTCAAAATCTGTAGTTTTAATGACAGTAGCATGTAAATCCTAATTGTTGGGATCCGCGTTAAAATTTGATGCTTGCACGCAGATTAGTCATGTTTACCACGTGCTCCTATTAGTTAAACCGTGAATGTTCGCTTCCACATATCGTGTAGCTGCTCTTATTATATCGTTCACGCTTGACGGAATAATTGCGGTCGAATAGGCGTTGCTCTAATTTTAGGGGTCGTCGTTAGTGTTTGTTTTCCAAGTTATATCGAAGTTTTGTTTGTACCATTGAGTTGAGAAATTCGGGGATTACACGCCTCAACTGCCTGAGCATTTGTAAGGCTGTATCCAAAATTCTAGACCTGGCCAACCAGAAGACTGGAATCACTAACCTAAATGACCACCTTTTAACGTAGGCCTATCAAAACTATTTCGTTTGACTTGACAATTACTATACATGACAAAACTATGTCTAGAATAAATTCATTGAGAAGACAACCTCATTCTATTTTCCTTATAAACTTAGATTATCTAAATGGGCTTACGCTGCCCAGCGTAGGCTTATCCGTGAAACCATCTTCTAAATCTGGACGCGATGAGCATATCATTGTTAGTTCTGTGTCGTGCGTGTGCGCAGGTTTACTAAACAGGTACGTACAGGAGGTCCATTTCATACAATGCATTGAAACCACTTCAATATATGCTGAGCATCATTGATGCCTTTGTCGCTATCCTTGCTCAGCCATTCGGTTCAGTTCCTTCGGTAAACTGTTGAGATGTTATTTGTTAAAAGAGCCTCCAAGATTGGTTCAGGAATGTCCGCAGCTAACCCTAATAACCTTTCTGAGGTTTTCAACTTTTTATTACAATATTGAACTATGCTTGTGCCGACTTCAGAGAAAAGGATTAGCAACGAATTCGTATGTACTTTCATGTGCTCGTTTTTCAAAACTTTTAAACCTTGGCCTCATATTATGGTGAGTGACCCTAATAGCGGCTATTAGGCCTGGACCTTCTATCCCATTTACACTTAGTGGCGGGACCTCGTTACTCATGCGCGACGGCATGACTGCGGCGGATGGCAACCGATACGTGGAATCCGTTGCAAGTAACAAGCGTTTAGACCATTGGTGTTCATGACGAATACAACAAATACGCAGGAACTGTCATAATACTTACGCCTTGCCACAAATGCTCCATGTTCCATTATAGGGGGCGAATCAGTCACTCGCTTATCGCTCCCATTTCCGAGTCATAACAGATTAGTTCTTTGCAGGAAAACTCCACTGCCACTTTATTGAAATCTAAAATCCTGGAAGTCAAAAGTGCATGTTTGGAATCGATATTGCAAAAATAATTTTCACATCCCGATGGATCGTTTCGAGTTATAAACTCTTTCAGATAAACATTTTATTCTTTTGTTAGCCAGCAGTAATAAATTGTCGTCTAACCGCGTCCTAAAACTAATTTCTTAAATTAATAGACCGTAACTATTCAGAAATCTGTGCCTTAGCTAAGTAATTCTAACGATAACTTCGGAGCATAATTATTTTCGACTCCAATCACGCGAAATCAACATCTACATTCTGTCAGGCAGTATCTACTACTAGAACATTTCAAACGCCCCCGCTTCCTCGCTCGCTCATACATTGCTCAGTTAGTTTGTGGTGGGTGTGCGTTACGGACGGAAGCTTGCGTGCTCTTGCGCAGATTACTGCGTTCACAGGCCAGTGCGATTCGGAGAGAGGGGGTACTGAATACTCGGAATGTGGGATTTTGTGTGGTGATTAGTGATTCTGTGTTTTGATTTGTGATTTAGAAATTGTGTCGCCTGTGCTAAAAGTGAAGTTTTTGTACTCGGGAGTGGAATATTTATTTGAGGTGTGTAATGCTTTTGCATATTCTTCGGTGTATAGTTTTTATTTTCGTCTTTCAAATGCTTTATAGATTAACGGCCATATCAAGTCCTCGCGATGATTCTTATTTATTAGTCTTTGACAATGAGTAGGTACAGGATTTGTGTGATATGTGTTTATTATTCCAAGAATACTGTGAACACACCTCATAAGGTATTACTCGTTGTCGTTCTGATGTCTTTTGCATCTCTTAACTTAATGTTTTGATTTGATTTTGTACTTTACTTGAAGATGCTATTACTTTTTCAAGTGCTTTCTATTTTAGTATCTAGCAATTTACTTAAAAGAGAAACTTTCATCCAATTTCAAAATATGTTTTGATCAAAAACATACTAAGAATCAGCCTGTGTTTTATTATAAGTTAGATATTTTGATTTAAAGAAAATATCATAAGAACAGATTGACCAAATTGGCTGCAAGAACAACTTTAGCAGAATAAAAGACTTTGTCAAAACCAAGTTATAAAGCTTTGTTACGTGACCAGATACTTGAAAAGGCTTCAATTTTATAGTTCACTGACTTGGATATAATAGTATGAAACCCTGTGATTTATGATAACTTGCGTATATTCTACCGAAATATATGGATATAAGAGCATAAGAACACCGGCGTAGGTGGAGTCTTCTACGTGTTGCTTGCACGACAGTTATTCAAATTTTTCTGGCCCAGAATTTCGCCAGTTCCACGGCGTTATCGGTGGCAGCACAGAGGTCACTTTGGCTACATGTTTTGGGGCACTGAGAACAGGAAAAGAGGTGGAGCAGGGTTTGTAACACAGCTCCACATCCACGCTCTGCTGCCGTTTCGTCGAGATAGCCCCACGAGGTTCGATATGTTGAGATAACAGCTGATATATGATTGAGAGAAGAAGAGGAAGACATGATGATGAGAAAGGACTATAGTCAAATATAGTTTTACACCTGTTTACCTTCAAAACGAATAATGAATCATGAATCAAAGATGATCTAGGAGTAAAAACAGAAATCATTTTGGCTATGTATCGTACGATTAGTAAAGCAAGGACAGATAGGTAGTTTGCCATTTATCTTCAGTGCTGAAACATGTGTTGCATATTGCACAGGCAACAGTTATATATATTTCTGATACTGAAAATCATCAAAACATTAAGCAATCATTCATTTGTTGTAACAATTTATTTATAATTTTCTAACTTTTTGGCGATGAAAAGGTATTCGACATGCAACGTAAATCTAATATTCTAGCCCTATACCATTTTTTTACGTCGAATTCAATATTCCTTTGTGCAATAGCATGTCAGAATAGAAAACGATTTTATCATATATTTTTTTAAGGCCGTTGACATGACATCATGGAACGTGGGAAAGTTTATATTTAGGCTAGGTGTCGCCATTGTCCTTAAATGGGTAAATACACGCGACGGTAATTTTGTACGAAAATATTGATTTGTGGCCTACCTGCTGGTACAGTTTTAGACGTTGGTTTAGTATTTTTGGATCTAACTTTAAGAGCGTTTATACAGAAAGTGGACAACGTCGCAAATACCTGTCAAATATTTCGCTATTTTGATTAATTTCGTGATATTTCTATATGGAAATAAGAAATATGGCTAACTAGTGAACTAAAATATTGATTATGAAATGCAATAATTAATATCGTAACATCAAATATTTAGGTTTAGATGTAAAAAAAGTATTTGGAAACCTTCCATTGTCTTTTTTATACCTAAAGCGGTTACACGACCAAATTCAGTGTTATAATTGCAATTCATTCTTAATATTCTAGATCATTACTTAGCCATATTTCTTATTTCCATACAGTAATATTGCCAAATTAATCAAAACCGAAAAATATTTGACAGCTTTTTGGATGAACGCTCTTAATATCGTTTGCAAAGAGTTGGATGTTTCTTAGCGTAAACTAACTTATTACTGTCATTTTGTGCCGGCCGTCTCAGAACCCATTCGGTAGAAAGTTATATTCGACTAACCTACATGTAATTGGGTTACAATTTCATGATGTCACTTGCAACAAAGTGTAATCATAATATGTAGTTTAGGGAATGCCTTTCCTGTTTAGTCACTTTTATAAGTTCCCTTTGTGCAGTCTTCATTGTAAACAGTTGATTCATTGCGGCTAGTAGCATCAATACATATTAATTTGCCCATATACAACACTTAATGATATTTTAGCTCCAGTGCCATTCAATCTCCGTTTTGCCAAAGACCGATTCTACCACCAAGGTTTTTTACAAAGAATTCGCATAACAACACTCGGTTCTGATACGTCATAAATGCGTGTGGCCATTGTCATAATGTTCTAAGCCTTTTGCTATGCGGAAAGACAGTCCAAGGTTTTATTTGTAATTTACTTCATTGTTGTCAAGTCGAATCGTACTTGAAAAATTATATGCTGGCTTATGTAGGTACCATAAGTCTAACGTATATGGTTTCTATGATTGAATTTGGCGACAGGTGCTGAAGCACGTGTAATGATAATTAATATTAATGCGACCTTGAAAATGTCTACAATTAGTAATTATCTCCTTGTCTGTTCGTGGACAGATTTGTTGAAATTATTACCGTAGATAACGATGGACGCACGGATTTCGTTGGTAGATACTAGGTAGGTCTTGAATATTTCGCAATGCGATAAAGAGAATCGTGTCAAATACAGTCTAAATAGTACTGCAGTAACGCAGAATCGTGTCTATTTGAAATTGTTATTACCTATATGACCTCTCACTTTCAATGATTCCTTGCCAAGGTAAGATTAACAATTTGTGGCAAAACCTCGACAACGGCATAGGAAAGTCATCGATATAGCAGTTGCCAATATAATAGTATTAGGCAATATCAGTCTACTAATATGTCAATCTTTTTCGTATCAAGACCGGCTACAACAGAAGATGTTTAGGGTGAAATTGATGTTGAATATTATACTGCAGTAGGTTTCTTGAGAGGCAAAGGCGTGGAAACATCTAAATGATAAATATGTCTGCCGCAGGTAACGGAGAAGTGAAAGTAAACGCTGAACAAAACACCGGTTATCTCTTTGTAAACTAAACTTAATCACAACTGAAGAAAGTACAAGTTGCGTGTGAGCACATCTTTGGCTGCGCTCTTTCCCTTCATAATCATATTCTTGAGATACAAAGAATTTTAGCTTGAATTATGAGATGTTCTACTTTGGAGAAGTTTTAAAAATTGTCGGAAGATGTAAAACTAATACAAATTGGTCAAATCTTGATGAATACCTTGATAGTACCAGTGAACAGGAAATATCAGAATTTGAGAGATGCAAAAATTATAAGCGAATGGAAAGTTCTGTGGACTATGGATATGATATTCCGGATGCCAACTTGGCAACTTATTGATTCCAATAACTGCTAACAAACTGCGCAGGTGGAAACTGTTGCCCACCAATCTGAAATATTCGCCGTTAATAACACTCACGGGACATTTAAAAATGCACGCTGTTTTGTTTAATCAACGTATACTCGTAAACTCGGCCAATATGTATTCATTTGAGCATGAAATAATCCAAACATTTTTACATATAATCCTGTCAAATCCTCTGAAACAATTCTCAAATACGAGGTGGTGCTCGCCTGGATATTGCTAGATTGAATTAGGCATCGAAACAAATTGAATGGTGAAAAAATATTTCCGAAGCTCGGGCGTATATTTTAATTTCAATCCCAAATCCAAATCCAATTTGGTCAGGTGCCAAGCAGGTTCTGCTTTCAATTCCTGATTGCTTCCTTATATCATACCATACCGTGCTAACTTTATTTTAAAGTCTTCTATTTATATATATTATTGTGTAAGTAAAACACTTTAATTAGTTTTTTTTTTTTGCCGTGTGAGGTTATTATAAATCTCGTCGCTTGGAACTTGCACTTTTTCTACAATACGCTTTTAAAGAACGTATCTTTCACTTTCAAATTCTTTTACTTTCTTTAAATATAATCTTTGACTTCAATGGCTTCCATCCATCTGAGAAGCACTTTCAAAGAGTCCACTCAATCAGGTACCAGAAGTCATGTTTTACGTTTTTCATTTCGAACCTTTTAATAAATTCTCAGGAATATTTCGTCTTTTCCTCATTCTTGTTTGATCATTCTTAGAAGCAAGATTCCTTGATGTATAATAAATTGGGTAGACGCCGTGATTGCTTTTCAACGTTATATTGATTGCTATTTATTAAGCAGGATATTGTTAGTAAGATTCTTTACTTCGAAATTCCTATCCAATTAATCTTGTAATGAATGTATTGAATACCTGTAATCTAAACTAATATTATCAAGAGAAACGTTTTAATTTTTTGTATTTTTGTTTGTAATAGATAAACTCAAAAATACTTAAACGATTTTAAAAATTCTTTCGCGTATTAAAAGCTAAGTTATCAGCAAGTAACATGGGCTGTATTTTATCGACTTTCACGTGAATGAAGTCGCGGGCAGAAGCTAGTATTCAATTATACTGGATTCTAGTTTGCTATTTGATTGTGGCAGTTTGTTTATGATGATCTGATTTAGATTATTTTTATTACCTACTAAGTCTTTATTACTTGTATTACTATAAGTACAATGATCTTGATAAATAATTTTATTCAAATTGATAATGGTTACTAGGTCGTCTTTGATTACGGTACGATTCGAAGGCTACTTTTCCAAATAGCTTTATACCGAAACCTTACCAAATACATCTTATAAAGCAAATGATAATCTTTGGGTCAAAATCTTTGGAACGATTTTATAACGACGATTAAGTTCAACAGACAGTTGTTCACGCTTATAGGAGGGATTCGTACTTACATATTGGCTCAGGATCGAGTTGAGTCGAAAAAGGAAAGGAGGCCGTTGCCTTGCAGTGGGACTGATAATTATTATTTCATTAAATTCAAGATACACCTCTTGGGATTCTAGGAATAGTTTTAACTGGACACAGATGAGTTACTTAATGTTAAAACCAATCCTAGAATCCGAAGAGGTGTATCTTGAACCGTATTATTATTTTTATTAAATTCAAGATACACCTCTTGGGATTCTACGAATAATAATTAGCCCGTATTATTATTGTATTAAATTCAAGATACACCTCTTCAGATTCTAGGAATGGTTTCTCATCTTTTAACATTATAAGTAACTCCACTGTGCCCAATAAATACCTGCATTTCATATTTTTACCGTCTACTGCTGAACCTGGAATGTGTATACCACGTGTTGTTCAATTGTTTAATACAATTTGTCCATTGTTTCAGGTTATGTGTGCGTGCCGTTAGATAAGCAACAGTGTGGTAGGATTGTTGAAGTGATCCAACAGTGTGGAATGGTTCCTGTGTGTTGGCGGTGTCTTGTTGATGTAAGTTGTTAACCTATTTATGTATTGAGTATATCTACTTATGTCCAGATTGAAGTACCTTGTAGAAGATAAGATTGCAATCGGAGCAAGTAATCCATTAAGAAACACTCGGGAATATTGAATTTATGTAGCGTTGGGACATATTTTGAACACAATATCGCCGTATTCGATCGTTTCATTTTTTTAAAGCTTTTTCTGCTTAGTAACGAAGTTCATTGCCAAGTCAAGATCATTATGAACCCAAACAGGTTTTGATTTTAACAGAAACAGTTGACTCATTTTATTTTACAACTTCGAATCTGACAATTTTGGCGTGACACAAGACCGTCATCAATTTTATGAAGTAAATCGACATTAATATTGATAGATTAAAAAGCAATTTCAAAATAAAACACTGGAAAGAATGAATAATTCATGGTTTAAAAAAGAAACAGCACATTTATCTAAATAACAAGGGAGCCGTTTTCCCGGACCATTCCATTTACTGAATTTTCATAGCCCTTTTTAAGTTGCTACCCGTCTAACTGAGCGTTAAAAATGCAGACCCGAATCCAAGAAAGTACCCAAACCCGAGAGCCGAGCCAAAATCGGTTTTTTCCTGATGTAAGTTGGTACTACGTTCTAGTTATCCGATTTCCCGCGATCGAGGCTCACTGACCTCCTATAAGAAGTTATAAAACAGAGGAGAGCCTCGATTCGAGAATCTGTTTTAACGATTTTGTAATTCGATTTTTATGTGTGATTCGAATTGGTTCCAGTAAGAGAATGAGGTACGTCTTACGTCTTTAGGTCTCAGACACAATCTACTTACAATTGAACGGAAAGTGAAAAGAATTTACGCTGTTTCAATTGATGTTTGCAAACCAAAAAACTATCAGAGGATACAATCTATTGATTAGTTTCATCACGTTCGAAAACAACAGTATGTTTACGAAGTAGAATCGGTTATATTCGATTCGATACAATACCAAAACAATTTCTCTTCGATCCACTATTCAGTGCTAGATTACCTCAGTGGCTTTAAGAGATGTGCTGCCTGTCTTAGGAGAACTTGCATGTCTGGGCACATGAATCGAACGACTCCCGAGCATGAATAGTTAAATTCGCTCTCGACCCCACTTCACCTGTACGTTCTTACGTGCTTAGATCAAACTTTAATGGTTATTGGAATTTCTACACCTGTGTAGTTTCTCTGTAAGCAAAGTTCTTGACTCATAACGGTAAACGGGCTATTGGGAATATTTGACGAAATGTTTTTGGTAGGTCCGATTAAAAATGCCTTTTCTGAAGATTCTCCAGGGACGTTTCGGCAGTTTGATAGTCTTTTTGAGTAAACGACTTGGGACTTACATGTTAGAGATTTACTTTATGTAACGACAGATTCTTGCTTGACTTTTTAAATTATTCAAGATGTTTTTGGAATCCCCGCCCTGGGTTGCCTACGGCGCGGCGTTGAGTGTTCTGCCTCTTATCTGCCTTATATTATTTAAGAAATTCTGTACTCTCTCTCTCTCTCTCTCTCTCTGTGACTGCTACGTTGGTCTAGTGGTCGCAAGCGCTACTGCTAAGCATGAGGTCGTGGTTTCGATTCCCGGGTCGGGGAAAGTGGTATTGGTTTTTTCCGTCTAGATTTTCTCAGTAGCAGCCCGGAGTCTGGATTTGTGCCCGGTTGATGGCAAGGGCTCTCCCCCTATTACATGGGACTTAAACATAACTGGCGAAATGTACCCACATTTCGCCTGTACTGTAGGTGCACCTCTGCCCAAGCCTTCGGGGAACACAGGCGTGATGTTATATATGAGTACTACACTGCAATTTTTTCCATGAATGTTAAGGATCAAAGGTCATTGAATGCGAGACTTTGATTGTCCTTTGCATGTGCGTCCTCCAAATGTCCCCAAAATAAAAATGCCAAGAGAAAACCCAATACTGGAACATTGACACTCTTTCACGAGCCTAGATCACACAATCCCAGGCTTAACATAATGCTTCGCGTCATATCACCGAGGTGAGCGTTTAATCGATATGTCGATGTACATTACGACTTACGCCAACAAGCCTTAGATGGATGGATGTGTGAACCACGACCACGGGACGTTTGGCAGGATTTTGCCAATATATGTTCTGGATCGTATGGGTATGAATGGTTATGGAACGATGTTGAGAGAAGATATTCCTATTTTTTTGGACATTTCATAAGAGGGCTTTTTCTGATAGCAGTTTTGGGCCCAAATATTCGGGAAGTATAAAATTCTGTCTGTATCTATGACTAACGGCCGAACCCTAATAACCTTTTTTCAGTAAAAAAAAACAGATAGCTATTGATAGTAGACAGTATAATTCTATCTGTCATTGAATGTCGTTCTACAATTCCGTCAGGTCCTCATTCTCAGATAGATTATTGGGGCGTTAAGGCGACGATAACCGACTTTTAATGATTTTATACTGAAAATCACGTCTAAACGAGTAGTGTTAAAGTTTTGGAAAAAAAAAACATGTTGAATTAGTGCATTTCCTTAATAACTTAATATATGAAATATTTTAAATTATGTTCATATGACAAGTGCAATTAATTTGTAAAGTTATGTCTATCGCGGATAAAAAACTGAGAATCACGCATAATCTGTCAAGCGTATTTTTCTGAAACCTTCACCATTTCAAAGATAATTTAATTGTTGATCTTTAAGTATACGTGTTTTTATTAAAATACCTTTTGTTTTATGTGTAATGAATTTATAATGCGTCTAATTTGGGACAGCGCTCCTTGATGAGTCCTATTACTGGCTGGACGTACGACGCGTTGCGTGAGCTCAGTACAGAACACGCAAGTTAACCACTCAAGGTATACCACTGGCATATATATGCGTCTTAAAACCATAGATCTATAGGTTATTGCGTTCGGCCGTTAGTCGAACTATCTGTTTGTAATTCTTCGCTTCTGTTACCACAACCGTTAACCACAGGCTTCAGATTTCGATGAATTAATTATGTTAATTACCAGTATCGAATTGTTTTCATATGAATTTAAATTAGTTATCACATGAATCATCGCTGCCCAGCCTAAAACCCCGCACCCGAAAATTTGTAACGACATGTTACTGCTATCGAGACAGCTCACAGGATTTCCCCAATTTCAATCACAAATGAACTTAAAGTAGTCCATGCAGTAGGTAATCATTTCTGTAGAAATTGGGGTCGTTTACTGACGAAAGGGAGACGTAGTGGGGTTACTGTCACCCCAGCTGACTAACATGGCGAAAATTTCAATAAAAAGAAGTTGCTTTTCCTCCTCAGAAGACTTGGAAATTTGGTTTTCGGCTTGTAGATTACCTATAAATACTTTTACCTTTTAGTAAACATAGATATACAGTTAATTGACTCAGGCGTGACTTTGCGGAAATCCATTATAAAATACAATAGACGACGTATATTTAGTAACCTAATCCGCGTAACTGTTCTTAAAGAGTCATAAAGAACCCTGTAAGAAATCAACAAGTGTTTCCCCTATCAACGAGGCCTCCTAAGGATGACGATTGACTTGTTGAGAACCCGGACCCGCCCGACGTGTTGACACGTCAAGCGTCGAGAGCAGAGTGCGCACTGCTCTCGACGCTTGACGTTGAGAGGTGAAACACGTGTCGATTTCTTACAGAGTTCTTTATGACTCTATTGATAATAATTACGCCTTCTACAGAACGCCATCTGCTACGATCCGTACATACTCCATTTGCTTCGTTTACCGTTCATACATCGCCATCTATTTTGATGTATTATTATTACTGTTTTAGCATTAATTATGGATCGATACATCCAATTGAATTGTAACATTTAAAATTCGTGGCTGTTGCATAAATAACGAGACGTTGTTCGTACATCGCCTACGAGTAGTTACCCGAATAAAGTATTCCCTTTCGTTGACTTTGCCCGCCCACCTCCCAGCAATATTGGAGTTTGGAACGTAATAAGCTTGCTTGACACGATATTGCCAGAGTAATTGCCACATGTGTATGTGCATATTTGTGTTGATATTTTCGACTATTTGTGTGTAATTTTTCGCATCCAATATTTGAACAATCCTGTTCTTCATGAACTGACAAGCAACCAATATTTTTTCGTTGTTTTCATATATACCGCTTCATATTGGAAGGGAACAAAATCCCCAAAGCTGCTTAAGCGCTTAAACATATTGTTTCAAGCTTAATAAACGGTGTTTGCGTTTAACTATTCACGATAAACCAATTAGTATTCGAGGCGGCTATGTCGACAGTAGTTCTTCGACCGCTTAAGAGCGTTTATTCTGAAAGTGGGAAACGTCGCAAATAGATGTTAAATATTTCGCTGTTTTAATTAATTTGGCAATATTACTGTATGGAAATAAGAAATGTGGCTAACTAGCGAACTAGAATATTGATTATGAAATGTAATAATAATAATTAATATCTTATCACCGAATATTTAGTTTTAGATGTAAAAAAAGCATTTGAAAACTTTCCAAATGCCTTTTTTACACCTAAAACGGGTACAACATCAAATTCAATGTTATAATTGCAATTCATTATTAATATTCTAGTTCGCTAGTTATCTACATTTATTATTTCCATACAGTAATATTGCCAAATTAATCAAAACAGGTAACTTTTGACAGCTATTTGCGACGTCGCCAACTATTAGGATAAACTCTCTTAACTTGTATCCAACCAGCAGTCTATGTACGGGATAAATATATTGATAATGTTAACATTGGTTCTTGGCAACGGATTCAATCGGGCTTCTCCCCCTTATTTGCATATTGCTTCTAACCGTGAGATAGATTTTTAATGACATCAAGAAGTATTGGAGAAATTATATTTAGAGGAATAATCTCCTTCACAAAAACCGAGTACATAAAAATGAAAACAATATGACTGCGTGGAAATTAGAAATATGGCTAACTAGTGACCTAAAATATTGATTATGAAATGCAATAATTAATATCGTAACACCGAAAATTTCGTTTTAGATGTAAAAAAAGTATTTGGAAACTTTCCAAATGCCTTTTTTTCACCTAAAACGGTTACAACATCAAATTCAGTGTTATAATTGCAATTCATTATTAATATTCTAGTTTACTAGTTAGCCATATTTCATATTTCCATACAGTAATATTGCCAAATTAATCAAAACAGCGAAATATTTGACATCTATTTGCGACGTTGCCCACTTTCAGTATAAATATGAACGCTCTTGCTGTGAGAACACAGAAAGGTAAATTAACGTGTAATCTAAGAATCTAATCTTCCTAGGTTAAGTTTTGAGGTTGTTAGCCATGTCGAAAAGTTTATCTTTTCTTTTTCGAACGCCTACGGAAGTAGAAAGACATCTTTTTCCCCCATTTCCCACAAGGTCTTGATAATTGTCCCTCTAACGATATTACATGAACTTCGAAGCTCATTTGAATGTGAACAGCAACAGTCCCCTTCATCCCGGATGTCGCCGGTACATAATTATCGTTATGAAGAAATCAACATTATGTATTCTCCGTACGTTTCTAACAGTACCTATCTTGAGGCTGGTGGTTTGTACTCGTTTGAACTTTTGTATTTTTTTGCGAAATCAGGTACCTGAACTTTAAGGAGATTGACCTTTGTTCCCAGAAACCACATAATTTCACCCCGGAATCACCCACTACTGGTATATGCCTCCTTTTTAACCGACTTCCAAAAAGGAGGAGGATATATGTTCGACGCGTATGTATGTTTTTTTTATAAATGTATTTCCGCCGATTTCTCCGTCAATTGTGGACCGATTTTGAAAATTCTTTTTTTCTAAGAACGGGTATGCTCCCGGATTGGTCCCATATAAATTTTATTAACTTTGCTTGGATAGTTTTTGAGTAAGCTTCAATAATAAGTACCTATTTTTCCCACTTAGTATTATGTGAATGATATGATGATAACTTCCTGTGACTGTTATTTGCATCGAATTTGTATGGTTCCACAACTAAAAAGTGAAAAAAAAGAAAAACAACCGACTTCCGAAAAAAAACACTACAAAGTGAAAAATAACTTTAATTTCGGAAGTCGGTGGCAAAAAACGAAAATTCAAAACCAAAGACACCGACTTCCCAAATTATTTTCAATTTGTAGTGTTTTTTTTTCGGAAGTCGGTTGTTTTTTTTTTTGTAAAAAGTTTTTTGCCATATTTCCGGTTCCGTGCGCCCCTAGTCTAGGTGTTTCCCAGAAACACCATTTAAATAAATCTGATGTGGTGTTGACCACCACGTTAACAAATCTACCAGATTTGAGAACAGAACCTACATATTTTTTTCCTTATTTTACATAAATTGTTAGTCAGGTAACGGATAATAGAGTAGAATACTCTTTATTTTGTGCACCATACGGATTCAAGGTATAAATATATACATTGTACGAGTATGTACTTAGGTAGACACAATGGGCGGTCTTTGGGTGAACTCGGCATTGGGATTTATTCAATTGTGTCGTTCCAATTTACTTAATCTGCGTTCGCAATTCATTTGCTAAACATGTAAACAAACACGAGTTTTTCACTTAGACAAACATCAACTTTATGATAGTGTAAATAAAGTTGATTTTACACTGACTCGTACTGTTGAAAAAGTCATAAAAAATATGAAGTTTTAGCGCAAACTGAACCTTATGTGTAGGCATTACAGTTGCTTTTTCCTAAACTAGTCTTTGTTTACATGTTTGGCAAATGAATTGCGAACGCAGATTAGGTGTTAATTTTTCCTTGGCGCCCAATGGGTCCTGTAGGCTGTGTTAATTTACAGAAGCGGTCATTCCATTTTCATCTGTGTTGTATAATTATTTAAATATTGTCTACTTATGTAAGATTTAATTATTTTAATATTATTAACTATTGTCCTTTATTGTAATTTCAGTCGTTTTATAACCTTGGACTTAGGTATATCACAATAATATGAGGATAATGACAGAAATATTAGCCGTTATCGCGTCCAAAAATGGCAACAAATTTAATACCTAGCTACCTACAATGTATGCCGATTATTTTAGAATTACTCATGAATTCATGATGAGTAGCTCGTGGCTAAGTAATAACGGCCGCACGGGTCGATCTATCGGGTTAAGCTACGCTTGCTGGGGTTAGTCCGTGGATGGGTGACCATCTTTACATACCGAGACTCCTCCGTGCCTCGGAAAGCATGTTAGCCGTGGATCCCGGCTGTCATTCGTGGATCTATGACAGTAGTTACGGGTCGTCAGAAACCCGAAAGTCTGACAACCAGTCTTACTAAGGGGTATTGTGTTACCCAGTTACTGGGTTGTGGAGGTCAGATAGGCAGTCGCTCCATGTAAAATACTGGTACTCAGCTGCATCCGGTTAGACTGGAAGCCGACCCCAAAAAAGTTGAGAAAAGGGTAGGCAGATTGATTGACTCATGAATTCATGACGTAAAAAAATATTTGGTACTTATTGTTCTCATGTAAGGAGTCATTAAATGTGGAACCAGTAGGAAGGTAGTGTAATTACACATACTTTATGTCTCCAGCAAACATTCACAGACCTATCTTTGTAAATCAAATAAACGTAATCCTACATATAATATGAAGGAAGTCTACAAACTGCCTTTTCCCACCCCTATCTTACATTCACCATTGTCTATGAAATGTAATGACAGATCGCTGTCATTGTAATAACAGAGCCGACCAATTGAATTGATTAGAATCTCGTTGCAAAACAAAGACAAAGGGGTTGTCTATTACAATCAGCCGGTATTCTAAACGCGTCGGACTTCGACAGGTCATCAGCAATAGCCGTTAATGAAGTGACGGGTATCGTGTGTCGCAGGCCTGTCATCGGCTTTTCAGCTCCTTTCAGCCGTGATACTATCCAATATGGCTGACGGACAATAGATTTGCATTTGAATTTAGATTTAGGTAATGTGGCGTAGACTATGTGCACTCGAGGAACGAAAATGTTAAACAATGTCCCGAACAACCTGCATAGTGTGCACATATCAATTATTCGAAGTCCGTAGTCTGAAATATAAAACGTCTCATTAGCAGTTTAAGTAAAAATTGGCTAAAATATATTTAGTATTCCTGCTCGACTGTACCTCTTGAGCTCTGACAATATTTAAATTAAAAATGTTGGGGATAAGTCAAGTTTCGTGTTGCCGCTTTGTTTATCCTTCGTAAAGTGGCCGGGTAATAAGTGCTGCCTAATTTGTTTTCGCCTGGTGTCGAATATTCTTCCGGAGCTGCACGAGTACCCAATAAACAATTCTTATGAAAAATCCGTTCCTTATTGTTCGACGCCTACGCCAGTTAAGCAAGTCGTGCGAATTTAGGAATCAACGCGGCTTTCGCAGAGGTAACTTAGAAGCCGATAAGCTTTGATGTTTATTAATAGCTTAAGAAGACTATTATGTCATCGACTTATTAACATCGATAATAAAACGATATGATCAATTACAGTCTCGGATTCCTCGATATCGATACTAAAGTGGACGCGGCGCCAAATTGATGGCATATATCAAACCGAAAGGATTTGCCGAATTAGTCATGCAGGGTTGCTAAATGCTAGGTCGTATATCAAAGCGGATAATGCTTGTTGATGCTTTATACTAGTGTGAAAACCTAAAAATAGTGGCGGTGACAAAGGAGTCAACCCTGACTAGTGTGCTCAAACAAGTGATGTTTACACCAACTGAACGAGCTTCAGGGGACGCTTACAGTAAAGTTTGTTCACCCCACACATGTGCTAAAGCGACATGCAATCTACGTAATTGTTAAACCAACGTGTCGTTTTTATTTTTGGAGTTTTTTTTTTAACGGACTTTGAAAAGGAAGTTGCAATTTAATGCTTTTTAGGCCTAATTATTGTAAAAACTAAAAGCTCTCTTAAATGAAAAGACCTAAAAAATACTGGAGTTTCGGTATTGATAGATCAGACTGCAAAAACAAAATTACAATCTCTACTTCTCTCAACTCTGGTGGTAAAATTGCTAGCCAGTTGTTTTCTTATAAAGTTATAATCAAGCTATTTGTTGGTTCACAAGTTCACCCTTTGTGGGTTGAGCTGGATTGCCTAAATTAAATATTAATTTACCTAACTTGTGTAGTGTTTGCCAGAACATTGTTGAAGTTATTTGACCTCGCCAGCAGTCAGTTTGGTAAATGTATTGTGTTTAACAGCGGCTATTATGAAAATAAAAGATGATTAATTGATGCCGCGTCACCGAATAACTCGCCAAGTTCGTGATTACGGGCAATTAATATGGAAATGCCTTGACAAACAAGTTGGGCCACATGTGTTTCTCTGAGTGTCCATTGTCACTAAGTTTTCTAGAAGAGCGGAGTCCGTCACATATATAATCTGCCTAGCCTTTTCCCAACTATATTGGGGTCGGCTTCCAATCCGGATGCAGCTGAATACCAGTATTTTACATGGAGCGACTACCTATTTGACCTCCACAATCCAGTAACTGGGTAATCCATACCCCTTAGCAAGACTGGTTGTCAGACTTTCGGGCTTCTGACGACCCGTAACGGCTGTCAAAAATCCACGAATGATAGCCGGGACCAACGGCTTAACGTGCTTTCCGAGGCAAGGAGGAGTCTCGATGTGTAAAATTGCCGCCACAGACTCTAGTGACTGATCCTAAAATCAAGAACAAAGACTACACACAAGTGGCACATCTCAAAAAAACATTAATCGCCGCCAGTCACGCAAAACATCAATGAAAAACACTGCAGCAGTCAATTACGTTGTTTATTCCTTCTCCCGACAATCGTACGTACAAATTACAATCAAAACTCAAGAAGCCCAAAAATAATTTGCACGATAAACGCGCGACCGTAAAATGTTTATAGCTACGGTTACCGAACCCATTACAATGTTATCTTGTACACACGATTTCCTCGTGGGTATTTAAATAGTTGAAATAGAACAATCGTCTGTTGCGAGATCGTATTAAGAACAAGGTCATTGCTAATTAATTGTCTAATTCAATGTGTTTGTTTAATCTACATGCAATCAGAGATCAGACTATCCGTTTATCTTCATGGTTACGACACGTCAGTTGCCAGAAAAAGAAGTAGCGTGTTTTTGAATTTTCATAATGAGATGTCGGATTTTCTAGCTAGAGACCGTTGATGAAGAGTTCTTTTGAGATTTTTCCACTGATACTTGAAGTTTCTTGGATCTTGAGTTTGACCTCCCCAAGGAAACACATTTTCGAGGATGATTTTTGACACCTGTTGAAGTACAGCATTATTAATAAAGGCTCATGTAAATTATTTCTTATAATATTTTCACATCTGACCCAACCACATTTAGTATTGATAATCCGGTCCATTTCCCTAGAAAATGGCAGGCGGAAACATTACATGATTAATTAGATTATGTAGTTAGTTACCCTTATTCTCATTACACAGACATTCTTACATGAATTGAGCCCCTGTAGGCTACAAAAAAATGGCACTGGTGTATCTTTGTCTTTGATATGAATCCTAACCCGACAGCCAAGTGTCCTTAAAACTTCGATTTTCATACTTTTCGACTTCGATTCCACTTCTTTATTCTCAACAATTTTTTAATTTTAATCCAACCGGATAGCTCATTGCCGGATAATTTTCCTTAAATTATATTGTACAGCAATCGATATCAGCAATGCAGTTTCTGAACGGTGGTTCTTGGAATACATTAACATTATTGAAATTTGAAAATCATTAATTGCTTGTACCATGTTAGGTTAAGCACCAATTGATAAAAATTTTTACTTGCACCGTGCATGAGATTTGTTACTCTTCCGACTACTAACGTACCTACTGTCATAATTTTGAATTAACAAACATTGTTTGGATACCTTTTCGTTTCTAATTAAAGTATCCCAGCAAGGTTTTCTAAAGTAACAGGTGTTTTAAAATAAATGCGGCCAGTTCATCATCAGACTATCATTAGGCTTCTCAAATACAGTTCTTCGGCAAATACACACGACTGCTTGGCCAATATTTGCCAAACCTTCACCTCAACTTATTTAAGTCTTATCTAATCTAGCAATATTAAACTTTCTAAAGCGAAATTTACCCAAAATTAGGTTCGTGTGGTTTTACAATACGATCCCATCAACGGAAATCAAGTCTACATTCTACATTTTCGTGTTGGCATAACATTTTGCGGTCCACCAGCGTCGTTAGCGGCCATGACACAAATGCCATCCAGAACTTAGAACCAAATGATACCATTTACGATAAGATTTGAAATAAACATTTGCTATAATAATTCTCCCGTGATTGATGATCGGTTTTATAATAAAAAAATTGTACCGAAACCTGTTATTGTTGGTTTTTGAATGGGAGAAATGGAAAGTGCATTATGTTAGCTTTCCCACGCAACTGGCATAAATTAGTTGGATAATAAAATTACGTGATAATGTGGCGGTTGTAAACGTTGGTTTATTACCTGTTTGTTTTTAAAACATAATAGAGTGTAAGGTAAAAGGTTCCCTATTCTTGTTGTGGCGTCAACATCTGTACTCAATACTTTATTTGCATTCCACAATGTGTATTTAATCTACACATTTAGGTAACTTATGTGATCATTATGGACCCGATACGGGTCGTTTTGGTCGGGTACAGCAAAATCTAGAATTCACATCATGCCAAACATTAGGGCAACTTTACAAGTTTGGGTATATTTATGTATGATTTTAGGATCCAAAGTTGGATGTCACCCCTTTATTTAATAAGTTTGGGGCTCACTTCAGTCCCAAAACGTGCACAGCTGAATGGTTGGCACAGTTAAAGGTCTAAAAACGATCATCAGAGAGTAATGCCATAGTCTGCACAAGTGCACACTTTGTTACTGTTCAAAGTGCTGGCATGAATGTAAGATTTAAGAGCCAAGATTGTATGCTACCATTTTATTTAATAAGTTTAGGGCTGACCTCAGCCCCAAAACGTGCACAGCTTCATATGAAGGTCTAAAAACGATCATCAGAGAGTATTGCCATATACACACTTTTTTACGGTTCAGTGTTCGACTAAGTATCTGTTCTGCGGGCCCTGCCCACTGCCACTTAGTTTGGCAATTCTTCGGGCTTTGTCCTTGGTTCTCTTGGCTCTCCTACGGAGCTCTTCATTTCTAATTCGACCACGTAGAGAAACTCCTAGGATAGCCCTCACTGATGGCCGATGTGCCGAACGGTTCTGTAGTCCCAACCGCGTACCGGAAGACGTAGCGTTGGAAGGCCTCCAACAAGGTGCACCGATGACTTGGTAAAGGCCGCAGAAATCCGCTGGATGCGAGAAGCACAGAATCGGTCGAAATGGCGGTGCTTGGGGGACACCTATGTCCAGCAGTGGACGTCTTTGATGATGATGCCGAGTGTTCGACCTAGATCTAAAAATCGGCGTTAAAATGTACTAGGAATGGAATTTCTAGCTGCTGCTTGGTATTTAAATATTTCCAAGAGGATCACAAAGGCTGTATAAATCCTTTGATCAACGAGACGCGAAGCTTCAAAAGATTACCGATACAAAAGGATTGAACGGGGTATTGTACTGAAGTGCGAAAATTCAAAAGCAGGGTTTTATTAAAATATGAGGTGTTAAATAAAACCTACATAAATATACCGTAGAACTGAAACATGTATAAAATCATCACAAAGGAAGAATAATGGGGCCAATCGTTAGGCACCGACATTCAGTGAGCTGAAAATTTTAAAGTTTGCTCCGGAAATTGAACAATTTGGGTTAGGGTTCATTGCGAAACAATTTATTTAATGAAGGTGACGCCGAAGTGTGATGGGTAAAAGGTTATACTGGGCTATTTAGGAAAAGACCGAGTTTCACATTCGTTATATTATATGTATAACAAATCTACTAACGTTGATATATTAGGCACGCTTTTAATTTGTAAAACACTCGTCCTCATTTCCGTGATTTATTGAAACCTTTACTATTGTTATCGGCTTTATTAAATAACTTATCATCTTTGAATGTAATGGAATATTTTAATTATGTAAATACGAATAACGTATTTAAAAATAATATATCTCCATTTGATGCCGCCTGGATCTTATTCCTTTACCAAAAGAATATTTGGGTCCTAAACCCTTTTAAAACATGAAAAATGTATGGCAGGGATTTGGATAGAATTAAAAATAATCTGAATTAAATTCTAGAACTCGTTAAAAAGCCGTATTCGGCGGTTAGGTTGAACGAAGGCCGGGTTATCGGTCCGGATGTACATAAAAATGTAAAAATTGTGATAAAACTCAGCTTACCAACTGTTTTTGCGATTGTTTTAATATCCGATAGAATAATCGCAAATATTACTTGTGTGGTCTCAGAGTAGTTAGAATTAGGCCGCAATAGTATCTGGTCTTGTGGGCGTTTTAAGACAGATAAGGGACAATGAATCTGTTTGGCACCACCATATTTCTGATAACTTAGAGAGACTGACAAGTCTGAGGTGAGGTGAGGTGAGGTGATAAGTCACCTCTTAAGAGAAAGCATCAAAACCTAGAAGATAAACAAGTTTAAACTTAACTTGACATGTTGGGGTCGGCTTGCAGTCTAAGCGGATGCAACTGAATACCAGTATTTACATGGAGCGATTGCCTATCTGACCTCCACAATCCAGTGACTAGTTAACACCCCTTCCTCCTTGGTAAGACTGGTTGTCAGACTCTTGGGCTTCTGATTAACCGTATCGACTGTCAATGATCTGCGAATGACAGCCGGGACCAACGGCTTAACGTGCTTTCCGAGGTACGGAGGAGTCTCGTTATATAAAGATGGTCACCCATCCACAGATCAACCCACGGGCCACGAACCCCTCTCAAATTGCCTTTAATAAAACAGGTTATATTTTAACTGTAACGGTTATTCAAGTCACAAGTGTGCCATATAATTGGTTGCGCTATCTATGTCATAATCTCCACTGTTTTATTGCTATCAGGTCACAAGGCTAATCGATTGCAACCTTTCCCTTGTTTTAAATCTATGCGGGTGTCAATTTTATGAAGCACGCAACCTTGTTACTTATTTTTATTTGTCACGGGGTCTTGAACACTTAAACAGTAAGCATCTCCTCGGTCCGCAACAGAGCAGTAGTTGATGGTATCAGACCGAGATTATCGAGCAATCTTTATCATATCAAGAGTTAAACATTTACAGATATTTGTAGGAACATAGTCCTCTCTCATGTCATTCTTTACTTTTACGATCTCAGAGCTGATACTACTCATATAGTTAATTTCGTCCATTCTACATATACTAATTCATTCCGAAACATCATCCCAGTTTCGAAGAAAAAACATTAAAAGCCTGCCTGCTCTGATGAAGTTTATTATGACAATGTCTATGAACCGTCGTGACACAAATTCCTTTTAATCAGATTACGTAAGCGCTTGTCATCGGCCACATCTGGGCTTCCCGTTACATTCATAGCCGCAAGTGGGAGTTGCACTACAACCATTTTGGCATGGATTGTGGAAAATGTGGGATTTGTTACTACGTTTTTTGTATTATTGTTTCGTGATAAAGCCGGCTTAGTTTGGTTCAAAAGCGATCCTAAAGTTGGGCCAAAGAGTAAAAAAAAACTGGTTTATGGGAGCGCGTTGACTTTGGTACTGTGGTTTTTGGGGCATAACATTTAACTTCTGAAACTAATATAGGTATTTTTTTTGGAGATTAAATGAATATCGGAATACAATGTTACTTAGTGGGCATACTAACCACATCCGCTACACTTCCAGTAACAAAGTGGCCTATAAACCCATCTTTTGGACCAGTCGTCACGGCTTCAGACCTCAAATTGATAAAATACGCATCATTGTATTCAGTGATCGAGATTGAGAGCATTCAATAAATTGCTGCTCGGTCTGCCGTGGAGTCCCGATGTTCGGTCCCTTACGATGCCATCAACGGCCATAAGGGGACATTTTATATTCTTGTTTACCTCATTGTTATTGACTGTCGCCTTAAAAGTAACATGTTGATGATTATTTTAATATGTTTCTTCGATGCGAACCAGTTTCTTGATTATAGTTTTATGAACATCAAAATTGTAGTCTGTATTTTTGATAAGCCACACAATTTGCCATAACATTTTATTTTAAGCCAATAACTTCCAAACCCATTACTCGGATATTTGTTTCTGTATTACTCTAGTGAATTTATGGCTCAACTAAATCAAAACTATGGCGAAATCTGTGAAGGGAACCATAACTTGTAGAATGACATTCCGCCCGCAGACTTTATTAGCGGTATCAGTAAAAGGATCTCAAGCGTCATTTACGTAGGTTTTGTCTTGCATATACATATACAATGTTTGTATAACATGTATACAGGCTGTAAGTAGGGTATTACATAAATGGAGGCTTCGTGAACGTTATCACAGTGAGTGCAGTAGCAAGGAAATGGCTTTAAATCTTCCGTCTAGAAACAGAGTACTTATCTAGTGCATAACATACGAAGGTTTTGTAAGTATTCTTTAGATTTAGTGGTGGTGTGATAGTTTCCAAAATCGTCTATTTTCTTGCTTTTGGTGCCTGCTGGTAGGTTTTCATCGCATTTTCGTCATATCAATCAATTTGCTTCGCTCTTTTTGTCTCCACGTTGGCGATCTACCCCACAACTCACATTTCCGGTCCCATTTCTGTCTGTTCCGGTCCAGTTTGATCTCAATAGTTAATTCACGTAAGCCAGTGGATTATCCTATATTAGTGGATATTAGTGAGTTTCCTGGTATGTTCACAAATAAGCTGAACTAACTTTTTTGAAACGTTCGTTGATGTAAGCATACCTGTTTGCATTTAGTTATTGCATAACTTGTTAGTTCTTAATCTCAACATTTATAAAACCAGTCGTCCAGTTTTATGAATGAACATTTCACGGCAGAATTAAATTTAACTTCACCCATCACCAATTTGCATGTCAAGAGATTTGCACTTTCTGCTACGAGTGAAAATCTCTTCAAATGCTGAATATGAGCAGCGAAAGCTATTTGTATATTTATTAAAACCGCTTTCTGCGCTTTATTACGGTACCTTGAAACATTAATAAGTTCTGTTATGACGATGTTAAAGGACATGTAGGTATATAACTTTCATTTTGACTTTACCTGAATCTTTGCTAGAAGTTTCAGGTACGTTCAACATGCTTATGGTTCGTATCTGCATCAATAAGTCACTTGTGTTTCAGATGCATAATGTTATCAAAATTTACTGCATCGTAATTCAATCTTGAGTCTGGTCCGAGACGACGTTCTTGTAAACCGAAATCTCCTCAAGATACCAAAATCCGCTACTATTGTTTCCTGATTTACCGATCGGTCTGCTGTGTGAACAACCCCAATATGTTCTCCCTTGCTTCCCATAAATCGTGTGGAGCCGTCAGGGTGTTGTTTCAAGGGGCACAAAACGTCCATGGCTATAAAAGACTAGTCCGATGATAGCATTACTGCTTATGTAGCGTAAGCCATAACTGATTTGTTGAAGGGTGCGTTGCATTGCGTGTGGAATGGGAGATATATTGGGGAAATTTGTTGATACCTACTATTTTTATGCTCAGGTATCAGAGGACCAATTCTCGTTCTTTTGCTTAAAAATATTCAAAATTTAGTTTTAATTCAAGTTTACTGACAAAAATAGGTATTACCAACAATTCTGGCCGCAGATGCTTGTTTTTATTAAAATGGAAGTAATTCCAATTTCATTTCATGCGTGTGGACTGCAGATGATGATAATATAAAGTTTTACGACATGCACCCATCTCTATTCCCGCTTTATTACACAAATCTCGACGAGAATTTTATCTTTGCTATTTTAACACCAATGATTCTATCATGGCTTCTATAAAAGACATAAAATTGTCATATACTTTTTCAAGTCCAGCTTCATGTTATATCAATTTCACCGTCGTTCCAGTCTAGCTGGTTAATGTTCGTCATTCTTTTTCGTATTAGATGTCTGGGTCGTACGATAAGACCTAAACCTGCTTAAAATACATGATATATCACAGTGCCCCGAGACATGGATTAAACGTGCTTAGCATTTTCAAAGACGGGGCCCGATTCGAGGGTCACTTTTGCTTTTAAAGGGTCTTGTGGGAGTTGATTTTGAATACGATTTTTATGAGAAACATAACATTTCAAATGATGGACCTGGTTTAAGATATTTTCTGTGACTTGAATATTATGCTGCTAAGAACCCATAGTGGAATACTTTTAAGAAATTTGCATTTTTTTCTTCTTCTTTTACAACATTTGTAGTTATTTCTTGGGCTTGTCTACTAACAATACGAAGTAACATGGTACGCATCCAAATAACGTCTTAAACATTCCCCATGGCCTCCCCAGCCGCAATCTCGGTCATTACGATGTTGCTCGCGACATAAAGCATCGTCTCAGATGTTCCCTCTCCTCTAGCTTTCGTCACCCTAGTTGACTTTATGTACACCCTACCTAAATTAGCGTTTTGAAGAATCGTTTTCAGCAGTATTAAAAATAATATTTTTTTATTCTGTGAATGCCATGTTACCAAAAATTGCATCCAAAACTTGTTTCCAAACGGAAATTTCCTTTTATAATATTGACTACCGCAATATCGAAGCGCTCATTCAATGAACCCATTGAATGAGCTGCCATTCAAATAACGAAATATCGGATCACGAAATGCAGATATGCACTGTTCGTTATTACTTAATGGATATTTCATAGAATAAAAAAAGATAACTTGGGGTTATTGTTCGGAAAGTCTGATGGAAACCGCTGACGAAGCCAATTTGTATCGAACGCGGTTGTAAACCCCAGGTTGATGGTACGCCGACGCGTAACGTGCCTACGTAAAATAGGATAACCTATGGGCTTAAACTGGCTCGCAAGGCTTTGTTGTTACTGTAAGCTAGGTAAGGCAGAAACGCAAATTATCAATATGTAAGTATTAACTAACAATTTAATCCGAAGACTCATAAGCGAATATTAAGGATCCTCCGTTCTTCTCAAGTCACGAAGTAAACATTTCGCTTTTGCCTCCGCCAAAAGTTATTCCCCACTTCAGCGAAACGAGTAAGTATTACTGCCCTAATTAGGCACCGCCACTTCGCCAGGACTGTTAAAAGTGGAGTATTTAAGTGTGCTGTATTCAAAAGACCCAAGAACTCGTTAGAGTCTGGCGAAAGTGCTTACTTTACAAACGTACGCGATTTGTGTCATGTAGCATACTAGACGTTACAAATTATTACAACCGCTTTCCGCTGAGAAGTTATAAAATACAAGAGCTATAAAATATTTAATGGCGACGTTTCCTGACTCTAGTGCTGCATTGATGGTGTCTGAAATCGTTTTACAAAACCATTGTTTAAAAACCGCTGCTATTTAAGTAGGTAACACATTGAAATCACAACCATCTGTCGAAATATGTCTGAAGAAAAACGTCTAAGAAGTAAGAATATCAAATGCAACAAATGAAGCTAACTCTAGATATGAAATAGTTGCCACATGTTCCGTTTCCGTCGTCTTTCGTATAGATATTGCAATTCTGCGGTTTAGACATGAGTTGTCGCAGCCCGTTGTTATTGCTTATGAGAATACCACAGAGCTATGACATTTGAACATAATACTCTTAGGAATACTGCTCGAGCTACTTTGTAAGGGATCCGACGGCTTATGACAATTTTAATTGGAAATAATCCCAAGAAAGCCCTTGGATGAAACTCCGTAATTGAAACGGCTGTTCAGGTTACGATTTCATTACGACACATCTTTGCAATATTTAGTAGAAATGTAATATTGTATTTGTTCTGTTTATTTTTTAAACTTTTGTCTCTCTACTATTTCTTTTCCTCCAATAGAACTCTTATATCGTTTGTGTAAAACCGCGTGACTGCGTGGAAAAATTAAATATTCGAAAATCGGCCAAAAGGCGTTGTTGGCCGATTTTCGAATATTAGATTTTTCCTTGTCCTTAGGACAAAGTAGTATGAATCGGTCGACCATTGTTCTAGTTTTACGATCCGATAAATGCGAGGGACTGCTTGCCCAAAGTCTGTTCCGACTCGTGAATTTAAAAGCGAAACGAAACATAACATCTGTCTGTGATTCCAGCTATGGTTTATTTTTGGCGGCTTTATGCTATCCTATTTTGGATGTGGGTTGGCTTTACCAGTATTGAAAGGGTTTTGAATCGTAAATGTTTTACCTTTGTCAAGAACTGCCAATTATTACTGAGATTTTCGCTGAGCCCTGTTAAAAATAGACTCATAAACACATATCAAGCCATATTTTTATTACAACTATTGTCACAATTTTGCCCAACTTTACTAGTACTTGAGTATTCACTGAAAGAGTCTCCATTCAACCACATTATCTCGAGAAGCGATTATCGAGTCTAAGCAGCTAGTCGGATGGTGTACCGTAAGCGAGCCGGCCGCAGCGGCGGTCACGGCCTCTGAATGCATTTTTTTTCTCAGTAACCTACTAAGGAATCATGTTAGCAGACAGGTTCTTCTAGTTCGTGAAGATGCTTGCTTAGTGTAGTTATGCTTCTATTAGTTTAAGGTCTTTGGTCCTTTCTGGGTTGTCGAGTTTCATTTCGAAAGTATAATTCATGTATCGTAATCATGTGTTGTTCTGGTATATATAAAATATGTTCTACGTTGTTTTGTTATGGTTATGAATTTTAAAGTTTATTCATATACTCGTATAAAAGGACCATATGTGCGACTTAGTCCTTATTCCCACATTTCTGTTACTTCAAATTCAAACCATTTATTTAATTTAAAAACCATTTACAGGCACTTTTGAATTGTTAAAGAGTCGGTTATAAATTCAGAGAGCTAGTCGCCCATTCCAAAGCGTCGTAGGTTCCTATGGAGAAGAATGGGCAAGGAACACCGTGGACACTCTTTTAAATTATATTATTAATCCAACATTGATGAAGTAACTAATATTTTGATATTAGTTACGTCATCAATGTTGGATTTATAAATATACGTGAGAACGATGTATAAAGACGACTTCATTTTACATTATGTCATCACACTTAATCACAACTTAAAGGAGCTTGCAGTGAACACAAATAATACAAAAGTCCTACGTAAAATGATGTTGGCACAGCTTGCTCGTTGTTGTCGTGCTAACTGAATATAGTACTTTATACTAACTATAAAGAGTTATGCGTAGTGTCCATACTTTGCAGCCGTTTCGACGCCGCATAGTGCAGTTAACGCTTGGCGAATTTTCGTTTACGTCGGACATAAAAAAGTATGTCTTTATTAGTTTTCATTACTTAATAAAAACTTAATATTCGTTTTTCAGGTTACCTTTTTGTAAGGACTTATTGATACGTAAAGGTGCTCCCTCACCGGGAGCATTCGCCTGTAATGTAACGTTACAGATTCGATTTTGAGCATTACGTAACAATTCTGCCTCCCTGACTGACGAGCCTTCGCCTGTAATGTAACATTTCACTGATGTAATGCTCGAATTGTGTCATTCAGGTTGCGCACTGTAAGACTCGTTTCTCCTCCCTCACTGATGTAATTCTCGAATTGTATCTTTCAGGTTGCGTACTGTAATGCTCGTTTCTCCTCCCTTACTGATGTAATTCTCGAATTGTATCATTCAGGTTGCGTGCTGTAATGCTCGTTTCTCCTCCCTCACTGATGTAATTCTCGAATTGTATCATTCAGGTTGCGTACTGTAATGCTCGTTTCTCCTCCCTCACTGATGTAATTCTCAAATTGTATCATTCAGGTTGCGTACTGTAATGCTCGTTTCTCCTCCCTCACTGATGTAATTCTCGAATTGTATCATTCAGGTTGCGTACTGTAATGCTCGGTTCTCCTCTCTCACTGATGTAATGCTCGGCTCTGAACGTTAAATTACAGACGATTGCTTCCGGTAAGGGAGCACCTTTAGAGTTGTATTTGGGCTTTGATATGAATAGTTTATTAGGCTCTTTCATTATGTTTTCACTAAACCACATCACACGTGCATTATTATGAATAAATGTTGAATATTAAAACATTCATATTTGATGTAATGTCAACTGTATACCAGGTCTAATTCTGATGTATGGTTTTAAATGCCATACGTTATTCATGACTGCAATGTAGCTAGTTAAACAAATGATTCAATAAATTTATTAGACTTGTCTGTATACTGCAAGTATCTACTGGCTGGCCGCAAGCCAAACTACAATCGCCAAAATGTACTTAACCCGTAGAACTAAAAAGTTTTCCGAAATTCACGTAATTTGGTGCACCATTATTTTGCAGAGAAAATAAACTATGAAGACAAGCGTTATGTTGTCTGTTAATTTAGAAGCCATTTTGGTTTCAAGATATGAAGGCCTATTCATGGTACCTAACCAAAAGGCGCATTATTGCAGCAACTTGTCTTTGTGTTGCTGAAAACATTTTACACTTAATTTTTAGCTTAAACTTTGACTGTAACTATTTTAGCTTGACTGCCTCATTGGTTTAGTTGTTGCAAGCGCTACTGCTGGGCATGAGGTCCTGGGTTAGATTCCCAGGTCGGGCAAAGTGTTATTGGGTTTTTCCATCTGGAATTTCTCAGTAGCAGCCCGGAGTCTGGATTTGCGCTCGGTTGATGGCAATTGACTCGCCCCCTGTTAAATGGGAATTAGACATAACTGGCGAAATGTGGGTGTAATCACTGTCTAACCCTTTGAGAAATATAGGCGTTATGTTATGTTTAGTTTGTAGTGCTGTCAGCAAGTAAATGAGTTGTTGTAAATATGCTGATAGACTTGAGCATTCACTTGTAACAGAACATCGAACATTCGCCGTTTTTAAATTTCTCGAATTGGATAACAACAGAGCCAAACATCGCTACGAACATTTTTACGATCATTCTAGCCAAAGAGACTAGTCAATACTCCAGGCATAGAGGGACGGCGGCGGAACAACGACAGAATGGCTCGGCTCGGCAAAAAGCTCGAAGAAAATTTACTGTCCTTTTGCTAGAATACTCGCTAAAATGCTCCCGTTTATATTTATGTAATGTAACATTCGCTAGAATGCTCATTACAAGTGAATGCTCAAGTGTATCAGCACCATTACGTTTACACAACTTTTCTGTACCATGGCCACGAGGCTTAGGTAATTTGTCGTCATGTATTTAATCACGTCTTAAGTAAAGATGACTTGGACGTTTTTGATTACTAGCTTGTTCTTCGTAAAATTGTTTTTTGCGGAATAAATTATATAGTATTTCATATAATAGTATTTCATAAATTACGTTATTAGAAGTGCATTTGTCGATTCAGTTTATGTTTAGTACTATACTCGTAGATAACAAACTTAGCCGCCATGTTGCTCTATCAAGAGCTTTATAAGCTAATTAGCTCATGTAGGGTGCATCGATAAACAACATAATGGTATTTTAGTGTGGAGTTAATTTTAATATCAGTTGGAGAAGTTTTATATTAGACTATTTGACTAGCAAGCCATCCATCAATAGGGATGTTCCAAATTTTATTTTGTCCCTCTGGTTAGCTTATTTAAAAATATTGGACACGTTTTTTTTTTTTTACGTAGTCAAACGATTACGGCATTACATTGAGTTAAAATGTGGCATGACGTCACTCCCCGGTAGATTTTATTCTGACTTGTGACGTAGCGAGCCCCCACTCCCCAACTTTAAATGCGTTTTATCTAAACCATTTTTTATTATTATGGTAAAGCAAAAATCACGTGTCTAATATTCTTTTATTATCTGACTGACGAACTAAATCGTCTAATATTTTTTTTTTTTTCAGTCAACATCCCTGTTAGATGACCTGGATGACCTAGCCTGGGCCATGCAATTATGAACTGTTCTTTTCTCACTCGAACCAAATGTAGATAAATCACAAAATTGTACAAATATTATACAGTCAGCCAAGTGTCGAGAATTAGCTCTTTTTGAACGTCAAAATTACATAAGACAGTCCCCCAAAACGCCATTCACTACTTCCCAGTGCTTTAGCTGGGAAGAATTGGCTTACCTAACTCCCCAGCAAAGTGATAGTGGAACTGAGAGCCTAGGGTGCGCCGGTTCATTTGAGTATGGGGCTATTTTAATCATTATTGTTGTCTTGTTATTGAAGACCTAAAAGTCTACTACTGACAGCATTCAATGTTGCACTTTTCCATTTCAAATAATTTTGTCGTTAAATAAAGTAAAGCATGACTCACTTGAGTTAGCAATTACCTGCTGACCTTAAACAGTAATAATTGAGTTTTACACGTTGGTTTGTTATGCATTATAATTGTTTCTGATTCATCGAATCCGATTGTATCATGGGCGTTGACATCATCTTTACACGTTTGTTCCCTTCCTTAAACTGATTTGTGATGCTAATTATTCCGTAGAATGGTATTGAAATTGCTGGGCAGTTGGTCCTCGGCTCGATCTCCCGGTCGAGCAGAATGCTATTAGATTTTTCCATTAGGAATTTCTAAGAAATAGCACATATTAAGATAGATACTTCACCTATATAGATAGATAACGCTATATTTATTAAAAAATAAATTACAGGCGTTTCGTGTGCGCTAAAATGTACATTACGCGGACGGCAGAGAGTACCGGCTGGATTTTTGTTGCCCCGGGGAAACGCGAGCTGTAGGTACGTTAGTGCGCGACTTCGAACGAATGAGGGAGGCCTGGTAATAGCCCGAAGTCTGGAATAGGATTTGAAAAAGAGTAACCGTGGAGTTTCTTGCTGACTCTTCTCCATAGAAAACGACCAATTAGAACCGTGCACCTGGCTTCTGACGTTTCATAAGTGCCCTTGTAGGTTTATGTGGTTTTTTTTAAATTTTATTTACGAAACTAACCATTTCAACTCTGATTAGGTCCTATTTGGGAAATACAAGCGTGATATTATGTGTACTAGAATTTAAGTCTAACACACACGTATATAAATAAGCCTTTCAAAGTATTCATAAAAGCGAAGTAACAAATTGGTACTCCACGTAACGGTATGAGTCTTTTAATAGCGAGGTTTTTGTGAAATTCCAGTTTAGGTTCGTTAAAGTACAATACCTAAGTGGCAGGTTCGTGACCTGGTGTTTAATTATTAGTCCTACCAAGTTACTGTACAACACCCGGTTCACAGCCCACCGCATCTACATAGTTTAAAGTTTCCACAAGTTACTTAGTTGTTCATACAACGCCAATGGCGAAATAATAGTTCAGGTAATTCATCTACGTATTTCTTGTGCTCACACGGCTATTTGAATCCATACGTTTTTGACATTGATCGAATACCTAGTCGTCCCAAAATCGATCGCTTTCTGAACCTTATTACAATTGTCGAATGCATTGACGTTGGTATGTTTTGTTGCCGTTGCTTCTATGATAAAACAAATACCATCTGCTTCAAGAAAATGTTCTTCGGGATGTATCCTAATTCTAATTTATATGATAATCTGAACTAGATCTAAATTACGAGGTGTTCCTAAGCATGCAACGTAACATTTGATATGATGAATGAGTGGGTTTCAAATCTCTGGGTAATTGGCATAGATCCAACTAGTGGGCGTACTTGGGATGAACATCGACCGATGTTCGTCCCCCCCCAGTATAGGGCGAATAATTAGGGCCTTGCAAAATTTAAGTTATTTCATAATTTTATTGCTTGAAGAGATTAAGTTCGTGGGCGGTGCTTTAGATTTGTTTGTTTTAGTTTTCCAACGTATCTTTTTCTTCTTCATTAACTAATGGTTAGAGTGCCGTTACAATCCACGAGGACTTCATAATTTGATGGCATTCCCTTCGGGAAATATGACGAGCTTCCATGTAAAACTCAAAATCCTGTTTAACCACTTTATGGGATGATTTTTTTAAATTCGTTTCATAGTGCTCACCTTCGGTATAGAAGGAACTCAAGTACGCAAAATTTCTGCTTACAGGGGTTTTTGGGTTGTCAGTCAGTGAATGAAGGAATGAATTTAAGATTTTGATTAACTAGATTTCTTTAGTTTCAATAGCATAGGGGCAATTTTGAGGGTTTTCTGAAATGACTTTCACGTTCACCAGATGGCACCACTGAGACGTCAGGCCCGGGCACCTGTCAAAAGTGTCAAAGCGCCTATATTTTCTTTAGTCGTGTTTGAATCATGTTTGAATGATGAACATCATCATATATTTTGAATTCATTGTCTAAATGGACGACCTCTTGTCAAAGTGGCGCCAACTGGTGGGTTTCATAAAAACCCACATAGTTTTTTTTTAATAATAAAATCTGTCGCAATGATAACTGTTTTTATCAAATGGTGATGAAAAACCTATAGGTATTTACCACAATGCTATTATTATGAACTCTGTACAGGATATTCCACTTCAACCGCTGTGTGTAATACAATAGATTAGAAAATGTTTGATAAAACAGCTTAGTCACGTTTTAGGTAAGTTATTGACAAGTAAAAACCTACTCGGTTTCATTATTTTTAATACCATGCACATTAACTGTAAGCAATTTTTTCGTATCGCACTGCAGGTTTTATAGATTGGCGAAACTAATAATTCAGTTCCACGTAGATTTTAAAAGATGGCGTTCAACTCTCGCATTTCGAATTTTCAACAAATGTTTCCAAGGATCACAAATACTCTATATAAATCTGGATGTTTCTTAGGAAATGCTCGCAACATGACTCGTGGAAAACGTGTGAACAGATTTATTTTGTTACCACGTGCGACACAACACTCTTTACACATAAACACGTCATCGTAAATCCTCTAATCACGTTTGCAAAACAAGAGTCAACCGTACACACTGTTTATTGTACCATTCAATTGGCTTTCTAAGGGAAATGACGTGGAAATGGTTAACGCCCTAGGCGGTGACCCGACGGAAATAGAAGGGTGGTCCCGTTCTGCCGATGTGGTTCTGGACCCCGTGACAGTGTGGCGCCACCCTATATTGGGGTTAGATAGGCAGCTGCTTCGGTAAAATGATGGATATCTTGCGTCGGGTTGACGATCTCAGACATTACCACGACGAATTTTTTTGAGTTCAATCTTCAAGAACAGAATTCACTATTATCTATAAATACTGTAAACACAATGCGTATAATCTCTGAAAGCATCATTTAAGAAACAGGATTAGGAACCCCGAAATAACGTGCTGTAATTAATTATCCAAGCAATAACGATAAGAAAATCTTCACAGACAACTCATTTATCTGCTTCCAACTCGCAAACGAGTCACAGACAAACTTAGACCAGTAGACAAACTTGCGAGTAGTTCTAATTGTCCATATCTTCCTCATTCCTCACTACTGGGTGATTACGTCACTGATGTTCGTTATCATTCGTTGCCATGTTACACTTAGCTGAGTTAAGGCTTGTGCAGACCAGAGCGACTTGTCGCGCGACGCGACACCGGTTATTGTTATACTGTGAAGTTTTCTTAGAAATTGTATTGTTCGTGTCGCGTCGCGCGACATGTCGCGCTGGTCTGCACAAGCCTTTATGCGTTACGAATGTAACGTTACGTCACAGCACTGTTTCGAAGGTTCAACGGATAGTTTATTCAACGATGCATCAACTTCAAAGGCGTACATTTTTTAACCGACTTCCAAAAAGGAGGAGGACCGATTTTGAAAATTCTTTTTTTGTACGTAATTGAAGTAATATTTCTTCGCAGCAGCAGCATGGATGGAAAACATTCGATCTGAAATTACATTGTTTTTTGGCGAAGACATGTTCAGTTTGAAGTCTCAGAAGCTTTAATGTGTTACGATGTCTTTGATGATACAAGATGTTTTCAGCCTTTCTGAAATCACTCGATTTATTGGCATTGGCAGTAACACAAACGAAGCGTTCGTCTTTTCATTTGTTTATGAAGGTTTTTCCGTTTGAAATAAGATCTGATGGCCAATTCCCGTACATTAAAAACGTTCACATTCTAGTCGCAGTCTGTCAAACTTGTCAAAAATGTTGGTCAATTGATTGTATTTTTGACAGATTGCGAATGAGATGCGAATGCGAACGTTCTTAAAAATTACGGGAATTGCCCCTCTGTTCTAAATATAGTGCCTCCTGTCGGCTCTTAGATCGACAATGAAACTCGATGGATTGTCGAAAACCTTTCACTCCGTCGAGTGACGCCAGCCAAGTTGATCTTGAAAACCTTTGAAGTGCCCTTTGAAATCTTATACTAAAAACGTGGCTGCTTTAGAAAAATAACATTTTTATAATAAAAGTAACGGTTTGGTATGTGCTTTCAGGCTTCAGCGCAGTTTAAGAACACCTGACGTGTTTTCAAACTGCCATAAGTTACGACTCGTTAAAATTTTGAGCTATGCGACCACGCGAAACCACGCGTTCGTACTTTTGACAGTTTTATTGTTTAGCTAGCTTGAAAACATTTCTGCGAAACAAGAATTGGACGTGACGCTAAGATAAAGTATACTCAAGATTTGACAAACGACTATACGTTTCGCAAGTCAAGGGTAAAACAACTTTACTGTACTGTTTATCCAGACGGGAAATAATAGCAGGATCCAAAATTGCCTCCTTTCTTCTGAAAAAAATATAAGTAACCGTCCTTGCCCTTACAGACCTTGAAGCATCATTATTTAAGCACGACCTCCGAGACGTAGTGACATTATAGATACACGGGGTGACCCAATTCAGGGTTCCGTGTGCAGAACGCGGGCAAACCCTCGTTTCCACTTTTATGATACCAAGCCACGCCGTTAAACCTTTATTCTGTTTATCGACCAAATAGCTATAGTGCGTATCGTGTCAATCGTTCGCTCTGTTCCCTTTATTCGGTATGATTAATCCGGTTTGCATCCGAACAGTTTTCCAGAGATTGGCAAATTATGCATTGTAGCTGTTACCGTTTTTCTATTCATTATTTCTGTTTTTTATAGCTTCGTAACTTCCGCCTCGTTTAATGATTCGGGCTTTAGAAGTTGTTGAGATCAACCATGCTTATCTTTTGCTTGAATCCTTCAACGGAAAGTAAGCGTTTTAGTACTAAGTATGTCGACACCGCCTCAAGCTCCTCTAATGCGTTTAGAGATAGCGACGACGCCCTTTACTCAAACATGGTTAATAGCATCCATCAGTTGATGACTTCGACAGTTTAGCCTAGCTGTTAGGTGTACTATCTTGCCTAAACTTAATTGGTAACGACATTCTGGAAGTTTCAGTCCTTCATTTCCATTCGACATTGATATGTCACCAACAATGGACCATAGTTCAAGATCATTTCAATTCAACCGTTTCCTTTTAGGGCGTGGTTCAAATATTTTTCTATCAATAGAATTGGGTCGGCGGTTACAGCACGGACATGTATTACATACGGCAGTTTCTAGTTGTTCTAGTTACAGCCAGATTTCATCCCGCCCGGCCCGATCAATTAATGTCAATGTACACGTTTCCTATTGCTACGTAGATGAGTTGTTTCAGTCTTGATTGGAACTTCCTTTGTCTTTTAAATTAACCTTAAAGTAGCAGGAATTCTGCGTAGCCAAAATTCTGATCAAAGGCCTCTTGTGTATTTGTGATGTCGGTGTGCGTTATCTTCTCCACATGTGTTAATTCCGGTGTAATTTAATTAGAATTGGTCTTGCATGGAATCTTGCTTTCGCTGAACGGAATTCGTGGTTTCATAGATTAGATCTTCTCTGTACTAGAACAGCGTGGTATTACGATAAAAGTGTATTGTTGAGGATAACGTTAGGTTACTGTAGTTTTGTACTAAGGTTTAGTTTGATAAAAGGTCGATTAATATAAAACCCACGCTATGTATTAAGGCATATGGGCAATTCAGGCGGGTAGATCGGCTGAAACCATTCTATTGTGAGTATCCACGATTCCACGCTTCCGTTCTGGCCAAACTGGAGTCTGTTCACCTTATTTAGATTGAGCGCTCCACGTACGGCCTTCAAATATAAGAAAGCGTTTTGGAGATATGACAAAACATATTTCTTACTCCATTTCCGCTGTTCCTTTCGTGCGTGCATTAATTTAGTTGATGTTTATTTATTTATCATTCACGTCTCATGAATTTCTTATATTTATCGAGACTGAAATTTTTGTATTATGTAAAAAGGTAGGATATGAATAGCAATCGTTTTTCCATGAATTCTGTTGAATATTTTGAATGGTTGTAAAAAACATGCGTCAATGGTGATAGCGTTGAACGCTAGATGTAATTACTTCGTCGAAGCGTGGGATCTATTCATTCAGTATCGATGAATCAATTATGTTTTTGTACGGATTTTTATAGATTTGATTGAAAAGGTTTATTCATGGCGATTTAATGTATCTAGAGTTTATTTGCTTTGATAATTACCAATGTCTTCTCTTATTCCCAGCCAACGTCTAGTATCGTGCCTTTTGAATTTAGTTACTATAAAAGGGTGGTCCCGATATAAGAGTATATAATATAATATAATATATAATTACCCAGTCATACTACATACGAATATATTTTTACCCCAAAGTAAGTATTATACTTGTCGCATCTACTTACTTTTCGCAAATCAGAAGGGAAATTCACAAATTTCTGTGACAATATCTTATTTACGAGAACAACGAAACCTCAGAACATTTATAGCATCTTGCGTAAGTAAATCGTGTGTTGCCACGTATATGTAATGAAGCCTGTATATATTGTGCTTTTATGTCTCTTCTGTGTATCTTCCTACTCTAAATTCAGAATTCGGTTAGGCTGACTATAAAATGTTATTCGGAACTTGGATTCCAATGACTCCCTTTCCTTTAGAAGCTGAATATTTTAGAAGCTAGTCCAGTTTGGAGAATGTTCTCGATCGCAGAAATGTTCCAGACATTATTTTATTTATTATAATAATAGACTGCTGGGGAGTTTGTTGCGCCACTTCTTCTTCCCAGCTAACGCACTAGGAAGTGGTGAAGGGTGGGCGTTTTAGGGGACTGTCTTATGTACTTTTGACGTTCGAAAAGTGCTGATTCTCAGCCTAGTTTGAATAAATGACTTTTGAATTTTGATTTTTGAGACATAGGAATTGAAGCGCCTTAGGAGACAATTTAATTGTATTTATTTATTTAACCATTTATGTACACACATACAACAGACAAGAAGAAAGGAACAGAAAAATACGTACAAAGGTGACGCTTATATCTAAATAAATCTATTCTAGCATACCTGCGATAGGACAGAGGATAAAAAGAGATGTAGACACTGTAAGAGTAGAGATAAAGTAAAATACATAAAATGAAAACAGTTCACGCAATAAAATAAAACAAATGATATGAGAATATACTTACTTACATACATACATACATACATACATACAAATATACATACTTCTAAAATAAATATCACTAAGATTTTATTAATTATAATGTAATACTATATACTGGCGCGACGATTTGGACTCGTTCCTGATCAATTGGCCGGAGAAGGCACAACACAAGGAAGTCTGGAAAAATATGGGGGAGACCTTTGCCCAGCAGTGGGACAACATAGGTTAGCAAAAAATAAGAAATAAAAATACCTACGCAACTATGACACTGTGCACTATTTATAAATACTGCAGTTTGGCAGTTTATTGTTTTTTTTAGGCAAGTATTAATGGGAGACTTTATTTTAATATAAGTTAGCAGGTACTTTTATATTATTTATCTCAAGTTATATTATATAAATTTTATTCACTACATTGTGCAAGCTCTGCAACATATTTTTTATTTAGACAAATGGACTGTTTTCCGCCGTACCACTTTGGATATTAAATTCTAAAGCCTGGAACCGACGGTGCGCAATATCGCGCACGCACGCGCACCAGCCCGCACGACGCACCGTGGGAAGGGTAACGTGCGTGGTAGCGCAGACGCGTGCGTGGCGGTGCGTCCGAGTTTGGGTACATTCCCTTTGAAGTTACCGACTCGCCGCGGATAAGCCCGCACGGACACGCACCATGGGAATGGTAGCGTGCGTGGTAGCGCAGACGCGTGCGTGGCGGTGCGCCCGATCCGCGGAGAGTCGGTAACTTCAAAGGTGCCCGACGTATGCTCGGTTCCTATAAACGAAAATGAATCGTTTAGCTTACCAATGGTAGCTTTTATATTGCTCAACTTGGCGTATAACTACTTAAATAGATTTGTAAGCAAATTTTTAAACATGGGCGTTTTTGGATTTCTATGCAAACGGTTAAATATTCGATTTCAGATAGTGAAATCGTTTTTATCATCCGTTTTTAGAAATCGAATTCTGGAGCGGCTCTGGCGCTTCCGGCTCGCAGTTTCGATCGTCTCTAGTAATATTACGAGTATAATTCGATTGTAAATGCATCGATCAAAACTATCCAAACATAAACAAATACTTGCTTACGCAAATCTACTCTTGCTGTGGTTTTGTGAAATCGGTTTGTCTAGTTCGGATTATCGATACGATACGATTTGTGACTGAAATCGGATTTTAGATACGTTTTGATATATCTGACGCATATCTACTAATTTTACCTGTGATAGCTACTTCCATATGGGAGGGTCTACTATGCAAAGATATGGTCTTTGCTTCATTATTGGTAAAGAAACAAAAAAGTCTTAATTTTAAATAAATAACGGTCCGTAAATTATAGGAATCGGCTTTCAGTCGGCAGTCAATCAGACGCCGACTGTTAACTCATTTGACTAACGCCGCATGTGCGTCGAAGGAGACGGCTCCGCTCGCTTAATAGCTCTAGATATGAAAATTCTGAACCTACGTTGCACGCAGCGACATGCATGTCATTTCGTCAAAACAACCGAAAAAGTAATAAGTACTAAGTACTGTTTGTTTTTATTATGACTTTACGAAACAACAATCAAAATAAAACAATGCATTTCCTTTTGATAATGTGCAAAAGTATTTTCTACTTTAACTTACTAACAATAAAGGCGTATGTCGTATGATAAGTTTACAATGACGTATTGAGTCGGAGAGCTATTCGGACAGCCGAATAACTCTCCGGCACAATACGTCATACGACTTAAAACAAAATTTTGGAACAACCTCATTGACAAAATTCTAGTAACTTTAAAGGGTATGTAAATAAAACAATGATTAATTGAATACAAAAGTTTATTAATTCATAAAAACTGGCCAAGTGCGTGTCGGACCACGCACAATGAAGGTTTCCGTAGTTGGAATGAATTTATACCAAGAACAAATATATCATTGTAGTTGAAAAACATGTTCTCCCATACGGAATGCATAGGAGATCATGTTTTTCAAACTGCAAATTTAAGTTGGTCCATTATTACTCGGTAACCTGTAAAGCCTATTTAGCTGTGATGGTTTTCCTTTTAAATTCGTAATAAATACTACTGCTGTGATTTTTTTCACAAATCTAAGTACAATCATTTAGCTGGCAGGGAGGGGCGGGGGTCTATACTTGACTCTAACAAAAATTGGCACTTTAAAGCTTAATATTTCGCAAAAAGATTCCTGAATCGAAAAATTATTTTCACACACTCGCAATATTTTTGAACGACCTTTCCAACGATACCCCACACTAAAGGATAGGCGAGAAAAAAAAAACATCCCCACTTTATGTGTTGGAGAGGTAACCTACCCTAAAAAAAAATATAGTTGTTTATTTTATTTTACCACTTTGTCGGCGTTATTAATATGTATACCCATACCAAATTACAGCTTTCTAGTACTAACTATCTCTGAGCTAAGTGTGCTGACCATAAATATAAGAAAGAAGTATTTATATTTCTATGGTGCTGACGAACCTGAATGGTCCTTTTATAACTTAATGTCTACTTTTTTGGACGATGTTTATAACCAAAAACAACGAAGAGTTCTGAGGTATTTTAGATATTTATTTTAATTCAACCATTACATTATCCATACGCCATAAAATAACCATAAATTATCACATTATAATTTGTTTGTAAAACAAATTTGCCAGTAACAATTTTTTTTTTACATTTATCAAAATAAGGATTGGGGGATTAAGTAAAATAAAACATAAAGCCTTGGGCAGACTGGTGCGACGTGGCGGTGCGACGTGACTCCGATAATTATTGTTCCACCGTAAACTTTGCTTAGAAATTGTTTTGTTAGCGTCGCGTCGCGCCAGTCTGCACGGGGCTTGATCAATGCTTAAGGGCTCATGTAGAAGGCACTGCAGCCGCGCCGATACCGCTTCGCGTAACCATGTAGACTGAACGGTGAAGCGCTGCTACCGCATCGCCGCACCAAAACCAGCGTCAGACAGCATTTGTCTGGCATTAATGCTGAAATGAACCTTTTTGGCGCAGCCGTGAGGCACACACTTATTGTCAAAAGATTACTGTCAATTTTAGTTAGTTTGTATTTTGTGTTTCACGAACTGTGTCCAAATAAACGTTTTCTTTCTTTTCTTTACACCGTCGCGCGTCGCCGCGCCGTCTCCGCTTGATTTTGACATATCACTATATAATCTGCGGCGGCGGTGCGGCGCAGTAGCGGCACGGCACCGGTGTGGCAGCGGCACTGCACCGGTGCGGCAGCGGCGCGGCATTGGTGCGGCAGCGGGCTGGCAACGTTGCATATACACAGCTCAAAGGCGCGGCGACCGACGCACAGCGTTGTCGCCCAGAGCGTGTGCGCCCCTCACATTTAATAATGTAAACAAACTACGAGTATATTCCATTAGTTTAGGTAATTAACTAAAGGTACAAATCGTAAAAAGGGCTTTTATAGACGACTGATGATGATGATGACTTGTTTAAAAATACAATAAACTTAACCAAATTACGTATTATTTTTTTGATTTTTACCATTATTTCCTTTTTTATTAAGGTTCCGTGGTAAACAAGGAACACTTATAGTTTCGCCATGTCCGTCTGTCTGTCTGTCTGTCTGTCCGCGGCTTAGCTCAGAGACGGTTAGTACTAGAAAACTGTAATTTGGCATATGTATACATATTAATTATGCCGACAAAGTGGTAAAATAAAATCAAGAAAAAACATTTTTTTAGGGTGACGTTTTCCGTGGGGGTTCGTTTCGTTTTTCGTTTTTTTAGGGGGTGGGGTTCCCTACACGTAAAGTTGGGATGATTTTTTTTTTCTCATTTGCCCCATGTTGTGGGGTATCGTTAGAAAGGTCGTTCAAAAATATTGCGAGTTTGTGAAAACCATTTTTGGATTCAGGGATCCGCTTCGAATTATTAAGCTTTTAACTGTTTTTTTTTGTTAGAGTCAAGTGTCCTTCCCCCCTGTCAGCTCAATGGTTGTACTTGGATTTGTGAAAAAAATCACAGCAGTAGTATATTATATAACGAAATTAAAAGGAAAACTATTAGAGCTACGTAAGCTGTACAGGTTAACGAGTAATAATCAACCAACTTAAATTTGCAGTTTGAAAAACATGATCTCCCATATATTCCGTATTGGAGAACATGTTTTTCAACTACAATGATATATTTGTTCTTGGGATACATTCATTCCATCTACGGAACCCTTCATTGTGCGTGGTCCGACACGCACTTGGCCAGTTTTTATGAATTAATAAACTTTTGTATTCAATTAATCATTATTTTATTTACATACCCTTTAAAGTTACTAGAATTTAGTCAATGAGGTTGTTCCAAAATTTCATTTAAGTCGTATGACGTATTGTGCCGGAGAATCATTCGGCTGTCCGAATAGCTCTCCGGCTCAATACGTCATTGTACACTTATCATACGACATACGCCTTTATTGTTAGTAGGTTAAAGTAGAAAATACTTTGGAACATTATCAAAAGGAACTGCATTGTTTAATTTTGATTGTTGTTTCGTAAAGTCATAATAAAAACAAACAGTACTTAGTACATATTACTTTTTCGGTTGTTTTGACGAAATGACATGCATGTCGCTGCGTGCAACGCAGGTACCTACCTATAGTTTTTCAACTACAATGTTAAGTTTGTTCTTGGAATAAATTCAACCCAACTACGGAACCCTTCATTGTGCGTGCTCCGACACGCACTTGGCCGGTTTTTAATGTATGTTAAACTTTATCATTCATTCATAAACTACTCATCGTAGCGTAGATGTAACTGCTTGAGCATTATTTTTTTGTTAGGTTTAGGTATAATAAAAATATACTGTCTATTGTAAAGAGCCCAAAAATACTGATTCTATAAAAAAACCTCAACGTTAACGTTGTTGAAAAGTACAACTGTGATGTGGCATGACAACTGAAGTGACAGGTATTACGTTTAGTCGGTTAACCAGACGCCTTTGACAGCTCTCTCGTCACATGCTTTTTAGGGTTTCATACCCGAAGGTTGCCAAACGGAACCCTATTACTAAGACTCCGCTGTCCGTCCATCCATCTCTCTGTCAGCGGGCTGTATCTTATGAACCATAATAGTTAGACAGTTGAAATTCTCACAGATTGTGTATTTCTATTCCCGTTATAACAGCAAATAATAAAACCGGCCAAGTGCGTGTCGGACCACTAACAATGAAGGGTTCAGTAGTTGGGTTTAATTTATCTAAAAAACAAACTTGTAGTTGAAAAACATGTTCTCCATACATCGATATACCTACGCCACGATCAATTCTCCAACTGCAAATGTAAGTTTGTAATCGAAAAACAAAAGTGATATACTACAAATTAACACTTTTCGGACTTTTTTATTTGTTGAGCTCAAATCAAAGTTCATGATTCTAGGTCAACGGGAAGTACCCTATAGGTTTTGATTTATTTGGAGTATCAAAATATGTCGCAGTAAAAAAGAAGCTTGATTTTTTTTTAGAGCTCTATGGTAGATCTGCGTATTTGATATAGATTTCAACTTAATTAATACTTCCATGCGTTCGTGAGAAGAAGGGTCTTGACAAACGGACGGACGGACAACGAAGTGATCCTTTATGGGTTCCGTTTTTTACTGTTGACGTACGGAACCGAAATGAAAGGGCCATTCAACAAACATTCGATATTTTTTTTTTAATCATGCCCTGGAATGTGAGGTGTTATTGTCTAGAAATCATCGAATAGAGTACAAATATAAATATAATTTAATAGAATAGAGCAGTGATAGCCTAGTGGTGTGACCGTCGGACTGCGAAGTCATAAGTCTCGAGTTCGAGCCCAAGGCACGCACCTCTGACTTTTCGGATTCATGTGCGTATTGTATAATTATCACTTGCTTCAAAAACGGTGAAGGAAAACATCGTGAGGAAACCGGCATGCCTGAGAGATATTTCTCAACGGCATGTGAAGCCAAATCAGAGGCCCATGGGCGGCTTTAAAACTCTGACACCAGGTTAGTCACTAACCACACGAAAAGAAGAAGAATATAAATATAAGTAATTTTTTTCTTCAAAAATTATGAAAAAGAAGCCGCTATAGTTGTCAGTTTTAGACCATTTTTGTACGAGTTCTATCGCAACAATTAAATAAGTTAGGAATTTGAAACTTCTGTATATGTATCACTATATTATCACATAATATTATTATTTTTATACAAGCTTAGTTTTTGTTTACCCTAAACCACTTAAGGGGTCATTGTACTCATCATTATGAACAACTTTCACTATGGGCCCACCGCAGAAATCGCAAAAAATAATAAACTGTTCTCTACATTTATGTTCGCATAGTTCGTCGAAATGTAGGGAAAAACTGTTTTTTTTTTCGAGATTTCAGCGTTGCTCCCATAGTGAAAGTTGTTCATAATGATGAGTACAATGACCCCTAAAGAGATAAGCAAAAACTAAGGTTGTATATGTACTGTATTTTATCAACAAATAAAAAAACCCCGATTTTTATGGTATTTTATTCCAATAAGGGCGATTTTCCGCAACTGCAAAAAAAACTTTATAATTCACTGTATCATTATGATTAACAATTTATGCTTGCGATTTTTTTAAATCTTAAGATTAAAAAAAACATCGTTTAGAATTTTCATCAGGCTAGGTGTGGGATGTGTAGCTGTCCGTGGTCGTCGGCCGTGTGGGCTGATACGCGTGCGTCCGCAATATCGAAACCGTGGAAAGATGTCGTGCGTGGTCGTGCGCCATTCGGGCTGGTGCGCGTGCGTGCGCAATATAGCGCACCGTGGGAAGACCTCGGTGCGCGGTGCGTGGTCGTGCGCCGTGTGGGCTGGTGCGCGTGCGTGCGCAATATCGCGCACCGTGGGAACCCGCCTTAACATGTGCCGTATTTGACTATATGCATTCGAACACAAAGCAAAAAATTGTGAATGGTGACATCATCATCCGCCTAACCTTTTTCCAACTATGTTGGGGTCGGCTTCCAGTCTAACCGGATGCAGCTGAATACCAGTATTTTACATGGAGCGATTGCCTACCTGAATGATGACCCCATACGACGTAAAAAATAAAATATTATATCTTAGATATAGTAAAAGTTTTCATAAACCCTTTGATTAATATTGATAGCCGTACTTTTCTTTTATCAATGAAAAAGTAATATCTGAACTTTTAAGTTTTCTTCAAGTTGCAGTGATTGAACTAAGAATATTCTCAATCTCAATGTTACTATTGATCTTTGGCCAACCGAGCGAGCAGCAGATGTTGCTTAGAAACTTTACTGGCTGCATTCTTTACAACCGAGTTCTGCTAGTATTGAAAACAAATCCTTGCATTCAATAATTAAATGAAATAATAAACTTATCAGAATGAAAAGCTTAGCATGGAAAATATACTTATCTCGCTAATTCTTTTATGGGCGGTATAAACTTAATTCACGATTCTAATCATTCAGCAGTTTGTAATGCTCTGAATACCTACTAAGGCAATAGGGAAGATGACAGATGAAAAAAAAAAAAAATTGACCGTTTTTGAGATTATAAAAAAATATTGGACACGTATTTTTTCTTTTTCTACGTAATCTAAAGATTACGGCGATACATTGAGGTAAAATGTGCCATGACGTCACGAGTATGTAGATTTTATACATACTAGTGACGTAGCGACCCCCACTCCCCAACTTAAAATGCGTTTTATCTAAGTAATTTTTTATTAATATGATAAAGCAAAAGATACGTGTCTAATATTTTTTTATTATCTGACTGACGGACTAATTAGTCTTTTTTTTTTTTTACCCAGGCATCATCCCTATTGTACAAAAATGGACTGTAAGTTTATATCTAAACGATAAAAATAACTGACAAAAAACGGCTTGGCAATTCATTTCACGCGTTTATCCCTATTCCCCCTCCGGCAATTGCTGTTTTTCTCCTAAAATTAATTCTATTCTGTAAGCCAGCTATTTCTACTGTTTTGAGGCTGAAACATTCTGTTATTTCAAGTGCGTTGTTATGAGAAAAAGAGGTCATAATTCGCTAAAAGCTTTGGTCCTACAAAGAACCAATTTTTGACACGTGTCTAAAGAAATAATGTTGACCTTTTCGTTCATTCTGACCTTTAAGAACGGGTTGCTTGTTAGACGCTGTAATCTGCCCTTTAACGATTGTCTTGAAACTGTCTCTATCTAGGTTTGTAGGGGATACAGACAGTTAAGTGTCTTTTTAATATTATTTCTGCAGTTACGGACAGTATAAAATTGTTGCTTCGTTCTTTAAAGGAAAAGAGCAATTTGATTTTGCAGCGCATTGCAATGCAATCATTTAATGAACTAGAAGCTATGAGTGTGCTTGAAAAGCAGGTAATATATGTACTTAAATAGTGCCTCAGAATGACTTGTTTGATTTTGCTTGCTACAACTTGCTTCTGTATTGAGAAGGCGGCGGACCTATATTAGTTAAAACCAGGGTTGATAAAAATCATGATTTTTATAAAAAAATCAAAATAATCTGATTTATTTGATTTAAATCGGATTAATTGGATTTAAATCGGATTTTTTTGATTATTTCTGTCACACATGTCTCTAAATGGTTTTTTCATTCTCGCTACTAAGCCCATTAATTCCTTCTTACAACGTTTACACACCGCTTTGTTAAACTTGCCGCAAGTGAACTTTTTTCATCGAAATAAATCCATTCAGCATCTTTTTTCCTTCCAGACATCTTGTTGTATTCACTTTTATTAATCAATCCCGAATGACCGCGCCAAAGACTAAACGGATGAATTCAGTCACGAGTTTAAATTTCGGAGAACCTCCGAACGGTGTAGTTAAACAGCATTGGACACGTGTGTGCGCGCCGTAGTTTATGTCGGGGGAAGTCCCTTGACACATTTTGGCTGATTTGGTCGAAGTAAAAAAATATTGATTTAAATAATTGATTTTTATAAAAAAATCACTTGATTTTAATCGCGATTTAAATCACTGATTTAAATCATACTACCCTGGTTTTGCCCAAACCCACAATATATGATACTAAAAGAGATACTACTAGCTACATTATTCTTGCTAAAGTTCAAGTCATCTTACAAATCAAAGCCTTCAACAAACTTAACAAGAACTGTTACCTAAATGCCAATCGAACTACAGACAAGATTTCAGACCAAGGGCTCTTTATATTTAGCCCAGCTTAGCTATCTAGGGCATCGAATATCTTGCAGGTAGGTGTTCGACGTGGGATGTTGAAGTAATTGCTGGTTTCCTTGTGCTAACATTGTTATTAGCGCCCGTATCTAAATGTTTCGTTCCAAGTAAATGCCGCTCTGTGATTTGAATATTAAATGGAAGTCTTGTTTAATCATTCCTATGCTAAAGTTGACCTGTTTGTTCACAAAAGGAAGGATTGTTAACCAGGAACGTGTCGTGTACGCCTTTGAAGAAAATGAGGCAATTTCTATTAGAATTATGTGAATTAATTAGTGAAGGTAATTCTTAAGTCATTGAGATCAAATGAATGCCACATTACTACAATTGTAGGCAATGTAAGTATTCTAGAAATAATATACGTACTAAGGGCTGATTACCAACAATGAATATTAACGCGACCAGCATTTCTAAAACGCATGAGCTGCCAGTGTCAAAATTGTTATGGAATATTGTACTCTGACAGGTTTTGAACGCGTTTAGATGTTCTGAACGCGTTCAATTTCAATGGTGAAATCCGCACTACGTATCTAAATTAACAGGTTACTTATTACAAAGGTACCAAGTTCCTAAAGTTTTAATAACTAGCTCTACTGTCCGCGGCTTTGCCCGCCTGGACCCTAAAACTTTTTCTAAAATAAAAGTAACCTAAGTTACTGCTTATAACATCAGCTGCTGTCTGCCAGTCCCGTTAAAATAAGCCCAGCCGTTTCGGAGATCAGCCGGAACAAACAAACAGACATACTTACAGAAAATGTAAAAACAATTTATTTTTGTGTACCGTACACACGGCTACACATCAAGCTATACATTTCCAGTTTATGCTGATCTAGCATTAAATAGGATTTCCGTACAATGCGAGGTCAGCTTATACTGGAAATGTATAGCTTGATGTGTAGCCGTGTGTACCTATAAACTTTCGCATTTAGTAAAAAGCTTTTATTTTGACATTACAAACAGACTGTTAAGATGTATAGTTGTTGGTATTGCTGACGAAATATTATGAGAAAAATCGTAAACAAGTAAACACGAATGTGTGTTACAAAAAAGTTATGATAGTTTTAGATATTTGTTTTTGATGATGCGAGCACATCTTCACTCATGTAATTGATCTGTCTTTCCGCCTGATGCTAGGGAGGGATTGACACTGTTGACAGCTCATTTCACTTAAGGTTTCATAGTGACATTTTTACGTAACGAATCGGCAGGGACAATTAGTATAATTTCTAATGTCATTGAAACTCATATGGCATGTTCTCTGCTATTTCCATTAAACATATATGTACATCCTATTCTATCCTATTATTAAATGAGCAATATTTATATATTTGTAATCACGTTCTGGGAAACGGTTCTCACGATTTTGATGAAGGTTGCAATATTGGGGTTTACGGGGGCGAAAAATCGATCTAGCTAGGTCTTATATCTGGGAAAATTCGTTTTCTCTATTTCCATCCGAGCAGAGCTCAATCGCCCAGGTACTTTAAATAAACGAGGGTGTTCACTATGATAGACGGTTTCCGATACCCAACAGTCGCCCCAATTCTATTTTGATTGATGATAACGTTGTATGCATTAACGCAGATCATTGATATGGCGACGTAAAACATTATGCTCGATGTAAAGATATGATTATTGGGTACCTTTATAGACGGTTGTATTAGACAAGGATTTGTTGTTGTAATCGATTAAGGTTATACGTGAAATAATCCTACTAATATTAGAAACGCGAAATTTTGTGAGGATGGATGGATGTTTGTAACTCACACGCAAAACTACTGAACGGATTTGGATGAAATTTGGTACACAGATAGTTTATAACCTGGGTTAATACAATACATCCATAGGATACTTTTTATCCCGATATTCCCGCGGGATCGAGACTAATGCTTGTGAAACCGCGGGGCGCTGCGAGTAGGTACTTACAATACAGACGAATATCGAATCGTGCTGAATGACGTGCAATTGGAGAGCCCTATGTCCAGCATTGGACTGCTGTAGGCTGATGATGATAGACGAATATAATAGTCTGCAGACGAAATTTTCGCGAACATAAGTAATTTATTTTGATAGCTTTAAAAATATATTCTCCACATTAAGACCAAGCACGTTAAAGACAATTTCCACGCAAACTCCACCCCCATGCACCCCGCCACTCCACTATATGCGAAACGCTACCCCATCAGTAATAAAGTTGAATATCGCGTGCGCTCTTTGATCGTGTTCGAGCACGAAACTAAATGTTTCGTTTTAATTCTTATTTCGTTTATAACTAAAGTAATAATTGATCTAGAGAAAAAGTATCTTGTGGCTGGATAATAAACTATATTTTCTTACTGTGGGTACTTATTTTAAACATAAAAGCAGAGTAATCTTGAATTTCTTTAAATAATTTTAAAAGATATGTGCAAATGATATTAAAAAAAAAAAAAAAAATATCGAGCGAAAGTGTTACAATTACGTAACCGTCTTGTACATGGCAAGACAAAGATCCAATAAATCATATACTAAAGTTCCATTTGGATTATATTACTGTTTCAGAATATTAATGCAAATTAACATACAATTTAGGGTGCCTCCTCGTAACTGCCAACTTACTGCCATTACTTTTAAACTCCATCCCTATTGTACCTAATATCTCTCCTCGGATCCATTTAGCTTTATTTTCATAAAAACAAGATAACTTCTGTCTCAAATTCATCTCCCAAAAGACTTCTCATTATCCAACGCTGTCTTAAATTGTAATATGATTTTCAAGAGTTCATATTATCTAAGAGAACCAAATTGGGATATTACGAAAAACCGGATCGATTTCAAAGATTTGATTCACAAGCGTAAATTGTATCTACTGTTATCTCAGGTAATTGGAAACTGAGAACGGTGACAGAAGATTTAGGGTTACTGTCGAAATAAACCAAAGAGTGGGAAATATTTGATACGTATCTGCAAAAAAAAATACATCGGATGTTGTTATAGGTCACATTATCGCTGTGTCAAATGTTGAATCGTATATTTTGCACAATGATATTACTCTACAGTGGTCTGGTTTCCGCACAATGGACCAGCAATTTGTCATTCCTGTGTGGAAATGGAACACAGATCTTTTAAGGCTTGATAAAGCTCTGTACCCTGCCTTGAATTCTGAAGTAATGGATGAAGGCGGTTCCATTAAACCGATCTACATAATCCCTGCTCAAATTGAGGACGAAACGCCAACTACTGCGAATTAGTTTGATCGTTTCTATGATGAGAAGGTCCCAATATATCTTCAAAACCAATAGGTACTTATGTACCACTAACTTATTTAATTAAACTTGGATTGGGATGGAGGGACAGCATTGCGAAATTGGTACATCGACTCTCGGCAAACAATTTTTTAGTTTGCTCCCGAACTTTTTGATTCGCTCCCGGATAACTCGTGACTCGTAAAAAATAACTTTCGGAGATACTTTTGTGGCTTTCATTTTTTTGCTTATAATGTTCTGGGCGCAATATTTTTATCCCACAAAATGAAATGTATGATAAAAAGTTGTGTGGAATTAGATATTGCGCTCAGGTACGTACGAGCTATCGAAAACGTAAGATTATACCCGTAAGGTATAATCTTACGTTTTTGATAGCTCTTGATGAGATATATTTTCCGAAACCAAGCTAAGATTCATCGAAGCAAGAATATATTGGATGGATGGTTTGTTATTAAGAGCGTTTATTCTGATGGTGGGCAACGTCGGAAATAGATGTCAAATATTTTGATTAATTTGTCAATATTACTGTGTGGAAATAAAAAATGTGGCTAACCAGCGAACTAGAATATTGATTATGAAATGCAGTAATTAATATCGTAACACTGAATGTTTAGTTTTAGATGTAAAAAAACTATTTGGAAATTTTCCAAATGCGTTTTTTACACCTAAAATGGGTACAACAACAAATTCAATGTTATAATTGCAATTCATTATTAATATTCTAGTTCGCTAGTTAGCCACATTTCTTATTTCTATTCAGTAAAGGCTTGTGCAGACCAGCGCGACTTGTCGCGCGACGCGACACGAACAGTACGATTTCTAAGAAAACTTCACAGTATAACAATAACCGGTGTCGCGTCGCGCGACAAGTCGCGCTGGTCTGCACAAGCCTTTATACTCGTATTGCTATAAGAATCAAAACAGGTAAATATTTGACAGTTATTTGCGACGTTGCCAACTTTTAGGATACACCCTCTTAAGTTATACTCTTCCATCGATTTGCATTACATATGTATCATACATATGTTCTCATCCATATTCTCACAATCTTTTAATACATTCCGAGTATCATCATCATCATCTCCCTAGACTTTTCCCATCTATGTTGGGGTCGGCTTCCAGTCTAACCGGATGCAGCTGAATACCAGTATTTTACATGGAGTCTCCCTATCTGACCTCCACAACCCAGTTACTGGGTAACATGATACCCCAACAATACATTCCGAATAGTATTGTCAAAGATCTAAATTCCACCTAGCCAATCGGCTTTCAGTCTACAAAACCGCATAAATCTTCGTTATATCGATAGCTAAAAATAAAATTTGCCCAATCTCAATTTACGAACAACGGATTTTGTTGACTTTGTTAAGCGGGAAGCACCCTTCAACTCGCATGTTCCTAACTTCTGGAGTGCTTTACCAGTTCAACCAACTTCCGCATCGATGGTTCAGTTGTTGAACTAAGTCTTTCATAATTGATTTCTCGAACAAACAATAAATTGAATGATTTTCATTATATAGGTCTGTTTTAGGTAAAATGGTTTTAAACCGGATTTATATTACTGTTTTGTGTCGTGTCGTGACGCCTTCTAACGCAGTGTTAGGCAATCAAAACTTGTTGTGATTTGACGTAGTCCTAAGCATTTTGTTTGATTGGTGTATCCGGCGTCACGACACAACACGACACAGTAATGTGTCGGAGGCTGTATGCTTGTTCTCCAGAAAATTTAAGTGGTCCTAATGGTTGTCTGCTTTTCGAAATTTTGATCATAAGTTATGAAAGACGAAGATCTTAGGTGATGCTATAAACTGATGAGTCAACTTTATCTTTAAATCGTAATTTAACTAAAATTGGTATTTTAGACATTAGCTGTCAATTTCGAACTTATTATAGTATAGTGAATTCAGTTATCAAAGCCTACTTTTTCTATTATTAAGTCTTTTGACCATTTCCTAGAGCGTGTATGATTAATTGATATTATCGGTAATTTCAATAAAATTTATGTTTTTTTTTTTTTTCAGTTGTGCGGTTGAGGCGAGTTCAGCACAATGGGGAAGCTGTTGTCAAAAATCTTCGGTAACAAGGAGATGAGGATATTGATGCTGGGCCTCGATGCTGCCGGAAAGACTAGTATCCTTTGTCAAAAATAATCATTGTTTTCAACAGGAGTAATGAAAAGTAATTACGTCGAGACTATTAATACTATACACATGAGTCTGTCCAGTAACTTAAATAAGCAAAGTACTGTTTTATACGCTATACGTTATTTTTTTTTTATTCAGCATTAGACATAAAGGCTGATTTTATAATATGGTATTGATTCCAGGATTAATATTATAAAGATGTACAGTTTGGATGTGGGAGGTAATCTCCGAGATAACTAATCCGATTTAAAAAAATCGTTCGAAGATAGAAAGCTACGCCTATTGCCGAGTAGGTACTATAGAATATATTTTATGTTAAAACACACGGAAGATATCGGGGACACAAGCTAGTCTTTTATACAAGGTTTTTTTTTATATACGTATACATACCTAATGAGACCATGTCAAAGAATCAACTAGCATACCATTTATTTTTAATGATAAGTGGTCTTAAAAAAAAAAACAAATAATCGTGACTTAGTCGAATTATTATGAATAAAAAATAAAAAAAACGCCAGTTGATTCTTTGAATGGTCTCATTCATACCCTAGAGTTATGGGATATTAATAAAACACCTTGTATATTGGAATAGAGCAGTCGCTGGTCTTTCTGTATATATTTTCGTGGTTTCATACTACAGCCACAACTATCTGGTGATTTGTAACCTCAATACTGTAACGTTCTTAGTTACATGAAGCGTGTTTATGGCGTTATAAATGGGGAGTATCGATGGCGCCATAAAATAGGAACGTAGCCATTAAACAGCTAAAGCTTGCATCCAAATGTTTACTGTACAAGATATTACTTTCGTTTCTCTGCTGTATTTATTTATGGGCAAAGGGAAACACTCCAAAGTAAGTCATTTTTACTTATTTTATAAGAATATAAAGCCGCCTTAAATAATTTATATTTAGTATAATGTAATGAATTTTAATAATTAGAATCAATATTATATTATGTAATTTAATCATTTGATATGAAAAATTTGCAGTGCCCTTACAGGATGCTTGTCTTAATACTGTGTCATTAAATTTTAATGCAAGCCTACTAACCAGTGTTTTATATGTTAGCAAATATATAAATAAATAAACTACGGGTCCTCCTAGGATTAAATGAGAACATTATAGGCTTATTTTATATCCTATAAGGATCAATACCATCCCCGATATCGTCCGCGTGTTTTAACATAAAATATATTCTATGGTACTCGGCAATAGCGTAGCTTTCTATCTTTGAACGAATTTTTGAAATCGGATTAGTTATTTCGGAGATTACCTCCCACATTCAAACTTACTAACTGTACATCTTTATAATATTAGTACCCATAGAAGAGTCAAGCAGACAAGAAGTATATGCTGATTTACAGTGGTCCAGTATCTGATAATTCTTGTGCTGGAATTTAAGAGATACTTGATCGATATTTGACCAATATTAAAAACTTTTGAATCCGGTCCAGAATGTAATATTCAGCGCTAGAATAATGAGATACTGTAAAACGCAATAGACGTATATTTAGTAACCTACTCCGATTAACTGTTCTTAAAGAGTCAAAAAAAAACCCTGTAAGAAATCTACACGTGTTTCACCTCTCAGCGAGGTTTCCGCAGGATGACGATTGACTTGAGATACTGTACTAATCCGCATTTACTTCTTTTATTTTGGTTATTTTCTCAAGCAAAACGACTACACCTTTTGTTTATAACTTTATTGTGACACCACCATGATGAAAGAACAGTAATTCCTTAAAATAAATTTCAGCTATTTTATATAAATTAAAATTAGGTCAGTCAGTCACAACGATACCTACGGTCGGTTTCAACGTAGAAACTGTTACGTATAAAAACGTTAAATTCAACGTTTGGGATGTTGGGGGGCAGGACAAAATACGTCCATTATGGAGGCATTACTATACAGGTGTGTATTATTTTACGTTTATTTTAATAGATTCCTAGCTAAAGATTGTCTCGTTGGTGTAGTGGTCGTTTAGGGGTATGAGGAACAGGGTGTAAAGTTCACTCATCCACCATAGAAAAGGGAGGATCCTCTGACCAGGCGGGGGTCGTGTCTGGCGGGCAACTGCCCAGAGGATGAAGTTGGGAGCTTGTATATTTATGCCCATCGCGCGGTAAACTCTAATTGCGCGATGCAGGATTTGTGTGACGTCAGGTCTTTGATGCGTAGTTCGCATGTAGCGATGTAGATGCCGCTACAGTCGCACGCGTTACTGCTTGGCATGAGGTCCTGGGTTCAATTCCCGGGTCGGGCAAAGTGTATTGGGTTTTTCCATCTGGGATTCCTCAGTAGCGGCCCGGGGTCTGGATTTGTGCCCGGTTGATGGCAATAGGCTCGCCCCCTATTACATAGGATTTAAACATAGCTGGCGAAATGTGGGTGTACCTATTATAGGTACACCTCTGCCTAACCATTCAGGAAAAAAGCGTGATGTTATGTTATGTAGTAACTAAAGACACTATTTACACGATGCAAGTTACTTGCCTGTGGCATATAATAAAATTGAAACAGCAAATGACTAGTCGCATCGTCTAAACATTATTTAGACGATGCGACTTTTTTTGTTGCTTCAACATAGGTATGGTATTCCAAAGGCAATTCAATCGCAAATCGAAAGTACAGTACATTTACTTTCTTAATTTCCCTCGGCAAACTTCGTGTTTCGTAAGTCATAGGATTTCTATAATTTGCCCTTTGCACTTGTACGTACATACCGCTGCGCCCGCGTTGCCGTCAACCATAATTACCGAATATAAAGAGCAACTGATAGTAATCCGACGACTGACGAAACACGAAGTTTGCCGAGGAACATTAATAAAATTGTTGTACTGTACCTACATGTCTATCATGCGTTTCTATGGTGGGAATGTTTTCAAGATTAACATTCAAGAGGCAAGCTAGATGATGAACACAAGAGGTAGCCCACTTTTAATCATGGCAATGGAACCCAGTTTCATTATCGCAAATAAAAGTCAGCCAGCAAACGACAATTTATTGGACAGGGTGTGTGTACACACGGCTACACATCAATCTATACATTTCCAGTATAAGCTGGCCTCGCATTTTACGGAAATCCTATACAATGCGAGATCAGCATAAGTGGAAATGTATAGCTTGATGTGGAGCCGTGTGTACTATCGAAGAACTTCATATCTAAGCAGTTTGAAAACAAAATCCCGACAACATTAACACATCTGTTACCGCCCCGGTTCTATAGCGGCCGAGTGTTGCAAGCAAAAATAGTCCTTACGGTGTATAGATATAAACTTCTTCGATGGTACATAGTCAGCCTATTAAGTTCCCACTGCTGGGAAACAGGTCTCCTCCGTAATGGAGGCCGTAATCCACCACGAGGTCCCAGTGCGGGTTGGTGAATGACACATGTCTTCGAATTTTCGGTTCTAGGACATGCCGGTTTCCTCACGATGTTTTCTGCCACCGTTTTGAGAGCAGTGGTGATTAAATAAATTAAACAAAGTAAAGCGCCTGCTTGGGTTCGTACCCACTACCTATAACTTGTCAGTCGAAGCCACTGGGCCATCACTTGTGTGTGTACTACTAGAATGTACCGATGTTACTTCAATAATAGCCGTGTGAAATTCCATAGAATGGGACCAGTGATAGCCAAGTGGTGTGACCGTCAGACTGCCAAGTCATAGGACTCGAGTTCGAACCCAAGGCACGCACATCTGACTTTTCGGATTCATTATCACTTGCTTCAAAAATGGTTAAGGAAAACATCGTGAGGAACCGGCGTGCCTGAAAGATATTTTTCGACGGCATGTGAAGTCAAGTCAGAGGCCCTTGGCCGGCTTTAAAACTCGACACCAGGTTAGTCACAAACCACACGAAAAGAAGAAGACTTCAATAAATGTGGCCAAAAAATTGGTGATAATTGCGGTCGTTATTATAATAGTATCAATCATTATGAAGCGGGTACCTTGACAAAATCCCAAGTAACCTTTTGGTCTTGGGAATAAACATTCCAGTTCACTCCAGAATCTGTCTCAAAATACTAAAAATCCTCATTCAAATTTTCCAGGGACTCAGGGTCTAATATTCGTGGTGGACTGCGCGGATCGGGACCGTATCGACGAGGCTCGCCAGGAACTGCACCGGATCATCAACGACAGGGAGATGCGTGACGCGATCATACTCATCTTCGCTAACAAACAGGATTTGCCTGACGGTATGTTATTAAAGCTATAAGGAATTTCTCAGTAACAGCCCGGAGTTTGGAAGTTGGCGGTGTGATACCCTCGTGCCTCGGTAAGCACGTTAAGCCGTTGGTACTGCGCCAGATCTCTCTCCGGTCGTGTCGGATTGCCGTCCCATCGGACTATGAGAGTGAGGGAAGAGAGAGTGCACCTGTGTCTGCGCACACACCTGTGCACTATAATATCTCCCGCGTAGATGGCTAGTCTCCGCTGAGATTTGCTGCTATGGCCGAAATTCGGTCCGGAAGACTATTATTTATTATAGAAGTGGCGGCATCTACAACGCCACATGCGAACTACGCATCACACTGACGGCACAACAAATCATGCTTCGCGCAAGCTGAGTTACCCGCCCGACGAGTTTATATACAACGTCCCGATATCAATCGTCAGGCAGTTGCCCACAGACATAACACCCGTTTAGTCGGAGGATCCTAGTATGAGTGAACTTTACACCCTGTTCCTCATATCTCTATAAAGACATTAGAACTTTCACACTACACAAGTCGCAATATAGCGTGTAATTGAAATAACTGAAACTTAAAAAAGGGGTCATTGTACTCATAATTATGAACAACTTTTACTATGGAATCAAACCTGAAATCGCGAATAACAAATCAGCGGACATTTTCGACATTTTGTCAAGTTACGCGAACTTAAATGTGTGGAACACCTGATTTTTTTCGCGATTACTGTTTGTTTCCGTAGTAAAAGTGGTAGTCCGTTCATAATTATGAGTATAATGACCCCTTTTCAGGTTTATAGTTATTTTAATTACACCTTTTAATATGTAACACGACTTGTATCAAGAACATGTATTAACCGATAACTAGTGCCAAAACCGTGTGCCCCAGTGCCGATGAGTCTTTACTCTTACAGAAGTTGTAGTGGTTTGATATAATAAAGAAGTCTTACATCAAGTTTGGGAGAAGCCCACCACTCTTGTCCCAAAATTGTTGCAAGGCTTCTAGACTAAAAAGGTCGCGTATTGACTAGGCGACAAAATGTCCCAAGACATGCCTCGCTAAAAATGTCGCAGTGACATTATGTCGCGTGGGACACTCGTCCACAGACATGTCGAGCTAATTATTATTATTAATTAGTCTATAGTCTAATCTCTTCTCAGAGACAATCGATGTCAAAACCTTATCAAGAATTTTGGAAAATAAGGCGTTTGGAAAAAACGCGAAAGGAAAGTCCCAGCGCGTTAAAAAATCACACTGTTGGATTTTCAACTCTCGTCGCTAGTCGCGTCGCAGAGCGTTGAAAATCCAATGCACGAAAAAAAAACGCCGCGGGAAAAAATCGTGCGAACCTGGGCAAAAAAAAAACACCTGGGAAAAGAAACAGAAATCCTCTTCAAGTAGCAAAGAAATCTAGGGCATACCATTCCTCAGCTGCGAGAAATGGTGCTGATCTATTAATTAATTGTACGGCCAAAGGTCGCATTTAACCATTACTAGTACCAGGTTGCTGGCCGGGCCGTATTTGACCCTCATTTGACTCTTCAATTTTGCGCTAGTTAAAAAGCAGGTGCCCTGTTAAGTTTTATTTTAATTCCTAATTTAATCATTTAATTTACGCTATGATTCTTCACGTTTTTCCTGGGTTCGATGGCAAAGTGTTATCGGGTTTTTCCATCTGGAATTTCTCAGTAGCAGCCCGGAGTCTGGATTTGTGCCCGGTTGATGGTAATAGGCTCGTCCCCTTTTACATAGGACTCAAAACATAACTGGCGAAATGTAGGTGTACTGTAGGTACACCTCTACCGAACCCTTCGTTGAAAACTGGCGTGATGTTATGTATGTGTATTATTCACGATTTTAAAGAACTTTATAACTGGTGCAATATCGAACACTCGAAGTTCTAGTAGGTATCGTTTGAAATGGTAGAAAGACAAATTGCTTCAACTATTATTAGTACAATTGTTACGTACTTACGAGCAATCAAAATAATTACAGCACTTTCACAGTTATTTAACCTGTTACAGCAGCAACCCAACTGCAACCTTATTGTGACGGGAATAAAGATCACTATGAGTTTGACAGTGATGCAAAGTCAGGTTAAATTGGGGAGGCCTGCGACGACTTCATGAAACTATACTGTCCTTACACATTCTAACACAAACACAGCAAGAAAGTCCGTCCAGTTTTGTGAGGTATAGTTTTAAGTAAGTACAAGTCTACTGTAAATTATTTATAAATATTAAATAATTTTCCTCTGTAATTCCAGCAATGAAACCCCACGAGATACAAGAGAAGCTGGGGCTGACGCGCATCCGGGACCGCAACTGGTACGTGCAGCCGTCGTGCGCGACGTCCGGCGACGGACTGTACGAGGGGCTCACCTGGCTCACCAGCAACCATAAGTTATGAGCTGCAGAGTAGGCGGCCCGAGCGCCGCCGCGCCGACCACGGTATGTATCCAACTTACTCTCTAAGGCTCACTTGTACCACAAATCAGTAATTCGTTTAACACAGATTTACTTAAAACGTCAATCCGTCATCTTTAAAAAAATTATAGAAACATCGTTATGTTTCTACGTATGTAAACGTATTTTGTGGCACGTCATGCTCCCCAGTAACCCCATGACCTATTTATAAGTTTACTGGCTTTTGCCCGCGTGGATGTCGCAAAATATCCCATGAGAACGTACTACCGGGATTACATACCTAATAGCCGAGGAAAAGGTCATTGACTCGTACTGCCCGCGTTGCCGTCAACCATAATTATTTTGTTATTACGCGTAACTTTGAATCTGTGATATCTTTTAAACTATTGATTTAAATGATATGATGTCATTCATATCAAATGAACCAAGAATTCTCCATCATGATGCTATTGCACAACCTATTATTCAATCCTAGTGTGAGTGATAACAGGTAAAGGGAAATATTTATAGTTTTCCGTAAAATGTACCAATAGTTATGCGTAATTATTATTACACCGTGTTTTTACTATTATTTACTTTACAACACCTGACAATTTAGTGTGTGAAAAGCTTATACTTACACTTTGCTATGCATTTGTCTCAGGAGCTTAAATCAATAGCCCGAGAATTTTAAAATTGACATCACTAGTCATAGCTTGCATATTTAATGGTAAAAACAACAGTACAATTATTTTCACAATAAGCATCTACGTTAGTTTCTTCAGATTTTAACTTGGTGTTGCTGAAGAGATGCTCTACAGCAACATAAAAATGAAGTGTACTCTTAACCTTTAAAGGTACTTTTTTTTTAAAGAATGTTCTAATTGAGTACATATTGGGTACAAAAGTATTATAAACTTTAAATGGAAAAACAGGTGATGGGTTTGCTGAGGAGCATGGCGTTTTGTGGCGCGAGTGGGCCTAACTACTGTATACTAAACTCCAACGTTCGTGGAGGCTAAGATGTGGGAGCGAGATAACACGAGACTGTCCGAATTTTTTTACCGTTCTACTCGCACGGTTTATGAACGCATGCACAATATGCACATCGGTCGATAAATCTTGCAGACTATCAGACCTAACATGAAAAATTGTGCTTAGCTATCTTATGCTGACGTGGATGTGACGAGAAAGTGATCGGTTTTGTGTTGGTGGCTGCACCGCGTGTTGTACACTGCACTCACTTTTAATAATAATAATACCAGCCTGTAACTGTCCCACTGCAGGGCAAAGGCCTCTTCTCACACAGAGAAGGCACGAGCATTGATCACCACGCTTGCTCAAGACGGGTTGGTGATTTCAGACTTATATTAACTACAAGTCCAGGTTTCCTCACGATGTTTTCCTTCACCGATGTCAGTAATGTCCAAGATAAACTCAGAAAGTACATATGAATTGAAAAAGTCATATTGGTACTTGTCCGGATTTGAATCCACTACCTCGTGCATGAGAGGCGACGCCTTAACCACTGGGCCATCACGACACTCACTTTTGTTCATCTTAAAACTAGACCGTCATTGCTGCCACAGCTGTCTTCATCGCATTTGATACGACTTTCCAGTGAGTCGAGTCGGCTCAGTGAGGCTTGATGGGCCTATTCGAGAGACCTTTACTGACAAGCTCAAATTAATAAAGTCAAATCTGATGTTGACACTTTCGTTTGTAGATAATAGACATGCATTTCTAAGCAATTCGATTGTGATTTTAATCTGTTTTTCTCTAATTCCAGGTGAGGATGTCGATGCCATTTAATTTAAGTAAGCGCCCGTGTGCCGGAACAAGCAACGTCATTGTGAATACCAGTGTTGATTCTATATAATGGTTATACAGACAAAAACGCTCCAGTGAGGTGCGAGAGACTGTCCGTGTGAACACAACGTTAGATAGCAAGCAAGCGACCGCTTGTCACAAAATCAATTATTCCATATTTAAAAAAAGAAAAAACAAATTTAGAAAGTTTTGTTGTAACGATATTCGATTATTTTTTTATGTTATTTAAAGAATTATTACATAAAGTAAAATAATTTTTTTTATTTAGTTTAATGTTTACCTCCTTTGTATAGTAATGTAGAATGAAGTTTCTAATGCATTATTGTGGGTAATCGAGGACTATGTATGGATGGTCGCAATATTGTTTATTATGGATATTTACGTGATAGCTATGCACGCTGCGTAGGTCATTTGTATGAAGTGGCTTGACTATAGTTAGTATTTTCTGCTTAAAACATTTCAGACCAAGGGGTAACCGAAAATAATCAAAAAATCACAAATTGACGATTAAAAAGTGCCGATTACCCTTTGTTAATTTGTATATAAGGACATCGATTAAATTGACATGTTAATACATCACTATGTTATATTATAATTAATGGTTTTAAAATAATCTTGTATCCACTTTGATTAGTTCTGCACTAATTAAAATGTGAACACTATCCTATGACTAAATACGTGAAAATCTACTAACCCTTCATTTCTTTATTTCTTTCTTTGACATACCTTCATTTTTCAGAACAATAGTCAAGCCACCCACATACAAAAATGTACATATTAAAGCAATGTATGTACATATTGAAGAGTATTTTTATTACTGTCGCTGGTTGAATGTTGATTTTTGTATGCGAAATTTTTTAAGACAAAATCCACTATATGTATGTACGATGTATCGCTTTCAGCTTTCTATGTGATTATTTGGCGGGTGGTGTATGGGCGCTTTACTAAAATGCTGAGAACGATCTGTGTACATTATGCTAAATATTTTATACGTGTGGAATTTAAATCTGTATTGCGAGTGCATCAAGACAAAAACCTATTTTGCTGTCAGAGAATAACAGACAAATATTATTAGCACGTTCAGGCTTCAGACCGCTAGGTGTCTTAGGCTATTATCAAACTGCACTGGGCTCCGTCGCGTAGCACGGTGGAGTGTGATAATCGCCTTACGACCTGAGATTAAATACAGAAGTTCGGCAATGAATAGAAGTTAAAAATATAGGTAGTTTTTTAATTATCAGTCTTATTTCCAGGCTATTAAAGCATGCCTTAGTAAAGCGTCCAATATCGACCGTACCAGTAGTTAGTTCGGGGACCATCTGATTTTGTAAATACGGCTCTTGAATGGACCTTGAAATGAGATTTTTCTAGCGAATTATTTAATTTTTATAGCTTCATTTTGTGAGGGCTTTTGCCGAAAGGGTGACTTGCTTATACAAGGCTGATTATAGATGCAAACTCCGTTAGATTATCCAGGTTTGATTATTTAGGAGTAGATAAGAAATGGAGTGTAAAGAGGGCAGAGGCAGATGAGGAAAACATCGGCAACTATGCCAAGAGGCGCTTCTTTCTGATAAGAGTATTAACGGATACTCTTATCAGAAATTGCAATTAAACAATCACAAAACAAATTGCTTTGGTTTCGGTGCTTGAAGCGCAACACAAACTCGGCAAACTTTGAACAATAGCTTCAGTATTACCATTCAGAAAAATACTGAATATGTACCAAAAGTACACATAGACACACGAAAACGTACGACGTGTTGCCATTCTTCCGTGAAACGTGTTGCCAGTCTTCCGTGAAACGTGTCAGCATACGTACTTCCCGAGTTCACATTGACACTCCATTCTAAACTACTCCATGATTTTTAATTAATCAATGGTTAGTCGAAAAAGCTTGCGATATATTATGCAAAAAGTAAAGAAAGTACATAGATATAAAGCAATAAATAGATTTTCAAATAATACGATATAGAGATAGTAACATATATACCTACTTAACGCAAAACAGTTCAACGAAATTAGAAACTGCAAGTTGGAACATCGACCTTCCTTGATAATATTAGGAAATGACGTAATCAATATTGAATTACTAGATTTAGGGCACGTTTCACTATCATTGAATCTAATCAACAGATAAAACGGCGCGGTTTGGTAGACTTTCTTTAGAAGGGCCAGATCTACTTGTTTATCTTTCGATTAAAACTTTGGCTGTCCTAAGATAATTGGTAATCCTATCACCATACGTCCAATAATATTGCATTATGATGTTTTATGAGGTCATTTACAAATTTTAAGATAGCGAATTTTTCGTATTTTTTTTTTCGTATAACCATTTCATATAATTTTCAAAAATGCATTACATGTCACGCACGGACGTTATCGATACTGCCATTCACGAAAACGCGCCCCACTCTTCTTCCTAATCGCTTACAGTACAAGAGTGCAACATTCCGCTAGTGTTTTAGTAATTTCAATACCTAAGAGCGGGTAATTAGTTACACGACAAAACTAAAACACTAGCGGTATGTTGGTCACTTGTGCTGTAAGCGATTATGAAGCAGATCACTGCAGACCCACCGTACCCCTGGCCGTACCTCTGGTGGTACGGTGGGTATTTTAAAGTTAAACGATACCACCAGGTAATAGTGTTGTATCACTAGTTAAAACCACTTCACTGACAACAACAATTTAGTCATATATTCATTTAGTAATAAATTTGTAATTAGTTATTTCATTAAGTGCGCAATTTTTATAATGCGTGACCAATTGAAATTTCTTTATTTATAATTTGTACTGTACTTCAGTAATGAAATCATGGATGATTTGATCTTTTCACCTTTTTTTTGGAATCATCTCCAATGTATGAATATGCTCCAAATACTTTGAGTAATCGCATCAATGTCACAGAATTCTTGTTGACACTAATTTTGGAGTGAAACGCCTCTAAAATTTTGGTCGTTCCATGGCGTTCACCAAATACACTTATTACAGTAGATGAATGCGTCTTAAACCAATATGATTCTAAGTATTTTATACATTTTTCTATTTGTGCTATACCATCAGATTCAGATTTCACGTACTCAACACCATGTTGAATGTCGCAGTCAGGAAGAAGTGGCAAGGCACTGGCCAGGGCAACTATTCTTTGTCCTGGTTTATTTTTCGTACATCTAAAAGACTTCTCTTTCTTCCAAATGTTGCGAGTCCAATGGTAATAGCACCCTCGGAGTGTAATATTTGGGAATACTTTCAATATGGTGTTCATCGCTGCTCTTTCGTAGTCTGTGTGAACCTTGTGTGGGTTCCACTCGGGAATTTGAGACTATCATGTTAAACAAAACAATGTGACTTTTTTCTTTTCGGTCGATACGAGTAAGTGCGAATATAAGGGCTTCGCTTTAGTAGTTTCCACACCACTTCCCATATCACCATGAATATTATATAATTGTGAAAACGGTTCTGGGCAACTATAAAAAGTACCGTCAGCAAAATATTCCACAATATTACGAATTGCTTCTCGCGACTCTTTAGAGCAAAACACGGGTTTGCTTGTTTGACTCGTCACAAAAATTATGAAATTATGATACTGGACTGGAACTTCTATTTCACTCAAATCGTGGGATACACTTTTAGAAACTTGTGCACATTTGTTCCTAGCGTTCAGAAGAAAGTGCTTCAAGCCTTCATACCGAGGATATTTCCCAATCGTAAAATTCATCCCCATGTCTTTAAAATCTCTCTTTTTCGTGTCATATATTTGTTCAATAGGTTCAACCGAGGAAACCACAATTTTTCGCAAATTACACTTTTCCTTCAATATTTCATTACTCAATGGATCTACTGCACAGGTATGATCTTTATTTTTAATTTATTTATTATCCAAAAAAAAAATATTATGCAATATTTGGAATTATGCATTTCCCAAGTACCTAATTAATGAATGCGAGATACTTAACTCTTTATAATTTCCTGTCCGCCTAGTGTCAGCACAGCACTACGCTCACTTCATACAGTGGTATCGTTTAACTTTAAAATACCCACCGTACCACCAGAGGTACGGCCAGGGGTACGGTGGGTCTGCAGTGGAGCAGATTTGTGCGCATCTTCGTGGATGACACTATCTCTATAGTCTTCAGTGCATTACATGTAATGCATGGACAGTGAAAGTGTTAAGTTGACGGGTTATGGTAAAAGTTGTATGTATAATAGTCCTTAGTGTTAGCGTGCGCAAAATATGGTGGGGCTTGAGATGTTGATAATATACAGTACGTTTTTAGGATATTTCATATTTAGATAGGCATTGAAATCTGATTTCAAATATCATCTGTACTTGGGTTAGGCCATCGATTTATATCTCTGGTTTAGGGTTTCATAATAATAATAATACCACCAGCTAAAAATTAACCCAAACTGTTGCAAACAAAAGAGATGTAAGTAAAGCTGCGTCTTCGCTAGGCGACTTAAGCACGAGCCGAGCACTGCGGAGCACGATTTAGCGTAGTCAGGTGTGCTCGTTCAAGGTTTAGAAGTAGTTCGGCTACGCTATGAGAATTCAAGCTCTGCTTATGCTCGGTTCGCCTTGCCTAGGCGCAGCTTATGAAGTAGTGATTGGTTTGTTCCGCCCTCTAAAGTGCTATTGTAGGGATTCCTCGGATTCAGTGCGGATGAAGTATTGGAGTGGTAACGTTGGAATGAAAATGTACGTGAGACAATAGAATTAACAAAACGAGATCGTCTTGCGCCTCATTTCAACACTTGATCTAGGACGTTCTTCATAATTAGTCGTCTAGGAACACTTGTTAATCGAAATTAGCTCTTATTTCCAGGTCCATTGCCTACTTTTTCGGCAATCTTCACATTCTGTACTGATTTCTTGCCTACTTTTAGATGTCTTATTGAATTGTAATTGCGAGTAAACTACGATGAAAGCTATGTTTTCTTTTTCTGTTAAAACTCACCTATACTTTGTGATATAAATATATTTCATAGAACCTAAAGGTTGCTCCCTCACCAGGAGCACTCGCCTGTAATGTAACGTTCAGAGTCGAGCATTACATCAGTGAGGGAGGAGAACCGAGCATTACAGTGCGCAACCTGTGATGATACATTCCTCCAGCATTACAGTGCGCAATGTCTGTTTTAATATTTAATCAGAAATGTTGCATTACAGGCGAATGCTCGTCACTCAGAGAGACAGTATTGTAACGTACCTAATGCTCAAAATCAAATCTGTTGCAGGGGAATGCTCCCAGCGAGGGAGGACTTTTATGATTATTTACTAGAATATTCGAATGATCGATGGTAATACTCTCGAGACATGACAGTATACAATAGGTCATGATCTATCAACTTTAGAACTGATATACCTTTGATAATCAATTTTCATTTTAACTTAAAGTGCAATTAAAATTTCTAGCAACTATTTTGCACGGAGATGTAAAAATAATTATTATTTGTATGGTAATGTACCGCTGGGTTCATCGCGCAGGGAAGCGTTGGTAACAATTTAAAACCTATTGTATAATATTGTAGAAAGATAAATTCAATATAAATTCACCCTTGAAACATCTAGTTTTATTCCTACAAAATACAACTATCAAACGTAAAATGTCCAGAAATAACTATCAAAAGTAACTAAGTAGGAAAACCACAAAATTAAATAGAAATAATGTATACTTGAGTACAGACTTAGTTTGAAATAAATTATAAATCAATTTTTCTGAATAAAATCACTCATAATCCAGTACATATACATAAAAATTCTACCAATTTTCTTCCTTGAGAGTCGCATCAGCCTTGTCATTTTTCGGCGTGCTTTCGAGCCAATAGTAATTTTTCGATTAAACTTCATTAATTATTAAGTTCCTTCTAATTTGAACTTTAAGCCATAATGATAATATCGAATCTAACTGATACTGCTTTCTTCTGTGGAGGCGGGGGTGAAGGAGGAATCTGCTGTGACGTCATCGTAGCGTGGGGGAAGGATAATTTGTAGTTCTTCGTTGAGTTGCACTTCTTCGTCTGGAACTGCGTCATCGGGGACACGAGTATCATAGTCTTCTTGAGTCAATATGCCACTGAAATGAGAAGCAATCTTATTGACATGAATAAAATCTAACAGTGGTGACGGAAATCTCGAGAATCACTAAAAATAAAGAAAATACATTTATTTAGCACAGGCTAAGAGGCACACAACACAACATAATTATTGTACTACAAATAAAAACCTAATTAAAAAAGAAAAAAAAAACAAATAAAAAGTGTAGTGCGTTCTAAGATATTAGCAGGAAAGTGTCCCTCGCGGCTGCACCAAATAGGCCTAGTTCAGCAAAAATGCCAGACAACTAACGTGAGTAAGTGCTTGACGCTGGTTTTCAACTAGACCTAACTACTTGACTAATGAACCTATAATGTTTCCACTACTCAGATACAGGCCTCCACTTTGTGAGAGGGAGTGGGCCATGAATCTATGATTCACCACGCAGACCCAGAGCTGGTGGGTGTCACATATCTTCCGAATTTTTGGTCCGAGGACATGCCGGTTTCCTCACGTTGTTTTCCTTCACCGTTTTGAGAACAGTGGTAATGTTAATGAATTACACAGTGAAGTGTTTACCTGGGTTCGAACCCAAAGTCTACGACTAGACTACCTCTGTCCCCTCGATGTGTGTCTTATCTTTTTACGGGCTTACCGAAACCAACACAATATGAGAATGAAAAGCTAGGAACACATGTGCAACACTCACTCCGGCTGATCACAGGCTTTAGCGCCGGCTAGGACGGAGGTATACAATCTTGCGCGAGCGCCATGCAGTCTCATACCATCCGGTATGTCCTCGGGGCCACCCCCCGATCGGCTCTCTAGAATAGGATGCACTGGGATTGCATCGTTACCTGTAATTAAATACCATTGTAATATTTTGGTAGCTTATTACCTACCAAAATGGCGGCGTCCTCAATAATGCACTTATTTATCGAAGGCTAGGTTATTACATGGTGGTGGGAATTTATTTAACGTTACACTATATTCGGCGTTCGGGTCGTGCACATGTAAAAGGAAAGAAGGTAAGTACTACTTATAAGACGATTTAAAAAATCGTTGCTTGCAGTTGCAGTCCTCTGTATAAAATAGAAAAAAATATACAAAGTAGACTTGCATTTCATTTTGAAAAATAATAAAAAGAATCGCAAGGTACGGTTTAAAAAAATCGTTTGTCATACTTACCTATGAACAATCGAACTTGCTAAATGTAAAAAAAGTCAAACTTTTTACAAAAAAAAAAAAAACAACCGCCTTCCAAAAAAACACTTGGTACAAAGTGCAAAAAACGAAAATTCAAAACCAGACACTGATTTCCGAAATTAAAGTAATTTTTCACTTTTTAGTTGTGGTACCTACCCCACAGAAATTCGAATACCACTACCTGCTATGTTGACAGGAACTTATCATATCATCTATATAGACAAAGTGGGAAAAACACGTATTATTGAAGCTAACTCAAAAACTATTCAAGCAAAGTTAATAAAATTTATACGGGACCACACCTCGAGAGCATACCCTTTCAAATCAAATAATTTTCAAAACTGGCCCACAATATTGACGGAGAAATCGGTGAAATGACACTGATCAAAAGGGTTAACATGGATCAAAACATGTACGCACCCTCGTCTGGTCTGCAGATTTCTTTGGCTTCAATTTTATCTTTTTCTTGACCACTCTCATCGGGTGGCAGTGGCGTTTTTGCTTTTTCCTCTAGAAAGTCTGAAATTGATGTTAAAATTTAATACCTACCTAAAAATACACCTAAATACTCGAATGATTAAGTAAAGACCACACCATCATTTCTCATGGGTAGGTTCATAAATCATAAAAGGATCATAAAAGGCGACTAAGGAGAAACATCAACTTGTTTGCAATAGGTGCTGATTGTGTCAATAAAAATCTAAAGGCAGTCACACAGTGCCGGCGACAAGCACTGATCAGCTTTTGCCGAGCGGCACTCTTTTGTTTGCCGGCTCTTTGTGCGGCAACCCGGGCACCCCGTGGCTTGCCCGGCGGCAAAGCCGGAAGGCACTATGTGTATGGCCTTTACAGCCATATTCTAGCTGCTTCTATGGATACCGATTTTCCAATCCGTTTTATTCCATGGGTTATAGATGTATCCACCTAAGTATCTTCAAAATGCATAGCATAATTAGCATTACAGTGTCTTGTCACTGTGAGAGAGAATTGGCCGTAATTCATCACGTGGACCCAGTGCGGGTTGGTTGGTGGTTATCACATGATTTCGAATTTTTGGTTCTAAGAGACCCTGGTATCCTCAAGTTTTCCTTCGCCGTTTTAAGAGCCTTGTTGTTTTATGTTGTTTGCAAAGTTTTTAAGTTAAAAACACATTAAAACTTACCAGTTTTTGGCATCGTTTTGGGGGGTAAATCAGCGTACCCACGAAACAAGGTTTCCAGTTCATCAGGTGACATGCGACGCAGGTACGGAACACGCTTCAAGTCGGGACGGTGAAGACTCCTGAAGGAGTTTCGATGCTGACCAAAGACACAGATTATTAGTCGGTAAATAATGAACAGTGAGTGCAGTGCAGTGAGTCAGTGTGTGTGCAGTCTATTCTGAGACTTTGTTTTAGAACCGCCTCAACGAGTATTTATTTATTTATTATTCATTAAAACTTCATGCACATGTAAAAAAAGTACTGTACAAAGGCGGTGAGGTATTTTCTACCAGTCAACCTTAGGGTGATGCAGAGACAAATCATGGCACACAGAACAACGGCGACAGAATCTTGCTTATCGAACCCATCGTTCATCGAATCTCGCTTACTAAATATCCTCACGGCAGATTCCAAACCAGTGGATCATTTTTAATTTTGTATAGAAATCATCTAGGGAAGGTGTAGAGGTTTTATCCGTCTTCTACCGACTTATATCACACGATGGTCATCCTCGGCTGCTGTTAGAGACGGTATTGTAAACACTTTCCATATAAACGAGACCTGAGACGTTTTACTACCCACCGTTTACCTACTAATAGAAACCGAGTGCCCGTGACAATGCCTGTGACATTCGAATTTGCGCTCAGCGCTAATTGCGAAGGCCCGATATCAATAATAAGTAGGTCAAGGGTTAGTGGTCGTCAAACTCATTATCAATACTATAACGACTAAGATTTCATAAGAGAGCTAATCCTTGCTGTGTGCCCAAACTGTCTCAATACACTTTTTTAACTCCCATCCTATTTCACTCCAAAACGCTTCCTAAAATTGACTTGCTAGGAAGTAGGATGCCTTCATCATCGTCATCATATCGGCTGATAGTAATAAGCATGATGAAGGCATCTTACTTATTAACAAGCTGGAAAAACTTTGAAAGGTACAGTAAATGATTAATTTTCGATGTCCTGTTAATTTCTGGTGAAAATAATTCAGAAATAAATCTTTGAAATATAGTTCGAATTTTGAATGAAACTTGATATCTTGCTTACCTAATAACCGAAAGCCCGACCCCTGCGCGTACCTATTATTTACGCTCGCATTCATCGACATTTGTACAGAGCCGCGCTACGTACACCTACTTAGGCCAAAGAGCTGCATGTGGTTCGCAAGCCGCAATACCGACCACAGCTGGTCTAGGTAGGTAGAGTGCTACAAGGATCTGTTGGCACTTGAATGACGTTGACAGGGTGACGGTGTTGACGGTGAGCAATGGGTAGCTCGCCGTCCAATTGTTTGTGTTGGTCCATCAACCTATATGGTAAATATACCTTCAGGGTCAGAGACATTTTCAACCCTTTTTTACGATAACTCCAACCAGGGGTCTGGGTCGACGGCGCGTTGTGTTCCACGCACGCCTCAAATATATGTCAGCACAACTGACGGGGCACTAAGGCCGATGCCTGCCAGGGTCGCAGGAACGTCCAAAAGGGATACCGTGGCCCCTGGCAACACAGGCAACTGAAGGAACACGGATGGGTTTTAGTCAGTAAGAGTTTGACACGCCCTCCTGCTCCGCCCAGAGCGGCAGAAGTTATTTGATAATATCCCAAACAAAAAAAAGGGTGGCGGTGTTGGTAAACATTATTGTTAATGTTTTGCGGAATTTAAGTACCTATTATTAAAAAAATAAAATGGCGTTTTTTCCGATTTTGGCCACGCGCCAAATGATCCTTCTACAGCTGTTCTGGCGTCTGTAGTCGGTCGGTCGGTCTGTCGACGCGGTGATTCCGTGCTGTGTTCAGTACCTACTTATGAAGGCTCGACCGGTGGAGCACACCACGTACTAGATTTACAGGATTTGACGGGAAGTCTATCTGCCTAGTATATAAATGCCTAGCATCACCTTTACGAGGCCCGGCGGTACTTGCATCCTCTCGCAGGCGCGTGACATGCTCAAACATTGTACCACGCTGTCGTGCTTCACGGAGATTGCTGAGAGTCCACTACGCACCAGGTCCTCGTTGATCTGTTACATGCAAAGAAATTCAAAAGTCATTTATTCAAACTAGGCTGACAATCAGCACTTTTCGAACGTCAAAATTATGACAGTCCCCCAAAAATAATAAGAGAATATATAGTCATTGGTTACATGTTATCAAGTAGGTAATTTTAACTTATAAACAAAAAAAACTAAATAAGTAGAGAGAGTCAACATGATCACATAGGCAATATACTTACCTATCTACTTATTAGGCACTTATCGTAAAAAAGGGTTGAAGATGTCTCTGACCCTGAAGGTATATTTACCATATAGGTTGATGGACCAACACAAACAAGATGCTTCGTCACCCTACATCTACGAATGAGAAAGACGAAAGAAGTTAAAGAAAAAGTACACTAACGTAACTGCATTAAAATTCAAAATGTTACAAATACCCAATATGTATTTCTGGAGCTGTCGATACAAATAAATTAACTTCGTGCGAATCGCCTCAAGAAAAAATAATAATTTTAACAGCGTAGATTCTCCCGTTTCGCGATTAAATTCGCATCAACCAATATTAGTTACCTTAGCTAAATGCAGAGTTTATCTTGGACAAAAACAAAAACGTTACGAGTTTATCTTGGACATTACTGACTCGGTAAAGGAAAACATCGTGAGGAAACCTGAACTTATACCTAGGGGATTACTGCTTGATTTCGAATGTCATAATATGCCCGATGGCTAATTCCCCGAAGTCATCAGATCGAACGTCCGAATTGCCGAAATTCCATAGCATCGATGTACTTACCACAATTTCGAATAGCCATTAGATCGAGCGTCCGTTTCGCAGAAAAGCCATTGCAACGATAGTCCTATCCGTCGAATGTCTATTGGAACGACGTGCCAGTAAGTCGAAAGCTAGGTATTCTACATACTTAAAAAATTCAAGAAGACTAAAAGAAGGAATGTAAAATGGGATAAAAAAATAAACCAGCAGGGTTTAATCAACATTTACAACATGTAAAAAATAAACCCTGTCCGATCCGTGAGGGTGTTGTTAGGTACCATAATGACCTGCCAGGGTTACGTTCGATCTGATGACTTCGGGGAATTAGCCATCGGGCATATAACATTCGAAATCAAGCAGTAATCCCAGTTGATATAGGTAAGTCTGAAATCCCCAACCCATCTTGAGCAAGCGTTGTGATCAATGCTCGTGTCTTCTCTGTATGAGAAAAGGCCTTTGCCCTGCAGTGGGACAGTGACAGGCTGGTATTACTCGTATTATAGCTAAATGCTGGTCTTTAAAAGATCGCTTTTAGTGATATGACCGCCCATTGTGTCACTTTGTGTACAAAGTGGATAACAGATACATTCATATCTATTATCCACTTGGTGTATGTACCTACATTATGGCACAATCAGACAATAATGTTCCCACTACTGGAACAGAGGCCTCTTCTCTTCGAGAGGGAGTGGGTTGTAATCTACCACGCGGGCCCAGTTTGGTAGATCAACATGTCTTCGAATTTTTGGTTCAAAGACGTTTTCCTCACGTTGTTTCCTTCACCGTTTTGAGAGCAGTGGTCATGAAATTATTTACACAAAGTAACGTGTACGTACATGAGTATTCCATTCTATTCTTAGGGCCGAATCACACCGGAATGGCAGCGGCCGGTAGCGACGAGGCGAGCACTTTCAGTGTGAAATATTTTTTAACTTTATACATACTTAAAAGACCAGTATCGCTTGATAAGCTAGAAAAGGCCGCTCGCGGCATCTAGAAACTAAACAACAGTAATGTAGAAACTAAACTAGTCAAGAGGAGACTAGGCGCGTGGGATCTGGGGGTCCCGCGACGCCGGGGGCCACTGACGGCCGCTGCCGGCCACTGCCAATCCGGTGTGACTCGGCCCTTAGGCTTCTCAAAAGGTACTTACCTGACTACCTACGTGAAATGAAACCAAATACTTAGTAGATATCTAGGTAACTACCTAGATATCTAGGTAGTTTGTACAAATATTGGTAGCTAGTTGAACTCCACTAGCTACCCAATATTTGTACAAACTAGCATTCATTAAGGACTGCACTTTGTAACGCTGTTTGATATTTATTCAATGTTCGCGTTGAATAAACTACGTTTCGAATGGACCGCTGCGATCCGGGTATATTGGACCACATCAATCAGAGAGAGACAGGACCGTACTCATTGATACAAGGACCAGACTTTAATATTGTGAGTTATTGATAGCCTGAAGGTTTTGGGCGCGAAAGTAGAAATGAGATTGGTGTACCTATCGGCATTTTCATTTTATCAAAGTTTTTAGAAAATATTACCTACATTCAGCTGAGGTATCGACAAGCTTAACCAGGATTTGTCAGAATAGTCCTAAGATTAAAGTTACCAAACGCTAACTCATCATGTACACATGGCTACATATCAAACTATAAATTTCCAGTATAAGCTGATCTCGCATTGTATAGGATTTCCGTACAATTTGAGGTCATATACGTAGCCGTGTATACCTATAGGTATTACTAGACTGAGGTCAATGATGGCTCAATGGCTCTATAACCCAAACGTAAAAGAGCTAAAAATATCAATCGAAGTTTCTAGCCAATAACAAGTAAGTAATATTAAAACAAACGATTGAGAACTAAATAATATAAATAAAGAGAGACAACACTTCTTCCCAGCGTTTTCCTGACCTATTTTCAGAAGTCTCAATTCTTAAGCGGTATGCTCATTAGGCAACGCTCGCCCAGTTAATTATAGATCCAGTTTTAAATACCTACCATTTAATCAAAGTCGTTACCGAGAGGTACTGGTTTACCGAATAAAATTAATTAAATTAGAACGGGCGACACTTTTGCAAAATATCAAGCAAAAACAATATGATGTGTTCTCGACGAGGGACCGTTACGTATTTTCTGATGGAATTTTAAATTGTGTTTACTTAAATAAAAGTATCTCTGCGATTGTTTTGTGGGCTTAGCGGGTGATACATTATCCATTTGTTTGAACACGATGTTGTTTCAAGAATGAAAATCGTACTGTATTGCGGCATTTGTGTATTTATTGTAGGTTCGAGGATAGCGTCTTGAACATCCTAATAAGAGGTACCTATTGTACCTATTTTAAAGCGATATAGTACGGTTTGTATGATACCTACCTATAAAATAAGGGGGATCCGCTAAGGCAGCCCGCAAAATTAAAATTTAAGAAAAAATTCATAAAATGAGTTTCACATATTTTATATTAGCATATTTCAGAAAGGTCAGTGTCAGGTTGTATCTTGATTAAAACATGATTCGCGACCAAAACAAATATCAGTAACTATGCAGAATTATAATCATTAGAATCAGCAATACAACTCCTTATGTTAGAATAATGCTAAAATGTTATGATTTCATGAAATAGTAAATCAATAGGATTATACAGTAAAAGTTTTCGCGTCGATGTCCCTGCCAGGGTGCTGGCGTTCATAGAAAAGTGCAATACCTACGCGGTCAAAATGTATGGAACAGCTGATATTTTTTTAATAACCGGCGATATATTTCAGCGCAGGGGGGTTCAGAATCATGTACTGAATCCATGGCAGTCTTCGCGTCGATGCCACCCGGTATGAACTTAAATGATGATTTTTATGATTAAGTACCTATAATTAGACGGCACGGTTGGCGCAATGGCTGAGCGATCGACTGCTGCGCAACGTGTCGCGGGTTCAATCCCCGCACGGAACAAATATGATCTGCAAGTATTTGTTTCGGGTCTGGGTGTTAGTGTATGTGAGTTTCTATGTTTGTAAACGCACCCACAATACAAGAAGAAATTCTTAGTGAGGGGCAACGATAAAAAAATAATAAAAAATCTACAAATAAACATTTGATACGGCCGCGAATCATATTTAGATCAACATACAACCCGATACTGACCTGCAAATTGCAAAAAACGTAAGAAAATAATTATTTCGCGGGCTACCCTGACGCATTCGCCTTAAGATTACTTAGGTGTTGAAATGAGACTCACCAAAGACCTGACCTGACCCGAACTGACCTGACCAGACTATATTTCTACACAAATCCTAAAAAAATACCGAATAAAAGGGAATTAAAAGATAGGTTCCTAACCTTAGTAGAAATTACCTATTTGTGCTTACCTACTTACTTTAATCGTCAATTCTGTTACCAAAGGAAAACAGTTTGAAACCAGAACGAAATAAAAGAAGGAAAAACATACAAACTCGTTTCTAAGAGTTCCTAACACTTTTATTAACACTAATAACATTTAATATAAACACAAGAAATCCGTGAAAAGTGTCATCAAAGCTATTATGGGAGGGTTGTCCCGAGAGGGTTGGGATAAAATTGCTTTCATAGTCCTCAAGAGCTATTTGAAAGATTGCCTCCCTCAAGGCACCCCTAGAACTATTAATGTTTTTGACTTCAATGGCTTTTAAACGTTTTACGATACTAAATGTACTTAAGTACCAACGTTTTATGTCCAGACAATTTCAATTGGGATTTTGCAGTGTGAATTTATTGAAATTTCCGTCTAAAGCTGCTGATAATGCACCTATTACTTGAGCGTTCTTATTGTTATGTGTAGTTAGGAGTTTAGAACGTATTAGCTATACGTAAGCTGTTTTAGGAGTTCACAACAGGAAAAAGCAACAAAACTAAGCCAGGACATTCAATTATTTTTTGGTCTACTTACAAATACACGATCTACTTAACCAACAAAATAGGTTCTACATAGACTGCAATATCTACAATTTTAGAACAAACGTTACCTGTAGTTCTCTCCCTTCGCAGCAGGGGACAAGCGCTGGCAATTCTTCCTTCAGCCTATGAGTGGAGTTGAGCCCTGTGGCAACATTATCACCACTTGCGACTGGGTTCATCATCAGCAACGACGCGTCCGAAGACCTTTTCTCCTTCACCTCCAAGTTATCCGACAGCTCTCTGACACTCATGTTAGTGTTCACATTTCTATCCCTTACAGACATTAACAGCGTCGTGTTTTCGTGTAGTAACTGCATCACTGCTATTTTTTTTTTATGTTGCTGTGGTCATTAGATTTTTATGTTCACATTTTTATTGGAATTTTGACGTTGTATGACGTTTCGATTTTGAAATATGTGACTAATGTTTTTTTTTGGATTAGTGGCTGGTTAGGTTTTTTAATGTAAAACTTTTAAGGAATCCGGAAATTACAAAAGGAAGGTTTGTAAAAAAGTACGATATATGTGCCTACAGACTACTTTTTACCTATACTTGTATTAGAGTCCGCATCACCACTGAAGGTGTGACTGAAGTCTTTTGGACATGGTGCTAGCATCTATGTCATTGAATTTAAAAGATGTACTTCCACAATTTTCCGCCGGACTTCAGGTGGTGGCGCGGACTCTAAGTAGATAGTCGATAGATAGTAGTAGTGTAGTGGTAGGTAGATTTTGTATTGTTTTTTTTTTTTTTTTTTTGTTATGTTATTTTTTTGGTGTACAATTAAGTATATATAAATAAATAAATAGTCTTATTTACTGATGACCTTATTATACAATGAAACCAGTTGGCTACCTTTATTTCAAAAGCTTCATGAACGTTTTATTGTAGGGCAGGGGTTCCCAAACTTTTAACATACGCGCCCTCTAACTTTCTTTTAAAATCATTACGACCCTGAGTTACTTTGTCGACATATAAACAGAAAAGCATAAGAATGAAAAGCGATAGAAAGTGAGGTCGAAAATGCTTGCACCCCCTTGGATAGGTTAAATTTTCTTTTGATAATTCAAACAGAAATAGACTCAAGAATTATGATAATGCATATTGTAAGGGCGAGCAAGCGAGCTGGAAACATGTTACACAATTTCGGATTCGTTACATTTATCATTTGGCCATTCATGCAGAAAAATGGAGTTACTTTGTCAACTTATGCAGAAAAGTTGAATAATCAAGAGGATATAGAATGGAAGAGCGAACGAAGCGAGCTTGAAAATTGTAGCAAGCCGCCTCGGGTAGATTCGGTTTTCATTAGTCCATTCATACAAAAATAGAAAAACTTATTTTATCGCCATATGGAGAAAAGCTGAACCTCATTTTACGGCACCTAAGTATTATGAAACGTTTGGCTTTTTGAAACTAGTCTTAACCTTTTCTAATACCAAGAACATAAAATTTTATAAATTTATCCGAGTACTTTATGGGAGCCGCCGCGCGCCCTCATTGGTCACTCTACGCCTCCCGAGGGGGGGGGGGGGGGGGGGGGGGGCACTGGTTGGAATTGTGATCCATGTTGAGTCGCTTGGAGCCAACGGTCATTTGCTTGTTGGCACGTCAACAAGATGTTAGCTACGTAGCCATGGCTACCTCTGGCTACCTACCGTAGCCTTATGAAGTTGCCAAATAAGTAGCCACAAACACGCAAGTGTCCGTCTTGGCGATCAGTTGGCCCCTGAGTGAGGGAGGCGTAACTTACTTGTAGGTATACAAAATGGTGACGACTTGGCTACGCGTCGCCAGAGTATCCAGTCTCCACGTAGGGGCCGGTCGGTCGTGGCTATGATTCCAAATTGGCGACGTCGCTAGACCGTAGCCAAGTGAGTTAACTGTCATACATTGGAATACGAATTGTTTGGATACGTAGCCGGCGACGTCGCCATCGCGTTCTAGTGTATTAGCGCTCTAAAAATACCTCGTGCCTCGTGACAAAAAACAAACATGTTCGTTTACTTCGATACACGCTAAGCGACCCGCGAAAGCGTCTAGCGCGGTGTTCAACCTCATCAGAAAGCCTATTCTCGTAACTAAAAACGTTTAAATATAGTCGAAATCTCATCTCAGCGACAATCAATGTCAAAAATTTATGAAATTTCTTGACAGATTGAGACAGAGAGAGAGATGCGAACTCTCTTAAAAATACGGGAATTGCCCCTCCGGTGTTTCAATCACTATTTGTTGCCATAATGTCACATCTGCAGTCTGCACCTCCACTGCTGATCCACAGAGGCGGAGCTGGGCGGAGCAGAGCTTAGCGGTGTATGAATTAACCAATCACTCCGCTACAGTGGAAACAGTGTAAGCGGAGTCGAGCGGAGCTGAGCGGATTTCACATAAAAGATATGAGCACGTGATCCCAAGCGGGATAGAATGGAGACGAGCAAAGCGGCGTTGAACGGAGGGCAGCGGGGCGGTGCGGTGCGGAGCGAAGGGCAGCGAGGCGGTCAATATTACTTCATCTGCTGCGTTATCCTTGTCTTGTGTTGCTTTCTTTTTTTAATGGCAAAATAACGTATAGAATCTCTCTGGAGATCGATAACTCGTGGATAATCCATCTCGTAACTGATCGGCGCATCTTCGATCAAACGCCGTTTCACTCCACTCTGCTCCACTCCATTTCGCTCCACTCAACTCCGCTCCGCTTCAGTGGAAGCACTCATCATTTTTCATTGCTCTTTTCCACTCCGCACCGCCCAGCTCCGCCTCAGTGGAAACGCAGCCTTATTTGAACTCTGACTGTGTATCATTGTCAAAAGCATAGTTGTCTTTATTTTCGTTGAAATAAGGTTGCTGTTCGAATACATGTGACATGTAGGTACCAACCCGCACTGGACCCGCGTGGTAGATTACAGCCCGCTCCCTTTAGAACAGAGGAGGCCTGTGTCCCAGTACTGGAAACATTATCGGCAAATTTATGCTTACGCTAAGGTTGCTGTAGGTTGGGGCCACTGATAAGTCTGTCAAAACCACAGTGATCTTTGTTCTCGCTATGCTGGGGCCGCATCTGCGTCTATCGTGACGAAGCTTCGCACAGTGATACGATACACGCAGGTGTGACCAACCATTATCAGTTATAGTCGCGATAGTTCGGGCTGCGTCGCACTTATCGCCCGGGGCGGCGCGCGGCGCGCGGCGTTACATAACATGCGTGGCGCGTGGTCAGTCTAGCGTTGGTAATTTTGGCTGTTGTTTCCGGACTGCGTAGACACTGTGTCGAAATAATGGAGAGCCATCTTGGATTCATTACCACGATAATTCGTTAAAATTATATTACAATAAAATGGTTGCTCTTGGGTTGTTGCTGTTAGAGGTAAAATAAGTATGAAAGGACTGTACCTAATAGGTATAATTACTCACTTAAGTCATATACCAAGGTCTGCTCCTTTAGATTCACTCCGCAAATTGTTCTTTCGTCCAATCTACATCCCAAAGAGGCTCGTGAGCTCTTAAACGAGAACTTGAGTAAGATAAGTGTAGTGTATCGCTTTCCAATCACGTAGCAGCGCTTGACCAAAATTACACCCTCCAAGAGTAAGTTGGGTTCGAGAGTATTCCGGAATTAAGTAAGCCAGTCCCTTTTGGTGGAAAATTACCAATATAAGTTTATTGTTGTATCATTGAATGAGGGGTTATTGGCTAAATGGGTAACGTGGAGATGGATCGGTCTTGGGATAGGCTGCAGTTGCAGGGTAGTTTTTGTATGGGTTATTGTTATTTACTTACTTTAACAAGGCCCTTTCCATGGTGTTAGAGAGCGGTAGGTAGTCCAGTTTATTAAGAATTATATATTTTAGTTGTTGGTAGCAACCATATGATTTAAACTGTAAGAAATCTGGTATTGAGAGAATTTGGTGTTTTGAGAATCTGGTATTCTATATTCTAGAGCCAATGTATGATACAAAGGTTGAGTTGTTATTTTTTAATCATAAGTTGACTACCCATAATGCACGATGAGTTGAGTACAGTTGAGAAAATATTGAAGTATCAGTTGAAAGTATTCGAATTGACATGATCTCATGATGACACATCATTCAAGCTATCATGAACTAGAAAATGCTCAGAGTAATAATTAGTTATTACTCTGAGAGAAAATGCAAGACTCTGTCCCAAGAGCAAAGTCGTCGTGGAATTAAGAGGGTTTATCCTAAAAGTTGGCAACGTCACAAATAACTGACAATATTTACCTGTTTTGATTCTTATAGCAATATTACTGAATAGAAATAAAAAATGTGGCTAACTAGCGAACTAGAATATTAATAATGAATTGCAATTATAACATTGAATTTGATGTTGTACCCATTTTAGGTGTAAAAAACGCATTTGGAAAGTTTCCAAATAGATTTTTTACATCTAAAACTGAACATTCGGTGATATGATATTAATTATTGCATTTCATAATCAATATTCTATTTCGCTAGTTAGCCACATTTTTTATTTCCACACAGTAATATTGCCAAATTAATCAAAACAGTGAAATATTTGACATATATTTGCGACGTTGCCCACTTTCAGAATAAAATCAATCTGCCTAGCCTTTTCCCAACTATGTTGGGGTCAGCTTCCAGTCTAACCGGATGCAGCTGAATACCAGTATTTTACATGGAGCGACTGCCTATCTGACCTTCACAACCCAGTAACTGGGTAATACGATACCCCTTGGTAAGACTGGTGTTAGACTTTCGGGCTTCTGACGACTCGTAACGACTACAGCCGGGACCAACGGCTTAACGTGCTTTCCGATGCACGGAGGAGTCTCGGTATGTAAAGATGGTCACCCATCCACTGACCGACCCCGGCAAGCGTAGCTTAACCTGATGGATTGACCAGTGCGGCTGTTGTTACTTAGCCACGAGGTCCTCACTTTCAGAATAAACGCTCTTAAATCAAATTTCAATTTAGCTTTAAGTATATCACTCACTTGTGTAGTTTTGAATAAATTGTGCTTACCTAAGGAATATGTACCAGAATAGTAGTAATTTGGATCTATTATCTCAACAGGCAGAAACGTGTACCTCCCTGTCCTTTCAATCGTTTACTTTTCATCGCTGCAACGAAGTGCTCGTTGCAGCGATGACTTGTATACCGCTAAGTTAAAATGAAACCAAAAAGCCAAATATATTTATCCAAATACATTTATTATAAAAATAAAATCGTACATTTATACAAAGAGAACCGAACAGGCAAGCGAAAATTCTTTAATTAAATACTCATACAAATTATAGCTAAATAGAAAAAAAATCTTGTAATGAACGAAAATAAAACAAGATTTTTTTGTGTTTTCTAAAATTAATTAAACACATAATAGTGCACTACTTTACACATCTTAGTTATGTCTGTACGACATAACATTTATTTAACAGTTACGTACGAATACTACGTACCACAAAAACAAACACTTTTTGCACAAACATATTATCTAAGAACCATTAACAGTTTTTTATTGCATTTAAAAAAATATTAAATCCGATTTCTTGAGTAAAATTCTATTAAGGGGGGATGCGCTAAGGTAGCCCGCGAAATTCAAATTTTGTTACGTTTTTTGCAATTTGCAGGTCAGTATCATGTTGTAAGTTGATTTAAATATGATTCGCGGCTGTATCAAATGTATATTTATAGAATTGTAATAATAAAAATGATCAATACAACTCTCTAAGTTCATATAACTCCATTGAATGACTATTTCATGAAAACATGACATTTGACGTTTGTGCTTACTTATGGGAGTTGTATTCCTGATTGTAATGATTATAATTGTATAAAGCCATGTTTGTTACGGTCGCGAATCATATTTTAATTAACATACAACCTGACACTGACCTGCAAACTGCAAACAACTTAAGAAAATTTGAATTTCGCGGGCTACCTTAGCGCATCCCCCTTAATTATAAAATCATTTTTTATTCAGACTTCAAGGACACATCGTCCTTAATTTCATCCGGCACGTAAAAGAAGTCCTGTTTCGTTTCATCTGTTAACCCGCTTTGCTTCTGAAATTACAAATGACGAAACTTTATGAAGAGAATGAAACTGCAGGAGCATTGAAAGCAACCCATAACCATCATTAGTCGCTAAATTATATGACCAGTCTTCATAGACTTGGGAGGACTATGGGTACCTATTCAGCCCAGAGGGTTTTTGAGCAAGCATATTATGTTAGCTCATAAACCATAGCGAAAAGCTGAGTAGATGCGGCAAAGGGGAAAAAAGAAATAAAAAAATAAAAACCTCGAGAAACCATAAAGGTTTCTCGGGCGTCGAGAATTCTCGAACTTGTTCTCTCGGGATTACCCGGGAGACCGAGAAATCAAATCAAATCATTTATTTTTTGCCAACATGAGTAAGGGTATAGATGTTATAGGTACATGTTTTGATAACGCTCTACATGCTCTGCCGCCACTTGGGCATGAAAATTTTTACACATAAATTACAATTATCAAAATACCATGCTGAATAACAATCATTTAATTTTTTTTTCATTTTCGTGTATAATTTAGTTAATACATAAATAATGTTGAAGTATTTTTCTTCTTATCATATTTTTTTTTTTTTTTTATATACACTGAAACTACTTTCTTCTCTCTGATAAACTCTAATTAAACACAAAAAAAAAAACTTTTTCCCCATAGGTACGAGAATTCCTGGGAATAAACCCTAGTGTGGCATGATAAGAGAATACCAAAACTATAGCCTATCTGATAAGTTTAAGATAGAAGTCCAATTTCAGATTTTGAAAATGGATCAAAAATAACGAGATTGTACCTTTAATTTTGATAATTATGTTTATTACTAGTTACGCACCTCAATTCGGAGGTCTATGGGAAGAATGTCAAAGACCATAAAAAAGAGTTCGACTTATGAGGAATTTAATACGGTAACAGTACAGATAGAGGATGTCTTAAACTCGCAGCGCCTGCTTTCCCTAGATTAAGGAAGGGAAATATTTGACATAGACCTACACATTTCTTCCTTGGCATGGCTTTGTGTGGTTACCCAGAGATAAATTTGTTGGAAATACCAACAAATCGGTTAAGGTTCTGGAAACTGGTAACTAAATTAAAACAACACTTTGGAGGACTTGGTTTTCAAATAATTTAACACAATTGCGAAGTCGTCCTAAATGGAGATACAATGTTCTAAATTTAAAGGAACATTGTCCTTGTAAAAAATTGTAAATTCATCAACATTGGAGTGGCCACTGGCCCGCGTTGAAAGAAATAAAGAAGGAAAGAAAATAAAATTATTTAGCACATACTAAAAAGTAATTATACAGCAGATAAAAAAATAAAAAGTGTAAAACGCGATGTAAAAAATTTGCAGAGGAGTGTGCCTTACGGCTGCGCCAATAAAGGCCCAGTTCAGCAAAGTCAAGTCAAAGTCAAATCATTTATTTCAAATAGGCCCTTGTAATGCACTTTTAAGCGTGAAAATTTACAAAAAAATTGATTCTAGTCGCCCCTTCCAGAAGGTAGTTTTCGTATGGATAAGAATGGGTTAGAAATTCCACCGTTACTCTTTTAAAATGTTTTACAATATTTTGTATATGTAGTTACATAGTTATATAATTTTATGTGAAGACGATGCACCTAAAAAAAAAATTACTATACCACAATAATTAAAAATGAAGCAACAATAGATAAATTAATTACTTTTGTGATAGATACTCGTACCTACATGGTTCTCACATATTTACAAACATTGTAAAAGTAGACGATTTTCCTAAAATACCCAAAGATTTCAATCGATTTAAATCTTTGAAAATACCAGACAGCAAAAATGCCAGATAGATAAGTGCCTGACGCTGGTTTTCAACTGGATTTGAGAGTGTGATGGTTGTGAACACAGAACAGAAAAAACTGTTTTTTCTGTTCTGTGGTTGTGAAGCATTGCATGCACATGCATTGTGAAGGTTTTTCCTGGATGGATCCGATAATAATGGAATAGTCACTGAAGTGAAATATAATAACAAAGTTTATGTAATGTCCATTACAAAGCTGTGTATTTTGCCTAATATGTAGATATAGATAAAGTAAGTTTAGCATAATAGTCTTTAGTTAGTGTTAAAATATTCTATGTAGTTTTAAATAAATTTTATATTATGGAGATCGGTAAGTTTGATTTAACTCTGGAGTTATAACTCCTTGCCCGCGGAACTATGTTCAGTACAATCTACATGAACGTAATGGCGCCTACTACACACGTGTATGCCGGTGGCATGGCCGCCGGCTTTTGCCGCGCGGCACGTACCCCCGGCTTTTGCGCCTTAATTTCCTTTGCGATCCTTTGTGCGGCTTTGTGCGCCAGGGCCGGCGGCAGTGTATGGTGTGTAGGAGCTATTACAAATGATTTGGTTACTCCTGGCCACTTGTTTGTCTGTGGTCTAAATTCCTTTTTCTTTTCTTTTGGTTCAATTTAGTTCCCTTTTAAATGAGTACAATGTGTTCCAGTTGTTAATTTAACAAATTCGTTATTTTTACATTTTCAACAGCATTTTTATTTCCAACAATCATTATGTGTTAGGCTGCACCCGATAATACCAAAATCAAAATAACGTGATCTTCAGAAGATCGTTATTTTTCGTCCATTTTCGAAATCTGAAAGTGAACTCCTGACCACGCGCTCCTATCTGAGACTTTTTAAATATATTTTCGGTGTTCTCTCATCAAGCCACACCTACTCAGCTAGCAACTTTTCGCCCTGCATGCATATGCTTGTTCAAAAACCCTCAGAGCTACCATATCGATAAATAATGACAATTTAAAAAAAAAATGTAATTACTCTCATATCGTAATATTCGAATTATAAACTTCAAAACGAGTTTATATTGACATACTTTATAAACACAATACCGAAATTTAAATATAGAATCATATTATAACACTTTTTACAATGCATTTGCTCGAAAAGAGCGTTTTCCAAGCAGTCAATTTGTGCGGAAAGTGTCACTTTTTTTCACTAGTGCTTTTTACTAGTTTTTATTTTTGAGGCCGTCGTCAGCCCGTCTCAGAGATTTTATTATTTGAGAAAAGTTTTACAAATCAGATGATGATGATAACGATGTCGATGGCGATGGAGATGTCAATGGCGATGGAGATGACGATGACGATGGCGATGGCAATGGCGGTAATTATGACAATAGTCAAAATCAAAAAGTCAAAGTCAAAAGTCGAAGTCGAAGTCGAAGTCGAAGTCTAAGTCTAAGTAAGTTTAAGTCTAAGTAAGTCTAAGTCTAAGTCTAAGTCGAAGTCGAAGTCGAAGTCAAATTCGAAGTCATGTTAGATGTTACACATCATAGGCCACTACCATAAGGCTCGCTCGTTTTTTTTTTTTTTCCTCGCACAATGCATAGTAAAACGTTGTATGATACACGTGCGTAAGATAATTTCCGAAATCACCTACCTTCCGCACTTGTAGCATAAATAACTATTCTCTAACAAAATAATGTTATAAAACATTTTTTTTTCTATTACGATACAATGCAAATCGAAGAAGTTAATATCACCAAGGAGTTTCCATCAACTTTTGTAATGGAACGTTAGCGGGGGACAGCAGCACCGCTCTGGCGCACGCGCGGTGTTGTGCTGGGTGCAGGCGCCATTCATACGTGAAGTTATACTGACTTTCGTGGGATTTTTTTAATCTTTGATCTTTTATTTAGTAGGTTCAATCCCAATGTATGAGAGTAGATAAAGTAGTGTATGAAACTGTACATAACTAGGTATTAAAATACGAGTGTACTCGTATCACACAAGTATATAATACCCCTCTTTATGGAACAGTTTCATAAACTACTATTTTTAAAGATTTTCCAAACAGGGATAATCACATTTATTCACGCTACGTACGCTTTAGTATCAAATCATTCATTATAATCAACCTATAATATTTCCACTGGGGGACACAGACCTCCTCTCTGTGAGAGGGAGAGGGTCGTATCGTAATCCACCACGCGGGCCCAGTGCGGGTTGTTAGATGTAACATGTCATAGAATTTTTGGTTCTAGGACATGCCGGTTTCCTCACGATGCTTTTCTTCACAGTTTAGAGAGCAGTGGTGATGAAATAATTTACACAAAGTAAAACGCCTGTCAGGGATCAAACCCACGTGGCCACCACTGCTCTAGTATCAAAAGGCGAGTCGAAAATGAAATAAATTTAAACCCATTACAATTTCAGTTATAGCCAGAACGGTCAGGGTTTCCATAACATGTTGAAAGAATCGCACATTAAAATATTATAAATTGTTAGTTTAAAGAAAACTGAAACAAAGCTAATTAATAAAACTAAAAATAACACGTTTGAACAAAATACAAAAAAAAAATACACACCAATATATTACGTATAATCCCAGCGACGAAATGTCCGCTTTGTTATTTTTTCTTACTTATGGATACTACAGCTTTGACAGATTCTACAGGCTCTGGAGGCTCTACACGCTGTTTAGACTGTATAGGCTCTGGCTCTACAGGTTTAACTAGTAATCGTAGCTTCGCTTCCTGTTAAAAGTTAAAAAAAAAAACTTACAAAACACAGTCAATATTTAAAAAAAAACACAAAAAACAGGTTTGCGTTTGATTCATATCCCCAGTGACACTCGATTTATCTTCACAGAGCGCATGATCTATAGAGCGCTACCCTCACATACCTTTGCCGATCTTCGAGCGATGTAGGCTTTTAAGTTTCTTTATTCTTTGTTTTTGAGTATATTAAGTAAGTAGGTTCTGACAGATATCTCTTGTCATTGGAATAATAGTTTATCTGTACATAATAAAGTCAGTCTTGGTCAACCCGTCTTTATTTACAACAGTGTGGTTAGTGACTAACCTGGTGTCAGAGTTTTAAAGCCGAGAAATATCTCTCAGGCATGCCGGTTTGCGAGTCTGTCCGAAAGGGATATCGCGGCCCCGGCACACAGGCAACGGAAGGAACACGGGTGGGTTTTAATCAGTAAAAGTCTGACACACCCTCCCGCTCCGCCCAGAGCGGGAGAAGTTATTTGGTAATTTCCAACCCTCAAAAAAAACAAAGGCATGTCACGATGTTTTCCTTCACCGTTTTTGAAGCAAGTGATAATTATACGAGTACAATACGCACATGAATCCGAAAAATCAGAGGTACGTGGCTTGGGTTCAAACTCGATACCTGGCAGCGACGGTCACACCACTAAGCTATCACTGCTGCTTGTTTCTTTATTAATAAAAGTTTATAACAGTCTTATACTTACACTACGCCCATGAGGATGAAGGTATGGTGTTATATTATGACGTACCTTCTTCTCGATCTTCATCTCATTCTGCAGCGACCTGAGGATACGGTGCGCTAGGAACTCGCTGGTGCGGCGCACGTCGCCACAGTCCACATTGATGCGATTGTCCACCACGGCGTTCGCAAGACCTTCCACCGCCTCACCCCATTCCACTAAAACGGAGCCAATGACGTATTACTGTGGTGCATGATGCTGTGCTGTGGGCCCCCGTAGCACAGCATCATGCTGAGTGGAAGCCTTCTTGTCACAGTCATGCAGTGCCAGTATCTGCCAACTTTTCCTGTTTTGTGCTCGTGATTATATTTAAATCTATTGTGTTTTATTGTTCAACTCGAGTTAATTATCTTTTTGTATGCACGTGTTTCTGTGACAAATAAACGTATTTTTCTTTTATATTATTTATGTGTCGACACAATTTAGGTGAATTTCCCCTCCAGAAAGTTTAAAATTTGATACCGGACTTTTAAATCCAATTTTTATGTGTATTAATACCATTACATAATTATTAATACCATTGTTCTTTTGAACAAAGGAGATCATCTATTCCGGGATAATAAAAAACAATTGGCTGCATTCATATATTAAATTGCATGTTTTTAAAGTAAATACGCATTTTTTTTGTCGAGTACTATTTGGGTTCGGAGATAAACAGGTTGGATTTTTGAGATGGGGCAGTAAGGGCGGGCCCTTAACCGTTGTTGCTACAAGAAAATGGTCTTAGGAGATTTTAATTAACTTTTTGAGATATTTTGATCTGCATTCACAGCTTTTGAAAAATCGTACAGTCAGCAATAAAATGGGCAGTATTCGCAAAAGCTTTTTATGATGCCAATCGATTCTGTTTCTTTTATGGATCAAAAAACTATCGGACCTACTGAAGTTTGAGTACTAGAAAAGACAGAAATCGCAAAAATCTTTTCCCATACATTTTCTAGGAAATGAGACTCCGGCCTACTTTTTTACGATGGAGGGACTGGCTGAAAATGTTGTATTGTATTGTAATTGTAAGGTGGTGCATACGGGATGTTGATGTTACATGAAATGGCGGGAGAATATAATATATTTAATTTAAAAATCGTTGTATATCTTTGTTCGCAAATAAATTACAGCGTTGTCGAATGTTCCCATGGCCAAAGAAATGTTTTTACTACTGCCACCATTCAAATAAAATGTAATTAATTCATGGCCGCCGACTTTTGTTTTTTTATCCCAAATCGCCGAAAAAAATGGGTGATCTCCTTAAAAATTTACGTTAAATTGTCAAAAATTGTTCAAGTATTGTGACATTTCACTTTCTCGCCGTATTGAACGACTGACATATTTTTTGAAAAAGTTTAGCGAAATAAATCTTTGCGAATTGATTCCGAAAATTTATGCACTAATGGGAAGCTACAGTATTGCCGAGTGTTGCCTACAACACTCCTAATATTCAAGGTTAAAAAAATAAATTTCATGTGGACAAAGTCGTGGGTAGAAGCTAGTACTACGTATATTTAGATAGTTGTTGTCTGTATTAACTTTTTTCATTCTTCCATCACCTAGCCTTTTGTCCAATATTTTGGATTTTCAGTCTAACCGGATGGAGCTGAATACCAGTATATTGTTCTTCCTATCCATAATTAAATAAATAATACAAAATATTGTATGTAACTGATAACTTACTGGGGTGCCTCATGTGCGGCAGCGTCACCATGCCCACAGTGACGTCCATGCCTTTCTGCACCTTCTGGCTCACAGACCTTGACAGGAGCTTCGCTGAAGCATTCACCATCTTTAACAGATATATTAATTGACTGAAATTTGACGTAGAAACTTCTGCTCTTTCAACAAGCATGTGGATAAAATAAAAAATTATGTTTTGTAATTTAATATTATTTATGGAATTATGTTCAATTCCATTTTTGAATCTGTCTGTTTCTTAAAGAGTCAGGAAATGGAAAAAATAAACTGTTCTGAAAATACGACTGCCGTTTATATCATTCCTTCAACAATGAACATTTTTGATTCGATTTACAGTCTTTATGGGAACCTACAATCAATCCTACTTGTTTCAGAAAAATGAGAAAAATTGCCAAATTAATCAAAACAGCGAAATATTTGACATCTATTTGCGACGTTGACCACTTTCAGAAAAAACGCTCTTAACACTCGATAAATCGAATGAACCCCAAGATTTGCACAATTTGTCATTTTGTCTATTCTTCCGTCGACAACGGTTCTACGGTGGTCATGCTACGCGTGCTGGAGCCTCATGGTTCTTAGGGCTACAGAAGCCATTGCATATCAAGGAGAAGATCGGGGGGCGCGGTAATGGCAGGGCAGACGTGCGCTCAGAATATGGAGGATTTGCGAGCTGTACCGGATATGCAATTGAGTAAGCAATGGAATAGTGGAGAGATGGGTGATATTTATCTATGGGTGGGCATCTGTATACGGCGTCGCCAAAATCCGGTCATCCAGGCCGGTTCAGGGTCTAGATTCACCGGGGCATCATCCCTTTGCTGTTTCCAATGTCTTCGTCTAAGGTGGTCTCGCCGCTATCCGTTTCAGGCTTCTTGTAAATCTCATTAGCAGTCTTCTTGATCTTATCTCAGTCCTCAGTCTTCAGCCGTCTCAGTCAAAAAAATTTTAACCTTGTCGATATCATGCATTTTCTTTTGTCTTGGTCCATTCCAAGCGTGGTTAATCAAGTCTCACCAGGTTGTTACAAGTCAAGCTTCACCGGTGAATCTTTTGGACTGGTTAAAAAGTGACTTATAAATTACTCTCTACAAATGTCAAGACACCTTACCTCGAGTAATTTCCTTCTCTCAGGAAGGCAACTGGCCATGGTCACAGGATCGGGCAAGTCTTCCACCCTGTCGATGAAAGTCACTTCTGCCAACTTCGTTTTCGACGGCTGTAATAGAAAGTGCTTGTCGATCATTTGCATTTTTGGTAAAGATTATGAATATGGCGGCATAAAATCCATGTCAACGAAAATAGATAATATGCTGAAGGAATGAAGGGTGGGGGTCAAAAAGTGATTTAATGAAAAAAGGGATGTTGACGTCGTCAGCGAGATGAATTTAGGTGTCAACGATATGACGTTTAGTTAAAGTTGGTATCGTCGCAAATAGTTGTCAAATATTTTTGATTAATTTGGCAATATTACTGAATGGAAATATGAAAAATGGATAACTAATCAACTAAAATATAGATTATGGAATGCAATAATTAATATCGTAACACCGAATATTTAGTTTTTGATGTAAAAAAGTATTTGGAAACTTTCCAAATGCCTTTTACACACCTAAAACGGTTACAACATCAAATTCAGTGTTATAATTGCAATTCATTATTAACATTCTAGTTCACTAGTTAGCGATATTGCATATTTCCATACAGTAATATTGTCAAATTATTCAAACAGGTAAATATTTGACAGCTATTTACGACATTGCCAACTTTTAGAATGAATGCTCTTAAAATCAACGTTCAAGGATTAACTTATGTATGATTGACCATTTACGAAGCTTGTTTAAAACATCGTTAATGTTATGACTTGTAAGAATCTCTTACAATGAATGACTCTGATTATCATATAATTCAAAGAACTCTGTAGTACTTAAAAAACTTTTTACAAAAAAAAACAACCGACTTCCGCAAAAAAACACTACAGAGTGAAAAATAACTTTAATTTTGGAAGTCGGTGTCTTTGGTTTTGAATTTTCGTTTTTTGCCACCGACTTCCAAAATTAAAGTTATTTTTCACTCTGTAGTGTTTTTTTGCGGAAGTCGGTTGTTTTTTTTTGTAAAAAGTTTTTTAAGTACTATAGAGTTCTTTGAATTAAATATTAAAAAGTTTTTATTTTTCACTTTTTAGTTGTGGTTACCTACTCCACACAAATTCGAATACCCTACCTGCTATGTAAATAACAGTCACAGGAAGTTATCATCATATCATCCACATATACTAAGTGGGAAAAATACGTATTATTGAATTGACGCTTACTCAAAAAATTTCCAAGCAAAGTTAATAAGATTTATATGGGACTTAACTTGGGATAATTTTCAAAATCGGTCCACAATTGACGGAGATATCGACCGACATGCATAAAAAAAAAAAAAACATACGCGTCGAACATATACCCTCCTCTTTTTTGGAAGTCGGTTAAAAAGGGAATAGAGGAGGTCACATACCACAGGTGTTGGTACTCTGTTCTTAGAACTTTTAGGCTCATAGTCGATTTCCTCTTCGTCGACTATTTTGGTAGTTTCTCCGAAACCTATCAGGCTATCGCCACGCTGGGTTGCAGTAAACAGTCGAGTCAGCTCCTTCGCCACTTGGACAGACCAACGAGATGGTTTGGACCTGTCAGGAAATAAACACGAGATATTAAGTTCATCTTATCATGACTGTACTCTCTAGGAATTAAATGACGCAAACGGCCCAGAAGTGCTAGACGAAGGTCAGTGAAAAATTATAAAAAAATATTTTTAATCTAATTATATTCAATTCAATTTTTATTATTTTTATTAAACTGAAAATGAGCGTAACTTAATTTGTACGAGTACTATTTGTTTCATAGTTATAGTAAATCATGGTTGTCCGGTGTCTATAACACAGTTCATACTAGCACAGACATCGTCGTTAACTCTATCTTCAATATGCTCAAAATGCTGTACTTTGTATTTTTGTATAGGATAGATGAGTTGTACCAACATTATTGTTAATAAATAAATTATTAATTAATTAGTGATCATGATGATGAGAAAAGTCGAAAATGAATGGGTCTGACATAAAAGCAGCTATCGAAAAGCTATGTCAATCCCGTTTTAGAAATACGAAGAGCTTTGAAAGCAATTGCCACCTTGTCCAAGCTCTCAGCTCGCTACATACAGTCGGACAGTCGGACAAAATATAAACTTCAACGACACGAGAAGAAGAATTCATTTTGATTCAAGCATGTGCTGATTGATAGGTTTTCTCCAAATAGGGGTGTTGACTGGAAAAAAAAAACTATTTAGTCCATCAGTCAGATAATAAAAAAATATTAGACACGTATTTTTTGCTTTATCATATTAATAAAAAATGATTTAGTTATAACGCATTAAAATTGGGGAATGGGGGCTCGCTACGTCAAAATTCGGTATAAAATCTACCGGAGAGTGACGTCATGCCACATTTTAACACAATGTATTGCCGTAATCTTTTTATTACGTAAAAAATTCAAATACGTGTCCAATATTTAAAAAAATTGTCAACATTCCTATAAAGTTAAAATGCGGCTACGAATGCCTGTCTGTTAATCGTTCCCACAAAGAAAGAGCTCTTGTTTTGTTACAAATAATCAAAACAGTGGTGGCGATAGGCGTCGGCGACGCGCCTTTCTGCATAAGTCAACAACAACAAAGTATCTCCTATTTCTGTATGGTCAAACAGAACCTTACTTTTTGAGGCGGTTTGCTAAAATTTTAAAGGGCTGGTGATCGCAGTTCAGTGCAAGATAATAATAGCATAATCAATCAGCCTATAATGTTCCCACTACTGGAACACCGGCCTCCTCTCTGTGAGAGGGAGTGGGCCGTAATCCACCACGGGGGCCCAGTGCGGGTTGGTAGATGTCACATGTCTTCGATTCCGTGGTAATGAAATAATATACACAAAGTAAAGCCTGTCAAGGTTCGAACTCACGACCTACAACTCGTAAGTCGCGGCCGGTACCACTGTGCCACCATTGTTCTCTGCAAAATAATAAGAACTCCTGCTGCCAAACCTTTTGCATTGTTTTTTTGGGTGGATAGGGCGGGTGCATTAAAGAGTAATTTAAGTTAAATTAAGCTAAGTAACACAGCAATATTGTGGCAGCGACTATTGTTTTATATTTTCCTTATTTTATCACTTGTCTTCAGCACTTCTTTTAACCTTTAGTTAAAACGTGGACAATGGTGTGGGTTACATGTTTGTTAAATCTTAGTTTAATTATTTCTCTGTATTTTGTAGCATGTAATTGTTTTTTGTCCCTAATAAATAAATAAAAATAAAATAAATAAATTATCCTTTAAACTAGGAACTAAGAACAAACTTACTTCTTCTTGCCAGGCGGAGCTCTATAATTCTGGAAGAATAAAATGGCTGCCCGAGCCTGCACCTCTCGTTCCACGTCACCAAAGAGCAGGTGTACGCGACGACGGGCGAACTCCATAATCGCGGATTCTAGCATCTAAGAGAAAGAGTAGGATGATTACTTTATATTATTGAGTGATGATCGTATTGGCCGCAGGAATCCGGCGGATGCAAGAAACGCAAGAGCTGTGGATGAGGCAAACCCTTGGGGAGGCCTATGTCACAACACAGAAAGACGTCCACCGTCTTTCGGTTGAAGTGATAATGGTTGGGTGATAAATGCTACTGCAGTATTTTTTTAGCTTATGGTTAGTAGATAGTTTTGAAAAATAAAACCTTTTTAAGAGGGTTTATCACCGAGATTTATCTTTAAGAGGGTTTTCAAAAGTTGGCAAAGTCGTAAATAACTGTCAAATATTTACCTGTTTTGATTCTTATAGCAATATTACTGAATAGAATTATGAAATGTGGCTAACTAGAGAACTAAAATATTAATAATGAATTGCAATTATAACATTGAATTTGATGTTGGGTAAAAAACGCATTTGGAAAGTTTCCAAATAGTTTTATTACATCTTAAACTAAACATTCGGTGTTACGATATTAATTATTGCATTTCATAATCAATATTCTATTTCGCTATTTAGCCACATTTTTTTATTTCCACACAGTAATATTGCTAAATTAATCAAAACAGTGAAATATTTGACATCTATTTGCGACGTTGCCCACCTTCAGAATAAACGCTCTTAAGAGGAAAAAAATATCATAACAGTATGTAATAATTCAATCAACATTTCTTCTATTAGATAAATAAATAATCAAAGTACACAATATTCTTAAAGGGTGCGTATAAACTCCGGTTTATTGCTGACAGAGGTTAAAATAATAGGCCCATATGTCGGCAGTAAGTGAACCTACATAAATTACAATATTTTAAGAGGCGTTTGTGCAAGAATATTCAGTTATTTTGGATTATATTCTAGGAATCAGGAAGGATTTTGCTGTTAAATATTTATTTATGAACCATTTATGTACGCAAATAATATATAAACAAACAAAAAGAAAAGAACAGAAAAATACATACAAATGTGATGCTTACTCTTATTGAGATTTGAAGGTTTTGAATTCTGTTTGAAATGTGAATAACATCGCAAATTGCGACACTATTCAAATTCGATTTATTTATTTTGAATTATTTTGCGTTGCTTAATAGCTCCTACACACTATGCCGCCGGCCCTGCCGCCGGGCAAGCCGAGGCTCACTCGGCCCTGCCGCACAAAGGATCGCAAAGTAAATGTAGGTGCCTACCTACATTTACTTTGCGATCCTTTGTGCGGCAGGGCCGAGTATGTCCCGCAAACGCCGGGGGTATGTCCCGCTCGGCTTAAGCGGCCGTGCCGCCGCGCGCCGGCATAGTGTGTAGGAGCCATAACAGTGCCAGTTAAAATATAGTTAACACAACCTAGATTCAATTTTAGCCGGAATAAATCAAACTATAATAAAGTCAGTCATGTTTTATTGGCAAATATAATTGCATTTCCAACTCATTAATCCGAATTCTAACTCTATTTAGCTAATAAATTATTTATTAGCACGCAATCAAAACATAATTAATTAACCGGCTATGATTATATTTATCCAATTGAGAAATTCATCAATCATGGTCGACACGATTCAAAAGGCTTCCTGACATATCGCGCATGAGCCGCACCGGCGCCGGACTGCCGCGCCGCCGCACTCGAACGCGTGTCACTGGCATTGATGCCGATTTAAATAGTTAAAGCAACGATCGCAGTTCACTAAAGCATTGCCAACGAAACATGGGAAGTCTGCGGTCAAGTCTAGGGAACAAGAAATATATCAACTTATTTAAGGCTCCGTGCACGAAAAAAACCCTTTTTCGCCAATAACTTATCTAATTGTAAGAAAGCTTCAAATAATTCAAACATTAAGTCTGTAAAACTATAGTTTTCGTGGTGCTAAACCATTCGTGTCAGTCACAGCACCTGTTACCTTTTTATTTTTTTATTTTAACTTTAATCATATATATTTTATTTTTTATTTATTTATTCAAAATCTGTATTAACAATAACATACATAGTCTGCCAAACTGTATAACAGTTTGTCGGCAGTTTGTTGGTGGTTTGTTATAATTTACTATAACTTACTAACTATTTACACTAGTTAATAGTTACATTTACTTAATGAAGATATTGTATAATCATAAAATAAAATTTAGATTTTAATTCAAGGATCGCTGAAGACTAATGTGTGATCTTTAAATTTTTTGATATGGTTTGCTAAATAATAGGGAAAAATACATCACCGACAGGGTTTAAAAAAAAATAAGATTTTTCAACATACATTTTCTGCTATATTTTGTATTGAAGTTGAAAAAACTGGTTCAGCCACATGCAAGTAGACCATATAACAATGTTGATGACATTTTTAAATGTTCAAAATCAAAAGTAGTTTCTTGTAAAAAAGTGATCAAAAGTCAGTCTCGCGTCACTTTTCGGAAAATTTGCTGCGATTATTTTTGATTTTCCATGAATACTTAACTTATTTCCTAACTAAATCCCTTTCAGCCACATACAAAACAACGAACTCGACTTTACAAATCACAAATAGTTTTGTTTAAATTCTTTTTCCCTTTCTCACAACGAATGAACAAAATTTATGAAAATCTGTTGATTTCGTGCATGGCCTCTTAAGAAACTTCTTTACAAGGAGTACTTACTACTCGGCTACAAAAAATTGTAAATGTTGGTTGAACCTGCAATAATTAGGGAAAAATAAAAAAACCAGAACAAATCTCTGATTCTGTATCTATTTTACTGGGTGTACATAAATAAATAAACAAAAGCATTTTGGAATAAGGAAGAAAATTTCACTTGATCGCAGCGTACGCGTACGGCGTTTTGAAACAATAACTTTAGATATTCCTGTCCAAAATCGTGTTGTTTTCTTTTGAAAATCATTTTCGCTGCTTTCTTACTCTGAAGCCTTTGTTACTCTGAAGCGTTATGTCACATCGTCATTTAACGCGGGAAGAGATGATGCTGGAAGCAGGGCGCATTCAACGGCAAACTGCCGACGCGCGACGCTGTCAACACGCAGCCAAAGGGCGTTACAGGATTACACGAGATGTTGCTGAATGTCACCACCAGGAGAAAACTGCATGAAGTTGTGGTGGTATCTACATCACCACATGCGAACTACGCATCAAAGACCTGACATCACACAAAATCCTGATGTCACAAAAATCCTGCATCACGCAAAGTTTACCGCGTGAACGACATTATATAAGACTTTCTGACATCAATTGTTGGGCAGTTGCCCGCCAGACGCGACACCCGTCTGGTCGGAGGATCCTCCCTATACAGGACGAGTGAACTTTACACCCTGTTTCTCATACCTCTAAAAAGTCAATCTTCACGCTCGTAGATCGCTTAGAATTCCAGATCTTGGACGCGGAAATCGAGATCAATGACATTGTGGTCAATAATATTGTGAGCTAACGCAAATTTGCACTGGACCGACACTCAGTGGGCTCGTGTTCTTTTTTCTGATGAGTCGCGCTTTGGACTTCGTCCCGATTCAAGAAGAGTGCGCGTTTGGCAAATTCCTGGTCGCCAGAGACGAATGGTCTATTTTCATCTATTTTCTTAAATATCTTTAAAACATTTATTTTAAATTTATAAAAACATTTATTTGAGATCTTCACAACAAATTCTTTCATTTGCGTCAAACTGGAAATCTTTTTTTTTAATTTTCCAATTTGCCCCCGAATAGTGACCTTTCAAAATTCATATATTTATTTACGTTACACGTCCGTGTTTCGGTCACAGAAATTCATATATGTGCCAAAGGACAATGCCAATTTTAGTATGGAAGCTGGCGTCTTTTTTTTTCTCGCGGCCTTCAACCAAAGCATTTCTCTTTTTTTTTGCCATTACACATTTGTGAAAAAATATGTGTAAAACATTTATTTTGTGTAAGACAGTATCAGTAATTTTGGTGTAATCTATAAATTACTGACACTGTTTTGCTTGGAAGCATATTTGTTAATTAAATGTACAGAAAATATTTTATCTACTCTCTTATCGTAATATTCGAATTATAAACTTCAAAACGAGTTTATATTGACATACTTTATAAACAAAATACCGAAATTTAAAAATAGATTCACATTATAACACTTTTTCTCTAACAAAATAATGTTATAAAACAATTTTTTTTCTATTACGATACAATACAAATCCAAGAAGTTAATATCACCAAAGAGTTTCCATAAACTTTTGCAATGGAACGTTAGCGGGGGACGGCACCACCGCTGTAGCGCATGCGCGGTGATGTGCTGGGTGCAGGCGTCATTCATACGTGAAATAATTGTATTGAGTTTCGTGGGATTTTTTAAATCTTGATCCTTAACTTTGATCTTTCATTTAGTAGGTTCAATCCCATTGGTATGAGAGTAGTTAAAGTAGTGTATGAAACTGCACATAACTAGGTATTAAAATACTCGCGTGCGTTTAAACCCATGCTCGTATTTTAATACCCCTCTTTATGCAACAGTTTCATAAACTACTATTAACAAATCATAAATACATAATAACTAAATAAAAAATCAACAAAACATTAGCTGACGAAAATTGCAATGTATGAAAATACGTATAATAATAAATAAGTCCCAGTCTACCATTCGAAATTTCAAACTCAATTATTTTGATAAGGTTCAAAGAAACTATACTGAGATGTTTATTTAAACCGTTTTACGAGGTAAAAAGGTCCACGTTGTATTGCGTTTTTGGTAATTAGTTTTAAATTTTACGGTTATAAATTAATTTACGTTTAATAAACTATTTTTATTTTTGCCGACAATTTTAAAATATGGCAAAAAGAAGGAGAAACTCTCACCAAATCTTTTTGTACTACAGAATTGTGTAACAAACAGTGGCGGATTTACCTTAAGGCCCAGGAGGCCCAGGCCTAGGGCGGCCAGATATTAGGGGCGGCCAAACGTGAAATAAAATTCACTGATGATAACAAGAAATAACTCAAAGTACCTTTAAATTCTAAACGTTCGCGCACATTATGGCGGATCACACTGCACCGCATCGTATAACAATAATAACTTAAAACCTTTTAAAAATATGTCCAGATAACTAATTGAAACGCGTCATAGAATTTCGCGGAAAAAAGAAATGAAATTGTTTATTCTGTAAATAGGATATTGGAATCACTTTTATACGTCATAACAAAAAATAAATTTGCTATATGAGTTCGGCGTTTCCTATCTGACTACTCTGAGCGATATAAATCGATGACTCTGAAACAACCTCAGAGGTCACAGTCTCTTTTAAAGTCCTGACATAATCTTGGTCAAGCCATATGAGGACCATGTAGATTAGTGTCTGAAATGGTCTTTTGAGGAAAGAACCACACAGATTTGAGTGGACCTGTCCAGTCAGTGCAAGCATTCGTCAATAATCGTGGAGCTCGACTCAGAACTTAAGGAAAAGAAAGAAAAAGAAAGAAAGAAAAATTGTTTATTCTGCACAAACAAAACGCACATAATAAGGCAAAAACATAAAATACACACTTACAAAAGTAGCCAAAAGCCTCGTGTCTAAGCAATAAATAAAAATATAAAAAGTGAAACAATGTTTTTCATTGGTTGCTGTCAAGGTCACGGACCAAAGACAGTATAGACACTATTGCGTAACACTCTTGCGACATTGGGAAAATGTCAACAAAAACATCTCAAAAACAAAATGCTGATGGCATAGTTACTACTACTTTTGTAACAGTTATTAAGAAAAATTATGCTGTGCGTCGCATCTGTGCAAGAACAGGTCATTGCTCAGCGAAATACTGTGAATTCGGACGAACCTAATGTCAACAGCGCTGATTTTCAGCAATTACCCTATGGAATGACGCATTGACACCCCCCTGTGTGAGTTTGTATTGGGTTAGTAATAATTTTCACTGAAATTTTCTGCATAAATTTAATTAATTAATTTAATTTAATTTTTAAATTTTCAACATACATTTTCTTCTATATTTTGTATTGAAGTTGAAAAAACTGGTTGAGCCACATACAAGTAGACCATATAACGATGAAGAGAATTTATGAAAATCTGTCGATTTCGTGCATGGCCTCACTACTCGAATACAAAAAATTGTAAATGTTGGTTGAACCTGCAATAATTGGGGGAAAAAAAAAAAAATACAGAACGGAAGCATTTTGGAATAAGGAAGAAAACTTCACTTGATCGCAGCGTACGGCGTTTTGAAACAATAACTTTAGATATTCCTGTCCAAAATCGTGTTGTTTTCTTTTGAAAATCATTTTCGCTGCTTTCTTACTCTGAAGCCTTTGTTACTCTGAAGCGTTATGTCACATCGTCATTTAACGCGGGAAGAGATGATGCTGGAAGCAGGGCGCATTCAACGGCAAACTGCCGACGCTGTCAACACGCAGCCAAGGGGCGTACAGGACTACACGAGATGTTGCTGAATGTCATCACCAGGAGAAAACTGCATGAAGTTGTGGCGGTATCTAATCACCACATGCGAACTACGCATCAAAGACCTGACATCACACAAAATCCTGATTTCACAAAAATACTGCATCACGCAGAGTTTACCGCGTGAACGATATTATATAAGACTTTCTGACATCAATTGTTGGGCAGTTACCCGCCAGACGCGACACCCGTCTGGTCGGAGGATCCTCCCTATACAGGACGAGTGAACTTTACACCCTGTTTCTCATACCTCTAAAAAGTCAATCTTCACGCTCGTAGATCGCTTAGAATTCCAGAGGGGCAATTCCCGTAATTTTTAAGAACGTTCGCATTCGCATCTCATTCGCAATCTGTCAAAAATACAATCAATTTACCAACATTTTTGACAAGTTTGACAGATTGCGACTACAATGTGAACGTTTTTAAGTACGGGAATTGGCCTTCAGATCTTGGACGCGGAAATCGAGATCAATGACATTGTGGTCAATAATATTGTGAGCTAACGCAAATTTGCACTGGACCGACACTCAGTGGGCTCGTGTTCTTTTTTCTGATGAGTCGCGCTTTGGACTTCGTCCCGATTCAAGAAGAGTGCGCGTTTGGCAAATTCCTGGTCGCCAGAGACGAATGGTCTATTTTCATCTATTTTCTTAAATATCTTTAAAGTATTTATTTTAAATTTATAAAAACATTTATTTGAGATCCTCACAACAAATTCTTTCATTTGCGTCAAACTGGAAATCTTTTTTTTTAATTTTCCAATTTGCCCCCGAATAGTGACCATTCAAAATTCATATATTTACGTTACACGTCCGTGTTTCGGTCACAGAAATTCATATGTGTTCCAAAGGACAATGCCAATTTTAGTATGGAAGCTGGCGTCTTTTTTTTTCTCGCGGCCTTCAACCAGAGCATTTCTCTTTTTTTTTGCCATTACACATTTGTGAAAAAATATGCGTAAAACATTTATTTTGTGTTTTTTTTTTAATTTTAATTACTGATACTGTTTTGCTTGGAAGCACATTTGTTAATAAAATGTACAGAAAATATTTTAACAAATCATAAATACATAATAACTAAATAAAAAATCAACAAAACATAAGCTGTCGAAAATTGCAATGTATGAAAATACGTATAATAAATAGTAAATAAGTCCCAGTCTTCCATTCGAAATTTCAAACTCAATTATTTTGATAAGGTTCAAAGAAACTATACTGAGATGTTTATTTAAACCGTTTCACGAGGTAAAAAGGTCCACGTTGTATTGCGTTTTTGGTAATTAGTTTTAAATTTTACGGTTATAAATTAATTTACGTTTAATCTTCGATCAATAATGCACTAGATACAATATCCCATACAAAAGTTGTCTTAAAACTGTCGCCAATTGTGTTTACGTAATTCTAGTTTAAATAAATATACCTTAATGTAAATTCAACCTTAAATGCAATGCTTAAAGTTGTATTCACAAAGCTATGTACAAAAAACAATAAAGTCAAACATACATCAAAACAAATTCAACCTTACACGCTTGTTTTAAAGTTCGAATTACAAAGTGCTAATAAAAGCAATAAAAAATTATGACAGAGGCTCGCCGCTTGGACAAGGAATGAGTGGAGTCGAAATGTGTCTATATTTTTTTCTATGAAAAACAGAAAAAATAAATTATATACTCATATATAATATCATGATACTCAAACATAAAATTTAATTACAATGGCAAAATTAAATCTTTCTGTCGTCGGAGAAACAAATTTTTAATTACAATGGCTAAATTAAATCTTTCTGTCGACGGAGAAACAAATTTGTCATGTCGCTTGAAAATAAAAAGTAATTTTTATAGTTCAAAAATACTTATTGTTACTGTTTTACTGTTTTTAGTAATCTACGCCTTTGCGTGTTTCCAGTTATGTCCAATCTATTAAAATGAATCGAACAAATTGTCGACTTTTTACAAGGCTTATATATTTCTTTTCCTCTTTCTTTATAAAATAATAAAATATAAAATAACAATACTACACCATGCATTCCCTGTTCCAGAACAGTCGATGTTTGTTACAATAGTTGGTAGTTGTCACAAACATTGGTCAAACAATCATAATATTTGGTAATTGATTTATATTTACTATTTAATTCTGTTTTTATTTTATGAAAAACACTTACTGATAATAAACTTACCGAAACAAAAATATTCTTTCCAAAATCTTGGTGTTACGGTGGTTATTTACAATTTTTTTGAACGCGTACTGCGGCATTTTGACGTCTTAACGTTGGCTATGATTGGACCATACTAATTTGAAATAAGACCACAACCCAATCTGTGCTCTTATTTTTCGTTCCGTTTTTGAAGCGCTTACCGGGAATCTAGTGCATTATTGATCGAAGCGTTTAATAAACTATTTTTATTTTTGCCGACAATTTTAAAATATGGCAAAAAGAAGGAGAAACTCTCACCAAATCTTTTTGTACTACAGAATTGTGTAACAAACAGTGGCGGATTTACCTTAAGGCCCAGGAGGCCCAGGCCTAGGGCGGCCAGATATTAGGGGCGGCCAAACGTGAAATAAAATTCACTGATGATAACAAGAAATAACTCAAAGTACCTTTAAATTCTAAACGTTCGCGCACATTATGGCGGATCACACTGCACCGCATCGTATAACAATAATAACTTAAAACCTTTTAAAAATATGTCCAGATAACTAATTGAAACGCGTCTTAGAATTTCGCGGCGCCAATCCGACTCATAGTTAACAAAATTTCTGAACCGATTTCGATGAAAGTTGGCAATAAAGTAAATTAATTTTGTAGTCTGTAAATTAAATAAAAAGTAAATTAATGATGGGTGCTGAGAAAGGGGCGGCTGAGACTTATTACATAGCCTGGGGCCTAGGGCGGCCAAGACTACAAATCCACCACTGGTAACAAACGAAACTTATTTGATATGCATATCTCTAAACTCAATCCGAAATGACATAAAAGAGTTAGAAGTTTCTATGTATTTATTAGCTTTGTAAGCAATTGTTGACTCCTAGGTGCAAGGTTAGTGTTAAGTTACCACAAAATAGATAGCCGCTAAATGTTTTTGGCCATTTGAACATTTGGTACACCTCCCGTACGTTACGCACTCCTCACCAATAACACATTGTGAGGTCGGAGGGAGTATGATGATAAAATAATGCTACATGCTCTGAGCTTACGGTTCTTTACGAGTATTTGGGCTGTGAGTTGAGAAGATTAGATCTCGTAAGTTAACTACGAATATCCATATATTGTAAGGCTGTTTGTTTACATATCTGTCTGATGTTTCTGACTTCCACCAAATAATCCATTATGAATGGCGCTCTTCCACAGTCAAAACACGAACACGAACACGGTTATTGCTTCGATTTGTATTTCTAATTATTACACCATAGTCCAAAAACAGGTTAGTAATCTGAGTGCATAAACAAAAGCCGAATCGTTGCCTGGTACGTTATCAATATTCAGAGTGCATAATACAAAAGCCGAGTCGTAGTTTTAATTTTAAGCACAAAAATTCCAATAAAATATCGCAAACTTCATTTCACTCACCGCTCTTTCTTAGTGCTGTCACTAAGAAAGAGCGGTGAGTGAAATGAAATGAAATTGTTTATTCTGTAAATAGGATATTGGAATCACTTTTATACGTCATAACAAAAAATAAATTTGCTAGATGAGTTCGGCGTTTCCTATTTGACTACTCTGAGCGATATAAATCGATGACTCTGAGAAGAACGCCCGAAACAAACTCAGAGGTCACAGTCTCTTTTAAAGTCCTGACATAATCTTGGTCAAGCCATATGAGGACCATGTAGATTAGTGTCTGAAATGGACTTTTGAGTAAAGAACCACACAGATGTGAGTGGACCTGTCCAGTCAGTGCAAGCATTCGTCAATAATGGTGGAGCTCGACTCAGAACTTAAGGAACTCAAATCGACGAACATTACTTACATCATTACAAAGTAATCATATCGTTTTGTGTCTAATATTCAACAATGTCAAAGTTTATACAAAACAATATGTTTTGAAGATTTTGCTGAATAATGTCAAGTTTTATGGTTTTCTCACATGGTTTAGCAGAGCGAGCAGCTCAATCCCAAGCTTTTGTATCTTCTAAATAATCAGATTTTATAGTACCCTTTTTATAGTTTGGTTTAATACAGCTTTTAAATCGTTTAATGGGTAAGTTTCGAATTTAAATGGGAAGAATGTTGTAAAAGCATATATACATTGACCCATGAACGCGTTGCCTACTCTGTGAAGACGAGTGCAATATACAGCAAGGTTGTGTTTATTCCTGGTATTAAACTATGAATATCGGACATTTTCTTAAAATTTTATATATTTTTGTGCCAAAAATTGCCTACTTATAAAGCTAATAAAAAAAACATACAAACTTCTAACTCCTATATCTAATTTTGGACTGAGTTTAGAGATATGCATGTCAAGTAAGTTTCGTTTGTATTCTGTAGTAGAAAACAAAGATTTAAAAAAGACGCCAGTTTCAGGCATTGGCTTTTCAACTAAATTGGTCCTGTAGATTCGGAGCAAATTGCCTGTGACAGACGGACAGATAGCCAGCCACCAGACACACTGACCAGAGGACTGATTCTATATGTGTTCCGTTTATTCATTCGGGCGCTGCTCTTGTTGACTTTACAACTTACCTCATCGAGTAATCGAATTGGTGCCATTGGCAGCACGGTCTCGACGTCCATCCTGGCGCGCGCCTGCCCCAGGGTCATCAACACATCACCATCCGTGGACAGCGCACCCGCCATCGCTCCGGCGGCTATCTTGAAGGCCAGTTCGCGACTCATACCTTTGGCGCCGCGTTTCGACTGTAAACGTACAAATAATAAGTGATATATCCTAAAAAATTGTTTAAAGATATCAAAATGACAAGTAATTTCTTCAAAATAGGCTGAGAATCAGCACTTTTTTAACGTCAAAATTACATAAGACAGTCCCCCAAAAGACCCGCCCGCCACTTCCTATTGTTTTAACTGGGAAGCACACACAAGCACAAACTCCCCAGCAGCTCCCAGATATCGTTTTTAATAGTAACCATTCTTATAAAACGGAATTGAAAACCCTCTCGGGCCTTGGCTAATGAGGCCTTGACAAATGCGGAATGAGAAATTCTTGACTGAAAAGCTTAATAACACTCTGCCCGTCCTGAGAACCGCAACGTTTAGCAGCAGTAGATCAATAAGGCAGTTAAAGTTATTAGAGATCCAAAATACTCTTTTTATTTTACCCTTTCGAACTCATCGCCCATTTTCCTGACGAGCTTTGCCTTCTTATTTTCGCTTCCGTGTATCAACTTCCAGTTGACTAGCCTGATGCGCTGCAACTGCAGGTCATTATTGTACGCGTAAACTTCTGCTTTCCTGGTAAAGAATGGAGTTTCCGTTATTTTTGGTCGAAAATTTATTGGCACTTTGGTAGTATAGAATGCGCACGAAATGCTTGGCTAGGTACATCTTTAGGGTTATTTCCGTTTAGACAGATTTTCGATTCGGCAGATTTTTGTTTCGACAGTATGTCACTTTGTTATCTCAAACGTACAGCTGCGTACAAAATAATCACAAAGGGATCATGGTTGAAATTTCCATTTGGGTCTGAACTTCTTTAAACCTACAAAAAAAAAAAACTATATATTCTAGTCGTTTTTGGCACTCGCCCGCGCCGGCCGCTGCCGCGGCACAGTTTGGTTCCGCGTAGCGTAGCCTACTAAAATTATATATTTTTTTTCTGTTACTATATGTCGTTTCTGGCATTTTTTTAATTTTTATGGTTTATATATTAATATATTTTTTTTATATATTTTTTTGCTTTTGCTTATTTAATGAGTTTCATTTTTAGGAAATTGCGTAATTCAATATGTAACACGTTTTTATTCCAACCGTTGTTTTATGAGATAGCATGAATAATTTGTCAAATAATACGGTATTAAAAAGAAGTTTATCGGATAATGATTTTCTTAATTGAATTATTTGGCAAAGTTGTTATTGTATAATGATGAAATTACAAACCATATTTTTGTCAATCGTTACTTGTCAAACGAAAATTTGTAAATTAAGTTTTGGTGAAATTACTCACCCAGTCATTTCACCAAAACTTAATTTACAAATTATCTTTTTGATCTATCACTCCTTGTGATTGTACTTTTATTGCCGAAACAAAAATCTGGCGAAACGAAAATCCGACGAAACAAAAATCTGACGAAACGAAAATCTGTCAAAACGGAAACAACCGCATCTTTACATAAACACATATAGGGCAGCAAACTGCTGTTCGTTGCTGTCAGTTGCTGTATATTTGCGAGCATACGCGAACACATGTCAGAGGAAATCATCCCTAGTCTAGCACGCTAAGTTCAACATGTTGTTATTGGAGCGCTTACACACTGGGACGCCACGGCGATGTCGCTGGCTACGTAGCCATGGCTACCACTGGCTACCTACCGTAGTCAAATGAGGTTGCCAAATAAGTAGCCAGTAACACGCGTCCGTCCTGGCGATCAGTTGGTCACTGAGTGAGGGAGCCGTAACTTTTTTGTATACAAAATACTCGTGCCTTTGCTACGCGTCGCCAGGTCACCAGAGTATCCAGTCTCCACGTAGGGGCCAGTCGGTCGTGGCTACACTTCCAAATTGACGACGTCGCCAGACCGTAGCCAACTGAGTTAACTGTCATACATCAATATGAATTGTTTTGGATACGTAGCCGGCGACGTCGCCAAGCCGTCCCAGTGTGTTAGCGCTCTTAATTTCAATATCAATTAAAAACTTCTCGAGCATTTTTTTGCTCTTTCTGCGCAGACTACTAAGCGTAGCCGGGAAGGGTGTAGCCATAGGAACTACGTAGAGCAATGTCTCAGTAGGGTTGTGCCGTATTTCTAGGGTTGCCCCAGACTATGTATTAGTTGGATGAGTGCTATAACTCGGTATGTAATGGTATTCGGCGTTTAAGCTCGGCGATTTGTGTTCCGAGTTTTCGCGAGAAATTGTTTCTGATTTGTTTCGATCTGTCGGTTCTTATTCTATCGACACTCGAAAAAATATAACCCTGTCTTTGACATCGCGCAGACGGGTAAAAAATTATGGCTTGAAGGCAAAGGTCCAAAGAATGTGAGATAATCATTTTTAATCTACTTGTATTTATTAACCACATTCAACAAGGTCTTTCAAAGCAATATCTCAATAAGAGCTGTCAAAACATCATCTACATTTTATAGGAAAATTTCACAAGATACCTACAATTATTTTAATTCAGCTCGTTTTTAAACTGTGCCTGCCACTTAAGACAACACACAACATCAAGTTGACACTTAAGATTTGACAGCTGTCAAATAATCTGGATCATTATTACATGGCCTTCATGCTTTGGTAATAAACTGTATTAGGAACCGTACTAGAGGAAAATTAGTCTATAAATATATTTTTGCAATCCAGAAATTACCAAAACTGGAATTTTACGTGGCTAAAGTTCCTACTACCAAATTAAGTTTAAAGGAGTTAATTTGAACACCAAAACCGAACAAATTGAGGTTTTAAATGCTAGTTTTTATTGACGACAGCCCTAATGGAAAACAACAGCAGAGAATCCTCTATCAGAACCTTTGAACTGTTACATTTTAAAGCAAATTCATCGATTCCTGCTTCATTCATTCATTCATTCATTTGTTCCAGCCACTTGAGGCTTTTCTTAAGTTTATTAGCTCTCACGTGTTTCCTACAAAAGCAATTTAGATGTCGTTCGAAACACAATGAGGACTTGATTGCTCAGTAATCTGTCGCTATAAAGAACGAAATGAATCAACATAAATTAGGATTAGGTACTTGCTTAAGGCTTATCCACAGATATCAGGGCCATGCCCCGGACGTGGACCGACCGTGATCCGTTAGGGGTTACAAAAATATATCGGGGTGTACATTTTTGATGAAGACGTTCACGCACGGTCGTGTCCGGGCTCTATCACGCCCCGGGCATGGCCCTGATATGTCTGGATAGACCTTTATTGTGTCAACGATCTGAGAATCGAATGGCTTTGTTAGACTTATTGGTTCCTTATAGCTAACCTCATAGCTGTCTCTCGTTCTTCGCCTATACACGGTGGCATACATCGACGCGAAAACTGACAGCATGGAAAAAAATGTGTTTTAATTCAACAGTCTTTTTCTGTCTCTGCTATTTTATCCTGTAGGTTCTTAAGTGTCGTAATAGCGTCAATAATATGTAAGTAGTGTTTTAACATGGCACCTATCGTTATCATTTTAAAATTCTTTTCGCAGCGCTTTTTCGAATTATTATTTACCAAAATCAGAATATTGTGGAACTCAAAATAACAATTGGATTTCATCGAAACTGTTGTTTTAAATTCGTTATCGTAGCACAATACATGATGCAGCAGATTTTTTTAAACGGTTTATGATTTTCGCGTGACGAATTATTTTGATACCTAAATATTATCTCTTTTATTTTTGTACCAGCTTGCCCAATCAGTGACTACGTCAGAATCTTTGGCTCATTAGCCGTGAAACGGTATTTTACAGTTCCCCTTTAGAATTTCTAAGACAAATACAGCTGTCCTATGAAAAAATCCCTTTAAAACCAAGATCATTTTATAAGGTAGATTTGACATAGTCCGCACGACGACATATCAATCTATGATTGCCAGTATAAGCTGACCCCTCATTGTAAGCAAAGTTTATGCAATGCAAGGTCAGTTTATGATGGAAATGTTTCTCTTGTTATTTTGTCGTCGTGTATAAAGTCGACCTCGTAACACCTTTACCACTCTAACCCAAAAACTTTTTGTTTAGTGAACCTGAAGGCGTATTTTCGCGATGATCGCTTTTATATAGGACGCGGCCTAAGGCTGAATGTCATTTGCACATCATAAAACGTCTAAATTTGCTCTAAAGGTACCAGAGGAGACGTCGCGGCGTCATGTCGCTGCAGTCATGATTTTGAACCCGCCCGCAGGTGGCAATTGCCCGTATTCCAGCCGGTAGATAGAAAATAGAAAAAAGTGACTATCGCTCTCGAGCATTGGTGGCACTACTGGTCTGGGGTCGGGCTACACGTGTCGCCTGTCACTCGCCCGTAACTGCCAACGACGTGTCCGAAGGTATTTCATAGAAAATCATAGAATCCAGTCGTGTAGCGGCGACACTTCGCCTGCAGTTGCCTCCTGCGGTCGAGAACGGAATGGTACCTCAAAATGTGACAGTTAGATAGTTCGCAGTGTCAACAGACTATACTTACATTGCACTGACTCAAACAAGCTGTGCCTTCCTTAGATAGCAGGCTGACCGGACGCTTATTACGCCAGGTCAGAGATAGCCTGCGCCCGGTGGCGGGAACCATCATGGGACACTACTTGGTAAACAAACATTTCCTCACAATAGGCATAACGGACAGTCCTCTGTGCAGAGCATGCCTAGAGACTGGGGAAACCGTAGCGCATGTGCTCTTTAAATGCACAGGCGTCACTCAAATTAGAACAGAAACCCTCGGGTCACCCAGATCTTTTGCCAATGTTCTGAACTGACTAGGAGAACTAATCTGCTTCTGGAGGGAAATAGGTTGGTTGGAATGACCAGCGACTCCAATCTCCAATCCAATTGAAGGACTAAGTGCGGCAACCAATTCCGATAGCATAGAACATAGATTAAGTGACTCACTAGTGATGGATTAATTAGCATTCGCGTTCATTGTTAGCATGCGAATGCTCATTTAGCATTTAGCAAATGAAATGTAGTTGCGAAATTCTGTGAAATGCGAAGTGAATTTATCGCTTCGTACTTTTTTATACTATAATACGTCAGAGCGTCGACGCATGCAGCGGCAAATCTATCGGTTTCACTTGACCGTGACCTCGTTGCGAGTGAAATTTATTAGCAGATGCTGCGAACTTGCGAAAAATGGGTTAAGCAATTGTTATGTTATTATCTTTGATTTGCGCGTACTTAGGGTTTTAAATTGAATGAATGCGTGAATTCGCATATTAACAAATATCACATATTTTATTATTATCAATTATCGTCATATTAGCGAATAGCATAGCAATAGCAATTAGCATGCTAGGACTCATGAATTCACATGCTAATGAAATTTATGCGAAATCGCATTAATTGACATTACTATGACTCACAAGTTCAAGTAATCAAAGTTAGTTACTTAGCTCTCCTCCTGGCCCCGGCTGCCATGTCATCAGTGTACATCTGCAGAAGCAGATGCTCTTCCTGTATCTTCGTGTTCTGAGCTTCCACGCGTGCTATCCATTTGTCATTCGCCTGAAATGTTAACAGAGATTGTATTGATCATAGTTACAGTGCTACAAGAAAAAGATGGCCAGTCAAATGGGTGTCGTAAATTGATACTAAATTGTGAATTGCGTCAACAAGAGTGATGTCTGGAGCAGCATTATAATTTTAGTATAGTCCTAGCATTTTGCAAGCGCGCGTCATGTAACCCTTATGGTCATTGTTATAAGGAATAAATTGCACGGATTGACGTGCGTTCGTGAAATGTAACAAGTAATAACCTTTACTTTCGTGCATCGCTTCACCTAGAACATAAATGCATCCAAAGACGGATGCATTTATGTTCCAGGTAAAGCGAACTATAATAGTTGAATAAATTACAAAATGAGTATAAAACGTTTCCGAAAAGGAAAAGCGATCACGTGAATAATTACATAAAAACATGAAATCTCCTGTTTATCGTTAAAATCTTATCAAACTATGCTCTGCTTTATCAAACAGTCCACTACTCAAATCCTACTGTCTCTCGTTATTTGCTTTACCACGTCTTAAGCCTTGGTGTACTTAACAAAAACCAATTACTTTAACAATTCGGCACAGCTGAGTAATGGGTGCGTCTCCTGCCTATCGTTCACTGAAACCGCGACAACCACTTTCCTCAAATGTACACAACGAGATGAACTCAAGTTGGTGGGCCTCAGACAGAATTAATATTATGTTATTTAGAAGGAATGTCGAACAACGTGTAACGTTTCATTTTGACTTATACTTGATATTAACTTAGGAAGAGTTAGATTTATGGTCTGTCTCACCACCTCCTGCAAAGTCAAAGTCAAAAGTCAAACGATTTATTTCAATTAGGCACATAAAAGGCATTTATGAACGTCAATTTTACAAAAAATATAATTGATTCTAGTCGCCCCTACCAAAAGGTAGTTTTCGTATGGAGAAGAACGGGCAAGAAACTCCATCGTTACTCTTTTAAAATGTTTTTACTGATGGACGGACTACGAAGTGATCCTATAAAGGTTCCGTTTTTTCCTTTTGAGGTACGGAAACCTAAAAAATAAATAAAATTATTTATTTAAGGGGGTCCGGGTCCCATACAAGAAACGTGTTTTTATCGGATATTATTGCTCGATTTTAATACGGTACGGTGCCGGTTTGTAGATCTTTAAAATTTGAGCTCAACGATGTAAAATATGTTACGTTAGCACCAACCTACTAAACCCTGTCATAAAATGCAATATCCTATGGGAATCTCACGTTGAAAAATATTTTGCATTTCATTGTCATCGCTATAGGGACAAAATTCAACCAGAAATCGAATTTCTCGGTAACCGAGCACGCATTTTAAATATTGCTGTTGTGCGCTAGCGAGATGAATGAAAAAAAAATCTCCACAGTATTTCGAAGCTGGAATAGAGTTCAGAAATACTGGATATCTGTATTTTGTCGTGTTATTTGTTCGTATATACCAACGCTTTTGTTATATAAAATAATTAGTGATGGGTTATTCTTATTTAACATCCCTCTGACATTGTCTTGAATTTATGTCTACCGTACAACATGGGCCTTTAAACGCCCTTTTTATTCAAAATTTATCAAATGAGCATTATCTATATATATAAAAACTAATTGCTGTTCGTTAGTCTCGCTAAAACTCGAGAACGGCTGAGCCGATTTAGCTGATTTTGTTTTTAAAATGTTTGTAATAGTCCAGGGAAGGTTTAAACGGTGAGAAAATTTGGGTAGGTAGGGTAGGTAGGTAGGGTAGGTAGGGTAGGTAGGGTAGGTAGGGTAGGTAGGGCAGGTAGGGTAGGTAGGGTAGGTAGGGTAGGTAGGGTAGGTAGGGTAGGTAAGATAGGTAGGGTAGGTAGGGTAGGTAGGGTAGGTAGGGTAGGTAGGGTACAGATAGTGCAATTCACGAAGACGCGCCCCACCAATTTTCGGTTGAGGGGATCGCGGGGTGCGGGGAGTTTGCTCCGAGCGGCAGTCGCGAACCGTCAGCGGTTCGATGCACACGAATACTACACTCTATGCTGCGAAAATCCAGACTCGTCACGAAAGTTGCTCTACTTTATATATTTTTAAAATGTCGAGAAAAACTCAGCGTGTTGTTCTTAAAAGCCAGGTATGTAAAGAAGTTTGCAGTTACTAAAACACATGAAATAAGCTAACGAAAGTAATTTAATTTTAATAAATAGCAAATTTTAGTAATAGTAGATTTCATTTCATTTTAAAAAATAAGTAAAACTATTTGATATTTTATTTTATTTTAGGCAAGAGAAATTATTTCTAAAGTTTATGATTTTATGAAAAAAGAAGCAAGTAAAAATTATGCAGAAAAACTTACTGATGCGCGATGGAGAACCGCACAGGCTGTTGGAGTATCTGAAAGCACAGTGACTAGAACTCTACGCGAAAGAAATGAATATACTAATACAATGAAGCAAACTACAGTACCTGCTATGGAATCGAATATAACTATGGAAACGGATGCGATAGTTCCTATAGCCCCAAGTGCGGAGCGTATAGATAGTTCCTATAGCCCCAAGTGCGGAGCGTATAGATAGTGCGATCCACGAAGACGCGCCCCACTCCGCGATTACTGTACTGTAAGCTGTATTTTACTACGGAGCGGAGCGGAGTGGGGCGCGTCTTCGTGGATCGCACTATCTATACAACAGAGCCGACTACGGAAGCGGATATTGAGTCTGAAAATGAAGCGAGTACGTCGCATTCGAATTTAGTATACAGAAGTGCTTCTATTTTTACATCACCTATGAAGAAGAGAAGGGTAAGACCACGAAAAATTAATTTAGACGAATTTGATATTGGTGTAGTCCGAAGAACTATCCAAAACTATCATATAGAACATCGTCAATTTCCAACATTATCACGACTTAATATTGCTTTGAAAGACCGTATACAATTTGATGGATGTATAACAACTCTAAGAACATTGTTACTTAAACTTGGTTATAAATGGAGAAAAACTGAGAATAACAGGAAGGTGCTAACCGAAAAACATGATATTCAAATGCTAAGATTGAAATATTTAAAACAGGTAAAGTCTTTTCGCAATGCAGGTAGACCTATAGTCTACACAGATGAATCATATTATATTCATACCAACCACGTGCAAAAAAAGTCTTGGGCCGCAAAAAGTTCTAAAACAGCAATAAAACAAAACTTAACAAAAGGAGTGCGCATAATTATAGTACATGGCGGAAGTGCAGAGGGTTTCGTACCAAATGCGTTGTTGACGTACAGAGCAGAGATTAAATCCGGAGACTACCACGATAACATGAACACAGAAAATTACTTAAAGTGGCTAAAGGAGAAACTAATACCAAATCTCCCAAATGATGCCGTGGTAGTCTTGGATAATGCAGCCTATCACAATACTAGTTCGGAAAAAATACCAACATCCAACTCCAACAAATTAGTGATGCAGACTTGGCTGAATGCAAAAAATATCCATTTTGAACCAAGCTACAAAAAACCTGAACTTTATGACCTTATATTAAAAAACAAAGAAAACTTCCGCAAGTACAAAGTTGACGAATTATTGAAAGAACATGGATTCACAGTGCTTCGGCTGCCACCTTATCATCCAGATTTAAACCCAATCGAAAACATTTGGGGTATTGTAAAAAACGACGTTGCTAGCCGCAATATCAATCAAAATTACACTTCGATTATGCCCATTTTAAATGAAGCATTTGATCGAGTAAATAAAGATAGTCTGGTTGAATACTTGTCAGCACGTGGAAAAAATAGAAGACGAATACATGAGACATTGTGATCTTGATTTTAGTTTTATTGTAAATGTCGGTGATACATCAGACTCTGAATCAGATATTTCTGAAACGAGTGATTGACGATTTTCATTTCTCAATAAAGTTCAATAAAACTATTTCCGTATTTCATTTATGTCTATTATTACCTCCTATTATAACAATAGTAATATTATCGATATTAATTAATAATCACATAAAATATCCACACCTATGTAAAAATTAAATTAACATAACCTTTTCCTTGCGGTCGGGTAAAAAATATAAAATTTAAGTAGAGCATCTTTCACTTTGACCATGACGCTCTCTCCTGATTAGTCTATTCATTGTAGTGTGCGTGTGCACTCATAGGTAATTAGTGTGTACCGATAACACTCAAACATTGACGGAAGCTTGCACACATGTACTATAAACGGTTAAGAGGAATAGTAGGGCGCGCCTTCATGGATTGCACTATCTGTAGGTAGGGTAGGAAGGGTAGGTAGGGTAGGTAGGTAGGTAGGGTTTAGTACTACCCGTGCGAAGTCGGGGCGGGTAAAGCTAGTCTAAGATAAAACTTAAGTACCTGAATAGCCGAGAAACAGAAGAAACGCCGCCAAGCATTAACGTATCAATAAAATTGTAAAATAATGTAAAATTACCTCATTCTCCAGCCGTCTCAACTTCGACTCTCTATCCTGCCGCAGTCTATTCAGCCGCTTCTTCTCATTGGCTCGCCATTGCCGTATCATCGTGATCTTGCGCCGGAGTTCCATTTCGTTAGCAGCTTGGACCCTCTGCTTGATCCTGTTCTGTTTTTCATGGGCTCTCGTTGCGCGGTCGTGTCGCTGTTTCTCATTAAATTCTTGTAAATATTGCATCCTAGCTATGATTTTATTTTCTTGTTCTTTGGCACTGTAAGAATTAATATCAGAGTTAGGGCTGATTTGACTTCCAATCTTTTTTATGCGTGGAATAAAATCGACGTCTGACAGTTTTTGTATGGAAAAACTGTCAAAAATCCAAAATTTATTCACAATATAAAACTTATACTAGTTATAAAAGTTTGGTCGAATTAGGAGAATATTATGGTTCGAAACTTTTACACCTTTATAACTGGCAGTAGGTAGGGTAGGTGCAAATGCGGAGGACGAATAAATCGTCTGCGATACCGCGAGCGTCCTATAGCTTACTGGACCAACCGGTATGCCGCGGCATGCGCCGAGTAGCCACCGCTCGCCGGGATTTGATTATTACACTCGCAAAAACGCAGTCGAAAAGTTGCTTTTGAAAGAGTGAGGCAGTCTGACAGACTGCAGCGCATATTGCCGCCTGCCGCCGCGGTATCCCCTAGCGTACTCTTCGATGCTCCAGAGAAAACTGCGCTGCGATGCTCCAAGGTCAATCACCGAGCTTTGAAATATACAGGGTGGCAGGGACATCGACGCGAAGCCGGCTACCATGAATTCAGTACATGATTCTCAACCCCACTGCGTTGAAATTTTTCGTCGGTTATTAAAAAAAAAACAGCTGTTTCATAGAAAAGTGCAATACCTACGCGGTCAAAATGTATGGAGCAGCTGTTGTTTTTTAATAACCGACGAAAAATTTCAACGCACGCGGTTCAGAATCATGTACTGAATCCATGGTAACCGGCTTCGCATCGATGTCCCTGACACCCCGTATACATACCTACCTTATTTCGATTGGATTAATATTAAATTCAATTGATAAAATTAAAATCCCCTGCTGTCCCGTCCGCCAATCTGCCCAGGCCATAAGGAAGCCATATTGTTTTTACATGTAAAACAAAACTGTTCAGGAGCATTTTAAAGCACCGTTTCTGCTTCCAAAGAATAATTTGTGAATGTGCGAACATCCAAATGAGATTCATGTACCAATTTCATGCCCTCCATGAATATTGATGTACCATGTACCAAAAGCTTTTACTTTTTTCTCGATTTGATTATTGTATCCAATATGAAACAGATGGAATTATCTTTTGATTTGAATGTAAATTAAGGTGACGCATGTATCTTGTACTGAGTGTTCGACGTAATATTATTCAGTAAATTTATTGAATACGATGTAATAAAAAGATAAATTAGTATCCTTACAATACCTTCAAAGTAATAGACCTTGGAATGTATTGAAGACTCTTAGTATAAACATTAGCATTGAAACCAATAATATAAAGAAAATCAAAGCGAAAATTTACTGCTTAAATGTAGCCGATTATACTCTTCTACCATTACCTAGGTAGGTTCACAGAGTCCCACAAGTACAGAAGATTCTGTATGAGTTTTATTGTGACATGTAGGTACCATCACCATCTCTGCTCCTAGAAAACCACTTTAAGAACGTTCATTCTAAAAGTTGACAACGTCGCAAATAGCTGTCGAATATTTACCTGTTTCGATTAATTTGGCAATATTACTGTAAGGAAATATGAAATGTTGATAACTAGTGAACTAGATTATTAATAATGAATTGCAATTATAACACTGAATTTGATGTTGTAACCGTTTTAGGTGTAAAAAAGGCATTTGCAAAGTTTCCAAATACTTTTTTACATCTAAAACAAAATATTAGGTGCTACGTATTGAATATTGAAATGCAATAATTAACTAGTTAGCCATACATTTCATATTTCCATATAGTAATATTGCCAAATTAATCAAAACAGCAAAATATTTGACATCTATTTGCGACGTTGCCCACTTTCAGAATGTATGCTCATTTATATCTATTTACCTACCTACCTATATACTTATCTTATTATAATAATTTTTCCGCCATTTTACGAAGTGTAATTGTGAACAATGCTCATTATAAATGCATTAATTTAGCGCTGTATAATCAAATTCTGCTCTCAAAACGATGAAGGAAAACTTCGTGAGGAAACAGGTTTTTTTTTTAAATCGAAGCCATGTGACATCTACCAACATTATAGCCTACTCTCTTCGAGAGAAAGTGGCCAGGCCGGCGTCCCAAAAGTGGGAACATTATAGGCAAATTATGCTATGTTATGTAATCAAAGTCTTCTCTATTAATAGTGATTTATAGCAAATCGTAATGAGCGTGCAATACTCGTACATAGTCAATACTTTAGCTTTGTAAGTCAATTAATCTGGTCACATAATCGATGACATTCTAAGCGCCTGCGCAGACTGGCGGACGGGACGGCAGAGGATTTTAAATTCATCAATTGAATTGAATACTTATCCAATTGAAATAAGGTATGTATTTCAATGCTCGGTGATCGACCTTGGAGCATTGCAGCGCAGTTTTCTCTGGAGCATCGAAGTGCACGCTGGGGGATACCGCAGCGGGAGGCGGCGGTATGTGGTATGCACCAGTATGCGCCGGTATGCGCTGGAGTCTGCCAGGCATACTTATCCAATCGAAATAAGGTATATATTGCAATGCTCGGTGATCGACCTTGGCGCATACCACGCCACGTGCACGGCATGCCGGCGGATGCTCCGGTAAGCTGGCGGGCGTTAGCGGTATCGCAGAGGATTTTTCTTGTCACAGTGCGCTGCCGGATAGAGGAATCCCCCTCGACGCTCTCCCTTAGCGTCCACCAGTGTAAGCAGGCGCTTAAACACCTCGTAGTTATTTAAAAAAAAACTATTATTGGTCACCATCGTTTCTTTAGTCTTCCTTTACTCGTACACCCATCCACATTCTTTCCTCATTCCTCCGCATCACAAGCCTATACCACGACAACCGATTTCCACACAACTTTTCAGCTCGGTATTAAAGAATTTTGCAAGCTATTAAAAAAACCTACGTCTTAGAAGATAATCCAAGAAGTCCTCATAATATTCAGGCTCAACATTGAGACTATCAACAAATAATATGGCGGAACCACAAATTACAATAAACCATAAACTTATTCAAATTGCTTAGCACCAAGGTCATACGGGTTATTTTACAATTCATTATGTTACTCGTACATACTGTTTTGCACACGGATATAAGTAAGTATACTCGTATAAATGCAAACATGCACTTCATAAATAATTGCATAAGTCTAAACTGGAACACCATAGATCTACGCAAATCGGAGATTTTATATTTCCATCATAACAATACCCAATCTTCATTTATTAATCAAGTACCTGGTCGACCGAGCTCTGCTCGGGTGAAAATAGAAAAACATATCGTCCAGTACCAACGCTGTGAAATAAGAGAACACAAATTTTCCCACATATCAAACCTAAGTAGATTGACTTTTCACCCTTACGGGGGTGAAAAATCAATCTCCCCCACTCATCACACTCCCTTTCTAGCTATATAATTTTTCACCCTTACGGGGGTGAAAAATCAATCTCCCCCACCCATCACACTCCCTTTCTAGCTATATAATTTTTCACCCTTACGGGGGTGAAAAATCAATCTCCCCCACTCATCACACTCCCTTTCTAGCTATATAATTTTTTACCCTTACGGGGGTGAAAAGTCAATCTCCCCCACTCATCACACTCCCTTTCTAGCTATATCATCTTTCACACACAGTCCATTCATCGTTTCTTTAGTCTTCTCCTAAAAAAAGCTAAAAAAGCCTAATTTTACTCATGAAAAAAAAAAATGATTCCTCATGCCCAAGGGTATCCAAAATACTCCATGTATGTTTCGCTATTCTTGATAGTTTTTGAATAATATTTTTATTTTTTTATTTCTTGAAAATAAATGAGAACTGATAGGAGATATCGGTGTTCGGTTTTGATGATAGGAGGAGGATGATTATTTTATGTCTGAAAGAATATTTCATAACAATGAAAATTGCAAAAAAAAAGAATGTGAAAAAGCTGTGTAAAAATAAAGAGATTTTTTTTAAAGGGGTATGGGAACCCCTTTAAAAAAAATCTCTTTATTTTTTAATGTTTCAAGAAATGTAAAAAAATAATTATGTCTATATATGTCTATAAACTATCAAGAATTGCGGAACATACATGGGGTATTTTCGGATACCCCTGGGCATGAGTTTTTTTTTTTATGACGTCACTAGTTGTACCATTCTGTATATATAATGTTTATTATACAGCAGTCGAACATCCCTAATGAATTTACGTTTCAATCGCAATCATTTAAACTAAACTCCATCAGAAACGCAAAGACACAACATTTCAAAATACCTCCTTCTTTCAAATGGTGATGTTAAGCCTTTGCGGTGAGAAGCAAGCCATGTTCCTTTTAATTAAAACCTACACTTTTCATGCACGTACCTACATAGGGAGACGTTTGAGTTAAACACACACGGAATGGGAACTCTGCGGTGGTATATTTTAAATTTGAGTAATGAGTAACGTTAACTTTCAGTAATAATTGTGGCAACCTCGTTGTGAAGGAGGAAATTTTGCCGTTTTATTCCTAACAAACTGATGATTTATTTAATCAACGTAGCAACCTCGATCCTACAATGTATTCTCTTTGAACCAAAGAAAAAATGGTCGGTTTATTTATTTATTACAAGGCAACTACAACAGGTAACAATCACAGTATATCACTAGATTCACATTAAAGGTTTCGACCTGATTATCACTCAAAGCGTAATCGCACAACATGACTAGCAACAACATTAATAAAGAAAGACAACTGCAGTAAAAAACTTAGTTCACAAAATTACAGCTGCAAGGTCCGTGCGTACGATTGTCAGAGGTATGATATGAAAGAATAAAGAGTGAATGATACGAGTGACGGCTGAATACGAATACAAGAAAAATATATTTTTCGTCGACCATAAGTAAGATGGGACAAGGGCAGCAAGAAGGTGAAGTATGCCATCCATTTCCCATTATATTTATATTTGATAAAATGCCGTTTTCCCAACTATGTTGGGGTCGGCTTCCAGTCTAACCGGATGCAGCTGAATACCAGTATTTTACATGGAGCGACTGCCTGTCTGACCTCCACAACCTAGTAACTTGGTAATACGATACCTCTTGGTAAGACTGGTTGTCAGACTTTCGGGCTTCTGACGACCCGTAACGACTGTAAAAGATCCACGAATGACAGCCGGGACCAACGGATTATAAAAATATTATTTAGGATTTAGGATTATTAAAAAATTTCCGAAGTACGGAGGAGTCTCGACTGTAAAGATGGACCCACGGACCAACCAGGACAAGCATAGCTTAACCTGATGGATAGACCCGTGCGGCTGTTATTACTAAGCCACAAGTTCCTTTCATTACCTCATTTCCCTTTACCAGAAAAATAAAAATTAAGTGACAATTATTCAGAGCTAGCTTCAAGTATGCAACAGCTGTAATTACTACGAGCATGTAGCTCATAATATTATGTAATGAAGAGTAAATCTTGTTGCCGTTCCCACAGGCGAAGACTTAATGAGTTAGTGTATCCAAACCACTGGGGCCGCACGACGCCTGGCTGACTCTCCTGTGGTTACTAGCTCGAGGCAATTAAGGAATCGTGCCGGAAGGATCTTTGTAAGCATGTACTTGATGCAAGTCTTGAAGTGGTTGATAAAAATGGTGTACTTATTTAATAAATGTAAAATTGTATTTATTTCATACTTAGCAATCCAGACGGAATTCAATCTGAAATCAATAATACAATATACCTAATTCAGGATGTGGTCAGCAGTTAATTACGAAATGAAGACAAATACGGAAAAACATTGATAAAATTCCCTCACAAAGAGGAGACCTGTGCCCCAGCAATGGGAATGTCATAGGCTGCATTTGCTTATGCTTGATAAAAATTGACAATCATCTTAACAAATCTAGCATATTGAATACAATAAATAGACGTAGATATATGATTTAGTAACCTATTCCGCTTAACTATTCCTAAAGAGTCATGAAAAACCCTGTAAATACTCGACACGTGTTTCACCTCTCAACCAGGCATTCGCAGGATGACGATTGACTTGAACGCAAAGTGAGCTATACCGCCCGTCAATACCAACAATGACGATTGGTATGGCTCACTACTAAATATATCTACGCCTATTGTATTTTTATAATGGATTTCCACAAGGTCACCCCTGAACTAATTAACTATCTAGCTTAACAGGTAATTTCAGGTAGATAGTTATTGTTATTCAATAATTAGCAGTGCTACCTTTTTAATTAAGTTATCTTACAAAGTTCTCAGTTTTTCTCGGTTACAAATATCTTTTCAAGACCACTAAATACCCTTCAAACCCATAATATCCATTTCAAAATACGATTTGCATCTTAAGCAGAGCAAACTTCAGCCTAACAAACGAGCAGCTCGCAGAAGTTGACGAATGACGTCATTAAATAGGTTATGTAAATGCATCTTAGCCAAGTTTCGGTGACTCAAGTGCAAGATGCACAGACTTGTGTAACAAGGACAAACGCTGCATACAAATATTGAATACCTACATAATATTAACTTAAATGATAATGTGAGAAGTAGTTTGTTTATTCCACTTTGATGGGAAAAATTTACAAAACTATTTTGTTCTAAGAGTAGGTTCTACGAGTTTCTTTCGTTTTAAGGGTCCAGTTCGCTGACTGACAACCACACAAAAGATTTTCTTGCCGTGAAAAAATACTGTTAATTCCCCGTGTGTAGGCACGGTCGTCAGTGTTGTATGTGTCAGGTATATTTGCCTGACACATGCTGAGCTGGACTCCCATTTGGTGCAACCACAGAACAGATAAAAGTTATCTGTTCTGTGGGTGCAACCTTGATATGCCCACCGCACTTTTTATGTTCGTTGATCCATTATCTTAAAGTGTATCATAGCCAATACTGTCAACACAATGTGTTTTCTTCCTTTTTTTGTTTGTATATTAGCACCTTGCAGCGACTTTCTAATAGCTAATTAGTTATTATTTAATCGTGCTTTTGTATATTGTGCTGTCTTTTGTGTGCACTAAATAAAAGATTTATCTATCTATCTATCACTATGGAGGCTTGTTGACAGAAACGTTTTTTCTAAGACTAGGTTTGTAGTTAGTGTTAGTTAGGTAGTGTCGTTATGGCCCAGTGGTTAAGGCCTCGCCTGTCATGGACGAGGTTGTGGGTTCAAATCCGGGCAAGTACCAAAGTGACTTTTTCAATTCATATGTACTTTCTGAGTTTATCTTGGACATTACTGACATCGGTGAAGGACAACATCGTGAGGAAACCTGAACTTGTAGTTAATGTAAGTCTGAAATCACCAACCCGTCTTGAGCAAGCGTGGTGATCAATGCTCGTGCCTTCTCTGTGTGAGAAGCGGCCTTTGCCCTGCAGTGGGACAGTAACAGGCTGGTATTATTTAGGTTTGTAGGCCGTACCGTAATGAACCCGTGCCGTGTAAAAAGGGCCTAAAGATAGAAACAAAGGATGTTAATTTGAGGATCAAGAGGAGGAGGAGGAGGGTGAGGAGGAGGAGGAAGAGGAGGAGGAGGAGGAAGGATTTCTCTCTAAAGAGGCAACGAGGTACTAACACAGTATATTAAAATCAGTCGGTAAACTCACACCCAATATAACAGATGATGACGACCGTAACAACATAACACATCAACAACAATAGCAACTACGTTCATACAGACAAAAACCCGAAAGCAAAACCACAGCAAAAAGTTAGTGATTGATATTGTGAATTCGAAACGAGACTTGCCTTTAAGATTAAGACGGATGCTTATACGATACTGATTAAGATGTTGTAAGGGACCCAGATTGTGCTAAAGTAACACGTTTTATTGAGCAAAATGGATTATCGATTTGTACTTGAACATTTACGTATTTGTACTTGAACATTTACGTATAAACTGTCCTTTGTTTTATGCAGGGAGCCTTGTCAAGTTTTATAGCTAGGGTTAAATTGCCTATTATAATATCATAATAATACCTATTATTCTATTATTTCCCCACACTCGAGGAGCTCGTGGCTAAGTAATAACAGCCGCACGGTTCGATCGATCAGGTTAAACTACGCTTGCCGGGGTTGGTCTGGGGATGGGTAACCATCTTAACATACCGAGACTCCTTCGTGCCTCAGAAAGCACTTTAAGCCATTGGTCCCGGCTGTCATTCGTGAATCTTTGACAGTCGTTACGGGTTGTCAGAAGCCCGAAAGACAACCAGTCTTACCACGGGGTATCGTATTATCCAGTTACTGGGTTGTAGAGGTCAAATAGGCAGTCGCTCCATGTAAAATAAATTCAGCTGCATCTGGTTAGACTGGAAGCCGACCCCAAGATAGTTGGGAAATGGGGAGGGAGATTGATTATTGCCCCACACAACGGCCTCTTCTCTTACAAATAAGGCATGAGCATTGATCACCACGCTTGCTCAAGACTCATTCGCGATCATATAAGTCCGACTTAAACATAACTGGCGAAATGTGGGTGTAGGTACTATAGGTAGACCTCTGCCTAACCCTTCGGGGAATACAGGTGTGATATTATGTTAAGACCAGGATCCTACCATTAAAAAAATAAACCTCGTTTCTGGTATTTTATTACTCTGAAGCTAACAGACATCCTCATGTCTAATTAACATCTCTACGAATATTTTAGTGCTTATTCTCATCAAGTAATATTCAAATTAACAAAGGGCTTATATCACTCTTATAAATCTTAGGTAATTAAGGTTACCTTGTCCTATCTACATCTAGCAGGTGCGTCTAATTAGTCTGGCGATAGTTACCTCGAATGAGAACTTTGTAAGCGTACTATAAAACGACGAGACGAAGGAGATAAATTGAAGTGGTGATTAATTTTAGGAGTCTGGATTCATTGACCCGAAAATGTTTTATGTAGTTACAATGGTTCCCGAGAGAGATTGGAAAAGGTAAGGTATTTTGTCAAGACAGTAGTATAATCAGTCTATAATGTTTCTGTGTAATATACAATCGCCACATGCGAACTACGCATCAAAGACCTGACGGCACACAACATCCTGACGTCACACAAATCCTGCATCGCGCAATTAGAGTTTACCGCGCTATGAACATATATAGAATCTCCCAACTTCAACCTCTGGGCAGTTGCCCGCCAGACACGACACCCGTCTGGTCAGAGGATCCTCCCTTTTCTATGGGGGATGAGTGAACTTTACACCCTGTTCCTCATACACCTAAATTTCCACTGCTGGTACACAGACCTCCTCTCTGTGAGAGGGAGTGGGCTGTAATCTAACCATGCGGACCCAGTGCGACCCAGTGCGGGTTGGTAGATGTCACATGTCTTCGAATTTCTGGTTCTAGGACATGTCGATTTCCACACTATGTTTTCCTTCACCGTTTGAGAGCAGTGGTGATGATTAAAGTAAAGCGCCTCCCTGGGTTCGACCTACAACTCGTAAGTCAGGGCCGTTACCAATGACGACTGGGAAACCACCAGCTCTACCATCTATGTATAACAGAAGGCTTTATGGCCAAAAAATGACCGAAATATTGTCAAGTCAATACTTAAAATAAAATTGCACCTATATTTTGCACAGTGTTAGGCTGCGCGCACATTGGCTATTTTGGACTCTGGCTCCCGGACCTCCTGAGCGTGAGGATCTCAAGCTGCTCCACTACTCTCCTGCTTCGTGTTGCTTCGGTTCGTGTTCGTGACTCCAGGCCGCTGCTTGTCTACAGTCTGCTGTTCCTGCTGCGCGCCTTTAGCTCAGGGTCGCTGCTTTGTCACTGCTACCAGCGTCGAGCGTCTCAAGCCGCTACGCCGCTTCTCTTTAGTACGTTTCATGTCTTATTTTATTTTGTGACTATTACAAAGTGTATAGTAATATCATACACATTTATCTAGTCATGATTAAATCCGAAGTTGGAGCTAGTAGGTCTATTGCCATCAACATGGCACAAGTCCAAAATCCGGGCTGATTCTGAGAAATTCCAATGGAAAAACCATACTGCACTGCCCAACCTGGGGATCCCGCTTGCGACTTGCAACCACTAGAGTCTAGTAGCTAGACTATCAATCCAATCATTAGACATGAGGCAGTTGGGAGCAGTATGTTCCAATATACTGCCATCTTGATTTTTCTAGTCGTATGGTGGTAATAACAATACCACGATAGCATGGGTGTTTCGTTAAAAAGCAAAAGCTGAAAGCGCGTAAACAGCGCCGTGAAAGAATTAAAGAATTCTTCGCTTACAGTACCGCTTGTGGCTCGGCTCCTTTTTTACCTCAGGCCACGTAAAACGGGCTATGAGCAAAAGCTAAAGCTGAGGCTAAGTCACAAAGTCTATCTAGCGTATAAATCCAATAACATTTAAAACGAGACAATGACAATGTTTTACCATTAATCTCAAATGGAGAAGAAAATAAGAGTACTTTACACTTCAACAAATCCTTTCGCAACGTGTTTCATGATTCGAGAAAAGCCATAACTATTGGCAATACACTTGCGAGTTACAACCTACTTGGGGAATGAAACCAATTCTCAGAATACGCAGCTAAGTGTATTGTTACGATAAGTGAGTTAATATAACACACATAATAATGGTACGTGCTGTTATTCCTAAAGTCTGTTCAAATCTTTGTTTCCAATTGATGATATCTCCACAAGTTGATTTCGGAATGCATGAAATGACAATGTTGCGCAAGCTGCACTTTAAGTGTGGGCCCGTTTGTTTACAAATTAGGAAACTAAACAGCGAACGCAGTATACAGTCTCATCAGATTATTACTTCGTGAACACGATTCACGAGTATCAGATAAACGATGGGTAGACGCTATTCAGTTTTTCTTCTTCTTTAATTTAGAGGTGTCAAGCAAGGAGACCCGCTGTCCCCTAAGCTATTCACTGCCACCCTTGAAGAGGTTTTTAAAAGTCTTTCTAACACCTGGGCAGATAAAGGCATAGGCGTCGGCGAAAAAAGGTTGACAAACCTGCGTTTCGCCGACGATATCGTTCTTTTTTCATCTTCGGCAGCAGATTTAAGCGAAATGCTAAGTGACCTAAATAAGGCGAGCCTCGAGATTGGACTTCGTATGAACATGTCAAAGACCAAACTCATGACAAACAGCGTCCAACATAAACTGTATGTAGAAGGTGTGGAGGTTGCATATGTTCCAGAATACATCTACCTCGGCCAAATAGTCTCATTCCAGGCGAGACAAGAAAAAGAAGTTGCTAGACGCACCGAAAACGCCTGGAAGAGCTATTGGTCGATGAAAAACCTCATGAAAGGCGACCTACCAATTTGCCACAAACGCAAATTAATGGACATGTGTATACTCCCTATCCTCACATACGGCGCTCAAACCTGGTCTTTGACGGTTCAGCAGAGGTCCAAGCTTGAGATTTGCCAGCGAGCAATGGAGCGCAGCATTCTTGGAGTCAGACTAACGGACCGTGTTAGGAACACAGTGCTGCTCTCCAAAACACAAATCGCCGACGTCACCTATAAAGCAGCCAAGCTCAAGTGGGACTGGGCCGGACACGTCTGCCGCATGTCGAATGAGTCATGGGCCAAAACTACCACGATGTGGGTCCCAAAAAACGTCCGTCGACATCGAGGTAGACCCAAGAGAAGATGGCGAGACGAGCTTGACGCCTACAAACAGGATTGGTCCACACTAGCTCAAGACAGAGAAGAGTGGAAAGAAGAAAGGGAGGCCTTTGCCCTGCAGTGGGACAACACAGGCTAAAAATAAAAAAATAATAATAATAAATAAATTAATTTAAAAGGCACCTTCTCGCGATCTTACCTTCCACCTGCCTGTATTGAGAGCTAATTCCTCTGACCCCGTTTATAACCTTACTCGTAGTGTGGACGTAGCTTGCCGTCTTTTTAATACATAAACCATCATGTATTCAGCAATATAACCATATCATTTTTCACACAATCCATCCAGTATTCTCAAGGTTCGCATTTTTTTTTATCCGTTTCGTTTAATCTCTTATCTTTCTCTTCATGATGAACTTATTCATCTTGTTATATTACAAAAACCTGATTTTTATATCGAAGCTTAAGATTAAACTAGGGAGAAGCAAGACTCTTCGAGTAATAAGCACGTTAAGTTTCAAGTACTTAAATCGATAGAAACCAATGTGCTGAAGGAGGTCTCTCAATTTCGAAGTTTATTGGGCTTTGATTGAACACTACCCAATAGTAGTGGTTTCATCCACAGAGTACCTAGCAAGTGAAGTAATAATGTATAAACGTAAGTAGAGTCAACATGTTGTTACTATGCCACAGCTAATCAGACTTGCTTGACAGCTTGGTGTAAATGAGTGTGACACCGCGTTCGGTATTTAAACTGTTTTCATGTCAGAAATAACATTGGTGCCATTATTTTCGAAGTAGTTAAAATATGATGCCTCTGTGTTGGTACCCTTTTTGGGTTTCTTGTTTTGCTTTTTCATACTGTTCAATACGAATTTTATTCAACCGTTAATATTCGCAGAACCGAACCCTCCATTTGCTAATTAATCCTTGTGTCCGCACTGTATCCTCGCTGCGTCGATGTAATATCAGCATATTGTGTTCTCCGTGTAATTACATTTTAGCAGAGTGCTGTAGCAAATGAAAATGCAGCTGCCAATATGGCGCGCGTTTCTTTCCGTTTAATCCAATGTTCAGCGTAGTGTTTAATCATTAGTTTGATGAGATTTTTTTGTAGTTGTATGTGTTGCATACTTCTTGATTGTGGCATACTTTTTAGAAGATTTTTTATATGATTCTTATTTATCTATACAGGGTGACAGGGAAATTCGACCTATTCCTTGAAATGGGATAAACTAGAGGTCATTAGCAACAAATTAAGTCCACTTAACTAGGGGTCAAAACTGGATGGACACCGAGCTGTGACGATTCTTCGATTTTTTTTAAATTTTCCGACTTGTTATCAAAAACAATTAATTATGAAAAAACTACTACATTCTTAACATTTAATTGATACTTTTCTGAAAGCTGAAAAAGGAGTGACCATATAAAAAAAAATACTTGCCCAAAACTTACATAATCTCAGAAATAAAAGGTCTTTAGTAGCAATAATTTTTAATGACTGTATTACTCCCGAAAATTGTAGTAAACTATTGGAAAAAAATTGTATTACAGTTGGCGTACAAATGAGTAAACTAACTTACGGTTTAATAAGCTTTCCAAAAAGGTACAATCGTTATTAACTTTCCCAGCGGTTTTTTAAAATATGCAAAAGCGCGCTGTATATCAATTCTTTAATTTTGATTTGATTAAATTCAACTCGAAAAGTTACAACAGTGTAGTTATTAGTGGATAAAAAAATTATGTAATTTGATAAGGTTTAATAAAATAAAAAAAGCAGTAAACTAAAATTACAAATCTTGTCCAAATTGCCTGCCATTGTTGCGTATGCAAGCACGCAGCCTACGACATACATCACTCACTGTCACTCACGTTGAAAGTGAGGTTTTTATGTGTTCGGCAGCTGTCAAAATCCTCTCCCTCAACTTTTCAATGGATGTCACTGGTGTAGGGTACACTAAGTCCTTCATGTGACCCCAAAGATAAAAGTCAAAAGAAAATTTCAAAAAAATCGAAGAACCGTCCCAACTCGGTGTCCATCCCAGTTTTGACCCCTAGTTAACTGGACTTAATTTGTTGCTAATGACCTCTTATAGAACCCCTTTCAAGGAATAGGTCTAATTTCCCTGTCACCCTGTATATTATTAACTATATATTATTTATATATTCTTTTCTTTTGTGTTTTTCTTGTATCTGTCAAAAGTTTTGGTTCGTGTTTCCAATTTATGTATTTATTTATTTTTACCATTTTCCCATTATAATCCTTTTATTACACTGGAGCTTTAGTTTTATTTCATTCCACCAACCACTAATACATACAGTCCATTTTCATCGCCTTCAGTATGTTTGAAGCTAGATTTTATGATTTTAGCTAGTTTGATTAGTCAGTGTGGTGTGACATTTTTATCTGAATAATTTTTATCCAACTCAATGTATTTCCAACTTAAAATATCTTGTGATTAAAGAGATATGAAGTCATGAAGCCATTGCGTAACATATTCGCGTTACTTTTAATATCTGCGAAATTGGTACTAGGTGTAGTTTAAAAAAAACAACATAACATAACATCACGACTATAATCCACGAAGGGTTAGGCAGAGGTGAACAATCACCATGAAAAGTGGATAAAAGCTCCCACAAACAGGCGCGACGCGACGTCGCGACGAGCCTCAATGGGACAGAAAGATAAGATTATTCAGATTTATCAAAAATATAAAATAAAACAACACAAACCACTTCAAAATATCAAGACAGTAAAGAAAACTCTAAAGCCAACCATAATCTCGTAAATAACGCTGCAAATAAAGAAATACGTTTTCCGGCCCAAGGTAGATGTAGGTATAAACAGGGACTAAATGAAAATAAGTGGCGACATTAATCAGTGGGCCCTCGGCTCAGGTAACGACGACCTTTGAGCCTGCAGGGCTAAGTAATCGACCTTCTCTCATTAGACTGTAGGAGAAGTGAAATACTTGTGTTCGAGTGGATGGCAGAAGAATGTGATGAACAGCAAATTTTTGTGCTAATTGAACATTCCATTGCTAGTACCATTAAAAAAGAATTAAGTACTTTTGAGTTCTAAACTCAAAAGTAATTCTTCCTAAAAATCAGCCTGGCTTATCTGAGGACACTGGCGGAGAACATCTACTCTCCTATTCTGAGATGTTTTTTGGGGGTGTTGAATGAGTGAAGTGCTTCCTTTCGCTTGTGCGTCGTCCCCATGAAGCGAGCTCAAATATTAGGTTTGAATTTGTAAAGATAATATGTTTACTAACATTAATTATAAGAAAATGACTAACACAGTGGATCTTATTTTGTCCGAAATAAATAATTTATTATTATTGTTATAAGTTTTGTACCCAAAAGCAGAATTTTAAGTAAACTTGTCAAAATGTAAACACCATTCGAATTTCATGAATGTCCAGTACTTCACAACATTATAAAGACCTTGGTTTTACATTCTAAGGGAGAGTAATCCCTTAGAAAGTAATACACATGCAATAAAAAAAAAACCCGTAGGTAATATGTAACAAACAAAATAATTCAACCAAGGCAGGCATGAGCGTGGATTTACATAATGATATTTGCAGGCGATTATAAATGCATGAGAGAGAGTCTTAGCTCCAATATAAGATTAATTATAATCTGTGCAGTCATCCAATTTGAGGTAACCATTTTATGTAAGTGTGTATTATATGAGAAAAGATGTACATAAAGTATTTATGTAAAATTTGTGGGTTTATTTATATGAAGGGGGTAATTTTGTATGAAGGGGGTAATTATGTATGAAGAGGGTAATTTTCGGAACTACTGCTCCGATTCCGAAAATTCTTTTACTAATGGGACGCTACGGTATTGCCGAGTATCATCATAGGATATATTTGAAGTCAAAACAAAAAATAATCACGCGGACGAAGTCGCGGGTAGAAACTAGTCTCTAATAACAACGACAACATTGCATATCGAGTATTTCTAATTGATCTATTATTATGTGGAGATAAATGCATTTACTCGTACTATTTAGACACGATAAACTTTTGTGCGATAGGCATCTAATTACTTACCTAGGTATATTAAATATTTTTTTAATATTTATATGCTGAGCCTGTATATTAAATGGGATCCATCGAAATAAAGACAAATTGTTTTCCTGAAAAGCATTCCTGTCACATAGGTGGGTAACACTTTAAAAACAAACATTAAACAGTCGCTAAACATCTACTAACAGGTGTAACATACCATTCTCAAACAGGACTACCTACCTACCATTTAAAATATTCCAGCCACGGCTAAGCTTTGTTCCTAACTTTCAGCACCCAATAACTCAAGCAAAATATGTACAAGTTCACAGCAATAGTTGGACAACTTTTGAACTTTTACAAAGCATTACCCGTTTAGCCTAGACTGGAGTTAGGTACCTACCTGGAATAAATTGTAGAAGAAAAATATCGGGATTGTGAGAATGGTTCGACATACGAGTATCTAAAAATAATAAAAGTATTCCTTTAAAAAATCTTAATTTATTTGTCGTATGCACTCGTTTTTACCGTACCGTAGGTACGTGTTGTATCGATCACTATGGAAGCTTGTTGACAGCCACGTTTTATTCTCCGGCGCGATTTATACGCCGTATGTAGGCACGGTCGTCAGTGTTGTATCAATCACTATGGAAGCTTGTTGACAGACACGTTTTTATCGTGAAGGGTGGGCGTTTTGGGGGACTGTCTTATGTAATTTTGACGTTCGAAAAGTGCTGATTCTCAGCCTAGTTTGAATAAATGACTTTTGAATTTGAATTTGAATTTATCTCCGGCGCGATTTATACGCCGTATGTAGGCACGGTCGTCAGTGTTGTATCAATCACTATGGAAGCTTGTTGACAGACACGTTTTTATCTCCGGCGCGATTTATACGCCGTATGTAGGCACGGTCGTCAGTGTTGTATCGATCACTATGGACGCTTGTTGACAGACACGTTTTTTCTACGGCGACGTGGTATATACATACGCCTAAAGAATCCGTGCCTAGTACAAAGGGCCTGACTGTATCATTTCCTTTTTTTTTGTTTTTGCGTGTAACTTGCTAATAGGACATTCAGCTAAAGTGTCGTTTTGATTGTAGATCGTTTTGCTGCTATGACCATTTGCTTTTTGAACTTTTTGATAAGGTGGAATATAATGTACTCACGGCTACATATCAACCTATAATATTCCAGTCCATGCTGACCTCTCACTGTACGAAAATCCTATACAATGCGAGATCAGCTTTTAAGCACTGGTGATGAATAGCTTGATACGTAGCCGTGTTTACCTAATAGCCGTTTTTTATTGCTTTTGATGGTAGTCTCTAAAGCTTATTTAAGTTAAAAGCGATGTTGGTATTTAAACTAGCAACGTAGTATGTGTCCACTGACCACCTTTTTTCATAAAAACTTGTCACCATACATCAGGAGAAAAGAGCTAACAATAACTTCAAGACTATCCAATAAGAGAGTTTTCCAAAAGAGGGTCACTGAAATCACTCACAACAAAAACCACACGTACCTACCTACTGAAAAATGAGGACACATGATTAGGAATTCATACTATACATTTCCAAATCCTCATGACAAACAAGGCTACAACATCCAAAAGATGATTGACAAACAACATATTGAAAAGGGCACTCCACCGACAACCGGCTTATTCACGGAATAGCTTTTGTCGGCATTGTCCGACGTATTCGGGAAAACGTTTTTGTATCTACGCGGAATTTTGTAAAGGGTTGACATGGATTGGTATTGTGTTATTACAATAGGTATGCAGGGCTAGGTTAGGTAGGCAGTCAGATATAATGTTACAATAAACTCGTTGGGTAATTATAATGGGGTTAATTTGTTAGTAGATAAGTTGGACCCATTTTTGCAATTTTTGCAAACAAGAACCAACCCACAGCAAACCTGCTGTGGATTGGTTCTTGTTTGCTAAAATTGCTGTGGGTTGGTTCTTGTTTGCAAAAATTGTTGTAGGTTGGTTCTTGTTTGCAAAAATTGCTGTGGGTTAGTTCTTGTTTGCAAAAATGGGTCCAGTTTAGGAAAAGATAATGTGTAATTTTAGTCAAATTTTTTATGAAAAATTAATTGCTTTTCCTTCCAAAAATTAGGCGCTCCCTCATCTCGAGCATTCGCCTGTAATGTAACAATCTAAGATTTGATTTTGAGCATTCTTCTTCTTTTCGTGTGGCTAGTGACTAGTGTCAGTTTTAAAGCAACTCACGGGCCTCTGACTTGGCTTCACATGCCGTCCAGAAATATCTCTCAGGCATGGCAGTTTCCTCACGATGTTTTCCTTCACCGTTTTTGAAGCAAGAGATAATAATACAATACACACATGAATCTGAAAAGTCAGAGGTGTGTGCCTTGGGTTCGAGCTCGAAACCTATGACTTGGCAGTCCGACGGTCACACAACTAGGCTATCACTGCTGCTTTGAGCATTACTATATTATTACCATTACTTCGGCTCTGCTCACTCACTGATGTAATGCTCGAATCTGAACTGTTACATTACAGGCGAATGCTCTCGGTGAGGAAGCGCCTTTGGAGAGAGACCAAACTATTGCATGGACATAAAGCTCTTTCTGACCGGCTTAACCCCATTCCACGTCGATATGTGTGGGCCATAGAAATTATTATATCTATCGGGCACTCCCTTATAAGCTCCATGAACAACATAATGGAAGCAGAACTCAATGTATTCCAATATAGGTGTGTACTATTTGATGTTTTGAACACGTATCAACTTTAAACCAAATGCCTACTACACATCTGAAACAAACACAAGTTTCAACGATAAAAAGCTTCAAAAAGTGCTGGTAAAGCAACAGTTCTCAAAAACAACGTGTAATGCAGGGCTGAACCTTAAAGCCTATAACAGACGACACTCAATTTCACGACGCATATGCCGCGTAAAAAGAACGACGTAAACTGAACAGTTGTGGAGGTAAAAAAGAGTGTCAAGTAAATTTTTCGTTCAAGATCGCAAAAAGAACGTCTGTTAAGCTGATATCAGACGCTTCACTCGAGTGAACATTAATTTCTGTATCATTCCACGATCACTCGACACTGACAAAATTACAGTATTTAGTATTTATCTGCTCCTTTCATAAAAAAAATCGATCATTCGGTGGGCCAGTGAAAGAGTGCTGAAATCCAACATCGTTGATCGGTTCAAGCAGCGGTTCCTAAAATTTTAAGGATACGGAACACTCGACAAATCCCTTTCATTTCATGGAACCCTACATTCCACGATAACAAATAATCTGTAAATATTATAAAATAAAGTAGTTCTTCGCATTTGTTGGCCCGCGTTGTTCTTCTAAAATACGCAACGGATTTTGAAGATTTCTTCAACATCATTAAAACTAATGTATCCATTTTTCACTTAGGATTTATTTTGTGTTCAGACATTCAAATGAAATATGCAATGAAGACAAAAATGAATAAACGGTGAAGTGTCTGATATTTGCTTTAGAAGCCATAAATATTTAAATAGTAGAACTTCAATACATACGCTCGTTTCTTCGACGCGAAATCATCCTTGTGTTCTCGTGCTACCTTCTCGAGATGCGTTCGTGTTTTCTCATCCCTCTTGAACACCTGGAATCTTCTTGCTACGTCCGTCTCCACTCGCTTTAGGGTTAGGTCGTCTTTCGCACGTTCATCCTGTTTGCAATCGAATGAAATTGAATTGCATACGTAACAACATCAGGGAACTATCCCCCCCAAGGGGTAGTCAGGGGCGAATAGTACAGCCACACTGTGTTTGATATTTCGAAGTTCTATGTAATGGGCACCCAGGCACAAATTCAGACTTCAAGCTGCTACTTGTGCTGATGGTAAATCCCAAAAGCATTTTGCCCATGTCGGGCAAATCGTTTTTTTTGTTTGGAATTATCAAATTACTTCTCCCACTCTGGGCGAAACGGTGGGGTGTATAAATAAACCCCGTGTTCCTTCAGTTGCCTGAACGCTGCCAGGGGCCACGGTATCCCTTTCGGACTATCCCGCGACCCCATCGAATCGAAGACCTTACGATCAGTAGTTGAGGATCTGACTACAAAGACCAACAAGATAAGCAGATAACAATATAATCTATTGTTTCTTGACAGTTCTTCCCCATAGGTACCTACCCATTCCAAAGCGTATACGCGTGGAATGGGTAACTAGCTTCATCTTTCCGACTGACCGATCCCTTGACAATTCAAAAGTGCCTGTACCTAATTGGTTTATTTGAAATAAATGCTTTCAGTTTGAGTTTAAACCTTAGTATCATCATCTACACTAATATTATAAAGAGAAAAGATTTGTATGTTTATGAATGAATAAACTCAAAAACAGCTGGACCGATTTTTTTAATTCTTTTACTAGTAGAAAGCTGTATTATCACTGAGTAATATAGGTTATAATTTATAAAGATATATCACGCGGTCGCAGCTGCTGGCAGATGCTAGTAATATCCTAACTATTATATGATACTTGTTGATAGGCCTAAACTGTCCTCTCATATCTTTTACACTGTAATTTGAAAACATTGTAAAAACTATTTACTTTTACTTTTAAAAGAGCCGGCTCTTCTCCATAGGAATCGAACAATTGGAACCGTGCACCTAGCTTTTGACGTTTCATAAGTGCCCTTGTAGGTTTATGTGAAATAACATATTTTGAATTTTGAATTTATATAAATGCAAAAATGAGTTTGTTTATTTGTTACGCTTTCACGCTAAAACGGCTCAACAGATTTGGGTATACCATCATGACCTGGATTAGGACATAAGATTATTTTTATCCCAATATTCCCACGCTATCGAGACTTATGCGGGTGAAACCGCGGGGCGCAAGCAAGTCATATATGGGATATTTAACATCACGCTAAAAGCACTTTTTTTTTTGCTCGGCCCCTAAGGGTCGTCAATATACATTTATCTAACACGTCCGTGTTTGGGTCACAGAAATTCAAATTTGTACCAAACTTCAACAAAAAAAAAAAGCAGAAAAATCAGAAAGAACGCTAAGGGAAAACGAAGTAATAGTGTGGAAGCGAGGGCACAAGCTAGTCTATACTTAACTAGCTGCGCCCCGCGGTTTCACACGCATAAATCTTGATTTCATGGGAATATCGGGATAAAAATAATCTTATGTCCTAATCCAGGTCATGATGGTATACCCAAATCTGTTGAGCCGTTTTAGCGTGAAAGCGTAACAAATAAACAAACTCATTTTTGCATTTATATAAATTCAAAATTCAAAATATGTTATTTCACATAAACCTACAAGGGCACTTATGAAACGTCAAAAGCTAGGTGCACGGTTCCAATTGTTCGATTCCTATGGAGAAGAGCCGGCTCTTTTAAAAGTAAAAGTACGACTTGCTCGAGTGGGATTTAAAGTATCCCATGGCGTAACTTACGTCATAGTCGACTCCTGTGTAAAATTTCCAAAATCCAAATCTGCACGGATTTGGATTTTGGAAATTTTGCACAGGAGTGTAACAGTGGAGTGTGTGAGTGTGTGTTGGTAGCTGTGCCACAGTTTTAACTATTGCAGTTATCATCGTTTAACATTTTTGTTTCTTGTATATATTTGTTTTTTGTTCCCAATAAAACAATTTAATTTAAATTAATTTAATCCAGGTCATGGTCTACCCAAATCTGATGAGCCGTTTTAGCGTGAAAAAGTAACAAACAAACTTACAAAAAAAATCAAACCTTTTCTCTTGAGATGGGGCAGTAAGGACAGCTACCTTAACCGTAGTAGCTACAGGAAAACGGTCTTAAAAGACTATACTTAACTTTTGAGAAATTTTGATCTGCATTCACAGATCTTGAAAAAAAATTACAGTCAGCAAGAAACTGGGCAGTTTTCACTAAAACTTATTTTGATGCCAATCAATCCTGTTTCTTATAAGGATCAAAAACCTCTACTGGACTAACTGAGGTTCGAGTACTAGAAAAGTCAGATATCGCAAAAAAAAATCCGATGCATTTCGTAGGAAATGAGACTCCTACCTACTCTTTACTATGGAGACTGGCCGAAAATAAAGAAAAAACGGGTATTTCAAATGAATACGCGTTATTTATTTTTTTGCTTTTTAAAAAACCTTTTTCCATACAAAAGGTTTTTGCGTTTTCTGACTTTTTTAACGGACAGTCTTTTTCAACGTTTCCCATACAACTCTGAAAGTTAAAAATTGTTTGAGGTAATATTTTTATCAAAACAGGAAATCACAAGCAAACTATTTTGTTCTCAAAGTAAATATAACGCGTATTCGTTCGAAGTTTTTACCTTTTTGTTTATTTTCGGCTAGTCTGTCCATAATTAAAAGTAAGTTAGAGTTTCTTTCCTACAAAACGTGTGAAAAGGGTTTTTGCGATTTCTGACTTTTGTAGCGGACAGTCTTTTTTAACGTTTCCCATACAAATCTGAAAGTTCTCAATTATTTCAGGTATTTTTTTTCTCAGAACATAGGATATCACAAGCAGCAAACTATCTAGTTCTTAAAGCAAATTCAATTATAACGCGTATTCGTTCGAAGTTTTTAACTTTTAGTTTATTTTCGGCTAGTCTGTCCATCATTAAAAGTAAGTTGGAGTTTCTATCCTAAAAAACGTGTGAAAAAGGTTTTTGACTTCTAAAAACTATCGGACCAACTGAGGGTTGAGTACTTAACTCAAACCTCAGTTGGTCTGATAGTTTTTTGGTCCATATTAGAAACAAGATCGATTGGCATTAAAAAAAAATATTCTGAAGACTACCCATTTTCTTGCCGACAATTTTTTTTTTTCAAAATCTATGAATCCAGATGAAAATGTCTCAAAAAATTTAGGTTAGGTTCCTTTAACCGTTTTCCTGCAGCTACAACGTTTAAGGTAGCTACTCTTACTGCCCCATCTCAAAAATCCACCCTGTATATATAATATAATATTAGTTTAGATAATAATGAAATGCTGTTCGTTTGTAAGCGCATCACTCCAAAACGGCTGGACCGATTTGGCAAATTTTTCACCGAATTAGGATTTAGTGGAAAAAAAAATTGAAAAATTCGTGAAAATGAAAGTGCAATGGGAATTTAATTATGAAATTTGGACAGTCAGCGTCTGTCCGGTCACCTAGTTTATTAATAAAAATTGCATAACATACCAATTTCTTCATCTCCACATGAATTCTGTCCATGAATTGATTATACAAATACTTTCTGTATTGATTGAACTCCTTCAGCGAACATACGGCTCTACCATCCTTCGTGCAGTATCCCAGCTGTTTCATAGCGTTTCTGGCTTGATTTTGTGAAAAATAATGAGCCAGGTGCGGGTCATGCATGGGCACGTAGTCGTATGAGACATTGTTGCAGTAAGGATCTGTCAGGTCGAAAGTGGGTCGTGGCCCGCCAGTAACACCGAGGCCGACTCTTCGAACCTGAAAAAACGGACAGATTTTAATTTCTGTTATACAATGCTGGTAATGGTATATTTCATGACAGCCTACGTACACTACACCAGTACTTAGATATTCAAAAGACCTAGATGAACAAGTGCTTTGAGGTTGGGTTCTCCTATTCATCTATCTGACGTCAACATAAACGTCACATTCCAATATACGATACCATTTACCACAGTGGTATTGTCACGTGTCCGCCACATTAGAATATACGCTAGTAACCTATGGTCGCCAGAAACAAAAACAGTCACCGTAGCTGAAATCCGCATGGGATGTATTAATATTAAACTCAACCGGTCACAGTTCTTAAGGTTGAACTAGTCGTTGGGTGGAACTCACTGATGGGCATGGCCAAAACGCACGATGTCTCCTCGCATTGTGTCTGACAGAGAAAGTATGTATCAGTGATGAGCAGTTAGACGCTGGTCTACATGCACAACGACTAGTTTGCACGCATAAAAGCACCGTTCCGAACTATTTTAGAAAAACAAGCGCGTAAAAAAATTACGAAAAACCTTTGGAAAATCCAGTTTTTATGAAAAAACCACTGCATAAATCAAGCAAATAAAGTTTATGGAAGTTTTCGATAATTGAGCTTTGTCGGTAGGTACCGACTTTGTGGAGATTTTACACTTCTTTTATTGCTTATTTACGCCCAAAGTTACGTTAAAATAAGCAAGAAAAGGGAATCTTTGTTGGCTCCTAACTTTTTAATGGGTTTGTATTTTAGTATTCTAATTCCGCACATACAAAATTAATAATGAGATAAAACGATATCATGTTTGCCTTTGGATGTAAAATGCCAAACAGTGGAGTCATACCCCTCGAACTTTGTATGGATAAAATATCGACTGGTGCCACCTTAAGAGCGTGCATTCTGAAAGAGGGCAACGTCGCAAATAGATGTCAAATATTTCGCTGTTTTGATTAATTTGGCAATATTACTGTTTGGAAATATGAAATATGACTAACTAGAGAACTAAAAAATTTTATGAAATGCAAAAATTTAAATCGTAAAAAAGGGATTTGGAAACTTTCCAAATGCCTTTTAATATATGTTATAATTGGAATTCATTAATAACATTATATTTCACTAGTTAGCGATATTTCATATTTCCATACAATATTGCCAAATTAATCAAAACAGGTCAATATTTGACAGCTATTTGTGACGTTGTCAACTTTTAGAGTGAACGCTCCTATTGAGGGTTTTCCGAAATGACTTTCATTAGGTGACAGTAGCGAGATGTCAGGTCCGGGCATTTAAAAAGTGTCAAAGCGCCCATTTTACTTTAGTCGTGACTGAATGATGAACGAAGGATTGAAACGAATGATGAACGTCATCAATTTTATATTCATTGTCGAAATGGAAGACCTCTTGTCAAAGTGGCGCCAACTAGTGGCCTGAATTTTCATGAAAACCGCAGTTCTTAACCCGTTAGCCACGACTGGAGTTTAAGCTTCAATTTTTTTTTTTTCCAGCAGACTGCTGTGTTAGTTTCAGGGAAATATCAGAACATCTCTATAGCAAGAATCTGGACGCGGCGAACGGTAATATATAACCCTGTATGCAGTCGATAACGATATATAGAAGACTTCACCCTAAATGAGGCTGTATCGACATACAATCGTCTAGAGATCTTTGAATATTGTAATAAACACCACACCATATCAATAGAGTTGAGAGTGGAAAAAAAAACTGTTTAGTCCGTCAGTCAGATAATAAAAAAATATTTGACTCGTATATTATGCTTCCATAGGGACGAGCTGGATAGGTTCCGTCAAAACTGGAAGGAAGACGCGCGGGCTCGCGAACGATGGAAGGAGTGGAGGGAGGCCTTTGCCCAGGAGTGGGACAGAGTAGGCTAGTAAAAAAAAAAAAAAAATATTATGCTTTATCTATCTATTTAAATAAAAATGATATTTCCCTTGGTCACGGCATCACGCGTGAACGGCTGGACCAATTTCGCTAATTCTTTTTTTGTTGTGTTCGTTATTATCAGGAGAAGGTTCCTAGGATAGGTAGGTGATGGTAGGGTAGGTAGGTAGGTATTCAAGTAGGTATTTTTGTTGTGTTCGTTATTATCAGGAGAAGGTTCCTAGGATAGGTAGGTGATGGTAGGGTAGGTAGGTAGGTATTCAAGTAGGTAGGTATGTAGGTTGGTGTAGGTAGATAGGTAGGTGCGCCATAGATAAAGTACTCGTACATAGCTAGTCATATTAATAAAAATTGATTTAGATAAAACGCATTAAAATTCGGGAGTGGGGGCTACGTCACAATTCAATATAAAAATCTACCGGTGAGTGACGTCATGTCAAATTTTAATGCAATGTACGTAATGCCGTAACATTTTTGATTTCGTAAAAAAAACGTGTTCAATATTTATTAATAAACTATCTGACGGACAAAAACCCTATTCGTTGCCTACCTACTACTGTATCCTTAAGATTAACTGCTCCTGTAAATCATTGGCTCGTGTAGCTATAAACAACGTATGTCCTCTACTGGATAGTGTCAGTTATTAATACACGTTAGTAATTATATTTATCGATAACACGCTGGGCTACCGAATTTAATAGTGGCGTGCACAAATACAATGAATTAGTTCAAAGGGTTATTACAATGGCATGATAAGCGGATTTTTTTGGGAAAGTCTACTTTATTCATCTGTATACATATTTAAGGGTTCCGTACCTCAAAAGGAAAAAACGGAACCCGTATAGGATCGTTGTCCGTCTGTCGGTCTGTAAGTCTGTCAAGACCCTTTTTCTCAGGAACGCGTGGAGGTATCAAGTTGAAATTAATATCAAATACGGTCTATGATCCCTTGGAGCTCTATAAAAATTAAGCTTCTAAGTCAACGCAATAAAAAATACAGCCATTTACACGATATATTTTGATACACCCAAAACCTACAGGGTACTTCCCGTTGATTAGAATCATGAAATTTGGCAGCAAGTAAGGTCTCACAGCACATGTAAAGGAAAAAGTCCGCAAATCGTTAATTTGTAGTTTTATCGCACAATTTTCTTTTACTTTATTACATTTGCAGTTGGAGAATTGACCGCGACGTATATATCGATGTATGGGAGAACATGTTTTTGAACTATAATATTAAGTTTGTTTTTGGAATAAATTGATCCCACCTACGGAACCCTTCATTGTGCGTGGTCCGACACGCACCTGGCCGGTTGTTTTAAACATAACATCAGTATAAAATTGAAAGAATTATTTAAACGTCAGTGAACTCCCCCCCCCACCATCGTTCACGAGCTTTGGACTAGGTCAGAAATATTTGTCTTGAACTGATCTTGAATTGAATTACGTAAAGGCCCTACAATACACATAAGATAGGCATTCTTATTTTTCGTAACTTAGGTTTTTTAGGTAATTTTTTTTAAATAGTGTTTTAAACTTTGACATCAATGAGCAAAAGCAAGATTCTCACTGATTTATGCCATGAATAGTAGATGAATTTATTTTTAGAATCGTGAAACTAGGGTAGATAATACATATATTCATCAAAAACACTGTGTTATTACTTGTTGCTATACAACACGTCCCATTTCTAACCGGAACCAGCAATTATCATTGTTAATATTTCAGCTAATTAATAAATTGGAATGACCCATTATATACAGTAACGTATTTTTTTGTTGTCTTGTTCCGTGAGACAATATTTATTGTTGTGTGTTAAATGTGTTTATTCCATGCTAACTAGATTGTAAATAAAATACAATAGACGACGTATATTTAGTAACCTAATCCACTTAACTGTTCTTAAAGAGTCATAAAGAACCCTGTAAAAAATCGACACGTGTTTCACCCCTCAACGAGGCATTCTCAGGATGACGATTGACTTGTTGCGAATCCGGACATTATATTTTTATTTTCATCGAAAGTAACTATAGAATCTTATAAAATTCGTATTTGACGCAGGTCATTGCTAAAAAATTTAATAAGAACCCTTAAACTACAAAAAAAAAACCGTAGTTCTAATTTTAGGAAAACATCTTTCCTTAATGCCCGTTCTAACGGTATGCAATATGCACCATTTCTTTTTAAACAACTAGAACAATTCGCCAATTTTAACTGCTTGGGCCTTTTTTCATGGAACTCATATTTTTTTTACATGTTATATTCTACAATTATTATAGAAAAAAAATGAAAAATACGTTGGCGGTTTTAATATTTTTAAATTAAATTATTGACGTTTGAAGTTTGAGCAACGACGAATTTCCTATAAATTAATAAAAAATCATTAAAAGAAATCCGTGTGCCCTGGCTCTTGGTTTTGGGCCTAAACACGTAGCAGACACCCCCCGGATCCGCCATTTTCGTATGTTCAACCGACTGCCGAACATCCTGTATATAGAATAGCTGCTGCCCGCGGCTTGGCCCGCGTGGACACTAATTATTTTTCTATGGAAGTAAAAAGTTATGTTACTCGAGATAACACCAGCTATGTGTCAGTGAAGGTCCCGTCCAAATCAGTTTAGCCGTTTCGGAGGTTAGCCGCAACAAACAGACAGACACGCAGACCATTTTTAATTTTTCGTAATTTGCCTTTGTTAAAAAGCTTTTAAGCTAAAGAGTCCGGTTCAGGAGTCCGGTTCAAGAGTCCGATTCAAGAGTCCGGTTCAAGAGTCCGGTTCAAGAGTCCGGTTCAAGAGTCCGGTTCAAGAGTCCGGTTCAAGAGACCGGTTCTAGAGTCCGGTTCAAGAGTCTGGTTCTAGAGTCCGGTTAAAGGAGTCCGGTTAAAGAGTCCGGTTCAAGAGACCGGTTCAAGAGTCCGGTTCAAGAGTCCGGTTCAAGAGACCGGTTCAAGAGACCTGTTCAAGAGTCCGGTTCAAGAGACCGGTTCAAGAGTCCGGCGGTTCAAGAGTTCAGTTTAGGTTTATTTTTAAATATACCTTAACGACGCATTTTTAGGTATCTTTGTTGAATACTAAATTTGATACAATCTGAGCCCTACCCAAGCCCTCTAGGTCCATTGGTTGCGAAGATACAGGTAGTTAAAGATGGCCATTCTTTTCCAAAAGTGAAAAATTATGGATTAAGGGTAATTTCCAAGACACGTACCGGCTGAACTAATGGTCCTTGAGAAAGCTCTGGACTGAAGTAATGTCCAAGATAAACTCAGAATGTACATATAAATTGGAAAATTACATTGGTACTTACCCAGATTTGAACCCACAAACCTCGTACCTCGTGCAATCACGACAAGTTGATTTTCCAAAAACACAACATTGGTTTACATGTTCGGAAAATAAATTCGGAACGCAGTTTGGGTAGCATCCCACACAAATTAATTTAAAAATTAATAACTTTGTCCTTTCCAAACACCACGAAAATTATAATTTTCCTAGCCAAATTTTCTCAGTACCTTACGTATCTACTTTTATCAAATTCTAAAGCTAAGGTAGAATTCTATTCAATACCAGAAACGCAACGTAGGCTAATCTAATCTGTGCCGCAATTCCCACCGCTGGGACTTGACTTGCCTTCGGGCTTTCCATGTCAATTTGTAACCATTGTTGATAAAGGGTGACAACTATTTTGTATTCTCACACACGAATACCATTTAAAGCCGAGAGGTAAGTATAAACTTTTAGACCCCAAGAAACTTCAGTCATACCTTGGTATTACTATTTCATATTTTGTAACACCTACCTTGTTAAGCCGAGAGAGAAATATAAACTTTGAGTCTCCAAGAAATTTCAGTCAGACCCTGGTTTTACTAGATCATATTTTGTGTTACACCTACCTTCTTAAGCCGAGAGGTATTTAAAAACTTTTAGCCCCCAGGAAATATCAGTCCGACCCTGGTTTTACTAGTTTATATTTCGTAACACCTCCCTAATTCGTACCTGTGTGTCCAAATAAACATATTTGATTTGCTTTAATTTGCTAATATTGTTTATTAAACTTTCTGTCCCACCGAAAGGACTGGCCCGTTCTAGCAATAAATATAATTGTGTGGACAAGGGAGAGGGAGGCTTTTGTCCTGCAGTTGGAAAACACAGGCTAGTCAGAATAGATTTAAAAAAAAAAGCAAGTCTTACAGTAGTCGCATAAGATGCGTAACATCTGACATCTCACCTTGGTAATAAGCAACATTATTTACTCTAGCACCGCGCGCGCTCATTGGTCAAATCAAATAGCGCGCACTTCCCTGGCTTCCTGTGACCCACTTCCGTCAGATTTGACTATATATAGATTTAGATTTAATTGCAGGAAAGCAGGAGGAAAAATGATACACATAAAAAAAAAAACCACGTAAAGCATTACTAAACAGACTGATCTTTGCAGAACTGATTGTAGTGAAAATCGGGAAAGCAAAGGTCTTTCCCGAACTCAACTAAAAAGATTTGGGTAATATTCAGCAAAAATGTTTGCACACACGAATAACAACTAAAACTATCTTTTGCAGAGCAGGTCGTACTGAAAATCGGGAGAGGAAAGGTCTTTCCCGATTTCAACAACAAAAATTTAGGTAATTTTCAGTTAAAATGTTTACACACACAAAAAATTACTAAACCGATCTTTTGCAGAACAGGTCGTACTGAAAATCGGGAGAGGAAAGGTCTTTCTCGATTTCAACAGCAAAGATATGGGAAATTTCCAGCTAGGTATACTTAATGTAAATCAGCTGACACAATGGCCCAAATTAAACTTCATTAATATACTGATAGGTAGAGATAGTATAAACAAAGTGATCCACTTTCCAAAGTAATTAAGTACACTGCGTAACAAAAGGTCATCGCCAATATCCGTCGGAGTCGGAAGCGAGCTAAGTGACTGTAAAAGGTGATTCCCGCTGTTTAAAAGCGACAGTGAGTGGTGTCATGTTCTGTTAAATGTTTTAATGTTAGTATATATTTTTTCGTCGAGCAGTCTTTCTTTTTTGGGCTATTCGAGTCGATGATAAATAAATGGATTATGTTAAATGAGTTGGGCCCAGTAGGTGACCACGCCAATCGTGGCATCACTGGCGTTTTTTAGGTCCTCAGAGGTCCAGGTTGGACACTCTAACATATGGTACATGGACAAGTAGTGGATAGTATGTAGGTGTTAACATTTATCCGCAACTGTTTTTAAGTATTGTCGGGTTTAGCTCAACTTATAACCGAACACTAAACAGCAGGCATGTGTATAGAGACAATTCCGATATTGCCGCGACCTCCGTGCTCCCTAGATTGACCCTGCGGTGTGTGAGTGAGTAGCTTTACGAAAAGTATAGAAAAAGTTTTTTGCGATTTCTGACTTTTCTAGAACACACACCTCAGTTGGTTCACTAGAGTTTTTTGATACTTATAAGGATCGATTGGCATCAAAAAAGTTTTTGTGAAAACTGCCCATTTTCTTACTGACTGTATTTTTTTTTATATCTGTGAATGCAGATCGAAATGTCTCTAAATGTTAAGTACAGTTTCGTAAGACCGTTTTCCTGAAACTACAACGTTTAACTATGGTTGTCCTTCAGCCCCATCTCAAAAATCCTCCCTGTACCTATAGAGTAGTTAAGTAATTTCCCAACAAATTCATTTCCCACATAGCGGGCGCATGACTTCTTTTCGAACTGCCATTTTCATGCAAAATGTTGGCAATGACTTAAGAGCGTTTATTCTGAAAGTGGGCAACGTCGCACATAGATATCAAATATTTCACTGTTTTGATTAATTTGGCAATATTACTGTGTGGAAATAAAAAAGTGGCTAACTAGCGAACTAGAATATTGATTATGAAATGCAATAATTAATATCGTAACACCAAATTTAGTTTTAGATGTACAAAATCTATTTGGAAACTTTCCAAATGCATTTTATACACCTAAAATGGGTACAATATATAGTATTAGTTTAATAGTAATGGGTATTAATATTCTAGTTCGCTAGTTAGCCACATTTCTTATTTCTATTCAGTAATATTGCTATAAGAATCAAAACAGGTAAATATTTGACAGTTATTTGCGACGTTGCCCACTTTTAGGATAAACCCTCTTAAGCTCAGATTTTTTTATTGGTTAGACAAAAATGACAGCTCCGATCGACTTTTAGGGTAGGGTTCGGTACCCGAAGGGTGCCAAACAGAACCCTATTACTAAGCTTCCGCTGTCGGTCCGTCCGTCTGTCTATCAGCGGGCTGTATCTCATGAACCGTAATAAGTAGACAGTAAACATTTCCACGGATTGTGTATTTCTTTTACCGCTATAACAACAAATAAATTTAATAATAAGTAAGTTTAGTAAGTAGGTAAGGTAGGTAGGTAGGTAGGTTAGGTAAGTAGTATAAGTTAAGTTAATTAATTATCCCGTGTACATTTCGGCGTTTTTTGCTCGATCTTAATACCGACTACGGAACCCTTCGTGTGCGAGTCCGACTCGCACTTGACCTGTTTTTTTTTAAATAACACAATATTAATATTATCCTCTGTGCAGGGCATGCATGGAAGCTGAGGAGATGGTTGCGCACGTGCTCTTTGAATGCACAGGCGTCACCCAGATTAGAACAGAAACCCTCGGGTCACCCAGATCCTACACAGATGTTCTGAACAGACCAGGAGATTTAATTATCTTCTGGAGGTAGGTAGGCTGTTTGGAAAAACAAACGGCCGCTATGACCCACGCACAATGGTCCACCTGACGGACTAAGTGCGGAAACCAAACCCTATAACATAACATAACATAATGAATATTACAGAGACAACACGACAACAGTGAAGACTCTCCTACGGAGAATGAACCAGTGTTCCTTCATGAGAGTCACTCGGTAACTACACATTATTTACTAGGTTATTTTTATGTCGACACCTATGTACTCTAGAAAATAAAAAATCTGAGTATAGTCGGAAAAATAATAAGGTGGACGTAAAAAATAACCTTAAGCTGCTTAACATTATTTATTCCTTGAGATCGGCCATCTTTTTTTCCGTGAACTGTGACGAAATCCCTGCCGTCTTCCCCTGATTAGAGTACTTTCTAACATCGAGTACCTTTCTATTTACAAACGAAACAGAAAATGTCACAACGCCTGAAGCACTTCCCAGCATCTCTTTGATTGTATAGATTACAATTCAATCAGCTAACAATGAGATTTAAATGTTAAAACCCTTGAAAACTCTTCGACAAGAAATCGAAGGAGCTCCTGGCAAAATGAGTCGATCGATTGGGGTAATTTATAAAGCTTTAAGTTAGTAAGTACGAGTAGGCAAGTATATCAGAGATTTTGGTCTTGAAACGTAATGATTTGAAATAATTTTAGGGTTCCGTACCCGAAGGGCGCCAGACAGAACCCTATTAATAAGCCTCCGCTGTCCGTCCGGCTGTCTGTCTGTCTGTCAGCGGGCTTTATCTCATAAACCGTAATAGGTTCCATTGACATTTTCACATTTTGTGTATTTCTGTTGCCGCCGACTCAGAATTTTAGACCCAGACAGTGGGTTCATGGATATGAGATCGGCAGTAAGTCAGGCGAGGGAAGCTACTGGGCCCGAAAATAGACGGGTAGGTTAGTCAACTGAACTGACTTAAGGGCGCGAAGTCTGCACTGGACTAGGCTGAAACTAGTTTCGCAAGTTAGCGCTGGACTGACTGTACAAACCTGCCTTAAATATTTACATTAAGAATTCGATTTATCTAGATCTACTTCTTGACTTTTCAAGTGGACTAAGGCAAACAAAACGCATTTTTCTTATCGAGTGACAACAAGATAGTACGCTAGTTACGTTACCGGCCCCTAGAGATGACATCAACGTGGAAATTGCGGGTAGTCACCGCCGCGCCGTAACAGTTGCCCTCAAATAGATGTACTGTTGAAGTAAATACATATAAAAGGAAGTTGAGAAACGATTTTAAATCAAACTGTAGAGCTTTGTAGCTATCATATCTAAGCGTTTTTATTAAATAGCAGTTGTAAGCGGCTATGAATCGTACAGCTACGGTCGGAACAATCGAACTGAAACATTAATATTATGAAAAGCATAGATGTCACAGTTGTTTTACCTCTGATTTTCATAGTAATCTTTATTTTCATTCTAATAAGGTTGCTGTTGGGTTGCAAAATCAGAGGTAAAATTACTGAAATGACTGTATCCTGCTTATGCGTAGTAAAAGTTAAACCGTTAGTGCAAGCCTGAATAGGGATGATGCCTGGGTAAAAAAAAAAAAAAAGGAATTTGTCCGTCAGTCAGATAATAAAAAAATATTAGACACGTATTTTTTGCTTTATCATATTAATAGAAAAATACTTAGATAAAACGCATTTTAAGTTGGGGAGTGGGGGTCGCTACGTCACTAGTATAGTATGTATAAAATCTACATACTCGTGACGTCATGGCACATTTTACTTCAATGTATCGCCGTAATCTTTAGATTACGTAAAAAAAATAAAAATACGTGTCCAATATTTTTTTATAATCTCAAAGACGGACTAAAAAAAATTTTTGTCATCATCCCTATTAAAGGAGTCACACAACAAAATCCGACAGGGTATCATCTTTTAATGACACAATACATTACATCATTCTCCATCTACACCCACCCCTATCATACACGTGTATCTGATCTGTGACAATAAATCATATTTCTCCTCTTAAATCTCCCCCCTGCTATTAGACAAATAACACGTGGAGGTACCCACCTACACTATCTACCTACTGAAGCTACCTTCCTGCCATATATCGTCGGCACGGTCCACTTTTGGCACGTGCCTCTACCGGAGATGACAGGCTATCTGACGAGCGTCCCGACATGGGAAACTTTGCACGTTAGCGCCGTTATCAAAAGCACGTGTATTTTGGGGCTTGTTCTGATCTGGAATTAGGTCGGGTTGAGACATTTTGCGTTAATTAAAGCTATGTTTATTTGGGTTGTACTGTTTGATCAAATAAATATTGCAAGTAGTTATTTTCATGCGTCTCGCAGCCCAAGCAACAAATGTTGTATGTTATGTGTGTGTTGCATCATACACATTAAATGTATTTTATCTTACACCATAATATTTAAATTAGCTCTAATTAGAGGAGCTCGTGGCTAAGTGATAACAGCCGCACGGATTAATCCAACAGGTTATGTAAAGATGGTCACACATCCACGGACCAACCCCGGCAAGCATACTTGCCGTGGTTGGTCCGTGGATGGGTGACCATCTTTACATACCGAGAGCTTTCCTCCGTGCCTCGGAACGCATGTTACGCCGTTAGTCCCGGCTGTCATTCGTGGATCTTTCGATAGTCGTTACGGGTCATCAGAAGCCCGAAAGTCTGACAACCAGTCTTACCAAGGGGTATCGTATTACCCAGTTACTTGGTTGTGGAGGTAAGTAGCTCCATGTAAAATACTGGTATTCAGCTGCATCCGGTTAGACTGGAAGCCGACCCCAAAATGACCATAATATCGTTTTGGGGTCGGCTTCCAGTCTAACCGGATGCAGCTGAATACCAGTGTTTTAGTGTAGTCAAGTAAGCGATGCAACTCATGCAATGCAAATGTGTTTTAGATTGCCTAGTTATGTATCTGAGATGCTTAAGAATACGAAACATACACAAATAACATCACAGACCTTCCTGAATAATATCCAAGTTTACCTGAAGCTCAACTCCAAATCAGTAACTAACCACATATTTATACAAACAGTAGGGGCGTGCTAAGGAGATTTATCACGCGAAAACCCTCCATACAGAGACACGCTGCCATTCAACGAGTGAATGCTTGCATTAGCATAATGAGAACTGCCGAGTCTTAAAACAGATTTCAAGTGTTGTGTGTATCTAAACATTGGCGGGAGAAATACTTTTAGCTGTGTGTTCTATGCTATGTCAATCATTTCATTTAAAGAATGACTGAAAATGTATGTGCATGGAGGCACCAAGTGATTTGAATTAGGTGTGAACTTGTCAAGATTTAATGACACCATGAATGTTTGAGGTTATTGACAAGTGAATTTACTGTTATCATGTTATGATTGGTTGACTACAATCAAAGGAGACCATTCAAAGTCACTAAAATGTTTCTGCCAGACGTGATAGTATGCCTTCAAGGTAACTAGATTTTTTCAACTCTAAAAAACAGCTGACGGAATGGTCGTAGAGATTCGGCGCCATAGTAAAAAAAAATATTAGGAGGTTTTCCCCGACCAGGGTAACACATTGTTTTTCGCTGGCTGGCTCTTTGGATTTTGGGCCCAATATGAATGGTCTTGGTGGTGTCATGTCGACGGAAGGATAGACAAAATGACAGATAAACAATCACAATCTGTCTCTTTGTCTATTCTTCCGTCGACAAAACCCGTAGAAAACCCGTTTCTATGGTTGTCATGCTTCACGTGCTGGAGTGAGAACTAACAGAATTTCTTAAAAAAAGAATTCACTCCGTTCTGGTTCCTATTAGATTTAGTTTGATTTGTGTCCGTGATACTAAATGTCGAGCTTCCATGAAACTCAATGAAACAAAACGAGACAACAATGCAATATGTAGCGATCATTTTCACAATGTTAACACTAAAAATAAGGACAAACTACGAGCTCCCTTTCACCGGCTTCATAAGGTTCATAACTCATTTGTTGGGCTTGGTATAACCTTTTATAACAAGCTACCTCTTCTTTGCTAGATTTGCCTTTTAATGCGTTTAAACAGAAAGTAAAATCCAAGCTTTGTTCAAAGGCATACTATTCTATCAACGAATACTTAAATGATAAGAATAGTTGGTCGCTGTGATTAACTCAAGACAATGTTTATGTTCTTTCTCCAGATTACCTACTGACAAGTTATATGAGTTTATATAATTGTTTTTTTATTTGACTTTATAAGTCAAGCTATTTTAATTTTATTTGAATTTATTGTTGACATAATCTACTCATTACAATGTTTTTTTTTTATTTGTTGTATTGCAATATGTGGTTAGCTAGTGACCTCGACAATTGATCATATTATTTATTGTTATTAGTAATTAACTTTTTGTTTTATTTATTTTACCTCGATGGTCCTAGTTTATCATTTATAACTTCCAGTTACAACTATATGTAAGCGGGCACGCCCTTAATGCCTGGAGGCTTTTATTTAGATATTAACACTTTGAGGGACAGTAAAGGCCCATAGGCGTTATAACAATAAAACTTCTATTGTGTCTCGTTCAGTGTCCTTGAATGCGTTAAGTTCTGTTTGCGTTTAATTTTTTATTTCTGCCTGAGCATAGCTGTTCTCAATAATTTGTAATTACATAGACGAGACACGTTTCATACTAAGTTCACTATTAGAACATAATAACACCATGTTATGGACAAATGAATTTTCTGTTATCATGTTATGATTGGATGACTACAATCAAAGGAAACCATTCATATTGGGCCCAAAACCCAAAGTGCCGGAACCAAACCCAAAGTCACTAAACCCGTTTCTATTGTGGTCATGCTAAACGTGTAGAAAGGATGTGTCAAACTTCAACAAATAGTTTAAAGAAGCAAATTGATTCCAACTCATTAATAAAAGAACAGAGGCTCTTCCTAATGGGTTTAAATTTTCAACCAGCTATGGAGGGCAGGACATTAATTTAGTAATAAAAATTCTGGCCGCGTGTACGTGGGTGGTGGACATGAACACCTGTCGCGTGCTACGCCATCTGACGGCTGGCACCGACACATCGAGGCTATGGAGACATAGGTAGGTATTCCATCTGGTAACTTGCACATATTGTGTGGGACAGAATAATAGTTTTTCACCCTGGCTGTAGGCCTTAATTTATTGAGGCGCACAGGCAACTAGAAGAACTAGTTTAATTTTTTTTTTTTTGTAAATTTTGACGTTCAAAAGTGCCTTAGAAGGGCCTATTTGAAATAAATGATTTGACTTTGACTTTGCAAGCCCGGTAATGCACTCCACAACCTCATAAGCTGAGCTGCGAGATGTCAATTATAAAAAAGTGACACAATATTGCTGATGTATGAGCTGCCGATATGTTGAATTTAGGGCATATGTACTAGCGAGAATAAAAAATAAATACCCTCTTTCCTGCTATTTTTGCAATAAACGTTGGTCAAACTACAGTCTAGTTCTGGATAAACGGTTATCTTATTAAATTGGCACTGAAAAAAATCAGACTTAAGTTCTTTGTCTGCTCTCTTATTCTCTGTATGCTAGATAATGAAGTCCAGGATATTAACTAAAGTCTGACATCTTTGTCCGGAGTATGTAAAACCTAGCGTAAAGACTTAGGTTTTCGTTACGGCTCCGGAAACACCAAGCTTTTTCCCAAAACTGATATTACAAAGCGAAATACCAGCCAACGATAAAACAAATCGGTACTTATGAGGAAAGTTTGATAATTTAATTAAATTTACAATTTAATTTTGTGGCTTGCCAAACTATCCTTATCAAGGGGATCAACTCTAAAATTATAATGTTGAGGAATATTATATTGTGTTTGTTTTAATGAAATTGCCTACAAAATTGAATCATTTGACACTACTTTTAATCAAATTAACGAATGCTTATCTAACAATATTACAAGCACAAGAATTATAACAAAGAATTATATTATAACAACAATATAACAAGCAAAAGAGTTGATAGAAACACTTCTCATGAAATAATGATTTTGTTATGTTCCAAATAATCGCGACATACGACAAGTAATTGGAATAATTCCTTTAATTGTGTACAATTTGTGTTCCACAATATTGTATCAATGTCTATACACATTGGGTACTTAATTCTAGCAACACATTGAAACAGTATATGAAACAAATTGTAGACAATCAGAAGGCCAATTCTCGTACTTAAAAAACGTTCACATTCAAGTCGCAATCTGTCAAACTTGTCAAAAAAGTTGATAAATTGATTGTATTTTTGACAGATTGCGAATGAGATTAGTATGCGAACGTTCTTAAAAATTACGGGAATTGCCCCTCTGATGAATTCTTGCTGATGTATATGTCGTGGTTCGATCGTAAAAATGGCCATATCGTGATCTAGTGCAAAGGGAGCGGTGCCACGGGAGCGGCCGGCGAGCGATATGTTGGTCGCAGTTAGGTACTTGACTATTTAGTATTTTAGGACTCTAAAATAAGAATTATTCGAGTAGGAATAGGTCGAATAGGAATTATTACCCGACTGCGCGGCAGCAAAGACAGGGTTGTGTTTTACACGCGTATCTGGGTCGATGACTGTGCTTAAGCATCGCTGGGAAAATCGTCGAACGCTGAGCGGTGACCGATATGGCGGATGTTAGATGATCAAATCATGAAATGGCGACGTATCGTGAAATGGCCAGGCAGATCACGATATGGCCATTTCTACGACCACGACTTATAGATCTTTTTGAGGGTGACGACCTACCACACAATGTATGCCCATTATATTATACATTGATGGACAAATTATGATGGTATTAGCAGTCTATTAGAAGGACTTAATAATTACATTATTTGTATGACAACAAGCATTTACCAGCAATGACACAAATAGAGGCTGATAATATTATTACAACGATATTAAATACCTATTATGTAATTTGCACACACTTGCAACTCGCACAACAGTTTAGAAACAGCTTGATTAAATCAAGATTGCCTTGCTAGCATACTGACAGATTGATTACCATAACTGCATTTAGATCAATATGACAATATTGCATTGTAATGAGAAGATCCAACTCAGTTCCGGATAAATCAGACAATCTTGGTCCTTGTTGGTATTCATTGGTCTTCGGGAGAATAGCTATATAGGCCTTCTAAAGGTGGTTACACACGTAAGGCAACTGACCCATCGCTGACGAGGAAGCGACTCGATATCAACGATTTTCTCGCTCAAGAAACGTACAAAAGATTGTAAGTGCCGTGTAAGTAAAACAGATATATACTCGTATATTTTAATATTTATTTGTTTAGGCAAACCAACTGAATACACCCAAAGACATTCAAAGTACATATCATTTACAAATATAACAGCATTGCATGCATCTAATATAATGGTTAGCACAGCATTTTATTTAGATCTCACTATACAATAATAATTAATATAAGATGGATAACAATGAAATTAGAACTAATATCAATAATCTTTTATACTTAAAAGTAACTTGAATTAAATTAAATAAGATTGAATAAAATAACAAACAATTAAATAGTAATATACATTATAAAGGTATCTCTTTTACTTATATTTTTATATATATTACAATCTTATGATGATCGCTGACTGTTCACACCACTGGCGAGTAGTCGTTTGCCGCAGCGACAAGAGCTGTTGAAGAGAGTACTCGCTCAGCGACGCTCGACGCTCGACGTTCGGCGAAGAGAACACTAGCAGAGAGGCTCACGCTTGGTCATCGCCGTCGCGCACTCGCAGCTACTTGCTCTCCAACTCGTTTTTAGTTGCTAGTCCTACTCGCTTCTCGTTAATCGCCAGCGGTGAGACAGGTATCGTAGCTGCATGCTTGACGAGCAAGTATGAACATTCATTTTGAGCAAGCATGCCTGAGCGTCTGTATGGTGATTTTGAGCAGGCATCTTGCTTTGGTAAGCACACATTCATTATTCAGACGATCGCACAAAATGGCTGTTCATGTAAGCTTGTCATGCTTGCAGTTACGTACTAATGTATGCATCTTCACAGCCACTACAGCTTCAGTCAACAGTTGTGGGCGAATATTGTTGGTTACTGTAGTTACTATAAGGTTGGAAATCGTGATCACAGTTTGTTTTAATTTGTTTTATGATGATGGTTATAGAGTATGGTGCGTTCTGTATTGATAAATCCTTTCGTTGTTTATCTATCACAGCAATGGAAACTTGTGGTTCATTCGTTACCAAAAGCAAGCGGAAAAGCTGGTTTAGCAGTGGAATATTAATTACACTTAAAATATCTACCGTAGATAAATAACCATTTTGCCCAATATGACATGACATCTGCAGTATCGTTAGGGAAGAGAATGACACTGTACCGACCTACAGAGAATAAAATTGTTCTTGAATTTACCTTGAATATTTACTTCAAAATAGATAAACCATTTTCGAGTATAATTTACAACCTAATAATAATTCCATCCACGACTCGCCTGCTAAATTAAACGAAACGTATTATGATCTCGTACTACAGCCGTAATCCTACTTAATCCCACTAAAAGGGTACAATCTAGCCATGGGTACAAAGGCACGGAAAATTAGTGGTCGGCCTTCATACCCTTTTTGGTATCAAGAGAGCTCTGACTACGATTTACTAACTGATGCAATGACTAGGATATTAATGAAATAGTCAGTGCATGTCATAATTGTTTTTTTTACCCTAGAATGGGTGATCTCCTTATTACATAAAGTGTGCAATCTGCTTAGCCTTTTCCCAACTATGTTGGGGTCGGCTTCCAGTCTAACCGGATGCAGCTGAATACCAGTATTTTACATGAAACGACTGCCTATCTGACCTCCACCACCCAGTAACTGGGTAATACGATACCCCTTGGTAAGACTGGTGTCAGACTTTCGGGCTTCTGACGACTCGTAACGACTATCAAAGATCCACGAATGACAGCCGGGATCAACGGCTTAACGTGCTTTCCGAGACACGGAGGATTCTCGGTATGTAAAGATGGTCACCCATCCACTGACCAACCCCGGCAAGCGTAGCTTAACCTGATGGATCGACCAGTGCGGCTGTTGTTACTTAGCCACGAGCTCCTCTATTACATAAAGTGTTACGGACTGAAATTGATATGAATTTCTGTAATGAATGCCTTCGACACAATATTATTCATATCCCTTAGATACTCATAAAATGATGAATATTATATAATTTCTGGCAAATAGGATCGGGATGACAATAATATTTTTTCATTAAGTGTAATGAAAAACTCATATTGCTTTTATTTGGTTTCTAATAGCGAACAGTATTAAACGATTTCGTTATAACAAATTAATTCTGTTGGGAATATTTCCATTCTTATTTATTTCCTCAAATCTGTTATTTGTAGAGAAATACGCTTTTGACAAAATATATTCATCCATGGAATAATGAGATTCTCAGAAACTATTTCAATTTTATATCACTTCAGGCTTATGTACACATTATTACCTAATTTAAGTTAAGAAACTATTTAACTTTTGCAAGATACATTACACCTAATCTGCGTTTGCAATTTATTTGCCAAACATGTAAATAAACACGAATTTACCACTTAGACAAACATCAAATTTATGGAAGTGTAAATAAAGTTCATTTTAGACCGACTAATACTGTTGAAAAAGTCATAAAAAAATATGAAGGTGTAGCGCAAACTGAACCTTATGTGTAGGCATTACAGTTGTTTTTTCTAAAACTCGTGTTCTTCTTTTCTTTTCGTGTGGTTAGTGACTAACCTGGTGTCAGAGTTTTAAAGCCGCCCATGGGCCTCTGACATGGCTTCACATGCCGTCGAGAAATATCTCTCTGGCATGCCGGTTTCCTCACGATGTTTTCCTTCACCGTATTTGAAGCAAGTGATAATTATACAATACGCACATGAATTCGAAAAGTCAGAGGTGCGTGCCTTGGGTTCGAACTCGAGACCTATGACTTGGCAGTCCGACGGTCACACCACTAGGCTATCACTGCTCCTGCTACTCGTGTTTGTTTACATGTTTGGCAAATGAAATGCGAATGCAGAGTACATAAATTCATGCCTTCTTCTCATGGCCGCAGAAATTACAGAACGCCTGCTACGATCCTTACATACTGCTTTTACCTCATTACATCTGACCTTTCTGAAGAACATCACTAATAGGGCCAAGAACAATACGTCCTCGTAGGGCGTCCCCTCTCAGCGGCATTTACACTCACTACTTAAATTAATAACACTTCTTTCGTCTTTTCTCCAATCACCTTACAAGAAAAATATCCAAACATCTGTAATTCCATATCCCCAAGTTCAAAGCATTTAAATTCCTTTAAATATTTCATAACAAAGCTCACAATGTTTACCAGACGCTCATAAAGAAATGGAACAATTTCAATGCAAAGTAACGGTTGATTTATGAGTTCTAAAGCCCCCATTCAGTCCCCCATTCACGCATCTACCAATGGTAGGTATTTGCATGACAAACATTTAAAACGAAGCGTTTAAACCTTAGATATTAAAGATGTTAACGGGCACTTAGGCTAGGTTTACAAAGGCAAAGTTTTCGCCACTGAATTCGCAAGGTTTTAGCCAAATCCCTTTGTTGAAGTCGTATTTGATACTCTGATTATGAATTGGTGTGAGTTATTTTGGGTGTGATCTCGTCTTAAGGCTGCGTTTCCACCTGAGATGAGCGAGGATGCGTAGCGAGGGATGTGTGTGAAACTAACCAATAACGTCGCTTCACTGTCATAGCTTGAATAAACACATTGATATTGCATTGATAGAAACTTACACAAGTAGGTACACAACTTACATTTCACACTTGGTGTGAGTTATTTTCGGTGTGATCTCGACTTATGCTGCGTTTCCACCGAGGATGCGTAGCGAGGGATGTGTGTGAAACTAACCAATAACGTCGCTTCACTGTCATAGCTTGAGCTAACCAAGCGTTGCTATTGCTTAGTTTCACACACATCCCTCGCTACGCATCCTTGCTCATCTCTGGTGGAAACGCAGCCTTAAGACGAGATCACACCCAAAATAACTCACACCAATTCATAATCAGAGTATCAAATACGACTTCAACAAAGGGATTTGGCTAAAACCTTGCGAATTCAGTGGCGAAAACTTTGCCTTTGTAAACCTAGCCTAAGTCCCCGTTAACATCTTTAATATCTAAGGTTTAAACGCTTCGTTTTAAATGTTTGTCATGCAAATACTTACCATTGGTATCTACCAATGGTAGGTATTTGCATGACAAACATTTTAGCATTTTTTTTTTTTAGCAACGCTTGGTTAGCTCAAGCTATGACAGTGAAGCGACGTTATTGGTTAGTTTCACACACATCCCTCGCTACGCATCCTCGGTGGAAACGCAGCATAAGTCGAGATCACACCGAAAATAACTCACACCAAGTGTGAAATGTAAGTTGTGTACCTACTTGTGTAAGTTTCTATCAATGCAATATCAATGTGTTTATTCAAGCTATGACAGTGAAGCGACGTTATTGGTTAGTTTCACACACATCCCTCGCTACGCATCCTCGCTCATCTCTGGTGGAAACGCAGCATAAGTCGAGATCACACGGAAAATAACTCACACCAAGTGTGAAATGTAAGTTGTGTACCTACTTGTGGAAGTTTCTATCAATGCAATATCAATGTGTTTATTATTAAGTTTGTTGGATTGTCAGTGTCAATGTTGCCTTAGGAGTTATGAATGGATGTAGCATAAGATCGACTATTCACTATAGCAACCTCGCAATGGGTCACGCACGTTCACGTACAAGATTTAGGGAAAAAAAGAAACAATTTCGGTATAAATAAAAACACTTTGTGGTTTATCAGAAGGCCATGCGCAACGAGCCTTAGAAGTTACGTCACAATAACAGCTACAGTGTAAACCTGGTATAATATCAGTAACACTTACGTCTTCGCCAATCCTCCCGCGTGAAAATATAACCTTTCCAGCAGGCATTTTTGGCACAGGCAACTTGCTCTCCAGCCCCAGTCTGTACCATAGAGGCAAGCCATTTTTTGGCACAGACCTCAATGGTTTCGGCACAGAATCGATCACTTTCTTCAGATCTGTAGGCTTCCTCAATGTCATCAACGTGATGTCGATGTCATCGATATCGTCGACCGTAAGCTCCGTTAGCCTCGAAGAAGACATTGTGTTTTATTTAAATATTAAACAAAAAAATAATTTAAGAAAAAAGACGCGACGCGCCCGCTTTGCGAGCCAACCAAAAAAAATTTGACAGTTATTGATGTTCTATTTTTGAATGTTGATTGGTTTTTAATTGCTTTTTCTAGACTGCCAGGTAGCGATGCTATCTGAAATTTTAATAAAAAAGAGTTTGTATTGTGGCTTAATATATTATTAAAATTCTAAATCGCATTGCCAAATAAGATTAAAGGCTTGTGCAGACCAGCGCGACTTGTCGCGCGACGCGACACCGGTTATTGTTATTCTGTGAAGTTTTCTTAGAAATTGTATTGTTCGTGTCGCGTCGCGCGACAAGTCGCGCTGGTCTGCACAAGCCTTTAACGATCAAAAATAGATTTTAGGCAAATAAACACGTTTATTCTCAGAAATGAGATTGTAGGTTTACATATGGTAGGTAGGTAGGTATGTATGTATGCATAGCATATATTATGTACATGGACCCAGTTTACATACTGATTATTTATTATTCCAAACAATGTGTTCCAAGTTGTCAGTACATTATTACTACGCACTTACGTAATCCTACTATTCTACTAATATTATAAACGCGAAAGTTTGTGAGTATGGATGGATGTTTGTTACTGTTTCAAGCAAAAACTACTGAACGGATTGTTATTATAACTTGGATTAACATATACGTTACTTTTTATCCTGATATTCCAGGTATGAAGATATTTAGATAGGTAGGGTAGGTAGGCGCGCCGTATATAAATACTTAGTGCTACCCGTGCGAAGCCGGGGCGGGCAGCTAGTCTAATTTATAAAATTCTCGTGTCACAGTGTTTGTAACGTAAAAAAACTCCTCCGAAACAGCTTGACCGATTCTTATGAAATTTTGTGTGTAAATTCAGTAGGTCTGAGAATAGGACTTAAACAATTTTTAATTCAATTTCAATTTTACAGTTCATCTTGACCACGACCACTCTATCAAGAAGAAGATATATATATGTAGATAATCGACCCGAACCTAAATATCAAAATGTATTCACAACGCGATAGTTTTAAAAATAAACTAACTTGCGCCAAGAAGCTAAGTTGAACAATAGTCTGTGCTGCCAAATGATCAACCTATGTATGATACGTCCTTCAGTTCGACACTTGTTACCGCTGCCAGCTGTTCACCATCATCCCCCAAATTAAACTGGCGCTCAGTTTAAGTACTTTATTTGACATAATTTTTTACAGCCCGTCAGTATTTTGCATAATTTTAGCTGTGTACAAATCCTTACGTAATAAAACATTACGCCATATATACAGGTTGGATTTTTGAGATGGGGCAGTAAGGGCAACTACCTTAATCGTTGTAGCTACAGGAAAACGGTCTTAGGAGACTGTCCTTAACTTTTTGAGACATTTTGATCTGCATTCACAGATTTTGAAAAAAAAAATCATTCGATCCTGTGTTTTATAATGAACAATAAACTATATTGATAATGAAACAGGATCGATTAGCATCAAAAAAAGTTTTCGTGAAAGCTGCCCATTTTCTTGCTGACTGTACACTATTATTATTTTTTGTGGCTACGTCTACAACGAACTACGCATCACACTGACGTCACTCAAAATCCTGCATCACGCTACCAGTTTACCGCGCGACGAGTATAAAATATACAATGTCCTGACATCAATCGTCGGGCAGTTGCCCACTAGGCACAACATGGTCGGAGGATCCTCCCTTTTTTATGGACGATGAGTGAACTTTCCTCACACCTTTATAACTTTGACTGTCTCGTTGGCCTAGCCCTAGTGGATGCAACAGCGACTTTTAAGCATAGGGTCATGCCTTGGATTGAGACGTAGTTATATTGGGTTATTATATTATTGGGTTATTGGGTATTAGCGCAAGGTAAGGAGGAGCTCGAGGCTAAGTAATAACTGCCGCACGGTTCGATCCATCAGGTCAAGCTACGCTTGCCGGGGTTGGTCTGTGGATGGGTGACCATCTTTACATACCAAGACTCCTCCCAGCACGTTAAGCCGTTGGTCCCGGCTGTCATTGATAGATCTTGAGATTGATAGATCTTTGACAGTCGTTATGGGTCGTCAGAACCCCGAAAGTCTGACAACTAGTCTTACCAAGGGGTATCGTATTACCCAGTTACTGGGTTGTGGAGGTCAGATAGGCAGTCGCTCCATGTAAAATACAGCAATCAATAATTAATTGAATAATTGATTGTAATTCAGCTGCATCCGGTTGGACTGGAAGCCGACCCCAATATACTTAGTTGGGGAAAGGCTATGCAGATTGATTGGGTATTAGCGCAAGGTGCGTTACGTTGCAAGTAAGTTTTATACCAGTTCACAATTTGTCACTTTCCCATGGATAGTTTAAGTTTTAACTATCGAAAAATAATTTGTAAATGGTTTGTTGCAGTTCACAATTTTTCGACAGTTTGTAATCTAACGGAAATAATACCGATAGATTGATGAAGTTCATAATTATACGGTGACAAACACATAAAAGGAAGTATTCTCCAAATTTCAACATATTTAACCCTTCCCTTCTTCCTACAAACTTTAACCCCTTATTTGATATTAACAAACAATTTGTTGGAAAGCTAAATGTGTCACATGAAAACTCAATATAGTTACGTTCAGATATACCGTGGAAGGAAATTAAAATTCCTGGAAAGTTCGAGGCGTACTGCGGCAAACGTAGCTACCGGGTAAACGTACCTATATTACTGTGTTGTTAGGTAATTACCTACTTAGCATATTTAAAGCGATGGAATTTAAAATTATTGCGGTTTTAGTTATTTGTATGTTTTTAAGTAGGTATAAAACTAACAAAATTCTATGCTCCGCTCTTCCCTTACATTATAGACGTACGAGTATAAACAGGTATACAAAATATAACAAAGAAAGAAAAAAATTAAAACAACATATAATTAAAATTACGATCGATTTATACGAGAGCGTGTGTGTGTGTGTGTGTGTGTGTGTGGGGGGGTGTGTGAGGGTGTGTTTGTGTGTGTGTGTGTGTGAGAGAGAAAGATTTTGAGTGAACATGAGTGACTAAACAAGCAAATAACATCACTCTAATAATATTTATTATTAAGTCACACGCTGCAAAAGTAACTCTGTATCATCATAATTTAAACTGTGAAGCCATAAACGGAAGACCATAAAGATAACTGTGACATTGAAAGGGAACGTAGGTCGCTGGCTGTCCGTTGTAACATGCTGGCCCGCAGGTTTGCACGATGTACGAGGGCAGTTAAAGTAACGCTTTTTAAAGCTTACTGTCAATCCTTCTACACGTGCAGTCTGTGGGTTAACTTCACTCAGCGCGCATACAGCGACCTACGTGTTCAGTATAATAATGCACTGAGAGTACTTCTGCGGCTGCCGTGGCGTTGTAGTGCGTCAGGGATGTTTACGGATAATAATGTTGATGGTTTTGCCGCGATTATTAGAAAAAGATGTGCATCCCTGATGTCACGTGTACGTGGCAGCACCAACAGTATTCTCAGTGTGTTTGCAGATCGGTGGGATTCCTCGATAATGCGGAGGTGGATGCAGCTCCACGCTGAATTTTAATTTTTATGTTTATCCGTGTCTGTACCTATTAATACTAAATAATAAGTAAAATTGTAACTAACCCTATGGACTCTGTCCGAAATAAAATGATTCTATTCTATTCTATTCTATTCATATTATTAGCTTTTTTTTATATATTTTTTTTATCATAAATATATATTATTTTATTAAAAATACACTTAAGAAATGGGTCTATAGTAATGCGTTCTATACAACAAGTGAGTTCTTAAATTATAAGCTAAGCTCGAAATATGACCTCACTAGTATGTAATATAATTAAATAATGTAATTGTAAGGATTTTTATTTTTTACTTTATTACCTCAATAGTACCTAACAATTGAAGTGTTTTTGTATTTATTTTTATTATAAGGTATTTTTTGAATATACAGGGTGGCAGGAACATCGACGCGAAGCCGGCTACCATGGATTCAGTACATGATTCTGAACCCCACTGCGTTGAAATTTTTCATAGAAAAGTGCAATACCTACGTGGTCAAAATTTATGGAGCAGCTGTTTTTTTTTTATATAACGAAAAATTTCAACGCAGGCGGGTTCAGAATCATGTACTGAATCCATGGTTACCGGCTTCGCGTCGATGTCCCTGATACCCCGTATATGTTTTTAGGCTGAAATTGTAAGTAAGCAAAATATGTGGAACTTCTTATATTTAAGGTAAGACGTATTATGTACCATATTTCATTCAAAATAAAGAAATTCTAATTCTAACAATTCATATAACACAATTCTAAAATTAAGTTAAAAATAGGCATACTAACAAAATACAACCAATAGTCACAAATTCTACCTACTAGCACAGATGAATAAGTACAGATGGTTCACTCCGCATAATAATTTAAATAAAAATCAACTCTTGCTACGACACAATAAAGTGCAATTCAGGTCGCACAGCGCTAATTACCTACAGTTATATTCACCTAGAAGATGCGTCCCTTTCTATCGCGTAACTCTCATGTCTTCTGACTACGTTACGACTACTTGTAGATAGTAATGCGATGAATTTATTTGCATAATTAAATAAAATTAACATCTGTACCTGTTAATGATTAGGGCCAGATTTTTTTATGTAGATAAGTTTTGAAAGTAGTATTTGCTCTCTGCAAAACTTAAGATAAATAGGAGTAGATACAGAGAGATAGGTCCGGACAAGGATGGACACTAGAACTAAATCATCCTAGGGTAGTTCACCAGCTATCTAATTACGCAACACATTTTCGTAAGCGATTACGACAAATCTGTTTCATTTTGACAGTTCAACAACATTCATTGCGTTATTTACGTTGTTGAGCAGATTTTTTTTCGAACTTAGCAATCTGTTTCAAAACTATTCAGATTCTGATAGATCGTGTATTACGCAATTAGGGCATAGACCATCAAATCAGTTGACTCCAGAGCAATAGGTAGGTAAACGACAGACGTTCCAAAAATTTTTTTTACATGCTTATATACGAGTATCTAACTACCTTTTGCTCGCGGCTTCGCCCGCGTAGAACTCGGAAATTATTCCACGGACACGTACCTACTAACGGGATAAAAGTACGCTGTGTCTTAGCCCAGGTCTTGGTCTATCCGTGTGCCAAATATCATCCAAATTGGTTAAGGCGTGAGAAGGAGACCGACAAACAGACAGAGTTACTGCCGCATCTATAAATATTATAAATTAAAGTCGCTTTTCGCGTTTGTCTGTATGTCCGCGTTGTTCTTCTGAACCACGCAACAGATTTTGATGAGGTTTTCACTATCGTTTAGAGAATTTATTCCGGAAGGTTTATGTGTATAATACGTTATTATTAAAGTTACGTTTACCTAAGAAATCTCGATGTTTTGTCAAGTCGTAAAAATCGTGCGAAGCAGGAACGGGTCGTTAGTTTTTTTATAATAGTTAGGATTATTAAAATTAAGAATGGATCTGCACCTGAAATCTTCTTGAAAGTAATAGAGACAGCATTAAAATTAAGTTGTTTTTTAGTATTCAGTTGTTGGTCGTGAAAATATACCAAAACACAGATACAATGGGTATCTGTGCATTTATTATTATGAATTGTATTTAATATCTTGTATAGTATTTCAATTCGTCCGGCACAATGCTTACAAAAGACTGCATGAGTAGGTATCAATCCGACCGTTATCATTAATTTTATCACCGAATGTTAATAACTGTGGCCACGCTTCAGCCAGATTTTAATTGTACATAAATGATATTAACTAACTTTAATGTAGCATACGAAACATGTTCTTTCTTAATAATTTTTTTTTTAAACTCTAATGTGCAATTTTGGTGTTCTGCTATTTGATTAAGTGATTACGTAACACATTTTCATAAACGATTACGATTAATCTGTTTCATTTTGACAGTTCAACAACATTCATTGCGTTATTTACGTTGTCGAGCAGATTTTTTTCGAACTTAGCTATCTGTTTCAAAACGATTCAAATTCTGATCTGAAAATCTTTCAGGGGGTCAAAGTACCTACTCATGAAAAACAAGAACTTAAACAAGTTTCACTCTGGACCGACTCTAGAAAAAATCTAGTGTTTCATACAAAAATGTAATACATATTACACGATGATTTAAGAAACAGTTGCATAAAGAATTGGTTAATCTGGTAGATAACATACAATCACGCCAGTACCTAATCCCCGAAGGGTTAGGCAGGTGGATAATTACATATGAATTCTGTTTCATGTTTTGTTTTTGTATTTTCAGCTCGTAGTGGTGTTACCTGACTAATTCTTTTTCTAGAAATCGTCGACAACAATTACTGTAAAGTATACCTAAAATTAACATCTAGACCAGTGGTTCCAAAACTATGGGTCTAGACCACAGAAATATAAATAACAGGAGAAGTGGCATGGGGGCGTGTCTGGAGAACTAGAATATTAATAACGAATTGCAATTATAACATTGAATTTGATGTTGTACCCATTTCAGATGTAAAAAACGCATTTGGAAAGTTTCCAAATAGATTTTTTACTAATATAAAACTAAACTAAATTTTTGCTTGTATTAGGGTTTCTCATTTCCCAATTTTTTTTGTTCCCGGATACCGAGACTTCTCGAGCACCATTTCCCGGGAATTTCCGAGAAGTCGGGAATTTGACTAACCTCAATAAAAATTTATGAAAAAGGTTTTAAAATAAAATACACATTTTCGTAATCAACAATATGTTCATTTTAATCAGTCTTCGTCAATTAACAAAAAAATATGCCTTCTTAATTTCCTTTATAATCACAGAGTTTTAACCGAGATTTTAGATGGCTGAACCGGAACAAGATGGAGTTGGTTCTTCTGCTCCAGCTTGTGTCTTTCCCGAAATCTTGTAGTTGTAGCTGTAGGTGTTTTATTAGTCCGCTTGTGTTTGAGCGTTTTATAGAGAGCTGTTTCGGGCATTTCAGGCATTGTGCCGTCAACGAATCTTTATTCTTCGAAAAATACTTCCACACTTTCGACTTCTCCATACTAGTACCTTTAAAAAATACAACATGTTGTTTACGATACCAGATAAAAATAGTAATGAAAATAACATGCGCGGAACGCTGATTCATTTCTAGGTAAAATACGTACCTATTGTTTGTTAAGTTGAAAGAGTCATAAAAGTGAGAGTTTGTTTAATAAAATGTTGGGCATTGGATCTAATATGAATTTGTATTAAAAGATATGATTAAAATAAATAATATAAATATAATAATAATAAAAACGTTTATTCTCTCCACCACATAATGAACAGTCAGTACAGTACATAAATGTGTATACAAAATACATTGATGTTGTGGAGACTGGAGCCTGTACTAGGAATACCTGTGTTACAGGTCTCCAGGCCTCCAAACTACCCGGACATGTCACAGTATACAAATATAATAACAGACGTTAATGTTGGGAAGAAAAATAAAAACAAATTTAAAACTAACAAGTGAAGTTAAATAAAAGCTTTAAACAAAACAATTAATTAATTAGATTAGACAGCAAAGTAAGGTGTGTGGGTGTGGGTGTGTAGTGAGTGTGAAACTCCAAACTGGTCCTCTAATGTCGTGTAGGAAGGACATGTCGACATGACATGACATGATGTCTGCTTTTTATGAAATGACTTGTAAGAGTCTTTCGGTGGCTTCATAATCGTGACATTGAAGCCAATTTTTTACTTTATTTTTTGCAGTTGAATTTGGATAGGGAGTAAATAGAAATTTCTTTATTAACTTTGTTGTAAAGGTAGTCTCCTAGGAAGCAAAAGAATCTGCGGCTAAAGCTGGTTTTGAAGGTCCTTGATTTACAGACTGTGTGTTTGCGTCTCCTGTTAAGGATTTCGAAAGGATTGTATGGAAGTTGAGTATGCCTTTGAATGATAGTACTTAAGATAAACAATTGGCGAACTGTTAGTACTTTGCACTGCTGGTAAAGTTCTTTTGTTGGAAAAAGAAAGGGAAGGTTACGACTAACTTTAAGAACAGCTCTCTGTGCCCTCTCCAACTTAAGCAAATATGTCTTTGGGGCTCCGCCCCATGCTGTTATGCAATATGATAGGATTGACTGAACTAGTGCGTAATATACGGTGTCAATAGTCTTAGTTTCCGCCACATGTCGTAAATTTTTGAAAACAAATATCAATTTTCGCGTTCTCGCTGTAAGTGCGTCTACGTGCGGTTGAAAACTAAGACCACTGTCAATCTGGATACCCAAATATTTTATAACATTCGTTTTTTTAAGAACAGGACATGAGCAAGAATTGTCTTGCAGGAAGGAGCATGTGTGTGATGTTAAAGAAAGATTTGAAGAAGTGGCCGCATGATTTTTTATGGAAAAGGGAATATACATAGTTTTAGATACATTAAGAGTGAGTTTATTATTTTTTAACCACTCCGCAACCATGTCGAAACCGAGCTGAGCATTCGAATAAACTTCTTCCCATGAGTCCGCGTGAAAAAGCAGAGCTGTGTCGTCCGCAAAGGTGACGATCCTGCCACCACGCATTTTGAGGTTACAGAGGTCGTTGATAAACGTCAAAAATAATGTGGGACCAAGAATACTGCCCTGCGGTACCCCATACGTGATGTCAAGATCATCACTGCACATATCCCCAACCCTTACTCTCTGCATGCGATTTGTGAGGTAATCAGAAAATAATTTAAGTTGCATTCCTCTCACTCCAACCCCCTCCAGCTTCTCGAGGAGGAGCGGGGCAGAGACTGTGTCAAAAGCTTTTGCTAGGTCCAGAAAGATCGCCAGCACCTTTTGCTTACCATCAAGATTTGAGGAAACAAAGTTCACCAGATCTTGGACGGCATCACTTGTTGACTTTCCGGATCGGAAACCAAACTGAGAAGGTGATAACAGTTTGTTTGACTCGAGGTACTTAGTAAAGCGTTTGCTTATTAACCTTTCCAAAATTTTGGATACCGTTAGCAAAATGGAAATAGGTCTAAAGTTATTGACACAGTCCCTGTCCCCCCCCTTATGTATAGGGTGAATTTCTGCAAGTTTAAGAGAGTTTGGGAAAGTGCCAGTTGAAAAGGCAAGATTGCAAATGTAAGTCAGAGGTGGAAGTAGAATCTCTCTATAACGCTTTAAGAAGCTAGCGGGGATGTTGTCGCGCCCAACTGCACAGTAATTTTTAAGGCCTTGGATGATTTGTTCAACCTCAGCTATATCGGTGGGAAGTAAAACAAATGATTGTGTGAATGAATTTTTAGTATGTATTTCAGGGAATCGATTACTGCTGGGTAGTATTTTCTCAGCAAGATTCTTGCCCATGTTTGCAAAAAATGAATTTATATTGTTCAAGTCGTCATGCGGATTGCTTTTAGATAGTAGTTCAGTAGGGATGTCTTTGTATTTTTTCGTATTTGTCACTGTCTTAATGGCTTCCCAGAGCTTTTTGTTGCTAATAGAGGCGGCTTTGCTGATTTCGGATCTCTCATATTCTGTTCTTATTTTTTTTAAAAGATCATTGCAGAAATTCCGATATCGTTTGTACGTTATTTCTAGCGTCTCGTTATATTGGTCTTTTTTTTTAAGTTCTTTTAGTTTTAGATGCATATTGTCGCGGTTCCTCATACATTTTAACAAACCCCTGGTAATCCAGGGTTTTATAATAATTTTCTTATTAGATGTCTTTATCTTGGAAGTATTTTTTTTAATTGCTTGATTCAGGGTAGTAATAAAATAATTTGTAGCTGTGTTGACATCACCGTCGCAAAATATTGAAGAAAGGTCGATTAAGCTCATGTCATTGTCCAAGGTGTCATAGTTTACTTTTTTAATTACTTTGGAACAGGGCTTACGGTTTCGAGAATTTAGTTCAATTGCGAAAAATATACAATCATGGTCAGTTATGGAACTTTCCGCTATGTAACAATAAGCAGGAAGCCTTGTCTTAAGCATGACATGGTCAAGACATGTTAGACCATGTGTGGGGAGTGTATGTGCTAGTAACATACCATGGGAAGCTAGTAAGTTTAAGTACGAAGACGAGTTGGAGTCAGTATTTTGAGGTGTGATGTCGACATTAATATCTCCTATAAGTATGATGTTTGAATAAGCGGAATATTTACTTAAAAGTGTATTTAGGGACTCAATAAATCTAGTTATATTTCTAAAACCTGCAGGCCTGTAAATTGCAAAAACAATAGTATTTACGTTAATTTCTAACATGAGACAGTTGGAGTCCTTGAGTATAGGCTCCTCAGATTTTAATCGTATTGTTGGCTTGTAGTACACTACCGCTCCTTCGTTCTGGGTCAAATTATTAAGTGTACTAACGTATTCGTAATCTTGTAGTTGGGGAATAGAATGAGTACGGGGAAGCCAACATTCTGTCAATACAACGAGATCCCATTTTGTTTGGGATCTTTCCATTAATGTCATGAAATTGGGCAAATTACGACTTATACTTCTTATATTCTGACACACAATTTTGAATGAAGTTTGATGTGGATTTTCAATAGAGAATGAATCCACGTTACAATAGGACGAAGTTGCGACCGCTAATTTGTCAAGGTCATTAGATATTTCAATTAGATTATTCATTTTTGATTTTAAGGTACTTTAATGGTCTTGGTAAACCATAGAACAATATGCGGTAAGTAATCACAAAATAGATATAGGAAAAAGCTGTGGACAGAGTGCACGGTTGCAGAAGAAGGTCTAAACAAAAGATAATTAATGATCGAAAGATAGCCAATAGGCATTATGCAACAATATAATATTTTGAAGTAGTGCAGTCGAAAAGTCTTGGTGAAGGAGAATGATTTTGGGAATGTATGTGTGATAAGTCGTGCTAGAGGTGCGTGTGGTTTATATTTTGTAGAATTTTTAGTCCAGTAATAAAGTGTGACGTGATATGGTGTGGTTGCATAACAACCTGAGGGGTATTTGCTGTTTAATTTAGTTACATAAAAAAGATTAATTACAATGTTACACGGTTTATACAATTTAAGAGTTGGTTTATTTTTGGTTAACATGAAATAAAGAAATGATAAATAAAGTTGCAGGAGTACCGCTAAGTAGTACAGTCATTGGGTCCCTTGTTGTTGTAGCTCATGCAGGGTTTGCTCCGATTTAATGAGTACTGGTTTGGCTCCTGGGATTTTTCTTAGGAATATGCTTCCGTTTGTTGTCCAACAAAAAGCGTATCCTTTAAGTTTCGCAAATTCCTTGGCAGCAAAGAAGAGCTTTTTCGAGCCGGGAGCAAGGTTCTCTGATATGTAAATTGGTCGACGTTCGCCGGCCAAGCCAATGGCCTGTGTACTGAGGCGGCCATCCTTTGGGTGTTTTTTGTTGTAATTGCGGACTGCGGCTAGGATCTCATTTTTAGTTGAGACATTCGAGAACTCAGCTACAATTGGCCTGACTGTGCCTGGTTTTCCCGGGAGCCGGTCAACGTCACGCACATGTGTACTATTGAGCGATATATCAACTGTGGAGCCCACTTTAGTAATAATTGTGTGGAGGTCCGGCGCTGCTTCGTATTCCTCGGCGGGTATGTTCCGGATTTCAATGCTAGAAGGCCGGGATAAACGCAGAAGATCAAAAATTTTCGCATCCAGATGTTGTAAATTTTTATTGAACGTGCCTTTCTCTTTTTGTAACGTAAAAAAAACTCCGCTTTAGGTATTAACATAAATCGAAAAACAAACTGCACTAGTAACCATGAAAATAAAAAACTAAAATAAGATGGTTCTGCGAGTGCACAATTTCACAACAATAGGGATATTCATATTTATTTGCTACTTATTCCATAAATAAATTATGTAATCAAGAAATATAATATTAGGTCCTTACGTTTATTGAAAACGCTGATATTTGGCACACAAGTCTCCGACGACTCTAGATAAGCGCACCGACACAAGCTACGCCGTCAAATGTTTGCGAGTGACTGACTAAAGTAAACAAACAGAGAGATCACGGGGTGGGGCGGGCGGGAGGTGGTGCCTTATTGGGTAGTAAAATAATGTAAAAGGGGAGAGGAGATAGAGGATATAATTTTTGTTATAAGTAACACATTAACATCAAATTGCATTTTTTTTTTCTCGACTTCCCGGTTACTTAACCATTTTTTTCCCGTCTCGACTAAGGCCAAATTTCCCGGGAATTCCCGCTTCGAGACTTCTCGATGAGAAACCCTAGCTTGTATCCTTAGATAAAACGAATTCAAGTAAGGTGAGTGGGAGCTCGCTACGTCACAAGTCAGTATAAAATCTACCGGAGAGTGACGTCATGCCACATTTTAACTCAATGTATTGCCGTAAACTTTTGTTTGCGTAAAAAAGGAAAAAATACGTATTCAATATTTTTTAATAATGTAACTGACGGACAAACAAAAATTGTCTACATTTCTATACTCATAGTGTATATAATGATACTCTAAGTCAATACTATTCTAGGTGTTTCAAAACCTTTCAGAGACGTCTTTCCCGTCCCATATGAAATACCTACACTTCCCGATTTTCGTCACAAATTCGCATACAAGGATATAATAGGGTGTGGGAAACTCGGAACCCATTGACCTGGTGAACGCCTCAAGTCCCATCTTACATCGCTCTTGGAAGGAACGAAGTGCGCTATTCATAGCTTGGCACATGTAAATGGGTTACCGGGGACTCTTGTAGACTCTTCACAAACACAAATTTATGCCTACAGGTGGTTCCAAACTGTGCCAAAGTGGGGGAATAGGGTGATGCCTGGGTAAAAAAAAGAAATTCTAATTAGTCCGCCAGTCAGACAATAAAAAAATATTAGACTCGTATTTTTTGCTTTATCAAATTAGTAAAAAAATACTTAGATAAAACGCATTTTAGGTTGGGGAGTGGGGGTCGCTACGTCACTAGTATGATGTATAAAATCTACATACTCGTGACGTCATAGCACATTTTACCTCAATGTATCGCCGTAATCTTTAGATTACGTAAAAAAAGAAAAAATACATGTCCAATATTTTTTTATAATATCAAAGAAGGAACAAAAACAATTTTTAGTCATCATCCCTGTAAGTAGTTATCTTGCTAGTTACGGGGAATTGAAGGGGAGATTGTGTGAAAGGGAAATTAATCTATAGGTACCATTGCGGACACAGGCACATGACCACATGACCTTATTGCCTAAGCAATAAGGTCGAAAAGTAGTCAGGCGCCAATTGAATAAAAATTGTAAATGTTGAGGTAAAAATTGTAATATTGAATGAATTTGTTTGACAATGATCTGGCGGTGTTTATATTAGGTACTTGTAACTCTCATGGGTAGCACTAGAATGTTATCGTTATTATGATGTACCTTGGTATTACAATATACTCAATATACTTCCTCATGTTTCATTGTGAAAAGAAATACTAAACCGCCTGGTAAATTCCCAATTAGTAAGTCACATTTTAATTATTACCGCACCGAATTAACTGTGACGTAACGCACCCATTTCAAACTAACAGAGTTACCGTTAATACATAATACAAAAACCAAACTGAGATATTATAGAACATGCTTTTGAACACTGGAATGTAAAACATTATAATGTTTATATTTTTACAAAATACTGTAAATAAACGCTTCATGTAAACGTATCGGGCGATTAGAACGCGCGGTAGATCGTGCTAGTAGTGTGTTGCACTTGCAGGCGGCGCACTGGGTGAGAATTGCGCAGAGTGGCGGCGCGGTGTGTCCACAGCCCACAGCCGTGCTGAACGTAGTCTGAGTTCAGACGTGTCCTAGCCGCCGCGCGACGACCGCGTACTGCTGCGGCCCGCCACCCGTCGTGCGTGTAAACCAATAAAAATACAACTTACGAAAACATACACAAAGTGCCCACTCTCTGCGAAAAAACTAGGGTTTTTGTGACAAACTTAAAAGTTTGTAAGTGCATAAGTGCGTTTACTATAAACAGCGATTGTTTACGAATGCCGCGCGATTTACTTATATTATAAAGGTTAAGTTTGTTGAACTTACATTTCGCGGCACGAGCCGGCTTTATGACGTCACTGTAGTGCAACGCTAATTAGATTAGATACGCTAAGCCAGTATGTAATGTAAACGAAGGGAGGTAAGGCCTGCGACAGACTTGGCGGATAATGTAAATACTGTATCATAATAGTTTCATTCATAGTCGGCTGAGCCGTTCAAGGCCTGCTCGGCTAAAAAGTCATGTTGTTATCACTGTTTTCCGGTGTTATTAAACAATATGTTCGTCGTGATGTTAGTTGTAAAAGAATAACTTTATTGGATGTTAGAAAGTAGACGGTAATAAATGGGTGATTAGTATACATAGTTACAAGCAAAGTTACAGCTGTCATGATAATATTATAGCGTTATTATATTGCTACACATTGTCAGTGAATATAAAAAAAATATGTGACAAGAATTTGAACACAATGATGGACGATTTTTCGAATTGTTTGACACTGAAAACTTTTTTCATATTCAGGAGAGTTTCCCTTTGAGCTCCTGTTAGTCTATCGTGTTTTAGTTTCCTAAGTATTATTCTTGGAAAGCACTTTGGGTACTTATAAACGTTTTAATTAAATAACAATTCGCTGTATTGTTTTCTTACTTTGACATTGAATGATTATAGTTTAATTCTTTTACAAAATAATGAGTCATGACCAGGACGGTCGTACGCTACATAACACTTGAGGTAGCTGGAATATTATACTCTATACATAATAAGTTAAAGTCGCTTTTCGTATCTATCTGTGTGACCGCGTTGTTTTTCTAAGCTGCTCAACGGATTTTGATGCGGTTTCCACCATAATTTAGACGATTTAGGTATTCCGGAAGGTTTATGCATGTACTAATACGATTATTTTATGTTTTGTCAAGCCGTGCAAAGCAGGGGCAGTTCGCTAGTCTTGAATAAAATAGGCATACCTACCTAGTTAGTTGCCTGGTCTTGGTTCTTTCTTATCAGTTTTATGGTAAGTACTTACAGAAGTTGAAATAAACGCAGAACAAATTGTAGATTCTTTCAGCTGTTTAGTTAGGTGTGTATATTGTGGTTTTAATACTGTTTTTTTTTACAATCTCTTACACATATTCAATTAATTATATGCGTGAATAATAGGCGTAATATGTAGATTAGGTTCTTTAAACTGTTTGGTTAGGTGCAAATCATTTGTTTTTAATAGGTAACTACTGTTTTTTTTTTGTAAAAACACTGTCAAATCTTTTTACACTCTGTATATTTTTTAAATAGTGCAAAATACATATTCGTGCATAAGAGGCATAATATTATACCTAATGCAGATTTGGGATTCCCTAATGATTAATTGGTCAACATGAAACTATTTAATGTATCTTTTATTATTTATTTGTCAGTAATCTTGTATTGTTGCAATAACTATAGATATTATTAATAATATTTACTTATTTATAATAATCTAGGTAGGTAAAAGAACCATCGACTTCCAAAAAAAATACTACTAAGTGAAAAAAAAACTTTAATTTTGGAAAGCACGGTCTTTGGTTTAAATTACAAAAAAAAAAAAAAATTGTTTCTTCCCCATACAAATTCGAATGCCATTACCTGCTATGTAAATAACAGTGTCTGGAACTTATTAAATAACATCATCCATATAGACTAAGTGGGAAAAATACGTATTATTGTAGCTAACCGAGCAAAGTTATATGCGACCACCTCTGAAGTATGACCTACCAAACACAAAAATAATTATCAAAATCAATTCGTAATTGGCGGAGTAAAAAAAAAATGCTAACTGTCGAATTGAAAACCTCCTTTTTGAAGTTGGTTAATAATAGATGTAGAGTAACGCACCTCTACCTATTGCACAATAGATAATTATGAAAAGGAAAAAGTTAAAACAACTGAGTGTCGATACTATTAATAAGTAATTGTTCGCTTTTTATAGAGTTATCACATTATAGGTTCAACACTACATTGTTATTTTTGCCTGTAGGCATTTGATCCTATAGTAACCTACCCCACCTCAGAATTCAGAAGATTTACGAGAATCTTTCAATTATTTTGTCATAATTCCTTATTTATACTACGAGTAGGTGTGACTGAAATAACCTCCAAAAAAAAAAAAAAAAAAAAAAAAAAAAAAAAAAAAAAAAAAAAAAAAAAAAGGGGTCATTGTACTCATCATTATGAACAACTTTCACTATGGTATCAAATTATAAATCAGCATCAAAAATAAAAACAATTGTTTCGTATATTTAAATTCGCATAACCCGACAAAAATATGTAGGTACCTACTTACCTATAGTAAATTTTTCAGTTTCCTCGTAAATCGTAAGCAAAAAAATGTCGCAAGAAACTCTCCTAAATTCATTCATGTACCTAACTTAACAGGTAAACTAAATCTATTTCAAATTAAATGATATCACAGTAAAGATATCAAAGTCGTGGAGCATTGCCAATTCTGAGGACACTATCTCACTTATTCATGTGGCTTCAGCGGTTGGTATTCATTTGTTTAGCTGTTCTAACATTCTTGTGCTACCTCTCTGGGAAATTAAATGCATTGTATTTGATAACTCCTGAGAGCAAACACGACCGTAAAACGTGGGGTGATCCGATTCTTAGAACAAAGTAAAAGGATAGGTACGTACAGGGTTGACCTAATGGGAATTTCCGAGCATGAGCTTCGTGAAAATCGTCGGAAATGCACAGGCAACGGAATGCGGGTAAGGGATTACGATTGAGCATACGAAAATCACCCTTACTGCTGCGTACGACTATGAAATTAGTTATTTTCTTCATCATTTCCCTAACTATGATGAGGTCGGCTAACCAGATACAGCGCAATACCAGAATTTTACATGGAGCGACTAGCCTATCTGACCTCAACAACCAAGTTACTGGGTAACACGATACCCCTTGGTAAGACTGGTTGTCACACTTTCGGTCTTCTGACTATTCGTAATGACTGTCAAAGATCTACAAATGACAGCCGGGACTAAAGGCTTAACGTGCTTCCTGAAGCATGGAGGGGTTTCGGTTCCCCGAGCATTTTAATCTTGAACATCGACCCGTGCGGCAGTTATTATTTAGCCATGAGCGGACCATGGAGATCCTTGCGTACTACATAAATGGTAATCTCAAATTGTTATCACTGATTTGCGGTTGAATGTACTAACAACACTGATATAGAGAATAGGTACAAACTAGATAATTATTAAAATAAACATTATTAAAATACAGTTTTAATGAAATAATTATAAAAATAATAATAATTTATATACGAGTATATATATATATTTATTTTTATTTTTTATTATAATAATATCTTTCATAACAAAAGCTAATTTTAAATCGATAAATTACCTACAGCTGCAATCATCGTTTTGAAGAAGGGTATTATATGTCACTTAAATTATAATCATTATTATATTATAAAGTTATAATAATTTAACATAGTTTATTGTGTTACACTTGAAACTCATTAACATGACTTAATAATGTTAATCAGTGACTGATAACATAATTATAAATACAGCCTTTGATAAATTAAAGTATGCATAATTCTGCAATGATTTTAATATAACTTTTGATTAATGGTTAAGAATTTATGATCATTAATTTGTGTAATTTATAATATTTATAACAACTATTTTGTATGTTCGACGCGTGAATACCTACGCGTTGATTAATTCTTTAATAATAACGTTGTATATTAAATTAAAGGTACTAATGCACAGTATAATAACGCCAGGTATTTTTATTGACGAAGTATGTTAATAACTAGAACTCTATGATGTCGCCAAGACGTGTAAGGGGTGCTACACACTTGTCCGGGTCGGCACGCTGCGGTACAGCCGGGCGGCAAAATAAAACCCCGTCCCCCGTCGCTTCTGTCTGTCTGAACGCGATAAACTCAAAAAGTACCGAACGGATTTTCAATTTAAGTATTTGTGTAAATTGGCTGAAATATGACGATGATTGTTGAAGATGTCGGAAAAATCAAGCTGACTTATAAGCTTTACTGCCGTGCGCCGCGTAAACCAATAGAGTTTTATGAAAACAATTTATTACGTACTTTTAATCCCGGTAGTACATTCCCGGTAGACATCCACACCGGCAAAGCCGCGGGCAAAAGCTAGTCGAATATAATTATGTTGACATATTTTCGGGAAAAATTCGCTCGGCGTAGTTCAAATTGTGCCGAGCCGACCTCAACATGATTTTGCGAGGGTAGATGCAAAACGGACTTTGCCAATCGGCACAAGCCGAATAAAAGCCGAATATGTGTAGTAGCTCCTTCGGGTCGACTTTGTTGTCCAACGAATACTACCGAACCTAATTTGACGACCCCAAAAATAGTGTGTGAAGGCTTGTTCAGACCAGCGCGACTTGTCGCGCGACGCGACACGAACAATACAATTTCTAAGAAAACTTCACAGTATAACAATAACCGGTGTCCGCTGGTAACCGCTGGTCTGCACAAGCCTTAACACCGTTATTGTACGTACACGTAGAGAATAAATGTTTCATAAAAAAAAAAAATTGTGCACTAGTGATACATTCTAAGAACAGTAGTCTCGTGTATCTCGTGTTTCTATACCGCTACTAATAGTTTTTCTTACTAAAAGTAACTTTTAAACGATGCAGCATTTAATATTGTAGACTATATTTCAATATTGACGAATAAGGATAGCCAGCAGCGAACAGAACATGAATACTTTACAGACAAAATCAGCAAAAACTAGATAAAATGGCGATATTTCTTGATCTGAAATGAGATTTCTCAGGTGTTGTGATAAGGCGAAAGAGATAAATAACCTACGCATTATAGATACACAAAGTTTTCATCGCGATTTTCTCTCCTTCATCTTGTTAGAAAATTACTCTTGCTCAGGCACTTTATTCTCAGACCAAACATAAACAAACCTAATCCAGTAGGAACCTACTTCCAGACTTAGGTAGGTAAAGCCAAAAAGTAAAGGATTTAAAATATTAATCTTTAAAATGTAATATCTCCATAACGGTTTAGTTTCGGACATTTTATTTCAGAATCAAATTCATCAGAAATGATCTAAATAATAACATCCTTTAATATTCAGTACGACTTAAAGCTTGTGCAGACCAGCCCGACTTGTCGCGCGACGCGACACCGGTTATTGTTATACTGTGAAGTTTTCTTAGAAATTGTATTGTTCGTGTCGCGTCGCGCGACAAGTCGCGCTGGTCTGCACAGGCCTTTACCCTGTAACCCTGTATATACGTATATTATCCTCAAGGGGCATTAACCCTTAGATTAACATTCCTCAAACCGTCTCGTCTGAAAGGCAGTGTGTGACAAGTTAACGTTAATCTTGCCGTCGAATGCCAGAACACCAGACGTTCAATATATCGACGTCTACGAGAGTACGACCCGAAACTCGTAAAGGCAAGTTCAGATTACAAACGTTTGACGCGAATGTCGCGCGTCGAATGTTCATGTGTCACAAGTTTTCTGTTTTACTGGGACGTTGTAAAAGGAGGACAGTTACTGGCGCGTCTTGATCTTTTTGGTAATGTAATTTTATTATCGTTAGGAAAGTCTTACATGATAGATTACACTGTACACGTTACATACTATATGAAGAAATACAATGTAACATTTTTAATTAACGAAAACGTATAATTAATTACTCAACATGATCAGCAAGTTTTTGCAAGACCCTGACCATATTATACCTAACATTATTTTAGGCAACATTTTACATAACGAGCAGCCTAATAATGTAGTGTATCTACTTATTCTTGAGTATCTACTAAAAGGCCTTTAAAATATTTCGCAACTTTTTTAGATTCTAGACCCTGAATTTATTTTCTCATCAAACGTCACTGCACGCTGTAAGCATAACGGGTATATAGTTTATTTTTAACTCAAGCTAACTCTTGTACTCATAGATAAGGTTGAAGCCGAACCGTAGGTTGAGGAAAAATACTCGTATTTTATCAGAATTAGACTTCCTTTGTGTTGTCCCCATAATAAATTTATGAAAACAACTACTTACGAACGAGGACTATCAAACAAGGTTACAAAGGCATGAGTTCACTCATCGTCCATAGAAAAGGCAGGATCCTCCGACCAGACGGCTGTTGTGTCTGGTGGGCGACTGCCCGACGATTAATGTCGGGACCTCAGACCAAATAAAAAACCAAGACATAGCGCTGTCAATAGTGACGGCGAAGCCGGTTTCGTAAACATGTGTGCAGTTAGTGGGGTGTAGTTTGATTGTAGTTAAATTGTAAATGTGTGCGTGTACGCGTGTATGCACAGAGCGGAGGTGTGGTTTCAGCATGCTTCACTGTATTGTTCGCAGCGATGTCTTGGTGTTTTATTTGGTCTGAGGTCGGGATGTTGTATATTTTTTATACTCGTCGCGCGGTAAACTCTGCTTGCGAGATGCAGGATTTTGCGTGACGTCAGTGTGATGCGCAGTTCGCATATGGCGATGTAGATGACGCCACAAGGGTTTACTTATTGAGTAGTTTAATTTAATGGAACATAAAAAAATACTTTTTGCTTGCAGTCTTCACAGATTTAGCTTGACAACATCATGTCCGTTGAACTTATCCTTTGTCCTTACTAACATGTGAACTTTTGTCATATATTACATATTTATTTCTTCCCATTCATCAAATCGAATCTTCATCCGACATCACCCACAAACTCCCAAGCGAGTTGAACCAATTACCGCCATATGATTCTAAAACAAGAACAAAACGTTCTCTGCACGGGCAATTGGCCGGACATATTAATTCCACTGCTCGGTATATCAATATATGACGTGGCCAGGACCACAGAACAGATAAAAAAAATATCTGTTCTGTTCGTATGTTATTCATTCATGCGAATGATGAACTTCAGAAATAATATGAGTAAATTAGGTGTTTGTTTAACAGTATCGTTGCCTCGTCCGTCTAGTGGTCGTAAGCGCTACCGCTGAGCATAAGGTGCTGAGTTCGGTTCCCGGGTCGGGCAAAGTTTTATTAGGTTTTACCATCCGAAATTTCCCAGTAGGAGATCGGAGTCTGGATTTGTACCCGGTTGATGGCAATAGGGTCGCCCTCTATTACATGGGACTTAAATATAACTGGTGAAATGTGGGTGTACTATGCACACCTCTGCCTAACTCTTCGTGGAATACAAGCGTGATGTTATGCTATATTCGTTTAAATTTTAATTATGTCCATCACGTAATTGGTTTACCACCCACACACTTTTTTCCACCGCCACAGTCAACGAGAAACGAGATTTCTATTCGTACCGAACGCGACGTCCCGTTGACGGACGGTGCGATGGACACGCGGCCATAGTAAATGAACCGCATCGCTACTTCGTATGTATCGCTAGTTCGGCACCGTCATCTCGATCTCGTTGACGTTTCGTTGACGTGGCAGTGGACGAACGGCCTACAGTTGAATGTCAGTTGCTAAACGTCTAATTTTGTATCATTCTGTGTGACGGATTTTTCAACTTAGTGCTTCAATTTACTGGGATTTGTTATAAAAAGTGATACGAGGTCGACTATACCTAACCTACGTACCTAGGATCTGTAGTTCGATATTGGTAAGGAGTGGTACTCCAGAGGCTGTTTTCCCAGAATTATAATCCAGCTTTCTTAAGGTCCTGCAGACAGGTGTGGCGATGCGACTCTAGTACAACAATTTCTATGGGCTTCATGGAAATAGTTCTACCAGAATCACGTCACACCGTCGCGTCGGACTTATCTACGGGAGCACTTATACATTGTTAGAATTAATGGCATTCTCACTTTATTGACATTTAATTAAAGATACTATTACTAGAGGATAATTTTGTTTTAAGATCTAGGGAGTCTTTCTGTCGACGATTAATTGGTATCATAGACGCAAGTATGCTCGTGGAAAACCAAGTCTAATGCAAGTATGTCCACAAAAATGGCGGATATAACAAACATGTTTTCAAAAGCAGTGTAACAAATCGATGTGCTTGTTGCTAGTGCACTTGACGCATCAGCGATCATTTGAAGAGGGTGTCATAAAAGGCACTTATACTCGCGTAGAGTACGGGTCAAGGGTGACTGTTCATAGGTGTCGGCTATAATAATATGTAGCGTAGATAATCTATTTAAAGGTATTGGAAGAAGCATTTCTTGTTGCAAAATGGGAACAGATAGACAAAAATCATCTCATCATCGTCCTGCCTTTATTTTATTTTACTACACTATATCGCGAACTTATTTCGAACCGCTACCGCCACATTTCGCTCGTCCAATAAGGGTGCAGCTTCTAGCTAGAAGCCGTGTAAAAAACAAACGACGCGCACCTTTTTTGACAAGCTTGGTCTGTCATCCGTCAGCTGAGCAGCGCATCAGGATATAATTTGCTAAACCTTTTCTAACCGCCCCGAAACCCTATTGTTTTCATCTATATTGTGATGTGTGTATCTTAAATATACAGGATGTTCGGCAGAAGGTTGAACATACGAAAATGGCGGATCCGTGGGGCCGTCTATTACGTTTTTAGGCCCAATAACAAGACCCAGGCCACAAGGATTATAAAAAAAAAACGGAATTTATCGTTGCCAAAAAGTCAAACAAATAATTTCATTTGAAAATAATAAAACTGGCAACATTTTATTTTTATTTTCATCTAAAGTAACTGTAGAATCTTATAAAATTCGTATTTGATGCAGATGATTGCTAGAAAAGTAAATACGAGCCCTTAAACTACAAACAAATCAAAAATAAATACCGAAAGCCCGACTTTGAACTGCGTTAAAAAAAAAACTAACAGTGATAGAGCAGTTCTAATTTTAGGAAAATATTTTTGGTTCATGCCCAATCTAACGGTATGCAATATGCATAATTTCTTTTAAAACAACTAGAACAATTCGCCAATTCTAACTGCCTGGGACTTTATTCACCGAAAGGATTGCGAAGGACATTTGCGAAAAGTGAAATTAATTAATATACGAACCAATTTTTTTTTACATATTGGATTCTGCAATTATTCTAGAAATAAATAAAAATAAATGTTGCCAGTTTTGTTATTTTTAAATGAAATTATTGACGTTTGAAATTTGAGCAACCACGAATTTCGTTTAAATTTAAAAAAATCCTGGTGGCCTGGGTGTTATTGGACCTAAACACGTAGTAGACGGCGCCACGGATCCGCCATTTTCGTATGTTCAACCTTCTGCCGAACACCCTGTCTTGTATCGTGTTATCTGTTAAAACACTTTATTTGTAGTCAACACAGCTTCGTTCTTTTTTTTTCTTACATTCTGTCTATCAGTTGACATTTCAATATTTTCTTTATTAGTCAAATCATCTTTCTTACTATCCATTCTATCATTCTTTGGTTTTGTTCTACTCTTATGGCCTTCCAAATACATGCTGAAAACTTTTCTCAAGATATGGCCCTCATTCTTCCGTATGATAACTGATCAGGGAGAAACCGTCTAATATCAAGATTCTACAACATGTTCCTTTTGATACCCCCACTTAGGATATGCTATAAGTAAAAATAATACAAAAATATCTAGAAGAAACTAATAAAAAAAAATGTTTATTCAACTGTAACCCGACTACGGAAAAATAAAAGTGATAAAATAACGTGTGTCTTACATAAATAATCGTGACTTAGTGGAATTATTTTGTAAGAAAAAAAAAATGCAGAATATTTCATATGCCAGTTGATACTTTGACGTGGTCTCATTAATACCCTAGAGTCATGGTATATCAAAAACAACATCTTGTATATTGCGCTATAATAGTTTTAAATTCATCTCCAATAGTGACAAAAAAAAACGACCCACAAAATAACGTATTTTATTTTAACTAATATCAATACGCAGACAAACGCCATAAATGAAATAGCGATGAAGCGTCCCTGGCGTTCAATTCTCAATAGCTAAGTATCAATTTTACAATACATATCAATTGGTGTCATTTGACCGGGCGTTTGTTGCACCGGATCGCTTCGGTATCGGCCGATTGCTACCCGATATATTTATAAGTAGAATTACTTCTGTTGGTGCAATCGAATTCTTAGACAGTATTTACTCTTGATTTTGCGGTATACTACAAGATCACTGCGAATACTATATAATGTCATATGGGCCTTATATTGGGCCACCGCGGGGTAATTACGTAAGTCAGTAACAATAACAATGCGGTTCATTTTGACAATTCGACAACATTCATCATTCATTCATCGTTATTTACGCTATCAAGCAGACAAACTTTTCAAACATTTGAAGCTATGGATTAGGAATTTCTTTAAAAATCTTTCGGATTGTGAAAGAAAGTGTGTTACGCAGGTCACCATTTGAGTGCAAATTTTTTAGATATAGCATTTTTATCGCGTCGTTTTTAACTATCTGACGTGGTGATAAGCGACGATGTGGTCGACGATTCTGCATACTTGCCTAGAAGTAACCTTTTTACTCGAGACTTGAAGACTCCCAGGTTATGGCTATTTGGGAACACAGATAATCACAGACAAAAACTAGGAGTTAGAAAGACGGAAAAAAGAAAGAAAATACGTCTATTTGCGGTGAACATGACGCAAAGAAACAACACAAAAACAAAAAGAACAAGTGAGGGGAACATAATTATGCGTTTTGCGTCACATCCACGCAAAACGGCCATCGTTCAGCATAGCTCGAGAGAGAGATAGAGTTCAACTCTTTAGTGCAACGCACGATGAACGTGGTTCCGAAAGGATTATTACTCATAAGTTAAACGTAAATATGGATGCCATTTCATAATAAAAACCTTTGATTTCTTTCGCTCATCTGTGTCAGTGTAAAAGTATTTAATAGCAATTCTAGAAGTAAAGGAAACGGAGGTTGAACTTCCAGGAAAAGTGTTAACCTATCTAGAACTTTTTCTTACTTTTCATTGAGTACTTGCTTGTTGCAACCGGTATATTATTGATACTTCATACTTCTGCAAACGAATGGCTTATCTGTGTGCGTTTTTAATCTTCTTTTTCTTTGCTTCAATAATGTATACGATTGGAAAAATAAATTATATTTTTTAGGGCGTAAACTTTGTCTTTTTAACAAAGTATTTCTTACCCAGTGTGGTAAGGAATACTTAGCGAATCCATTCTAAACACGTTCCGGTGCCTTTTCATTACTAGGTATAAGCACTTAGTACTTACTCATTATGTAAATATGAATAACTACGACTCCTATTTACTAAAGCACTTTACAAGTAGATTAGAAGCCAAACAGACATAAAAATGCGTCTCTGTACCGCAATATTCAAAACATTTAGGAATTATAATATCTATAACCTTATCTATTGATTAGGTAGATATTCAGATGAATGTAATTTAATCGAATGAGTGTCCATTATTAATTAATTATTGTATAATATTATGTTTCTAAACAGTCAAAAACTTTTATTATTTTAAGTTCTTCTCTTGTTATAACTTCTTTTTCTCCTAAATTCGACCCAAGACCCAAGTCGTTTGATGCTATTTTGTCGAGACAAAGTTTTTGCTATAATTTGTCTTTCTCGATTCCTTAATACTTCTTTAGTGTTTTCAGTTCTGTTACAACTTTATATTCACCTTTCTTATCTTCAGAATTTTCTAGATATTTTTACCCAGAAATTATGATTTGCTGAAAATTGTCAAGTTTATTAAAATAAATCTATTATAGATAGAACTATTAATAGCTAACGAAATTGGTCTGGAATGTTATGTCTTTCGTTAAGAAAATGTCACTACAATTTAGAAAATATAACTAAAATTTTGATAGATTTGCAAAAGCGATTTCAGTTTGTAATTTAAAGTGTGAGAAAACTAGGGTTAATTATTTGGAAGCTATTCAATAAAAGCAACTGTTGTAGAAATCATCATTAATACTTACCTAATTCCTTAGGAAATCTGACATCCCGTCTCATCATCAATATGTTGCCCATATCCCAATTTAATTAGGGCCGGCGCAACAGTTATTTATTTTCCTTCCATACATCTCTATGAGCATCCTGTCTCAATTAATCTGCCTAGGTTTTTCTCAACTATGTTGGGATCAGCTTCCAATCTAACCGGATGCAGCTGAATACCAGTATTTTACAAGAAGTGACTGCCTATCCGACCTCCACAACAACCCAGTTACTGGGTAACACGATACCGTATAGTCCCAGTCGCCCCCACATGGATTGCCACCAGGTGGCAATTGGGAGAAAAAAATCCCAGTTGCCACCGGGTGGCGACTGGGACCTTATTGCCCCCACTTCAAATCGCTGTACATTGCGGCGTGGATCGCCAAACCCCCTCATCACTATATTTCATACGGCCGCGATGACGGGGTTGGCGGTCACATTTCCAATGTGGTTTTATTAGTAGATATGTGATATTTTTTAGGGACATACAAACAAGATTTTCTTTATTGTAGTTGCTTTTAATCACTTATTATTATTAATCATAAAAACCTGGTGTAAATTCGTATCACAGAAAATCTTAGTTTTTACAATAATTATAAGTACTAGGAACAAAAGCTAGTCATCATCAGCCACAGATAATCAAATTACATATTTACAATAACTATGTTTTATCAATCAAATTACTTAAACGTAAAAATTACCTCATAATCATAAAAACTTGGCGTAAATTTGTATCACAGATAATCAAAATATTTACAATAATCATGTTTTACAAAAAACAATCATTACCTACGTTTCTTAAATTTTTGTAAGTATAAAAAAAGCTTAAACATATAATAGTAAAAAAAAACTTAAAAATAACAGTCTTATTGCAAGAAAATCACAGAACAAAATATTAACAATAATCAACTTTTGTTTTTATAAAAATATTTAAAAATGTAAATAATATGTCTAAATATGAAATAAAAGATAATAATCAACTTATAACAATAGTGAATAGGTAATCACTTTATAACAATGAACATAGGTACATTCTTAAAATCTTGTACCGAAACGTTAAATGGAAATCGTAAAATATTTTTAGTGTCTTATCGTTTCGAGAAAATGTCCCACTGTCATATCGCCTTGCACCAACTCTAGCTGAATTTCTTGTATAAATTGATCTCTAAATATTTGTTTCGCTTTTCTTTGTTTTAATGGATTTTTCTGTTTTACTCTGCTAGTACAAATACTGGAATACGAAGAATCATTTCGCAAGACATGTAGTAAACACATGAGGTTGGGGTGCTTCGTGCCGACTTCGTGGTTTAATTTGTTATGCCAGCCTTCTAAATAATTTGTAGTTCGGTGCTGTTGCCCGTATACACACCAAACATCCATAAATCCTTCTCTTAGCCACTGTTTTTCCATGTAGGTACGGATTTTTTTCATATTCTCATCTTCACAAGGTTTGCGCGTAATGTATGTCCAGCCTTTCATAATTTCAGTTGCGGGCAATAAAGGAAGCACAGCGCTGAGTGCTACTTCTCGTATTTTAATTGAATTATGGGATTTTGTGATACCCAGTTCTTTGCCTTTTCCCCAAATTGCTTTATTGTAATGGTAATAGCAACCCCTTACTATTACAGTTGGAAAAACAGATCGAATGGCGTTCATCGCTGCCTTTTCGTAATCAGTTTTATACGTTCTTGGATTCCATTCGGGTATTTGGGATTTTATTAATGAAAACAATATGAAGTACGATTGTTCTGTTCTACTACTCATAAGAGCATAAACGAGTGGCACTATGTTGGTACTGTTCACTGTGCTTCCTAAATCCCCGTGGATTGTATATAGCTGTATGAAGGGTATTGGGCAAGACTTAAAGGTGCCATCGCTATAATAGTCAACAATTTCAGTCAACGTCAATTTAGCTCTTTCAGAACAAAAAACTATAACTCTTACTCCATTTTCAGAATAATCTGCCAAAACAAAATCTTGATAGTCTAATGGAATTTGTACTTGATCAACTTCTTTACACTGTAGTCTATCTACACCAGCAACTTTATTGCGAAATCTATACAAAGAGGATTTCACACTAGAATATTTCGGTAAATCACATAAAGTTTCTTCTGTGTTTTCGCACGAAGCAATCAGTGATTTAAATGTTTGAGGAACAGCAGGAAACTTTTTATTAATCAGCGCTTGCTTGACTTGATAAAGGCGCTCTTCGTTTTAATTTTTCTTAAAATCGGCTGCACATGTATGATTGAATTCGTGTACAATGTTGTTATCCTAAAAACAAGAACAAGGCATTATACTATTTTTTTAAATTAAATGATTACATAAATTGTTGCTAGTAAGTGTTACAATTTTTTTTCAATAGAGTATTTTTTATATTATAAGATAGATGTTCTGCAAGATTATAATAAGCTGGAAACGCACACACGCATCTACATACTTATACAACAGAAGTTTATAAATAACAGCCGCGGCTGGAAGGTAGAATTGAAAAGTTCTTAGGAACGTGCATATATATTATTGCCTGTGAATATAATTACTCAAAAATAAGAATCATGCGGCTGTGATAAATCATAGGCGTTAGTGACTTACTTTTATCTTTATAAATCCCTTGCATTTTTTTTTCCTTTGGGTGCACTCCCACGTTTCTACGTCACTTTTGTTTTTTCTTTTCAAATTATACTGATGTCCTGCACGAAGAATAATTTTTTTTATTTTTTTTTATATAGGGCATCTCGCAGTTAACCTCTGAGGAGGTCGTAGCTGCTTAACCGGACTTTCCTGTGGCTGCCTTAAGCTTCTACACTTAAAGCCTCCAGCCAGGGGCATAAACTATTCTAATTAAAACTAGGCGAACGCTCGCTAAGGGCACCCCCTGTGGGGTACGGACCTCGGCTTAGGGCGTCGCTGGGGGGAGGACAGCAAGATGGGACAGGCTGGATCAAACATAGATTATTATTATTCGGGGAATTTAAGACTACGGGCTCAGCTTCGACGCGGGCTGGCGCATCGTCGAGCAAGGGTCGGGGGGGAGTATCATTTACTCGGGAGGGACGCGGTCGCGGACCTCTGCGGCGAGGTCGGAACGTGTGTCGGTGTGTGTGTTTCTTTACTGTACTGGTGGCCCTATTGCTCTCCTGGAGGAGGGTTATGGGGTCATCTGGGTCGTTGAGAACATGCCTTGGACGGCGGATTTTACTTATTCCAGAGGGAATATAACTGGCGGCCTTCACAACCAGAGGGTTGCGATGTATTGCGGCTTTATCAAAATAACGCGTTGCATTGCGTTTTAGAAATTGGGCTATTGTGGGGATTTTAAGGTCGAGATGGAGGATCTCGTTCCTAACATACCAGGGGGAAGCCGTCGCCATTCGAAGGAAACGGTTTTGGAGGGTCTGCATCTTATGGAGATGGTAGGGTTTGGCTTGTGCCCAGGCGGCACACGCATAGGTCATAATGGGTCTAATGCACGCCGTGTAGGTACGCAATTTGCACCTGAGTGACAATTTGCTTCGTGCATTGAGAACGGAGTGGAGCCTACCGAGAGCGAAAGCGGCTCGCGAGCGTGCCTGCTTTATGTGCTCGGAGAATGTGAGTTTAAAATCGAGGACCACACCTAGATATTTGGCTCGCTTCTCCCAGGGGATCGGCTTGTCAAACATGGTGATTGGTCGGGGGAGCGTGTTAATAAGTTTTTTGAGTCTCGGTTTCTTGAAGAGAACCGCTTGACTCTTATCGGGATTGACCTCGATTCTCCACTTTCTGAACCACTTGCCGAGCTTGTCGACTGCGGTTTGGAGAGTGAGAGCTATCGCGTCGGGGCTTCTGCCTGAATAGTAAATGGCCGTGTCGTCTGCGAACAGAGCCAACTGCGCCTTGTTACTTTTAGGGATATCGCTGGTGAACAGCGTGAAAATGAGAGGAGATAGCACGGAGCCCTGAGGGACACCCGCGCGTAAGGGTCGGGGGGAGGAGAGCGCTCCTTCGATGCGATAGCGGAAGGTGCGATTCGACAAAAAGTCTCGTAAGATGAGCACGAGACGATCTGGCACACCGAGTTTGTAGAGCTTATATAATAAGCCGTTGTGCCAGACTTTGTCAAAAGCTTTCGCTATGTCGAAGAAGATAGCACCCGTCATCAAGCCGCGCTGGAAACCAGCGCTTATGTCCTCGATGATGCGGTGGACCTGATGCACGCTAGAGTGCTGAGTTCGAAAGCCGAACTGTTCGTTGGGAATAAGGCCCTTGGTCTCGGCGTATTCTCTGAGACGCTTATAAATAAGCCTCTCATAGATTTTGCCGAGAACCTTGAGCAGACTAATGGGACGGTAACTAGAAGGCTCAGACTTGGGTTTGCCTGGCTTCGGGATGCCGATGACGTTGGCTTCTTTCCACGTTTGTGGGAAGATATTGTTGCTTAGGGCACCATTGAAGATGGTGGCCAATAACATTATCAAGTGGGCAGGGAAAAGCTGGACCACTCTGTTGGTGAGTCCATCTGAACCGGGGGCTTTACGAGCTTTAAGACCCTTGATGATATCGTGCACTTCGTCTGGAGTGACGGGAGGCAGAGGATTCTCAGGGTCTTCTACGGGAGGGAGAGAGGCTCTACGTTCGACTTCCGCGTCTACCTCTGCGAGGTGAGCTTGGTCTACTGTTAGGGAGCTGGGTGAGCACTGAGCTTCTAGACTGTCGGCTAGGCACTTGGCCTTGTCGACGTCGTCGAATGCAATGGTCTTATCAGGACGTACTAATGGGGGCATGGAAGTGACTTGCGGGGACTTGAGTTTCCTCTGAAGTTCCCAGAAGGCTAGATGGGTAGGCTCTAACTCGCTTAGCATCTTATCCCAGCCCGCGTTACGCAGCTCCGCTACGCGTTTCCTTACAGTTCTCTGTAAGTAGCGCATATGGGCTTTGTTCGCGTCGCAGGGAAAGCTACTGTACGCACGGATAGACGCGTTCTTCTCAGTCAACAGATTACGTACATCGTCAGGTAGCTTCCAGCGACGGTCATCCGTCACTGTGACTTCCCTTGAACATTCGTTCACGACGGATTGTATGTGATCCGTGAATGAGTCGATCGCGGCCATCGTGTCCGAGATAGAGTCAAACTGATCGGGGATGTTATCTAATTGGGGGGACGTGTTGGATTTCAGCTGGGTGCTTACTTTCTTCCAGTCCGTTACCTTTTTAGTGACGGGAGGTTGATTGGGGTCGGAGAGACGAAGAATAATTGTCCCATGTCGTCTTTTTATATATAGTATACTTTGTCCGGAGCTGCAAGACGCACTTTGCTCTGACATGATTATAGATAGACTAAATTGCATTTCAATGTCATAGATGCAAAAGCCGGTAAAGGGTAGGGGAAGGGAATGACACATCTATTGTGATTTGTGTACTCCTTATCGCTGAGTCGGTTTTGGAGTGCTTCAAACAAAACAAATGAATACCGACTATAGGCGGCAAAAAATAGCAATTGGTAAACTAACGTTTTAGAAGCTTTTACGATTGTTTACACAAAAATAAAAGGATTGTTATACCTACCACAATCACATTCATGAAGTTTTAACTAACTCCTTCATTTTGACGAAACACGTGTTTTATGACTTAATCCGTCGGGTAGTTTATTGTGTGCATTGTTTGTATTGGTGTGGTTTTATTGATAATATTTTGTGGTGTTCTTTAAATCTTGTTTGTATGTCCCTAAAAATATCACTTATCTACTAATAAAACCACATTGGAAATGTGACCGCCAACCCCGTCATCGCGGCCGTAAGAAATATAGTGATGAGGGGGTTTGGCGATCCACGCCGCAATGTACAGCGATTTGAAGTGGGGGCAATAAGGTCCCAGTCGCCACCCGGTGGCAACTGGGATTTTTTTCTCCCAATTGCCACCTGGTGGCAATCCATGTGGGGGCGACTGGGACTATACGCACGATACCCGTTGGTAAGACTGGTTGTCAGACTTTCGGGCTTTTGACGACCTGTAAAGACTGTTAAAGATCCAAGAATAACAGTCAGGACCAACGACTTAACGTGCTTTTCGAGGCATCGCGAGGCAAGTGTAACTTAACCTGATAGATCGATCCGTTCGGCTGTTATTACTTAGCCACGAGCCTCTGTCTAAGATTGATAAAAGTTTATCTTTGAAAGGCATGAAGTTATAATACTTCTCGTGGCAATAGGTCTAACGTTTGTACTTCATGATATAGTCCAGTATTGTTCGTTACTCCACCCGCATACGCAGATATCAATTATTTATTACAATTTGAATGCTTGTGTGTTCGGACCATTGTTTGTAATCTGATGTGTTAACAGAATTTCTACATTTGTATTCAGTATTAGTTGGATTTGTTTATCAGTTGTAGGGGAAAACGTATCATTCGTCGTCCGATACGCTTTGTTATTTGATATATCGAATTCGTAAATCTGCACAGAAGGGTATGTACAATCTTTTTTTGCCTTATTTCTTAAATGATTTTCTCGCATTTGAATTATTGTCGTTGATTCTACCCACTTTGAGGGACACTTAATGCCCCGTTATATCAATAAAACTTCTATTGTTTTTCGTTCAGTATCCTTGAAAGCGTTATATTAATTGACATGAGACTGTAAGTTCCCAATATACTCAACTCAAGTTAGAAATGGAAACCAGAATCAAATAGCACTATATTTAGTAGTTGATTTGTTTGCATTGACCACAATATACAGGAGTCTGCAGAGTTACATCGCCACATCTATCAATACTGCAACTATGTTATTTGTTGGTCAAGTGTCCTCCCAGTTGAGACTATTGTGTACACAGCAGTGGACCACGGAGGGACTTGATGAGATTTTTTTTCACATTTATACCTATGCATTGGTTAAAACAATGTTATTTTGGCTGAAAGGTGTTTCAATTCTGGGGTTTGTGCATTATAGATGATGGGTTGCCGGTTTACGGTTACAGCATTGAATTAATTATTTATATATCAGGGATTTTTATTGATTTCTTATTTTTATCTGCTGCACAGTTAAACAAAAGGTCAAGTTTGTAGTTCTTTTGCTAAAGTATCTTTGAATATTATTAAGGCAGGGCTATTCTTTGGTGGACAAACGCCTTTTTCACCATTAATAAATAAATATTCTCCCAAGATAACCGACCCAAAACAGTCATAAAATAAAACAAAATGTTAACACTGAACATTGTCCTAGTCAGCTTTACTATCAAACATCACAAGTATTTCGAGTAAATCTCTAGTCTGTTTGCTAGTGAATTGAATAAGGGCACCATTTGTCTCTCAATTTGCAACCTCCGTTGCTTCGTACATAAATTCATTGGATCCACTCTTGCAAGCTGCTCGTACGTTTGTCTTCAGTACATAGATTTTCTGTTTCAACGGTACACGTTATTGAAAAGTAATTTTGTGTTTTATGTCACTCGATGAAATGTTTTTTTGATTAAACGTTCATAATGTAGGTACAACACACAACATTTGCAGTTATTGTTATATGTAATGTATACGTAATAACGTATTCAATTGTAATACAATCCCATTTTATACATATCTAGGAAATAAACAGAATGATAATAAAGAAAACATCACTCTAGCTATATGTATCAGATTTTTGCTAGAATTTGTTTCCTAAATAATTAGGTATGAATATTAATAAAGATGTTTCCATTATATATTTCCATGAAATGAACAGTATCTTATGCTAGTAGAACTGTGTGATTTTCTAGTACCTAATTTAATAAGCTACTCTGTACGAAATTATTTCTCTGAAATATCAAATTAGGTTAAATTACAAAAATAATTTCATTTACAACAAATAAGAGATGGTTTCATCATAATACGATCCCATGAGGGATCCTTGAAGCATTCCAAGCATAATTCACGTGTTTTTCGATAGTGACTAAAATCAACAATCGTTAAATAGGTTATCCTGAATTCCTTATATAGAAACACTGATTGGTATGGTAAAAAAACGTTATTCGATTATTGCATAATAATGATGTCACCGCCACCGCAATGACTCTACGTATCAGACGCTTCAGTTTAATCTGCTTAAAAAAAATTAAGTTTGAGTTTCGTCTATAGTTCTGATAGGTAATACGGGCTGGTGTCCGCAACTCCACGTCAAAGCGCTTATTTTGCCTGATAATTCAATTAACAAAAAATACATATTGATGTACGATATTGATTGTGTAATGGTAAAAACCAGTTTTACTTTTGTATAAATTAAACTGCAATAATCTTACGCTATTATACAGATTGCAAGTGCATATTCTATAAGCCTGATCATGCCATACTTAGTGATACAAGAATAATTTTAGAACCAGTTTCATATGTAACTACCTCACCTAATACTGGCCTAAATTTTCAAGGATCTAATACTAATACTTTACGTGATAACAGATAACAGTGTATGCCTGGATTAGATGACGTCATGATTGGATAATTTCGTTGTTGCATGGTACAAGGCTTAAACTTATGTGTAGCTTGCTTGACATGTACCTTCTATCATCATCATTCTCCTCAATTTATTTGGGGTAGGCAAAATGTATTTTCCTTCCATACTTCTCTATTATTCGTCATCTCGGTAGTCACTCCCTTTCTATCCATATCATCTTTCACACAGTCCATCCATCGTTTCTTTGGTCTTCCCCTACTAGTATAACCGTCCACATTCATACTCAAAACTTTTCTCACTATATATACCTACTAATTACTCGTAATATCATATTGTTTAATAAACTGATCCACACCTTCTTTTGTTCTAATGTCGTTTAGACTTAGTGACTTATGTAGCTGAAGTGCCAATAAAAAGGTAATGTTTGCAGTAGCTCCGTTGCCATCATAAAGTTCAATTCATTGTTAGACATAATTGTAGTCCTGAATTTCAGAGTTATTAAGTTTATTTGATTATTTGCTGCTGCTTGCTTTATTCTTGTATGAGATTACTACTACTATCTAGTACTTGTCGGAATTGTTCTTGCTAATTGCTTGTGTTACAATCTTCCAAGATAGACCAATGTTCAGCAGTGTAGATATTGATGGGCTAATTTATGTTTTTTTTTCCAATTCCTACCTATTATGCAACTCAAATACAAACTTGGTAGAGTCTAGTTTAAACCAAATAGAACAAACGTGAATAAACAGATAAATGAGGAAAAACAGGTTTTGTTTTGCAGTTTTAATATATCTGCGCTTACGCAAGTACCCAGTTATCTACCTACATTAGGTACATAGACGTATAGAAGTGGTTGCAAATAGATTTAGTAATACAATTTCAATTTAACTTCATATGCATTTTCATTTACGTCGTTCTGTTTTTGTGGCACCTTTCGAACTATTTTCTTATACGGGGTAGATATCTTTAACGGGTATTATTCGGAGACCACTATGATGGGCGAAAATAGCGCCAAAACATGAAATACATATAACAATTTTGACGCGAATGGATATTGTGCTATAATTACTAACATTTTTATATCTCTATTGGTAGTTATCTATAGCAAAATTGCTTGTATCGATAACCCCGTCCGTTATAACACAGTATGTAACTTACTAAGATTCCTAATTAATATGATGTACTGTACAATTATCATCAGCAGTCCAGTGCTGGACATAGGCCTCTCCAATTGCACACTATTCAGCATCTTCGACAACTCTCATCTAGCTGCTACCACCTACCTTGCGAAGATCGTTGCTCCACTTAGCTTGAGGGCGCTCTATCCTTACGTTGCTTATTCTGTGAGCTATGTCGACAATCAAGTGATCAACGGTACAATCAAGTGTATTATATCCATTCAGTTATAAACTTCCCTTTAGTTCATTCATCATCGTTACATTCAGTTCATAAACGTCCACTACTCCACATGATCCACTGAAACTTATAATGAAAAGTCCATTCATAATCTTCAACAGTTATGCATAGTTTTATTTTGACTCCAACAAAAAACACTGCAGCATTTGCATTTTAGCGCTCCGAGCTCGCGTCACGAGTACAAGAGGAATCTTTTTAATTCGATTTTCTATGGCAGTCTCGCTTACTGTCAACATTCCATTTCATCAGGTGTTTAATTTTATCTTAGAAAGCTGTATGCAGAGGAACAATTTTTTTCTGGTATTTTATCAGCTGCTCGTTATTACTCATATGCTTGTTAAGACTTTGTGTATGTTGGTTAATTGCTGATATGCGTACTTCTACATAATATATATATTATATTTAGTACTTATCATTAAGCATTTCACTGATGGTTAAAAATTTATTAAGACTGAAAGGTTGGTAGCAGACCCGAACCTAGTGCTGGACGTAAGTGCTTTATTATCGCCACGTGGAAGCGTCTATGCTTCTCATGACAATGAATACTCTATTAAAAATAAAAGGATTTCAAATTAGAAATTTTCTACACTAGTATTGCCTTATAAATAATTTCTTTATTTAACATAACATAGTACAAACTACAACTATTCTTCAAGTTTCCTTCTAATAATATTGAAGAACTCTAAGCTCAACGTATAATCAAGGGTTGTATAAATCGGTATAATTTCCTCACTGCAGTTAGGTTACGCGGCGTTTTTCTGCGAGTGTTGCAGAACCACGGCATTCGTTCATTAGCACACATTTACTTGTTTAAAGAAATGGATTGAAATATTTAAAGTTATATGTTGCACCAAGCAAATGTCTGATCTTTGCACAATGTTTTCAGTCACCGTTTTTGAAGCAAATGGTAATTGTACAATACGCACATGAATCCGAAAAGTCAGAGCGTGCCTTGGGTTCGAACTCAAGACCTATGACTCGGCAGCCCGACAGTCACACCGCTAGGCTATCACTGATATAACCCTTTTTATCAAATATAATTCGTAGAAAATTAGCTTACCTCGCTTAATAAGTGCTTGGCAACCAGAATTATCCTGGTATTGTTTACGTGTACATAGCACATAGAAGTTAACCAAGTTAAGTAATTACTTCTCATTAGTACTCATTTATTACCTAGCTCGCAGGTAAAACTCGCGGTAAAACGGCGGCTTTAATAAGTTCGAGAACTTTATATAAAAGCAAAAAAAAATGTTTTGCTGAGGATTCGAATGAGAGCTTTTTTCATTTTTATTTTGTCATGTAAAAGTTTTTTGCTGGTGTAGATGAAAATGGGGTTCCCAGTGCCGGTGGTCTACTGTAGATTTTGCTTTTGTTATTAGCATAAAATAGCGTAATCAACATATAATGTTCCCACCTGGAACACAGGACACAAGCCTCTTCTCGGTGAGAGGGCCGTAATCCACCACGCGGGCCCAGTGCCGGCCGGTTGGTAGATGTCACATGTCTTCGAATTTTTGGTCCTAGGACATGCCGGTTTCGTCACGATGGTTTCCTTCACCCATTTTGAGAGCAGTTGTGACTAAGTAAAGCGCCTGTCTGGGTTCGAACCTACAACTCGTAAATCGCGGCTGATACCAATGGGCCATCACTGCTTTTGTTATAAATTATGCCCAAAAATATTATGATTTATTGAAATTACTGTTTTGTAATTTTGTTGATCTTTAGTAGTTTTACTTGCTATCATTCGAGATATTTTGCGATAGCAAAAGAAAAGTAGGGTAGCCAACATCGATATTTCACTGATTCTACATAGTCAAACAAAATCGTTGTTTATAGTAACATCAGCGCCAAGACAAAACAGTGAAAAACAATGTACATGTGACCAAAACAATACGTATCACGAAACATATCAGTGTTAACGAAACAGTGTATATCCATATCAAGTTTTAGTGTAAAACCAGTGTTATTAGTGTTAAAATAAGTGTTAATATTGAGTGAAAATGTCGGAAAGATTTAAAGTGACGAAGTTTGAAGAGCCTTCGGGAAAGACGTATAAAAACTATGGAGCGACGTCGGCGGAAAGCGACGTGGAACTGAAAGGGAAGCTGCTTCCCGACTCAGGTTTGTGCGGAAAATATTGATATATTATTATAGAATAAAATATTCGGATACTTATAACTTTATAAGCGGTGTTTCTTTCTCCATGTTTAGTTGTTGTTATTCGTACCTATTGTACTCGTCAAATCAAATCAAATCAAATCAAATCTTTTTATTGTGGGCATAGGTTATACAGACAGATGTTAGATAAATTACAGTTCCATTATGTCCTGCCTAATAGGCATACAATAATTATGTCAACATGCAGTACAAAACAATTCTTAGGTATCACATATAAAACATTTCATATAGAATAACAATTAGGTCTATGGTGACAGATTGTAGTAGGTACTAATTATTAAGAAAATCTTGGATCGTGTAGTAAGCTTTGTCAATTAAAAAGTTACGCTATTTATATTTGAATAGTGGGAGATCCTTGGTGTTTAAAATGTCCACAGTTTCGTATATTGGAAATTCATGAAATTGTTTGAAGATGCGAGAATCACGAAATTCTTTTCATCCTATGATAACGTAGGTTACTTTTAAACTTTTATGCGAACAGTCGACAAGACAATTTTCCATTTAATCTTATGTCACCTATTCTACAGACACACGCAAATATTGTGTTTTATTAAATTAAAACTATACCAACCAAGTTCACTCTAGCACAATTTTATTTGTAACTTGTTGCTACAATTACGGCAAAATTTATCTAAGATTCAGCTGGTCAGTATCAGCTTGCGCTATCTGGCGAACTACCAAAACAACACATTCTATAAAGATACGCAATAAACCAAATGGTGCCAAAGAGTTTGTTAGCAAAAAGGTTTGATATACTAACCTAACTGGGCATGACCGAAACCCTTAACAATGAGCTTTAGGCCTTTCTATGTCTATGACTGTCGATGACTGGTGGTATATTAATATGTTGTGATGAACAGTAGTGTACTCACTGCGAGCATTCGTTCTTCTAACTGAACAGACAGCTGTGCTGCTGGGGAGTTTGTTGCGCCACTTCTTCTTCCCAGCTAATGCACTAGGAAGTGGTGAAGGGTGGGCGTTTTGGGGGACTGTCTTATGTAATTTTGACGTTCGAAAAGTGCTGATTCTCAGCCTAGTTTGAATAAATGACTTTTGAATTTTGAATTTTGCTTCGCGAATTTGTTTTGCGAACACTCGTTTGCATGCTTTTGTTACGCAACAAACATTCATTTGCGAAACGAGCATTCGTTTGCGAGCACAACTACAGTCTGTCTCTTCAATCTCGTCAATTTTATTTTACCTCTGGCAGTAGCAACCCAACCGCAACCTTATAGTTACGAAAATAGAGATCACTATGATTTTGACAGACTTGTCAGTGGCAGCAACCCAACAGAAACCTTATTGAGAAGAGAATAAAGATCACTGTGATTTTAACAGTGATGCAAAATCAGAGGTAAAATAACAGTGATAGGAGTGTACATAAGAGAATTTAAAAAAAAAATGTGCTTCGTTTCACGTACCTACTTTACAAGATGTTCGTTTCACGAATTGATGTTCGTCGTGCAAAGAATGTTTGCAAAACAAATGAGTAAAAATTCACTTTTACTCGCTGTTGCTATTTCGGTAGCACAATAATAATTTGAATGTCATTAATAACTTAAACCCTCCATTGCAAAAAGACTATTGAAATGAATTTGCTGTCAAATATGATGTCTAATGAGTATTTAGAGCGTTGAAAAACGTCTTGGATTCTTTGAATTCATATGTAATATGCTCCTCAATAAATGAATTACCAAAGTAAGTACTTAATGTTATGTTCTTCGTTTAGTTACCAATCAGAAAATATTATTTTCTTAGGCATTTTGAATTTATTAATAACCCCATGAAATCTTCAGTAATATAAACATGATAATTTAAATAAAATAAATATTCAATGTTTTACATAATGAATTCACTTGATCTTCATAAATAATTCTTAATTTTCTCATTTAAACGAGTTCCCGTTTTAATTGAAGATACGAATGGGTGAACCGTGAACAATAAATTAACAAGAAACAAGATTTATGGAGAGAATTAACAATACATTATTATTTAAAGGAAAAGTAATATTATTATCTACAATATGTAAAAAAACCATGTCCGATCCGAAAGGGGCTCATAGGCAGATACGAGATTATGTACCTAAAAGTATTAAAAAAACGAATTATTAATGAAAATAAAAAAGTTATTGCTATTTAAAAATCATATTTTTAGTACCGAAATCAATTAAAAATGAGCAAATTTTTAACAGGGTTCATCGGATTTTAGCTGGTTCGACTCCTGAGTGTGGGAAGCGAATATTCGAAAATCTTTGAATGCAGATTTGTTTACTTAAAAAAATAAAGGAATGTTTCCTTTGAGTAAACTTTGCTATGTATTTAGAGTACTTTCCCTCCAGATGAGGTTCAAAAATTTCACCCTGTACCTATAAGTAGAAAAACATCTAGCTTTTTGCGTATGATGGCTGTTCTGTTAAATGCTTCCGAGTTCCTTTTGCTTCAAACACAAAGGTACTTTCTGGTATCGAGAAGTGTGTGCATTTGTGTGCTACAAAAATCGTAGGCTAAACATTAAAGGCTCTTTACATCCCGTTCCAAAACCTTTTAGATTCCTTATACTTCATATGCAATGGACCATAAGACTGAGTCAGTGAGCGGAGTTCGCGTAGCTGAGTTATAGGCCCAACATTATTTGAACTTTTTGCCATCGTTAACTCTAAAGCTTTTTTCAGAGTTTCTTATGAAAGCGGTGAACGTTCACACAATAACGTTTGTCCAAATACAGAAATACAATTTTATTTATTTGGCAGAATATAAGTATGTACTTACATAATAACATACTAAAATAATCTTAGTCTTAATATATTCGATTTATCAGTCGTGCAAATATTTCCAGTACCTACATGCATAATATCATGAAATGACATCAATGTCAGTAGTCATTGGTCATACACATCTTAATCATAATAAAATTTATGTCTTTCTTTGTTAATATTAATAAGGCACATTAACATTATATAATATATTAAATAAGTTTATTTGTTTTTATCTCACAGTCAAGACAGTTCATCAATTCATTATGATACTCGTATATAAATAATGTCAATAATTATAATTTAAATATGTGTTCGTAAATTTATATACTTAGTTAGTTTTGGTAGTTATTTAGAGATTTTTTTGACACCTTAATGTTAAATACTGGTGAGAGATTCATGACGGCCGTTATGATAAGACGGAATCGCTTCCCTAATAAACTCACTAAGAAGAAGATTCGTTTTGGAGAGAGGGGGCGCTATGGAGCGAGGATTTTTTTTTTCCCAATTTTATTGCAGTATGCAATATCGGAAACCATGTAGTTTCTGAGTTGTATGGCACTACGACGCACCGTTTCCGAGTTAAGAGAAATATAATTTTATAACGCTCTATATTTCCGAAATAGTTCGTACGACAATCTTTTCTGGAAAATAATTGTTGTTCTATTCGAAAACCATGAGATGATGTAAAAAAATATTCGCTAGTTTTCATGAATTTTAAAGTCGGTGAGTAAACTTTCCTACCATAATTTTCTATTACAACGATTAACAAGTGAAAGAGGTCAAAATTAACTTCTCCGAAGAGTTAAAAGGTTTAATAATAACTTGTTAAGAACCCATTATTTTTTATGGCTCGTCTTAATTGAAGGCGAGGTATAAATGGTGTTAATGGCTGAAAACTCATAAATACAAAAGTATAGGTACCTACCTATTACTTCAGAATAAAGCCTATTTTAAAATAGCCTTAATTACTTGATTAGTGGGTATGTAGTTGTAATAGGTAAGCTTTGATTTAAGACGATTCATGAAGTAGAAACTATAAGGGATCTAGGAGTCCTATTTGATAAAAAAGTTTCTTTTATCCCCCACATCGAAAACATTATTAAAAAGGCTTCCAAAATGTTGGGATTTGTGTTACGCAATGCCAAGGGTTTTAAACAGGTCAGCACTAAAATATTGCTGTATAATAGCCTAGTACAGAGCATACTAGAATACTGTAGCGTTGTATGGAGACCACATTACGCCACTCATAAGCTTCTCTTAGAAAGGGTCCAGAAACGATTTATGTGGCACCTTGCCTTTTCCAAAGGGAAAAGCAAGCAGCTGCCCTCCTATGTATCCCGTCTGCAAAATTTCAAGATGCTCTCGTTATCGACTCGAAGAGAGGTTATGGATGCCGTGTTTCTGTTCAAACTCCTCAGAAAGCAAATAGACTGTCCACAGTTACTAAGTCGCATCAAGTTTCGTGCCCCAACCCGCTTTCCTCGAAAACCCATCACTCCGCTCCACCCGCCCTTGCGTAAAACTGTCCTAGGTGCTAACTCACCTATACCGCGAATGTGCAAAATCCTAAACAGCTGTAGTGACCTGATCGATGTACACCACGACAGCATAGGGAAATTTTGTAAACTAATTATTAAATACTACTCGCACAACCAAGGCATACTCTGAATTGGAAATTTATTAAATTTATTAATTTTACTAATTCAACGATATCTAATTTAATTTATAATTTTTAATTTGTAAACCCAATATTTAATTTTAATTTAATTTATTGTTAATTTTCTATACTATTACCAATTTATGTGATATTTTTTATTTTATTTTAAGCACTTATTTTTGTATTTTTTTTTTTTACATTAATTTTATTGGAATTTTGATTGGTGTTATATTGCTAGACTAGACAAGATTAGCTAACCGTAATAAAATAAAAAATTAAAACTAAACATACAGTGCATGTGGTGTTAGCCTGTAAATAATTGTTGCACTTATAAATGTATATAGTGTACTTTTAAATGAAATGTTATGTGTAAACAGTTGTAGGCCAACCTATTAATAAATAAAATAAAATAAAAAATAAGACGTCCACAAGATGTCCATAAGCCTCCCCCAAGCAACGCTACTTCGACCGGTTCTGTGCTTCTCGCATCCAGCGGATTCCTGCGGCCTTCACAAGGTCATCGGCCACCTTGTAAAAGGCCTTCCAACGATACGTCTACCAGTACGCGGTCGCAACTCCAGGTCCTTGCAGCTTCATCGGCCATCTGTTCTGCGAGCAATGTACCCTGCCCATTGCCACTTAACTTTGGCAATTCTTCGGGCTATGTCGGTTACTTTGATTCTCCTGTGGATCTCTTCATTTCTGATTCGATCACGTAGGGAAACTCCAAGCATAGCCCTCTCCAGTGCCCTTTGGTTAGCGCAACATGTCTCTTTACCCGACTACGGTGAAGCAAAAAGGAGGGTTATGATTTTGACCGGTATGTATGTATGTAGATACCTATGTTCATCTGTTACCTCATAACTTCTAAACTAAGTGATCATAATTTGACAAATGTGGTATCGTTGGAAGTGTCTTGATCGTCCGCTGGTTATAAGCTATGTGACGTCACGTGGCAAGTTATTATGGCGCCCTCTAGAAGAAAGAGAGTAATGAAAAAAAATGCCATGTCAATGCCACATGACTAAATAAATATGTTTGTATGTAGGGGGTAATCTCAAGAACTACCAGTCGGCTTTGATACCTCAATTCTTTTTGCATTGTATGGCCCAATTCTTAAGGAACGTGTATGTACCTTCACGCTACGATCCTTAGGAGCCGGCCGAAAAGAAAAAAAGTCAGAAAGATCGCTAAGCGAAAACGAAAGGTAAGCTCGTTTGATTCCCAATTTTACTTCACGGCGATCTGAAATATAATTAATGAAACAGAGTAGTGTTTGTTACACACACGCGTTGCGGTGCGACGCGGTAGGTCAGGGTCCGAAATTTCAGGCGGTTGAAGTAGCGGGCAGAAGCTAGTATTCTTCTTGTGTGTCCAATGCATCCTAACGAATATTATAATTATATTATTCTTCTTGTGTGTGAGTTTGTTTGTTTGTTACGCTTTCACGCTAAAACGGTTGAACGGATTTGGATTAAATTTACCACATGGATAGACCATAACTTGAGTTAGGACATAGAATACTTTTAATCCCGACGTTCTCACGAGATCGAGACTTATGCGGGTGAAACCGCGGGGCGCAGATTTATTTTATAAATTCGATTTTTATTTATGTGCCCAATGCATACTAGATAATAACAACTCATGAAAACTGGTCCATAACAATTATCTGTATCAACGCTCCTAATAATCTCCCATCAACATTTCTCACGACCTGCCACACACATATACCAATTCAGTCAGTCAGAGATCCTTCGAGCATACAATCTGAACGTGTCAAGCGGCAAAGTGCTCAAATCATGTGCTCATGTATGCAAGGAGTCAAGCATCATTAAACTGTTACTTCATTTGCATGTAGTTAAGTTACTTAACGCCACTGCATTTATTTATAGGCGATGCATTTGCATTTTGTACAGCTATGAATTATTTTTGGTGTGTTAGTTTATTGCTTCATTTCAAGTCTAAATTTTGTTTCTAATGAAACTAGACTTGAAGATTCTTAAATCCGTGTGAGTCGCTAACCTAAGGATTTTTTTTCAAAAGAGCTTTTTTTGGTAATGTAAACCATAAAAAACCACATGGGTAATACCACCAGCCTACCAGACAATATTGTTACCACTACTGGCCACCGGCCTCCTCTCTTCAAGAGGGAGTGGGCTGTAATCTACCACGCGGGCTCCGCGAGGGTTGGTAGATGTCACATGTCTTCGAATTGGAGAGTAGTGGTGATGAAACTATTTACTCAAAGTAAAGCGTCTGCCTTTTTTTTTTTTTTTTGGGTGGGATATCATCAAATGACTCCTCCCGCTCTGGGCGGAGCGAGAGGGAGTGTCAGACTTTTACTGACTAAAACCCACCCGTGTTCCTTCCATTGCCTGTGTGCCGGGGCCGCGATATCCCTTTCGGACAAAATCGCAAACCTTGGCAGGGATTGGCCCTTACGGACCCCGTCAGCGTCTGCGTCTGCCTGGGTTCGTACTTACGACCTACAAGTCTTATGTCGGGGCCATTGTCACTGGGCCACCACTTCTCCAGTAAAAAGCATTTTGTGCTACTTAAAGTTTAGCTTGGGACACCGTTTTACTAAGAACTTGTTAAAAAAGTAATGTGCTTGACAATGTTATATTTAGGGCGAATTTCACTAACGAAACTGAACGCGATCAGCACATCTAACTAGCGTTCAAGTAAACCCCGTTCAAGAGCTTGTCAGTGTTAATATTTCACAACATTTTGATGACACTGACAGCTCTTGAACGCGGTTTAGACGTGTCAATCGCGAAATTTGCCCTTACAATTCAAGTTTTTCTGCAGCGTCTGCGAAGTATTTTTATTCTTTTGCAAACAAAATAACGTTCTAAATGCATTTAAATTAAGCTCACTATTATTTTCTTCCTAGTACCTAAACAAGGCTATAACATAACAAAAGTACTCCCCTCACTTTCTTTTGCAACTCGCACTCCATGCAAAACATTGTAAGAAACATATAGGGTTGCTAAAACCTCAGCTCGCTACACATTCCTTTGTTAACTTTGAAGGGGATCCGGAGAGCGGATCCAGTTTTTGAGGCGTTACTAAAGTGATGTGGTGGAACAAAAAATAAAATGCGGCAACCCTATTTTTGTGGTCGAGTTTGAAGTGAGTGCTCGGACTTTCTGAACTTTTAGTAGAACACCAGTTATACATTATAAAATATAACGATCTTCAAATGATTCAGTTGTGTCAAGATCGGAAACAAGCAAAAATACTTCAGGAAATATACCTACCTTTTGAGTTACAACTAGGTAATTTACAAATTCACCATAACAATTTACCTGCTCAATGGGTGGCGAATTTGTTTTGGAAACATTCGTTGCGCGAGCTTTGAACATTCATTCACGAAACGAACATACGTTCGCGAAAATTTGTTTTTCGTGTTTGGATTCACGTACTCACCAAACTGTTTCGCGAATGAATGTTCGTTGCGTAACAAAAGCTCGCGTAACGAATGCTTGGAAAAAAATATCGTGATGTGAATGTTCGCGGTGACTACCGTCCTTTTCGTAGGTATTTAATCATTAAGTCGCTTCTAACGACACTCGAGGGAAATGTTTTCTGTAGGTAAGTAACTGGTATATTTATATATAGAAGACAAGAAAACGACAGGAAAACATTACCTAAGAGTTATTGAAGGGATTCATTCATTTGGAGCCCTATTTGTAAAACTTTGAGGGAAAATGCGGTGGCTAAGTTAAGAATACCATTTTTTTTACCATCGAGAAATCTGTCATTAATGAACATGCCTAGTCGAAATAAAGAAAACGCCCTTGCTGTTGCTGTCAAAGGATAAACACAAAGCTTCTGCAAAAGAGAGCTATCTATATCCTTTCGAAAGCCTCTTACAAAATACGTACATATATGTTAGTTATGGAATCAGGCGTTACTTTGCGGAAATCCATGACTGAAAAATGTTATGCAAAAATATTTAATTAATATTCCGCAGAAAGTAGGTACATACAGGCTTAAATCCAGGATGCAGCACCGCCTAGGGCCGCTCCAGGGTGCCGCGGAGTATTTGTGTAACACACTAACAGTAGCAATGGCTTTCATTTTGAAAGCTCAACAACATTCATTGCGTTGTTTACGTTGTTGAGCAGACAATTTCGAACATTATGAAGCAATGGATTAGAACTATCCTTCAAAATCATTCAGATTGTGATTAAATGTATGTTATGCAAAGGGAATAAGGGAATACATAAAGAAAGAAAAGAAAGAAAGAATAATGTTTATTTGGACACAAAAACATACATTAAAAAAAAAAGTTTTTTATTTTGTTATAAGAATTGGATATAAAATTATACGTTCTACGAGTACCTATGTGTCGAAGTCCACAGTATCATGTAAACAACCATAGATTTATCTCTGTAAACTACAAATTGACAGCTGTACGTATTCATACCATTACAACCCTGCAGTTTCCATTGTATATTTATAAACGTGTTGTCAACACTGCCGTACTTCCCACGACTGGCGTGTCTCAGGATTATTACCCTATGTAGGACCGAACAACTTTCTATGTATAGCTTTACTGCGAAAATATTTTTACGCGAATCGTTTATTAAAATAAGGTAGGTAAGTACAAGAAAGTTTTATTTGTAGAATTTCGTGTAGGATATGTAAGTATGTCACGTGTAGGCATTTTTTATGTTCTACGTATAAAATGGTTCTTCCTACTGGTATCATGATTTTTATTCTGAGTCGGTTTAAAGACACTTCATGAAACAACATCTGCCTGGCTTTTATCTCCAAGGTTGGGGTTTCGGCTTCGTAGAATGTTGAGTTAATTTTTCTTGGAGCTACTTTGTGATCGATATGAAGAGCGATTTTGGCTTTTCTTGTTATTAGTGTGTTTTATTTTTATTTAATAATGTGTATTATTTGTGCAGAATTAACCAATTTCCCATCTTTTTCTCCTCTCTAAGAAAAAAAAAAAACAGAAATTGACTTATTTGAACAAAAAGTCCTTTCGTTCATTCTTATGTCAAGATTTACATGCAAAACGATCAAAATCAAAAATCAAAATCAAAAGTCATTTATTCAAACTAGGCTGAGAATCAGCACTTTTCGAACGTCAAAATTACATAAGACACTCCCCCAAAACGCCCACCCTTCACCACTTCCTAGTGCGTTAGCTGGGAAGAAGAAGTGGCGCAACAAACTCCCCAGCTAGCCCAGCTAGCCTAAAGATGATTGATGAGCCTCAAAATATTACTCAATTCTTCATAATAAACATCTATTACATACCCATTACCTACTAAAACAGTCAAATGATTGGAAACAAAACAGGAAGTTAAAAGTAACCCGTTTTCGACGTCGACCGGTAAAATGCTCTGGAGACTTTCAGTTTTACCAAGTTGCATAGCCATCACAGTTTCAAAAGAATTAAGAAAACCGTGCGAGGGATTTGAAACCAGGCAGTTTATTTCAAAATGCATTATTTCTCACTTCAGAGATGAAAGCTTACCTTGCATACGAAATTGAAGAGTGAAATGTTTAAGTTGTTCTCATTTTTTGTTGAACTTTCTATAGTATAATGTTTAAACTCTTAACAGGCACTTTTGAATTGTCAAGGAAGTCAGTTGTCCATTTCATAGCGTAGTAGGTTTCTATGGAGAAGAACGGGCAAGGAATTACATGGACAATCTTTTACATCAAAACATTAGTTACATCATTCATGTTGTAATATATTATGTTGTTTATTCTTGAGAACGATGTAAAAAGACGTGTCAAAGTCAAATAATTTATTTGAAACAGGCCCTTGTGAAGCACTTTTGTACGACATTACAAAAATAAATTAATTGATTCAAGTCGTGCACGTTAAAAAGCGTCCAGAGCCTAAAGTGAAATGAAAATAATAAAAACATAAAGTCATTTTAATAAACCGTGGCAGCTAAGAGATGACCAGTCCCAACTGACGGCGCCCGTTCACAAACATGACGCGTTAAGAATTTATTAACATTGTTAGTCAACCTAATAGATTCTGAAATAGGCCTTCCGTTGACTTGTTAAATCGTTATGATGTTTACACAAACGTAGGCCAATGCCAAATAACTTCTTTAGGTCAAGTTTAAATACCCAAACGTCTGGGTAAACTAAATAACTTAACTAAATATACGAGTACTCGTATTTAACCCTTGTATTGCTTAGAATTTCGTTCAAGGGCGACTTTAGGCCGCGTGCTATTTAAGCTATCGTCGCACGAATACGCGATAGTCGCGCTCATAATTATGTCACTTTTTGTGCGATGAACCTGAACACGTGGTCGCGCTCATAATTGTGTCACTTTTTGTGCGATGAACCTGAACACGTGGTCGCGCTCATAATTGTGACACATTTTGTTCGATGAACCTGAACACGTGGTCGCGCTCATAATTATGTCACTTTTTGTTCGATGAACCTGAACACGTGGTCGCGCTCATAATTGTGTCACTTTTTGTTCGATGTACCTAAATCCGTGGTCGTGCCGACAGCGACAGAGCCAGACTCCAGGCTGCTAGTGAGAAAATCTTGATGGAAACCCGACACGGGACTCGAACCCAGGCCCTCATGCTCAGCAGTAGCGCTAGTGACCAATAGACCAACGAGGCAGTCTGATTCAAATAGTGATGGACTCATATACAGAGTTAATATGACAGAGGGGCATTAAATAACACTACGTATACTATACGTGTTTAGTATTAATTCGATACGGTATAAAAATAAAAAGCACCTAAAATGAGATTTTTTTTTTTTCAAACAAACTAAATAGCTTACAAATCAGAGTAAAACGCAACCACCCTTTGAAAATAAATTTAACTGACCTACAGATACCTAGGTAACAGCGGCAACGTCGCGCGCGTCGGCGTGTGTTATCTCGTCAGCGCGCGCCGGCCCGCGCCGGCGCGGCGGCGCGCGGCGGTGGCGCGGGCGGCGCCTCCGCTCGCGGCGGCTCCTCGGCTCGCGGCTTTTGTATTAGGTATGGTTTTGAAGTACAACAATCACAAAAAAATTAAATTCTCGATGTGTCATTCACATGAATGCACAAATTATACCGACAGAGAATAATGTTATTTATTTTTCTAATTAAAAATCATGTCAGTGTATTCTAACGCCGTGTAAGTTACACGAGGCATTGTTGAACACTTTAATTACACACACACACACACACACACAAAACCCAAAGTTTAATTAAGTGTCGTATCACAATAAAAGCAGTCGATCACAAAAAAAAACACTAACACTAAATAATAATAATCCCAAGTTACGTGTCCTGTCACAATAAAAAAAGAAATACTGTCTTAAACTTATTTAGTGTCCTATCACAATAACAAAACAAAATCCCAATTGTCAGCGCGCGAGTTCGACAAAACGGAAGCGGAGCAGGTGCTACCGTGTTACGTAACATCTTGTACGTTCCGAAAGAATAGCGTCGGCGCACTGAAAACGCAGTTTTTAGAAGCCCCACTGCCCCACTTACCGATCGCAACCCCTGCCCCTCGATCGCTAGGATGCAAGTGTGTGTGTATTTATTGCTTCCTTGTTTGCATTGTCATCTTTTTAGCGAAAATATTTGGTTGTACTTGTGACTTGCGTCACAGCGGCAACAACGCATAGGTTATACTCAGATTTATCGTTTTAAGGTGTATGACCTATGCGTATAGACATAATCAGCTGTTAGGAAAGATACATCGTGTTCAAACGGGGCAAAAACTTAAAAAATCATTTGCGACTAAACTACTGCTCCTATTTAATTGATTTTTGGTACAGAGCTTGAAAAACCATTTTCAAGCTCTGTACCTGTTTGTAGGTACCAACCTAGTATACTCAGTTTAAAGAAAAGCCCCTCTGTCGTATCAACTTTGTATAGTTCGACAAAGCATGCATTGACTACTACTCATTACGCACTACTGGTAATAACAGATCTATATATAGTAAATAGCGATAATATCAGACCTATACGTAGTCAATAGCGATAGTATCAGACCTATACTTATTCAATTGCGATAATATCAGACCTATACATAGTCAATTGTGATAATATTAGACCTATACATAGTCAATAGTGATAATATTAGACCTATACATAGTCAATAGCGATAATATCAAACCTATACTTATTCAATTGCGATAATATCAGACCTATACTTATTTAATTGCGATACCTAATATCAGACCTATACATAATCAATGGTGATAATATTAGACCTATACATAGTCAATAGCGATAATATCAGAAATATATTTTAGTCAATAGCTATAACCTACACATAGTCAATAGCGATAATATCAGACCTATACATAGTCAATAGCGATAATACACTCACCAACACATAGTCAATAGCGATAATATACTCACCAAAACATTTCAGTGTTTACCCATTCTATTTAAAACATCATTCTAACTCCTAACGCATAGCGCGCACTGCCGTGTGTTTTTTTACCGCATGATCTGTAAAGTGTGGAATGTCATAGAAGTACGCAAATTGCGATGAAAAAACGCATGCGGTTTATTCACAGCGGGTTGCACTGCAAATTACGCGATACGCCACCACACAGTATTTTTGTATCGCCTATAAAATAAATGAAGTACCGCGCACTGCAGTGAAATAAACGCACCGAGACAACGACAAAGAAGTACGAAAAATAATGCCTTCATTAGGGATGCACCCAAAACCGTTTGTCGACTCTTTTTTAATGCAACAATAAATATATTTATTAATTTATTTATTTATTTAGGTTAGCCAACAATTGTTTACACACTACATTTAAAATAAATTCCTTAATAATACGTTTATAAGTATACGTTTATATTATGCAGATAGTCATCGTGGATTTTTTTCACCGCCAGTGCGCAAACCAGTGACTGCGTTTGTTATACCGGACGTACGGCAGATATAACGCACCGCATTCCACCGCACCGCAGTGCGCGCTAGCCCTAGACTCGAATATTATTCAGAATCTAGTATAAATTGAATCTCAACAAACATTGAAAAATAAATCGAACGAAAGTGCTTCAATATAAACATGATAAGACGAGTGCATACAAATAAATATTACTTCAAACCTAGAGAGGAAATGGAGGAAATGACATATAAACGAACGGAGCATTTCCTTTAGTTATTGACTTCCTATCGGAGAACGGAACATTTAAATGTGATAAAGGGAGAAAATAGGTCAGTTTACTTGGGTATTTGTCCTTTAAGTTCATTACTGAAAACAAACCCGACTCAGTTAACGTCATACAAGAACTATATGTACCTGTACGTCACAATCACAGAACTAAGGTGAGGAGATGTGTTTTAAGCAACCAATAGAATTTCGTTATTCACACATTTCGTATCCACTCAGCTTGTGTATATGTACCATATTTGTACGGCGCGATCGAAGCGGAGATATGAGCTGTGCCTCGCAAGCTGGAGACGAGAAGAGATGTGAGCGGCGTGCAGTGAGCGGTCAACATACAACACTTTAGCCAGCAGTCATCTCCGCTCCAGTCTAGCCAGTACGCATCTCCGCACAGCTTCGGTGGATACACCCTAGGTGAAAAATATCTCTTCTCGTCTCCACTTCGGACATCTCCGCACATCTCCGCTTTGGTGGAGTTCGAGCCATAGTATCTGCAAAAATTCCAATTTCGTTAATGGTTTGGCAAACAAACAGTACTTCTTCAACGTGAAGTCGGTATTATTAGCTTCATATTTGATAGGTGAGGAGACTAAACTACTATGCAAACAGAGAAAACTTTGTGTAAGGCGTCTCTTTCTGTACTAAAAAAAAACCGGTTATGTTATTATCGACATCATCATCAGCTTCATTGCTGGACATAGGCCTCTCCTACTCGATTTTCAGCATATCTCATCCAGTACGCTTAGCATGACCACAATAGAAACGGGTTTTGTCGACTGAAGAATAGACAAAATGACAGATAAACAATCACAATCTGTGATTTTGTCTATTCTTACGTCGACAAAACCCGGAGAAAACCCTTTTCTATGGTTGTCATGCCACACGTGCAGCTACTATCAGACTCCCAGCCAGCCAAAAGGGATAAGTATTTGTTTTCAAATACAAATTTTTAATCTCTTCTGCACGCTTAGCATGACTACAATAGAAACGGGTTTTGTCGACGGAAGAATAGACAAAATGACAGATAAACAATCACAATCTGTGATTTTGTCTATTCTTACGTCGACAAAACCCGTAGAAAACCCATTTCTATGGTTGTCATGCTACGCGTGCAGAATTACTATAATATTATTATAGTTTGGGAGTGGTATACCGAGAACATACATACGCTCGTCTCATACGCGAATGTTTAAAATATTTTACAATACAATCATTCGCCATCAAGGTGACGATATCTATAACCGTAACAGAGTTTTCTGGTGCGGAGACGGTCTTAGGTGCTGCACCAGGTCATTTTTACAAAGTAAATGGGTTTTCATCGGCAATGAACAAGTAATCAAAGTTGCAACTTGGTCTGCCAAAAATCAAAAATCGACTTGTTGGTACCATATATAAGGCACTACTTACCTCCCAAAACATACAGGCGTAATGAAATGTAGATGATATTTTATGTGCTATTACTAGGTGCCTCCACCAAGAGTGAACGTGCGCAACACTCGGAAGCGTTCGGATTTTTCCGAAGCCAACTAATAAAGTATCGTGAGTCAACACGAATGTTTGTCGACAATAAAGCTGCCTTGTTTGTTCATATGCCCACTATTGAACATGTGCTTGTGTTGCGCAGCCGTGTCCGAGAGAGATCAGAGATAGGACATTTATTTAGGTCAATATTTGGTAATAATTACCAAAGTTATTGGTGAATTTTGATATTGGTTGGTTTAGTTGAAAGTTTAAGGGCCACGTACTGTCGGATAACGCAGATTATCCGTATTTTCTGGTAAAGTTTATCTCCTATTAAGTAAGACCAAAACTGAGCCGTTTTTTCTTATTACAAAATCAGATTTATTTTTAGACAAGTTTTAAAAACCATCGATCCATTTTTAACTGACGAATAATCTTCCGACAGTGTTCGGCTACTCGTATGTTAAAGTTAAATTTTTTACAAAAGCAGATTTCTACGCTAGTTCTAAATAATACATCTATGTTTTTAACCCAAGTCTAAGTTGCCAATTTTGCATTTAGAACTTTACCTTGGGACCACCCTTTACAGCAGAACTTTTTGTGTCATAATATTATTTTGCATAATAGCGGATAGCATAAACTTCATTTCGCAGAAAATCGTTTGGCATACACTCATTTATCATTCATTCAAAACTCATAATTTTGTAAGTCAGAATCATCTTTTAGCATAAATTTCATATCCTTAATTATTAAAAAGTAGAACCATCATATCGCAGAAAGTCTACAGTCAGAGTCGTCTTTTGGCATACATTTCATTTCGATAGTCTTTAAAAGGCAGAACTATCATATCTCAGAAAGTTTACAGTAAGAATCATCTTTTGGCATACATTTCATATCCATAATAATTGAAAGACTCATCTATCACATTACAGAAAATTCATAGTTAGAATAATTTTGTTTCTTACCATAATAATAAAATGTATTGAACATTTATTTTTTTCGCCACGGACGTTCGACGATAAGGGTTATTACTAGATCTTTCTGAGCAAGCGTTAATCAAATCATTTTTAAATCAAATATTTTCTTTTGCTGTAGTAGGAGGTACAGTTGATTGTGAACATATGTGGTTTTTTTTCCTGTAAGAAGTATGCAAACACGCTTACACCATGCATGCAGAATGCAAACATGCAAACATATGGGTATGCTACACCATGCATGCATCAAGCAAGCAAGCATACACCCTGCATGCAGCAAGCAAGCCAGCATGCAACATGCAGCAGGCATGGTTTCTGTCACGGCTCCGGCGCTGCGGGGCTCCGGCGCGGCGGCGGTCCTTGCCCCTCCGCGCCTACGCAGGCTTAAATTACACTCTAGGGGTAGGGCAGACAAGACTACGTGGAGTCGGTTTTGCAGCGATTCGTTTCTGTCCATAGATATAAGAAAGAAGGAGATATGCCCGGTAGTTGAAAATGTATCGAAACCCAATGTCTTCAATCTATCCCTACTCTCTAGCCTGCGATCACACATGCGATCAGTAAACCCAATAAATACGAGGTCCCGCTCACACTTGCAATTTACAAATCAGAACGTACTACACAATCAATTATAAACCTTATCACATCAAACACAGCGTGCATTTACCATGCACCGTACAACTCACCCATACGAAAACATCGTTCGCTATCGTTGTGCTGTGCAAAAGCCATTTATTTTACATATACATGAGAATGTGAATGACTAAATCGGAAACTTATCGATTCTCCCATTTATTATTGCATTAAAATTTTTGGAAGTTGCTGAAAAAATTATAAATAAAAAACGATATACATATAATAAGATGATATTATAAATAAACAATAATATAATACAACAAAAGTACAGTAACTGTGATATATGAAAACAAAAATAACGTAGTAAAGGCAATAAATATTTTACGATTTGTTGTTTTTCATGATTTTCAACACAAATATAGCAAAATACTTGTGCTGATTTATGAAAAGTGGTTCTACGATTTATAAAGTTTATAGTTTAGCTTCGATTTTTACAAGAAACCACTGAACAACACGGTATTCTTAAATGTTATCACGATCGCGTTCGAAAGCGCACTAGTTAGCGGAAACGGCCATTTGCCTGAGGCATGACCATTGTGGTCAAGATGCGCGGACACAGACACGCCCCCATGCCACTTCTCCTGTTATTTATATTTCTATGTTTCTGTCACTACCTTTTATAGCACAACGTATTGACTTTTTCAGACGATATTTTTATTTTTATTTAAGGTTAAAAATGCTGTTTTAAAGAAATGGCAATATGCCTAATAAAATTATTCCAAATGAAATTCTGCAATCTTCATAATATGCCAAATGAAATTGTACCAAACAATCATCACTCTAAATAAACGTTATGCTAAACGAAATTATGCGGAATTTTAACTTTGCCAAAGGTAGTTATGCCAAATAAAATTCTGCCATCAAAAAAGTATGCCATTGTAAAGTCGGATATATTATTATAAACATTCGGGCAAACAATCATTCGTTTAAATATTTTTTATGCCTTTAAAATATTCGTTTAAACAAGATTATGCCAAGTGTGTTATGCCAAATAAATTTCGGAGCATCAAAATTCTGCCAGATAGAGGGAACCCCTTTACCTTAACTCGAAATAAGGTATAAAATAAAATAAAAACCGACCAAGTGCGTGCCGGACTACGCACAATGAAGGGTTCCGTAGTTGGGATGAATTTGTAGAGATCGCGGAAAGCGATAAGGCCGCCCATTGTCTATTGTTTGTTATGTATTTTTGTGGTGTACAATAAAGTATATATAAATAAATCAATTTATCCGTTCAACCGTTTTAGCGTGAAAGCGTAACAAACAAACAAACTCACTTTCACATTTGTAATATTAGTTAGGATAGCTCGAAATTCGACCATAATTCATTTAAATTTTAAGTTTGTATAGTACATAATAATTCCATGCTGCCATGTCATGATTCTCGTGTCAAACGCCCATGCGTTTTATGTAACATAATAAAAATATTACACACACTACCATTAGTGTGTGTAATATTTTTATTAAGTTACATTATTTCTAATGTAACAACGACGACGACGAACAACGACGACGACGTGTGTGTTTATTTGTAATGTGTGTGTATGTATGTTTTGTGTGTGTTGTGTGTGTATGTGTGTTATATAAAAATATTAGCTTTCCGCACTCTTTTACCCATAATTATAAACTTTAACTGTGCTAAAGTTCGCGTAATATTTGTAAAAAGGGGGTACAAAGTTTTTGCTTCACGTATTAATATATACATACTGACCAAAGAGTAGCATAGCCCATCAGTGGCCGGAGATAAAATTGACTAACGAGATTCCTCCAAGGAAAAACTTTCAGAGCTTTGCAAAATACTGTCCTATACAATCAATCTGCCTAGCTTTTTCCCGACCATGTTGGGGTCGGATTCCACTCTTACCAGATGCAGCTGAATACCAGTATTTTACATGGAGCGACTGCCCATCCTCCACAACCTAGTTACTGGGTAACACTTACCCTTTGTACTGGTTGTCAGAATGTTGGGCTTCAGGGGATGTTGACTGGAAAAAAAAAAACAATTTGTTTAGTCCGTCAGTCAGATAATAAAAAAATAATAGACAAGTATTATTTTTTTTTATTTTTTTTGATAAAACGCATGGAATTTCAGTGGGGTCTCGCTACGTCACAAGTCAATATAAAATCTACCGGCCAGTGTCGACATGCTACATTAAAACGTATTACCTATTCAATGTATCACCGTAATCTTTTGGTTACGTAAAAAAAGAAAATATACGTGTCCAATATTTTTTAATAATCTACCTATAGATTTTAAAAAAAATTGTCGACATCCCCATTCATGGAAAATGATAAGCCCTTCTATTTCATCATTCGGTCTGCAATATAAACTAGGCATTTCAAACATTCTTGTTTCCCACAAATGCAAATAAAACGTTATGAGAATGTAATATGAGAGGCAGGGAGGCTTGCAGGCGATAAATTCATCTCGGCAAGGTATTATTACATTCAGTAGACCGCCTGAAATGTCTATGCAATAGTTTTTTATAAATCATCTTTCGTGTCTACATTATTTAGGTATTTTTGTAAAAAATAAATCTTATAACTTCTATTTAATAAGTCTATATGCATATTATACTTTACATTGCTCTCGACGCTAGACTTGTCAACGCGTCGGGTCCGGGTTCGCAATAAGTTAATCGTCATCCTGAGGATGCCTCGTTGAGAGGTGAGCAACGTGTTGATTTCGTACAGGGTTCTTTATAACTCTTTAAGAACAGTTAAGCCGATTAGGTTACTAAATATACGTCGTCTATTGTATTTTTTTATACAGGGTGTCAGGGACATCGACGCGAAGCCGGTTACCATGGATTCAGTAAATGATTCTGAGCCACCCTGCGTTGAAATTTTTCGTCGGTTATTAAAGAAAAAAACAGCTGTTCCATACATTTATACCGCCTAGGTTATTATCTTTCTATGAAACACCAGATTTTTTTTTAATAACCGAGGAAAATTTTAAGGCTTAATAGGTTTGAAAAATTCTGTCTGCTCAGCAACGTTAATAACGCAATGAACGAGTCTGTACTGTTAAAATAAAAAATACTCTTTTGAAGAAAAAAGAATCATTAAAAGATAAAAGATAAAAGAATCATTGAAATCAGTTTACAATTATTGGTGAAGATATCGCTGAACATCAGACAAAACAAAACGAGCGAGCCTTACAGTGGTCTCATATGATGTAACATTTGACATCTCACCTCGGTATTAAGCAACGTTTAGGTAATATAAAAATAAAAATGCCTTTATTCTACCACAAATTAAAAGTACATCAAAATTTTCGCTTAGAAATACAAAATACAAGCGTAAAAAAACCATTCTAAAACAATGAATTACGTAAATTCAATAATAAAATAAAAAATATGTAAACATGCAGTTTACATGCTGATATTATAATAAATGTTTAACATTAAAGGGGCAGGGCCTCGTCAAGGTCGTTTCTGACAGCCGACTCTAGCACCGCGCGCGCTCATTGGTCAAATCAAATAGCGCGCGCTTCCCGGGGAAGATCTGATTTCTTGTTACACACTTCCGTCCGTTTTCACGAAACTACTCCCAGAGATTTAGATCGGAGGAAAAATGTTACACATCAAAAACATTCAGTCGAATTGAGAAACTCTTCTTTTATAAAGTCGGTTAAAAAGGCATTGGCGCATTGAGGCGCGTTGAGCGATTTTTGGTAGGGGATAAACTAATGAATTCGCGTCACCGACATGCTTGCGATGTAGTGCTGTACTATATAATATAGATGGCGCTAATACCAGTTTTATGTTTTCAGTTCTGTCGGCAGTCCCATGACTGCCTATTTTTTTTCCTAAGGTGAAGCTGTCCCACTGCTGTGCACAAGTTGCTCGTTTTCACACACACTTGACTAAGTCCAGTGGCTTTTTGACAAAATGACTCAATGAGAAGGGACAGGCAAAGCTAGACGACGACGCCATTATCGCTGGTAACTGACAACTGTTCATCTGTTTTAGGTTTTCAAGGATACTAAAGTCCGCGCCACCACTGAAGTACGGCGGAAAATTGTGGAACAACATTTTTTTTAATGCAATTTGATGCAATGATATAGACACTAGCGCTGCGTCTATCGGACGTCACCGTCACCGTCGCTGGTGTCGTTTGACAGGTAAACGACACCAGCGACGGTGCGACTCCTAGTGGGATAAATTGGAACTGTCTCTCCCATTTTAATGAAGTCTTTGTCAACGAGAACATTATAGTTTATTACTGTTTTCAATAGTTCAAGCTGTGGAAAATTAATGACGATCATTAACACCTGCAGGTCTATTTTCATCGATCAGCAAGCGTGTTCCATTGTCCAATACACGGAAACTGTCCATCATGACCCCACAATTATCAATTCACGCCAAACGCAATTACTGTCCCTCTAATTCATGAATAACCGCAACTGAATTAAAGGAACTGGCCATCATTTAATTACGAGTATATCACACTAACTACGCCCTGCGGTTTCACCGCATAGGTGTCGATCCCGTGTGAATATTGGGATATTCAAAATTCATTTATTCAAACTAGGCTGAGAATCAGCACTTTTCGAACGTCAAAATTACATAAGACAGTCCCCCAAAACGCCCACCCTTCACCATTTCCTAGTGCTTTAGCTGGGAAGAAGAAGTGGCGCAACAAACTCCCCAGCAGCACAGCTGTCTGTTCAGTTAGAGAAAAAAAAAACCTTGATTCTATACGTATACGTAAGTTTTCCTAATCATTACTTTAGGAAAACTTACAATTACACAAGATTCGAAAGCGATTGCTTTTGAATCTTGTGTAAGTGTAATCTGAATTAATGTTATAAAGAGAAAAGATTTGATTTTTTGTATGTTTAAGTTATGATGTTACGAACGTAGTATTATCAAAACCAAACTATTGTAAATATATAGTTCTTTACTCTTAGTTACAGTTTTTATTTGAGGGCAAATACGCTTTTGAATTTTGCGCAAGGAATTATGCTCGTGGCTGTACATTACAAATCGTTCAGTGCATTTTGCAAACAAGGGGCAGAAAATGACCGATTTTTTAAAGCTCCTGCTGAAATTTTGTGTTTTTTCGTTCATCTCCAGTTTTCGGGATCTGAGAATGCTTTAAAATTATGTCGTAATGACACATGTCATGACTGTCAGCTAATTAACGCAATTCCTGCTATTTATTTACGCAACACATTTTCGATTTGCAATTGAGTCAAATTGGTTTCGTTTTGACTAGAATTGCTTTCAAAAGTTGTAAATTGAAAGCAATTCTAGTCAAACGAAACCAATTTGACTCAATTGCAAATCGAAAATATGTTGCGTAATTAAATAGCTGGTAGTTGACAACCGTAGGAATACGTTAACGTGGTAATTATTAGACCTAATTCACATAACTAAACTACATAGTTAGGATAAATGACGTTGACCACAATACAGTAATAGAATGTCCTTCGCATAATTTATTACATTATTAGGTATGTAAAGAAATCTACAATTACCGTACTACCTATTTATGTAATACGGTCATTGACCTTTTTGTTTTTGGGTGGGAAATTTTCAAATAACTTCTCCCGCTCTGGGCGGAGGGCGTGTCAGACTCTTACTGGCTGCAACCCACCCGTGTTCTTCCCGCGACCCCGGCAGGCATCGGTTCTAGCAGACCCCTTCAGTTGTGCTGACATCTCTTTGAGGCGCGATTTCTCGTGGCAGCGGAGTTACACACCGGTGTTACGCCTCCTCGCGCCACTCCCAAATGTGCGTGAGGACGACCCACGCGTAGAGCCTCTGGCAGGAGGCGTTTGGACCCCCTAGATTGGGAAGGAGCCGCTTCAAGGCAGCCCCGGCCCGCTCCAGTCTGGGAGCCAAATGTCTTTAACTATCATTATATCGTAAAAGTTTAATAGGGATGATCCCTGGGTAAGAAAAAGAAGTCCGTCAGTCAGATAATAAAAAAATATTTGTCTCGTATTTTTTGCTTTATCATATTAATAAAAAAATACTTGGATAAAACGCATTAACGTTGGGGAATGGGGGCTCCCTACGTCACAAGTAAGTATTTATACTTACTTGTTTGTATCTACATACAAGTGACGTCATGCCCCATTTCAACTCAATGTATCGCCGTAATCTTTTGATTACGTAAAAAAAGAAAAAATACGTGTCCAATATTTTTTAATAATCTAATGACGGACAAAAAATACTTTTATTTATCATTCCTATAAACGTATTTAAAAAAAAAATGCAAATATTCATCATTAACATCTAAATAAATTAAAAACAAAGACTTAAAAATAAACACAGAAAGCAGGTAAAAAAAATGGCCGCCGACCCCTAACTGAATAACTCCTCCAACTAAATGTATGACGCATTTCCCGTAAGTCGGACTCTTTGCGAGGCTTTCAGACTTTCAGTGCAATGCTTCAGTGAAAGGTACGTTTTGCGCTTTTAAACTTAAAAAGCGGAGTTTCACCTGTGTGGAAATACTGGAATAGAAAAAAAGAAACGCTGCGACCGAAGCGGAATTATGCGATGACACGAAACTCGAGTAATACCGACAACAAGTTGGCGGGACTTAGGGCTGTTGAAATATCGGATTGTGACGGTTATACAATCTGCCTAGCCTTTTCCCAACTATGTTGGGGTTGGCTTCAAGTCTAACCGGATGCAGCTGAATATGAGTATTTTAAATGGAGCGTCTGAATATTTGACCTCCACAACCCAGTAATTGGGTAATACCCCTTGTTAAGACTGGTTGTCAGACTTTCAGGCTTCTGACGACCCGTAACAACTGTCAAAGCTCCACGAATGACAGCCGGGACCAGCGGCCTAACGTGCTTTCCGAGGTTTGTAGGAGTCTCGGATGTAAAGATGGTCGCCCATCCACAGACCGACTCCGGCAAGCATAACTTAACCTGATGGACCCATGCCGCTGTAATAACATAGCCACGAGCTCCTCCAGATTGTGTTGGCTATACAGGGTTAAATGAAATTTCGAAAAAACCTTCAAATAAATCTTCTAAACTACGTAACGGATTTGATGCGGTTTTCGCCATAATTTAAAGAATTTATTCCAAAAGGATTTTGTATAAAATAAATTTATATTAAACTAACATATAATAAGGAAATCTCCATGTTTTGTCCAGTCGTAAAACCCGTGTATTGAATATAGAATTAATATATTTGAATTATTTGAAATAAATGATTTGATTATTGATTTCGGGCGGGAAAACACACTATACAAAAACACACACACGCGTAATAAAACGAAACACGACTTTTCAAACAGTATTATTACAGTATCGGTCTGCTTAGATACAGTTTATATTTTTAAGTTTATTCTTGTATAAATTTCAAAAATAAGCAGCTCTATACCTACTGTTATGATTGGCTAAAGGTGAGTATAGACTAGAGCATTTTGTCGAGCATTTCTATGTTGTGTAACGTTCTTATGAATGCTCGACCCTGCATTCGAAGTCATGTTCACGGCGAGTAAGCATTTACTTGTAACATTCTTTTCTATTTTGCGTTTACTTGTAGTTGAAATGTCGGATCTCTAGGTCACGTGTGATGCGTTTGTCTTGCTCGACAATGTTACACAAATTCGCTCGCTTGTTTGCAAAATCAAGTTGTTACAAAGCGTCGAGCGTCGTGCTCATTTTTCGGTTTGGGAAAGGGTGACACAATAGTGCGGCCTTATGTTTTATTACAAGTAAATGCTCTAGCTAGTCTTTACTCAGCTTTATGGGGTCGGCACAAGGTTATAAATATTTGTTATGACTACGAAAAAAATTGATTGATGATAATCATAACACTATACCTATTCCATTCATGGTCTAGGTCAGGTAAACACGACATAGAAAAAAAAAACTTTTTAACATATTTGTTTTAGTTATGTCGATAATTGAACCTGGAATAATTCCCTTTTGTTGTCCTTAAGTACTAAATAGCCAATTAACTGCGACCAACTTGGATGTAGCACTCGCCGGCCGCTGCTGCGGCACCGCTCGCTACGCTCGCTCGGCTCGCGCGCCGTTGGTCACAGTTCTATCTACATTTTTGAGGCACGTTAGTTCTCTGCCATTCTCTGTTATTATTGTTAGAAAAAAAAAGATTATATATTTTTTTCTAACTGTACAGACAGGTGTGCTGCTGGGGAGTTTGTTGCGCCACTTCTTCTTTCCAGCTTACGCACTAGGAAGTGGTGAAGGGTGGGCGTTTTGGGGGACTGTCTTATGTAATTTTGACGTAGGAAAAATGTACTTTTGAATTTTGATTTTTGCACAATCTTTCTTTTTTTAACACCATTAGAAGGTCAATAAGTTTTTAAAGGCTTTAAGTGATCCAAACAAATACTAATTTTACCTCTTTATAATATTAGTGTTTATTAATTAATTAATTAATATTGAAGTATCGATTATTTGTATAAAATATTTATAGTAATAAATATCGGTAGCAGCCCTACAGTGACTTTATTGCGGCCATGCCATTATGATTTTAGTTCTCTGTTGAATTTCAGCTCGTCATTACGATACGGAAATCTCGGAGAAGTTGGTTTCGGTACTTCTATTTAATTATCTGTTCACTGGGGCGGGTTTCGGCACTAGATAAATAGGTACTTACTATTTAGTTTTACTAACATCTGGAATTTCTCAATAACAGCCTTTTTTTTTTTTGGGCGGAGCTAGGGTTTGTCAGACTTTTACTGACTAAAATCCACCCGTGTTCCTTCAGTTGCCTGTACGTTGCCAGGGGCCACGGTATCCCTTTCAGACTTTCCCGCGACCCCGGCAGGCATCGGTCCTAGTGGACCCCGTCAGTTGTGCCGACATCTCTTTGAGGCGCGCGTGGAACACAACGCGCCGTCGAGTCGGGCCTGGTCGTTATCGGACGGCGACCTATCCATTGCTCACCATCCGCTCAGTAAGAGTCTGGAGGCTAGATTTCTGCCCGGTTGATTGTAATAGGCTCGCTCCCTATTACATGGGATAGAAACATGATGGCGAAATGTGGGTGTACTATAGGTAAAGTCACGAGCCCTAATATGTATACACTAAGCAACTTTGAAAAGTGATTTTCTCCTACTGTATTGCTTGTTATTTAATGTTGTCACAAACATTATACTTTGGAACACATACTATTATGGAAAAGGTCTTAACACAAAGATTCAATCGTTATTCCATGAGAAAATCACTTTTGAATTGTGCAGAGTGTGTATTAGTGCTCGTGACTTTACATCTCTGCCTAACCCTTTGAAAAATACAGGCGTGATGTTATGACGTTTTGATCAAGTTTTTTGGGTGTAATTTATTTAGGTATGAGCGTTATTTCACGTCACAATAAGTTGTTATAGTACAAGTTACAATTACTGGCTACGGGGCATGTAGCCGTTTAGCTAGTTTCGAGTCAAACTGTAAACACGTTATTTTGTAAGTAGTTACATTTTCGAAAATCATTATCGAAAATGTAACTACTTACAAAATAACGTGTTTACAGTTTATTTGTGCTGTAGCTACAAAAACTTATTCGTTCCAAAAACTTAAAGTTTGCAACGTATGACGTAGGCAGGTAATCATCTATATTTTCGTTTCGCAAATAACTGTAACACAACCTAACAAAAAGTACTGTCTTGCATGAATTCACGCCATAGTATTTCAATCATTAGATGTTGTGCACAATTTCTGAGCAGTAACCTGACAAAAAGTACTAGGCATGCATGAATTCACGATAGAATTCAATCATTATGTTAGCAGCTCATAGGATTTGGATGATTTTAAAGGGTCAATATTGACTTATAGCTCTAGTCATAAACATTTCTTAACTTAGAATTGCTCTGAAATTTGTGTGTCCTTATCTGTCATTTTACCTTTTTTGATTATCAGAACGAGACAAAACAAATTTTAACTTACAGACGCTTACGCATAAACGAATAGCACTATATTTTTTTAACTCGAATTCAAACAATTTTCTTTCCAAGTGTCCCTTCCATTGTTAATCGAAGAATCAAATTAGAAATCGAAATAGAATCGAAGAATTTCGTGCATAGCGAAACTTTTTAGTGGGTAGGTATTTTACGAGTCGATCATAGCGAAACTAGAGCACAGCGAAACTAACCGATTTATGAGAAGTGGACTGACGATTAGTATCATCAATGTGATCGAAGAAACTTCATGATTTTTTCTCTATATTCAGTACCTACAGTAATAGCGCGCGGTATTATGTTCGTATTATAATCTACTGTTTGATAGTTGATCGATTTTTTCAATCGAGCACAGTATGCGAACTCTCACAAAACGTCATAGACGTAATGCACAAAAGAGAATCGTTAATGATTTAAGTGTATATGTACCTTCTCACATAGTAAGATTTAGGTATCCCAGGTATTGCGTATGTACCATCGCGGTCACGCATATCTAACCACTGAAGACAAAATCCCGTGCACACGATGTCCACATCTGTTTATCGCCTCTTTACTATTGCTACTTTGCAGCCGAGCGCTGCAAGCAGGAATAGTCTTTACGGCGTTCAGATACGCGGGTCCGCGATAGTACATGTATGTAAAGGCAGGTATTCTTTGGGATTTTCCATCGGCTAACTCTCAGGAGCCTTATGGGATGTTTCAAAAAAACAATGACACTACTAAAGGTATTATTCCGAACAACGCCGAACGCTGCAGTGCTGCCGCGACATTGCTACCACGTCACTACTGGTCCCCATACATTTTAGTTTATACGAGACTACCTTCTGCCCGCGACTTCATTTGCGTAGAAGTCGATAAAATATAGCCCATGTTACTCGCTGATAATGTATCTTTCTATAATAATAATAAATAAATTTAATGTTATAATAAATTATAAGGAACTCTTGTGTAAAATTTCAAGCTTCTAAGCCCAGTGGTTTAGGATGTGCATTGTTTAAGATTTTTTCATAATATGCAATAAATCAGTTATGGGTAAAAGCAGTGTGCATACCTACAAATAAACTCAGCATACTTACTCGTAGCCATATTTATAATGTACCTACACTAGGTAATAGAAATCGTTCATCTGTGTCAAAGCTATTCAAGGAACGTTCAAACGATATTTCGCACAAAGTTCCATATTGCATCGTATATAAAACTGGCGAGTGGTTATTTTAGTATCCAATAACTTCCAAAGTATGTTTTCAATGTTAAAGATCGTTCCGCTAGTTTGCAGTTTTAACGTTTCAAGTGTTTAGTTTAGTGGTTACTATTCGTAGTTTATTAGATTGTGTACAGTATAAAGTCAGCCTCAAAAAGATGTATACCTATTGACAAGAATTCTGCAATTTGTGTTCGATAAATTATTACTGTATCAATGTGTAGCTACAAGTAAGTATCCAATTTATAATATGTTTTGTGGCTTCACATTGATACAATATTATGGAACAAAGAATATTAAATGAATTCTTGTCGATGTATACATCTTTTTGAGGCTAGCTGTATAAAAGAGGTAAGTGGGCAGGCTAATTAAAACTATTTAGAGGTATGAGGAACAGGGTAAAGTTAACTCATCCTCTATAGAAAAGGGAGGATCCTCTGACCAGACAGATAACTGCCCAACGATTGATGTTGGAAAGTTATATATATGTCGATGGCGCGACAAACTCTGTTATCGCGATGCAGGATTTGTGTGACGTCAAGTCTTTGATGCGTATTTCGCATGTGATGTAGATGCCCACAACTACTTTTTGAAAGAAGAAACTGCATCGTTGGTCTTGTGCTGCAAAAGAGTCTGCAAGCTCACTACAACGTTACACCCCGATTCAAACTTAATGGCGGCTCGGAACATCCCGGGTGTTACCATTGTGTGGATCGCCCGGAGGACACGGTGGAGCATACGGTGGAGGTCTGCCCGGCTTGGGCGGGGCACCGCCGTGTCCTCACGGAGGCGATCGGCAGCGGCGATCTCTCGCGTCCGGCCCTGGTTCAGGCCATGGTCCGGAGCGAGAGTGCATGGGAAGCCGTCACTTCCTTCTGCGAAGCAGTAATGCTCGCGAAGGAGGAGGCGGAGCGCGCGAGGGAAATGCAAGATGCGCGCCCTCGCGCCCCTAGTCGCCGCAGGAGACGCCCCGGGCGTCGGGAGTCGCGAGCCGACTTCCGGCCACCGTAGGCGCGGGCTTGCGGACGGTGGGCAATGGGTAGCTCGCCGTCCGATTAGGACCAGGCCCGGGTCGACGGCGCGTTGTGTTCCACGCGCGCCTCAAAGAGATGTCAGCACCAACTGACGGGGTCCGTAAGGGCCAATGCCTGCCAGGGTTGCGAGTTGGTCCGAAAGGGATATCGCGGCCCCGGCACACAGGCAACGGAAGGAACACGGGTGGGTTTTAGTCAGTAAAAGTCTGACACTCCCTCTCGCTCCGCCCAGAGCGGGAGGAGTCATTTGATGATTTCCCACCCAAAAAAAAAAAAAAAAATGGCGGCTCGGAACATGAGGCGAGTCGCTGCGCAGTAACTAATTCATATGTCAGCGGGGGTGAGGGGTGGGGTACTGCGCAGCAAGTAGCGCACTTCCGAGTCGTCATTAAGTTTGAATCGAACTGTACTGTTTAGGAAGAAACCGGTTCATTTCTCCTGCGTTCGAAAACGCGACTGTTGAGAGCCGGATCCTGAGTTCTTTAGATTATTTGGATTTATCGGAATTAGTTACAGAATGAAAGAATTCTCAGTAGCAGCCCAATGTCTGATTATTTGCGCCCGGTAGTAGAAAAAGGGTAACATCCTTTATCGTTGGACTTATGACGTAACTGGCGAAATATCGACACATTTCAGTTTGCCGTGGTCTAAACTCCCCGTCACGAGAAGCCATAAATTTTGTAAACAAAGAACTTCTACTAAGTTAAAGCGCTATCGACATTAGACTACACCGCTTTATATCGCTAAAATATAACCCGAAAAGTGAATTTGCTCGTTAGTTTCGTATTACACGTATGTTACCTTGAGTTGATTAAATTTGGGATTATTTGTTGTTGATTGAATTGTCGCAACGTAACTTAGTAGAAGTTCTTTATTTACAAAAGTTATAGCTTCTCGTGACGCGGACTTTAAACTAGATTATATTAGTTTACGAATTGAGTCATCATCATCATTATCATTACAGCCTAAAAACGTTCACTTATGACATATGTTATATACCTCTCCCAAGTGTCACCACATCGCCTGATTCTGTGCTTCTCGCATCCAGTGGATTCCTGTGGCATTCACAAGGTCATCGAATTGAGTAAAAGACATTAATAATTAATTACACATCCTGTTATTTCCGTTTTCCTCCCGCGGTGTATTGATTACATCCCACTAGTGGGTAATACTTTTCTCGTGCTCAGCACTTTCGTGGCATTTCGACTTGTTGCAATGTTAGGTTTTCGTGAAAAATGCTAGTGGTGTACGTCGTTAGTTAACGTCTTTATTACCGCCATTTATTTGTTGAAAAGATTCTGTTAGGTACCTACTGCAATTTTCTCGACGCTGTAATGCTTTGAGAGTTTCTTAGTTTACGCTAATTTTATTTAACTTTTGAGTTGCGGAACTACTGCATTCAAAGCCAAATTTTATTTTTCAAGTCCATTAAAGCCTTTTTTATAATTAACATGATTGGAAATAGAATTCTAGGCACTCGTTTCGCATGGAGAAAAATGGGCAATAAACTCCATAGTTACTCTTTTATACGATAATAATAATTAAATGTGAAGACGATAGGTACACACGACTACATATCAAACTATACATTTCCAGTATAAGCTGACCTCTTATTGTATAAAAATCCTTTGCAATGCGAGATCAGATTATACTGGAAATGTATAGCTTGATAAATAACCGTGTAGGCCTATTTGGCGCAGCCGCGAGGCACACTTTCCTGTTAATTTATTAATTTACACTTTTTATTTGTTTCCTGTTTTTACTTGTGTTATAATAATGGTGTGTTGTGTGCCTTATTGTCTGTGCAAAATAATGTATTTTCTTTCTTTCAAGTGTGTGTTGATAAAACCTGTTTTATCGTGTTGAGTTATCAATAACCATCACGTTTGTGAAGCTTACACAAAAAACTTATTTATAAACAGATATTTTAAGGGACTACACTATCGGCGGTTGATGACCACAAAAAAAACCTCGATTTAATTTCTTTTTTGTTTTATCATAGTCGATACCCACCACGTCTGCTCAGTTTCGCTAAGTAATTAATTAAATTAGATCCTGTATAATTGTAAGTTCTAAATGAAAAAAGTTAATTTCACATAGTTAATTGATTCAGGCGTGACCTTGCAGAAATCCATTATAAAAAAAAGGTGTTTATTGGTACCAGAAAATCATTTACTTACAATATTATTAATTCTAGATAAAAAGGTACATTAGTCACAGGAGTTGGTGATATTGGTTCCCAAACTAAGCTATCGTTATATATATATATGTATACGAATTTTATAAGATGCTACAGTTACTTTAGATGAAAATAAAAATAAAATGTTGCCAGTTTCGTCGTTTTTAAATGAAATTATTGACGTTTGAAGTTTCGGCAACGAAAAATTCAGAAAAAAAATAAATAAAAAACATTAAAAAGAATTCTTGTGGCCTGGGTCTTGTTATTGGGCCTAAAAATGTTGTAGACGGCCCCACGGATCCGCCATTTTCGTATGTTTAACCTTCTGCCGAACACCCTGTATATTATATATATGTAGTCTTTAGGAATAGTTAAGCGGAATAAGTTACTAAATATAATTCTACTTCTATTGTATTTTTTAATTTCACATAATGATGGCTAGACTGTTGCCATTACATTATATTGTTCCATTTCCACATTAAAGCTAGTTCACACTAACATAAAGGTCGTTGACATGCGACGCTGGTATGATCAACTACACTTGAACTATGAAACTCGACCTTAATGCTACGAAATAAAAGCGATATCAATCCCAAATAAAACGACAATTTAGCAAGTGATGTCAGTATAAACAGTCCGTGTTTCGCCTTCATTATAATGAAAATAATCTCATTTGTGTCTAATACTTTATTTTTCATATTTTGATCAAAGTTACGAAACTTTTCTTTGTAATATTTACAAAAAAATAAACAACTTTTTTTTTGTATTTTCTATCGCCAAACTTTGGAAGTAATTTACATACAGTTTTCTAAGTCTTGGAAACTTTATTAAGCTTTCTTAAAAGAAGAGCTTTCACTTCATTTTCCAATTTGTATGATAGACTAGCATCGCCCCGCGTTTACACCCGCATAATTCTCGATCCCGTGAGAATATCGGGATAAAAAGTATTCCATGTCTTAATCCAGGTTATAAACTATCCGTGTGACAAATTTTATCAAAATCCATTCAGTAGTTTTTGCGTGAAAGAGTAACAAACATCCATCCCTCCTCACAAAATTTCGCGTTTAATTAGTAGAATAAAATAGGTAGGTACCTACTGTGTTTAACCATCAATACTGTTCCACAAATAGACCCTTTAAAAGCAACATCAATCAATTAACTTACCTGTCAGAGCTTCTACAGCATCCTTTTCAAACATTATATAATATTTCAATAATTTCAAATGAGGTCAATATCGTACTCTTGTCCAGGGACTTTAGTTTCACATACTCGTAAATAAAACATGTTTCAGAACAATTTCAAAAGATGTGGGTCCAAATTCAACCATAACAATTAAATAGTCATACACAATTGAAATTAGGCACATTTATTGCTTTTCCTTTATGGACACTATGACACCAGTCTTGTCAATTTGAGTTTATTTTGTGCATATTTATTTATAGCAATAAATTTATGTTAAATGTTTGCATGAGGTTTTTATTTATAGCAGTAGATTTATGTTAAATGTTTGCATGAGGTTTTTATTTATAGCAGTAGATTTATGTTAAATGTTTGCATGAGGTTTTTATTTATAGCAGTAGATTTATGTTAAATGTTTGCATGAGGTTTTTATTTATAGCAGTAGATTTATGTTAAATGTTTGCATGAGGTTTTTATTTATAGCAGTAGATTTATGTTAAATGTTTGCATGAGGTTTTTATTTATAGCAGTAGATTTATGTTAAATGTTTGCATGAGGTTTTTTAGCTAAATGTTGCTGGCTTGCTGCGCGCTTTGGTGTTTACTGTAAGTGCAGCAAGCAATTGTTATATAAATAAATAAATAGGTGCTCGCAAGAAAAGTCTGCGCGCGGCTGAAATCAGAACTAATAAGTATACTGCCATCTTGTCGTTTATGTAAGGTCAAATTAAGTACAGAGTTATTTAATTAATTAATATAAGATTAATTGTTTACATACTCGTAGAGTAAATATTTTAAACATTACAGTATATAATTAAGCACGCCAGCGTCACCAGTCGCGCGCTGACTTATCTTGCGCGCACTTTAGTGCCTTTTGCCGGTCCCGGTTGCCGGGTAGCCGAAGACGGGTGCCCGGCGGCTTAGTTTATTGGCATTCACGTTGTTTATCACGGCGTAATATAACGTGTATACCCATACACTTAGCCGCCGGGTACCCGGCATCGGCTACCCGGCAACCGGGAAGTATGAAAAAGAACTTAGACGGGTGTCGTGGATTTTGTATAAAACAAGAGACAAACAATCTATTATATGGATCTCACTATCAGCATTTGCAACCTCAAAAACCATGAAATTGACACCCATACTACATCATAATCTATTTTCGTCTAAATATCCTACAAGTCACAGCAATTACAAACATTACTAAGCATAATATGTAAATTCCTCGACAGAAACCTTAAACAATCTCACATATTTTTACTTAGATTAAACAAAACTCGGTAAATATTGGCGTGACACGCAAATTAAGCAGTTCATAGCTTCAACAAGGTCAAGAATGAACTAGTATGATTCATGTTCATATTTTAGTACAACCACAGTATAAAAAAAGTAACAGTATTATGTCACGGCATTGACCTTGAAATAATTACCTACAGCCGCTCTCGGTAGATAAACCTTCCGCGTCCGTGCATAACTGCCGCGCACTCTGAGATTTCGAAGCGCGTCGTTTCGGCCGTTTTCTATGAAGACATAATACTGCTATTTATTTGTACTGTGGTACAACTGAGGTATTTGAACGGTCTGTTGCGTACTCCATTTTCCGTTCCTCATGAAGACTACTACAGCAGGTTAAGAAAATAATATATCATCATAACATCACGCCTGACTTCCTCGAAGGGTTGGGCTGAGGTGTACCTTAGAACACCCACATTTCGCCAGTTATATTTAAGTCCCATATAATAGGAGGGGGGGGGGGGGGGCTATTGCCATCAACCGGGCACAAATCCAGACGCTGGACTGAGAAATTTCTGATGGAAAAACTCAATAAAAAAAAAATCGTACCCAGTACCTCATGCTCATCAGTAACGCTTGCGACCACTGGACCAACGAGGTAATAATCATAATCTGTAGGTACTATGTATTGATAATTTTATGTTAGTATCCAATAATAATAATAATAATATGTTAAGAAAAAATTGTAACTCTACGCGTTTATTACGAAAATGTAACTTGTTTGTAGACGCCTTGGGTTGACCTGTTAAGTCTACAAAAGTTTAATAAATAAATAAATTGGCATTGGTGATAGCACTTACTTTATCTTTGGGAATTGTATAGAGCGCCGCTGGCGGCATTCTATCCCTATCGGATAAAGTGCCGCTATTTGCGGCATAATAAAAAAAAAAAATAATAAAAATAAAAAATAAATAGGCAATAAAAATAATAATAATAATAATAATTGGTAATAGGCATAATAAATAAATATACTTACTTACTTACTTACTTACTAATACTGGTGCTGCCTCAGCCCGGCTAAAGTGCCGTAAGTATTGCATTGTCACTGAGTCACTGTCACTTGTTATTTTGTTTGATTGTTGATTTTAGTTCGCCACCCTTTGTATTGATTTATAGTATTTGTTTTAGATAATTATATCAAAAGTCACTACAATAACTGAATTTATAAAAAATTAAGTAGCAAATGAAAATGGCTCAAAGGTAGGTTACGTTAGGTTAGAACAGTGACCACAACGGCCAGGGTCCGTTTAGGCACAAGAGAATTTAATGTTTTGGGAATGTGGTGTTTTACAGCGAACTAATTTCAACAATCAAACAAAATAACAAGTGATAGTGACTCAGTGACAGTGACAATGACAATGGAATGCTTACGGCACTTTAGCCGAGCCGAAACAGCGCCAATATTATGCCGCTAGCGGCAGTTTATCCGATAGGGATAGAGTGCCACTCGCGGCACTCTATACACTGTCTTGATCTTTATCAAACACGCGTTAACTACCAATCTATACTAACATGTAATCTCTTGGATGTCTTCAACTTGGACTTTTTATCTTATTCAATAACTTCACCTAAGATTAGTAAACTCAGTTTAATATGTTTGTTAAGGTAAGTTAGCCTACGAACTTGTTATTTTTTCAGGTTGTGCACAATTAGAATAGGATCTTATTGTATGCACTTTATAATATTATGTGAATAATAAAAGCTTTTAAAATCAATAACTTGATAATGGTGGAGGTATACCATTTCTGACGGGCAGTGATATCCTTGTGGTGTGACCGTCAGACTGCCAAGTCATAGGTCTCGAGTTCAAACCCAAGGCACGCACCTCTGACTTTTAGGATTCACGTGCGTATTGTATAATTATCACTTGCTTCAAAACGGTGAAGGAAAACATCGTCAGGAAACCGGCATGCCTGAGAGATATTTCTCGACGGCATGTCAAGCTAAGTCAGAGGCCCATGGGCAGCTTTAAAACTCTTACACCAAGTTAGTCACTAACCACACGAAAAGTAGTAGACCGTTTACTACTGACAAAATTGGTCAGAAATTAAAGTGAAGTTAAGTGAAAAAAAAATAAGCTAAATAGACTTGGTAATAATTATTTACAATATTTCAATAGAAAAAACACATTAAACGTGATTTATTCATTTGTTTATCCTTTTTTTTACATTTATAATTTATAGTGAATGTAGTGCAACTATAAGTTATAGTGTTGTTATTTAAACTTACATTCAAACTGACTCTCAGGGTTTGTGACAAACTACGCGGAGCTTTTAAGTATCTGTCACTTATCATCGTCTAGAGTTTTGGATAAAACTTGAATAATGCCCAAATTATGGTAATTTACGCAAATGATGGCTGAACACACCATCATAAAGTAGAAGTTCCAGTTCGTGGGATATCTGTAGAGTTCATAGATCGCGCGTCACTTAAAATATTAGCGAATAGCGAAACATCATGTTGGAAAAGAGGTCGAAGTTAATTGATTATAATATCTACTCAACTGCATCATCACCTGTCTTCTTCAATAGTATCAATGACCCGTCATTTTTATCAGGGTATTTTGCTACCCAGCCTATAAGGTGACAGTACCTTCTCAGTACTCATCCCATTCCCATTTCTTCCCGTGGGTGTCGTAAAAGGCGACTAAGGGACTCACTAGAGTATGAGCAGCAGCATTCTCTATGTATTTTAACACCATACTGCGATCGCCAACTCGCCTGCCAAGCGTGGCGATTATGGCAAACCCCTCCATTTGGGGGCCTACGTCCAGCAGTGGATATCTTTTTGGCTGAAATGATGATGATGATGATGCCCTTCTCAGCGGTCTCTGGCACAAACGGTAGTCAGTTTTTTAACCCTTTTAAAAACATCTATTTATTTAGTCTAAGGCTTTTGCACTGGCGAAGCATTCACAACAAAACATGTTGAAATCTCGAGTTCCTGTCACACATTGTATGGAACATTGACAGAAAATAGAGAATTCAACTAGTTTTGTTGTGAATGATTCGCCAGTGCTAACGCACAGTAAGGCTTTACGGTTTTTTATAGAAAAACGCGTTTTAACTTAATAACGGTTTTCATTGAGACTAGTCTTTCAGACCAGTCTCCAGTACTTAAAGAAATACAATTATTTATCATTCGGTAAACTCGTCGAGTCCCTTTCGATATTTTTTTAAGATGGACCCTCTGACCAACTTTGTATCATGTCACAGAACAGCATTGTACTATGTCGACAGTAATTCTAGAAATAAACATAATGGCTAGAAGTCGGCATTGCGGTATACCTCGCTGACTTATAGTCCGATATTTGTAGTTCAAGTGCAATGGGCTGCGAGTGCTATTAATACTGGTGCTACTTTACGTTTGTGGGTGGGTTAAATGTAAATAGATGTTGTATATTTTATTGGTGGAATTTTTGATGTTGCAGTTTCCTGTGTAAATACCGATTCTGATAGGAAGTAGGTTGGTTTATTTTTGTATGCTATGAGTGTTTTAGAAAAGCATTATGCTTCTTTAATATTTTTTTATATCCGTAAACAATTTAACTTCTATCACCATACCTCACGAGAGGTCCTACTGACAAGCGTGGTGATTGCTACACTCTCTAAGATTGTTGTGGTCGCAGGCCTCCTTTTGATCACTTTGTTTTATAAGCGCAATGATGGCATGTCTCCTATAGCCTTATCAGGCATCACATTTATTTTTCACGTCATAATTGATAAGATCATGTCCTAATCATTTCAGGTGTCGAAGTTAAATTCGTATTCAGACGAACACGAATTGTGACGTCGACCTATATATCACCTATATATTTATCACTACGTCTTAGTACGAGTACAATGGATGGAAGGATACATCATTCTGCCTAGCCTTTTCCCAACTATGGGTCGGGTTCCAGGCTAACCGGATGCAGCTGAATACCACTATTTTACATGGAGCGACTGCCTATCTGACCTACACAATTCAGTAACTATAGGTAACACGATACCATTTGCTAAGACTGGTTGTCAGACTTTTGGGCTTCTGACTTCCTATATCTAAAAATTGTAAAAGATCTACAAATGACAGCCGGGAACATCGGCTTAGCGTGCTTTCCGAGGCACGAGGGGTCTCGATATGTAATGGATGGTCAGTCATCAACCGATTGCGGCGAACGTAGCCTAGGTAACCTTCGATCGACCCGTGCGGCTGTTATTATTTAGTCACGAGCCCCTTGATGAAAGAATACATATCCTATACTATTACTCGTAAATGGGCAATATTTGTTTAAATATATATAACTAGCTGACCCGGCGAACTTTGTTCCGCAATCAATCAAATATAAAAAAAAGACCCTACCCTACCTACCCTACCTACCCTACTTACCCTACCTACCCTACCTACCCTACCTGCCGTTCTTGAGTTATAAATAGTGTAACTAACACGACTTTCTTTTATATATATATAGATATGTAATCACGTTCTCAAAAACGGCTCTAACGATTTCGAGGAAAGTTGCAATATAGGGGTTTACGGGGGTGAAAAATTGATCTAGCTAGGTCTCATATCTGGGAAAATTCGTTTTTGCCGTATTTTCACCCGAGCAGAGCTCGGTCGCCATAAGTTTAGAACAAGATGGCTACCTTCGAATAATGACATGTCAGCATGGAATGATTAAGTACCTACTCTCATGGCAGCATGGAATTAGTAAGTACCTAATATCATGGCAGCATGGAATTAGTAAGTACCTACTATCCTGGCAGCATGGAATTAGTCTGTACTATACATGGAATTAGTTCTTATTCTCTTTTTTCACCAGAGCAGAGCCCGGTCGCCCAGGCACTGTATTTCTAATCAATGTCCATCTCCCCATTCCCACCAAAACAACTCGTCATTATTCATTGTTCTGCTATCAGTGACGTTATCAGTCGTGAAATGAAGGAAAGTCTGTTTAGGGGTCAGCACTTCTGCATCGGGTCATGACATGTATAGATAAGCTATCAGTGTCACATGACTCTGTGTCAGCTTATTGTTGCTGTTTTATCATTGTGTATGTGTATTTATGGCCAAATACAGAGTGTTTTTTTTTAACCAGAACCGAATGGGGAATTACCAACCCAAAAGATTGTATAAGTATATCGGAAAGCTGTCTTAAGATCATAAGGTCTTTTTCATGAAAACTGTTTTGGCATACCTACTTATAATTTGTAAGGTAAAGTGCGAGTTGTCAATAAAAATAAATGCTCGGTATACTCCAAGGTTGAGTATCGAGCATTGAAATAACCTTATTTCGATTGGATAAGTATTAACTTCAATTGATAAATTTAAAATCCTCTACCGTCCCGTCCGCCGGTCTGCGCAAGCCTTAAGTGTCCTTTTGTTTTTGTATATATTTGTATTGTTAGTAGTCATTTTATTTATTTTCTGGTAAGTGTAATAAGTGTATATAAGAATTTTAATGTAAACTGAAAACTTACATAAATATTTAAATTATCAGTGACACAAATTCCGAAACAAAATTTCATAAACGTAACAGAAATTACAGCATCTAAATGCATTTCAAAATAATTCCTTTGAGTATTTTAGCGTAACATTCCCATGTTTAATATTTACAAAGCGCTAGAACTGTTAGTGCTATTTAAAGCCCGTATCGCGAATATCAACGATAGAAACATGTTCTATATTCCTGTTGTACTCGTAACTACAGAGACTAATATATTAGTTCTTGGAAATGTAAGCAATTTAGAATTCAAAGCAGGTAAATGGCAATTTTTTTGACAACTGACAAGTTCTATCAAATAATTTAATTATGGCGATAAATTAAACTAAATTGGGAAAAAGAACTTAACAACTAAGATTTAGTACGCAAGGAATGATTTTTATAAAGAAAGAAAACGAAGTAATTACTTGTTATTTCGGATAGAGGAAGCATTAGTCCAATCAGTGAGATTGAGAAAATGTAGGCCTACTTGCACTACCAGAAACTTTAAAACATCAGCCTGTCTCTGGCATCTTCAAACGATTGACAGCTAAATGGAACGATATTTTAAATAAATTTAGCGCTAAATGGATTTAATAATTTGTTGTGCAAGCGGGAATGCTAAGTTTTTACACATAACATCAATCACTCCTTGTATCCCCGAAGGGTTAGGCAGTGATGTACCTATAGTACACCAACATTTCGCTAGTTATGTTTAAGTCCCATGTAATAGGGGGCGAGCCTATTGCCATCAACCGGGCACAGATCCAGACTCCCGGCTACTGAGAAGTTCCAGATAGAAAAACCCAATAACACTTTACCCGACCTTGAGAATCTAACCCAGGACTTCATGCTCAACAATAGCACTTGCCACCACTAGAATACGAAGGCAGTTTAAGTTATTATTTAGTTAGATGCTAAGTTATTATTCTAGCATTGTCTCTTAGTCTAAGCAAGGTTTAGTCACTCCAGCTGTTGCCAAGTCGGATCAAAACAGTTTGCATATTACGGTCCGCTTTTCGCCCTAATTCATTACAACAAAATCCACCGAAACTTTCCTAAAACGACCCAACATTGAACAAACAAAAACCTTTTCAAATACATCCAGCTTAAGACCACGCTCAGACGCGCAGACACCTAAAACCTTTCATTTTAACAACACAAATATTATCAAAGGTACCTGTAAGAATGTTTTGATAAAGGTCTGTTTAGACGGACTACTCCACGACTACACCTTAGAGACAAAAATGTCCGCTGGCAGTGGCTTTGTGATGGTATCTACAACTGCCTGAAGTTCACTGTTACTATTATTAACACTTCAAGTCCCACATACCGCAGTGTCTCAAGACGAAAGTTTTGGCCAGTGCGTGTTGCCAGTGATGACCTATGGCACTGAAACGTGGTCGCTCACAATAATCCTTATCAGAAGGCTAAAAGTCACCCAAAGGGCAATGGAGAGGGCTATGCTTGGAGTTTCCCTACGTGATCGAGTCAGAAATGAAGAGATCCGCAGGGGAACCAAGGTAACCGACATAGCTTGAAGAATTGCCATACTTAAGTGGCAATGAGCAGGGCACATTGCTCGCAGAACAGATGGCCAATGGGGCCGAAAGGTTCTGCGAGCCAATCACACCAATCAAACACCACCAACAACAATATTGAAATCGAAGTCACTAAATTAGTTGGTTTTTGTTTAAATTAATAAATGGGCTTGCTCTTGACCTCAATCTCACGTAGTGGAAAGCGATGTAGGAGAATACTACGAATATACCTAGAATATGCCTGTTTACTTCTGCGATCTAGTCACAACAACAATTACATTCAACCGTTTGCGTGTGAGTATCTTGAGTGGTCGCGATGTCGTTTGGCCACACGTTCGCGACAGTCGTTACAAGCGACTACAACAAGCCGTAGGTGTTAATGGAACTGTAGTTCAGTTGTGGCACGTTACCTTTACGATCACACGAGATCACGCCACCCTACACAAAAAATCTCGCGCTTGCGTCATAATCCCTAGCCAGACGGGCGCGCGAGCGCTCCCCTAGCTTATACTCGTAGTATCCCCTCTGATTGTCTAAATAAAAGAGTACCTACCAAAAAACTGGTCTCGGGCCGGTTATAAACTGGGGGAGTATGTACTTACTTAGTTTAAAGTCTTCTAGTGAACATACACGTGTTTTTAGCAAAGATAATTTATTTTGTCACTCTTGGTGACTAGCTTCTGGTGAAATGCATTGGGATTAAAACTATAACATTAATCATGGACCAATATTGGTCATATAAGCCACACAAGCTCAATCAATCTGCCTAGCCTTTTCCCAACTATGTTGGGGTCGGCTTCCAGTCTAACCGGATGCAGCTGAATAACAGTATTTTTCATGGAGCAACTGCCTATCTGACCTCCACAACCCAGTAACTGGGTAATACGATACCCCTTGGTAAGACTGGTGTCAGACATTCGGGCTTCTGGCGACTCGTAACGACTGTCAAAGATCTACGAATGACAGTCGGGACCAACGGCTTAACGTGCTTTCCGAGGCACGGAGGATTCTCGGTATGTAAAGATGGTCACCCATCCACTGACCAACCCCGGCAAGCGTAGCTTAACCTGATGGATCGACCAGTGCGGCTGTGGTTACTTAGCCCCGAGCTCCTCCTATAAGCCACACAAGCTCAAAGGCTTAAAAAAAAAAAAACTAAGTAACTATAAAACCCATATCAGACGCTTGAAGTTTTGTTTTTTTTTTCCTTTCATTCGACATTAGCTTTCTGATAAGATAACGGCTTAAAACCAATTTCTTGTAGTTGGGCAGTTTTTTGATTCCCAAAAATAGTCACGATTCGACCTTAGTATCTAATCAGAGGTGAGGCGGCTCACACTAATCTGACTCTCTCCACTGACTAAATTCCTAGCTCAGTACATACTACAATAGAATTTTTATTGTATTTTTATTAACATTGTTCATATATTTAATATTAGTTGCGCCCCGCGGTTTCACCCGTATACGACTCGATACCGTGGGAATATCGGAATAAAAAGTATCCTATGTCTTAACCTAGGTCATGGTGTACCAATGAGCTAAATATCATCTAAATTTATCCAGCCGTTTTAGCATGTAAGTTTTAGTTTAGTAACAAAAAAACTCACTCTCGTAATATTCATTCATTCATTCGTCACTTTAATAATATTAAAGTTTGGATTTTCCCAACCGAAACAATGGAACAGGCAAAATAAGGATTTTCTATACAAAAGCTAGATACAATATAAGAAGAATGAAGGTATTACTAACCTTTATAAAAGGTCTTACAGGATTTTTTCTCCGTCGGAACGTGAACTATTCTTTTGTAGTTAGTACAGTCGACCTAATTCCTTAAGGCGAAGCGCCAGAGTAGACCGCGAAATTCAAATTTTCTTAAGTTTTTTTGTAATTTGCAGGTCAGTATTATGTTGATTAAATCAAACTCAAACTCAAACTCAAAGCATTTATTTCAATTAAACCATTTACAGGCACTTTTGAATTGTCAAGGAATCGATCAGTCTACACAGTCAGTCCAGTCAGTACAGTCTAAATACGATTCGTGTTCGTAACAAATATGTACACACATAACATATCATTACGCCTGTATTCCCCGAGACGTCAGCCAGAGGAGTACCAATAGTACACCCACATTTCGCCAGTTATGTAACGTTTAAGTCCTATGTAATAGGGGCGAGCCTATTGCCATCAATCGGGAACAAGTCCAGATTTCGGGCTGCTACTGAGAAATTCCAAATGTAAAAAACTCAATAACACTTTGCCCGACCCGGGAATCAAACCCAGGACCTCATGCTCAACAATAGCGCTTGCCACCACTATAAAACGAAGGCAGTTATTTAGTTAGATGGTAAGTTATTAAAAGTTAACAGTTAACAAATAAGTATTTACAAAATTATAATCATTAGAATCATTAATAACCTTCCCTCTCTAAGTTAGAATTGGCCTCTTATGTCATGATTTCATAAGTCATTCAATTGGGTAATTTGAAGTTGACCTGCAACTTGCAAAAAACTTGAGAAAATTTGAATTTCGCGAGCCTAGCGCATTCCCCTTAACGGGCTAAGCTAAAGAAAGATTCTTTGTTAAAATGATATCATAATTAAAATTGTACAGGAGTATTATTTCTTGAGAGCAGTTTATATAACTATGAGAGCAGTGGAACTAATTTAACTTGGGGAAACAGAAATATTTCTGTAATTTCCGGTAAAATAATTTTGGATAGGTACTGTCGAGCTCGTAATTGGTCTACCATTTTGGACTACAATTCCCAGTCAGTTGAAACTTTACTGCGAGGCTGAGAGCGAAATTCATCAATGAAACTGAACGCGATCAGAGGGGCAATTCCCGTAATTTTTAAGAACGTTCGCATTCTAATCTCATTCAATCTGTCAAAAATACAATCAATTTACCATTTAGGACAAGTTTGACGGATTGCGACTTGAATGTGAACGTTTTTTAAGTATGAGAATTGGCCTTCAGCACATGAACCACGTTTAAGAGCTGTCAGTGTCATTATTTTCTGTGGAATATTGACACTACGACAGCTCTTGATCGCGTGTTGATCGCGTTCAGTTTTGTTGGTGAAATTCGCACTTAGGTTCAAACTATCTTACTGTCACACAGACAAAAGACCTTGTCGTTTTATGACGCGCAAGTATCATTCAACCTTAGGGTGACAAAGTAATTACGAGATCAACTGTACTTGTTTCATGCCCTTTTAAAAAACGGCGGGTAGTCATCGAAATAGTAATACATAGGAATCCTAACCAATTTAATAAATGCGAAAGTGAGTTTGTTTGTATTGTTACGCTTTCACGCTTCTTCTTTTCGTGTGGTTAGTGACTAATCTGGTGTCAGAGTTTTAAAACCGCCGCTGGGCCTCTGGCTTGACTTCACATGCCGTCGAGAAATATCTCTCAGGCATGCCGGTTTCCTCACGATGTTTTCCTTCTCCGTTTTTGAAGCAAGTGATGATTATACAACACGCACATGAATCCGAAAAGTCAGAGGTGCATGCCTTGGGTTCGAATTCGAGACCTATGACTTGGCTGACGGTCACACCACTAGGCTATCACTGTTTTTTTGCTTTCACGCTAAAACGGCTGAACGAATTTAGATGAAATTTGGCACATGGATAAACCATGACCTAGGATACTTTTATCCCGCTAGTACGTTCCCGTGGGATAATTTTCAACATGCACGAGGGTGAAACCGCTGGCAAAAGTTAGTTTTACGAGTAGTAATAAAAAACATGGCCGCAAAATCTGCGGCCATTACTTTTTATAAATAAAATAAAAAACTATGTAGTATGCAGTCATGGAACTTGAATATTAACTTGGCAGTTCGGTTACCTTTATGGCTTCTTTAAATTACTTGAGAAAACTTCTTCGGTTCCTCGCAATTATTTTATAAACAACTCTTCATCACTTTATGATGTCTTTGCTTTGGTTTAGAATGGCTATGTTTTTTTTTTTTACTTGAACCACATTATGAATACATGAAATGAATCACTGCATATTTTAGGTATGAAGCTACAATTAAGTAGATGCGCAGCGGGCTCGACTTGTCGAATTCAGTGAGCGTAACGTAGTCAGAAGATATAAGAGTAAAGTCTCGTACAGACTGGCGCGACGCGACGGTGCGATGCGACACCGGTAATTGTTTTACCGTGAAGTTTTCTTAGAAATTGTGTTGCTAGAGTCGCGTCGCGCTGTCGCATCGCGCCTTTTTGCACGAGGCTTTACGTGATAGAAAGAGAGGCAACTTCTAGGTGACTATAACTGTGGGTAATTATCGCTGTGCGACCTGAGTTGCACTTTATTGTGTCGTAGCAAGAGTCGCTTTTTATTAAATGATTTTGCGGAGTGACCCATCTGTACTGATCTGTGCCTGTACTGTCCCATTGCTGAGCAAATGTCTCCTCCCACACTTTACCGTTTAGCTTTGTCTGCTGTCTTTTCAAGCCTTTTACAAACAGTCAAGAATTAGTCTGGGTCGTCGCGCCAGCGTGTCTTGGGCCTGCCTCGGTGACGACACCCATCTTCAATCCATGCCACCACTGCGTGACGACCCTGGCCCATCTGTCCTGATGCATCCCGTAAGTGTGACCCGCCCGTCCTATATCAGCCTCGCGGTCTTATCGCCGACATCGGCTAGATAGATTCTAGCCGATGTCGGCGACGATTTGGGGTCATCTTCAGAGTGAATCTCGCCAAGAGGAAAAGTATAATTATCGATTCAATCAATCTGCCTAGCCTTTTCCCAACTATGTGGGTCGGCTTTCAGTCTAACCGGATGCAGCTGAATACCAGTATTTGACATGGAACGACTGCCTATCTGACCTCCACAACCCAGAAACTAGGTAATACAACACCCCTTGGTAATACTGGTGTCAGACTTTCAGGCTTCTGGCGACTCGTAACGAATGTCCAAGATCCTCGAAGGACAGGCGAGACCCATTGGTCCTTCGTGCCTCAAAAAGCACGTTAAAGTTCGTTGGTTTAGTGGTCGCACGCACTACTGCTGCGCGTGAGGGCTCCTGGGTTCAAGGGTCGGGCAAAGTGTTATGGTGTTTTTCCATCAGCAGCAACCTGGAGTCTGGATTTGTGCCCGGTTGATAGCAATAGGCTCGACCACTATTACATGGGACTCAAACATAACTGGCGAAATGTGGCAGGCACACCTCTGCCTCTCTCATCGCGGCTTACAGGTGTGATGTTATGTAATGTGTCTAATTGTAGGGGTCGAAGAAAAAAAATCTCCAACATTATTATATCAATATTTTTTAGGAATTCAAGGGACAATACATTATGTCCTTCCTCAAACGAGCTGAAAAAAAGATAGAAATAACAATTGTTATTCTAAAACCTAATATACGAGTAAATTATCTATGTTCTTATTTATTTATAGAGTTCAGAGCCCTAACACAACACATTATGTATTAGTCACTGCGATTATGCGTTTTTATGCGTCAATGGAAATAACTGTTTTGATATCGTTATCAAGTAGCTAACTCGCTTGATATGGACTATTGTAACAAAGCTATTAATATAGCTTATAACATATAGATTTGTAACATTGTCCATCTAGCCACGTTCAATATTAAATAAAAAAGTCGGGCGGTGTTTGGAACGAATTTAATTTCGCTGTATGTTTATTTATTTTATTATTTATGTAGGTACACACAGTAAAATAGATACAGATATGACATAATCCTATTTATGAGTACAAAGGTACTGCTTATTTCTTAAGAAATTTCTTCCAGCAGACCTGCGAAAGGAGAAAATGTAGACAATAGTGTGTGAGAACAAAAAGAGTAAAATATAAATATGCGAATTCTCAAACTAAAATATTAAAATAACATGTATAACGTAATAAATTAACATAATTATACTATATATTATTATGTAACATGTATTAGTACGGAGCCATCTAGTATGATCTCAAGTTTCAAGTGTCAAAAGTTTTTGTTTTTTAATTCAGAGCCATCTAGTAGGTATTAGTTTTAAAGCTTGCTAAAAACTACTATAAATACTAGGAATTTGACACAAGACTTGAAACTGACTTTTTAGGGCATAAGTAACACATTTTTGTTACGTGACGATTTCTACCAGTTTACTCCTATCGCAAGCCGCGTTAAAGAACTTCCAAAAAGTATTTTTATTTGTAGGTACTATAAATATATAACGATAGTCGAATTGGTCCAGTTTGTGACTGAGAACACTGGAACCATTGAAATTTTTCTATCGGCTGTTTTTCAACCAAACTTTGGATTCTTTTTACTTTTAGACACTTTTACAGCTAGTTAGGTACAACTTTCCAAAGAAAAATATGCGTGTCGGGTATCATCGTCTTTCTTCGGAAATACGAACGCGCGATGATGAGATCAAAGGCGTACTGACTTGTAACGTTTGTTTGTAATGTATCGAGTTCTTGTAACGCGTGCAGCGAGCTGAGGCGCTCGATGCAAGCGCCGGATCCAGTCATACTTGACTGTTGGCTTTTTCGTGAATTCGTTTGAAACGCGTTACAGTATGTAGTCAGTGCGGCAAGCCAAGCCGCTTGATGCCAACATTGCGAGCGAAAATGTACGCTTGAGTCAAGTGCTCGAAGCGAGCGTTCGCCACGTTTAGTGTATCACCGTGTTGCAACCAAGCTCGCCTCGAATGATACATTACAAACAAACGTTGCAAGTCAGTATCCGCCTCAATGTAGAGAGGACCCCGTTACAAGTTGGACTACATGCCAATTTACCATGCTTACAAAATTAAAGATTAACAACTCTATGCAATTCAAACTTTTAAAACGTTTGAGTCACAAATGACGATCTGAGACCGGAATAGGTAATCCGACAGAGATAAAACTTCATAAAAACGCGCAATGATAGCATGACATTGAAGTGCAACTGACGCTTTCTAAAGCATATTGTCAGATATTTTACACGTGCAGCCTCTGGACAAGTTGTACGCAGAAATCCATCAATGTTCTTCGAGTTCAATACAACAATGCATTCAGGATCCTGTTGGGGCTGCCACGCTTCTGCAGTGCGAAGGGAATGTTTGCTGATGCGTACACTAATGGCTTTGCAGCAATCAGACTTAAGTGTGCCGCATCGCTGCTTACTAACAAATTATGGAAACATTATTCTGAAATAAAATGATTATTAATAAGTTTAAATTAAATCACGGTGAATAACAGTCGGTATATGTATACCCACACTTCCGGGTAAACAAAGCAGAGAAATTCGTGACGAAAACCCCAAAAACAGTGTACGATTTTGAAACGAACCCAAGGCGAAATGCTCAGCAGTCGCGCTATGTCAATCAATGAAGTTATTACTTTACCCATAGCTGCTCACCCAGAACTTTCCCCGTGGCCTGTGCTAATTTAACCACATCTTTATACACTAGAAGCCACACAAGTTGCAGATGACGACACGGGAGATGTACAGACCTAGGTCTATTTTTAAGAGGGAACTACTCAGCTGTGTATAAGCTAATACTTTATACTCGCCTATTTCTAACCATGTCGGGGCTGGCTTCTATTGTAACCAGATGCATTTGTTTAAACCTATTCACACCTAGGTTGACCGCAAAAATGATCTAGATTGTGTTAATTAAGTAGTGTAATATACAATGTTGGTGTAGTCTTGGAAGGCCGACTGCTGAGCGTGTGGTCCTGAATTCCATCCTCAGATTGAGCAAATTTTTATTGAGGTTTTAAATCAGGAATTTCTCAGTATTGTAGCCCAGAGTCTGGATACGTGCCCAAACATGGGCTTGCCCTCTATAACCTTCATGGGACTTGAACATCTATACATATTATAAATTAAAGTCGCTTTTCTCGTCTGCCTGTGTGACTGCGTTGTTCTTCTAAACTACGTAACGGATTTCGATGCGGTTTTCACCATCACAGAATTTATCCCGGATGGTTTATATGTAAATACTTTAATGTTAAACGTTCATACTCGTATACGTAAAGAAAACTCGGATGTATTCTCAAGGTATTTAAACCGTGCAGGGGGCTGATCGCTAGTTATAATATAAATTCAAACTCAAACTCAAAGCATTTATTTAAATGAAACCAATTACAGACACTTTTGGAGAGTCAAGGGGTCGGTCAGTCAGAAAGATGAAGCTAGTTGCACATTCCAAAGCGTAGTAGGTTCATAGAACAAGAACGGAAGGTAGGTGATCCGTGGCCTGTGGTGACCTTCCGCACTTGTAGCATAAATAACTATTTCCGTTCTTCGCCTTAACTTCTTTGAACTCATCTTATGAAATCATCTTACGCACGTGTATCATACAACGTTTTACTATGCATTGTGCGAGGAAATAAAAAAAAACGAGTGAGCCTTACGGTAGTCGCCTATGATGTGTAACATCTGATTCCTGATTTTTACTTTGACTTTTTACTCGAGACTTATTGACTCAGTCTTTTTGATTTTGAGCATCGTCATAGTCATTGCCATTGCCATCGTCATCGTCATCGTCATCGCCATAGCCATCGCAAATGTCATCGCCATCGCCATAGTCATCGTCATCGTTATCGTCATCATCTGATTTGTAAAAGTTTTCTCAAATAATAGTCTTTGCGACGGCCTGACGACGGCCTCAAAAATTAAAAAAAAGAACAGAAAAGTAAAAAGGACTAGTGAAAAAAAGTGACATTTTCCGCACAAATTAACTGCTTGGAAAACGCTCTTTTCGAGCAAATGCATTGCAACCTCTTTTAAATCAAAATATTTTACAATGAATAACTTGCGAAATGTGGAGAACATCTGCTCTCCACAAAGGCGTTATGCTGTGTAACTTGTATTATGTTAACACAGACGCTAAGTACTTATACTAAGCACATTGACCTGTAACTAGTACTTTTTTTTTTTTTTAAGCTATTGCATAGCTTCTATCGCGGGCCTTGAGCGTGGAGACCGAATCCAAAAATTCCGTAACGAATATAACCTAACACCCCCATAGAGTGAAATTTTAAGATGCGCGCGCATCACTGTGACACAAATTGCATAAGTTGATAAAAAATACTATGCAATAGCTTTACCGCGGCAGTCTCCGAGTGCCACACGTCTTTTTTTTTAATGTGCCTAAAGATTAACATCTTGCTACTTTTGCTGGCTACCCAGAATTTATCGGTCAATGACGAATTTAGACTTTATTTCATTGTAAACAATGTAACTGCGTATGTGCGAGTGTTTATAATGGAACAGTGACGTTGGTTTAGAAACAATTACTTCGAAGATGCATATAGTTAATTCTTGGTGACTTACCTAAATGCATTTTCGAAGTTCGGCCGAAAGATTTAGGAGTGGTGAAAGCGCACCGGAAGACGTTGCGTTGGAAGGCCTCCCACAAGGTGGACCTATGGCATTGTGAAGGCCGCAGGAATCGGCTCGATGCGGGAAGCACAGAACCGGTCGAGATGACGGTGCTTGAAGGTGCCTATGTCCGGCAGTGGACGTCTTTCGGCTGAAATGAAGATGATGATGATTTTCGAAGTAATTGTTTTTTTTTTTTGTAAGCTAGACGATAGATTTGTTACGATATATTATGCAAGCACCACTGCTGAGCGGTGAGGCGTGAGGTGAAAATCAAAAGTCATTTATTCAAACTGGGCTGAAAATCAGCACTTTTCGAACGTTAAAATTACACAAGACCGTCCACGAAAAGGCCCGCCCTTAAACACTTTCTAGTGCAGAGAACAAGAAGAAGTGGCGCAACGAATTTTCCACCAGCACAGCTGTTCAATTAGAAAAACTTGATTCTATACATAGACGTATATTCTATACAAAAATAATGAAAGAAAGAAAAAAAAAGTGTTTATTGACACTCGCACAGGCAATCACACATTGTACTAAAAACTCACTAAACATAAATACAAAATAAAGTAACATTAAATTTGAAAGCATGGTAAGTATATAAAATTATTGCATTTTAAATTATGGCAAACATTAGTAACCCTTATTAAAGCACCTCACATTCACAGATAAAATAATTTAAAAAAATATAGTAATACCGTTTTTTTTTTAAATGTCGAAAGTGACGTGACGCGCTTTTTAATTTTATACCGCGGGGCTTGACGGTCAAAAACTTCACAAAGGGGCGGGACTCTATCGTGCTTTCACCATTACTTTGCCCCTCATTATGATTTGGTCTTACTGGGCAAAGGTATCTTCTAGATATATCTCACCTCTCGTTGCCCTCATTTGGAAACCCCTAAAAGTTCATTAAATCTTTTCGCCAGCTAATATAGTTCATCATTGGCGTGTGCCATAAATTCCTATAGCATGTAATATTTTTAGCAAGAGGTAACATATTTTATTTAAAATATAATTGTTGCATACTTTATCTTGATTCACTAGTAGGATTTTATTAATGCAATAAACTGCAATTAGACTGCCAATCAGCACTGGCCTTTGCCTATTTACCTTTTTCCTTTCAAAACAAGCTAAAACATTTAGCATTTTACTAGGTACTTGATAACCTTTAAAGGATTTATTTCTTTCCTTTGCTACCAGTTTGACGATTAAACACGCATACTCGTAGTCGACCTCGAAATTGTTTTTGTAATAAATAAATATTTATTTTATTTAATCAAAAGCTTTTAACAATATCCTTATGACTAAAAGGTTTTATATAAAGGATTTTAGCTTAATTTAAAATACCCTCGACTCCTAAATTAAGTACTAAGTTCCAGTGATTCTCTGTAGCAACAAAGCCATAATCTTTAATTTTTATTTAAGTCTTTAGACTGTGTGTCACTCTGTAAAAAATCCAAAATAAACAAGTCAACTTAGTTATGCTGGTGTGTGTGACAGCTACATCTTACACTCGCGCCACGTCATTGTGCTGTCATTGTGCTTTTCTAGTGTGCGTGCATTTAGCGGCCAACAGTTGGACGCATTTTTTTTCGACGAGTTTACAGCTTTCTTTCTTGACATATTTATCTTTGGCCATGATATTAGTAGTAATTTGAATAATATTAATAATAAATGGTGGAAAAGAAAAACAGAATAATTATTATATGGGTGAATGTTACATGCACAGCATCAGCGATACCAATGATGAAAAAGTCAAAAATGTATTTTTTATTGACTTATGCTACCGAAAATCTTATGTCAATCATGTTCAAAGTCGTTATTTTTCCTCTGACAGCAGCAACCCAATAGCAACCTTATTTTAACGAAAATAAAGATCACAGTGATTTTGAGACTTTTTAGTGCCAGCAACCCAATAGCAACCTTAGAGTAACGACAATAAAAATCACTGTGATTTTGACAGTCTTGTCAGTGGCAGCATCACAACAGCAACCTTATTGTAACGACAATAAAGATCATTATGAGTTTGGCAGTGATGCAAAATCAGAGGTAAATTAACTGTGAAAGGACTGTATGAAAGGCTTTGAAAGGGATTGTCACTCATCTAGGCTGTTATGTCTATTTGTCTGAGTGGCAGTTGGATACTTTCAACCTTAGTGAAATTTTAACTTACGAAGAAGTATTGTCAAAAAGCGGCCAAGTGCGAGTCGGGCTCGCCCATGAAGGGTTCCGTAGCAGCAAGTAAAGTAAATTGCGGTTTACGATTTATGACGTATTAAAAAAAAAATCCTTACTAGATCTTGTTCAAACCAATTTTCGGCTGAAGTTTACATGTACATCATATATTTTTTTTAGTTTTATCATTCTCTTATTTTAGAAGTTACGGGGGACACACATTTTGTCACTTTGGAAGTGTCTCTCGCGCAAACTATTCAGTTTAGAAAAAAATTATATTAAAAACCTCAATATCATTTTTGAAGACCTATCCATAGATGTATGTATGTATGTATGTATGTATATACGTATGGGTTTGATGGTTTATTTTTTTGAGTTCTAAGTATGGGGAACCCCCAAAATGTATTGTTTTTTTTTCTATTTTTGTGTGAAAATATTAATGCGGTTCACAGAATACATCTACTTACCAAGTTTCAACAGTATAGTTCTTATAGCTTCGGAAAAAATGCCTGTGACATACGGACGGACAGACAGACAGACATGACGAATCCATAAGGGTTCTGTTTTTTGCCATTTGGCTACGGAACCCTAAAAATGGTAAAGAAATAACGAAGTCGATAGTAGGGTAGGTACTTTAGTTTGTGTAATTTATTTCATCACCACTGCTCTCAAAACGGTGAAGGAAAACATCGTGAGAAATCCGGCAAATGTCTTAGAACCAAAAGTTCGAAGATATTTGACATTTCACTCTGGGCTTACGCTCTCACATAGAGAGGAGGCCTTTGACGAAACAGTGACAACATTATAGGCTGATTGTTTTTTTTTTTTTTTTTGGGTGGTGAATTATTAAATAACTTCTCCCGCTCTGAGTGGAGCGGGAGGGCGTATCAGACTTTTACTGACTAAAACCCAACCGTGTTCCTTCCGTTGCCTGTGTGCCGGGGCGACGATATCCCTTTCGGACAAACTCGCAACCCTCGCAGGATTATGCTATACCTGAATGTGTGATTACCACAAATCGTGTAAACAAATCGTCATGATCACGAGGTATAACCCACTTGATCCAAGTCATGTGATGTTTTAGAACAAACATGGATTAAGACTATGACCCTGCTGATGACCAGTCTGAAAGACCTCCTGGACTCAATGAAGTCACTATGCGTAAAGAGCTCATGTTAATTCAGTTTTTACGGGGCAATGTACCGAATTTGCATTACATGAATAATGTTTACACAATTGTTGGAGTCATATGATCTTTTGTACTGTTTTGTTATATTTAGGTATGTATATAAACTTTTTAGTCACGATATTTTGAATGTATTCAGCTGGTTTTGGTGTGACGATACTTCAGCTCGTCCTACGCACTTCAGCCAACCTCACTGCAAACTTTACTGCGGGGCTTACTTGGGTCTCTTCACGGCATGACTTATCCTTTTATATCCTTCATAAACTGGTGATCAACGTAACATTCCATGAAGGAATGATGATTATACTCCTGCTCTCACCCTATATCATTTGGGGTTGGCGCACTCAGCCATCACCTTAGTGCCTTCCTAGCCATATCGGGTCAGTGACTGCTCGGCCCGAGTCAACTAAACCCGAATAATAATACCAGATATTTTACTCCCGATTACGGTAATTTGTACGGTCAGGCAGAACATCGATATTTTGTAATAAATAATTACGAATTAAATTTTGTTTTCCGAGTATTTTGTTTTTATTTACATACAAAGCAGGAAAACATAATTATCTATGACGCCTATTTCAATTATGATACCTTTATAAGTAGCCTTAGTTCATATACCCCTTAACAAATACACAATGTAAGAAAAAGGTTACCGATTATTTACAAAAACTAACTTACGAAGAGACTGAATTGATACTACATATACCACAGTGATTGACTACGTATAAACACACACCCTCTCACATTCACGCACACACATATCATATCACACAAAGAGAGGACTCTCACACACTATCCATTCAAACAGTCTGTATGTTAATTTAAGTTTTTAATTTTATGTTAATTTAAGTTTAATTTTAATTTCTATTTTTTGTTAAAATTATTTGTTTTGCTATATTTCAGAATTTTAACTTTTTTTCCTAATTCATTTAAATAATGTTTAATTTTTTATTTTTAGTTTTATTAATGAATCGAACTATTTATCATCACATTTTTATTTTATTTTTTTGAATCGTCAAATGTAATTAACAACACTACTTGAGGGCTATTTTAAAGTGTCTATCATTTAAGGGGTTTTTGGCGCTGATAGCCGAAATACAGGCTTTCGCCTAGTTCGGCTACAGATGTCTAATATAATTTCCATTTTGAAAATATAGCCTTTAAACATATGTGTATTTTTGTAAACATCTATTGAAATAAACTTATTATTATTATTTTGGGGAGTGTTTTTTTTCTCAGCTGTTAGGCTGGTTTTAGCTACATTTACGGGCCAAAGCCAAGTAAATGCAGCGTGTGGTGTGTATTTAAGATGAGGGTGTGTTTTCTTATTATTATTATTCGTTTTTTTTATTTGTCTGGATGAAAAAAGACAAGCGTTCCTTTGCTTAGAAAATGTCCACATCGGTTATCTGATACAATAGAAAACTTTTCATTAATCTAGAACATAAAATACAAAAAGGCGATTTCTGCGATTCTGATTTTTGCTTATATGAATAAGTATTTAAATAAATCGAAACAGCATTTATTGCAGAACAAATTCCTAGAATTCAATTTCATTCAAAACAATAATATTTATTACACTTACTTATTAAATAAAAAAATAAAAAACCTATCAAGAAATAAAAAATAACATCAATACTTGAAGAGGTCTTGAATTTTCATGCCGACGGTACACACCACTATTTAGGCGTTTTGACGTGTAGGACTAGTATCATTATTCGGGTTGAGTTAATTCGGGCCGAGCTGTCACTAACCCGCCATATCACCTTTGATCTGCTTCTTGTCATATTATTAGCCATCCGAAACACTTTTCTTGTCATAATGATCCTTTTTTTCTCTCACCACATATCAATATGACATGACAATCGGCTACTCTTCAGCGAAGACTCAGATATTCCTTGTAAAATAAAGTCGATGAAAAACAGTTCTCCACTAAATACAGAAATAAACTCCCGAGAAAAAGCTAGTGTTTCTACAGCTAGGATTTAGTTGAGTGTTTCTCTAGAGACTGCGATAACGAAGGGGCTAGGGATGATGTTGCAACTTGATATCTGTACTACATACAGGATGTTGATGGCTTAGTAACTGAGCTGAAGTGCGGATTTCACCAATGAAATTGAACGCGTTCAGCACATCTAAACGCGTTCAAGAGCTGGCAGTGTTCAATATTCCATTTTTTTTTTGTCACTGACAGCTCTTGAACGCGTTTTCGAAATGCTGATCGCGTTCAGTTTCATTGGGGAAATCGACCCTAACTAGCTCAGCTAGGGAAGGGTAGAGTAGAGCAAAGGCTTTTTTAAAATAATCTGCCCTGGTCTGAAATACGAACAACTAGAAATCTGTACTACCTTTCCTAAAAATACAATAATTTTGATAGTTTCAAAGCATCGGATGAAAAAAACACAATTTATGTGCGAGAGATTGATTTTCAGTATATTTCCGGGTTCCAGGTTTACCCTCCAACGTTTTAATGAAGGTTTAGGTATTTTATGTCATCGTATATAATGACTGGATTTATAAACATAATTTCAAGTTTTTGAAAATTAAAACGAAACTCAGACGTGTATGTTTCAGGATCTGAAAGTGAAAAGGAAAACTCGCACAGGATGAATTTACAATTCGCCGTTTTGCGAAACTGCTCTTAGCGAGGCAATCTTGCACATAGAACCGGTTTTTGCTTTCTATAAGATTTGCAAAAAATTCAGTAATGTAGGTATGCCAAGCCATTGGGTTTTAATATAGATGGAACAAGACATCAAAGACATGGACAAGAGCTCGTCGGATGATGTCGTTAAAGTTCGCGTGCCGCGCTAAGCGACCCGCTCGTCGGCAAGACAGGCTGAGCTGTCCGAGACTGTTGACAACTTCGCCACAACAAGGAGCTCCTACTTGTAGGGAAGCAGCGAGGTGTCGTAGTCAGGCTTTTTGAAAGTAATATTGTATTATTCATAAGCCAAACGAGCGCGTCACGTAATATCTAGATTATCTACATCAGACACACGTAATGTCTGTATTACTGTAACACGCAGCTAGAGAGGTGTTTAGAATTCTAAGGAGAATGTCAGACGTGTGTGAATGTTACTGTTTGTCTTAATCTGGCCATAGTAACAAAGGCCTAGTTACTAGTAATAATAATAATATCTGCCCAACTCCATGTGACCGAGTGGCGTCCAAGGCATGGAAGACGAAGTATCGGTCGTTTCATCTAGAACCTGAGTGAGGCTGGCACAGGAGCGTGGGGATTGGCACATGAAACGAGAGGCCTATGGTCAGCAGTGGGTAAAATCAGGCTATGGATGATGGTGATGAATACCAGCCTATTATTGTCCCCCTGCAGGGCAAAGGGATCTTGTCACGCAGAGAAGGCTCGAGCATTGATCACCATACCATGCTTCCTCAATCTCAAGCTTGCTAGTAGAATGATAATGTTCTTTGGTGATTTAATCCACCACTAAGTTATTTTAGGGACTCTCTAATTAAAAGCGTGCTTTGAAGATCTTGATTTGAACTTCTGTTCAGTGATTGCATAAAACAAATAAAAATTATAATATGAATCCATCATACCTACCGTCTTTGCGAGTTTAGAAACATTGCTTAAACTGGTGTCGTATAGTAAACATCAGAATTTATCGGACTATACACATAGGTACCTAGATTAGGAAACAAAACTCTAACTCAAAGCATTTAAACCAAAACCTGGCGGTCTACTACTTTGAATTATCAAGGGGTCGGTCAGTCAGAAAGATGAAGCTAGTTGCCTATTCCAAAGCGTAGTAGGTTCCAATGGAAAAGAACGCGGAAGAAACTCCACCGACACTTTTAAATATTTGTCACATCATTCATATATAAATTATACATGTGAGAACGATGCAAACGTGAATGTTAAATGCGTTTGTAATAAAAAGATAAAAAACAAAAAAAAAACATAGTTAAATAAAAGCCAGCTCAGAGATGACTACTTCCTACTGACGGAGCCCGTCCACGATTTATGGGAATCAGCATCATTTAGCTCAACCATTTTGAAGGGGGCGAATTTATTAGTAATGGGATATAAAGCAATTAGGTATTTAAAACCAATAAATACTTCCCCATGTATACCGATATCTAAATCTAAATAGAAAAGGTCAGTTCAAACATTGAAATTGAAACAGCTGTCCAACAATTATGTACTCGTAATGTTTGCTAACACTGTGTTAACCCGAAAATCGACAGCTGAATGCTGAAGTGAACCTTGTTTTCATTTTGATCGTAAATATTGAACCAATTTTGATGTGATTTAGATAGAGCCTTTGTACACGACTACCTATGCATACCTATTGTGGTATAGTCATTGTATACTAGGTACGTCGTCTTCACATATAATTGTACTAGCTGCGCCTGCGGTTTCACCCGCATAAGTCTGGATCCCGTGGGAAATATCGGGATAAAAAGTATTCCATGTCCTAACCTAGGTCATGATCTACCCATGTGCCAATTTTCATCCAAATCCATTCAGCCGTTTTAGCGTGAAAGCGTAAAAAACAAACTCACTTTCGCAATTAATGTATACTGGATTTATTTATTTATTTAACATAGGCAAAACAAAACATCTAAAATTAGCATTGCAGTAACCACGCCAATGATAGGTATGCATGACATTCACATATGAAAATTAGAGACAAAGTATCTAGTAGACATAAATCTACAACAATACAAAACAAACCAATTTGAGCTAGATAGACAGGCACTCATCACACTGTATAAATATCCCGAGCGTCATTTAGCAAATATCAATAACCGAAATCCGTCAAGTTGGACCTTTCAATATATTGCCTTGCCGTATGTGTAAGGGGGCTATAAATGTATTATGTATTAAATTTATTGGAGGAGCTCGTGGCTAAGTAATAACTGCCGCACGGGTCGATCCGCCAGGTTAAGCTACGCTTGCCGGGGTTGGTCTGTAGATGGGTGACCATCTTTATATACCAAGAGTCCTCCGTACCTCGGAAAGCACGCTAAGCCGTTGGTCCCGGCTGTCATTCGTGGATCTTTGACAGTCGTTACGGTCAGAAGCCCGAAAGTCTAACAACCAGTTCGTACCAAGGGGTATTGTATTACCCAGTAACTGGGTTGTAGAGGTCAGATAGGCAGTCGCTCCATGTAAAATACTGGTATTCAGCTGCATCCGGTTAGACTGGAAGCCGACCCCAACATAGTTGGGAAAAGGCATAGGCAGATTAATTGTTGTTGTATGTATTATGTGTACTCGTATTATTTATGCATGGATAGTATGGATGATGCTAAAAAATGTACTGAACGTTACAGTACGTTCGAAAAAAGTTGTGATTCCTGCGGCTGCGCCATGAATGCTTCGCGTAACTAGAACCTTTGAATTGGTATAGGTTAGTACGTCTGCTCTGAAAGCAATCTAATCTATTAACGCCACACCTGAGCTTTCCAAAGCTTTCTGACTAATCTTTGAGAACGTTATTTTCATTTATTTACGTTTTTGGGGGACTGTGTTATGTAATTTTGACGTTCGAAAAGTGATGATTCTCAGCCTAGTTTGAATAAATGACTTTTGAATTTTGAAATTCAATTGAACGCATAATACAACATAACATCACGGCTTTATTCTCTGAAGGGTTAGGCAGAGGTGTACCTATAGTACACCCACATTTCGCCAGTTATGTTTAAGACCCATGTAATAGGGGGCGAGCTTATTGCCATCAACCGGGTACAAATCTAGACTCCGGGCTGCTGCTGAGAAATTCCTGATGGGAAAACCCAATAACACTTTGCCCGACTTGGGAATGGAACCCAGGACTTCATGCTCAGCAGTAGCGCTTGCGAGCACTAGACCAAAGAGACAGTCCAGTCTGTAGTTAACTTTATCATCTAATTTTCGTTTCGTATAGCCAAAAAAGAAGAGAATATTACAATGTTATTCCAACAACGTTACAAAGCCTGTCTATTCACCACCACCACCTTCAGAAATAAAGCCTACATATTACAGGTAACTTCGAACAGTTCTAAGAACATATCCACAATTATGCTAATTCTAATTCTCTACCACATTTCGAATATATAACTGAATTTAAATGAGTTCTTTACACAATATATTGTTCAAGGTGTTAAGGCGATGCTCCACAACAGCCCACGGCTAAGTTACGCACATGTACTAAACTTTGATTTGTATGAAAATGTAGGCGGAATCGTCCACTGAAACCCACGGCTAAGTTACGTACGATGCGTCATTGGGAAACAAATGAATCGTGCTATCGTGGTAAACCTCTCCGTGCTTATCTTACGTAGGAGTGAACGATCAACTACATCATCGTCTACATGATCCACATCCAAGTTTACATATTCGTCATGCTGGAATCATGTGGAAGGTATCATTTGGTCTTAGAACCTCGTGAGCGTGACAAAATTTGTTTGCAAGAGCAACCACGTCACTACCGCAGTAGTAACGCAATGTTTAATCAACCTTTTATAATCTCAACTTGCAACACGCTCCGGCTTCGCACGGGTACCATAAACTATGCCTATGGTAGCATACCTCTATGCCTATTTATTTTTTTCTGTCGTTGTTTCGTCTCAGCCTGTTGCATCGAGATGGGTTAGATTCAAATTTAACTGATGTTTGTCCTACTTGGAGTATTTTTAATGATATTTTATTTCCAATCTTGCAAATATTTGAAATAGTAAATATCGTTTTCATATAAATACTATTGGTTTACGCGGCGCATGCCCGTGATTTTTTCCGACATCTTCAACAATCATCGTCATATTTCAGCCAATTGACATAAAACGATAATGAATTATACACCTAAACCTTGAATCACTCCGTCCATTGATGAAAACCGTATGTTTAATCCGTCTGGTATATTTTGATTTTATCGCGATCAGACAGACAGACGCGGCGGGGGGGGGGGGGTTGTTTTATTATAATGTTAGTGACTAGTAAGTATATGCATTGTCGCCCTTAATTAAAGTTCAGGCACATAATTGGTGTCCCTATTTCTACCAATTACAAAAAGGCTTAGGTAAGTCAAATTGGTTAGATAGAGCATCAATAACATTGACTGGAATCATTTGTAATGCGTCGCTTTTGTCGAGTCGAAACATTTCGTTTGACAGTTTTAAAATATTTAATTTTACCTAGACATATATATACAAAATATATTTCTAATCTATAATTTTAATAGATGAATCTCTCTAAGATTCTCGAAAATCGGGCTCATTAAGGCGACGATAACCGAATTTTAAAGATTTTATACTAAAGATCATGTCTTAACGAGTAGTGTTAATGATTTAGCAAAAACATTAGTTAAATAACAGCATTTACTTAATAACTTAATATAGGAATATTTTATGTTTATAATAAATAGTGAAATGAATTTGTTAAGTTATGTCTAACGCGGATAAAAATCTGAGAATCACGCATAATCTATCAAGCAATTTTTTCTGAAACCTTCACCATTTTAAAAAGAATTTAACTATCGATCTTTTAGTATACGTGTTTTATTATTTTAATAGTCCTCTGGTTTTATCCTACTAATATTATAAACGCGAAAGTTTGTATGTATGTATGTGTGGATGTTTGTTACTCTTTCACGCAAAAACTACTGAACGGATTTGGATAAAATTTGGCACACAGATAGTTTATAACCTAGATTAACACATAGGATACTTTTTATCCCGATATTCCCACGGAATCGAGACTTATGCGGGTGAAACCGCGGGGCGCTGCTAGTGTATAATAAATTAATAGTCCTGGATGAGCGAGTAATATTACTGGCTGGACGTACGACGCGTTGCGTGAGCTCAGTACAGAACACGCAAGCTAACCACTCACGTGAAAGCGGTCTGAGTTCGTTCCACACCAAAACGATATAAGACAGCCGCAGCTGTCTCTTACTTATTCAAGATGTCTTAAACTTAAAATTCAGAGACGTTTTAAATAAGTAAAAGACAACAACGTTTTAGATTGAAATTCTCCTTTCAAAGCTGTGGGTAGAAATCCAAACTTTGTCGAACTATTGTGGTGAGGCGCTTTTAGTTTAAGCGGCTTAAGCAGGAAAGCAAATCATCTAAGCGTTTATATGTAGGTAGATAATAATATAGTTTTGTTGAGAAGGTGCTAGAGTTACTTCGTCTTAGGTAAAGCATAGTTAATTTAAATACAATGAGTACCTATTGGGATTTTTTTATGGACGTAACCGAATTAATGTTTAAAGAAGAATACAATGGCGACAAGTTATAGCTTTACATATCTACCAAATAACAATATGACTGAAATACTGACAAACTGAAAAGAATCTCAAGTCTAAGAAAATAAGATGAACAGAAAACAATACGATTGGTAGAGAATGGGAACACATACAAGCATCACTTGTCTATAAACCAGTAGTTCTGACAGTAAACGTCGCGAGCGCAAACTTTTTTGCATTAATTAATATACCTACCACTAAAGTATTGAAACCGGGATATTTACCATGCTTTTTATTTTTTTAACTTAGTAAATATCCTGTTTTAAATAACTTTAGTTGTGAAAATAACTATATCAGTTTACCTATCCAATTTTAATAAAAACCAGACTGCGGCTGTATGTTACTAAAAAGCATAAGGTGGCAAGACTATAATTAAACAAAAATAAACAAACCCACAACTGACCAACTACTATCTGTTAATCACGAGACCTTACTTTTGAAGCTACTTTACACCTAAAAAAACTCAGCCACACAAACCATTTGGCGAGCGGACAGCGCGGTCTAGCGGTGCACGGTAGCGCCATCTAGTGACCTTATTATAAAAAGTTTTAGAGAATTCAGAAAAAATATATCTGAATTCTATAGTTTTGTGATGAGAAGGTGGTCCCAGGTGCTCCATCAATCCCTAACCAGTAGTTAAAGGGCCAATTCCACTGGTAGAAATCTAAAAGTGAGCAATTTACTGCATTTTGAGGAGCTATTCTGTTCATCACGCCGAAGACCCTCATCAGGTCTTTACCAATTTTTATGAGACCAACATAAAGTTACTACCTCTCAAATAAAAAAGAACCACCGAAATAGGATCTCATGATGCGGAGATATCCAGTAGCCCCCCTTTTGCCCCTTTTTGGAGGAAGTAATCAATCCAATCAAAAATCCCCGACGATAAAAAAAAACCATAAAGTCGTAAAAGCTGTGTACAAAGTTTCATCCTGATCGGTTGTAAAATACAACTTGTAGAGGAGTAACAACAAACTGACACATGAAAGCAATTTTTTCCAATCTTGAAGCAGAGACGCTTCGCTCGCTCGGTCAATAAGCACACAAAAGGAATTCTAGCATCATATGGAATAAAAAAAGAAAAACTGAAGACAATTAATGGAAAGGCCATAACAATAGTAAAAACCTTTTTGAGTTCCCAAATCAGCGAATAAAAGCTAGAACAAAATTTTACAAGAAAATTGTCAAATTACCAATTATTTCTAATAAAGGGTGGACAATTTCTAGTGCTCAAAAGGATCAAATTCGCAAAACACCATTTTTTATATGTAACGAATTATAACAAGCACTGCCGTCAAAGGGCGCCCTTAGCGCGCCCTCGACGCGTGGACGTAAGTTCTTTTTTTACTATTTTTCCTCGTCGTTTTCTCTGCATCAGTCATAAATAAAAATTAATCACAGATACTGAGCATGGTGAGGGTTCAAAGTTACAATAAAATGTGAAAATCTTGTTGTATCTGACGAGCGTTCAACACGCGCCCGGCGTTGCCTGGGCGCGTGCCCAAAACGGAGAAAACTGAGCGCGCGCCTTGGACGCTTGTTATGACTAGTCCCTTAGTATGACACCGTCAAGTGTCAAGAACGAATTCTCTCGACTGCTGGACTGTACCTCCCTTCAATCCTGCACTTAATCAATGATTAACTTGATTTGCAACGCTACTTTAACAGTACAACTCCTGGATAGGTTTCGAGCCCCTTACTTAATCTGGTATAAGTATATTCACCGTTAATATTATTATCCTTCATTTTTCTATACACTTCGTCGTTTCCTTAACAACAAATCGAACCCATGCCGTAGAAATCTTTCTTAATTTTTAACAGTAGCATTCTCATTATTGCCATTCTTCATTTCACAATTTTCTTTCATTGACTTCATAAACGTTTATTTCATTTTAACGTTCCTCATTTATAATCTCTGTGGACGAATTCGAATAAAATTGTCTGGGTTCTGTATTTCTGCAATACAACACTAACTTAGTTTTCCCTTGTCAAATCTACCGCTCTCTGAATTACTGGGATCTCAGCCCAATCCAGCTGCAACTTTTAAGACAAGCCTCGAATACAAACTATCTCGACTCTTAACTCACGTTTGGACGTCCGCCAACATTGTTATAAGCATCATTTTCTTACGTCAACAGGTTGTCGCCGCTCATTGGTGGATACTTAGTGGCTAACTCAACTCTCTTATATCTTCGGTGTTCTGTTGCATTACGTATAGCTGGAGTTTCGTTAAGCGGTCGAATTGATTTTATAGACACTTTAGTTTTTATCTTCTGATAGCTAGCTCTTTGTTGATTCGTTTTTGTTTATTCCTTTTTTTATACTCGTATAGTATTATTTATTTTGTTTCTGGTGCTTGCTATGCTGGACTTTTCAATGAGAAGGTAAGAGCTGTTGCTCATACCTAGTTACTTAGAACTTCTTCCTAATGACTAGATGATTTCGTGCTTCGTAGCTTTGAACGTAACTGTGAAATGAATCCATTTCCTTTGTGGTTAGGACTGCATTTAGCTGATAAGGATAAAGCTTAATAAGTGGAACGGCTAACCCTTATGAGCTCACTGCCTTGTGATGACATTGAAGTCTTGGGGTCAACTCCGGATTTAAACTAGTTTGTAAGACAACAGAAGGTACCACTAAGAATATTCTTATAACTAACAACAACAAGGTGTCTTCTGGCTCTAAAATAAGTTTTTACCGAAAAGGAGATGAGCAGAATACCTTGAAATTATTTCATCAAAATATTCAAGGTATTTCTTCAAAATTATTAGAAATTGAAATGTTTTTAGAAAAAACAAAGTTTGATATTGTTTGTTTTACTGAACATTGGTTAAAGGATTACCAAATGCTAATTAATTATGTCAACTATAGTATGGGCAGTTCTTTTAACCGTAAATCTATGCTGCGTGGAGGATCTCTAATCATGATAAAAAATTGTTTAAAATTTAAGCAACGTAATGACATAGTTGGTTTATCAGTTGAACATTGCATCGAACTGTCCTGTGTTGAGCTGGATAAGCATGTTGTAGTGTGCGTGTACAGACCCCCTAATTATCAGAACTTTTCTTTATTTGAGTCAATAATGGAAGATGTCCTAGCGAAACTTGCATCCAGTAACAAAGCTGCAATTATTTGTGGTGATTTTAATATTAATATTTTGGAAGATAATTTAAATAGCAGTAGATTACTAAGCCTTTTTAAATCGTTCAATTTATTTAGTATTTTTACAGAACCGACTAGAATAACTCCAACTTCTGCTACTTGTATCGACAATGTCTTCTGCGATTGTGATTATTTAGCTAAAGCCATTGTAAATTATTTGCCGTCTGATCATAGTGGACAAACGGTAACTTTTAAGTTCAAAACACCTTTGCAAAAAGTACAAATACAATTTCGACCAATAACAACTGGCAAATTAAATAGATTCAATAGTACCCTAAATAATAAATTAAACATTCTGGGCCATAATATGGTCAATGCAAATCAATTGTATGAGGATTTCTTTTCAGTAGTCGACACTGAATTCAATAAAACTTTTGAAATGAAAACAAAAAATATTAGCCCTCATTTTATATTTAGTGACTGGGCAACTAGAGGTATTAGGATAAGTAGGGAAAGACTGTTCGAACTGTATGGCCTTAAGCCTTACATTAAAACTGAAACTTTCAACAAGTATGTTGCTACATATTCCAAAATTTTTAGAAATACCTGCAAGATAGCTAAAGCCCTGTATATTAGCAACAAGATCAAATCAGCAGAAAATAAAATAAAAACAGTTTGGAAAGTTATAAATAATGAAACGAATAGGAAAAAAATACGAAACACTGAGTACACTTTGGAGACTTCACATGGTGCCATATGCTCTAACTTAGAAGTAGCTCAAGAATTTGTACGTTTCTTTACTGATATTCCATCTAAAACGACGGAAGCTTTGAATTCTTCACCCGATGTCTCACTTTATTTATTAAGAGCGAACGTTGCAGGCTGCCCGGTTGAATTTGAATTTAAACATATAAACCCTATGATAGTTATAAAAGCATTTCGGCAAATTAAAATAAAATTGACCGAAGATCTATGGGGATTATCTATCAAAGTTTGTACATCCATAATTGAAACTATAGCACCATATTTGGCTTTAATATTTAATTTGTGTGTGGACCAAGGAGTCTTCCCGGATTTAATGAAATACAGTAAGGTGATTCCACTTTTTAAATCTGGGGACAGTAAAGATACCAACAATTATAGACCAGTATCCGTGCTGCCGGTATTCAGCAAGGTGTTCGAAAAGGTAATGCTCAATCAAATGCTTAATCATTTTAACACCAACCATATCTTACACGATCAGCAATATGGGTTCACCAAAGGACGTTGTACGACTGACGCCGGTGTCACCTTATTAAAACACATATTCACAGCGTGGGAGGAGGCCCAAGATGCCATAGGAATTTTTTGTGATCTGTCCAAAGCATTTGACTGCGTAAATCATGAAACCTTACTCTTGAAACTTGAGCATTACGGACTAGGTAAACTTGCGCTTAGTTTGGTAAAATCTTATTTAAATGATAGACAACAGCAAGTACAAATTAATGGAATCAATTCACTCGGTTTAAAAGTAAAAATGGGTGTTCCACAAGGCTCAATATTGGGTCCTTTCCTCTTTTTAGTATATATTAATGATCTACCCCATTTATTAAAAAACCAACCACAAATGGTGTTATTTGCTGACGATACTTCTCTAATTTTTAAGATAAATAGACGTGCATCAAATCTTGACGACGTAAATAACGCCCTACTACAAGTCCAAAATTGGTTCACTGCTAATAATTTAGTATTAAATGGGAAAAAAACTAAATGCATAAGATTTGCTTTACCGAATGTTAAAAGTAGTGATTGTGACATAGTATTGAATAGGGAGAAATTAGAATTCGTCGATAAAACTGTTTTCTTGGGGATTACGCTCGACTCAAGGCTGCAATGGGGTCCTCATTTAACATCTCTTGCAGGACGCCTAAGTTCAGCAGCATATGCTGTGAGAAAAATCCGTCAATTTACTGACGTAGATACCGCGAGGCTAGTCTATTTCAGTTACTTTCATAGTATCATGTCCTACGGTATTCTACTATGGGGACGGGCTGCAGATATCGAGTCTATTTTTATTCTGCAGAAAAGAGCCATCAGAGCAATATATGGTCTCCGCAGACGCGATTCTCTAAGGGAACTGTTTAAAGATATTAACATCATGACGGTACCTTGTCAATATATCTATGAAAACATCATGTACGTTAGGAAAAATCTAAGTCTTTTCAGTAAAAGAGGTGATAGACACAATTATAGCACTAGAAATAGGGAACAATTAGTTCAACCGGGTTTCAGACTGGCTAAAGTTGACTCAACCTTCATGGGGTACTGTTTAAAATGTTACAATAAAATACCTCCCCACATACTCCAATTGAATGAAAGGAATTTTAAATCTTGTATAAAACGCACACTATGCTGCCAAGCATATTATAAGTTGGGGGATTACATCGTTGACAAAAATGCTTGGCTCAACGCTGGTCCAGCTCCACAAGGCGCATAAACTAATTGATTGGCATTCGAAAATATTGTTGGAGCTGCTGAAGATTGTAGGACTATCTTTAGATTGTATAAATTCAATTTCATAGTATTATATAATTGCATAGCACATGTGTGAGCACTATGTACCTACTTTAAAGCTACCATTTACTGGGTACCTACGTCTTTCATTGACCTAAATGTGCCCTTGCGGCTGAGAGTATGTCATGCTCACTCAAATGTCTCGCTGGTGGTGGCGTGTGTGTTGGATCATAAAGTTCCCTTCAAAATGGTTGAGCTAAATGGTGCTGATCCATGCGTCATGTTCGTGAACGGGCGCCGTCAGTGGGGACTGGTCATCTCTTAGCTGCCAAGGCTTATTTTGAATTTATTTTAATTTTTGAATTGTTTTTTTTCTTTATTACGGACGCTTTTAACGTGCACGTCTCTCTACATTGTTCTCACATGTATAATTACAACATGAATGATGTAACCAATATTTTGTAACAATATTCTGATTTAAAAGAGTGTCCGTGGAGTTTCTTGCCCGTTTTTCTCCATAGGAACCTACTACGCGTTGGAATGGGCAACTAGCTTCATATTTCTGACTGACCGACCCCTTGACAATTCAAAAGTGCCTGTAATTGGTTTATTTGAAATAAATGCTTTGAGTTTGAGTTTGAGTTTTGAGTTTATTAAAAAAGATTTAGGAGAAACTAAGTGCTACATTTTGAAAAGCGTTTACATAAGGCCATATTAGCTATTATAACCATTTCAAAAGAACAGGTCGTACATACCTGATCCTCATTACGAAAACTACTACTGTTGTTGCTAAGTCGACACACATTTCACAGCTATATAGGTGTAGTTAATAAAGCCCATGAACTAGCCTGAAACATCCCACTATCGATCCCGGCTTTATAAGCCAGGCCAATATTCCGTCACGTACTGTTCGCGAGTCGGATTGGCTAATAAAGTCCGACTGCATCCTTCGAATTAGCTTGCGAGCCTGAATGCACAGCCTTGTTGTCGATAGTACCGTCAAACGCTCGTCCAAGGTTATTCGACATTGACAGCACCTTTATGTCGTAGCGATAAATGTGATTTTCGTAGTTACAGTGTTACCAATGACGTGCTTTTGATTGTAGGTACCTACCTACTATCTGTTTATGCATTTTCTCTTTTTGCCGTTTCAGAGAAATACTGTTAGTGACAGAAAGGATTTCGTTTGCACTCCGCATTCTGGATAGTAAAATCAGCAATTTATTATCTTCGATCTTGATTAAGTATGACGTTTAATATGATCATAAGTATATGTGATATGTAAAAATTAAGAACAGCATCATTTAACTATGATCATAAATTATGACAGATATGAAATCATATTTGTATGATAAATATATGATATTGTAATTGGGGCCTTACAATAAATGAATTCTTAGTAGGTAATTAGACGTTATTCATAGGTAGCAGGTACCGAGTCTTTCTTGACGTTGCGATAAACCGCCTTTGTCGACGGCGGATAACTACGCCAATTTTTTTTTTTTAATCCGTAGTTGACAATCTGCCTAGCCTTTTCCCTACTATGTTGGGGTCGGCTTCCAGTAACTGGGTAATACGATACCCCTTGGTCTTCTTTTCGTGTGGTTGGTGACTAACCTGGTGTCCGAATTTTAAAGCCACCCATGGGCCTCTGACATGGATTCACATGCCGTCGAGAAATATCTCTCAGGCATGCCGTTTTCTCACGATGTTTTCCTTATTTATATTTATTTATAAACTTTATTGCACACCTGAAAATACATAGTAAATAATAAGTTTAACACTACAAAACTTACAATAGGCGGCCTTATCGCTTTCTGCGATCTCTTCCAGCCAACCTTGGAATGGACAGTGATTGCGTGGACATAAAAATGGGGTTGACATTGGTGCAAAATAATAGTTTTCTTCACCGTTTTTGAAGCAAGTGATAATTATACAATACGCACATGAATCCGAAAAGTCAGAGGTGCGTGCCTTGGGTTCGAACTCGAGACCTATGACTTGGCAGTCCAACGGTCACACCACTAGGCTATCACTGCGCATACCCTTTGGTAAGGCTGGTTGTCAGACTTTCGGGCTTCTGACGACCAGTAACGACTGTCAAAGATCCACGAATAATTCGTGGATCTTCGTGTTTCTTCGAATCATTCGTGGAGCTGGGACCAACGGCTTAACGTGCTTTCTCAGGCACTGAGGAGTCTCGGTTTGTAAATATGGTCACCCATCTACAGACCAACCCCGGAAAGCGTATCATTACCTGATAAATCGATCCATGCGGCTGTTATTACTTAGCCACGAGCTCCTCCCTAAAATTGGAAGTAGACGTGATTAATTATGCGAAGCTAGCCACATACATCTAAAAAAATATTTGGAAAAAAAAGCAGAGAAACTTCTGCTCACATATAAACTACTACCATGAGATGAGGTTTTTATGAAAAATACTTGGTTGTCAGCTCAAGTAGAGTTAGCCAGGATCACCGTGACGAACATTCTCGTCGCTTCTTGCGTCGGAGAAAGTTAAATTATCTTCCAACTTTTCACCAATTTAATTATGAGACAAATATAGGTGCGGGAGAGAGTTCGAATAATCGATGAAGAATGGAAGTGTGTGGGAGGGTCGCTCTTTGAGAGGCTTTGTACTTACTCATATTTTGTATTATGCATAAATAGGTTGTTAGGTTAAAATTCAAAATCATTTATTTTGGACACGTAATAGTTAGTACTTAAATACAATTAGGGATGATGACAATTTTTTTTAGAACTCCTTCATGGATATTCTTAAAAAAATATTGGACACGTATTTTTTCTTTTTTTACGTAATCTAATGATTACGGCGTATACATTGAGTTAAAATGTGCCATGACGTCACAAGTATGTAGATTTGATTATTATGTATTTTGTTTTGATACTTACTTGTGACGTAGCGACCCCCACTCCCCAACTTAAAATGCGTTTTATCTAAGTAATTTTTAATTAATATGATAAAGCAGAAAATACGTGTCTAATATTTTTTTATTATCTGACTGACGGACTAATTAGAATTTAATTTTTTTACCCAGGCATCATCCCTATTACCAAAGACTCATCATATACATCCAATTCTATACACAATTGCCACTGTGCTGAGACACCCCGCCCCATCAATATCACCAATAAGGAGATACCTCCCTAAAATATCATCAGACGAACGAAATGCCTCAACACAGGTGCACGTACATCTTTAGCTAAAGTTTTCAGGATGCTGTTGTGACTCCCTCGCACGCTCCTCATAAGTGACACAACTTTTTTCCGAATGACGGCATGAAAATCGTCAGTTAGGAAAGGATACATCTTAAATTATCCCACATCTTGAAGGAGGGACATTCTTTAAAAGAGTTAAATACTCAATAAATGAATAACGTTTAGTATTGGATCAACTCAGCTGCTCCCCACATTTTGTCGAGTTATGCGAACATAAATGTATGTAGTAGAGCAACTGATTTATTTTCGCTATTTCAGGGTTGTTCCCATAGGAAAAGTTGTCATTTTCAGGAATATTTCTCTCCTCGTTTAACCTTACATCCTGTATATTTTTCACTGGGTATTCTCTGAGCTGAACATTGTACTTGAGTAACACTCAAAGCTTTTCTCAGTGTGTTGCTTTTGTGTCATGTCTTATCAAATAGTTGTTTTTCTATTTAATTTATAAACTGCCTCGTTGCCCTAGTGGTCGCAAGTACTGCATGAGGTCCCAGGTTCGATTCCTAGGTCGGGCAAAGCGTTATTGGGTTTTTCATTTTGAAATTTCTCAGTAGTAGCCCGGAGTCTGGATTTGTGCCCGGTTGATGGCAATAGGCTCGCCCCCTATTACATGGGACTTAAAACATAACTGCCTAACCTTTCGGGATTTACAGGCGTGATGTTATGTGTATGTGTGTGTATTTATAGAGTAGGAATACGAAATAATCTTTGGTATTATGATATTATTTACCATTTTAACAAATTGTCGAGGTTCTTTTCCTCGTATCACAAATGCTATCTCATATTCAATTTACTTGGAAATGAGATCCATTTCCCAGAATTCAGAAATTATGCTTTTGTGAGAACCACTCGCTTCCAGTCTTCATATTTTTATTCAATCTTGAATTTTCTGTACTACACATATACCATACATGCCTACTTAGTTTAGGGCTAAACGTCTAAGATTGAAAAAATCGTCATGTGAATTTTCAGTGTGCCCGGTCAAGGTCGACATGTATATCATGAGTTCATGACTTAAGAGCTCGTGTGATACTCCCTGGCCGCGCCACAGTGAAAAATAAAAAAAAACATGTTTTTAGATTAATTGTACCATTTATGTACTATAATACGGTACGTGTAATGTAAATAATTGTGGATAATTAAAAAAACATGTTTCTAGATTAATTGTACCCTTTATGTACTATACGGTACGTGTAACGAAAATAATTGTACCTCAACGAATAAAGAAATATAACGAAGTTTTAGTGGCGCGGCTGGGGAGTATAATACTCCCTGGCCGCGCCACCACGGATTTTGTAAACTACCTACTAGGCGCACCCGGATATAATAAACACTAAATAATTGTACCGGAATTGTTCTTTTCCATACGCTATAAAGAGATCCGAAAATTTTATTACTTTAGAAATTATATAGCCTTGCGTTAGTGAGAAAAATTTAATTTATAAAATAAATAAAATAATAATAATAAGTAAAATGGATTATCTGGACATGCATCCAAACTTCAGTTCAATGATATTACTAAAAGCAAATCAACAACATAGAGATGAAAGGCAAAAAAACCGTAAAGCAAGTTCAGCAAACGCTAGAACTTGCAACGATGCAAACATAGAAAGATGGAGTCGCGGAACTAATATAAACATCATCGCAAAGTTTGTTACTGGGCTTCCAAAAGTTTTTACATTAGTTAAAGTTAATTACTTGAAGCAGTTATGGGAGTTCGTTTTATTTGATTAGGTACACACGTCTACACATCAAGCTATCCATTTCCAGTATAAGCTGACCGCGCATTGTACGGAAATTCTATACAATGCGAGATCAGCATAAACTGGAAATGTATAGCTTCGTGTAGCCGTGTGTACTATGTAGTTTTTTACGTCAGTATATTGGTTACTAAGCTTCTGCCCGCGAATTCGTTGTCGTGAAATTTCTTGTTTTAACATAAAATATGACTCTCATCGATTATCTTCCCATTAGTAAAAGAATTTTCGAAGATTACCCTAAGGATTAACTTAAGGTGAAATGGGTTCCAAAGCAGATGTTTCGACTTCACGCAAAATCAATTTTTCTCTTAAAAAAAAACAGCGAATTTGTTGTTGAAACAGAGAGTTCATCTGGACGCCGTAGCGGAAGGACGTCTCGAGCGCTCTGCGCCTTTGTTTTATTGCACGTGCAGCAGCTTGGGTCCACCATAAGTTACAACGCGTTTTTGCCGGTCAAAAAAAAAAATCGAGTGTTTTGTTTATTCAATGTGACTATGACTCAAGCGTCGACAAATAATTACATTAAGTGCAAAAGTGAGGTGTGCTAGGCCTACGTGCGTTCCTGATCCAGAGCGAGCGATCCAGGGCATCCGAGGGCCTTATCGTCTGCCGAAGGTTTCCGGGGAACCAGAAACGTCGTAATAAGAACAACCCGGTGAGATCATTCCTTGTATATCAGGGAGCTCTACTAATCACTCAGTTAATAAATCAAATTCCCATAATTCAAACGCATGGTTAACGTTAACTCCAACGGTAGATCCAGATACCAAAAAGACTTACACCTTGAATTGTTTCTAGTAAGTGTAGCGATCACGAGGACTGAATTAAATTCCCGGCTCTGTTTCGATTACGAGGCCAAAATTCAGTTACAAAGTTCGGTAGATTATTTGTTAGATTAAGATTCAACATCGTTAGCGCATATCTACGGTTGCGTAGTGACTGGCGAAGTTTAAAGGTTTGATGCTACGCACTGAACCAACGCTTACTTTTAAGCTACATATATAGTATATTGTAAAAGGAGAATGGCAAGATGAAACATTAAATTGAATGTACTCTAACAAAAATAACAGTGTCGATTTAAATTTCGTAACAGTCTGGCATTTCATTAGCCATACAAAAATAAAAAAAGTCGCGTCTAATAGTAATGTCAATTAATGCGATTTCGCATAAATTTCATTAGCATGTGAATTCTTGAGTCTTAACAAGCTAATTGCTATTGCTATGCTATTCGCTAATATGACGATAATTGATAATAATGAAATATGTGATATTTGTTAATATGCGTATTCACGCATTCAATCAATATACAACCCTAAGTACGCGCAAATCAAAGATAATGACATAACAATTGCTTAACCCATTGTTCGCAAGTTCGCAGCATCTGCTAATAAATTTCACTCGCCAACGAGGTCACGGTCAAGTGAAACCGATAGATTTAGTATTCCCGACTTCCCGTGGGTGCGAAGGAGAGCGCACACTACCGCTGCGTGCGTCGACGCTCTGACGTATGATATTATAAAAAAGTACGAAGCGATAAATTCACTTCGCACTTCACAGAATTTCGCAACTACATTTCATTTGCTAAATGCTAAATGAGCATTCGCATGCTAATAATGAACGCGAATGCTAATTAATCCATCACTAGCGTCTAAGGCAACTTCTTTTTTTGTCGTGTTTCTGTCGAACAATTTACCCGAGTTTTGTGAAGACAGGCACATGTGTTATTAACCAAAAGCCCATCCAACAACACAAAAAACACAATTTCAATAGAAAAACAGAGACGGTATCTAATAAATCTCAATCAACGCATGACCCTTTCAAACTTTAGTATCTCTGTCTCTAAACCAGTGGTCGTCAAACTGCGGCCCGCGGGCCGCATGCGGCCCGCGGCCGGTATTTGTGCGGCCCGCATCTATTGTCAACAGCGGAGATAATAAAATATATATTTTAGCTTTTACTCAGTACGAAAATATGATCTGTGCTGTGTGTGGTCGTCCATTCAATTGCATGGGTCGAAATGTCGACCTTGATTTTTTTTTCTGCGCCATGTGGTTGACGAACAAAACTGATTTTATCAACATCTGCAGAGCAAGTGAGCGGGTGGCGGGACTGGCGCGGGAGGGAATTGTATCGGGTGGTGCGGCGGTGCCTGCAGCTCATCGGCATCTCATTTCGTATTACATTTGTTTTACCACACAACATCGCACGCTTTTTCTTTTTATAATTACGCGTCGCGAGTCTACATAAATTTTGCGCTAGTGATCCATAGTTCTTCTTTATTATAATGGCTGGGGTGTCATCAAAAAGTGCTACTAAAAGGAAGATATGTGACGAAAACAGGAATTTTCAAGAGAAATGGGAGGAAGAATTTTGTTTTATAAGTGGATTCAAGGAAGGTACTGCTATTTGTTTAATATGCCGGGAAACTGTTGTCGGAATCAAGCGATACAATTTATTTCGCCACTACACAAGTAAACATAGTTCATTCACAGAGGCCTTTGCCTTGAATTCCAATGAAAGGATAAATAAAATAGCGCATTTGAAATTGTCAATTCGACGTCAACAAAATATCATGACGACAGCGGTTGGACAAAATGAGGCTGTTACAAAAGCATCCTACCAAGTTTGTAATATTCTTGCAAAAAGGATGAAACCGTTCACAGATGTTGAATTAATTAAAGAATGCATGTTAACCGTTTCTGAGACTTTGTTCCAACATTTCTCAAATAATAAACAAATAATAGCAGAAATTAAAAAGCTTACGCTTTCTGAATCAACCTGTCGCCGCCGCGTTGAACACATTTCGAAAAACATGTTTGAGGCAATAATTGACAAACTGAAAAACTGCAAATACTTCAGCCTTGCGTGTGATTCCAGTACGGATATAACTTCCATGTCACAATGCTCATTATTTGTGCGTTACTGCACAACCGACGGAATCATAGAAGAAGACTTCTTAGCTGTGATAACCATGAAGGGTCATACGAGAGGTTGTGATTTTATGGATGCAATAAAAGAATTTGTGGAAAAATACTTTATACCTGCTACTAAATTAATATCAGTGTGTACTGATGGCTGTCCGTCAATGGTAGGCGCAAACAATGGCTTGATTGCCCTAATGAAGAAGGAATGGAATTTACCTAATTTGCTGCCCATTCATTGCTTACTGCATCAATAAACTTTGGCATGTCAAATTTCGAATCAAAAATTGAAGGATGTGATGAAAACGGTCATAAACATTATTAATTTTATTCGCGCGCGTGAACTTAATCATCGAAAATTTAAAGAATTACTAGAGGAATTACAAGCTAATTATGGAGATGTCGTCCTACACACTGCTGTCAGATGGTTAAGCAAAGGAAAAGTGCTAGAACGGTTTTTTAATTTGATATTTGAAATAATTCTATTCTTACAACAAAGTGGTAAAGAATATCCCCAGCTTCAAAATGATGAATGGTGGGCACTTACGGCTTTTTTGACTGATATTACTCTGAAGTTTAACCATCTTAATTTGGAGTTACAAGGATCTAACAAGATAATCGGACAAATGACGAATAAAATATTCGCATTTGAGGCTAAACTGCAATTATATATAAGTGAGCTTGAAGCAAGAGACTTTTCTAATTTTCCAACTGTTGCTGCTCTGCGATCTGACGTATCTATTGCCGATAGTATCTATCAAGATATGGTATCCTACTTAAAAGAATATTTGACTGAAATTCAAAAAAGATTCAACGACGTGAGAAGTATTAAGAACTGTTTTATTCTTGTAGAAAACCCATGGCATTTTGAAAATGATGACATCAAATTATTCAGCCAGTTTGGATTTCCTAAAACTCAGTTGCTAAACGAAATCATCGAACTAAAATACGACACGCAACTCAAAGCTCACTTCATCGAACATCGTGAAAAGCAGGAGTATATTGAATTTTGGAAAAATGTGCCTAGCACCTATACATTTTTACGAGACTGTGCACTATTTATTTTAACAATATTTCCTTCGACATACCTCTGTGAAGCTTCATTTTCGAAAATGAATTTCTTAAAAAACAAATATCGGAATCGCCTTTCCACTCATTTAGAAGACGCAATGAGGATTGCATGTAGTCCCAAAGACGCCAACATAAATGAAATAACTAAAAGAGTACAACACCATAATAATTAAATTCCGTTACACATAAATTAAGTACCTGGAATATTTTTTTCCTAATAAAAATCTCTATTAGATTATTTTGTTTTATTTACTGCTTTGCTAGTATACATATCAAATTCAGAACATAAGTGTGCGGCCCGCAATGCTACCCCATATTGTCCTGTGTGGCCCTTGACCAGAAAAGTGTGACGACCGCTGCTCTAAACCAAATCTGCACCGTGGGGTTATGAATCCCAAACAATCGTTTTACAATGGTAATAATAGCGGCCATGCAAAAGGATGGCAATTGTCTGTTTAGTGCAATCGCCCATCAACTAAATCTCTTAATGGGGATAACATTTGGCCATATGTCAATACGCCGAGACCTCGCTACGTATGTTTCGGATAACCGCGACGACGCCAGAATTTGCTTAGCACTTAGGAATAACATTCAAGACACTATTCCTAACAGCAAGCTCTCTCAGGAACAAATGATAACTAACTACATAACCGCGCAGTTTAACGAGACGTTCTGGGGAGAGGAAGACATCCTAATCGCCGCGGCCGAATTCTATCTCGTAAATGTGCATGTGCATAATAATTACAGGAACACACTGGTGTACTCACCTGCCGGCGAACCAGTACCCGGAAACATACATATCCTTTACAAAAATCAACATTATGATAGCTGGGTCATAAGCGCCGACGAACAGTACAACAATAAGCTGCAAAGTCTAACTCATAAAACAACTAACAAAGATACACCACAACATGCCGAAACGGTAGGTAATAAATACAACAAAAGCGACGAACAAGGGCAGTCTACTAAACCCCGAATTCTGAGCAGCCCCCAACTAGCTTGCTCATTAACACCGGGTGAACAATTAACATCAACATTAGGTACACCGTTATCAGTTGAAGTCGCGGACGACACCGGATACACAATACTTAGAAATAAGCCTTCTGCCGCGACTAAGTACACTTGCTCAGACCTGCTTATTGCAACTTGGAACGTTCGTGGGGCCTCGAAACCGGCCAAAAAAGATAAAATAGACGCGGAACTTTCAAATAGGCATTCACATAGCCTGCCTACAAGAAACAGGGATGAACTTAGGAACGTACAACTCCACCCATTACGAATGGCACCTATCTGGAACCGCAGGTAAAGCTCACCGGGGACTTGCAATTGTAATCAGAAAGGAGCCCAAATTGAAATAATAAATAGAAATTTCGATACCGACGTGATGTCAATCACTCTTAAAGTTGGTAGGGGAAGTGACAAACCTTCTCCGCTTTATGTAATTAACTCTCACATCAACAGCTGTATCTCTAAAGCAACCAGATCCTTCACGGGTGCACTAAACTTGATTAGACAAAAACCAAGGATATGTACTTTAATCATCCTAGGCGACTTTAATGCTCATATTGGTAGACAAGATACAATAAGTGCCCAACGCAAAGGGCTTATTCACAAAAATCTCCATCTGCAGCTAAGAACAAGCCGAATCATAAACAATGATGAAAACAATAAACACAAGACCCAAAAAAGTGAAACATCAATAAAGATCAAGGATTTCAACTACAAACAATGCTACTATGCCGCTCTCAATATCAAATCAACCAAAGCAAAATACCAAGCTTGCATATTCAAAAAATTGGAAAACGTAGGAATAGACTCAACAGATAAAAGCGTCGAAATACCATGGTGTACCATAACTGAATTATTAAAAGTGGCGGCCCAGGAAACCTTAATTTTCCAGCAGAGTCACTCTAGGGCGCATCGTAAAGCTCTTGCTAACCTCCAAAAGGCTAAATTCTTACAAAGAAGACAATTAGATTACCCAAATAGACATTATCATGTAAAGAAATGTCAGGCAATACTTCATAAGATTTAAACTGAAGAAGAAAACAAAGAATCCAGCGATTTCTTCCCAGGATTGGGGAAAAAACATCCTTCAAAACGCATGCAGGTACTTTATCTATTTTACAGGACAAACAAGCAAGCTACCAAACGCCGGAAAAGAAATGCTTATATACCAATGTCCAAATGGGAGCAAATTCAAAAAAACTCCGAGGGCCTACCTATACCAACGGTTACCATAACAAAGCCGGTATCCGCCGCGCAAAATGCAGGACCCACACTGGAGGACGTAATGGAAATAATTAACAACACGCGGAACGGGACAGCACCCGGAACAGACCAAGTGATAATTGAGCTCTTCAAAGCGATACCGCCAATATTACAGGAAGCCGTCACCAAGCACATAAACAAAGCGTGGACACAAAATGAAGCACCCGACACCTGGCTAGAAACAGTGCAGGTACCAATTCCGAAGAAAAATAACCCTAAAGATCCAAATGACTATAGACGAATATCGGTTTGCGATACGGGCTACAGAATCTACGCCTCATACGTTATAAAAAAATTAGACGAAACAATAAAAGAATTGGGCAACTACCAAGCGGCTTTTTTAAACAACAGATCTACAGATGATCACATATTTACACTAAAAAAGGTTCTGGACGAAGAATGGCGCGCGGGTAAAAGAATCTATGTACTCGCTCTGGATATAGAAAAAGCTTTTGACAACATCAACCTCCAAGCACTGCGAGACATTCTAATACAAAGATCTAATAAGACACTAACTAACAGGATAATCAAAGTTTGCATGAATGAACGAACACACATCAAATGGTGTGGTCAGTGAAATATCACTCCTCCCTGGTGTTATCATTCGCGGACGACCTCATCTTCATTACAGACGATCTAAAAGGGTTAGAAGGTATTGTATACCATATTAAACCCCTACTAGGTAGTGTCGGCCTACAAATAAACGAAACTAAAACAAAAATTCTAATTAGAGACCCATTAGCTAAACAGAAAGCGACTTACGTGTCAATGAACGGATTAAAACTACATACTGTCGACGAAATTAAATATCTAGATACATATATAACATCTGCATTAAGCAGGAGAAGCACAGTTAGAAAACGGTGTGAACAGGCCACTAGAAACACAAAGTCACTATTACCATTCATAATAAACTCAAAGATGGACTGGAAACTAGCCCGACTAATGTATCGAATGGTGATAGTACCTTGCATGATATACGGATGAAAGTATCGGCAATCACCAAAGCTAATAGGTCAAGGCTGAGAAGATATGAGAGAGTCATCATGAGAGACTTGATTAACCACGCCAGAAATAAACCAATACAAAAAGAGATGCACGAAATCTTAGATGGAAAAACTGTAACCAAACGCATCAAGAATCACAGGATGTGCTATCTTGCACACGTCCACAGGCGTGGCCAACCACACCTTTTACACGCAGCAATGCAGTATAAGGCCAAATATAAGAAAGTAGGCCGTCCTATTTACACATGGAACGACAATCTTAAACAGGACTCGACTTATTTCGACAAGGAATTAAACTTTTGGATGAATAAGGCTACAGACAGATACAAGATTATGAAGGCCGCCAGCGAGATCTACAAGAAACCTGAAACAGATAGCAGCGACGCCTCTGACGAAGACATAGACACAGCAAAATGTAACACAGCACAGCAGCAATATAGAAAAAAAAGCTGAGAAAGCTGAGTAACTCCGTCTCAAAATTCACCAGTGAAGATCGACTCGAACCAACATGACGAAGACATCGCAAAAGATGCCCATCCATAGATAATTAACACCCGTCTCTCCACTATTCCTATGCTTACTCTAGGATGCATATCCGGTAGGCTCTCAAATCCTTCCTTATCCTAAGGGCACGTTCATTCCTTACCATTACCCGCGCCCCCCGGTCTACTCCCAGATATGCAATGGCCTTTGCAGTCCCATGAAACATGAGGCTTCATGGGCTAGTGCAAATCTAGGGGTTCATTCGATTTATCGAGTCTGGTTAAACCACGCTGGGATCGGTGCATTTCATTCATTCATTCATTCATAAAAAAAAACAGCGAATTTGCATATTTTTTTATGATTACGAAAATTTAAGAGTGTCCTTGTCCTTGTTTCTCATTTCCCGACATTTTTTCCCGACCGAGTCTTCTCGAGCACTATTTCCCGGGAATTCCCGGGAAGACGGGAATTTGATTAACCTCAATAAAAATGTATGAAAAAGGTTTTAAAATAAAATACCTACACATTTTCGTAATCAACAATATGTTCATTTAAATCAGTCTTCGTCAATTAACTAAAAAATTTGCTTTCTTAATTTCCTTTATAATCACAGAGTTTTAACCGAGATTTGATGATTAATTAGATGGCTGAACCGGAAGAAGATGGAGTTGGTTCTTCTGCTCCAGCTTGTGTCTTTACCGAAATCTTATGTACCAAGCTCTAGGTGTTTTATTAGTCCGCTTGTGTTTGAGCCTTTTATAGAGATCTGTTTCGGGCATTTCAGGCATTGTGCCGTCAACGAATATTTATTCTTCGAAAAATACTTCCACACTTTCGACTTCTCCATACTAGTACCATACCTTTAAAAAATACAACATGTTGTTTATAAAAATAGTAATAAAAATAACATGCGCGGAACGCTTATTCATTTCTAGATAAAATACGTACCTATTGTTTGTTAAGTTGAAAGAGTCATAAAAACGAGAGGGCATTGGATCTAATATGAATTAGTATTAAAAGATATGATTAAAATAAACTCCGCTTTAGGTATTAACATAAATCGAAAAACAAACTGCACTAGTAAACATGAAAATAAAAAAACTAAAATAAGATGGTTCTGCGAGTGCACAATTTCACAACAATAGGGATATTCATATTTATTTGCTACTTATTCCAAAAATAAGTTATGTAATCAATAAATATAATATTAGGTAAGGCTGATATTTGGCACACAAGTCTCCGGTGACTCTAGATAGGCGCACCGACACAAGCTACGCCGTCAAATGTTTGCGAGTGACTGACTGAACTCAGCAAAACAGAGATCACGGAGTGGGGCTTGCCTTATTGGGTAGTAAAAGGATGTTAAAGGGGAGACGAGATAGAGGATATAATTTTTGTTATGAGTAACACAGGAATTAACATCAAATTGCAATTTTTTGAATTTCTCGACTTCCCGGGTACTAAGCTAAACAGGGCCTGCATCACCTTCTGGCAATGCAGGAAAATGATAGGTAAGAAGTGGGGCCTATCCCCCAAAATCATACTGTGGCTGTACACAGCTGTGATCCGCCCCATGGTCGCTTACGGGGCCGTGGTCTGGTGGCCCCGCACGATGCTGGTTACAACTTGCAACAAACTACAACGCCTGCAGAGACTGGCCTGCGTTGCGACCACTGGCTGCATGAGGACTACTCCGACTGCAGCAATCGAAGCCATGCTGGGTCTAACCCCGCTCCACCTGTTTATACAGCAGGAAGCGACAATGGCGGCGGTGCGTCTTAATGCAATTAATCTCTGGGGTAAGAGAGAAACACAACACACCGCGCTGCTTGAGGGACTCAATACTGAGTTCCCTATTACGAAAGCCATAAATGACCGGGTACCCAAACAATTTATCTTCGATAAAAAATACAGGATCCAACTTCACGAGGATTGCCGATGCGAGGGTTTGCGCCCCGCAGAGCTACGAATCTTCACGGATGGATCCAAAACAGGTAGTCGCACAGGTGCTGGAATCTTTTCGGAAGACTTCAACATACACATAGCCACACCATTGGGAGTCCATAACACAGTGTTCCAGGCCGAATGCATGGGCATATCTCTTGCCGCGTTAGCCATAATGGCCAGGGAAGTTAAGGACCACTCGATACGTATACTCTCAGACAGCATGGCTGTTCTGCAAGCGCTAAACAGCCACACTATTGACTCTGGGCTGATATACGAGTGTTACCAGCGCCTTAACCAGGTGGGTAGCCTCAATAACATTACCATTCAATGGATTAAAGGACACAGCGGTTCAGGGGGGCAATGACGCAGCCGACGAACTTGCCAGAAGGGGGTCGAGCATGGCACCAGTGGGCCCCGAACCCATTGCGCCACTCCCCTTCGGGTACTTACGAACTCTGGTAAGGAAACGAACCAGGGACCAACATCACAAACTATGGTTGGATCACGGAGAGTGCAGGCAGGCTAAGGAGGCACTCCCTACAATTGATGGCCGGCTCACGAAAAAGGTTCTCCGACTAACGAAACAACAGCTGCGTACAGTCACAGCAGCTGTAACTGGCCATGGGTCATTAAAATAAACACCTCTTTGTAATAGGAGCCACAGACAGTCCGCTGTGCAGAGCCTGCATGGAGGACGACGAGACAGCAGCTCATGTGCTGTTATACTGCCCGGCGGTCGATGCATACAGGGCAAAGTACTTCGGTAACCCAGGTACCCTACGTGAGATTGTCAGTGACACCAAGGCGTTGCTGGCCTTCTTTGAGGAGCTGGGGTGGATCGAATAACCGATTTTCCCACCCGTACGCAAAATACGCGCTTAGAGTTGCGGATACCAGCCCGTATTACCTATTACCTATTACCTATTCCCGGGTACTCGACCCTTTTTTTCTCGTCTCGACTAAGACCAAATTTCCCGGGAATGCCCGCGTCGAGACTTCTCGTTGAGAAACTCTAGTCCTTAGTGAAGTATGAGGCCCGAAACTTTCCTTTTAACTTTCCTTGATAGAAAAAAAACGGCAAAGTTACTTTAAAATCTGCTTTTTTTGTTACAACCACTAAGAGAAAAACCTATTCCATTCGATTGTTATCAAAGCAATTGTATTAAAATTTTGTCTACGTGTTCACTATTAAATACTTTAAGGAATTATGGACTTATTTTTCTATATCAACACAAGTAAAATTTTTAAATTCTTTATTTGTAAACATAGTGCAATAGAATTGCGCGCGGGCCGGCGTCATACCGCCGCGGAACGCTACCACGATACCATTTCGCCATAAGTGTATATTTCACGATATCAGAATAGCCACTACTTACCAAATAAATTCAAAACAATTCAAAAATGGAATAGAATATGTATTTTAGGATATTATCTGCCAAGTAAGTTAACACGACCCTAATCGTAGGGGATGAACCAGGCACTCGATTCGTCTAAAACGAAGTATAATAGGTACGTGTGATAATTTTCTTTACAATGCATTTGCTTGAAAAGAGCCTTTTCCAAGCAGTAAATTAGTGCGGAAAGTGTCACTTTTTTTCACTAGTGCTTTTTACTTTTCTGTTTTTTTTTAATTTTTGTGGCCGTCGTCAGACCGTTGCAAAGAGTTTTTAATTATTTGAGAAAAGTTTTACAAATCAGATGATGATGATAACGATGACGATGACGATGGCAATGACGATGGCGATGACGATATCGATGACGATGGCGATGACGATGGCGATGGCAATGGCTGAGTCAAAGTCAAAGTCAAAGTCGAAGTCGAAGTCGAAGTCAAAGCCGAAGCCGAAGTCGAAGTCGAAGTCGAAGTCGAAGTCGAAGTCGAAGTCAAAGTCATTACACGTCGTAATATGTAGATGGTAGGCTGATGGTAGGATGGTAGGCGACTACCGTAAGGCTCGCTCGTTTTTTTTTTATTTGTCGCACAATGCATAGTAAAACGTTGTATGTATGATACACGTGCGTAAGATGATTTCCGCACTTATAGCATAAATAACTATTTTCTACATCGATTATAGGTAGGTAGCAGATTAAAGCACTAATGTATCGTATTAAGGTGGATCCGTAAAGATAGCCCACCAAAATATTGAATTATTTTTTCATTAAATCGTGACATTTGAGACAAATAATTCTAACATAGAGAGATGTATTTATGATTGATATGGTTATAATTATGTAAACACATTTGTTATAGTCGCGAATCATAGTTAGATCAACATACAACCTGAATTGCAAAAAACGTAAGAAAATTTAAATTTTGCAGGCTACATTTTCGCATCCACCTTAAAGTTCATGTTTACGGTTTCACACACGTGTTAGTTTCAGGAAAACCCGATTAGTTACGAACTCGACCGAAGCCCCGATTCAAGAGTCTACGCAGCGAGTTTCAATTTGACTTCTAATCACTAAACTAACTCATGAGCAAAACTGAACACAAAACAATAAATAATGTGTTTTAGGTATCGTAGAATCCCGTTGAATCCGTATTTCAGTTGATTATATCACTATACTGGCTCACTACCATGCCAAGCGTTTCGCACAGGCAACCTTCAGGCTTTTCCCGCTATTCCTGGTGACTGGCAGATGACGTTAGTGACAGCAGCTACGTCAATATTTGTGTGAATGAGACAGTGTCTACGTCCTATACTATTGAATGAGTAATAATTGTATATACAGGGTGTTAAGCAGACGGTTGAACATACGAAAATGGCGGATCCGTGGGGCCGTCTGTTATGTGTTTAGGCCCAATAACAAGTCCCAGTCCAAACGAATATTTTTAAATGACTTTTTTAATTATTCGAAATTCGTCGTTACTCAAAATTCAAACGTTAATAATTTCATTTCAAAATAACTAAACTGGCAACTTTTTTTTTAAAGTTTGTTAAAGTTGCAAAATAGGGGTTTACGGGGGCGAAAAATAGATCTAGCTAGGTCTCATTTTTGAGTTTTTTTTTTGACGTTGTCTCTGTTTTCACGAGCAGAGCTCGATGGTCCAGGTACTATCTATTAAATAGATACACTACAGGTATTAATATCTCATTAGTTTGAATTTGAAATTATCGCACACCGAGGTACTTATAGACAGCCCCCAGGTATTCAATAAACCTATGTAACTATAAAGGTACAGACTGATCAATAGAAACCATATTGTTTACAGCCTTCGTACAATATTGGCAGCTTTTCATAAAATCGGGGAACAAAACATTCTGCAGCATAATACCTAGTTATTGTTGAAATGTTCGCAACCCATGCTATAGAAGCATAGATTGAAAACATTTTTACATAGGCATAAACATGGAACTAAAAAGAGGGGCTCGTGGTTAAATAATAACAGCCGCACGGGTCGATTGAAGGTTAAGCTACTTTTCGAGGTCGGTCCGTAGATGGGTAACCATCCATTACATATCAAGATCCCTTCGTGCCACGGAAAGCACGTTAAACCGTTGGTCCCGGCTGTCATTTGTAGATATTTGACAATCCTTACGGGTCAGGAGCCTGAAAGTCTGACAACCCAGTCTTAGTAAGGGGTATCGTTTACCCAGTAACTGGGTTGTGGAGGTCAGATAGGCAGTGTAAAATACTTACCAGTATTATTTATTTATTTATATAACAACTGCTTGCTGCCCTTACAGTAAACACCAAAGCGCGCAGCAAGCCAACATCATTTACGTAAAAAACTTCATGCAAACATTTAACATACATTTACTGCTATACATAAATATGGTAACATCGGGCTCCTGAGCAATCAGGGACGACGTTCAGCAGATTGATCGCCTGGGTTGTGGGAGCATATCGAGCAGTATGGGTACGCACTGGAGGAGCCGCATTGTAGAGTAGAGTTGTAAATCAAAAGAGTCTTGTTGATATTTTAATCTTTTTGAGGATGACTGTGCTACAGGGGTGGCGAACCTATGGCACACCAACAACACAATGTGACATAATTTGTGTCATTACCTTTTTAATAATACTTAGGTACATAATACATAATTTTTTTGAGGCTGACTGTACAGTCTGGAGCATAAATATATAACTGTGGACCTCAGACCAAATAAAAAACAAGACAGAGCGCTGCGAACAATACAGTGAAGCATGCCAAGACTACACCACCGCTCTTTGCATACATGCTCACACGCACACATTTACAACCTTTTACAATGTGCATGCATGTTAACGGAACCGCCTTCACTTCACTGTTGACAGCGCTCTGTGGTGGTTTTTTATTTGGGCTGACCTATGGACAGCTCGGCAATAATGTCTGATTTCATGATTCATCCAATAAATGACGGCAAATACATGTGACTAGCTTTTGCCCGCAGCTTCGCTCGCGTGGATCTCGGAAATTATCCCCCGGGAACGTACTAACGGGATAAAAGGTATCCTATGTATTAATTCAGGTTATAAACTATCTGTCTGCCTCATCCAAATCCTATTAGTAGCATAACATAATGATTGAATACTATCGTGAATTCATGCAAGCCTAGTACTTTTTGTGCCAAGTTTCAAGTTTATTAATTCAAGGAATCAAGTTGTCCCATACAAACTTTGCCCCCTTTTTAACCCCCTTAGGGGTAGAATTTCGGAAAATCCTTTCTTATCGGATGCCTACGTCATACAAAGAACACACCCTCCAAGTTTCAGGTCCCTACGATCAGCGGTTTAGGCTGTGCGTTGATCCGTCAGTCAGTCATTCAGGACAAAGCATTTTATATGTATAGAAAGATAATTTGAAGGCTTATACAAGTGGCAGCACAATTAAGTGACATTGAAGGAACACCAAAATAATCTGGCGAGACAATAGTGACTTCGAATTCTGTATTCCAATAAACAAAATAACCCCCGGTTCTCTTTTGACAAACAAAAACGTGAAATAAATAAACTAAAAGTTACTTAGCTAGTAATTTGGCCTATTTCAGGGAAGCCGTAGGTTATACTACGGCCTCGGATTAATCAACTAATTCCCTTCCGGCGGTATCTGCAGTTTTGAGTGTCGCCCTAATCGTTTTACGTTTCATCTCTTAGTAATGAGATTTATTTCCCTAACCTGATTTTGACTGTGAGTTTATTACCTGTGTGTATATATTATGTAGGTTGGTAGGTACCTATATTATAGGTGGAACACTGCATACGGCAAAATCTTAAAAAAAAACAAGAAAAGCAGAAAACCATGGGGTCGAAATAAATCTGCAACTCGGAAATTACATGTTTGTAATTTCCGAGTTGCAGATTTACTTTATCATAAAATACAAACAAAAAATTTAAAAATTTATCATAATGAGTGGTTGATATTTCTTTTTATTTTAGGTTTTTATCTGTTTACATTGTAAAATAGTTTATAATTTAAATGTATGAGTTGCGTGTTTGTCGAGCTGCGTGAAATAAATAAATAATTTATTAAAACATGTCGCCCGTATTCTCGAAGGGTTAGGCAGAGGTGCATCAATAATACACGGTGATTTCACCAATTAGGTTTAAGTGACATTTAATACGCGGCGAGTCTATTGCCATCAACCAGTCACAAATCCTGTGAAAATTGAACCCTGATTAATACATAACGCTCGATCGTTTTTCCAATAGCTCTAACAATTTAACGATATCATTTGCGTCGACATAGCTCCCTCTAGACTACACCTTCCAAAGCAGAGTTTTCTATATATTCATATTCTCAAACAGTTTCAGTAGTTGAAAGTTATCGATGAGTCGGACGATCAAGTGAGTCGGTAAACTACTAGTATTTTAGTAACAGAACACAATTCTAGAACATTACCTGCAAACACAGTGAGGATAGTACTTAAATCCTAATTACCTTGCTTACGTGAAGGCTCTAAACAGAGTTAATAGTCAATAGATGTTCTCTAATAGGTACTGAATACTAGGCTATAAAACATTAATTTTACGATCTATGCGTAATAATGTTCGCAGATGCAACTGTGGTATATTGACGATTGAGAATACATCTAGTAGTTATTACTGTGTTAATGTGAGGATGTTGTATGTTTTAAGAGCCATGTGATATGTGTTTAATGTCTTCAATATGGGTTAGAATTGTATAGGAGGTATTGATGCCCTTAATTGACAGTGGTGCCCTTAATTCCGAGTGAAAACCAATGGCTGCAAGTTGCTTTAAATCGCTCTATACAATTTCAGTGACAATGGTCAAGATTGACAATGCCAGCTATTGCGTTTTTTCCTGGCTTTAAAGGATTACATTTCTGCCTGCAAATTCACCAATTTAGGTGATTGGTGAATTTGTAGGCAGAATTTGAATCCTTTTGCGTAATACCTATGATATCAATGGTAATAAAATAGTTATATTAGTGGCGTCTGTTAACGCGTGTGCCAAACAGTCAGTTGAGGTTCAAAGCTGGATTTATAAACCACAGATATTGGCTTTTGGGCTTCTGCCGCTGTGATCTTGATTTCTCTTGTATTCTGCAGGTTATAATTTCACATATTTTTTACCAGAATATAAGTTGACACCTGTTATTGTTTCTTTCTATTTAATCTCTGTTGTCACATTACTGCGGGGCTAGTCTAGAAGTCAAGTTAGTACTACCATCTTTGCCTTGACCTTCCATGGTGGCTTGTCATAAACATTGAATGTCGTAATCACAATACTGAAACATAAAAATATTATATCATAATCTGTGTTCACTGTCAATGCATTTAAAATGAGTATCAATTTCAATTTCCCATAAAAAGTTTTGGCTTCAGTCTTCCTCATGCAAACTCGATTTCCAAGGTAAATGTTACATCTGGCAACACCGTAATTTCATGTCAGTTACATTACAGTACAAACGGTAATAAAAGTGACTTACGACTGTATTTGACGTAACCGTCACTGCCTAATACCGGCGGGGGAAAGGTCAGGGCTCTTTCGATCGAGGGCTGTGTAGTTAGTATTTTGTGGGCCCTATGTTAGGTTTAGCCTTTGTTTGGTGATTGGTTGTTTCCTGCTATCGAAACAAAGTTGGCTGGAAAACTCAGTTTTTTTTTACCGTGTCGATGGAAACTTATCTATAGTCAGCCCAGAATTTGGCTACGGGTTTGGCAGCATTAGCGTCCATCAGTTCTTGCATTATGCAGGCAACAGGACACAGTGGATACGCTATTAAGTGCCCCATTGTTTGTGGGACAGCACCACATTTACACTCCTTGGCAGAGATCTCTGAATCTCCACCTGACCACACCATGTACCTATCACATAATTAATTTATCTGTCGTTGCTTCATTTTTAATTATTTTTACCTATTGTGGTATAGTTATTTTATTCTAGGTGCATCGTCTTCACATATAATTATATAACCAATGTACCTATACAAAATATTGTAAAACATTTTAAAAGAGTAACGGTGGAGTTTCTTGCCCATTCTTCTCCATACGAAAACTATCTTTTGGAAGGGGCGACTAGAATCTATTCTACTTTTTTTTGTACATTTTGACGTTCAAACCTGCTATATAAGGGGCTATTTGAAATAAATGATTTGACTTTGATTTTGAGCAGGTTTTCCTTGTTTCGACCTACCTGGGTCCGGAGTATATTTAAAGACTTCCAGGCTTGCCAAGGCAACTCATTTCCTGGTGGGAGATTTTTTGCAGGTGGAATTAATGGATTAACTCTGATTATGGAGTATTGAGTGTTTATTTTTTCCATACCTAGCCCCGCTTGCTGCAGCACAACACAACACTACATACCAACGTTTAGTGCTAATCGAATTTAAATCATCGTTCCTTTTTTGTAAATCGTTTGAAGATGATTGAGACAGAATGATATTTTAAATATAACATAACATAACTTCATCAAATGCGGAATAAACCTCATGAAATTCGCAAGAGAGTTGAATAATTCAGGGAGTGTGCTTAGTTTTCGACTATAACCAGAGTTTGCACACATCAAATAACACCTTTCATAATGATTGATGAAAGGCAGTAGCTGAAACATTTCCTTTCATGTCAACAAAGCACATGCATGCTTTGGCAAAAATCAAATTCATTCGATTAAGACACTTATTCCACTTACAATTTTCTAACAATTTCTAGTACGGAAACATTCTCTTGCGCAAAGTTTACAAACATATTGAATTTCAGCAACCAGTTCAAATGCACCGGATCATAGAACAAACACTTTTCTAACTCTCAGACTCCACCTAATAATATCCGTGAAATTCCAAATATTTGTAATCCATTTTATCAAATTATTCTAGCGGAAACTAGGGTATGCTAGGATTGCGTCCCTCGGATTTCGCATGTGTTTGTGCTCCTCACAAAGGAACTAGGGTGATGAAAAGCTGTAAGCTATTGCATGGCAGATACAGAGCACAATGTACCTAGCTTTAGGTGTCCTATTCATACCGAAGCATACTAAGTGAGACAATGTGTCAAGGGTATTATCTAGTTGATATGATAATTAGCTTATAATTGAACTAAATCTAGGTGCAATGTGGTGTACTGATGTGGTGATATGTCAAAAGATCGAGATTTTTAGGCTATATTAACAAGTTCAATTTTAATGTAGGTATAATACTTATAAACCTTCCGGAATAAATTGTCTACATGAAAACCGAATCAGGGTCTATAGTGTAGTTTGGAAGAACTAAGCCCTCAAACGGACAGTCACTAAAAGCGACTTTGTTTTATACTCTATATAGAATAATACGAAAAAGGAGGAGCTCGTGGCTAAGTAACAACAGCTGCACTGGTCGATCCATCAGGTTAAGCTACGCTTGCCGGGGTTGGTCAGTGGATGGGTGACCATCTTTACGTACCGAGAATCCTCCGTGCCTCGGAGAGCACGTTAAGCCGTTGGTCTCGGCTGTCATTCGTGGATCTTTGACAGTCGTTACGGGTCGTCAGAAGCCCGAAAGTCTGACACCAGTCTTACCAAGGGGTATCGTATTACCCAGTTACTGGGTTGTGGAGGTCAGATAGGCAGTCGCTCCATGTAAAATAATGGTATTCAGCTGCATCCGGTTAGACTGGAAGCTGACCCCAACATAGTTGGGAAAAGGCGAGGCAGACATAGAATAATACAAAAAAGCGTCTCAAACCCCGACTGCTACATTAAGACAGTAATGAATATTTAAATGAATAGTTCTATATTCTTGATTCCATGAAATATATACGTATTTGCCCGGTATATGAATGTTTAATAGAAAGCCATTCCACGCGGTTGACGCGGGTGAAGCCACAAGCAAAACCAATATACAACCAGTAGAATACCGTATCTTCACACATAATACACCTACTTATTGTCAATGCCTACCCATCAGCGTAACCTAATTCGATCTCCCTAATGCGACTCCAGATACAAAGTGCTTATCAGTTAACGTAATATTCTGTGTATTGAATACTATTGAATATTATCTGAATACATACTGAAGCCTATTTAAAACGTATTCAACAAAATTAGAATAATTATTATATCGTACCGTCTCCGTGTCTAAAAGCCGATTTTTCTATCAAAATGTTGTCGATCCCTGAAAGGTTTTCTACGTACTTAATTTAATTTGGAAACGTCCACGTCCTGATGCCGCAGAGACTCAAAACATTTGGTTAACATGAAAAGTTCTTGGATTTAAGAGTTGTTTGACATTTTGAGGGATATCAAGGTACAGGAAAATGTCTGTCCTAATCTTTTAGAGTGGAAAATTAGAGGGAGTTAGTTGCGACCTCGATTAAATTTAACGCTGTTAAGATTATCATCGAGGTTTGTTAGAGGTCCTAAATGATTAGATTTTCCATTTTGGATCTTCATTTTCACGTTTTACTATAATATTCCTTTGTTTCTAGCTTTGTCTAGACTCTAGACCCATTCAAGGTCAGGTGTTTTATACAGGTTATCTAATATTCTTTGAAGTTCAAATTAGACTAATTTGTTTCTGCCTAATTTTAATTTTAGCCGGCTGGCGTACTTTTGCCAGACATAATTGATATCGTTATCATCAAGAAAACCAGCGAAAAGAAATATAATGATAAAATTATGATACTATTGAATTCTTCTGTGCTATGAAAATTGTAAAAAGAGGAGATAGTGCAGCTTTTGAAAAGCATCCAACGGCTATTGAATAATACTCGTAAGCAAACGCGATTTTGTTTTGTTCCTAAAGAATTTTTGCAATATTCTAATTTTGAATTATTTTCTCTACGAATTTTATTAGTCATAGTATTTTCTTTATAGTTGATGTATCTACGTAATGCCTCATTTAAATTCAACCCCTGCCGCTGCTCCTCGCGCTGCTGGCCGAATAACAGTTCGCGTCAAATTACTTTGCCGCTCTGAAGTTAGGTTGCGCATGCTCACTGGCATGCGCGCCACTGTTTTATAAGGAAGATTGATTACTGCGCAGTCATTTGTAGCCTACTTCAGATAGGCAAAGTTATTTGACGCGAACTGCAGCAGGATCGAGAGAAGTATCGTGTTTACATTCTCGTCCTGCCCACTTCCCTGCCTACTTCCCGGCTCACTGCCATGGAAGTGAGCTGAGTGTAAATAGGGTATATAAAGGTTCCATCCCACACTAAAGCAATAGAAAGAAACATATTTTATTTGGGACACACACAGGAAATACAAACAGTAAGTAATAATAAAAATAAAAATAAAGTAAAAAACAAATAACGACCTGTGCGAGGCCAAAAAGGCTCCTATCTCAGCATAATACGGCAATATTTAAAAAAATAAACACCGCAACGCTGTTAGGGCCCAATAGAAGGATACTGCGGTTGACAAGACATTTCACACCCTACAAGATATTATTATTTATCATGACGTGGCCATCGAAAATGTCCCAGTAATCTGTATTGGATTATCCTACTTGTAATAAATATATTTTGTTCTGTTTTTCGTCCATTTGGTGTATTCGTTTTATCGCCGACAGTAGTGTCGGGATTAGGTTGTTAGATGCTTGTCAGTTATCTGAGCGGATGATCGGTGATCATGTAACATGGAGTGGGCGATGTCCTTTGGAGTGTGGGATGCGATTAAGAACTTGGATCACTAATACTGAATTCTCGGAAACAATCTTATGGTACAATAATTATTATCTACCTACCAATTTTTTTTTTCTTATACTTATATAAGACATACAGACATACATACGAATACAGCTGATCCCACACGTCTATCCTACGAGTATTAAATGAGCAATATTTGTAATCATGTTCTCGAAAACGACTCTAACGATTTCGATGAAAGTTGCAATAAAGGGGTTTGCGGGGACGAAAAATCGATCTAGCTAGGTCTTATATCGGGGAAAATTCGTTTTCTCCATTTTCACAGTCTCGGGAATGTGATACAACGATGGTATACCTGGACGATATGTTTATCTTTTTTCACCCGAGCAGGGCTCGGTAGACCAGGTACTGATACAGTAATATACTTTTACATAGACATACGTTTCTAAAAACACAAAATACTACTTATCGCCAAAGTGTCGTGACGGTCGAAACTATACACTTTTTTCGGTCTTGCTTTCATTCACCAAGTATAACCAGAGTATAACATACGGCAAGTAATTTCGTTCCAAAAATTAGTTGCCGCTTCTGTTTTGTGTTGCTTCCGAGGGGTGTTCAATAAATAGTGAGAATGAGTAAGACGCAATTATCTTTTATTATATGTTATTTTATTTTTCGACGTAGTCACCTTTCAGTAGGTTTATACACTTTGTATATCTTTTCTCTAATCCTAAAATTCCCTTTCTAAAAAAATCTTCTTCCTGATCCCTTAAAAAATCATTTACGGCGGCGACTACTCCGTCATCATCTTCGAATTTCTGGCCCCTGAGATGTTCCTTTAAGCGCGGAAATAGGTAGAAATCACTAGGAGCAAGGTCCGGTGAATATGGAGGATGTTCCATCAATTCGAAGCCAGCTTCTTGAATGGCAGCCATTGCAACTCTGGACTTGTGCGCAGGGGCGTTATCTTGGTGAAACAAAACAACTTTAGCGAGTTTGCCATGCCGTTTCTTGCGTATTTCCTCACGCAACTTTGTTACTTGTCCTGCGTACATAGTCCCCGTAATAGTGGCTCCATGATTAAGATATTCGATCATTACCACCCCTTGGCTGTCCCAGAAAAGAGATCCCATGATCTTTCCGGCGGATGGAATCGCCTTAAATTTCTTTGGAGTTGGAGATGACGGTCGCTTCCAAGTCATGGACTGTTGATTCGTTTCCGGGTCATAATGGTGAAGCCATGTTTCGTCCATAGTTATGAATCGAGCCAAAAATCGGTCAGGATCTTGTTGTAACAAATCCAAACAGCTTTGTGAAATTCTCAGTCGAGTTTGTTTCTGCGCGTCATAAAGCATTCTGGGCACCCAGCGCGCTGACACTTTTTTCATACCCAAATGGTCGTTTATAATATTATGGACACTTCCTATCGAAATCTTTACTTCTTCAGCTATAAAACGAACAGTAACACGATGATCCGCCAAGACAATATTTTCAACTTTTTTAATCATTTGTTCAGTCACTGCCGATATGGGGCGTCCCGTTCGTGGGTCGTCGTTAGTGGAAGTTCTTCCTCGCTTGAACTCAGCACACCAATGCACAACCGTAGAATATGGAGGAGCATGAACCCCTAATGTTGCTCTCAAGTCTTGATTTACCTGCTCCGTAGTAAAATTTTTCAAGCAGAGATATTTTATTACCGCGCGAACTTCAATTTTATCCATTTTTAAGAACACGTTCCGAAACGACGCAAACAATAGACTTCTACTTTTAAAAAACAAAAGAGAATTAATTGCTTTTTTTATTATCATCTTAACTAATGTCTGGGCTATGCCTGCCAGTATTTATTTTTTTTCTTTCCAAGGAGAATGTATCGCATTCTCACTATTTATTGAACACCTCGTAGCATGGGCAGTGGTATCATATTGTCCAGTTAACACACTCCAATATATCTACACACTAGGAAGGATATACAGCCTGGCTCATCGGCATAATGTTGCTTGCCTGTTGGTCTTCTAAAAAGTGTACTTCGGAGAGTGTGCGCAGGAGCTCCACCGCCATTGCCCTTTTATTACTGAAATATCAGAAATACTGCAGGGTACCATCCGCACTTGAGTGATATCCCGTCCAGTCTTACCCAGCGCTTCTCCTCCACTTTTATTATGCCCACAGCCAAAGTGTGGATCTGCCAGCGTCTATGTTCGCGACCACATATAACCCGTCTGTCTTCAAATCAAGAATGACAGGACACACGCATCTTCTGAGCACGCTCGTTCTATCATAGATCTCATTCATCGCTTTCCATCAGGCGAGATCGGGGTCAAGAGCAGGCTAATTCTGTAATAACAAAAATACTATCAATGGGTATCAATGGTATAAGATATTTATCACCAACGCAATGCATTACTTGGCAGATGAATTATTATTGATGTCTGTGTTTTCTTTATCACTCGCAAACCTAGACCAATTTTCTTAAATAAACTACCTAGGTACTTCAAAAGATTACCTACCTTATTCAATATTAAGTTTATAAAAGTAGGTAACCTTTTGAACCCTTGTTTCTCAGAAAAGGCGCTTAGTCATAATGGAACGCTATACCACAGTATAAATAAGTAACAGTATTCTATCTTTAACGAAAACGGCCGAAACAACGCACTTCGAAATATCAGTACGCAACAGTATCGAGTGCGCGGCAGTTACGCCGGGAACGCGGAAGGATTATCTACCGAGCGGCCGTAGGATATAATACTGCTACTTATTTATTCTGTGACTATACATAGCTTGCAACGAGTAGTTTTGTTTTGATTCGTGCTAAGACCCTAGTATTTTTTTTTCTTTTTCCACATAACTTTTTTCAATACCTTTTTCATAATCATTAGAAATGTCCGTGCAATTGATATAAGATTTATTTTAATTAAATGGACTCTTGACCTCGATGTTATCTGATGGAAAGCGATGGATGAGGTCTACGATAGAATGAGTACACTCAGAAAATCCCTATTCACTCTCACATTGAAAATTAACGAACTAGGTACTACTCCACCATTATAACCAAACAACTGCCAGTAGTAAAGAATTGTTTTTTTTTCAAGTGGTTGAGTACATATGCTGGAAAGACTTCCACGCTTTGGCAGTGTGTTGAGGGGGATGTTGCTTGTTGCAGGGATGAAAATATTTTCATGTCAGCGTCCAAGGTGCTTCAAAACCAGGCCGTCCGTTTAACTCAGTTCTTTCACACTTTTCTAGAAGTGTTCATTATGCAATTGTGCGTAATCTGCGACTTAAGTGCCACTCTATACGAAGGCTGTAATTGGCAGCGACGCGCCGCGAAGCCCCTCAGTGCCAGTCACGACATTTGATTTCCCACTTATACTATCACTAGGTCAGAATTATTTACCGAATATACAGAAAGATATTTCATCTAAGTGCCGAGAGAAACGTATTGGAAAAGCATATAGGTATAATTTGTATATTTATGTGGAAATGGAGGGGATCGAACCGTTTGGTATCCGGTTGGGGCGTGATTTGCACCTATTTCTTTCTTGTGCCCATTTATCGAATATCTTTAACAGCGCCTTTATCGGATATTTAAATGACAGATTCTTTATCTTTATGTGTTTTTTTAGTTAAAACTACAAGACTGCAGTAATTACGTAGCAATTCAATAGTCATATAGTTAGAGCGTAGAGAATCAGGTCAGCAGTTAGAACTATGTGCTGTAAAAATATTACCACTTTTTGTTTACAATTTAGCAATATTGTCTCCGTAAAACCGACCCATTAATGAAATCGATTAGTTCATAGGTTAGACTTAGCAAAAGGCTACTGGTAACTACGTTTTTATTCCTTTATCACTTACAAACATAAAACCATTATTATTTTTCTCTCCACCACGACACAACTCACCCACTACAAGTTATGGTCGTAATATCAGTTAAAAGAGAAGCAACAGCTTTGTGTCGTCAGTCATCGCGAGAAAATTAATGAGTTAGGAGGGGGTCACGGGCGTATTAGTAACTGTCAGGGCGCCACGGTTAGTAACACTGGAAAGACGAGAGGGTGTTGTTTTTCATTATGAGATTTTTTATAGTTTTGATGAAGTGAAATTGTAGCTGGCTTTTCTGGTTCATCCTTGTTGGGAAAAGGAGATCGTAAGTATCATTACAGGTGGGCGTTTTTAAGTATTACTGCTCTATCATGATGCCGCCTGAAAAATGGATGGTGCTATCGGTCATGTCCTTGAGAGAGACTCGCACTGGAATCATGATGGCATTCAAACGTATATAATACCAGTACGCGTAGCACGACAATCATAGAAACGGCTTTTCTACGGGTTTTGTCGACGAAACAATAGACAAAATTACGGATTGTGATTATTTATCTGTAATTTTGTCTATTCTTCCGTCGATAAAACCCGTTTCTATTGTGGTCAGGCCAAGCGTGCTGTAGTGTTTGTCTACCCCCATGAGGAAGGTTTATTTTATTTTATTTATTATTAAACTTACACACACTATCCTTACAGGATGACCCCAATACAATAGTGGTTTGCAAACTTACACCAAATAAATGGAAAAATCGGCTTACGGCTAATACTTAAAAATCTAAACTTTAAATACAAAGCATCACTAAATTCTATTAAAAACACAATCTGAAGTCAGACTACAGAATTATATGTACCTACTTTTATAATAATTATCAAACATGTTATAAAATCTTAACATAAAATATAAAATCAGACTCAACACAGAATATTAATATTTAAATATAACTAACAAAATTCAACAAAACTCTTGCGAATTCACTCAGATTGCACGATGCCGTGGATGTTCTCTTTTCTAATAAGTCGTCTTTGAAGGTTTAAGCGTACCTACACAACCTTCCATCTTTGTGAATAAGCTCGACTATGGAAGTAACTTCGACTACTAATTGGTATCTATTTCTGCCTTCAAGCAGCGTTGCTTTATTTCGGGTTGAGGTGTATGGGTGCCAGGTCTCTGGTATTGCAGAAGTCCATTCGCCGCGTTTATCACTTAGTTTAAGGTGGGCCGCCTGTTCAATTGCCACCCAATACCATGAAAAAGTCAGTGATAGCCTAGTGGCGTGACTGTCGAACTGCCAAGTCATAGGTCTCGAGTTCTGAGACTTTTCGGATTCATGTGCGTATTGTATAATTTTCACTTGCGTAAAAAACGGTGAAGGAAAGTGGTATGCCTTTTTTTTTTTTTTTTGAGGTTGGAAATTTATCAAATAACTTCTCCCGCTCTAGGCGGAGCGGGAGGGTGTGTCAGAATTTTACTGACTAAGACCCACCCGTGTTCCTTCCGTTGCCTGTGTGCCGGGCCGCGATATCCCTTTCGGAAAAACCCGCAACCCCGGCAGGTATGCCAGACTGACTGGTATGCCTGAGAGATATTTCACGATGGCATGAGAAGCCAAGTCAGAGGCCCATGGGCAGCTTTCAAACTCTGACACCCGGTTAGTCACCACACGAAAAGAAGAAGAGCATGAAAAAAACTTCCGTTCAAGTGGCAGAGCCGAAACTCCATCTAAAAAAAATATCGGAGTATAAATTTTATATGAAGTATATTTATAGTCATGTCCATGTGCCGACGCCGGAGCTTCAGTAAATGTGAACAAAAGGCCACGGACCGGTCATGTCCCTGAAACGCCACGGATTTGTGCGGTTACCTTAAGTGTAGGTACTCCTACTACGAGTACAAGTGGGTCCTAGCAAAAGTCACGTCTGAATCCTTGACATAATTATGCCCCAAAAATACCGAAAGTATATAGAGGATCAGCTCGATTTGATTTGACATTAAAGCATCCCATTCGACGAAATCACGAAACTTAATAATCTACCCAAAAGCCATGCCTTCCATTCATTTGTAATGTATAAGCTGGGAAAAAACAGCCCAATAACCTCCTTAGCAACAAATTAATTCCTAAAATCTTCTTTTAGTGTGGTTAGTGACTAACCTGGTGTCAGAGTTTTAAAGCCGCCCATGGGCCTCTGACATGGCTTCACATGCCGTCGAGGAATATCTCTCAGGCATGCCGGTTTCCTCACGATGTTTTCCTTCACCGTTTGTGAAGCAAGTGATAATTATACAATACGCACATGAATCCGAAAAGTCAGAGGTGCGTGCCTTGGGTTCGAACTCGAGACCTATGACTTGGCAGTCCGACGGTCACACCACTATTCACACTTTACAGCTAATTACTTCATCATGATCATCATTTCAGCCGATAGTCGTCGACTGCTGAACATAAGCCTCGGGACCAAGCACCGCCACTTCGACCGGTTCTGTGCTTCTCGCATCCAGCGGATTCCTGCAGCCTTCACAGTCATCGGTCCACTTTGTGGGATGCCTTCCAACGCTACGTCTTCCAGTACGCGGTCACCACTCCAGAACCTTTCGGCCCCATCGGCCATCTGTTCTGCGAGCAATGTCCCTTGCCCTGCTAAGTACTTAGTACTAATAATTTATTTACTATAATCAAAAGAATATAAGTCATGTTTACATGTTTGCATAACCATTAAAGCGCGAAGCCCCACAGCATTCGATAAGTGGCAAATAATCGAGCGAGAAACGATTGATGGATACCAATATATCGAGTGTCCGTTCTACCGTTGTTGAATTTCTTTAAGAGATGAATAATCGAGTTTCTTGTTCTATTGTAACTGACTTTACTTAATTAAATTTAAAGACTAACACAACTTGAACCTCAACTGTTCACTTTGAAAGTATATTCATCAGCAGAATATAATTATAAAGACTTAAGCCTGATTCACACGGTACGATTTATTTGTCTCTGCCATACCAAAAAACCCCGTTTACACGATGCAAGTTTCTTGCCTGTGGCATACTATAAGTTGAAGCAGCATTAAAAATTGCACCGTCTAAGCAGTGTCTAGGCGATGCAAGTCATTTGTTGCTTCAATTTTATTTATGACACAGGCAAGCAACTTGCATTGTGTAAATGGGGCTCAATTTGAAGTAACAGTGTTTAGACGATGCAAGTGATTTTTTGCTTCAATTTTATTGTATGCGCCAGGCAAGAAACTTGCATCATGTAAATGAGACTTAAGTTAACTTAAGGACCATTTACTGGAACTAATTATTGTTACTTCAAAGTAACAATAACAGTTACACCGCTTAAACAGTGTTTAGAAGATGCAAGTCATTTGTTGGTTCAATTTTATTGTTTACTACAGGCAAGAAACTTGCATCGTGTAAAAAGGGCTTTATTCATTCCGCATTTTGTCGGCAGCTAGCTTTGACCACAGCATAAATAAGTAACAGTATTATGTCTTCATAGAAAACGGCACCGGAAACGGAAACGACGCGCTTCGAAATCTCAATGTACGAGTATATCAGTACGCAACAGTTTCGAGTTCGCGGCAGTTACGCACAGACGCGGAAGGTTTATCTACCGAGCGGCCGTAGGTAATTATTTCAAGTTCACTGCCGAGAGTCAAAGCACAGTATAATAAAGGAGCAGTACTATTACTGTTACTTTATTATACTGTGCGTTGACTATAAACTCTCGCAACTACACGTTTTCCAAGCTCATTTATGTTCCATTTTCAGGAAAGAAAGTGTAACAAAAATGAATTGGAGTGCATTCTTGGAACCCGATTATACTCGTAGGTGCCATCACAAAAGCGGAATAAGATTAAAATCCCGATAGGATTTTTACAGTGTAAATATTTTGGACACTGAAACACGTGCAAGGATTAATAATGGACGTATATAAAGTATTGATGGAATATTTGGGAAAAACAAATAGTCTCTAAAACATTCTTCATTTCCCATGGGTTTACTTACTTGGAAAAAATATGCTAATCTATACATATAATTAAATAGTAACGAACTGATGTACACACGGCTACAAATCAAGCTATATATTACCAGTATAAGCTGACCTCGCATTGTACGGAAATCCTATACAATTCAAGATCAGCCTATACTGGAAATGAATAGCTGGATGTGTAGCCGTGTGTACATTAAATATTTTAAAATGTTATTGCTACGAGGTGTAGTCTCATACCGAAAGTATATTTTCCGACATCCACGTGGGCGAAGCTGCGAGCAACAGCTAGTAAATGAATTATTAATCAAAACAATAAACTCATAAATCGGACCAGCCGTTTCTAAGTTATAAGCTGATAGACAGACCGACGGCGACGCTGTGTTATATAATTTGTAGAGATGAACATACAGACAGCGTCGGGTCACACCGGAATGGCAGCGGCCGACAGCGACGCGGCGAGCACTTTCAGTGTGAAATAATTTTAAACGGCCGCGCGCCACGCGCATCTAGTCGGTGGTTCTGCCTGCGGCTGCCAGCGGCGACGCGAGGCCGGTCGCGGCGCCGCGGGCGGCTGCGTGTATATAATGTAGAAACAAACCTAGTCAAGTGGAGACTAGGCACGTGGGAACTGGAGGTCGCGCGAGGCCGCCAGCGGCGCGGCGATGCTGGAGGCCGCTGGCGGACGCTGGCAGCCGCTGCCGGCCGCTGCCATTCCGGTGTGACTTGGCCCTAAAAGAGTCACAGTACCCTAAAAGAGTACACTTCAAATTAGAGTAACAGTTGTCTAGAATGTCAGTCATCGTTAATTGAAAAGCGCCTACGCATGTAAACTTCATTACTTTGAGAAGTTTTGCTCCACCACCGCCCGTTAATCACAATGCGGTTATTGTGTTACATAAAACGAAATGAACACTCACAATTAACAAGTTTTCCGAAAATACGGAAAATAGAGTGCATTTTCACGAAAAGAAAAAATATTGTAATACTAGTAAGATAATCAATCTGCCTAGCCTTTTCCTAACTATGTTGGGGTCGGCTTCCAGTCTAACCGGATGCAGCTGAATACCAGTATTTTACATGGAGCGACTGCCTATCTGACCTCCACAACCCAGTAACTGGGTAATACGATACCCCTCGGTAAGACTGGTTGTCAGACGTTCGGGCTACTGACGACCCGTAAGGACTGTCAAAGATCCACGAAAGACAGCCGGGACCAACGGCTTAACGTGCTTTCTGAGGCACGGAGGAGTCTCGGTATGTAAAGATGGTCACCCATCCACAGACCAACTTCGGCAAGCGTAGCTTAACCTGATGGATCGACTTCGTGCGGCTGTTCTTACTTAGCCTCATCACCGTTGTATTAATTTCACTGTCTATAGCTGTCTATAGCGCCACGACCTCCCGGTTAATGGCAATAGGGAATTTAAATATTTTAAATTAATCACCTAAATGTTCCGAAAAACACATAAACCTGTACTTCCTAATGAGAAACTCAGCGCATCTAACTCATCCAAAACAATCCATAAGCATTAATTTCAAAGTCCATTTGTCCGGTACCTACCTGTCCGTCTCCGGACATGGTCGGACATTGCCCGGAGACGTTGTTGTCTCGGCTCACTTCACCCCACTTTAGTGTTCTCTAATCCTGTAATTGGATTGCTCGACCCACCATGTTAAGGCTCCTACACATGCACTGCTTCGTAGGGAAATGAGCAGTCGATTGTGAAGCTAGTGAGTACGTGATCGGCTTTTGTTTTGTCTGTACTTCAGCATCACTAATACTTGCGAGTGATGAGACCGATGTGAATAGACGTTCAGAATTCACACATCAGGCTCATTCGACCGTTGACCGTCTGGCAATAGACTCGCCCCCTATTACATAGGACTTCAACGTAACTGGCGAAATGTGGGTATACTAGAGGTGCACCGCTGCCAAACCCTTCGGGGAATTAAAGAGTGGGTGTTATGTTCTAATGTCGACCGTTCACTGGTACACAGGATGTACCTACACGGAGCGTTTTGCCACGTTTAGCTACGCGTTTTATTTGATTCTAAAACACGCATTCGTGTGTAGCGGTCACAGTGGACGATACCATCTTCATTCCCATACAAAATGAAGTCAAGTGCGTAGCTTAGCCGTGGGCCGCTGTAGAGCAGCGCCTTAATCGTAACAGAAGATACCATGAATTTTATTTTCACACTATGCAAATTATTACATTATTATCCTTGTTCTGTTAGTAATCCCAATTTATTTGTGGTCTGTGTATTAAATCTTTGCCTTTAAATAATCACTATCAGCCATCAATGTGCTCACTTAATTTCCTTGACACATCACCTTCCACAAAATCCATGTCCATTTCCCTTAGACAAAGTGCCTGAGTTTCAGCAACGTTTTACGCTCGATTTATTTTATTTTATTATTAACCTAGTTTGGAAGGCGCTGGTGTCTGTGATACAATGATTTTTCATTAGTACTGGCACCAACGAAATAATTTTCTGTAATGTTTTTTTACTTGAAAATTTGTTTTTGTGAACCTTATACATTTTTTCAGATTTTTTTATTATTTATTATTAGAATATATACCAACAAGCAGATGAATAAAGGCTCGTGCAGACTAGCGCGACTTGTCGCGCGACACCGGTAATTGTTTAACCGTGAAGTTTTCTTAGGAGTTGTTTTGTTGGAGTCACGTCGCGCTGTCGCGTCGCGCCGGTCTGCACGACGCTTAAGTGAATAGGCACTCAAAAACAAATATTTTCTCATAGTTCCTGAAACAATAAGAAGGGGTTCGTGGCTAAATAATAACAGCCGTACGGGTCGATTGAAGGTTAAGCTACGCTTACCGCAGTCGGTACGTAGATGGGTGACGAGCGAGATCCGTCCGTGCCTCGGAAAGCACGTTAAGCCGTTGATCCCGGCTACCATTAGTAGATCTTTGAACTTCGTTACGGGTCGTTAGAATCCTAGAAGTCTGACAACCAGTCTTACCAAGGAGTATCGTGTTACCCAGTTACTGGGTTGTGGAGGTTAGATAGGTAGTCGCTGCATGTAAAATACTGGTTTTCAACTGTATCTGGATAGACTGGAAGCCGAGTCTATATACTATATTGTTCTCTTGCTGTAATCCTAATTTATTTGTGGTATAAGCCTTTAATACATCTCTATATGCCGTCATAAGATCTCAGTAGTCACTTAATTTCTTTGCCACATAACCTTCCACATACAAAACCCATGGATATCCCCAGACAAAATGTCCGAGTCCCAGCAAAGGGTACATCAACAAACAGATTATTATCATAATTTCAGCCGAAAGACGTCCACTGCTGGACATAGGCCTCCCCCAAGTACGCACGGCCACTTCGACCGGTTCCGAGCTTCCCACATCCAGCGGATTCCTGCGGCCTTTACAAGGTCATCGGTCCATCTTGTGGGAGGCCTTCCAACGCTTCGTCTTCCGGTACGCGGTCGCCACTCGAGAACCTTTTGGCGATTCGATTGATCTGTTCTGCGAGCAATGTGCTGCCCAATGCCACTTAAGTTTGGTAATTATTCGGGCTATGTCGGTTACCTTAGTTCTCCTGCGGATCTCGTCATCTCTGATTCAATCACGTAGGGAATCCTCTCCATTGCTCTTTGGGTGACTTTTAGCCTTCTAATAAGGCCCATTGTGACAAATAACAAACAGATGAAAAACGTAAATCTTGCACACGCAGTTAGGCTTCGGGGAGACCCCTTTACAGCCTCCCCAGGGAAGTACTGGTGTTGCAATTGAGAGGAAGTGTCGGATCGGTCTATTGAGAGGTAGCAGTGTTCCATGTGCAGATGGTGATCACCAGGGTGGTTATAGTGAATGTAAAAATCTCTCACTCCCCGGCATTATCCTCCCCCCAAAGTCTGGGCACCATTTGAAGGTTCCCTTGGAAAACAAAAAAAATAGGCACTCCAAAGATAAATATTCTCTCATAGTTCCAGAAACAATAGCTTCATTTTATTAGAACCTATTCACTTCCAATCTCGTCTATTTGCATATTGGGATTGAGTTTCGATGATTGAATAAACGAGGACTGCAAATGTTTATTGTTTCCAGTTTGTGTACTGATTCCGCAGAACAATAAGGAAATACTACAAACCAAAAAAAAAAAAGTTTACTGAATTATAGCTCATTTACACTAGGGAATTTCTCGTCTCGAATAGGCGATTATCGCAAGAAGATAGGAACGTTTATTCTATGTACGATACTCACACGAAAAATACCTTGTTAAAACTGGGATGAATTTGTCATGGACACGTTTTGATTTCTCGTTTTACTAGACAAGTTCAAATAAAATGATTGATTACTTTGCAAACATGGGTAAATTAGTCCATAGATGTTTTATTAAAAGAATCCTCCATGTTACATTGTTGCCCATATGGGCATGCAAATCATATTTAATTTAAACAAATTTAAAAACATTATAATTTTAATTATTTAATAATACAAAAAAATACAAATTAAGATTAATGTCAAATCGTTCGAATTACAGTAAAAATTACAAATTAATACAAAAATGTACTGTATACAGTACAGTAATAAAAATATAAAAAAATCAAAAGAAATAATAGTACCTACTTACGTCAATCAGTAACTGATTCATCATTAAGGAAATCGTCAATAGTGTGTAATAACTTTTTTCAATTTTATTAATATTTCGTTTATTACCCTTTTAAATTGGAAAACAGTCAGGTACCAAAAAACTTTTTTGCATTATTGCAGTTTTACATTTCACTTGAAAATGAAAGAATGAATGAAGAATGAAGATCTTGAATGGAGATATACGTATTGAGTCCATATTGGATTCTTTCGAACCGACAGGTTGAACAGCATTTTTCTTATTCTTAGCGACTTTCTGTATATATTTTCTTTGCGAAATACACGTGAGTGAGCGCTTCTCGCATGGACATACACGCCTCGCGATGGACAACAAACTTTTATCATGTCGATGAGCCGCAACTGTTTTAGAAGAACAACAAGAACAATTTTCGGATTCCAGTGAAAAAGTTTTTTTTTATCAGTATATAAATATTTAAAAAAATAACGAGGTTTTCTAAATAAAGCTGAACATTATGGAAAGTCCGTGTTTTATTATATCTGGCTGGTTGCACAGCATAATATTTCTTAACTACTAACTACCTAATTGTTGCGATGAACAATCCTTTTGGTAAGTTTGATAATACCTACTAACTACGCTTAACACTTTCACTGATAAAATATCTTTTTGAAAATAGATCTCTACAGCGTTTGTCCACCGCCACCGTCAACGGCACGACAACGAGGAACGAGATTATTCGAAGTGAACGTGACGTCCCGGTGACGACGATCGTTTGGCCACCGCGAGCGAACTCTGCGATTCAGTATGTTCTGAATATAGTAGAGACAAAACAAAAACCGGGCGAACGGAGCCGCCGCGCCGGTGCGAAGGCAGTGTGTGGACAAACGTGTTCTGTGTTCTCGAGCTGAGTTCTAGCGGTCGCGCCGAAATACTCGAAAATTCGAGGGCTAGGATCCCGACGCTCGGGCGACGGCCGTGCGGTGGACATGCGGCCCTATCAAATTTATGTATCGCTACTTCGGTGCCGCGCCGTCATATCGTTCTCGTTGACGTCCCGTTCGGTGGCGGTGTACAAACACCCAAACGGATTAAAATTGCCATCATGGTGTGAAAAAGCATAGTGTTAATTGTTCGTTCCTTCCTTCTCTGTTTGAGCAGAGATCTTAAAAATGACTCGGAAAGCACGTTAAGCCGATGGTCCCGGCTGTCATTCGTGGATCTTTGACAGTCATTAAGGGGCGTCAGAAGCTCGAAAGACTGACAACCAGTCTTACCGAGGGGTATTGTGCTACCCAGTAACTGGGTTGTGCCGTAGGTACCACCTTACAATATTAATTTAGCAAAAAAACGCCGAAAAACACGTTTTTTGTATTTTTGTAGGACCCCTTTTAATTTTTATTATTTGTTGTTATAGCGGTAATAGAAAAAAACAATCTGTGAAGCATTAAACTATCTACCTATTAGGTATGTTCATGAGATACAGTACGCTGCAGACAGACGAACGGACGGACGGACAGCGGAGGCTTATAAAAACTGATATTCAATGTTTCTATTAATTATTATTATTATAAAATTCATAAATATTTACTCAAACAAAATAAAGAAGGTTTTCATAACACACTAATTAAAACAGTTTGCTACGATTAAGCAATTGTATTGTTTTTACTTGAAAAAAAATGGTTGTATGTTGGCAATTTATTTAGCTAATCTTAAACATATTTCATGACCAAACAACGCCTAAAATATACGCAGGAGACGGTACAAAGTACTTTTTTAACCTTCAGTGTTTCAGCGGTATAGTTAAGCCTGACCTTGGGAAACAGGTGTGAACCCATAAAAATACTTTTAGCAAAGACACTACTATAAATAAAGGGAAGTTTGTGAAATAAAAGGTAGTAATAAAAGTCTAAAACTTTTACAACAGGATTCAGAAATTCAATTACTGGAACACAGGACGTTTTTTCTGCAAAAAAAATTGTACCGATAAAAACTTTCGGATAGATTAATTTCTATTTTGACTAATCCATCATCATAGTACAAATTTTAATGATCTGAGCGGCCATTTTCATTCTAATCTCAGTCTCAATCTGTCAAAAATACCTCTAATTTTTTTGACAAGTTTTTGACTTTGATTTTAGCGATTTTGGAAGTTTTTAATTACGGGAATTGGCCTTCTGATCGCTGCTGGCCAAAACTTTTTCCCAAGTTGCTCAACTTAGAGAGAAGAGGTTCTAAGTTACTAAACGTTTTTAGAATTAAAGATGTTAAAAACATAAATCTGCCTTTGTCATCTTCAAACGATTGTCAGAAACAGAACGATGTTTTAAATATGTTTAGCGTTAAATTTATTTAGGGTGAATTTCAACAATGAAACTAAACGCGATCAGCACTTCTGAACCGCGTTCAAGATCATTGTTGCGAAATATTGACACTGACAGCTCTTGAAAGTCGTTTTTTGTGCTGATCGCGTACAATTTCATTAGTGATTTGTGGTGTAAGCGGGCCTAAGTAACCATGTTTAAATGTTTGATTCTGATAATACCTCTACATAAGGATTTCCACACGAAAATTCTAGGGCCTTTTTCGAGTCGTCATGCAACACTTGATCTGCTACCATCCACATCTAGTTCCAGATATAAAATAGAAGCTGAACAGTCCACGACGAATGTGCTTAACCGCTTATCAGTAAAGCAAAATGGCCCAGACTTAACCTACAAAATCAAAACTTAATTGAATTCTAATTGGCTCATTATTTTGAGCTGAAACCGGCCCCATCCTGAGCCCAGGCATCTAAGATCAACATAATAAATAAGTTATTTACAGAATTTTAGGAGGGTCAACCGTAGATACTTTGAAAAGGAAAAAGTGTGTCCTTGGGGGGTAGACTGAGTTCTTTGCTTGCATAACTTCAGAATGTATAGTCGACGTAGTAATTATTAAAAAAAAAATTACAACTATTTTCTTTTTACTGAAAATTCACTAAGGTTCAAATTATCTAACTATCACATAGACAAACAGACCTTGTCGTTATATGACGTGCTAGTGACATTCAACTTTAGTGTGATAAAATAATTACTAGATCGATACTTACGTAAATAACTCTGTAAGGTTGAATTTCACCAATGAAACTGATTGCGATCAGCACGTCTAAACTGAGTTCAAGAGCTGTCAGTGTCAATATTCCACAGCAATGATGACACTGACAGCTCTTCAACGTGGTTTAACGTGGTTTATGTGCTGATCGCGTTCAGTTTCAATAGTGAATTCCCTCCCTTTATGTTCCACGCGCGCCTCAAAGAGATGTCAGCACAACGGAAGGGGTCCGCTAGGACCGATGCCTGCCGGGGTCACGGGAAAATCCGGAAGGGACACCGTGGCCACTGGCAACGTCCTGGCAACTGAAGGAACACGGGTGGGTTTTCGTCAGTAAGAATCTGACACGCCCTCCCGCTCCGCCCAGAGCTGAAGAAGTTATTTGATAATTTCCTACCGTCAATTTTTTTTTTTTAAATTTCTATTCTTCGGGTTGTGAATGTATACATGATGTTATCAGTAAATGTTCATTGTTGAACATGAATATCGTTTGTTGAACTAATCTGGTTGGATTATTGGATCGTGTCGTTATCACTATACTTTAGTAGCGGCTGATATGAGACATGCTTTCTACAATTTAGGCGAAATATATTGAAGGAGGAAAGAATGATAATAACGCAAGAGGATAGGTCCTCTTGCTTTATTATCATTATTTCCTCCTATGGCAAGAATTATCATTCACTTGAGTGAAGCGTCTCTTATCAGCTAGAGAATTTTTGAGGGAGTTGGAAGATCCTGGTCACTTTTGTTTTTTTTTAGTCATGTAAACAGCTGTAACATACACACGAGTAAGTAAATAAAAAACTAGATGACAAATGTCACTAATTTTGTATTTAAAAGTACTCTAAAACAATACACATCTAAACAAAATTTAAATTCAGAGTCTACGCCTTATACTTTTTTTAAATTTGTATTTGAATGTAAAATTTGGGTCTTTTTTAAATAAAACAATAAAAAGTCAATAAAAATGAGACGTGTTAAGGGGTCTGAAAGGATAGCAGATGACCCCTTCAGTCGACCATTTCAATTTGGCACACGATGCACCAAGCACCTATATACATAGTTAATGTATAATCAAATATTAACAAAATAAACTTAAATTTTACATTCTCACAAACAATTTGTTTAGTTCGAATTCGAACTTAGACAACAAGAGATTAAACAATGAAACTTAATGGATCACAAAAAGCTTTAAGAACTTTATTTTATGAACTTGTTGCTTGCCAGCGAAGTTTATTGAAGAAATTGTGCGTTATTTTAATAAACCTTTTGAACAGGCAAGTTATTGTGTCGAAGAAATTCGTTGGGGGACATGACTCGGGCCAAACTATTCAATTTGCATAATCTTTGTAAGTCACGCTCCAAATTTTTCTTCAAACTTTTGTCAAGACGTTTACGTAAGTTCATAGCGAATAATATCGTGAACGATTCAAGTAGAATATTGAGTGAACTGGTTGAAATTCAGTATCATCAGAAGGTAAAATAAATAAAATAGTAAAGAGTTACATAAAACTGCCGGGTAGGTTCTACAAGGATAACAACGAATATCTCCTAACCTATTTGTCTCTGTACGGTGACTTTTAAAAGTAATTTCAGTCTACTATGAGCTAGTAGAAATTCTAGATATTTTCGGATGTACAATCCGTAGATGCCTTTAGGGTGATATCTTGGCCTTTTCAAATAACATTCCTGTTAGTTCAACATAACTAAATATTTTCGTTATACAAGAGGGTAGTCACACGGAGTCAAACGCCTATTCACGACCTCATACTCACAATTCCAACACCCTAATCGTGTTCTTACCGCCTTCGAAGGTTTTCACAGTTCGATGACTCACATAAACTCAAAACCATGAAAAAGGACAAGGCGCCCCAATAATAGCCAAGTGCTACTGAATTTTAAAGGGAGATTATTCTTTGTTTCTTTCTTTCTAGATACGCTAAGGTAACCCCGTCAAATTTTTGTACGGTTTTTGCAATTTCAGGTCAGTTTCATATTGCTGGGGTTGCGGGTTTGTCTGAAAGGGATATCGCGGCCCCAGCACATAGGCAACGGAAGGAACACGGGTGGGTTTTCGTCATTTGATGATTTCCCACATAAAAAAAAAAAAAGGTCGGTTTCATATAGATTATTAGGTGTATATTTTAAAACAAAAAAGTGACTGACATACGAGTATTAACGCACAGCCGAAACCACTGGGACTAGGAACGTGAAATTTTGCACACGGCTTCAGCTAGCACTAAGCAGGGGATTTTGGCAATTCCACCTTTAAGGGGGCGAAAAGGGGTGATATCGTTTGTATGAAAAATATTATACCTGAGTTAAAAACTTGAAACTTGGAACAAAAAGAACTAGCCTTGCATAAATTCACGATAGTATTAAATTATTATGTTATGCTACTAATAGGATTTGGATGAAGCAGACAGATAGTTTATAACCTGGATTAACACATAGGATACCTTTTACCCCGGTAGTACGTTTCCATGGGATAATTTCCGATTTCCACGAGAGCAAAGCCGCGGGAAAAAGATAATGTTGTATGGTGATCAAAATATGACTAGCGTTTGTAAAAAAACATATATTTACAGAATTATAATCATTAAAACCATCAATAAAACTTTCTAAGTTCAAATTACCCTATTGAATGGCTATTCCATGAAATCATGACATTTGAGGCTAATTCTAACTTAGTAATACAAGAGAGTTGTATTAATGATGATTCTAATTCTGTAAATACATGTATAAGGTCACGAATCATACTCGTTATATATTTTGATCAACACACAACTTAATACTGACGTATAAATTGCAAAAACTTATTCGGGCCGTTTCGCCTTAATCCCTTAAGGCGAAACGGCCCGCGACATTACCAAAGTAATTATTAATAAAGTAAAAAACAATTTTGTAAATAGTCTATGAGGAACAATTTAGGCATAACATATAACAAAAAACACGAAGATAGCTGCAGAAATAAAATACGGTGGCGCAGCTATTAACGCCCAACACAAAATTACATGAAAACATTTGTTCCAGAGTCTAAAGAAGTCTTATAAAAAATAAATAACAACAAAAGAAAAGAAATAAATCACAAAATGTTGTATGTAATGATGTAAAATGGAAGTGAGGGTGAGAGTGTTTGTGTGTATGTGTTAGTGTGTGTGGGTGGGTGTGTGAGTGTTTGTGTGTGAAAGTTTATACGAACTCTTTACTTTGGAGTTCCGCCATGTATTTCCCCATGTAAAATTTCCTCGTTAGAAACTTGTTGATATTCTCTTTCGCGCTTTCGCAACCTTAACTTCCTTGTCCTCAGTTGATTAATTACCTTCTAAATTACACCTGACATAGAAAATTTATGGTACTACCGCCTTTATTTATCCATTAATCTTTTAGATAAATTCTGGGAGAGATTCTTTTCATAGAGGAACCCCATTCAATGGTCCACAGTCAAAGAATTTATAGGCGGCTGAATTTGTGAAATACCTTAGATGCCTGCCTTTCTCTCTCTCTGTTCATAGATTACCATTAATAAAATTGAGTGTCTCGTCTCAATATTTCGTTTTCTTATGGTTTTATTATTGCTAATTATACATACATTAGTTAATTGACTCAGGCGTGATTTTGCGGAAATCGATTATAAAATACAATAGACGACGTATATTTAGTAACCTAATCCGCTTAACTGTTCTTAAAGAGTCATAAAGAAAAGAAAGCGTCGAAAGCAGAGCCTTTGCACTCGATGCTTGACGTGACAACACGTCGGGTCCAGGTTCGCAACAAGTCAATGGTCATCCTGAGGATGCCTCGTTGAGAGGTGAAACACGTGTCGATTTCACTCTTTCACATTTTACAACATTTGAGCCAGAAAGAATAAGAAACAAACGTCGCAAACATATAGTCTGTTCTTCATCGTCATTCAAAACTAAGTTTGCACATAGGTTTTTCTGCTAGCAGGGTTCAAATTTGTACAAAACTGTAAACCTAGCCTTAACGCTATATCCCTTGCCAAAAACCAAATGTAAGACTTTGGTTTTGAACTGGTAAAAAAAATTGGATTATAATTTTACAGAAAGTCTACTTCATTCAAATTAAATTAGTATTGAATTAGTACGATATAAGTTTATAACTTGCACCAAAACCCTTTCACGTACACATCGGTACACCTGACACTCAACACTACACACTAATATTATACACTCTCATAGACACACATATACACACTGATACAGGTTTTTATTTATAGTTTATTTTTAACATCTTCCCCCAAAATTATAATAACGATATAAATTTATAACTGGCACCAAAACCCTTTCACGTACACATCGGTACACCTGACACTCAACACTACACACTAATATTATACACTCTCATAGACACACATATACACACTGATACAGGTTTTTATTTATAGTTTATTTTTAACATCTTCCCCCAAAATTATAATAACGATATAAGTTTATAACTGGCACCAAAACCCGTTCACGTAAACATCGGCGCACCACACCTGACACTCAACACTACACACTAACATTATACACTCTCATAGACACACACATACACACTGATACAGGCGCCCAGATTAACTTTTTGTTTATTGTTTATTTTTAACTTCTATAATTTAAGTTTAGTCCTAAATCTCCTTATTTAACGTTAGATTGTATTTTTTTTTTTTTTTTTTTTTAATAAAACTTGCTGTTCTTCCGTGGGGTGGGGACCTGGTGATTTGTAATACAGGCATTTTACGCCTAACTCAGACACCAGCTCCTCACATTGCTAAAAAACAAAACAAATAATAATTATGTGAACTAGAATAAGCTTGTCATTGTGAGGAGAAATAAATAAATATTATTATTATTTCTTACAGGGTTCTTTATGACTCTTTAAGAACAGTTATGCGGATTAGGTTACTAAATATACGTCGTCTATTGTATTTTATTCATACATTGTTCATCTATTCTTACGTTTTTGTCAAAATTCTGCAGTTAGTTATAATCACAATGTTTAACTTTTCGCGGCCTATTGGCAGTATATAATGTTAAAGAAAAAGTCCAATCATTTATTTCAATTATGCTGTTTTAAGGCTCTTTTGAACGTTAAATAAAAAAACTAGTCGCCCCTTCCAAAAGGTAGTTTTCGTATGGAGAAGAATGGGCAAGAAACTCCACCTCTTTTAAAATGTTTTACAATATTTTGTACAGCTATACATTAGCTATATAATTATATGTGAAGACGATGCACCTAGAATATAATTACTATACCACAATAGGTAAAAAGAATTAAAAATGAAGCAACGACAGATAAACTAATTATGTGATAGATACATGGTGCTCACATATTTACAAAAATTGTCAAAGTAGACGATTTTCCTAAAATTTTACAATTAACAAGTCAGTGTGTGAGGAAGTAATCACATACCTAATGTTAAATCAATGTCATATAATAAAAAATATACAATTAAATTAGCAACCAGTTTGATTTTGTCTAGTTTAATTACAAGAATGTAAAGTAAGATGTTGCAACGGCAACGGGTCCAATCTGTCATATTCTAATACTCATAATACATTTCAGCTTATACCCGACCCATTTCCCATTATCACTGAAGAGAAAGTTATCCGTGTAATAATGCTATAATCTGTTGGCAGATGGGTTTGTGATAGCAATATGATCGCTGTCTCGTAACGGTTCCTTGCGGTATTCCCGTTATGGGAGCTTTTCTAAGGGAAAGGATGGCGACCTCTGACATTTTGTCTTTTGAAGTGAGAATGTAAGTAATGTTTTATTTGTGAGTTTTCCTACAGAAATTCTTGTATTCCAGTGTCCTATGACGTGAATTTAAAGCCTCTAATTTGTATCTAATATTATTTTTTTTTATTTTTATTTTTTTTATATTTAAAAATGTTAATGATTTTTGTATATAGATGAAATAAAGGAAACAATAATGAGGCCCGTTTATTTCCAATCTACAGTTAATACATACATTTTTTAAATGATTTAATCATGAATACACTATAATTTTTTAATGTTCATTAATCACTATCTTTATTTCCATTGATCGGATTCCCTTCTCGGGTATAGCCCCTCCAGCTTGTTCCAGACTTCTCTGTCGTTTGCGATCTCCATTCGCTTCCTGCAAGAAATTTTGTCTTCTATGCGCCTCCTTTTAGGGTGCACCCTTCTTCTATTTCCTTGCGGTCCTTTCCATAGTATTGTCTCTAATGCCCATCTTTTGTCTGTGTATTTCGCTATTTATTTATTTATATATACTTTATTGTACACCAGAAAATACATGGTAAATAATAAATTTAACACTACAAAACATACAATGAGCGGCCTTATCGCTTTCTGCGATCTCTTTCAGGCAACCTTGGAATGGACAGTGATTGCGTGGACATAAAAATGGGGTAAACATTGGTGCAAAATAATAATTATATAGATACAATATATTATAATAGACACATAGATAGATATATATATCTGCTATATATATGCCCTGTGTAATGTATGGCGTTTATAATGTTCGTTTTCTAGGTATTTTGTATCTATATACGTCAATTCAAATTCCAATATTTATTGCTCTCATTTCAGTTTAGGTAGTCGATCGTTACCATCCTACCTATATAACATTTTACACGACACGAGAATGTCAAATTATGCAAATCATATCAATATTGTATAACCAAAAAAAACCTCTTTTGGACATTCAAACGCATTTTATTGATTATCCGGAAAATGGCTATAAATCGAATTGTGTACGTAAATTTTTGTGTACGTTTTTTGGGAGCAAAATCACAATTTGCTTTTTCATCGGAAAGCATAGTTATTATAGAGCTAGAATAATCTGGATCTCAATTAAATACCAGATCAAGTAGTCTAGTAGGCCAGAAGCAAGTAGTCAGTAATCGTGTAGCTCAACTCAAAACTTAAGGAGCTCAACGGCTCGACGAACAATACCAAAGAAAGGACATTTGGGTAGGTCGCATAAAGTACTCAAACTGCCAGACCATCATTAAAAACCCGGCCAAGTGCGTGTCGGACCACGCATAATGAAGGGATCCGTAGTTGGGATGAATTTATCCCCAGGACAAACTTAACATTGTAGTTGAAAAACGTTTTCTCCCTTACTGAATGTATCGGAGATCATGTTTTTGAAACTACAAATTTAAGTTGGTCGATTATTAAAGCCTAAGTTTTCCTTTTCATTTCGTTATATATACTACGGCTGTGTATTTTTTCACAAATAAAGTACAACCATTTAGCTGGCAGGGGCGGGGGACACTTGACTAACAAAAATTTGCAGTTTAAAGCTTAATATTTCGCAAACGGATCCCTGAATTGAAAAATGATTTTCACACCCTCAATATTTTTGAACGACCTTTCTAAAGACACCCCACACTATGGAATAGATGAGAAAAAGAAACATCCCCACTTTACATGCAGGGGAGGTACCCTAAAAAAAAAAAAAACTTGATTTTATTTTTCCACTTTGTCGGCGTCATTAATATGTATATCCATGCCAAATGACAGCTTTCTAGTAATACGGTTCCTTGTTTACTACGAAACCCTAAAAACTACGTGAGAAAGAAACAGAAATACTTACATACGTATAGACATCACGATTCGGAGACCTCAGGTTAAAGTAGATAATAAAATAATTATATTGGTCCATTTAAACGAGAATAGCATTTTACCTGTCAATAACGATTATTTCAACTATATACTCGTACGTATATTCTGAGAAGATAAGCATGAAATTCTAAGCGATAATGATAATAGTATTTATTTTATTTACGTCTTCTTCTTAGCGTGTCGATAGCAATCTAAATCGACTCGGCCCAAAATTCGGCCACGTTTTTGGCGCCATCACTAGCGTCCATCAGTTCCTGTAACGTGCAGCTGACAGGACACGCAGGACAAGAGAATGAAATTTTATTACGTTATAACTTATAACTAAGTGCTTACATATAAAACACGGGTGGGTGACACCCACCCGTGTTCCTTGTTCGTTGCCTGTGTGCCGGGGCCGCGATATCCCTTTCGGACAAACCCGCAACCCCAGCAGAAGTTGGCTTCCTTGGTTCTTCATTTAACTTTCGTAGATCAGTTGTTACGAATGGTCTGTGATGACATATGGTACCCATACCGTTCCACGACACTTGTAACAAAAATATTTAAATCCTTGTTAAAATGAACACTTAATAAGCATGTGAAGACAAAGAGTAAACCCTAACAGCTGACGATATCCTAATCTGAGGCCAGGAGTATGCAGTGTGTTATGTTAAACAAGGTATATACTTTATGGGAGTCAAGTACCTACGTAGATCATTAAAATGAACAACTTTCACAGAGACCAACTATGAAACTATGAACTATGAAAAAGAAAATCAGCGTTTGCTACATTTTGTCGAGTTATGTGAGGTTAAATGTAAGGAGCAGCTGATTTTTTTATCGCGATTTGACGGTAAGGCCGGTTCGGGACGTTCGTTAAACTTAACAACCTGTTTATTCTCTTGTTATGGTGTTGGTCACCACCACCTGCAGAATCGGCTCCATAGAATTAGAATAACATTACAACTACATGGATAAACCACTACCTACATTAACAGCAAAATTACCTAACCATCTTATTTATCTGTAATTCACTACAAAAGTTACTTTTACGGACTATCATTCATCAAGTTATCTCCCTCACCCACCTAGCCAAGAATAATAACGTCGGCTGGATTAAGTTTAACTGAGAGAGAGTGTATTGTGTCTCGGGACGGTGTTAGTTAGCGTCCACTTTAACCGCCTTTATTGTGGTGGAGTGACGCACCTCGGTCCACCGGAGGGAAGGTTTTTGTTGGAAGTGAAATATAGGTTAATAACTACTATAGTTTACAAGAGATCTTTTTGTTAATGATTTCATCACCACTGCTGTCAAAACGGTGAAGGAAAACATCGTGGGGAAACCAGCATGTAGTAGAATCCAAAATTCGAAAGATATCAGAATCTACCAACACGCACTGGGGCCGCGTGGTGGATTACAGCCCACTCCCAGAGAGGAGACTCGTGTTCATCAGTGAGAACATTATAAAGGTGTGTTCAAACATTGAGCGGCAATCGTGCGCGGCTGCAGCGCTGTGCTTGGACGACTGCCGCGCGTGATTGCTTCTGTCTAAGAACTTGCCGCGCATAAACATTTTTCACATCATTCGTCATTAAATGTGTCTAGACGTATTTCTGCGGCCGTATTAAAGGCTAGAGAGATTGATATTGCCAATTGAAGTGCGCGGCGTGTCTCTGATGCGCCGCGCAGTCGCTGTCGCGCAAACATTCGTCGGTTTGGTCGTAACTAGAGCGCGGCAGAAATGTGTCCTGCAAACGCCGCGTGTTGCTGCCGCGCTCTTGCCGCTCAATATTTAGATACACCTTTATGATAATTATTATGAGATACAGAACGCAGCCATGCAAAATGCTGAAGGAATAGTATGCACCAGACTATATAAATGACTATGTAAATGACCTTCCAAAAAATATAAATGAAGAATGTGTCCTGTTTGCGGATGACATATCTATACTTACCTCATGCGAAAATAACACCAATTTAAATGATAAATTAAACTCCATATTAGATTCTACAATAAATTGGATGACTGAACACAATCTAGAAATAAATTTCAATAAAACTAAAATAATTTCATTTCACCCTCGTCAAAAAACCCCATTATATATTAACTTTAGCTTCAATAATAATAAATTAGACGTAGTTGATAAATTCACCCTACTAGGCTTAGATATTGATACACACATAAATTGGAAGTCTCACATCCAGAAAGTAAGATCAAAAATATCAAAATTTTCATACGCCCTCCGCGAGATCAAAAAAACCACAGACCTAAAAACAGCATTAGTAACGTACTACGCGTATGCCCACGCATGGCTCACATATGGTATCATCTTATGGGGAAACAGTACTGACGCGCCCACGTTACTTACATTACAAAAAAAACTAATTAGGATCTTAGTAAATATTGAAGTCACTGATAGCTGTAAACCCCACTTTCAGGAACTAAAGATCTTGTCCCTACCATGCTTGTATATATTTGAAGTTTGTAAGTTCGTACGTAAATACCCAGATTTCTTTACAAAAAGAGAGGACATACAAAAGAAAATTGTTCTAAGACACAAAAACAGACTAAACTTACCACTATCGCGATTAAAAATGCACTCCGATAGTACGTTTGTCATGTCCATAAAAATTTATAATAAGTTACCCGCAATAATTAAGAATTTACATAATTATAATATATTTATTAATAAATTAAAAATCTTCCTTGAAAGTAAATGCTATTATAGTGTAGGCGAATACTTAGATGATAAATTATAAATATGAAATAAATGACTTACCCCTGTAGGATAATAATATTAATTAAAGTTACTTTAAATAAAATAAAATATAATAATTAATTATTTACGTAGTAAATAAAAATAATAATAACTAAATACCTTAAATAATTGATAAAACTAATAATAAATAAATTACTGACATAATAAATAAAATTAATAATAAGTAAGTACATATATAAAAAATAATTAATATTTTTTTTTTAAAGTAATTAGTTTACAACATTACTAATATTTTTAATAAATACATATATAAACTCATAGTTTGACTTATTAAATGCCAAGCGTTCTTCCTCCTCTCTCCTACTTTTATCTATGCTGTGCCCGACAGGGTCCATAATTGAGACTGATGTAACTGTTTTTTCCCACCAACTGTATACATTATGGTACGCAATAAAGAATTGAGAATTGAGAATTGAGGATATATATCAATCTGCCCAGCCTTTTCCCAACTATGTTGGGGTCGGCTTCCAGTCTAACCGGATGCAGCTGAATACCAGTATTTTACATGGAGCGACTGCCTATCTGACCTCCACAACCCAGTAACTGGGTAATACGATACCCCATGGTAAGACTGGTGTCAGACGTTCGGGCTTCTGACGACTCGTAACGACTGTCAAAGATCCACGAATGACAGCCGGGACCAACAACGGCTTAACGTGCTTTCCGAGGCACGGAGGATTCTCGGTATGTAAAGATGGTCACCCATCCACTGACCAACCCCGGCAAGCGTAGCTTAACCTGATGGATCGACCAGTGCGGCTGTTGTTACTTAGCCAGGAGCTCCTCACCTCATGAATAGAAGTAGAATAACATCATGAATGGAATAGAGTTGGACCCTGTTGAGTCAACAGTTTTTCTTGGAATAACTATTGACGGTAAATTACAATGGGGCCCACACATAGAAAAATTGTCAGGAAGGCTTAGTTCGGCCGCCTATGCTGTTAAAAAAGTTAGACAGATAACTGACGTAGATACAGCCAGAATTGTTTATTTTAGTTACTTTCATAGTCTTATGTCATATGGAATTCTTCTTTGGGGAACCGGTGCGGACATTAATACTATCTTTGTTCTACAGAAAAGGGCTGTTCGAGCCATTTACAACCTAGGTCCAAGAGACTCCCTTCGAGAGAAATTCAGAGAAATAAATATTCTGACTGTAGCCTCACAATATATTTTTGAAAACCTATTGTATGTACACAAAAATATATCAAATTTTAAGAAAATGTCCGATATTCATAGTTTAAATACCAGGAATAAACACAACCTTGCTGTACATCGCACACGTCTCCACAGAGTAAGCAACTCGTTCATGGGTCCATGTATACGCTTTTACAACAAACTTCCCATTGACATTCGAAACTTACCCATTAAACGATTTAAAAGCTGTATTAAAACCAAACTTTGTAAAAAAGGGTACTATAAAATTTCAGATTATTTAGAAGATAAAAAAGCTTGGGATTGAGCTGCTCGCTCTGCTAAGCCTTGTGAAAACCATAAAACTTGACATTTTAATTATTCATCACAATAAACCAGTTTTATATACACATTGACATTGTTGAAAATTATGTTCAAAATGACACGATTACTTTGTAAAGTATTATATTATTTTAATTATTGTGAATGTGAGGACTATGTGGATATTTTTATTTTCCCTTTTCATTTCTTTTTTTCTTTCTCAGTTTTAATGATGGTCTGGCAGTTTGAGTAGTTGATGCGGCTTACCCAAATATCCTTTCCTTGGTATTGTTCGTCGAGTTGAGCTCCTTAAGTTCTGAGTTGAGCTCCACGATTACTGACAAATGCTTGCACTGACTGGACAGGTCCACTCAAATCTGTGTGGTTCTTTCCTCAAAAGACCATTTCAGACACTAATCTACATGGTCCTCACATGACTTGACCAAGATTATGTCTGGACTTTAAAAGAGACTGTGACCTCTGAGTTTGTTTCGGCCTTTCTTCTCAGAGTAGTCAGATAGGAAACACCGACCTCACCAAGCTTATTTTTAATATTTTTTTATATGACGTGTAAAAGTGATTCCGATATCCTATTTACAGAATAAACAATTTCATTTCATTTCATTTCATTTGCACCAGACTATAAATACAATCTGATATTTTGAATCATTACCGTAATAATAACAGAATTAATTATACGTACCTATTATATTAGTAACTGGACGACCGAGCTTGCTCTGGTGAAAATTGAGAATACTCATTTAATATTATGGGAAAGTTCATACTAATTCCATGCTGCCATCACAGAACATATTAATTCCATGCTGCCATGATAGTAGGTACTTACTAATTCCATGCTGCCATATCATTATTCTTGCTAGAACAAGAATTGAAACTTTGGGAGATCGAGCTCTGCTCGGGTGAAAATACGGAGAAAACGATTCCGAGATACGAGACCTAGCTAGATCGATATTTCGCCCCCGTAAACCCCTATATTGCAACTTTCATCGTAATCGTTAGAGCCGTTTTCGAGAATGCGATTACAAATAAGTATATAAGTTGAAATTGATATATTTAGATTTTTTTATGTCAGTGGGGTGAATTCGCAAAAGTACTATTGTTTACATTATGATATTAACAATATTAATCTTTATGACTTAAGGTTTTTGTATTATAATTTTCATTTGGTGTGTTTGACTTGGCTATCACATTAAGCTAAGACCTGTAATGGTAGTTTTAAGGCATTTAAATAAATAAATAAATAAATAAATATATATATATAATTATAAACCTATACACATATTGCTCGTTTAATAGTATAGGATTATGACTACAGACATAAATATAAAGTACATGGCCGACTAGCTACTTAAGAACTAGTTATAAAGAAGCTCTTAAATATTCTCAGGTACAATCCTCTTATTACAATAACCGGCTTAGTTCCTCGCGTTTCATAAAACATTTAAGAATATAATTTTCTGTAGAATATATTACATTATCGCTTGCCTACTGTAGAAAATCGTATTAGTTACTTTGTAGGTTCTATTTCACAAGGGCGAGCGCGTACTACGACTTTTTATCGCGCGATTATTTTGAAAAAGTAATAATACGAATACCATATAAACCTATACGTTGTATTCCTGCGACAAAATAATCGCGCAATAAAAAGTCGTAGTGCACGCTCGCTTTTACTTTGTTAATTGCTTCGAAGATAAGAAAAAAACCGACAATGAAGGGTTCCGACGTCCACGATAATATTGACACGTTAGAAATAAAAAAAGCGGACATAAGCATTTTTTTTTTTTTTCTTTTTTTTTGAGGATGGGAAATCATCAAATGACTTCTCCCGCTCTGGGCGGAGCGAGAGGGCGTGTCAGACTTTTACTAACTAAAACCCACCCGTGTTCCTTCCGTTGCCTGTGTGCCGGGGCCGCGATATCCCTTTCGGACAATCTCGCAACCCTGGCAGGCATTGGCCCTTACGAACCCCGTCAGTTGGTGCTGACATCTTCTGTTGGTCTTTGAGGCGCGCGTGGAACACAATGGGCCGTCGACCCGGGCCTGGGGGTCCTAATCGGACGGCGAGCTACCCATTGCTCACCGTCCGCAAGCCCGCGCCTACGGTGGCCGGAAGTCGGCTCGCGACTCCCGACGCCCGGGGCGTCTCCTGCGGCGACTAGGGGCGTGAGGGCGCGCATCTTGCATTTCCCTCGCGCGCTTCGCCTCCTCCTTCGCGAGCATTACTGCTTCGCGGAGATAAGCACCCTAACCCGTGGCCACCTAACAAAGGAAAAATCGTGAGGAAAACGGCATGCCTGAGAGATATTTTTCGATGGCATGTGAAGCCAAGTCAGAGGCCCATGGGCGGCTTTAAAACTCTGACACCAGGCTAGTCACTAACAATACGAAAACAAGAAGACCTAACCAAAGGCTTCCTTTTTAAAGGCTCCAACCCTTACTCAAAAAGGTCTTCCTAAACTATTATATAGGCATCACCAATTTATGAAAATCAATACTTCACCCAAAATATCACGAGTTAAATCGAACATTTACGTAACAAAAGGCCTAATAAGTTTAGCAAATTAAATGTTTTGTCCTCTGAAACAATTTTCTCAGTTACTGTAATAGTTTAATGGAAATAGGTAAGTTACGCTAAAAGGTCCAAAGTTTGGGAACTAGGTAGGCGCGTGGCTAGGCAGACCGTGGGGAGTTAGGAGCGGATGAATGTAATCATACAAAGTTATCTTTAGTTACAAAGCGATACCACAGGCGATACGCAATAAGAACTGATTCTCGGTTTTGGTGTCTGTTTCTGTGTTCTGATAAATGAATTTATTTCTCTAAGTGCTAATTGTATAATAATTTCATCTTTAAAAAAAAATGGTTGGTAAATTATCGAATAACTTCTCCCGCTCAGGGCGGAGCGGGAGGGCGTGTCAGACTTTTACTGACTAAAACCCACCCGTGTTCCTTCAGTTGCCTGTATGTTGCCAGGGGCTACGGTATCCCTTTCGGACTTTCCCGTGACCCCGGCAAGCATCGGTCCTAGCGGACCCCATTAGTTGTGCTGACATCTCTTTGAGGCACGCGTGGAACACAACGCGCCTTTGACCCGGGCCTGTTCCTTATCGGACGGTGAGTTACCCATTGCTCACCATCCGCATGCGCGCCTTCTGTGGCCGGGAATCGGTCTGGGAGAAGCCCAGGGTATCTTCTGCTGCGGTAAGGGGCGTGAGGGTGTGGAATTTGCCTCTCCCTCACGCATTCCGCCTCCTCCTTCGCGAGTATTACTGTATCGCAGAAGGAGGTGACGGCTTCCCATGCCCTCTCGGTCCGAATCATGGCCTGGACCAGGGCCGGACGCGACAGGTCACCGCCGCCGATCGCCTCCACGAGGACACGGTGATGCTCTGTCCAAGCCGGGCAGACCTCCACCGTAATTAAATCATATTTTTATTATTAGTCAAACTCATATTTACATCTACTATACATTATAACAGCGAATCCATTTTCACGCCTTCCCGTTCAGACTTAGGTGAAATATATTTTTTATATGATTCGGATAGCTCATGACCTAAAGAGGTGCCATAAAGAAAATAAATTAAACGACGAATTAAAAAGTTATGCAACAACGCGAAACTTCGCGGGTATTCTGGTAATATACAAGCTAACAGACTTGTATGGCGATGCTGATTCTTGGGCCAAAAAATAGCCCTCTCTGGTCAACCAACCACTTGTCGTTGTCTTGAAAAACCAAGTGGGCATAGGACCATGGCCTGTTCCAACCCCAAAAGGCTCATAACTCTTTTGAGGTTTTCCGTACCTGCAGCACATGCTGTGTCGACACATGTTGCATCCCACACTAAAGGCATTAAGTATAGTCATTCCGTCTGTTCTCTTCCCATTTGTGTAAGTAGGTTTACACAAACTCTTTTACATGTCAATGATATTTTAAATACTAAATGGGATCGCAATATCTTATCCGAGTACTCTGAGAAGGAACACCGGAACAAACTCAGAGGTCACATTATCCTTTAAAGTCCAGACATGATCTCGGTCAAATCGTGTGAGGACCATGTAGATTAATGTCTGAAATGGTCTTTTGAGGAAAGAACCACACAAATTTGAGTGACTCTGTCTAATCAGTGCACGCATTTCAGTATGCGTGTAGCTCAATTCAAACTACAAAAATCCATCAATAATGTCAAAATGTATGCATGTGACGGAGACGACGTGTCTCTTTATTATCAGTCATATTTTGACTACTGTGGTAGTGTTGGTTATTGGGCAATTGAAAAACCGTTTGCAGTTCAGATCAAAATATAATTTTTAAGTACTATCAAATCAATCACACTAGCAATTCTGTGTGAATTGCTAGTGTGATTGATTTGATAGTACTTAAAAATTATATTTTGATCTTAAAAATTATATGTAGGAACACACAACTACGTAATACTCGTACAGAACGCGCGACAATTTCTAAACGTATTCACTGCTTGACAGTCACCAACGAACTCTGCTTAGGTCCGGCTGGTCCGAGCGTTATGTTGTAGACTCTGTCGAGCGCCACTAGGCGGCGCTAGCGCTTCGATTAGTCAAATCATTGACGTATTTTCGACATATATGTGAAAAATGTTTTACCAAAATTGTTTGCAAATAAAAACAACATTCAGTGTGTAAACATTGGAGCAACTCAAACCCAGGTATGAAAGTAGCATGGTAGGTAATTATCTCTTGATTATCATGAATCGATTTTTTCAAGAGACGATAAATTGAGCAGTTCTTTTCAACGTCAATACTAGGAATACACAAAATAAGCTAGATGTCCTTGTCCTAGTATTTTGTCATTAACGAACATATTCCAATGGGTCATGATCGATCATCGAACTAGTGCTTGGTTATAGTCGCTCATGCAAAAAAAAACCAGCCAGGTTACGAGTCGGCCTCGCACACGAAAAGTTCCGTACGACCGTAGAATATTTAGCAAAAAGCGCCGAAAAATAAAAACAAGAACCCCCCTCCCCTTCAACCCTGTTTAATTATTAACTTTATTTTATTTTTTGTTATAGCGGCAATAGAAATACACAATCTGTGAAAATTTCAACTGTCTACCCATTACGGTTCAAGAGATACAGCCCTCTGACAGACAGACGGACGGACGGACAGACAGCGGAGACGGAGCTCAGTAATAGGGTTCCGTTTGGGTACGGAACCCTAAAAAGGAGTTCCTGAGATAAATTAATTTAGCCCCAGTCACATAACAGTAGTCTTATCTGTTGAGATCCTGTATAAAATCTAGATTTCCGCAACCTTTATGTATCTTTGAACCTGTAAACCGTAAATAGAGATCAATAGGTATCATGAAAAACACCGTGAAAACATTGTGAGGAAACCGGCATGCCTGAGAGATATTTCTCGACAACATGTGAAGCTAAGTCAGAGGTCCATGGGCGGCATAACAGCAGGTCACTAGGCACGAACCACACGAAAAATAAGAAAATGATGATCATGACTTTAACAATGTTTGTAAATATGTGAGCACTTCACATAAGTAATTAATTTATCAGTCGTTGCTTCATTTTTATTTCTTTTTCCTATATTGTGGTATAGTATTCTTTTCTAGGTGCATCGTCTTCACATATAACTATAGAACTAATGTACCTATACAAAATATTGTAAAACGTTTTAAAAGAGTAACTGTGGAGTTTCTTGCCAATTGTTCTCCATACGAAAACTACCTTTTGGAAGGAGCGATTAGAATAAATTATTTTTTTTGTAAATTTTGACTTTCAAAAGTGCCTATTTGAAATAAATGATTTGATTTTGATGAAACTCCAATATTATCATAAACTATAAGTTCTTTCTTTTCTCTTCGTCAAGTCACATCCAGCCCTGTCTTTTAACAATCAACGGATGCACGTAATAGGATCAAGTTGACCGTACCCCAGCCTGCTTTGTGCACCGTCGAGATAATTGCCACAAAAGCCTGCATTATATAGCAAATGCAGCTAAATGTATATACAGGAGACTCATTGTTCGCCGGGTGGTGTTTTATTTTTGATGAGAAGTGGGGATTGCGAGTAGGTAGTGACTCGATCTATCTTGGTTTTGATTTAAAAATTAATGAGTAGGTATCGGCGTTGTTACTGTCAGTCTGAATCTGCCCACAGCTGGGTAAAAGCATAGAAATATATGTTGTAACAAAATTACATGTATAAGTTTTAAGGTACCTACTTAGTAAAATTGTGACGATTTGAAACCATTTTCAAAACTTATCGTAAAAAAAATCCGGCAAAACACAGTAATCGAGTTTCGATTCAATTATGATAGATTACTAGGTGATAGCATAGTGATCGGCCTGACAAGTCATTGGTCTCGAGTTCGAACCCAAGACACGCTCATCTGACTTTTCGGATTCATGTGCGTATTGTATAATTATCACATTGCTTCAAAAACGGTGAAGGAAAACATCGTGAGGAAACCGGCATGCCTGAGAGATATTTCTCCACGGGATGTGAAGCCAAGTCAGAGGCCCATGATGGCGTTAAAATGGTTAAAAAGGTTAGTCACTAACCACAACAAAAATAAATAAAGATGTAGGTATCCTTACCAAGGAGAAAAGAAGAAGTCAAATCACATTAAGATCATCTAATCTACACGTAGGACCATATAATAATAACAACCTTACAAAAAAGATTACAACATAATTCCAAGGAAAATACATTCGAAACATTGTGTAGAATATCTGATCTAAATTCCAGAACGTGTAAGCACCAGAGATTACAAGCACACAAGTCAAACCATTTCCCGGAATCCACTAATCTAATTTCCTTGTATGCTCTTTGTTAGCTCAATTTATTCATAAAACGAAACATTTTCTACCGAATAAACAATTACAAATTAGATTCCTGAGCTGTAATGAGCCTCTCACTTCAAATACCAAATCATTAATTTTGGTCACGTTTTCGTAGCGACGACCAAATCCGTCTCGGCCCGTAGTTTGATTTACTTCCAAATTGTATGCTTTAGTATTATATCGGAATAATTAATTTGAATTCCTGGAAAATCTGGGGCTTTAAGTTATACAGGGTGTTAAAGAAATTGCGTGCCATAGCTTAGGAGTAGTGTAATGTTGGGGTTCCTAAGGTGTGGTTTCAAAGGAAACAACCACATCTGTTAAGTACTATTTATTGAATGCATGCATAAATAAAGAATAAATGAATATGAGGTATAGTGCAACTCAGCATACATGCTCAGTTGGAAAGGAGTGTACTTACTTACTAAAGTAAAAGAGCATACATATAATATCGTTACACTTCAGTAGGTTCAGTATCGATAAAGGAAAATAGGAAAAAAAAATGCAATATCAACCTAATTTAGTACCTACTAATTTAAAATAGCAATCGTTTAGAATTAAAATTATTTTATTTGTTTAAATGCTTTAATTACTTACCTACTATCGAACCCGTCGTCATTTTGTCCTGCACTGCGCCGGCCCTTAGTATTCGGACTTAGTATATGTATGCTTTTACCCGCGGCTTCACCCGCGTGGACGTCGGTGATTTTCCTACGGTAAAGTACCACTATAAAAGTATCATAAGTCCTTTGGTTTTTTTTGTTAGGTTGGGAAATTATCAAATAACTTCTCCCGGTCTGGGCGGAGCGGGAGGGCGTGTCAGACTCTTACTGACTAAAACCCGCCCGTGATCCTTAAGTTGCCTGTGTGTTGCCAGGGGCCACGGTATCCCTTTCGGACTTTCCCGCGACCCCGGCAGGCATCGGTCCTAGAAGACCCCTTCTGTTGTGCTGATCTCTTTGAGGTGCGCGTAGAACACAACGCGCCGTCGACCCGGGCCTGGTCCTTATCGGACGGCGAGCTACCCATTCCTCATCGTCCGCAAGCCGGCGCGTATGGTGGCCGGGAATCGTCCTGCGATTCCCGACGGGCCAGGGCGTCTCCTGCGGCGGCTAGGGGCGTGAGGGCGCGAAATTTGCCTCTCCCTCACGCATTCCGCCTTCTCCTTCGCGAGCATTACTGCTTCGCAGAAGGAGGTAACGGCTTCCCACGCCCTCTCGCTCCGTACCATGGCCTGAACCAGGGCGTGTCTTAGGTCCTGGTTGCCTTTCATCAAAATCCATTTAACCAGTAAGGCGTGAAAAGGTAGCGGACAGACAGACAGACACGGCTATTTCCGCATTCATAATATTCGTATGAAATATGTATTACTATCATACTCATATGCCATAGCTCGCAACGTGAAAAAGGTTGCACCCAATTGTATCAAGCCGAAAAAGGTACACATCCCATTTGCATGACAAAGGTACCAAACCTGGCTATCGTCCCTGACTGTTATTTCAGCGAGAGGAAAGTTCAGCACCTAACAAGTACCTAAAGTATACCTCTTAACCGTACGACATTGATAAGCATTTATTTAATTTTATCTCAATGAGGCACTGAAAGGATTAGCCTGTAAATGCAATATAACAGCGGTTTCTAAAGGATTTGGCGGCAAATGCAGCAAAAGGTCAGTGTAAAGCTGCTTTCACACCGCGGCAACGAACGCCAATAAGCGGGATTTATTCACCATTTATATTGTGTGAAAGGAAATTAGTCACATGAGCAATTATTATAGAAATAAAGAGGCTTTGATATCCTGCTTTGGTTTGGTCATCTGTCATATTCTGTTGGCCAGGAATAAAACACGTAACGTGCCTAATCACAAACTTATAAATTAAATTATTTTTCCACAGTATTATTTACACTTGTTACGAGTATTTCACTCGTTGTTCCACAACGACTGCCTTTAATGGCGGACGAAGACAATAATGTAAATTTACCCTACCAGACGCTTCAATCAAATTAGTGACCAACAAAGAATAAATTAATCAACTGAAATACTTTGCCAAACTAATAAATTCATATTACAAGATTAATTATACAGATTAATAAAAAATAAAAAAGTAATTAAAATTCGTAAGTGCATCATTAAAATTTGTAAGTGCTTCTTGAAATATCGATTGACTAATATTTATTTATACAATATTTGTAAAAATACTACTAATAGGAGCTCGTGGCTAAGTAATAACAGCCGAACGGGTTGATCCATTAGGTTAAGCTACGCTTGCCGGGGTTGGTCCGTGGGTGGGTGACCATCTTTTTATACCGAGACTCCTCCGTGCCTCAGAAAACACGTTAAGCTGTGGGTCCCGGCTATCATTCGTGGAAATTTAACAGTCGTTACGAGTCGTCAGAAGCCCGAAAGTCAGACAAGCAGTCTTACCAAGGGGTATTGTGTTATCCAGTAACTGGGTTGTGGAGGTCAGATAGGCAGTCGCTCCATTTAAAATACTGGTACTCAGCCGCATCCGGTTAGACTGGAAGCCGACCCTAACATAGTTTGGAAAAAGCTAGGCAGATTGAATTATTGGTTAAAATACTATAGGACCTAACAATTCGTAATTGAAGGTTACATTACCTACTAACATCCGGTTTCTGGAACGAAAATTATCAATCAATCTGCCCAGCCTTTTCCCAACTATGTTGGGGTCGGCTTCCAGTCTAACCGGATGCAGCTGAATACCAGTATTTTACATGGAGCGACTGCCTATCTGACCTCCACAACCCAGTAACTGGGTAATACGATATCCCTTGGTAAGACTGGTGTCAGACTTTCGGACTTCAGACGGCTCGTAACCACTGTCAAAGATCCATGAATGACAGTCGGGACCAACGGCTTAACGTGCTTTCTGAGGCACGGAGGATTCTCGGTATGTAAAGATGGTCACCCATCCACTGACCAACCCCGGCAAGCGTAGCTTAACCTGATGGATCGACCAGTGCGGCTGTTGTTACTTAGCCACGAGCTCCTACGGAACGAAAATTATCGACGCGGCAAAATTAAACGGAAGTCAACGGAGGTGAAGTGGCTGTTGATAATATCATTCATTGAATCAATCACAGCAGTTTCACGCGGGACAATTAGTTTTTATTTATTTTCGTTTCTGAAACGTTACGGGTGGGGGCATTAGCAACATTTTATAGACAATGTTGCTTGCTTCGTCGTCTTAATTAAATACAAATATCCATGGTATGCCACACGTGCGTTCTGACGTCACACCTCACGTACTAACTTGCAACCCGCCAGACGAAGCGGAGTGTACGCGTTGCGACTAGACGCCGCGCGCCGCCGCCGAGTCGGAGCGGCACCGCTGTCTTACCGTGTGACCACCAATGCGGCGAAATCTTTACGGTGCGGCGCCGCAACGCATTGTGTGAACCAGCTCTAAGTCCCGTTTCAAGCGCGGTAAGATAATTTTCTAGAGTCAATGAAATGTTGCCGAATTTTGGTTTAATTTTTTTTTGTGCTTTTTGAATTTATTTAAGTCTACTTACAAGTGGTGGGTACATATACACCCTCTACTCTGAAGGAAATGGAAAAATTATATTTACAACTGTTTGTTTATGAACACAAATAGCAAACAATGTTTGGCATTTGCCTCATTCAATTTATTTAAAGAAGATTCCTGAAACGTGCCAAGCAGGGCCTTCTAAATGTCAACAATAATGTTTTGTTTACTTGGAATAGTACCGGATACAATAGGGATGCTGACTAAAATTTTGTTTTTGTCTGTCATGTAAATTATTAGAATGTCGTGATGGCTCAGTGGTTAAGGCCTTGCCTCTCATGTACCAGGTTGTGGGTTCAAATCCGGGCAAGTACCAATGTGACTTATTAATTCATTTATGTACTTTCTGAGTTTATCTTGGACATTACTGACTTCGGTGAAGGAAAACATCGTGAGGAAACCTGGACTTATATAGTTAATATAAGTCTGAAATCGCCAACCCGTCTTGAGCAAGCGTGGTGATCAATGCTCATGTCTACTCTGTATGAGAAGAGGCCTTTGCCCTGCAGTGGGACAGTAACAGACTGGTATTATTATTATTATTTATGTAAATTATTAAAAAAAATATTAGACACGTATTTTTCTTTATTTACATAATCAAAAGATAACGGCAAAACATTGAGTAGGCAATACGTTAAAATGAGGCATGACGTCACTCCCCGGTAGATTTTATACTTATTTGTGACGTAGCGAACCCCACTACCCAACTTCAATGGATTTTATATAAACCATTTTTTATTAATTTGATAAAGCAAAAAATACGTAACTAAATAGTTTATCTTTTTCCCCAATCGACATCCCTATTCGACAAATAAATAAGAAATATTGGCATTGTCATGTACAAAATGTAAGTGGAAGTTTCAAAATGGCGCCGCTGACAGAAACATTAAAAGGAAATTTTTTGGTATCGTATGGGCATGTGATGAGGAGGGAAGAAACGCATGTGACTAAAAGAGTGATGAATCTAAATATTCATGGATGGATGGATAGAGGAAGGCCAAGGAAAAGATAGATGGATTGTGTGAGGAATGATGTGAAAGAGAAGTGTTATGAATGATAGCGTGACAGTTGACAGGGCAGAATTGAAGAAGAAAACGTGTTGCCCCGACCCCAAGTAACATGGGACAGGAGGGGCAGGAAGGTGATGATTGCCATGGTCTTAAGTAGAAAGATGGAGAAAAAAACAACACTCATACTTGCTCCAAATATAACTCTTAGTCAAATTAAAACGGTATTTTCTCATACGATATTTCGGTCTAGCTTGCGGAGTAAGCAAGCTGAAGTGGCAGTTGGCTGGCCATGTTTATCAAAGGACCGATGGCCGGTGGAGCAGACGAGTCCTGGAGTGGAGACAATGAATCGGTAAGCGTAGTATGGGACACGGCGAGCTTAAAAAGGTGGTTGGGACAAAGTGGATGTGGACAGCGGAGGACAGGCTGTTGTGGTGCAGCTTGGGAGAGGCCTATGCCCAGCAATGGGCTGCTATAGGATGAGTTGATTTCGCATAAAGTATTTGTTGAAAGTTGTTTGAAACTAAATTATGAACGTAAATTATCCGGAAAGGACGGTTTTTTCAAAACACAATATTAATCACTTTCGGAAACCGCTTTTGTATTTATTTCGCCCTACAGTTTTTATCATTTACTCAATGGTACTTAGTGCTGTAGGTTGGTCTTATCCGCTGATGAAGAGTTTAAGACTATTTTTGCATTGTATAAAATCAATTTCCTTTGTATTATATAATTTAAGAGCACAGGTGTGAGTACTATGTACTAAAGAGCTAACATTTACCGGGTAATACGTATTTTATTGACTTGAATGTGCCCTGGCGGCTGTGAGTATGTCATGCTCACTCAGATGTCTCGCTGATGGTGGCGCGTGTGTTGGATCATTTAGCTCCCTTCAAAATGGTTGAGCTGAATGGTGCTAATCCATGCGTCATGTTCGTGAACGGGCGCCGTCAGTTGGGACAGGTCAACTCTTAGCTGCCTTGGCTGATTTAAATTTTTGAATTGTTCTTTGTTTTATATTTTTATTACGGACGCTTCTAACGTGCACGTCTTTCTACATTGTTCTCACATGTTTAATTTCAACATGAATGATGTAACATACTTTGTAACAATTTATTTAAAAGAGTGTCCGTGGAGTTTCTTGCCCGTTCTTCTCCATAGGTACCTACCTACTACGCTTTGGAATGGGCAACTAGCTTCATATTTCTGACTGACCGATTCCTTGACAATTCAAAAGTGCCTGTAAATGGTTTAATTGAAATAAATGCTTTGAGTTTGAGTTTGAGTTTGAGTTTGATATTATTTGAAAGTTAAACAATGTTTAAGAACTAAATACAAATTCATAACAAAAATGGTTGGCAACGCAACAAAATGTCTGTTTTACATTCGGGTCACGTTTCAAGTACTGCGTCAATCTTTACAGCCTGCTAATGAACTGACATAGTACATTGTGCTCAGGCACTGAGATTTTAACAGACTAAGCCCTCTGCCTTCCCCTCCGGGGAACACCGGCGTAATGTTATGTTATGTTAAGCCCTCGAACCTACGGTCGTTTTTACAGATTTTCAACCCACTGATTAGCGCCGAGAGTTGAAAATCCAACAGTGTATTTTTTACGCACTCTGTTTAATTCGCAATGCTCGACTCAACACCGAGAATTTAAAATACATTGCGCGAACAAAAATCCGTGCAGAAAAAATCAATTAGTAATTATCATCGCTTGTTATCGAAAGTTTTACGACTCAGCAGCGACTTGCAGCTATCCTGCATTGTCCTCCTGAATTATTTACCTTTATGACTACTAACATAAATTGCCTGTGTGTGAGATCCTTACACACCCTCCATTTTTTCCTCAGTTCTTAATAAGACGGAGTTATGAATGAGTTATTGAAAGTTACCTGTCACTTAAAGATCGATTTTCTTTTACGAAACGAGTGCCGTTTCTGTGTTTCTATTTTTGTATACCTAAGAGCTTGTTATGCACTCGACACAACACCAATTTCTATTAAGAATATTTTTTGTCGCCGTTAAGTGAAGTTTTTCCTTGTGGGTTTTGTTGGAAAAATATTGTATACAATCGATCTTCACACGGTAGAGTAAAGCCAATTTATGTGTTGACAAAGTTCTAGTTTTATACAGTTCTCTAGAGAAATGACATCACAACTTGGATTGTTAAACCTCTTTTTTATACTCTAAACCATATCCTAACCTTAATAGTAGGTACCTATCTTAGAAAATTCGACAAGAAATACCATCGCACTGAAAAAACATTCAGAAAAAGTTTGAGCCTAAATAAACTCAATCCATAGGCCTTTTTCTTATTCGCCAATCTAGCCCAGCACTCTGAAATTGGATAACAACATTGAGTCTATCTAGTTATCTAGGAAGTCTTGAGTCTCGAGTTCTCGACTGATTTTGACAGTTCAGAAATGTAGGTAGGTATATGGAATTTGTCAAGATGTACGCACCGGTTGCTAAGTATGTTATGTACGTAAGACGGTATCATAAACACTACGTATCTTTATGTGTATATTATTTTGAAATTACTGAATTTTAGGGTTCAGCATACTTGGTAGATTTTCATCATCATAATCATCAGTGTCTAAGTCTAAGTTTGCGGCGTTGGGAACAGGGCGATGCACCTCAAGTGGAATTGAGCAGGACAGCTAGTTAGACGCGGAGTATAGGTACCTTACTATTAAACGAGCAATATTTGTATACAGAGTGGCAGGGACATCGACGCGAAGCCTGTAACCATGGATTCAGTACATGATTCTGAACCCCTGCGTTGAAATTAATCGTCGAAAATTTAAAAAAAATCCGCTGTCTCATAAAAAAGTGCAATACTTACGCGGTCAAAATGTACATTAAATTCAGACAATTTTTGTCCATAAAAAGAAAATTGACAACGTCGCATTTTCTTACCTTTTAAAATGATTTACTCGTACTTATCAATGAAACTTAGATACACAAATCGTCAGACTAGTGGTAAATTATCTCAAAAATATATATATATATGCTAGTTGATTCTTTGACATGGTCTCTTTAATACCCAAGAGTTATGGGATATAAAAAGAAATAAAAAACACCTTTTATATAAATATATATTTGTAATCACGTTCTCGAAAACGGCTCTAACGATTTCGGTGAAAGTTGCAATAAAGGAGTTCTCATATCTGGGAAAAAAAAAATTCTTCGTATTTTCACCCGAGCATAGCTCGGTCACATAAAGTTTAAAACAAGATGGTTACCTTAGAATAACATGACATGGCAGCGTGGAATTAGTATGAACTATCCAGTACTATGAAATGAGCATTCTCTATTTTCACCAGAGCAGAGTTCGGTCGCACAGGTACAATAAATAGGTATACAATAAATGACATGGAATAAGGAACCTATCCCACTGATGGCGATTCATGAGAAGCGAGTAGAGCTAGCAACTAAAAACAAGTTCGTGAGAAACGAGCATCGAGTGAGCGAAGGCGACGAGCGATTACTTGCTGTTATGCTTATTAACACACGGCTACACATAAAGCTATACAATTCCAGTTTATGCTGATCTCGCATTGTATAGAATTTCCGTACAATGCGAGGTCAGCTTACACTGGAAATGTATAGCTTGAAGTGTAGCCGTGTGTACCAAGTGTGAGTTTGAGCGTTGCTGAGCGAGTACTCTCTATAATATCACTTGTTGCTGCGACATTCGCTGGCAGTGTGGATACTCAGTGATCAACTACAAACATATGTATCTCTTTTACTTACCGGGACTCACAATCTTTTGAACGTTTTTTGAGTGAGAAAATCGTTGATAGCTAACGTAGCTTCCTTGTCGGCGATGAGACAGGTGCCTTCTTAAAGTTATTCATAGACTAACTCGAAAGGTTGAGTAATTCATGATTCTTCACGGTATTTAGGCCGCACGTAAACGAGGGGGTAACCTTTTACTTTCAGGGTTAAAATGTTTTCTTTGCCTTCTGAATACGATTCAATGCTGCCTTAGATATTTACCCTATTAATTATGGCTGTCGCGTCGTGCCTGTCTTCGGTAGCCTTTACTTTTCGAATGTCCTGTAAATTGAAAATTTATGTACCTACTTTTATAATATATTGTTTAGTAATTATCTCCAATTGTAGGTAAAGATAATTATTTTATTTTATTTAGCACTGTTTGTGTTTTGTTGTTGTTATTATGTGTTTTTGTGTGTCTTACTTAGATAATAATATATGTATGCCAAAATATGGCGAAATGTGTCATCGCACAAGAATATTTTATTTACTTGAATTTACAATACCGTATTCCAAAAATGTGTTGCGGCATCTAGGTCGCCCAATGCGAACTACGCATCAAAATCCTGACGTCACACAAATCCTGCATCACGCAATTAGAGTTTACCGCGCGAACGACATATAATAAGACTATCCGACATCATTCGTTGTGCAGTTGCCCGCCAGACACGACAGCCTCTCGTGGGAGAGAGTCTGGTCGGAGGATACTCGCTTTTCTAAGAGGATGAGTGAACTTTACACCCTGTTCCATGAGGAACAGGGTGTAAAGTTCACTACACATACAAAACAACAAACAAACAATAAACAATTGACAGTTTATTTAAATTTTTTAGAGATCCCTCGGTATAGAGGAATCTCTAAAAAAAATAAATAAACTGTCAATTGTTTTAAGTTGACAGCGACCGAATGATTTTAAATTATGTTTAGCGGTAAATGATTTGTGGCGCAAGCGGTTCTTAGTATTGTAATAGGTTATTACGTTTATTTACTTCGTATATTTCTAAAGTATCATCTTCTGCCTAGTCTTTTCCCAACTATGTCAGGGTCGGCTTCCTGTCTAACTGGATGCAGCTGAATACCAGTATTTTACATGAAGCGACTGCCTATCTGACCTCCACAACCCAGTAAGCCCACGTACGCACGGACGTAACAATATCGCGGCGGGATTTTATCGCGCACTAGATTTTCAACTCTCGGTGTTGATCCGAGCGTTGAAAATATAACCACGAAAATAAAATCGCCGCGGGAAAACATCGCCCGTGCGTACCTGGACTTACTAGGTAATACGATACCACTTGGTAAGACTGGTTGTCAGACTTCCGGGCTTCTGACCACCCCGTACCGCCTGTCAAAGATCTACTAATGACAGCCGGGACCAACGGCTTAACGTGCTTTCCGAGGCGAGGAGTTCTGGTATGTAAAGATGGTCCACAGACCAAACGCGGCAACCTGAACGATCGGCCCGTGCGGCTGTTATTACTTAGCCACAAGCCCTTCCCTGCCTTCTAAAGTAAGCAAATAAAATATTAATAAGGAATTTGATGTCAGATGGCGTCATTCATATTATAAAACAAAGTAACACCGCCGTGTCTGTCTTTCTGAACGCGATAAACTCAAAAACTACCGAACGGATTTTCACTAATGGACGGAGTGATTCATGAGGAAATAAGTATAGGTTCACTAGTTACGGAGTCCTATGTAGTAGGGGACGAGCCTACTGCCATTTACTGAACACAAATCCTGTGTAAGGCTTTTTTTTCCGTAGTAGACATACACCTCCGCACAAACTCACGCTTCATGCACACACACACGCCCCACACACACTACACCTAGGTACATACCCTCCATCTTCACATCATACACGCACTCACACCACTTATACAAACTCTAAATACGAACTCTTTAGTTAGTAAGTTTTAGTTTTATTTAGTTCAGTTTTTGTTTAGTTTTATTTTGTAAGTTAAATTCTAGTATAGCATTAAATACCTGGAACACTGTCATCTTCCTCACGGAGGTGGGCGTTAATAGCTGCGACACAGTTTATAACTAATGTGGCTATTATCGTACGCAATTAAATTGTAAATGTTATTTTTTGTTCCAATCAAGAAATGTATTATTATTAAATACTGACTCCGTGTTGTTACTGACAAACCCCTATTAACAATTTACCCACCTAGGGGATCGAACACAGGAAACATGCTAAGCAGTCGCGCTTGAAAACACTTGATTATAAGCAGTCATAAAATTTAGATATCTTACGCAAGGCGTTATTTACACGAAAGTAATACAATGAAACGGCTTTGTAATAAGATAAAACATTTGCAAAACAAAAAAAATTAAGATTTATGAAAACAACACTTGGTTTTTCAATTTTCTTAAAGGTGCCTTTACAAAGCGTGAACCTCAGCATTTATGTTTGATAGGCAGCGTAGTGTGGTCTATGTTACAGAAAAAAAAACGAGTGAGGTCGCATATGATGATGAGTAACATCTCACATCATGGCTGACGTATCCTAACTAATACGAGTATCCTATCCTACGTCCTATAATATTAATTATCCTATTAATTTTATAAATGTGAAAGTTTGTATGTTTGGATGTTTGTTACTCAATCACGCAAAACAGGCTTAACGGATTTGGATGAAATTTGGCATTCATATAGTTTATAACCTGGATTAACATATAAGATACTTTTTATCCCGATAGTATGTTCCCGTGAGATAATTTCCGACCTTCACGCTTGCGAAGCCGCGGGCAAATGCTAGTAATATTATAAATGAGAAAGTGAGTTTGTTTGTAACGCTTTCACGCTAAAACGGCTGAACGGTTTTGGATGAAATTTGACACATGGGTAGACCAAGACTTGGATTAGGAAATAAGATACTTTTATGTCGATATTCCCACAAGATCGAGATTTACGCGGGTCAAACGCGGGCCGCAGCTAGTTTATGATATAAACAATATTCATCATCATCACCATCACCATCACCGTCACGTTACCGTCATCGTTATTGTCATCATCATCATTATCATTCTGTATATACGTACAACCTCTCGGAAAATGAGTTGACCAACCCATACCAGTACCATCTGATAGCCAACTCAAGCACAGCGCGCGCTCATTGTTCAAATCACTACCTCGGCTTCCTGTAACACACTTCCATCCCTTTTAACGAAATCACTCCCACTGATTTGATTATTTAGATTTTGATTTTGATTACAGGAAAGCGGAAGGAAAGATGTTACACATCAAAAACTGATTGCGAGGCTGAGGCTGTGCATACGGTCGTTGAACTGAAGTCTTTACAATACAGACAATAATCTAAGGCTTAACTATTTTGGTTTTCCTTGCTCTTGATTCCTTTTACAACTTGTCAGTTGCGACCACTTTATCATAAGTAATACGGTCACGGTCACGGTTACGGTCGTGACGGCTTTTATTATCAATCAATCTGCCTAGCCGTTTCCCAACTATGTTGGGGTCGGCTTCCAGTCTAACCGGATGCAGCTGAATACCAGTATTTTACATGGAGCGACTGCCTATCTGACCTCCACAACCCAGTAACTGGGTAATACGATACCCCTTGGTAAGACTGGTGTCAGACTTTCGGACTTCTGACGACTCGTAACGACTGTCAAAGATCCACGAATGACGGCCGGGACCAACGGCTTAACGTGCTTTGCGAGGCACGGACGATTCTCGGTATGTAAAGGTGGTCACCCATCCACTGACCAAACCCGGCAAGCGTAGCTTAACCTGATGGATCGACCAGTGCGGCTGTTGTTAAGTAGCCACGAGCTCCTCTACGGCTTTTATTATCATTGTTCAACAAAAAATTATTGCACCGATAGGTATTTTATAGTATTTAAAAGTATAGTATCTGAGCAGCTGACCTCTGCTCGGGTGAATATAGAGAAAAAGGATTTTTCCCAGATATGAGACCTAGCTAGATCGATTTTTTGCCCCCGTAAACCCCTTTAGTGCAACTTTCATCGAAATCGTTGGAGCCGTTTTCGAGAACGCGATTAAAAATGTATACCTATAATATATACAAATATTGGTCATTAAATAGTATAGGATGTAATGAAAAGTTTACCGCCAAAGAACTTCAAAGAACTTGTTGCACTAATATGCAATGTTGCCAATAAAACACCATCACAAATAATTGAAATCGCCATCGCTTATGGATTAAAACACATCAGTTTAATGAACGCGTCAGAAATTGCCTTTGTGAAGGGCATTTCACAAAAATATCATTTTAAAATATTCAATTATTCTTCTTGGACTGTAAATGTAAATAATTTTAGCATTTAGAGAAACTGTGAGACGTTTAAGTACTTTTATTCATAACTAGCGACCCTAGCCCGACGTCAGCTCCTGTTTCGCGAGGTTTTTATGACTTGACAAAACATCGAGATTTCTTAGGTAAACGTAACTTTAATATTAATGTATTATACACATAAGCCTTCCGGAATACATTCTCTAAATTATGTTGAAAACCTCATCAAAATCCGTTGCGTATTTAAAAAGAACAACGCGGGCATACAGACAAAAGCGAAAAGCAACTTTGTTTTGATAACATGACGTATAGATAGAAGAATCATTCGATTTCATTTTGTTTCTGCTCAGACTGAGCATTCGAAAATTGAACTCTGTTGGCGCAGGTAGCTAGTTAGAGTCCGCGCCACCACTGAAGTCCGGCGGAAAATTTTAGAACTACATTTGTTTTAATGCAATATGATGCAATGACATCACTAGCGATGATGTGGTGACGCGAACCCTAACTATCGGTTTCTGCAATAGATCACGGTTTTTGATTCCTACGAAACAAATTCTGATTTGAATGGCCTATAGGCCGCTTCCGGGTGATAGTAATAACCTGAGCAATGACCTGTTCTTGCACAGATGCGACGCACAGCATTATTTTTCTTAATATTTGTTACAACAGTAGTTACTTATTCTAGTTAACTCTGCAATTACCATTTTGCTTCTGTTATGTTTTCGTTATCATAAAATTTGCCAATGTCACAAGAGTGCTAAGTTGTTTATAGTCTTTGGTCCGTGGCCTTGACATCAACCAATGAACAACATTATTTTAATTTGTTTTAATTTAATTTATTGGTTGAATACAGGGCCTTTGGCTACTTTTGTATGTGTGTATTTTATGTCTTTTTGCTTGTTTATGTGCGTTTTGTTTGTGCAGAATAAACAATTTTTATTTCTAATATTTGTGTATGTAAGAATACCCGTTTAAGAAAAATATATTTCGACGAATTTCAATGTCGTCGCAGTTTGCTGTTATTCACAGATGGAAGAGCTTTTTTTTCTGCCAATCACGGGATGGAATACTGTTTTTCCAGGAGATTCCCAGTAAAAAGCCGACAAACTCTTTTTGATGAAGGTATCATAGACAGTTTAACAGCTTTTTGCCAGGAATCACCTGGCAAGTTTATCCTAAGTAATCTTATAAGTTTATTTGCTTGTTACGCTTTCCCGCTAAAACGGCTTAACGGTTTTGGATAAAAGTTGGCACATGGGTAGACCATGACGTGGGTTAGGACCATAGAAATATAAATAACAGGAGAAGTGGCATGGGGGCGTGTCTGTGTCCGCGCATCTTGACCACAATGGTCATGCCTCAGGCAAATGGCCGTTTCCGCTAACTAGTGCGCTTTCGAACGCGATCGTGATAACATTTAAGAATATCGTGTTGTTCAGTGGTTTCTTGTAAAAATCGAAGCTAAACTATAAACTTTATAAATCGTAGAACCACTTTTCATAAATCACCACAAGTATTTTGCTATATTTGTGTTGAAAACATGAAAAACAACAAATCGTAAAATATTTCTTGCCTTTACTACGATATTTTTGTTTTCATATATCACAGCGACTGTACTTTTATTGCAGTTAATACATTGCTTCTTTACCACTACCAAAGTATGTCGCTAGGTAACTGGACAAGCAATGTAAAAATTACAAAACGATATTTGCTTTAAGCGGTTGCATCGTTAGTACGGCCGCAGCGTCTTGCGATGGATTAGTGATGTGGTTGTGCAGATCCACTAACGTAGGCTATCGACAATAATGTCGATTGTCGTATGAATTTATATTACTATTAAAGTTTATTCTTCAATTTGTCTTGTTTTATACTCATTTAGATTTTATCATAATGTTGTTTTTTTTTTGGTTTACTTAATATTTCTTTTTTTTACTTACTTATTGTTTATTTATATCATCTTATTATATGTATATCGTTTTTTATTTATAATTTTTTCAGCAACTACCAAAAATTTTAATACAATAATAAATGGGAGAATCGATGTTTCCGATTTAGTCAATCACTAGCGTATATGTAAAATAAATGGCTTTTGCACAGCACAACGATAGCGAACGATGTTTTCGTGTGGGTGAGTTGTACGGTGCATGGTAAATGCACGCTGTGTTTGATGGGATAAGGTTTATAATTGATTGTGTAGTACGTTCTGATTTGTAAATTGCAAATGTGAGCGGGACCTCGTATTTATTGGGTTTACTGATCGCATGTGTGATCGCAGGCTACAGAGTAGGGATAGATTGAAGACATTGGGTTTCGATACATTTTCAACTACCGGGCATATCTCCTTCTTTCTTATATCTATGGTTAGGACATAGGATACTTTTTATTCCAAAATTCTTACGGGATCGAGACTTATGCGGGTGAAACCGGAGGGCGCAATTAGTTTTTATTTAATCCAAAAATAGATAGACCAATATTAGTGCTAAGATCCACTCAATATTCTTTCAAGAGTAAAGTAATTAAATTAGGTCCAATGTCCAATATAAATATGAATAAATCAAACTGAAACTCGGGTCAGGGTTTCATTTAATTGAAAACCAACACAATCAGTACTGGGTGACCTTTAATCCTGTCGTGAAAACAATACCAGTCACTGAAGAGTTTTACGAGAAAATAAATTAGGCTAATGTTTAGGTAGAAGTTCCTGTTTGGCGTTACATAAAGGAATAAGTTTATGGTGTTGAATCCATTCAACACCTTATATTTATTCCTCGGTAGTAGTAACGTTCTGAGTACCAATAATAATATCAGAACTATATACTCGCCAACCCGTCTTGAGCAAGCGTGGTGATCAATGCCTTCTGTGTATGAAAAGAGGCCTTTGGCTTGCACGGGGACAATAATGGCTTGTATTGTTAAACAACGTGTTAATTTTGATATATTCTTTTAATACCCACTCTTGGCTATTAATGAGACCATGTCCAAAGAATCAACTAGCTTATATATTTTTTTTTTTTGTTGAAAAAACAATGAAAGAAAGAAAAATATTTTATTTGAGACACGCACAGGAAATACAAACAGTAAATAATAATAAGAAATTATAAAAATAATAAACAAAAACGGAACATTTAAAAACTAACAGAATAATAACGACCTGTGCAAGGCCAAAAAGGCTCCTATCTTAGCATAATGCGATAACGGTAGATAGATAACTTACCACTAGACTCTCGATGTGTGTATCTAAGTTTCATTGATAAGTACGAATAAATCATTTTCATTCAAACCAATCATTCATATTTAAAGCTAAGATAATGCGACGTTGTCTTATTAACCGACTTCCAAGAAGGAGGAGGTTATATATTCGTCGCGTATGTGTTTTTTTTTAATATCCGCCGATTTTTCCGTCAATTATGAACCGATTTTGAAAATTCTTCTTTTGTATGAAAGGGTATGCTCCCGGATTGGTCCCATATAAATTTTTATTAACTTTTCTTGGATAGTTTTTGAGTAAGCTTCAATAATACGTATTTTTCATTTTGTAGTATTTTTTTTGGAAGCCGGATGTTTTTTTTTTGTAATATGATTTTTTTTCTCTTTATGAACAAAAATAGTCTGAATTAATGTTTTTTTTATTTTTTATGTTTCACCTAAGGGTTTTTTACATAAATAATCGTGACTGTCGAATTATTATGTATGAAAATAAAACACCTTGTATAATATTATACCTACAGCGTGTAGCAGAAATGTATGGTAATTAAATACTACTTTAATACAGACGATTAAACTAAACAAGTTTCTCCATAGGACCTCCATCGTTATCGCGAAAAAATTATCACCGTCACATACAAAACTTTAATACTTACTGGACATTTGTGTCCAGTAAGTACCTATTAAAGTTTTGTTTTTGTATGGGACAGCAGATTTTTTTTCGCGATTATGATGTTGGTGTTGAATGTATAGGATGGGTAGTATCGGAATGATAATATCAGTACTATGATGATAATATATGATATTCTTTCCAGGCGACTGCGGAATTATTACTGTTATCATGAGGTCTTTTTTAGAAGTCCCCATTTTATCCCTGATAAGCATATTTCACAATAAGCGATGTGTTATCCAAATGTGATGAGAAAGTAAATTTTTAATAAGTTATCCCTTTGTGCGTGTTAATATTTCGATATTTGATTTTGCTGTGGATGTTTTCGATCCTATTTAAAAAAATCTATATTAAAACTGTTTTTTTTTTTGTTTTCAGGTAATACTATCAGCTGTTCTTCACCTCGCGGTAACATCAAATGAAAGGAGAGTGCAAGTAAGGTGGAAAAATGGGATCTATGTAACTTTTAAAATGTTCAAATATCCCATTTCCACGTTAACACGTTTTCAAAAAGTCCAATACTTTTCTGAACAGTTATCCTGCTCAGAAAACTGCCAAAAGCTCAATGAATACTTGTACTTCTTTTAATCAATGCTACGTATTGTAAAAAAAACGCATCACTTTTGCGAAGCAAGTTTAATAAACGCGATACGCATCGAAAAGATACTCCAATCAAAGCGATTGCTATCGCTCACTATTCCGCTAAAATGGACTCGCCCATGGGTAAACTGGATTCGTTTTCCGAAATGAACTTGCGATACAGTTCAGATCATCTGCATACCCGAATATTGTTTGTGAAAAGTGACCTTTTATCGACGCGAGTTTACCTCGCTTTTACTGTTGGACTACAAATGGAACCAATCTTTCTGAGTCGGTTTAAAAAGGCAGGTATCGAGCCTGGATCAAGGTGACCTTCGTTACTTTACTAAACTACATTTCAACAAAAGTTTAAAAGTATCTTCTTAGATTTGTTTAGGACGATAAAAAAGTCGTCGTTTAATAGTCGGAGAGCCCTTCTTAATATAAATTAAAATGTTTGTCTTGCATTCATCCAATTACTTGAGAACACACAGGTTTCATTCTAAAACCATATAAAGTAAAGCCTCTACAACGCACACATCATTATCGTCATCATTAACTCAACCCAAGGCCTTTAACCCAATTTATTTAGTGTCAGAGTAAAATGTTTTTTTAATTCTATCTTTCTACCAAAGAAAAGAACAATCAGCTGCCTAGCCTTTTCCCAACTATGTTGGGGTCGGCTTCCAGTCTAACTGGATGCAGCTGAATACCAGAATTGTACATGGAGCGGCTGCTAATCTGACCTCCAAAACTCAATTACTGGGTAACACGATACCCGTTAGTAAGACTGGTTCTCAGACATTCGGGCTTCAGACGACCCGTAACAACTGTCAAGATTTACAAATGACAGCCGGGACCAACGCCAACGGCTTTACGTGCTTTCCGAGGCACGTAGGGGTCTTGTAATGTAAAGATGGTCACCCATCCACGAACCATCCACCGCAAGCGTAGATTAACCTGATCGGTCTAGCCCCTAGACCATAGAAAAGAACAATAACATAATTAAAACATACACATGAAAATTCAGCACCTACTTGGCCTCCTCAGACCTCTTCTTAGCGACTTCGCTGCTTAAGACCTCTTTAGCCTCTCGGAGTGAACTCGAAAACGTAATGAGCCCATACATATTTAGCAGTCAGAGAAACAAGAGTCCCCAGCAGGAAATGCCATTTGTGAGATGTGAACTCATTTAATAAATGGACGCATTAAGGGATAAATTTGATTGTGGACGACGTTATTTAAATAGACTGGCTTAGTATTTCATATTTAAATGGAATAGGTTGGAATGTAGGTTTTGAAGTTTTAGGAGTGTGTAGGTGTGATGTATGTGTTTTTCTTTATTATCGATACGGAATATTGCCCGTGGGGATACGGAATATTTTTGTGAGAATAAAATAGTATCCTATGTGTTGAACCACCTTGGACAATCAAAACCTTTTACCAGCTTACTAAATCCTACTATACAGGGTGGATTATTGAGATGGGGCAGAAGGGACAGCTACCTTAAACGTTGTAGCTACAGGAAAACGGTCTTAAAAGACTGTCCTTAACTTTTTGAAAGATTTAATTTTTTTTCAAAAAATGAAATCAATTAAGAAAAAAAATTACAGTCAGCAAGAAAATGAGCAGTTTTCACAAAAACTCTTTTTGATGCCTATCGATCCTGTTTCTTATAAAGATCAAAAAACTCTTCTGGACCAACTGAGTTTTGAGTACTAGAAAAGTCAGAAATCGCAAAAAACTTTTCCCATACATTTCATAGGAAATGTGACTAAAAAGTAAGTGTTCTTATAGTAAATAAAGGTGAAAATAACTTTAATTTTGGAATTCGGTCCTTCGTTTTATTTTTTAGTTTTTTGCCACCGACCTCCGAAAATAAAGTTATTTTTCACGTTTCGAAGCCGGTTGTTTTCTGGAAAAAAGTTTTTATTGGTGGAAATATTAGTAGAAAAAACAACATGGCATGAAAGAGTAAATCAATCACTAGGTACTGCGTATTTCGGTTTTAAAGGCCACACTTATCAGGATTCAGCTTTGATTCGTGTTGGCGTAAATATTATTAAAATTTGAACTAGCTATTCTTGTGACTTCGCCCGTGTGTTCAAATTTATTTTTTTCCATACTAAACTAGGTACCGACACTTTCTTTTTATTAATATATTATAACAAGTCAGCTTTCTAAGTGATAGCATTAAAATAAAAAAAAATCAAAACAAACTTTTAATTAACTAAAAAGTACTAAATAAAACTTACGTAAACATAGAACTCGCCGTGCCGTGCTATCTTGTTTGATTGAAAAGTTCTGATGACCACTTCCCTACTCCATCATCAGACCCTGGACACAATCTTTTTTTTTTTTATGGTGGGAAGTTATCAAATAACTTCTCCCGCTCTGGGCGGAGCGGGAGGGTGTGTCTGACTTTTACTGACTAAAACCTACCCGTGTTCCTTCCGTTGCCTGTGTGCCGGGGCCGTGATATCCCTTTAGGACAAACCCGCAACCACGGTAGGCTAGACACCATCAGAGTTCAAACCCAACGACGCTATCTTACTTAGTTGAGGAGTTCCTATGGCTATCTCCGGGCTCCATCTGGACCAGCTCCATGGTATGATATTTTTAAAATGTCTCTGTAGTTATATAAGTATGCCAAGTTTCAGCTCAATCGGATGCTAGGAAGTACTTGAAAAATGATGACAATTGAAATAACTATTATTATTCACACATGGTTTTATTTGCATCAATGCCTCTCGTTACGGTGAAGTATATTCTTTGATCCTTATTGTACAAAAATTACGTCTTTGCTAAATACAAATTTGACAGCCGAATGCATCGCAGATTCGCAGTGCGCCCGCGTCGCTTTTCACCATAGATTATAAGTCTATACCATGGACAAGTGACGTTGGAACGTCGGGCGTGCGTAAGTATGAATGAGAGAAATTCGGCACACAGATGGTATATAATCTGTATTAAAACATAGGGTACTTTTAATCTCGGTAGTATGTTCTCGTGGGATATTTTTTCCGACATCCACGCGGGCAAAAGCATTATTTGTATTTTATAATAAACTATTACTTAATTACTTACATAGTATGTAGTAACTGTATTCACATTTTGTATCACTGTCATTTTGTGCAGCCCATAACTAAAATGCCACCAACCCCTTTTACCACAAAAAATTGCGGCTTTCAACAAAATAAAACTCTCTTGGGAATGCTAGGGAATCTTCATAACGCTTAAAGCTCATTCCTCCATATAAATTCTGATACTAACATAATTATTTATGCAAGAATGTTTAGGTTGTAACCACACAGCTAGGAGATTCGCATGGTGCCTCGCTTCATGAGTAACGTAATGTCTGCTCCAAAAGTATATGATGAAAATGTAAACAATTGGATCAGAAAACGGACCTGTGGATGCCAATTTTATTTGTAGTGCTATTTACAAATTGAGTACTTTGATTTTATTGTTTGAATACATTTTACCCGAAATTCAAATTTTAAACCACCTCAAAGATGTTTTTCATTTGACAATTGAGGTTAATTTTATAAGTATTTTAGTTGATGATTTTTCAATTACAATTTAATAATGTTTTTCAAATAGTAATTGTTGCACTAAACGAAACACCCAACTTATAAAAACATGTGTTTTTGAAAAATCAACTATATTTCTCACACATAAAGTTCAGATTGCACAGCAATTTTATGACTGTTTAAATAGTACTAGTCACTCTGAAATCAGCTTTGATACCGACATAAAACTGATATTCGTTCCAGTGGAAATAACATCTATTGGAAACAAGGACTTGAATAGACTTGAACTGTGTAGCTTCAACCTAGTGCTATAAATAAAAGCTTGACTATTCAAGAGACTGTAAAGTGCGTAATAAACTTAAACTAATCGGGAACAAAGAAACCATTTACAGTTTACGGAGCGTAATATTGTTTAGGTAGTGTTGTATTAAACTATGTTTAGACGGGGTTTAGACTTAATTGAATTTAGCTTGGAAGACAAAAGAGTTCGTTTTAATTTATAGTTTTGAATGAAAGTGGAATTAGTGTCTTTTTATCTTTAGCTATGATGATAATAAGCATCACCTTTGTACGTATTTTTCTGTTCCTTTCTTCTTGTCTGTTTATATGTGTGTACATAAATAAATAAATAAAAAGGTATCTTGATACTGGCTTGTGACGTGGAAATAAAGTCTATTCAAATCTTTATTTCTAATTGCTGTTATCTCCATATAAACGAATATCAACTTTATTTGGGAACAAACAACAACAAAACTGAATTATTGAAAAAAACTTTTTTTTTTTTGAAGTTGTAGCGGTAACTCAATTTTATGAGTGGATAATAAACTGGTTTTTCCAAAAAACATATTTTTTAATATGTTTAGAAACTAAATCACGAACGCAGTGTAGGTAAAAATATGCGTGAACAAAACTTAAACAAAAGCCACTTTTGTTTGATAAATAAGCTATCGCAACACAGTAGATAGCGAAGCTAGTACTGATAAGACCATCAATTCACCTCTATAGTATATTAGATCTAGAGCATTATCAGAGCAATAGATTACCTACTCTTATCAATCTACATAAAACACTAACAGCACTTACACCGATGACGTTCCACATAGGAAAACACAGAAAAAAATATGATCATGACGATTATTTTGCAACAGAAGTTTTTAGTAGTGATTCAGCTCATTGATAACAAAGTGAAATTTTTCCTCCGATTCCATACTAAAAATGTACCAGTGGATAAAAAATGTCCTAGTCTGCTAAGAAAACCAAAGAAAATGATACTACCTAAATATATTGGATAAAAATAAATATATCTCAGTTTTCCCAACCGTCATAATCTATTTTCCCCATCGTATAATATAAACAATTACAAAAATAATTAATCAAACTCAAAAATCAATAACTAATACTTCATCGAATACTTAACACATTGAAATCAAATACACACATGGTGGACTATTGACAGACAGACAGACAAACAAACAAACAGACAGACAAGCATTTGACTAATCGAGCCGGCTTGTTTGCTCAATCGGATTGAACGCAATTACTGAACGGAAATAATGTCATCACGACGACATGTGTCGATTGAGCTCGTAAAATCATAGTGTGTAGGTAAATGCATTTGTAAGTGCACGTGCTGTGTATGTGCTTTAAGGCGCTGATAAGAGGTTAAAGTTCTAAGTAGGTTTGTCATAAAAATAAAAATAAACAATTTTTATGTAGTTTGTGGCAGCGGAAAAAATATATGTTAATCTTGAACATTTTTCTCAGAACTTGGTTGTTACTAAAATACGTTTTAGAAGAAAAATACTCGATTCAAATTTAACGGTAAACTAACCTTTTACCTTCAGTTTAAAATCCAAAATATCTGTATTAAATATCAACGTATGTTGATATTATTATATTAATACGTAAAGCAAATCTTTTGTACCCCTTTTTACGAAAATTACGCGGACGGAGTAGTAAGAAATTTGGCACAGTTAAAGTTTATATGGAGAAGGAGTGCAGAAAGCTAAAATTTTTATATAATATACATTAGAAATAAATTAAATTAATAAAAAAACATTATACACACTACCATGCGTTTGACACAAGATGGGTACCTTAGAATCATGACATTTAAATAAATTATGGTCGAATTTCGACCTCTGGGCGACCACTAGTTTAATTAATAACAAGAACGTATTATTTGAATGCAGAACTTTGTTGTTTTGTTACGATTGCAATTTTTATGGAGTAAATTGGTAATTGCTTCATATTTTGCAATAAATTACCAGCGTTGTGTCTTCGCGCTTCTCTTTCTTTTCTATGCAGTCCGACAGTGACCGCGCTTTAGCTGTTGTAAGCCTCTTAAGGGCAGTTTTAGTTCAATACGAAACAAACACGAAATAAATGTTCGTACGCTAAACAGTACTCCCTCTGCTGAGCCTGTACCTACGTACCACCGAGGGAGTGCTGTTTTTTTGGGGATTACTGCTTGATTTCGGATGTCATATGCCCGATGGCTAATTCCCCGAAGTCATCAGATCGAACGTCCGAATTGCCGAAATTCCATAGCATCGATGTAGGTACCACAATTTCGAATAGCCATTAGATCGTCCGTTTTGCCGAAAAGCTATTGCAACGATAGTCCTATCCGTCGAATGTCTATTGGATCGACGTGCCAGTAAGTCGAAAGCTATTCTACATAAAATATTCAAGAAGAGGAAACCGAAACCGTCACTTGTTCATAAGGGTTCATAGAAAACCAGCGTCAGGCAGCATTTGTCTGGCATTAATGCTGAAATGAACCTTTTTGGCGCAGCCGTGAGGCACACACTTGCCAAAAGACTTCTACTTTTAGTTTGTTTTTTATTTTGTGTTTCACGAACTGTGTCCAAATAGACGTTTTCTTTCTTTCTTTCAATGAGTTTTTATTGACATAATATTATTGGGTTCTTATCTTCGATCAATAATCTTATCGTTTATATCTTCTTTGAATGAGAAGACGGGTATTTATTAGACTATTTATACTATGTGTAACTTAATTAGGCACATTATGAAAGTAGTTTGGTTGGTACGTCCATTCACACAGTCGCACACGCATAAGGATCTAGCGTAGTTTCACTAGACCCTTAAGCGTGTGCGACTGTGTGTGTGCGTTTATTAAGATTATATAACGAAATTGACAATATTAATCTTTTTATGTTTCTACGTTAATTAATGTAATTGGTGTTGTACCGTTTTAATTAACTATAAATAAATTGTAATGTGACCCAAATTTTCTCCAACAATCAGTATACCTAGTTAAATAAATAAATAATGTTTTATACATAATAATAAAAATATCCCCCATTATAATATTATGTTATAATTGTATTTGGTGGTGTGCGTTAACTCCGGGACGTGTTGTAAATACCACCCACGACAATTTGGTCCTCAGGCTAAATTATCTCAAGCCTATAATTCAGGAGCGCCCTTTGCTTGATATCCTTCCGATATTCTAATTAATAAGTCATTATCAGTGTACGTAATAGAATAAGAATGAAGGAAAGTGCCACCGGTGACTGATAAGTTGTGTGGAAATTGGTTATCATGGTATGGGCATGTGATGCGGAGGAATGAGGAAAAGGTCGTGAGGAAAATTTTGAGTATAATAAAATAATAATTGACCGGACCCCATGGTCCTGAGATATATGTAAATAGGTATAAAAATAATAATAAAAACGTTTATTTTCTCCACCACATAATGAAAAATCAATACATTACATAAATGTGTATACAAAAATACATTGATATTGTGGAGTGTTGCAGGTCTCCTAGGCCTCCAAAGTTCCCACACAAGTCACAGATAAACAAACATTAAAAAACCGACCAAGTGCGTGTCGGACCACGCACAATAAAGGGTTCCGTAGTTGGGATGAATAATCCCAAGAAAAATCTTAATATTGTAGTTGAAAAACATGTTGTCCCATACGGAATATATGGGAGATCATGTTTTTCAAACCGCAAAATTTAGTTGGTTGATTATTACTCGTTAACCTGTACAGCCTACTTAGCTATGATAGTTTTCCTTTTAATTTCGTTATATATACTACTGCTGTGATTTTTTTCACAAATCCAAGTACAACCCTTTACCTGGCGGGGAGGGGGGATACTCGACTCTAACATAAAAATTCAGTTAAAAGCTTAATATTTCGCAAACGAATCCCTGAATCCAAAAATGGTTCTGACAAACTCATAATATTTGAACGGCCTTTCTAACGATACCCCACAACATGGGGTAGATGAGAAAAAAAAAACATCCCCACTTTACATGTAGCGGAGGTACCCAAAAAAAAAATGATTTTATTTTACCACTTTGTCGGCATGATTAATATTATGTATACATATGCCAAATTACAGCTTTCTAGTACTAACCGTCTCCGAGATAAGCCACGGACAGACAGACAGACAGACGGACATGGCGAAACTATAAGGGTTCCTTGTTTACTACGGAACCCTAAAAAAGATGATAATATTAGGATGGAAGATCGAAGTATATTGTGGATAGCTAGACGAGTAGAGAAAGACCAAAAAACGATGGATGAACTGTGAAAGATGATTATGACTAATTAGAAAGTGACTACCGAAATGACGACTAGAAAAGTATGGCAGAAAAAGACGAAGAGATATTGCACTGACCCCAAATAAATTGGAATAAGGCCAAGATAATGATAACAGTGTACTTTACTTACGTAATGACAAAACCACATGATGAATGAGACTGTCTAAATTGTATTACAGTATCTATTGTATAGTTAAAATACCCTTTGTTCTAGTTTTATTGCAAGAAACAAAATAAAGAAAAATACCTTTTGTTTTTTGTTTTTTTGACTGTGGGAAATTATCAAATAACTTCTCCCGCTCTGGCCGGAGCGGGAGGGCGTGTTAGACTTTTACTGACTTAAACCCACCCGTGTCACCCAAACTCGCAACCCTGGCAGGAAAGAAAATTATTCTATTCTTATAGTGTTAAGGTATTTTAAAGAAAAATACCTTAAAACTATAAGAATAGAAAACAATGATTATAATGCCAAAAGGGCCTCAGCTCAGCATGTCAGATGACAACACAAAGTGCCACCTGACGCTGATTTTCAGCTGCAACCCACGAGTGCCATACGCTAGAATAATAAACACAGGGAAGTATGTGTCCGTAATTAAGAGATTAAATTAAAGGTAATATAAGATAGGATAATATAAAAAATTTCATAATAATACAAATCAAATGTTGCGACATACAAGAGTGGTACACGTGCTGTGTAGTGATTAATGTGAAAAACTAAAAACTAAAATAAATATCGTTATTACTCCGTAACTACGTCTGAATTAAAGTCTGAAACAATTTGTAGCAAAATTAATTCCGCAAACACTTTCCAAGTGAACCGACTGAACTTGACGTTTATTGCTCTGAGGTAAGTAATTTTCTGTATAATATATTACGTTTGAGTATTAAACACCTCTCCAGAGATTCAGGAGAAATCTCAATTGATCGTAAAATTGTAGTCTTGTCTGCGTCAAATGTGAATGTGAAGAGGGTTTTACACTTTCGAGATAAGATAGATAGAATTTAATTATGTAAACAATAACTTTTGCCCGCGGTGGATCGGCCCGTGGCGGCGCGGCGGCAGCGGCGCGGGCGTGGCGGTTGGAAATAGGGATGTTGAGATTTTTTTTTGTCCTTTGGGTCGATTATTAAAAAAACACTACAAAGTGAAAAGTCGAAAGTCGGTGTCTTTGGTTTTGAAATTTCGTTTTTTGCCACCGACATCCGAAATTAAAGTTATTTTTCACTTTGCAGTGTTTTTTTTCATAAGTCGGTTGTTTTTTTTTTTTTTGTAAAAAGCTTTTATTTTTCACTTTTTTGTTGTGGTACCTACCCCACACAAATTCGAATACCACTACTTGCTATGTAAATAACAGTCACAGGAAGTTATCATATCATATCATCCACATTACTAAGTGGGAAAAATACGTATTGTTGAAGTTTACTCAAAAACTATCCAAGCAAAGTTAATAAAATTTAAATGGGACCAATTCGGGACCTTTCATACAAAAAAATAATTTTCAAAATCGGTCCACAATTGACGGAGAAATCGGCGGGCATACATAAAAAAAAAAAATATACATACGCGACGAACATAATAACCTCCTCCTTTTTGGAAGTCGGTTAAAAAAAAAACCACTTTTTTTTACGTAATCAATAGATTACGGCAAAACATTGAGTAGGCAATACGTTAAAATGTGGCATGACGTCACTGCCCGATACTATATAGTGATTTAAATATCGATTTTGACCAAGAAGCAGCGTTTGTACCGTTTACCTCAGCATTACCTAGCAGTCCTGCCGGGGTTGCGGGTTTGGTCGAAAGGGATATCGCAGCTCCGGCACACAGGCAACGGAAGGAACACGGGTGGGGTTTAGTCAGTAAAAGTCTGACACACCCTCCCGTTCTGCCCAGAGCGGGAGAAGTTATTTGGTAATTTCCCACCATAAAAAAAAAAGAAGCTTTACCTAGCAGTACAGTTTCGCGTTAGTTGGAACAAGTGAATATTACATACTGGCTGAAACGCATAAGTTTTTTTACCAGTTTGAGATACAGCATCTCTAAATGGTAACTTTGGATTCCCCTCTAAGTGCGGCCACTGACTCTCAATCTGATGATTATGCTGTAAAGTTCTAACGGTTCGGCAGCTCTATGTTCTCAAATCTATTCTTAGGGCACATGGCGGCTTGCCTCCGTCTGATCCAAGCAAAAGAACATATGTGCCTTCAGGCGTTCAACACAAAACCTCATTTGCAAGACACCAGTATTATGTACTAAGCACTCACATTTACAAAAAAATACAGAAAGAACTGGACATAATAAATCTTAATAAGTTTATAGTTAAATCTAAAACTACGGCCTGGCTTTTACAGCAGGATTATAGTAAAACAGAATCACTACTGACTTACGTCGCTTGACATAATTATTGCTAGATACAAAAATTTACAACACATATATGTACATTTACACAATAAATTCACACGATCACACACCCTCTCGCTCGCACACACATACACCCTCACACACACGCGCACACACACACACACACGCTCTGACACACACCACACGCTAAAACACGCCACTGAAATGTTAAGCATAAAAATAAGTAAACATTTCTTTTTATATTATTATAATAATATTTTTAATTTTCTCTCACAACTGCATGTAATCTTAGTATACACATCACACACTCACGCATCACTTGATGTTCAATTCACTATATGTAATGGTAGATTGACACCCCTTCACTCTTTAAGGTACAACAAAATTTTACTTACGTTTTGCCGAACACTGTCTCTCAAGATACAGGTCTCCTAGTTTGAGAGTTTAATTTTTTTGTCTAATACATTTAATACTTTTGTAACCCTACACTTATGTATAAACAGCCAGTCATGATTATTGTATGTGTCTACCACTGTGTTGAATCTGTGTCTATGTATTACTTTTGCTAAATAAACAATTATTATTATTTTCGTATTTTCGTTACGTTTCTTATTATTATTATTATTATTGAATAGTAGACAACGAAATTTATTCGGTATAAAATTGACCGCAAAACGAAAAACAAAATCGAGCAGTACCTCGTACTATAGTAATTTCGATTCAAAACTCACTCAAGTGTCAACAGCTCGGCAATTAGTGTCCGACACTTAAAATGTCTCGCAATTTGTGTCGTCAAGTAAACGCAGCTGTAGCGAGTTCCAGACTTTAAAAAATCTTGAAAGACGAACACGGTTCACTGGATGAGAATAGTTGTTTTACTGAGTCAATTCGTTCTCGATTCAAAGGACCAATTTGCAGGAATCGATGCTTTGAAGTTGTATTTCTATATCAAGTTCTATCGCATAGATAAGGTAACAATATCGGTCCTTGTAGCATAACTAAGTACAGCTTTACGATAACGAAAATATGTTTGCAACAATTTTGACCATTTTCACTACTACTAGGGAACACCTAATGGCTGAAGAAAAGTGCGTTGTTGAATTTTTACTTTAGCGTTGAGCCAAGTGTTGAAAATCCAACAGGGCGCTTTTAAATGCCGCTTGCCTAAATTAATTTAGGCATTCATTCAAGTGTCGTCTATTGTTAGTGAAAACGAGGATATAATAATAATAATTTATCTTTATTTCAGACACACAGTCCATAAATTGTAACCGATTATCCTCTAGGGCGTTAGTAGGGTGGGCAAAAATAAAAAGGTTTTAGTAATTTATTAGTAAATAAAACAAGTTATACAATCATTACTTAGTCTATTGCTTATTCCTCTGCAGGGTACATCTGTCCAGTTCGCAGTAAAGGCAATATCAATTTACATATGAATAAACTTTCGATGGTTCTTCTTTACACCAGTCGCACACCTCCGCCGCGAAACCGTAGCAGCGAAACCGCAGTAATTCAATTCAACTGGCTTGCATCATGTTCCGCTAATCGGAATTTCGCGTAGCGGAACATGACGCGAGCCAGTTGAATTATGGTTTCGCGGCGGAGGTGTGCTACCGGGGTTAACTTCTTCTTCCCCGGTATCGGCACGAACTATACTTCTCTCGTATCAAAACACGACACGAACTAAGTATATGCTAAGCTTATGCCGTGGTTAAATATTGGCCAGTCAAGGCGGCACCGGGGCTGACCAGCTCCCTAATTGCGTAACAAAAGAAAAGAAAAAAAATTGTTTATTCTGCACAAAGAAGACGCACATTACAAAAAAATACACACACTAATACAAAGTAGTCAAAAGCCTCGTATTGAAACCTTTACAGTTAAAAGCTTGACAATGTTGTTCATTGGTTAATGTCAGGGCACGTCCACAATTTAAGAGCGTTTATCTTAAAAGTTGGCAACGTCGCAAATAGCCGTCAAATATTTACCTGTTTTGATTAATTTGACAATATTACTGTATGGAAATATGAAATGTGGCTAACTAGGGAACTAAAATATTGATCATGAAATGCAATCATGAATATCGTAACACCGAATATTTAGTTTTTGATGTATAAAAAGTATTTGCAAACTTTCCAAATGCCTTTTTTACACCTAAAACGGTTACAACATCAAATTCAATGTTATAATTGCAATTCATTATCAATATTCTAGTTCGCTAGTTAGCCACATTTCTTATTTCAATACAGTAATATTATCAAATTAATCAAAACAGCGAAATATTTGACATCTATTTGCGACGTTGCCCACTTTCAGAATAAACACAAGACCCAAGACAATACACGTTGCGTAATTACTATGCGATGCAAACAAAACAAAATGCCGATTGCAGAGTGGAAATGATTTACTTTTGTAACACACGTTCAATCAAAATCCGAAAGATTTTAAATTGAAAGATCTTCCAGTGCTTCATTTGAAGAATTCGTCTGCCGTAACAACGTAAATAATGCAATGAAAGTGGTTGAACTGTCAAAATGAAAGGCATTTCCATTGTAAGTGTGCTCGTAATAGGGATGATGACAAAACATTTTTTTAGTCTGTCTTGGAGATTATTAAAAAATATTGGACACGTACTTTTTCTTTTTTTACGTAATCTAAAGATTACGGCGATACATTGAGTTAAAATGTGCCATGACGTCACGAGTATATAGATTTTATACTTACTTGTGACGTAGCGACCCCCACTCCCTAACTTAAAATGCGTTTTATCTAAGTATTTTGTTATTAATTAATATTATAAAGCAAAAAATACGTGTCTAATATTTTTTATTATCTGACTGACGGACTAATTAGAATTTCTTTTTTTTTACCCAGGCATCATCCGTTTTACCCCACTATGGGTCCACCAAACTTAGGTACATTAAAGTTCTCGTTAAGGATATTTTAATGCAACTAACACCGAAAGGTACATAGTTTGCAAAAACTAGGTTTCCAAATCTTATCCCAATACGATGTTCAAAGCCACACACTGCCAATACGATGTTCAAAGCCAACATTGATTGACATCTGAGTGAGTCACAAAGGGCAACAAACTATTTGATACTTGGCTACTCTGGTACATCAACTGTGGATTTTGCGCTGAGCTTGACACTCGTTTGGGTCAATCAAGATAATCCAGCCTTGACGAACTCATAAAACATACCTTGTCGTTTTGGCAGCCAAAGTTTTACTGTTTTGTTTTTTTTTTTTATCATTGAAGTTTGACTGTGGGTGGAGTGTGCCTTACCTACAGCCCTAATTTCATTACAGCGCAAATTGGATAAATATATAAACCGTGAGAATTAGCAACACTTGACAAAACATCGAGATTATTTGTTAGTTTTGTATTATAACTACACATTATACCTTCCCGAATAAATTCTCTAAATGATTATGCAAACCACATCAAATTCTGTTGCGTTGTTTAGAATAACAACGCAATCACACAGGTAGATACGAAACGCGACTTTAATTTATAATATGTATAGAGTATTTATAGTATCCTGCCTATCCAAACCTATGGCGCAGACTTGGTCTTTGACCGAGACTAAAAAGTCCAAACTCAAGGTTAGCCAAAGAGCGATGGAGCGTAGCATTAAAAAAATCATACTCACCGACCAAATTCGCAACACCATAATACGCTCCAAGACAGGTGTCGCCGATGTTGGTGATAAGTCTGCGAGACTCAAATGTGACTGGGTGTGTCACACCTATAGAATGCATCAAAACAGATGGGCCAGGATCGTCACACAGTGAGTGCCTGAAGACGGGCGTCGGGTACGCTTAAGAAACACATTTGCGTGACGATTTGGACTCGTTCCTGACCGAGTGGTCGTAGAAGGTACAACATAAGGAAAACTTGAAAAGTATGGGGGAGACCTTTGCCCAGCAGTGGGACAGCATAAATAATAAAAAAAAATATAGGTGGTATACAGGGTGGCAGACATCGTCGCGCAACCTGTTACCCCATGATATAGTACTTGATCCTAGACGTGGTGTTGAAAAAATCCGTAGGCTATTTAAAAAAAAAATGTTGTGTCGTACATTTTGACTGTGTAACTGTATGGCACTTTTGTAGGGAACAGTAGATTTAAAAAAAATAACCGACTAACACATTTTAGGAATAATACTCCAAACGTCACGTCGTGGTTGACGTCATAACGTCAACGCCGGCTGTCGCTGAAAACCAGCGCTTTGGCTCTGTCTCGCATAGGGTCGCAGCATTATGCTGAGCGATGGCCGTTTTATCGATGTGACGCATATTTTCCCTCAAATTGTTTATTTCCGTGTTTTGTTCTTACCTTGCGTCATGTGTACCGCAAATAAACGTATTTTCTTCAAACACGCTATACAGGATGTTTGGACTACCGTTCTTAAAATGGGATAGTAAATCTATTCAAATTTGTATGTTTGTATGTTTTTTGGCGCTTGTGGATTGCCCCCTATTCTTTTCGTGCCTACTTAGCTACTATCATATGAACGTAAGTTAACGATTGTTGTCAATTTATGCGCATATTGTTTATTACTCCACGTAAAGACGCGTCTTGGAACTTTAAGTTATCGGTCCTTTTAAAATAACATCTACAAAATCTTAAAAAAAAAAATCTAGTAATAACGTCAATGCAAGAGAAAATTTTACGAAATACTTTGTAAGAAAATTGAAGCCTCAAGGCCAAAGGTGGAGGTGGAGCCACCACTCAAATTGACTGCCATCTAAAGCGGAAACGAGCTGGGCGCGGAAGACGGAACACTCTTTTAGAAATTAAAGAAAAAATCTTAACTAACTCTAACGCTATCTTGGCGAAATTATTTTAAGGGAATCAAGGTAGTACGTTTGCAGTAAGTTTTGACAAAGAAACCTGTTAAATCCATCTGTCTTGTAGGTATTGTTAAGGTTGCTGGGGTTGCGGGTCTGTCTGAAAGGGATATCGCGGCCCCAGCACACAGGCAACGGAAGGAACACCGATGGGTTTCAGTCAGTAAAAGTCTGACACTCCCTCTCGCTCCGCCCAGAGCGGGAGGAGTCATTTGATGACGTCCCACCCAAAAAAAAAAGTGCTGTTAAGGTGCCGCTCCGTGTGTCCTTTTGAATAAAAACACTTTATTTCTGCTTCACTGAATTTTCTTATACTTTCACATCAAATTTAGAATGAGGCCGATAAGCGGACGGAGAGTCCGCAAGGCGTCCCGGGTTCTTAATGGGGACCAGACGCTTTTTCCTTACGTGACGATTTCTACCAGTCAACTCCTACCGCAAACCGCGTTATGGAACTTCATTCCAAAAGAACTTTACAAGCGTAACTAACTCAAAACTTTGTGAATGTACACTTTATCATAAATATTCTTGCCAACAGTTTTATCGTGCACAAAGGGGGGTGAATCGTAACTGACAGTTGCCCCAAGTATTTTGTTATGGGCGTTCTTGCTCCAAGAATGTGTTAATATCTATGTGTCCCGGTTTTGGGAGTTATAAATCTGTCACTTAATGCCCCGATGTAGCTGTAATGCGTGTGGATAGTGGACTAAATATTTTTGTGGTATATTGTATTATCAATGGTTGGTTTAATGTGAATGAAATACATGATCGAAAGGCAATTATTCACCGAACTTTATTTAAAAAAAATAAAACAAATTTTCGCCAAAATTGTTGCGAATTTCTTAGCATCGTATAGAGCGTTGCTCAGCTTATAGGACTAGCAACATTTTACAAAACTATTTTTTCTTATACGATCCATATTTAAAAAAAATAACAAGCAAAACGATTACCTTGTATATTGGAGACAAGACAGAAAATAAATTAATAAAAAACCTTTATGTTGTTGAACTTCCACGGTTGTAAACAACAAAAAGTCGTACCCATCATCTTTCATTTATATTCCTTACTTTACTTCGAGCTCAGTGAACTACCGAAGCAGTACTGACGCAAAGTGCATCAATACTCGGAAAAGTTTCGATGTAAAGCGTTCTTTCGAAGATGGCGGCCAATAAAAACGAGGCTAGCAAGAATGCAATGCACGAATGATTGGACTACTCTAGTGAATAGCAGTACTCTGGACTCTGGGGGGTTAATTGAGTAACACACCTGCAGTAGCAATGGTTTTAATTTTGACAGTTCAACAACATTCATTGCGTTATTTAAGTTGGTGAGCAGACAAATTTTTCGAACATTATGAAGCAATGGATATCTTTCAGATTGTGATGGAAAGAGGGTTACGCAATTAGGGTGCTGGTGTGTGAAAGACCCGATTTTATAAAATAGGATTCTGGTTTGTTTACGTTCATAGGCCCATCGTCCACGACACGACGGGTATACAATAACCGTGTTTTTTTAACTCAGGTATTTAAAAAAAATGTAGTGTTAAATATTGGTATGGTAACCCTTCATGCTTGGCCGGTTTTCATTAGCGTCGTGGACGATGAGCCTTACTCATACTAAAGTGACCCTAAAGGTTAAAGATGTCCCTGTTGTTGGTCATGATTGCAAAAAGGCGGAAAGAGAGAAACAGTGCTTTATTGAAATTGATATAACTAAGCTCTTCATCAATTTTAATTCTGACTTAGAATCTCTAGTGCATGTTTCTGGATTTCTTGTCATGAACACTGTTTATTCTATTTCAGTGCAAAACTAGTTGAGCAATCTTTGATGCAAAGTTCGGCTTGCATTTATGTATGTGGGTACCTTAGTTTGAGATTCTACATGATGAATGAAAAGGACTGCAAGGCAGATAGAAAACTATCCATGACGTACACCAGTTTTCTTAATAAGGATGATGACTAAAATGTTTTTTTAGGCCGTCTTTGAAAGTATAAAAAAATATTGGACACGTATTTTTATATTTTTTTACGTAATCTAAAGATTACGGCGATACATTGAGGTAAAATGTGCCATGACGTCACGAGTATGTAGATTTTATACATACTAGTGACGTAGCGACCCCCACTCCCCAGCTTAAAATGCGCTTTATCTAAGTATTTTTTTATTAATATGATAAAGCAAGAAATACGTATCTAATATTTTTTTATTATCTGACTGACGGACTAGCTAGAATTTCATTTTTGTTACCACCACTGTGTTGGCACCATCCCTATTCTTACAAAAAACAAGATTTTTAAACGCAGATGAAGGTATTTGTTATTTATTAGTCTAGCGCAAAAGTACCTACACGCAGTAAAATACATAGAGATACGACATTATTATAATGTTTTGTACATACTGCTTATTTCTTAGGAAACTTTTCACAAAAAAAAAAAACTTTCTCTTGTTCTTTAGTAGGAGAAAAAAACTAAACGATAACTGACCTAAAAAACTCATTTCCAGGAATAATCACAATGTATTTCAGATTTCTATAGACTCCGAAAAAAAAAGGAATAATATATCTACTGGTTGGAGAAAATAATGGTCTTCACAAAAGGTCCCTCATTTTCTATATCTGTGATCTCTGGAAAACGTTTTCGGATGATTCCGGTGCCGTATTACGGGAATGACTTTGAACTTTTTATCTTTTTGCTCTTAAAATGTTAGTATTTAATTCGCGTTTTTTGTTAATATTGGGTGAATTAAGTTTAATGGGAGTATTTTCTGTATTTTTCTTATGAAACTGGAAGATTGAGATGTTATAATAAGTAATTAGATTAATTTGGAGCTACTTATATAATAATTTGGAATTACTCCATCATTTTAATAACGCACTTGTTTAATTACTCTATAATTTTAATAACCCATTAATAATTAAGTTTGACAACTTCTAATATTTTTTTTTTTTTTTTTTTTAATAATTTTAAATTTTATAAATCAATTATTTTGCGCGTCAAGTAGTGGCAAACATGTTTGCACTTAATTTAATGTATCATCTTGTATGCACTTTCTAGGTATGTACACACACATGTTTATGCAAATAAATAATCTTATCTTATCTTATTATTTACACTTTTGTTCTTTACTTTTAAATCGTGTAGGAAAATGCATTAAGTACATGATGCTAACACAATGTTTAGCCACATCTTTGATTTTTTTGTATTTTATCTGTTTATGTTTTTTTATCGGGTCGCCTTGTGTTACATGGGACATAAACATATCTGGAAAAAAGGTGTACTATAGGTACAACTCTGCGGCGTGATGTTATTTTATATATTCAAAATTATTCGTCTCATGCACTACTAAACTACGTTGCTTTTAGTCAGACACGAATTGTATTTCCCAGGCAAGCGCGCTTAAAGCGCAGGTCACACTGGGAACAAAGCTAATTTCGTTTATCTTCACTCATTTATCTACCGCGTCTTTTCATACTTCGGTTCATAGTTCGCGGTGTAAACTGAAGTACGCAAACGAGTTCGCGTATCACTGGTTAGTTTCCCTCACTCGTTAGTTTATTGCATTCGCCAGTTTCGTTGATTCGTCAGTTTTGAAGATTGGTTAGTTTTTAATATTGATTATGAAATGCAATGATTAATAATTATGTAACACCGAATGTTAAGTTTTAGATGTTAAAAAAGTATTTGGAAACTTTCCAAATGCCTTTATTACACCTTAAACGGTTACAACATCAAATTCAGTGTTTTAATTGCAATTCATTATAGCGATATTTCACATTTCCATAAAGTAATATTACCAAATTAATCAAAACAGTAATCAATCATCACAACGGTAATGTTTTCTCATTGATTGTCTTAGTTGTTTTAGTATATTTATGTGTATTTATTTGTACTTATATTTATATATAATTAGGTGTATATATTATATTTATAGTTTTTAATAGATATATATAAATAAATCTGTATTCCTCAATTCTCGCTATTGCACCTGCCACTTTTTGTCTCTGCATCACCCAAAGGTTGACTGGTAGAAAATGCCTATGGCATTAAGTCCGCCTCTGTACATTTGTGTGCTTGAAGTATAAAATAAATAAATAAATAAAACAAGTAAATATTTGACCATTTGCGACGTTGCCAACTTTTAGGATGAACGCTCATAACAGCATTGTTGTTTCGGCAGTTGGGGGTAAGATAGGCAGTTCTTCTGTGATTGAGGATGCCAGATGCCACCTTCGGCCTGATCATCACTTACCATCAGGTGACAGGTGAGATGCAGGCCAAGAGCTTCCCCGTTGTGGTAAAAAAAAACAACAAAGCTAGATATGTACCTCCTTATCCAATGTGACCTAGGATTTATTCCAATTTTATTTCGACCTATTACCATTTTATTCATACTCCGCTGTTTATGGCAACGCATCCACCTTTTACTGGCTCTCTCTGGTTCACTCAAGGTGTTAATGGCTCCAAGTCTCGTATGGTTTTATTGCAACTATAAATAGTCAAACGCCGTACTTTAGCTAGTTTATTTGCTATCCCTCGAGATGCTCAGTAGAGCTTGATAGAAATCTCTACTGAAATAGGTATAGTCAACCTCGTAATTATTTTATCCCCCTAAGGTCGAACGCTTGTCACTTGCATGTCATAAAAGGACAAGCGGAGTAATTGCGTAACACAAGTAGGGTTGATGCACACGGTGCGTTCCGGCACCGTCGCCGCAGCGCACGTACTACACTGGACTTGCAACCCGCGAGACGAGGCGGGGAGGGGTGTCGGTCACGAGCGCTAATATAAATATCCACTTAACAAAATTCAAAAGTGCAATATTGATTGCAACTTTGATATAAGGCCTATTTCAAATTAATATGGGTTACAAAATACTATATTCGTAACAACATAAAATAACAATCAACACAGTAGGAGCAAATCACTTTTAAAAGTTGCTAAGTGTATAAATATTAATGCTCGTGACTGTACACGTTGCGACGCCAGAGTGTCACCGTGTGACTGCCAATGCGGTGAAATCTTTGCGGTACGGCGCGGTGCCGCTGCGATGTAACAACATTCCGGGGTGCTGCAACGTCCGTGTGACCGTCAATGCGGCGAAATCTTTGCGATGGGGCTCCGCAACGCATCGTGTGAACAGGCTCTTACTATGACAATGCCTTTCAATTTGACAATTCAACAGCATTCATTGCGTTATTTAAAAAGAAAAGAAAAGAAAGAAAAATTGTTTATTCTGCACAAACAAAACGCACATAATAAGGCAAAAACACATAAAATACACACTTAACAAAAGTAGCCAAAAGCCTCGTGTCTAAGCAATAAATAAAAATATAAAAAGTGAAACACTGTTTTTCATTGGTTGCTGTCAAGGTCACGGACCAAAGACAGTAAAGACACTATTGCGTAACACTCTTGCGACATTGCGAAATTTACATCGTTGAACAGATGAATTGTTGAAACCTATGCAATAGATTAGGAATTTCCTTCAAAATCCTTTTGATTGTGATTAAAAGTGTGTTATGCAATTGAGATGTAAGTCTATATTAGTTAATGTGATAGATATTTCAACCTTAATTGATTGGGATTTGTTGTCAAAAGTGATAAAGTAATTACTAGGTTGACTAAACCTATTCATCAGTATAGTACAAAATGATAAATAATACATCTGACACATGATGTACGTAAGTATGTGTTATTCGTTGATTATGCTAGACAGCTGGAGGGAACTTGAAATCTAATGCATTTAAAAAATATTGGACATTCATAATTGATATTATAAGGGCGAAAGTAACTCTCTGTCTAATCTAGAATCTAGACAAAATCAAACTGGTTGCTAATTTAATTGCTTTTTTATGTTATTTTTTTATTATGTGACACTGAGTTTACATTCTTTGATTTCTTCCTCACACACTGACTTATTAATGGTATTTTAGGAAAATCGTCTACTTTTACAATGTTTGTAAGTATATAAGCACCATGTACATAACTATCAAATAATTAATTTATCTGTCATTGCTTAATTTTTTTTAAATTCTTTTTACCTATTGTGGATAGTAATTTTATTCTAGGTGCATCGACTTCACATATAATTATATAACTAATGTAGCTATAGAAAATATTGTTAAACATTTTAAAAGAGTAACGGTGGAGTTTCTTGCCCATTCTTCTCCATACGAAAATTACATTTTGGAAGGGGCGACTAGTATCAATTTTTTTTTGTTGTACATTTTGACGTTTTAAAGTAACAAGGGCCTATTTGAAATAAATGATTTGACTTTGACTTTTGACTTTGTCTGTCTGTTACTTTTTCACGCCTAAACTGAACCGATTGTTATGTTTAACTTATTGTTAGACTGGGACATTCACATGCCTTTTTTATCCTGAATATTTGTATTAAAAATCATGAAAAAAAAAACACATCACAACATCACAGACAAAGCTTGTTAGATGCTCAGACCAAATAAAAAACCAAGACATAGCGCTGTGAACAGTGACGTGAGGCCGGTTTCGTAAACATGTGTGCACTTAGTGAGGTGTAGTTTGATTGTAAATGCTTGTACATGTGTGAGTGTGAGCGTGTATGTACATAGTGGAGGTGTAGTTTTGGCAAGCTTCATTGTATTGTTCGCAGCGCTATATCTTCGTTTTTTATTTGGTGTGTGGTGAGATGGTAATAGTGACGTCAGTAGATATGTTACCGGCCAAACCCTATTTTAGGATGAACTAGTTTCGCCTAGGCCAAACCAGTTCTCCCTACACGCGATAGGACAAACCAGTATAGCCTAGGCCAAACTCGTTCATCCTGTTACCGATAGGATAAACCAGTTTAGCCTAGGTCGAATCGGTTTATCCTAGTTAGAATATACATGCTTTAGGATAAACTGGTACGTCCTAGTCTGAACTAATTTCACTTAGTTTGTATCTTCTATAAGCTTTTCAAAGTAAACTGAATAAAGGAACACAAAGGTCACCTACTGATTTCGACGTCTGCATTCAGAAGTTTTTAGATGTGGGAGATATTAACCAGGATATCGAAATATCTTTAAGGACTGCAGCCACGAAACATTCGGTTGGATCAGGGCAAGGCTTCGTGAAATGCAGTTGCATGAAAAACTGTACAACAAACAAATGCAATTGTAAGAAATTAGTTTGCAATTTTTTTTATTTTTTTTTATTTGTTTGTTTGTTGAAATTAGTAAATAAGCAAATTGTAGATAAGGTGATTTCTATAGATGAATATAAGTTGATCTAGTGATAGATGTGAAATTACTGATTAGTTAATAAATAACTTTAATAAATCATATTGACTATTTTAATTCTATTCCTTTATTCAGTTTACTTTGAAAAGCTTATAGAAGATACAAACTAAGTGAAATTAGTTCAGACTAGGACGTACCAGTTTATCCTAAAGCATGTATATTCTACATAACTAGGATAAACTGATTCGCCCTAGGCTAAACTGGTTTATCCTATCGGTAACAGGATGAACGAGTTTGGCCTAGGCGATACTGGTTTGTCCTATCGTGTGTAGAGAGAACTGGTTTGGCCTAGGCGAAACTAGTTCATCCGAAAATCGAGTTTGGCCGGTAACAGATACACTCAATGAATCAGCAACTGAAGCACAAAGTTCATATTATTATTGATTGAACCATCCAGACAAAGAGTTTTGTTTTATCTCCAATAGTTTTATAAAGTTTATTGGACGCAGACGGCAGCGTCTGCCGCACAATCCAATAGTTGTAAGATAAAAGTTTGATTTCAAACAACAAGTGCTTGAAGCGGTGAAGCAGGTTGAAACTAGTTGTGCCAATAAATTGAGTATCACCTCAAATACGCAAATGATGAAATAGTGGCAATGCTGCCAGTCTTCTGGGCTCGTTTCCGGATGACAGCGATGCGGACGAATACTTCGACGCCTAAGTTTATTGTCCTTTTGTCTCTGTATTTATTTGGTTATGTGGCGCCATCTACATCGCCACATGCGAACTACGCATCAAAGACCTGACATCACACAAATCCTACATCGCGTAATTAGAGTTTACTGCGTGAACGACATTTATATGACTATCTGACATCAATTGTTGGGCAGTTGCCCGCCAGAAACGACACCCGTCTGGTCGGAGGATCCTCACTTTTTTATAAAGGATGAGTAAACTTTACACCCTGTTCGTAATGCCTCTGAAGTTAGTTAGTTAGTCATTTAATTTAGTTTTAGATTGATATACAATCTAAAACTAAATTAAATGACTAAATGAGTAAAGATAAAAACCGAAACTCAATAAAGAATAATGAAATTATATATATTTTTTTTTTTTTTTTCTGTCGATGTGAGGACTCTCAGAAGAGGTCTATGTCCACATGTGGTCTATCGGCTGAAACGATGATTATGCAATTTTTCTTCACAACGATTAGTCTTGTGCTGTCCAGAATGAGTAGATTCCCAAAGCTTTTATAAGAAAATACAAATAAATATAAAAATTATTACTATTAAATTATGATATTATCATTTGTCCCCCAAGTATCTATGACCAGCAGTAGACGTATTTTGGCTAGTATAATGTTGATGATGAATGTTTCCAAACGTTTGTTAGATTACAATTTCTAGTGATGATTTACAGTCATATTCATTCTCCTGCGGTTTTCCCAATTTATTTAGGGTCAACATGTCTTTTTTTTTCTTCCTTACTTCTCTATTAGTCGTCATGTCGGTAGTCACTACTTTTCTAGCCATATCGCCTTTCACACAGTCCATCCATCGTTTCTTAGTGTCAAGGTTCTAGATGATCACATTTCTTCACAAACTGTTCAATGGGGTTGTTGACTGTAGCGAGCTTCTTGGAAAGCTGCAGATAAGTGCACCAACTCGCTTGCCGCGTACATGTAATTATGTATGTATAACCTTTTCTATGTGCCGGGTTCCAAAACAAACCTCGGACACTTCGCCGTTTTGCCAAGGCTCTGATGCAAAATGTCAAAGTTTAAAAAAGGTTTGAAAGCCATAAATATCCAAGCCATAATTTTGTCTGTTGTCTATTATGGTTATTATTTATTATTATTTTATTTTTATTTTTAATGAATTTATTATTAATTTGTTTTGTATTCCATTTTATTTCCATTTCTGATATCATGTTGTATGTTGTGATTTATTCATTATTATATTTTCGCTTTGTCAAACTTAATGTTGTACCTAGATTATAAGAGAATGATGTGGTCTCCTATAATTGGAAGCGCACACTGTATTTGTCCCTATTCCTAGATTGTAAACTTGCATTAATTGTGTAGCCTCTGTTGAAGATTCAATAAATAAATAAATAAAGGTAAAAAGTTAACAAAATGTATCACTACAATTTACATTCTCCAAAGCATATAAAACACACCACAAAAAGCACTACGTAATGTCAAACTTTACAGCGGATTCGGCAGTAAAAAATATCTGCGGCGGTTGCCAACAATATGTCAAGGAAAATACTTTATACCTCGTGGTAACCGAGCTTGTGACCTGTTAGACTGGGTGCATACCAGAGTCAAAACAGTTTTTCTGTTGTATAGTCGATCTCTGCTTTCGGTCGGTAACTACATTCACACTTTTATGGTGAACTGGCTTCCACTCCGCCACTTCATCCAACCCACCGCGTCGCTGCGCATTGTCCCTCGTGCTATTAGGTACTTTATTTTCGTTTAGCGTTCTTTCAGACTTTTTTTTATTTTTGGTCAGCTCTTCAGGGCCGTACCGTAACACCAGTTAAATAGCCTTCTTCAAAAATCAGGCTACCAAATGCAAAAAGATTTTTTCAAAAAGGTAGTTTTAGAGATTAGCTCGTTCGCATAGTCAGATGCGGCGCGCGGCGGGGCGACTGTACGTCATAAAACGAGAAGGTCTATGATTTGTCTATGAGACAGTTAGATAGTTTCAACCTTAGTGATGTTTTAATTAAGTAGGAATTGATGTCAAAAGTGATCATGTAATTGCGACGTCGACTATCATATCTGGACAGTACAGTTTTTCTTGGGTAAATACTCGTATAATGCTTTTGTAGATTTTTGTCGACTTTCAATAATTTGTCATAGTTTTTAAAGAACCCTAAGTCTATCTAAAATTAATTTGAAAGTAATGTACCTGTGGCCTGTCACATCTTGCTATTTCTACGCCATTTTAGTTGAGATTCGGACGAGACGTCATGAAAAACGCCTCAAGCTCTTTCTGCTCCGTGTGGGCTGACCGTAACAGTCAGTCTTGACTCAGTCTGCCCACAGCCTTAGGTCCTGATCACATGCACGTACCACAACCACACAACAACGAAAAAAAGGGGATGAGTGCGCATTTGTATGGAAATTAATCGTTTATTCACACGGATCACATTTGGCCGTCAAAATCAACCGTGTGAGTGATACCGACCACATCAAGTACACATCGTAGCCACAACGTAACCACTAGCGAGACCGCGCACTAGCGGCCGGCCACATCGCAAACACAACGATATGTCTGTCTGCAAACACTAGCCACATTGTAACCACATTTCGATGTAGTTGTATTGTCGCTAGTAGTTGCGAACTACTAGCGACAACGCAACCACATATTCTTTTTTTGTCGTTCATCATCATCATCATTTCAGCCGAAAGACGTCCACTGCTGGACATAGGCCTCCCCCAAATAGGGGGGTTTGCCATAATCGCCACGCTTGGCTGGTGGGTTGGCGATCGCAGTATGGGGTTAAAATGCATAGAGAACGCTGCTGCCCATTCTCTAGTAAGTCCCTTAGTCGCCTTTTACGATACCCACGGGAAGAAATGGGATGGTACCTACTATTCTTTACGTCCGGGACCACACGGTTTTTGTCGTTACCACAACGCAACTGCAAGAAGCTGCAGCGACACAATTCACGCGTAACTACTGCTGCCGACATTTTGTCGCTTCGATGTGGTGTGGTTGTGGTACGTGTGAATGGGCGCTTAGGTTCAAAAGAACAATACCATTGTAAGTTGAAACGTTTTTTCGACGGCTGAATGGGAATGAATGATTGACGATTTGATAACAGAACTGTTACTTCGGTAAAGAATCTGGGTTTTTTTTTTTTCTTTTAATGAATGGCCGTTAATTGAAGTCTTTTTGTGCTTTCTGTGGAAATCACTTGCAAATTAGATTTCAGTTTTCCGGTTGATCTATATCGTGCTTTTATTTGATAGTGTAAAGGACATAATTATATAGTCTTAAGGATCTCGCGCACTTGACAGCCACGACTCCGGCCAGTCGTGGCCGGTATTCTATTGGCTGCGGCTGGTTGGCCGTTCAGACCAAGTGCTCAGTTCGTATCGGTTTCTATAGTTTATTTGATCGCTACGACCACTGGTCACGGTTATGGCCGTCTAGTGCGCGAGATCCCTATAGAGGCCATCTTAACTAATGTAGATAAGGTTTATTTACTTAAGTGTCACTTAGCTACCCACTGAAAATATAGCCTTTTAGATAGATTCAATAGGCTGACCATCCTTTTAAGTACGGGAGTACCTACTATATACTAGTAGATAAAAATGTTTGAACACTTTGCAACAGCTCGCTCGAAACGAAACGTGTTCATTTAGTTTTGTCTTCTTTGAGACCATATTTCTACACTTTCGTAGGAATTGTAGGTATCTTTTATTTGTACTAAAACTTGGTTTATTGACATAAATCGTGCAATACTTACGACCTCGTATCAGCATACGAAAATACATCAAAATCCGTGTCGAGATTAATTAAAGCAGATGCAAAATCAATTAAATTACGAATTAATTGCTCCAGTTATGAACCAATGCATGAAATTAATGCCGCAGATGGTTGGATAAAACGAATTTATAATCTAAACTAACCTGGGCGCTAAAGGAAGGCGTATTAGTGGTGGAAGGGAACCGAAATAACTCCGAGGCTGGGTTAAGTACTCTTTGAAGAAATATTTTTAGTTCTAAAATTGGGAAGAAGAAGTCGTTTGCGTGTCGATAAGGCGTGCTCAATCTTTGTCCACTATTAAAATTCTGGTGAAAAAACACTTCCTCTTTCCTTAAACATCATCATTACATATCGTTCCTTATTCTTGTTTCATGTTTATTATTTTATTTATATCTATGTATAAATATATATGGATAAGTTTATGTTTTATGTATTTATTGTGTATGCAAATGTTACACCACTGACTACCTGAAGTATTGTCTCTCCTTCTCCCTTTAATCCATTCAAAGGTTGTCTGTAAAAGATCGCTTTTAGCGATAAGACCGCCCATTGTGTCACCCTACGTAAAATTTCTGTTATTTGTATGGTGGGCGTATTATAGAATATTCTATCTATCTATCTATCTTTGCTTGGACCGTGGATATAGATACGATGAGTGTAGGTGAGATGATAATTAAGAATTTGTTATTAATATTTATTCTGTTTGTAGATATTTTTATGGGTTGACAGTAAATGCAATGTTTTATTATAGATTTGTACATATTTCCGAGTTTCTGATTAGTATTTTATTTCAGTAATAAAATGGACCCACATTATTAGTTTTCCATATCTCCCAAAATGTTTTATAATTGATACATAAAATCCACGGTAAAATGACTGATATTAGTCCTAACATAACAGAAAATCACGCCACTATTCCCCGAAGGGTTAAGCAGAGGAGTACCTATAGTATACCCACATTTCAGTTATGTTTGAGTCCCATTGCCACTGCCTCATTGGTTTAGTGGTGAGGTCCTGGGTTTGATTCCCGGGTCGAGCAAAATGTTATTGGGTTTTTCCATCTGGAATTTCTCAGGAGCAGCCCGGAGTCTGGATTTGTGCCCGGTTGATGGCAATAGGCTCAACCCCTATTACATGAGACTCAAACATAATTAGTCCTATATTTATGCGTATAAAAAATAAACTGAAGTGGGTACACCCGACCCTAGCTTGATGATGCGCCAGCCCGCATAGAAGCTGAGCCTGTAGCTTTAAATTCCCCTGACAAAATTACCCACTTGTGATCCAGCCCGTCCCATCTTGCTGTCCTCCCCCCAGCGACACCCTTTTTTTTTTTTTTGGGTGGGAAATCATCAAATGACTCCTCCCGCTCTGGGCGGAGCGAGATGGAGTGTCAGACTTTTACTGACTAAAACCCACCCGTGTTCCTTCCGTTGCCTGTGTGCCAGGGCCGCGATATCCCTTTCGGACAAACCCGCAACCCCAGCAGGCATTGGTCCTTCCGGATCCCGTCAGTTGGTGCTGACATCCCTTTGAGGCGCGCGTGGAACACAACGCGCAGTCGACCCGGGCCTGGTCCTTATCGGACGGCGAGCTGCCCATCGCTCACCGTCCGCAGGCCCGCGCCTACGGTGGCCGGAAGTCAGCTTGTGACTCCCGACGCCCGGGGCGTCTCCTGCGGTGACTAGGGGCGCGAGGGCGTGCAGCTTGAATCTCCCTCGCGCGCTCCGCCTCCGGCCTCCCATGCACTCTCGCTCCGGACCATGGCCTGAACCAGGGCCGGACGCGAGAGATCGCCGCCGCCGATCGCCTCCGTGAGGACACGGCGGTGCTCCGCCCAAGCCGGGCAGACCTCCACCGTATGCTCCACCGTGTCCTCCGGGCGATCCACACAATGGTGACACCCGGGCGTTTCCTCCCGCTTGATCCTGAACAGGAACCTCCCGAAACAACCGTGTCCGGTGAGGACCTGCGTCAGGCGGAAGGTGAGGACGCCGTGGCGCCTCTCTAGCCACTCCTCAAAGAGGGGACTTACCGCCGCAATTGTGGCGAGCCCAGCGCTGGGTTGCGACAATCGCACACTCCATGCCGCCATGAGATCCCGCCGGAGCTCTGTCCGCTGTGCCGCGATTTGTTGCGGCACCCTAAGCCAAGGTTCGTACCCCACAGGGGGTCGGTCCCCTTAGCGAGCAGTCGCCTAGTATATAAGCTATTTTACGCCCCTGACTAGAGGCTTTAAGTTAGTAGCCTAAGGCAGCCACAGGATAGCCCGGTTCAGTAGTCATGACCTCAAAGGTCAGCTTCAGTAAACCTTATATAAAAAATAAAAATAAACTGAAGTAGTTACCTTCTCTATCAAGCTCTCTCAGTACTGGTAATAAAGAAGTTCCAAGAACCGATAAAACCGGTAATAGTCGTTTTATTACAAAAGCTAGGGGTGTCGTTAACACTCACAATGAGTACTATCGATATCGGTGCAGCTCTTGTAGATAAAGTGAAAACGTTTGTGATAAAAGCTTCGTGTGTAAGGCGGAAAGTGGAACGGATTGATAACAGATGAATGGGCAGTAGTGCTGGCTTGTGTACTGACAAATACATTTTAAATCGGGGCAGTGTTGAAATTGTTGGAGTATAGCAAAAATAAATCGATCCTACTTCAACACTTTTATAATCTTTCTCATTCTAACTCGTAAATATTAAAAAATACTATCCGAGCCCGCCCCTACCACTTGACTGAAATCCTTACTTTCTCATAGTGACTGTACTATTCTCTTAGCCTTGTGTTATCACAGGTCTCACGTAATATTAGTAAAACACACCTTCAATAAAAGGAAAATAAACGTATTAAGGCTTGTGCAGACCAGCGCGAAATGTCGCGCGACGCGACACGAACAATACAATTTCTAAGAAAACTTCACAGTATAACAATAACCGGTGTCGCGTCGCGCGACAAGTCGCGCTGGTCTGCACAAGCCTTTATTAAAATCCTTAGAACAGCCTTTCCTTTAGAAATGACACGATTCTAATGATTACAATAATAATACAACAATAAAACGATGATTATAATAATTTTGCAATCGTCTATGTATTTTTTAACTTTTCGTTTGCATCAAACAATGAATCTTGCCAGATGATGAGTTGGTTTGTCACATGACCCGTTGAATTCAGTCACTGTCCACTGTCATTAACAATGAAAAAAAGAATAAACACTCGTTTAAGGATCTTTTGGCGGTCGAATGACGTTACTATGCGTTTGCACTGGCGAAACATCGCAACAAAACATGTTGAAATCTCTAGTTCCTGTCAAAAATTGTATGGAACATTGACAGAAAATAGAGATTCCAACATGTTTTGTCGTGAATGTTTCGCCAGTGCAAACGCATAGTTAACGGGGCGCTGTTGGAAAAAATCTTTTGTGAAATGTACTGATAAAACAAGAAGGTGGCGTTAGTTCCAAATTTGACCACGCGCCAAAAGAACCTTAAAGCGTTATTTAATCATTTTTAACCGACTTCCAAAAAGGAGGAGGTTATTTGTTCGACGCGTATGTATGTTTTTTTTTTTTATGTATGTCCGTCGATTTCTCCGTCAATGGTGGACCGATTTTGAAAATTCTTTTTTTGTTTTAAAGGGTATATTCCCGGATTGGTCCCATATAAATTTTATTAACTTTGCTTGGATAGTTTTTGAGTAAGCTTCAATAATACGTATTTTTCCCGCTTAGTATATCTAGATGATATGATGATAACTTCCTGTGACTGTTGTTTACATAGCAGGTAGTGGTATTCGAATTTGTGTAGGGTAGGTACCACAACTAAAAAGTGTAAAATAAAAACTTTTTCCAAAAAAAAATAGTCGGATGTTTTTTTTTGTAAAAAGTTTTTATATTTATTATTTACTAGGAACGTTATTTTAATATAAGAAAAATGGCTTATTTATTCATAACAGGTAGGTACCTTAAGCCCATTGAATTTCGATCAATAGAGTTTTCAGCTTCGACTTTACTCTGTTAAGTACTCGTTAAGTACATAAAGGGTCGATGTGGTTACAAAGTCAAAGAGTTTCATTTCCGCAAGGACTAGCGATGTTTCCAAGACATTAAGATGATCTCTGTCTACGATTATACTTTAGAGGAAGGAACTTCAGTAGAGTGCCGCGTTGATCTAGAAGTTTCAAGTGTGGCTGGGTGGGAACGAGAACATGAGGTCTTGGATTTGATTCTCACGTCGGGTAAGAATTTCTCAGTAGCAGCCAGCCGGTGAATTCTGTAAAAGTCTCACCTTGAAAAGGATGATGAGCCTTTTTGTATGGTGCCTGAATGTGAAACCAACAGAAATTAAATCTATCGTAATATTTAACAGTCCATAGTAAGATAACGTTTGCATGAATTTCATCTTCATTATCACTGGGGTAAAGAGGAGCAGTGAAATCCTAAAGGTGGAAAAAATAAGATGCATAATAATTATGGATTGATATTTTTATTTCAAGGTTTCATTCATTCATTCATTCATCAAAGCGGGGGAAGGGGTAGGGTGCAGGGGGCTGCTCTCTTCTCGCCTTCGTTTTGCGTTCCCGAGAACAAACACTGTTTACCAGTTAGAATTTTTACTTCAATAATCATAAATATCTCTGTACTCCCGCAACCTGAGTACTTGTTGCCATACTACGAAATGAAGTACCTAGTGCAGTGATAGCCTAGTGCTGTGACCGTCGGTCTGCCTGATAAGAGATATGGAATAAATTTAAAAAAATATCCTGGAGAATTTAAAGAGCTTCAAATTGATATCAGTCAGGTTTCGATAGGATTATAATTAAGGGTAAATGTTTAGTCCCTTACGGAGACACCTTTTAGATTATATAATACTGTTACTTACTTATACTATGACTAGACAAAGCACCTAGTATATTGTGTCGCGTCTGCATTTTCTGATGCGGAACTTGGTTGCATAACATCAACATTCGATGCGCGTTCTAGAATTTTGATAAAATGTCAGGATGTGAATTTGTTAGCGCTTTTCAGGTAAAACTAGAAAGCTGAATGTATTGGTTTACCCCGAGCTATTGGTGGATTCGATTTAGGTAATTAAATAGAACAATTTAGATACAATTGAATATGCATCACGCTTATGCCTTTAGAATGTAAGTACCATCAAAAAATTTCATATCTAACCAGTTTCAAAACAAAATCCCGTGAACACGATGACCACATCTATTACCGGCCCGGTCCTATAGCCGCCGACCGCTGCAAGCAAGAATCGCCCTTCCGGTGATTAGATATGAACTTCTTCGATGGTACACATTCTTATATGATACCACAACTCACGTAACATAACATAACATCACGCCGGTATTTACCCGAAGGGTTATGCAGAAATGTATACCTAAACAGTACTGGGTGTACCTAGTGACCATTTATTCTTTGACTCAAAACGGGACATCGGTTTATATATCTTAATTAGTAGGGCCGATTCATAAAGGAAACTCAATTTTAAGAATACCAGCCTTTTTTTTTCAGACTTTTACTGACTAAAACCCACCCGTGTTCCTTCCGTTGCCTGTGTGCCGGGGCCGCGATATCCCTTTCAGACAAACCCGCAACCCCAGCAGGGGTGCAACCCCAGCAGAGGTTCTCAATTAAAAAAAAGCATATTTTTTAATAGGTATTTTATTTTATTTAAAAGTGTCAAAATTATTTATTACGTAGAGTTAAGCAAGATAAATTTTCAGTCGTTTTTATATTTGTCAGCAGGACGTTCTGATACAACTGGTGATAATTTTAAGTAAGAATAAAATTCTTGGCACGTTATTTTAATAGTCACCATACTTATCGACATCGCCATAGGGATCGGAACTTGTCACTTTTTTTTTTTTTGACATCCTTAATTAATTAATTAATTAAAGATAAGACGTTTTGCGTCCCCAGGTTTTTTTCGGGGACACAGGGACAAAGAACCGAATATAGGGACGGTCCCGTTCAAAACGGGACGTATGGTCACGCTAGGTATACTATACAACGAATAAAAACTAATTAACTTGCCTATAAAGTATTAAAACGATTTAAAAATTAAACGCTTTTGTAGAATGTTGGCTTCATAGAGAAGATTATTCTTGACCACATAAACAAATATCCTACCTATCAATAAAAACTCCGGCACACCATGAAAAAGTCACGGTAAAGAACAGTTACCTACTCACATGAATAAATTGACTCTTCTGAAAGTTTCAGAGGCAGTAAGAGCCTAAAGGATGATTTCCACCAAACGGTTTGCATCGCATAAGGATACGAACGGATGCGACGACAGCCGATCGCGGCCGGGAGGTTGTCGACGCATACGATCGGCTACATACCGTCGCTTGCGAACGTATCCCTTTCTGCGCCTAGTCAAATAGTTTCATTCCTACGACGACAGGCGAACGGAGCCGATCGCGCGTCACAACATCCTTTCGGCTACGATCGCGTGTCACAGAAGATGCCCGCGGTCAAGCTGCTGTGAGCGGCTTGGTAATAAAGACTTTAAGTATTGTGTACACGATTTAATATCGATTAAAGATTGTAAAATCCGTTTCGATCCGACGCGATGCGAGCCATTTGGTGGAAATCATCCTTAACTCATCATATCGACATGATAAGATCCCTCATCTAACTTTGTAATAGCCTGGATTAAAAATGAAACTGATAACAGATAGTCTACTTTGAAACTAATGACATGATAACTTTCAATCTGAAGACCCATTGTTTATCTACACTAATTATTATTAAGAGAAAAGATTTCTATTGTTTGTAATGAATAAACTCAAAAACTACTGGATCGATTAAAAAAAATCTTTCACTAGTAGAATGCTATATTATCACTGAGTAACATAGTCAATAATTTATAAAGATATAAAATTTGTTTGTAAGTTTGTATGGAGGGGGTAATCTGCGGAACTACCATTTGGATTTGGCTCGAAAAGTCGCGGGCAGAAGCTAGTAATTTATAAAGATTATTTATTTATTATTATATTATTACACGGGCATCGAAAAAAGTGGAAAAAAATACTGAAATGATTTAGAAATAAAAAGTATGATTAGTATCAAATGCGCCAAAACTGACGAAGTAAGTACTAAAAGAGCGGCCAAAGATTGCATCGACTTGTAACCCAGAACGTGCAGAGATGGAATCTGTGATTTTAAGTAGATACCTAAGGTACGGGACAGATATTCTGAAAGGTGTATCGAGTCTGGAACCACCAGCAGTTATCAGTTAATATGAAAAACGGAACGTTAACAAATCGAAGCTACATTTTTGTAGCGATAAACGTACATTGAAACGACACTGACTTCACCCACAACGTTATTTTAGGAACGAAATGAAGGGCGATAAGGGGGAACACGTCGATATTGGGCTCAGCGTGGAATTACTCCAAATGTTTTAGCTAACTCTTCGACCGGAACGATTAGAAGGTTTTTGTTTGGTAACTTAAATGAAGCAAATTGTTTAACTTTGTTTATTTATTTAAATTAAAAAATATTCACACTTAAGTACAGTACCTGGGCAACCGAGCTCTGCTCTGATGAAAATAGAGAATGCTAATTTAATAGTATAGTATAGTTGATAGTAATTCCATGCTGCCAGGATAGTAGGTTCTTACTAATTCCATGTTGTCATGATAGTAGGACTTACTAATTCCATGCTGCCATGTGATTATTCTAAGGTAGCATCTTGTTCTAAACTTTGGGAGACCGAGCTATGCTCGGGTGAAAATAAGGAGAAAACGAATTTTCCCAGATATGAGACCTAGCTAGATCGATATTTCGCCCCCGTAAACCTCTATATTGCAACTTTTATCGAAATCGTTAGAGCCATTATTAGCTCTTGTTGATGTGTTTGGGCCGAGTCACACCGGAATGGCAGCGGCCGGCAGCGACGAGCACTTTCTGTGTGAAATAATTTTAAACTTTATCTACATACTTAAAAGATCAGTATCGCTTGAAAAGCTTGAAAAGGTCGCGAGAGCGCCCGCGGCGACGCGAGCGGCTGCGCGCCACGCGCATCTTGTCGGTGGTTCTGCCCGCGGCTGCCAGCGGCGACGCGAGGCCGCTCGCAGCACCGCGGTCTAAACTAGTCAAGAGGAGACTAGGCGCGTGGCATCTGGAGGTCGCGCGAGGCCGCCGGCGGAGACGCCGGGGGCCGCTGGCGGCCGCTGCCATTCCGGTGTGACTCGGCCCTTACTGTATCTACCTGTAGGGCTAACTTGACGTCCGCGACAATTACTCACTCTCGCGTGAGTAATTGTCGTCTATTTCTGTCACTTTTCTCGTTTTCTGACAGCGCCGCCATACAAAATAGTCGACTCGTTCTGTCAAACTTGATATTTTTTCGACAAACTCTAACATGACACCTTAGTTATCTCGATTTTTGACAATTCAACACGAGATATCTGCCATTTTTCTGTCATTTACTCGTCCTCGATTTTGACGACGAGAAGAGTAGACAAAATAATGATACAAAAAAAAAATAGCATGGCAGTTTCACAATAATAATTGTACTTATTTTAGTCATATTTATTTTTTACAATACATATATTAATAATGAAAACACTTAGTTTTAAACTACTATTTATATTGGAACGACATGTTTTATATTGAATTTTTCGCGTTTTGTATGGAAAAAAAAATACCTACATGTTGAGCTCTAGGGGTTTCATATAGGGTGTCGAAATTTTCATTATTTTTGCGATAGGACACACCATTTTCGAGATATAAGAAAAAGAAAAGAAAAAAAAAAGATACAGTACTGTTTATGCACCGTCGAAGTGTTGGTGTGCATTTTGGTTCATGACAACTCATTTTAATCCACATCTTTTTAATCGCGATTAAAAATAGTCAGATTTAGATTAAAAATCAAAATTTTAGGTGAAAAACGCCAAATTCATTCAATAGCAAAATTTCCGTTTTCACAAAATTCAGTGCCATAATAGTGACAAAACGTCGTTTGACAGGAATAAACAAAATTTTGGTGATTTTTAGTCTAGTTTAGAAGCATTTGTGACAAGAGAATGGGCACCATTGAATGAATGAAACGGAATCTCAAGCCGATGTTGCTATCATAAAAATGATTTGTTTTTAATAATTTGCAACATCGGTTTCTCGTCGCGAGATATAGAAGTGTCAAAGTGCCTTTTTCCAGTTTACTCGTCGTTTACGGTCATGTAAGGGATTAGAATGACGTCAGAATCGTCGACAAATTTCGACAAAACGAGAAAAAAGCGTTCTCGCGCTTGTCATGTTAGCTATGCAGGCCGCCTAAATATGGCACTTAGAGTGTGAGAAAAACTTTGGCTTTGTAATGTTGTCTTTGTTACTCATAATTTATGTCTCGGTCATAAGCTCGATGCTGCTCGATGTGTCATATTAGTCGCTGGCACGTAACTTGGCAAGAATCGTAGATGCGCAGAATTCGTTTTCGCTTGTTTTTCTTAACAGACTTTTTTTTTTTTTTTTCTTTTAAAAACGTTGCCCCACACTAAGAATTTCTTCTTGTATCGTGGGTGCGTTTACAAACATAGAAACTCACATACACTAACACCCAAACCCGGAACAACTACAGATCATACAAATATTTGTTCCGTGCGGGGATCGAACCCGCGACACGTTGCACATCAGTCGATCGCTCAGCCACTGCGCCAACCGTGTCATCAAAAAAAAAACAACAACGTCGTTAACGTCGTTTAAAAATAAATTATGGTAATAACCATAGAATAATGACATGCAATAAAAGTGTCAATTTTTTTGTTGTACTTAGTGTACTACATGCGCAAACTCACTGCCAAACTCCCAACACGCCAAAACCTTGCCAAGTTACGTGCGACTATACTGTAATGCTGTATGTATACTGTTGCTGTGGTTCTGACCATAAAAAGAAAAAGGAACCTTTTATAAGATCACCTTTATATCTATTTAAAAATATGCCAAAGAACTAGAAAAATCCACAAAAAAATATGTATAACACAAAGAAAAGTTAGTTATCTTCAAAACACAATTTACCCAAACCAAATCAAACTCAGAAAATATCCCTCAAAATGGAAAATCGTGTCGTAAACGCTACATCAAAGGGGTTTCTATTCCGACAGGGATAAACTAAAATCCTCTAAAAATAATAAAAACGTTACATGTGAGGGCTAGTTTGGGTCATCAATCATTCAATTTTGTTGGGCCCGTCGTGGGCGGATGCGGGTACGTAGAGTTACTAACATAATTTGAACTGTTTACCGTATTATGTTTGGTTTTGATATCGTAATTCCCATGAAAGAATATGAGGAAGAACTTGTATTAAGATAAATAAAGGCAAAAATATAAAACATTGCTGACAAGAGGAGAAACGATTAGCGCGAACCTATTATTTTTATAGTTCTTGTGACAAAAAGTACTTACCTTCTAAAAAAAACACTTAATCAGGTGACCATTAAAAAAGCGTTTTAAAAAGACTGAGCTAATTTAAGGAATAATATGTCTTATAAATTAAATTAAACTGTAATTATCAAATAATAAAGACAAAGATTTGCGACAGAGACTTGATTCCTATTAAAATAGAATATCCAGTTCCAAAAATAGCTATTATAGCTACCTACCTATATACAAAACAAACAACAATTTCGAAACAAAACAAAATTATCTCCATTCATTGTTAATTACAAAACAAAAACCCAGGCTTACATTAAACGCTTCGCAGACACGTCAAGTGAAATAATGAGAGTAAAAAAATCTATTGCTGCGTGTTGGACCAGGACCACATAACTCATAGACGTGTCACGAACAAGATGGATGGACCCTCATGAGCCGCGTGAGCCCAGCAGTTTCCTACGTTATGGTGTTAAATTACGGTAAACGTTTTTGTTGACGATGGGTGGTTAAGTAAGAGAGTTTTGGGTTGGAGTGTGGTTTTAGTTTCATTTATGATGTGATGTTTTGATTATGGAGCAACTCTTAAGACTGTTTATCGTGTTCCTATCCTTATATTGTTTTGTTTTGAACAAATAAATCTCATCTTATCTTATATGAATGTATTTGGGCGGTCATTCAAATTATACAGGTATGAAAAGCATAGGTATTGGAATTCGTCCTTACTTACCTATCCTATAATATGAATTCCAAGTAACAGCTCGATTGGATCGAAGTGCTTAAAAATGGATGACTAAACGAGTAACTGGAAACACATATGAACGAAGCAAGTTAATATGAAGCTTGTAAAAACGAAGGCTTTAGTGTGGATTTCACCAATCAAATTGAACGCATTCAGCACATCTAAACGCGTTCAAGAGTTGTCAGGCTACAAAAAAAAAAAATTGTTATGCATTAGCATAACAATTTTGACACTCAGTGTCACTCTTCGTGTCAATCACAGCACCTGTTAATAGTTGCATCACTTTTGTGCTCCCGAAAATAAAATCAAAAGTAGTTTCTTGTACAAAAAATACAAACGTCAGACTCGCGTAATTTTTAGAAAAACTTGTTGCGAATATTCGTGATTTTCCATGAATACTTAACTTATTTGAAAAATCCCTTTCAGCCACATGCAAAACAAAAACTTAACTTTTCAAATCACAAATACGAGTAGTTTTGTTCTTTTTCCTTTTCTCACAACTAATGCACAAAATTGATCAAAATCATCGTCGATTTAGTGCACGGCCTCTTAAGCTCATAAATCTATGTTTGGCTGCCTAGTTTTAGTATTTTTGGCCAAGTGAGCGGACACAGCTAGGACAATATTTGCGCAAACCGTGCCTACAAACTTTATATTTTTTGTTACACCAGTTTGAGCCTTTACCTTTATATATGTTTAACGTTTTATCTATCGTCAAATCAAAGAAGGTAGACAAAATAGCCTAAAAATTTTAAAGGTGAAAAGGAGCAAAGAAAGAGGTATTATGTTGACAGTTTTTTAATTTCGTTCATTTTATTTACAGACCGTGTTGAAATCATAGCCGTATCGCCAAAAGGTAAGAGTTTGGCCCACATAAACTAAACATACTAACAATATTTTCAATGGGGCTTTTACTAACAAATTCAGTGAAAATGCTTCTTACAAATCGTGCTCGCAGTGACTTAATAACTTAATTCCGTCATATTTAAATGCTTATTAACAATGAAGTGTGATGTATTTTAAGTCTTGTGCAGACTGGTGCGACGCAACTCGCACAAAACAATTTGTAAGAAACTTCGCGGTAGAACAATTACCGATGTCGCGTCGCGCCAGTCTTTACGAGAATGTATCTCTGCATACTTAAAAGTAGACTGGCAGAAAAACCCTATGGCATAACTCAACTTCTGAGCAACATTACTTTTTCGCATTTAATGCTTTCTTCACAAAAGCTGATGAAAATAATAAAATAATTTTAAAGAAAACATGAAATCTTTTGTCTTCGAAATAAAAATAACAGCAAACGGCACCTGTACCAAATGAAGTTATTTATCTGCCGCTTCTTTGTCGGGTGTTAATTATGTTTGAAAAAGTTTTATTTCTCCTTTGAGATTCAAATTATTTATTATTCGCTACGACAGCAACAGAAGTCGCTGTACACAATTAATTGGTTTTAATACCTTATAATTTTTTATAATCATTAATTACTCAGCAAAGTTAGTTATAAAACAATTTTGACATCGTAGAACTACAAAAGTTTGATAAAAGGCTTCGCCAAATAGAACGCGTACTTAGCGCGCGTTACGGCCCGTTCACCACCTTACCGCGGTGAGCGGCGGCTAAGCGCGGGGAGGCGAGCGGTAAGAACAAAAGTATGAAAATGTTTGAAGCACGCCACGAGTCACCGTCATAGCGAAAACGCGCGCGGTTTTGTCGGAGCGAATCGCTGCAGCGGCGTGCGGTGCGGGGAGCGGCGAGATCAAAAGTACGAGCGAATGAGTGCGACGTCACGAAACAGAGCGGCGCGGATAGCGGTGAAGGTGTGACGGACTCGGCGGCGAACTTATAAACAAAAAAATTTACACGATTTTGTGACGGTAATGAATACCGAGGCGTTTATAACTGAAATTTTAAATCGACCCCCTATATGTATGTCAAAACGGTTCACTAATGTTTCACCAAAACACCATTGGCAAATTTTTACTTTACAACCAACGTTTCGTATACTATTTATTTCACAAACAACTTCCGCAAATGCTTTTTTTTATAAACACTCGCTTTACAAACATTTATTTAGCAAATGCTTCTCTTTACAAATGTTTCGCATGATATTTAATCATTTAAACATTTTTCATTTTAATATTTAGATTCTTTTGGAAAAATCACGTTTACTAAATATCATTTTATAATAATTTTTCTAAACCAGTCACAAAGTGATCATGGTTGCAATTTCCATTTGGGTCGTTGAATAATTTACAAGAAAGTACTGAAGTTTTTTAGGCCTATTAAAGTCTTTTTTTATATATATTCTAGTCGTTTTTGGTCGCTGTTCTAACCTAACCTAACCTAACCCTTTTCGCGAGTTAAAATAATTAACCTAATCTAACTAGTTCGGTTCCGGGTAGCCTACTAAAATATTATTTTTAGTTTTGTTAGCACAAGTCGTGAACTGGCTTTTAATTTTAATTTAAATAATTTTTGTTAATTTATAAATTATAACCCTTTTGCCCTTTTGCCTATTTAATGAGTTTCATTTTTAGGAAATTGCGTAATGCAATATGTCAATCGTTTTTATTCCAAACATTGTTTTATGAGATAACGTGAATAAAAAATGAATTGTTTGTCAAATAATACGATAATAAAAAAAAGTTTATTGGATAATTATTTTCTTAAGTGAATTATTTGGCAAACTTGTTGTTGTATAATGATCAAATAACAAATCATGTTTTTGTCAAGTGAAAATTTGTAAATACATTTTTGGTGAAATGACTGGTCACCATGTCAAAACATCCATCCATCATCGAAATTCGCCATTTAAATATCGATCTTTATTCAGTTCGTGCACTCCTTCTCTCATATTAAGAATATCTTGTTTTAAAAATATACTGCTTTCTAAACACAGAAGGGATGATTTTGATAACGCCATAATTTTGAGCACGTTCTGACTACCTAAATACGTCCACCTCGGCCGCTGCCGCTAGCCGCTACTGAGGATACCCATGGTATAATAAAACATACCACGAGGGTACTACGTAGCGTGTAAAATGCACCGCTTGCCGCCGCCGCCGCCCCGCCTGCCGCGCCGCTCGCCGCTAAAGGCTTGTGCAGACCAGCGCGACTTGTCGCGCGACGCGACACGAACAATACAATTTCTAAGAAAACTTCACAGTATAACAATAACCGGTGTCGCGTCGCGCGACAAGTCGCGCTGGTCTGTACAAGCCTTAAGACCGAAGACGTGAATGGGCCGTTAGAGCGCTAAGTACAATGCAGCACGCAACACTAGTATCGCAGCGGTGCTAGCGCCGCCGCGCCGCCGGGCGGCGATCGGTTTAACAGTAAACATACACCATAGTGGAACACAATTCGGCGCTATAGCGCGGCGTCACGCGTCAGGCTGGCGCTCTAACGCGCGCTAAGTACGCGTTCTATTTGGCGAAGCCTTAAAAGAAAAGATGGATGTACTGTGTAAAAGATGACATGGCTAGAAAGGAGAGGAAGGTGACTACTGAGCTGATGACTACAGTCCAGACGTCGAGAAAATGCGTCCCTGACACCTGTCAGTTGGAAAATGTCTAGTTGTAATAAGGATCAAATTCGCAAAACACATTTTTATTCGTATGAAACCGACGGTGTCAAGAACTCGCAGGATTCACCAAATATGGATTGTTCCTTTAGTGAATGATCCATTTGATATTGAACAAGGCATATTCACAAAGTTAACAAATCCGTTTTATTCTAAAACCTGTATAAAATACAGCGAGCAGAATATTTTGACATTGTAAAAAAGACAAATATTTTTGAAATACTGTTCCAATGTTGCTGGTATTTGAATGAAACTTGTTTGATATACAACTGGAATAAGGGGAAACAAACATAGACCGAAATAAAAACACATAGCCTTTTTTTCTTCATGAAATACATTCTGATATCATTATGTGTCCCCAGTGGACAGCTTATTCTACCGGGATCAAAAACTATGAGAAACTCGACATGACATGACACTGAATATTTGTATGCGTAACTTTACAGACTATATTATATGAAGGTTGAATCAACAAACTCATTTATTTGATGTATTGAAACTTATATAATATTATTATTGTCATTAAAAACTTATAACTATTATACATATTAGTTTTTGTTTCTTTTGTTAATCCATTTATCATACTATCTCTGTAAACAGAAATGATGTTGCAGATAATTTTTAGTTTAGTTAAATATCTACAATAATTTCTCACAAATACTGCTTTATATATTACTTACTTGAAAGGTGTGTACAATAGGCCGCACGTCAGTGTTAACGAAACCAGTATAAGCGAGTACTTCGAGTGGTCAAAAATTACCATCAAAATGCGGTCCACTGTACGCAAAGTACTAAAACGCAGTTACAGGTTAACTTAAGACGGTTAAAGTTAATACGACCACTTAAAGAAAGGAAGATAAGACAAGCTGTGTCCAGAGAGTACCTAAACTCTAAAGTTAAATGGAATCTTACCTTAATGAAATGTTTTAAGTACATTTTGGGGTAAGTTTATGTACTTACAGCAACCTCACGACTTCATACAAAAACAGCTAATGAAGATACATAGGACGAACATGAGATATGTTCATTTGAGCGCGTAGTCGTAGGCACATAGTGTAACTACTTGCAAAGGGTTTTGTTGAAAATCAACCCTTAGATAAGGAATGATAAGGGGTATTAGAGTAGCAGGGAAGTTTGAAAGGGAAATAATAAAAAAATAAAAAAACAAAATTCAAAATATTTTAATTCACATAAACCTACAAGGGCACTTATGAAACGTCAGAAGCTAGGTGCACGGTTCCAATTAGTCGTTTCCTATGGAGAACTCCACGGTTACTCTTTTAAAAGTAAATGGTTTTTACAATGTTTTCAAATTACAGTGTTAAAAGGTATGAGAGGACAGTGTAGGCCTATCAACAAGTACCAGGTACTTAGCAAATTATAAAATGGTCCAATTATTATATTTATAGAACAACTATGAATTATATAGCTAAACAAAAATAAATCAGGAAGATTTAGCCTCCAGATGGCAATGCCACTGTGAATAAAAAAAACATTTGTATGAAATAATTTGCCAGATATGTTAACGGGAACTTGTTCAGAGAAGCTTATGACTATAACAGTGACACAGAATTTTGAAAGGAGTCATTCAGAAAACAGTATAATCCAAGTTCAATTTTAAGTTTTCAAACGCAAGAACCTCCCTTTTTAATTCAGTTAAAAACAAGCATCCATATTGGAAGATCGTTTAGCTTCTGGCACTAGGACCCTAGATATCTCCAAACATACAATTTATCTTCACAGCCTGGCGACCCTAACGGGGTCTGTGGCACAATGCCAAACTGTCGTGACCAAGCTAAGGTGGATGTCAAATTATACACTCCGCTGGGTAAGGACAATTGTGGTAATAGACTGGACGGCATTGTGTTCCGGATTTAAGATTCGATGAATGATAAAGATTTATTTATAAATCGGGGGCGGAAGGGTTTATAATAATAACGTAATTATTTCAGTTGGCAATCACAAAGCATAGCGCACCTAGACCATTGGGAATAATTTTCAAAGCGTTTCGCATTTCTACAATAGGGATGAAGAATTTTTTTTTAGTCCATCATGGAGGTTTAAAAAAAAGATTGTTCACATATTTTTTCTTTTTTACGTACTCTAAAGATTACGGCGATACATTGAGTTAAAATATGCCATGATGTCACGAGTATCTAGATTTTATACTTGTGACGTACCGACCCCCCAAATTAAAATGTATTTTATCTAAGTATTTTTTTATTAATATGATAAAGTAAAAGGCCGTGGGGTGGTTAAGGCCTCGGTTCACATGCACGAGGTTGTGGGATCAAATCCGGGCCAGTACCAATGTGACTTTTTCAATTCATATGTACTTTCTGAGTTTAACTTGGACATTACTGACATCGGTGAAGGAAAACATCGTGAGGAAATCTGGACTTATATAGTTAATAAAAGTCTGAAATCACCAACCAGTCTTGAGCAAGCGTGGTGATCAATACTCGTGCTTTCTCTGTATGAGAAGAGGCCTTTGCCCTGCAGTGGGACAGTTACAGGCTGGTATTATTATTATTAAAGCAAAAAATACGTGTCTAATAATTTTTATTATCTAACTGACGGACTAATTAGAATTTCTTTTTTTTTACCCAGGCATCATCCCCATTCTACAACGACTTTCAGCACGATTGACATATAATAAGCTTTCCGGTGTGTAGTTTATGTAGGTCGTAAGTTCGAACCCATGCAGGCGCTTTACTTTGTGTAAATAATTTCATCACCACTGCTCTCAAAACGGTGAAGGAAAACATCGTGAGGAGAAGGCATGTCCTAAACCAAAAATTCGAAGACATGTGACAGCAACCTACCCGCACTGGGCCCGCGTGGTAGATTACAGCCCGTGCCCTCTCGAAGAGAGGAGGCCTGGGTCCCAGTAGTGAGAATATTATAAGCTGATTATGTTTACGATAAGCTTTCCGTAACTTATGTCAATTCAATACATTTTTGACGTTTCCATCATCTTTTTCGCTGATAAATGTCACTTTGTCTAGGCCCTCTGGGTGATTTCAGACTGAAATATTTTCTCTTCTCATGCTCTCATGTTTCTCATTGTGTGTGTTTTCCGCCGGGATTTGATTTAAAACCTTTTTTTAAATTATATTTAAAAAAAGGTTTCGTTCGTATATTTTAAAAACCGCTTGCAGAAATAAATCCACCAATTTTTACAAAAAAAAAACGAAATAAAGCTTTATAGAAATCATGATCAATTTCAGGATAAGCCTTCTCCAAAATTGAGTTTTTTTTTTTATTGAGTCTCAATTACTGATCTATTCTCCGAAGGTTACCGAGATCTCATACGTTTTCATTAAAATGTCAATCCTTTTAGTATTGCTTCACACTAGACTGCAACAGACATCACAATGATACTGCGGTTTATTTTGCTCCGAAGAGAAAACAATGAAACCAATCACTCCGCAGATGCAGCTTCGTTATCTTTGTTGTATAGCTTCGTTCTTCCATTCATTGGGTACACGCTGCATATAGTTCATTGATCTGGACGTACCTTCCTGCCAGTATTGTTTTTAAATTTTGTTTTCTGTCTTTCCCTTGGAAATAATTGACCATATCCACAACCCATCAGATACAAAAAAACACATCACAAATAAAATATATTTGTAGAGGGAAACATAAAGCTATGGAAATGTGTTAATTGACCATATCGTGTATTAGACAGGGCATCACAGACCAAATATATTTGTAGAGGTAAACATAAAGTATGGAAATGTGTTCTCTATTAGCACAGACAGATGTTTTACTGGGTTTTTTGTTGTCTTCCACTTCCCAGCTAAAGCACAATGAAGTGGTGAGCGTTTTGGGGAACTGTTTTATGTAATTTTGACGTCCAAAAAGTGCTGATTCTCAGCCTAATTGGAATAAATCACTTTTGATTTTAGACACAATTTCTGGATGTAAACCCTGGACATCCTCTTAAGATTTATAGTCCTAAGCATAGCATACTGTGATTAGAAATCTTCTCCTATGATGATTGATTGATTTAGTGGATGTATTGAATCAATTAATGACTGTGTTAGCGTTTTTCCTAATGCTACTAGAATTGACTTCGCAATTTAAGCAGCATTCAATTCTATCCAGCTGAATGAACCAGCCAACAAAATTCGAAGTTATCTGAATCCGAGATAACGTTTCTATCTTAAATTACTGAGAATCGAACACATTTCAGTGAATAGAGCTACGAGATCGACGCAAACCGAGCGTTTGGTGAATGAACTGACACCTCTAGTGGTTGTAAGCGCGACTGCAGAGCGTCGCGTCCTAGTTTCGACCTCTAGGTTGGGCAAAGTGTTATTAGTTATTGAAGTGAGCACTTCTTTAGGCACGTTCGGCGATTTTTGGTAAGGAAATTTTTTATAGGTTCGCGTCACCGACATGCTGTAAAAGATGTATATTGGATATAAGGGTGACTTATTGTACAACATTATTTCATAGTTTTAAGTTTTCTGTTCTGTCGGCAGACCCCATGACTACCTACCTACCTATGTTTTTTTTTTCGACATTTTCACAAAGTAGGTGTAGGTTGGGTGTATTTATACCTACTAGTAAAGCCTTAGACCTCGTGCTCTGTATTTACTGGGAAACAAAGTTCTAGAACATTATTTCAACAACATGTTTTTGTGTTGCGGGGACAGTTTTGCAACACCCGTTGCAATATTATTCTTGAAGGCGACAATGTTGCGCAGTTGTTTCTTAACTTTGTTTTCAATGAATACATGGTTTTACTCATCGGGGAAAACTAACGTAAAGTTATGTTTTGTTATGGTCATGCCGGATCAATCTCACCGGATGCAGCTGAATACCAGTATTTTTTACATGGAGCGACTGCCTATCTGACTTCCACAACCCAGTTACCTTAGATACTCCTTGGTAAGACTGGTTGACAGACTTAGGTACGGGCTGCTGACTACTAGTAACGACTGTCAAAGATCTACAAATGACAGTTGGGAGCACCGGTGAGGCGCGGAGGGGTATCGATATGTTATGGACGGTCACCTATCCACGGACTGACCTCGGCAAGCGTAGTTTTTCCCTTCGATGTTTTATGATAGTGAATAAACCGAAATGATTGACGGTGTATAGAGGTAGTTTGGACGCGCTTTGTCGCTGTCAGTACTGGAAATTTATTAATTGGCCATGCCAATTAGTGTGACGTAGTGTGTTATGGATTTGTGGTGACCTCTTTCAGATAATTGATTAATACACATTGTAACGTACTCTCGTCCAATTTGTTGATAACAATATTAGCTGAATCAAATTGATAACATACAAAAGCCCACGACTTTTTTAGCGTGAATGCGGCAACCCAAATGGATTATTAATTAACAGTATATGTAGAATATATTTTGCGTATCTGAGTTTGATTGTTAAAATAACCTGTATCGTGGATTCATCTTGATAGCTTTGTCTGTCACAGAATACTTATAGAGGGTGACAGGGGTATCGACGCGAAAACTGATACCATGGAAACAGTACAGGAATCTGAACCTCCCTACGTTGAAATTCTTCGCCGGTATTTTTTTTTTAATCAGCTGCTCCATACATTTTGACCGCGTAGGTATTGCACTTTTCTATGAAACAGCTGATTTCTTTTTTAATAACCGACGACAAATTTCAACGCAGGGGGGTTCAGATTCATGTACTGAATCCATGGTATCCGTTTTCGCGTCGATGTCCCTGCCACCTTGTATAAAGAGGATGCTAACAACATCCGATTATTATAGGTTTTTTTTTTTTTTTTTGATGTTTATACACTTGTATTACCATAAACTTATACAGCCTAGAATTCTGAACAACACAACAACCTTATTTTCTTCTCTGCATGTGGAATATTCTTCCCAGAATCAATCTCCTTTATACTTTTGTAAGGTATCAACACCTATTCATAAACATACCAATGTAATATTAATACTCCCACATATTATGTACTAGAATATTATGTAGTTTCGTGGTACAACGTCTGGGCGATGTAATTGGCGGGACTATCGCAGCGAGTGCTGGAAATAATTGGCTCTTTACAACTACCTGCGAGCTGTGGTACATTCAAATGGCCGTTTATTTTTTTTCATAAATGTCAACTTGGAGTGGCTTTCTTGGATTTTATTCAAATATGTCCTCTGCTTAGTTTAATAAGTGGGAAAGTAAACTGGTTTTGAAAGATAAGTGTTTAGGAAAACTAGGTTAAGGGCATGCGCTAAGGTAGCCCGCGAAACTCAAATTTTCTTTAGTTTTTTACATTTTGCAGGCCATTGTGAGGTTTTATGTTGATTAAAATATGATTCGCGACCGTAACCAATACGGCTTTACATAATTATAATCATTACAATCAGCAATACAACTGCATAAGTAAGCACAATCGCCAAATGTCATAATTTCATGAAATAGTCATTCAATACGATTATATGAACATAGACTATTTTATTGATCATTTTTATGATTATAATTCTATAAACAAACATTTGATACGGCCGCAAATCATATTTAGATCAACATACAATATTATACTGACGTGCAAATTGCAAAAAACGTAAGAAAGTTTGAATTTCGCGGGCTACCTTGACGCTTTCGCCTTAAGGAAACTTAAAAAAAAAAGCAAAATTACCATACAAAGTTTTATAAAACGTAGGTACATACATACCATAATATAGGTAACGCCTTCTCATGGGGTAGGCAGAAACTACGGAACGCCATCTGCTGCGATCCTTACATTCTTCTTTTGTTTCGATATACTTACATTGAAATTTACTAAAACACATTCATTAAAACTAAAGCACCGTATGTAATGAAGTAGCAACACACGAGTGTCCAAATTAAATCAGTAAAAGGTTTATGACCAATAAACGAATACTTAGCCCAGTGATTCTCAAACTAACGGATAATCTTTAACTAAAAGGTATAAACAGGAATAAAACAAAAGAAAAGTATTGGTAATAAACGAAAAGGATTAAATTAGAGTAAACAAAATTAAAACCAAAAGTAACATAAGGAGTAAATCAAATAAAAATAACAAGGAAACACCAAAATTATAAATATACAAAAAATATTAGTAAGGGTTTAGAAAAAGGAATTGGCGGAAGTAAAATCACTAAAAGAAAAACGAAAACAGGTTGGTGAAGAGAGTAGGTATATCTTAACACAGACCCCTCTAGGAAAACAGTAGTCTACGGTTACGGCGAAGAAGCCAAAAAAACAACAACTTTATCTTGTTTCCTTCGGAAATATTGAAAAATATTGTTGCCAATATTTGAAATAATTTACTACATTGTGGCTTGTCCAGATCCTAAGTAATATTATAAATGCGAACGTGAGTTTGTTTGTTTATTACGCTTTCACGCTAAAACGGCTGAACGGATTTAGATGAAATTTGGCACATGGGTAGACCACGATCTGGGATAGGACATAGGATACTTTAATCCGAGTAGTACGTTCCCGTGTGGTGTTTTCCGACATCCACGCGGGCGAAGCCGCGGGCAAAAGCTAGTTTATATTCAAAATAAACAAATTTACCAGAAAATTTTAAAAAGGGAACAGTATTTGTATGAATGTAAAGGTAACCAGAGATGTTAGCACAACAGCCTGGTCTGATACGACCGATGCCTGCCGGGGTCGCGGGAAAGTCTGAAAGGGATACCGTGGCCCCTGGCAACATGCAGGGAACACTGAAAGGGATACCGTGGCCCCTGGCAACGTGCAGGGAACACTGAAGTAACACGGGTGGGTTTTAGTCAGGAAGGGTCTGACACGCCCTCCCGCTCCGCCCAGAGAAAGGCCGGGAGAAGTTATGTGATAATTTCCCAACAAAAAAAAAAGGTTACCAGAACCAGAAAAAGAACAACCCTCGAATAAGAACCCGAGAAAAAATACTAAAACCTTGAGCACCTGTATTAGATAAAGCTATTGTTGATTGATAATAAAGCAACAATATTGGTTTGATAGCCTTTCCTTTATCGTCTCTGTGGCCATAAATGTGATTATGTCGGCCACAGCGGCGGATCTGCGGCGGTTGATGTCTATAACTAGACTCGATTAAGACCAAGATAATCTAATACAAGATGTAGGCTGAGATTTTGTGAGCTTAAAAATAGTGATTTTATGCTAGAGATGTACTGAATTCTGGTATGAAAATAATAAGAGAAAACCAGAACAGAACAAACAGTACTATATTTTTCGAAATAGATTGTTCCATTTTTAGGGTTCCGTACCTCAAAAGGAAAAAACGGAACCCTCGAAAGGACAAAAAGGATCACTTGGTTGTCCGTCTGCCCGTCCGTCTGTCTGTCTGTCAGTCTGTCAAGACCCTTTTTCTCAGCAACGCGTGGAGGTATCAAGTTGAAATTAATATCAATTACGTAGGTTTACTGGTCCCTTGGAGCTCTAAAAAATCAAGTTATGAAGCTTGATTTTTTGAGTCAACGCAATAAAAAATACGGCCATGTAAACGATATATTTTGATACTCGCAAAATAATCAAAACCTTTAGGGTACTTCCCATTGACCTAGAATCATGAAAGGCAAGAAACATGGTCTTACAGTACTAGTAAAAGATAAGGTCCGAAAATTGTTAATATGTAGTTATATCACAATAATATTCGAAATAATCGAAACATTTTCATTATTCTTGCTATTTTTTATTGACATGACATCATTATTACTGATCGCTATTTTAATATAAATTATTGTTTTAAATGAATAGAATTGTATTTAATTTTATGAATTGCATTGTAATGTAAATTTAAATTATTTATATTAGTATTTTTTATGTTATTGCTAATACCTAAATGTGTACGCATGCTATAAGTATAACCAAGATGTAAAATCTGAATATTTGCACGGCTGAAATGCCGAATATACTCGTAATGAAACCCATAGATCTTAAGAACTTATGTTAGCTACCTAATATATTATTTGCGATTACAAACTTACATTTGCAGTTGAAGAATTGACCATGAAGTATATCGATGTAAGGGAGAACAAATGTTTCACCTATAAGTTTGTTTTGGGATTAATTCATCCCAAATTCCCAACTACGGAACCCTTCATTGTGCGTGGTCCGAAAAGCACTTGGGCGATTTTTTCTTATTCTAGCTTCCCCAACTGAACTAGTGGGAGATACCATATTCCAAGACCAAGACACAGAACACGGAATTCGTCCGGTAGTGCCTAGAGGCGGCATTAATTAAATTCGTCGAGCCGAAGATGCGTTGAGCGCACAACTTCTGTCACGATACTCACGACCGACATTCAAAGCCGCCAGTTTCTAAACATCACTTGTGTCGTGCCGTGGTGACACGAACGGTGGGAATCGAACCCAGGACCTGATGCTCAGCAGTAGCATTTGCCACCACTAGATTAAGGAGCCAGTCAAAACTAAATACGTCAGCCCTTGTTAGTCTCTCTCTGCTCTTTTGTCAATCTGTTCGTGACATACTCGTACAGCTAAATTTGTAACACGATGATCAAATAAAAATGACGACAAAGAGGGTTGAGGCCTCCGCTTGAATTAACTTGATTTTCCTTCCGACCCGACAATTTGTACAACATAGTAAAAGCTGATCTGTGTTGATATAATTTTATTTGTTAAGAAAATAGTGTTGCTACTAAATAAATATGTTTTCATTTGGTAGTTTTGATAAAATTGTTTATCTGTTTGATCGCCAAACTAAGCTAAGGTAGGTACTGAAAATAATCAATCTCTTCCGATCTGATATCGATAAATAATAATAATACTAGCCTGTTACTGTCCCACTGCAGGGCAAAGGCCCCTTCTCATACAGAGAAGGCACGAGCATTGATCACCACGCTTGCTTAGGACGGGTTGGCGATTACAGACTTATAATTATTTATTTATTATATATTTTGACTTATAATTATTTATTTATTATATATTTTGACTTATAATTATTTATTTATTATATATTTTGACTTATAATTATTTATATATTTTCTAGCAGAATGATAACGCTTATTATAATTTAAGTGAATTTGACCATGTTTTATAAATTTATTATTTTTAAAGATCTATTATCATTACTCGGAGTGACATTACCTATGCATTATTTTATTAATATTTGCATGCCATTGTTTACGGCACAGGTGATGATCTGTTTTTATCTCTACTTTTATCATCTCTTGCATGCTGACAATTTGTGTTATTGTACTCATGTTTGAGCAAACAAAAGATAATCTTATCTTAACTTTATTTTATTTGTTCACCAACTAATAACTAATAACTCCAGGTTTCCACACGATGTTTTTCCTTCACCGATGAAAATGTAATTACTATATATTTTTTTTTTTTTTTTAAACATTGCCCCACACTAAGAATTTCTCCTTGTATCGTGGGTTCGTTTACAAACATAGAAACTCACATACACTAACACCCAGACCCGAAACAACTACTTGCAGATCATACAAATATTTGTTCCGTGCGGGGATCGAACCCGCGACACGTTGCGCAGCAGTCGATTGCTCAGCCACTGCGCCAACCGTGTCGTCATGTTCAAATGTACGTGTTTTATGTCTAAGACAAACTGAAAATACATATGAATTGGAAAAGTGTTATTGGCCAGTACTTACCTGGATTTGAACCGTCGTGCGTGAAAGGGAGGCCCTAACCACTGGCCATCACGACATTTTTCCACCTAACCCACAGGGTAATCGATATGTCAGCGCTAAATTCAAAAATATCGAAATATCCCACGAGCATTTTTTTCAAACGAGCATTTTGTTTGATCACGTTCGATGTATCAGATCAAACTCTTTTCCATTATGACACTGACCTTTCATCAAGTAAACACGATCCCTAATAATTGCTTCCGCGGTTTGAGTGAGTTTGCACATTTTTCCCAGTGGTTTTCATCGATTAATTTTAATTTTAAGTGCTCTCTTCTCCTAATTTAATTAACTCTTTAGTATCGGAAACAATATAAATATATAGGAGCTTGTGGCTAAGTAACAACAGCCGCACTGGTCGATCCATCAGGTTAAGCTACGCTTGCCGGGGTTGGTCAGTGGATGGGTGACCATCTTTACATACTGAGAATCCTCCGTGCCTCGGAAAGCACGTTAAGCCGTTGGTCCCGGCTGTCATTCGTGGATCTTTGACAGTCGTTACGAGTCGTCAGAAGCCCGAAAGTCTGACACCAGTCTTACCAAGGGGTATCGTATTACCCAGTTACTGGGTTGTGGAGGTCAGATAGGCAGTCGCTTCATGTAAAATACTGGTATTCAGCTGCATCCGGTTAGACTGGAAGCCGACCCCAACATAGTTGGGAAAAGGCTAGGCAGATTGATAGTATCGGAAACAATATATACTTAGGTACATAAGAAATTTTCTGAGTTTTCTTTTCTGCTCTCAATTTAACTGAAAGTAATTAAATACGTTTTTGAATGGCAGAAGAGTTATTAATTTGTTAGTTATAGAGCCGTTTGCTTCTGCCTCGTGATTTGATACCTTGTTTATAATTACGATTGCTTTCGTGATCTTATTCAGAGACATTTAATATCAATTAGAAGAGCCAATTTGAAGTTGTTAATTAACAGTTTGTTTAATTGTATTAATATTGATGTCTCCACTAAATAAGTTAATTAAGTTTATGTTATAATTGGCTTACTGTGGTGATAAATCGGCATATTTTTTCAAACGTCGAAGCCTGTTAGTCGTTAACGTTATGGTGTGTCCAAACATTGAGTGGCAAGATGGCGGCAGCAACACGTAGCGTTTGTAGGACATATTTCTGCCGGTTTCTAGTTAATACCAAACCGACGAATGTTTGCGCGACAGTACTGCGCGGCACATCCGAGACACGCCGCGTACTTCAATTGGCAATATCAATCTGTCTAGCCTTTAATACGTCCAGACACAATTAGTGACGAATGTTTCCTAAAAAATGTTTGTGCGCGGCAGGTAGATAGAAGCTTTCGCACGCGACAGTCGTCCAAACACAGCGCGGCAGGCAGCGCGCGGCAGCCGCGCACGAAGAAATATAAATCTTACTCATATCTATGGACGGACAGTCCTCTGTGCAGGGCGTGCATGGAGACTGAGGAAACCGTCGCGCACGTGCTCTTTGAATGCACAGGCGTCACCCAGAGTAGAACAGAAACCCTCGGGTCACCCAGATCCTTCACAGAAGTTCTAAACAAACCAGGAGCATTAATTAGCTTCTGGAGGGAGGTGGGCTGGTTGGAATAACCATCAAACGGCCGCCATGGCCCACGCACAATGGTCCACCTGACGGACTAAGTGCGGAAACCAACCCTATAACATAGAACATAGAACTCATATCTATGATTTGGACACACCTGTATACACAGTAAATGGAAAAGCTCAGCCCCTAACACAAAACTAAATAATCCTAACGTCGAGTGGTCCACGAGACAACATCTCCTGAGGATGCCTCGTGGAGTGAAACACGTGTCGACTACCTATTATTAGTAACTAGCTTTTGTTCGTGGATTCGCCCGGGTGGATGACGGAAAATATTCCATGGGAACGTACTTCCGGGATTAAAATTAAGGTAAACAATTTATTAATTCCGCTTACATCGTTGTTTTCATATAACTCTATTGGTTTACGTGGCACACGCCAGTAAAGCTCCTAGTTGGCATGATTTTTTCCGACATCTTCAACAATCATCGTCATATTTCAGACAATTTACACAAAAACTTAAGTAATTTTACACTGAAAATCCGTTCGGTAGTTTTAAGTTTATCACGTTCAGTCAGACAGATGCGGTGGGGGTGGGGGGACTTGTTTTTACCCGACTACGGCTAAGCAAAAAGGAGGGTTATGATTTTGACCGGTATGTATGTATGTTCATCTGTTACCTCATAACTTCTAAACTACTGATCATAATTTGACAAATCAGTTATCATTTGATCGTCCGCTGGTTATAAGCTATGTGACGTCACAATAAATTTAATATCGGGCCCTCTAGAGGACATAAACTCATGATCTAAAAAAATAACTCTTTTTAATTATGCCATGTTAGATATCAAATGAAAGGGCTTGACGAGCCCATCACAAATATGTATACATATCATATTATCTAAGACAATAAATATGTTGAAATTGTTAAAAACACCACAGCTTTACCTTGACCATTTTTGTACCTGTCTTGATTTCTGTCTGAAATATTTTCTTGTTTTATACTTTTTAGAGCGTGATTTTTCAGTAGTCGTTTTTGTTTTTGAACTTACTTTTATATAAGTAGTGATCGGTTTGGGTTGCATGTTGCGTTATATTTATCGCACCTTATGCATGTGTATTTTTTTTGCGGATGGTACTGCGTTCTGCATTCAAGACAGAATCTAGTTTTTTTCGGAATAAAAAGCAAACGCGGTCACGAGGTCATTAGCGATCTTTCCATACTAACATATTCCTCTGTTTTCGGTCTTTTTAATGATAGTAGTTCAAATATTTGTTTACGATATAATGTATAACTATCACTTTTTGGCGTATAATATAAAAAAACGACCACGTGATCGCGTTAAATATTGATATGACATAATATTGTGTAATTCATCGTCATGGATTTCCGCAGAGTAACGCCAGATTCCATAACTAAAATAATAATCATCAGTAAAACGACCAAAACACAGAATTACATGAGCCTGTTAATAAAACTCATTAAAACCTAATGTAACATGAAAACAAATGAAACTAAGTAGTATGATTGGTCTCGTCAAAACAACAGCACTGGTAACGTGATCATAGATTAATTTATAAAAGTACAGTCACTACCACAAACATTCCAGTACAGTTTCTAAAAAAGTGTAAAAATATATAAAGACGAAGTAGGAAAAGAAATGCAAGGGAAAAAAACCGGCCATGTGCGTATCGGACCACACATAATGTAGGGGTCCGTAGGTGGGATGAATTTATCCGAAAAACAAACTTAACATTGTAGTTGAAAAACATGTAGGTATTGGACAACATGTTTTTCAACGTACGCACAATATTGAGAGATTTGCCATGTTATTTTAAAACCATAGACTTCTTATAGGTTTTCCTGTAATCTATTAGTATACCTATAACTATTTATTGTGTTTTTTTCAAAATTTTTGACTCATTAGGGTCATTACCTATTTGATATGCCACAAATAGCAAAACTATTTTTTTCTAGTTTGCCCCCAAAAGTGACCCCTATATTCAAAATTCATTTACTTTAGGCGTCCGTGTTTGGGTCACAGAAATACCTATGTGTACTGTAACGTAACGTTTTCCTCCGTGGAGGGAAACGAGAGTCACAAATTAAATTATAATAAAAAGGTATTAGAATTAAAAGTTAAAATTAGCAAAAGTAAAGATAAGTTTAGGACACAGGACAGGCTCGGGTTAGGCAGGAATAGGCAGGCAGTGGAACAGGTGGGCAGGCAGACAGGCAGGCCGCAGGCAGCGTGGAGGAGGTTGGGCTGAGGATTATCCACCCTTGAGATACACTCCAGCCTGTGGAATAGAGAGGTTGTGAGGGTTTGTAGATCTCGGAGGCGCTTTGAGGCGCCTCACCTAGCGGGAGGACCGCGCTAGCGTCACAGGTGACGGCGGAGGTCTCTCTTGGAGAGTAACGTCGTCTAGCGTCGGAGGCCTTTGTGTGCGTGTACTCGCGGCGCCTCACGCCGCGTGATTAGAGTTCTTTTGAAGTGAGAACCTTCTACAGGGCTAGGCAGGAGTGCCGAGCGAATTAAACACAGGTATTACACAGTATTAGAATGTTTATTGTTATAATACACTCAGGGTCGATAGTTCAAGTTACACAGCATGATTAGAACACCCGCGTACGCTAGTTATGCTAGTTACATGAGACTAATATTCGAGTAGCTAACTGTTCGACAAATCAGACTTAAGGGCAGAAAAACAGCGACTGTCTCAAGTTAAAAATACGACTCTCCGAGGGCTAAGACAAGACTCGACTCCCCAAAATATGAAGACCGTTTTTATCGTTCTGTGTCATATTTTAAACGTTTTAAAAATATATTCAACTTATTTCTTAATTTAGATATGACCAGAACTAATAAAAACGGCTTACAGAACTGATTGCGAAGGTTCAGTGTGTACACCCACTTTATGAGAGAAGGTAGAGTGTACTTATCTATGGTGTGTTCTGTCTATGTTTTAGAAAAGTAAATTACGACAGATGACAGTTTAAGATGAAAACGTCAGAATATAAATATTCTAAAGTTTTTTACAAAAGGGAAAGATAATAGTATAAAATCGATTTGGATGCTAATACAAGAGATAATTAAAAGTATGCTTTACAGAGGTAAACAGTGCTACAGAATATAAAAGTGAGTTAAGTACATGTGTCATAGAATATCAATAGGTAAATAAATCAAAAGGTGGTTTGTTTAATATAATAACATAATGAAAGAGTAACGTGTTTCTACGTAAAAAAACTAAAGGATGTGGTTCCAAATAATGGAATACCACAGTACCAAATTCCAAATCGACCATTAGATTCGTAGTAAATTGGCTGAGACAGACGGACAGACAGCCAGCCAGCCAGACAGACACACGAGTGATCCTGTAAGGGCTCCATTTTTTCATTCGGACGTACGGAACCCTGAAAAAGAGATAACCAATGTGTTCCTATATAATTGTTCATGAAACATTACAACTTCGTCTCTGAATTCGCAATGCACCTGCCATGCCTTTAGTATTGCAGAAGTCCATTGGCATTACGCTACCGTCCAATAATGAAAAAAATAGTACAAAATTGGATACATTTTGTCAGTTTTTATGCAGCATGTTAGAGTAACCGACTCTGAAACGAGAATGATAACCACCGTCTGGCACCAGACGAAGCTAAGCGCCCTCTGTGTCAGTTTTTTTGTGTACTAACGACCGCTGAAATATCGTGTATCGTTTCATAAAGCCTGTAAAAAACAAATGTTGTTACTATTGCTGATTTTTTTGTAGATAGAATTTAGTTTTAAATGAATGTGGTTACCCAACATAAGCTTGGAATCTGTTTTCGAACGCAGAGTTTTTGTACATTGTTTTTAAAATTATCATTCAAAACTGAGCTGGCGTAGCTGGCGTAGCATAGCATTCATATTTTGTTCCACTCAAATCTTGCTTGAAATAATGTATAGACTGTGTAAGCGCATTCAAGGACCCTAAACGAGATACAATAGAAGTTTGATTGTTTTAACACCTATGAGCGTTTACTGCCCCTCAAAGCACAGTAAATGTAATAATACTACTATAGTACTTTAGTGTCTGGGCGACCGAGCTCTGCTCGGGTGAAAATACAGAAAAATAATTTTATAGTACTTTAGTGTCTGGGCGACAAATAGAGAAAATAATTTTATAGTACTTTAGTGTCTGGGCGACCGAGCTCTGCTCGGGTGAAAATAGAGAAAAATAATTTTCCCAGATATGAGACCTAGCTAGATCGATTTTTCGCCCCCGTAAGCCCCTTTGCTGCAACTTTCATCGAAATCGTTAGAGCCGTTTTCAAGAACAAATAAATATACAAATATTGCTCATTTATTAAGTAGGTATACCTAGGATTATACTACGCTCAAAGTGTTAAATGCCAGAAGTGAAAACTTAGGTGTAGTGAGCTTCACGTCAAGCTCACTCCACCTATGATTTCACAGTGAGATTTTTACAGAATTGCGCTACTGGTAACCATGACGATAATGTGTTCCGGAAAACTAAAATATATTGAACTAGATAAAACTCAAACGCCAGTAGATACCAAATTATCGGAAGCTGACTGTACCCTTTGATATCGCTCTGATTCGGTTTTATCCCGTTTTGCTATTGGATTTGACGTTAATTCGATTATGTAATATCAGAATATTGCGGTACGAAATTGACAATATCGATATACAACAGCGATTACTTCCGCTCCAGCTATCGATATCAAATTGAAGGAGACAAAAAAATTAAAAGTCGGGAGAGTTATCTATGGGGTTTTCGCATTTCCTATTCCTAAAGTTGAATGCATTGACTCAAGGAACTGTTTTAAATATACGTATATGTACAAATGAAGTAGATAATTGGCCAAAGAATCAGCGTTGCCATACAACGTGGCAATGCTGCCAGCCTTTGGGGCACTTTTCCTGTTGAAAGCGATGCGGACAAATTTGTGGATGCCATAAGAATATTTTCCTCCTTTTTTGTACACTTGTACATATTATTATTATTATTAGAAGTTTGTAAGTTTTTAAATTATGTAAATATTAACTTGAAAAAAAGTAAATTTCATTTAGAGTTATGGTGAAAACGCTTACGCTACAGCACTCATAAAATCACAAAAACAAATCAACAAGGGCGAAAATGTTTTTCTTTTCTATAGACAACAAATTTTGTAATTCAATACGAATTCAAAAAATAATTCATCAATAATTGGATTTAAAAAAGGAAAGGTCGCTCAAAAAAAAATGTATTTTTTTTGTCCTATTTGGGAATTAAAGTAGGTACGAGTATCTTCGAGAGATTTACCTAGATTACTTTAAACAAGTTTACCTCTAGAGCTAGTACGTCGGCGTCGCTCGTCATATTTCTTAGTTCGCAGATTGCTTTAAACCAAGTTTAGACATCGTCGCTGTGAGACAGTTTTGTAGTCGCTGTTGTATAGATGTTTACGTAATGTGTAGTACCTATCATTTTAGTTTCGAGCCATGAACTTTAGAATACTGAACTGAGCTTGCAGCGAAATATTAGAATACCAAATTGCAACCTTCACTTTGCATTATAATTAATGTCATGTTTGTGCGTCTTTTAGAGGCACATAAACAGCAAAGGTGGTTGAGAAGCTTCCAGAAATGACAATACAACAGACCTATTCTTACTTGCACCACAATCACTAATTTTAGGTAATCGTCGTTCTATTTCTTTCAATCGTTTGAAGATGATAAAGACAGAGTGATGTTTTAAAATATCGTTAGCGCTATACGCACTTATAGATTTGTGGTGCAACTGGACCTTAATGTACAAAATAATTTGATTTTAAAGCGACATGTCAAGAAAAAAACAACACTAAAATTGTTGGCCGTTCATAGTTTCTAGTGTGAGCATGGAAAAGTAGCCTGTCTCACTACCATAGACATAGATAATGGACTGAGCGTTCCGTATTCAGTTGTGCAGAGAATACAGACCGAAAAGTACGAGAGACACGAACCGAATTCGCAGACAGTAGCCAATTGTCTCTTTAGTAATGATATAGAGTGCCGGGGTCGCGGGAAAGTCCGAAAGGGATACCGTGGCTCCTGGCAACGTACAGGCAACTGAAGGAACACGGGTGGGTTTTAGTCAGTAAGAGTCTGACACGCTCCCCCTCTGGCCAGAGCGGGAGAAGTTATTTGATTATTACCCAAACAAAAAAAAAACAAAAAGTAATGATATAGAAAAAAATAAAGTTAGTAGTAGTAGAACTACTACAGGTATTGGCCGCACAGTCGCTTTATCTCTTTCTAAAGAGTGGTCACGTGAGGCTAACGCTTAGTCCAATTCTCTATGTCTATGCTCGCTACCAACCATGCTGGCTGGCTAATGTTTTAACCACCGCATATGTTATTTCTCATGTACCTAGCTAGTGCTTGAAACTAGAGAAAGTCTCTCCCTACCCAAGGAAAAAGAGTAATGATGTATGTTAATCAAACTTTGCCGACTCTGAAACCCTTGTGTTTATTCAAACTTATCCAAACACTAGCTCACTCGTTGATATAAAATTGTTCGCTAACGAACTTCGCTTTCGCGAACTGATTATCTTCAGCAAAAGAATCCTTTTAAGTTTTCTCGTTCTTCATAAACTTGTGGAGAGGTTTTTTTCTTTCGTGTTCGTGATAATTAGTTGATTTGGGGGCGTCCATAAATTATGTGAGGTGTTTTTTTTTAATTTTCTGTCCCTCCCTCCCCCCCTGGTGAGATGTCGTGAGATTTTATTCAACCCCCTCCCCCATCCCCCAATCTCACATGAGATTTTTCAAAATGTGGGTTTCTTACGTAAACGCGTTGGATTGTTATTGTAATAAGAAAAAAAAAATTTGCTTCGTGATTTACGACTAGTTAAGACAACTTTCGAACGAATTAGTGAATGATCTTAATCGTATTACGATAACGCTTAAGATTAAATCTTAAGCATGTACAATCTGGATTAAATGGACCAAAATAGTTTTTTTTTTTTTTTTTTTTTTGTCAGAACAAAAATTGCGTGATATTTGCCGAGACCCCCCTCTCTCCAACGTAAGATTAGATGAGATTTGACTCGACCCCCTCCCCCCCTTAAACATCTCACGTATTTTATGAACGCCCCCTTTACTCAAGATATTATTATTATGTAGATCTTAAATTGGAGGAGGATTGACAAGTACCCATTTTGCTGATTGGCCGTGGGTGGACCATTCTGTTTGAAGGATCTACTCATGCGTCAGAATTTTTGTGACAGATCCATCTTTTCGTTTAAACCTTTTTGTATTTTTTTTTACGTTTATTTTTAACAATGTATCTTTTGTTATCAGAAAGTCATGGTGAGAGTCAAACTCTTAACAGTTTCGCGAGTGCCTTAAGTTTTTTAACCTCATATAGAAATGAAAGTGGCACAGATACTTATGTTATATATAAGGCGAATAATAATAATACCTGATAACGTACAAAAATCAAGCTTTCACTCAAGGCCTGTATCGTCTAGGCCTGTGAATTTTTCAACATGGATTAGACCACCTTTCACAACCACCTTTGACCTCACGAGAAATGCCAGAGACAAAGCCTAAGATATAATCTATCTTCTTCTTCTATATAATAAAAATGAATCGCTAAATGTGTTGCTAAGCGCAAAACTCGAGAACGGCTGGAGCAATTTCGCTAATTCTTTTTTTGTTGTGTTTGATGTAAGGAGAAGGTTCTTACGAAAAAAAAATGAAAATTGCGAAGAAAATTGGAAAATTTCAGAAAACTTAACGGCTATTTTCACTTCGCGCGTTGGACAGTTAGCGCGTTTGATGAACATGAGTAATAGGTTCGTAGATATGTAGGTAGGTAGGTAGGTAGGCAGGCAGGCAGGGTAGGGTAGGTAGGTAGGGTAGGTAGGTAGGTAGGTAGGTAGGCAGGTAGATAGGTAGGCAGGTAGGGTAGGTAGGTAGGTTAAGTGGGTAGGGTAGGGTAGGGTAGGTAGGGTAAGTAGGTAGGGTAGGTAGGTAGGTAAGCAGTAATAATAATAATAATATAATAAATAATAATAATAATAATAAATTTATAATGGCAACACCAACGTGTCAAAACGTCTTGAAACTTTATTTTTCTGATTTTTCATCATATTTAATAGTATTCATTTTTGACGCAGTTTTATTGTTTTTATATATTAAAAACAATCCGAAAACAAACCTGAAACCCCATTTATTCCAAAAAAGAGCAAAATACACCAATAGACATAAATCAAAAACTGCCGAACAGGAGGTGACATCAGCTGTCATGTCACCTCGGAAAACACCTAAGGAAAACACCAAAGAAAATAATGAAATAATGAGATGTTGACACGATCAGCCGCACGTAGAGCACGCCCACCACCTCCGGACTCGTCGCTCAGCTCCGCCTCGCCGCTACCGGTACCCAGCCCCACTGTGAGCGCTGTGACGACACCGGCCGCGGTAGTTGCGTCGAGCTCGAGCGACGAGTATTTCTCTCCGCCCACGACGCCACCACCTGCTCGTCGTCGGGGAGGACGCCGGCCGCCGGACGGTTTAGGACCTCGAGGCCCACCGGCCTCTGATAGGGTCCCAGCTCCCGACGGAAGTGTGCAGCGCATGAGATGGACACGCTCCATCAATGAAAACGTCATGCGCTCATACTACGGGGCTACAGAGGGGGGAAACAACCTGACCGCGTACCGTGTTCGGATGCTCTCTCTTTTTCAGGTGCTTGAGCCAACTGTTAACGTTTCGGCACAACGACTGTCGGATCAGGTGCGGGTCATCCAGCGTAATCATATGTTGGATGACACTGTACTTGATCGCCTGCGAAATGGAATGCAGAGTAGCCATGTCATCGCTCCCCCGCCGCAGAGTGATATAGTGCCACCACAAGACACAACATATCAAGCTGACGAGAGGAATGATGACAGGGCTACAAACGTAAGTACCCAATGCAATGAGGAATTGAGGAGTGCTTTGGAGGGTGCGATTCGGGAATATCGAACCATGTCGCCCGAACTTAGACCACGCTTACCTCGTTTGCCCATGCATAACAAAAACAGGGCGCTGGTGGCGGTTCTGGATTCGCAGCTATCAAACTATATTGATAACTGCGAAGACCTCACCGATACACATTCGATTCTGTACTGCGCGGCTGTAGCGGCATGTCGTGTAGCTCACGTCAAATTTGCAAATGACTCCAGAGCTACACGACCGAAACCAGCCGTACCAGCTTGGCAGTGCAGGATTGAGCGCCGTATTGGTGGGGCCAGAGCCCTCATCGGCAAACTAATCTGCTTCAGGGAAGGCAATACTCGCCCTAGAGTGATGCGCTTTGTGAGGCGGGCGTTTTTAGGGACTGATATCAGCCCCCAGGACTATATGGCCCGTGTCACAGAGCGCATCGACTTCCTGAAGCAGAAAGTGTATGCATGGGCGAACCGTATTCGTAGGTATAAGCGGCGAGTGGAACGATACACTCAGAATCGCACCTTCCAGAGTGATGAAAGGTGGGTTTATAGGGCTTGGGAGCGACCTTACCAAGGTGTGGCTGACACGCGTCTGCCGGATGATGTTGCCATGTGCTCTTTCTGGCGCAGCATCTGGTCGGTGCCTGTCAGTCACACCGAAGGTGATTGGACTCGGGAAGTCGAGCGAGCCTGCGATCCAATACCAGAAATGGGGCCTATAACCATCTGCCCCCAAGATGTAGCACGTGCAGTCCGTCCGTTGCCGAACTGGAAATCCCCAGGGCCGGACGGGCTGCACAACTTCTGGATTAAATGGTTCACAAGATCGCACGCTCGCTTGGCGGCTCAGTACCAGACTGCTTTGGAGTCTGGTTCGCTACCACAGTTTCTAACGACAGGAGTTACCCACCTGCTCCATAAATCAGGTAGCACTGCGGAACCCAAAAATTATAGGCCGATCACGTGTTTACCGACGGTCTATAAAGTTCTTACATCCATTTTGAGAGCTAAAATTAACAAACATATAGACACCAACGTCATCATGTCTGCCTCTCAAAATGGATGTAGGAAGGGATCCCGCGGTACTAAGGAGCTACTCCTCATTGATATGGCCATTAGCCAGCAGGTTCGCCGTTCCCGAAAGGATCTGTCGACATGCTGGATAGATTATAAGAAGGCCTATGACTCGGTGCCACATACATGACTCATGAGGGTGCTGGAGTTGTATAAAGTAGATGCAACTCTGCGCACCTTCCTGATGTCATGTATGGGGCAGTGGAGGACGGTCCTTCGCTATCCAGGATGTCAAAATATCCAGAGGAGTAGCGAGCCGATAAGGATCGAGCGAGGCATATTTCAGGGCGATAGTTTGAGTCCGCTCTGGTTCTGTTTAGCCCTGAATCCTCTAAGCACACTGCTGGAGGATTCAGGTCTAGGCTATCGGCTGAGGAGAGGTGGTCAGGTTATATCTCACCTCCTCTACATGGATGACCTTAAACTCTTTGCCCCCAACAATTTGCAACTGATGGAGCTACTGAAAGTAACTGAAACTTTCAGTAGCGCCATCAGGATGGAATTTGGTGTGGACAAATGTGCGGTCATGCATGTAAAGCGAGGGGAGATTGTGGAATCCGTGGGAACGGAACTCTCGGATTCCATAAATCTTAGAGCCCTCTCCGCATCCGAAACCTATAAATATTTGGGTATGTCGGAAGCGTTAGGCATCAATGTTACTGACATGAAGCAATCATTGAAGGAGCGCTTCTTTGGCCGCCTGAAGAAAGTATTCAATAGTTTTCTATCAGGCGGAAATAAGGTGCGCGCCTTCAATGGTTGGGTCATGCCGGTTTTGATGTACTCTTTCGGCATACTCAAATGGACTCAGACCGAACTCGACGCCTTGGATAGGAGGGTCCGTACGCTGCTGACTGCATATCGAATGCACCACCCACGGTCATCGGTAATGAGACTGTATATCCCGCGAAAGTGTGGAGGTCGAGGTTTTTTAAACGCTAAGACCCTCCACAATCGCGAGATATGCAGTCTCAGGGAATATTTCCTGGAAGCCGACGTGGGGATGCATCGAGATGTGGTCGCGGTGGACAAGAACCTCACCCCGCTCTCCATGGCTAAAGAGAACTGGCGCAAGCCCGTAGTGCTTGACACTAACGATCGCAAGGAGGTATGGCAAAGTAAGGAGCTTCACGGACGCTTTTTCGGGGCCCTACATGGACCCGATGTAGATTTTCTAGCGTCCGTAGCCTGGCTGCGTTTTGGTGACCTCTTTGGGGAAACCGAAGGTTTTGTCTGTGCAATTATGGACGAAGTTATCATGACGAACAACTACCGTAGATTTATTGTGAAAGACGGCACGGTTGACATCTGTCGGGCATGCCACTGTCCGGGAGAATCAATTCGACACATTATCTCCGGCTGTTCTCGTCTAGCTAACGAAGAGTACTTGCATAGACACAACCTTGTAGCCAGGATTATCCATCAGCAACTTGCTCTGAAATACAATCTTGTGGAATCGGAAGTGCCGTACTACAGGTATGTGCCCGACCCAGTTCTCGAAAATGGAAATATCACATTGTACTGGGATCGATCCATCATCACTGACAGGACTATTTTTGCCAATAAACCTGATATAGTGGTGGTGGATCGAGTAGAGCGGCGCACAATGATAATTGACATAACGGTCCCGCATGACGGGAACCTCGTGAAAGCTGAGAAAGATAAACAAATCAAGTATCTTGACTTGACTCACGAGGTTGTCGACATGTGGGATGTGGACTCAGCGATCATTGTGCCGATAGTCGTATCAGCCAATGGCTTAGTTGCCAAGAGCCTCGACCAACACCTAAGGAGGCTCTCGTTGGGCAGCTGGATCAAGGGCTTGATTCAGAAAGCGGTACTTCTGGACACGGCTCGCATTGTCAGGAGGTTCCTCTCTCTGGAGCCCTGACCGCCTGTAGCTTGGACCTTGTTCCCGATACCGGTGGGCTACTATTTTTTATATTTTTAAATGTTTTAATATTTTTTACATTGTAATATTTAAAAATGTAATTTGTAAGTATTTAAATGAAATAAAGGAGATAATAATAATAATAAATTTTATTCAAGTATAAAGTAAAATTATGATTTAGATTAATTACAATCGAGGAAAATTAAATTCTAACTGTAATGTAGACCTGCCTGATCTAGGTTTATGAAAAACCTGTGTTTCAGGCCATCAATTTACATCAAACATTTAAAAAGAAGACAACAATAGGTTTTTTAATAAGCTAAATTAAAAAGAAGACATGATATTTTCAATGACTTAAAGAGTAAATATTAATTTGGGTATATTATTTTAAAACTAGATTATTTAAGATATATTATGTTTAAATAAATTAACAAATAATATTAAACTAGATAAAGTGGACACTGTTATTAATTAGGTAAAGGAAGAGACTTAATATACAATAGATAAATAGACCTATTATTTTAAAATTTCTAGTAGTTTTTCCGTGTCTGCGTAATTGAGTTTTGACAAATATTCCTGTACTAATAAGTTACACCTATTATAACTTAAACTATAAATCTTTAGCACTCTGTTAAACTGGTTGTACAAGTAGGGCCCTAAAAATAAATAAAAACGATTAGCAAAAGCATGTTTAGTCTGAGAGTTAGCACAAACCAAATCTTTTCTTCTCTTATCTGAAGATACTGGGTTAAAATAGAGTTCAGTGTGTTGGAATAAAACTACATTCAAAACAAATAATTGACGTACTGTTAGCACCTTACATGCCATATAAAGCTGGTGTGTAGGAAATCTAAAAGGGCGAAAAGTAGCAACCTTTAAAACTGCTCTTTGGGCGCGTTCTAGGTGGAGTAAAATTGATTTAGCGGCCCCACCCCAGGAAGTTATGCAGTAGGTAATAATAGATTGACACAACGCCAAATAAACCTGCCTAATTAATTTACAGTCGGCAATGTTACGAAATTTTTTAAAAATGTATATTAGTTTACGTACTCTGGTGCATAATAAATCGATGTGTTTGCGGAAATTCAGGTTTGTGTCAATCGTGACGCCTAGATATTTGATATGATCGGTTTTAGCTAAAGTGGGACAAGTGCATGCAATGTCAGCATAATGTAAATTACAATTGTTATGCGCTTGAATGTTTAGATTAGTAAGCGTTGGATTAGTGTTTCTCATTGTAAATAATAGGTACTTGGTTTTATCTGTATTTAAAGTTAAGAGATTTTTATGAAGCCAATTAGACACAGTATTAAAACCATTCTGTGCTACCTCATAGACCTCAGCCTTTGATTCAGCTGCAAACAGAAGAGCTGTGTCATCCGCATATGACATAATTACACCCTTTTGGATTTTCAAATTGCACAGGTCATTTATATAGATTAAAAACAAAGTAGGACCCAAAATACTGCCTTGTGGGATTCCATAACAGCTATTTTTAAGTTCAGAACTCATCCATTGGACTATTTTTACACACTGAAGGCGGTCGGTAAGGTAATCAGATAATATTTGCAATTGTATTCCCCGTATTCCCAGCATTTCCAGCTTGTTTATAAGCAAAGTACAAGAAATTGTGTCAAAAGCCTTGGCAAGGTCTAAAAATATCCCTATGGTATGCATGCCGTTATCCAAGTTTGTGCTTATAAAATTTGTCAGATGGTGAACAGCTTGGCTTGTTGATCTTTTAGGCTTAAAACCAAATTGATGATCAGAGAGTAATTTACTACTTTCAAGATAGTTTACTAATCTGCTGTTTATAATTTTTTCCAAAATCTTTGAGAGGCCTGTTAAAACTGAAATTGGTCTGTAGTTATTTAAATAATTTTTGTCTCCAGCTTTAAACACAGGGGTGACTTCGGCTTTTTTAAGCAATTTAGGAAATATTCCTTTTGTTAAACATAACTGAAAAATGTGAGTCAAAGACGTATTTAAATCTTTTGAGTATGCTATTAGGTATGTCGTCACAACCTAAGGCACAAATTTCCTTTAATCCATCTATTATACTTACAACCTCATTAACATCAGTATCTAATAAGACAAAAGAGTTTCGTGCTGCATATGTATTAGTTTTGCTTTGAATGGAAAAACATCTATTAGATAATAGGTTTTTTTCTGCTAAGTTTTTTCCTACGTTAATGAAGAAGTTGTTAGCTTTATTTGCTGCTTCGATAGGGATTAGCTCAGAAGATAAAAGATCAAGCGCCCTTTCCGGATTTTTGGACCGAAAAGTGTTAGTTTTTATGAATTTCCATATAAGTTTACTGTTTGTACCTGCTTTCTGAAGTTGACTCCGATCATATTGGTTTTTTAGCTTTTTCAACAGATTATTACAGAAATTCCTATATCGTTTGTAAGTAGTTGATAGTAGTTCATTATCCGGTGCGTTTTTCGATTTTTGGTGAAGTTTGTCTCTATTTCTAATACAGCGAACAAGTCCTGGCGTAATCCACGGTTTAATATTACTATACTTTCTAGGTATTACTTTAGTAAATGTATTTTTCCTTATTGTAGATTGTAACAAATCGACAAAATATTGTAGAGAAACATTTGGATCATGTGAATCGTAAACGGGGTCAAAATTAATACCGCGTAAGTCGGTTTCAAGACTCGTCATATTGAGTTTAGTATAGCTGCGCATGCAGTTATTTCTAGGTGAGGATATTTGTAATGTTAGTAAAACAGCTTGATGATCGGTTAGTGACGAATTAGTAACCAATGTTTTGGATGGACTTTTCGATTTTAAAAGGATATGGTCTAGACAAGAGCCGCTCTGGTGGGTAGGGTGATAATGAGCTGGTAATAGTCCATGAGATGAGCAGATATTGAGGTAATTGTGTGAATGAGTATCGATTTTTTTTTATGTTGATATCACCTATCACTATGATATTTTTAAACGAAGATAATTTTCCTAAGTTACTGTTAAGCGAATCCAAAAACCCATCAATACTTTGGGATGGAGGCCTATAAATAGCCATAATTACTGTATCAGGAATAATTTTAATTACTAAGCAGTTGCAGTCTAGAAAATGGGGTTCATCTACTAATGTTCTTAAATTATTTTTAATATAAACCACTATGCCATCATTCTGGTTGAATGTTCTAACGCTTTTGTGAAGATTAAAACCATCGAGAGATGGTATATTGGCCGTTTGTTTGGATAACCAACATTCTGTTAGAACGATAATGTCGCAGCTTATATCAAGATTTTGTAACAAAACTTGGAAACCATTAAAATTTCGGGTAATTAATTTGCTGCGTATATTTTGTGTAAGTAGAGTCAATGTTTTATCTCCAGTATAGACGATGTTTTTGCACTCCTCAACATTACAGATTTTAGCTTCAGACACGGAAAACTCATCTAGATCACAGATTAGCTGATTAGTTATAAAAAATAAATAAAAATATATGTATAAGTTAACCTACTAACTATGTGCTGAATTGACTAGGTAGTCGGCGGCGCTCCTAGGCGCCTTCATAGTCAATGGAATTAATATAGTTGTCTTCTGCATATTTACGTGCTGGGCAATTTACATCACCAGTTGGATGATCATCTTTCCTCTTGAAGCGTTTGCAGGTCGCACATTGAGGCGGAGAACCTTTATTATTGCAGTCCTTGAAAGAATGTCCTGTTTCGCCACAGAGGTTGCAGGTAGGGCTCGTTTCTCTACAAAATTTGGCTGCGTGTCCGAACTGCTGGCAGTTAAAACACCTGGTCACAATCGTGAAATCTCTCACTGGACATGATGTCCAATTTATAAAAATTCGGCCTTGGTCCATCATAATTTTCCTGATATTAGCAGGAACTTCCAATATATAATTACAAGTAGGACGATCTTTTTTTCCTGACTTATGGCTCAATTTTATACTTTCTAAAAAGGACTCACGAGTAATGTTCGGCAATTTATCTGTCAAGTTTTGGACGTAAATGCAATCAAATACCTCTTTTTCGGTCAGGGCTATGGGGACACCAATGATAGCAATCCTGGGACGGCGTTTGGATGGTTCTTCAACTGTAAGGCCTGAGGAAAGTAGCTTCTGTGAGCTTTTTAATTTATCAATATCGTCTTTGTTATCCGTCCTAATGATGACACCTCCGTTTATAATTTTCCTTAGACCACGAACATGGAGTTTTAATTCCTCTGGCGAGATAATTTTTTGTACCAACGACTTGGTTTCGTCACTGGTTTTTGTTTTATCGCTGGGATATATAGCGACTGAACTGAGATTTGCTGGGCGAATAAATTTATCAGTGCCTGTCTTCACCATGTTAGCATAGGAAGTACTTTCTGGTTCGGTTCGGCTCATCTTCGTTTCCACGACTTCTTTGAACTGGCAAAGGGATTCCCCAACATTCTGCTGCACTTGAAGGTGCTGGATGGTTGTGTGCGCCTGGATGGACTTCTGCTTCAGGGATTGGTACAGCACGGCCATCTGAGACGTCCCATGGTTGACTTTTCGACAGAGATTGGTGACACGGAGTTTTTGGTCGGAATTCATTTTTCCGTCTGCCACAATTGAGCAAATTTCGGTCAAAATTGTGTCGATGGACCCAAGCCATCTCTGAAGCTCCGCCGTAGAGACGACTTCAGTCGGTAATTCATTCTCCGTGGCTGATGGCGGCGCTGGTTCCCTTGTCTGGTTTTGATGGGCAGGCGATGGCGTCGGTGGAGGACTTCGTCGTACCAATTGACTGCGGCCGAAGGGGCTATCTCCTGGGTTAGACATACTACTAACACCCAAAACGTTGATTGTTTATAAACTATTTAGTTCATCTTTCACAACAAAAAAAAAGTTATTAGTCACACTCGTCACTTACACAATAAACTGACTCCGCAAATTATTGCAATAACATTATTCGTAATTACTTAAATCAATATCGTTACAATCAACACAAAAAACACGTCTGCTTAGTCTCGCGGCTAATTATATATATATCAGTAGATAAGTACATAGTCCTACCTGAGCGAAGCCGGAGCGGGGCAGCTAGTTATTTATGAATTTAGTTGGTTGACTGCATGTGTATTATATACTTACGGCTCCTCGCCTGTGCTTTACACTATGAATACGAGTATGTCAACTCATCAATCAATTAACTATGAGTATCTTACAGAATACTGACTGAAGTTAATAATTCCCCTTTTCAACACCTAAATATAAACCGTCTTAGCCTGCTAATTAGTTCACTTCATTGTGCGGTACCCTTATCAACACTTTAGGTTTCTAACTCCTAATCTATACCATAGTTGCTTAATACTTTACACTTCAAGGTCCTAAACCCTTCAAGTTTTAGTATTGGGCAAGTTGACTATAATTTCACACGGGTTAATCAAAACTTCAACAAAAGTCCATGATATGGGTACTTACCTAATTTCTAACACAACTGTTTGCTCGACGTTCTAAGTCTCGTTCATAATCTTGTGGCATCAGTGGCGGATTTGCAGTCTTGGCCGCACTAGGCCCCAGGCCATGTAGTAAGTATCAGCCGCCCCTTTCTATAGCACTCATCATATAGACTACATAATGAATTTATTTTATTGCCAACTTTTATCGAAATCAGTTCAGAAGTTTAGTTAACTATAATGATTCGAGTTGGCGCCGCGAAATTCTATGACGCGTTAGAATTAGTGATTTGGAAATATTTTTAAATGATTTTAAGTTATTCTTGATAAACGATATGGTGTAGTGTTACACGCCATAATGCGCGCGAACGTTTAGAATATACAATGTCGCCCATGGGCATGTGGTATTTGTCAGAATATTCATGAAAAATTATCGAAAATTAACTTTAAACGTTCATGGTATTCCATTTTTAATGTTTTTAGTAGAGTTTGCCATAGCTCCTATGTTATTCGCTCGATTTAGATTCTGTTTATTATTTCTAATAGCCTTATGAGTTATTTTATCGGAATAACAATTTTTTTTATATTAAATTTGTCGACTGATACAAAAAAAAGGAAGTCATCGACATCGGTCGCGACATTAAAAAAAAAAACAGTATTTATTTTTTAAAAAACGGAGGTCATCGACATCGGTCGGGACATTAAAAAAACAAACAGTATTTATTTTAAAAAACACAAGTGTAAGTCCGTAAAATCATAGTGGGACACACTAAAAAACAAAAAAACATGAGAAAATGAAAAAAAAAAATTGTTTTAAAGTTTATTTTCGATTATTTGTCATGAATATTCAGAAAAATACGGGCGCGCACATGCCCATGGTCGACATTGTATTGATACTTTGAGTTTTTTCTTGTTATCATCAGTGAATTTTTTGTCACGATTGGCCGCTCCTAATATCTGGCCGCCCTAGGCCCGGGCCTACTAGGCCTTAGGGCAAATCCGCCACTGTGTGGCATTAGCACACTTTGATGCTTACAATCATTATTACCCTGCCTATTAGTCGTCATCTCGGTATTCACCACCTTTCTAGCCATAACATTATTTCACTTATTTGACAATACAAAAGTGCCTGTAAATGGTTTAATTGAAATAAATGCTTTGAATTTGAGTTTGAGGAGCTCGTGGCTTAGTAACAACAGCCGCACTGGTCGATCCATCAGGTTAAGCTACGCTTGCCAGGGTTGGTCAGTGGATGGGTGACCATCTTTACATACCGAGACTCCTCCGTGCCTCGGAAAGCACGTTAAGCCGTTGGTCCCGGTTGTCATTCATGGATCTTTGACAGTCGTTACGAGTCGTCAGAAGCCCGAAAGTCTGACACCATTCTTACCAAGGGGTATCGTATTACCCAGTTACTGGGTTGTGGAGGTCAGATAGGCAGTCGCTCCATGTAAAATACTGGTATTCAGCTGCATCCGGTTAGACTGGAAGCCGACCCCAACATAGTTGGGAAAAGGCTAGGCAGATTGCTTTGAGTTTGAGTTCACTTAGTACATAAATCGTTTCTTTGGCTTTCATACTCTCATAGCCATCGACATTCATACTCAAAACTTTCCTCACGACACTTTCGTCATTCCTCCGCATCACATGCCCATACCATGACAACCGATTTCCACACAGCTTTGAAGCTAAGAATTTTGCAACAAAATGTTTCTTTACCAACAAAAATGTATAAAAGAAAATAACTTAATTGGTAGGTATAACTTTTGACCAAAGGTACGTCAACTAGCGGTGAAAGTTAAGAGGGTTGCCGTCGTTAAAGTTATGCTCGGAAAATTCAATTTTCGGTTCGACGGATCAGAGATCAAAAACGTGTTTTAGTAAAATTTTGGCGAACCAGGTAATTTGAATGGGGTTTAACTTCGATTGAAGTGACATTCTATTGAACCAGAAAGTAGCAATTTTTTATTCGATAAATGCTCATAAAACGGTTCAATTCTAGGTAACAAGTGCTTTAGTAAAAAGCATAGTATGAAAAGACTTACCTATGCACGAGTACCACCCGTTACCAGTGTCTTTTTCTTCACATAGCTTTTTCTTTTTATGGTTTCAGGGCGATTTGTTTAGGAGTGTTTTTATCCAGCCGACACAAATAACAGATGAAAGTGGGCTCTTGAATATATAATTATATACTTAAACTTATACAGGGTTACAGGGTAAGTCGTACTGAATATTAAAGGATGTTATTATTCAGGTCATTTCTGATGAATTTGATTCTGAAATAAAATGTCTGAAACTTAACCGTTATGGAGATATTAAATTTTAAAGGTAAACGTATTAACGTATTATATCTCGATGTTTTAAAGATTATTTTTAAAACTCCTTTACTTTTTGGTTTTTAGTCGTTTTCTTTGGAATTAGAGGTCCTAGAGTCGTTTTTTTATGTATCTAGTTAGAAGACATGTCCAATACTACTCGTAAAAACGACTAAAAGCCAAAAAAATAAAGGATTTTTAAAAATAATGTTTAAAATGTAATATCTCCACAACGGTTAAGTTTCGGACATTTTATTTCAGAATCAAATTCATCAGAAATGACCTGAATAATAACATCCTTTAATATTCAGTACGACTTACCCTGTAACCCTGTATATGCGGCGATTCGAGAAACTCCTCCTTTTTTCATTAATAATTAATAATTTATTTATAATAATTTATTTATTTATTTCTCATCACAAATGTTGATTTGGACAGGAAGTGCTTAATCAAAAAAATTGGGTTAACATTTGTGAGAGAAAATGAATAGTTGATCTATTATCTTAGACCTATCGATGGTGCTTACATTATTTCCTACACCTATAACGTATAGAAACTATACTATACATTACACAACCGATAATCAAACTTCAGGCAGCGCTATAATATGATATGGGTACCGTTACAAACAAGTGCTAACTTGTTTCTAGTTATTAATCAAGTTTCTATGCCGCACCGTTTAATGTTGCTAATATGGACGTCGTCCGGGAAATTTGATTATCTTGAAGGTAGGCATGGTTTTATTCGATTAGATGTTGTGGAAGCTTCATGGCTGTCATTGACCGCGTTTTTGCTGTCAAGTTAAATGAGGCAATTCTTAGGATTTAGTCCTCGATGAAGTTTACCAGAGCACCCAGAGCAGTAAGTGTTATTGCTTACTTATCTACAAACTAGCAAATCTTTTAATGCATGATTTGTTTTTAAAGAAGCGGTGCCGGACGCTAGAGTTAATCTCGCCATTGTCCATTTGTATAGTGTCTTATTAGTAGGTTGTCTTCTAATTAACCGACTTCCAAAAAGGAGGAGGTTACATGTTCGACGAGTATGTATGTTTTTTTTTATGTATGTCCGTCGATTTCTCTGCCAATTACGGACCGATTTTGATATTTTTTTTTTTTTTTTAACGGGTTTTCTCCCGGATTGGTCCCATATAAATTTTATTAACTTTGCTGGGATAGTTTTTGAGTAAGCTTCAATAATACGTATTTTTCCCACTTAGTAAACGTGGATGATATGATGATAACTTCCTGTGACTGTTATTTACTTAACAGGTACTGGTATTCGAATTTGTATGGGGTAGGTACCACAACTAAAAAGTGAAAAATAAAAACTTTTCACTTTGTAGTGTTTTTTTAATAATCGACCCAAAGGACAAAAAAAAATCTCAACATCCCTATTTCCGACCGCCACGCCGCCGCCACCGCACCGCCACGGGCCGATCCACCGCGGGCAAATAACTATAATTTCGGAAGTCGGTGTCTTTGGTTTTGAATTTTCGTTTTTTTGCCACCGACTTCCGAAATTATAGTTATTTATCACTTTGTAGTGTTTTTTTTCGGGAGTCGGTTGTTTTTTTTTTTGTAATTTATGTTTTTATACCATTAATCATTATCTGAAGATCTTATTTTCATTCCGGGTTTAGAGTTCGTGAAAGTCAGAGTTTGCTGATACATCTAAATACAAGAATCACACATCGTTTAATCCATACATATAAACGCACCACTACAAAGCACATATGAAATATAGTCTCATGATTAACACATATTCACCTAAAACGCTGTAAGTAAGACAATATACGCCATCTTAAAAGGATCCCTTAAAAGCTGATGGATCAAGTCGGGGTGGAGTTGGACGGATATGATTGATGAGAGTCAAGTTCGGGTACTTTCGGGTACTCTCGGGCCCAGGGGTATAGAAGTATTAGTTCAAGTAATAGGTACGGTAGGGTTGTAGAAATCGGGAATTGATTTTAGAACTGTATTGGAAATTGGTTTCGTTATGATTAATGGTTTCGATGGTGTGGCATTACGTTCATTACGGAGGCTCTTGAAGTATTTCATTGGATTATTCTGCTACAAAAAATTCATTCAAAACCGGGAAGCGGAGCGAGGAAACGGAGCGGAGAAGAGGAGAGGGGAAGCGGAGCGGGGAAACGGAGCGGAGAAGTGGAGCAGGGAACCGGAGCGGGGAATTATTACTCTTTGCGTGAACTCGGTCTAGCTCCGCACAGTCCGTAACTCCGCTCCGTTACCTCGCTCCGCATCAATGGACAGACACTATCCACTCCGCTCCAGTCCGCTGCCATTCTCCTCTCCGCTGCCTCATTCCGTTTCAATGGACAGGCAGCCGGAAAGCTCTTTAAGGTCTAAAATTTCACCATTAGACCTTTGTCCTTCTCTCGGAAAGATAATCGGCTTGTTTACCAACATAATAAAACCACGAATACATCGTTCAGCAGACTTCATGACTTACGGTATGATAGATTTGCGCCTGATATTGATCACAAGTGATATTCTTCTCAACCAACAATATGTCCATAACTGCGGTCTGAAATTGCCAAACTACTAGTTCATATAAAACTAGCTACGCCGCGCGGTTTCACCCGCATAAATCTCGATCCCGTTACAATATCCGGATAAAAAGTATCCCATGTCCTAAACCAGGTCATGGTTTACCGTTTACCTCTGTGAAAAATTTCATCTAAATCCGTTCAGCCAAATGAACAAACTCATTTTCGCACTTATAATACGAGTATTATGTATTGCTTACCTCTACATTTGGATAGCTGACTTGAAAACGCGACTTGAAATACTGTATCATTACTCACCTTTTAGATGACATAAAAACAGGCGTCCTCGTCTGCCCTTCAATTTATATTTGTCACCTTGAAAATTCCGTTAAAAATAATTGAAAATTAATACTCGGCTATGTTCTGGAATCCAATTTCCTTGGAATAATCTGTAGCCGCGTCGCTCCGTCACTTTCCGGGCTGTTTGACGCTTCGGCACGTAAAATGTATTTCTCCTGGATTTGTTTATAAGTGTTTTATAAAATCTTCACCTCGGGATTCGAAGAGGCAAGTATAGATTTTACGTTTTAGATCGTAATATTGTCAATTACTAAATTAGACGTGCTTTAAACCTAGGTATAATGAGCATGGGCCCTGTGTTGTAAAACCAATAAATCGCTATGAACTTAATGAAGATAGCTTGCAGAGGCAGATAGATGGCAGCACGCCTTAGGAAAGGGTGCGTTCATTTTTTTGTTATTTCTTCAAAATTATGTGACTAGAGACTCGACTAAACGCCTACTACACAAAAAAGCTCATAACTACGATGGATAATAATGCATACTTTAAGGGTATGAGGAACAGGGTGTAAAGTTCACTCATCCCCCATAGAAAAGGGAGGATCCTCCAACCAGACGGGTGTCGTGTCTGACGGGCAACTGCCCAGAGGTTTGAAGTTGGGAGATTCTATATATGTTTATCGCGCGGTAAACTCTAATTGCGCGATGCAGGATTTTGTGTGACGTCAGGATGTTATGTGACGTCAGGTCTTTGATGCGTAGTTCGCATGTAGCGATGTAGATGCCGCTACATCACTCTACTCCGGAGAACGGAGGTCGATAGTGGGAGTCTTGAATCTTGCGATGCTTCACAGTGCCAGCTGTGGTTCCAGTGAGTCGGAACCAGGTGCCGCATAGTTCGCAGTGAGTCGGAACTGTCTGCGGTGATTCCCCAGTGAGTCGGGGTGGCGCTGCGTCTTGATCCAGTGGGTCGGATGTGGTACAGCGATGGGTTGTGGCTGAGGGTGATGACCAGGAATGCGCGTTCGCTGCATACTGGTGGTCAGGATACCCGTTGAAGCCGTGGGTGCTGACTGGCTGTGTGACTCGCCTCACGAAAGCTTGCGGGAGTGATGATGATGATGACGTCACGCTGAAGTAGTTGCACGAAGGCTGCGTTGACGTTCATACTCGGGGTCACCAATTTAGGGGATATGAGGAACAGGGTATAAAGTTCACTCATCCCCCATAGAAAAGGGCAGTTGCCCGCCAGACACGACACCCGTCTGGTTGGAGGAATAAATTGTTTTCTTTTGTTACAGGATTACAGTAACTAAGATTATTATGTAGGAAAAAATTCGATCAATTACAATTTGAATCATTTTGAAGGATATTGCTAATCCATTGCTTCATAAAATGTTCGAAAAATGTGTCTGCTCAACAACGTAAATTTAGCAATGAATGATGTTGATCTGTCAAAATGATTCAGATTGTAATTTATCGTGTGTTAAGCTATTAGGGTGCTGTTCAAAACAATGTTTAGGTTACACCCTAAAGCATGCATGCAGGTGGCCAAATCACCATCTATATCAACAACCTTTAAAAGCACCTAGACCTATATCTAAAGATCAATCAATAGGGATCTTGGCTGGGGAAAAAAATAAACAACTATTTAGTCCATCTGTCAGATAATAAAAAATATTAGACACGTGTTTTTTGCTTTATCATATTAATAAAAAAATGGTTTAGATAAAACCCATTAAAGTTGGGCAGTGAGGGCTCGCTACGTCACAAGTCAGTATAAAATCTACCGGCCAGTGACGTCATGCCAAATTTTAACGCTTTGCCTACTCAATGTATAGGCGCAATCTTTTGTTAACGAAAAAAAAAAAGATACGTGTCCAATATTTTTTAATAATCTACCCGACGGACCAAAATATTTTTTTGTCAACATCCCTTTTACCATCAGCCCAAGAGCAGGATGCTTTACCGCCATTTTGAAATCAAATATCACCATCATTCTCCTGTCCTTATCCCAATTTATTTGGGGTCGGGAACAAGTCTATTTCTTCGAGGAGCTCGTGGGTAATAACAGCCGCACGGGTCGATCCATCAGGTTAAACTACGCTTGCCCACCTTTACATACCTAAACTCCTCTGTGCATTACTTTTTCGACTTCTGTTTTACATAGATATTATTGTTTTTAATTTAAAATAGTAGTGTGAACTAATGTTTACAGTGAGGAGCTCGTGGTTAAGTAATAACAGCTGCATGGTTGGATCCACCAGGTTAAGCTACGCTTGCCGGGGTTGGCTAGGTGACCATCTTTACCGTCCGTGCCTCGAAAAGTACGATAAGCCGTTGGTCCCGTCTGTCATTCATGGATCTTTGACAGTCGTTACGTGTCGTCAGAAGCCCGAAAGTCTGACAACCAGTCTTAGAAAGGGGTATCGTGTTACCCAGTTACTGGGTTGCGGAGGTCAGATAAGCAGTCGCTCCATGCAAAATACTGGTATTCAGCTGCATCCGGTTATACTCGAAGCCGACCCCAATAGAGTTGAGAAAAGGCTAGGCAGATTGATTGAACATGTATTTTTCTTCTATACTTCTCTATTAGCCGTTATCTCGGTAATCACCATCACCAGTCACATATATCAGCATATTTTCAAATCAAATATGACGTCACCAAATCCACAGACAACATGAAATCCCGCCAATAGCTTAAATCTACCTGCTATTACTGCACAATTTGAAGAACAGAACAAATTGAAGCCCTAATTACCAGAGATTGTGCATTGACAAAGGAGTTGTTGACTGCTTACTAGTTGGAGGCAAGATTGCAGCCTCTTGACTTCCAACCTCCGTCCTCCCCCCGCCCTACTAAAGGCCTCTACACATTCGCGTTTTATTGGCAATTTCTCGGCAGGAAGAGAAAATCGCGAGCGCGTGGACGCGGGGCGGCGTGCTCATGGCGTGCGTGAGTAGGTACCGACGGACACAACAGTACCTAGTAACATATGAACGATGAAAGCCGTCCTAAACGCTGTTAAATAAAGGTGCTGTCAATGTTATAATAATAAATTAGATATTAATTTAAAAAAACATTCTTGCTTATAAAGTATTATTTGAATGAATTAAATACAACAATACCAAGGTCACCTTTACTGCGTTTGTTCACAGCCCCTTATCGCGCTGATAACGATCCTAGCCGAGGTGGGCGGGGCAGTAATCCTATATAAGTGGGGTTGGCGGGCGAATTGACTCACACTGCTCTCGACGCTTGACGTGTTCACACGTCGGGTCCGGGTTCGCAACAAGTCAATAGCCATCCTGAGGATGCCTCGTTGAGAGGTGAAACACGTGTCGATTTCTTACAGGGTTTTTTATGACTCCTTAAGAACGGTTAAGCGGATTAGGTTACTAAATATACGTCGTCTATTGTATTTTTTAAGTATTATTTCCTTAAGACTACTACAAATAAACTACTATTACAATTGTTATTACAAAAGGAAACATAATTTTAATATTTTAAATAATGGATGCCACACGAGCCTTTCTAGTAGAGACCTTGAGAGTTCTAAACAATTTAAGATTTCAGGAAAAATTATTTATTTTACTAGGTCAAATAGTAACCATGAACACACTGTAACCGCGCGTTCGCTGCAATCTCGTCTTGCCGAGAAAACGCTAGTGCGCAAGGATTCTTAATTCCTCCCAAGGACGGGGATTGCCTTCATTATACCACAGTGTTTCTTTGCTAACAGTAAGTCAGTGTGTGCGCACTGTACCTTGTTGAATACTCTGATGCAAATGATTTTAATTGGACCATTTGTAACTCGAAACTCAATTGTTTCGAGAATCACTTGAGGATTTTGTGCAAAATTGGATGAGACTTGAAAAGGGAATACAGTACCATAGAATAAAATATATGTAAGAATTTGAAAACTTTACTAGACAGTGTGAGTGAATATACTGCAGTTTTAGTGCTGACTATTATAAAGAACACGTGAATTAAATGTCTTCCCCTTAAATAAAGTGAAAATGCAACACGTTATTGAACAATTTCTTAATTTTATAGTTACTGTCAGTTATAATTGTATACGAGTATATTACTTTATAGCTAGCTTGGCTAGATTGTAATGTGAATAAAGTATCTGAATGGGCTCAATCGGCACTTTATAATAAAAGATGAGTGGACTGTATTAAAAAAGGTGTAATACCATAATTAACATGAACAACGTGTATGGAAGACAGTACAAAAGGAATGCCCGTAGTGGAGCGCGTCTGTGAGCTGAGTGGTGTGGTGGGCGCGCAGCGGGCGTTGGTAGCGGGTTCGGTCCCTCAGTGAATCACGCGCATATGTGATGCGCCGACATATCTTCAGCTATAATACTTTATAAAAAGGAAAAAAAAAAATGCCATACCTATCGCAGGATAGTGATGGAAAGTATGAACCATCGCCTTGCATCATAGCAGAGGTAAGAGTTTCATTCATTTGAAATAAGATTAGACTTTTAAACAAACCTTTTTACAGTCCGGTCAACCGATTCTGACTTCTATACTGTAGGGGGATAAGGATGGCATTAAAAGCAAAAAAGTGGTAACAATACCAACTGTTTACTGCAGCTGCCTTTTATCATGCCTTCAACGCAATAGAAGTCAAAATCGGTTAAACGGACTGTAAATAAGGTTTAGTTAAATTTCTAATATTATGTCAAATGTATACCTACTAGAGTTTGTTGCGCCACTTCAATACTAATACTCAATATCTTTGCTTTACCATAATGTGTACTTAGTAGGTAACTAATAATTAAGATCATTATGGACCCTATATGGCACAGCGAAAGGGTAGGAGAGAGGAATCCATGTTTTAGGAGATCATTAAGTTGTTATTGTGGGAGCAAGTTTTAGCTTACATATAATTAAAGTCAGGAGATCGCGAATAAGATACTAAAATTTCGCTTATGTGTTATTTTATCTGCAAAATGTATTTAAATATTTAAAATGATTTTAACATACATGTATTATAATTCTGTTTATAATTCCTCTTAGCTAAAATACTAGCTAGCTGTGACGGACAACCATTTTGTAACGTTTGAAGTTTAAAAAATTGCGATTTTGAATAGCACTGGATAAGTTTTTCTTCAATCCTGCCATTTATTTTATTTTTCGTAATGGCTAGCTTAACTTTACTTGAACGACGCGAATATAACTATGCGCTGTAGTGCAAAAGGAGTTTCTCTCGTTATATTATTTTAATGACGTATGCAAACTACTTTTTGCTCTTTTTACTATCCACGTACTGGTTAAAAATACGGCGGGTGGTAGTAGCAATCTGCTAGGTAAGTTATTTAATGAGACTTCGGGAGTTCATTACGTTTAAATGCGAACTAGGGCGTCATATGAATTTCAGTAGGGATGTTTATATCTTTTTCGAAGTTCGGCTGCACTTTTTATATCATGTTATACGAGAACTTTTTCTCTTTGTTCTGTTTTCATGTTAATAACTGTCTCAACAAAATACTTTATTGAAAAAGCGGTTTCAAATTGATTTAAATTCCTAACGTGTGATTCAAATTAAACTGCCTCGTTAGGCTTGTGGTCGCAAGCGCCACTGCTGAGCATGAGGCCCTGGGTTTGATTCCCAGGTTGGGCAAAGTGTTATTGGATTTTCCATCTGGCAATTCTCAATAGCAGCCTGGATCCCAGATTTGTGCCCAGTTGATGGCAATAGGCTCGCCCCCTATAACATTGGACTTAAACATAACTGGTGTAATGTGCGTACTATAGGTACTCCTCTGCCTAACCATTCGGGGATTACAGTCGTGATGTAATGTTATGTGTGTGATTCCATAAGTACAGCATGGTAAAAAGAGTTCGGTAAAAATGAGGGCGCCACTATCGTACTGAGGTCACTTCGAATGGGAAATAATTTGCTAAAATAAATGTGCAACAAAAAACGCTGCTTGTGTGTAACTCAAATCAAAACCTACCAGCACTTGTCGGCGAAGTAGTGTATTATAGTAATATTCGTCTGCATTAAGTAAAATATTTAGTTTCATTTGTCACCACGTCAGAGTCTTTTATGTATTTACCTTCGTTGAATTATATTTACAAAATGCTGAACCACAATATAACCAAGATTTTCTTTTGTTACAGGTAATCCTCAGAACCGTATTTCTCTGCAAGATATCCCGTACATTCACAAAGCTTTCCTTCCTAATATATCTTTTGATATCGACGGACTTTGACCGAAGATGATTTATGGTTCCAGACGATGAAGGAAATAGTCTTTATCAGAACCGCGACAGTCGTGTTTCAAAGTAAAATGTCCTATTGAAAAGATCTTGGGATATTTAAAATTATGTTTTTGGTTTTATCAAAGTGAAGTCTTTCGCTTTAGTATTTTTATATGTTGAGCTTAAGGCCGCGCTTATTTTGGAAGCGGTTTTGTATCGTACGTAAACGTACGATCGTGGTGGTACGAATTGAGTGCGCACACTGAATACGTTTTTCTCCGTCAAATAGGTAGTGTTCTGGTGATATCGTATTTGTGAAGTCTTCTTTGGAGCGCGAGGGAATTTAGTTTATTGAATATAACTTAACTAAAACTATTTACAAACTAAAATATAGCATCGAAGAATTCATCCGCATCGCTGTCGACTGGTAATGTACCCAAGAGGCTGGCCGCATTGCCACGTTGTATGGCAATGCTTAGCCTCTGCCCAAGGTAAAAACCAGCCCTTGGGTCACGGGAAGTGTCAAATAGCCGTTTGGAGATTTCTTTAAAGAGGCCGTGAGCACTCGGACCCCACGGCCCGAGGGTTTCAACCCCAAACGGCTCGAAAATATAATTACCAACAAGGTATTATACTTACGCCGCTTGAGGTTTTCTGCAGCCGCAGCGGCAGCACCAGCACAGCACGCTCAGCCAGAAAGATGGGATGGCGCAAGAGTGTCGACACAGGTTGCATCCCACACTAAAGGCCTACCCACGTTCCATGGAAATAAAGACATGCCGTCCGGTTTCTTGCCATCGTCGCGTGCCAAGCCCTTGGGTTCTAATACACAGCTGGAACGCCGGCGGTGACAAGAGCTCGTCGGATGATGTCGTTAATGTTCGCGTGCCGCGCTAAGCGACCCGCACTTCGGCTGCAAGACAGGCCGTGATGTCCGAGACTATTGACAGCTTCGCGACAGTGACAGCGATGAGGAGAACAGCATGGAGCTCCTAGTCGTAGGGAAGCAGCGAGGCGGAATGTAGTGTCATCGAATAAGGTACCTATGTTTAACGACGGTAGTGCATGAAGCCATAGACCCGATTCCCACTTACCCACAGCCAGCAGGCGCGCACGCTACGCAGGGGTATAGCAGACGTGTTAAGTAAATTGTTCTGTACTACTCTGCAGAGCGGCTCATCCCAACGTCTTTGGGAAGATGGATAATCGGGTAGAGCTGAGTTCGGGTAAGCGATTTTCCAGGCATCCATAGCCTCGGTGAAGCACGGAACATAAAATTAATCAGTGTGGAGGCTAGAATTTTCCTGATTAATTTCTCAGTGCCGTGGACAGAGGATATAAAAGCCGGTAAACTAACTATTACTAGAAATTTTGCGGACGCCGAGGCCTCCCATACGAATGGGAAGAGTAGCTTGTGCCCAAGCTCGGTCGTCCATGGCCACATTTAAAATTAAAGTTAATGTGTGTCGGATAATTTGGTCAATTTTTTCTAAAAGGTGATTGTGTTTCCATAAATGGGAAGCGCGAAGAAAATATGTTAATTTAGGGCCGAAACAGCAGTAACGAATTAGGGTGATGGCCGAATGCATATTAATTTGTAACAATCTTTCCGAAACGTCGTTGAAATTTTGTATTTTTTCCTCAATAAAAACGGGAAAGGAAGCGCGATGAATAAAATCTGTATCTTCAAGATAATCATTTTCTTATAACTTGGAGACTGCGGCGGCGTCGTCGCTGTCGTAGAACCGAATAAGTGCGAAATATATTGACAAGAAAAGACATGAATACGGTGAATTTCACGAAGTGATAACTTGGATCACTTCAGAGTGATCCAAGTTATCACTTCCTGAAATTCACAATTCAAAATATTTGTGGTAACAATCCCACAAATATTTTAAATTTTCAACGCACGAAATTATTTTAAAATCTCAACAAGTTCGAATCGTTTTCGCACGTCAGAGCTAAACGATTCAGTAAAATTCGTATGAAAACGCGTCCAAAGTGAGCGCGGCCTTACAGCTTTTTTTTGTTCTTCAAAATTTAAAACATCCATATGTCATCATTTACCTTTTCCCAACTATATTGGGGTTGGCTTCCAGTCATATCAGATGCAGCTGAATACCAATAATTTACATGGAGCCTCAGCCTATGGGACCTCCACATCATCCTTTGTATGATTTCAAAATAACAAGTGAACAATAAAGTAAAATAAGCGACCATATTGTTTAGCAAGATATCATTAGAAATGGGCCTTTACATCAGATTAATAATTAAATAAACCCAAACCCGCAAAAATAAACCAACAACCTTTTCCCAACTATATTGGGGTTGGCTTCCAGTCATATCAGATGCAGCTGAATACCAATAATTTACATGGAGCCTCAGCCTATTGGACCTCCACATCATCCTTTGTATGATTTCAAAATAACAAGTGAACAATAAAGTAAAATAAGCGACGATATTGTTTAGCAAGATTTCATTAGAAATGGGCCTTTACATCAGATTAATAATTAAATCAACCCAAACCCGCAAAAATAAAATTGCAATAAAATAAAAAGTCATCGAGGCATAACAGCGTAATTCATTTTTAACCGTGCCAACAAAATCTCATTTTGAAGAGTCTGCAAATATGTAAAAGATGTTATTACCAGGAGTTATAGCCACAATACTTTTAAATTCGTTTTTTTATTATTTTTAGGGTTCCATTACCAAAGGATGCCGGGACCCTATTACTAAGGCTCGTTGTCCGTCATCTGTCCGTCTGTCACAGGGCTGTATCTTTTGAACCGTAATAGGTAGACATTTGAAATTTTCACACAGTGGGTACTGCTATGACATCTTTAACAATAAATAATAATAAAAAAATATATATATTGGGGGTGGCGATACAAGAAACGTGTCGGCGTTTTTGTGCTCGATCCCGACACGGAACCCTTCCTGTACGAATCCGACTCGCACTTGGTCGGTTTTTCGTTTTTTATACGAAAAACAGACCATTGTTTTATAAAATTGTTTTCGAGCGTCGCGTCGCCTGTTCTCACAAAAAGGTGACATTCCTTTTATTGAAATCGAGAAAACAAAGAAAACGTTTTGTATTCTATTAAATGTCATTGTCTTTTTTATTCGAAGCAGGACTTCAATTATTTTCCATACAATTTTTGTAGTCTAAAGAGTATCATCGTGACATAAATTTTGTTTAAGTTTTTATTCATACGAACTTGAGAAAAAATATTTTGAAAACTATTTATAAATTAATAAACGATCTGTTATGTATCCGTTGTTGTGTTTCGTCCACAGTTTCGTCAAAAAGAATTGATGAGATGAGATTTATTTAAAAAAAAAAAGACATTTTTAATGAAACTGTTTAGAACACATTATATTGCAGAGGAGTTCAAATTAAATCTTGGATACAAAGCTCTAGAATTATCAGTGAGAGGTTTTTTGTCAGTAAAAACTACACTCACCCGCACCCCACAAACACACACACTATACAACACTGAGAAACACTATACATACACACACACTGTGTACTCTGCAATACTCACACTTTTAATCATATCCATTGCTTCATATGTTCGGAAAAACCTTCTGCTAAGCTTTTTATAAAGAATTGTTACCCTATTAAATCAAGACGATTAGATGTTTTAACATGAGCGAGAAATTAATATAACAGTCCTCCAGGCCGAATTTCGGCCATGGTGACCAATGTCAGCGGAGACCAGCCTTGGTAAGTGTGTGCGCAGACAGTTGCACTCTGTCTTCCCTCACTCTCATAGTCCGATGGGACGCAATCCTACACGACCGGAGAGAGATCAGGCGCAGGGCCTTTTAAAGCAGGGGAGTATCAAACCGATAACTTCCAAACTCCGGGGTGTTACTAAGAAATTCCTAATAGAAAAACCCAATAACACTTTGCCATACCCGGGAATCGAACCCAGGTCCCCACGCTCAGCAGTTGCGCTTGTGACCACGAGACCAATGGGGCAGAAATTAATAAATGAATATATCTAGTCAACAACAACACGTACCTATCCTGACTAATATGATAAATCCGAAAGTGAATTTGTTTGTTTTTTACGCTTTCACGCTAAAACGGGTGAACGGATTTGGATGAAATTTAGCTCATGGGTAGACCATGACCTGGGTTAGGACATAGGATACCTTTTATCCCAATAATCCCACGGGATCGAGACTTATGCGGGTGAAACCGAGGGGCGCAGCTAGTAAGTTAATAAAAGACATAATTAAGTGTAAACTATATTCGAGTTTGTGTCTATTTACTAAAGCCAATGAAAAATATAGCTTAGTGGCTTATCTTTTCGGCTGATTTCCTGAGATTTAGCCTACGTACGCACGGACGTAAAAATATAGCGGCGGGATTTTATCTCGTCCTGGATTTTCAACTCTCGGTGTTAAGCCAAGTGTTGAGAATTCAACGACGCACTGTTGGTTCTTTTTCAGCTCTAGGCAGAGCGTTGAAAATCCAGTGTACAAAAAAAAAATCTGCGCGGGAAATAATCGCCAGTGCGCACCTAGGCTTACAACGATATTTTTCAGAAGACTAATAGGCAATTATAGTTGTCAGGGTGCTGGTGGTCCTGTTTTGTTTTTCTAAATCATGACGACTATTGTAATAGCCCCAATACTTTTGTCGTTTTCGACGAAAATCATAATAGAATAACATAATCTCAACTGGAATAACATGACCATACATAAGTAAAAGGGTTTCGTACATTCGTAATATGTTTAATACCCGAAAGAAATCCTGAATAGGATACGAATGAGAAAACATAATATATTTTTTTTTATGTCAGCCCTCTTTGTTAGTTTCAGGAATATTCTATATTATTGAACTATATTTTACCTTTTGTGGGATTACTCTAAAAAAGTTAATTATTTTTACTCGACTGCCGAGAAGGTATATTGTCAGAGTAAGTTAAAACTTTTCAGTTCCCGACAGAAAAAATGTCCATGTAACAATGGTTGATAGTGGTCCTTTGGGTTTATAATCAACTACTTTCCACCCGCGACTCTGTCCGCGTGAAATGAACATAAAATATAGACTAATTTCGCTAAGCATACAACCTTCCTCAAGAATTGGTAAGTAATACCAGAGATTATCGTGTTCAAATAAAAAAACAAACACACTATTCAGCTTTAATAAATTAATATTTAGAGGTATGAGGAACGGGGTGTAAAGTTCACTCATCCTCATTAGAAAAGGGAGGATCCTCCGACCAGACGGGTGTCGTGTCTGGCGGGCAGCTGTACAACGATTGATGTCGGATATAATAATGTCGTTCGCGCGGTAAACTCTTATTGCGCGATGCAGGATTTGTGTGACGTCAGGTCTTTCATGCGTAGTGCGCATGTGGCGATGTAGATGCCGCCACAAGTCATGTCATTGTCATGGAAATTCAGTTCTTATTCCTAATAAAATATAAAACTAACAACAGACCTACCTATAGCAGCTAAGTACCTATGGTATAAAAAGTATAATAGGTAATAGGTAAGCAGTCTCATCTGACTACAGTGTGTTCATTGTAACTTGACCCGTGACGCGATTGATAGAATTAAAATTTTGCAGTCTTAATTTCGATACAAATAGAGTTCAAAATGGTGACTTACAGAACAGTACTAAAAATAACATCATTCATTCATTCGTTCGTTTCAACCGAAAAGAGAGAGAGATAGACCTCTCCCAAGTACCGCCACTCCGACCGGTTCTGTGCTTCCCACATTCAGCGGAATCCTGCGGCCTTCAAAAGGTCATTGGTCCACCTTGTCTTCCAACGTTACGTCTTCCGGTATGCAGTCACCATTCCAGAACCGTTTGGCCCCATCGGCCATCTGTTCTGCGAGCAATGTATCCTGCCCATTGCCACTTAAGTTTCGCAATTCTTCGGGCTATGTCGATTACCTTGGTTCTCATGTGGATCTCTTCATTTCTGATTCGATCAAGTAGGGAAACTCCAAGCTTAGTCCTCTGCCTTGCCCTTTGGGTGACTTTTAGCCGTCTAATAAGGCCCACTGTGAGCGTCCATGTTTCAGTGCCATAGGTCATTAGTGGCAACACGCACCAATGACATGACTGCGTCACGGGTCAAGATATAATAAACGAACTGTACACACTGTACAAAAATCTTTTGGCGTTCGAATGACGTTGACAGGGGGGCGCTGTTGGTAAGCATTTGTGATTCTATTTTGGGAAATGTATTCAAAAACAAGATGGCGGCGTTAGTTCAAATTTTTGCCACGCGCCTAAAAACCTAGTAGTGCTCAGAAGTCCATATTCAGTTGCAAAATAATTCTGGTCGACAAGAAAAACAGACCACTCTGAACTCAAGTGAACAAAATAATATTTTTAAAACCCACCTCGATAATCCACTCGATATGAAGCCTACCGCAATCGATTCATCACAGTTACCGCTCCACTCGGTAATAACGATTCCGAGAATTAATTTCACTCTGTCTACGTTCTGCGTTCACACATACTGTATGTACCAATTTGAGGGTTTGTCGTTCTACATACATTATTGATTTTCTGTTGTTGATTTTGTGTAATATATTGAGGAATTTTAGGCATTTACAGTATCGGGCTGAAGAGTTTTCAATTAAAAAAGTATTTTCCGATCGACTTGATCTTCGTCTTCTGTTGGCGCTTCTCAAATGACTGCAGGTAGGCCATCAACTCCGAATAGTTCTCCTTGTACTTTGATCTACTTAATCATCATTCATCATTTCAACCGAAAGACGTCCACTGCTGGTCATACGCCATCCCTAAATCCCGGGGTTTGCCATAATCGCCACGCTTGGCAGGCAGGTTGGCGATCACAATATGGTGTTAAAATACATAGAGAACGCTGCTGCCCATTCTCTAGTACGTCTCTTAGTCGCCTTTTACGACACCCACAGGAAGAAATGGGTTGGTACTATTCTTTACGTCCGGCACCACACGGATCGATCTACTTAATAAAAAACCTTAAATTCATCCACTGACAGATAACGTACGACATAAACCGCATGAAATTTTGCACAAGGATTCTGTAAATAATGAAAAGGTGAGCGCAAGGATTATATTGTATGAAAGTTTCTATGGAAGTTCGTAACTTTTACCGATGGGAAATCCCAACGGGCACACGGCTTGTCATCCTGGAAGTTACTAAAAACTAAACAATTTCTGATAAAAAAAATAAAAAAAAGATAATATTTTATTTAATTCCTTTTTCAATTATCTTTATTGTCTCGTGGTGTCAAGCGGTTGGCTAATTTATCCTTCAGTGACACAGGGTTGGGGTTTCATTTCATTCTTATTTTTACCGACCTTAGAGCTATGAGATATTATCTTTATTACATTATACTGTGGCGGCATCCACAACGCCACATGCGAACTACGCATCAAAGACCTGATGTCACACACCTCCTGCATCGCGCAAGCTGAGTTTACCGCGCGATCAGCATAAAACTTCCGGACATCAATCATCGGGCAATTGCCCGCCAGACACGACACCTGTCTGGTCGGAGGATCCTCCCTTTTCTATAGAGGATGAGTGAACTTTCCACCCGGTTTCTCATACGTCCAAGTTGACCCCGACGTGATGAACGTCAGCGCAGCCTTCGTGCAACTACTTCAGCGTGACGTCATCATCATCACTCCGCAAGCTTTCGTGAGGCGAGTCACACAGCCAGCCAGAACCCACGGCTTCAACAGGTATCCTGACCACCAGCATGCAGTGGATGCGCATTCCAGGTCATCACCCTTGGCCTCATCAGCAACCTTGGCACAGCACCTGCACTTTCTTTTCTGCCGGTCCACAGACAGAGCCATTCAATACAATTGTTAATAACAGTCTAACCTTTATCCCAACTATTCGTATTCATCTGAATTCCAGTTTTTTTGTTAATAACAAGTAAGATCGTTAATATATTTGTTGGTACCTATCTTCCTCTTATGCCTCAAAATACCACCCTATAAGTAGATAGTCTCACATATAATATTCGATGCGGAGATGTGCTTTTCAACGTTGAAAAAGATAGTAAAAACTCCACACAAACGAAGCAGCAAACAAAAGCCTATCTCATAGTTAGCTGTCAAACAATACCTTGTTAAAACTAGAAGGTTAGTCGGCTCAACCTTCAGTAGTGATCAGAGTGACCCCGATGCATGCTCCAAATGTCTGGGCTATTCTATATTCGGCATCGACATTGAACAGTGGTCTGTTGTGACTGCAGTTCAAGAGCGGATCTGTATTGTTTGACCAAGTTATATGTGGCATGAGTGGCTGTCAATGCGTTTTCACAAAAATCTTAAGTTCAACAAAAGACGATCTCATGTCATCACCTTGACTCCAGCCACTTTTCATTGAACTCATACGCCATGCCACCAATACATATTGGAAGTGAACCCTCCGGGAGGGTTACCGGCTTTATGTTTGCGCTAAAGTTAACCATCATGGACGATCAACGGCATTAGGTTTAAAACCGTTATAAAACGCTGTAAAACGAAGTAAAATAGTGTTTTCAGAGGGTCTTGTCGCTATACGTAGTTTCCAACCTTTTAAATGTTTTGTAAATATTTGTAACCGTGAGAAAATAAATCAAAAAATGGCTTTGATTTTAAAACCAACGCTTATATTAATAAATCGTGTTAAAATATACCTACATCAGATTTTATTTCACGGTTTATAATACTGTATTCACTAAGAAAAACCTACATTTAAAATGAGCCCTCCACGAGGGCTCCCGGCATCCCATATGCGACTAGGAGAACCCTCCAGGAGGGCTCCCGGCACTGAACGTGTTAAAAAATGTTAGTTTCGAAAGCCTCCATTTCGCGGAAAATTGTATTGGTCTATGGAGGATTTTGATAAAGATAAAAGTAATTAGTATCCCAAGACCGGAAACAGAGACGTCAATTAACTATAATAATGGCCTTTATGCTAGATTGTTGTAAAAAAGCGGCTGTAATTTTCTTATCTCACAATAAATATTTGTATTTGTAAGTTTTTCCATCTGGAATTTCTGGAGTCTGGATTTGTACCCGGATGGCAATGGGCTCGCCCCCTCATACATGGAACTTAACATAACTGTTGAAATGCGGGTGCACAATTTTTCAGGGAAATTATGTTTTATGGTTTATAAAAATAGTAGAAGCAAATCCTAGATAAAGGCTTCAGAAAACAAAGCAATATGAAAGTCAAACAAAATCACAAACTTTTTTTGTCTGAACAAAACCTGGCAACAGGAAAAGAAGACTCTGCAAAGAAGATTAAACAAAATTACATCTTTCGCTTCTTTTTTCTACCTTTCTTGTTATGCCTTTCATCTATACCTATACTCACTGTCCGCACCACGTGATTCTCCTCACACCTCCGTCCTCATGACCCACCCTCCTCCGCATACTTGCCATACCATGATAATCGGCTTCCTCACAACTGTTCCAACCATTTGCAGAAACCTCAACAGCAAAAATATCCTCCCTAAATCATTCTAGTCCTTGAAAACTGTTGCTTTTGAAGTGGCTGTGTCATAAGTTAGCCTATCTATTTCCCCCTGCAGACCTTGAACAACTCGCCACCTCGACCATGTATTAGAAGCTATTTATATTTTCGGGTGATCTCACCCCTTGAACTATTATTAACCCGTTTTATACACTTTATATTGTCATCTACAAAACCCAAAGCAACCCAAACTTAAGTCATTCAAGTCCATACAAAAAAATCTATTGTCGCTTCCAAAGTGGCTGTGTTAGCCTGTCTATGTCCCCCAGCAGACCTTGACCAACCCACTACCCTGACCGTGTGGAGGTCGGGTATTTTTGGTTGTAGTCGATTTCGTCTGCCTCGTGGAGTCTAATTAAAATGCATTTCCGAATTGTGTTTGGAAGTTTGGGTTGATTTCTAGGACAAAATATTAATTGTTTGGGGTTTTATTCTAAATCTTTGATTTATTTTATTCTCAAATATCTGACTAGGTAGACGTTGTCTTGTCCAATACCCCATAGAAAGAAGCACTTTCAGTTTTTTCCGAATTCTCCTGTTTTTCGTCCAACTTTTTATTTTTTGCGATTTTTCTTTCGGACTGTTCCGATTATTAAAAACCAGACGTTCTCAAGTAATGAGCTTACCATCTGATGAACTACATGACAGGGTTTTAAAGATTCGAGTAAAACTGTTTGGAATCTGTCACTATAAAACCTCACTATAAAGTTCCGTCATCCTAGTCCGTCCCATATAGCCTCTTGATGTCAATACCATCGAACAGCATTTAATTTTTATTTATACAAGGTGGCAAGGACTTCGACGCGAAAACTGTTACCATCAGAACATGATTCTGAACCCCCCTGTGTAAAAATTTTTCGTCTGTTATTAAAAAAAAAATCAACGCAGGGTGTTCAGAATTATGTACTGATTCCATGGTATCAGTATTCGCGTCGATGTCCCTGCCACCCTGTATAGATATAGGTAGATACCGATCCACACAATTTCATGCCATAGTTATGTCATTATCTATCAGATAACCATTACCTAGTCTTATAACTGCTATAATAACAGATATGGCAGAAATACTCTAATAACAGCTTTTCCAACATGTTGGATACTTCACATCTGCTTACAATGCGAAACGAAGAAGGCCTGCAAAAAAAAAAAAATACGTGAAAGTAAATTAATTATAAATTCCAAAATCAATGACGGGCAACGATAATTTTTCACGCGCCCACATAAGCTCTATTTGCAAGCCAGTTCGAAATATAAATTAAACATTTCTTAAGGAATCTCTTTGGTTGCCATGTGTCCATTTTAGATTATGAATAATTTGAAATTCAACAAAACAATTTCGCTTGACATTTGACATTAATTTTATCTTTGACTGTACATACTTAATCTGCATGCATACAGCGTGCTAAAAAGTTCTAATATCAATAAAGTTTAACCACGGGGAAAATTATTCCTTGTGGTCAAATCAGTTGGACAAAATAGTTTGACTACGGGGAAGGACCGGAAGTAAAAAGTCCATTCCAATTTTAAATTACACGACAGTTATAAGTTTTCATAGTAATTTATCTCATTTATGTATTCGGCCGCTAAACATGTGATATAAATGGATTTTCATACTTACATTGCCGGACGCCTGCTCGGATGTATTTGACCAGTCTGGTACAGCATTTTCGACTTAACTCGAAAAAGGTTGTCAAAATTATGTTCGAATTTCCAAGCATGTTTGAGAAAAAGTCATGTTGCGCCAACCCCCAATAAGCTCACTCATACTCTATTGAAAAGGGAGAAGCCTCCGACCAGACAGGTGTCGTGTCTGACGGGCAACTACCCAAAAGTTGATGTCGTATAGTCTTCTACATGTCGTTCGTGCGGTAAACTCTAATTGCGCGATGCAGGATTTGTGTGACGTCATGTCTTTGATGCGTATTGCGCGGTTACACCGCCACACTACTAATAAATTGTCTGGAACACTTAAAGCAAGCACAGTGTAAAAAAGATATTAAAAAAATCCTATAGATCCATATATATTTCCGCGAACTTCAAATCATTAATGGATGCAGAAAATATTAGCAAACAGCACTTCAAAATCAATTTATACAGGCCCCGGTATAAGTAAGACCTCCATTAAAACAGATTTTAACATAAACTTCAGAACTATTGATACCGCTAGCACAGTGGTTCCTAACCAGTGGTCCACAGGAGCCAAAATATGGTTCCTGAACGATTACAAACACGTCTAATCGAAATCTTGTTGATAATTGATCAAAAACTGATTCGCAACCCTTTTAGCATGAATGCTGGTGAAATTGAGAGATTGAGAGATCCAGGAAGAACTCATTGAATTTCAAAATGATAGAAACTGTAAGGACGCATTTGAATCTAATTGAGAATTTATACCTTGAGAAGATTTTGTGTAAAAAAGCAATTTCCTACACCAACATTCCAGAAATCGCTTTGCGCTCTACGAGTATCTTCTTATAATCTTCTCAACAACTTATTAATGTAAACAAGGGTTTTCTGCTTAGGCTAGGATTTGATTGAAAGTAAGTAATTATTCGCGTGTAGCTTTGAGCAATAATATTGATCCTAATATTGCCGAACTTGTGCAGAAGATGCAAGCTCAAAAATCACATTGATCCAAAATGTATTTATGTTTTTACAAAAAAAATTGTGTTTTCTATTAAAATAATGCATGCTACTATTGAGTTTTTGCTTAAAGTTTATTTTCGTATTGAGTCAGTTTATTTTTCATATACATCTATAAATGCTTTGAGTGTGAGTTTGTGTTCCCTGCTAACAACAAGTAAATCAAAAGTGGTCCCTCGTCAAGAAAATGTTGGGCACCACTGCGCTAGCAGAAACATCGAGTGCCTACATAAACTTTTAGATGAGCAGAAACCGCTGAACGTTTGCTTGAAGTTCGATTATCATAATATTGAAGAGGAGGTTGAACTTTGCAGTTCTAAGGAACTTAACCTTTATGTACTGGAGATAGTTAGTAACCTATCTTGGTAACTATTCCTAGGAATCCTTCGATCGCCTTAGAGACTAGAGTCAGAAGCACACTGACTGTCTGGTATAGATACTATTCAGAACATTATTATTATATGTATATAGAGTGGCGATAAGGAGGAGCTCGTGGCTAAGTTATAACAGCCGCACGGGTTGATCTAACAGGTTAAGCTATGCTTGCCCTCCGGCAAGCATAGCTTAACCTGTTAAGTTTAACCTGTGAAGGAGTCTCCACTCCTTCGTGCCTCGGAAAGCACGTTAAGCCGTTGGTCCCGGCTGGCGTTCGTGGATCTTTGACATTCTTTACGGGTCGTCAGAAGCCAGAAAGTCTGACAATCTTACCAAGGGGTATCGTATTACTCAGTTACTGGGTTGTGGAGGTCAGATAGGCAGTCGCTCCATGTAACTTACTGGTATTCAGCTGCATCCGGTTAGACTGCAAGCCGACCACAACATAGTTGGGAAAAGGCTGGGCAGATTCATTGACAGAGTGGCGATTAGGTTATCACATTAAATAGTACAGCGGAAATAACAAGTTGTTATCAGTCTGTTAAAATAATACATTTTAGTAATAATAGAAGACAGAATTTTTCAAACAAAATAGCGTAAAAATTGGCACGAAATAAACCACCCTTGATAATAAGGCACTAGACACGCGCGTAGTGATGGTATCAACAATTCAACACGAACTTTATGGTATTGTTACGAAATAATCCCAAATTAAGATTAATATTGGTATAATTTTAATAATAAAAAAGGTCCCACGGCTAGAATGTTAATTGTTATTAATTATTAAAATCAAATCATTTACTTCTTTGCAAACATGGCTATAGTACATAGGTGTTTTTATAATACGAGTAAAGCTCTCCATATTTTACTATCACGGGCATGCAAAGGTTTACAATTCCAAATAAAAAATAAGCGGCAACAATAAAAAATAAAAAGTAAATTAAGACTTAAAGTACCGGTCAACTGCCCTAACTTCGCCTGGCATCCTATCTTTGCCTATAATGAAAAAGATGTATTAACTTGTCCATTTTACTTGTATGGCAATCGAAACTTAAAGCTCTCTATGAAAACTCAAAGTTTCGATTGCCATACAAGTAACATGAAAAAGATATTACATATTTTTCATTATAGGCAAACTTAGGATGCCAGGCGAAGTTAGGGCAGTTGACGGTATGTAATGTCACACAGAAACAAAAAGTCAGTGAACCACGATCACAATAATTATGTCAATCAGAGTATGGGTTCGTAGAGACGAGGAAAATTCGTGTTTTTTGAGTACTCGTTTTTCTTTTTGAAGGCGACAATGCTTTTTACATGCCCGTTTTCACACGCATAACGAATCGTGAAAAATTAAGGACATGTCTTAAATCACGTATCGTCTTTTAAAAATCCGTCTCGTCAAAAAACATGAATCGTGATATTTTTGTGACGGATCCGCTGAAGCACTCGTCTAAGACTGAACTCAGAATCATGAATCAAGTGTGAACATAGTATATTCGGGTATTTTGACGAATTGCGAAAAAACTCGTTTCCGTATGCATTGTGAACGTGCATCCGTTATGACGTATCGTTCTTTTTTGACGAATCGTCAATGACGGGTTCCGTTTGAATGAGCTGTAACTGTATTTCAATCAGTTAGCGTCATCATTAAGAAATTCGTCAATCGTATAATAACTTTTCATAATTGTGTGTTTAAAATACTCGTACGTTATGTAGAACGTGGTTTCAATTAATGTGATAACCTAATCGCCACACTGTAAACCCTTTAATTATTCCTTACAAGCTGATCCGACAGACGTTGTCCTGTTTAATTATTCATAGAAAAAGGCACTTTCAGTTCTTCCCGACTTTGTAAATTTTCCAATGTTTCTTTCTTTAAAAACTTAATTTGGACGATTACGAACTTTTTTAAATAAAAAATTGCCAACCTAGTCCAGCCGTTCTCAAGTGATGCATTTACCAACGAACAGCATTTCGTAAACTATATTGATATAGATAATTATATACTTTTATTTAAAAAAACTTATCAAACACAATTAATATTTAATTTCACAATCAATCTGCCTAGCCTTTTCACAATCAATCTGCCTAGCCTTTTCCCAACTATTTTGGGTTTGGCTGTTCAGTATTTTACATGGAGCAACTGACCTCCACAACCCAGTAACTGGGTAATACGATACCCTTGGTAAGACTGGTTCTCAGACTTACGGGGTTCTGACGATCCGTAACGGCTTAAAGTGCTTTCCGAGGCACGGAGGAATCTCGATGTGTGAAGATGGTCACCCATCCTCGGAATAACACCAGTAAGCATAGCTTAAACTGATGGATCAACCCGTGCGGCTGATATTAAATAAAAAAATAAAAAGGTTTACTGCAGAAACTTGTACAACTTTTACAGTAAATCTTACATAGGGACCTCCTTTTAAGTAAAATATATACCTGTGCTAGGAGATCCCGCTCTTCAATGACAAATGAAATGGTAAAAGTGATATAAAAATAAAATAGAATTTAAACAAAAAATTACAAGTAAAATCTCAAACTAAACAACTTTTAATAAGACTTGAACTATAACTAAATATATGAACGTAAAAAAAGAAAAATAAACTTAGTTAAATATCCTAAAATACTATGTGTGAGTGTGTGTGCGTGTAAGTATGCGTGCTTGTGTGAATCTTTTCAACTTATATTGTCGATGCCTGCAGCAATAATTCAATGTAATCATAGGTCTTCAGTTTTAGCCATTGTACTATTGCCTTTTTGCAGTCTTTAGTGGTCATAAGATAGATGCAAATTATTTTATTTTAAAGGGCAACGAAATTTGTCTTTTGGCATAAGTTATAACGAATTTTACTGGTGCATCACTGTATTTCCGTCATCTTTCCTGATGGTGAGGGTCATAGGGCAGGACTTTGTGTAACTTGTTATTATATTAACCACGAGCTCCTCTCTCTAATAATATATTAATTTTGGTCGTAAAACCACTTACCTCCTATGCCCAATAGAAGACGCAATTAGTTCTAACTTTATACCTACCAACTGTTTACGTTTACGCTTTTCCCTTAGATTTGGCCAAACACTAGTAGTCCATTTTAATTTTAGTTAACCCTAAACTTACACGTATAAGTAAGGCGCTGAACAAACGATAGACAAAATGTCCACGACGATACAACGTATGGAAATTCCCGCAGTCTATTTGTCTTATGCGTGTGATATTACATAGATTTCCATACGGTCTATAGTCACGGAAACATTGTCCATCTTCTGGTCAGAACCTTACTGCATAAACTCAAACTCAAAGCATTTATTTCAAATAAACCAATTATAAGCACTTTTGAATTATCAAGGGCTCGGTCAGTCAGGAAGATTATTATTATTATCTCCTTTATTCCATTGTAAATACTTATAAATTATATTTTTAAACATTAGAATATAAAAAATTAAAACATTTAAAAATATAAAAAATAGTAGCCCACCGGTATCGGGAACAAGGTCCAAGCTACCGGCGGTCAGGGCTCCAGAGAGAGGAACCTCCTGACAATGCGAGCCGTGTCCAGAAGTACCGCTTTCTGAATCAAGCCCTTGATTCAGCTGCCCAACGAGAGCCTCCTTAGGTGGTGGTCGAGGCTCTTGGCAACTAATCCATTGGCTGATACGACTATCGGCACAATGATTGCTGAGTCCACATCCCACATGTCGACAACCTCGCGAGCCAAGTCAAGATACTTGATTTGTTTATCTTTCTCAGCTTTCACGAGGTTCCCGTCATGCGGGACCGTTATGTCAATAATCATTGTGCGCCGGTCTACTCTATCGACCACCACTATATCAGGTTTATTGGCAACAATAGTCCTGTCAGTGATGATGGTCATTATTATTATTATGTCCTTTATTTCATTTTAATAACTTATAAATTACATTTTTAAATATTAGAATATAAAAACATTTAAAAATATAAAAAATAATAGTCCACCGGTATCGGGAACAGGGTCCAAGCTACCGGCGGTCAGGGCTCCAGTGAGAGGAACCTCCTGACAATGCGAGCCGTGTCCAGGAGTACCGCTTTCTGAATCAAGCCCTTGATCCAGCTGCCCAACGAGAGCCTCCTTAGGTGTTGGTCGAGGCTCTTGGCAACTAAGCCATTGGCTGATACGACTATCGGCACAATGATCGCTGAGTCCACATCCCACATGTCGACAACCTCGTGAGCCAAGTCAAGATACTTGATTTGTTTATTTTTCACAGCTTTCACGAGGTTCCCGTCATGTGGGACCGTTATATCAATAATCATTGTGCGCCTCTCTACTCGATCCACCACCACTATATCAGGTTTATTCGCAACAATAGTCCTGTCAGTGATGATGGATCGATCCCAGTACAATGTGATATTTCCATTTTCGAGAACTGGGTCGGGCACATACCTGTAATACGGCACTTCCGATTCCACAAGATTGTATTTCAGAGCAAGTTGCTGATGGATAATCCTGGCTACAAGGTTGTGTCTATGCAAGTACTCTTCGTTAGCTAGACGAGAACAGCCGGAGATAATATGTCGGATTGAGTCTCCCGGACGGTGGCATGCCCGACAGATGTCAACCGTGCCGTCTTTCACAATAAATCTACGGTAATTGTTCGTCATGATAACTTCGTCCATAATTGCACAGACAAAACCTTCGGTTTCCCCAAAGAGGTCACCAAAACGCAGCCAGGCTACGGACGCTAGCAAATCTACATCGGGTCCATGTAGGGCCCGGAAAAAGCGTCCGTGAAGCTCCTTACTCTGCCATACCTCCCTGCGATCATTAGTGTCAAGCACTACAGGCTTGCGCCAGTTGTCTTTAGCCATGGCGAGCGGGGTGAGGCCCTTGTCCACCGCGACCACATCTCGATGCATCCCCACGTCGGCTTCTAGGAAATATTCCCTGAGACTGCATATCTCGCGATTGTGGAGGGTCTTAGCGTTTAAAAAGCCTCGACCTCCACACTTTCGCGGGATATACAGTCTCATTACCGATGACCGTGGGTGGTGCATTCGATATGCAGTCAGCAGCGTACGCACCCTCCTATCCAGTGCGTCGAGTTCAGTCTGAGTCCATTTGAGTATGCCGAAAGAGTACATCATATTATTATTATTATTTATTTATAGTTAATTAAAACGGTACAACACCAATTACATTAATTAACATAGAAAAATATAAAAATATTAATATTGACAATTCTTTTTATATAATTTAATTAAACTAACATGGAACAGTTGACTCCCTTGCATACTTTCTCTCACAGAACATCAGACATATACGCATAATTTTATTCCATTCATCAGCAAACACATCGCATTCAGGGTTGGCAGTCAGAAGGGCGTTGAGCATCTTCAAAGTACGACACATTGGAGATTCAGCTCTGGCAACAGTTTTGGATGACGGTGGCGCAAATAGATTGCGCCGGCGGCTGGGACAGTGTCCGATGTATTTGTCGGGCACAAATAGTCGGCAGAAAAGGCCATGGAGGTCTGGGCAGTCTATACGTCCCCGTAAGGTTTTACAGGCTACCGTGAGCTGATCAAGGCCTCTTCTCACCTCCAACGAATTAAAGCCCAACATCCCTAAAAGAAAGTTGGTAGGGTACATGTAGGGAAAGAAATGGTATAACCTCTGGAAGAGGCATCTTAAGAAGGTTTTCTGTACCTTTTCAAGCATCAGTGTTTGGGTCGCGGTATGGGGGTGCCAAACACAAGCACTGGACTCAAGTTTGGTTCGAACCAGAGTGGTGTATAATAGCCTAATAACATTAGGGTTGTGAAAGTCACGAGCATTTCGCAAAACAAAACCCAGGCGCCTGAAATAATCCTTTGCAAGGGTAGAAATGTGATCTCTAAAAGTAAGACAGCGATCGAAAGTCACTCCCAAGTCCTTTATGTTGGTGACACGAGTAATTACTTCACCACCTAAACTATAGTGATAATGAATGGGTCGCAGCCCTCTACCGTAAGTCATGACGTGGCACTTGCTAGGATTGAAAAATAGCTTATTTACGATACTCCACTCAAAAACGGCGTCAATATCACTTTGTAGGAGTTTGCAATCTTCGTCTGTTCTGATGTGTGCGACAAGCTTTAGGTCATCGGCATAAAGAAGGCATTTGGCAAACTTAACATTTGCTATGAGATCATTGATCATGATCAGGAACAGAGGCGGCCCCAGTACTGATCCTTGACTTAAGATGAAGCTAGTTGCCCATTCCAAAGCGTAGTAGGTTCCTATGAAGAAGAACGTGCAAGAAACTCCTCCGCTATGATAGATAACGATACGTAGGAGCTAACGCCGTCATGGTTCCTAAAAAAAATAAAGCCAGAGAATTCGTAGCGATGTTGACTGTACAAAAAACTTGAATACATAATACATATGTCTAGTAAATAAAGTAGCTATAACCACTTGGGACTTGGAAGGCTCAGGTCGTATGTCCACCATCACGTCAACGGGTCGTCAACGAGAAAAAGATGACAGCGCCAAAGTAGCGATACATATTATTTACTATGGCTGCGTGTCCACCGCACGCCGTCACCGGGACGTCATGCTCGGTTCAAATAATCTCGTTACTCGTTGACGTCCCGTTTACGTTGTGCAGTGGACAAACAGTGAGCAGGCAGTCAATTGACAAGAATAAACAAATGATTTTTTTTTAAATTATCCTCGTCTACAGTTCGTTTTCCCACTAAATCTATCCACTTTTCTCAGAAACTTCAGTATTCATTCGAAACCATACCTACTTTGTTTTAAGGCGTTACCAGATACAGCAATAATTCTATCAACTAATAAATTAGAACAACTAAACTTCTGACATCTACAATGATTTATCGATAAGTAAATTGTAATTCTGAACGTATGGTCGGCCGATACAACTGGGGAACTTAGTTTGTGAGTGAGCTATGTGGAACTCATACATAATCAGGATATAAAAGTTCTTTCAGAGGCATTAAAGCTTGTGAAAGAGTAGTCTGGGCAAGCACAGAAATGAACATAAAATATTGGAATTTTCACTCATTGCACAGGTAGTTCAAATTCTTAATAATTATGTTTCGTATAATAAAATACATACTTAGCTCTATTTTATTTATTGTGTTCTGCAATAGTTTCATTGCCAATCAACCTGAGTGGTGGAAGAAACCCTCAAAATTAGGTGAAAAATTTAATCTGATTATTTTCCATTTGTTTATTATCTCGTTTCTAGTTTTTATTATTTCATCTCCGAGCTTCAAGTTATTAAATACGCTGAAACTTGAAATGGCGCCATCTATGAAAAGGATGTGTCACTGCTATTATAACGTGTTCAGTAACATGAACTTGCACAGACCCTCTTCAATTTTCAGTTTCGTCCTTTCATTATAGTACTCGGTATTACTACTAGATGGCGCGATTCGTTTAGTTTCGGAAAATTGTGGTAGGTGGCGCTGGTAGATTGTGGACTTGAAAAGAAAACTATGCTAAACTAAAATTATGTAATTATCATTATATTTTTTTATATCATTATAATAATTGCATTTCAAATATAATTCTCAGCGACGTCAATATAATTTAAAAGAGCAAAGTACAGATTCATGGGCAAACCCTAAAACATAACATTTTATTTTATTTTATTCTATTCGGGAAACTTACAGCTAATTTATACAGTGTTCTTAAACAATATAAAATGGAAGGCCATTTACAAGTTTCCACTGATAAACACTAAAAATAAAAACGAAAAAAATGTCGGTACTAAATACCTATTACTTAAACATAAATCAAGGAATAAATTCACTAGACAGTTTATTAAAACTTCTGCTCCCACGGATTAGAAATACATTCTGCCTGAATATGACCAGAACTTCCCTACGGCTGTGTACCCTAGGGTTAAAATCGACCAGTGGACTACGGGATAACACACGCCTTCTGCTGGTAACATTATAACACAGATGGCATAGGTACCTACATAATATTGTTAATAGTATTCCGTAACATCAAGCAACATCTTCTGGAGTACTCCTACCAATAAGTCAGCTAAGCCTACTTAGGAGCAAAGTTATTCTGTTCCCCTTGATATATTTTTCTTTCTTTTCTCGATCAAACAAAAATAAGTAACAATAAGTAACAAGTCGGCTCACAACAGAATCGTGTGAACAAAACAATAAACAGGAAGTTTCTAACTCCCCAAGATACAATAGATTCCTTCGGAAAAATTTGTTTAACACATAGAACAACAGAATTGGCGACAATCCAAACTGTATCATCAAATTGTTCGAGCTACTCAGTTCCATGTACTAGGATACCATAACATAGCAGCGATGATTTATGCCGACTCAACGACTTGTCGCGAAACGTGAGAAGCACTTTACTTTTTGACGTGATATCAAGGAGGCTTGAGACCTGTTTAATTTTCTGCTATCCTGGTATTTGAATGGCCTGCATTAGCGGATTTTCTTTGTAGCTTTTTTCAAGTGTTCTGAATTTGGACAAAGGAGGTATATATTTTGGGAAAGGTTTGCTGCATTTTGGTCATTGGCTTTTTCCATGTTGTTGTCGAATCATCCATCATACATTATGAAAATTCAAAAGTCAGGTAGGCAGTCGCTCCATGTAACATACTGGTATTTAGCTGCATCTGGTTAGACTGGAAGCCGACCCCAACATAGTTGGGAAAAGTCTAGGCATGACAATATGAAAATTCAATAGCTTTTGCTTATTTGAATCTAATGGACTCGGTTTTTAATAAAAATATCAAACTTCCTGTAAATTTTACTCTTTTCACGAATCGGAAGATAAATAAAACTAACAGCATCAAAGACATTTCAAACAACATTACTAGTAAACACGACATCGCTAAACAAGATATAATCCAAGATAGAGCGAACCATTGCGAGAATTCAAGTATTTTGCACCCGGAGCTTTGTTCAACTTGGCAGAAAATGGCCATTTACCTCGCACTTTCTATGTGGTCACTGGACCGCACACGAGTAACAAAGGAAATCTTTGTCACGGACTATAAGACTGTGAGAAAAACTACATTTATACGAATATATTAGGCATATTCTTTCGTGTGTAAACTGGTTTTGTTGAAGATTTGGGTCAGTGGGTTTAGGCATAATAATGTTTTGACTAGGAGTTGAGACATTCTACGGAATTATGTTTCTTGTTAGTGAGACTAATGCTAGACTGTAGTGATATTGATCCTGTTCTATATCATTTGGGTGTGTATATAGGATTAGGGATATTATTTCGTGTGTAAACTGGTTTTGTTGAAGATTAGGGACACTGGGTTTAGGCAAAATAATGTTTTGACTAGGAGTTGAGACATTCTACGGAATTATGTTTCTTGTTAGTGAGACTAATGCTAGACTGTAGTGATATTGATCCTGTTCTATATCATTTGGGTGTGTATATAGGATTAGGGATATTATTTCGTGTCTAAGCTGGTTTTGTTGCTGGGTCAGTGGGTTTTAGGTATAATAATGTTTTGACTAGGAGTTGAGACACACTATGGAATTCTGTTTCTTGCTAGCTAGACTAATGCTAAACTATAGTTATTGATCCTGCTATCTAATTACGTAACATATTTTCGTAAACGATTACGACTAGTTTGTTTCATTTTGACAGTTCAACATTATTCATTGCGTTATTTACGTTGTTGAGCAGGTTTTTTTTCGAACTTATGAAGCAATGGATTAGTAATTTGTTTCGAAACGATTCAGATTCTGATTGATCGTGTGTTACGCAATTAGGGTACTGTTCAATATCCTTTAGGTGTGTATGGAATACTTAGAAACGAATTAGTTTTTTTTTTAATTTGTTTTATCAAGTCTTTTCGCAATAATATTCTGTCAGTAGAGCCTTGAGACTGTTAAGTAAATAAACTTGGAGCGACGGTGTTTCAATATGGCTTCTAGTAGATACTGTGTTGTTTGAAACGCTTCTTTTCAGTGGGGTAGTTGTGTATAAACTAACAGTAGCAATGGCTTTCATTTTGACAGTTCATCAAAATTCATTGCGTTATTTTCGTTATTGAGCAGACAAATTGTTCGAACATTCAACAACAGAGAGACAACATATTGTGATTGATAGTGTATTACGTCAATTAGGGTGGTGATACATTGTTCCAAATGGGTAAAAATTTGAATCATAAAGTACTGGAGAAATTTTTCTTGGCGATATTTAAATATGCGGCCTGAATACAAACTATTAGGTATATATCTTCCTCCATTATGCTTTCCAAATAAACATCCGAAAACTCCGTCGCCCCAAGAAACAACACTCCATATTATCGAAGGTCTATTCAGTTATAAATTCCGTTATAACTTGTAACAGCTAAAATTTTATTACAAACTTGGTATAAGTTTGGGAACAAACTTGTATTACAATCGGTTCACGTGTTCGAGCCTTCGGAACATCGAACGTCCCAATTTGGATTCTGTTTGCAAAATAGTACTTTAGTAGTTTTACGAGCAAAAACAACTTATGACGTATGGTTTGGCTACTAAAAAGGAGGTGGAGAAAGTAGAGGATGTATTAATTTTCTACGGAAAACCAGAGAAAGAAAGAAAGAAAGAACAACGCGTTTATAAGCATTACAGCAGAAAATACACCTTATAACTAAAAAAAAACAGAAAACAATGATTATAATGCCAATAGGGCCTCAGCTCAGCATAAATGTCAGATGGCAACACAAAGTGTACCACCTGACGCTGATTTTCAGCTGCAACGACTTTGAAAAGATATATTTTGTTTAATAATATATCAATATATGCAGGGTCACAGGGACATCGACGCGAAAACTGTTACCATGGATTCAGTTCCAGAAACTGAATCATAAAATTTCAAAGCCGCTTGAAATTTTTCGTCGGTTATTAAAAATAAGTGTGCTGTTCCATACATTTTGCCCGCGTAGGTATTGCACTTTTCTATGAAACAGCAGATTAAAAAAAAAATAACCGACGCAAAATTTCATCACAGTGGGGTTCAGAATAATGTACTGAATCCATGGTAACAGTTTTCACGTTGATGTCCCTGCCACCCTGCATATATTTGTAATCACATTCTCGAAAACGGCTCTAATGATTTCGATAAAAGTAGCAATATAAGGGTTTACGGGGCGAAAAATCGATCTGAGCTAGGTCTCAAATCTGGGAAAATTCGTTTTCTCTATCTTCACCCGAGCAGAGCTCGGTCGCCCAGGTCATCATCATCATTTCAGCCGAAAGTCGTCCACTGCTGGACATAGGCCTCCCCCAAATGGGGGGGTTTGCCATAATCGCAACGCTTGGCAGGCGGGTTAGCGTTCGCAGTATGGTGTTAAAATGCATAGAGAACGCTGCTGCCCATTCTCTAGTAAGTCCCTTAGTCGCCTTTTACGATACCCACGGGAAGAAATGGGATGGTACTATTCTTAACGTCCGGCACCACACGGAACCCAAGTACTACAATCTAATTAGCAGAAATTCTGCATGCAGAGATGAAGCTTAAGTTCTGTTTAATTTAACTCATTCAAAGACACTGAACTAGACACAATATAAGCTTTATTGTTGTATACCGCCTACGGACGTTTAGTGTCCCTCAAAGTCAAAGTCAAATAAGCGGTAAAACGCTACATTCGAAAGACAGTTTTATTCATAATTTTTAAGTTTTATGATTGTTTCTGCACTTCGGTTTCCACACCATAATCCACCGGGTCAGCACTTAACCATTTGGAAAACGACAAAATTCAGTCAAGTAGGTACGTATTACTTACAGGCGTGAACTTCGTAATAAAAACAGAGATAAAGTAGTAAATAATATTCCGAAGTGTTCGAACACCTCAAAATTTATTTCAGGTCATATAGCCGTCACATCTAATTTGTCATCATTTCGCTGTTTTTGTGGCCGTAACTCTAGAGCCCAATCCATTTGTCTTTGCAGGTGAAATATTTCCCTCCAATATGTAAAACGACGTAGGCTAGGAACTCTTCAAATAAAACACATCAATATTACCGACTTTATATAGCTTTTTGTGGACTTTTATGAATCAAACTCGACATGTTTTGTGCCTTTTAACATTTTCACGCGTATTTTGCTGTAACAAACAAAGTGAAGAAGTACGTTCTTGACACAAATGTACGCCTCGATTGAGCACCTCTTCTAGTCAAAAAGAAAATTACTGTAGAATTGCCGGAATTTTGCATACGGCGTGTCTTAATTCCTGGGATCTTCTCAGCATAATGGCCTCTAGTAAGGTTTATTGCGCAAGTTCACGTCCACAAGTTCTGTTTTAGTTTTTGATGGGTAACATCTTTCCTCTTGCTTTCCCGCAAATCTGTCCTCTCGCTTTCCCGCAAATCTGTCCTCTCGCTTTCCTGCAAATTAGTCCTCTCGCTTTCCTGCAAATCTGTCTTCTCGCTTTCCCGCAAATCTGTCCTCTCGCTTTCCCGCAAATCTGTCCTCTCGCTTTCACGCAAATCTGTCCTCTCGGTTTCCCGCAAATCTGTCCTCACGGAAGTGTGTAACAGGAAGCCGGGAAGCGCGCGGTATTTGATTTGACCACTGAGCGCGCGCAGTGCTAGAATTGGCTGTCAGAAACGACCTTGACGACGCCCCGCCCCTATAAGTTGCTTATTACCAAGGTGAGATATCAGATGTTACACATCATTTGCGACTACTGTAAAACTCGCTCTTTTTATTATTTTTGAACGTTTGGCCCGCACTGGCCACGATCTCACCATCTAAAGCCATGAAGTGGTCTTATAGTGTGATCTTAGTAAGTTCTTAAAACTCGGTTCAAATTATCTTGCTGTAAATATTTACTTTACAAAACTCATCGTTACATTCGTTGTTTTTTTTTTTAAATAACCTTTAACATTTTACCGCGCCATTTTTCTTAGCGTAGCATTTTAGCTTTGAAATAAAAATAGCGCTTACATTATCATTTTTAGCAATTTAGTTGAATATTTATTACAACCGTCTGACCCCCGTGGTGACGAATACTGTTCTACATCTATTATTTATGATTGTACGATGTTATTTATGAAGATGTGAATTTTATCACTTTATTAGACGCCATACTGGGACGTCTCAACTTAATACGCAATAATATTTAAATAAAATGTTACACAAAACCTTTACACCGCATAATTAAAATACGAGCTTCTGCCCGCGACTTCGTGTGAAATTTCTTGTTTTAACTCAAACAAAATACGACACCTGGAAATATTGTAGTTTCCATTTTGTGCGACAATTTTCAGAATCGCATCAGTTGTTCCGTAGATTACTCCCTACATACAAACTCACAAACTTTACCTTTTTATATAATATATTTTTATAGAAATATGGCGTCTACACTAGTGAGTTTGTTACGCTTTCACGCTAAAACAGCTGAACGGATTTGGATGAAATTTGGCACAAGAACTGGACATAAAATACCTTTCATCCCGATATTTCCTCGTGACTTATGCGGGTGAAACCGCGAGGCGCAGCTAGTAATACCTAATATCATAAAGATAAATGATTTGTTTCTTTGTTTGTAATGAATAAACTCAAAAACTACTGGACCGATTAAAAAAAAAAAACACCAGTAGAATGCTATATTATCACCAGTGATCGGAGTAGGTAGATTGATTTTTGGTACTTGGATCATAAATGCACACAGAAAGAATAACATGGATAAGCCATTTTTCCGGAAAGTAATTCCGGTATTTCCGGATTCAATTAAATATTGTTAATGTTGGTAGTGATATTATTACTACTCAATTCAATATTTATATACTGATTGGTCGTTGGGTTTTGTCAAATCGTGACTGTGTGCCGTTAAAAAAAATATGAAGAATATAATATTGCTCATTTTATTACAATTCCTACCTTTTTTTTTTGAGAATGGCAAATCATCAAATGACTCCTTCCACTCTGGCAGAATACAATTCCTACATAAGTTCCGGTTTTTTTTTAATAATCCACCTATTCCGGAGGAATGTCCATATTAATATATACGTTTCGGATCAATGGCCCCAGTTCAATCTACCTACTCCGATCACTGATTATCACTGAGTAATATAAGGTTTAATTTATAAAGATATCACACGGGCGAAGCCGCTGACGGAAGCTAGTTTTGAATAAAGGAACAAAGCGCTGAAAACTTAAACTTTTCATTTATTTCTTGGCATTTCAATGCAGTATTACTAGCTTTTTATTAAACGAAAATGAGTTAATTATATGTGTTAATTATGTATTATTCGTTAACGCTTTTTATAGCTTTTTTAGCTACTTTTATTACCTGTATAAATCAGGGTGGCAGGGACATCGACGCGAAAACTGTTACCATGGATTCAGCACATCATTTAATAATCGACAAAAAATTTCAATGCAGGGAGGTTCAGAATCATGTACTGAATCCATGGTAACCGTTTTCGCGTCGATGTCCCTGCTACACTGTGTAAATATAATAGTTTATATAAAGGTAATTAAAGTAGCTAAATAAAGCTATAAAAAACGTTAAAGAATGTCGGTCCCATCCAATGTACGGAAATTAGCTAAAAGGCGTAACATGGAAAAAAACGTTACCGACCGGTATAGGCCGATAGGCAGGCATACGATTTGTAACGCAAATCATAAGAAATAACAGACCCGTCTAATTATGTTCGCGGGTCCAACATGGCCAGAGATCACAAAAAATTATAGAAGTCGGATGGAAAAAGGGGAGTCGTTTGCCCAGTAGTGGGACAAAAAAAAACCAGCTTATAGTCAAACTAACAAAATATTCGATTTTTTTCATCGCTTTTTTTTGTCCCTAAAAACATAACTACATTGGATCAACATTAGCCAAAACCTCGACAATAAACCATATTCCATGTACTATCTACTATTTAGACATCAGACATCGTACTATAAGACAAATTGAGCTGACAATACCAGTAGCTGGTCCCGGCGGATACTGGATGTTTGAGGCCGCGGGTCGATACAGCTAGCCCGGGGAAGCGCCACAGTACAAAGTAGGTCTTTACTCTGTCACGAGTTATGATTGCATGTACCAGAGTGTTTTGTCTAGATTATTTTTGGTAGAATAGGCGTTTGGGGGGAAAAGGTGTTGGGAGAAAGTGCGGTGTTTTTCGGTAAATTATTCTTGGGTTAATATATGGAAGTAGGAAAATATTAAGAACGGTTTGCATGAGAGTTTACTGAATACAAATTCCTTGTATTTCTGGCAGTCATTGACATTTATACACTATGATGTAATTTGTAATGGGGGAGATGTCGTGCAACCGCGCCTTAAAAACAGTTTTATTAATTTATTTTTTTCGTGTAGACCTTTCGTGTAGATTTACATTGCAGTATTATTGCAATTATTTTTTCCGTTAATATTATCAACTAATAACAGACCCAAAATAAATATGAAAATATTATAATATCTGTAATCTAAAGATGAATATTATAATTATATTAAAATTTGATTACCTAAAATCTATTATTGACATTAAGAAAACCTGAATGTTAAAAAAACATTTTTGAATCGGATATTTTTAGCATTGTTAATTACTCTGGCAGTAGGCTTGGTAATACTTGTCATAACTTTATTGTAATTTAAATAATTAATTTGAAATCGTAAAAGTAGGCACTTTATATAATTAATTTGTGGAATCACTTCCCATTATGGATCTTCTTATTTAATAAAAGTATCACCTGTTTTTATGCCCACTTCATGTTAATTTTATTGTAAACTGCCTTTCAATACTGCAAAGGAATTTCCTCTTGGGGCGCTACTCCTGCGTGTCATTGACCTGCCCTACGTGATATTGCATTGCGCCTATCGCGCAAAGACAAAGTTTGAAATCCTTATCGTTACTCCTGAAAAAAATACACAGAGCTGCTAAGCTGTAGAAATAAGTACCTATAATTTTAGAGCATTCTATTTGTGAGTTTACTAGCGCTGCTCCTGCTTCCCACGGTTTTTACGACTTGATAAAACATCGAGATTTCATAAGTAAATGTAACTTTAATATTAATGTATTATACACATAAACCTTTCGGAATAAATTCTCTAAACCATGGTGAAAATCTCATCAAAATCTGTTGCGTGGTTTAGAATAACAACGCGGACATACAGACAAACGCGAAAAGCGACTTTGTTTTATAATATGTAGGTAGATGACCCCTAATTTGAGTCGATTTATGGTTGAAAATAGTACCTAACAAGCCTGTCACATACAATTTGATATGACATTTGACTTCCTCTCACCGTTTTCGTCGTTCAATCCTAAAATCTTTCTACCTTTCACACAAAATGTTATAATATTTTTATTTCTTCCTAACCTACGTCAATTTTCATTTGTCAGAAATCAAAATAGGAACTGCCTATCTCTTTCCGGTAAATAAAATTATGTTGGAAATATTTTGCTTTACGAATTCACAAGTTCCTTTTTTATAAGCGTTTTGGTGAAAGCGTGTACCCTACCTAGATATATATGCATATCGTACATTACTTTTATACATTTAGCCTAGGTTATTATGTATTACGCACGGGCGTACCTATTTTTATTGCGGCAATTTTTATTCGCGTGTTAGATTTTCGAAGCTCTGCTTAGCGCCGAGAGTTGAATGTCCAACAGTGTGTTTTCTTGACGCGCTGGGATACGCGCTGGATGCGCTCTGTTGGATTTTCAATGCACGGCTCAATATCGAGCTTAAAATCCAGTGTACGAAAAAAAATCGCCGCGATTTTATTACGTCCATGCGTACGTAGCCTTAATAGCGAGAAGAGCGAGAGTGCGAGAAGCAAAATTAAGATTAAATTGAAATTACAATGCCAAAATTTAAATTAAATTGAAATTACAATGTAAACATTTTAATTCCTGGAAATGTTTTATGTAAATAAAGATAATAATAACTCTGATGATCTTCATTTCAACATCCCCCCCCGTTTGACCAACATTTGTATCTTATTTCATCCTCTACTGATTGTCTCAGAGGTATTTCGAAATCAGCTCATATCAATGGCCCTTACCAATGTCGAGATTTCATTACTCGATGTGGCCATAATTGGCGAAAGTATTGGGACTTCTAATAATGTAGTGAACACTGATTAAAATGGCCACAAGTCAAAGTTAAGTTAAGTCGCTATGATTGAAAAGACGTAGATAAATGCCAGTAACATTAGAGTGGTTAGCTTGCGTGTTCTGTACTGAGCTCAGGCATCGCGTCGTACGTCCAACCAGTAATAGGACTCGCCCATCCAGGGGCGCTGTCCCAAATTAGACGCATTATTAACTTGTTATACATAAAACAAAATATATTTTAATAAAACACGTATACTAAAAGATCAATAATAAGATTATCTTTCAAATGGGGAAGGTTCCAGAAAAATACGCTTGATAGATTTTCGTTATTCTCAGTCTTTTTCCGCATTAGAGATAATTTTACAAATTAATTTTACTATGTAATATTAACATACTCGTTATCTAAAATATTCATAAATGAAGTTATTAAGAAAATACTCTAATTTAACATATTTTTTTTTAATGATTAACACTACCCGTTTAGACGTGATCTTCAGTATAAAATCATTAAAAGTCGGTTATCGTCATCCCGACATTCCACAGTTACCTGTCCTCAAACTACAACCATAATCTCGTCTGGCATGGAATTAGGAACTTTCCAGTTCCAGAATGATCCGGAGCAGCTTATGCGGTAATCACGTTAAATATCACCATACTCACTGCTGACATTATCCCGAATATCAGCTTAATGCACTGCCAATGTGCTTAGACGTCGAAAGCGGATTATGCAATTAAAAGAGAACACCAGTTAATAGATTTTGTGTACATTTCGTGCTTGAACCGGTGACTAGACTAGACGGCTAAAGCTTCGGGATCCTAGAAGAGCGGTTACTGTCACATCACGTCATGAAAATGATGGCAGCGGGGTTTGACTTCACGGTCTTCTTTTCGTGTGGTTAATGACTAACCTGGTGTCAGAGTTTTAAAGCCGCCAATGGGCCTCTGACTTGGCTTCACATCCCGTCGAAAAATATCTCTCAGGCGTACCGGTTTCCTCACGATATTTTCCTTCACCGTTTTTGAAGCAAGTGATAAATGAACAATACGCACATAAATTTGGAAAGTCAGAGGTGCGTGCCTTGGGTTCGAACTCGAGACCTATTAACGGTGTCAAATGCGATCTCCAAGAAAAACATATCAACTTACTTTGATAAATAACGTTTCAGTCGTCGTAAATAGTGGACGCTCTGTGGCGGGCACCGCAGTCTTCGGAAACCAGTAACGTTGATGTGAAGATCTCATGTTGGAAAACGTGTCAGTAAAATTCATTTACAGTTTTGAATGGCTTTCCATACTAACGAAACACATAAGGGGCATGCGTTAAGGTAGCCCGCGAAATTCAAATTTTCTTTAGTTTTTTGCATTTTGCAGGTCAGTGTGAGGTTTTATGTTGATTAAAATATGATTCGCGACCGTAATACAACTCCATAAGTAAGCACAATCGCCAAATGTCATGATTTCATGAAATAGTCATTCAATACGATTATATGAACTTAGAGAGTTGTATTGATCATTTTTATGATTATAATTCTATAAATAAACATTTGATATGGCCCCGAATCATATTTAGATCAACATACAACATGATACTGACCTGCAAATTGCAAAAAACGTAAGAAAATTTGAATTTCGCGTGCTGCCTTGACGCTTTCGCCTTAACGAAATAGAACTATAGGGTGGACCTTACAGTCTCTTTGTGCTTAGTAAAGATTGATGAACTCAGTACCTAGTTGACTTAAATACCATGTTGTATCATATCAGATAGCTATGACTGTAGAGCTGAAGGACAGAAGACGTAAAGCTCTTTGAGTATATTTTTGAAAGACTTCATAGTACTTGAATGCCTCATTGGACTAGTGGTCGCAATGCTGAGCATGAGGTCCTGGGTTCGATTCCCAGGTCGAGCAAAGTGTTATGGGGTTTTAAAAAAAGGAGTTTCTCAGTAGCAGCCCGGAGTCTGGATTTGTGCCCGGTTGATGGCAATAGGCTCGCCCCCTATTACATGGGACTTAAACATAACTAGCGAAATGCGGGTGTACTATAGTTACACCCTTCTTTCTTATATCTATGGTTACACCTCTGCCTATCCCCTCGGGGATCATAGGCGTGATGTTATGTTATGTGAACGTGTATGTAAATTATGCTATAACTCACAAGCACAACAAAATCTACATAACTCATAAAAAAATTATTGAAATCCCAAACTGAAACATTCAATATCCGCCTGCGTATACAAAATTTTGCATATTCTATTCCACCATCCAAACGAACAAAAACTATGCAGGCAATAAATTAAAAATGTTTATGCAAAACTGGAATGCAAAAATTTTCCGATAAAACGGGATAATAAAATATAAGCTGAGCGCATACTGACTCCAATCTGATGGAAGCAAACTCAGTTGTCGAGAACCTATGAATAAATTTTACTGGGTCCCTTTTAGCTGATTCCGCCATGCATTTCAAGATGTGCCGATAATCTGCTTAGGAGTCAAGTATGTGTGGATGTCGGCTGGGTTGGTTTATGCAAGAGGTGAATGATGATGCAGAGGATTTCTTTTGATTATCATAGGTTTATGCTTTGACTAGATATACCATATTTCTCTGCGCTTTTATTAATACAATTTGGAGACAAAAATACCACAATAAATGACAACATTGGGAATACTAATGCCGAGTATGTCGAAACTATCAAATAATTCCTAAGATTGAAATTAAAAAAAAGTTTTTTTCGAAAAAACTAAAAAGTGTTGTTTGGCCGACTTTGGGTTTTGTCGATCAAATGGCTCTATACAGATAGTCTCCACGAAGACGCGCCCCACTCCACGATAACTGTACTGTAAGCTGTTCGTGGACATATTTGATTGAATTTTTGTATGTAGACTGGGAAAGATAGATTTATACCATTAGATAATATGTAGGTATGCGAAGTTTAATTCATTTTCGTATTGTTGTCTCCACCATACTTGTTTTGTTTTGTTTCACTAAGTGCCAATTTCACCAACAAAACTGACCGCGATCAGCAAATATTAACTGCGTTCAACAGCTGTCAGTGTCAAAATTCCATAACAATAAAGACAGTGACAGCTCTTGAACGCGGTTTAAATGTGCTGATCGTGTTCAGTTTAGTTTCATTGGTGAAATCCGCCCTCAGTAGGAAATCGAGCTAACTTGTCTTTTTCTGCACGTATTGCTGTGACAGTAAAACATTTTAATTTTTTCCTTCTTTACTTCAAGAAGGCATGTCCGTGTATGTCCAATGCAGTTTAGTATAGTCAGGCTTAGATTATCCAGATTTAAGCTAATAATTGCTCATTTTAATACTCAATTCAAACCAAACCAATCGACAATCGATCAAACCGTGACTAGATAGAACTCAGTTAGCTCGTGATTAAAATAGAATGGATAGGAACTGCAAATAATTAAACAATCCCCTCCCCTCCCTAAAGTCCTTGTGGTTAAAACCAAATGATTATGCCAATCATAACTGCGACCCGCCCCGGCTACATGTGAAGACGGTATTCTGTCGACGATACGTTGTGCCAACTTCTTAGCAGTAACCTAACAAAAAGTACTACTAGGCTTGCAGGAATTCAAGATAATATTTCATTAGTATTATTAAGTGCTTCTTTTTGAATGTACGTATATTTAAATGTTATAAAGCATACTTTCCATCTGGAATAATGTATCTTACCTTTTAAATGGTGAAAGTTTTTTTTTCAAATGAGCTGTAGTTCTAAAGATTACCCTCCACATGTACAAAAACTCTTAAATTTTGCGCTCTTTTTATAATATTAAATAAATATGTAGTAGGATGAATTGATAATTCGAATTTTTGCGAAAACCTAAGCTAAAAACTATACCTAACTGAGGGATATTGCGAAAACATGAATAATTAGAAAATGGTGAAAACGTTTCGTCATATTGAACTGGGTGAAATAGGTTATGTTAGAACTGTCACCAACCGCGCGCGAGCCGAGCGAGTGAAGCGAGCTGAACCGCGGCAGCGGCCGGCGAGCGCTACTTCCAAGTTGATCGCAGAAATGTTTTCACCACTGTCTAAGTATCCTTGTTTTCGCAATATCCCTAGGATGTTCGCGAAAAATCGAATTATCAAATCATCCTAAGAAGTTACAGATAGTTTACATAGACGGTTTAAAAAAAAAAAAAAAAATTTAAAGTATGTATATATTATCACTCCCACATCAGTAAACCTTTTAAAACCAAAACTCATGAATATGTTCCCAAAAATAGACCACGAAATCAACCCTTCATATTTCGAAAAACCTCACACGTTTGAAACCGATTAGCCACAAAAAGGGTAATAAGAAAGCGTCAGAAAGATTGATGCCGAAGGTTGGCTGAAGGTTAGCCGAAGGTTTTTCTAAAGCACCCCGCACGTTAAGGGTTAATAATGACGGCTCTTCAGAGGGCCCCACGTAATACTGAGGTAACACTGAAAAAGTAGGTACCTGATAATATTTTACCTGGACTGTTTTCGGAAGATCTGCGTAAATGAAATGATGGAGGGAGTAAGTTATAGTCCACTTAATTTAAGGTTGTGGGTTGAGATCCAGTTGTATGTATGTACCTCACAATGAATGAATGAATGAATGAATGATGAATGACAAATAGATATGGTGTATGATTAGTAAAATCCTTTAACCATTCATGGAAGTAGTCAGACGAATATTTAGTTTATCAAGAGATTGTACAGCAATTTAGATTATCCTATCTGCTACTAAGCTACTTCGTTTATATTATGTTAAGGAGTTCATTGAATTTTTTAATGTCAGTTACCTATTGAAAAATTTGCTTGCTTATTATTATGCGGCTCCTAAAACACAGGCTTTTGGCCTTATTTAGGAGACATCAATACGCCGTTTAATGTGATATTTCTACAATCCTTGTGTACTTCTCAGCCCAAATAAAAAACCGCTGCGAACAATACAGTGAAGCATGCCAAAACAACACCTCCGCTCTGTGCATACATGCTCACACGCACGCATTTACAATCAAACTACACCTCATTAACTGTTTTGTTCTAAATTGTACTTTTACCATCTTTTGTCAGCGTTTTTTATACAATTAAATATATTATTTATTTTAACAATAAACTGCAATCAATATGACTGCCAGCCGTGAGATTGTCACGATTGTTACAATCTCGTTCATTATGCCTAGCTGTTGTAGGGAAGACTTTCTTTAAATTAAAACTTTGAATAAAATGTAGGTACTAGAAGAGTTACTGGCCATTTTAGTAGTAAAACAACAAATGAATCACCCGGTTGATGGCAATAGGCTCGCCCCCCCCGGACTTAAACATAACTGGCGAAATGTGGGTGTACTATAATAGGTACACTTCTGCCCCACCCCTTGGGGATTACAGCCATGATGTTGTGTTATTTTATGTTATGTGTGAATTCGCTATACCTGCATAGATTGGTCATGCTAAGAACACTCATTAGTTATGGTTTAGTAAGTAAACAAACCAAGTTACAATAACGCATTTATTACTGAACAAAGTACAAATAGAATAGAAGTACAAATATAAATAACTAAGCATTTAAAAATACAATATACAACGTTTTCAAATTCAATTCGCGGAAATCGCGAAAACAATTGCATAGTTTTTCTTAAACTATTAATTTCACCAATGAAACTGAACGCGATCAGCATTTCTTAAACGCGTTCAAGAGCTGTCAGTGTCAAAAATTTTATGGAATATTGTACACTGACAGCTCTTGAACGCGTTTAGATGTGCTGAACGCGTTCAATTTTATTGGTGAAATCCACACATGTGACGAATAGTTCACTTCGTTTTAATGAGATATTCGATAGGCCAGAACAGGAGGCAAGGGATGCAGCATAATGTTAAAGCGTAAAATGCTGGTACGTAATCTTGGTACACATCTTTCAGTACACCTGGAAGGAAAAATAATAAAGTTAGCTGAAATGAAACTTCAAAATGATCTGGAAAATAACTTTGGTTAGTAATTAGTATTACAGTAAACCAGACTTTAGGTCGTATTATCACCAGGATGTTCAGTGTTTCAGTATCACCTGCTGATAAAATACTCTACTTCGATATTCATGTGATGGAGCGCCAGGCAGCCGATTAGTCAAATCACTGACGTATTTCCGACATATACATCTTTAATCTATAAACATTATCTATTATCTTCTCTAAATTGTCAAAATAACGTCGCTTTTCGTGACTGTTTCTGTGACCGCTTAGTTTTTTTAAACTACACAATGATTATGAAAATGAAAAAATGAAAAATGGTTTATTATTTTTACAAGTAGTAATACCTTAACAGCTAGTGATTGGAGTCTCCTTTTAAGCAAATAAGCCTGTGTTAGGAGAATCCGCTCTTCCAATAACTTAAATACGTATAATTTACTTGTTTTATTTTTGACTCTACGTATACAAGTTAAGATGCTAAATGAAATAACATTATGATACGGTTTTCTCCATAATTTATAAAAAACAAAACCAAAAGGTTTATATGGAAATACAGCATGATGTGGTACAGTCTGTGGCGACATCTCCACCGCCACATGCGAACTACGCATCACACTGACGTCACGCAAAATCCTGCATCGTGCATGGTTAAAACTGAACAACTTTCTCCATTGGACCAACATCGTAAACGCGAGAAAAATATCAACTGTCCCATACAAAACTTTAATACCTACTCGACCCACATGTATGGGACGGCTGATTATTTATGATTATTAACCGATTTTAATTTCTGTGTTTACAACATAATTACACGTGACTGCAACAATTTTGCGTTAGTCATCCAAAGATAAGATTTCCTTTTTCCTTTAAGTATTACAATTATCACTAACGAGACTTTTTCAATAGTTTAGCAAATAATATAATAATGGAACATGATGTACTCGTAGGTTTTAGTACCCGCAGGGACATTACTTTATGCTGTGAGCAGAAGGGCAATTCCCGTATTTTTAAGGTACAATTCTGTAGCCGACCGCAGGCAGTAGCTGCATACTCGTACTTTTAGTAGCTAGCGACACGTCGGTTTCATAGAAATACATAGAAACCAGTCATGTCGCGGTGACACGTGGCCTGCTGTTGACACCTGCGGTTGGCTACGGAATTGTACCTTAAAAATGGAATGGAATGGTACCTTTAAGAAGGTTCGAATTTACCAACATTTATGACATTGACTATCTCTGAGACGAGACTGCGACTAGATTCTGTATGTTTTTAAATACGGGAAATAGCACTGCATTTCCTGAAAACGTTTCTTTTAACAACGTTTTCCGAAAAGGTGAGGTGGAAGCTTTTTCCTGGAAACTACACGTAAAACGGTAGCGGCTAACAAGAAGTAATTAATTCGAAAGCCTGGGTCCTTTGCCTGGCCCGGGAAATTCTGGGAAAGGTTGCTTTGAGCACCGTTCTACGTTCACACAACCGTATCGATATCATTTTAAATCGATATTTTTGTGCTCGGATTAATTGGTGTTCGGAGTAATTATGGCAGTTTTTTCACTGCTGTTGCTATTACTTTAAAACTGACTGTATTTGTTAGTGCTAAAAACCCTAACAAATAGAGCCTAACCCTTCGGAGAAACAAGGCATTATGTTATGTACTAACTCTAAGTCCCTCTTGTACATAATATCACAAAATACATTCAGCTCTAAACGAATGTAAATAAAACATTGTTCTATTGCTCTTAATTGTTTGAAGTTGACAGTGACAGAAAGATGACTTAAGAGCGTTAAATCTAAAAGTTGGCAACATCGTAAATAGCTGTCAAATATTTATCTGTTTTGAAAAGGTTTTGAATAATTTGGGAATATGGAAAAATTTAATATGCAATCCATTTGAATATTTAATTTTCAACTATTAATTTCAACAACTGCATTTAAGCAATCAGAAGACTCCATTCGTACCTAAAAAACTGCACTTTAGCACATTTTTATTACTGGATTTGCATGGCATTTACTTTAGCAGACTTTAGCTGCTATTTCTACAGTCGCAGACCATTTGAATAAGACTGTTTTGTTAATCAACCCGATGCATTTCCTGGCACAGTGTGTAGTATGCACAGAGAACGGAATCGCCGCCGCCGGCAGCGTCATAGAGACGGCAGTACTAATAAAATTCGTGGCGTCGAAACCGCTTTGAGCGGACAAATTCGGGGACTCTATACTCTCTTATTCCGTCAACGAAAATACTGGCCTATCCAAAAGTAATTCGAACCTTCGGATTGAACCCTACACCCGAATTCACTTTTTTATCGGACGGCCATAAACACATTCGGAGTAAGGACAACTGAATCGTCGTCATTCATTCTTAGGTCGGGCCCCAAACCTTATGTCCATAGGCAATACGGAGTACTAATCACCCGTAACTTCGGTCGAAATGAATTTCAAGCTTAGGGAGTAGACCTCCAGTCACGGACAGCCTTCAAAGTCGCTAGTTTCTATACGTCATGGGTATCGAGGTACGAGTAAATAGTGACACACTTGCTTTGTCTTGAAAAGTTTTGACAATGCCGCTTATGCGTCTCTCTGCTCTGTTCAGTGCATTGTGGAAAAAGAAAAATTGCACTAATCAGAAAAGAATATATCTTACCTATAAGTGGAGCAAAAGTAACGTTTACAGTGCCAGTAGCTAGCATGGACAGTGCGTATGCTCCAGGGAAGTCCTCATGAGGCACGTGGTTTGAGATCAGTAAGGGACTGGCTACGTGGAGCCAAGCTCGAAGTACTCCTAAAGCTCCTGTCACAGTCGCCATCCATACGAATTGGGTGATTTGTAACATTACTGAAAGAAAATTGACATTTAAACTTCAATTTTGATTGGGTAGTTTTATTTCTGTAATGATAATAAACTGTTAGAAATTACAATCGAAAGACAATTGTATTTTTCCGGAAGGTTTTCCAGTCTTGCCATTTAAAAAAAAAGAATTTCATGAGATCTTTTTCTTTTGACGAATAATTATACCTATCCAATTTTTTATAAACAAACAGGTATGTCTCTCGTTCAAAAAATATTGGCTCGTCTGAGAAAAGACAAACATAATTTACATTCGACATTAAATAGAAAACTCGTATTAAAACCTACAACAAACAAAGATACCTGATATACCATTTATCGGTTTATTATATTATTTATAATTTCAAGATACCAAACAAGATAAGAACATAATGATTGACAAATACATTCATACCTAATCTGATAAGGAAGGTGAGCAGCGTTGCTGCATAGTACAATACTCTTGTATTGATGTGGAACATACTGCTGATGAGGGCCAGGGCAAATCTTCCACCGACGTCAGCAGCGGCGCATATTGAAATACACATTGCTACTTCAGACTGAAAGAGTGATAAGAGAATATTTACAAGTTAGCACTAACAAAACCAAACAATTATTGATTTTTAGCTTATTTACATGATTTAATAATACATTATATTATAATAATAGTAGAGAAAGAAAGAAAGAAAAATGCGTTTATTTATTTATATTTATTTATATATACTTTATTGTACACCACAAAAAAACATACCAAAAAAAAAAAAATATATATATTATATATGTTTTATTATTGGCATTACATCAGAAAAATACACCTTATAACAAAAAAAAAACAGACAACAATGATTATAATGCCAAGATTATAAGGGCCTCAGCTCAGCATAAATGTCAGATGGCAAAGTATACCACCTGACGCTGATTTTCAGCTGCAACCCACATAGTATGTACAAGTATATAAGAAAGGGGGGGGGGGGGAGAAACAATCATAGGGCATCAAAAAATTCATTCGCATCGCTGTCAAGTCAACAGGAAAAGTGCTCAAAAGGCTGTCAGCATTGCCACGTTATATGGCAATGCTGATTCTTTGGCCAAAGAATAGGCCAGCCTTCTGGTCACGTGAAGAGTCGACCAACCGCTTTGAGATGTCTTGAAAAACTAAGTGGGCACTCGGACTCCACTCAAACAAACTCGTATAAGTTTGAAATCTATACTAATAATAATATTATAAAATTCTATCACTAATAGAAAGCTATGGTATTGCCGACTGCCATATTCTAAAGGGTTTTCCGCACGTAACATCAGGTGGGCCTTCAGCTCGATTTATCATTTTTGTATCTCCTCCAAAAAATAGCCTGGCGTTCCGAAATTTATCTATTTATTGGTCTCTGAGTCAGCTAGTTGTTAATGTCACCTCAATCTACTTTAGTGTTATCTTTACGAGAATAGAGGCCTGTGTGAATTACGATGGTATTATTGTTATTTTACGGCTCGTATATAACCATTTATTGGTTCGATATAAGGAAATTATAGTCAACGTTATTGTAGACTAGTTTTGCCCGCGGCTTCGCTAGCGCGGAAGTTGGAAATTAGTCCACGGAAATCTACTACCGAGATAAAAAGTTCTATGTCTTAACACAGTTCATGGTCTACCCATGCGCCAAATTACATCCAAATCCGTTCACCCGTTTTAACGTGAAAGCGAAACAAACAAATAAATGATTTGAATGAATATAAATTAAATTAAATATGTTACAAAGAGATTATAATATATTAGTAATAATAATGAATGTTGTGATATTGATATCTAGTAAGTATCATTATGAAATATAATGTTAACTTCCAAATATTTAAACTAGACATGAGTTAAATGTAATAATACTTGCTGCACCCTAACAGGGTCATGTACTCATAAAATTTAGCCTAGCCCGTAACTGGGTGTATGTTATGAAAAATGAATTTAAAAAAAAATAAACAAACTCACTTTTGCATTAATAATACATAATTATGTATTATTAATGCAAAAGTGAGTTTGTTTGTTCATTAATAATACATAATTATGTATTATTAATGCAAAAGTGAGTTAGGATGAATTTTGAAACTATTATTATAAGCGTAACCACTGTGCTAATAAAATCAAAGGGTTTAGATGAAAAAATTAGGTTAAAATAATCAATCAAATATAATGTAGGTAGTATTAATGGGTTACTTACTCTATCATAGCCATATTGAAATAACAGCATCGGTTGTAAGATGAAGAAAGTGAGATCAGAAAAGTTGACAAAACTCTGTCCGAAGCAGATGTTGCAATAAACAGCATCTTTCAAGATCTTAAAGTTCAATATTTCCACTAACTTCTGTCTGTAAAGAAAGAGAACAAGTTAGCAATAACTAGCAGCACCGCGCGGTTTTACCCGCAAGGCTGCCTGTCCACTGGAGCGGAGAGGAGAGGAGCGGAGTAGCGGAGTTGCATAAAACCTCCGCTCCGCTTCAGTGGACAGGGATTTGCGAACTAGTTTAAAAATTCATACAAAACCGGGAAGCGCAGCGGGGAAACGGAGCGGAGAAGTGGAGCGGGGAAGCGGAGAGGCGATGCAGAAAAATATGTGAACTGGGTCTAGCTCCGCACAGTCCGCAACACCGCTCCGCTACCTCGCTCCGCATCAATGGACAGACACTGTCCGCAACTCCGCTCCATTCCTCTGCCATTCTCCTCTCCGCTGCCTCGCTCCGCTTCAATGGACAGGCAGCCTAAGTCTCGATCCCGTGTGAATATCGGGATAAAAAGTATCCTCTGTCCTAACCCAGGTCATAGTCAACCCATGTGCTAAATTTTATCCAAATCCGTTCTGCCGTTCTAGCGTAAGAGCTTATCAAACAAACACATAAACAAACTCACTTTGGCATTTTTAATATTAGTAAAGATACGAGTAGTTAGGATATAAACACGATATACCAAATGAAATATGAAGTCATTTCGGCATTTAGGTCACGATGTATATACAAGTAGACTATCAAGGTGATTTTATACTACTTTTATTGTGTTATGAAGACACGCAAAACTTTGATGAAAGAAATGGGTTGTTTTTTTTATCTATGCAACTCATACGTAGTATTTCTAAATTCAATAATAATATGACAATATTCAAAACACGGTTTTTGTTATAATAGCGATAATATGAAGAAAAATAACAATGTTGAATTTACCTGATTTTTTCCAAAACTTTCATAGTTCCAGTCTGGTTCACTTTCAGAGATTCCTCATTGTCACTGTCCTTAGAAAGCAAGAAATCCTCATTTTCGTGTCCCTTCCCATTTTCTAGATCATCTGCAAATTAGAAACCACATTCAATTTCATAAACATTCATTCTGAAAAGAAAACAATTTCAAATGAAAAAATACTTGCTGTTCTTATTTTTCTTGGAACTGTGGTATCAATTTTCATCGCGAGCATCCCAGGAAACGTATGCAAAGACATTCCAGCCAGAATGAGTAAGGTCCCTCTAAATCCATACACAGACATCATCTTCTTCAGTAATTGAGGATACCACATCAAAATAACTCCTTGAACTGCCTTACAAATGCTCATGACTGTAGTTCTTTTTCTTACAAAATAATGGTTCAAAGTCGAGTAACACACTGGTACCACCATCCCGAATCCAACTCCTTGGAACACCCCGAAAGTAATTGGAAGTTGGTTGGTGTTTGTTATGAATATGGTACTGAAAGATCCTGTAGATAAGAGAACTGCTCCAATAATGCCTCCGAATCTTAATGAATATCTTTTTGTTATGCTGTTGAGTATTATACCTGGAAATAGTAAAGTTAGTTATTAACAACACCTAAGGAAAAATTAAGTCTAAACAATGAATATGACAATACATATTTTTTAATACTGATCTTGTTATATACCAAAGCAAATATCTTTCTTCATGGTGCGATTTTCTCGGTCTCACCCAAGACGATATGATTCTAACAAATGGAAAAAATCCTATATAACTTCCAAACTCTGATATTTCAGGTTGCTTGAACAATGCAGTTTCTATTAGGTATCAAAACATTAATAATTTACCTAGTAACTAGTGGGTTACTGCAGTTTTGAGCCATTTGGGGTATAACACTCGGGTCATGGGGCCTAAGTGCGCGTCTCCTTTTTAAGGAAATTTCTCGCCAATAGGGAAAATTCGAAATTTCTCGCTGACAGTTCACGTGACCAGACCTGGGCTGGTTCGTTCTTTGGCCAAAAAATTAGCACTGATATTCAACGTGGCAATGCTGCGAGTCTTCTGGGCACGTTTCCGGATGTCAGCGATGCGGACTAGTACTTCGACGCCTAAGTGGCCTTTTATTTTTTAATTTATTTGTATAGTTAGTTAGTCAAATAAATTAATTAGTAATCTCTAGAAACTTACCTCCTACGGCCAACATGATGGCGAAAACTCCATGTGCAGAAGTTAACGATTTGGCTGTAGATTGTGTTTCATTTATAAAATCATTGTAGATCAATCCGAACGAGTTGACGTGTCCTATACCAGCGATCTGTAAATATTTCATAGAATTATTATATTATAGAAATCTTCATATAGGTACTCCAAATCCGATAGGGACTGGAAGAGATAAATTTGGTAGCCATTGTGCCATTCCATAATCCGTTATTTTACACCTGGGTGAATCACAACCGAAGTGCGATCGAGATTAGAAAGAGGACTTAAATCATTTAACCCAATTTTGAAGTAAATCCCAGTTACACTTTGGCAAACTTGAATTTTACTGATTGTTAGCAGTTAAAACATCGAGGCCGCAGCTATTCAATGTTTAATTAATTAATATGATTAAACAAAGTCAACAGCAATTAAAATTATTTAGATAGAACTTGTTGGATTCGGTTTCACAATTTAATTACAATATTGGGAAACGAGCGTTTCTTTGTTCCATTGTATTATTTCGAGAACGGAATTCGATTAATGTAATACTGTTTCAAAATTGGACTGGCTCTTAAAACGTAGCGTGGCGGTTTCCAATAACAATAAAACAGTAACGAAGACAAAATATTGAATAATTTTTGAAAAAAAGTAATTGTTTCGAGTCTGATGCCGAAAATATAGTTTAGGGTCTTAAATGTTTGTTCCTTTTGTCTGTATGCCTAGATGTATATAATATTGGCGCAAAAACGGCTGAACAGATTTAGACATAAATTCAAATTCATTTATTTCGTAAACACAGGGTACATACAGAAGGTTTTATGATACATAAAATCCGAGCTGTGTCCCGCCAAAAGGCATACAAAATATCAAAGGTTTTTTTTTTATCCAATTCATTTTAGAAAATCAAAAGTCGATACAATCACTAAAAATTTCAAATTAAATAAAGTAAAAAGGACCAAAATAACAAAATTTAAAAGTCACGAATTCCTTACTATGTTGTAAGGAATTAAAGACATCAAAATTTTTTTTTTGGTTCTTTTTACTTTCAAAATTAAAAAAATTATTTAGAATGTCACATAACATAAGAACAGATTGAATTTAGTTAACAGGTATTATAATTAAAATTTGTGATTTAAATATTCGTCAACAGAATAATACACCACAGTCCACACACATAGATAGTTTCTAACCGAGATTAACAAATCTCTGTACTACGTTCCCGACATCTACAAAAGCTAGTATAAGACAGTAAAATAACAGAAGAAAAATAATCTTTGTACCAAAATTCGCACAAAAGATTTTCTCCAGAACTAACGCTAATTATAAACGAGAGAAATGAGAGGTAGAATGTTGTTATGATGAAGTACAGTGTCTGTGAATACGCCTTTGAATAGCAGATTGTAATATGTAATGATCATTTCTATAATAACAGTTCCAACACGTATTTCTGAATGTCTTCATGATCGTATTTTGTGCGCCTTTTAGTCTGAGCTGAGCAAATGATTCAAACAAAAAACAAAAAATTATTTCTTTGATGTTGAAAATGGAGTAGACCTCATTCATACATAAACATAACATCACGTCTAGCTGGTTAGGTGTACTTATAGTACACCCAGTTAAGTTTAAGTCCCATGTAATAAGGGGTGAGCCTATTGCCAAGAACCAGGCGAAAATACCTAATGCCCAGCAGTAGCGCTTGCAACCAATCAATCAATCTGCCTAGCCTTTTCCCAACTATGTTGGGGTGGGCTTCCAGTCTAACCGGATGCAGCTGAATACCAGTATTTTACATAGAGCGACTGCCTATCTGACCTCCACAACCCAGTAACTAGGTAATACGATACCCCTTGGTAACACTGGTGTCAGACTTTCGGGCTTCTGACGACTCATAACGACTGTCAAAGATCCATGAATGACAGCCGGGACCAACGGCTTAACGTGCTTTCCGAGGCACGGAGGATTCTCGGTATGTAAAGATGATCACCCATCCACTGACCAACCCCGGCAAGCGTAGCTTAACCTGATGGATCGACCAGTGCGGCTGTTGTTACTTAGCCACGAGCTCCTCCTTAGCCAGTAGCGCTTGCAACCAACCTTGCTAAACCCACGAGGTAGTCAAGAGACCTAATAAAATATACAAATTTTTGAGAATAAAAAATATCTTTAAACCTAAGTAATTAAAGTTGTCAAATTATTGACCCCCCCGACCCTTGCTCGACGACGCGCCAGTCCGCGCCGAAGCTGAGCCTGTATTATTAAATTCCCCTGATGATAATAATAATTATCCAGATTTGATCTAGCCTGTCCCATCTTACTGTCTTCCCACCAGCGACGCCCTAAGCCAAGGTTCGTACCCCACAAGGGGTGCCCTTAGCGAGCAGTCGCCAAGAATATAAGTTATTTTACGCCCCTGGCTGGAAGCTTTAGGTTAATAGCTGGATAGCCCGGTTAAGCAGTCATGACCTCACAGGTCAACTAAGAAAAGCTCTACATAAAAAAAATAAAAAGTGTTGACCTACAAAGTTCACATCAAAGGTGTTTACGGCATTTAAAAAGGTCATCTTTAACAGTTTCATACTGTTCTAAATCACCTCAATGCTTCTTAATTTAGTTCAATTCCTTGGGAACATATTAATTATGCCCAATTCAGTCATAGCTTGTGATTTTCCAGTCTATTTATCAGGCGTCATTGTAAATTTGTGAGCCATTTCTTCTACTGACTTCGGCAAATAGCGCGGAAAGATTCGTTCATACTTTAATTGACTTTGAGATTGCGAGCGAATGACTCCATTACGTTTTTTGAAGAGTTTTTAATGTTATCGTTTCTTTAAAGTTTACATTGTCAAAGTCAAATAATTTATTTCAATTAGGCACATAAAAGGCACTACTACTACAAAAAAAAAAGGATTCTAGTCGATTAATTGTATTAGATCACGAGGTTACTGTTAGTAAGGAGTGTAGCAAATATTAAGTGGTTATTTAGCAAATATTTAACTAGGAAGTAGGTTATTATAGATATAAACATGGAGTTCCATGTTTATAAGACAAACTATAAGTACTTATAAGTGATACAGTGCTTATAAGTTTATAAGCACTGTCTGCGAAGTGGACATAAGTAAGAAAACAGAACTATGCTATGTGGAGTGTGGAGTCATGCTCAACAAAATTTGGCTATGGTACAACCTCCCTCTCTGTAATTCCATAATTCGGCTAGTACATAGAAATTACAAGGAAAATTTTAATCTAAAACCGTTAAAAGTTTAACTGATCTAGTACCTGGGCGATCGAGCTCTGCTCGGGTGAAAATACGGAGAAAAATATTCCCAGATACGAGACCAAGCTAAATCGATTTTTCGCCCCCGTAAACCCCTATATTGCAACTTTCATCGAAATCGTTAGAGCCGTTTTCGAGAACGTGATTACAAATATATGTCTATATTACCTGGTCGACCGAGCTCTGTTTGGGTGAAAATAGTTAAGCATATTTCCGCAGATTTGCAAAGTGTGACAGCAATGTCAAGATCACATTGTTTAGGGCATATTGCCAGGCTTTCTATACTTGCAGTCTGTGGACCAGGTACACGCAAAAAACGTTTAATGCCCTGCGTGTGCAATACAACAACGCTTTTAGGATACTGCTGTCGCTGCCACGTTATTGTAGCGCGTCAGGGATGTTCGCAGCAGCGCGTACCGATGACTTCTTTGCGATCATGCGTAAACGAACCGCGTCACTATTGCGCCGGATGCGAGACAGTGACAGCAGTCTCCTGAGCGTTGTTGCTAGCAAGACTGAAGGCCGCCTGATGGGGCACCTGTGTGCAGTGCATGTATTGTTGCCAGGTGTCCCCAGAAGATGGCTTAATAGATATAGGGTTCTTTAAGTTGTCTTGTAATATTGTCATTGGTTTTAATTGTTTATGTTTTTTATTTTTATATTATACTAACATAGTTTAAGTAGGTACGTAATACTAACAAATTATGGGTAATGTACCTGAGTTAAAGATGAATAAATAAATAAATAAATATTGTCCAGGTATACCAACGTCGTATCACATTCCCGAGGCTATGAAAATAGAGAAAACTAATTTTCCCAAATATGAGACCTAGCTAGATCGACTTTTCACCCCCGTAAACCCCTATATTGCAACTTTCATCGAAATCGTTAGAGCCGTTTTCAAGAACGTGATTACAAATATATTTATATACAAATATTGCTCATTTAATACTATAGGATAGGATATCCATACATAAATGTACCTACATAGTAATTAATTAAAACATGAATGCATTTCACAGTCACATGAATGATGTCATAATGAATACAAACAAACTACAATCAGTGTTTACCCTATTAGATAGATGTAGAGTAATTAAACACCGCTCAAGCAAGCAGTAAGTAATAATGGATATAGGAACATGATACATACATCCAAGGCTATTAGAGGTACATGTATGTACATACGTGATCTTGCTATCGCCGTAAATATTAAACAACAACTCAGGCGCCATTATTGGCGTCGGATCGGAATAATAACAGGAAATAGTGCGAGTTGAAAGTAAGAACCGTTTTTGTTTATAAACATACAGAGAGAATTCGAGGGAGAACGGGTGGGTTAATAGAAGATATGAATATTATTGTTCAGCCAAAATACGGAATAGAGAAAAATTAAGAGGGTTTATCCTAAAAGTTGGCAACGTCGCAAATAACTGTCAAATATTTCACTGTTTTGATTCTTATAGCAATATTACTGAATGGAAATAAGAAATGTCGATAACTAGCGAACTAGAATACTAATAATGAATTGCAATTATAACATTGAATTTGATGTTGTACCCATTTTAGGAGTAAAAAACACATTTGGAAAGTTTCCAAATGGTTTTTTTACATCTAAAACTAAACGTTCGGGTTACGATATTAATTATTGCATTTCATAATCAATATTCTAGTTCGCTAGTTAGCCACATTTTTTATTTCCACACAGTAATATTGCCAAATTAATCAAAACAGTGAAATATTTGACATCTATTTGCGACGTTGCCCACCTTCAGAATAAACGCTCTTAAGTTGAGATAGTGCGTTTAGTTGAATTAATTGTTTGATAATGGGATTTAGTGAGAAAAGACATCGCCAACCAATGTCAACCATGAGATGCTTTCTGCGAGTCTTATTTTGGTATCAGCATAGGTGTCAGTTGGACTTTTGGGAAATTTCATAACCATAATAGGTACGTTAAGACCTTGAGGGGCTTGTGGCTAAGTAATAACAGCCACACGGGTCGATCCATCAGGTTAATCCGTGGATGGGTGACCATCTTTACATACCAAGAACCCTCCGTGTCTCGGAAAGCACGTTAAGCTGTTGGTTGCGGCTGTCATTTGAACATCTTTGACAGTTGGGTGTTACGGGTCGTCAGAAACCCGAAAGTCTTACTACGGGGTATCGTGTTACCCAGAAACTGGGTTGTGGAGGTCAGATAGGCAGTCACTCCATGTAAAATACTGATATTCAGCTGCATCTGGTTAGACTGGAAGCCGACCCCAACATAGTTGGGAAAAGGCTAGACAGATGATGATGAATAGGTAACTTAAAGAATAATCGTAGGCAGAAGCTAATTAGGGTTCCAAATCTAAACTCTAATAGAGATCATGGGAAAAATTTGGATACATGCTAAACTTAAAAAGTTAGTGATTGTGAAGCACATGAAATAACTCAATAGATTTGACCCATACATTGTTGTCAAAAGCCGAAACATAAAACCTCTTCCTTCAAATTATGTGACTGCTCTTTGGGGACTCAGGCCATTATATAATTATTTCTAGAGTGGACAAGTGGACATTCAACGGAGAGATAGGCCGGTGACATTAGGGAAATCATAGGTCAATGTAGATGCAATTACCGTCAGATAGGATTGTAATAGTATGGAGAGAATGACTGGATGTCAGCAGGAATGTAGCTATTGATAAATCATTAAGAAACACTTTTGTTTTTATTCTATAACCCCATACAAGTCTATAGACCAGCATTCAAACTGCGAACACACACTTTTAAACATAATCGGAATGATTTTGAAGGATATTGCTAAACCATTGCTTCATATCTATGTTAAGAAAATTTGTCTCTCAACAACGTAGGTACTTAACGCAATTAATGTTATTAAACTGTCAAAATGAAAGCCATTGCCACTGTTAGTGTGTAACGCAGTTACCCCGCAGATTGTGAAACAGTTGGGGAAGACAAAGAAACGAAAAGTGTGAAAGATGAAATTGCTAGAAAGATGGGGGCTGCTGTGATGAAGACTCAAAGAGATGTAGGGAAGAAGAAAAATTTGTTGTGCTGACCCCAAATAAATTGCAATAAGGGAAAGAGAATGATGATCATATATTATAAAGACTAAGTCAACTTGGAATCACTACAAATAATTGGCGTATACGAAGACGAACACACGTCAATTGCTAGAAGCATATGAAAAGTAGATATACCTAACACTAAATTGCAAGCTATTTTCTGGGACGTGGTTATGTTGATGCAACAGAATGACAGATCTCACTAGACAGCCATTTGTATAAATAGAGAGAACAAATATAACACTCTCATAGTGACACTGTCAATAACCTAATTATTTATATGAGCAATATACTTGTTTATAAACAACAACATCCGAATTCGCCTTTCTCTAATAATAAACAAGTGACTCATTCAGACATTTAAAATAACCCAATTCGACGAGACAAAAACAAAACGGCTAGCAATGTAGACAAAACAAAAATTCTGGCGCCAAATACAAATAAAAAACAATACTCACAAAGGTTATCACAGTTCCGAATCCAACAGCATAACCCCAGCTATTTCTATCAGCCTTCTCCTTAACTGTGTCCAAAACTTGCTCCTCCTTCACTTTTTCTGGTACATTTTCCTCCTTAAGGAGGTTAACTTCTTTTGTTTCATCCATTGCACTGAACCACGGTCTCACTGTGTCGTTGGTAAGTGTCGCCAGCGTACTGGGTGTCGACCGGACGCGGCTGATAAACAGCTGTCATACTGCTTTAGGGCGACAACATATGCTCTGACTTGACAGCTGTTTATAATAGTGTAGTGCGCACATTGTGCGTGATAACTTTAAATCATATAAAAACGAAGCTTACTCGTGTTTAGTCTAGATATATATCCAACTTGCAATTAATACGTACAATATATACAGGTAACGTAATAAACATAAACAGTAGGTACAATTTCATGTACATGATTTGGGACAGTGAATTAGATAATCGACGTGCGTAGGACGACGAGGGGCTGTGGCTCAAGTGAAAGTGAAGGAAATGAATGTTTATCAACAACTTAAATTTTCCGTATATTAAAATCATAATTTTTATTCTTTATTGCTACGACCCCAGCATTAGAGTATGAAAAAATATCTTTCAAATGGCTATAACACGGCAAATTGACGTAGTGTGTCAATTTAATGATTTCCCTAACTTAGTATTTTTGATGACGGTTAATTTTGTTGGGTATTTTCGAATCAATCTAAAATTGTAGCCCGATCATTTCTGTCGGTAGAAGCACTTACGAGGATCAGATGATTAAATAGATGTAAACAAGAAAGTGATTAAAATTCTGATAAAAAGAGTATTTTTATTACTTATTCTGTTTTAATCGAACAGAATTATAAAAATACTCTTTAAAAAAATACCAATTACTGAAATAGGTTGGCATCGAATTTTCATTTCAGAAATAAAAATCTTGAGACCATTGGAATAGTTTTAGATTTTAAAAACAATTCTAGCTGAGTTTGATTTGGATTTATTTAAATAGTTTTATATTATTAAAAATTATTAAATATAAAATATTATTTTTATTTAAAAAATATTTATTCTCTCAATTAGAAAAATACTTTTGTAATTGACATAAAATGTATTCGCACGCTATATCATGGCAGGATATGCTGAAACCAAAATGACTGTAACATCTATTGTACCATATTCTAGCAAATAGATATTTTTAATTTGCTTTATTTTATTTATTTATTTATTCATTTACTTCGGACAACAATGATCCATATTGTGTTAGTAATACAAAACAGACTTAGATTCTAATGTTAGTAGTACTTACAGATACGTAATTTACAAATAAATATTTATGAGACCACCTTAGTGAGTCATGTACTTAGGAGGCATTTCATGCGAACAATGATTCCGCATGAGATGCCTCAGCACAGGAGCTCTCGGGTCCTCAGCCACAACTTTCAGGATGCTATTGCTACTCCCCCGCATCCTCCTCACCAGGGATGCCACCTTTTTCCTGATGATGGTATGGAAACCATCCGTACGCGATTGGGCAAACATCCCCGACGCACTACAGAAACGAGGGAGTTTCAACATCATCCTGAAAACATTGTTGTATTCGACGCGCAAGGCATTAAGCTTTCATTTGTCTGCCAGTTAAAAGATCTTCGTTGAGAGTAGTACCTATATAATTATTGGTAATTAATAAAAGAAGGAATCTATTCTATGTTATTATCCAGACATCAAGATTTTTCTCTGCTAAACGCCAAAATCAGCAGTAGGCAGTGATGGCTTAGTAGAAACGGTCGCGACTTACGAGTTTTAGGTCGTAGGTTCGAACCCAAGCCGGCACTTTACATCGTGTAAATTATTTCATCACCACTGCTGTCAAAACAGTGAAGGAAAACATCGTGATGAAAAAAAGACAGTGACGTCTACCGACCCGCACTGGGCCCGCGTGGTGGATTACGGCCCGCGTGGTGGATTACGGCCCGCTCCCTCTCACAGAGAGGAGGCCGGTGTCCCAGCAGTAGGCACTGATTATGAAACGTCAAAATCTTTTTCTTATTTAATCGGACCAAGGATTATCATCTGCGACTTTTTAGTCGTTATTCCCGACTTGTCGCATAATGTGTGCTGTGCCTAAATAAAATACATGCACACCGCTTCGTTACGCAGATAAATATGTCTTTGTTCACTATTCGTTCCTACACAATTTGTTATACATATGTACATACAGATAAAGTTTTATTACTCTATAAATATATGGTATTAGTGGGTGATGTGCATATATGTCACTACTTTTATTGTATGATAAAATTACGCAGTATTCTGTATTTATTTTTTTAGCACTACCGACAGACTACGTGCTAAGTGTAGATAGGTCAACTGACCCGTGACTCGCTCGGTTACTGAAAGTGAAATAATATATAAACGGTGAGAAAATATGGAAAAACTGCAAGGAAAATAGTAAAAACAATAATTTTATTTTGCCATACAAACTGTTCCTAGCTATCGTTGGCATAAATCCTAACTCACAAAAAGTACTAGGCTTGCATGGATGTATGTACGTAGGTATGTATGTAGGTAGGTAGGGTAGTTAGGTAGGTAGGGTAGAAAGGTAGGGTAGGTAGGTAGGGTAGGTAGGGTAGGTAGATAGGGTAGGGAGGTAGGTAGGTAGGTAGGTAGGTAAGGTAGGTAGGTAGGGTAGGTAGGTAGGTAGGGTAGATAGGTAGGTGGGTGCGCCGTAGTTATGTACTAAGTGCTACCCATGCGAAGCCGGGCCGGGTAAAGCTAGTAATGTTATAATAATGTAATAATTTATAAACGGGATCTGCACATTTTATAGGCATTTTCTACAGTGACGCATAATATGTTAATGTTAACTTTGATGTAAGTACTGAACTGATAGACACATGGGGCGCATCCAATAAAGTTGAGTTACAGCCAAATTATTTTCATCACCTTAATGGCTATCACAGACTATGTAGAAATTAAAGGCAATTTTTTCCTGCTCTTTGCACGATAGACTCGGCATAGTCTTGCATCGTAATGTCAATACCGCAGAATGACATTCAGCCATCTTCTTTACAGTTACGCTACACCCTCAGAGTAATGCTAAACCGAATAAAATTGTGACACTGACAAAATCTGTCATTTTAAATTAAATAAACAATAGATCTAATAAATTTATTTATTATTTAAAAAGCGTTTTAGGTTGATAACTCGACATCGGTCAAAGGTACAGACACGCGCCCCACTTCGCGATTACAGTACTGTCATGCTGTACTAGTACGGAGCAGGGCGCGTCTTCGTGGGCCATCCACGAAGACGATCTATAATTATGCTGTTTTGATTTTTGTTATCAATAGTAAGTTAATATAGTTTTCTATGCAATAGTCTGCTCAGTGTCGTAGCTTCAAAAGGTATTATGTATCCAGACTTTTCAAAGGAAATATTCGAAAACTGACGAAGATAATTATAGACTTGACTGTATTGTATTGTTCTGTGTTTTTATTTATTTTTAAATGTCGCGGCATTATGCTGAGATGGGAGCCTTTTGGCCTCGTACAGGACTTCCTTCTTTAAATTTTAATGTAAATATGTTTTTGATTCTTTTTTTTTAATGTTTAATGTGTTTTTAGTTTTGTGATTTCCTGTGCGAGTCTCAATAAATACTTTTTCTTTATTTCTTTTCTTTACCTACTTTTAAGTAATTATAATTAATTATTTTCCTTTAGGGTTGAAACGTTCAAGGGGCCGTGGGGTCCGAGTGCTCATGGTCTGTTCTACGAAATCTTCAAACGCTGGTTGACACTTCACGTGACCCAAGGGCTAGCCAGTGGCTAAGCATTGCCATACAACGTGGCAATGCCGCCAGTCTCTTGGGTACATTACTAGCCGACAGCGATGCGGAGGAATTTTCCCGCCATAATTTATTTTAGTTAGGTTAGGATATTATACTTTTATTTTAATAGTTTATTAAAACTGTGCACGACTTTAGTCGAATATGACGCGTTTAACTGACTGATAACCTGACGTAATCGCGGAGATAATATGTAGAGATATGAGATTGAATAACAATTAAGTGATATCCATTAAGATATCATTTCATTGTTATGCAATCTTATCCTAGGGATAAGATAGAGATGTTGACAAGAAAAAAAATGCTATACCCTTGCATTCGTTTTGGACCACTTTTATGAATTTTTTTATGCGAATTTCATGAAAACCCTATGTAGATCCAATCTGCGGTTTCGCTGCATACGCTAACTAAATTTTTTTAGCGAGACTTAACAAGATTGCCTCTACATGTTTCCTTCTTTTTAGAGCGAAACCTTTCTTCGTATTTTGTCGTAAATACCGAGACGCGTTTATCAGAGATGAGTCAACATCCCTATAGTACCACTTCATGTACTTATAGGGATGTTGCTGGTAAAAAAAAAAACTATTTAGTCCGTCAGTCAGATAACAAAAAATATTAGACACGTATTTTTTGCTTTATCATATTAATAAAAAATGGTTAAGATAAAACGCATTAAAGTTGGGGAGTGGGGGCTCGCTACTTCACAAGCCAGTATAAAATCTACCTGGGAGTGATGTCTTAACACATTTTAACTGTGTTATATTGTTGTGTATTGTATTGCCGTAATCTTTTGATTACGTAAGAAAATGAAAAATACGTGTCCAATATATTTGAATAATACCTATACCTGACGGACAAAAAAAATGTCATCATCCCTTTGATGTTTAATTACAATAAAGAGACATTGATCATTTTAAAGGTTTCTGCTAACAGTCCGCCACAAATTAACAGTACCTATTTGACATGATGCGGTTTTCTTTTCGTGAGGTTACGGACTAACCTGGTGTCAGAGTTTTAAAGCCGCCCATGGGCCTCTGACTTGGCTTCAAATGCGGTCGAGAAATATCTCTCAAGCATACTGGTTTTCTCACGATGTTTTCCTTCACTTCGTTTTTGAAGCAAGTGATGATTGAGTCATATAGAAGCAAAAGCAGCAACATTCACTTTTACTGAAAAGGCAGTAGACGTCTTTTTTTGTTTACGTTGCATGTACCACTTTTTAGTTACATTATGTTACAAGAATAGATAACTAATGATGATAGAATCAGATATTGTAAAACAGAATTCCCTAAGAAACACTACAATTACCAAAATAAAGTAATACATTTAGGATTTTGCTGTTTTTGCATACAATGTGTGGATAATGCTGCTTTTGAGCCATTCTTAATTGGATGTTGCTGGTTTTGCACCAGTAGTGTTGTGGTAATACACCGAACCACCGTTTTACCGTTGGTTCGAATAGTGACACCTGATTCGTCAAAGAAGGATGTTGCTGTCTATGCCGCAACTACGTGGCTATGTTGCTGGTTTTGCTACCAATCTCAATTTAGAACCTCTATTTTGTATAGGATGATGATGGTTTTGAAACGATTTTAATATTCGGTCCAGTAAAGTTGATGGAATACTACCATGCTGCATTAAAAGTTGCCAAAATGAAAAAATGGGATGTTGCTGTCTTTGCTTTTATATGACTCAATTATACAATAATAAAGTTATACATTGGGACTATTATAAATTAAATCGCTTTTCCTGTTTGTCTGTGTGACCACGTTGTTCCTATAAACTGCGCAACGGATTTTGATGTGGTTTCCAGAAGTATATGGAGATTTTATTCTGAAATTTTTATGTGTGTAATGCATTAATATTAAACTTACATAAAATAACAATGAATAAAACAAAAGAGTGGCATTGTAAAAAGATATATATATTTTATTATTTAATCAACAGTTTCACTATTATTATAATATCGCAGTCACAAAATTCAGGAAATCGATCTTGTATGCGTGGCCCAGAAGATTGACCAATCAATCAATCTGCCTAGCGTTTTCCCAACTATGTTGGGCTCGGCTTCCAGTCTAACCAGATGCAGCTGAATACCAGTATTTTACATGGAGCGACTGCCTATCTGACCTCCACAAACCAGTTACTAACAGTTAACATGATACCCTTTGGTAAGACTGGTTGTAAAATTTTTGGGATTCTGACGACCCGTAACGGCTGTCAAAGATCTACGAATGACAACCGGGACCAACGGCTTAGCGTGAATTACAATAGACGACGTATATTTAATAGCCTAATCCGCTTAACTGTTCTTAAAGAACCCTGTAAGAAATCGACACGTGTTTCACCTCGCAACGAGGCGTCCTCAGGATGACGATTGATTTCTTGCGACTCCGGACACAACGTGTGGCCACGTCAAGCGCCGAACGCAATGCGAGCCACACCGCCCGACAACCCCACTTATATAGGATTACTGCTCGGTCCACCTCGGCTAGGATCGTTATCAGCGCGATAAGGAGCTGCGAACAATTGCAGCAGAGGTGATCTTGGAATACTCGTATTTAATTCGTAGGCTTAACGTGCTTTCCGTGGCCTCACGACGTCCACGAAGCGACCGTGGCAAGCGTAGCCATGCGGCTGTTATCAATTAGCCACGACCCCAGAAGATTGACCATCCTAAATAATAATTGGCAGTGTTTTTTTTTAATTATTATTGTTTTCCTTATACCTACACTATTAATAAGTAGACTAGTCTTTAGTGGGGGCCCATTTTACCCAAAGACCTATAATATATGACAAGATTTTGGCAGCTTTATATTATAAACTAAACTAAAATTATCAACTAAATTAATAATGTTCTAAACTAGGTACCTCTAAGTGTAATCATAGACTCTTTTTTGATTTTCAAAATCATAACGCAACATCTCTAATAATCTTACAAAAATACTAACATTAAAATTCGAGTTTCCTTAATTACAAAAAATATTTACAAAATCTCAACTGCCTTGCTTTTAGCGACAACAAAATGACCAAGTCTTTGAACACTCACTAACTTAAAAATAAACATAACGTCAAAAATACTTCTGAATAATATCTAAAATACTTCAATTACTAGAGGTACTCCACAGGACCTGATGCAAGTCAATCAATTTGAAATTAGAATCTACTAATCGACTAAGAATCCTATTAAAGGAACATCTCTAAATCACGATGGGAGTTTCAAATCCTTTTATAAAAAGAATGAACTCGTGTTAGTACGTTATACTTATAGCTTTAATATTCATGTCTTTAGGGCGTTGGTAGAGTTCTTGTTCTTCCTATATTTGGCTATGGCTTCTGCTGCCCAGGGTACGACGCAGAACAGGTTGCAGGCTGATAAAATGTTGAACGCTATGGCATAACTGCCTGTGTAATCTCGGATGAAACCTAGAAAAAGGGTGAATAAAATAAAATTAATTGTTGGTACCTACTCAAATAAACATTTATTCTAAGGGTTTATAATTGAATTCAGAACGTTTATTTTAAGCTCTGGTCAAACTGAAGCGTATCTGTCACGGGATGCGCAACGAATTTCGCATGCGCCGTTTGTGTCAACTAACTTGTACAGAGGTGTTCAAACGAGCGCGCATAGTCAAGTGACTTCCTAATCATTAGCACAATAGACGCGCGCAGTCGCGTCCTCGTTCCGCGCGGGTTTCACCTCAGTCTGGCCAGAGCTTTATTTTACTGGTTTTTAATTGAATTTAGAACATGTTATTTTAAGCTAACAATTCAACGTTTTGTAGAACCTAAACATAAAAGTGATCTTTTATTTAAAAGCCTATTTGTAAATGAAAACTTTCAGTTGACTAATTATAAACAAAAGAGAATCGTAAATAGAATCACACTAATATAATATATCACTATGTGTTACGGCTGGCACGAAGCAAAACCTGGTGCTTCGATAGGCTTACACTGTCCTTTAACACAGTAATTTGAAAACATTGCAAAATAAATTTATTTTTAAAAGAGTAACCGTGGTGTTTCTTGCCGGCTCTTCTTCATAAGAAACGACCAATTGGAACTGTGCACCTAGCTTCTGACGTTTGTTCACCTAGCTTCTGTCGTTTCATAAGTGCCCATGTAGGTTAATGTGAAATAAAATGGATTCGATCTGATTTGATAACTCTTCAGGGATCACATGCGTGATGTTATGTTTATGTGTGGTATGACGTCATATTAATGTATTCACAGTATTGAATATTCGGTTGAAACGTCGGATAGACACAAATTGAAGCGACAGATCACGACAGACATAATAGGGACACGCACGTCAGCGGATGTGAACGATATTGATTAAACAGGATTGCTGAGTCGTGTTGAGTAGTCAGCAAACGTGTTTAATGTCATGCTGGTCAGTTTGAAAGGCTGAATAGAGAGATTGCTGTGCCATCGTGATAAATATTTTGGATGGTATCTTTGCTATTTTACGCTACAAACAGAAAAGCATGACGTGACTCCAGTGCAACAATTTCTATGAAAACTTCACGGAAATTGTTCTACCGGTGTCACGGCGCGCCTGTCTGCGGGAGCCGTTATTCAGTCAAGGTCAAATCATTTATTTCAAACATAGAATTGATTCTAGTTGCCCCCTTCTAAAAGGTAGTTTTGTGTAGAGAAGAATGGGCAGACACTGTAGAGTTTCTCCTCCTCCACTGTAGAGCAAAATGAAAATTAAAAGAGGATCTGTAGAGTTAAGGTTCGTGCAGACCAGCGCGACACGATGGCGCGACGGGACTCGAGTAATACAATTTCTAAGAAAACTTCACGGTATAATAATAACCGGTGTCGCGTCGCGCTGTCGCTTCACGCTGTCGCGTCGCGCTAGTCTGTACGAAGCTTAACTCTTTTAATTTAAATTTTACTCCAAAGTTACTCTTTTAATTCTTGGACATTCCTGATATCGGTGAAGGAAAACATCGCGAGAAAACCTGGACTTCCAGTTAATATAAATCTGAAATCACCAACCCGTCTTGAGCAAGCGTGGTGATCAATGCTCGTGCTTTCTCTGTATGAGAAGAGGCCTTTGCCCTGCAGTGGGACAGTAACAGGCTGGTTTTTTTTTTTTTAGTTTATTTCCAAATCACTGTACATTACGGTATAAGCAAGTGTTCAAGAATTGACAATTATTGCAATGCATATAGATGTCACATGTCTTCGAATTTTTGGTTCTAAGACATGCCGGTTTCCTCACGATTATTTCCTTAACCGTTTTCAGAGCTGTGATGAAATAATTTACACAAAGTAAAGCGACTGTCAGGGTTCGAACCTATGACCTACAACTCGGAAGCCGTTACCACAGGGCCACCACTGCTCTCGCTTTATGAGTATAATAAATAATAATAATACCAGCCGGTTACTGTCCCACTGCAGGGCAAAGGCCTCTTCTCATACAGATAAGACACGAGCATTAATCACCACGTTTGCTCAAGACGGGTTGGTGATTTCAGACTTATATTAACTATAAGTCCAGGTTTTCTCACGGTGTTTTTCCTTCAACGATGTCAGTAATGTCCAAGATAAACTCAGAAGAGAAGTAATAATGAGTATTTATTATGCGATAATAATTCGAAGTTTAATAATAATTATATCAATGACGTCTAGATACACGTGTTTCGAATCTATGACCTTATGTTATTAGATAATAAGGCACCAGTTCCACCGCGAGCGAGGAACCGAATGATTGTCTCGCTCAAAAAACAGTCAAAATATTGTAGGTTCCGTGTAAGAAAAAAAGATACGTATTTGAATAGTTGATCGCTGACTGTTCACACCACTGGCGAGTACTCTTTTGTTGCAGCGACAAGAGCTAGTAAAGAGAGTACTCGCTTAGCGATGCTCGCTTGACGGGCAGAACACTCGCTGAGACTTACGCCTACCAGCAAGTAATCGTTCGTCGCCGTCGCGCACTCGCTGAGGCCCTAGTGTGAGTTTCTTTTAACTATCTTGACTTTACGCATCGCCCGTGTTCGGCGCTCCGATTGGCCCTTCACTGGCCTTCACTAGTGAAGGGCCAATCGGAGCGCCGATGCGTAAAGTCGAGATGGTTAAAAGAAACTCACACTAGGGCCTCTGCTCATTGCGCGCCAACTCGTTTATACTTGCTAGCTTTACTCGCTTCTCGATAATCGCCGGCGGTGGGACCCCAAACCTTGGAATATTTTGGGAAATATTCATGTAAAGAAAACCGAAATACGAGAATTTTTTTTTTATATATACATACAAATCTATACATTACTACTCTAAAACCTGTGGAATTCTAAATGTAGCATTTAATTTACGAAATATTCTTATCGCATTCTGATATTTTGATACTTGTAGTTATTTAGATTTGATTGGAAGGATTCAAGGAACGCAATAAATACGATATCATTTTTGTAATTTTGGTAAAAATAGTTGTTTTTTCCAAAATTAATAATGCCGAACATCCTAATATTTTGTGACTTTATTTGCATTTGAAATACTCGTATTGCTTCCCTTTTCAAAAACTACCTCCTCTCTAACCAAACCTCTTCTCATTTTTCAAGCTTTTTTTATTTAGTCTTCTAGGCTGTGCGATTCCTAGTCCGTAAGACAGTTATGTTACTGTTTTATATAATTATAACCTAGTAACCGGCTCCTGCTTCGCACGGTTTTTACGACTTGACAAAACATCGAGATTTCTTAGGTAAACGTAACTTTAATAATAACCTAATAAACACATAAACCTTCCGGAATAACACCAGCATATGCCGTTGTAGAGTAAAGGCCTCTTCTCATATCTCTCATATCTCAGAGTAAGCATGAACATTGTTCGCCACGCTTGCTGAAGGCTTATTAAGGACTTCAGACTTATATCCTAACTTCCTAACTAATATTATAAATGCGAAAGTGAGTTTGTTTGTTTGTTACGCTTTCACGCTAAAATGACTGAACGGATTTGGATGAAATTTGGCACATGGGTAGACCATGACCTAAGTTAGGACATAGGATACATTTTATCCTGATATTCCCACGGGATCGAGACTTATGTGGGTGAAACCGCGGGGCGCAACTAGTTTACTATAAGTTTCCTCGAGGTTTTTTCATTAACCCAAGGGTTTCTAAGATAATCTAATAAAATACATATGAGTTTACAAAAGACACATTGGTACCTACTTGTTCGGTTTCAAACTCACAACCTTCGTGCATGAGAGGCGGCGCCTATCCACACTATCTATTATTATTATATTTTTATCTTTATTTCATTTTAATACATATTGTTTATATTTTTAAATATTTTTATAAACAACTTAAAAAAACATAAATAAATATAAAAATTGTACTTTTTTTTACTGATAGTGTTTTATGACTGAGATGCCTTCTACACAGACGAAGTCACGGTAAGAAGCTAGTTAGGTACTAATATTATGATAAGAGATGAACTTACCAATCATAGGCCCGACGCTCAAACTGATGCCTCCAGCCAACAGCATATACAGCCCGTATGCTGGTGGGTACCTCTCTATAGGCACATGCTCAGCTACCACTATGGGCTGGGCTATGTGGACCAGCGACCTCAAGGAACCCAGAACACCCGTCAGGATGAGAAGTGGAGTGTACGTTGTGAACTGGATGAATACTGAAAAAGAAACAGAGTACTGTAAAAAATTGAGAAAGTAAAGAAGATTTTTTGAAGTCGCAGCCGCAATATACGTAGTAACGCATACCTACAAAAAAAAAGGGGCGCTAAAAACAGATGTGGTCGTGTGCACGGGATTTTGTTTTCAAAGTGGTTAGATTTGTGTGACTGCGATGGTACCTACTTAACTTAGGTAGGTAAGTACATGCGAACGAATAAATTATTTATAAACAAAACAACAAAAAAAACAAGGCTGGATTTATTGTATTCAATATGCTTTATAATCTACTACTTCCGCCAGTGGCTTTATAATTTATAGCACAGGTTTGTTACTCAGTGATAATAATGCATTCTATTGGTGAAATTTTTTTTTAAATAGGTCCGTAAAATCCGGCCAGTAGTTTTTGATTTAATTCATTACAAGCAAAAATACAAATATTTTCTCTTATATTAGGGTAGATGTAGATTTCTGGATGCATCGTATATTTAAGTACACTTTTGATTCGTGGATAGGTATGTGGATACGTCATTCCGGACCAAGGCATACCTAACAATGTGAATAGACTTGATTTGGCATTATAAAAATGGAGCAAAAAGATATTCTGATAAACAGGTTTTTTTTATAAATTCACATGGCAGGTAGGTACTTAATTCTTTCCAAACAACTTTTAATTTATACTACATTATTTTAATTACATTATTTTAATTACATTATTTTAATTACATTATTTTAATTACATTATTTTAATTACATTATTTTAATTACATTATTTTAATTACATTATTTTAATTACATTATTTTAATTACATTATTTTAATTACATTATTTTAATTACATTATTTTAATTACATTATTTTAATGTCGCTAGGAATTTATTAATGACAGTATAATTTTAAGTTAAAATCTAATATTTTGTCTTAGGTAGAAATATTAAAAAAAAAAAAAAATTATCACAATTCCATTTACAAGGATATCTAAGTATTTGAATATTTTGTAACAATATTAATAGACTTGATTTGGCATCATAAAAATGGAGCAAAATTATATTCAGCTAAACAGGTTTTTTTAAATAAATTCACATGGCAGGTAGGTACTTAATTCTTTCCAAACAACTTTTAATTTACACTACATTACATTACATTATTTTAATGTCGCTAGGAATTTATTAATGACAGTATAAAATCTAAGTTAAAATCTAATATTTTGTCTTTGGTAGAAATATAAAAAAATAACATTTTATCACCATTCCATTTACAAGAATATCTAAGTATTTGAATATTTTATAAATGCAATATTTAATAAAAATATTAATAATATTAAATAATTTAGCACCTCTCGTTTCTTGTTAGTATGACGACCGCACAGAAGAGGTTTTTTTCTTAATAATAATGTTAATATAATTTTTAATATTTAAAAATCAGCAGCTCGTGGTTAAGTAATACCAGCCGCTCGGGTCGATCCATCAGGTTAAGCTATGCTTGCCGAGGTTGGTTCGTGGATGGGTGACCTTTACATACCTAGACTCCACCGTGCCTTGGAAAGCACGTTAAGCCGTTGGTCCCGGCTGTCATTCGTGGATCTTTAACAGTCGTTACGGGTCTTTAGAAGCCCGAAAGTTTGACAACCAGTCTTACCAAGTGGTATCGTATTGCCCTGTAACTAGATTGTGGAGGTCAGATAGGCAGTCGCTCCATGTAAACACCTGCATCCAGTTAGATTGGAAGCCAACCCCAACTTAGTTGGGAAAAGGCTAGGTAGATTTATTTTATTATTAAAAAAACAATAATAACATAGGTCATATCAAGTTATCAGTGATCAGTCCATAAATTAAGCAAAACTGCTTTACTTTTACTGTAACTTCTAAATATTTTGCGTATAAAAACTGTTTCAAATTTTCTTAAAAATCATATTTATTGTCTAATTTTACAGAGAACCTTTAGGCAAAGTCTTTTATTAATTAAACAAACTGCTAAATCCAGCAAAAAGCTAATTGATAAAATAATAAAATAGGTTTTAGTAAATTAATCTAATTAATTAAATTAATGCTCTAGCTTAATAGAGGAAATGAAGTAAACGTTTGATAAAAGGCACTTGATTACAGTAACGAGGCTTGACATCCGTTTTGATAATCTTTAAAATATTCATTAAGTTGGTCCAAGGTTGCCTGGAAGAGATCGCAGAAAGCGAAAAGGCCGCCCATTGTATATCTGTAGTGTTAAATTTATGATTAACTATGTATTTTCTGGTGTACAATAAAGTATATATAAATATAAATAAATAAGTGTGGGAAAATTATAAAAATCAATAAAAAAAATCAGTTATAGGAAATGTGGATTTGTAAAAACAGATAGGTATTGAATTTGATGTTGAGAAACATACACCCAATTTTCCTATTATTATTTGTATGTTGATCAAGATTTAGTCAGGACATGAATTGCAGCCCAAGTGCTAGAACACAAGATAAGACGTATGTTGAAAATAAAAAATATCGTCAATATCATTACCATCGTCATTTCAGTCGTAAGAAATCCACTACTGGACATAGGCCTCCCCCAAGCATCGCCACTTCGACCGGTTCTGTTATTCTCGCATTCAGCGGATTTCTGTAGCCTTCACAAGCTCATCGGTCCGGAGCAATGACCAATATTAATATTAATAATATTAATTTCTACCTATATTATGCTTGTGTGTGACTGTAGCACAGACTATAAATTCATCGACCAAATGTTGACTATATTTAGCATGTTCTTTCGATCGATAAAATGGATCATAGTTCGAAAGCTCTATCACACACAGGCTAGGCTCTAAGGTTCTATTTTATGTCTAATTAAATCAGAACAAAAATATCACTTCTTAACATAATTGTATTTTTATGTTTTAGCAATTAAGAAAACATCAAAATCATTTCAGTTTTATTTTGGACCTGAGTTTTGGACTAATTGTAATTTGACATTTAGGTACCTTAACCCCAATATCGTTGGGAAAAGGCTAGGCAGATTGATGTATGTGTATAAATAAGAAATTGAATTTGATTTACCGAATCGAAAGATTGCTGTAAATAGGGCCCCACAGAAGAACATGTAGCGGCTGTTCATCCTGAAGAATTGTCCTGCAACGCCTAGGAAGAGACGCGCCGACATGTCCATCGCTCCTCCTACTGCTATTATGTTCGCTATCTCCGCCTGGAAAATAATACAGTTTTGTCTGAATAATATAAAAAAGAAAGAAAAGAAAGATTATTCTGCACAAATATGACGTACATTGTAAAATAAACATAACATAATCTAAGTTGCCAAAAGTCTCGTAGTTAATCTGTTAATAAGAGAAATTAAAAAAGTTTAATATTGTCTATTGCTGATTTTTGAGGTTTTTTGTAGTTGTTGGGTTTTTATTTGAAAATCGACTTGAACTATTGTTTTTCTGCGCTTCATTAGAAATGATAGAGCTAGCTTTATTAACATGTACTGCGAAAAGAATTCAATGTAGGATTAGTTATCACAGGAAAAAACAACAGCAGTTGCAAAAAAGGTAGCCATTAATGCAAGCAATACCTATCTCCCGAAAGCCGGAACAATCCAGCAATGGAAGTTGTTATTGTCACTTCCTCGCATGTGTTGCCAGCCAGGAACGTTGAGTTTTAACTTACATTTTAATTGAAGTGGCAACACAGTGCTGCTTGAATTCGAGAATGGAATTGCAATGTGGTTTAAGATCAGAATTATGCATACAGGATACATATGCAGTGAACGAACATCTGCGAATCCTCGCAGGGTTTTTTAAATTCTTTTATTTTCACGTTTTAAAAAAAAATATGTTTCGAGGGCTATTTTACCGCAGTTTGATATCGTAAATTCGCTAAAGCCACCAAGATTTATGATTCACAAACACAATTTTTTTACAAAAAAGAAATGCTTGGCAAAGATAAAAATGATCTAAATGAAATACATTAAAGCCATCTTCCAGCTTAAAATTCATTCTGAGGTAAAAATATTAAAGAACCTTACCTTACTTAGATGTTTTTTGTCCAAAAATAATGGCTCCAGAGTAAAAAATGTGAGGTCGGAAAAGAAAGTTAATGCCAGTCCAAATATAATATTAACATAAACTAAGTCCTTTAGTAGGGATAAGTCCAAGAATTCCGCTAGGGTTTGCCTGAAAAAGAGATGACAAGGTTGTGTTACAAAACAATTTAGATAAAAATACATATAACTAAGTAAGTAAGTCAAAACATCGTGAGAATACATGTCCAACATCCATCCAGCACTGAGTCCGCCTGGTAGACTACAGCCGCTCTAGAAGAGAGGAAGCCTGTGACTCAGTAGTGGGAACATTATAAGCTAATTATGCTTATGCATAATAACTAAGTTAAGTCATCCTTATGAACTACTAGCTTGTGCTCTACCTTCCTCAAAAGTTGGGCTATCCAATGCAAAAAGAATTTTTCAAATCCGACTGGTAGTTCCGGAGATTACCCCATAAATACAAACTTACAAAAAAACAAAAAAAACATATTATAAAACAAAGTCGCTTTTCGTGTTTGTTTGTATGTCCGCGTTATTCTTCTAAACCACGCAACAGATTTTGATAAGGTTTTCACCATCGTTTAGAGAATTTATTCCGAGAAGTTTATGTGTTACGTTAGTATTAAAGTTACGTTTACCTAAGAAATCTCGATGTTTTGTCAAGTCGTAAAAACCGTGCGAGGAGCGAGTCGCTAGGTACCTATTCCTATTATTATAATAGCACGTAGGTACCTAATTCAGGAAATCCAATTCACCTAACTCAGCTTAAAGGCTCGTACAGACCAGCGCGACACGACGGCGCGACGCGACTTGAACAATACAATTTCTAAGAAAACTTCACGGTATAACAATAACCGGTGTCGCGTTGGGCTGCACAAGCCTTAAGTCAAGGTTGGTTCTGATTTATTTCTAGACCAAAAATATTATACGCTTTCGTTGAATTCAAATATCATTATCATTTTATCCAATTTCTTTTGAGAAATCTGAGCCTCGTACTTATTTAATCAAGCATGACAGTCACGTGTATTATTGCTGGAAGTTACAATTAAGTAAAAAATCCATAACTATAATTTGATGCTTACATTGCATATCAATTTACCAACTCCAATTCCTGTGTTGCTTTACTAAGCTAAATGTTTTACCAGTCGTTTGTTAATACCAGATATTAATTTGACAGGTGCAAATGTCAAACTCCAAATTGAAAAAAATAAACAACAAAGATTTGAAATGTCAAATTACTATCTGGGATTGGAAAACGAACTTTAACCTAAATTAACATTTGAGGTCCAAGTATTCACTACTGCTTAGTACTTACTTACAATTTAGTATATGTATATTGGCATGCTAATCATTGATCACGATTCATAAGCGGTTAGATATTAAAATATACAATATCAAAAAAACAACTTGAAAACCTTCTCTTGCGATACGAAACGGTCATTGTATGCTATATAGCACTTGCTAGAAGAAAAATCAACACTTTTGAATAATAACTCCGCACTAAGTCCTTCAGTGGACTATTGTGCGTGGGCCATAGCGGCCGCTGGAAGTTATTCCTACCAGCCGATCTCACTCCAGATGTTAATTAAATCTCCTGGTTTGTTCGGAAAGTCTGTAAAAGATCTGGGTGACCCGAGGGTTTCTGTTCTAATCTGTGTGATGCCTCTGCATTCAAAAAGCACGTGAGTGACAGTTTCCTCAGCCTCCATGCACGCCCTGCACAGAGGACTGTCCGTTATGCCTATTGTGTGGAAGTGTTTGTTTAGCGAGCAGTGTTCCGTGATGGTCTCCGTGACCAGGCGCAAGCCGTTCCTGTTCAGGCGTAGAAAATGGAGGGTATCCATTAGGATTTCCCCACGCAAAAACAAAAAAAAACTATGGGTGCTGCCGAGAATCGACCGAATGGCCTGCAATTGGAGAGGCTTATGTTCAGCAGTGGAATTCTATAGGCAGACGATGATGATAAGAACCCAGAAGCCATGTACCCAAAATATAATAGTAATGCATACAACATACCATTTCCCATCCTTGTTCTTTATGATTGGCATAGGTTCCGCGGCAATGTTTCCAAAGTTGCCCAAACTCGATACAGAAGCAGCCTTGTACAAATTCTCTCGATACACGAGATCACTCGAATTGAATCTACTATCTATCTTTCCATCTGCTGGTATCAAGACAACTGGTATGCTTAATCGTCTGGAATCGCTTAATTTGGACACAAATAGTAATTCGGATCCTTTCTGGGGATTTTCCAATCGATTGATTCGATACAAATTCTCGACGGATCTTGCGTTGACTGATGTATCGATACTCGGTAAGGTTTTCGTAAAATCAAATGTATCCTTGTTGTCTTCTTTGGCTGGTGTTGGTGGTATTACTGAAAAGTTAATTAATGTTCAGTAAGTATTGAAACTGTTGAAATTTTTATTAATGCGGTAGTTCAAAATCACAATATTTTATTTCACATAAACCTACATGGGCACTTATGAATCGTCAGAAGGTGGGAAGGTAGGTGCACGGTTCCAATTTTTTGTTTCAAAGGGCTTCTCAAGGAAAGTTACATACGAATACCTTACTATGCAATAACGATATTATACATTGTAATAGCTAATAAATTTTTACGCCTTCCCCTTAAGACCTAGGCCAAATATTTTTTGATATTCGGATAGCTCATGACCTAGAGAAGTACCATAAAGAATATGATTTAAAACTCAAAAAAATATAGGTATATACCTAAATCCGCTAAATTTCGCGGGAATTCTGGTTATACATAAAATAAGGTCAGCCTTTGATAAAATATTAATTTAAGATGCCAAAGTAAATAAATAAAAACTAGCACCAGAACTCAAAACCAAATTGCATTTCTCTGGTTTAATATTAAATATAAGCTCAACTTCTACAGTACGTACAGATTTGCGAAGCGAAATGAATTTGCACAAATAACAGTGACCGTTATAAACCTCCCGCTTTATGTAGATAATAAAAACTTACAAACAATTTTCTCGCATGGTTTCCGCTGCTTCTTCATATGCCATTTCACGGGGTGCATGACCATAGCCCCGAATATACTATGCGCTGATATCGCACAAAGTATCGCGAGCGTTCCCCTAAACCCGTACTCAGTTATCGTAAACTTGATAAACAACGGGTAAAACATCGTTATCATGCCAATTGAAGCCTTACAGAGACTTAGATAGAGTATTTTTTTCTTTGTGAAGTAGCTGTTGAAACTCGTGTAGGAGACAGGTATGAGGAGCCCCATTCCCAAGCCGTGGAGGAAGCCATTTGTTATGATCAGCTGTGTCGTAGATACCACGAATATGGCTAGGAATGACGCTAGTGTGTATATGAAGGCTCCTATTAAACCTACTTGTCTTAGTGATAGTTTCTTTAATGCAATGTTTGCTGAGAATCCTGGAACAATAGAAAAAAATATATTTTAGAAGTTACAGTTAGATTACCAACTTTGGCATCAATATTGGGTCTTACAGAATTTCGTGTCTTATCAATATTCCAACTAAGCTATTACTGTACCTAACTCTTCCAAGTTGCGCTTGTGGCGGCATCTACATCGCCACATGCAAACTACGCATCAAACGTCACACAAATCGACATCTATACAAGCTCCCGACTTCAACCATTGGGCAGTTGCCTGCCAGACACGACACCCATCTGGTCGGAGGATCCTCCCTTTTCTATAGTGGATGAGTGAACTTTACACCCTGTTCCTCATACCTCTAAGTGCTTAACCACTCACCACTGATCATGGTATAAGAAATGGGTTTGTGTGTGTGGTGCGTACATCATGAAAATGTTAAACATTTCTTGACAAAGCTAAGGTAAATTTTCAGGGAAGTTTGCTGCAGCCAGCCGAGTAAAGTAATCCGCTGGATTTGAAAGGTTTATTCCGCTCTCAGTTTCTTTTACCAGTTTATTTTAATACTAAGGCTTTGTATAAACAAACTGTTGATATGCGTAAATACTTGTAGTTTTTGTAGTCATAAATTCACAAAAGTACATAAACATAACATCATGTCAGCATTCCGCGAAGGGTTAAGCAGAGATGTCTATAGTACACCCACATTTCGTTCCATGCCGGCAAACCTATTGCCATCAACCGGGCAGAAATGCAGACAAGCTGCCACTGAGAAATTCCTGATGGAGAACTCAATAACACTTTGCCCGATATGGGAATCGAACCTAGGACATGGCTCAGCAGTAGCGCTTCCGGCCACTAAGCCAAGGATTATGGATTAGGGATATTAGTCTGCCACTAATAGTTCTAGTTGTAGTGTATTCTAAAAAGTAATTAGCAAAATATTATTAGCAAGTTTGTAGTTCTGACATTTGTATTCGTGACTGGTATTTTTGCTATTTAGGGTTTTTCATTATAATTCCGGTTTTCTTTATCAAGAAGAACAAATGCAATTTAAGAGATATTTGCCAGTGAACTTGAGTGGTTAGCTTGCGTGTTCTGTACTGAGCACACGCAACGCGTCGTACGTCCAGCCAGTAATAGGACTCGCCCATCAAGTAGCGCTGTCCAAAATCAGGCGCATTATTAATTTATTATACATAACACAAAAGGTATTTTAATAAAACACTTAAACTAAAAGATCAACAATTAAGTTAACTTAAAATGGTGAAGGTGTCAAAAAAATACGCTTGATAGATTTTGCGTGATTCTCAGTTAGACATAATTTTACAAATTAATTTCACTATGTAATATAAACATAATCTAAAATATTCCTATATTTAGTTATTAAGATAATGCTCTAATTTAACATATATATTTTCCAAATCATTAACACTACTCGTTAAGACGTGATCTTCAGAATAAAATCTGCTGAATAAATCTGGTCATGCCAATTAATTATGAAATTAATGGACTTATACATTGTGATAGGAATATTAACGCCTGAACTTATTTAAAGACATTATCTCACATCAGTCAATTGCTTCAATTTTATGAAAGGAATAATTATCAAGCATTGATAGAGTTATCCTAATCAAGGTCATTTATTATGTTACTATATATAAATTAATTTTATTGAAAAATTATAATATATTATTAATTTTATTAAAATTAATTTACACAATAAAAGAATCATTAATTTAAATTAATTTAAATTTAATCTAATCTATTAAACAATCTAAAAAAAAAAAGTTCTGAGCCTATGTAGAGACACATTTAGCTTATGATGTAAAAAACAAGATCGCTATGGAAAAGGATACGTCCAAGCGTGTTGCAGTCAAAACAAATTAGACCAAATGTCAGTTATGCTAACCTTTGCTTTATGCCAAAGTATTATTATGCCCCAGTATTATTATGCTAATAATAGTTATGCGAAAGCGTAATGCCAAACAATATTATGCCTTCAAATATTTTGGCTTTTTTTTTTGGGGCTTTCTTTTACAGCCTCCAAAGTTTTTCAAAAGTTTTAACTAATATTGAATTTTTAACATCGGGTTTAACCTTTTGTATGCCATAAATACATAAATAATTAAAAAGCATCTCGCGTGGATTTGCATACGAAAGGTTAATCGTTGATATCTTGAGTACAATAAAGATTTAGAAGGAATAATGCTTTGAGAAAAAAAAACAAATCAGTAAAAACAAAACAAAACTGGCAATATGTTTTTGTGGTAAGTAACAGTCTCTTCCAGGGTAGAGAGTTTACACAGCGTAGACACTAGACTGTGCGTAGCAACACGCATAGACCCCGCGTACACGCCGCGTAAACCCCGCGTACACGCCGCGTAGGAAATGCCTACGCTGAAGGAACAACGCCTTATTTTTACGCCGCATTAGGGGTTGTTGGCTTTATCGTAAGCCAGGCTATGATTTTAAATACCTTATGTTTGTTTTTTTCTGTTTCCACACTAAATAAGTGACTTGTCTTCGAATTTTTCTAGCTCCTAAGCAATATAGGTAAGCGATTGGCAGTGAGGAAACAGTGTATTTAATCATGGCCACGTAACGTAAGGTAAATAAAATTTTATACCGAGGAGCTCGTGGCTAAGTAATAACGGCCGTACGAGTCGATCTAACAGGTTAAGCTATGCTTGCCGGGGTTGCTCCGTGGATGGGTGACCTTTACATATGGAGACTCCTCCGTGCCCCAGAAAGTACGTTAAGCCGTTGGTCCCGGCTGTCATTCGTGAATCTTTGACAGTCCTTACCCAGTTACTGGGTTATGGAGGTCAGATAGGCAGTCGCTCTATGTAAAATACTGGTATTCAGCTGCATCCGGTAAGACTGGAAGCCGACCCAAACAAAGTTGGGAAAAGGCTAGGCAGGTTGAAATAAAAATTTATACCATAATTATTGGTTCTGTGAAACTGATCAGAAGTAAGGTTTATCTTTGGTATCATCCTTTAAATGTATTCTAAGAAAAAAATATTTTAAGAATGTTTTCTGTATTCTTGAAATTCCATATATTTTAATTTAATATTTATGATTGATTACAGCAACAGGTTTCATAAGGCACATTGTTAAATATTAATTATCTCATAAATATATAAATAATTACGCATAATGATAAGAAGTCTATACATACTCGTATAATAAAATAGTAACGATGAATTTGGGTCCGCTTGTTTGTTTGTCGCAATTGGCGCAAAAAGGGCTGAACGGATTTGGATGAAATTTGGCACGTAGGTAGACCATGACCTAGAGGAAGACATAGGCTACTTTTTATCCTGGATCGTAGACGAAGTCGCGGGCAGCAGCTAGTGTGTTACTCATATAATACAATTCTGACGTAGTTTTCTTTTTGCATTCCGTAAATAAAAACAAACAGAAAAGCTGTTACAATTAGAACAGAGCGTGGAGTGTTAAAATTGCATTATGTAGTTTAGAGTTTATTCAAAAAGTTGGCAACGTCGCAAATAGCTGTCAATTACTTTCCTGTTTTGATTAAGTTGGCAATATGTATTACTGTATGGAAATATGAAATATCGTTATCTAGTGAAATTATTTATTAATATTTCAATATTAATAAATTATTATTATTTTAGTTCACTAATTAGCCATATTAAATATTGGCATACAGTAATATTGCCAAATTATCCAAAACAGCGAAATATTTGACATCTATTGCGACGTTATCCACTTTCAGGATGCACGCGCTTAAGCACTGGCATTATTCTGTTGGCCATTCGTTGCTTTTCACGGAAATGCAAAAAATCTTCAGCGAAAAACACGAGCATTCTGTGTCGACACGTGTTTCGCTATCCCTTTGGCTTAAACCGTAGAGTTCTCGAATTTTTTAGTACCCATTTTCGTTTTTGTCGTTTTTCGGGTTCCGTAACTCAAAAGGAAAAAAAACGCAAACGTTGTAGGATCCCTTTGTTGTCAGTCTGTCAGGAACCTTTTTCTCAGGAACGGGTAAAGGAGAATGCCCATTTACGTCATAACACAACGTCATTTACTAATTTGGTCTTGAATAATACAGTCATTCAATTTATTATTTACTAACACCCGCATAAGTCTCGATCCCGTTGAAATATCAGGATAAAAAGTATTCTATATCCTAACCCAGGTCATGGTCTACCCACGTGCCAAATTTCATCCAAATCCGTTCAGCCGTTTTAGTGTGAAAGCGTAACAAACAAACTCACTTTCGCATTTATAATATTATTAAAGTTAGGATTAGGATTAGGCACATTATTATGTTATTAAGTTACTATTCCAATAATGTTATGTAGGTACCTACTTATCTAAGAATATCTAAACCTAGAAAATATGCGTTGTAATTACTTTATATTGAGTCAAATATTAAGCAATAAGTACAAGGCAAAAAAACCTACGAAAATATATTAAAAAAACGTTAAGCAAGTACCACTTAGGAACCAAAAAGGCTAGCAAATGCGTTGTTAAAAAAAGATTTGCTAGTCAGCTAGGCTATTAGCGGGGCGGACATATCTACTTAACTACCTTAGGCTACACATGTAAGTTTTTAGGGTTCCGTACCCAAAAAGTGAAAACGGGACACTGTTACTAAGCCTACGCCGTCTGTACACAGGGTTGTATATTATTAACCGCAATAGGTAGCCAGTTGATCACAGAATACAGTGTTACTATAGTCTCTATCAAGGCTTAATCAAAATAAGGCAAACTATAATAGTTTTGGCCAAACACAACTTTTATTGTACCAGTCCAACACGCACGTGTCTGGTTTTCAGGGTTCCGTACACGAAGGGTGCCAGACGAACCCTATTACTAACCTTCCGCTGTCCGTCTGCCTGTAGGCAGGTTATAGCATAAGTACACAGTTGAAACATACAAGAAACGCGTTTTTTGCTAAATATTATACGGTGGTACGGAAGCCTTCGTGTGCGAGTCTTACTCGCACTTGGCCGGATTTTTTTAATAACTTACTAAGTGACTGTGTCCGTATCTTATTTTGCTAGGTAGCCGATCTACTTATTTGCCTGTAAATAAAAAATTGTTTGCTATATTTACCAGCAATAGCCAATGTGACTTGAAACACCCCAAAAACGAGTGTTACCGCCGCTGTGCCTACTCCCAATTCGTCCAAAAAGTCGTTATAAATGAATCCGAATACTGGCTGGTGTGCTGTGCCGGCAATCTGAAAAAAAAGGAATATGGTGTCACATTTAAAAAATAGAACTATTGAGGTGCCCTAGGTAATGTTCTGCGCCCTGCGGTCCGAAAAATAGGGCAACGCGTCCATATATTAAGTGATTAAAAATAGAATGAATACCAATTACCAACATATTTTTTCAACCCAATGGCTTTGATTATAAGTTATCTATTTAAATAAAAATGAAACGCTGTTGTGGTAAGCGCATCACTAGAGAACGGCTAGACCGATTTGGTCATTTTTTTTTTAATTTTCGTAATATGAATTAAATGTAATGAAATGTAATGTAATATTTATTAAATGTCCGAATTAGGTTAAAATGGACCGATGAATACAAATTAAAAAAGTAACATCAATTAAAAATGTAACTTGTCATAATGGTCATTTAAATATACTGTGATGGTCAATGAACTGCATTAATTCGCAATCAGCATATATATGACCTTGGTCACATCCATTAGGTTTGCTAGAGTTCATTTCTATCAACGATTCCTTTTCGATCATAAGTTTCACTTTTCTTACAGACTATTAACATAAACATAACATCACACCTGTATTTCCCCGAAGGGTTAGGCAGAGGAGAAAAGACCTAATTCTACTTTTTAGTTTGTTTTTTATTTTGTATTTCACGAACTGTGTCCAAATAAAAGGTTTCTTTCTTTTTTTTCTTTAGAACTAAGCACGAGACTATCGCGTGCGTCATTTCTGTTAAACTTTAGCCGTCAACCAGTCGTAACCTGTCTGTTAAGCATACTGACTAGTCTTGTTTTTAAAAGCCTATGTTGTATTACACCGTGTGAAATCACGTTTCTTTTTTCTTTTTCTAATTTTTAACAACATAACATCACGCTAGTAATCCCTAAAGGGTTAAGCAGAGGTGTACCTAAAAGTACACCCACATTTCGCCAGTTATGTAATAAGGGGCGAGACTATTGCCATCAACCGGGCTTAAATCCAGAGTCCGAGGTGCTGAGAAATTCCAGATAGCAAACCCAATAACACTTTGCCCGACCTGGGAACCGAACCCAGGACCTCATGCTCAGCTGCGCTTACCCCCCCTAGACTAACTGGCAGTCACAGACTATTTTATATATATTTTTCTTGGGTTCCACCGATTTTAAGCATCAAAAATAGCACCTAAGCATCAATCTATTACTAGCATAATATTATGTATATGTCATCAACAAGTTTAACAAACACACAAATTTAAAATATAACATAATAAATTATGATTTGCATAGCCACATTATTGTAAAAAAAACTCTGACACCATGTTATTCACTAACCACACGAAAAAAAATAAAAAGAACAAAAAAATAATTGCTGTGTAACTGCATTTATATTTAAATCTACGTTTTAGTATTCCATTTTAAATAAATATAGATACATATTAATTATTATATTATTAAAGAACATAATATACATATACATACATACAAACGGTTGGAATGATCATGGTCGCATATTAAAAGTCAGCACATGAAGTAAACTTATTAACGTTTTAATACTGCTATTTGGAATTAAAAAAACTGATTATAGGTACGTATGTTTTGTTTTATTTTCTAAGCCTTGATAACTTACTAAACTTAAATACTTATTTATAAAAGAACAATTAGCTAGCGTTCTGATAAAAGGCAAACCATTGCGTAACACGCTTACAGTAGCAATGGTTTTAATTTTGACAATTCAACAACATTCATTGCGTTATTTACGTTCTTGAGCTGATTTTTTTTTCGAACATATAGCAATGGATTAGCAATAAACATTCAGATTGTAATTAAAAGTGTGTTATGCAATTAGGGTGCAGGTCAAGTAACTTGCAATCTTTGACGTAAGGTCCACAAAAACATAGTATTATAGCTTGTCCATTCTAAAATGACGCGCCCCACTATCGCATTACCGAATTACCGTTAGCGTAAAATGCGGTATTTATAAGACTCTGTTTCAAAAGAATAATAATGATTATGAAACACTTCTTTTGGTCCTAGGAGACGCAGCATTGAATTTAGTAAAAGTTACTGACTTGCACGGGAACATATCCACTTCGTAAGGAACGAGGAACCTAAAGAAACCTACTTTGCGCGGGGTTTATAAATTGACAAAACATCAAGATTTTTTCATTTATATAAATTACTTATTAATGTATTTATTATACACATAAACCTTCCGGAATACATCCTCTACATGCTGGTTAAAATCGCATCAAAATCCGTTTCGTAGTTTAGAAGAACAACTCTGTCACACAGACAAGCGAAAAGCGACTTTATTTATAATCTGTTTAAGTGTCATAACTTTATCTAGTATCCCAAAATAACCCAATACCTCAGTGATTGTCGTCAAAGGCGTTGCCAATTACCACCTACTCAGCACGAGATTCGTTTACAGTCACGTTTGAAAGAAAGAAGCTAGCAACATCCCACGAGCCCAATGAATGGCCTAACACCATACTGCTGTCGGAAAAAAGACCCAACAGGCCGATGGCAACCTTCGAAACATAACAGGTTCGTAACGTAGAAAAATATGGTGCAACATAATAAAACTTTTAACTAATTCAAATAACTATAGCTGGCGGCATTGACCGCCAACGGCGGGTAAAAAATGGTAGAAACAATTTTATTTGCCTATAGGTTTTAATATCTCTATCGGTTATACTGTATGGAAGCATCTTCTTGCGTGCAATGGTCTCATTAAAATTGTCGAGTGGATTTGTGCATAAAAAACGGTTGGATAGGCAACAATAGATGTTGGGGGTTAGTCGTCATTATTATGAGTTAATAATACGGAAGCAACAGGTCTCTGATGGTTTTTAGGTAAATATATCCTTATGGAAATATTAGCATAACATAATCAGCCGAAAATGTTCACACTACTAGGAGGTCTCCTCTGTATGAGTGGGAGGTAGCCGTAATCCACCACGCAGGCCCAATGCAGATTGGTGGCTTAGCATAAGAACTGCACTAATTAGGATGTATATTAGATTACTTGTAGGTACGCTAATTAGTAACTATATTGAATTACATGTCGGATAGTTGAAATAGTGTCATATTAATTCGATTTTTTTTTTATTAACATCCTTAAAATACGTGTCTATTTGCGTTTTTGTGTAAGTCAAAACCGTTACAGGCTAGTATAAAAAAATATTACAAAATATTAATGTAAAGCTGGTCGTTATTCAAGCATATTAATGAATACAATAAAAATAAAAAATATTATGATAAGAAATAAATAATATTTAGTACCTACCATTTGACGTCATTCTACGTGTAATTCCTAATAATTATTTTTTTAATAAGGTCAGCTACGAGTTTAATAAATTCGTTCCCATTTATAAAACTATTTAAATACCTAATACAAAATATCGTTTTATCTTAACTACTACTTAACTTCAAATTTTAGAAACGACGTGACGTGCATCACAAGTGACTGATGGTAGAAAGGCCTAGGGCAGAGCCAGTGCGCATGCACTGAACGGAATAGGTCATCATTATGATTATGATAGATACCTTCCCAAGTTTCAGAGCTTTTCAAGCTCAGTTTCACATTACATGGTATACGCATTTCAAAGTCGTCAGATCACATCACCTGCACTATTCAATATTATTTAACAGTACATTGGTATGGGCCTTTCGGGATCAATACAAATTAACGGGAGTAAAACACTGTGTTTAATAAAATATTATAATATAATTATATTAAAATTATATTTTTATTATTGTGTCCGTTTTACTGTAAGGAAAGTGAATGTCCTGTGAGTTATTTAAAAAAAATAAAACTAAAAAGTGGTTTTGGTTTATTTTTAATATCGTAGAAATTTGTTTATAAATAACTTGATATCTCGTACAAATATTATAAGAAACCGCTGAAAATAGATTGTATCCTATACGTATTAGAGTTTTTGGAAGATTAAAATGTTTGGTATCGCTAATTTTATGTTAAGAGGCGACTCACTTAATACAGCACGAACACATTTCTCTTTTAATTTATTGTGTAAATAATACCTACAATGTAAAAAAATAACTTCCGCACTTTTTGCCTACGTGTAATTTGGAGTAGGTAGCATTTTTTGGTATCCTTTATTTATTTTTTGATAACATGATAATTATGCCAGTACATTGATTTTGAAGACCTATCTTGAATTACCTACTTACGTCAAGTTACCAAATGGATTTGTGTATGTAGTTTCTTTTACAAAAAAATATATTAAAACAGTATAATTATGTTCATTCATACGTAAATCTTAATATAATATGCATTGCACAGGTCAAACACAACAGATATTAAAATTATTATTACTTAAAGCACTAACTAAACAAATAAAAAAAACAAGATAAATGAGAAACGATAATTTTATAAGTTTATACCCTGGCTGGAAATCTTTAATAAACTTTTTGAACTTATACCCATAGTTCAATTATTTTGTTTTTTGGGAAAGTGCTAACATGAGGACAGACAATTAAGGGTTAGCTTTTCATTATTCACCTGATCTTAGACTTAACCTAAAGTAGATTATTCAGCCCACTTAGCTTTCGTGTGAATTACGGTTTTTATTAATTTAATAATATATTTAATTCCTAAAAAAAAAAAAAAAAAAAAAAAAAACTGACACTACGCTCAAAACACAAACGACTACAAATTGCCACGAAAAAGGAGTCGAAAAAAATATATAAAAACAAAATTTAATTCTACTTACGAAGATGACAGACAGTCCGACGCACACCATGTACCCCCATCCTCCCTCAGGGGGCACATACTCATATTTATCCACATCTCCGTACTCAATTTTATTTTCCTTCACTTTCATATTGTCACAGAAACCTTTTCTTTCTCCGCGTATATCACCTTAGCGGCGGTTTTATAAATCTAATGTTATCGTCAATTGTACGGAGGCTATTTACTTGAAGCTTAAAATGTAACACCTTTATTGAGGGTACAGAATGTAAACAGATTGTTCGGATTTCCCACAAACACGATTGACAAACAAGTTGATAATGTTGTAACACGCCACTTTTCACGTCGCGCCTGAAAGACCGAAGCAACCGATTTTTTTTTTGAAAAAAATTAAAACTTTATAATTTTGAGACGACGTAATTGGTCAACTGTTCGGAAGCAGATGAGCCATGTTATCCTCTCTAGTCGGAGAGGTTGATCTTGTCGTCGTACACGTCGCTGGCCACCACGTGCGGCGACCGTGGTCTCAATGAGCATTTGATTTATGTATTCAAACTTACGCTACAACACATTCCATTTTTAAATAGTCCAACGACACAAACACTGATTGTTTTTATTTTTTGTCGGGCATCTCGTTTAACCCATTAATGCCAATGATGGTTGTCGACTGCAAGGTTTAGGTCGGGTTCGCGTTCGGGTGGGTTTTTTTGTGGTTTCTGTGGTCGAAGTTGTGAATAAAACTAAACGATTTTGAGGGTTACAAATTGGTGATTATTGGAACCTGTTCAAAAGTTTATTACTTTTTTTTTTTTTTTATTGTTAATTTGAAAAAAGGGGTAAGTAAATAAACCACAGTGAGCAACGTAGGCTCATAATGGCTCACATATTACATACGTGCAAACTATGTATGTTCATAAAATGTATGTTTAAATTAAATACCTACGCTTTATTTATCAATATTCTGCTAATAGGAAATTATGAAATCAAAACAGTAAGTAGGCTGTATTTGATATCAGCATTTATTTATGCGTGACGTCGAAACGCACGTAGAGCAAGTAAATTATTTGCAACCGATGCAATACTCACACAGTTTTATCCGTATAAAATAGTTCAATGATTTTAATTATTTATGTACCTTAATGCATGAGGTGGACTTAACTTTATTTATCTTATAACTCAACCACTTTATGCTCGGTTTTTGAGGATAGATACATGGGCTTAACATATTCCTACTTTATATATAAGTTTACATGCGAACGAAAACTCACAACTATACAATATTCAAGATTAATTTCCAATTGCTTATTTTACCAATTTTAAATTTTTAGTTATTTCAGTTCTGATTAGATGATATTTAAATACTTGCTTATAAAAGAGCTAACATTTTTCTGTTCGGAGATACGCTACGATACGATACGCTATAATACCACAGCAAATTGTCTATGTCTTTGTAAATTAAATAAATAGGATATCCATTATTCTGAACAGGATTCCCTAGACAACGAGAAAGATTTAAAAGATAAATTATGATTGAGAAAATCACTAAGGTACGCTTAGAAAAATATTATACGTTTATAAGTTTGGATGTAGGAGGTAATCTTCGACCCTACTCATCCTATTTAAAAAAAGTCTCTACTACTAATAGAAAGCTACGGTATCGCCAAGTGCCATTCGATGTTTTATGTTAAAACACGCGGACAAAGTCGCGGGCAGAAGCTAGTTCTAAATAGAAATAAAGAAAATATTCATCAGTCGTCAAATTCTAAACCGAAATAACTTACTAATGACGTTCATTCACGAAAATTACAAGCTTTCGTCAATCAGTTTCGCTTTGTGGAATCCATTTGAATAAGTAATTCTTGATTTCGAGATAATTCCTCGGGGTACACAATATACACAGTGTTGATGTATCAACTCCTCAGTTTTTACTCAGCGGTTGAGGGTTAGAGTGTTTTTAATTAAGAACATTTTAGGTAAGTTTTGCTAACTGAACAATCAATTAAATTGTAAAGTTAATTGTAGTAATGACGGAATTTAACCTAAATGAATGCGTTATATAAGATACTGTTGCCTAGCTATTAAATAATAAAATATTTAAAAATGTCCGTTAATTGTAATTGGTTTTTAATTAACTACGCTTTTAAATTAATTATGTAATGTATGGATTATGTTAGGCAATAGGTTGTATTTTAATTTTAATTGGAGGTAAAAAAAGCATCATTAATTAACCCTATTAGAATGTTAGGTAATTACAAGACTCGTGTGTCATCGTAAAAATATCGACTAGCTTATTATCATTACAACAATTATTAGTCAATGGACATGACACCTCCGTGCCTTGGAAAGAAAACACATAAAGAGCGTTTATTCTGAAAGTGGACAAGGTCTCAAATAGATGCCAAATATTTTGCTGTTTTGATTGATTTTTTAGTTCACTAGTTAGCCACATTTTCATATATCCATACAGTAATATTGCCAAATTAATCAAAGCAGGTAAATATTTGATAGCTATACATATTTACAATTACTAGTGGTCGCCCAGAGGTCGAAATTCGACCATAATTCATTTAAATTTAAGTTGTATAGTATAGTATGTACTTACATACTAATTCCATGCTACCATGTCATGATTCTAAGGTAGCCATCTTGTGTCAAACGCACGGTAGGAATGTTTATTTTTTATTAATTAATTAAATTAATTTAATTAAATTAAATTAATTTAATTTTTTTATTAATTTAATTTATTTCTAATGTATATTATATAAAAATATAAGCTTTCTGCACTCCTTCACCATATAATCTTCAATTGTGTCAAATTTCGTACTCCTTAGTCCGCGTAATTTTCGTAAAAAGGGGTATTTACAATAATTATAAGTGGGCTGACTTAATGACAGAGTATACCAATAGGTGTAGTGACATATATATGCTAGCCCGCACATCTTGTCCAACTAAATCTATATCTGTATCTTACTAAGTTACTATAGTTGGCCAACTTACAATTCCATGTATGTCTGCGGGAGCTCTAAACGCTCATAAGCAGTTGGTCCCGGCTGTCATTCGTAGAACTTTGGCAGTCGTTACGGGTATCCGAAACCCGAAAGTCTGACTACCAGTCTTGCTAAGGGGTATCATGTTACCTAGGAACTGGATTGTGAAGGTCGGAACGACAGTCGCTCCGGCTGCATCTGGTTAGACTGGTAGCTGACGCCAACACAGTTGGTAAAAGGCTAGGCAATGATTGGCATGAATAATATCATCTAAATTAATTAAAATTATTATGGTAAAAACGCCATCCAATAAACATTCTAAACACGGTAACAATTTGTAAGTACGGATAATAAACTAAGCTCGATTCGCCCTGATTCGGGCGAGTCACCAATAAACCATTATGTTTTCCGGAAATATAAAAATAAAAATCCTCTTTATACAAGGTTATATCATACGTAACCGGTTTTGTTATTATTAGTTTATTACGTATAAATATTCTAATTTTAGATTTATTACCGTAAGTTTCCTGACAAGGGGTTTTCTGCGCCATTACAGATCATTCAACGAGTATTTTTCCCTATCAAGGCTAGGCGACGTATGAACATACGCTGTCATTAGAGGTCGAGAAACCTTACATTCAAGTTTGACAAATATGCTCCTCAGTAGTTATAGAGATGCGTGCAGTTTCTTGCCGGTTCCATAGATAACAGCCAATTGGAACCGAGCTTTTAACGTTTCCTAAGTGCCTAATTATAGGTAATTTTTTATTCGCATAGGGTCGCAGCGTTATGCTGAGCGATGGCCGTTTTGCGTGGATGTGACGCATATTTTCCCCCAAATAGTTTATTTTCTTGTTTTGTTCTTACCTTGCGTCATGTGTACCGCAAATAAACGTAATTTCTTTCTTTCTTTTTTTTTTCTTATTTTTTTTTAAATTCTTTATTTTGTAATTTGAAAACATTGTAAAACCCAATTATTTTTAAATGAGTAACCGTGGAGTTTCTTGCCGGCTCTGCTCTGAAAAGTCCAATTGGAACTGTGCGTCTATAGCTTCTGACGTTTCATAAGTGCCCATGTAGGTTTATGTGAAACTAGCTTCTTCCCGCAGCTTCGCTCGCGTGGAAGACGTAAATTATCCCACGAAAACGAACTACTGGGATAAAAGTATCTTAGGTGTTAATTCAGGTTATAAACTCTCTGTCTGCATCATCCAAATCCTGTGAGTAGTAAGTAATTCATGCAAGCCTAGTACTTTTTGTTAAGTTACTGCTCAGAAATTGTGCACAACATCTAATGACTGAAGAAATACTATGTCGTGAATTCACTGCAAGCCTAGTACTTTTTGTTAATTTGTGCTAAGATTCAAGTTTATTAACTCAAGGAATAAGATTTTTCATACAAACAAAATCCTCCCTTTTCACCCCCTTAAAAGTCAAATTTCCAAAAACCCCTTAGTGCTCCCTTACATTATACAAGGAAGCCGTGTGCAAAATTTCACGTTCCTAGTACCAGTAGTTTCGGCTGTGCGTTGATGTCAGTCGGACAGTCAGTTTCTCCTTTTATATCTCTATATAGTTAGATATGATTTTATTTTTTTAATAATAAGTGATTTATCAAATTCCACCACCGAACGAGTCAAACGGGACATGAGTTAGATTGTATGCGAAAATGTGATTGTATGCTGTCGTGGGAAATACTAGTTTTGTTAACTATACACGTGGTTGACAACCATTACTATAAAAAAACAACAAGTCTTAAAACTAAATTAAGAACATAGTCGTGTCTTAATAAAGGAGATAAAGAGTAAGACGATAAAAATAAAGTAAATATGCTCGAGTTTGTGAATACAGAATGAGAGCACTGGTGTCCCAGTGGTAACGGCTTACTAGTCGTAGATTCGAACCCAGACAGGCGCTTTACTTTGTGTAAATTATTTCATCATCACTGCTCTCAAAACGGTGAAGGAAAACATCGTGAGGAAACCGGCATGTCCTAGAGCCAAAAATTCAAAGACATGTGACATCTACCAACCCGCTCTGGGCCCGCGTGGTGGATTACGACCCACGCCCTCTCACAGAGGGGAAGCCTGAGTCTCAGCATTGGCCGGCAAAATGTTGAATATGCATGTGAATACATACACATATATGAATTCAGGCCTTCTTCCCACAGACTACAGAACTACAGATTGTCTACGTTTACGTCTGTCTACATACCTTTTGGAATAGGCAACTAGCTTCAACTTTCTGACTAACTGACGCGACTATTTGACAATTCAAAAGTGCAAAAATGCCTGTAAATGGTTTAATTGAAATAAATGCTTTGAATTTGAGTTTGAGTTTGACAGAACGCCAACTACTACGATCCTTACATACTCCTTTTGGGTTTAAATAACTTTATTTCTCAAAAGAACTTAAAACTAGCAGTTCGTTTATAATGTGATACTGGATCATCTTTTCTTCGGCTGATTGTAATTAATTTTAAATAAGTTAAGGTAGTACTTCTTCTTTTGTGTCTTGATTGGGTTTATTACTCTGTGTTTTTCTTCGTTGAAGTTTTTCTTTAGGTCATCGTTTTTTGGAAGTGATTTTGTTTGTTGCCATAATTATGTTTCGTGAGTTTATTGAATTGATAATATCTCGGTTTATCCAGTTTTTTTGTGGTAGGTTTAATATTTTTGTTTTGTCTATTTTGCTCTTATTGGTTTGTTCCGAAATAAATGTCTCTAGATAATTATAGTCATTATCTTCATTGCTGTAGGTAGCTTTTAGGGCACAGTTATATAACTTTGTGTAATCCAGTGCTTGTGCTTCGTTTACGTTCATAGATTTAGTCATACATGGCATGCACGCCGGTTGCGAGTACTTGCGAGCACTACTCACCTGACCTTTCTGAAGAACATCATCAACAAGGTCACTATATGCCCTTCTAGGGCGTCTCCTCTCTCCGTTTCCATTCACATCTGTCTGTCTTTTTACCCGTATGCGGCGAATCTTAAAAGGAGGGTTATTCCTGTTTGACCTGTAGGTATATATGTATGAATATCTGTCTCTATGTTCCCCCGTAACTACTAAACGGCGGAACCGATTTTGATGAATGATTTGACGTCAGATTCGTCTATATTGCGCGAGAGTCTAAATTTTTGAGGGTTTAAATTTAAAAAAAATCGAAACTGCGGGTTTTTGGTGCCCACAGTACGCTTTAAAAAAAATGATTCCCGGGTCGGGGAAAATGTTAATGGGTTTTTCCATTTGGAATCCGAATTTCTCAGTAGCAGCCCGGAGTCTGAATTTGTGCCCGGTTGATGGCAATAGGCTCGCCCCCTATTACATGGGACTGAAATATAACTAGCGAAATGTGGGTGTTCTGTAGGTACACCTCTGCCTATCCCATCAGGAATACAGGCGTAATGTTATTTATTATATAATTTTATAGTTTATTATATAATTTTATAGTTTATTATATATTTTTATAGTTTATTATATAATTTTATAGTTTATTATATAATTTTATAGATTATTTGTCGAGGTACTATGACTTCTTAGATGCCAACAGAATGTTAATACGTGTTAGATCTTTTCACACTATTACAACAACGCTATCTAAATCCTATTAAATAATAACAGAGGTGTTGACAAACTAATATAGTTTACTATGTTTGCTTAGGCGCCTATTGTGGTTGTTGGGAATACCCTAGGTTAAGATTTACAGCGAGTGTGCCGAAAGACTGATTATATTGTTGAGGAGGCTGCATATGTACAGCACAATGACATGACTAGATATCTAACAGATACGAAGCTTCATACACACGAAATAGGCACTGAAGTCAATTTGTTTTATGTATAGATAAGTATATGTTGTATGTGTTGTGCTCGTGGCTAAGTAGTAACAGCCGCAGGGGTCGATCCATCAGGTTAAGCTACGCTTACCGGGGTTGGTCCGTGGATGGGTGACCATCTTTACATACCAAGACTCCGCCGTGTCTCGAAAAAAGCACGTTAAGCCGTTGGTCCCCGTTGTCATTCGTCGATCTTTGACAGTCATTACGGATCGCCAGAAGCCTGAAAGTCTGACAACCAGTCTTACCAAGGGGTATCGTATTTCCCAGTTACTGGATTGTGGAGGTCAGATAGGCAGTCGCTCCATGTAAAATACTTGTATTCAGCTGCATCCGGTTAGACTGGAAGCCGACCCAAACATAGTTGGGAAAAGGCTAGGCAGATTGATTAATGTTCTATGTATGTATTCATTGTATACTAGCTAATACCCGGCAATGCGTTGCAATGCTTTTTAATTTTTTCTTGTTATTAAGCTTCTCAAACGCGCACACAACAACTTACCAAAGTTTAATCACAATCGGTCGAGCCATTTTTTTGTTTTTGCGACACTAATGGCATCTACACACTATGCCGCCGGCATGGCCGCCGGCTTTTACCGCGCGGCACGTACCCCCGGCGTTTGCGCCATCATTTCCTTTGCGATCCTTTGTGCGGCTTTGTGTGGCAGGGCCGGGCGCGCCGCGGCTTGCCCAGCGGCATAGTCTGTAGGAGCTATAACGCACGGCAATTGATTTTTATATTTATAGATGTAAATGGAACTAGTGTCTCCCTTTATCTATCCAAAGGTTGTTTTTAAAATATCGCTTTTAGTGATAAGATCGCCCATTGTTTTACTATTTCTGGGGTATGAACTTAGTGATATCGGTGTTATAAGTTATTTATTTTTTACCTATATCTGTAAGTTTTATGGTGTATTTATTAAAGAGTATTCTATCTACGTATCTATCTTTTCAGTCTGTGGTATCCCACTGTAGGTCAATGGCTTCCCTTTTCTTTTTCCACGTAACTCTATTTTCGGCAGACCAAACCTGTCTATAATAAGGACGTTGAAAAAAAAAAATTGTCTTTCAGATAGATTATTATTAAAAAATATTGGACACGTATATTTTGTTTTTTTTATGTAATCAAAGGATTACGGCCATACATTGAGTTAAAATGTGGCATGACGTCACTCTTCGGTAGAGTTTTATACTGAATTGTGACGTAGCGACCCCCACTCCCTAGCTTTAATGCGTTTTACCCAAATATTTTTTAATTAATATGATATAGCAAAAAATACTTGTCTAAAATTTTTTTGTTATCTGACTGACGGACTAAATAGTTTTTTTTTAACCAGTCAATATCCCTATAAGTACATGAAGTGGTACTATAGGGATGTTGACTCATCTCTGATAAACGCGTTTCGTTATTTACGCCAAAAGACGAAGAAAGGTTTCGCTCTAAAAAGAAGGAAACATGTAGAGCCAATCTTGTTAAGTCTTGCAAAAAAAAATTAGTTAGCGTATGCAGCGAAACCGCAGATTGAATCTACATAGTGTTTTCATGAAATTCGCAGACATTTACTATAATGCATTACAATTTTCATAAACACTTTTATCCAAAGCGAATGCAACAGTATAGCAAAAAAAAAAAAAACTTAATTCGGTTATTCAAAAAGTACAAAACGTTTGACTCTATATGTGTTTGTCCTGAAAAAAAATTAAATTCGAGTTCGTACCACCTAGCCTTTGAGCTTTCATAATAATGATTTAATTTTTTGCGGTTTCACAAAACAAAAGTTCCGCTTCTCTTTGTGTTTCACAACAAAAGCCGGTCCGAGATCTACAATTTTTGTAAAGCAATTGTTTTGTTAACAATTTTTTAATTGAATTTTCCTTTTATACGTTTTTATTGTAGAAAGAAAATTAAAGAGCTAGGCTGGACTTCGGAAATGTTTTCGTTAATGTCAATTCATTAAAACTTTACGTTTATGAACGTTTTGTTAATTGCTTCTTCAGTTTTGTGTCAATAAAGTGAACGAGAGGGTAATGGACACCATTGTAAACTCGGGAAATGTGAATGTTTCATTATCATCACACTTGCTAGATGGATTGGTGAGTGCAGTAGGTATAAGAACTACCCATAACAGCTGCATCTGGTCAGACGGGAAGCCGACCCCAATAAAGTTAGGAAAAAGCTAGGCAGATAATGATAGGAACTGCCCATATTGCTTACCATAATCTTTTAGTCACCTTTGATAACATGGAGCAACTGCACTGCCAAGCATCAGACGAAACTTACCGAAATACTAAACTAACTCATATACCTAGCTAGATAGATATTATCTCTGACTGGTTCATTATTTAAGCATAAAATATTTGTAACATTCTGTTTAATGCAAATCCAAAAATAACAAACAACATTGCCAAAAACATTGTAGAACGCTTCAAACTGTGGTTAGTATTTAAGAAAAAAAGTCTGTTGACAGCTAGCACTATAAAATTACAAAAAAAAACAAAGAATCCTTTAAATTCCAATCAAAATTCAAAAGCAAGTGAAATCTAACGAGCAATGTGAAATATTTCATGATCCAGCTATTTCGACGATATCTGGAAACAGGATCTCTACATAATTTAATACCTTCAATAATTACATATACGTACAGGTGGTAGAAGCAGATAAAGGTTGTCATAACTACCAGAGCCTTCACACCATAATAGCACTAATAATACTAACAATAATAATATGATTTTTCTTTGTTACAGGTAAATAATTGAGGCCCCCATCACAGAGCACTGCAAAAAGAAGCATACCATTCTGGAAATATGTGAGCATTGACGGAAATATCTAGTCAAAACATGAACGGAGAGGTTTTTTTAAATGTTTGAACAGGTGACTACGTTCCTACTAAAAAACATTTTATATTTTATTATTTTCATGAGACCCAATAGTTTATTCTTAAGAATTAGTTCAGAATTTAAATAGAGCCCTTACAAACCCGTCTTGTTTTGTTATCCATTTGATTAGACAACAAATTTTATGAAGTGTGTTTGTATACGTATTATGTACAACGGTTGTTGGTGCTTCTCACAAATACATTACAATTATTAGTACGTACACTGTCCTGGCGATTATTTTTACTATAAAGGCTTGTGCAGACCAGCGCGACTTGTCGCGCGCCGCGACACGAACAATACAATTTCTAAGAAAACTTCACAGTATAACAAAGTCAGAGGTGCGTGCCTTGGGTTCGAACTTGAGACCTATGACTTGGCAGTCCGACGGTCACACCACTAGGCTATCACTGCTATTCCGTTGTAAGTAATATTTTTGACTAACCCTTTAAAGACAATCCGATCCTGTTTACACTATGTCAAGTTTCCGTAAAGTCTAAAACAAGTTAGCCTTTTCCTCAAACATACTGCGGTTATTATTTAAGATGATTGACAAGCCATATGCAATAATGCATGTATTTTTCTTTTGCTGTAGATACAGCTAGTAATTTTATAGTTATTTAAAGATGACATTCATGACGAGCCCGTATGACTATTATTAGGGATCTCATGCACTCACGGCCACGACCATGACTAGTGGTCGCAGCGACCAGGTAAACTATACCGTACCATTCACTTATGATTTTCTTCTTAATAGACTCAAACTCATTGGTAGTCAAAGCATGTTTATATAAATGCCATGCCTTCGGTAACAAATCATGACATAACACATAATATTTGTTAATAATATTACAATTGATCTAGAATCTGACATCAGCCAAACAATATTATTAATTATAAAACTGAATAATCGAATGAATAACATTGGCAAAACTAAAATAATGAATGGGTACTTTAAAAATCCATCACCTAGACAGCGACATCGCAGAAACTGAAGCAACAAAATTTCTAGGGTAACCTATTGACAACAAATTTAATTGGTAATTATATATTGACCATGTATGCAAAAAGCTAGGGCAGTTTTCATATGCACTTCACAGATTGGGGAAAATAGCGAATCAAACTACTTTACCTATCCTCAGATACGTTGTAATATTCTGGGGCAACAGTACAGACAAGGAGCATGCTTTCATTGCTCAAAAGCGTTGTATCAGGGCTATATTTGAGTTATATGAAACTGACAACCATTTTTTTTAAAGATTACGTTTATTTAGTACTACCACTGCCATATGTCTATATGTTTGAGGCCGCAGTATTTGTCAAAAATAATATTGTCATGTTTAATTAAACGGCGTGGGCGTAAGGACAAATTGCGCACAGTAGCTAGCAAGACTCATCTAATGCATGAAATTATCTTTTGTACAGCTTCACGCATCTTTAATAATTTCCCTATTAGAATTTAAAAACTAACAGATTTAAAATAATAATAATATGTGCATTAGAATAGTTACGGAAGTAGAAAAATTAAAAAAGGATCTCCATGATCTATTAGTAATCAAGTGCTACTACTCTATACAAGACTCCATAACAGACAAATCAGTTCTCGAATACAGTCTCCCTCAATCATGATGCGTTCAGTGTCCCACTGTTGTGTACGGTCTATCAATTTATTTTATATTTCTTAAATTTTATGTTTAATCTTAATATAATGTAAATTAAATTTCTTTAAAGAAAGAAAGAAAAGAAAGAAAATACTTTTTTTTTTTTTCTTTGTATGCCCTAAGGGCGGGCTGATCACAATTTAATTATTTTAGACCTGTATTATGTACCTACCTGTGATCCAAAATATATATGATGATTGATAGATTGATTGATTTGTTTAAATTAGACCAATTACAGGAACTTTTGAATTTTCAAGGAGTCGGTCAGTCAGAAAGACGAATCTGTGCCCCATTCCAAAGAGTAGTAGGTTCCTATGGAGAAGAACGGGCAAAAAACTCTTAATTGTGATAAAACTATGAACAAATAAAAATGGTCTTAATATACACACATCAACACGGTCTAGGGATATTTCATACTCAATTAAATAACTCGAAAAGTACTAGCCGCATTGGAATCTTTTATACACCGATTTGTTTGTAATTTATCTCAGACTAATTCCAAATTCAAATTTTTGAAAATTCTTTTGTTTCGGTGCCATAAAAATGTCTTGATGTGTAGGAGAGGGTATTTTCATTTGTGCGAAATTTAGAAAACAATACGAATTACATTTAGTTACAGTTTTTTTTCATTTTTAAACGAAAGATAAAGTTAAAATTGAGGTATTGTAGCCATACAACGCCAACATTTGACGAGGGCGGAGATGTTACGAGCTGTGGGAATGCTGGAAGCTGGGTCTGTTCAGCGTAATGTTGCTGAGGCCATAGGGACCCACCACAATGTAATTTCAAGATTGTGGACACGCTATCGTGCCACAGGTGAAGTAGCGGAGAGGCACCGGGGCCCAAGTCGCATCACTACCCCCAGACAAGACCGATTTTTGCAAATTACTGCGCGAGCTCAACCAAATGCAACGGCGACTCAATTGGTCCAAAGGCTGCGAGTGGAACACCAAGTGCTTGTGAGTGACCAAACTGTAAGAAGGCGACTGCATGAAAGCAATCTACGCTCTCGTAGACCACTCCGGGTCCCACCTTTGCGGAGAGGCAATCGTGGACGACGATTAGAATGGGTTCGGAACCACGTGGACTGGGGCCGTGAGCAATGGTCCAATGTGCTGTTCACGGATTAATCCAGGTTCGGCTTCCATCCAGATTCACGAAGGACGTGTGTTTGGCGAGTTCCTGGACGATGGAGCCGTCTTCAGAACCCTCAGGAAGTTCACCCATACCAAGGAGGAACAATTATGGTTTGGGCAGGAATTCGTCTTGGAGGACGGACGGATCTCGTTTGGGTGCGGGGCAATATGACGGCAGAACGATACGTCCAACAGGTGCTGGGGCCCGTAATCTTGCCCCACAGAACACAAATGGGGCAAGATTTCCTGCTCATGCACGACAATGCCCGGGCACACACGGCGAGAATGGTAGCAGCTTGGTTACATACACACAATGTTAGGGCCTTAGACTGGCCTGCTCAATCGCCAGATCTAAATCCCATTGAGCATGCGTGGGATATGGTGCAAAGAAGAGCTCTGAAGGAAGTTCCTGAAAATCTGGCTACAGAAGATCAACTTTTTGCGCACCTCAGAAGGACATGGGACAATATTCCGCAGCAAGACATTGACAACCTTGTTCTGAGCATGCCGAATCGTTGCCGATGTGTTATGAACATCATGGGCGCTTTCTCAGACTACTAACTTCAAGTTTATAAACACAAATTAAATGATTTTTCTATTTTTTTCAGTTTTTACTCATAAATTAAAAGTTAATTCATATACGGTTTCCGTCTATGCTTCATTTTTTTTCCATAAAATCCTGAAATTTTAATCGAAGTACCTTAACCATTATTAAAAAATGGTAGAATATTAAATAACGTATCTTTTAAATATATACATGTCATATAAATAATTAACACATTGATAGTAATTCGCTTTTTTAAAAATATCCCTAGACCGTGTTGATGTGTGTATATTGTGTAATTAAGTACCTACGGTGCATAATTTGTTTCACCACTTTTTGTAACTATAACCAACAAATTAACTGATGACATAAGAATGGATAACGAGTATCCAAACGATACCGGAATCAAAAACAAAAAAAATAAAGAACGCCCTTTGACAGGCCCTGAGGCCGAAGTACTCTAAGGGCCCGATCACACGTACGACAACCACACCAAGCCCACAACCACACCACAACGACAGCACGTGGACGGGCGAAAATTTGTATGAAAATGAATAGTTTATTCACATGAACCACATTTGGCTATCAAAATCAATTGCGGCCACCATTTAATTTGATTTTGTAGTTACCACAACACAACGTAACTACAAGAAGCTGCAGCGACACTATTCACACGTAACCGCTGCTTGCCCATATCGCTGCGATGAGATGTGGTTGTGGTACGTGTGATCGGGCCTTTACATTCCAAAGATGGAATGCGGTGGTAATGATAATGCTGATAGAACTATTTGATGAATATGCATTCACGCTAGTGTTTTATTCAAAATAAAAAGATGAATCGTAGTTAATGGAACTGGAGACGGAAAAGATTTACCTAATGGGTTGGGTATAATAAAGGTGAACAGATACTTTTTAACTGACAGACAAAAGCGATTAAATTTTATGGCTAGACTAAAGATATAGTATCTATATATATGTATTTAATACCAAATGCCCAAAGGTAGGTTTTCGACCCTACAGAGAGCCAATCAATCAATCCTTTGTGACGTTATATCGTTCACTGACCTAGGCTACTTGACCACAATTAAGCAATTAAAAAAACTAAGGTTGTTTTAACCCTTTAAAAATCAATTAGCGTTATCTTTGTTCTATATTAAAACACAATTTAGTTCAATTTGATTGCGCAGTATTTTATTTGGTCTACCTTCGTTTTGATTACCTTAAAACTAAACGGTATAAACGGTTTTTATTATTTCCCTTAGGTATACGTAAGACAAAAAGGCGCTCTTAATGATAAGAAAAATGGATGAACGAACTAATTCACTTTAAATACTCGTCTTAGTACCTTTAGTTACCACTTTCGATATATTACGCAATGTTATCTTACGTTAATTAGGAGTTCAATCGAATACAAAAATGTAGTCCTACTTATAATAGACCAGTTTTATTGAGCCTAATCTGAACCGGTAAGTGTCAACCAACATATGAGAAGATTTAGTTCTGTAATAAAAATCTTGAGCTTTTATTGTTTTGGCATCTACATCGCCACATGCGAACTACGCATCAAAGACCTGACGTCGCACAAATCCTGCATCGCGCAATTAGAGTTTACCGCGCGAACGACAAATATAAGACTATCCGATATCAATCGCTGGGCAGTTGCCCGCCAGACACGACACCCATCTGGTTGGAGGATCCTCCCTTTTCTATTGGGTATGAGTGATCTTTACATCCTGTTCCTCATGCCTTTTTTTATTTGTTAAAGCCTTGGTTTCCTTGGAAAGCGGTTCCGTCATATAACGGCCGTCACGAAAATCTGTCATTTACACCAGTATTTGACATTAGGGTTTCAAAAAAAGCTTGGACAACCGTTATTTTGTAATCGTTCACATATTTCTTCAGAAACCGAAGCCATACCAGTACGACTTTCATGGTTCAATACTTCAGATGCGCTTTTAGTACTGAATAACTATATCTTATGCCATCTTATCAAGAGGGGCTTGTGGCTAAGTAATAACAGCCGCTCGATCGATCAGGTTAAGCTACACTTGCCACTGTTGGTTCGTGAATGGCTGACCATCTTTACATACCAAGACCCCTGCGTGCCTCGGAAAGCACATTAAGCCGTTGGTCCTGGCTGTCATTCGTAGATCTTTGACAGTCGTTACAGGTCGTCAGAAACCCGAAAGTCTGACAAATAGTTTTACCAAGGGGGATCGTACCCAGTAACTGGGTTGTGGACGACCAATAGGCAGTCGCTCCATGTAAAATACTGGTATTTAGCTGCATCCGGTTGGACTGGAGGCTGATCCCAACATAGTTGGAAAAAGGCTAGGCAGATGATGGACATCATGACGTATTTTGTTTGTATTCGCTAAAAGAGTTTTTAGAACTGCAGCAAGACGACTGTAAGTTTGCACAAAGCATCCAACTACACATCGTCCAGTTTGTCACAGCAATGATATTTTTTGCCATGAGCATTGTACAATAGGTTTTTGACCAATATCTTGATCGATGCAAGCACAATTTTATAGCTGACTTGCAACCCTTTTTTGCAATATTTTATTCCGATATTCCCACTGGATCGAGACTTATGTAGTCTCGATCCCGTGGGAATATCGGAATAAAGTAGTATCCTAGTAGTAACCCAGTTCATGGTCTACCCATGTGCCATGTGTGTGGGTAAGTAAATACACAATTATTTATTTATGAAAATAAATTTATTGTACTAATAAACACATGAATGAAATTATTAGAGCAGGAACAGTTTATGATAATAGGTAAATTAAAAAATCTTTTGGCCGTCCTTGGCATGAAAAACTATGACATGACTGACATGACCTGACAGCATCGCTGTTACTATGAAAGATTACGACACTTTGTTCATCGTTTGCGTGGTCAATAAGGTCCCCCCGTCACGAGAAGCCATAAAAAAGAAACGTCACCCATTTTGTGGTACTGAGTTCCAGTACCACAAAACATTAGACGGCAGCGATTTATACCTATCGCTAAAATATAACCCGACCAAGTGAAATTGGTCGTTAGTTTCGTAATACACGTATGTTACTTTGAGTTGATTTAATTTGGGTTTTTTTTTGTTGATTGAATTGTCACTACGTAACTTAGTAGAAGTTTTTTGTTTACAAAATTTATAGCTTCTCGAGACAGGGACTTTAATTATTTAGGTATATTTCTTAACCACAAACCTGTTGACAGTTCAACAACATTCATTGCGTTATTTTCGTTGTTGAGCAGTTTTTTTTCGAACTTATGAAGCAATGGATTAGCAACCTGTTTCAAAACGATTCAGATTCTGATTGATCGTGTATTACGTAATTATGGTAGGTACAGAATTGATTCTAATTTATTTCGATTGGTAAATTAAATTAGCTTGCATGACTTTTGTTCGTGGAATGTTTGCGCGATAAGATTATTGTTTTTTTTTTTCATTCAATTGGAATTTTCTTAAGCTTTCTTGTTATTTTTTTGTACACTGGAACCCGCTATAGTTTCATAGAAGAGCGGTGACCGCCAAATAGTGTCCCGCCGATGGGGCGAATCTTTGCGGCGCGGCGCTGCAGCGCCCGTGTGACCGCTAATGTGGTGAAATGTTTACAGCGCGGCGCCGCAACGCCCGTGTGACCGCCGATGAATTTAAATTTAATTTAAAACATGCATTAAACGCACACTATGTAGACAAGCATATTATAAGTTGGATGATTATATCATAGATAAAAATGCTTGGCTTAATGCTGGTCCTGCTCCACAGCCACTTGGGCTCACTAGTTAAAAAAAAAAAAAAAAAAATTGTTTGGAAGAGTTGCTTCCCCTTTTTATTTCTCTGACATTACAAACTTAATGTTTATTTTTTATTTAAAACAAGTTTTAATTGTTGAATACTCCAATGGATAATGACTTTCTTTCTTTTTGGTAGTAACATTCTATTAATCTCTCAAATACATTGCAAATTTGTTTTGTATAATTTAGAAGCATTTTTTCAATTTTTGTAAATGTGAGTACCATGGAGCCGTTTTAATGTTATTAAGATGTATGTTGACTTGAAAGAGCATGGCAGTTGAGAGTATGTCATGCTCACTTAAATGTCTCGCTGATGGTGGCGAGTGTGTTAGATCATTCGGTTCCCTACAAAATGGTTGAGCTGGATGGTGCTGATCCATGCGTCATGTTCGTGAACGGGCGCCGTCAGTTGTGACTGGTCATCTCTTATCTGCCATGGCTTATTTTTTATCTTATATTTTGAATTGTTTTGATTATTTTTTGTACATTGTTCTCACATATAGCAGCAACAAGAATAATGTACCCAGGATTTTGTAATTTTCTATATTTAAAAGAGTGTCCTTGGAGTTTCTTGCCCGTTCTTCTCCATAAAGATCTACGTTTTGGAATGGGCAACTAGCTTCAACTATCTGACTAACTGACGCGACTATTTGACAATTCAAAAGTGCCTGTAAATGGTTTAATTGAAATAAATGCTTTGAGTTTGAGTTTGAGTTTGATGGGGCGAAATCTTTGCGGCGCGTCGCCGCAGCGCCCGTGTGACCGCCAATGTGGCGAAATGTTTGCAACGCGGCGCCGCAGCGCCCGTGTGACCGCCAATGTGGCGAAATGTTTGCAGCGCGGCGCCGCAGCGCCCGTGTGACCGCCGATGGGGCGAAATCTTTGCGGCGCGGCGCCGCAACGCCCGTGTGACCGCCGATGGGGCGAAATCTTTGCGGCGCGTCGCCGCAGCGCCCGTGTGACCGCCAATGTGGCGAAATGTTTGCAACGCGGCGCCGCAGCGCCCGTGTGACCGCCAATGTGGCGAAATGTTTGCAGCGCGGCGCCGCAGCGCCCGTGTGACCGCCGATGGGGCGATATCTTTGCGGCGCGGCGCTACAGCGCCCGTGTGACCGCTTATGTGGTGAAATGCTTACAGCGCGGCGCCGCAGCGCCCGTGTGACCGCCGATGGGGCGAAATCTTTGCGGCGCGGCGCTGCAGCGCCCGTGTGACCGCTAATGTGGTGAAATGCTTACAGCGCGGCGCCGCAGCGCCCGTGTGACCGCCGATGGGGCGAAATCTTTGCGGCGCGGCGCCGCAGCGCCCGTTTGACCGCCAATGTGGTGAAAAGCTTACAGCGCGGCGTCGCAGCGCCCGTGTGACCGCCAATGTGGCGAAATCTTTGCGGCGCGTCGCCGCAGCGCTCGTGTGACCACCAATACGGCTAAATCTTTGCGGTGCGGCGCCGCAGCGCATCGTGTGCACAAGCTCTAAGAAAGACTTTATCATGCTTTCAGAAATAGCAGATAATGCTTCAACTGATTCATCTGTAACATTCCACTACTGTGCTTTGCTGTCAAGCACGAGTACTGGAATGATACAGATTATGGCTGGGGTTTAATTAAAAACCTCACTTAAAGTAAAGATATGTTTAAACGACAAAATTGATCGTAAACAGTCGCTTATCAAATAAACCCGAAGGTTTAGGTACTTCCACGTCTTATAATTTACGACTTAGCTGATTTAATAACCCTAAAGATTAATGAGCTACTCGATAATTTAAAAAAACCTGCAATGATTTCCTGTTGACACTTGACTTGGATAGCTCAATTTTTAAACCAGATCATTTATTCTTATGTAATACAAACAACCTAATTTATAGGCGTAAAAATGTGTACAGGCGTCATTCAAATTAGAACAGAAACCCTTGGGTCACCCAGATCTTTCACAGATGTTCTGAACAGAAAGGAGATCAAATCAACTTCTGGAGGGAGGTGGGCTGTTTGGAATAACCACCGACGGCCGCCTTGGCCCATGTACAATGGTCCACCTGAAGGTCTAAGTGCGGAAACCAAACCCTATAACATAGAACATAAGCGTTAAAATTCAATAACTTTGAGCTTAAAGCCAGTTATGTTTAAGTCTCATGTAATAGGGGGCGAGCCTATTGCTATCAACCAGGCACAGACTCCGGGCTGCTACTGAGCAATTCAAGATCTCTGAAAAACCCAATAACACTTTGCCGAACAAGGGAATCGAACCCAGGACCTCATGCTTAGTAATAGCGCTTGCGACCACTAGACAGGCAGTCAATGAGTCGAGTCGAGTTATTTATTTTCTCTTCACAAATGTACCGTAGTAGTGCTTAAAACTAGCTTAAGGATAGTTTACATTTGTGTGACACTGGTGCTTGAAATAGGCATTGCAAGCAACGAGTCACCAGGCAATGAGGCAGAAACCTTAGTAAATAATAATAAATAATAATACAAGCCTGTACGCTCCACTACTCTTCTCATACAGAGAAGGCACGAGCATTGATCACCACGCTTGCTCAAGACGGGTTGGCGATTTCAGACTTGCAAAAATAAGTCCAGGTTTCGTCACGATGTTTTCCTTCACCGATGTCAGTAATGTCCAAGATAAACTCAGAAAGTACCTACATATGATTTGAAAAAGTCACATTGATACTTGCCCGGATTTGAACGCACAACCTCGTGCATAAAAGAGGCGAGGCCTTAACCACTGGGCCATAGTACTACTACTTCAACGTGCGTAAGTTCAAAAAAAAATTGTATAGATATTAGTGTATCTAGAATTTATTTTTGAAGCTACGTTCAAAAATATCCCAATCGGCGCCAGACATATTGTGATATACATTATACATACGAGTATATTGAATCACACGACCTTGATATAAACACGCATAACACACATAATATCACACCTAGTTTCCCCGACGGGTTGAGCAGAGAGAGGTGTACCTACCTATTAGTAAACCCACATTTCGCCAGTTATTTGAGGGCGAGTCTATTGTCATGAACCAGGCACAAATCCAGACCCCGAGCTGCTACCAAGCAATTCCAGATTTAAAAATACTCAATAACACTTTGCCCGACCTAGGAATCGAAACCAGGAACTCATATTCAGCAACAGTGCTTGCGACCACGGCGGCAGGAACTTCGACCACGGCGGCGGGAACTTGAATTAACATAAAATGATTATTTTAAGTTATTTTAGAGCAGTGGTGGTCCAGAGGTAACGGCCGCGACTTACAAGTTATAGGTCATAGGTTCGAACCCTGACAGGCGCTTTACTTTGTGTAAATTATTTCATCACCACTGCTCTCAAAACGGTGAAGGAAAACATCGTGAGGGAACCGGCATGTCCTAGAACCAAAAACCAACACGCACTGGGCCCGCGTGGTGCATTACGGCCCACTCTCACAGAGAGGAGGCCTGGGTCCCAGTAGTGGGAATAATAAAAACCTCGTGATAAGTTATTAAAATCGTACGTCGTCGTATCGTCGTTATTAACGTCGAACAGTAAATAGTGTAGGTATTGGAGAAGGTAGTATTTTTATTTGAAGCTACAACGTACAAAAATATCTACCGATATAATTGTGATATAAGTTATTCACACGCTGAATCACACGACCTTTTCATAAACCTTATCTTAAAATCAGCTTTTATGGCATCCACGAAGTGTTTGAGCTAATTAGCTATTTTATTTGATGTTTGATTTTATTGTATTAATTTGTTAATTTATGTTTGGCTATGGGTGTTATTTACTTGAAAATAAATAAATTTAATCAAATTAATTTAATTCATTCATATCAGCGAAAGAAGTGGATACTAACCATAATAGTTGGTACAGTACGACACAACTTAGATGTAGCATAAAATTGAAAATTTGCATTCATTCGTTTAAAATTTTACGAATGTATTTAGTTTTATGACTTCACAAGTTATTGCGTTTGCGTAAAGATCATTTTCAACTAAAGCTACTATAAATATTGGTCATTTTGAAGGCGTACTCAGTTCAGATGGTGATCAGTTTTGCGAATTTTACCGATGCTATATCTAATTTGTGTCGTACTGTACTAAATTATTCGCCAAACCCCTAAAATATATAGTGTCTAAAACAGACTGATGCTTATCTTTCCTTAATTGCGATGGTTATCTTTGCTTAAAAGATAAATACGAGAAGTCAATTACAGTTCAATAAAAGAATTTGCATAACGACGAAATTATAAAAATAAAACTCGTAATATATAAATGCTAGTGGGGACAAGATAAGGGGAACACGTGTAATCTTAAAAATAACTTGAGGATTTATAAGAGTAATGTATGAGATAGATTACATTAAAGTAAATAATTTGAATGTACAATAACGACCACACGTCTTTTTTACTTTTTTTCCGACGACGATGAAAAATGATCTTATCATAAGAATTTTTGGCACTTCTCCTAGTGATGCTGCATTTTATTTGCATTGCAACTGACAGGTTTAAGTCTAGACGAGATGGTCCTATCTGTTGTCAGGCAGTAGTAATTCATATGCTTACTGATTGAAACTGTAAGATAGCACCAACACTATTTGAAAATATTGCAACGCATTCGAAGAACAAAAAAGAAAAGATTATGTGTGTGAGTGGCATCTTGTTCTGCGATTGACTGAGGTGATCGGAAAGTGTAATAATACTTAAGAAATCAATAAAAATAATGAAATAGCTGACGTGCAGCTGCCAAATGAAAAGCTATGCTGCATTTTATCTACCTATTTATTTGCAAGAAGATGTGTTCACTTTTCCGCGAAAAAAAAAGAATTGTTCTTTATAATAAAACAATCGCAACAATTTTTTTAACTAATTCTAAATTCGACATAAAACAAACCATTTTTGCTGCCAGTCTGCAGGATGCAATTTTGCAGACAACCTTTTCAGTACACAAACGACCTTGTCTGCCTTAGATTTTTTTTAAATTACTTTAGTTAAACTAGAAAGATCATTATTATATTATATAATCCAGATATTAATAACCAGCTGCGCCCCGCGGTTTCACTCGCATAAGTCTCGATCCCGTGGGAATGTCGGGATAAAAAGTATTCTATGTCCTCCTGCAGGTCATGGTTTACCCATGTGGCAAATTTCATCCAAATCCGTCCAGTCATTTTAGCGCCAATCTAGAACATACATCCAGACAAATAGACAAACGAACAAAAAATCTAAAAACTATATTTTCGGCATCAGACCCGTTCAATACACCTCGTAGCAATTACTTTGTTTTTTTAAATATTCAAGGGATAGTTTTGTTTTCGTTACCATTTTAATATACGTATAGATTATGATACTGGATATCTACCAGCACATCTCTTCGATAACAATCTTTATCCAAATCAATCTTTTAAACAAGTTTAAACATACCAACTTTTTATAAAACTAACTGTTAATTAACGACCCTAAAACTATAAACCGCTAAAAATAGAAGTGCAAAAAACGTTAACACGATAGAACCTTCCTACGCTTCCGTTCGGTTTAACTACGTTCTACCATAGACAAAAAATTATATTTCGTATAGATGCGTAACTTCTCCGAATGCATTCTAAGGCCAGTATTATAGAATCTCACTCAAGACTCAAGTATTACTTAATACTAGTTTAAAGCCATTTGATTTGGTGGAACTAGAGTGAGGTTCTGTAATAGAGGTCTAAATGTTCCGGGGATTTCGGACGGGTCGGGAAAGTTCGGCTTTTCTTCTCTTGACTTTACACCAGATGATTACCACAACCCAAATGTGATTCGACATCGCACCACACATAGTGATACATGTCCACTTTGTGGAGAGCCTCCAGACTTTCAGCTCTCCACAGTGAGCATATAGGTCTGACCACTTTTCGACCTTATCGCCTAAGCAATTTTTTTTTTAAATTTGCCTTGTGTCGAAAAGTGGTCACGCGCCATTGTCCGCGATAGTACCTACTTTCCATATTCGGCTAGGATGGTTTCGGCCTTAGAACCGTTTCGGTATAACAGCAGCTATGCACAAGCGGCCCTTAAACCGAGTGCATGAATCAAATGTCTGCAACTGCGGTTCTTCTCGAACTAAACAGTAATATTACTAGGTATAAAGCCGTTTAAACAAAAAATTACAGATATAAATGTAGAAATTATACATACGCTGACACAATGGGCGGTCTAAATCATTCTGCAACCTTACGCGCTGCGCATTTGATCATCATTGACAATATTGACAGCCCTGTTTGAGCGTGTGTTGTAACAGGTTGGTGGTGTTGTAGCTGATTATCTTGGCAACATCGGAGTACTTACATGCGCTTCTATAATGTTCTATTATTCTGTGGTTCATCCGTTCTACCTATCTAGTTAACAGCCCACGCGGTAACGTCGTTAACTCGAACAACTTTCATCAGAGCAGATACTGCTTATTTTGTTTTTTGTGGAAAAATCCGTCGCATGTAGGTTATAACACGGATTTTACGACCGTTGCTTGGAATATTTCGTAATATTTTTATGTCGATTTCTAGTCAAACAACATTGCTGTTTTTTTCTACCCCCAGGGGAACTATTGTGTGGTGTTTCAGCAGTAAATTTTATGGAACTTAAGTACTTACCTAAAATAAAGGGCTTCGCTGTCATTCAGTTTCACAGTCCAAGTTTGCGTCTCTTGTTCCATGATGAATTAGTGGAGGCATTTTTTCAGTACTGAAATAGTACATACTTTCAAACTAAGTAAGTCATTTTTTTCACAAAGGACAACTAATACTGTATAATGCTTCCTATCTCATTTTCTCCCACGTTAAATCTTATGAATTTATGTGTCTGTCTCTTTTTTAATCGACTTCCAAAAGGAGGAGGTTATAAATTCGATTTTTTACTTGATTGTTGTCTTTGATTGTTAACTTTTTTACAAAAAAAAAAACAATCGACATCCAAAAAAACACTACAAAGTGAAAACTAACTTAAATTTCGGAATTCGGTGTCGGTATTTTTTTTCGCTTTTTAATGGGTCAGTTTGTAATTTATCTAAGTTACAATAACCTTATGTTGACTACTCATCGCTTTTTACAAAATATTGCTTTTCCCGAGTCAGGGACGTTAATCGTTGAGGAGTTTTCAGTTGTGACGAGCATAAATTGCTTGATATTCATATTAATGTAATCGAATCGCAACCCGTGAAATACTTATTATTGAGTAGTTCCGGTGGCCATCTGTGGTCTTCATCATCAGTTCCACTTCACCAACTGGTGCTTTCCAAGAGCAACTGCACGTGTTATTATAAAAAATACCCAAATCTCTCAATATAATATTTCAAGAGCTCCCTCGATTTCTCCAGGATCTCATCATCAGATCCTAACTTAATGACAATGGAACTATCTCGAAAGTATACCCTTTCAAACAAAAAAATATTTTTGCAAATCCGTCTATAAATGACGGAGTTATGCCAGAACATACATAATAATAAAAAACTGTCGCTTTTTCGTCTCCAAATCACAACGTTGCTAAAGAAGTATTCACTTCAAAAATAACAGTAGATACTCAGATATCGTATTCATTATTTCAAGCAAGGTAAATATTGGTTACTTCCTTCGCGTTATGCTGATACTGCAAATATTCTCACAGTCATGTAGACAGACAAAACTACGTAAACGCGAAACAAACTTTTAAGAGCTTAGCTAATCTTCTAGGATACAGTGAAAACAGCCCAACGAGAACATGTTTTTACAGTGAATATCTAAAATCTTTAAGATTACGCAAAGATAAAAATCTGCCGCTGTTTTCGTCCTACTGCAAGGTCGCGAAGGAAACCCAATACAACTTTATAACATTAAAATGGATTATTTTATCTTGCGAAACAACATTTACTCTAAGTGGCGCAAATAAACATGTTATATTTTACAGGGGGTAATTTAAAAATGCTAATGTACACACATGTAAAACTGAATCTCTCATATCTCATTGAAGGGAAAGTTTTCATAATATATCTTTATAATCGTTTTCCTGAGAAAAGTGAGTCATTTTGACAACGTTACTATGTGATTTAAATAAGAATGGAACTGAATTTAACCGTACTAACTAACACAAAGATGAGGTTTCCAGGTGAGTTTATGTGGGTTGGAGCAAACTGTATCATGTTAAGTAATTCACAAATTATTGGTTCTAATTTACCTGCTTACAAGGTCATCTTATTGTTGATGGAATACAGTTAATGTCAAGGCCCCGATGACATTGAACTCTTGCGTGTAAATACAGTGGTTTAGAATACTTCCGTTTTGGTAACATCATGGAAAGTTTTGTTGGTACTAAATTCAGTTTCAGAAGGTCTCATCTCATTAACTATAGTAATAATCTTTATAATCCCTTATTCCGATGATCCTTTTAAAAGTTGACATAATTATAAATTATGTCAACGTTGAAAGGATTATTAAACTTTTCAGGGATGTTATTTTTTCTAGCTTCTCAAAACCCTTGAAGAAGTAGAACTTGACTTAACGACTTGTAGAAGTAATTTAATCGTACAGAAATATAGACTATTGGCTAATAATACACCTCAAGCATGAAAGGGTTCAAATGCTTGAAGAAACGTCATCAATGCAACTGAGAAACAATCGGCGCAAGAGCGTCCTCACCTCGCGGATCTAAGATCTAAGCAAAGCCACGTGCTTCCACAGTATGCTTGTATTTTTTAAACAATTAATAAATCATAATTAACAACAGGTTCATCTAACCCGTTGGTATTTTGACGTCATCAATTAAAACCACGTTTAGTTGAACGTGGTTAACATTTTTTAGGCTCATAAAAGGCTCAAGGTGTTACTGGTGGTTTGGTGAAGGTCCCACATTTCAAATTTAATATAAACAGACATGAACCAAATAAACAGCGGTAGTTTCCACTAATAGTTCTAGACGGGGATTCGAGAAAATATCGCAAATGTCAGCTGATTAGCATCGAAAGCATTCTAAAGGGGGTCGCAGGTTGCGAAATTTGATGCAAATTGAAAGTATGTTTTTATCTTAAATTACTTAATATTTCAAACAAAAGTAACTCTTTATTTGTATTTTATCTTTCCGGGATATTTCCAACACCTTTATTGCGTAACTTATTTTTAATGTACAATTTAAATATCTGGATATCAGCGGTCCAGGTAAATTAGGTCTAGCACTACGTAGGTCTAGCTGGAACAACGCTTTGCTAATATATATATAATTACAGGGTGTTGCTACCATAGGCGAAACGGTGATATTGTATATCCCTCTTGAATCCATTATTAGTAAAACGCTTTTATTGCAGTACGAAAAGTCCAGTCTTACCAAGGGGTTTCGTGTTATACCCAGTAACTGGGTTGTGGAGGTCAGATAGACCGTCGCTCCATGTAAAATACTGGTATTCAGCTGCACCAGGTTAGACTGACAGCTGACTCCAATATAGTTGGGAAAGGCTAAGCAGTATGATTGCTGTTTCGAAAGGCATGCAATTGGTGTTAGTGTCCTTGCTTACCCTACTACCTTAGTTAACAGCTAGCCAGTTATCTCTCAGTCTTCTTCTTTTCGTGTGGTTAGTGACTAACCTGGTGTCAGAGTTTTAAAGCCGCCCATGGCTCTGACTTGGCTTCACATGCCGACGCGAAATATCTCTCAATCATACCGGTTCCCTTTTTTTTTTTTTTTGAGGATGGGAAATCATCAAATGACTCCTCCCGCTCTGGGCGGAGCGAGAGGGTGTGTCAGAATTTTACTGACTAAAACCCACCCGTGTTCCTTCCGTTGCCTGTGTGCTGGGGCCGCGATATCTCTTTCGGACAAACCCGCAACCCCAGCAGGGCATGCTGGTTCCCTCACGATGATTTCCTTCACCGTTTTTGAAGCAAGTTTCAATTCGAGACCTATGACTTGGTGACCTCCCAGTGCGATAAGTTCCATTACTATTTTATTCTTGGTTGTTTTCAATTCAGTTTATATCCTTTACCTTAGTAGTTTATTTTGAAAATAAAAACTAAAGTCAAAATAGAGATTCGATCGAATAATTTTATGTCGTCTACCGCTATCAGATTGCTATCTCGATCTTGATTAAATTACAAATGGCGCGTTGAAATTAAATCTTTTATGATTAGATAGGCATGTAACTAAATTATTGATGTTATATTCTTGATATTCTTAGTGTTGGTTCCGTGAGGTGCCGGACGTAAAGTAGTACCATCCCATTTCTTCCAGTGGGTGTCGTAAAAGGCGACTAAGGGACTCACTAGAGAATGGTCAGCAGCGTTCTCTATGCAGTTTAACACCATACTGTGATCGCCAACCCGCCTGCCAAGCGTGGCGAATTATGGCAAACCATTTGGGGGAGGCCTATGTCCAGCAGTGGACGTCTTTCGGCTGAAATGATGATGATGATGATGATGATTCTTAGTGTGGTATGTGTTGTTATGAAACAGTTAGGTGATAATATTGGCTTCAGCACTATGCCTATGCTTGATTAGCAATCAATCCTTGGCTCCAAGGTTTCGCAAGTTTTTGTGGAGTTGTAACGGAGTTCTAAAGAGAGAGCTGGAGATACAACTCTGAAGGGTTTGCTCCCCGGTCACCGCCACCGCCAGGTTCGGTACCAAGTGAGGAACTGTTTAGTGAAGCAGGAACCACAAAGAAATCGCCTAAAAGTTTACAAAGCTGCAACTTTTTTCTGTGAAATATAGTTTGCCCCTTTTTTATCCAAGATGGGAAAGTTCTTGGCCTGCATCTCACCTGATGGTAAGTGATGATCAGGCCGAAGGTGGAAACGAGCTTCACTCGGAATCCACCACAGAAAAACTGCCACCGAAACCACTAAACCCCCTAAACCCTTCTAAATTTGTATTACCAAAAGGTAAATTTTGTCTCCATGTTTTCACCTCCACCTCTGCCAAGATGGCCTCCAATACATACCTACTTAGTTCTAAGCATATCATGATTGCTACTTTTGACTCATCATCAGTAAAACTAAGATTTTCTTTCTGATCAGCACACTATTGCAACACTGTATTCATTCTTATTTATACAATATCTTAATGTTTGTCTCTTCCTCCTAGCTTTTGTTTGTAAGTTCTGTTATTTCACCTAGATTTCCCTCATCAAAAGTCCATAGCAATCCACTGCTGAACTAAGATCGTTCCAAAAACGTGCATTTGTCCATTGCCTATAATTCTAAACGGGGAAAAGAGCCAGCTCTCTCATACCCGGCGTTGCAATTCAAATAATTATAAAAGCTCAACTACTGATTGGGTCCCATTAAATGTTAGGTGGTATCACGGCAGACCAAGACGACGAATGAGGGATGAACTTGACTCCTACCAAATGGACTGGCCTGCAATGGGTCGATGCTTTTAACATCGTTCTCAGATATAATTATAAATTGGATGTAATTAATATTTTGTAACAATATAATTTAAAGAAGTGTAGACGAAGTTTCTTGCCCGTTCTTCTCCATAGGAACCTACAATAGTTTGGAATTGGTAACTAGCTTCATCCTTCTGAATGACCGACTCCTTTAGCAATTCAAAAGTGCCTGTTAATGGTTCATTTAATTGAAATAAAGTTTGAAACAGACGTGATGAAGAGGAAGACCTTAGCCGAGCACTGGGATATTACGGACTAAATAGGGAATGCCTTTTCGTGCAAGTAGGTTTACGGAAGTGTCTTTCGCGCAAGTGTCCTAGATCCCAAAATAGATACATAGATAAAAGGCTTCGATGAATAAACTACTTGGTACTGATTAAAATATGTCTTTTCCCCAAGGTCCTACAGTTATTAAAGAAACGTCGTCGAGGACGTCTCAGTGTTTAAATAACTCGTTAAGCAGAAAAAACTCTCGATCAAAACAGTGGTTAATATAATACACTTCATTTCATATTCGCAACTAATTTGGATATCATTACAACAAGGATATTTATAGCGTAATAAAAGACAGTAAATGCTCTGGTATATTTATTGTACATTAATGTATATACGATGTATTTATGTATTCGGACGTCTGGCCTTGCGATGATCAGGTCTTATTAGAGTTTCATGTTTCTATTATTTGATATACCTACATACGATCATCTTTCTACAAACATGATGGCATCAAAATATTCAAGAAAATGTATTAGACATTTAAATTATCATATTATTTAGCTTCATAATGTAAAGTAAGTAACATGTTTTCGACCGCATTGTATGCAACTTTTTTATCATCAGCTTTTGCGTTGATCTCTCTCGTCTGGGGAAAGCCGCTCAGCATAAATTATTATTAGCTTGTGAGCACGTACTCAAGACAAAGGTAAACTCTTGTATATAGCCTCTCGCAATGTGCTCAAAGAACAGCAGATAAATTAGGTAGACCTAAGAGGCTTCTACCTCAGCGAAGGGTTATGTTAAAAGATAATTTAGCGTCTAATTACAGCTTCTGCATTATGGGTCTTAAAATCGAGTCCTACACGGACTTGGGTGATAAAATAGATAAAAAAAAAAGAAAAAATACAGTTCATCCGATGGTAAAAACTTGTACATATATTTAGTTATGGCTTACACTGTACATCGTACAAGTAAAGTAGGTGGGTGTTAATATGCCACATCGATCTATGCAACATGTCCTGGAATTAACGCACACCACCAAACACTCCAATTAGAATATTATGATAAAATCATAATACCATACATTGAATTTTTACTATTATGTATAAAACATTATTTATTTATTTAATTAGTTATACTAACTGTGGCAGAAAATTGTGGTCACATTACAAATCTACGCACGCACGCACACAGTAGAGCGTAGTAGGCAATTCGTCCACATAGAGGAAAGTAATATATCTTCGTCCATTTTGGTTTGTTTTGACACTACAACGGAAGTGTGACTGTAATTTACGGAGTTTTAATTATTTTTGGGATAAAAGTTACCTTTATTAAAAATGACAGAAATCAATTCAGTAAACGATTCATTAAGGGCCGATTTTTCAATCGTCAGATAACTTTTATCTGCGGAATATGTTTGACAGCTTGCGTATAGAAATTATGTCAAACCGCCACATTTATTCCGCAGCTAAAAGTTATCTGACGATTGAGAAATCGGCCCTTATTCAGTTACACATTGTAGATAGAGACTGTCACAAAGACATGAGTGGAAGAGATGACCCCTTGCAAAGACGATCTTTTTCTGAAATCCTATGTGCCTTGTAAACGGCCGAATCCTACTGTCATTGTTCTGGATAATATAATTTCCGCATGAGACCTAAGTTCCATTTCCACCACAAATCACTAAATCTGTTTAGCACTAAATCTGTTAAGCACTAAACAATTTAAAACCACGTCATTGTCACTGTAATTTTCAAACTATTGAGATAAACAAAACGATGTTTTAAATTAGTTTGGTGCTAAACGTATTTAGTGTTTTGTGGTGCAAGTAGGGCTAAGTTTTTTTACTCTCATTCACGATACAGGAGTCATTCATAGGAAGACCCAACGATTAAAATAAAAATTATGTATGAAGAAACATTCATCATAATCATCTGCCTAGCCTTTCCCCAACTATGTTGAGGTCGGCTTCCAGTCTAACCGGATGCAGCTGAATACCAGTATTTTACATGGAGCGACTGCCTATCTGATCTCCACAGCCCTGTTACTGGATAACACGATACCCCTTGGTAAGACTGGTTGTCAAACTTTCAGGCTTCTGGCGACCCGTATCAAATACAAAACACGAAACAAAACATATAAAACAAACTAACAAATATACACACCCTATGTACACACCACAACAACAACAACATGTAACATATGCACGTATGATGAAACATTATGACTTTCGTCACTAAAGGAGAACATAGATTTAGCATTTGATGTCTGCATCCTGCTTCCGAACTCCGAACGGACCACTTAAGTAGTCACTGATGCTAATAATTCGTGTCTGAGCCGTGTGTAACAGGTTCAGCAAATTAAAATATGTAGGTATCTAAAATTTATGCAGAAATCGCATAAATAAAGGATAAATTAGAAATAATTACAAGACCATCTCAACAATGGCCATTCCAAAAGTAAATGCAGGACCATTAACGACCGAACCCAATAACCTATCTATCATCAGTTTTGGCATACTGGAGATAGAAAAATCTATCTATCTATGGTTTTAACGTCCCAATAATCTGTCAGAGAATATGACATTACGGAATTGTGGGACGACATTCAATGACAGATAGATACTGTCTACGATCAAAAGCGATCTGTCTTTTACTGAAAATAAGTTATTGGGTTCAGACGCTAATTAATAACTTTCTGGCATGTCTAGTTCTACCTCTTATGAATTAGGTACATATAGCGGGGTTTACTGAAATGTATCGCTACGTCCTTTGCTTTGAAGACTGCTTTAGATTTGTTTTCCGTACAGCGTGACTGACCGAACAACACCTAACACAGTTTTGCCATCAAAAGCGGTGGTTTCGATACTACCTACTACAGTCCGAAATAGTTTTTATCTTTCAACCATCATTCCTAAATAAAGTATACGACCCAAACAGACAAAAAGCAAAATTACCGCGTTAAGTTTCCAAAGTAACCCTAAAACACGGAAAATAGCGCGCTGCTAAAAAAGAAAATGGCGACCGCAATTAACGCCTCGCCGGATTTTTGACAATCTCGCTCACAAAGAAGTTCCTAATGTGAATTTTGAAACCGATTTCTCCCTTGCTCCTAGCTGTTAGGTAGAATGGCAAGTATATCCACAGAAGCTCAGTACTTTGTGACTGCACAGTAAATAACCTCGCCACATCGGTTAAATAAACTGACTCCACAGCACGTTTGCTCCGTTTGCTCTTGTGCTATTTGGTCGACAACTTTGTTGACTTGTTTTTTGCAGTTTGAAATGAATGCTGTACATTGATATATAAAAGAAACGTAGTGTATCAGTTGTTTGTTAGACTGTGCAAACTCTGAGATGAGGATCGGACCTGATTGTGGTTAGAACAAAGAAAAAAAGCAAACGAGATTCATAGGAAGTAATGAAAAAAATGTGCAGCAAATAGATGGTAAACGGACCAACCACGTGGGAAATGCCACCAGATACCAACTGAAAAGACTAACTGACCAGGAAGGCATGGCACAAAAGAGAGTAGCTCTGTACTTAACAGTGGGAGGAACAAGGCTGCCAATAATGATGATAGTGACTGAAAAAACTTATATGCACCCTGATTGTTTTTAGGTATTGGACGTAAGCAAATTGAGAGATGGCACAAAATAGATTGAAGGTTCAGAGAGAAAAGGAGAGGAATTTGACCAACAATGGGACATCCAATCGGTTTTATAGAGCCAGAGTCAGGATAATTATATTAAGGCGAAATGGCAACGTTCCGAGAGCGGCGGTATGACCCGGCCCGCGCGCAATTCTATTGCACTATGTTTACAAATATTTAATTTAAAAATTTTACTTGTGTTGATATAGAAAAATAAGTCCATAATTCCTTAAAGTATTTAATAGTGAACACGTAGACAAAATTTTAATACAATTGCTTTGATAACAATCGAATGGAATAGGTTTTTCTCTTAGTGGGTGTAACAAAAAAAGTAGATTTTAAGGTAACTTTGCCATTTTTTTCTACCGAGGAAAGTTTTGTCAATCGTGTTTCGACCCTCATACTTCACTAAGGACACTCTTCAATTTTCGTAATCATAAAAAAAAATGCTAATTCGTTGTTTTTTTAAGAGAAACATTGATTTTGCGTGAAGTCGAAACATCTGCTTTGGAACCCATTTCACCTTAATGACCCAGCTTATTGTGAAAGTATGCATCCCTTATGTCTGCTTATGCTGATAAATAATGTCTATCTAGAGTATTTACGTACATCGTTTTCAAACAGCACAATGAATAGTATACCTACTTACTGAAAAAAATACGAGGAAGATATTAATCTATAGAGTTATAGCTTTAATAGCTATATGTTAACGGGCACGTCCTATATGCCTGGAGGCTTTCATTCGGGTATTAAGTTCTGTTTACTTTTTATTTTCGCTTGAGTATAGATTTCGATGATTTTTTGTTGGTACCCAGTGGCGTGTGCTAGCTGACATATACTCGTAGCAAATAATTTAATTTAATGTGTTATGTTGCATAATGAACATAATTTTGCAACAGTACTATTGAATAGAATCAAGTTTTTCTAACTGAGCAGACAGCTGTGCTGCTGTGGATTTTGTTGCACTACTTCTACTTCCCAGCTAAGCACTAGGAAGTGGTGAAGGGCGGGCGTTTTTATGGGACTGTCTTATGTAATTTTGACGTTCGAAAAGTGCAGAATCTCAGCCTAGTTTGAATAAATTACTCTTTGAATTTGAATATAATAACAGCCGATTATTGAGTAAAGGGCAAAAATCACCTCTCATACAGAGAAGGCACGATCATTTGTGAGTTAACTTTTTAAATAAATCAAAAAACGTTCATTTAGATTCCATATTCAATTGACTAGATTTACAATTCTTCACTATTTTTCTTCTTCGTTTGTTGCTCTTTACAATGAGTTCTATCGGCCACAGCACAGCTACTAATGCGTAAAACGATATCAGAGTATAGAACGCATTTGAGTAGCTATTCGTGAAATCTCGAACGGCTCCTGTAATAAAAGTCAGAGCAATTAGTTGCATGTCAGCTAAATACGCATACATTAACATTAAATAAAAACAAATCAATGTTATCATAAATTATCAATAGATATAATCGCTTCCGTTTAACTTTAAATAACGATAAGTCACAAATTTTAAAATACTAAAGCGAATCAGCCACCGCCAGCTAAACCAAGTTAGTTTGCATAGTTGAGCCAGTTTTTCATACATGTGCGTCCACCGCGGTGGACATGAAATGAAAAACTGGCTCAACTATACATTTGAATGTATTATGATGAATAGTTATTTGAATTTATGCAGTCATTTCAACATTATTAGTAGTAAATTTAAAGGCGCAAGATAATAATAAATTATTAGTTTGGTACTGCTATATAACAAACTACTATTTCAAACTTCTGTCCCACCGTCGACGAGGAAACGACTAGCTATCGACTATTTTCTCGCTCGAGAAACGTATTTGCAAGAGGGTCGAGATCGAGAGAGTTCTCGCCGGCAGTGTGAGTAGTCAGCGATCAACTACTCTTCTACTGACACGAGACCTACCTCTGTTTTACTTGCCAAAAGGGATTTTATTGAGAAACTTGCTATGACCTATGTTTCTATTGAAAAAGAATATTTCCCAACAGCCTGCATAATTGTACGGATGTTGTGCACTCATGCATAAACGGTTCGTACAATTACTAGGATGGTCAAACCGGATCGGAAATGAACACAAATCTAATACGAACCGGATACGGATAAGGGGGTAAACGCTCAACAAAAACCTAGAACATATTTATTGTCCTGTTACTGTCAGACTGACAGAGACATAGCCTTTAAACTCAAAGCATTTATTTCAATTAAACCATTTACAGGCACTTTCGAATTGTCAAATAGTCGGTCAGTTAGTCAGAAAGTTGAAGGTAGCTTAGTTTGGTCTTTTATAATTTTACAACCCTTGCGAAACTGAGATTTCCCATGGCTAAAAATCTCAAACTTTCATCCCTTGTTTCAGGGGGTGAATTTTCAAAAATCCTTTTTTATTGATTGTTCACTTTTCGCTATATAACAAAGTCTTGTGCACCCCGAAGGGTTAGGCAGAAGTGTACCTATAGTGCACCCACATTTCGCCAGTTATGTTACGGTCCCATGTAATAGGGGGCGAACCTATTGCCATCAACCGGGCACAAATCCAGACTCCAGAAATTCCAGATAGAAAACCCGAATAACACTTTGCCCGACCTGAGAATCGAACCCAGGACCTCATGCTCATCAGTAGCGCTTGTGACCACTAGACCAACGAGCCAGTCAATTGAAGATGTACTTAGAATGATAAACTTAGTTAAGTGAAATAAAAGACAAATACATACCAACAGCAGGTCCAACGAACATGCTAAATATTCCGGAAACAAGAAGCCAGATGCCCATAGCTGAGGTGAACTTTTCAGGAGCCACAGCATCCGAGATCACTAGAGGAATGAGGACTGCGATGGAACAGTGGGCCACGCCCATCAATGTGAAGTACACCATCGTGGCTATAACGCTACTAGACCACAGCATACCTGAAATTAATAATAGGATTAATTAGTTAGGGTTTATTCAAAGAGCCTGTTCGACAGTATTCAATAAAGAACCCGAAGGGAAAAACTGCTAAAACAACGACCTTATGAGTCACCACATGACACTGCAACCCCCAACCTGTATGATTTAATGTTACAGTGGCTTTTTCGATACCCATGGAATAAAATGATAAATGTAATGTGAAAATCATTCAGACGTAAAATACTGATTACTACAGTAAATAATTAAATGATGTTTTTTTTAACTGTAAATAGATCTAAGACAGTTTTACCAGCCAATTTTATGGAAAATATATTTTAATATTGATGGCGCCGGCGTTTCTAGCTGATCCCTGAGAAGCAGTGTCGAAACAAGGTCAGAGGTCATGGTCTTTCTTAAGAGGAGGCTTAAATTGTATGTTAATTTGCATTAAAATTCTAAAACAGTCACGCATACAATCAAAATTGAACTTTAGTATATAATTTATTGAATCATTTTCTTTCCATGTACTAGACAGTTACGTAATTGTAACATTAAAAAAAAATCTTGATGCACTCCACTTTAATCATGACTTTTTCTCTCGTATATCCACAGTATTGTTAAGTTTTCAATAATGGTATCTATCTACAGCATAATTTTCCACAGGCAATTAATTAAAAGAAATCGAAATAATTCTTACCCAGTCTTGACAGGACCGCTACAACCACTCCAACAATGTAGATCTGCTGGACTCCAAGTTTAAACATCCACTTGGAGACAATCGTGAATATGACTCTCATGGCCAGGTCCCCAAACCCGTACAAAGTTATGGCCATTGCTACGTTTTCCTGAAAAATAAGTCATTGATTCTTTAGCAATAGATTTTTCTTCGTTCCGAATATTTAAGAATTTTCAGGGTAAACTTCAAGGGCATTTTTATTACAAGATGATCTAATTGGCTGCAGTTAGAATCTACAATACTTTTTTAACCGTCGAGTGTGTTAATTTTCAAAATAATATAATAAGTAATAAGGGAATATATAATAAGTTTAAAAAAGTGCTGGTTTAAAAATATTATTTAAATATTTTTGATTGGTTAACAAGTAGCCATTCCAAATACGTAACCATCGCTTATTTAGATTTTACAATACAAGAGGCATCTCATTGCGGTATCATTCCAAAGACAAAACTGAAATGTTTCAAATGGCTTTTTACCTATTTTGAAGATAGGAAAATCAAATTCTATCAAGAATTTCTCAGTAGCAGCCCGGAGTCTGGATTCGTACCCGGCAACAGGCTCGCCCTATTACACTGGCGGAATGTGGGTGTACTAAAAGCGCACCTCTGTCTAACCCTTTTGAGAAAAAGGCGTGATATTATGTAAGCTTGTATTAAAACTGACCTGGCTCCAACCCATAGCGTATAAGTACTGTGGTACCATTACTAAGTACAGACCATCAGCAGTGGAGCACATGGAAGGTCCAAGGGCAGCACAAGAGAACAGGAAGGTCTTGATAAGTGACGTGTCTACAAATGATTCCAGAATTTTCCTGTAGGTGCAAAATACAGTGATGATAAATTAAATAGATGTATATTTACGTACTTTGGGCTGGTTCTTTAAACAAGGAGAAAATGAGAACTGAATTACAAACAATAATGCACTCTGAAAAAAAAAATGGTCGTCTTTCTTATATAGTTCTGTTAAAAAAAAAAATATTCGAAGCCGAAAAGACAAAAAAGGCTTTCAAATTCCAATATAATCTAAGTACCTAAAGCCGCTCTTCTTTTCATAATTGCCAGGAAAGTCAAAGGCCAAATCTCTCGCCAAATCTTCTTTTGTGGGATTTCCTTCTATTTGTGTTAATTTAATTACTGGTGTATCCAATTTCTTGACACCATTATTTACTTCTAGCAAAAGTTCTGTAAAATAATGGGGTAAGAGATAATTAAAAATGATTAGGTAAAGGTCAACGTCGTCGTCGTTTTTGACTGTCAAGCTCCGCGGTTTGACTTTGAAAAGCGCGCCACGTCACTTTCAACATTTAAAAAAATATCGGTATTACGTATCATTTTTTTAATTATTTTATCCTTGAATGTCGCATGATACCCCATAGCATAAGAGAAAAGCTCCAAATTTTAAATGCACCTATGGGGTGCATAAGTATGAGATATATGCCGCGTGACTCACTGTCGCCGATTCGGAGACACCGGGCCTTAACGGTATTAGTAATTTTTTACAATGTTCATCTGCATTGTTGGTCACTAGACTAACCAGGCAGATCAAAGGCAGACGGCTCAGAAGTCTGGGTATTAGTAGACTCAAACGCGACTGCTGAGCCTGGGTCCGAAAGGGTCCTGTCTGGTTCGTTTCACGGTCCTGGGTTCTATCCCCAATTTTGAACTATTATTCGGTTTTTCCATCAGGAATTTAGCAGCATTTGTGCCCGCGTTGTGGCTAAACCCTACAATGGGTAAATGGAGTATATCTACTAAACTCCAGTGTAATCCCTTCTAAGAATACCATGGCGATGTTTAGTTTACGTAATATACTTACTAAGATCGGTGGTCTCCGGAACTTCAACTTTCTTCATATGCCATTTAACTGGTTGCATCAGCAACACAGCAATGAAGTTGTGTAACGATAGGCCTCCAATGAGCAGCAGGGTTCCTTTTGATCCATATTGATCTAGTGACCATTTCACGAATATGGGAGCGACCATGGCATTCACCCCTGGAATTACATTATATTTCCAAATAAATAAAATAACATAACCAAATGAAAAATTCACCGTCAACATCACTGCCAGCCTTGTCGACTGCCAGCCCACTGCTGTGTATAAGGCTTTCTCTCTTTTGTAGCATGCTTCCCTTAACTAGTTTGTTATTATTTATTTATTTATTTATATATACTGAGTTATACTTTTACTTTAACTCACCTGTCGCGGTTTGTACGAAGCTCATTATCAATACTCTGTTCTCGACGAAGTAATCGTTCATTATTGTGCATGTTAGGTTGTACATTATTCCTAAGCCAACACCCTGGAAGATAAAAACAGTTAGTTTAAAAAAGTATTTTATAATGGCATGTTTTTTAGCAAGCTTTGCGGATTGGTGATCATAGAATTTTGTTAACGAATTGTTGTCTTTTTTCTGATATAATGAATCAGTCTTTTTTATATAAATGAAGAATTCCGCGCCTCGGAAAGCACGTTAAGCCTTGCACGTTGGTCCCGGGTATCGTATTACCCAGTTACTGGGTTGTGGAGGTCAGATAGGCACTCGCTCTATGTAAAATACTGGTATTCAGGTACATCCAGTTAGACTGGAAACCGACCCCAACATAGTTGGGAAAAAGCTAGGCAGATAATTGTAGAATTTACGACAAAACTATTATAAAAACAAGAATAAAAACTTTGCATGCTTGCACAATGCACATAGTAGAAAACTTTTATGCGTTCGTAAATAATACAAAGGACAGAGAACGAACTAAGATACTCTCACTGGCCAGTCCTTTACCATTGGGTTACTACCGCTTTACAAATGAATTAAACTCATTTAAAACAACGATGGATCCGGCTGATGGCGGATGGTCCATCCGTCTTGAGGAAACGTGAAGATTAATGCTCGTGCCTTGCCGTGCCTATATGGGTGCAGAGACCTTTGTCCTGCAGTAGACAGTTACAGGCTGGTATTATTAATATTATTATTTGTATACCTGGAAAATTCCTGCGGTAATGAAGAACATTAGAGTTGACGTCATTATGACCGTCCCCAGAGTCCCAAAGGTGAATATAACGGAAGAGACGAAAGCAAGCCATCGCATCGACATTACAGTCAGCAAGGCAGACGTGAAGAAACCTGAAATCATAATAACAGTCATGGTAAAGAGGATGCACAGTTGATTTTGATTGATTACGAACAGATTAAATTGGTAACAGTATCAGAATTTAAATTAATGGCCAGGACCTACTCGTCTGTGGTTGAATGAGGTCAAATATTACCTACTACTGGGCTTTATTGTTATGTAATAAAGAAACTTAAAACATTACTTGCGATTTTAAGAAAGGTGTGGCAAATGGTAAAAGGAAACGATACGTTTAGCAGCACGAAAAATACCAATAATATGGATTGACAAGCAAAGCAATAAATAGGAAATATTACTTCAATGATTTTCTTTTACTCAAACATCGGCTAACAATAATTCCTGTCGATTAAGTGTATTTAATGTATAATTACCAGCTAATGCAGAAGAAATACAGAATATTCCCGTAAGCAGCGTGACACCAGCAGAACTCATAGATATCTCGTTCATAAAGTCATCATACATCATGCCGAAGGTCCCTCCAAACGACGTTGTAGTCGACTGAAAGAAAAACAAATAAACTATTTTAGCTTTATCTTTCTGGACGCATAGTAGTAGTAGTATTAAGATATGCATAGATTTAAGATATAGATCGGTATATAGCAGTGATACGAGTAGCCTAGTGGTATGACCGTCGGACTGCCAAGTCATCATAGGTCTCGAGTTCGAACCCAAAGCACGCACCTCTGACTATTTGGATTCATGTGCGTATTGTGTAAATATCACTTGCTTCGTAAACGATGAACGAAAACATCGTGAGGAACCTGGCTGAGAGATATTTCTCGACGGCATGCGAAGCCAAGTCAGAGGCCCATAGCGTAAAAAAATCCAATACCTGGTTATTCACTAACAACATGAAAAAGAAAGAACATAGATTCTCTGATTCTAACCCAAGCCGAGACTGCAATGTTGTACAGGTTACCCTGTTGCATCACATCATATTTTTCGAACCACGTATGAATTTCAGCAGAATTGTTGAATTGCTGTCCTTCAATTTATTTCATGAACACACGAAAATGACGGATCCGTGGGGCCGTCTGCTACTCGTATACGAGTATGTTTAGGCCCAATAACAAGACCCAGGCCAGACGGATTTTTTTGAATGGCTTTTTAAATTTTTATTCGAAATTCGTTGTTGCTCAAACGTCAAACGTCTGCCTAACAGACCTTGTATAGCTTTTATTGCTGGTAGGTATATTAATGTTTCATAATTATTACAATTTCTTGATTTGTGAATCTTGATATTCTTTGATCTTGTCCAAGCACTGACGTCGCACCGCGCCGTTCACCCGGTATTTGATTTGTCTACCATGCCGAGTTCGGTCGTGGTGGACATACGATTGCCGTCACCGGGACGTCACATTCGGTACGAATAATCTCGTTTCTCGGTGACGTCTCGGTGACGGCGGTGGTGGACAAACGCCCTTAGAGCTATGTAGGAAAACATTTGTACACGTCTTCCAAATAAATTATGATTTTAGCGTAAAAAGTGAGGCCCATATTTAATGCAAATAAATTAATACTATGACGGTCACTAAACGCTCTTATGCGTAATACTAAATTTCTATTGTGTCCTTCAATCGATCAAAAGCAGAGCAAAGGAATATGCCGTTACCTACATATGGTTAGTGCTCATACACAGGAGCGGCTCGCGTCAATGGCAGAGTCAACTGCAGCCATCGACGCGTCACACGGTGGAGAATACGGTGGAGGTCTGCTGGGCTTGGGCGGAGCCCCACCGTGTCGTCACGGGTGCGATCGGCGGCGGCGATCTCTCGCGTCCGGCCCTGGTTCAGGCCATGGTTCGGAGCGAGAGTGCATGGGAGACCGTCAGTTCCTTCTGCGAAGCAGTAATGCTCGCGAAGGAGGAGGCGGAGCGCGCGAGGGATATATATAGGGAGGGATATATTTGCGCCCTCGCGCCCCTAGTCGCCGCAGGAGACGCACCAAGCGTCGGGAGTCGCGAGCCGACTTCCGGCCACCGTAGGCGCGGGCTTACGGACCGTGAGCAATGGGTAGCTCGCCGTCCGATAAGGACCAGGCCCGGGTCGACGGCGCGTTGTGTTCCACGCGCGCCTCAAAGAGATGTCAGCACCAACTGACGGGGTCCGTAAGGGCCAATGCCTGCCGCCAGGGTTGCGGGTTTGTCCAACACGGGTGGGTTTTAGGCAGTAAAAGTCTGACACACCCTCCCGCTCCGCCCAGAGCGGGAGAAGTTATTTGATAATTTCCAACCCTCAAAAAAATAAAAACCATCGACGCGTCGCCATCGGTTGCCATCGAAAACTCGTGTATTTGAGCACGTGCCGCTCGTGTATATGAGCACTGGAACGGTTGACTTTTCCGTCAACACTATTCTACAAATTGCGTAAAAGATAACAAAATGTCAGAATCATTACTTACACAATTAAATTATGACCATAGAACGGTTTATTTGACTAGTAGTTATTGTTATCTCTCTCATTAATACTTATTACGTTATGTTGTGTTAGTCGCGATGTCGCGCGTCGCGGCGACGGCGACGTCTGCAATGAAGCAGCTTTACAAATTTGGAACCTACGAAGTAAAAGAATTGGGTGGTTTTAAGGTTTCTGTTCCTAACGGGTACCAACGGGACCTTATTACTAAGGGTCCGCTGTCTGTCAGTCCGTCTGTCACAGGGCTGTATCTTTTGAAACGTAATAGGAAGACAGTTGAAATCTTCACAGAGTGTGTACGGCCATTGCCGCTATAACAACAAAATAAAAGGGGGACCTTCTTTTATGTTATAAAATTCAAAAAATTCAAAAGTCATTTATTAAAACTAGGCTGAGAATCAGCACTTTTCGAACGTCAAAGTTACATAAGACAGTCTCCAAAAACGCGCAATATATACTAGCTGCCCGCTCCGGCTTCGCACGGCTAGCACTAAGAACTTATCCACGGTTACCTACGCTTCCCTGCCTAGCTACCCTACCTAGCTACCTTACCTACACCTACCTATAACCTTGTCATGTGAATAACGAACACAACAAAAAAATAATTATCCAATTTGGTGCAGCCGTTCGCAAGTTATGGCGTGACCAAGGGAAATAGGGATTCATTTTTATAATATATAGATAGACAGAGAATCTTGTTGTGGCGGCATCTACAATCGCCACATGCGAACTACGCATCAAAGACCTGACGTCACACAACATCCTGCCGTCACACAAATCCTGCATCGCGCAATTAGAGTTTACCGCGCGATGAACATATATAGAATCTCCCAACTTCAACCTCTGGGCAGTTGCCCGCCAGACACGATACCCGTCTGGTCGGAGGATCCTCCCTTTTCTATGGTGGATGAGTGAACTTTACACCCTGTTCCTCATGCCCCTGCTCATGTTAAACAAATAGGTAGTGTTAAATATTGTATGTTGGTACAGAATCCTTCGTGTGCGAGTTCGACTCGCACTTGGCCGCTTTTTCCATCTTAGATTAAATCTGTTATGTCTCTAAACATTCTATGTAATTATAACTGTACTGCTACCTCGTTATATGTATAGGGTAAAATAATGTGTTTTGGAAAAGTCCGGTTGTTTTACATTTTCTCGAAAACTGAACCATATTCTAGGTACTCTCTCTTTATTTCATTTTGTTTTTTGTGACCTTTTATACGACATAAAGCAAAAACCTATTACTTTATTTTCGAACACGTGAGTTCGGTCCTATCTACAGTTTCGAATAACATTTCATTTATCCTTTCTTACGTGATTCACTTATTTACACAAGTCCTTATTTGTGTACATATACAACGTGTCCCAAAATTCAACGATATGCTGGCACCAGACGGTGGACCTGGTCATCACGACCCGAGAAAAAAAAATGAAAAAAAAAAACAATTGATTTTTGGAAATTACAAAACATAGATAGAAATCCTTCGGAAATTCGGAAGACCACAATTTTTCTAATATTTCTGTTTTTTTTTTTATATAGACACAGGACAGCTACCTTAACCGTTGTCGCTAGAAGTAAACGGTCTTAAGAGACTGTCCATAACTTTTTGAGACATTTTAATCTGCATTCATAGATTTTGAAAAAAAAAATACAGTCAGCAAGAAAATGGGCAGTTTTCACAAAAACTTTTTTTGATGCCAATCGATCCTGTTTCTTATAAGGATTAAAAAACTTTATTGGACCAACTGAGGTTTGAGTACTAGAAAAGTCAGAAATCGCAAAAAAACTTTTCGCATACCTACATTTCGGAGGAAATGTGACTCCAACTTACCATTTTACGATGATAGACTGGCCGAAACTAAATTAAAACAAATTGAACTTCAAATTTCGAACGAATAGAGAACAAAATTCAGAACCATTGTTGCTTTTGAAAAAACTTTTTACATAGTAGTTATTTTTATTTATCTTTTTATTTTTTAGTTATTGACGCGAAACCTGATACTATGGATTCAGTGCATGATTCTAAACCGAACATTTTCAACGCAGGGGGCGCGGCCCCGGCACACAGACAACGGAAGGAACACGGTTGTGTTTTAGTCAGTAAAAGTCTGACACACCCTCCTGCTCCGCCCAGAGCGGGAGAAGTTATTTGATAACTTCTCACACTCAAAAAAAAAAAAAAAGGGGGCGTTGAAAACTTTCATCGGTTATTTTTTTTTAAATCTGCTGTTCCAGAAAATAGTGCAATACAAGTACCTACGCGGTCAAAATGTATGGAACAGCAGATTTTTTTTCAAATAACCGACAAAAAATTTCATCAATGGGGTTCAGAATCATGTACCAAATCCATGATATCAGTTTTCGCGTCGATGTGCCTTTTCTTTTTCTTAATTTTTTTGAGGGTGGGAAAATATCAAATAATTCCTCCCACTCTTGGCGGAGCGGGAGGGCGTGTCAGACTCTTACTGACTAAAACCCACCCGTGATCCTTCGGTTGCCTGTACATTGCCAGGGGCCACGGTATCCCTTTCGGACTTTCCCGCGACCCCGGCAAGCATCGGTCCTAGCGGACCCCGTCAGTTGTGCTGACATCTCTTTGAGGTGCGCGTCGAACACAACGCGCCGTTGACCCGGGCCTGGTCCTTATCGGACGGCGAGCTATCCATTGCTCACCGTCTGCAAGCCCGCGCCTACGGTGGCCGGGAATCGGCCTGTGGCGTCGATGTCCCCGCCATCCTGTATAATAATTGATAAAATTATCGCGCCGGCGAAGCCACTAGCGGAATCTAGTAGGATATAAACTGCATCATTACGTATAGTACTCATTCAGATTTTTTTCCTCAACAATCTGCCTAGCCTTTTCCCAACTATGTTGGGGTCGGCTTCCAGTCTAACCGGATGCAGCTGAATACCAGTATTTTACATGGAGCGACTGCCTATCTGACCTCCACAACCCAGTAACTGGGTAATACGATACCCCTTGGTAAGACTGGTGTCAGACTTTCGGACTTCTGACGACTCGTAACGACTGTCAAAGATCCACGAATGACAGCCGGGACCAACGGCTTAACGTGCTTTCCGAGGCACGGAGGATTCTCGGTATGTAAAGATGGTCACCCATTCACTGACCAACCCCGGCAAGCGTAGCTTAACCTGATGGATCGACCAGTGCGGCTGTGGTTACTTAGCCACGAGCTCCTCATCCATTTTTTTCCTCAACCATGGTTGAAAATCTATGCACACTGTATTGTCGATATTAGATAAGCTTTGAAAAACATTGGAATACTCACTTTTATTATCGTAAAAGTACTGACAGGGAAATTAATGTTTTATCAAGTTATCAGACTACTTCAATTTGCCGTGTACCTATAGCCAATTCACACAACTTCAAAGAATGACAGATGTGATTTGAATATATAATTTTAGTTGATAACAGAACATACATAATATAATCAGCCTATAATGTTCCGCCAGCCCAGCCTCCAGACTCATCTCTTTTGAGAGGGAGTGAGCCGTTATCAACCACGCGGACCCAGTGCGGTTGGTAGATGTCACATGTTTTCGAATTGTTGGTTCTAGAACATGCCGGTTATCACACGATGTTTTTCTTCACCGTTTTGAGGGTAGTGGTGATTAAATAAATTACACAAAGCAATCCACCTGCCTAGGTTTGAACCCACGACGTACAAATCGGAAAGCCTCGTGCAGACTGACGCGACACGACACCGGTAATTGTTCTACCGTGAAGATTTTTTAGAAATTGTTTTGTAATGCTGGGGCTACAAACAGATATGATGATGATGATATGTTCCCAAACATTAAATTGTGATTCATTTCAAGCTGGACTATTTAATAAAAGCACCACCTTTTACTCACAAAACTGATAATAGCAGAGATGGCTACTAAGTATCCCCATCCTCCATCAGGTGCCACAAACTCATACTTCTTATCCATCAACTTTAAACTCTCTTTCTCCTCTTCCACCATATTGATACCATTCACGAAACAACAAAACTACCGGGTCCACAGTCTGCCACTGGTTTTATTAAGATTCATATATTTATATACTTTATCTAATGCAAGCATTGTATTTAAACTTACGTATTAAATGGTTTTGTTCAATATTTAGATAATTTTACTAACGATGTGCCAGTCACACCTACAGTTGACATTTAGTGATACAGCGTGTTGTGAAAACTGAACACGATGGAACTGAAGTATAATATTAACGATCGCCTACTAGAAACCGGTTTTCGCGATTATATTTACTATCGTTTCGAGTGTATTTTTCTTAAGAACAATCGTTGGTTCATACGACATTTGTTGGGTTCATTTGAACAGCAATTTTAAACGGAGTCCCTTGTCGTACTTTACTCTGCACTGCATAAGAGCAAGACCGAAAAAAGTGTAAAATTTTGGCCGACACGCCACTTTTTTTGAATCGTTAAGGAGTTACGGTTCAGGAGCCCTGTCATTGTGTGATGCTCATAAGATAACAATCGTCTATTTTTAAAGTTCAACAACTCATTATGACCATTTGCTCCTTTAAGTATACCTAACTAAAGGGTTTTTTTTTTATAGGCGGAGAACTTTAAATTGCAATATAACACAAGATTTTTTTTTTTTGTATTCATGAAATTGCGGCCACTTACCCGAAATCATATTTTAACATTAATGCCATAAAGTTATCTATAAAATACCTAAAGCCAATTTCATGGATATGAAAATAATTTTCCTGTGTTTTATTTAAATTTCTTCGCCTTTAAAAAACATAGCATAAATAAAATTAAAATAAGTTTGAGTCAAAGCCATCAAATTCAAAGGCATCGTCGTCCTGAGTAGCTTCAAGGCTCATGAAATAGTTTCGGGCGGGTTATTTGATTGGTAAAATAATAATTGGTGACCAACCAAACAAAAGAAAAACATATTTTAGCACTGCGTAAAAGGATTCACTCTGTATAATAATTACAGACAAAATAAAGAGTGCGTAATGATGAGTGACAGTTAACGTTATCAAAAACGTAATTAATCATTATTTTACTATCACAGTTATAAGATGTACATAGTGACAGACACTACAGACGTAATAAAAAAGATTTACTTTCTTTAACAAGTCTGGGGCAAGTTACCAACGCAGTAGTATAAAATTTTATCGGCGCAAACAAAACGCACATTTAAAGAAAAAAAGACTGTTATACTATTACTATTATTATTTTACTTGACAACCTAAAGCGCGTATTGGAATTTGTACCTACTCGAAAAGAAACACAACTGAAAATTTTCTAAGAGCATTAAAGAACACGATACTTTTTGCATTGGCTTCTGCATAGCATCGCATGGACTCTGTGCTCTGCAGCAGTAAAAAAAACTTAAGCATAATATCGAGTTGTATTAATTATAAGTACATTTACATAAATAATATATTTATGAGGAAGGTTTATCTACGTGTTGTTAGTTAACTTTTTAAATAAAACAAAAACTCCAGAAACGTTCATTTAGATTCTTTATTCAATTGACTAGATTTAGAATGTTTTGCAATTTTTCTTTTTCGTTTGTTGCTCTTTACAATGAGTTCCATCGACCACAGCACAACTACTAAAACGTATATTGATATGAGAGTGTAGAACGCAGTTGAGTAGCTGTTTGTGAAATCTCGTACGGCTCCTGAAACAAATTATAATGTCAGAGCAATCAGTTATATGCCACCAAAGTCGAAAAATCAATCTGCCTAACTTTTTCCCAACTATGTTAGGGATTCCACAACTATCGGGACAATTCCGGAAGTACGGTCAAGTTCCCTACCAGCAGCTTGCTGAAATTTTTCTTTCTCCACGCACATTTGCTCTTGCAAATCTCCACTCAAGCCGGCCAATAAAGGCAAGCCAGAGATGAGGAACAAGACTCCTCCCGGAAGCCCCTGAGGACGCTGCTGCCCAACAGCTCGCCACATCCATCAATCTGCCTAGCCTTTTCCCAACTATGTTGGGATCAGGTTCCAATCTAACCGGATAAAGCTGAATACCAGTACTTTACATGAAGCGACTGCTTATATGACCTCCAAAACTCAGTTACTGGGTAACACAATACCCCTTGGTAAGACTGGTTGACAGAGTTTTTGGGCTTCTGAATACCCGTAACGACTGTCAAAGATCTACGAATGACAGCCCTGACTAAAGGCTTAACTTTGCGAGGCACGGAGGGGTCTCATCTCATATGTAATGGATGGTCACCCATCCACGAACTGACTGCGGAAAGGGTAGCTTAACGTTCGATCGACCCCTGCGGCTACTATTATTTATCCACGAGCCCCCCTGCCATCAAATTACGCATATATTATCATTAAATAAAAAAAAACATATCAATATGATAAATGACAAAGTTTAAAATACATATGTTAATAACGTCGTTTAAGTAGCAAGATATAAGTAATTTGAATTTATGAGTTCATTTCACTATCATTCGTGTTAAATTTAAAGACAAGATAATAATAAATTATGTGTTTAGCTCTGACTTATAATAAACTTCTATTTCTGTTAACTTCTTTGCATAATTTTAAATAATTTAATTACTTTTATTTTTTTTCTGTAACTTAAAAATACCAAAAACGAATTTAAAAAAAAAACTAGTAATGACCTACGTTATAATACAACTTGTAACAGAATCAATTAAAGACTTGGGATTTCATTTATAAACGTTGCTTCAAGTTAAATGACGTTCAAACGTCAAAAATGTATCACTAATCATTACTTAACTTTAAACAACGTTTATAAACAAACGCCTAATAGTCTAATTGGGGTGTCTGAGCCCCAATAAGACAAGACTACCTAAACGTAAAAACATTAAAAAAACATAAATTTGGTAGTCCATTTAAGTAGACTTTATTGCTCTAAGATAGGGGTTAAATTTCCTTAAATGAAATATCTTATTAACTTGTTATGACGCGGTGATTCTAATTTAATTTATATACAAGATTGTTTCGGGATGAAATGACTTAAATATACAATGATGAAGACGATTCTGAACAAACTACTTTCAGCTCTTACCTTTATTCTGTTACGCCTTGTATGTTTATGTACAAAAATCTAGCTAAAGAAAAAAACATATAATTCAGATAAATCGTTCTTGAGTTATAAGCGCACTTGGACGGAGAAACAAAATCATTGTTTTATTTACGTAAGAATGTTAAACTTAGGTTAAGAGAGCAAAAGACGAAATACGTACCAACAGCTGGTCCAACTCCAATGCTAAGCATACCATTAACAAGAAAATAAATGCTCATAGCTGAGGTAAACTTCTCAGGAGCCACAGCATCCGAGATGACCAGAGGAATTAGGACCACGATGAAACAGTGGGCCACTCCCATCAATGTGAAGTACACCATTGTTGCTAGAACGCTACTTGACCACAGCATACCTGAAATTAGTACCTAGGATTAAGGGCCCGATCACATGTACCACAATGACACCACGTGGACGGGCGCTAATTTATATGAAAATGAATATGAATAATGTCTAATCACACGGACCACAATTTGGTCGTCAAAATCAACCGTGTGGGCGATATAACCAAAAAATCAACCATAACGTTGCATGGAAGCGACGACACAGTATCAGCCGAAGTTGATCTGTCTGCAAACACTAGCTACAACTTAATCTCTTTGCAACTACCAGCGACAACGCAACCACAACGCGAGAAGTTACAGCGACAATATTCACACGTAACCACTGCTTGCCCACATTTTGTCGCTGGGGCCGTAATTCATCATCAATGGCAGTCTTGTTCCACCCACTACTGAGTACAGGAGAAGATTAATTTGTTATTAACAATTAGGGTTCATTCAAAGGGCCTTCACGAATGAAGATGTTAAATTATGTTCGACAGCTTCAATAAAGGCTAAAGAGAACATCTGACAAAATCGCAGCTCGTGGTTTAGAAGATATTGGAGATATTATGAGGATAATAGATACTGCAACCCCATCTGTATGATTAAATGTATCGGTAGTTTTTGGGATACGCACGCAGAGAATGAAAGAAAGAAAAATATTTTATTTGGGACACGCACAGGAAATACAAACAGTAAGTAATAATAAAAAAATATAAAATAAAAAACAAAAAGGAGAATTCAAAAACTAACAGAATAATAACGACCTGTGCGAGGCCAAAAAGGCTCCTATCTCAGCATAATGCGGCGATATTAAAAAAAAAATACCGCAGCGCTGGTATTCTAATAGGGCTCACTGTGATGCCATGGACACACCTACGGACTTAGATAAATCCCACTAGCGGATTACAAAATAAATAAAGCAATAAAAAAAATAACAAATATAAATAAAACAACATAGTATATGGTAGAATGTACCTAATTCAAAAATCATTCAGACGTAATATTCTGATAACCTACGAGTATGAATTGATGTTTATTACTGGAAGCAAATATTTTAACAAGTCAATTTTATGGTAAATATTTTTATACTAAATGGTCGGGGTTTTCTAGCTGACTAATCCCTGAGAACAAATGCCGAAACAAACTCAGAGGTCAAGGTTTATTTTAAAATCCTAATATAATATTATTAAGATAATATGTGAATTTTATAATGCGGGGCCATATCTGGAAAAAATCTGGACACACTCCACTTAATTATGAGTTTTTCTCATATATCCACAGTATTATATGGTCGAGTTTTCAATTATTTTTACTCTCTACAGCATAATTTGTGACAAATAAATCGAAATGATTCTTACCGAGTCTTGAGAGGACCGCTACAACCGCTCCAACAATGAAGATCTGCTGGACTCCCAGTTTGAACATCCACTGTGAGATGATCATGAACATGACCCTCATAGCCAGGTCCCCAAACCCGTACAAGGTTATAGCCATTGCTACGTTTTCCTGAAAAATAAGTTAATGATTCTTTAGCAATTGCTTTTTCCTATTTAAATATTTCTTACTACCTAAAATGTTTAATAGTTTTGGACTGCAATTTGCTATTGTTATATTGTTTTTTTTCCTCGATATCCTTTTGTTCGCGGTAATTCTTCACGCAATGAGACTGAGTTTTGAGATCATTTACTTGCTATTAAATTAGTTTACCTGCGAACGAACGTACGGAGATGACATTTGTTACGTTTTTTGAAATTTGCAGGTCTGTGGCAGGTTGTTGTATCTTGATCAAAATATGACTCACGACCTTAACAAATATGTATTTACAGAATTATAATCATTAGAATTATTAATCCATCTAAGTTAGAATTGGTCTATCATATGATTATAATTTTATTAATAATTAACTATGAAACAATTTAAAAACTAACAGACTTAAAATAATAATAATAATACGTAATAATATGTACAAGTATATAAGAAAGGGGTGGGGGGGGGAACAATCATAGGGCATCAAAAAATTCGTCCGCATCGTTGTCAACAGGAAAAGTGCCCAAAAGGCTGGCAGCATTGCCACGTTGTATTTCAATGCTGATTCTCTGGCCGAAGAATAGGCCAGCCTTCTGGTCACATGAAGAGTCGACCAACCGCTTTGCGATGTCTTGAAAGACGAAGTGGGCACTCGGACCCCATGGCCCTAGTGTTTCAACCCCAAACGGCTCAAACGTATAATTCCCAATAAGATTGGAGTATTTGCGCCGTTTGAAGTTTTCCGCACCTGCAGCAGCAGCCCCAGCACAGCCCACCGTGCTAGGAAGATGGGATCGCGCGATTGGTCTATTAAATTACTTTCATGAAATCATGAAATTTGAGACCAATTCTAAGTTAAGATAAGATACGAGTAATACACAAGATAATCATTTGTTTGCTCAAATATGAGTACAATACATAATTATAACATAATTGTCAGCACGCAAGAGATGTTAAAAGTAGAGATAAAAACAGATCATCACGTTTGCCGTAAACAATGGCATGCAAATATTAATAAAATAAGGTATAATATCACTCCGAGTCTAATTATTTAATAATGTCATGATAATATAGATCTATAAATAGAATAAATTCGTAAAACATGGTCAAAATTTCTCATCTAAAAACTCATTTAAATTATAATAAGCTATAGCTGCTAGAAAATTTATAACTTTCTTTTAAATAATATGTCACTTAACTGTTACTAGCTTTTAGGCAGTTTATTATAAATTTTTGGAGCCATTCAAAAGACACTTTTCCGCATATGTGCCGTTCTATACTGATGTAGGCAATTTTGACAATTGTCACGTCTATTACGAGGAAATTGATCTGGCATGCGAGAAAAGAGGTGAGGGTTGCTAACTTAGAGATGAATGATTCTAATGATTATAATTCTGTAAATAAAAATTTGTTATAATCGCGAATCATAATTGTTTTGATCAAGATCCAACCTGACACTGACCTGCTAATTGCAAAAAAAAATAGAAAATTTTAATTTCGCGGGCTGCCTTTGCGGATCCTCCTTAATATATAAATTGGTTGGCAAACAACCAGAGTAACTGATGGTACTTGGTCACTACCGCATATGGACATTTACAATACCACAGGCATCAAACGCGCGGTGCCATTCCAAAGACAAAGCTGAAATGTCAAAAAAAATGCTGTTTGTACTATTTTTTTTATTGGAAAATAAAACTGACCTGACTCCATCCCATAGCGTATAAGTACTGTGGTACCATAACCACGTATATACTATCAGCAATGAAGCACAGGGCAGGTCCAAAGGTACCACAAGAGAATAGAAATGTTTTGATAAGTGACGTGTCTATAAACGATTCCAGAATTTTTCTGTAGAAAAAAAAATACAGTGATGACAAATGTAAATGGATACATTTATATTTTTACGTACTTTGGGCTGGTTCTCGTAACAAGGACAAATATACAACTAAAAAGCAACTTTTGAACGTAAAGTACTAGGTATAATCCAATAAATAGTATGATTCATCTTTGTTTTAGGTTGTCAGTTTTTTTCCAAGTTCAAGTGAAAACTTCTTTAGCATCGTTGTGATTTGAAAGTCGATGAAACGAAAAAGCGACAGTAAAAAGAGATGGACACATAAATTCATAAGCTTTAACGTGCGAGAAAATGAGATAGGAAGCATTATACAGTGTTTCTTGTATTCGTGGTTCTCTTTGTGCTCTGCTTCGTATCCCTCCACTCGTGTTTACCAAGGCATAGTGGGAGTTTGCTTGGGCCTAAATTTTTGAAGGTTTCACTTCTACCACGTGTGAATTGCACACATGTTTTTTTTTCTTTCTTGTTTTACTTAATTAGAAAAAAATAAAAAAATAACCCTTCATTCATCCCACATTTAGCCAGTAAAGCGGTAATAATGCCATCAAATTCTAAAAACATCGTACAACATGTACCTGCAGCCGCTTTTCTTTTCATAATTTTCGGGAAAGTCAAGGGCTTTCGCTAAATCTTCTTTTGTGAAATTTCCTTCTATATCTGTTAATTTAATTACTGGTGTATCCAATTTCTTGACATCATTGTTTAATTCTAGCAAAAGTTCTGTAATATAATGAGATCAGAGTTAATTAAATATCAGTTATTGAATCAATAATGGTTTACTGCCTCATTAGTCTAAAGACTCAAACGCGACCGCTGAACTGGGGTTCTTGGATTCATCCCCAGTTTGGGCAAACTGTTATTGAGTTTTTCCATTATCAGTGAAGGATGGGAGGAATTTTCAGTAGCATCCTGGATTCTTAATGTATGTCCACAAAGAGCAATAGGAGGATGATCACCTATTTTATGGGAGTTGGCGAAATGTGGTTGTATCTAATTCACACCTCTGCAAACCCCTTCAAGGAATACCGGGGTGATGTTATTTATGTACATAAGTAAATATGTATACTTACTAAGTTCGGTAGTCTCCGGAACTTCTACTTTCTTCATATGCCATTTAACTGGTTGCATCAGCAACACAGCAATGAAGTTGTGTAACGATAAGCCTCCAATGAGCAGCAGGGTTCCTTTTGATCCATATTGATCTAGTGACCATTTCACGAATATGGGAGCGACCATGGCATTGACTCCTTGTAATATAATTTATAAATTAATAAAGTTGCAAAGTCTATAAAATAGATAAAAGGCTTCTTCTTTTCCACCAAAAATGTGCAAAGCTGCATAACGATGGATGTGTATGATATCAACTAATATAATCATTTTTTTCCAAGCGGTGTAAATTACATGCAAATATGACATGTCTTTATTATTATTATTATTAAACCTTTATTTCAGACATTAAAAAATCCATATAGTGTTAGTAAAGAAAAACTAAATCTAATGTTAGTATCCTAATCCTAAGTCTGGAGTCGGACCTCACACTATCCACGTAATAAGTAGTTCATACCATTAGACGTATGAAGTCCGATCCAGTGACGCAGCATCGGACAATCCCACCTACCCTTTATAAACGATTAAATTTATTTTAACACATTGTAAAATGCGTTCCAATGCGGCACAACGCGCGCCGCCGCTACTCCACAATTCTAGAAGAAATCGACGCATAGTTTCGCAGCTTAGCTTCACCGCTTAGTGCTTATATACACAGCTCGTTGTCGTCGGTAGCTGCCGACGCGTCGACGGCTGCAGTTGCCTCTGTCGGCGGCTGCCTTCGACGCGTCTACGGCCGCAGTTGCTTTTGCCGTTGGCAACGTGCCGCTTGTGTATATAGACACTTTGTTGCCTCGCACATTTTGGTGGAACGGCAGAACAAAAATTACCATCATTATTATCATTGGCAGCGTTGTTCTATTCACGGCGAAATCTTCCTCCCTTTTGTGACATTCTACCCAACGTAAATTGGTATTAATAATAGTATTGTTACTTTAACTCACCTGTCGCGGTTTGTACGAAGCTCATTATCAATACTCTGTTCTTGACGAAGTAATCGTTCATTATTGTACATGACAAGTTGTACATTATCCCTAAGCCAACACCCTGGAACATAAAAACAGATATAATTCAAATGATCATTCAAATGATCATAGAATTTTGAACGTCTTTAATATTATACATTTAAAAAAAAAATACGTGAATTGAGAAAGTGCGACAACGAAAATATTAAAAAAAAAATTGCTTCTTGCACATACCATGTTAGTAATAAAACGCTGAATCTTTACACAAAAATAGTGAAACGGGAAGGCAATAGAATAAAGTCTTCTCGCTAGCGGTATCTGGTCACTTGCGTGAAAGATATTTCTGCGAAAAGACATTTCCGCTTGCGGAAATGTCTTTTCGCAGAAATATCTTTATCATTTTATCATTTTTCACTTTATCATTTTTGCACAAGCGTACCAGATCCCTCACTGGCCAGTCCAATGATAAGGCGATTACTTACTGCTTTACAAAAAACAAAGTTAATAATTTACCTGAAAAATTCCTGCGGTAAGAAAGAACATTAGAGTTGATGTCATGATGACCGTGCCGAAGGTCCCAAAGGCGAATATCACGGAAGAGGTGAAAGCAAGCCATCGCACCGACATTATAGTTAGCAAGGCAGACGTCAAGAACCCTGGAATCATTAAATGGTATTGATATAGACTCTATACCAATCCAAATCATCTGTTAACACTCCAACTAATGTGTGAACAGTTGATTAATAACTCTTTTTTTTTTTACAAATATTCAGAATTTAGATAAACATCACAACATCGTACCTATAATATTTAGCTAAGTTGCTACGTAATAGAGAAACTTGAAAAAAAAACTGTTTATAAAAGGCTGTTCAAAGAGATGTTAGCTGAAGGGGTCTGCTAGGACCGATGCCTGCCGGGGTCGCGGGAAAGTCCGAGAGTCCGATACCATGGCCCCTGGCAACGTACGGGCATCTGAAGGAACACGGGTGGGTTTTAGTCAGTAAGAGTCTGACACGCCCTCCCGCTCCGGCCAGAGCGGGAGAAGTTATTTGATCATTTCCCACCCAAAAAAAAAAATAGAAAGACGGATACTGTAAACAACGGTGTGCAAAATGAAATATTTATTATGCAATCGGTGTTACAAACCAGCTCAAAAAATATGTTAAATGGTACAAGCTGGACATACGAATTACTTCGTCAAAATTGCCTCGAGTACCTTAGTTATGTTGGTAGAATAATTATCGCCATGTTTAGGAGCTAGAACCTGTCATTATGTCTTCTTCTTCTTCGTCGTTCCCTTAATGCTGAGGATCGCGACCATATACAGCTGATAATAATAAAATGATGATCATGAAGTTATAAGTAGATATTAAATGCATAATTACCAGCTAATGCGATAGAAAAACTGAATATTCCCGTGAGCAGCGTGATACCGGCCGAACTCATAGATATCTCGTTAATAAAGTCGTCATACATCATGCCGAAGGTCCCGCCAAACGACGTTGTGGTCGACTGAAAATGTAACAAATAATTATACCAACTTTATCTTTCTGGGAGTTAAAGTATTTTGATATAGCTACAGAGTGTTTTTTTACTGGGACAGTATGGGGGAAATCCGAATCCACATTTTTTTATGAACATCTCACACTTGACCAAAAAAATATACCAAAATTGTTTTCATGAAAAAAGATGGCTCCTCGTATCTCCTATAGATTCGGAATTCCCCATACTGTCCCAGTTAATAAAACAGACTAAAGAAATTAATATAGATTCCCATCTATACTGACTAGCCCAAGCCGAGACTGCCATGTTGTATAAATTGCCGTTGCATCCCTCAAAATGTCTTGAAACACATACTTCAATGTAGCTGATGTGTTCATTTAGGACCCGTTTTCATAATTATTTCTTGATTTGTTGTAGTGTTGGTTTATTTTTGAGTTTGTTTGACCTAGGCAGAATTACCTGGGTGATTGGATTTACTGATTAGAGCTATGTAGGTACACACTTGTACGTCTTGCAAAAGAAATTATGATTTTAGAGTAAAATTTGAGGCCCACATTTCCAGCAAATAAATTTAAAGCACACCCAAGGAGTGTGCCTCACCTAAATTTGTATAGTTACGGTTGTCTTCTCCGTAAACACTATTCTTCAATTTGCGTAAAAGATAACAAAACGTTAGAATTCAGAAACACAAAAAAAATATGAACATTCAACAGTTTATTTGACTAGTTATTATTGTTATCTCACGCATTAATTAAATACTTATTACGTTATTTTGTGTAAAAATTTGGGTGGATGTATGTTTTACGGTGTCTGCAATAAAGGAACTTTAGTGCGTTTGTTCACCGCAGCCGTCACCAGGACAGCAGCGAGACCGACATGACGGCGCGCCGAAGTAGAGATGATATACATTGACTATGGCCGCGTGACCACCGCACGTCCGTCATCCCGGCCGCTGAAGTTTTAAGTAGTTCGGCGTGACCGCTAGAACTCGGCCCGAGATTGTGACGGGACGATGTACCCGGCATTACAAAACACGTTTGATTTCGTCCACACACTGCCGTCATACCGGCGCCGTTCGCCCGGATTTTGTTTTGTCTATCATAATTCATAACATACTGAACCGCCGAGTTAAGTCGCGGTGGACAACCGATCGCCGTCACCGGGACGTTACGTTCGTTTCGAATAATCTCGTTTTTCGGTGACGTCCCGGTGACGACGGCGGTGGAGAAACGCCGTTACAGATTTGGAACCTAAGTACAAAGTAGAAGAATTGGGTGACTTTTCAATTTAAAATTAAATCAGTTAATTACCTTAGTATTCTAGACAAATAGGACCGAACTGCTAGTTAGTGCTACCTCATTGTATAGGGTAAAAACAATGCGTGTTTGAAATGTCTCTCGGTGTTACATTTTCACAATAACTTTGAACTTGCGCCATATCTGTGTGACAGCTTACTCCTTCTAAACTATACAATGTATTTTGATGTGGATTACACCATCATTTAGAGAATTTATTCTGGAAGGTTTAGGCTACATAAAACGGATATATACGAGTAGTTTATTATCGATACGTGAATTCGGTCCTATCTACAACTTCGAATAACTTTTCACATCCTTTCGCATGTGTTTCACTTATTTACACAAGACCTTATTTGTGTACTTAATCTAAACTAATAATATAAAGAGAAAATAACTGTTTTTTTTTTTTAAACTTTGCCCCACACTAAGAATTTCTTCTTGTATCGTGGGTGCGTTTACAAACATAGAAACATACACTAACACCCAGACCCGAAACAACTACTTGCAGATCATACAAATATTTTTTCCGTGCGGGGATCGAACCCGCGACACGTTGCGCAGCAGTCGATCGCTCAGACACTGCGCCAACCGTGTCGTCTTTGTTTGTTTGTAATGAATCTATTCATTACAAACAAACAAAGACGACACCAGCTTCGCCAGCGGCTTCGCCTGTGTGACATTTTATAAATTATAGTCTATGTTACTCAGTGACAATATAGCGTTTTAATGGTGAAAGAAGTTTAAAATCGGTCCAGTAGATTGAGCCGTCTTTGTTTGTTTGTAATGAATAGATTCATTACAAACAAACAAAGACGACACGCTATATTGTCACTGAGTAACATAGACTATAATTTATAAAATGTCACGCAGGCGAAGCCGCTGGCGGAAGCTATTATATTATAAAAAAAGTTTCTAAGGATATTCATCCTTAGAAAGATGTTTATGGATGGATGGATATTTGTTACTCTTTCACGCAAAAACTACTGAACGGATTTGTATGAAAGTTGTCTCACAGATAGTTTATTACCTGGATTAACACACAGGATACTTTTTATCCAGATATTCTTACGGGATCGAGACTTATGCGGGTGAAACCGCGGGGCGCTGCTAGTATATCATATATGACAAACACACAATTTAGATATACGAGTACTGCATCATTAATTTATGTCCGTGCGTATTTTTTTCCCCAACCATCAACCCTACCAACAACGTTGAAAATCAACACACACTGTAATGTGTAGTCGATATCAGAAACCTTGTAACTCCCTATTTTTATCATATTAGTATATTTTTTTTAAACACGAAAAAAAAACAGCTCTTCCATTCAGTTAAGAACAGTAGGTATTAAACTTTAGTATGGAACAGCTGATTTTTTTTCGCGATTTTAATTCCTATAGTCAAAGTTATTTCAGTGGTCTAATAAAGCACTCCTTAAAAATTTTAAAGTATTTTCTTAACCCATTTGTACGTTTATTTTCCCACATGTTTAATGGTGAAACACCTGTATTAGTTAAAAAAGCATTTTACTCACAAAACCGATAATAGCAGAGATTGCTACTAAGTATCCCCATCCTCCATCAGGCGCCACAAACTCATACTTCTTATCCATCAACTTTAAACTCTCTTTCTCCTCTTCCACCATATTGATACAATTCACGAAACAACAAAACTACCCGAATTGTCTGCCACTGGTTTTTATTAAGATTCATATATTTACTTACTTTATCTAATGCAAACATTGTATAAACTCATAATACATGGTTTTATTGTTTGATGAGATAATTTTACTATAGATGTGCCAGTCTCAGTTAACATTTTGTTATAATAATAATAATAATAAACGATAGCTGGCAACACTAACGTCAACACATCAAAAAATCGTTTTCTCAATTTCCATAACTTTATTTATTTTAGACGCAGTTTTTATGTTATAACAGAAGCCGAAAACAAACCTTTAACCCCATAAATCAAAATAAAACATAAAAAAGAATAAAATGAACCACAGAATTAAACTTTAATGAAAAAATACCATAGCGGAGGTGAATTGACAGATGTCACCCCTCCAATAAAACCATGATTTCATAAAACGAAATGAAAACGAAATGTTGACGAGATCAGCTGCAAGAGCACGCCCACCACCTTCGGACTCGTCGCTCAGCTCCGCCTCGCCGCCGCCGGTACCCAGCCCCACCGTGAGCGCTGTGACGACCCCGGCCGCGGTAGTTGCGTCGAGCTCGAGCGACGAGTATTTTTCCCCGCCGACGTCGCCAACACCTGTACGCCGGCAGGGGAGAGGCCGGCCACCGAGGAGCTTGGGACTTAGGGGCCAACCGGCCCCGAGCCGGGTCCCCGCTGCCGGTGGTTGTGTGCAGCGCATGAGATGGACTCAGTCTATAAACGAGAACGTCATGCGCGCATATTACGGGTCTACAGAGGGAGGAACTAACCTCACTGCGTACCGTGTTAGGATGCTGTCTCTATTTCAGGAGCTAGAGCCAACCGTCAACGTCTCGGCACAACGACTCTCGGATCAGGTGCGGGTCATCCAACGCAATCATAGGTTGGACGACACCGCACTTGATAGGCTGCGCTCAGAGGTACTGAGCAACCATATCATCTCAACTCCGGCACAAACCGCGGCACAAGCGACACCTATTGATGTAATCCCGCCGCGGTCCAATCGTGATGCTGAAGAGGAGGATGATAGGGTTACCACAGTAAGTAGCCAGTGCAACGTCCGATTGAGGAGCGCACTGGAGGATACGTTTCGCGAGTATAGGTACACTCCGACCGATCTTAGGCCCCGACTTCCACGCTTACCCATGCACAAAAAAAATAGGGCGCTGGTGTGTGCCTTGGACTCGCAGCTTAAGAATTTCTTCGAGAGCAGCGAGGATCTCATTGATACACACTCGATCCTGTATTGTGCGGCTGTTGCGGCATGTCGTTTAGCTAACGTCAAGTTCCCAAACTGTGACGGAGCTACTCGACCAAAACCAGCCGTACCAGCCTGGCAGTGCAGGATCGAGCGACGTATCGATGGGGCCAGGGTACTCATCGGCAAACTATCCTGCTTCAGGGAGGGCAATACGAGACCGCGAGTGATGCGCTTTGTGAGGCAGGCATTCTCGGGGACTGGAATCAGCCCTCGAGAATACATGCCCCGTGTCACAGAGCGCATCGACTTCCTGAAGCAGAAAGTTTGTGCATGGGCGAGCCGTATTCGGCGGTATAAGCGGCGGGTTGATCGATACACGCAGAATCGTATGTTCCAGAACGATGAGAGGTGGGTATATAGAGCTTGGGAGCGACCTGAACAAAATGTGACGGACGTGAGCCGCCCGGATGATGCCGCCACGAGTGCATTCTGGCGCAGCATCTGGTCGGTGCCTGTCTGTCACGCTGAGGCTGGCTGGATGCAGGATGTCGAGCGAGTGTGTGAAACTATTCCAGAAATGGAAGCTGTAGTAATCACGCCATTAGACGTAGCCATAGCAGTCCGTCCATTACCGAACTGGAAATCACCGGGACCGGACGGACTGCATAACTTTTGGTTAAAATGGCTGATTAGTTCACACACTCGCCTAGCATCCCAATTCCAGTCATCCCTGGAGTCTGGGTCGCTACCACAGTTTCTAACAACAGGCGTTACCCACCTGCTCCATAAGTCAGGTAGTCCTGCGGAACCCAAGAATTATAGACCTATCACATGTTTGTCGACGGTCTATAAACTTCTAACATCCATTTTGAGAGTGAAAATTAACACACACATTGACAGTAATTCAATTATGTCTGCCTCTCAAAATGGATGTAGGAATGGGTCCCGCGGTACTAAGGAGCTACTCCTCATCGACATGGCCATAAGCCAACAGGTTCGTCGATCCCGCAAGGATCTGTCGACATGCTGGATAGACTATAAGAAGGCCTACGACTCGGTGCCACATACATGGCTCATGAGGGTGCTGGAGTTGTACAAGATAGATGCAACTCTGCGCACCTTCCTGATGTCGTGTATGGGGCAATGGAGGACGGTCCTTCGCTACCCAGGATGTCAACAGATCCAGGGGAATGATGAGCCTGTATGGATTAAACGGGGAATATTTCAGGGCGACAGTTTGAGTCCACTTTGGTTCTGCTTAGCCCTGAATCCTCTAAGCACACTGCTAGAGGATTCAGGTCTAGGCTATCGGTTAAGGAGAGGTGGTCAGGTCATATCTCACCTCCTCTACATGGATGACTTGAAACTCTTTGCCCCCAACAAATTGCGACTGATGGAGCTACTGAAGGTAACTGAAACATTCAGTAGCGCCATCAGGATGGAATTTGGTGTAGACAAATGTGCAGTCATGCATGTAAAGCGAGGGGAGATTATGGAATCCGAGGGAACTCAACTCTCGGACTCCATACACCTTAGATCCCTCTCCTCAGCCGAAAGCTATAAGTATTTGGGTATGTCGGAAGCGTTAGGCATCAACGTTGCTGACATGAAGCAATCGTTGAAGGAGCGCTTCTTTGGTCGCCTGAAGAAGGTTTTAATTAGCCTTCTTTCGGGCGGAAACAAGGTGCGCGCCTACAACGGTTGGGTCATGCCGGTTTTGATGTACTCTTTCGGCATACTCAAATGGACTCAGACCGAACTCGACGCCCTGGACAGAAGGGTCCGTACACTCCTAACCGCAAACCGGATGCATCACCCACGTTCATCGGTGATGAGACTGTACATCCCGCGGAAGTGCGGGGGTCGAGGCTTTTTAAACGCTAAGACCCTCCACAACCGCGAGGTGTGCAGCCTCAGGGATTATTTTTGTAAAGCCGAAGTGGGTATGCACCGGGATGTGGTCGCAGTGGACAAGGGACTCACCCCGCTCTCCATGGCTAAAGAGAACTGGCGCAAACCTGTAATACTTACTACAGATGACCGCAAGGAGGTATGGCAGAGCAAGGAGCTTCACGGGCGCTACTATCGGGCTCTTCATGAGCCTGGTGTAGATTTCTTAGCGTCCGTATCCTGGCTACGTTTCGGTGACCTTTTCGGGGAAACTGAAGGTTTTGTCTGTGCAATTATGGACGAAGTTATCTTGACGAATAACTACCGGAGACATATTATGAAGGACGGGACGGTTGACGTGTGTCGGGCATGCCATCGTCCGGGTGAGTCCATCAGACATATTATCTCTGGTTGTTCGCGTCTAGCTAACGGCGAGTACTTACACAGACATAACCAAGTGGCCAGGATTATTCACCAGCAACTTGCTTTGAAATATAAACTTGTTGACTCTGAGGTACCGTATTACAAGTATGTGCCCGACCCAGTTCTCGAAAATGACCATGTCACGTTATACTGGGATCGGTCTATCATTACTGACAGGACTATTGTAGCCAATAAGCCTGATATAGTGGTGATAGACCGATTAGCGCGCCGCGCAATGATGGTCGATGTTACCATCCCACATGACGGGAACCTCGTGAAAGCTGAGAAAGAGAAACAAATTAAATATCTCGACTTAGCACACGAGGTTGTCGACATGTGGAATGTGACCTCGGCTATCATTGTGCCGATTGTCGTAACGGCCAATGGCCTGATTGCCGAAAGCCTCGACCAACATCTCTCGAGGCTGTCGTTAGGCGGTTGGATCAAGGGCCTGATTCAGAAGGCAGTACTACTCGATACGGCTCGCATTGTGAGGAGGTTCCTGTCTCTGCAGCCCTAACCACCGGTAGCTTGGACCCTGCTCCCGACACCGGCGGACATCTATTTTTTATATTTTTAAATGTTTTTTTTTTTTTTTATATAGTTTTTTAAGAAATATTTAAAAATGTAAATAAATAAGAAGACAAAACGAATAAACGAAATAATAATAATAATCATTTTATTTCAGAATAATATTTCCATAATTTGTTAGTGAAATTAAATGAAATGAAATGAAATTGTTTATTCTGTAAATAGGATATAGGAATCACTTTTACACGTCATATTACTAAAAATATAATTAAAATTTGCTAGATGAGTTCGGCGTTTCCTATCAGACAACTCAGAGAAGAAAGGCCGAAACAAACTCAGAGGTCACAGTCTCTTTTAAAGTCCAGACATAATCTTGGTCAAGCCATATGAGGACCATGTAGATTAGTGTCTGAAATGGTCTTTTGAGAAAAGAACCACACAGATTTGAGTGGACCTGTCCAGTCAGTGCAAGCATTTGTCAGTAACCGTGGAGCTCAACTCAGAACATAAGGAGCTCAACTCGACGATCATACCAAAGAAAGGACATTTGGGTAGGCCGCATAAACTACTCAAACCGTCAAACCATTATTAAAACTATCTGAGAAAGGAAATAAAAAAACTGAGTAGAGAAAACAAAAAAAAAACATTAAAAATTAAAATATCCACATAGTCCTCACATTCACAATAGGTAATTAAAAAATATAATACTTTACAAAGTAATCATGTCATTTTGAATGTAATATTCAATAATATGAATGTTTAAATAAAACTGGTATATTTTGATGATTTTACTAAATAATTCTAATGTCAAGTTTTATGGTTTTATCACAAGGTTTAGCAGAGCGAGCAGCTCAATCCCAAGCTTTTTTATCTTCTAAATAATCAGAAATTTTATAGTACCCTTTTTAACAAAGTTTGGTTTTAATACAATATTTAAATCGTTTAATGGGTAAGTTTCGAATGTCAATGGGAAAAAGTAAACATTGATCTTAATATCTATGTTAGTAAAACATGCAGGTTGGACAAATAATCGACAAGCGGGCAATCAAATTTCCCCGCAATAACATTCAGGAGACTGTTCGAGCTGCCCCGGACCCTCTGCAGCAGCGATGCGGCACGCTTACATCTGATCGCTGCAAAACCATCAGTGTGCGCATCAGCAAACAATCCCGATGCACTGCAGAAGCGTGGCAGCCCCAACAACATCCTGAACGCATTGTTGTATTGAACTCGAAGAACATTGATGGCTCTCTGCGTACAACTTGTCCAGAGGCTGCACGCGTAAAATATCAGACAATATGCTTTAAAAAGCGTCAGTTTCATTTCACACGTGCAACGAGCAAACCTACGGACAAGCATGTTGCATCGAACCGCCAATGCTCTTCGTTCCCTTTCTACATCCAGATCATCTTTGATGCCCGCCGTAACAATATGGCCGAGATATTTAAATTGTTGAACACGATTTAAGATATTACCCGCTAGTTTAATAGGAGGAAAACTTTCTGAGGACTTAGCTCCAAAAATAAGAACCTCACTCTTTTTGGCATTGTATCTTAAAACGTGTTCCTCAACATACCTCTCACAAACATCCAACAGCTTTCTCAAGCCAGAGACTGACGGGCTCAATAGTGCCATATCATCGGCGTAGCTGATATTATTAAACGCTACTCCATCTATATAACAGCCGGCCTGCAAGCTACTGAGCTCACTAATGAGTCCGTCTATGTACAGGTTAAACAATAACGGAGAAGTCAAACCACCCTGTCTGACCCCGCACTGCAACCTATACTCATGAGAATTGGCCTCAGCCCAACGCACCTGGTTCACCAGGTGACCATACCAGTACCTAAATATCTTTATAATTTCTGATGGTATATTTGCATTGCGTAACTTACCCCATAACTTGTCATAATTCACCATATCAAATGCCTTAGACATATCAAGGAAGCAAGAAAAGACAGGACTCTGATTAACTACGTAATAGCTTACTGCCTTTTTTAGGCACAATATAGCAGTCTCTGTTGATAGTCCCTGGCGGAAACAGTGCTGAGCATCATGCAACGTAATATTCTTCTGTAGGAAGGTGTTCAAGAGACTATCAAAAACTTTTGCGACAGTCGTTGCCAGAGAGGTCGGTCTGTAGTTTGACTTGTCCGACATGTCACCAGTTTTATTTTTAATAACAGGTACCACAACAGTTTTCATCATGTCTCTGGGCAGATAGGAATGCGAGATACAAAAGTGATACAGCAACGCTAAGACTCGGGGTAAATGCTTACCGGCGTGTCGTAAATGCTCAACACTGAGCCCGTCGTGTCCGGGCGACTTACCACGTTTCATCTGACTAATTGCATTTTTTACCTCTTTCGCTGTAAATCTTATGGTAAGATTTTTTGGTATTGACGGCGCGGTACTAAATTCTACGTCACCCGAAGACGACGGCGGTCCTAGCGGTGAATCGATTACAAAAACATCTTTAAACATCTTAGATATGGCAATGGAGTCAGACAGGCCATCGACACTTGAAATTGAAATTGAAATTGAGACGTGTTACTAAAGTATCAATTGAACAGCAATTTTTGGAACGAAGTTAATTATCGAACGTTTTACTCTGCACTCTTGGCGAATGATAGCTACACCGAAAAAAGTGTAACATTTTGAGCTGCACAACATTTTTTATGGTTCCATCTATGGTCTTTATATGGTCCTATTACTAAGCCTCCGCTGTCCCTCCGTCCGTCCGTCTGTCTGTCAGCAGGCTGTATCTCATCAACCGTAATAGGTAGACAGTTGATTTTTTACGGATTGTGTATTTCTATTGCCGCTATAACAACAAATATTAAAAATAAAATAAAGTTAATCATTTAACTCGCACAAGGCCGGTTTTTGTGTCATTCTCTCAAATGTTGTTAATTTATTTCTCTGAGCCTGTTATTTTATACATAATACAATTTTACAAGGACGTGCAACTCTGTGCATGCAATAATTGCCTTGGTGTAAAGAGAAGACGCATTCAATTATTGTATGCCATTTTATGGAAATCGCACGCGAGTTCATACTTCCATGCAATTATAGAGTGGCAATAATTGAACGTGCTTTATGGCATGCGTTTATTTCTCTTGAACGTGCCAGAAACTTGCACCATGAAAATGGGGCTTTACTGTATGCCATTTCATGGAAATCGCATACGTGTAAACACTTTCATGCTATTTTAGAATGGCAATAATTGAACGTGCTTTATGACATGCGATTATTGCTCTTGAACGTTCCAAAAACTTGCACAGTGTAAATAGGGTTTTAGTGTATGTTGATGATTTTATAATAACTTCCTGTCACTGTTATTTATTCACCAAGTGGTGGTATACGATTTTGTATGGGATCCAACAAAAAAAAAACGCAAAAACTTTCATTTAGATTATTTATTTAATTGACTAGATTTAGATTTTTTTGCAATTTTTCTTCTTCGTTTGTTGCTCTTTACAATGAGTTCTATCGGCCACAGCACAGCTACTAATGCGTAAAATAATATCAGAGTGTAGAATGCATTTGAGTAGCTATTCGTAAAATCCCGTACGGCACCTGAAACAAATGTCAGAGTAATCAGTTTCATGCCACCAAAGCACGCTTATAATTATCTAAAAACAAATCAATATTATGTTATTTATCGCTTCCTTTTAACTTAATGATAAGTGACAAAGTGGAGCAAAAGTCAAAGTGGACAAAGAGGAGCTCGTGGCTAAGTAACAACAGCCGCACTGGTCGATCCATCAGGTTAAGCTACGCTTGCCGGGGTTGGTCAGTGGATGGGTGACCATCTTTACATACCGAGAATCCTCCGTGCCTCGGAAAGCACGTTAAGCCGTTGGTCCCGGCTGTCATTCGTGGATCTTTGACAGTCGTTACGAGTAGTCAGACCCCGAAAGTCTGACACCAGTCTTACCAAGGGGTATCGTATTACCCAGTTACTGGGTTGTGGAGGTCAGATAGGCAGTCGCTCCATGTAAAATACTGGTATTCAGCTGCATCCGGTTAGACTGGAAGCCGACCCCAACACAGTTGGGAAAAGGCTAGGCAGATTGATTGAAGTGACAAAGTTTAAAATACCTACTTATGATTATAAATTGTCATTAAGGAAATTTATTTTTTTAAGATATTTGAATATATGTGACCATTTGTGAGTGTTCAATTTAAAGACATAAGATAATAACAAATTATTGGTTTAGTTCTGCTTTATAACAAACTACTAATTCCAACTTCTGTCCCACCAGAAAAACAACCTAGAGCATAATTTATTTAATAAAATGTTACCGAATTGTCAGAGACAGAATAGCTTTTGATTTAAGCATTTGGTTATAATTTGGTGCAGAAATACAATAGACAAATACATACCAACAGCTGGTCCAGTGACAATGCTAATTATACCAGTAACAAGAAAACTGATGCCCATAGCTGAGGTGAACTTCTGAGGAGCCACAGCATCCGAGACGACTATAGGAATGAGGACTGCGATGGAACAGTGGGCCACACCCATCAATGTGAAGTACACCATCGTGGCTAAAACGCTACTTGACCATAGCATACCTGAAATTAGGGGTTATTCCACTAATCCCCATTGACAATCCCCATCGGTTTAAAAATAAAATACAAACGACGTAACTATTATATGTATAAGAATCACGAAGTCTTTATTTCTTACAGGGACTCATTGATTATTTTTGTAATCAAACAAATTAATGTAATGGCTAAATTAATAGCCTTAAGTGTAAAATATTTCTGTCATGTCATATTACAGTCTAAACTTGAGATCAACTTTTAAATTACTTTATGGTAACTTTGTGATTAATTATTTTAGAACTTTTGTTAACTGGTGCACAGTTTTATAAAAAAAATATGTCTCACGAATAAAGACTCTTTTTAAATCAAAATCTATTTATTACATTCACTCAGTGAGACATCCAATTACGTGGTTTTCAAGACGCTCATAGCAGTTTTATGATAAAATAGTTTTCTGTAATTATAAAAATTTAAAATATTGATGCAAACAAATAAAGCAAAAAGCTATAACTAATGTCTTCAAATATGTGTATCTGGATGTCTCAAGAAGTGGAAGAGATCTTTTTAGTCATTCACGAGATATAATTTTTTAACAGAATAATTAATAATAATATAACTATGTGACTGTATTAGAAAAATTGGTTAAGAGTCGTTACATAGGTAGGTCGAGTGAGTCTACTTTAAAAAAAATACCTCGTCAATGTTTAAAAAAACATCTTCCACTTCTTGAGGCATATACACATATTTGAAGACATTCGTAAGTCGATGTCCCTGGTACCTTGTATAATATGTTGTTTGTATTTTATTTTTAATTTTCGAAATCCTCATTGATGAGGATTTCGGACAAGAAAGTTCACAAATCCCCATTGACGGGGATTGTCAATGGGGATTAGTGTAATAACCCGAAATTAGTAATAATATTTATATTCAACCATTCCTTGGCATTAATTTCCATTAAATTATAGAAAAATATATCATACACAGGGTGACTGGATCTGGACCCGCCATAGCAAATTCGCATACAGAGGAGGTCATTTACTAATTATTGAACCTTAGTTTCCCTAGCTAAAGTTTTATAGTTTGGGAGATATTAAATTTTTATAGTTTATTGCGATTTTTCAAAAATTTTACCTTCAAGCATTGTAACTTTTTTGTATTATTTTAGTAGTTTTTTTTATTATTTGTTGGTCAAATTAGGGTTAAAAAATAAGATAGAACGCTTAAAAAAAAAATCTTTACGATTAAATAAAAAAAAACTGAAGTTATGAATGCTTGAATGTCAAATTTTGGAAAAATCGCAATAAAATATAAAAATTGGCATATCTCCTAAACTATAAAACTTTAGTTATTGAACGTAAGGTCTAATCATTAGCAAATTACCTCTATATGCGAATTTGCTATGGCGGGTCCAGATCCAGTCACCCTGTATATATTTAAATACTACCTGCGGTACGAAATGCTACCATTTTAATTATTATATTTTTTATAAACATTTAGGACTAAGTATTATATTTATTCATTTTATTTTAATTTTGTCATTATTTTGATATTTCACTATATGCTACACCGGTTGACGACATCACGACAACGCCGGCTGTCGCTGAAAACCAGCGCTGGGGCTCTGTTTCGCATAGGGTCGCAGCATTATGCTGAGCGATGGCCGTTTTGCGTGGATGTGACGCATATTTTCCCCAAATTGTTTATTGTCGTGTTTTGTTCTTACCTTGCGTCATGTGTCCCGCAAATAAATATATTTTCTTTTATTTTTTAATAAAAATAAAAACAAAATTGTACAATTTATTTAATTGAAAGTATAGAAAATCCCATTGGCAACCTAGCTCCACCCACTGCTGAGTTAATAGGTATCCTCCCTTTTGTGCCATGCATCCCTGGTGTGTACGAGTCACAAATAGCTCTTTCTCAATAGGTTTAACTAGTTCTAAAAAAAATTGTTAATAATTAGAAGAGCCTCCACGGATGAAAATGTCGAAGTGTGTTCGACAGCTTCAATACAGAGCCTGAAGGGAGATCCTGCCAAAACCACAGCACGTGACTAAGTAGGTATTGGAGATATTATGAGGATACCAGATGATACTGCAGTCGCTCCATGCAAAATACTGGTATTCAACTGTATTCGGTTAGACTGGAATCCGACCCCAAAATAGTTTGGAAAGGAGGCTACGCATGATGATGATGGCCAGATAATACTGTAACCTGTATGATTAAATGTTTTTCCTCAACCCAGTGAATGAAATGGTGGAATTTAGTTCGAAAATCATTCAAACGTAAAATACTTTCTTGTAAAATGTGTCTTTCACATTTCCTGAATCGCACGTGATACTTGACGCTGTTCACATAGTTATGCCTTTTCTCTCGTATATCCACAGTATTATGTCAAATCAAGCTTTCAATTATTTTCACTGTTTACCGCACAATTGCCACAGGCAATAATTAAAAGAATGCGAAATGGTTCTTACCCAGTCTTGACAGGACCGCTACAACAACTCCAACAATGTAGATCTGCTGGACTCCAAGTTTGAACATCCACTTTGAGACGATCGTGAATATGACCCTCATAGCCAGATCCCCAAACCCATACAAGGTTATAGCCATTGCTACGTTTTCCTGAAAAATAAGTTATTGTTTCTTTAGCAATGTTCTGGATATGTTATATTACCCATAAGGAGATCTAGTAATACATTTAATTTGAGCAGTAGCTGACTTTTAATTGACCGTCAGTTATTTTAATTTTTGGAAAGATATGTCAGGGTTTTAAAGAAAGTGCTGTTTAACGATTTTTTTCATTATTGGTTGGAACTTGACGAGGAGTGGTACTCGGAATTTACGAGTTATAGGTCGTGGTTTCGAACCCAGGCAGGCGCTTAACTTTGTGTAAATGATTTCATCACCACTGCTCTCAAAATGGTGAAGGAAACATCGTGAGGGAACCGAGAACTCTTAGAACCAAAAATTCGAAGACATGTAACATCTACCAACCCGCACTGGGTCCGAGAGGTAGATTACAGCCCACTCCCTGTCGAAGAGAGGAGACCTGTGTCCCAGCGGTGCAGCAGTGGGAACATTATAGACTGATTTTGCTGAGTTTTTGGAAAACTAAAAGGCCTACCTGGCTGTAAGTGGTCAGTGATCACCAAGTCCTATGGACATATTATACCATTTCAAACAAAAAGCTGAAATGTCTCAAATTGCAAACTCAAACTCAAAGCATTTATTTCAATTAAACCATTTACAGGCACTTTTGAATTGTCAAGGAATCGGTCAGTCAGAAATATGAAGCTAGTTGCCCATTCCAACGCGTAGTAGGTACCTATGGAGAAGAACGGGCATGAAACTCCACGGACACTCTTTTAAATAAATTGTTACAAAGTATTGGTTACATCATTAATGTTGAAATTAAACATGTGAGAACAATGTAGAAAGACGTGCACGTTAGAAGCGTCCGTAATAAAAATAAAAAACAAAGAACAATTCAAAAAATTTAATCAGCCAAGGCAGCTAAGAGTTGACCAGTCCCAACTGACGGCGCCCGTTCACGAACATGACGCATGGATATACTCACAGCCGCCAGGGCACATTCAAGTCAATAAAAGACGTATTACACGGTAAATGTTAGCTCTTTAGTACATAGTACTCACACCTGTGCTATTTAACCTATTTTGAAAATTGGAAAATAAAACTAACCTGACTCCATCCCATAGAGTATAAGTACTGTGGTACCATAACCACGTATATACCATCAGCAGTGGAGCATATGGAAGGTCCAAGGGCAGCACAAGAGAACAGGAACGTCTTGATAAGTGACGTGTCTATAAATGATTCTAGAATTTTCCTGTAATTCATAGAATACATGATAGTGATGATAATGTAGATGGATAGCCATGAACTTGTATAACCCTTTTGGAAAAACCCTATTCTAACCTTGAGCTGGAAAGGAAAAAAGCCATGAAATTCCAAAAAAACAATAGGTACCTGAAACCGCTCTTCTTTTCATAATTTTCAGGGAAGTCAAGGGTCTTCGCCAAATCTTCTTTTGTGGAATTTCCTTCTATATCTGTTAACTTAATTACTGGTGTATCCAGTTTCTTGACATCATTGTTTACTTTTAGTAGTAGTTCTGTAAAATAATGGCATAATTTATGGTTAACAAGAATTAAGTTCTTGAATCAATAACGGTTAATGAGTTTCACTCTGTCGCATCAGTCTCGCAAATGCTGAGTTTGGATTCCTAGGTTAGATCCCCAGTTTTATTGAGATTTCTCAATAGCAGCCAGGAGTTTTAATTTATATGCCCGTGTAAAGGTAATTAGCGAAAACCCTAATATAAAAATGTATGTATTTCTACTACACAGTATTTTCCTCTGCATCGCGATCTAGCAATCGAGGTGATGATACTTAGGTGTTGTTAAAAAGAATATAGTTTAGAGAAGTTTGTCCATATAACCTTTGATGGCTTTATGCAGTTCTATCATAATATACAACTTTAATTATAGGCGGCAGAACTTCGAAGCGACGCCAACTTTACTCAAACCCCGTTATGTAAATACTTACTAAGTTCTGTAGTCTCCGGAATTTCAACTTTCTTCATATGCCATTTAACTGGTTGCATCAGCAACACAGCAACGAAGTTGTGTAATGATAGGCCTCCAATGAGCAGCAGGGTTCCTTTCGATCCATATTGATCTAGCGACCATTTCACGAATATTGGAGCGACCATGGCATTAACCCCTGAAATCCGAATTATTTTTAGATCAATAAAGTTGCTCAGCCAAATAAAGAAGTTACCATCATCAACATCATTGGCAGCCTTGTTCCGTTCACTTCTGAGTATACAATGTATAACTGAAATAATGCAAAAGTTTTTTTTTTTCGTCGGGTTTGCTCATGGGTCTTTTGGGAGAACGGAAGGTTATGTCGGAATCCTACCGACTCCTAGTGGGCCTCATCAACAAGTGCGACCTATCCCACGACCGCACGTCCTAAAACCTAAAAAGGTCTCATTATGAACTATTTTGGCTGAGAAATCGCGAATAAAAAAACAGCTGCTGAAACTGGCGAATTAAATAAACTGACAAAGGTGGGAAACTGACCAGTGAGACGCGGACTCCCGTATGAGTATTTATTTTTGCATAACTCGACAAAAGGGACCACCTGGTAAAACCTGTTTTTTTTTCGCGGTTTCATGGTTAGTCCCATAATAAAAGTTGTTCACAATGACCTCTTTTTAAATTTTGTGCTGTTTCAGTTCCACCTTGTGTAGGGCTCCTCCCTTTTGTAACAGCTTCCCAATGTATAATGTGTGTTTACTTTAACTCACCTGTCGCGGTTTGTACGAAGCTCATTATCAATACTCTGTTCTCGACGAAGTAATCGTTCATTATAGTGCATGATAAGTTGTACATTATCCCTAAGCCAATGCCCTGGAACATAAAAATTTACAATATTAAATACGCCATCGTTAATAATGGCGTATCCTTCACCAAGATTCCAAATTTGGGTATCATAGATTTTTGTTAAATAAATTCAAATAAATTACTGGCTGGATTTTTTCAATGGAGAAATTGACATATAGCCATGACGTTACCAGTAGTATTTTAAAACCAATAGCAACATTGCTTGCTTCCTTGAACAATGCACATTCTAATAACGAGGTAGAAAGTTGAATATGCATAGGTAAATAGTGCAAAGGGCAGGAAATGAACAACGTCAACTCTATGGCTAACAGGCCATTGGGGTAATACTGCTTTAAAGAAAAAAAAAAAAAAAAACATTTACCCCACCTGAAATATTCCCGCGGTAAGGTAGAACGTTACAGTTGACCTCATTATGACCGTGCCGAGGGTTCCAAAGGCGAATATAACGGAAGAGACGAAAGCAAGCCATCGCATCGACATTACAGTCAGCAAGGCAGACGTGAAGAAACCTGTAATCATTAAATGGTCTTGGTATAGAGTTATTGCACACCATTGATTTTGAATCAGAATTTAGAACAACCTAATAGGCTGGATTGAGGCACAAAATAGCTTAACTGCTATTTCCTGAGGTTTATCAAAGGGTGTAAGGTAGATGACACTCATCGGTAAGCAAAAGAACCATTTATATTCGACAGGAGAACCGGCATTACAGCAGTTAGTTACCGCACAGAAAATATTATGTATTAGGTACTGTTGGTTGTCAAGAAGCATCTAAAAATAACTTAGTTTTATTTCTCTTGAGAATTATTATCATCATAGGCATAAAGAAGTCAATTGTTGTACATATGTAGTTCCCTCCGGTATTTACACAATATATATATAAAACTGATTTACATCCGTAAGACGTACTCGTAACATAAGGTCCAGCGTCAGGCACTTGTTATCTGGCATTTATGCTGAACTGGGTTTATTTGGTGCAGCCGGGGCTCAGACGGACTGCGCACACAATACTTTTTTTGTTTTTGTGTGAATACACGCCTTAACCTGGGTCAAACAAAATTATTTTCTTTCGTTTTTCTTCTGGTCAATTGTTATCAGCCATCTTGTGCAATCGTCGCCCCGGACCTGGCCTGAATTTGCCACTGGGTTAGGGAGATAAATAGTCAATGGTGCCGATTCTCTTGTACACCGAACTAAACTAACTAAACTATCACTAAAATTCCTTACTTTTGGCTATGAAAATCTTAGAGCTATTCTGCAAATAAAATTGAATTTGACAATCGCAAATCCACGTGGTACCCTAACCCGTGATTTTCTTTTCGAGCCGTAGGCGCGCAGACGTTGTAGCCTCGACTTGTTTTATATGGAATTTTCATTACATAAATACAGAACTGTTTTTGCACGTGAAGTCGAGATGTTGGTGTGAATTTTAGTTCATGACAACGTATTTTATCCCACACTTTTTTAATCGCGATTAAAACTTGTCTGGTTTGGTTTTTACAATCAAAATTTAGGTGAAAAACGTCAAATTCGGAATAAAAAAATTATCATTTTCACTAAATTAAAAACTCAGTACTATCTTAGTGCTGTCAAACTAAAATATAGTTAAGTTGTGTCACTTTAGTCTATTTCAGAATGGGAAATTGTCGTTTGAAAGGAATAAACTAAATTTTGGTGATAAAATCGGCACCAATGTATACCTGCTAATGCAATAGAAACACAACATATTCCCGTGAGCATCGTGACACCGGCTGAACTCATAGATATCTCGTTTATAAAGTCATCATATATCATGCCGAAGGTCCCTCCAAACGCCGTTGTGGTCGACTGAAAGAAAAACAATTTATAAAATATTTAAGCTTTATCTTTATCTGTCGTGGTCTGTCTAGATCTTAGAATTGATCATTTTATGAAGTGTTCGACCCTTTCATGAAATGGTTGTGTTTCATGAAATGGCCAGCTAAATATTCAAAATTCAAAAGTCATTTATTCAAACTAGGCTGAGAATCAGCACTTTTCGAACGTCAAAATTACATAAGACGCTATTAGACCCCCAAAACGCCCACCCTTCACCACTTCCTAGTGCATTAGCTGGGAAGAAGAAGTGGCGCAACAAACTCCCCAGCAGCACAGCTGTCTGTTCAGTTAGAAGAACAAAAAAAAGATTCTATATAATAGTATTCAAAATAATTTACATTACGCAACACAAAACATAATTCAAATTATTAGCCATATGTTAGCTAGCACACGCCAATATACCAAACAAAATCATCGAGAACTCAACCAATCAATCATCGATACTCAGGCCGAAATAAAAAAACTAAACAGAATTTAATATCTAAATAAAAAAGCCTCCAGGCATAAAGGGCGTGCCCGCTTACATATAGTTGTAACTGGAAGTTATAAATGATAAACTAGGACCATCGATGTAAAATAAATAAACAAAGAGTTAATTACTAATAACAGTAAATAATATGATCAATTGTCGAGGTCACTAGCTAACCACATATTGCAATACAACTCATAAAAAAACATGATCTTGATGAAAATATGATCATATCGATTAAAAGTTAACGTTTAACGATATGCCAGTCGACGTTTGGCTATATTATTAATGTAGGGTATCAATGGTTCAAGGTGTAGTAAATATTGTCAAGTAACTTCGACCAACTTAGAAGTCCTAGTGCTCGCTGACCGCTGCCACGGCACCGCTCGATTCGCTCTTCCGGCTTCGCTAGGTTTGTCACAGTTCTAGCCTAACCTAACCCGGTCGGGGATCCATTTTGAGACATACATTTAGACAATCAGACAAAAATTCTAAAACCAATATTTTTGGCATACTCGTAAGAATCTTTCCCAGACTTGTAGCAATTTCTTTTTTTATATTTAATGTACAGTTTTGACTCCGCTACGATTTTATTACATGTACATGTGTATAAGTAATTAAATGTACGTATAGATCAAGATTCATAGGTATAGCTGGTATGTTTATTTAGGAGCCGTTTTCATAATTATTACAATTTCTTGATTTTTTGATAGCACGTATTGGTTTTTAGCAACGTTAACGCTATGCCGCGTTTGTAGCAAAAAAAAAAAAAACTAACGGAGTGCAAAGGAGTGTGCCACACCTACATAATATAGTCTATTATGGTTGACTTTTCCGCAAACACGATTCTACAATTTGCGTAAAAGATAACAAAACGTCAGAATTAATACGTACACAATGAACTTTTGACTATTCAACAGTGTATTTGACTACATATTATTGTTATCGCTCTCTAATGAATACTTTTATATTATCTTGTGTAAAAATTTGTGTGTATGTTTGTTTTATTAAGTAGTATATATATAGTAGTAAATGCACTATGCAAGTGCACCCAAGGACAACACCCGGTTTGTGTAGGACTATTGCAGGATAAGGGAACAAAGATATTCAACTATGGGTTTGGCTGGCTTAAGTGGGCAGGTTACCTAGGAATGAAAGGACTATAACCACTGCCTGATCAATCTTTTACATACATAAATTAATTTAATTTTGTAAATAAAATGTCAGAGGGTGACTTGCACACTCAATAATGGGCCCCCTAAAACTGTCGCTGGCACATAGTGACATAGAGACAAGGTGGGCAACATATCTTAAGGTACTGGAGGAGTGGAAAAAGTGAATGGAGAAATGGAGAGGAATTCCACGGCTATCAGGACAATCCTGGAAGTATGGTCAAGATCCCTACCAGCATCTTACTGAAATTCTTCAAACTCAAATTCCTTCCTCCGATCACGTTTGCTCTTGCGAATCTCCACTCAAGCCGGCTAGAAAGAGGTGGAAGCTTTGTGAGCTCTATTCCTCGTCAGTATTCATCCCAGTCGGTCAATAAAGAGATGAGGAACAAGACCTCTCCTAGGAGATAGGGTCCGTGGGGACGCTGCTGTCCAACAGCTGCCGTTTATCATATTATTGACAAACACGTGAGCTCGTTCCTATCTACAGTTCGGAATAACATTCAACATCCTTTCTCACGTGTATCACTTATTTACTCAGTACTTATTTGTGTACCTATATCATACAATATTTATATGACACAAACTTGATAATGTAGACATAAACTACTGCATTTTTTTTTCTCCAGCCATGGTTTTAAATCCGCTTCGTTCATACTCATCCCTAGTTCGAACTCACTCGGTCCGTTGTACCCTTGCAGCTGATAGACATAGGTATAAAACGTGGGGAATGAAGCCTGAAAATCAACGCACACTGTATCAATAGGGCTATTCCCGTATTTTGAAGAACTTTTGCATATTAATTTCAGTATCAATCTGTCAATGAAACCTAAGATAATTTATCTACATTTTTGACACGTATTAGACATTGATTCTCACGGAGATGAGATTACGACTGGAATTCAAAGGTTTTTAAGTACGAGAACTGCCCCTTAGTAATACTTTTAAAAACCGTTTTTTATCATGTTCACTCTTTTGTAGGTATACACTTCAGCAGTAATAGCCTAGTGGTGTGAACGTCTGACTCTCTGAGTGTCTGAGTCATAGGTCTCGAGTTCGAATCCAAGGCACGAACTTCTGGCTTTTCGGATTCATGTGCATATTGTATAATCATCATTTGAGGAAACCAGCATGCCTGAGAGATATTTCTCGACGGCATGTCAAGTCAAGTTAGATGCCCGGGGCGGCATAAAAACTGTGACACACAAAAAGAAAGAAGACTTCCGGACACCTGAATCGAGCCACCGGATTTTTTTTTTAATGGTGCCCTTTTTGTTCCAAAGAATTCACAACCATATAGGTTGTGAATTCTTTGGAACAATGTTGACACAACACAACACAATTTTGACTCTTAATTATTTTGATGTTTTAGAGTACCTAAATATTAATATAAATGGTGGCTCGATTTAGGAGGGGAGTGTATTTTCCCACACGTTAAATTGTGAACCACTTCCACTGGATTATATTTTTTGCACTTTACTCACAAAACTGATAATAGCAGAGATGGCTACTAAGTATCCCCATCCTCCATCGGGCGCCACAAACTCATACTTCTTATCCATCAACTTTAAACTCTTTTTCTCCTCTTCCACCATATTGATACCATTCACGAAACAACAAAGCTACCTGCACTGTCTGCCACTGGTTTTATTAAGATTCATAATTATATTTACATACTGTATCTAAATGCAAGCATTGTATTTAAACTTACGTATTAAATGGTTTTGTTCTATGATGAGATAATTTAACTGTGGACCTGCCAGTCACACCTACAGTTGATATTTGGAGATACAGCGTGTTATTGAAATTGAAAAATGTTACTGCAGTACTAATTAAACAGCAATTTTTAATGGCTCAGTCGCAAAATGATCACTTCTCAAAATGCCTCCCGGACGCAAAATACCCATTGCTCAGAATGTCTCTTTCGCAAAATGAAGATTTCGTAAAATTTTCCTTTTTTCCAATACACATTCAATCCTCCATAGTACAAAATCGGTTAGGAGCGAGTCGGATTTGCGCACAGAGGGTTACATAATAATCTTTTAATCAGGTAGGTAGGTAGGTACATTCATTTAAACACACAAATAAAAGTAAAGGACAGAAATTGATTCGATTTTTATTTTTTATTATTGATTTATACAAATTATAAATACTAAAAGTATGGTTTCTGTAATGGCCCTAATTATCCTATACTGTTAAACGAGCAATATTTGTATAAATATATATTTATAATCACGTTCTCGAAAATGGCTCTAACGATTTCGATGAAATTTGCAATATAGGGGGATTACGGGGGCGAAAACTCGATGTAGCTAGGTCTCATATCTGGGAAAATTCTTTTTGTCCGTATTTTCACACGAGCAGAGCTCGGTCGCCCAAAGTTTAGAACAAGACGGCTACCTTAGAATATTGACATGGCAGCATGGAATTAGTAAATACCTACTATTGTGGCAGCATGGAATCAGTAAGTACCTACTATCTTGGCAGCATGGAATTGGTATGAACTATCCTGTACTTATAAATGAGCATTCTCTATTTTCATCAGAGCAGAGGTAAGTCATAGGTCATAAGTCATAAGTAGGTCATAGGATAATAACATCACGACCATATTCTCCGAAGGTATAGACAAAGGTGCACCTAAGTAGGTACACCCACATTGCGCCAGTTATGTTGACGTCCCATGCAACAGCGGGCGAGCCTATTGCCAATAAGCAGCCATTTTTTTTTTTTTTTTTTGGGTGGGAAATCATCATATGACATCTCCCGCTCTGGGCGGAGCGAGAGGTAGTGTCAGACTTTTACTGACTAAAACCCACCCGTGTTCCTTCCGTTGCCTGTGTGCCGGGGCCGCGATATCCCTTTCGGACAAACCCGCAACCCCAGCAGGCATTGGTCCTTACGGACCCCGTCAGTTGGTGCTGACATCTCTTTGAGGCGCGCGTGGAACACAACGCGCCGTCGACCCGGGCCTGGTCCCTATCGGACGGCGAGCTGCCCATCGCTCACCGTCCGCAGGCCAACCGGCCATAGATCCAGACTCCTGACTTCTACTAAGATACTCCAGACAGAAAAAACCCAATAACACTTTGACTGTCCCAGAAATCGAACCCAGGACCTCATGCTTAGCGGTAGTTCTTGTGACCACTAAACCTATGAGAATAATTATACTGCAGAATAATTATTATACACTAGATAGGCTAGATGACCCGTAACCTAATTGCGTAATACACGATCAATCAGAATCTGAATCGTTTTGAAACAGATTGCTTCATAAGTTCGAAAAAAAATTTGCTCAACAACGTAAATAACGCAATGAATGTTGTTGAACTGTCAAAATGAAACAGACTAGTCGTAATCATTTACGAAAATGTGTTACGTAATTAGATAGCCGGTGAACTACGTACCACGTGAGAGAAAATTTGGATTTTATCGATTTTTCGGCTGTTCCTTTATGTTTTTCCAAATTATATATTTTTATAAGCAACACCACTACTGAGGCGCACGAAACAAAAAAAAAAACAAATCGGTCGAGCCATATTCGAGTTTTTGTAAGTGTATTTGTATTTCTAAAAGCTTAACTCATAAGCTTTTAGAAATAATAAACAGAATCCAAATCGAGCCAATAACATCGCACATATTGCAAAAAATGTAAAGCAAGGTCACAAACACTACTCAAAAAATTTAAATTGAATAAAATGAAAAATATTAAAACCCCTTTCGATAATTTTTCATGAATATTCAGAAAAATATAGGCGGTCACATGCCCATCGGTGGCATTGTATTTATAGAAAGATGGGTTGTCTGTAAAGCTATCTACAATCAAGGCGTTAAGTTGCAGGGACATGTTTATTTGACGTCAATGATATACACTAAGGGCGATATCAGACTGTTTTTTATAAGAGTTTATTTCCTAAAGACAAGGGTCATACATTTATTCGGATCTTTGAAATTCAGCTAGTAAATTAGGTATAATCAAATTATTTTTAGTAAATAATACAATAATAATTAATTATTGATTAATACAATATTATTTGATCATAATAGACAAGCTAAAATATTTATAAGTAATGAATGTAAAACCTCGTCATTATTGTTTTCATCCCAACTTATCATAAATATCTTATTCATAGAGTTTGTAAGACTTAATAATAAAATTATTTGGGCTCAATTATTACACAATGTTTTGTAATTTAAATTGCAGTATAATATAATAAAATCTCTAGTTAAACACCGCAAGGTGTTTAACTAGAGATTTTCAATATTGTACTGGTAAATAATATAAAGACAGATTGTTTTTTTATACAATGTTGGGATGATGATATGATATTAATTGAAACTTCATATATCTTATGACCTACCCAGTATAGATACAAAAATTCAATAAAATACTTCCATTAGTTTAGTCACTAGAGCTAGTAAAAAATCGGCAAAATCCCTACTCGGCCCATCACCATCTCATACTATTTAGTAGTTTGAAAAATCTTTATTTTTTAAATCGATGTTACATTTCATTTGATAGTTTTAGAATACTTCTACGAGTATGGAGGAGCTCGTGGCTAAGTAATAACAGCCGCACGGGGCAAACCATCAGGTTAAGCTACGCTTACCGGGGTTAGTCTGTGGATGGGTGACCATCTTTACATACCGAGACTCCTCCGTGGCTCGGAAAGCACGTTAAGCCGTTGTCATTGGTGGATCTTTGACAGTCGTTACAGTCTTACCAAGGGGTATCGTATTACCCAGTTACAGGGTTGTGGAAGTCAGATAGGCAGCCGCTCCATGTAAAATACTCGTATTCAGCTGCATCCGGTTAGACTGGAAGCCGACCCAATAAAGTTGGGAAAAGGCTAGGCAGATTGATTTAGAATACTAAACTTATTTTATTATTGTATACGCAGTAAAATACATACAGATACGACATAATCATAATTAAGATTACATCTGCTAAAAGAGAAATGAGAAAGAAATGTAGACACTAGATGACTGATGTAGATGTGTTATATGCACTAGTATTGTCAGTGTTTTTATTTATTGACGCATTGTTTTCTCCATATTGTTTATGGCAGTTCCTTAGCGCAGTGTAAACGTGCGACGTATCGTGTGACTGCTTCAGTGTGGCTTCAGTCTAGCAGGATTACGAAGTGTCCTTAAAATCGTCTAGCTAAAGTATCGTTGTGAATATTTAAATTACTTCACATTTTTTATATTTTTTTATATTATGTTATGCAAGTATTTGGTTAAACCCAATTGATTCTCAATGTTTGGAACAAGGATATCTAAATATTGTCTAGCTGCCAAAAATCAAGTCTTTATTTCAATTTCCAGGAGTAGTTGATGGGCCGTGGAGTGAAACAAATACAAATATTATAATCATTTATTTAATTTCTTATGTCGTAAATATTCCCTCCGCTGCAATCTCTTGTGTTTGTTCTTCTTGTAACACATTTCTATCAACCAGAAGAGGACGATGATGGCAAAACAGGACGCGATGAGGTAGAACACTGGCCCGTAACTTTCTGACAGCACTCGGACTGCACCTTTTATGAAAAAAAAAAAAAAAAAACTCAGAACCAGAAACTATAATGCCGTAGTCTATGTGTCCAATCTTCCATTAGAGGCCTTATTGGAGGATCATTTTACGAGTTTCATTCATTCTTTTGCCAGTGGGCTCTTGAAGTGATACAAATTAAAGAAAACAAAAAGAAAGAATTTGCAGTAAAATATGACACAAAGAAAAAACACAAACGCAAAAAAAGAACAGTTTGGGGGAAAATATACGTCACATCCACGCAAACGGCCATCGTTCAGCTGTATGCTGTGATCGAGTCTTCGGTGAATCGACTCTTCTATTAACTTTTTATTGAAAATGCCGGTCGATACATAAATACCCTTTTCAAAGATAGATGAAAAAGTAATTTCCATAGGCTATATCATTTATTTACATAAGGTAGCAAAGATTACCTTCTCTAAAATATTAGATGTTTCATCAGCTGATGTAACATTTAAACACTTATGTTCCGAATATATCATAGACAGCCACCAAAAAATACTTAAAGATAAGAACGATATATCTTATTTGCCAAGTCTGACTGTCACGTTTGATTTAGCCTTTTTAGATAAAAATAATGCAATTAAATTATGAGATTTGTATTTCACGTGTTTCTAATCTAATCTAATCTTGGAAAATACTAAACAATATTTGAATAAAACAATAGGTTGGCCGCATGTAAATGTTAACATTTTGAGTTTGAGCTGGCATAGCGTAGTACGAAGATTTAATAGAATAAGACTCTTGTTTAGACTGTTGTTGTTACCACTCACATGCAGCCTACCGCAATTGGGTCGTAAATAAAAAAAGGCAATTTTCTTAGGCTTCAATCAACAGAACAGGATGTTTAAACGTACCAATAGCAGGCCCCAGCACCAAGTTCAGTATCCCTGACAGCATCATCAGCATGCCTAAAGCAGCTGTGAACTTGTGAGGAGGCACAGCATCGGCTACCACCAGAGGAATGAGGATGGTGACAGCACAGTGAGAGGCACCGACCAATGGAATGTAGACCATCATGGCTATGAAGCTCTTTGACCATAGCATACCTGTGAAGGAAATAATAATTTGATAGCTTCTCATTTCTATCACCACTATGTTAAAGTAGTAAAAAACAATGGGTCACACTCAGCCATCGTGGTGGATTTAGTTCCACTTCCTCTCACAGACAGCCATGTTATGAAACACATTTAAAATTAAACTAAACATTATGGACTTAAAGGTGATTATCAATTAACTTTAATTCGTAGTCAAATATGTATATCGAAAACGTGACACTAAACCGCACGAGATACTCGTATTATAGCAGATCTTATCGAGATTGTAGAATTGAAAGAAAGGTTAATTTTTAAAGTGTCAGATTTCACGTTCCATATTTTTTATGGAACAGCAAAGCTACAACCATCCGATACGCTTCCGAGCCGATCGGAAACATCAATCAATGTTTTCGAAAAAAAAATACAGCTTCCGGAGGCTATTTGCTGTCGGGGTCTTGGTAAATGAGGTAACCTAAAATGTGTCACTTTCGACTCGGAAGTCTGTCGAATTTTGTAAATAGCTATGCTGTGTTAAAGTCTCCATCCCTATTAAGCAAGCATGGGCTTGGTGATTATTAAAGATTGATGTTTGTTTCTTCTTTCCACAAAAGGAGTGTTTATGTATTGCATTAAGACCACACTAGTATGTCCCTTAACTGACATCAATGTAGTATTTTGCTCAGCTCAGTCTTAATTAAGAGTGACCTCATATGACGTAGGTACTGCAAACGTTCCTTACCAAGCCTTGACACTAAGCCTAGAGTAACTCCAAGGACGTAAATCTCTTGACTGCCCAACTTGTGTAGCCAATTACTTAGAACTGCAAACAGCACCCGCATAGCCAAGTCTCCAAACCCATATAGAGACTGGGCCAATGCGACGTTATCCTGCAAGCAAATAATTACTTTAAAGTTATCTATACTTTATTAATAGATTCCTGATATACTCAAATATTGGATATCGACTATGTATTTTATGGAAGGTATGAGTATGCATATTTGCATACGAGTAATATTATACATCTGCTGATTAATTCATCTTCTGTGTGACGTTGAAAGTGTAAAACTATCCTTTATTAAAGCAGGTGTGGTTAGATCTAAAATGGAAAGATATCAATGTTATGTTATGAGACTGTGCTTTATAATTAGTTTTTTTTTTGTCTAATTTGTCCCTCTGCTGGGCAGCGGCATTCCTCTCCTAAATTCTTCCAAATTAAGTTAGACAATTTTACCGGATATTTTCGTTTTTCAAGTCAGTACACATTTGTAATAATTAAAGAACACACTGAAATGTTTGTTTTTCTATTTTCAGAGAAGCCTTAAGTTACGCCTTACATGTTTTAAGTTGTATGTATTGTTTATGGACCACGTGTATATTAATTAGCGAATTAGAAAATTTAACTCCTGCGATAAAAAATCAATCCGACTGAATAATTACTGGATTCCACCGCTAACACCACATAAACAAACTACCCAATCTGCATAATGTTAGATATTTTAAATCGATAACGTAATCAAACTGATCTCAATCTACTCTAGATACGAAGTTTGATTTAACCGAAGATAACATAGAATAGATAAACTCCAATTTACATAAGAATTACATGGAAAAATACTATCGTTAAAATCTATACATAGTTTAAGAATCAGCCTCCGGTTACGTGGACAGTGCGTGTATCGTGGTATTGAAACACTCGGGTATCACAGACCGGAGGATGGGCCATTGACCGAATTAAAAACATGTTCACTAATTTTCATATTTTTTTTTTTTTTTTTTTGTATTAGATTTCTAGATAGTGTATTTGATGTAGGTACAGTACAAAAAAAACACATTTAAAGCGACGCGTGTGATCAAATTATAAGCGAGAGTACCTACGTACGCTGATATAGTTTTAAAAAAACCGGATGAGTCCACGAGTTAAACTCGCGTGGTGAGGGATCCGTACGATAAATATGTTATCTACCATGTTTTTATCCCAAGAAAAATCTAAACATTGTAGTCCAGTCCAGTAGATTCGGAGCAAATTGGCTGTGACAGACTGACACACGAGTGATCCCATAAGGGTTCCATATGAACCCTAAAATAACCCTTTAATTTTTGATTGCATGATATAATGAAAAACGATTGAGTTCAATATGAGTAGCATGAAAGCAGATTTTGATATAGGTAGTGAAATAACACAGAATCAATATAACTTACTTGGACCCATCCAGCAGTGAACAATGCTTGTGGCAAGATTGACGAGTATGTTGTATCAACAAACATAGCAAGTGCAGGACCAGCGCATACGCATGACTTCAAAAACTCTTCGCATAAGGACTTGTCTACTAAAGAATTGATGATTTTTCTGAAACTTAATATAAAAGGTGAATCAGTCATTATAATTTTTTGTTCCACCTAGGTATATTGCTGGATTAAGTATTTCTATAACAACCACCTTTTTTCTGGAATATATAATAGTACATATTTAATTTTTAATAACATCAGCTGCATGGCAAACAACTAGAGGGCAGTTTTTTCTTGTACTTCATGATAACCCCTCTCATAAAGACATACCTAGATCGCATTGAAAAAGACATTCTCAAGGACTCTTCAATTCCGAAACACAAGAATATTTTACAAAACAACCATCAATTTTCAAAAGTTATGTTTGTGACGTACTTGATTCCACCGGACTCATCGTCCTCGGACGCTAAATACAATTTTTCATTGGGATTGGAAAGATTGCCATCTGTGTTTGTCAGTTTGATAATTGGCACGACGCCGGCTTCTTCGTTCAGTTTCTTGTCATGCAACAACTTTTCTGTAACAAAGTTTGTACTTTTTAATTTTTTTGCGTTGCTTATAGGGAGCGAACTTGTTAAGAGTAGTTCCTTTTATAAGAAGCCAAAAGTTGGTGTCTTTGGTTTTGAATTTTCGTTTTTTGCCACCGACTTCCGAAATTAAAGTTATTTTTCACTTTGTAGTGTTTTTTTTCGGAAGTCGGTTGTTTCTTTTTTGTAAAAAGTTTTTATTTTTCACCTTTTAGTTGTGGTACCTACCCCACACAAATTCGAATACCAGGACCTGCTATGTAAATAACAGTCACAGGAAGTTATCATCATATCATCCACATAAACTAAGTGATTATTGAAGCTTACTCAAGAACTATCCCAGCAAAGTTAATAAAATTTGTAAGGGACCAATCCGGGAGCATACCCTTTCAAACAAAAAAAGAACTTTCAAAATCGGTCCACAATTGACGGAGAAATCGACAGACATACATTTAAAAAAAAAAACATACATACGCGTCGAACATATAACCTCCTCCTTTTTGTAAGTCGGTTAATAATTCAAGGTTGCCTGGAAGAGATCGCAGTAAGCGATAAGGCCGCCCATTGTATATTTTGTATTGTATTACTTTTTTTTTATGTAATGTATAATCTGGTGTACAATAAAGTATATATAAATAAATAAAATAATTATGTTCACAAATATGATGGAAAGTTCAGAAATATTTAATTAGTATAAATATTTAAGTTGTATAGTTGGGAAAAGGCTAGGCAGATTGATTGCTTACCAGAAGCGAGCTGGTTAAAATGCATATGAAGTGGCTGATGATTTTCTTCCGAAGAGAAAGTCGATGGAAGCAATTTATAGAAAGAAAAGTTAATTTCAGGTTAGCATGATCAGCAACTTCAAGAAACTCTTTCAAATTAGAGTATGGGCCTGTTTCACAATTTTTGCCAAACATTATCCACGAAATAAAAGTTGAAAAGAATCCGATTGGAATGATACAATAACCGATAGAGAAGTCATAATGTTACACATTATGCCTTCTTTGCATGGGGATACGTAGAAACTACAAAAAAGCCACCTGCTTCGATTCTTATATTATTATATTATTACTCCTATATTTCGTTTACGTTACATCTGGGGGCCTACTCCCTAAGCGAAATCCGTAGTTGCGGCCGTCGTTCCGGGCGCTTCGCTCTCCTTCTCACTTATGGTATGTCTGTAAGTCATACATACACGGCGCACTGTGGAACGAAAAAAGGCCCTCGAAGACATTGGAGCTTACATTTTAAAATGACGGTATTTTACTTGACATTACGTCATTTATCCAGATTTTTTGCAGTTTTTTTTTTTTCAAAACCTATTCTGAAAAAATCTAGTACGTCAAAAAATCATAAATAAATAGTTACATCGCCGTGTGCAAGGATATAATGGTTATTCTCTCCATTCTGGAGATATAAGCACTAGCTGAATATTTTTTTTTTTGCAAAAAGCATATAAGTTGCCAATTTGCCTACCAGATTGTATCCTATGATATATTTATGCATAATATTGGCTATTAGAAGCCATTTCAAGGTAAAAACCGACACTTTAAACTTTAAGGTCCAATGTCTTCGAGAGCCTTTTTTCGATCCACAGTGCGCCGGCTGCGAGGACTACGCACCTGACCTTTCTGAAGAACATGACCAATAAGTTAACTATAAGTCCTTCTACAATTGATGTGCCAAATAATTCAGCCAAATCTTATCCGAAGGTGATGAAACAGGCATCAGTAGAAGTATTAAGTATGTAATGAACTTACCATTACTGCCTTCAGGAACTTCAATTCTTTTCATATGCCTTTTGACTGGTTGCATCAGAGCTACTGCTATGAAATTGTGCATTGTGAGCCCTGACATTATCAGGATTGTATCACGGAACCCGTATTTTACTAGGGACCACTTTACAAATAGGGGTGCTACCATTAAAATTACCGCTGAAAAAGAAAAGGTTATATTAGGTATAGTGACATAAGTATACTTCATGATGCAGATATAGATGATACCGTAAAAACAAAGCTACTACGTACAGACAAAAGAGTAAAATGGTTGAACTACTAAGATACTCGTTTATATTGTTGTGGGTTTTGCAGAAAATATGTGAGTATTGTGATATGTGATTACTAATATGTATTTAAAATATTACTCTTTCGAAGAACACAATGTACCTATACTCCATTGGTTTTAGTAATTAAGTAAAGGTAAACAAATCGTAAAAAGGGTTTTTATAGATGACAGTTTCTTCTTTAAAGATACGATAAAACCAATTTAATTTTATTTTAGATTTCTACGATAGTTTCGTCTTTTATTAATGTAGTATGTTATTCTTTATCATTTATTCTTAAACTACTCTTCGAACATGTAACTGCTTGAGCACAATTTTTTTGTTCTATTTTTATTAATAATATAAATTTTGTAATATGTCTATTGTAAAGAGCCGAAACTCTAAACGTCAACGAATTATAACATTGCTAAATTAAAGAGTACAACTGTGTCGTGGCATGACAACTGAAGTGATAAGTATTACGTTTAGTCGGTTACTTGACAGCTGTCTCGTCACGTGGTTTTTTGTTTACGTCTAATTAACTACCTAAACATATAGTATAGGTAATTTTAAAATATATTTCAATAAACAATTTGTCAAACAACGCTTCAGGTAAGTCTGAGTAAGGATTGATGCACTTTTTCCAAGGAAGTAATTTATCAATATCGGTCCTTCCCATACATCATTTCCCATACATACACATTACCTACCGTATTTGAACGTCAATATAAATAGCTAGCTGTTACACAGTGATGAATTACATTACAATGGAGCTTCCCATATTAGTAGAGGATCCGACCTAGGAACGACCTTCACCCATCTTTATACTGGATGAAAAGTGTTTTAAATCAAATTTAGTATGTTAGAAAATATATCGCGAGTGGGTTGGCAAAAAAAATCCTGGCTAGACTGATTAATAAATGACTTTTTTTGAACACCTATGGAAATAGCTTTTCATGGACAACCTTTGCTACAAACTCGACTTTTGCCAATTGTTAGTCAATCCGGTGTTAACTACCTAAATAGGTGACTACTTGGTCACCTAAGTTTAGGAATGTTCTTGGCGTCCATTAGCCATCTATACATATAAAATGCTTTGTCCTGAATGACTGACTCACTGACGGATCAACGCACAGCCTTAACTGCTGATCGTAAAGACGTGTAACTTAGAGGGTATGTTCTTTCTATGGCGTAGGCATCCGATAAGAAAGGATTTTCTGAAATTCTACCCCTAAGGGGGTGAAAAAGGGGGGCAAAGTTTGTATGGGACAACGTGATGCCTTGAGTTGATAAACTTGAAACTTGACACAAAAAATATTCTTCTTGCATGAATTCGAAATCGTATTTCAATCATTAGACGTTGTGCACAATTTCTGAGCAGTAACCTAACAAAAAGTACTAGGCTTGCATGAATTCACGATAGTATTCAATCATTATGTTATGCTACTGATAAGATTTGGATGAGGCAGACAGATAGTTTATAACCTGGATTAACACATAGGATACCTTTTATCCCGTTAGTACGTTCCCGGGGGATAATTCCCGACATCCACGCGAGCGAAGCCGCGGGCAAAAGCTAGTAAGTGATATATCAATGGATAGTGCTTTTTAAGAGAAACATTTGTAACTAAAACGAACTATTAATCGTTAAACCAATGTGTGCAAATTTTGGAAAAAAGTCATTATTGAATTTTTTACTAATCATAGTCTGGCCAGGAATTTTTTAACCAACTCGCGATAAATTTTCTAACATATAATGTTGATTTAAAATATTTATCATTTAGAAACAGATGTGTGAAGGTCGTCTGTAGGTTGGATCTGGGCTATAAATCCACTGCCTGTCATGAAGATAATAACTAAAAGTGACGAAAACGAATAGAAATTGCTAGTTCTATAATAAAATTACTTGCAAAAATAAATGAAGGGAACACAATAAATTGTATTGTTTCATTTATCTTAAGTCCATATGAAATGTCTGCTGAAATCGTTTAGGTTTGGTAAACATTTGCGGTAGACCATATGATATACTTAGTTTGATTAATGAATCCTTCTAATGTGAAAGGAGCTGTGTAATTGTATGTAAGTTGAGAGAAATGAAGACGTTTTGGAAAATCTTCCTTTTGTAAATGGCCTAACCTATATAGTTCATAAGAACATTATGAAAATGTATTTGTAATGCATAACTTTCTGAGTTTACTCGTGGCTTAGGAATAACAGCCGCACGGGTTGGTCCATCAGGTTAAGCTACGCTTGCCGGGGTTGGTCTGTGGATTGGTGACATCTTTACATACCGAGACTCCTCCGTGCGTCGGAAAGCACGTTAGGCCGTTGGTCCCGGCTATCATTCGTGGATCTTTGACAGTCGTTACGGGTCATCAGAAGCCTGAAAGTCTAACAACCAGTCTTACCAAGGGGTATCGTAATACCCAATAACTGAATTGTGGAGGTCAGATAGGCAGTCGCTCCACGTAAAATACTGGTATTCAGCTGCATCCGGTTAGACTGGAAGCCGACCCCAACATACTTGGGAAAAGGTTAGGCAGACTGATTGATAGCTAATTCTGAAATCGCCAACCCGTCTTGAGCAAGCGCGGTGATCAATGCTCGTGCCTTCTCTGTATGAGAATGCTGCAATATGACAAACTATATTATTATTATGAAACTGATGCACTGGGAACTTTAAAGCATTGGGCACGACTGGTAATAACCATTCGTGCCCATTGCATTTTCATTAACGTTCCCAGTGCTGGCATTTAGGCTTCCTCCCGTGAAAGGCAGTAGGCCGTATTTCACCCAGCAAGCCCAGTTGGGTTGGTTGACTGCCTTCATCCAGATTTTTTCTTCACCGTTTAAAGTATCACACAAATCGTGACACATTTGATTTCCAAAATTCTCTGCATTCCATAAAACATAGCCCATACAAAAAAATACAATAGACGACGTATATTTAGTAACCTAATCCGCGTAACTGTTCGTAAACAGTCATAAAGATCTCTGTAAGAAATCGACACGTGTTTAACCTCTCAACGAGGCATCCTCAGGATGACGATTGACTTGTTGCGAACCCGGACCCGACGTGTGCGTGCTCTCTTACCTTTAAGAACAGTTACGCGGATAAGGTTACTAAATATACGTCGTCTATTGTATTTTATAATGGATTTCCACTAAGTCACGCTTGAATCAATTAACTATAGCCCATACATCTGTAATTTGTATGATGTACATAATAAAGAGTATTCTATTCTGTATTACAAAATGTTCCGCTAAACTCTAAAGGATCAATTCAAGACACGATGCACTTAAGCGGACATAACGTCTCCATACAGAACACGGTTGAGTGGGTGCCGTGCACATCCATTCGCAATAAATAACAATGTAAGGGGACGGAAATATTGTAACTTTATTATATTGCACGATCATTCATAGTGGTTCGATGCATGGGAGGGTAGTATGAGATGATTTAGTAGCTCATGCGGAATTAAATTAAACGATAGGTACAGGTTTTGTTTTTATTAAAGTGTAAATAAATTATAAATTTTTCAGTTACCTTTATTTTAACTTTATAGGTAAGCCATTAAACGCATACGACTTGGTGTTATACGGCAAATGACAAGAGACACTAGGATTTATCAGGACCACTGCACAGTATTACTTTTGTACCTACAATTAGAACATAGGGGTCAATCGTGTCAAGACGAAGAGATTAACTAGAATTAAAACAACCCAGAACTAACTACGGAAGAAAAAAAATATGATTATGTAACCAATAGTGATACCTTAAATTCATTTTAAAAAGCTCTAGAAGAACACGTTAGAAAACAACACTAACAATACCGATTGCCACCTTTAACTCTTAATTTTCTTATTGTGAACACAGGAATTGCACTTACTTTTATTGTTATCTTACTTTTCGCATTATATTAAGTGAACTGTAACGTTCTCTTTTTTTTGAGAAATAAATGTATTTAAACCGAATCAAATTAATCAATTCAGCTTCACAGTTTTCAGCCAATTTTATGTTCATCATGAAAGTATGTACTTATTCATTAATTAAAAAAAGTTTCTTCCCATCCTATAATTATCCAAAAACATTTGGATTAACACAAACGAAGCTAAAGGAAAACACACACGTCCACCATAAAATAGAACTTGTTTGATGCACTTTAAAAGGTTTCCTTGATCTATAGGTAAGTGGCGCTATCTGTTACGTATTACATGAACTATCAGACGGTGACACTTCGTCGGCGTCGTTCGTCTCAACAAAACGAGTTCTAATTCTTGTTTTTTAATAAGCCCGCGTGTATACCCTACTTAAGTGTCATTCTATTAAAAGTGGATTAACACAAACGAAGCTAAAGGAAAATACCAAAGGAAAACACACACGTCCACCATAAAACAGAACTTGTTTGATGCACTGAAAAAGATTCCTTGATCTATAGGTAAGGCGCCATCTGTCACGTAAATTACATCTACTCTATTTTGAATTTATCTATAAAAACATCTGACAAACGAACAATCGAATAGTAATCAGTAACAAGAACAAAATATATGAAGCGAAAACTTTTCTAAAGCCTAAAAAACGTCAAAGTAACCAAGAATAAAAACTGAAAAGCTGCACCACTCCATTTACCAACAACAACATGATAAACACGACGCTTAAAACAACTTTTGAAAAATCCTCATACAAAATAAACAAAGCGAGCACAAAGTGCAGATTTTGATGAATGACATGTCAAACAATTTGGATGGACTCCGTCGATGACGTCAGCTGACAGAGTGCTTTGTTGTCCCTATCACAAGCATAGGACTTTTTAGAGTTTCAATAGGTTATTGTGCATGTATATTGATGAAAGGGTCTTTAGGGAAAACTGTTTTAGAAAATAACACTTTTTCATTGGCTTTAGAAGTACATTTATAGTAACTTGCGACAATCACAAGAATAATAATCTGTATACTTTATTAGTCGTGGTTACTTGTGGCTAAGTAATAACAGCCGCACGGGACAATCGATCAGGTTAAGCTACGCTTGCTGCGGTTAGTCCGTGGATGGGTGACCATCTTTACATACTAAGACCCCTCCGTGCTTCGGAAAGCACGTTAAGCCGTTGGTCCCGGCAGTCATTTGTAGATCTTTGACAGTTGTTTCGGGTCGTCGAAAGCCCGAAAGTCTAACCAGTCTTACGAACGGGTATCGTGTTACCCAGTATCGGTTGTGGAGGTCAGATAGGCAGTCGTTCCACGTAAAATGCTGGTATTCAGCTGCATCCGGTTAGACTGGAAGCCGACCCCAACATAGTTGGGAAACGTCTAGGCACATGATGACACTTTTTTGGTCGTGTATTTTTTAATGGACTGTGACTGAAGAATGTATCATCCAGGCAAAACCTATAGCTAATAAATATAAATTTATGATTGTTTATGGCACAATAATAAGTTATGATAAACTTACCAACAACACTGTGAACTAAACTTATCGCCATTAGTCGCCTCTTCACGAAATAATCATTCAGTATAGTGCAGGACAAATTGTATATCAAACCGAATCCAAGTCCCTGGAACAGTGAAACATATTAATTAGATATTGCTAATATATTAATTCATCATCTTAAATTCCTTTTACAATATTCAACACAACTAACTATTTACACTAAGTACCTACTAAATTAAATGACCTGTGTCGACACCCTTGCGCCATCTCATGTTCGTAGCACAGCGGGCTGTGCTGGCGCCGCTGCTGCGGGTGCTGAGACCCTAAAGTGGCGCAAATACTGATAATACTGTAACCTTATGGGTAACTACAGTTTTGAGCCGTTTGAGAAGCGTCGAAGCGCTCGGGTCATTGGACCCGTGTGTGAGTGCGCATCTCCTTTTTAAGGAATTTTCTCGCCGACTGGTGGACACTTCAGGTTGGCGCGCCAATGAATTAGCATTGCCATTCAACGTGGTAATGCTGCCAGTCTTCTGGGCACGTTTCCGAATGACAGCGATGCGGACGAATAGTTCGACGCCTAAGTGTGCTTTTGTCTTTGTATTTATTTGTAAAGTTAGTCATTTAATTAGATAAGATAACATTATGTATGTCCCACTCTAAGGTAAAGTCCTCTTCTCTCTTCGTTTCTGTCGATGTAAGGCGATTCAGAGTCTTTGTTGAAGGAGTCTAGCTCATCAAAGATTTATTTCCGAAGTATTTTCACAGAAAATTTACAGGACATCGAAAATTAATCATTTATCATCCTATTAATTACCTATCTATTATTAATAACCTTTCAAAAATTTTCAAGGCTAAGTTGTTAATAAGTAAGATGCCTTCATCATATTATTAATTATTATTATTTATTATACTTATTAAGTTATAATCATGATTATGACTCGCAGCGCCCGTGCTCGCCTCGAAGAGTCCAAACTCAATCAGGCTTTGAGCGAATTAAAGGCTTCAAAGGAGTCCTGTGACCAACTAAATAAGGAAATAGATGACAATGAAAGGGTGCTATTTGATGCCCATGAAAAGAATAGGAAGTTGAAAATTGAAATGGCTCAGATATATACTCAATACACTGATGCCATAGAAGAACGGGATGGACTTCAACTTGTTGTGGACGGGTTCAGCCAGTGTAGCATAGAGTATGAACAAGCTCTTAGTCACAAATATTTATTACAACAGCAGCTACATGAGGCTCAAAGTCAAATAACAGAACTTCAGACTACAAACCATAACATCACCACCTCGCTGAATCAAAGTCTGTTCAATGAGTTGATGCCTATTGCCCCGTCAATGGTTTCTGCCATAAACCCCTCTTACACTAAAGATTTAATAGGTAATGAGGATTCAAAGTCATGTCATTCAGTGAGGGTAGTCACCAGTAAAAACAAACTTAAAAAATACATTAAAATTAATAAATACATTGTTAAAACACAAAAAATGGTAAAAAGACAAAAGTTCTTTATTAAAAATGTTAAACTTAATAGAGAAAGGCTAAATTTACTAAAACAATTAGATAGGTATTCTTTTAATTTGGAACAAAGTACTAGGAAATACAACATTGACACAGAGTACTTGCAATCAGAACTTAACCATTTACAGGAGAAACTTAGTTCAATGACTAATAAATATAATACCTCTGAACATCTAATGAGGGAATATGTTTTGGCAATGAATGAGCTGGTAAACTCACAAACAAACAACTGTGAGCAGTGTCAAACAACATCCAATGTACTTACACCGGACCATTCATTGACAACATGCGATACCACCTTACCGCAGTCATGTGTTGATTTGATATTTCCTGCTATCAATAGTTTAAATACAAAATCCAAACAAATTGTAAAAAATGATTTAGTATTATTTTGCGATGAGATTGGAAAGGACTTAGGCCCCTTGTTGACAGATGAATATCCAGGACACTCCATAATAAATTACTGTATGCCTGGTTGTTCTTTATTTGACATTATGAAAGAAATTATTAAATGTAATTTTAACCAGAACACTACATTATTAATTTTTATGGGTAATAGGGGAAATTTGAACAAAGGAGAATTGCTCCAATATTATAGAACCATGTGTAATCTTACTTTAAGAAAAATTGTGTTGTTTACATTCCCTTACAGTAACAGTTTGCCACAGGAAGAAAATAGCTTAAGATTTGAAATAAATATGGCATTGCATAATTGGACATTAAATAATAATCTGTTCCATCTAGTTGATACTAACAATTATGTTGGTAATAATTTGCATTTGACAAGAGATAGATATAATGTTGTTATGTACTATCTTTCTACCTATTATAAAAGACAGATAGCTGTGTCGCTATCATATTTTTTTTCTATTTCAGCCAAAAATTTGGCTAAACAACTTGCTTCTTTTGAGCAATGCAATGACTTTTTAAATAATTCTGCCAAAAATTTGGCAACAAGTATTGACATTAATTATCATTTAAATTAGAAATTAGGACAATAGAGGAAACCTCTTGCTTAATCAATGAAGTAAATTTAAATACTGGTTTATATCATCAAAATGTTACAAAAAGTTCTTCTTTAATATCTCACCCATCAAATTGTTGTAATCTAAATAAATGTAATAATAATACTCTAAAAATTGTTCATCAAAATATACAGGGTGTGATAGGTAAGGAATTAGAATTGGAGCTGTTCATGAACTGTAGTTATATTGATATCCTATGTGTAACTGAACATTGGTTGAAAGTCCACCAGTTCATGTTCAGCTTTAACAACCACCAGGTTGCCAGCTCATTCAGCAGAGTTAATTTGATACGTGGTGGCTCTCTAATAATTATTCGTAATAATATGAAATTTAAAGAACGTAAGGATATAGTGAGCCTCTCTGTTGAGCGAGTTATTGAAATAGCTTGCATTGAGCTTGAGCAGTTCATTGTAATGAGCGTGTACAGGCCCCCATGTGCTTCATATGATATTTTTGAGAAATATATGGAAGAAGTATTATTAAAGACTTCTAACAGTAATAAAACAGTTGTAGTCTGTGGAGATTTCAACATTAATATACTGGAAAAATCTGCTGTAGTAAATAAATTTGTAACTTTATTAAAGTCATATAATTTGTATAATACATTCTTTGAGCCGACTAGAATAACTGCCACTAGTGCTACCTGTATTGACAATATTTTTACAAACTTAAGACCTTCTAGCCATTTAATTATAAATGAGTTGGACTCTGATCACTGTGGCCAGTTAGTCACTTTCCCTCAGAAAACAGTCAGAGCTCAAAGAAAACTTGTGAGTTTTGTTCCTGTAAATAAAAGTCGCTTAGGACATTTTAAAAATAATTTAATGGAAAAGCTACCGGGTTTGCCTTATCATAACGACCCGGACCAAGCGTATGCTTCATTATTTAACCTCATCAATTGTGAGTTTAGGAAGGTTTTCACCGCAAAAACATTGCCTGTTTTTGACCGCGTTATATTTAGTGATTGGGCAACACCAGGTATTTACAAAAGTAGGCAGAGGTTATTTGAATTGTATCATGAAAAAACATATAACCATGATGAAACTTTTAAAGAATTTGTTAAGAAATATTCTAAAACTTTTAAAAGAGCTTGTTCCTCAGCAAAAGCCATACACATTAAAAATAAAATAAAATCTTCTGGAAATAAAATTAAAACAACTTGGAATATTATTAATTCAGAAACGGGAAGAACGACAGTACGGAATCGTGACTTCCATCTAAAAATCAATAATGTAGATATTAAGGCAGACGTGGAGGTGGCAACTGAGTTTGAAAATTTCTTCACTAATATTCCCATTTTAACAACCAAAACTCTGTCATTGTCGTCCTCCACTTCTGCTTACTCAATACTTAAAGAATGTGTACCAGAATGTGACAAACTTTTTGAATTTACAATTATTACTGCTAAAGACATTATAGAATCTTTTAATAAACTTGATGTAAAAAAAACTGCTGACCTTTGGGGATTATCAGTACATACCATGTCTTCAATAATTGATGTTATTTCACCCTTTTTAGCAATCGTTTTTAACTCTTGTATTGCATCTGGTGTATTTCCTGATTTGATGAAACTTAGCAAAGTGATTCCACTGTTCAAATCTGGCAGCACAACTGATCCCACAAATTTTCGGCCTATTTCGATATTACCTACATTGAGTAAAATCTTTGAAAAATTAATTTTAAAACAAATGTTAGGACATTTCAATGCACATAATTTACTTCATTTGAAACAGTTTGGTTTTACAAAGGGTCGTTCAACTACAGACGCGGGCGTGGAATTACTGAAGAGCATATTCGAGGCCTGGGAGAATTCGCAAGATGCTCTTGGCATTTTCTGCGACTTGTCCAGGGCCTTTGATTGCGTACATCATGATACTCTTATCAGGAAACTGTACCATTATGGCATGAGGGACAAGGCTCTTGACCTTCTGACTTCTTATCTGAATAACAGAATTCAGAGGGTCGATGTTAATGGCAAGAGATCTGCAGGATCTGCGGTCACCATAGGCGTTCCGCAGGGTTCAATTCTAGGTCCTTTCTTATTTCTAATTTACATAAATGACTTACCTTACTACATAAGGGATAATCACAAGATCGTATTATTCGCAGATGACACTTCCCTCATTTTTAAAATCAAACGTCAGTTAGTTAACTTTGAACAAGTCAACGATGCACTCTCTAAAGTTGTGCATTGGTTTAATGTAAATAATCTTCTCTTGAACGAAAAAAAGACTAAACTCATTAAATTTTCAACGCCAAATGTCAGGCAGCTAACTACCAATGTTCAAGTTAATGGAATAGAGTTGGACCCTGTTGAGTCAACAGTTTTTCTTGGAATAACTATTGACGGTAAATTACAATGGGGCCCACACATAGAAAAATTGTCAGGAAGGCTTAGTTCGGCCGCCTATGCTGTTAAAAAAATTAGACAGATAACTGACGTAGATACAGCCAGAATTGTTTATTTTAGTTACTTTCATAGTCTTATGTCATATGGAATTCTTCTTTGGGGAACCGGTGCGGACATTAATACTATCTTTGTTCTACAGAAAAGGGCTGTTCGAGCCATTTACAACCTAGGTCCAAGAGATTCCCTTCGAGATAAATTCAGAGAAATAAATATTCTGACTGTAGCCTCACAATATATTTTTGAAAACCTATTGTATGTACACAAAAATATATCAAATTTTAAGAAAATGTCCGATATTCATAGTTTAAATACCAGGAATAAACACAACCTTGCTGTACATCGCACACGTCTCCACAGAGTAAGCAACTCGTTCATGGGTCAATGTATACGCTTTTACAACAAACTTCCCATTGACATTCGAAACTTACCCATTAAACGATTTAAAAGCTGTATTAAAACCAAACTTTGTAAAAAAGGGTACTATAAAATTTCAGATTATTTAGAAGATAAAAAAGCTTGGGATTGAGCTGCTCGCTCTGCTAAGCCTTGTGAAAACCATAAAACTTGACATTTTAATTATTCATCACAATAAACCAGTTTTATATACACATTGACATTGTTGAAAATTATGTTCAAAATGACACGATTACTTTGTAAAGTATTATATTATTTTAATTATTGTGAATGTGAGGACTATGTGGATATTTTTATTATCCCTTTTCATTTCTTTGTTTCTTTCTCAGTTTTAATGATGGTCTGGCAGTTTGAGTAGTTGATGCGGCCTACCCAAATATCCTTTCCTTGGTATTGTTCGTCGAGTTGAGCTCCTTAAGTTCTGAGTTGAGCTCCACGATTACTGACAAATGCTTGCACTGACTGGACAGGTCCACTCAAATCTGTGTGGTTCTTTCCTCAAAAGACCATTTCAGACACTAATCTACATGGTCCTCACATGACTTGACCAAGATTATGTCTGGACTTTAAAAGAGACTGTGACCTCTGAGTTTGTTTCGGCCTTTCTTCTCAGAGTAGTCAGATAGGAAACACCGACCTCACCAAGCTTATTTTTAATATTTTTTTATATGACGTGTAAAAGTGATTCCGATATCCTATTTACAGAATAAACAATTTCATTTCATTTCATTTCATTTCATTTCATTTCATTTCATTTCATTTCATTTCATTTCATTTCATTTCATTTCATTTCATTTCATTTCATTATTATCGGCCGATATGATGATGACAATGAATGCATCCTACTTCTTAGCAAATTCATTTTAGGAAGCGTTGTGGAGTGAAATAGGATGGAAGTTTTAAGGATTCAAAAAACTGTATCGAGACAGTTTGGATACACAGAAAGGCTCTTATAAGAAATCTAAGTCGTTATAGTATTGATATGTGGCTCTATTGACTAATGAGTTTGCCGACCACTGCCTTAGAATCAATTACAGAAACAATTAAGCAGTTGGTTCGCAGACGAAATACTGTCTTTACTCTTATTAAATTATCCTCAAGTTACCTGTAATATTCCATGGCATAGGTGGAACGTGATCACTGAATTCACAAACATGATGCAAATCACTCCAGTATTGAATATCAGCGTAGCTGATAATGTTAGCATTCGAAGACTCATGTTTGACAGCAGTGGACTCGTCAGGAACCCTGAAAATAAAAAGCAAAACATGTGACATTGTGTGTTATAATTCTTTGAAATACGGTTCCAGTATACTTGTAGAAAGGTTGTACAAAGAGGGTAAAAAGATTACTGATATATTTTGTTGAGGAGAGGGAGTTGGATTATATTGTTATTACATTTAGAACATTAGAGTCTCGGATCGTTTTAATATGATAACTAAACATGGTCTTAAGATCAAAGCTCAACATTGGACCCAAAAAATTATAACTAAGAACTCAGACCAAATAAAATACCAAGACAGAGCGCTTGTCAACAGTAAAGTGAAGTCAGTTTCGTAAACATGTGTGCACTTTGTGTGTTGTAGTTTGATGGTAGTGTCATTGTAAAAGGTTGTAAATGTGTGCGTGTGAGCGTGTACGCACAGAACGGCGGTGTAGTTTTAACATGCTTTGCTGTATTGTTCGCAGCACTCTCTTGATTTTTTATTTGGTCTGAAACTAAGAAGATATGGTCAAGATTTCTGGGAAACTGTCGATAATATTTTGTAGTTTACATTTCTTTTTTACTTGGGTAAATATGTAAATAAAAATAGGGGAAGACCGAGACATTGTGAAGAGTAATATTTACCTGCTATTGCTGTACATATCGCACTTAAACCTCTCATTAGGGAGGCATTTGTGGAGCTCTTTCCGATGTCTTGTAGAAACTCTTTGTACAATAGCTCATAGCTGGATATGAACGCAGTCGATGTGGACTGGAATGATATGAACAATATAAAATTAATGTTAGGAAGGAACACCAACCAACAGTACTCATAGAGTACTATAACAGCTGTTAATAAACTTGATAAAAAATTTAAAACTCAAATCAATTTGTTTTTCGATTGTTATTTTGTCAGTCTTCAGCTTGATGTTTACTTTCATTTTGCTAAGGATGTCGTGGACACATATTCTAAGCTGCAATATAATATAAGACGTTATGTCACAAATATCCTGCGACATTTTTCTCATAACATTTTATTATTTGGCAGAAACCTTTATTCGACTCTGTCTTGCTTGTCTGTCAAGGACGCGTCACAGAGAACAAAAGATAACTTTTCGTCATTTTACGAGCGAAAGAGGTAGCAGAAACTACTTAATCCGAAGATTTCAATCGTAGATTCATGTTCAGTCATGTTTCTGTTTTTCAACACTTCTGACACACACAATGTCGCAGAGATTTGACTTATTGCAGTCGTGGAAACGCCATTATTATTGCGTGAGCTCACTCATCTCAGTATGACCACTTTTTCACGCTTTAGTACGGCGAGGACAAATCTAACGATTTCAATCTTTGACTAAGGTTGCAGCTTCGACATGTCCTTTTAAAAGAACGTCACTAAAAAATAAGAAAAGATTATTTATTGATTTATGAATTAAAACTCACTATATTTAAAATCACAGCTATTGCTATTATGTAACCCCATCCACCATCAGGAGCCACTGTTTTATACTTTTTCTTCACATTACTACTATCCTTAGCACTCATTTTAAACGAATAACAACATGCAACAGTATTGTCTTAATGAATAAAACAATTTATGGTAACAATTATAAGTTTTATCTCCTGTCAACAGTCTTCATTGTTAATTTTACTGCTTAGGATCTAAGATGATAACATGGAGTAAATACAATTATATTGTTACGATGAAGGCTGAGGTTTGAAAGAGATTTTGATTAAGACGATTCTGGCTGATATTCAATTCAAGGACTTTGAAACAGAAATGATTAAAATCACGTAGGACTTTTTAAAGAGACACCCGTATTTTGATAGCTCGTAGATACCATACATTTGGTGATATTGGAAGGTTTGTTTAAAAAATAGATCTAAGATTTGTTGTTCCAAAATCAAAATATGTCGTTGAATTAGGAACTGTCAAAAGAAGGTATACTCGTAGCAGCTTAATCTTGTGTGCCTTTCAGAATGTACTGCGATCAAGGATCCATTTATAATTACCAGCCAAGCATAATGTACCAGCTTCTTTTTCGATTAGACATAAATATAATCTCTCATCTTGATTTAAAACTCTCACCACACATTTAAATTCATCCATTATCCATCCGCTCAATATATCTTACAGATACATGCGAAAGCCGTCTACCTGATTACGTACGACACTATAAAAGTCAGAGATAAGGCGGCCATAACTCAACAGAGACAGAAGGTAATCTACCCGACTTAGGCCGTAAATATACAGGCTTGCCATGCCAGGGTAGCAAGCGTAGCTCGACAATTTTTATTCGGTGTATTATCTCGTATTGAACCTAAATTCTACCTGTTTACGCATAGTCGTGTCTCGTTTTGGCGCGAGATATTGCAACGAGGAAATTTTGTCGCGTCCGCTGGTCTCAAGAATTACGGATTTTTCGGCCTCTTTGTAGCCTCCAGATGTTTCTAAAGCCTTCAATTATGCAGGGAAATTAGATATTTTTATTGAAGTATTACTATGGTAATTTCAGAGTGGAAGAAAAATGGATTCAGCTGTTCGTTATCTCACACAGCGAAGAGATGGATTAGCAACTTATCTGGGTTTTCTTTTACTTTGAAACGTGTTAAAGGTTAATTTTTGAAGTGCTTAAGGAAAAGTGAGCTGAATGATGCTGATCCATGCGTCATGTTTGTGAACGGACGCCATCAGTAGGGATTAGTCATCTCTTAGCTGCGACGGCTTATTTAAATTTATTTTAATTGTTTTTGTTTTTATCTTTGTAATACGCTTTCAACGTGCACGTCTTTCTACATTGTTCTCAAATTTCAACATGAAACCAATATTTTGTAACAATATTTTATTTAAAAGAGTTGCTTGCCCGTTCTTCTCCATAGGAACCTACTACGGTTTTGAATGGGCAACTAGCTTCATCTTTCTGTCTGATCGACCCCTTGACAATTCAAAAGTGCCTGTAATTGGTTTATTTGAAACAAATTCTTTGAGTTTGAGTATATTGAAAACTTCCCTAACGACATTGTCACATTTTTTTTGAACATTTTTAGGTAAGCTTTTTTTGAATCTAAAACTTGATTATTTAATAGCTTCATCCATACGGAATTTAAGACTTTACGAACGTAACAAAAACTATTAATTGTGTAATTTGATTTATTTTCGGGTCGTAAAAATTTGTTTTAATGTTTCTGTATCAATTTTAAAACACTAACAAGCTTTATACATAGTAATAAAACATAATGTGCTTGTTAAGCCTGAATAACTATCTATAAAAAAAACTTAAATTAGTATACCTAAAGTTTTTTTTGTATTGTTTAATACTGTAATTGTAGGTATCTTTTTTTTCTTAGTTCAAGGTTTGATGATGTTACTACTTACAACTAAATAGCAAAGCAAACTAGAATATTCTTAAAGCAAAGTGTTATTGAGTCTTAAGGTGATAAAAAAATATTACGTTTTTTTTAATTTACAGGTCAGTGTCAAGTTGTAACTTGATCAAAATATGATTTGCGACTATAAAATATATGTATTTACAGAATTATGATCATTGGAATAAATTAATACATATCTCTAAGTTATTATATTATATTATAAGATTTGTTCCATAAGAATAAATCTCTTATAGAACAAATCGTCACCTCTACGGCAAACTTGCGAATCTGCAGAACATACATTTTACAAGAGAGCGTTTTGAAAGCAAACATCAATAATAACTTTTTTTTATAACCGGTATAAAGGTACCACGGTACATTTGGTTTTCTAAATGGTACTTTTATTAAATCTAACTTAGAGAGATGTATTTATGCATGATTCTCAAAAAACGTAAGAATATTTTATTTTCGCGGGCTACACCTGCGAGGCCATTACAAAAAGGCTTGAATAGAACTTTTACCAATAAAAATGTATACATAATTATAACAAAGAACGATGAAGGGACTGTGTGAAAGATCTTTCTTTTTTTGTGTGTGGTTAGTGACTGACCTGGTGACAGAGTTTTTATGCCGCCTAAATATCTCTCAGACGTGCCGGTTTCCTCACGATATTTTCCTTCACCGTTTTTGAAGCAAGTGATAATTGTACAATATGCACGTGAATCCAAAAAGTTGATCTTGGGTTCGAACTCGAGACCTATGATTTAGCGGTCCAACGGTCACACCACTAGGCTATCACTGCTTAAAACAAAAGAACTTGTGAAAGATGATATCTACGATGGATGTACTGTGTGAAAGATGATATCTATGGCTAGAAACGGAGTAACTTCCTGATGGACTGTGTGAAAGATGATATCTATGGCTAGAAACGGAGTAACTTCCTGATGGACTATGTGAAAGATGATATCTATGGCTAGAAACGGAGTAACTTCCTGGTGGACTGTGTCAAAGATGATATCTATGGCTAGAAAGGGAGTGACTTCCTGATGGATTGTGTGAAAGATGATACATGATATCTATGGCTAGAAAGGGAGTGACTTCCTGATGGACTGTGTGAAAGATGATAGATGATATCTATGGCTAGAAACGGAGTGACTTCCTGATGGACTGTGTGAAAGATGATATCTATGGCTAGAAACGGAGTGACTTCGTGATGGACTGTGTGAAAGATGATATCTATGGCTAGAAACGGAGTGACTTCCTGATGGACTATGTGAAAGATGATATCTATGGCTAGAAACGGAGTGACTTCCTGATGGACTGTGTCAAAGATGATATCTATGGCTAGAAACGGAGTAACTTCCTGATGGACTGTGTCAAAGATGATATCTATGGCTAGAAAGGGAGTGACTTCCTGATGGACTGTGTGAAAGATGATATCTATGGCTAGAAACGGAGTGAGTTCCTGATGGACTGTGTGAAAGATGATATATATGGCTAGAAAGGGAGTGACTTCCTGATGGACTGTGTGAAAGATGATATCTATGGCTAGAAAGAGAGTGACTTCCTGATGGACTGTGTGAAAGATGATAGATGATATCTATGGCTAGAAACGGAGTGACTTCCTGATGGACTGTGTGAAAGATGATAGATGATATCTATGGCTAGAAACGGAGTGACTTCCTGATGGACTGTGTGAAAGATGATATCTATGGCTAGAAAGGGAGTGATTACCAAAGTACCGAGATGATGACTAATATAGAAGTATAGAGGAAAAAAGGAATGTTTAGCTGACCCCAAATCAATTGGAATAAGCAGGAGAACGATGATGTTGAGGGTACATAATTACCTATTATAATCTCTTACCTGACAAGCATAGACATACATACATAGAGTAGATCTGCAAATAGAAGTGATGTCGTGCTACAGATTCCCTACATTTTATGAAGACAGGGGATATTCGCAAGGGGTTACGTCTCCTGGTTGTCCATGTTTGAAATTTTTGGGGTTCGTCGCCTTATCGTCTTTCAAAACAAACAGCTTTCACTTTTATAAAACAGAGTTTATTACTTCACAAAACACAGTATAATAATGTCCACACTGAGTTAGATAATTATAGTCTATGCGCGAGAGTTGTTTCACATAACAGACGCGGGTTGCTCGGAAAGAGACTGGAACTAGTGATGTATAGAGAAATTCCGAATGACAACGTTCAGAGATTTTTCGCACACTACGGGTCGTGTAACTTTCAATGCTCCTATCATGAATGATGTCGTACAGGGTGACACTTAGGGACAAACGTACTTAAACTTAGTTTCAGTGAATACCAACTTACTTAACTTAAGTTATTGTTGGTTTATTTGTTTGTAAAGTATGCTATTTATCATATTGCTTACTATAGGCTGACAAAAAAAAAATTTAACAATATTATTTTAACTCGAAGATCTACCTAACCTTTTCCCATCTATGTAGAAGTCGGCTTCCAGTCTTACTGAATGTAGCTGAATACCTGTATTTAACATAGAGCGATTGCCTATCTGTCCTCCACAATCCAGTTACTGGGTAACACGATAGCCCTTGGTAAGACTGGTTGTCAGAGTTTCGGGCTTTTGATGACCCGCAACAACTGTCAAAGATCTACAAATGACAGCCGGGACCAACGGTTTAACGTGCTTTTTGAGGCACGGAGGGGTCTTAGTATGTAATGATTGTCACCCATCCACGGACCAACCGCAGCAAGCGTAGCTTAACCTGATCGATCGACCCGTGCGGCCGTAGATACGAAGGTGTTCTTTAAAAATATTCATTTATTATATTCAACAGCAACACATTAAACCTAAATTGTATTAATTGACAGTAAGTTTGTGAAGTTTCGAAACAATCGCTTGGCACAACTTGAACAATTTTTTTTAAACTTTTGTCACATTCTTTCATAGAAAGTTACAATAGTTAGCTATAAAAGCATTAAAAATCAAGCTAAATCCGTGCCTGTCTTCATAGCCGACGTATTTTTTCTTTCATCATCCATTGATTGGCAGTCGAAGCGCCTGCCGCCCTGTGCGTTGCAATTCCCACTCAGCGAGATTGACTTTTGCATTTGAGGAAGAATAGGAACTAATAATATTGGTATGTTTGTAGGCACTTATTTCATAGATGTTTGTTGTCAATATTTAGGTTAAAAGTAATACTGGCATAGCAGTTTGTTTAATGTTCCGAATTCGTAAATGTACCAACGTATGTAGAATGTATTTGTATTAAACTTTATGTTCCTGGATACCTATAATGACTTTTCCGTCCGGGTCCGTGGATGGGTCACCACCCATTAACTATCGAGGCCCCTTCGTGCCACCGAAAGCATGTTAAACCGTTGGTTCCAGTTGTCATTTTGTAGATCTTTGACAATCGTTAAGGATAGTCAGAAGCCCGAAAGTCAACTAAAAACAACTAGTCTTACAAAGGGGTATCGTATTACCCAGTAACTGGGTTGTGGAGCTCAGATAGGCAGTCATACATAATCAGCCTATAATTTTTCCACTGGTGGGACTCAGGCTTCCTCTCAGTGAGAGGGAACATTGCTTATAGGGAGCGAGATCGTTACGGGAAGTCAGAAGTAAAAAGCATGACAATCAGTCTTACCATGGGGTATCGTGTTACCCAGTAACTTGGTTGTGGAGGTCAGATAGGCAGTCGCTGCATGTAAAATACTGGTATTCAGCTGCATCCGGTTAGACTGGACGCTGACCCCAACATAGTTTGGAAAAAGCTAGGCAGAAGACGATGATACGTATGATTTGTCAAGGTTTGTTGTTACAATATACCTTCTCTCAAACTATCGATAATACGATAGTTTAGAAATAGCACTTATAACTTCGACGTTTCAATTCAACCCAAATTTCAAATTACTCACACACGTAAAATAACCCACCTTTTTCACTCTATCTATTCCTAATTACAATACAAAATATGGAATCCCTTCTCATAAATCAACAAAAATTACGCCCCGTTGTAAAAGTGTAAAAGCGAAACAAAGTTCCACACGATTTACGATTCTTTCCTAAACTTTGGCGTTCCTACATTATTTTGTGAACGGTGAGTAAAGGGTTAAAAGGCGCGGCTGAGTTGATCAATAGGGAGCTGCGATCGAGGGTTATCGATGCACTGAACTTGTTTACCATCCAATGCAAATAAGACGTGTTTAGGGTTAGCTATGTTTATGTGCTGAAGATATATGTATGGTTTGGTATGTTTAATGTTTCAGAATTGGTCTGTTGCCAGTGTATAGGCTATCCAGGAGAATGGCATACATTGGCTAAATATTTGTGCTTGTTTACTTACACAGTCCGTTTAGGTTCGATGAACTATATGCTTGTTGTATGTAACTTAGACGTAAGTTGGTAAATGACGAAGTTCGATCGATATACTCTTTAATGTATGCAGAGCGATGACATTTAAAACTATTTTAACACTCGCAATAGAGTCCAATAGAAAATGCAGTACTGTCTGGGAAAAAAAAGTTCGTAACAAAAGTATTATTTTCAAGCCCTATCGTTCTCTAAATTCAAAATCATTGAGCAACAAAAACAACAAAAGCCCAATGTATCTACCAATCAAAATCTGTGAAACTAAAACGTTTTCTACCCGCCTGTCGAAGCAGAGACAGATGACTGTCCGCGCCGGATCGATCATTCATCAAGCTCACTTTAAAATACTCAATGTTCATCCGTCAAGAGCACTTCGTGTAAAAAACGTTAATGCACTAGCTGGCTTTTATATATGTATAATCCCGATTGTTTTCCACGAAGAGGCATGCAGAGGTTTGGAGTACACCCATATTTTGCAAGTTTTGTTTTTATAAGCATGAAACTTATATGTGCAAATCCAACACTATGATTAAACACCCGGTGATAACACGCAGGAAACTATGATCTGTGGTCGCACTAAACTTTCACAGGCAACTACTTCAAATAATTCCGACAAAATTGCAATCCATGTATTTCTGAATAAGCTTACTCGCAGCAAGAAAGCAGTAGATTCTTTTGTAGTAAAAATTATTTAAATACAAAATGTTGTTTGTCTTCTTTTCAATTTCTTTTTCGAATCTGATAATAAGCAAAATGGAATTATAAAAATAAAACTTGTGCGGTCGGGGACCCCTGTCAGGAACGAACGTTCACTACGCTATACTCGCACACACACACACACACTCGTATACAATAAAAAGAGACGGAGAGAGAGAATGTTGAATAACGATTTTTCCTTACGTGATGATTTCTACTAATCAACTCCTACCGCAAGCCGCGTTATGGAACTTCGTTCTACAAATCATTTCTCGTATGCAGATACAGTTGACTAGGGCACTATAGATTTATTATTAAATAAATACCCAATTTACCACAAAAAAAGCTAATTTACTCAAAGTGCCACGGATCAATACAGCCAGGGGTTGCACACCGTAGACGGGTGACATGATTAGCATTGCGAATACTACACTTCGTGTGCTTTAATTCCTTCAAGTTGATACCTATGAGGACAATGAACTTATGGGGTTGATGATCTGTGGTTTTGAATTTACAGGATTATGTTGTCTTCGCTTACTATCGCATTTTTGAAGACCGATATTCAATTGTTTTTGTTAAAGCTTGTCGTTCGTCTCATAATTCATTTACTTCGAACACCTAGAGATAACGGAACAGCAGTCATTCATAAAACTCAAGCGTTGCCTTAGTTATTTACTGGAGTTGGAATTGGAATTTCAGTTTTAACAATTTAAAAAACGTCGAACTGTATACCAAAGTGCCTTTCAAACTCCCAATTGACCTGCGATGATTTATTTACAAGCTGAAATGTACACAAGTTATCCTCCACGATTTAAGTGTTCGGTGAAGTCATTCACGGCTTTCGCATTTCCGTCACCTCACAAGGATGATCAGTCGACATCCTTGTAAACGACAAACATGTTCAGTTAGTACAGTTCGCAAAATATTCCCTTTAACAAAATATATCTTACCTTCCTCCCTCCGTTTCAGCAGAATTTATTTGAGAATGCCACGAAGTAAGGATTAACCAGTCAGCAAGCTTGGTAACAGGGCTGACTGCATTATGCATCGAATGCGTTTGACAAATTCAGGTACCGTCATTGTGAGAGGCCAGTTTTTATCCTACCCTTATAGGTAATAAGGGTCATCATATCTAACCAAAATATCGATAAAAGGGCCTAGAGAAAGTCAAAAATGTCTTCTATCAGTGATAACGATAATGAAAAGGTAAAATATGTGTTGGATGAACATAAGCTAACGAAAAACTTATGTTAACCCTGTTGAAAGTCAATGTAGAAATTGGAAACGCTTTGAAAGCGATTGCACTTGTCTTGGCCCTAGGTCACTAATTAACAACTTCTTGAATAATGTCTATGTTAAAATAAACATCGTAATTGGTAGACAAAACAATTTTTTTGGTGCACTGTACTGACATTTGTGTGAAGAGGCAACCAATTCCAAGTAAGTAGGCGCTGCAAGTACGCGATACGGTTAAATTCTGCCGTTTGTATCGATAGCAAACTAGTTGAATTGTGTGTTTGTGTCACTGAACCTTTACAGGAAAACGTTGTGGTGTTGAAACTTGTGCAACAGAAATAAAAGTTTGTTACAAATCTTATAGCAAAACACATCACATGAACAGATTGCTCTTCTCTTTATAGTGATGACTACTCGAATTTTAAGATTGCTGTGTTTAGATAACGATAAGTCTTGTCGTATTTATAAAGAGATTGTGACAATCGTGGTACGTTAAGCAGGTTACTCAAATAAAATCGGAGTTTCCAATATTCTTAAATTCAGTTCGATATAGAGTCTCTATCCGTATAGGGATAAAAACTTTTAGAAATAATAAGAAAAGGTAATGCGGAATTTAAGGCAACTGACCACTCGGACTGTAGTGTAGGTTTATGAAAATACTCAAGGAATACTAGGCATCTAAGGAATCAGATTTATTCAAAATCATTACTTCAAACCCCACTTTGTGTACATTTACAAAACCTGAAAAAAATTACAATAAGCGTTCCAAAAAGTATTACAATACACATCATTATTATGCTTGTCCTATCCATTTTTTCAGTAATTTTATAATTATATTTCTTGCTTCCTTCATGCCGTCGGTATCACTTGGATCTGGACTAATGTCACGGCAGTGGGATGCACCTTTGATGTATATAGCTGGAGCATCAACTGAGAGATCGTGCATTATACCGAGCCTATGCCACGGATCCATGTCCCCATTTACAAACACCACGTTCGTCACGTTAGGAGTTAGTCCTTCATACAGTCTGTTAGTATTGATGACACCTTGGTTTATTCGCCTCTCGTTGAATTCCTCTCCATAGAGCGTCCTGCACATTTTGTAAAATAAAGCTACAGGAACAGAGTTTCCGAACATTTGTTTGTTCGAATAAGAAGATTGGAAATAACCAAATTCTGTACAAGTCTGATAAAACCAGCCCCACAGTGAATCACCGGAAATATGCATTTCCTTTATCGTTTTATTAAAATCATAGTTTACACAGTTATTCTCACCATTCCAGAGATTAGAAATTCGGTGTTCTAGTTCGAATAAATTGAAATTCTGGCAAGTTGACAAAATGTCATCAGGAGTATGATATTGAGCTATTTCGGCGAAAAAGCTAGTTTCACAAAAGAAAAACCATTGTTGATTTTCTGGAACCGTCATATCGGTATCTTCACAAATATTTTTTTCTTTTTTTAGCTTTTCAATCCCTTCAGATTTTTGTAACAGTGCATGATAAGTATTAAATTTATCAGTTATTTTATTGACGCATTCTTGTGACCCGTATGTTCTGAATGTGTCCGTGACAGTTTCAAAATATTCGTTGAAATCTTTCTTGGCTAATACAGGAGCACTGCTCGATAGTACTGCATCAATCAACCAGGGGTACAACAGTTTCATCCAAGCTGCTAAATTTCCCGCGTAAGAACCGCCAACGACTATTACTTTGGAATTTTTGAATTCTGGAGATTCCTTCAATGTTAGCAGAAAATGGGCTGCGTCTGCCAGTGCTTGTCTTGAAGAGAGGAAACTTAGGTTTTCAGTGATAGATGTATCTAATGGCTGACTTTCCCCGTAATATCTATGCTCCAGCATAAAATATGCAGCACCTGTCTCTATAGCTATCTGACCAATAAGTGATTGAGAGTCATCACCATAATTCTTCAAGTACGTCATTCCTAGCTTGAATGGTGTTAGAGGTCCTTCGCCATTAAGATATAGTAGAATCGGACCTTCAGCTTTCCAAGAGTTCATTATTTTGTAATACTTCTGATTCCAGATACGTAGATCAGCATCGTTGAAATGATCGACTGGTTGCTCGATCCAATTTGTTGGAGAACTTCGAAGGATAGATAAGTTGAAATAAACAGACTGTTCATTTTCAATCAGGAAATCTTCATGTCTTAAATGGAAAAATCCACGAACAAGACTTATTCCGTATAATAGAATCACAGTTTGCACTTGTAAATAATACATTGTTGTCGCAGATACAATGTGTAAAAACCATGGTCAATGTTTAAATGTTTATATACTATGATCTAAGTACTTCAATTGTTATTACACATTTTTTAAATTTTGCCGTCGTTTTGTCGTCGTATTTTAATAAAAATTGAATAGTTCAGCACTAGAAATATTTCTAGTTCCACGATACACGTAGGGCAATAAACAATAACATTCCTTTAGATAAGATACCAGGGAGAACCATAGTGTGCAACTTCGATGTCTGTCTGTCTGTCACAGCTGATTATTTCAGTAACTACTTAGTAATGCTCTCCATTGGAGAATCATCTTAAATCATGCTTGCCAACATCCGCCACTGAAAAAAAACAAGGTACCAATTATATTTTCATTGCAACAGAGGCCGAAATGGGGTGTTGAAATTTTAATGAATTAAAAGTGTGATTACAAGATGGGGTATCAAAATATGAAAACACTTCATTTGCACACAAAACGTTAATTGCATGCGACGGCTTCATTTGTACTTAACTGGATTTAAGTGATTTTTTTTTGCATCTCCAGATTCCTGGTACACTCAGACTTCAGTAAATCCATTGCATTAACCCGTGCACAACTTATTTGGGACAAGTCTGGAATACGTGAGAGCACAGAGCGGATTGTGAGTCACAAATCCAATCATGTGGTTGAAGTGGGAAGCGCTAATTCTCTTTGACGCGTTGAAAAACCTAGGCAGTTGCAACTCAGTGAATTTAATTCCTTATATGAAAGTGACTAGGAGTTGAGTTCCGTTTTCAAAAGGTTTCTTTTTTAAATGGTTTATTATGAGAATTTATAGATGTAAAGTATGCATGCCAGGATTTTTTTTACAATACTATCTATAGGGTTTTCTGAATCCAAGTTCCTTTTTTATTAAAAGAGTAGCAGACTTTGAAACGGCCAAGTGCGTGTCGGATCACGCACAATGAGGGGTTTCGTATTTCATTCCAAAAAACAAACTTAACATTGTTGTTGAAAAAAATTTTGTCCCATAAATCGATATACGCCAAGGCTAGTTTTCCAACTGCAAATGTAAGTTTGTAATCACACAAAATATTTATTTTATGTTTTGTGACTACAAACTACAAATTAACGATTTTCGGAAATTTTCCTTTATTTGTGCTGTGAGACCTTACTTCTTGCTAAATTTCATTATTGTAGGTGAACGGGAATAAATAGGGTTTTTGATTTGTTTGCGAAATATATCGCATAAATGGCCGAATTACTTTATTGAGTTGACTTAGATTCTTGATTTCTTATAGCTCCTACACACTATGCCGGCGGCATGGCCGCCGGCACTGCCGACGTTATGCTGCCTCTACCCGGAGCGGGTGACGTACGGACCAATCCGCGTCACTGTGAAACAATGTGCCTCACCAGTGTCTCCGTTCCAGGAGCCCTTATGGGCGGCCCGTACGGGTCTCCCGGACAGCTGTGAAACCAGCCTAAGGGTTCCGTTTTTTCCTTTTGAGGTACGGAACCCTAAAAAATTAAAAATGATATTACTTACTTCACATAGTCAATTCGAATAATAATGGTAATTATCAGGTAGATTTTGGATACCCAAGCATGATTATATTGTTTATTATTTGTCCTAATGACAGTGATGAAAATGTGTAGGGTTACTAACTTTGTGAAAATTATTGCTTGAAGTTATTTAAACGTATTACCTGAAATACCTGTTGTATTTTGAAAAAGGCTTCGATATTACTCAGATACTTAGAAGTAATTTTCCTTTGTGGCGACTGTAGCAGGTTAAATAGTGGAGGCTTATTTGTCCACTATTTCACCTGCTATAATCACCTACGGTGCTCGCTTGAAGGATCTCCCATTTTATAGCAACGCATCACAAAATAACAACCTATGTCGCATTCACCTTGAACGCCTAACATAAAACATCCTACGAATTCCGTAATGAAAAACGACCATAAACATAAAAATATGCAAAACAGATTATTTAACAGCCATCTTTTCCCATAATCGTGGGCAAAATTACCAGTTTAACGTCCAGGGGTCGCGAGCAGGTCGCGAGTTTCGTGAAGATTCTTGTTTATCAGATGATCGCGTGCGACCCTCCTTTGGCCAGCCCTGCTTGGCCTACATTCGTCAGTTCGCTACTATATTGTTGCGAAACAGTGGGGCCTGGCGCCAATGAGTCGAATATTATTTTTTTGCGTTTTTTGTGTCATCCGTGTTTTTTGTGCCCTGGCTTCTGTTATAAAGATGGCCAGTTGTCTCTAATTCACGATATAAGCATTCTGTTTGCCCTGAAGTGGCAGGTAAAGTGTTCAGTAAGTAGGAACCTACACCCAAACTGACCCTCTATTCGTTATTTACGATTAAGTCAAGGTAATTGGAGAGAGCCTATTAAACATTCTTCTTCATACGGAACTACTTTTTGACCGACTTCAAATAAAAGGAGGAGATTCTCAATTCAAATTCAAATTCAAAATATTATATTTCACATAAACCTACAAGGGCACTTATGAAACCTCAGAAGCTAGGTGCACGGTTCCAATTGGTCGTTTCCTATGGAGAAGAGCCAGCAAGAAACTCCACGGTTACTCTTTTAAAGTAAATGGTTTTACAGTGTTAAAAGTAGGCCTATCAACAAGTACCAGGTACGCACGGCTACACATCAAGCTATACATTTCCAGTATAAGCTGACCTCACATTTGTACGGAAATCCTATACAATGCGAGATCAGCATAAACTGGAAATGTATAGCTTGATGTGTAGCCGTGTGTACTTAGCAAAAAATTAAATGGTCCACAGATCTACAGCCTACAACGTTATCACATTCACAAAATTTTAAAGAAAAGAAACTATACAATGTGGATGTTTATAATTTTTAATGTATATTTGGGCATAACTTCGTCTTAATTATATAAACGGATTTGCAAAATTCTTTTTTTGTTTGAAAGAGTATGCTCTCGAGGTGGTCCCATATACTTGGGTACTTTTTGAGTTAGCTTCAATAATTAGTATTTTTCCCACTTCGTTTATAATGGATGATGCTATAATATCTTCCTGTCACTGTTATTGACATAGCATGTCGTTGTATTCAAATTAGTGTGGGGTAGGTACTTACCATAACTAATAAGTGAATTTTTTTTTTACAAAAAATAAACAACCGATGGCAAAAAACGATAATTCAAAACCAAAAACACCGACTTCCGAAATAAAGTAATTTTTCACTTTCTACTATTTTTTTTTGGAAATCTTTTGTTTTGTTTTTGTAAGGGGCAACTAGAATCGTTCAAAAGAGCCTTATACTCGTATGTGCCTAATTGAAATAAATTATTTGACTTTGATTAAGAAATAATTGTTCCACTACTGCAAGGAAAAAAAAACATGTCATTTGCATCAGTTGGTACTTTAGGGGTATGAGGAACAGGGTGTAAAGTTCACTCATCCCCCATAGAAAAGGGCGGGCAACTGCCCAGAGGTTGAAGTCGGGAGATTGTATATATGTCCATCGCGCGGTAAAGTCTAATTGCGCGATGCAGGATTTGTGTGACGTCAGGATGTTGTGTGACGTCAGGTCTTTGATGCGTAGTTCGCATGTGGCGATTGTAGATGCCGCCACAGTACCATAAAAAGTAAACACGAGTGGTAACGTCATTTATGTACATAACTAATATACTGTACATATATAAAAAATTATGGCGATAAAATTAATCTAATTGTGATTGTTATTACTTATCGCAAATTAATCGCGCCTTAAGATTCTTATTATCCTAAACAGTAGCTGTATAAGGAAATCTAAGAAATAAAGACTGAGAATTATTATCATTATCTTTTATTATATTACAGTAGTTAATAAATAATTTTTCCTTGAGACAAGTAAGGAAGGAGGAAGGGGGGGTTTTTTAATATTGAGGGGCAATTCCCATATTTTTCAAAACGTTCTTATTCTAATGTCAATCTGTCAAAAAACCTCTAATTTCCCCAAATTTATGACAAGTTTTAGTTTTAGTTTTTTGAGTTTTTGACGAATAATTTTTCTGTATGTTTATACTTTATTCGATCTTTCGTTCATTCTCTCTTTTATTTATTGTCGCTGAGATGAGATTACGACTTGAATTTGATTGTTTTTTAAGTACGAGTATTGGCCTTCTTGTTTTGTATGATAGTATTAACTTATTACCGTTAAAACATACCTATAACCTAACAAACTTTTATAAAATTGATCTGTAAGTAACTATTCCTGGGTATGTATGTTTGAAAGCATTCAATCTTGCAACCATGTCTTGATCCCACCATAGCCCTTCTATCACCGGACTACCAGGCGTACTGCAGGGTACCATCCGCAATGGTTGATATCCCGTACTCAGCGCTTCTCCGCCACATTACAGAATAGATCAGCTGCCGGTCTATTCTGTAAAAATCTCACCGTCACAACTTAGGTGAAGTGAGCTGTCAATAGTGTCAGTCCCTAGTATCCACCAAAGTGGTACCTAAGTGTTACCTATATTTTGTTTTTACGAGTACGACGAGTAAGTGTTTCTTGAAAATATGTAGTTAGATCTGTTTAGTAATTTTAAAAGTTATTTTCTATTCGCTAATTGTATGAGACGAGAGAGAGATTTACATAATGCGCTTCATTTGTCAGATTAATGGTGCATTGAGTACATTGCTAATTCAACCATTTTGACCCAACTCTTATACGATGATGACTCACCGATTCCACCCAGTTTCTTCCATGGACACAAACAAAGGAATGTAGGGTTTATTGAACAAAATAAACAAACAAAGAATTGCATGCACGCGAAAACAGGGTGTGTCTCCAACGACGTAAACGACCATTGCATTACTAATACCCCACTTAGTCAATTAAACAAGCAAGGTACCAGGAGCGCAGAATTTACAAGCAGCTCTAACAAAATATAGGAGTGATGTGCAAGCAATCGATACTGTATTGTCATGCAATGTTCCATGGACACGGTCACGGCCGTGTACTATGACTACATAAATTACTAGGAGCCATGAAAGTAAGTTCTCAATGTCTTATTAAAAATTCAGTGGGCTATTTCGAGCTCTACGTCTACATGGACGAGTGACATTCAGCCAGTAATATTTTATTGAGGTTTCTTATTTTTAATGGACAGAGCTTTACTCGGAACGAAACTACTATTTATGGTCCTGAGAAAGATTACGATTTATTGCTGTGTAACGAAAATAGACAGGATTATCAAAATGACAAACATTTTATTAAACTTTCAGTCTGCCTGTAATTCTTCATCGTCAAAAGGATAAACTAGATTCCAAATTTCAAAGAAAAACAGGTCGAAAACAGATTGATTACGCTCCTAGCTAACTTCAAATGAATCAAATGAAATCTCAAATGAGACCGGCGGCGGTCGTTAATTTGTCATAGTGCTATCGACGATACTCCGTGTTACGTTCCGCATACCAAGTACTGCGACTGAGTTTGTTCAAATAATCTTATCAAACTAACAGTAGGGCGACGTATTTCATTTAAATGTTGGGATATCCTCCTTTGGGTTTGCACTGAGAAGCAAAGCACTAATTTGTCTGATTTTTAAATGAAATAAATCACTGCAGTATCATTTCAGTGATTTAATTTTTGGATATAAGTTTTAACGATTTTCAAAGCTCACAGTAAGCCTCTTATCTTTCTTTTCCACCATTTCCACTCTAAACTTATTTCGTTGCTCATCTATAGTTAGGTAAAGCCCATAGCTAATATAAACACATCACCTGTCGAACCCACAGCGCACCGTAATGACGAAGCGAAATATATTCCGTACATAATTTACCTCGATAAAGAAATGCCGACTCCATTCATTTCTACGTTCTATGTGGTGGGTTTTGTGGTGCCATGGGGTGGTAGTGGAGTCCCACCACCAGGCTCGTACCGACGTGCCAGGTCGCCGCGAAAACCACGTAAAAAATCCGTAGTAAAAAGTTGAATACGAAATTTTCAATATTTGTGAATGTAAATTATAAATAGTGATTGAAATAAAAATTACAATAAAGGTTAAAATTATAAAAATATTTACGTGTAATGTGATAAAAAATTGGGTGCGAAAATAATAGAATAAATTTCATTGACGCGGCATAAACGAATTTGACATCAACCAAATATTTGGTAGCTTAGTAATCATGAAATGGTGAACCACAGGTTTTTTCTGCTATATTTCAAATAATGCTACAATTAAGCTCCTACACCATTATGTAACAACACGAACGTGCAAGCTTGTTAGGAAAAAGTTAGAAAGATTTGAACGGTTGGACTGATTGTTTCAAAACATTAAATATTTAACTGATTTTCTAAAACTTATTGATTATAATGATGTACACTTTTTTAAATTGAATGAACCTCTAAAAACTTTTAGGGCTTCCAATGATGCAGACAATTTTAAATAAATGAGCATTTTTTTAAATTTCAGACCTTTTTTCACAGTTGGTCACAGTTATTTGACTATTTAGTATTATTAGAAATTATTAAAGGTTCACAAAAAGAGGCGCAATCATTATATTTGAGTATTCAATAATATTTTTAGGAAATCAAAATGGGAATTATTTGAGGTTCGATTAAATCCTTTGAAAACTTGGAAGAGGCCTATTATTTTGTCCAAAGTGATCTTTCTTGATTACATTACGATATTGCCAAAAATTTAACTTGGCTGTGGAGGTCAGATAGGCAGTCACTCATGTAAGATACTGGTATCTGAATACTAGTCTTTTTCGGCTTCCAGTCTAACTGGATGTAGTAGATGATGATGATTGCCAAAAGTTTACATACTTGAGAATTCGCAAGCAATTATATTTAAATGTTTTTGCTTGAAACCAAGCCTGTAATTATGAGGGTCATAATATTTTTCAAGTTCACATTCAAACACCTAAATAGTTGATAGGCGTGTAGATAAATAATAAAAACATTGAACGAACTATTTGTTGTTTCACTGATGTCGAGGTTAACATTGAGAATATTGGAGACATGTATTATTCAGTAAATAATTTCAATTTCTCGGTAGCAACTATTATTTGGTAAGGACTAACCACAACTCAACAATGTTTACTCGTACAAATTCAACAGGCCTCGTTCAAATAACGTAACGTTGCTTATTTTGTACCATAGATATCTTAATGTTGTTTTTTTATGAATACGCAACAAATTATGGGTACCTCATGATCCTCTTCTGCCCTTGCACACATTGTATCTGCAGGATAGCGGATAAAGTCTTCTTGGATAATTCAATTTTTATCATTGTAAATATTTACCTACATAATTACATGCCTTATCACCCTTCAATATTCGAACTGCTGGGACACTAGCCTCCTCTCTTCGAGATCCCGGAGTAGGCTGTAATCTACAACGCGGGACCAGTGCGGGTTGGTAGATGTCACATCTCTTCGATTTTTTGATTCTAGAACATGCCGGTTTCCTCACGATGTTCTCCTTCACCGTTTTGAGAGCATTGGTCATGAAATTATTTTACACAAAGTAAAGCGCCTTCCTGAATTCGGACTCACGACCTCGTAAGTCGGGGCTGTTAAGACTGGGCCACCAAAAGCTCATATGCTTTGGTTCATGATTGAATGAATTTTACAAGGTTGACAATAGAAGCTTTTCCAACATGCACTTGGCTCACGTGGTGGATTATGGCTCCCCTAAGAGAGAAAGTGTCCTACAACGGGAACATTATAGGCTGATTATACAGGGTGGACATCGACGCGAAAACTGATACCGTGGATTCAGTACATGATCCTGAACTCCTGCCTTGAAATTTTTCGTCGGTTATTTAAGAAAAAAAACTGCTGTTCCATACATTTTGACCGCGTAGGTATTGCACTTTCCTATAAATATTTCAACGCAGGGGGGTTTTAGAATCATGTACCCAATCCATGGTATCAGTTTTCACGTCGATGTTCCTGCCACCCTGTATGCTTATTACGCGATTTTTCTCTGCCTCACAATCGATCAAAATTATAGGCATTTTGTAAAGACAATATTAATAGTCTAGCTATCGAATCCTAAAGCTAAATATATTATTGAACCAGTAACTCATTGTTAAAACAACATCTACAGCAAACAACTTTGTTGGAGGCTCTATTTCGTCATGATTTATGACGAGCTTTCGCACCGCTGCCGCTGTAATGAAATTGTAAAGAGGGACCCAGCAATTCTATGGATAAACTTGAAGCCTTGGACTCGGCAGATAAACTTAGTTAACTTCTCAAATATTCTTTGAAAGCTGCTATCGTTTAATTTTGTTCCTTGAATGTTAAACTTTAGTCATGTCTTTGAGATAGCGTTCTGATGTTTCGTTCTTGAAAGTCTCCTTTTGTGCTACATAAAGATTAGTTAATATTTTACTTGTTTCAAAAGTCAAGAACGAACATAATTAGGTACTTTCCATATTAGATTTGTTTTAACAAAAAAAAATACATTGGAATGTAGGGACATAGTCCAGCGAAGGTCTCTGAAATTAACAATTAGTTCACGTGAAAAAATCACGCAATAACTTGTAAATGTATTAAATAGTGCTAACAATATTGTTTACCTGTGTAGTGTGTGATGGTGATGTGAATACCTTTGTTCCGTACCTGTTTGAAATACTCATATATACCTTGAAACATGTATGACGGAGGAGGTACGCCTTTGATGACCCCTGATGGCTACAGCAGTATTAGTCAAGGTAAGTCTTGGACCATAAAATTTATTCATGGTCTAATGAAGGACATACTCTGCTAGGTAATTATACTGGTGACTGACCTCGAGCTTTCTTGGGTTGTAACAAAGGGGTTCGAAGTATTAATTATGCAACCACGACGTTTTAATTTTTCAAAAAATTACTTTCGTTTTAAGACTTTTCTGTTGCTTAAGTTCTTCGCCCATCTAGATTAGTAGAAATACCTAACTTTTTCTCAGTTCCGAGTCGAGTCCTAATGAATAGCTAAGCGCTGGAAGCTGTTTTACAGCGCTTAGCTATTCATTAGGAACTTAAAATGAAAAAAGCTGTGATGGATGGTTAAGTCTGGGCCGAATACCGACATCGAGTAATGAGATTATTTAAATCTGTGATATTTTTTTATGTATTACTCAGAGCTTGTTTGATACCGCTGTGTTTGCTACACTATCGCTAGCAAATTATATGACCTAATCATATAAATAACATTTATTAATAATAATAATAAACGGAAATCCCTTAATGATTGTATATTTGAAGAATATTAATTTGTGAGAGTTTACCTTCTTTCAACGCTGAAATCGAACAGAACATATTTTTGTTACTTTAAGGTGTCTTAAAGTTTGGGTGGCCGTCAGCTCCTTCTGCGAAGCAGTAATGCTCGCGAAGGAGGAGGTAGAACGCGTGAAGGAGAGGCAAATTTCGCGCCCTCACGCCCCTAGCCGCCGCAGGAGACGCCCTCGGCGTCGGGAATCGCAGGCCGATTCCCGGCCACCGTAGGCGTGCGTTTGCGGACGGTGAGCAATGGGTAGCTCGCCGTCCGATAAGGACCAGGCCCGGGTTGACGGCGCGTGCATAACTGACGGGGTCCCCTAGAACCGATGCCAGCCGGGGTTGCGGGAAAGTCCAAAAGGTATACCGTGGCCCCTGGCAACGAAAAGGCAACTGAAGGAACACGGGTGGGTTTTAGTCAGTAAGAGTCTGACACGCCCTCCCACTCTGGCCAGAGCAGGACAAGATATTTGATAATTTTAAAAACAAAAAAAAAGGTGTCTTCAAATCAAATCAAATCAAAATATTTTATTTCACATAAACCTACATGGGCACTTATGAAACGTCAGAAGCTAGGTGCACGGTTCCAATTGGTCGTTTCCTATGGAGAAGAGCCGGCAAGAAACTCCACGGTTACTCTTTTAAAAATAATTGTTTTTTACAATATTTTTAAATAACAGTAGGTATTAGTAGGTATGGGAGGACAGTGTAGGTCTTTCAACAAGTACCAGGTACTTAACAAGATAGAAGATGGTCAATAAATCTACAGTCCACTAAACCTACAGTGTTCTCACATTCACAAAATAGAAAAAAATAATCTAAGTATATAAAATATGAATAAATTAATAAAAATAAAAACCTATTTTAAACGAAATGACATGATTGGTAGTACAACTGTAACAAATCTAAATAATTATCATGTACACAAAAGCTGTTGTTTGTCAGTTTAACTGTTGAGGGTTAGCAATTAATTTTAGCATCTACCTCTACAATATACCAAGTCGTATCTGACCAAATATTTGCGAAGCATCATAGTTTTATCGTCTTACTTAGATGCATTTTTGAATCAAACAAATAAACTTTCGATAACTTAGTTTAAGATGCAATTGAGCCGTGCAATGCAGACTTTACAACCCGGCTGACCCAATAAGGGAACATAAATATGTGATATAATCCCGGGCATTGCGAGCGAAGTTCCAGAACCAAGTTCTTAGGTACTTGTGCAAGTTCTGTAACTTGGCCGTTCGCTCTGATACGCGAACGATAAAGGGGGTAGCAAAGTTTGCTTCGCTACGATACGTGGTTTCGACCTGTTTGGTGTACCTATAATTGCTGTGAACTGCAGTTGGAGTTTTAAGCTTTTAAGACTTGTTTTAAGTAAGATATTGAAGTGTAATTTAGTATTGCTTGATTCTATTCATGTTTAAGCGGTAATAGTCAAGGCTGTCGATCAAACCCTACTTGTTGCACTATTTATGTGATTTGAATTATATTGTATTACCTGTTTGAGCCATGAGTCTATAATTAGCTAAGTTCAGGGGTTATCAGGACTACAAGTTAGCTGCAACACATTTAGCTTTGTTCAACCTAATTAACATAAATAAGAGACAAAATGATAAATTATATTTATTTCTATAAAGTGGTCCCAAAAATCATTTTTCGCGTCAAAAATAAATTATCTTTTTAAACAAGATGGAGTCCGACCTCATTTTAGTTTTTAAACATTTCCGAAAGAAAAACCGAAACAAACTCGGAGGTCTTTTAAAGTCCAGACATAATCTTGGTCAGGTCATAGGAGGACCATACAGATTAATAACTGAGATGGTCTTTTGAGGAAAGAACCGCGCAGATTTGATTAGACCTGACCAATCAGTGCACACGTGTAGCTCAACTCAGAACTTACGGAGCTCAACGACTCGATGAACTATTGTTTATTTAGTCGTTGAGCTCCTCATCGTCAAGCGTCATCTTCATATTCCAAAGGAAAAACATAGGGTAAGGGTAAATATGGATTGCCAAAGGAAGAGTGTGTGAACGCTTCATGAAGACGACTGCTTACAAAATAAATTAGCAACATAAGAACGGGCTTCCTAAACGAACAACAAATTATTTTTCTAATTCATTATTTTTCCTCAATAAAGCCGCTCAATACCATTATTAGAGCAATTACTTCCTTTGAACTAAAAAAGAGAAAAATAAAGAAAATTGTAAGAAAAATGTTTCTTCATTAAGCGTTGGGACGATCCTTATTCGCTAACTGCTACAGTACCTAAATTAATAAAATTATTCAGAAAAATGGCTCCGCCATCCTTCTGTACGGGTAAGATTAATGTCACAAGAAAATTGCTTAGTTTTCATTTTGATATCCAGTGCTTATATTGCTATGATATCTCGCTTTGCCTGTGAATAGTATTTATCTTTACTGATGGTAAATACATAAGAAATAATTCAAATAATTGGCACATTACGTAATATGCTTTCATGTTTCTAGGAGCTACGTCTTCAGTCCATTTTCAGTCTAACTGTCATCACCATTTGGCTAGCTTTTTCTCAACTATGTTGGGGTCGGCATCCAGTCTAACCTGATTCAGCTGTAATTCGCATGGAGCGACTGCTTATCTGACCTTCACAACCCGGTTACCTACTGGCAAACACGATTCTCCTTGGTTGTTAATTGTACAATGTACAAATAGATCTTCAATAATGTTTTTACACACTCTGACAATATCCTATACTATTAAACGAGCAATATTTGTTTAAATATATATAGCATGGTATTAGTAAGAACCTACTATCATGGCAGCATGGAATTAGTATGTACTATACATGGAATTAGTATGAACTATCCTATACTATTAAATGAGCATTCTCTTTTTCACCAGAGCAGAGCTCGGTCGCCTAGGTACTATAGGATGAATCATGTTATAATATTGGGATGTAGGAAAAAGTCACAAACTTTTTGTTCAAAACCTAAAGCTATATAATATCCATAATATCATTCGCGTGGGTCTAATATTTCTCGCGTAGACATGTTAGATAATTTATTATATTATTAAGGCTGTTCATGATTGATTTATTGTATATTCTTGGACGTCGCCTAGCGGTATCCGATATATGGATAAAAGGGTTGACCAAATGTATTTTTTATTGCGGTCTGATGACCTTTATATGTGGATTTGTCTATACCTTTTAGGGATTAAACTATCGTAACATTTATGTAGTATAAACTGTAAGTAATCCAGATAATAATTATGCTTCACTATTTACGATACCGTTATCATAATCTTAATGTTCTAACCTAATATTTTAACAAAGAAAACATCCCCGACGATGAATTCACTGATGATAGTCACTGGTGGTTCCAGTAGGTACTGCTATAGATCAAGGAAAACTGTTAATACTTTCCTGTTTATTTAGGAATCGGTGTCAGCTTCTGAGAAACTAATATTATGATGATAAGAAAAAGTGCTAATCATGCAAATACAAAAATAATCAATCGTGCTCTAAAAAAGGCGAAGAAAACGTCATCGTGAAAAACCGGCGAGTCCTAGAATCCGAAAACTATTGCGTTAACCAATCAGCACTGGGTCGGGACTATCTCTTATAAAGAGGAGGGCGGAGTCCCAGCAGTGACTGTAAGAAACATTATTGGCTGATTGATCTGCTTCTTCGTGTGTCGATGACAATCTAAATTGTGTCAACACATAACTTAGTGGCGAGTCGGACATTGCCCCATAAGTTCCTCCAAAGCGAACGCAAAATCGTTTGCGTACAATCCATTCTAATAATATAAATTAGTTAGAAAGTAAGTAGACCTGTCTGTCTTTCATGTATAAACCACTGATCGTTAATAGATTAACCGGATAGGTAGCCTGGAACCTGGAGAAGAACATGCTATTTTTCATCTTAGATATTTCTATAAAAACAATTAAATACAAAATACGCTCAGACGACAACGACAGCAACAGCTGGTCTTCTTTAAATCTTCACCTGAGCAGTTTCTGATTATTATGATAGTCCGTGTTCTTCAAGTTAATATCGCTTCTAGTTTAGTAGAAACTCATTGGTACATGGCTCGTCCTGTCACTTTAAAACTATGGCCTTAACGAGAGCAAAGTAATTGCAGTTGTGAACCAGTAGCGTACCGTAGCTCGGTCCCGATGGTTGAAGAGCTCCTCAACTTAATGGTACCGTTTCAAACACCACTGTTTCCTATTTGTTTTCGATTGTCCTTGTTAAGAATTTGTTTGAGAAGGAACTTCAGTAGTAGTAACTTCAAGTTTGTTTATCGAAAAGAGTAGGAAGAAGTACACCCAGATTAAACCAGTTATGTTGTCCTATGAAATAACGGGGGCAGGTCTATTGCCATAAAAGAGTCACAAATCCAAACTTCGGGCTGCTAGTGAAAAATTCCTGATATAAAACCTAATGATGCTTTGTTGACCTTGGGATCGAACCAATTCTGTGGCAATACTCAAAAACCAAGTAAGTAAAATCTAGTGACTAATTTATTCAACCTGATAGGGTGGGTACAAAAAGGTTGTGGTGGTTGCTCAGAGACAGTTAGTACTAGAAAGCTGTAATTTGGCATGCGTATACTTATTAATCACGCCAAGAAAGTGAATAATAGAGAGAAGATAAGGGAGTAAAAAAGAGAGACTAAAGGAGAGAAAGAAAGATAGGGAGAGTGAAAGAGAAAGAGATGGAGAGCGAAAAAGGGAGAGGGAGAGAGATAAAGAGAGAGAGAAGGAGATGGAGAGCGATAGAGGGAGAGGGAGAGAGAAAAAGAGAGAGAAAGATGGAGAGTAAGAGGGAGAAAGAGAGAGAGATAGAAAGAGAGAGAGAATAAGGCAGATAAAGAGAGAGAGGAATAGAGAGAATGAGAGAGAGAAAGAGAGAGTATGGGTGAGAAAAAGAGATAGTGGTAGGGAAAGAGAGAGAGATAGAGAGAGTGATATACTCCAACAAGAAAAATATATTTTTTCAGGGTACCTCCCCTACACGTAAAGTGGGATGTTTTTTTTTCTTGGCTATCGGTGTGGGGTATTTTTGGAAAGGTCGTTCAAAAATATTGTGGGTATGTGAAAATCAGTTTTCAATTCAGGAATCGGTTTGCGAAATATTAAGCTTTAAAGTGCAAATTTTTATTAGGGTCAAGTATCCCCTTCCCCTGCCAGCTAAATGGTTGTACTAGGATTTGTGAAAAAAATCACAGCAGTAGTATATATAACGAAGTTAAAAGGAAAACTAACACAGCTAACTTGCTTTACAGGTTATTGCATAAAACCTTACAGTACCAACCCTCTGACACCATCAATATTTTGCTTAACATCCTTATTTCCCAATATTTCATCGTCCTTTTGTTTTAAACAACTCATAAGATGGCTTCGGAAAAAACACCGTACGAAGGTCGATTTATGAACATCTCCAACAGTAATCCATCCTTGGCCATATAATTGTAGAGAAAACAAATTAACTGACTTTTATTACGGGCATGTGTTCACTAATTGATGTTTTATCGATGTAAAGTAACCGTGGCAATGTGTCAGGGTCTTTATTACGTCGATCCAAGGCTGGTGAGAATATTGAAGGTCGATAAAGTCAATATTGTATCTTGAAATAGTACCTTAGTACCTGCATATGATTGGCACTAGGTACCTAATTTCAAGGAGTAATACCTTAATGCTGTCTATTGTATTGTGTACTCTGAAGAGTCACACGGCCGTGCAGATTTACATTAAACTGAATTTAAATAAGTAAATACCTAGTTAATAACAATCTTTCTGCCCTTGTCATATGTAACTTGGGACGGCGAAACACGTTTTTTTCTTTCATTGTTAGTTGTCAGTCTATCATTTCTTCATTTTTCTTTCATATCATCCCCCACATAATCCATACATCTATTCTTTGGTCTTCCTGTCCTCCATCCATTAACATTAATATACATCATTCTTTTATTTATATGTATATGCGTTTCATCGCCACTTTCAAACTTTCTGTAATATACTCAATTCTTACTTTATCTTGTCTTGGCGCTCCACCAAATATCCATCTCAACATTCTCATCTCCGCTGCATACAATCTTTGCTCATCTGTCTTCTTCCCGGCTTAGCATTCCGATCCATATCTAACTATGTTTGTTCTTATTTTTTTCTCAAATTCACTTATACGTAATCGTGTATCAAACTGTCTATTAATCTTTGAAATGAACCTGTTGCGAAGTACTGAGGTTTGTTCCGAATTTCATAGTAAGTAGATGAGATGCTAGATGAAAGTTTTTGCTACACGTATTAATATAATAATAATAATTTATGGTTTGCACCCGATGAGATTTTCCATTTGCAAAATTGCCGAATTTCGATACACACTTTAATCCCCTATTAATTAAATTTATTGAAACTATTTCAACAAAACTTTCCTTTCGCTATAGTATAAAGAACTCTAGTGCAAAATTTGATGCTTCAATGTCAATGAATGAAAATGCTGCAGTTTTTTTCATATACTTGTGTTAATCTAGTACATGATCTATTTGCATGTATATTCTGTATGTAGTCAACACAGAGGTGAAACACCCTACCCTTTTAACGCCAGCTGACATAAATAACCCTAAGGTGGAGGGTATCAAGGGCGCTACGATAATAATAGGTAGGTACCACAAATCAATTTCACACGAACATGACATTGTCAATTCTGTTATCACGACTGCCATCGCGTTGAGGGTTAATTATTGAGCATCATTAGTCGTCTACACTGTATATCATTTAAACCAGGTATTCTTAAATTTTAGACTTAAATTTTCATCGTTAGTCCTCCATTGAGACTTCGTTTCCTCGAAAATGTCTCGATTTCGATCTATCTAGAATTTTCTTGCAACTCGATACCTCAAAGTTCGTCATAATTGTGACATATTTAAGATAGGTAATTAATGTTTATCTCATTCGGAGTTTTAGCAAGTCATCAATAGATAATTAGCTTGTTCATTCTAGCAATTTATGAGTCGCTAAAATTGTATGTAAGTGACTGTTATTTGGAAAAACGTGTTAAACATTAGTGTAACAGGTTTTTCCCAATAACTCTTATCAACGATATTTTGTTTTCAGTCATTAATCCCAGATTTAAAAAGATAAGACGCTTATTGTATAAATACATTACTTTACTTATCTTGTATGGATTGGGTTCGTGATTAAATGACAGCCCCACGGATCGATCGAAAGTTAAGCTATGCTCGCCGCGGTCAATTCATGGATGGGTACACATCCATTACATAGATGTATATCGAAACCCCTTCGTGCCGCAGAAATCACGCTAAGCCGTTGGTCCCGGCTGTCATTCGTAGATCTTTGACAGTCGTTGTTGGTAGTCAGAAGGATAGAGGTCTGACAACCAGTCTTACAAAGGGGTATCGTGTTACACAGTAACTGGGAGATTGAAATTATGGACTTTTCCCTGTACACTTCTTGCTCGTATTTGACATGCATTAAATAAATATTTTGTTTATAACATGTTTCACAATATTTTGAAATGTGCTACATTTCAAAAATATTATTAATCCAATCTGAAGATAAATAAGCGTCTCAATCCCATAATTCGATAAGTTTAATTCTTCATTTTTTTCTTGATAATTTCTCTGCTGCTGAGGGCCGGTGTGAAAATAAAGCGCTCCAAACACAAATATCGCCCAGCAGATATGTTGAAGATTATCAATGAAACAAATCATTAGGCTAACGGCCCTTGATCTACAGGTGTTTTTGAGGGGTACACTACATAAATACGAAAAACTTTATTCCGTCAGTCACAAATACGAATTTCAAAATTCCGAATGGTTCAAAATTCCGACTATAACAACTCCGACTTATCATTACTCGTATTTTTTATAATTCCTATATTTCAATATTCCTAACGTTTATAATTACTATTCTCAAAATACCGAGTTTCAATAGATCGAATAACAAAAAGTCCGATTTAATGATAATTCGAAACATCAAAAATACGAATTCCGATTATTAAAATACCGATTAATACAATTCCGAAATTAAAAATTGCAAGCAAGCATGCAACATGCAAGCGGGCATGCAGGATCTCCCTTGTTTCATCGAAAATAAATTGCCAAATTATCACTTCCCAAACAATTTTCCGCATAATTTCATTTGCCAAATTATTACTTAGCAAAAAATCTCTTCACTAATAATTGTAACGCAAACCTAATGTTTTGCAAGTGAACGTTTAAACAATAACTTGTTTACCAACTAGTACTTTTACCAATTTTTATTTAGTCATATATTTCAGTTGGAATAACTCATTTTACGCAAAATAAAGACGTTTTATTACAAGGGTGTTTTTTCCACTTGGGAAAAATTCTAAACAGGTAATAATAATATTAATATTAACTATTCTGGTAGTATTTCTTTTTTTAGTTAGTAGCATTTTTTAAACAATTAATCTCGTCTAACTAGTTCACTTTCGGGTAGCCTGTTTTTTTCCATATTTTTTTTCTATATAATTATTTTTTCTATAAATTGTTTCTGGTAGGAGGAGGTCACAGTTTTAACCTAACCTAACGTAACAATTAAAAAAAAAAAAATAACCTACTCTAACTAGTTCCTTAACTAACTGACCAAACGTTTATTGTCTAAAGATTGTTTGCTGTTATAAATTATTTGATTAAAGACCAAATGGCTAAATGACAATAGCCTTGATAATATTCTGCCAAGTAAAAATTTGACCAAATGAAAATGTGCGTACTAAAATCATTCCAAACATTGCATTGGCATAAAAAAAGGTTGCTAAAATTTGTTTGGGTAGTGAAATTTTGGCAAAATCTTTTCGGTAAAACAGGATCAGGATCCCAAGCATGCAAGCAGGCATGCAGCATGCAAGCAGGCAAGCAGCAAGCAAGTAGGCATGCAACATGCAGCAAGCATTTTTTCTGTCACGGCTCCGGCGCTGCGGGGTTTGGGCGGCCCCACCCCTCCGCGTCTACGCGGGCTAAATTACACTCTAGGGTAGGGCAGACAAGACTACGTGAAGTCGGTTTTGCAGCGATTCGTTTCTGTCACTAAATTTTGTAGCACAACATCTTGACTTTTAGTTTATTCGAAGTATTGAAAATCGGAATGTCGTTTTTCGGACCGAGAACCCTTCGAGCATTTGATTCTTCGAACTTATGAAAATCGGAAAACTAACAAATCGCATTTACGACTTTCGGTAAAATAAATTTCGTGATTTTTAATAATAGACATTATAATTCTTAGGTATTTTGAAATTCGGACTTTTGAAAATCGGAACATTAAAATTCGGAATAAAATATTTCGGAGTATTTGGGTGTTCCCGTTTTTGAGATACTAAGAGAATTTTACATACTTTGTCGCTAAGTCAATTACCAAGATACCCAGGTCCAAAATTGGATCATGTTTCATACGAAAAACTAATTTTTAAGAACGTATAATCTGGTAAGAACAACACATTACGCTACTTGGCATATTTTTTATGCAAGTCAGACTTATTACAACGTTATCAATCATAGGTATAGGTACTCATATTGTGACAATATAAAATAAAAACTACACGATAACTGTAATACTTTGCCCAAGCATTCTTAATCGCTACTTATACGTACGCGATAATCGGTAACGCACGTCATGATTAATTTCAAGACCATCCATTGAAATTATTGGCTGTAGACGTCAATAGTTCAGGAAGTGAACTGTCAAAAATTCTTTCTTAGTACAGTTTCGCTACATAAGAAACTCTTGTGCAAAATTTCATCTTTCTAAACCAAGCGGCTAAAACTGTGCGTTATCTGTCAGTGATTAGACGAATTTAAGATTTTGTCGAGTACCTACCTACCTACTAGGCTTGTAAACAAGCAAACGTTGTAGTAAACTAGGCTCTACTATTAAAGATTTAAGTAATATGTCTGGCCAAGTAATAAAAGCGAAGCCTTCTTGTCTTTGATAACTCATCGCAGATCCTGAGCCCAAAAATTGCTGCCGAAGGGAATTGATTCATGATGAAGATCTTAAAACAATTCTAGGGTTGTGTGGCTACTCGATAGGAAAGACGTGAGACGGGTCTAAAATCTGTCGCAAAACAAAAGAATTTTTGACAAAAGTTATGGCATATAAACCTCAATCTATGTGAAAACAATCAATCAATCAATTCTCAATTAAAAATTATTAAAATAAAATATTATATATTAATAATTAATAAATAAATAATTAATTAAATAATAATTATAATTATTTTTATTATTATTATTTTTTTTAATATTTTTTTTTAAATTATATATTAATTATATTATTTTATTATTTCATTTAAATTATTTTCTCTCAATTTATGTGTGTGTAACTATGTGTCTATTATACCTTAAAACGTTATGCGTATCTAGAACATCAGACCATTAATTATGTTATAAATGTTAAGATAACAATGCACGCGATACCAAAATTGCCGAAAAGTAATTTGTCCCTAACTATCAATGCGAACACACAACTTAAACGGTACTATCAGCAGATTAGATTAAAAAAGAAACAAATCAAATTGTTATGTTTACGATCGAATATCGACTACAGACCCTGGCATTGTACATCGAAATAGAGGTCAGAACTTGTCCTTTTAATAGCCTTAAACTAGTATCACGAATAGAACGCCAGCATACAATCATGAACCGCGGTAAGTTCAACTAGAAAAATCGATCCAGGTTGTCGGCTGTTTCCGCCGGCGTTCGGGTGTCTCCGTCGCTGACATTGGCATTCGTCAACCAAGCCCACAACAGATGGAAAGTTGGACTGAAACAAGTTAAATAATTCATTACGTAAATACCACTTACGTATACCATACCAAAGCAGTGATTATGACTCGCTCTTAGTGACGGAAAGTCATGCGATAATCGCCCTTATTTGTTCTATTAAAGTTCTTATGGTTCATTGTGTGTGGTATAATGCTTAAATGGCTCATCTGGGAGTGGCCTAACGTCCTACAGTGAATTGAATACAATGATTGTTTACTTTTCTTTAGTAAATTGTTCAAAAGAAGGCAAATTTATATTATTAAGAGTTCTCGACTTGAACATTGCAAAAATAAACCTTTCTTAGTGTTTTAGCATACTGACTTTAACATACAGACGTTTTCTAAATTGCTATATTAGTAAAAAGGGTCGATTCCATGGCTCTAGGTATGTCCTGCCCAGCAGCGTTGAGACAGACCATACAATTATCCACCTAAATACTATTTTCTTATTGTTACAGGTATGTTACACCAGCGGCAACTTTAGTTCGGACCTACATTGCGTTAGTACTGAAATACACATTAAGCATCTGTATGGAATTTAGTATCAATTCTAGCAAGAGAATATGAATCTCTAATCATTTTATTTTATGATTAAGGAATACTTGAAACTTCAAAGATAAATACGATTGTCATGATTGATTGAAATAGTGCAGCTTCAATGTCAGACAGTCTTTATTTATAAATATTTATTTATTAATAAAAGAAAAAAAAAGATTAGAAATGTATTTATTAATAAAAGACCTTGGTCACTATTTACAACACCCGCAAGTGGAAATAATACCCAGGCTATTTGTAAATTATTTTTTAACAGATAATAGTCCTCCAGATCGAATTTCGGCCATGGCTACCAATATCAGCAAAGAATCTGTCTCTTCGGCGCGGGAGATAGTATAGTGCACAAGTGTGTGAGCAGACACAGGCAACTTCCAAACTCCTGTTAGAAGAAATTCTCAATGGAAAAACACAATAACACACAACCCAACTTTGCCCGACCTGGGAATCGAACCCAGGACCCCACGCTCAGCAGTCGCGCTTGCAACCACGAAACCAACGGGGCAGTTTTTATAAATACGTATATATATTTAAAACAGATAATACGTTACATTAATATTATGCCACAATATTATTAGTAAAAATATCAATAAACTAAGCCTGTCACTCCTGGAAATTTGCCTCCCTAAAGAAGATATGTATCAAGTTTGTAACCGTCAGTCTTTAGAATAACACGTCAGCCTATTGTCACTGCAGCTTGCTGATGCTGAAAGTCGGTGATTTCGGATCTTTTTCTAGTAATTTCGTTGAAAATCTGTACAAAGAGAATTCATAAATAACTATACTAACGGGTCCTTGAATGAAACCGCGTAGTTGCGAATTTCGTAGCGACGTGCTGGCACTACGAGCTTTGCTACGAATAAAGATTGCTACGAACACAAATGAAACAGCACAAAGAGGAAATACTTTGAGGAAATACCTACAACCGCATTGATGTCATCTCAATGGTGCAGATGAGACCATACCATCAATGCAGTTTCATTTGCACCATTAATGGTGCAAACGAGACTAATTAGTCTCCTCTGCACCATTGATGGTGCAGGTCAATGGTGCATACGATACAACGGGAAAATAAGCTGCTGCTGTCCGTGTGTTTTTGGTATTTCAACACATTTATGTAAAGAAAATCCGGCTTGAAAAAAAATACGGGAACGCAAATCAAAATTTCCTGGTAATAAAAAAAAAAAAATCCGCAAATCGTTTAGTATAAAATATTTGTAAACACTAAATGACTCTGATATCGCTAACTGAAAGTGGCATAAAGTAACCAGTTCCAAACAAGGCTAGTTATTGTCCGCAGTTCACACAGCAAGCAATCAGCCGGATGGCTGTGCCCAACTAACCACTAACTTCGAATACGATCCAGTCTAACTTATCTCTGTAATTCGCGTGATCAATACTGGCAGCTCGAAATAACGTGACATCAGTATTACTTATGTAGGTTCAAATCAAAATTTTTTATTGTGGGCATAGGTTATACAGACAGATGTTAGATTAATTACAGTTCCATTATGTCCTGCCTAATAGGCATACAATAATTATGTCAACATGCAGTACAAAACAATTATTAGGTATCACATAAAAAAAATATCTTACAGAATAACAATTAGGTGTATGGTGACAGATTGTACTGGTACTAATTATTAAGAAAATCTTGGATCGTGTAGTAAGCTTTGTCAATTAAAAAGTTACGCAATTTATATTTGAATAGTGGGAGATCCTTGGTGATTAAAATGTCCACAAGTATCCTATTGTAAATTTTAGATGCCATTCCAAAAAAACTTTTACCCAGAAGAGCAGTTTTATGTGGTATACTAGATATTTTGAGTATAAATCTTTTTGATTTTAGTTCACCGAATAGATTTTTATTTATATTAACAAATACTGTAACTTCATAGATACAGACTGATGGAAAGGTCAAAATTTTAAACTTTTTAAAATATGGTTCGCATGATTCAGGAACAAAGATACCAGCCATTGCGCGAACGCATCTTTTTTGCGCTTAGGTTAGGTTATGTTTGTCACTAAGGTTATAACTATTTCAGCAAAAATAGCAGATTTTTGCTAAAATAATCCAATCCATCCAATTCAAATGTCGTCGACATGGTTATTTAATAGCATAGACTGTTTTTATGCTACGATGCGTAAAAGGTGCGCATCCTTGGTGCATAGAGTACGTAGCAGCGCCAACAGCATCCTTAGCATGATCGCTAGTCGGCTGGACTGTAGTTTCATCAATCATTGCTGCGTCATTTGTCATGGAATGGCGCAGTAGTGATTGTTGAATTTACTTTATTTTATTGTGATTGATTTGCGTATTACTAACACTAGTCTATAAGAACATTGTTACTAACAAAATGGACACCATGGTCTGAAATAAAGTATTTATTATTATTATTATTATTAATAAAACGAAGTATCCAGGTAAAATCCCAAAGTATAATAAAGGAAAAAACAAGAAAATACAAATATTTTGAATGGATTATAAAAAAATGAATGCGTAATCGCGAGACTATTTAATTATTTTTTTATTAAAACGTTAGATGAATATTGACCTATTCGTATCTTTCTCGGAAAAGAACGTCATACGTGAATTAACTCGGTTCTTTTAGCACAACTCGGACGAACGTGTGATGGCCACCGCTCCTTAGAGCCCCCGTCTATATCCGCGCTTAATGCCGTAGGTAATTGAAATTCGACGCGATGAACCCACGACCTTACAAGGCAAAGGAACCTAAATTTGACTAGTAATTACGACGAAAAACAATTTAGCTAGTTGTAATACAAAATTAAAGAAAAAGTGATATATTGTGAAACCGCTTGTGAGTTGCCTGCACCAGAACGAGGCCACGCACTGCTGGCAGACGCTGGGAGTTGCCTGGCAAGGCGACGCGCCGCTGGTTGACGCTGGGAGACGCTTATTGTTGTTCCGCCTCGGCATAGTCCGCAGAACAACCCACTCCGCCGCTTATGTGCTGGAACGCGGTAGTCGGTTCCGCACGGACAGCAATTGGGCAGGGCCTGGCAATGCACAGAGCCCAGAGACGCAGCTGTAGCCTGAAAGTAGGGCCGAAATCAGCCTTTTCTATCTGAATCCGAAATAAACACCAATTTAGACCCGAAAGAAAGGCAAAATTATGTAGGGGGGCTGGCTGACAGACGGACAACTGGAATACTTACGTGTTGATACGGAGAATACCATACGGAGAATATGGGAAAATATCCCGGATAGGTTTCGGGAGGGCATTAACTAATACTGCGATGGCTGAGGTGACTCACGACTCACTTCAAACAAAACTCAATCTTTTTTATTTCTGCTACCGAATTCAAAAATCTGTCACTAGTGACAATATTTTATAAACAAAGCATGCGCGGTCTTTTTTCATGCGAAGAGGTTTAGTTAGCAGAGTATTGCTGCACTATGTATTACTTAAATTCTACTGCAAATTCAGTTTTTCACCATTAGTTGGTTTTATATGCGAAAGGCGCGCTCGTTATTATAACATTTATTCATTTTTATTTGGCAGCAAAATTAAAATTGAAAGCTAAATAATTTTTGAGAAACCCATAATAACGTAATTTTTTGTCATAGTAAAAAAATAAATGTATCAAGAAAACTATATTTTTTTTGTAAACTTTTATTTATTTATTAACAAATAAATAAACAAAAGTTTAATAAACGTCTTCTAATTCGAAAATAAAAAAACAAACGGAAAATATCGAAATACAAATAATTTAATCTACGTATATGCATGGAAATTATCTGTAAGTAACATCATAAAACTTAATATTCAATCTACCGCATCACTAAACCATAGCAATTTGAAACGGCCATTGTTATTTACGTCTTTTGTCGATTGGAAAACGACGAACTTGCGTAATAATTTTGTACTAACTACGTAACTAAAGCAACATACCCCGAAAATATAATTTATCTCAGTTTTAAAACCCCTAAGGAGCCATAAATAAGTAACTCGTTTCCCAGAGATGGCATTAAAACTACTTGGGTTTCAATTACGTTGTTATTATAACCTTGGGCTTTATTCAAAATGTCAAAATATGCATGTTAATTTTTAATCAGCACGACGCTGACATCCAACAAATCTCAAAGATAGAGGCTGCTTTGAAGTTACCTCTACCTCTAACCATACCATTTGCGTTTTAGCACAGCAATAGCGGTCTTTACTTGCGGTATTCCTTGATATCTTTTCTTACCCTGAACAATAAACTATCATATCATAAATGGACCCGATGTAGATTTGCTAGCGTCCGTAGCCTGACTGCGTTTCGGTAAACTCTTTGGGAAATTCGAAGGTTTTGTCTGTACTATTATGAACGAAGTTATCATGACAAACTATGGTACCAGAGATTTACTGTGAAAGACTACTTCGCAAAAAGATTAAATGGCTTTATTTTTATCATGCAGACTCATCATAACGGTGTTTACAAATGAATAGAAAGGGAAAATAAAAATAAAATAACAGAAAATACTTTTAGGCAACCAGCTTTTAGTCAAATGCTCTCAGATCAAGAAAATAACCCTTGGAGTCAACGTCGAGTTATGCAATTCAAATGCTCAACGCAGTATTGTATGCTATGTTAATATTTACAGGTATTTTAAGAACATCATACATTAACCAGTACATTATTATTAAGAGTAATTGCGCAATATTGTCTTTGGTCCGTGGCCTTGGAGGGCCTTGACAGCAACCAATGAACAACATTGTTTTTATTTTTATATCTTTATTTATTGGTTGAACACGAGGCTTTTGGCTACTTTTGTATGTGTTTTTGTCTTTATATATGCGTTTTGTTCGTGCAGAATAAATAATTTTTCTTTCTTACTTTCTTTCTTAACCACGACTCAACTAAGATATTATAAGAATAAAAGTCCTGACTGACTCACTCACTCACTCACTCACTCATCACTGCCCAGCTCAAACCCTTGAACTTAGTAAGTTCGCACGGATATTGAATATGGCGGACGAAGTAGCAGGCAAAGTTCTATCATCATTCTCTTGTTCTTATCCCAATTTATTTGGGATCGGCGCTTCAGGTTTTTTTCTTTCATATTTCTCTATTAGTCGTCAACTTGGTAGTTACCTTTCTAGCCATATCGTCTTTCTCACATTCAATCCACCGTTTCTTTACTACTACACTCTTATGAACTTACTTCACCCTCATTCATGCTCAAAACTCTACTCACCCACATTTTCCTCAAACTCAAACTCAAAGCATTTATTTCAATTAAACCATTTACAGGCACTTTTGAATTGTGAAGGAATCGGTCAGTCAGAAATATGAAGCTAGTTGCCCATTCCAAAGCGTAGTAGGTAGGTACCTATGGAGAAGAACGGGCAAGAAACTCCACGGACACTCATTCGTCCGCATCGCAAACCTGTTCCATGACATTCGATTTTCACATAACTTTTCAGTCACCGGTGCTACTTTCAGACTTTCTCTTATATACTCATTTCTTATTCTATCCATTCGCGTAACACCACACATCCCTCTTAGCATTTGAGAATGCTATGATGGATGTGTGATCGCAGCTGCATACAATTGCCTTTCTTTCATCCCTTTTGTGGTTCAACATTCTGCTCCATACAAGACCGCAGGTCTAAACATTGTTTTAGAAATCTTTCCCATAAGTTTAAGGGTATTACGATTTCCCGTGACCTGCCACCATTTCATCCATCCAGTGTTAATTCTGTGCTTAACAATCCAATCTACTTCGCCATCACTCTGCACGAGTGAACCGAGATACCCAGAGTCGGAGCAGTCCTGGAGAAGCGTGCCATCCAGCTTTATGGCTCAAGATCTAAGATACCGTCGAAATCGCAAATACTCGTATTTATGTATATTCAGTGTTGGTTCTGCTGATTTTTAAACCAACAATCTTCAGCTTCTGTTGCCATTTCTCCAGTCTGCTCTGAATCTTAGGTACACCTTTACCGACAAGAACAGTATCATCGGCAAACAGGATGCACCAGACTGCCTCTTCCTGTATGTCCGTCGTCAGAGTGTCCGTAATCAACAGGAAAAGGTAAGGACCTTAAGACGACCATTGGTGCAAGTCTACAGTCATTCCGAACTCTCGGTGTTGCCAGCAGCCGACCGGACGTAGGTACGTGATTGACTGTACATAGCACGAATTAACTCCACATACTTTCCGGGTATACCTTTCATTTTCAAGGCCCACCTTATCACATTCTGAGATACTCAATCATAAGCTTTCTCCAGATCAATGAACACCATGTGTACATCTCGCACAATTTTACTGGCGGAGTGCAAAAGTGGCATTGCTCCTCGATTTGACGTAAAAGGAAATGTGAATACATGGTCTTTAAGGTCGGTGGTTTCTTTCCGACGACCCTAAGGACGATGTAAATATAGGAGTATAGAGGGCGCAGGGCGGTCGCCGTCCGGTGCAACATGTTGGCCCGTAGACTTGCTCCGTGTACGGACCTAGTATAAATCACTCTTTCCAAGGCTTACTGCCAGAGTTTGTACACAGGTAATCTAGATGGTTCAATTGCACCAAAAGATTGCTGTATGTACTGCTAATCCAGTACAACAGTATTTTTGTCTTAATATGTGCGTTTTGTTTGTGCAGAATAAACACATTTTCTTTCTTTCTTTTCTTTTCTTACAACCATGCTTTCAGGAAGTTTGTTGAGACTGCCCCGCACAACTGCAGAGCTTTGAAAATGTTTACGCAAGCTCGTACGGGCTCGTACCGGGTTTCACGCAATTGTTGGCAAGAAAATAGCTTCATGAGGAGAGTGAGACACAGTCGCAACAGCATTCTGAGAATTGTAACAGAGAGCTCTCCAATTGTAAAGCAGTTTGTTTGGAGGGTGATTGGTACTAACACTAGATTTTAAGTTGTTTTAATATTATGTTATGAACACTGTATGGATTCTTTGTTTCGTTTTTTTTATATACCCAAATTGATTCGGGGTAGTCCCACTCTCCTCTCGAAATCTCTTCTCTATTATTTTTTCCCGTACCTTCATACTATGTGACATGGGCTTTATTCCTCGATAGTTGTTGCAGTCCTATAAATTACCTTTATTCTTGAAGATGGGCCTAGCGAACTATTGCACCATTCTTGTGGGATGTTTCCTTCATGCAACAACTTATTGAAGAATCAAGTCAGCCACTTATGTATGTGACTGACTTTTTTCTTCTTGTTTATTTTTTTTTTCATACTTCTACTGATATATCATCTGGGCTCATGGCATGGTTTGAACTACCTTTCTTACTTAATTCTTGCTAATTTACCTCACCCCTAATTATTTATATTTTTAAGCAAACCATTCCATTCACTGTCTTTGTTCAATAACTTTACAAAATAAACCTACCATCGCTCTTTTATTTTGTTATCTTTGGACAGAACCTTACCTGCGTCATCTTTCATAAATTTAATATTAATTATATCTTACGTTCTCCTTTCTCTTGCTATTGTAATCGAGTACAGTTCCTTTTGTCCTCTGGGGAAGTTCAATGAGTTAAACAACTTTTCCTGCGCGTGAGCCCTAGATTCTGCTACCGCCTTTTTTGCCTTTCTCTTCGATTTTTTATAAAAACTCTTCTTATCTTCTTTCAAACTTTCTTTAAGTATATTTTACACGTTTCTATTCCACCACCTTGATATGTAGCCTTATCTATCATCATACCTTTCTCTTTCAATTCTCCAAAAACATATTTTGCTTCTCTCCTTATACAATCCGCCATCTCTTTCCAACATTAATACACAGATTTTCCTTCAATATCCTTCATTTAAATTATATTTATTATATCACATAAATTATTTTCAATCATTTTATCAAACACTTGGTCACACGTTAACACTCTTAAACACATTCTACATGCACATTCTTTAGCACATTCCTCTTTTTCTATCATACGCCACCTGGTTTAGGGTTGGGACCGTTCCTAGTTCCTACTGGACGAGACACTAACACTAGATTTACCACCATTATTATGGTTGTCAGTCTGTCGGGCTTCTGACGACCCGTAACGACTGTTAAAGATCCACGAATGATAGCTAGGGCCAACAGCCTAACGTGCTTCCCGAGGCACGGAAGGCTCTCGGTATGTAAAGAGAGGTTACCCACCCATGGACCGACCGCTGCAGGCGAATTATCCTGATTGATCCTCCCGTGCAGATGTTTTTACTTAGCCATGAGCCCCTCACCAAAACTGTACTAGTAAAACATAATTTATTATACTTTAAAATTACAAACAGTATGTATGCATACTGCTTTACACATAAGTTAAGATTGATATATGTCATTACGTATCATCTTTATCATTATTATCTAATCTTATTATTACACTGGCACTTATGAAACATCAGAAGCTAGGTGCACGGTTCCAATTGGTCGTTTCCTATGGAGAAGAGCCGGCAAGAAACTCCACGGTTACTCTTTTAAAAATAATTGGCCTTTACAATATTTTCAAATAGCAGTATTAATAGGTATGGGAGGACAGGTCTTTCAACAAGTACCAGGTACTTAACAAAATAGAAGAAGGTCAAATCTACAGTCCACTAAGCCTACAGCGTTCTCTACAAAAGAATCTATATAAAATATGAATAAATTCATAAAAAAAAAACCTATTTTAAACGAAATGACATGATTGCTATTACAACTGTAACAAATCTGAATAAAAAACTATCACGTACATAAAAGCCACTAATAAAGTGTTGAAATTAAATTGTAGGTATATAATGTCAAATATTATGATGATTATGTCAAGGAAGAATGTAAAAAATAAAATAACATGGTAATTTGGGAGCCGTTAATAGACTCTTACATAATATGCGTTAATAATGTACCAGGGAAGCCACATATGCAGAAGGAATTATTGCCAAACTTCCTTGTCTTCAACGTAGTCTTTAATTTTATAATATGCTTTCTTGATAAGGACGTTTGATGTGGGTTTTGAACTTCCCATCGCTAAGTACTGTAACCGACTTTGGCAACTTGTTATAAAAGCGTATACTGTTTTTAAGAAATGACTTGCTAGATCACAATTTCATGTCTACTACGTGTATTTATATTATGGAAATCGCTTCTTATTTTGAAAAGTCCTAAGTTTTTGCGAACATACTTTCTAAGATATAAAGAGAAGGCAGAGTTAGTATATAAATTTCTTTGAATTTGATTCTAAGGGACTCGCGAGGACCCATTTTATAGATAGAGCGGTTTGCCCTCTTTTGAAAAATGAAAATTGAATCTACGTTAGCTGCTGATCCCCACAGCAGAACGCCATAAGACGTAATACTGTGAAAATAAGCAAATTATACTAACCTAGCTGTGGCTATATCAGTCAACTGCCTTATTTTTCTTACTGCATATGCAGCTGAGCTTAATCTACCTGAAAGAGTTCTAATGTGTGTAGAGACCTTAAGGAAAATAGATTATATGGAGTGAGAAGCACGGCATGACTTGCACATTTTGAGTGAAATAGAAAATACAACATATCAAAATACACAGAGGTGAAGCCAAATAGTTTATCTGGAGAAATAGATTACTAATTCAAAATTCAAAAGTCCGTTTATTCAAACTACGCTGAGAATCAGCACTTTTCTAACGTCAAAAATTACATAAGACAGTCCCCCAAAACGCCCACCCTTCACCACTTCCTAATGCATTAGCTGGGAAGAAGAAGTGGCGCAACAAACTCCCCAGCAGCACAGCTATCTGTTCAGTTAGAATAACAAAAAAAAAAGATTCTATATAATAGTGTGCAAAATAATTTACATTACGCAACACAAAACATAATTTAAATAATTAGCCATATGTTAGCTAGCACACGCCAATATACCAAATAAAATCATCGAGAACTATACTCAGGCCAAAATTAAAAACTAAACGTAAACAGAACTTACTATCTAAATAAAAAGCCTCCAGGCATAAAGGGCGTGCCCGCTTACATATAGTTGTAACTAGAAGTTATAAATGATAAACTAGGACCATCGATGTAAAATAAATAAACAAACAGTTATTTCGGTTTAAAGACATTTATTTTCTCAAAGAACAAATTACAGTTCACTTATTTACTAATAACAATAAATAATATGATCAATTGTCGAGGTCCTAACCTAACCTAACCAAGTATTGCAATACAACTCATAAAAAAAAAACATTGTAATGAGTAGATTTTGTCAACAATAAATTAAAATTAAATAAAAATAACTTGACTTAAAAAGTCAATTAAAATAAACAATGATATAAACTCATATAACTTGTCAGTAGGTAAGCTGGAGAAAGAACATAAACATGGTCTTGAGTTAATCACAGCGACCGCATCGCAGCTTATCATTTAAGTAGTCGTTGATACTCGTAGAATAGTATGCCTTTGAACAAAGCATGGATTTTACTTTCGTTTTAAACGCATTAAAAGGAAAATCTAGCAAAGAAGAGGGTAGCTTGTTATAAAAAGTTATACCGAGCCCAACAAATGAGTAATGAACCTTATGAAGCCGGTGAAAGGGAGCTCGTAGTTTGTCCTTATTTCTAGTGTTAACATTGTGAAAATCACTGTTTTTTGTGTATAAATGTATATTTTGTCTAATATATTTAAAGATATTGGCGAAGATTAATTGAGATGCCACTGTGAGTATACCAATATCTTTGAAAAAATCTCTCAGAGAAACTCTGGCACCTATCTGGTAAATAGCTCGAACAGCTCGTTTTTGAAGGTCAAATATATTTTGAATATCAGCAGTTTTGCCCCACAGCAGAAGACCGTAGGACATAACGCTATGAAAATAACTAAAATAGACTAACCGAGCTGTATCGACGTCAGTGTATTGTCTTAATTTCCTGACGTCGTAGGCGGCCGAACAGAGCCTTCCCGCTAGGCTCGATCGCTAATCTCGATCGCTAATCTCGCGACAATCTAAGAAGCCCCATTTGACGTTTCTCATTATACATGCCGCGATAACTTTTTATGAACGTCTACGTAAGAAATTTTAAAATCAAATTACTAATACTAATTAATTACTATGTTATCCTAACAATGGGTATCATTCGTAAGCACCAAGTTTCACTTTATACTGGAAAAATCCACTCAAAAACACGAAATAATCGTTAATTAATATTCCAACAGGACGTCATTACAATGTTATGTCTTTGAGTTGGTTACCGTAGTTCTGTGACCGTTTTAAGCTGTTTTCTGACCGAATAAAATCGATGTTTTGAAAAATCGATCCTTTCACAAACATTACATTTAGAAAAGAGAGAAACGTATAATTACTGTATTATTAAATGTTAAAACATATAAAAACAAAATCTGATCGGCATGACTTGCACATTTTGTGTGAAATAGAAAATACAACATATCAAAATACATAGAGGTGAAGCCAAATAGGTGATTTGGAGAAATAGGTAATCTATTTCTCCACATAACCTGTTAACAAAGTTAGCAAAAAAATCCTGAGGCAGATTAATATAAAAGATCCTGTATTGTTCAGGAATTGCTCAACTATTATAATAATGCCATTAAATCTTGAAATTTTGCCTTCTACGAGTAAATGGGAAGCAATTGACTAAAAGTCCTAGGCAAATCATTTTCCAATAAATTATTTCGGGTTTTATTGCGAACGAACTGAGCAGAAAGCGCAGCGTAAGATCATTGTAACTATAGATGCAAAGTTATCATGTCAAAGACTTACAAAAGCAGTGCACCCATCAGTAGTAATAAAATTTAAACAATACATACAATGATAAAGTTGTAACTTAGCATATAGTAAATGACGAACAGCTGTGGAGTTAATTCTGAGTAAAAAAAAATCAATTCGATTGTTTATATTTATATATATCATTTATAGACGGATTTGCAAAATATTTTTTTTGTTTGAAAGAGTATACTTTCGAGATAGTCTCATTGTCATTAGGTCAGGATCTGATGATGAAATCTTGGAGAAATCGAGGGAACTCTTCAAATATTATAGGCACACCTATAGCGATTTGGGTATTTTTTATAATAACACGTGCAGTTGCTCTTGAAAAGCATCATTTGGTGAAGTGGAACTGATGATGAAGACCACAGATGGCCACCGGAACTACTCAATAATAAGTATTTCACGTGTTGCGATTCGATTACATTAATATGAATACCAAGAAATTTATGCTCGTCACAATGTATATGGACAAGTGGAGCTGATGGTGAAGAACCAGGAGAACTCCTCAACGATTAACGTTCCTGCTTCGGGAAAAGCAATATTTTGTAAAAGGTGATGAGTAGTCAACATTAGGCAATTGTTACTTAGATAAATTACAAACGGACCCGCTAAAAAGCGAAAAATAAAAACTTTTTTACAAAAAAAAACAACCGACTTCCAAAAAAACACTAGGTACATAGTGAAAAATAACATAAATTTCTTTAGTCGGTGTCTTTGGTTTTGAATTTTCGTTATTTGCCACCGACTTTAGAAATTTATGTTATTTTTCACTATGTAGTGTTTTTTTGGAAGTCGGTTGTTTTTTTTTGTAAAAAAGTTTTTATTTTTCGCTTTTTAGCGGGTCCGTTTGTAATTTATCTTAATATTGTTCTTATCAGGTGTTGAATTAATCTTTTTGCGTAGTCATGTAAATAATCAATTAGGTTCGATATAAATACCCTTCTCTTACAACGATTTACAATCACTCGTCGACGAGTATTTAACAGTATGCGTTTTCTTGCTCTGCTAGCTCTTTGCTTCGCGGCCGTCGCAGGTACGTTCTTAAGAAATCTTGTGTTTTTTTTATTTTTGTTAAGAAAAAATCAGAATCTTCTATCAATTTCTTATGTTTTTTATTGGTAAAAATTAATGTTTTATTGTTTGTACGTATTTTTTGTTGAAACTATTTAATTAATGATACATGGAAAAGCATTTTAATTCAATCTTCTTCTTTCTAGCCGTCCCTTCCAATCCCCAGAGGATTGTGGGCGGTTCGGTCACCACTATTGATCGTTACCCCACCATCGCCTCTCTCCTGTACACATGGGATTGGAGCGCATACTGGCAGGCGTGTGGTGGTACCATCATCAACAACAGGGCCATCCTCACTGCTGCTCACTGCACGGCGGGTGATGCAGTCGGCAGATGGCGTATCCGTCTCGGCTCCACTTGGGCTAACAGCGGTGGTGTTGTCTATAACGTGAACGCCAACATTGTTCACCCATCATACAACGGCAACACTTTGGACAATGACGTCGCCGTCTTGCGCTCCGCCACCAGCTTCTCTTTCAACCAAAATGTCCGCACCGCTTCCATCGCTGGTGCCTACTACTACCTTAATGACAACCAAGCCGTCTGGGCTGCAGGATGGGGCACGACTTCCGTAAGTTTATTGATGATTCCTCTCGTGTTCAATATTTCCTGTTTTGTATAATCGGAGATTAATATTTGCATATGTCCGTTTTGCAGGCTGGTAGCTCCCCCTCTGAGCAGCTCCGTCATGTCGAGCTTAGGACTATCAACCAGGTCACTTGCAGAAACAACTACGCTACCCGTGGTATCGGTATCACCGACAACATGTTGTGCTCCGGCTGGTCCGGCGGTGGTCGCGACCAGTGCCAGGGTGACTCCGGCGGTCCTCTCTACCACAATGGAGTCGTTGTTGGTGTCTGCTCTTTCGGTATTGGCTGCACTCAGGCTAACTTCCCCGGTGTTAACGCTCGTGTTTCCCGCTACACCGCTTGGATCCGATCAAACGCATAAGAAGTGACTTGATTGCAGTGTGCTTAGTTTTTCTAATAAATAAAATATAAACCCACGCAATGTTTTAGTTTTCGTTACTTCCATAATACTTTAAAAAAAAAATGTTTATTTTTAGTCATTACTATTATTAATTGTTATGATTATTAGGTATACAAATTTTATAATCTGTGATTTTGTCCTCTCAAAAATATTATAGTAATAATACATTACTGTCGCGGCCTGCAACTGGGGCATTGATGGACGATCGTGAAAATTGTTAATTTGATGAATCATTTATGTGAGTCCATCGATGCCTGTTTGCGGCCATGGCTTGTATTCTAGTTTTCTCAAATAATGCGCGGAAATTCAAACGGAGTAAATCCTTACTAATATTATAAATGCGAAAGTGAGTTAGTTTGTTATGCTTTCACGCTAAAACGGCTGAACAGATTTGGATGAAATTTGGCATATAGATGACCTGTGTTAGGACATAGAATTTTTATCCCAATATGCCTACGGGATCAAGACATATGCGGGTAAAACCGCGGGCACGGCTAGTTAATTATAAATTCTTAAATATATGACGTCAACGATAATTTTCCACGCGCCAATATGTTCATTTGTTTCTTCTTTACTAACAGCTCTATTTGCAAGCCAAATCGAAATTTAAATAAAATCTTTGATAAGTTACCTACCTTGGTTGCCATGTGTTAAAGTAAAAAGTTAGTTCCATTTTTAAATAACATGACAGTTAAGACATTTTATAGTCATTTGTTTAGCCGCTAAACACGACATATTATATGGATGTTCATACAAACATTGGAGGCCGGGCGCTCGCATGTATTCGACCAGTCCCGCAATTTCGATTTTTCGGTTGACAAAATAATGTTTGAATTTCCAAGTATGTTTGAGAAAAATACGTTGAATAACGGAAATTTGAATTATTGTATGCTAAATGACTGGAAATGTTAAGAATCTAAATTCATGTATCCAAAAATTAGGCAAAATTATCCATGACATTAGTATTCCGTGAGTTTCGCTCTCGGGTTTGTATCATTTGCCGAAAGACAATGTTCGTGTCTTTGCAATTCGATTTAGGGTTAGTGGACATGCTACTTTTTGCAATGGCAGTGTGTCGCTTTTCCAACGCCGACCGCCATAAGTGGAACCCTCCCGTAGGTTGCACAGTGAGGTGGCGGATGTTCACGGAGATGATGATGATTGTCTTTTAAGCATATTGCTACATTTGTCATCTTTAATAAATAAAAAATAGAAAAATAAATAACCTACAACTGGAGTGCATACTGGCAGGCGTGCGTTCGTACCATCCTGAATAGGAGGAGGTCCATCCTCACTGCACCGCGAAAGTATTTTTCTATGAAAATACAAAATTGCTAAATATATGAAAGATCATCACTTGAGAACGGATCTGACGTGGTCAGATTTGTTTTTAAATAAATTATGGCAGGCCATCCCGTAATGCTCGCGAAGGAGGGGGCGGAACGCGTGACGGAGAGGCACATTTCACGCCCTCACGCCCCTAGCCACCGCAGGAGACGCCCCGGGCGTCGGGAATCGCAGGCCGATTCCCCGCCACTGTAGGCGCGGGCTTACGGATGATGAGCAACGGGTAGCTCGCCGTCCGATAAGGACCAGGCCCGGGTCGACGGCGCGTTGTGTTCCACGCGCGCCTTAAGGAGATGTCAGCACAACTGAAAGGGTCTGCTAGGACCGATGCCTGCCGGGGTTGCGGGAAAATCCGAAAGGGATATCGTGGACCCTGGAAACGTACAGGCAACTGAAGGAACACAAGTGGGTATTAGTCAGTAAGAGTCTGACACAAAAGAGCGGGAGTAGTTAATTGATAATTTCACACCCAGAAAAAAATAAAAAATATACTTATGACTTAGCAACCTTTTACAAGCATTGCAAATATCATTCGCCTGCCCTTATTATCCTACATTAGCATGCATTAAACATTGTTTTACTTAATTATTTTCTTTTATATTAGTACAATTAAATTGAGAAATTTTAGTTTAGTATGTCAAAATTAAATGTCTTTAATAATGAATTTAGGTAATACAGTTATTCAGCAATATTAATGTCATCCTTTTCAGGGAGTACAAATTATTATTATAATTTTATAGGAAGTTAAATAAGATAGACTAAATCTTATTGTTTGTAGGTATAAGATAAGACAGATCGCGAGTTTTGTACATGAGAGAAAATCGATATTTTAAGTTAGACTCTAATTACAACTACTTAGTCCACTTTCAAAGGACAATGACCAATTGACTAAGGAACCTAGTATCGGTATGAAACATGCAGTGACTCAATGATTTATGGTTTAATTAAAAGGATAATTTTAGGGCTTTTAGACGTAATATACCATTTTACCATAATTCTCGGCATTACACGGTAATTAGGTCTCAAAATATAGGTTTAGAATCGAATCTATCCATTTTTTGTCACAATGTATGCTGTTAAATTCAAAATACCAATTAGTCAAAATTCAAACAATTTTCAATGCTCGTCAATTCCGACATTCATTTCCGACAATGTATAAATAATCATAAAACGTTGACGCTAATGGGACCTTACGTTACACCATGGTTAAAACCATAAGATCAAAGTGCTGAACATTATTCAGTAATCTATGTGACATAAACTTATAAACATAGCTAATTAAATTAAATCCAAATTGCAAAATAATGATGGCCTAGTAGTAGAGATTAAAACAAAACATATAAATGAAATCATTTAATTAATTATACAATAAAAATAAACAATTTTAAAAGTAAATACCTATCGGTCGAGACTGTACTTAAAACTAAACGAATGGGACGTGCATATATGCTAGAAAGAGAAAGCCCGCCGTTCTGTCGCCAGCATATTCTGCTCAGGATGCGCGCGCATAGAATCTTAGCACATGTTTGTTCTGTTTTCAAAGAGTTTCTTTTGATGAATGAAACAGGCAAAGGTCTCTAAAACCTTCTGCCTTTCGCATAACTAAAAGATTTGCTTGTGTACTTTTGACATCTTAACAGATTATTATTACAATGTAATATGATAATTAGTTGTTATTAATATCTGTTGTTAATAATTATTCAACTATAATTTTAATAATTGGATGCGTAAATTAATTATTTTGCGTAAGTCAAGAAGGTTTTATTATTTACATACTCTTGAAGCCACATGTGACATTACGCGGGTGAAAAAATCAATTTAGAGGTAAAATAGGAAACAGAAATAAAAACTGATACTTTTATGGAGTTTTTTATACGGAGAATTTAAGGAATCGCATTACTAGATAAAATTATTATATTTAAAAACAAGATTTATCAACATTATAAACTTAAGTCACCACAGAACAAATAGCGATACCAGAAATGGTCAATCTCTTTTAATGGACATATGAAAGTACCCAAAAGTGTTTGAAATTTTGCATTTATCTCTAAATCAACGAATTGAACAGCTGTAATAACTATTTGAATTAAAAGATTTGTTGGTATTCAGAAATTTGAAAATATCAAACACTTAAAAAAAATAAAAAAATTGAGAAATTTTAAAGTAGCAAAATTAGAACATCGCCAGAGTACCCACACTATAAAAAGTATTGATTTTCCAAAAAAATACTGTCTCACTAAGCAAACAAAGTACCTATTTAAAAAACGTCCTCATGGGTTACCCAAGGAGCTATCAACACATAATTTTTTACAAAATACAATAATTTTAAGTAACCGTTTTTATGTAACAAGAATATAACTAATGTGGTCGTTTGCACTGAAACAATCGTTATTTGCTTGTTAACTTATGTTTTTTAATAAATAATACATTTACTTTTTTTTGGGAACACCCAAATACTCCGAAATATTTTATTCCGAATTTCGATGTTCCGATTTTCAAAAGTCCGAATTTCATAATACCTAAGAATTATAATGTCTATTATTAAAAATCACGAAATTTATTTTACCGAAAGTCGTAAATGCGATTTGTTAGTTTTCCGAATTATTCATACGTTCGAAGAATCAAATGTTCGAAGGGTTCTCGGTCCGAAAAACAACATTCCGATTTTCAATACTTCGAATAAACTAAAAGTCAACATGTTATGCTACAAAATTTAGTGACAGAAACGAATCGCTGCAAAACCGACTTCACGCAGTCTTGTCTGCCCTACCCTAGAGTGTAATTTAAGTCCGCGTATGCGCGAAGGGGTGGGGCGGCTCGCGAGCTGAGGAGCAGGTGGTATGAAGGCCCGCCGCCGCGGCTGAGGCTGGGCGGCAAAGCCGGCCAGCAAGCCGAAGCTGCGGTGGTGAGCGTTGAAACCATCAGCGACGATAAGCTCGCCTGGGGCCCCACGCGAGCTTAACCCCGCAGCGCCGGAGCCGTGACAGAAACAATGCTTGCTGCATGTTGAATGCCTGCTTGCTTGCTGCTTGCCTGCTTGCTTGCTGCTTGCCTGCTTGCATGCCGCATGGCGCTTGCATGTTGCATGCCTGGGATCCTGCCGTATACCGAAAAGATTTTGCCAAAATTTCACTACCCAAACAAATTTTAGCAACCTTTTTTATACCAATGCAATGTTTGGAATGATTTTAGTACGCACATTTACATTTGGTCAAATTTTTACTTGGCAGAATATTATCAAGGATAATGTCATTTAGCCATTCCATCAAATAATTTATTACAGCAAACAATCTTTAGACAATAAACGTTTGGTCAGTTAGTTATGAAACTAGTTAGAGTAGGTATTTTTTTTAATGGTTAGGTTAGGTTAGGTTAAAACTGTGACCTCCTACGCCAGAAACGACTAGATTATATAGAAAAAAATCAGGCTACCCGAAACTGAACTAGTTAGACGAGATTAATAATTTAAAAAAATGTTACTCACTAAAAAAAAAATACTACCAGAATAGTTAATATTAATAATTCCTTTATTTCATTTTAATAACTTATAAATTAAATTTTTAAATATTAGAATATAAAAAATACAAACATTTAAAAATATAAAAAATAGTAGTCCACCGGCATCGGGAACAGGGTCCAAGCTACCGGCGCGCGGCGGTCAGGGCTCCAGAGATAGGAACCTCCTGACAATGCGAGCCGTGTCCAGGAGTACCGCTTTCTGAATCATGCCTTTGATCCAGCTGCCCAACGAGAGCCTCCTTAGGTGTTGGTCGAGGCTCTTGGCAACTAAGCCATTGGCTGATACGACTATCGGCACAACGATCGCTGAGTCCACATCCCACATGTCGACAACCTCGTGAGCCAAGTCAAGATACTTGATTTGTTTATCTTTCTCAGCTTTCACAAGGTTCCCGTCATGGACCGTTATATCAATAATCATTGTGCGCCTCTCTACTCGATCCACCACTACTATATCAGGTTTATTCGCAACAATAGTCAGTGATGATGGATCGATCCCAGTACAATGTGATATTTCCATTTTCGAGACTGGGTCGGGCACATACCTGTAATACGGCACTTCCGATTCTACAAGATTGTATTTCAGAGCAAGTTGCTGATGGATAATCCTGGCTACAAGGTTGTGTCTATGCAAGTACTCTTCGTTAGCTAGACAAGAACAGCCGGAGATAATATGTCGGATTGATTCTCCCGGACGGTAGCATGCCCGACAGATGCCGTGCCGTCTTTCACAATAAATCTACGGTAATTGTTCGTCATGATAACTTCGTCCATAATTGCACAGACAAAACCTTCGGTTTCCCCAAAGAGGTCACCAAAACGCAGCCAGGCTACGGACGCTAGCAAATCTACATCGGGTCCATGTAGGGCCCGGAAAAAGCGTCCGTGAAGCTCCTTACTCTGCCATACCTCCCTGCGATCATTAGTGTCAAGCACTACAGGCTTGCGCCAGTTCTCTTTAGCCATGGCCAGCGGGGTGAGGCCCTTGTCCACCGTGACCACATCTCGATGCATCCCCACGTCGGCTTCTAGGAAATATTCCCTGAGACTGCATATCTCGCGATTGTGGAGGGTCTTAGCGATTAAATATTAATATTATTATTACCTGTTTGGAATTTGAACCAAGTGGAAAAAACACCCATGTAATAAAACGTCTTCATTTTGCGTAAAATGAGTTATCCCAACTGAAATATTTGACTACATAAAAATTGGTAAAAGTACTAGTTGGTAAACAAGTTATTGTTAAGAAAAAAATTTAATAAAATAAAGGGAAGAGCTCATTGGGCATCAAAAAATTCGTCCGCATCACTCGCTGTCAGCGGGAAAAGTGCCCAAAAGGCTGGCAGCATTGCCACGTTGGAAGGCAATGCTGATTCTTTGGCCTAAGAATTGGCCAGCCCTCTGGTCACGTGAAGAGTCGACCAACCGCTTAGCGATGTCCCGAAATATTCGATGAGCACTCGGACCCCACGGCCCTAGTGTTTCAACCCCAAACGGCTCAAAAATATAGCTACCAATAAGGTTGTTATATTTGCGCCGTTTGAGGTTTTCTGCACCTGCAGCAGCCGCCCCGGCACAGCCCGCCGTGCTAGGAAGATGGGATGGCGCAAGGGTGTCGACACAGGTTGCATCCCACACCAAAGGCCTACCCAACTTCCAAGGCATAATGGTCATTCCATCTGGCCTCTTCCCATCGTCGCGTGCCAAGCCATTGGGTTCTAAAACAGCTGGCACCCCGGCGGTGACAAGAGCCCGACGGATGATGTCATTAATGCTTGCGTGCCGTGCCAACCGACCAGCGCTCTTGCTGCAGGAAAGGCCATGGTGTGCGAGGCGGTCGACTGCTTCACCGCATTGACAGCGATGCGGAGCCCCGCAAGGAGCGCCCAGACGCAGACTTGTAGCGAGCCGAAAAGTGGTGTCACCCAGCATAGTGCCTATGTTGGGTGACGGTAGCGCCTGAAGCCAGAGGCCCGACTCCCATTCTCCCACAGCCAGCAGGCGGGCACGCTCAGCAGTATTGGTGGACGTATTAAAGAGGTTATTCCGTACCAACCTGCAGAGCGGCTCATCCCACTGTCTCTGGGAAGACGGGTTTTCGGGCTTCTCCGTATCCGGACAAGCCACTTTCCAGGCGTTCATCGCATCAGTCAAACACGGCACTTCAGAGTCAACCTGAGAAGCGGCTAAGATCTTTCTGGTTAACTTTTCGGTGCTGTGGACCGAGGACAGGAACGCCGGTAAGCTTACACTAGAAATTTTGCGGACGCCGAGCCCACCATAGCGAATGGGTAGTGTAGCTTGCAGCCACGCGCGGTCGTCCAATGCCACATTTATAATTGATGTCAGAGTACTTCGAATAATTTGATCAATTTTGTCTAAGAGGTGTGGCTTTTTCCATAGAGAGGAAGAGCGGAGAAAATACATAAAATTTGGACCGAAACAGCAGTATCTGATAAGGGTGAATGCCGAATGTAAGTTAATTTTAGAAAGTCTATCCGAAATATCGTTAAAATGTTCAATTTATCCGTCAATGAAAGGTGAAAAACTGTCTTCTAAAATTGGGGAACCTAGGAGGTGCAGTGAACTTTTTTCCAAAATTTTGATATCTGGGGTAATTGAATTAAATTTCTGAATGGTCAATTGTCTGTCAGTATTGTCACAAAGGTAAATTTCGCATTTTGAGAAGTTGAGGTCGAGGCCGATAGATTGGAACTGCTGCTTTAGAAATTGGAGATCTTTTAGAACACTATCTACGTCGCCTCCTAGAGTCCCATCATCTAAATACCACACATTAAATTTTGAATTTAGTTGTTGTATTATGGGGTGAATAGCTAAGCTGAAAATGACTGGCCCGAGAGGATCACCTTGTTGGCATCCAACTGCAGATTCCAAAACGTTGTCTTTATATAGTAATTTTGAAGGGTGCCTGTAGCACTGCCACAAAAAACCATAAATTTCCGGTAGCTCTTTTTTAGCTTCAGCCAACAAAGTGTCCCTGTTGATGGAGTTGAAGGCATTTTTAACGTCAACCTTGAGGATGACCTCACCTTTACCGGAGTTTAAAAAACTGGAAAGGGCATGTACGGCAGCCTCGCAGCCCCCTTTGGATCCGAAGCCAAGCTGTAGGGGCTGGAACTTGTTTTTTAAAGTTTCTCCATATAATTTGCAGCATATTTTAGCTGCCGTACGCCTGTAGGTACACCCAACGGCAATGGGACGAATGCCGCCGTCCCTCTTGCGCAGGGCACATAAATTGGCCCCGTACAAGACATCGACGACGGCATCATTCACACCGCCGTTGAGCATCAGATTAATTAGAGCCGCAAGCTCCTTCAAAAGTGACTCACCAGCTTCCCCGGCGCCTGAACTCAATAAGTCTTTTAAGTGCTGAGGAGTCAGGCCGTCGAGGCCGCCGGCGGAACCACTTCGGAAAGAGCTCACGGCAGCAATCAGCTGGGGGGCAGTAACGCTTAGAGGTATTGAATCCGGATCAGGAGGGTGGGGGGGGTCGGGGAAGGTGAGACCATCGGCAGGCGCTGGATGTTTACTCTCCAGGGCAGTAAGGGTTTCTGGAGAGTAGGGCGCCACCACATCGCTACTGAACAGTAGCCTGGCCGCTCCCCTGATGTCACCTTCACTTAATTTGGATTCTACATGTGAACATAAGCCTCTTCGTGAAGGGTTATTAGAAACAGGTAATTTTGGATCTAAAATGAGGGTCGAATTGTTGCAATTATCTTTAATTTGATTTGTCAAAGTATTTTTTGTTGCCAAATTTCTTTGGACATGTAGAATCCTATAAGGGAAGGTAAGTAATTGTTCCCAGGCACTTTTTGAGTTCTCCTGGGTCGCAAGGCGGAGACATTGCGCTAAACTCAGTGCAACGGACCGCCTCGCGCCCCGGGGAACTCTCTTTAATACTGGAGTAGAATTTTTGAATTTTGCCAGCGTATTCCACAAACTTTTATCTGAAGTTGTTGATGTTGGAGATGGGGTTGGGGGGCACAAAGGTACACTATGTGGTTTGTGAACCTTGCCATAGTGTATCCGTAGCCCCCGTTCGCCTTTGAAGAAGCGCGGCTGGGAGCAGTGGGGACATCTCACCTGGACATCGAGCGATGTGGCAGGTTGACTAGCACTATTTCCGGCATCGCTACAGCCGGCATTTAACATATGTATTTAAAAACTTACCTAAATGAACAAAAAACACTTAAACAATAATATATAAAGAAATTCACAAAAATAAAACGATAACAGTCATTAAATGACACTTGTTTTGATGGAGGTGGCGCACTGACGCAGACGCGCGGGCCTAGGGCGCCGCAGCGCCGCGCGTGCACGGCGCAGCCTTCTTTTTCTTCTTTTTTCACAAAAAGGTGTTATTATAATTAAACAGCGCTTTATCGGGAATACCCGTAACTAATATGTTACGGGTGCGTCGCTACTCAATAATATTTTTTAGTAGTTGGTCGATTTTCTCACTGTGATTTTATTTATTATTGTAAACTTTCCAGATTTTCAAAAGCTTGAATTTAATTTTCAAAAGTAGAGGTTATTAGAACATCCGCCATTCAATTTCAAAATTATTGTTATTCTGGCTTAAATGATAATATCAATACCGTACATAATATCAAGTAAGTCTTATAAGTTGTGCAATCTAAATAAAGATAATTTACATATATTACGTTTTTCTATCACAACCAAATCAAAGTCTTCGAAGACGATTTCTAGGAAAATTGCTTTCGTAATTGAATGAACGAGCTCACGGTTTCTGCCAGCCTTTTGGGCACTTTTCCCGCTGACAGCGATGCGGACGAATTTTTTGATGCCCAATGAGCTCTTCCCTTTATTTTATTTAATTTTTTTCTTAACATTCTTGTACATAATATATATAATAGTTAGTTGCAAAATAAATTGTATACAGTCAAAAAAAAAAAAAAAAAAAAAAGTTATTGTTTAAACGTTCACTTGTAAAACATTAGGTTTGCGTTACAATTATTAGTGAAGAGATTTTTTGCTAAGTAATAATTTGGCAAATGAAATTATGCGGAAAATTGTTTGGGAAGTGATCATTTGGCAATTTCTTTTCGATGAAACAAGGGAGATCCTGCATGCCCGCTTGCATGTTGCATGGTTGCTTGCAATTATTAATTTCGGAATTGTATTAATCGGTATTTTAATAATCGGAATTCGTATTTTTGATGTTTCGAATTATCATTAAATCGGACTTTTTGTTATTCGATCTATTGAAACTCGGTATTTTGAGAATAGTAATTATAAACGTTAGGAATATTGATATTTAGGAATTATAAAAAATAGGAGTAATGATAAGTCGGAATTGTTATAGTCGGAATTTTAAACCATTCGGAATTAAGAAAATCGGTATTTTGAAATTCGTATTTGTGACTGACGGAATAAAGTTTTTCGTATTTATGTAGTGTACCCCTTTTTTGAATATAATTTTTTTATTTTTAATACTAATTTTTAAACCTCTAATTTTGTGATTTTTAATAATTGTCATTATAATTCTTAGGTTAGGAAAATCGGTAGGGAAATGCAAGATGCGCGCCCTCAGGCCCCTAGTCGCCGCAGGAGACGCCCCGGGCGTCGGGAGTCACGAGCCGACTTCCGGCAACCGTAGGCGCGGGCTTGCGGACGGTGAGCAATGGGTAGCTCGCCGTCCGATTAGGACCAGGCCCGGGTCGACGGCGCGTTGTGTTCCTCGCGCGCCTCAAAGAGATGTCAGCACTAACTGACGGGGTCCGTAAGGGCCAATGCCTGCCAGGGTTGCGAGTTTGTCCGAAAGGGATATCGCGGCCCCGGCACTCAGGCAACGGAAGGAACACGGGTGGGTTTTAGTCAGTAAAAGTCTGACACGCCCTCCCGCTCCGCCCAGAGCGGGAGAAGTTATTTGACAAAAACCGCCATCAAAAAAAAAAAAAGGCTTTATATTCTATCAATGACTACATAAATGATAAGAATAGTTGGTCGCTGGGAATAACTCAAGATAATGTTTATGTTCTTTCTCCAGAATTAGCTTACCTACTGACTGGTTATATGAGTTTATATAATTGTTTATTTTATATGACTTTATAAGTAAATTTATTTTTATTTTATTTTAAATCATTCTTGACATTATCTACTCATTACAGTGTTTTTTTTTATGAGTTGTATTGCAATATGTAGTTCGTTTTTGCCAGAGCAAGCGGCAGCAAATTCGTCATGCTCCCTTAGATGTCACCGCTTGCGGTAGTGTCGGGGATCGGGTTGCCTACTTCCCTCAAATATGGCGAGTGGGGTAATGGCTGATCTTTGCGTTACACTCGTGAGCGGGTGCTGCTTGTGGTGCCTGGTTATCTAGCTGATCATGGTTTTGTTATTGTTATTAGAAATTAACTGTTTTATTTTACCTCGATGGTCCTAGTTTATTATTATAACTTCCAGTTACAGCTTTGTATAGCTATAATTATGTAATATGTAAGCGGACACACCCTTTATGCCTGGAGGCTTTTATATAGAAACTGTTTACGTTTAGTTTTTATTATTTATTTCTGCCCGAATATTGTTCCCGATGTTTTTGGTTGGTGTATTGACGTGTGCTAGCTGACATAGTTTTGTGTTGAATAATGTAAATTATTTTGCATACTATTATATAGAATCATTTTTTTCTAACTGAACAGATAGCTGTGCTGCTGGGGAGTTTGTCGCGCCACTTCTTCTTCCCAGCTGAAGCACTAAGAAGTGAAGGGTGGACGTTTTGGGGGTCTGTCTTATGTAATTTTGACGTTCGAAAAGTGCTGATTCTCAGCCTAGTTTGAATAAATGAGTTTTAAATTTGAATTTGCAAAAAGAAACATGTTTGCTAACCCTAAATGGAATTGCAAATACATAAACATTGTCTTTCGGCTAATGCTAGATGCAAAACCGAAAGCGAAGTTCACTGAATACTAATATCATGGATTACATTGCCTTCAGACAGATAAATGAATTTAGATTCAATTCGAAGTTATGTTGTTCAACGTATTTTACGATCACTATAATATTTTTGTCTGGTCAAAATCATATCTTATAATCATATTTGTGTACCTAATCATAACAATGAATAATAAAAGAAATGATTTTGTATCTGATTTTGTTTTCTGAAACTACACTGACATTTTATACTACGAGTATTATGAAATTAAAGAAAACTAAAACATTGCGTGGGTTTACAGTTTATTTATTAGAAAAACATAACCCTACGCGCATTGCTAACAAGTCACGTCTTATGCGTTGGATTGGATCCAAGCGGTGTAGCGGGAAACACGAGCGTTGACACCGGGGAAGTTAGCCTGAGCGCAGCCAATACCGAAAGAGCAGACACCAACAACGATACCGTTGTGGTAGAGAGGACCGCCGGAGTCACCCTGGCACTGGTCGCGACCACCGCCGGACCAGCCGGAGCACAACATATTGTCGTTGATAGCGATACCACGGGTAGCGTAGTTGTTTCTGCAAGTCGCCTGGTTGATAACCCTAAGCTCGACGTGACGGAGCTGCTCAGAGGCGGAGCCACCAGCCTGCAAAACGGACATATGCATATATTAATTTCCGATCAAACAAAACAGGAAATATTGACTTTTTTTAACACGAGAGGAATCATCAACAAACTTACGGAAGTCGTGCCCCATCCTGCAGCCCAGACGGCTTGGTTGTCACCGAGGTTGTAGTTGGCGCCAGCGATGGAAGCGGCGCGGACATTGTTGTTGAAACCGAAGGTGGAGGCGGAGCGCAAGACGGCGACGTCATTGTTAAAAGTGTTGCCGTTGTATGATGGATGGTTAATGATCTGGTTCACGTTGTGAACAACACCACCACTGTTAGCCCAAGTGGAGCCAACACGGATTCGCCATCTGTTAGCTGCGTCACCAATCGTGCAGTGAGCAGCGGTGAGGATGGCCCGGTTGTTGAGGATGGAACCACCGCACGCCTGCCAGTATGCGCTCAAGTTCCATGAGTACAGGAGAGCGGCGATGGTGGGGTACCGATCAATAGTGGTGACCGAACCGCCCACAATCCTCTGGGGATTGGAAGGTACGGCTAGAAAGAAGAAGATTCAATTAAAATGCTGTTTGAAGTTGAATTTATCATTAACGAGCTTTAGCCCGGGGCTTCGCCCGCGTGGATGTCGGAAAATATCCCAAAGGAACGTACTACTGGGATTATACGAGTATACCTAACAGCTGAGGAAAAGGTCATCGAATGTCAGTGCTGCAATTATTATGTTACGCGTAATTTTGAATCTAATATCTTATAAAGTAGTCTTTTAAATGATATGATGTCACGGCATATTTTATTCTAAATAAATGCCCAATTTAAATAATATACTTTATTGGTTATGGTTTAATAATATTACCGGTCAAAATTGCTTCGGACATAACAATTACATTTTTATCAAATTCTGAAAGATAAAAGTGGTTATTGTGGGTCATCCTTAGAACTACATATATAGACTTATGCTATTGCGGAATGTTTTGTTGTACTTTTTAAGATGTGCAATCTTGTAGAAGATATTTTTTTTTTTTATCTCTTACGGTTTACGCGGCGCGCACCAGTAAACCTCCCAAGTCGTCATGACGTTTTTCGACCTCTTCAACAATAATCGTCATATTTCAGCCAATTTAGACAAAACTTTAATGAATTCTACACCTAAAGATTCATCATGAATTACTCCGTCCATTGGTGACAACCGTTTGAAAATCCGTTCGATAGTTTTTGAGTTTATCGCGTACAGACAAACAGACAGACGCGGCGGGGGACTTTGTTTCATAATATGTAAGAATTGAAAAATTTCAAGAAAAGTAAATTGTATAAACAATAAAATATGCAGAAATCCAACAAAAAAAATATGAAATTAGAAACAGATGCTGTTTTCTTCAAAAAAAAAACAAGATTGCTTAAGAACATACCTGCGACGGCCGCGAAGCAAAGGGCTAGCAAAGCAAGGATACGCATACTGTTAGTTACTCGTCGACGAGTGATTGTAAATCGTTGTAAGTGAAGGGTATTTATATCAAACCTGATTGTAATTATTGATTGTTCGCAAAAAGATTAAATGGCTTTAATGTTATCATGCAAACTCATTATAAAGATGTTTACAGATTAATGGAAATGGAAAATTAAATTAAAAGACGATCCTTTTAGGCAACCAGCTTTTAGCCAAATGCTCTCAGATCAAGAAAATAACCCTTGATATTATTGGTTTTATGCAATTCAAATGCTCATCGCAGTATTGTAGTTGCTATGTGAATATGAACAGGAATTTTAAGAATATATAATATATATATTTAATCATACATTAACCACGACTCAACTAAGATACAAGAAGAAAAGTACACTCACTCACTCACCAACCCCCAGCTCAAACCCTTGGACTTGGTTAGCTGAAATTTGGATTTTTGAAGTTCACACGGATATTGAATATGGCGGCCAAACTAGCTGGCAAATTTCTATCATCATTCTCTTGTTCTTAACCCAATTTATTTGGGATCGGCGCGTCAGACTTTTTTCTTTCATATTTCTCTATTAGTCGTCAACTTGGTAGTTACCTTTCTAGCCATATCGTCTTTCTCACATTCAATCCACCGTTTCTTTACTATTACACACTTATGTACTTACTCCACCGACATTCATACTCAAAACTCTACTCACCTATATTTTCCTCATTCGTCAGCATCACATACCCGTACAATGACATCCGATTTCCACACAACTTTTCAGTCACCAGTGCCACATTCAGACTTTCTCTTATATATTCATTTCTTATTCTATGCATTCGCGTGACACCAGCGCAGGACACTTGCCGTCCAGTGCAACATGTTGGCCCGTAGCCTTGCTCGGTGTACGGACCTAGTAAAAATCTCTTTCCAAGGCTTTCTGCCAGAGTTTATACACGGATAATCTATGGTTCAATTACACCAAAAGATTGCTGTATGTCCTGCGCATCCAGTACAACAATGCTTTCAGGATGTTGTTGAGACTGCCTCGTCCAACTGCAGTGCTTTGGAAATGTTTGCGCAAGTTCGTACCGACGGGTTTCACACAATTTCACACATCGAAGTGTTTGAAAAGAGATAGGTGTCCATCTCTTTTGCTGGTACATCATACATACTTCTACTGGTATATCATCTGGGCCCATGGCATGCGTTGAACTTCCTTTCTTACTTAATTCTTGCTAATTTACCTCGCTCATTAACTTTACAAAATAAACCTTCCATCGCTCTTTTACTTTGTCATTTTAGGACAGACCAGCGTCATCTTTAATAAATTTAATGTTTATTATATATCTCGTTCTCCCTTTTCTTGTTATGTTATGTAATCCAGTACAGTCCCTTTTGTCCTCCAGGGCAGTTCAATGAGCTATACAACCTTTCCTGCGGCGCGTGAGCCCTAGAATATGCAACCGCCTTTTTTGCCTTTCTCTTCCATTTTTTATGAATACTCTTTTTATCTTCTTTCAAACTTTCTTTAATAAAAGTAAATTTTACGCGTTTTCATTCCACCACAATGATATGAAGCCTTATCTATCATCATACCTTTCCCTTTCGATTTTCCAAAAACATATTTTGCTACTCTGCTACAATACGCCATCTCTTTCCAACATTCATTCACAGATTTTCCTTCAATGTCCTTCATTTCAATTAGTTTCAAACATTTTATCTAACACTTGGTCTCACGTTAACACTCTTAAACATACTGACACATTCCTCTTTTTCTATCAAACGCCACCTGGGTTAGAGTTGGAACTGTTCCTTGTACCTACTAGACGAGACACTAACTAGGTTTACCTCCATTATTATGAGACTATGTTGTGAGACTAAGTCTTCGCCTTTATGCAGTGTTTCACATAGAGCGACTGCCTACCTGACCTCCACAACGTAGTTTCTGGATAATACTGACCCCTTGATAGGACTAGTTGTCAGACTTTCGGGCTTTTGATGACCCGTAACGACTATCAAAGATCCACGAATGACAGCCGGGACCAACGGCCTAACGTGCTTTCCAAGGCACGGACGGGTCTCGGTATGTAAAGATAGTCACCCATCCACGGAGCGACCGCGGCAAGCGTAGCTAATCTTGATCGATCCTCCCGTGTGGATGTTTTTACTTAGCCATGAGCCCCTTACTAAAACTGTGTTAGTAAAACATAATTTATTATGCTTTAAAATTACAAACAGTTAGTAAACATACTTCTTTACAGATAAGTTAAGATTGATAAATGGCATTACGTATCATCTTTATCATTATTATCTAATCTTACATTAAAAAATTTGTATGCATCATTTGAACTTCAGAACTCGGATATACCAAGCCTTGTTATTTTTTTTTAATAATCCTATAACGTGAAATTCAATATCATCATTAAAAAATTATTTGAAGGATTTGGGGATTTAACATAAAAAAATGCAGCATTTTTTATGTTAATCCCCAAAATGGAAATCTTTAACTTTCCTTTATAAACACGTATGTATATAAATCGTCCAACTTTCTTCAGAACCAGTTACATTAATCAATATATTGTAGTACATAATAATATTGCTTAATTAAAATATTAACTACTCTTTAGTACCCTACTTTACTACTCTGTTACACCAGTTACACGTACTTTTTATCTTTTGTTTTTAGTATTATTACTTATTATCTACACCGCCACAAAAATTAAAAAAATAACAAAATTCAAAAGTCATTTATTCAAACAAGGCTGACAATCAGCACTTTTGGAACGTCAAAATTACATAAGATAGTGCCCCAAAACACCCACCCTTCACCACTTCCTAGTGCTTAAGCTGGGAAGAAGAAGTGGCGCAACAAACTCCCCAGCAGCACAGCCAGTTCAGTTGAAAAAACTTAATTCTATATAATAGTGCTTATGCTAAAATAATTTACATTACCACAAATTGCAATACAACTCATAAGATAAAAACATTTCAATGAGTAGATTATGTCAACAATAAATGAAAACAAAATGAAAATAAATTGACTTACAGTCAAATAAAATAATCCAAACAATTATATGACCCCATAAAGTATCATGTAGTCTAAAATAGTCTAAAATAATTGTTTGTTGCTTGGGGTGGGGGGGGTACATTGGAGAAGCTTAATTAGTCATACATATGACCATAGTACGGTCTGAAATGGCAATGGGCGTTCCTCAAGGTTCGATATTGGGTCTATTCCTTTTTTTAATTTACATTAATGATTTACCCCAATTACTTCAAAATCAACCGAAGATGGTGTTATTTGCAGATCACAGTCACAAAATCTTGACGCCGTGAATAGTTCTATTCTTCAGGTCCAAGATTGGTTTACGGTTAATTATTTGGTACTAAATAAAATAAAAACCAAATGCATTAGATTTAAACTACCTAATGTTAGAAGTAGCGAATGTGACATCATATTGAGTGGAGAAAAACTGGAATTTATTAATCAAACGGTTTTCCTAGACGAGAAGTTACAAGCTCATATAACAATTATTGCGGAGCAGCTAAGCTCGGCCGTAGATGTAGAAACCGCGCATTTGGTCTATTTTAGGTACTTTCACAGCATTATGTCGTATGTCATTTTACAGTGGGGTCGAGCTGCTGACATTGAATCCATCTTTATTTTGCAAAAAAGAGCTGTCAGAGCCATTTATAATCTACGTCGCCGCGAATCTCTCAGGGAAATATTTAAAAGGATTAATATTATGACTGTACCTTGCCAATTCATTTATGAAAATATTATGAATGTAAGAAAAAATCTACATCTTTTTAATACTAGAAATAAAGACAAAATAGATCAACCATTTTTCAGATTATCTAGAGTACACATACATCTTATAGGGGGTGCTGTGTTAAATGTTACAACAAAAAAGCTTGTGATATATTGCAATTAAATGAAAGAAAATTCAAAACTCATATTAAAGATGCTAAATGATAATGATGATAATGATGATGATGATGATAATGTTATTGGTTGCTTTATTGTAAGATGCTGTAACTTTGACGCAACTGCTTTGACCTGTTCATTGATAGTGGGGTGAACATTCATAACCCATGTAATTTTAAAAATAGCTGTTGAGTTTCCTAATAAATAAATAAATAAATATAAAAAGTACACTTTGTAAACAAGCATATTACAAATTAGAGGATTATATACAAGATAAGAATGCTTGGAAACACGCTGGTCCTGCTCCATAGGATAATCTAGAACCTTAACAAATTCAAACTGGTTGCTAATTTTATTGTATAATTTATTTTTATTGTTATTATATGACATTGATTCATCAATTCAACATTCTGTGATTACTTCTTCACACACAGACTTATTAATTGTAAAATTTTAGGGAAATCTTCTACTTTTACAATGTTTCTAATTAAGTGAGCACCATGTATGATCTATCACATAAGTAAATAATTTATCTGTCGTTGCTTTTAATTATTTTTATCTATTATGGTATACTAATTTTTCTAGGTGCATCGTCTTCACATATATATATATATAACTAATGTACATAAACAAAATATTGTAAAACATTTTAAAAGAATAACGGTGTAATTTCTTGCCTTTTCTTCTCCATACGAAAACTATCTTTTGGAAGGGGCGACTTGAATCAATTCATATTTTTTTGTTAATTTTGACGTTCAAAAGTGCCTTACGAGGGCCTATTTGAAATAAATCACTTGACTTTGACTTGACAATGACATGTAGGAGGCGTCAAACCCCCTACATCCTCTGTGAGGGGTTGTTTAAAAATCTAAAAGTCATTATACACATATACACACCTCCACACACACCTCCACACACATTTACACCACCTCCATTACACCCTCCACAACACCACCATTTACACACTACACCGCATATATACACGCCCGCACGCACTACAAATATTAATAATTATGTCACTCTCTGTTTTTCATATTTTTCTGTGTACTTCGTAATTGGCGTAATGTTTAGAATTTTTAATGTTATATGGTCAGCTGTGAAGCTACCTTATAATAAATAAATAAATTATATTTATTATTTACTGAGGCATGTATTACCAAGTTTATTAACCAAAAGAATAAGATTTTTCTTATAATTTGTATCCCCCTCTTTTCACCCCCACAGAGGTAGTTATTTAGACCAATTTTCGAGTTATTGAAGCCACGCAGTAAAATCCCCCCTGTAAAATTGACTACCCCTTTTCACCCTGATAAGGGTAGATTTTCGAAAAACCCTGACACACGTTATTCTTTATTTTTGGTACTTAATATAAATATTGAGTTTCGAGTTAATCAGACCGCGCGTTAAAATTCTTCGATACAAACTTTGACACCTCCCAATCCTCCTTTAGGCTGCCTGTCCACTGGAGCGGAGAGGAGTGGAGTGGAGTAGCGGTGTGCCAATATAAACCAATGGAATTGCATAAAACCTCCGCTCTGCTTCACAGGGATTTGCGAACTAGTTTAAAAAATCAAACAAAACTGGGAAGCGGAGCGGGGAAACGGAGCGGAGAAGCGGAGCGGAGAAGCGGAGAGGATGCAGAAAAAACCAGCCGCGGGGCCCGGGGGAGGGGGAGTAGTGTGCCACCGGCCAGTGCGTGTGTCGGCTAGGCGAGTATATTATGTGGCCTCTTTGTTTCGACTTAGGGGAGACCGGGTACAAAAGTAACACTTTGTACTTTGACACTGATTTCTAGTTAGTTGTCATATTTTTGATAATATGATTATAGCCACCTAAAAACTTCGATTATGCTCTACTTAGTATCTAAATTTATCTAATTATTTGCTGTTTATTGTGAATTATAGAGATAAAAAAAAGACGATTGTTACTTTCGACCCCGAGACCAGGATGAAAGTAACACGGTGTGGGTCGAAAGTAATATGATAAAGGTGTTTGTAATAAATATGAAATGCAATACCAATAGATAGATCTCTTGAAAAGGCCTTGGAGCCCTTGTTTCGCTCTATCGAGTCCTTTATACGGTCTGTATTATAGTAGCGAAGGTCTCTTTTCAAGGACTTAGAGATCCGTCTATTGAGCCTTGAGCTTGAGTATTTGAGCGCATCGTCTGAAAACTGCAAGATCATCTCGCGCCTCTCCTCCATGAACTGTAAAGTAGCATCGGAAAGCTTCTGGTTTAGATTCGTACGATGTACGGGTATACGGGTCTTGAAGATCTTAGTAGACCCGATTGTATGGACAGTTTTCATTATAATCGTAGGAGCCACGGAGCTCCCTAAATACTCCAAACGAGCTTTCGGGGTTTGGGATTTGGATCGGTGCTGGACGGAGCGTAGACGTCATCAGTCCTTAAGGCTGCCTGTCTATTGAAGCGGAGTGAGGCAGTGGAGAAGAAAATGTCAGTAGAGTGGAGCGGAGTTGCGGACAGTGTCTGTCCATTGATGCGAGGTAGCAGAGCGTTGTAGCGGACTGGGCGGAGCTAGACCGAGTTTACGTATTTTTCCGCATCGCCTCTCCGCTTCCCCGCTCTGGTTCCCCGCTCCACTTCCCCACTCCGTTTCCCTGCTCCGCTTCCCCTCTCCGCTTCTCCGCTAAGTTTCCCCACTCCGCTTCTCCGCTCCGTTTCTCCGCTCCGGTTTTGTATGAATTTTTAAACTAGTTCGCAAATTCCTGTCCACTGAAGCGGAGCGGAGGTTTTATGCTATTCCATTGGTTAATGTTGACCCAGCATCGTCTTAGATAAAGAGGTGCTTGAAACTGTAAACCCAGCCGTTTTTCTGGGCATAACAGTAGATGCCAAACTTCAGCAGGGACCACATATATCGAGCCGAGCGGGAAAGCTAACTTCGGCGGCCTACGCCGTCAGGAAAGTAAGACAATACACTGACGTTGATACAGCTCGGTAAGTTTATTTTAGTTATTTTGATAGAGTTATGTCCTACGTTTTCTACTACGTTTTCTGATGTGGGGCAAAGCTAGATATTTCAAATGTTCTTCAAAAACGAGCTGTTCGAGCAATTTACCAGCTAGGTGCCTGAGTTTCTCAATAGAATTTTTTCAAAAATATTGGTATCCTCACAGTGGCATCACAATTTTAATCATCTTCGCGTACATCATCTTATATACTAGGCCAAATATACACATACAATTAAAATTGTAAAATACACTTAAAATTGTGATATTCACAATGTTAACACTAGAAATAAGGACAAACTACGAGCTCTCTTTCACCAGCTTCGTAAGGTTCATAACTCATTTGTTGGGCTTGGTATAACCTTTTATAACAAGCTACCCTCTTCTTTGCTAGATTTGTCTTTTAATGCGTTTAAAACTAAAGTAAAATCCAACCTTAGTTCAAAGGCATAGTATTCTATCAATGACTACATAAATGATAAGAATAGTTAGTCGTTGGGAACAACTCAAGACAATGTTTATGTTCTTTCGCCAGAATTAGCTTACCTACTGAATTACTACTAATTTTTTATTTTTATTGACTTTATAAGTCAATTTATTTTTATTTTATTTTAAATCATTCTTGACATTATCTACTCATTACAATGTTTTTTTTATGAGTTGTATTGCAATATGTAGTTCGTTTTTGCCAGAGCAAGCGGCAGCAAATTCGTCATGCTCCCTTAGATGTCACCGCTTGCGGTAGTGTCGGGGATCGGGTTGCCTACTTCCCTCAAATATGGCGAGTGGGGTAATGGCTGATCTTTGCGTTATACTCGTGAACGGGTGCTGCTTGTGGTGCCTGGTTATCTAGCTGATCATGGTTTTGTTATTGTTTTTAGTAATTAACTGTTTTAATTTACCTCGATGGTCCTAGTTTATTGTTATAACTTCCAGTTACAGCTTTTTATAGCTATATGTGATATGTAAGCGGGCACACCCTATATGACTGGAGGCTTTTATTTAGATTCTGTTTACGTTTAGTTTTTATAATTTATTTCTGCCCGAGTATAGTTCCCGATGTTTTTGGTTGGTGTATTGACGTGTGCTAGCTGACATAGTTTTGTTTTGCATAATGTAGAATTCAGACAGATAAATTAATTCAGATTCAATTCGAAGTTATGTTATTCAACGTATTTTACGATCACTATAATATTTTTGTCTGGTCAAAATCATATCTTATAATCATATTTGTGTACCTAATCATAACAATGAATAATAATAGAAATGATGTTGTATCTGATTTTGTTTTCTAAAACTACACTGACATTTTAAACTATTATGGAAGTAAAGAAAACTAAAACATTGCGTGGGTTTACAGTTTATTTATTAGAAAAACATAACCCTACGCGCATTGCTAACAAGTCACGTCTTATGCGTTGGATTGGATCCAAGCGGTGTAGCGGGAAACACGAGCGTTGACACCGGGGAAGTTAGCCTGAGCGCAGCCAATACCGAAAGAGCAGACACCAACAACGATACCGTTGTGGTAGAGAGGACCGCCGGAGTCACCCTGGCACTGGTCGCGACCACCGCCGGACCAGCCGGAGCACAACATATTGTCGTTGATAGTGATACCACGGGTAGCGTAGTTGTTTCTGCAAGTCGCCTGGTTGATAACCCTAAGCTCGACGTGACGGAGCTGCTCAGAGGCGGAGCCACCAGCCTGCAAAACGGACATATGCAAATATTAATTTCCGATCAAACAAAACAGGAAATATTGACTTTTTTTAACACGAGAGGAATCATCAACAAACTTACGGAAGTCGTGCCCCATCCTGCAGCCCAGACGGCTTGGTTGTCACCGAGGTTGTAGTTGGCGCCAGCGATGGAAGCGGCGCGGACATTGTTGTTGAAACCGAAGGTGGAGGCGGAGCGCAAGACGGCGACGTCATTGTTAAAAGTGTTGCCGTTGTATGATGGATGGTTAATGATCTGGTTCACGTTGTGAACAACACCACCACTGTTAGCCCAAGTGGAGCCAACACGGATTCGCCATCTGTTAGCTGCGTCACCAATCGTGCAGTGAGCAGCGGTGAGGATGGCCCGGTTGTTGAGGATGGAACCACCGCACGCCTGCCAGTATGCGCTCAAGTTCCATGAGTACAGGAGAGCGGCGATGGTGGGGTACCGATCAATAGTGGTGACCGAACCGCCCACAATCCTCTGGGGATTGGAAGGCACGGCTAGAAAGAAGAAGATTCAATTAAAATGCTGTTTGAAGTTGAATTTATCATTAACGAGCTTTAGCCCGGGGCTTCGCCCGCGTGGATGTCGGAAAATATCCCAAAGGAACGTACTACTGGGATTATACGAGTATACCTAACAGCTGAGGAAAAGGTCATCGAATGTCAGTGCTGCAATTATTATGTTACGCGTAATTTTGAATCTAATATCTTATAAAGTAGTCTTTTAAATGATATGATGTCACGGCATATTTTATTCTAAATAAATGTCCAATTTAAATAATATACTTTATTGGTTATGGATTAATAATATTACCGGTTAAAATTGCTTCGGACATAACAATTACATTTTTATCAAATTCTGAAAGATAAAAGTGGTTATTGTGGGTCATCCTTAGAACTACATATATATAGACTTATGCTATTGCGGAATGTTTTGTTGTACTTTTTAAGATGTGCAATCTTGTAGAAGATATATTTTTTTTAAATCTCTTACGGTTACGGTCTTTTACGGTCTTACGCGGCGCGCACCAGTAAACCTCCCAAGTCGTCATGACGTTTTTCGACCTCTTCAACAATAGTCGTCATATTTCAGCCAATTTAGACAAAACTTTAATTAATTCCACACCTAAAAATTCATCATGAATTACTCCGTCCATTGGTGACAACCGTTTGAAAATCCGTTCGATAGTTTTTGAGTTTATCGCGTACAGACAAACAGACAGACGCGGCGGGGGACTTTGTTTCATAATATGTAAGAATTGAAAAATTTCAAGAAAAGTAAATTGTATAAACAATAAAATATGCAGAAATCCAACAAAAAAAATATGAAATTAGAAACAGATGCTGTTTTCTTAAAAAAAAAAAAACAAGATTGCTGAACATACCTGCGACGGCCGCGAAGCAAAGGGCTAGCAGAGCAAGGAAACGCATACTGTTAGTTACTCGTCGACGAGTGATTGTAAATCGTTGTAAGTGAAGGGTATTTATATCAAACCTGATTGTAATTGTTGATTGTTCGCAAAAAGATTAAATGGCTTTAATGTTATCATGCAAACTCATCATAAAGATGTTTACAGATTAATGGAAATGTAAAATTAAATTAAAAGAGAATACTTTTAGCCAAATGCTCTCAGATCAAGAAAGTAACCCTTGGGAGTTATTGGTTTTATGCAATTCAAATGCTCATCGCAGTATTTATTTATTTATATTTAATTAACAAGTATCAAGACTCAATATGTTAGTAGCAATACCTCTTAACAACTATGTTAGTAAACTTATCCCACACACTTAACGAATCCCTGCTACACGCTAAACACCGATGTGGAAAGCTTGCAGCAGCGATTCATACACAACCAGTCCAGTCTACTCGCGATACACTGCAGTATATGGTTGGGGCTGGCCCGCACCCGGCGCACCAGGGACGCGCATTTTTTTCGCATCGTAGCATAAAAACAATCGACACGAGCATCAGCAAACATTTCTGATGCGCTACAGAAACGGAACAGCCCCATCAATACCCGGAACGCATTATTATATTGAACGCGAAGGGCGCTGTACGATTTTTGAGTGTAATCTACCCACAGGCTGCACGTGTAAAATGAGGTGCAATATGCACGAAATAAAGTTCTTTTCACTACTCTAGAACAACGTGCAAACCTGCGAGCTATCATATTAGCTCTCACCGACAGCGCCCTCCTTTCTCTTTCAATATCATCATCATCTCTGAGGTCAGCGGTCAAACGATGTCCCAAGTATTTCACCTTAAATACCCTCACAAGCGATATTCCGTTCAATTTGACCGGAGGCATCGGATCAGAACATCGACCGCTGACACCAAAGACCATGACTTCACTTTTGGTGACGTTGTAGACCAATTTAAAGAATATTCTTCACAGATGGCCACCAACCTCCTAAGACCACAAACCGATGCGCTCAGCAGCGCCATATCATCTGCGTAACTAATGTTATTTACACAGACTCCGTCAATATAACAACCAGCCCGCTCTCTGCTGAGCACCTCGATCAGCCCATTGACATACAGGCGTGGGTGAAGTCAACCCTCCCTGCCTCACTCCGCACTCCAACCTGTACGGTTCTGAAAAAGCCCCGGCCCAGCATTGTGGCAGTATTGTAGTCGCTATGTGAATATGAACAGGAATTTTAAGAATATGTAATATATATATTTAATCATACATTAACCACGACTCAACTAAGATACAAGAAGAAAAGTACACTCACTCACTCACCAACCCCCAGCTCAAACCCTTGGACTTGGTTAGCTGAAATTTGGATTTTTGAAGTTCACACGGATATTGAATATGGCGGACAAACTAGCTGGCAAATTTCTATCATCATTCTTTTGTTCTTAACCCAATTTATTTGGGATCGGCGCATCAGACTTTTTTCTTTCATATTTCTCTATTAGTCGTCGTCGACCTTTCTAGCCATATCGTCTTTCTCACATTCAATCCACCGTTTCTTTACTATTACACACTTATGTACTTACTCCACCGACATTCATACTCAAAACTCGACTCACCTATATTTTCCTCATTCGTCAGCATCACATACCCGTACAATGACATCCGATTTCCACACAACTTTTCAGTCACCAGTGCCACATTCAGACTTCCTCTTATATATTCATTTCTTATTCTATGCATTCGCGTGACACCAGCGCAGCTCTTTCCAAGGCTTTCTGCCAGAGTTTATAGACGGATAATCTATGGTTCAATTACACCAAAAGATTGCTGTATGTCCTGCGCATCCAGTACAACAATGCTTTCAGGATGTTGTTGAGACTGCCTCGTCCAACTGCAGTGCTTTGGAAATGTTTGCGCAAGCTCGTACCGACGGGTTTCACACAATTTCACACATCGAAGTGTTTAAAAAGAGATAGGTGTCCATCTCTTTTGCTGGTACATCATACATACTTCTACTGGTACATCATCTGGGCCCATGGCATGCGTTGAACTTCCTTTCTGACTTAATTCTTGCTAATTTACCTCGCTCATGAACTTTACAAAATAAACCTTCCATCGCTCTTTTATTTTGTCATTTTAGGTCAGACCAGCGTCATCTTTAATAAATTTAATGTTTATTATATATCTCGTTCTCCCTTTTCTTATTATGTAATCCAGTACAGTCTCTTTTGTCCTCCAGGGCAGTTCAATGAGCTATACAACCTTTCCTGCGGCGCGTGAGCCCTAGAATATGCAACCGCCTTTTTTGCCTTTCTCTTCCATTTTTTATGAATACTCTTTCTATCTTCTTTCAAACTTTCTTTAAGTAAATTTTACGCGTTTTCATTCCACCACAATTGTATGAAGCCTTATCTATCATCATACCTTTTCCTTTCGATTTTCCAAAAACATATTTTGCTACTCTGCTTATACAATACGCCATCTCTTTCCAACATTCATTCACAGATTTTCCTTCAATGTCCTTCATTTCAATTAGTTTCAAACATTTTATCTAACACTTGGTCTCACGTTAACACTTTTAAACATACTGGCACATTCCTCTTTTTCTATCAAACGCCACCTGGGTTAGAGTTGGAACTGTTCCTTCTACCTACTAGACGAGACACTAACTAGTTTTACCTCCACTATTATGAGACTATGTTGTGAGACTAAGTCTTCGCCTTTATACAGTGTTTCACATAGAGCGACTGCCTACCTGACCTCCACAACTTAGTTTCTGGATAATACTGACCCCCTGATAGGACTAGTTGTCAGACTTTCGGGCTTTTGATGACCCGTAACGACTGTCAAAGATCCACGAATGATAGCCGGGACCACAGGCCTAACGTGCTTTCCAAGGCACGGAGGGGTCTCGGTATGTAAAGATGGTCACTCATCCATGGACCGACCGCGGTAAGCGTAGCTAATCTTGATCGATCCTCCCGTGCGGATGTTTTTACTTAGCCGTGAGCCCCTTACTAAAACTGTGTTAGTAAAACATAATTTATTATGCTTTAAAATTACAAACAGTAAGTATACATACTTCTTTACACATGAGTTAAGATTGATAAATGTCATTACGTATCGTCTTTATCATTATTATCTAATCTTACATTTGAAAAAAAAATATGTATCATTTAAACTTCAGAACTCGGTTAAACCAAGTCTTGTTATTTTTTTCTATCGTGAAATCTTAGAGTAATAACTAACATAGAGGGAGCGTGAAATTTCAGTATAGTTATACTGTTTATACTTATGACAAATTAAGTGTGAAAAACAAGGACAGATATATAGTTATAAGGGTTGCTTATGGCAAGGCTGTCCACTTTTTTTGTCTCGGTAGTGATGTGCCGTATTTTGCAGAAGTATCGATATTAATATATTTTAGACAGGAAATTTACTTATTGAATTGAATGTACGTTAGTGTCATGTCATACATTCCATGGATGATAAAATCAAAGAATACACTGTTTGTTTAAAAACGCTCTGGTTCCAACAGGCTTTTATATGTTAATCCTATTCTTCTTCTTGTCGTGTGAACTGCAAGATCTATCAACCAGACACTGATGTCAGTTTTTGTACCGCTTTCCAAGCTCCAATGTTAGTAACGACCATTAGTTCGCAGCTTATCGTTCCTTCCGAAGCATGAAACTATCTTACTTTTCTTTTTACCGATTTCTAAAAAAAGGTTATCAATTCGATATGTATGTATCTAATATTGTTGGAATTGCACAATATGCATAATACTCTATATGGGCTTCTAAACACGTGTGCCAAATTTCATAAGTGTATCTATGTATGTTTGTCCATGAATTTCTCAGAAACTCGTAATCGGATCGTGGTCATTCTTTTTTATTGGATTTTTATCTTTCAACTTAGGAACCAAAATCAGTTCAGCAGTTGTCAAGATATGGAACATATAACCGAACTCCTTAACGACAGTACAATGAGTAAATTGTGTTCGAATGGGTATTTTGTCAATCTTTTAGATACCTTATATAGAACTTACTAATTTTTTAGTGATGGTGTACCAAAACTAAAAAGAGAAATATAATAAATTTTGCACGAAAAATAAACCGACATCCACACTAAAAAGCAAAAATAACTTTCGTTTTGGAATTCCGTGTCACAAAATGACAAAAAAATAAGAGTTAAAGATAACGACTTTCGAAACGAAAGATATTTTTGCTTTGGAAGTCGGTAAATTTTTTGTGGAAAAGTTTTTTTACCTAAAATTTATGTAATGGAATAGAAACAATCGGATCAAAACGGATAAAGAGAGGAGAAGAAAGCAGTTTAAATTATTCGATTTCCAATAGAATAAGTTTAATTATTCGATTGAAAATCGAATAATTTAAACTGCTTTTTTCTCAACTCAAACTCAAAGCATTTATTTCAATTAAACCATTTACGGGCACTTTTGAATTGTCAAGGGAATCGGTCAGTAAGAAATATGAAGCTAATTGTCCATTCCAAAGCGTTATAGGTACCTATGGAGAAGAACGGGCAAGAAACTCCACGGACACTCTTTTATATAAAATAAATTGTTACAAAATATTCGTTACATCATTCATGTTAAAATTATACATGTGAGAACAATGTAGAAAGACGTGCACGTTAAAAGCGTCCGTAATAAAAAGATAAATAAAAAAAGAACAATTCAAAAATTTAAATCAGCCATGGCAGCTAAGAGTTGGCCAGTCCCAACTGACGGCGCCCGTTCACGAACATGACGCATGTATCAGCACCATTCAGCTCAACCATACAATTATATGCAAAATTTCTGAAAACAACAAAGAAAACTAACTTGGTGTGTTGTGTTACTTGTATTTTATCTACTATACTTTATTTATAGCCAAAAATACATATCAATATACATTAGGTAAAGTATATAGTAAAGTAAAACAATTGGTAAAGGTTAGCATGTTCACAGTCCCCATACAAACCATTTAGTAGACACCTTTTTTTTTGGTGGGAAATTGGCAAATAACTTATCCCGCTCTGGGCGGAGCGGGAGGGCGTATCAGACTCTTACTGACTAAAACCCACCCGTGTTCCTTCAGTTGCCTGTACGTTGCCAGGGGCCACGGTATCCCTTTCGGACTTTCCCGCGATTTTGTCGACCCCTCAAACCGACAAGAAAAACAACTGAAGATACAAGAAAAACATTTTTTTTCACAGAGCTTTGGGACACAGAACTGTGAACGTTTTGTGATAGGTAAAACATGACGCGATTTGATCAATAAGTGAGCGCACGTGACTTTACTTACCAATAATAGGGATGGTATGGCGCCAGGTTTCTCCATTTATCGCTACTTACAAAGCAGTCGTTCGTAAAATGTTTAGAACATACTCGGCTATGCTTAGTCCAATAATTTCTGGCTCTTGGAATCACTTTACACCAATTTTCTTTCTCATTTGAAGGTACACTGAAAAAGAAAACGATAACTTTTCCAATTTATCGGCATAAAATTATCATATCGATAAAAAGAATCTCCATCACTAGCATAACATAACCTCACAATATGACGATTTATTTTTTTGAAAATTAATTCGCGATCACAACATAATTTGTAATAAAGATAGTTTGAAGAGATCATTATCATTCTAATATGTATGTTATTAGTGATGACGTCCAAATATTTCGCGTGATTTTATATGAAAACTGTAAAAAAACACTTACCGATAAAAGCTTACAAATTCTTTGTTTTCTTTCCGTTACGAATGTGATTTACACGATAACACAAAACAAGCCATGTTAACAGCCTATTGATCTGTCCTTTGCACCAATTTTTTTTAGAAAATTATGCATAAATCTATTATTTTGAATAAAATAATTAACTACACCTCAACCAGCACACGTACTGAAATTCACGACGTAATATACGACTAAATCAAATACTTTGTACGGTTAACCGTGTACTAAGTAAGTATTGTGCTTTTTTAATTGGTCGTGTAAAAAGAGACCAAATATGACCGTTTGACAATTGCGGAACGTCCATTTAGTTTTAAGCATAGACGAATCCATGCATTTGTCTCTTTTAAGTATACAATCTGTGCCATAAGAGAGAAGAACTTAGATATATCGTAATTTGTTGTTAATTTGTAGGCTCGGGATCTATGCTTTAGTTATTACTCTGAGCGTGAAATTCAATATCATCATTAAAAAAATTATTGGAAGGATTGGGGGATTAACATAAAAAATGCTGATTTTAAAATCAGCATTTTTATGTTAATCCCCATGTTTTTATGTTAATGTGTAAAAAAAAATCTACATCTTTTTAATACTAGAAATAAAGACAAAATAGTTCAACCATTTTTCAGATTATCTAAAGTACAAATACATCTTTTATGGGGTGCTGTGTTAAATGTTACAACAAAAAAGCTTGTGATATATTGCTATTAAATGAAAGAAAATTTAAAACTCATATTAAAAGTACACTTTGTAAACAAGCATATTACAAATTAGAGGATTATATACAAGATAAGAATGCTTGGAAACACGCTGGTCCTGCTCCATAGGATAATCTAGAACCTTAACAAATTAAAACTGGTTGTTAATTTTACTGTATAATTTATTTTTATTTTTATTATATGACATTGATTTAACATTCTGTGATTACTTCCTCACACACTGACTTATTAATTGTAAAATTTTAGGAAACTCTTCTACTTTTACAATGTTTCTAAATATGTGAGCACCATGTGTATGAATAATAATAATATATTCACATAAGTAAATAATTTATCTGTCGTTGCTTTTAATTTTAAATTATTTTTATCTATTATGGTATACTAATTTTTCTAGGTGCATCGTCTTCACATATATTTATATAACTAATGTACATAAACCAAATATTTTAAAAGAATAACGGTGAAATTTCTTGCCTATTTTTCTCCATACGAAAACTATCTTTTGAAGGGGGCGACTTGAATCAATTCATATTTTTTTGTTAATTTTGACGTTCAAAAGTGCTTTACAAGGGCCTATTTGAAATAAATGATTTAACTTTGACTTGAAGAGCTCGTGGCTAAGTAACAACAGCCGCACTGGTCGATCCATCAGGTTAAGCTACGCTTGCCGGGGTTGGTCAGTGGATGGGTGACCATCTTTACATACCGAGAATCCTCCGTGCCTCAGAAAGCACGTTAAGCCGTTGGTCCCGGCCGGCATTCGTGGATCTCTGACAGTCGTTACGAGTCGTCAGAAGCCCGAAAGTCTGACATCAGTCTTACCAAGGGGTATCGTATTACCCAGTTACTGGGTTGTGGAGATCAGATAGGCAGTCGCTCCATGTAAAATACTGGTATTCAGCTGCAGCCGGTTAGACAGGAAGCCGACCGCAACATAGTTGGGAAAAGGCTAGGCAGATTGATTGACGTTGACTTTGACTTGACAATGACATGTAGGGGTGTCAAACCCCTTACATCCTGTGTGAGGGGTTGTTTAAAAATCTAAAAGTGATAATGTTTATTATTTACTGAGGCAAGTATTACCAAGTTTCAAGATTATTAACCAAAAGAATAAGATTTTTCTTATAATATGTATCCCCCCTCTTTTCACGTATTTTATGTAAGTGCACCTTCAGGGTGTACCTCGTATTTTGTCGCACGTTCTCCATGATGTCCTCCGACTTAGTAGTGCAGTGCAGGTGGGAGATGGACACCGGTGTAGTTTTGGCACGCAAGCTCACTTCAGGCTCCGAAGAAGATTTGCCGAGGCGGTTCTTGTTCGTTCGCGATCGCCTCATGCTCCTTTGCACCGCCACGAAATACTCGTCATTCAAACTCAAGCTCAAAGCATTTTATTTCAATTAAACCATTTACATGCACTTTTGAATTATCAAAGAAGGCGTTAATTCAGAAAGATGAAGCTATTTGCCCATTCCAAAGCGTAGTAGGTTCCTAAGGAAGCAGAACGGGCAAGAAACTCCATGGGCACTCTTTTTCTTACTATCAGCCCTATTCAGCGTCGTTTCTAACACAACTTGGGTTATCTGTGGAGGACTTGTCCAGACTAGTACGGCGAATCAAGTTAAAAAGCACTAGGTAGTGTTATGTACTATTGGGAAACTGAAAGCAGATAAGAGTTACTTTTCGAGGAGTTAAGGAAACTTAAGGTTGTCCTGCAATCCGGAATTCGAAATTCATGCATGTAATAATTGTGTTATTATTTGCGCATAATATAACTCATTCTGTATTTTTCAATAAGTGATGGGTCGCTTAGGCCATTTGTCCACCGCACCGTGATCGGGACGTCAACAAGAACGAGATGACGAAGCCGAAGCCGAAGTAGCGACAGTACATTTACTATGGCCGCGTTATCTCGTTTCTCGTTGACGTCCTGTTCACGGTGCGGTGGACAAACAGTGTTTGACTTCAGTTTGCAATATACAAAATGTAAAGTAACAGTGTAAGTACCTACTGTTGAAAAGCCTAATAGAGTACGATGGTATTTCTTTAAACTTGGGAAACTACAAAGTTTTATTTCACCTGTATTGTGAAGGAAAACTATTTGTATAGCCAATATTATCAAACAAAAGAATTACGAGTAGGTACAATTCACGTTTCAAGAGTAATTTATAGACGACGAAATTAAACATTGCCTGGTTAAGTTTATTTATTTTAAAACAAATCTGAGCACGTCAGAGCCGTTCTCAAGTTCATGATACATGCGGCAATTGATTTTGTTGACCGAGCGAGCGAAGCGTGAGAAGCGTCTCTGCTTCACTTAGCATACTATTTGTATGTTTCATTATTTTAAATTGTCTAAGCCAATAGTGTCATCACAATGTCTTTTTTACTTCTTTATTTTATTTTTATGAATATTGGCACCTTGTAGCTATATTCATGTATTTTGATATTATTTAATCGTGTTTTTGTATTTTGTATTGTCTTTTGTGTGCACCAAATAAACGATATATCTATCTATCTAAGGCTGCCTGTCCATTGAAGCGGAGCGAGGCAGTGGAGTGGAGAATGCTAGCGGAGTTGCGAACAGTGTCTGTCCATTGATGCAGAGCGAGGTAGCGGAGCGGAGTTACGGACTGTGTGGAGCGAGGTAGCGGAGCGGTGTTGCGGACTGTGCGGAGCTAGACTGAGTTCACGCGACGAGTAATAGTTCCCCGCTCCGGTTCCCCGCTCTACTTTTCCGCGACGCTTCCCCTCTATGCTTCTCCGCTCCGTTTCCCCGCTCCGCTTCCCCGCTCCGCTTCCCCGCTCCGCTTCCCCGCTCCGCTTCCCGGTTTTGTATGAATTTTTAAACTAGTTCGCAAATCCCTGTCCACTGAAGCGGAGCGGAGGTTTTATGCAATTCTATTGGTTAATATTGGCACACCGCCGCTCCGCTCCTCTTCTCTCCGCTACAGAGGACAGGCAGCCTAAGTCTGGCAAAATTTGCTTTCGTGTGTCAGTTGGTTAATCCTCTACGGATCGCCTTTTACAACCGATCTGGACGAAACTTGGTATACAGTTTTGACGACTTTATAGATTTTTTTGTCGTTGGGAATTTTTGATTGCAGGGGTACTTCCTCAAAAAAGGGGGCTAGTGGATATCTCCGCCTTATGAGATCCAATTTCGATGGTTATTTTTATTTAAAAGGTAACTTTAAATTGTTGTCATAAAAATTTGGTGAAAATCTAATGAGGATCTTCGGCGTGATGAGCAGAATAGCCTTTCAAAATGCAGTACATTGCTCACTTCTAGATTTCTCCTAGTGGAATCTAGGGATTGATGGAGCACCTGGGACCACCAGCCATAAAAAACTAGAGAATTCTGAAAATAATTTTCAGAATTCTCTAAAACGAGGCTTTAGGTTCAATATTAATGTTATTTCTACAATTAGGTCACTAGATGGCGTTACTGTGCACCGCTAGACCGCGTTATCCACTCGCCAAATGGTTAGGTCCCGTCAAATATTTTGTGTGACTGAGTTTTTTTAGGTGTAAAGTAGCTTTAAAAGTAAAGTCTCGTTGGTTAGTTGTGGGTTAGTTTAATTCTGTTTAATTTTCGTTTTGCCACCATATGTTTTTTAGTAACCTACACTCAGTTTTTTTATTTTTAAAGTTGGATAGTTATATTCAATAAAGTATTCTAAACTGACATGGTTGTTTTCACTACTAAAGTTATTTAAAACGGGATATTTACCTACCATGTTTTTTAAAACAAAAAAAACACGGTACGAATATTCTGTTTTAAATAACTTTAGTGGCATATTAATTGTTGCAAAAAAGTTTGTGCTCGCGAGGGGCCGAGGTCAGGTGGGTACTGACCGGCGTTACGTGGCGTAATGTAACGTGTTACACAGCGAGCATTCGTGCAGTCAGTACGTCGTGTTACGGGGAAACCAGCGAGCAACGAGCCGCTCGTTGCTCGCTTTGAGTGCTCCACCCGGCTGTCGGTTTTTTGGCGAATCCTTTGACTATTACGCGGTTCAGTCAGTACGCTGTTGCAAGTTGTCACGATCTCCTGTAGCATAAAAACGAAGCGTTAGTGCTAATCGTTCCGTGACATTTTTTGCTTTTCTATAATTTGTATCTTTTTTATGTACTTTTGTTCCAATTAAATTCAAAAGTTCTTCAAAATCGATCGGAGACATGCGTACAAAGTTTGTATACTGTCCAGTAATCATTTGGTTTTTTAATATTGCTATCAATGACAAACCACCAAATACGCCTCAGTTTTTAAATAAGTTTGATGTCCAGTAACGTTTTTCTTCATCTTAATTTGGATGAAAAAATAATTAAGTAGAATCAAAGACACCAACACGTCTTCGCTGTCGGCCATCTTGAGTGAACTGGCGGCGAAAGCGGAGCACAGAGTTTTGACGAGCATGTTACGCCGATTTTAGAACACAGCGTAACATGCTCGATGCGTAACGCGCTCGATGCGAATGTTACATTACACCTCGTAACGTTGGTCAGTACCCACCTTACTGTTCGCAGAACTCATAGAAAAATAATTACGCGGTGCAGTGATGGGAAGGGATGGCCCTGTCGTTGTGGATGGTACCACCGCACGCCTGCCAGTATACGGTCCAGTTTTAGCTTAATTTGTTTTCAATGTTTATTCTAATAAAGACAATAGTTGCAATAAAATGCTTAAAAGACAATCATCATCATCTCAGTGGACACCCGCCGCCCCACGCTCCGCAAACCTACGGGAGGGGCCTTCCGAAAAGCGACAAACTGTTATTGTAAAAAGTAGCATATCAACTAAACCTAAATCGATTTGCAAATACACGAACATTGTCTTTCGGTTAATGATGCAAAACCGAGAGCAAAGTTAACGGACTACTAATGTCGTGGATTACATTGCCTTCAGACAAATAAATGAATTTACATTTTTAAGATTTCCATTGTTTGAGCATACAAAAAATTGTTAAATACCTTAAAATGTTATTGTGTGTTTGTGTTGTTGTTGTTATTGTTGTTGTTGTTCTATGACCTATTATTGACTGGTCAAATAGGATAAAATATCATTTGTGTACCTAATCATAACAATGAAGAATAGTAGTAATTAAGTTGTATCTGATTTTGTTTTCTTAAACTAAACTGAAGAACGACTTACTAAACTGAAGTATTAAATAGAAGTAACTAAAACATTGCGTGGGTTTACAGTTCATTTATTACAAAAACATAACCCTCAGCACACTGCTAACAAGTCACTTCTTATGCGTTGGATTGGATCCAAGCGGTGTAGCGGGAAACACGAGCGTTGACACCGGGGAAGAAAGCCAGAGCGCATGACCTACCCCAGGAACAGACACCAACGACAACACCGTTGTGGTAGAGAGGACCGCCGGAGTCACCCTGGCACTGGTCGCGACCACCGACGTCGAGCCAGCCGGAACACAACATGTTGGCGGTAATGGTATCACCTACAGTAGCATAACGTTGTGCGCAAGTGTTTTGGTTGACACTCCAGATTTGGACGTGACGCAGTTGTTCAGAAGCAGAGCCACCAGCCTGCAAAATAAAAACATGGAAATATTATTCTCCGATCAAGCAAAACAGCAAATATTGACTTTTTTTTTACCCGAGAGGAATCATCAATAAACTTACGGAAGTTGTGCCCCATCCTGCAGCCCATACGACTTGATTGTCACCGAGATTGTAGTTGGCGCCAGCAATGGAAGCGGCGCGGACATTGTTGTTGAGAGCGAAGGTGGAGGCGGAGCGCAAGACGGCGATGTCATTGTCCAAAGTGCGACTGTTGTATGATGGGTGAACGATGACTTGGCCCACGTTGTGAATAACACCACCGCTGTTAGCCCAAGTGGAGCCAACACGGATACGCCATCTGTTGGCTGCGTCACCGAATGGGCAGTGAGCAGCGGTGAGGATGGACCTGTTGTTAAGGATGGTACCACCGCACGCCTGCCAGTATGCGACCAAGTTCCAAGAGTACAGGAGCGCGGAGATGGTGGGGTACTGATCAATAGTGGTGACCGAACCACCCACAATCCTCTGGGGATTGGAAGGGACGGCTAGAAAAAATAAGTTTCCATATTATTTATATATGTTGTTTGTACTTAATAAACAATTAAAAAAGCATTTTACAAATAAAATATATAAGAAATTGATACAAGATTCTGATGTTTATCAACAAAAATATAATATTATACAAGATATCTTAGAACAGGGACTTTGTTTTATAATATGTAAGAATTGAAAAATTCAATTAAAAAAATTGTACAAACAATAAAATATGCAGAAATCCTACAAAAAAAAAAAAAATTGGTAGCAGATTCTGTTTTCTTAAAAAAAAAAACAAGATTGCTTAAGAACATACCTGCCACGGCCGCGCAGCAAATGGCTACCAGAGCAAGGATACGCATACTGTTAGTTACTCGTCGACGAGTGATTGTGAATCGTTGTAAGTGACCGGTATTTATATCAAGGCTGATTGAATAAACTACGACATGAAAAGATTAGATAGCTTTAGTGTTATATAATTATCAAATTATCGTATTTTAATCCAAAATCTAATACCCAGACTTAAAGACGTGCTCAGATTAGAACTAATAGCAAAACTTAAATATGTGTACAGATTAGAAGAATTGGGAACAAATTAACAATAATGTTAGTTACATTTTTTAAATTCACATTTGGGTGTTTATGTAGGAATTTTAATTGTTTAGTTGTTGGTGATGCGCACTAAGATAAAGAATTAACAAAATATAATTAAATTATTAAAACCTCATCAAATTTTAAGTAAGCGCTCAATATCAATCGACAAATAAGTAATGCATGATGTGCTTACCTGTAAGAAATTGGTCACACTAGTCTATAAGTCTATGGGATGTATCTCATATCTTTGTATCGGTGTATTAAATTGTTGGTGAGCCAAAGAAATAAAATAAAAAATTATACTGAAGGTGGGCAACGTCGCAAATATGTAGATGTCAAATATTTCACTGTTTTGATTAATTTAGCAATATTACTGTGTGGAAATAAAAAATGTGGCTAACTAGCGAACTAAAATATTGATTATGAAATTCAATCATTAATATCGTAACACCGAATGTTTAGTTTAAGATGTAAAAAAACCATTTGGAAATTTTCCAAATGCGTTTTTTGCACCTAAAATGGGTACAATATCAAATTCAATATTATAATTGCAATGCATTATCCGGACTGTTTACTTGATACACATATGGCGAGCCAATTCGGTTTCAGACCCGGACTATCGACGGAGACTGCCATCATGTGTCTTAAGCAGACTGTTCAGTATTATGCTGATAGGAAAACACCGTTCAATGCATGTTTTCTGGACTTATCGAGGGCATTTGACCTGGTGTCATACGATATCTTGTAGGATAAGCTGCGAAAGGAAAGCAGAGTTGACTGTACTGTTATATCTTTATTTAAGTTTTGGTATGAGAATCAGACGAACTATGTCAGGTGGGCTGGAACTCTTCCTTATGTGTATGGGATGAAGTGCGAGGTGAGACAGGGGGGTATTACCTCACCTCGGCTCTTTAATCTTTACATTAAGCAACTGATTGTTGAACTCACCCGCATACGTATAGGCTGTCACATTGACGGAGTTTGCGTTAACAATATAAGTGACACTGACGACATGGTGCTGCTGAGTACATCAATAAGCGCACTCAGGCGTCTTGTTAAAATGTGTGAAGACTACGTGGTCACTCAGGGACTCAGGTACAATACAAAAAAATTAGAATTATTGGTATTCAAGGCGGGCACCAAATATTATTGATATACTGGCAACACTGCCCGAGTGACATGTCAAAATTTTGTTCCGTATTTTAAAATTAATTTTAATTATTTTTAAGTGTAATTATAGTGAAATAATATAACTAAATGTAAAATAACTGCATAAATACTCAGGATTATTGTTTTTCTGCAAATTTTCATAATAAAACACGAGTGTTTGGTTGCCCACCGGTACCGGTAACCTATCACGAACAGCTGATGTTCGACCTGCGGATTTAAATGGGGAGTTACACGTTGTTACTTTTATTCTTTAATTACCACACAGTCGTATTTTAGACTCTGTATCTGAATAAATTTAAAAACTATCAAATTAAATTAGAAGACAGTAAGAACATTTATGAGTTTGACACTCAACATTTACAGTCTGAAATTCAGGTACTAGAAGCATCACTACAGTCACTCTATACTATGTGAGGTCTGAAAAACAAATTCAGGAGCACAATCTTGCTGCAAATGAGTTAGTGGAATTATGCAACTCTAATATAGATAAAGTGGACCCGCTGACTCCCAGCAGCCAATCATCATTGCAAAAAAAAAAACAATCTTGGCACTCTCCAGCCTGAGGCAACGGAGGACCCGTACCAGTTGGGAAGTGCTCAGGTCTCTATAACCAATCAAGTTACACCAGATATTGAACAAGGTCCATTGCAGTAGTTCAGACAGAAGCTAATTCTCTCCCTTGCTCCATTATGTTCTCTAATAGTTTTGGAAAAGGGTTAGGTAAATTACTTAGCAATAACCTGAGTCATTCTTCTCAAAACTATTGTATGCCTCAGCAGTGGCGGACTAACAGGGGGGCGGAAGGGGCGGCCCGCCCCGGGCCTCCGGTCTTGGGGGGCCCCCAAATGCCTCCGCGTTCCCCTGATCATGGGGTCTGAACTCGAACAAAATATAATTAGTTTTGAAGAAAATTCAATAGATAGCAGCATAGGTAACAATTATGAAATTAACAATCATTAAAAGCGTTAAACGGCAGATTATAGCTGAATACTAACCGGCAGATTATGCTCCGGCGTGATTTTTTCCGACATCTCCAACAATCACCGTCATAGATTTTTCTAAGTATGCAATGACATGAAATAATGTACGATTCTAACCACGATTTCAATTGCAAATTGACTAGTAATATGTGATCAACAACAACTTATTCTAAGCTAAAAACGTTTTAGAGAAAAATCCAGAGGCGGCTTTACCTATGATGCAGGGTGTGCAGCCCACACGGGCGCAGGGTCTTAGGGGGCGTCGAGCGCTCCTCGCGACAACTTTTTAATCAAATTCCAAGACCAAAACATATTCTGTAAAAAGGCAGTTTGTAGTTGAAGATTTTTTGTTAGTTAGTTGATTAGTTGTTAAAATTTCGAGCTCGTTTCGCTCGCTCTTGCAACCTAACGTTCTTTTTTTATTAGAATTATCAGCGTAAATCGACAATGTATTTCCTATTTTTTTTTATTAAAGATGGTCAAAAGAAAATCGCTTCGCTCTTGCATACTACATTTTCAAAATATTTTTCCAACAAGGTCAAGGTCAAGGAAGGACCTTTTATAGTCAAATAAATTAAACAATTACTTATATAAACTCATATAACTTGTCAGTGGGTAAGCTGGAGAAAGAACATAAACATTGTCTTGAGTTAATGACAGCGACCAACTATTCTTATCATTTAAGTAGTCGTTGATAGAATAGTATGCCTTTGAACAAAGCTTGGATTTTACTTTCGTTTTAAACGCATTAAAAGGCAAATCTACCAAAGAAGAGGGTAGCTTGTTATAAAAAGTTATACCAAGCCCAACAAATGAGTTATGAACCTTATGAAGCCGGTGAAAGGGAGCTCGTAGTTTGTCCTTATTTCTAGTGTTAACATTGTGAAAATCACTGTTTTTAGTGTATAAGTGTATATTTTGCCTAATATATAAGATATTGGCGAAGATGAATTGAAATGCCACCGTGAGGATACCAATATCTTTGAAAAAATCTCTCAGAGAAACTCTGGCACCTAGCTGGTAAATAGCTCGAACAGCTCGTTTTTGAACGACAAATATATTTTGAATATCAGCAGCTTTGCCCCACAGCAGAAGACCGTAGGACATAACGCTATGAAAATAACTAAAATAGACTAAACGAGCTGTATCGACGTCAGTGTATTGTCTGACTTTCCTGACGGCGTAGGCGGCGGAACTGAGCCTTCCCGCTAGGCTCGATATATGTGGGCCCCACTGAAGTTTGGCATCTACTGTTATGCCCAGAAAAACTGCCGAATTTACGGATTCAAGCACCTCTTTATTTAAGACGATGTTGGGACCTAGATTTCTAACATTAGGTAGGGCGAACTTTACACATTTCGTTTTCTTAGCATTGAGAACTAGGTTATTTGTCGTAAACCAATCTGTAACCATTGAGAGTGCACTGTTTACATCGTCAAAATCTTGTCTATTCCTGTCTACTTTAAAAATAAGAGAGGTATCATCTGCAAACAGTACAACTTCACAGATACCCTTTAAATAGAATGGTAAGTCATTGATATACACTAAGAACAAGAATGGACCCAGTATTGAGCCTTGAGGTACACCTAACTGAACTGGTAGCCCGGAAGATTTCACACCATCAACATCTACACATTGGGACCTATTATGTAAATACGAATTTATAACGTTGAGAGCTTCGTTTTGCACACCATAATGACGAAGTTTACGCAAAAGCGTGTCATGGTGCACGCAATCAAAGGCTTTGGAGAGATCACAGAAAACCCCAATAGCATTTTGCGAGTTCTCCCATGCGTTAAATATGTGTTTCAGCAGAGCAACACCCGCATCTGTAGTCGAACGACCTTTTGTAAAGCCATATTGTTCATTATGAAGGAGGCTATTTAAATTAAAATGTTTTAGCAACTGCTTGAGTATTAACTTTTCAAATATTTTGCTAAATGCTGGTAAGATAGAAATAGGCCTGAAATTGCCAACGTCATTTTTATTACCTGATTTAAATAATGGTATGATTTTACTATTTTTCATGAGGTCAGGAAAAGTTCCTAAATCAACACATTTATTAAAAGTAACAGCTAGATAGGGGGCTACGATGTCTATTATATTACTTAAAAGTTTAATGGAGATGCCCCAGTAATCACCCGTGTTTTTAGACTTGAGTGTGTTAAAAACATTAACTACATCACGAGGCGTTACATGTTCGAAGCTAAATAAGGTACTACATTTAGGCACACTACTATGCAAAAGGTTTTCAGCTTTAGACGGGGACGAATTCAAGGAGCGAGTCGTAGTTATAGGTATGTTGGCAAAAAACTCATTAAATGCCTCGGCTACGTCGGCTGCTGTATTAACTAATTTATCGTCTACCATAATCTCAAGTTGTTTTTCATGTCTAACAGACTTACCCGTTTCATTGTTAATAATTTTCCAAGTGGTTTTTACTTTATTATTAGATTTTTTAATTGTATCGCTTAAAAATTTAGATTTAGAAAAAGCACAAATATTTTTGAATAATTTTGAATACTTTTTGACATACTCTAGGAAAGGAGTATCAAACCTGTATTTTTTCAAACCATATAACTCGTATAGTGTCGCTCTACTTTTATAAATACCTGGAGTAGCCCATTGATTAAAGCCAACGGAGGTGCCATTAATGTTAATGGTTTTGGTCTTAAAGGTAGATTGGTACTCTTTTTGCACAACATCAAAAAGGGCTCCATAAATTTCATTAGGATTCTGGTGTTCTACTATAGATGGTGTAATTCTATGAGCTATATTGTTTTTAAACTTGATGCAACGAGTAGCTGTATAAGGCCTGCATTCTATTTTATGAGGCTTTTTATTTAATGGCATAGGGAAGCTAGCCAATAAACCACAGTGATCAGACGTTAAGTCACTTAAAACTATTTTATTTTTGGCATCATAATCACTAAAAATATTATCGAGACAAGTCGACGAAGATGCCGTGATCCTAGTAGGTTCAAAAAACAAGTTAATTAAATTATAAGAACTGAACAGATTGAGAAGTCTAATACTCAATGGAGTAACCTCTAAAATATTAATGTTGAAATCGCCACATAAAATTATGCTTTTATTACTTGATTTTAGCCTATTGAGTGAATCCTCCATTACCAATTCGAAACGAATAAAATCCCCAGATGGGGGTCGATAAACGCAAATTATAACGTATCGCTCTAGTTCAACACAAGACAACTCAATAGTGCGCTCAATAGAAAGATTAACTAAATCTAAACGTTGTTTACATTTCAACTTGTTTGAAACAAGAACTAAAGACCCACCGCGAATAGCATTTTTTCTTACAAATGCACTTTGTACAGTAAACAAATCATCATTGATAAACACTACTTCATGTTCTTTCAACCAGTGTTCAGTCAAACATAACACCTGAACATCATAGTTTTCCATAAATAAACTTAACTCTAGTTCTTTGCCAGACAGACCCTGCATATTTTGATGTACAACATTGAACATATGCGGCTTATCCGTTGTCGCACGCGCTTCGGTTCCGCAGGACTACCTGACTTATGGAATAGGTGGGTAACGCCTGTTGTTAGAGACTGTGGTAGCTACCCAGACTCCACGGATGACTGGAATTGAGATGCTAGGCGAGTGTGCGAACTAGTCAGCCATTTTAACCAAAAGTTGTGCAGTCTGCTCTGGCTACGTCTAATGGCGTGATTGACACAGGTTCCATTTCTGGAATAGTTTTACACACTCTCTCGACATCCTGCATCCAGTCAGCCTCAGTGTGACAGACGGGCACCAACCAGATGCTGCGCCAGAATGCACTCGTGGCGGCATCATCCGGGCGGCACACGTCTGTCACATTTCATTCAGGTCGTTCCCAAGCTCTATATACCCACCTCTCATCGCTCTGGAACATGCGATTCTGCATGTATCGATCAACTCGCCGCTTATACCGCCGAATACGGCTCACCCAAGCACAAACTTTCTGCTTCAGGAAGTCGATGTGCTCTGTGACACGGGACATGTATTCCTGAGGGCTGAATCCTCCAGCGATGTGCTTAGAGGATTCAAGGCTAAGCAGAACCAGAGCAGACTCAAACTATCGCCCTGAAATATGCCTCGCTCAATCCTTATCGGCTCGCTATTCCTCTGGATATTTCGACATCCTGGATAGCGAAGGACCGTCCTCCATTGCCCCATACACGACATCAGGAAGGTGCGCAGAGTTGCATCTACTTTATACAACTCCAGCACCCTCCTGAGCCATGTATGTGGCACCGAGTCATAGGCCTTCTTATAATCTATCCAGCATGTCGTCGTCGTCACTCGCCGCTTATACCTACGAATACGGTTCGCCCATGCATACACTTTCTGCTTCAGGAAGTCGATGCGCTCTGTGACACGAGACACATAGTCCTCAGGGCTAATACCAGTCGACTTTTTTTTTTTTTTGAAAAACAAGACTAGTTATTTTTGTGCTTTCTCATGCGCCAGCATGTCATATTTTGATCTTTACTCGTTCCTCGCATGATGGAACAAGATAGGTATGTCCTCGTTTAGTAAGTAAGAGATTCCTGGAAGACGGAATAGTTATTTTAATCATCTATACATGTTTTTTTTTTTTATAATAGAATACGTACACAAGAAATAGACACACAACAATAGAAACATTGGATCAGGATCTGATATGGATTGGATAGTTTTTTCCAATGCTCCATGAGATAGCAATCCTTATCCATTCTCCTGTTGGTGCTGCCCCGTATGCGGCGCATCAGAGACGCTGTTCTTTTGCGATGTATCGCTTGAAAGCCATCCACTTGTGCGTCTGCAAACATACCTGATGCGCTACAAAAGCGTGGCAACCCCATCAACATCCTGAACGCGTTATCAATTGTTCAATTGGACACGCAGGGCACTGTAAGTCTTCTGCGTATGCTTCACCCATAGGTTGCACGTATAAAATGATTGACAGTACGACTCGAATAAAGCCATTTTTACCTGTGCAGTACAGCGTGCAAACCTACGGGCCAGCATATTAGCTCTGAATGACAATGCCCTGCGTTCCCTTTCAACATCCATCTATGAGGAAGAACCATTCTCAGTATTTTTATCAAAATTTTAAATACTCTCTAAGCTCAATATTTTCGGAGATAGGAGAATGGTCATTTTTTTTTCTTCTTATTTTAAAATTATAAGAAAAAAAGCCACCCAAGTGCGTATCAGACCACGCACAATGAAGGGTTCCGGAATTGGAATGAATTTATCCCAAATACAAACTTAACTTGGTAGTCAAAAACATGTTCTCCCATACATCGATAGGTATACGACACGGTCAATTCTCAAACTGCAAAAGAAAATTTGTAATCGCAGAAAAAAAGTGTGAGACCTTGCTTCGTGCCAAACTTTATGATTCTAGGCCAACGGGAAGTACCCTGTAGGTTTTGATTATTTTATTTGCGAGTATCAAAATATATCGTTTACGCGTGGTCTGACACGCACTTGGCCGGTACATCGTAATATTGGTTTGATTTTGTCTAGACTCTAGATTGTCCTATAGAACAGGACTAACATGTTTCCAAGCATTTTGTAAACGCATTCTTACAAAGTGTACTTTTAATATGAGTTTAAAATTTTGCTACCATTTAATTACAATAATTATGTCACAAGACATTTTGTTGTAACATTTAACACAGTACCCCATAAAAGATGTATGTAAATGGTATGCTTGATCTATGTATTTTATTTTATCTTTATTTCTAGTATTAAATTATGTATTTCACTTATTTTATTAAAAAATTTGTAGATTTAATCGTCAACTGCCATTGCAAAAAGTAGCATGTCTACTAACCCTTTTTTTTTTTTTTTTTTTTTTTTTTATTTTTTTTTTTATTTTTTTTTTTTGGGTGGGAAATCGTCAAATGACTCCTCCCGCTCTGGGCAGAGCGAGAGGGAGTGTCAGACTTTTACTGACTAAAACCCACCCGTGTTCCTTCCGTTGCCTATGTGCTGGGGCCGCGATATCCCTCTCAGACAAACCCGCAACCCCAGCAGGATGTCTACTAACCCTAAATCGAATTGCAAATACACGAACATTGTCTTTCGGCATACTCGTATGTTGCAAAATCGAGAGCGAAGCTCACGGAATACTCATGTCGTGAATTATATTGCCTTCAGACCGATAAATGAATTTAGATTCTTAAGTTTTCCAGTATTTAACATACAACAATTCGAAGTATGTTATTTAATGTATTTTACTATCACTTTAATATTTTTAAGTCAAAATCATACATTGTAAAAATGTTTGTGTACCTAATCATAACAATGAATAACTATAGTAATTATGTTGCATCTGATTTTGTTTTCTAAAACTAAACTAAAGTTTTAAAGTATTATGGCAGTAAAGAAAACTAAAACATTGCGTGGGTTTACAGTTTATTTATTAGAAAAACATAACCCTCAGCACACTGCTAACAAGTCACTTCTTATGCGTTGGATTGGATCCAAGAGGTGTAGCGGGAAACACGAGCGTTGACACCGGGGAAGTTAGCCTGAGCGCAGCCAATACCGAAAGAGCAGACACCAACAACGATACCGTTGTGGTAGAGAGGACCGCCGGAGTCACCCTGGCACTGGTCGCGACCACCGCCGGACCAGCCGGAGCACAACATGTTGTCGGTGATACCGATACCACGGGTAGCGTAGTTGTTTCTGCAAGTGTTCTGGTTGATAACTAAAACCTGAACGTGACGTAGTTGCTCAGAGGCTGAGCCACCAGCCTGCAAAACAAAAACATACAAATATTATTCTTCGATAAAACAAAACAGGAAATATAGACCTTTTTTTCACACAGGAGGAATCTTCAATAAACTTACGGAAGTCGTGCCCCATCCTGCAGCCCAGACGGCTTGGTTGTCACCGAGGTTGTAGTTGGCGCCAGCGATGGAACCAGCGCGGACATTGTTGTTGAAAGAAAAGGTGGAGGCGGAACGCAAGACGGCGATGTCATTGTCCATAGTGTTGCTGTTGTATGATGGATGGTTGATGATCTGGTTCACGTTGTGGACAACACCACCGCTGTTAGCCCAAGTGGAGCCAACACGGATACGCCATCTGCCGGCTGCGTCACCAATCGTGCAGTGAGCAGCGGTGAGAATGGACCTGTTGTTGAGAATGGTACCACCGCACGCCTGCCAGTATGCGCTCCAGTCCCATGTGTACAGAAGAGCGGCGATGGTGGGATACTGATCAATAGTGGTGACCGAACCACCCACAATCCTCTGGGGATTGGAAGGGACGGCTAGAAAAAACAAGATTCAATATTATTCAACTGAAATGTTGTTCAAGTTCCATTTAACATTAATTGAAATGTTACAACAACAAATTAAGACGGTTCATTCTAAAAATTAGTAACGTCGCAAATAGCTGTCAATTATTTACCTGTTTTGATTAATTTGGTAATATTACTGTATGGAAATAATAAATATGGCTAACTAGTGAACTAGAATATTAATAATAAATTGCAATTACATCACTGAATTTGATGTTGTAACCGTTTTAGGTGTAAAAAGGCATTTGAAAAGTTTCCAAATACTTTTTTAACACCTAAAATTAAATATTCGGTGTTACGATATTAATGATTGCATATCATAATCAATATATATATAAGTTCACTAATTAGCCATATTTCATATTTCCACACAGTCATATTGCTAAATTAATCAAAACCGCGAAATATTTGACATCTATTTGCTACGTTGCCCACTTTCCAAATGCACGCTCCTAAGAGGGTTTATCCTAAAAGTTGGCAACGTCGCAAATAACTGTCAAATATTTACCTGTTTTGATTCTTATAGCAATATTACTGAATATAAATAAGAAATGTGGCTAACTAGCGAACTAGAATATTAAAAATGAATTACAATTATAACATTTAATTTGATGTTGTACCCACCCATTTTACGAGTAAAAAACGCATTTGGAAAGTTTTTTTTTTAAATATTCGGTGTTACGATATTAATTATTGCATTTCATAATAAATATTCTAGTTCGCTAGTTAGCCACATTTTTTATTTTCACACAGTAATATTGCCAAATTAATCAAAACAGTGAAATATTTGACATCTATTTGCGACGTTGCCCACCTTCAGAATAAACGCTCTTAAGTCAATCTGCCTAGCCTTTTCCCAACTATGTTGGGGTCAGCTTCCAGTCTAACCGGATGCAGCTGAATACCAGTATTTTACGTGGAGCGACTGCCTATCTGACCTCCACAACCCAGTAACTGGGTAATACGATACCCCTTGGTAAGACTGGTGTCAGACTTTCGGGCTTCTGACGACCCGTAACGACTGTCAAAGATCCACGAATGACAGCCCAATAAACGAAGAAAATAAATGAAGAAGAGAATGAGCGAATAAACGCTCTTAAGTACAAATATTAAAACATGCATTTTTCAAGATTTCTTAAGAACATACCTGCGACGGCCGCGAAGCAAAGGGCTAGCAGAGCAAGGAAACGCATACTGTTAGTTACTCGTCGACGAGTGATTGTGAATCGTTGTAACTGAAGAGTATTTATATCAAAGCTGATTGAATAAACTACTACATGAAAAGATTAAATGGCTTAGTGTTATATTGTTATCAATTTATCATATTTAATCTTATATCTAATACCAAAACTTAAAGACTTGCACACATTAGAAGAATTGGGAACAAATTAACGATTATGTTAGTAACATTTTTTTAAATTTTTGACAGTTGGAAAACATCCAACTATGAATAAAAAAAAATGTTAATTAACATGTTTAATTTAAAACTAAATCATTAAATAATTTATTTCTTTGCAAACATCTCGTCTTTTAAACAAATTAACATTTATGATTTTGAATGAATCTGGTATGCGATCATATATAATTGGTGCCATACAGAAAACAATTATAAGCATCAGAGCTGTCTTAGACTGTCTTGTACATAACATATTTGTCTGACATGATTGCCTGGCAAATCCTTCTCCATAACAGCGCACACCTGCTCCAAACAATCCCCACAATGCTTATGTCCGACGCTTGTAAGAACTGACAATGTGAAATATCTGGGTGTCCAAATAGACGGAGGATTACGATGGGACAAACAGGTTGACGCCATTTCCACTAGATGTTTGAAACTATTGCATATTTTCAAATCCCTGAGAGACTCGGCTGCGCCTGATACCTTGAGGATGGTGTACTGTGCATTATGCCAATCCATCATTGGATATTGCATTGCAGTATGGGGTGGTGCAAATAAAACCAGTCTTCTGAGGATTGAAAGAGCGCAGAGAGCCGTTCTGAAAGTGTTGTCGCGCAAACCTTATCGCTGTCCCACTACGCAATTATACGCTGATTGTAAGGTACTTTCAGTGCGCCAACTTTTTGTACTGCAGTCTACTGTTAGAAGACACGCTAGCGTTCCCCCTACTGACCCTAAAAAAAGGAAAAAACTACCCTTAAGTACCCCTCACAAAACCGCCTTCGCTCAACACCAATACTACACATTAAGTACATACATATACAAACAAGTTAACAAACACCTAAACATTGTCGATTTAAATAAATATGAGTTAAAATCAAAATTAATGGAATGGCTACTGGAACAGGACTATCTACGAACAGAATCCTTACTTAAGTACGTCTCCTAACTACTCACATATCTCCAATCACACACAACACACCCACACGCACACACACTCACATTAGCTTTATATTCATAGTCGCTCAGGTAGATCGACACAGTCTACTATTATACATATAGCATGTCTTTTAAGCTGAATCACTGTCTCTCAAGATACAGGTTTCCTAGTTTGAGAGGCAGGGTTTTCCATATTGTGTACAGATTTGAGTTCTAACTTTATACTGCATTGTGTTGCTACCAAAGCTCATCTAACTTGTATTTACATATATAAAATATGTTTAATCTGTATTTTTGTGAAATAAAGTTATTTATTATTATTATTATTATTATATTGACGTGCAGCTTGGGAATCAAATTTGGGTTGGTTTTCACAAATACCGCAACCTCAAATATGTACAGAGGGTAGTGTCAGTATTTTATACTGAAGAAAAAATAGTTTACAAGTGTCTGTGCGTTTCAAACCGAACATTACCCTAATAAACTTTTTTTGGGATTTAAATATTAGTTCCTTATTGGCTGAGTTCCCCCAAAACATAACTCCATATCTTAATATTGAACCCGCCATTCCATGATAGGCTGTAACCATAGCGTCTTTCGGTTTTTTAAATACGATTCGATTAGTTGCAGGAAATTTTCCTCTTATTACTTAAGCTTCTAATTTATCAAGCAAGATATTGTGATCTACGTAGTCAAAAGCTTGAGTCATATCCCAATAAATTGAACAAACAGGTATTCTATGGTCAACATTTGCAATTACTTTATTCAAGAAGTCATAAATAGCCATGTTAATACTTTTGTCTTTTCTAAAGCTGTTTTGTTCTTCAGTCAAGATGTTATGTTTTACTAAATATTTATGAATTTGTTGATATACGTATTTTTCAAATATATACAACATAACATGTTGATACCATCAACGTAAACAAATCTGACAGTAATCACTAGTACTGCCGGGGTCGCGGGAAAGTCCGAAAGGGATACCGTGGCCCCTTGCAACGTACAGGCAACTGAAGGAACCCGGGTGGGTTTTAGTCAGTAAGAGTCTGACACGCCCTCTCGCTCCGCCGAGAGCGGGAGAAGTTATTGGATAATTTGCCACAAAAAAAAGAAAAAAGACATGTAAGCACTAGTAGTAGTGTATATGCTCTTTTACATTACGTTCCATTTTTATTACTATTATCTGATCTAACAGGTAATGGTTTCAACATATTCATTAGTCATTTCACGCTAAATTGTTAAGAACTCGTCTCCAATCCCTGTTAGAAAAATAAAAAATTTAGGAAAAATTATTCTCTAGTTATTTTTGTTCTTTCTCATGCTAGCTATTTTGTTTTTAACTCGTTTCTCGCCCGAGGGTAGAAGATAGGTAGGTACTCGTTTAATTAGTAAGAGATTTCTGAAAGATGAAATAGGTGCCTACTTCAACAAATTCATTTCGAGCTTGCCAAAGTAATCAGTATAATAGATAAATAAACCTTTATCCGCCTGTATTTAAAGTGCTGCTCCGAGTGACTAGTAAAGTTTGTAAATTTCTTTAAATTTAGTAAGTGTTTTGTGCAGAAGTGGTATCACACCTCTGTTCATTCATCTTCTGGAAGATTTGGTCCTGTACTGATCGTCCATGTAGTTTGATGGTGAAATAAGAGGAGGTTACTACCCTAAATATCGGACATCGTCGCTCACCAAACAGCGTCAGTGTTCCCTACCACTTATAACCCGTCAGCCTTCCAAGCAAGAGTGAACAGCCATCTTCTGGGCGCGCCATCTCAGATCTCATCATCCATCGCTTTCCATCAGACGAGATAAGATCAATAGCAGGCCCGTACCATAACCATTAGTTTATGCGCCCTTGTGGAGCAAGACCAACGTTGAGCCAAGCATTTTTATCAGCGACATAATCTCCCAACTTATAGTACTCGTATGCTTGGCTGCATAGTGTGCGTTTAATATACTCGTAAGATTTAAATTTTGTTTCATTCAATTAAAGTATGAAACCAATCCGTAACCATTGAGATTGCACTGTTTACATCGTCAAAATCTTGTCTATTTCCTGTCTACTTTAAAAATAAGAGAGGTATCATCTGCAAACAGTACAACATCACAGATATCCTTTAAATAAAATGGTAAGTCATTAATAGTGATACGAGTAGGTAGAGCTATTTTGGTTCAATGACTGCAAACGTTGATGTTAATATGGACATTCCCCGGGATTCTAACTGAACCTCCGGAATTCGAAAAAATTAATTGTTTTTTTTATTATTAACAAGTATAAGAAAGCTTGTCTCATGTATTGGTAGTGAGCGCACGACGTTGTCAAACTATCATCAGCGACACGTTGCTAATTTCCAATGCGCACACGCGGCATGTTGCCGCTCAGATGTAACGCGCAATGTTGCTGCTCAAATCTAACGCGCTAAATGACTAGTGGAAACAAAATAACACAATAGCGGTCTGCGCTGCTAGAGGAACGCGCCTGTTTTTGTCCCTTTCTACAGCACTTAAATTGTTTTTCGACTATAACTTGTTGACCCACTTCATTACTTCGGTTCTAAGAGTACACTTGTTTGAACAATTGTAAGGTAACATGAGCTTGTACATAGAACGATAGAATAATATACACTAATAATAAGAATGGACCAAGTGTACTTTTAATATGAGTTCAAAATTTTGCTTCCATTTAATTACAATAATTATTGCACAAGGTATTTTGTTGTAACATTTAACACAGTACCCCTTATAAGATGTATGTAATTGGTAAGTGGGAAATGGTTGATCTATTTTATTTTATCTTTATTTCTAATATTAAAATATTATGTCTATCACTTATTTTATTTAAAAGATGTAGATTTTAGCGTCAACTGCCATTGCAAAAGTAGCATGTCTACTAACCCTAAATCGAATTGCAAATACACGAATTGTCTTTCGGCTAATGATGCAAAATCGAGAGCGAAGCTCACGGAATACTAATGTCGTGATTTATATTGCCTTCGGACCGATAAATGAATTTAGATTCTTAAGTTTTCCAGTGTTTAACATACAACAATTCGAAGTATGTTATTCAATGTATTTTACTATCACTTTAATATTTTTAAGTCAAAATCATACATTGTAAAAATGTTTGTGTGCCTAATCATAACAATGAATAATTATAGTAATTATGTTGCATCTGATTTTGTTTTCTAAAACTACACTGACATTTTAAACTACGAGTATTATGGAAGTAAAGAAAACTAAAACATTGCGTGGGTTTACAGTTTATTTATTAGAAAAACATAACCCTACGCGCATTACTAACAAGTCACTTCTTATGCGTTGGATTGGATCCAAGCGGTGTAGCGGGAAACACGAGCGTTGACACCGGGGAAGTTAGCCTGAGCGCAGCCAATACCGAAAGAGCAGACACCAACAACGATACCGTTGTGGTAGAGAGGACCGCCGGAGTCACCCTGGCACTGGTCGCGACCACCGCCGGACCAGCCGGAGCACAACATATTGTCGTTGATAGTGATACCACGGGTAGCGTAGTTGTTTCTGCAAGTCGCCTGGTTGATAACCCTAAGCTCGACGTGACGGAGCTGCTCAGAGGCGGAGCCACCAGCCTGCAAAACGGACATATGCAAATATTAATTTCCGATCAAACAAAACAGTAAATATTGACTTTTTTTAACACGAGAGGAATCATCAACAAACTTACGGAAGTCGTGCCCCATCCTGCAGCCCAGACGGCTTGGTTGTCACCGAGGTTGTAGTTGGCGCCAGCGATGGAAGCGGCGCGGACATTGTTGTTGAAAGCGAAGGTGGAGGCGGAACGCAAGACGGCGACGTCATTGTTTAAAGTGTTGCCGTTGTATGATGGATGGTTAATGATCTGGTTCACGTTGTGAACAACACCACCACTGTTAGCCCAAGTGGAGCCAACACGGATTCGCCATCTGTTAGCTGCGTCACCAATCGTGCAGTGAGCAGCGGTGAGGATGGCCCGGTTGTTGAGGATGGAACCACCGCACGCCTGCCAGTATGCGCTCAAGTTCCATGAGTACAGGAGAGCGGCGATGGTGGGGTACCGATCAATAGTGGTGACCGAACCGCCCACAATCCTCTGGGGATTGGAAGGCACGGCTAGAAAGAAGAAGTTTCAATATTATTCAATAGAAATGCTGTTCAAGTTCCACATAACATTAATTGAAATGTTACAACAAAAAAAAATTGTACAAACAATAAAACATAATATTTTTCCATTTTGATGCTTTTTTTTTAACACAAAGTACAAGATTTCTTAAGAACGTACCTGCGACGGCCGCGAAGCAAAGGGCTAGCAGAGCAAGGAAACGCATACTGTTAGTTACTCGTCGACGAGTGATTGCAAGTCGTTGCAGTGAACGGTATTTATATCAAAGCTGATTGAGTAAAAGTGAACTACGTGAAAAGATTAAATGGGTTTAGTGTTATTATCAATTTATCATATTTTAATCTATACCAAAATGGTGCATGTAAAAGTACCGTTTTTCGTCATTGATACTGGCATGTAGAATGTATTTATTTAGTTTGAATATCCGCGCATTATTTGAGAACAGAACAGTCCTAAGACAGTGGACATATGGCCCAGGTCAAAAAAAAAAACATAATAACGGAAGAATATGGACCATACTGTCTTAAGTGGAAAGTTATTTTTGTCATAACTTAACTTTAAATACTCCCACGATCTCTGTGCCACAACGTTTTGCGTGCGTTACATTGCACACTACCTTAATCAGCGAATTTTCACACCAAAAATAAAAGTCGTTTCCCAGCAATTATTTTTGCACAAAGTTACTTAGTTTGATGTACATAATGCGTCGATGACAGCATCGTTCGTAATGGATCTTTTTACACCCTGTATTTTTTTTTTATTACGGTTTGTGACAATGTTACAAATTGCTGAAAAAAATACCAAAAAAATTGGTGCTTACGTACGCAGGAATTTTGACCTAAGCATGTAGTATTAATCTTTGTCACATACCTAAAAATTGTAAGTTAGCTGTATCATAATAATATAGTGCAGATATGTTATCTTGATGCTACGTCATTAGGCCAGCGACAGTTCCACAGACTGCGTAGAGTAGTTTGGTTCGGAATTTAATCATGTGAGCCCGACTCTCTCGACCAGTTTTTTTATTGTCCCGTACCTCAAAAGGAAAAAACGGAACCCTTATAGGATCACTTCGTTGTCCGTTCGTCGGTCGTAGTCGTGTCAAGACCCTTTTTCTCAGGAACGCGTGAAGCTACGAATTTGAAATTAATATCAAATAAATAAAATAAAATAAATAAATAAATAAATAATAAATAAATCTATGTTCCCTTGGAGCTCTAAAAAAATCAAGCTTCTTAGGCAACGCAATAAAAAAATACAGCTATTTAAATATTATTATGTACTAACAGATGTGTATGTAATTACTAATAAATTAGATTGTTTATAGTTTTATCACATAAAGAAATATTTTTTGCTATTACAAACTTACATTGGCAATTAGAATTTAGAATTGACCGTGACATAAATTCCCTCCCTACAGTTATTATTTTAAGCAATTTGTTACCATTATCTGTAAGCAAATCTGACAAAAACTGCCCATTATTTCTTGTCCAACATTTTGCCGCCATTCTGAGACCCAAAGTTCGTTTTTCGTTTTCCAACATTTTATGTTATAGAATATTAACAAAACATAAGTATTTTACGTAAATCACTACGAGGTCACAAAAAAAAGTAGATATTTACCATAATCCGAACACAGTGAATAAAAATAATGATTCGAAGGCATCACTAGTGGTAGTGTGTATGCCCTTTTACATTAGGTGCAGTTTTTGTCACTGTTATCTGTTTTTACAAGTAATGTTTTCAAGATATTGAATCATAAGTCATTTCACGCAGGACATCGCTCATTATACCCACGCAGCACGGCTCCTACACGGCTAATAACTTGTCATTCAATTTAGGATTTTAAATCAAATTAATTAATAATAGATTATACAACAAGTGAAAAAAAAGAGAATTTACTCGAGGGATACAAGGATCGAGATAAATTTTTTTTCACCAGTTGTGTACTCCTCTCCTTTTTACGATTGACTGCGAGAAAATAAATAGTAGTATAGTATTTATATTTATCTATCGTAGTTGTAGTATTTATATAACTGCCTTGTTGGTCTAGTGGTCGCAAGCGCTACTGCTAAGCATGAGGTCCTGGGTTCGATTACCAGGTTGGGCAAAATATTATTGGGTTTTTCCAACAGGAATTTCTCAATAGCAGCCCGGAGTCTGGAATTGTGTCCGGTTGATGGCAATAGGCTCACCCCCTATTACATGGGACTTAAAAACATAACTGGAGAAATGTGGGTGAACTAATTAAAGGCCCTCGGCCCAACCCTTCGCCGAAACAAGGCGTGATGTTATGTTATTTATATGTATCACATTTTAAGAGGCAAATTTTCTACCATAATTGCTGCTTCAGAACGAAATGATTCCAAAGTCAGCGGTATTCAGTGTCTCATTATCGTCACTGGAAGAACTCATTTTATTATAATTATGTTACTAGATTTTCCAATGACATTAAAACAACCACGATAAAATATTGAAAAGAACCTCACTAAAGTTGGCGGGATACTATTTATTTAGTTTTTATAGTTCGTGCTTGTTCCAAATTCAAAATGTTTTTACTCACTTATGAGTAAAAGATAGTTTTATTCATCGCATCGATGAATAAAATGCCCTTTTTCGAGTGGCAATGGTAAAATGTCTATTTTACGATGGCTATACAGAATAGTGGAGGGCTCGCGGGCAGTGAGCGGCCTGCGAGCCGTCCCACGTCGCGCCAACAGCACGCTTCAAGCGAGGAGCCCGCTCCCCAGAGAAGAAACGCCTGCAGGCGGTATGCAATGTATGCGCCTCGCCGGCTGCGTGGTGACGCCTCGCTTATGAATGAACAACAAGCTGTTCACTTCAGAGGCGTGGCGGCAGCGAGCGGTCGCCTTGCTGACGGCGCGTTGGCGACTAGCGGACGCCTTGCTTACGGCGCGTTTGCGACTAGCGGTCGGTTTTCTTACGGTGACTCGAGGCGATGCCGGGGCGTTACTGCGCTGGAGCGGAACTGTTGTAATGGGTGATGTCTTTTAATAAGGCCTATTCCATCTTCAAGGATTCTATAATAAATAGAATGACTTGACAATCGCACACGGTAATAGAATCTACATTCTACATACAACAAAATGTACCTAATATTAGCGCTGCGCTTTATTTAATAAAAACTATTTAAAAAAAAAAGATTATTCTTATGTGATTATATTTCCATGCGAAAGCCAAGTCATTAATTATATTTACTAAAGAAATAAGGATGGCAAATAGATAGGTACTGAATAAATGAAGAGACTTGGTTTTACCTTAGATGTCATATCTTTTCGCGGTAAAAGAACTGCGTTGCCAGACTTGACTTTTTTAAATGTTATGTTTTTCATGGGATTCAAAATGTCAGAAATCGTTTTAGTAAACGATTCTGAACATTAATTCAGTAACACATGTATACTCATGCATAATTAATCAGAATTTTAAATAAATTTTATTCAAAACAAGTCGTGCGCCCGATGGGATTTATCATCGGCAAAATTTTAAACTTCTATACAAACTTTCACCCCATCTTTACAAACCACTTTAAGGGATTAATTTAAAAAATCCTTGCTTAGTGTTCAGCTTCGTTACAAATGGAATTCTTGTGCAAATTTGATACTTCCAGACCAAGTGGTGGCTGTAGAAATCAAATATAGGTAAATAATAAAGAAACATCCAAAGATACTATGTTTATTTACATAAATACACATAAAATAAATGTACTGTGTGTGTCCACTTATGAGCCAACTAAATACTTCATCGCTCTTAGCCTCGGTAGTCTTATTATACTTAAGGTGGACCAGTGTCTACGAGTGTAATCATGCTCTAATATTATTTTCTTAAAAAACACTTGCTAGGATCTTACAATCAATCTTATTTGACTTTTACACGATAACTTTGAATAAGACGTAGTTTCTAACGAGACACAAACAAAAACATAATTCTAAAGAACATAATTGTCTACAATTGTATTGTGTATTGTTGTTTGTCTATTGTGTATTATTTTGTCTACATTTCTTTCTCATTTCTTCTTTCGCAGGTCTGCTGGAAGAAATGTCTTAAGAAATAAGCAGTACCTTTGTACTCTAATTAAAATTATGTCATATCTCTATGTATTTTACTGTGAGTACATAAATAATAAAAATAAATAAATAAATAATTTTGATACGGTACTGTTTAAATTGTAATTAAAATTGATTAAATAGACCTTTCTAAATCATTGTAATCAAACGCAATGGTAGGAAAATGTTATTGTATGTTATATTGACAGAAATTAAAACATTAATTGCTTATTTCAATCATTTATTATCTTCTTATGCGTTGGATTGAATCCAAGCGGTGAAGCGGGATACACGAGCGTTGACACCGGGGAAGAAAGCCTGAGCGCATCCCCTACCCCAGGAACAGACACCAACAATGATACCGTTGTGGTATAGAGGACCGCCGGAGTCACCCTGGCACTGGTCGCGACCACCGACGTCGAGCCATCCGGAGCACAACATATTGGCCGTGATGGTGTTACCTACAGTAGCATAACGTTGTGCGCAAGTGTTTTGGTTGATGGTCCAGATTTGGACGTGACGCAGTTGCTCAGAGCCAGCGTTTGAACCAGCCTGCGAAACGGAAATATTCAAATATCAATCTTCGGACAAACAAAACAGAAAAGAGACGATTTCCAGATGAACATTAAACTTACGAAAGTGTCACCCCATCCTGCAGCCCAGACGACTTGGTTGTCACCGAGATTGTAGTTGGCGCCAGCGATGGAAGCTGCGCGGACATTGTTGTTGAGAGAAAAAGTGGAGGCGGAGCGTAAAATACAAATGTCATTATCAGTGGTTCCTGAGTTGTATGATGGGTGGATGATGATCTGGTTTACGTTGTGAACAACACCACCGCTGTTAGCCCAAGTGGAACCGACACGAATACGCCATCTGCCAGCTGTGTCACCACTGTAAAAGGAATGTAATGATAGTTAAACCGGTCATCATATTAGAATTTAAGCAAATTGCTATTGAAGTAAAGCAATACTTACATGGTGCAGTGAGCAGCGGTGAGGATGGACCTGTTGTTGAGAATGGTACCACCGCAATTCTGCCAGTACGCACTCCAGTTCCATGTGTATAGGAGAGAAGCTATGGTAGGGTACTGCTCAATAGTGGTGACAGAACCACCTACAATCCTTTGGGGATTGGAGGGAACGGCTGGAAAGAAAAATAGAGTTTATTACTTTCCTCTTTTTAAGTGCTCTTTCAAGAGTAATATTATCAAAGCAATTTGATAGATAATGCATGCTAAAAAAAACATTGGCGTTCGGTAAATATTAAAAATAGAGTTTACTTTCTTAATTAATTAATATTTAAAACAAAGAACATAATGTACCTGCGACAGCCGCGAAGCAAAGGGCTAGCAAAGCAAGGAAACGCATGTTGTCAATAACTCTGTGACAAGTGTAGTAAATCGTTATAAGGGTATAGTATTTATAGCATTATATTCTGGATGACTATCAAATTATGAACGCGTAGAGATTAAAATATTCAGTTCCATATCCAAACCTAAAGATGTTTACAGAATGAGTAGAATTTTAATAATAAAAAAACCCAAGCTCGTTTCAAATATATTATACTCATAGAATATGCAGCTTTTACAAGATAATCATGGGTTTTTTTAAATTTGTTTTTTGGATATGGTTTGGTTTGGTTCGCCGGGTTCGCGCGATAATATATAATTAATATCTTTTTCCCATATAAGTCGAGACTTGATAGGTTTAGCCACAAGTAATCCAGAAAGTTACAACTGTTGCTAACTCCACGTTTGCAACAAGGTATAAAAATGTATACTACATGTTGTGTCTACTGTTTTCGATTAGGTATCGTTTACATCTTTAACAAGTTGTAAAGACTAGGTGTTTACAGAACTTGTAATAAGGTTGTCAAAATGTTAAAGAAGTGAATAATACATGTCTGAAACAACGACTACATGTTTTATTCACGACATGTTATTGACAATTATTTTACAAGACTTGTTGAAAACCAGTTTCACGACTATGGATGTAAACTCGGAGTTAAATATTACAACCAGTATGCAAACTTCCTTACATATACGATAACATATGTATCTTTGTACATATTGGACTTAATCATTTTTATCGTCAAAAATCCAATAAAGAGACCAATTATAAAATGTTCCAGGGGTTTTCACACAAAAAACCCAGAAAAAACCCAAATTCTTCACGATAACGTTCTTGCAATAATTCGCTAGTTGGTCCCGTCACTAGTGTAGATACAGACAAATAACGACATGCCCGTTCAATAACTCTTACTTTAGAACACAGAATATTTTTATTTTAGTCAGTTTACTTATCGTTTTGACAATTTTTTTTTTTTTTTTTTTTTTTTTTTTTTTTTTTTTTTTTTTTTTTTTTTTATCTCAATTTCTGCTGAAAGACTGCTTGATTTAAACCTCCCGAGGACGTAGGTATATTTATTTATTTATGAAAACTAAACGAATTAATTATTATTACTGTTGACTTTTTCAAATGGCCGTAGGGATCCGCTGGATGCGTGCAGCATAGAACCGGTCGAACTGCCGGTGCTTGGAGGAGGCCTATGTCTGGCACTGGACGCCTTTCGGCTGAAATGATGATGATGATAGTATAAATGATTTAATTAAATGTCGTGATGGCCCAGTGGTTAATGCCGTGCCTTAAATGCAGTGTGATATTTTTAATTCATATCTACTTTCTAAGTTTATCTTGGACATCATTCACTCCGGTGAAGGAAAACATAGTGAGGACCTAAAGTCCAGGTGAATTTAGGTCCATGTTTTCTCACGATGTTTTATTGTGGCGACGATCGATGATATTAATGTAGTGTATCGCCAACCCTTCTCTAAATGAAAAGAGGCCTTTGTCTTGCAGTGGGAGTAATATTACGCTGGTATTTTAACATAGCTAATAATTTCAGGGTCGAATCGTTTAGTTCATTACATGTGTTGAAGTTCAAGTTGTGACGTAACAAACTCAGCCAATGCTGGGACTCTGGCTTATTCTCTTTTTGAGGGTGAGCTGTAATCGATCAAACAGCCCAGTGCAGGTAAGTAATAGAAATACTCAAACTTGATACAAAAAATATTATAATGTTTGTCATTCTATGAATATTCTAAAACCAATAAATACATAAATGTTTCTAAATGTTTTTGTATTTTATATTATCTTCTAAATAGACTAGTTGACCGTTTTTGAGAAACCGATTAATAATGTTCCTTGTGATCTATTTTCCACAAAATAGAATATTTCAGGAAAACATTATCAAAACAATTTTTTTTTTATCGCTATCTTTTTCACAACGCGTCTTTTCGTCATGGGAGCTGGAGCGACTTCATTACTTCCATTCTCCAAACCATGTGTTATTTTTTACAGTGTTTTTGTGTTTTGCCCGAGTTTGCGACACTGTTATAATTGCTGAAAAGAATATAATAAATGCAAAAAAGACGTGTGCGGTCGGGGGACCGTGCTCGTCATCGCGCTCGGAGGAAGGAAGTATTCCAATAAGTGCTCGTAGGGATCTTGACCATCTTCTGGGCTCTGGGATTGTTCTGAAAGCCGTGGAATACTTCTCCACTCCTCAAGCACCTCAGGACATGTTACCCACTTGTCGCTACGTCACTATGTGCTAGCGACAGTTTTTGGGGGCCCATTATTGAGTGTGCAAGTCACCCTCTGCCATTTTTTCCGTGTATATATAAAACATTGATCAGGCAGGGGCCATAGTCCTTCCATAGTTCCAGGTCACCAATCAACTTAAGCCACCCAAACCCATAGTCCAATGTCTTTGTTTCCATATCCTGCAATAGTCCTACACCAACCGGGGGTTATCCTTGGGTGTACTTGCATAGTGCATACAGGGATAATCGTCGGTTGGTTCCTCATTTCATTAAAACGCCTAACGAGTCTCTGCGAGTTGGCTTTGGCCCCTCGTATGCCTTCAAATGGTCCGGGACCCCAGGGTCCCGAGAAATGTCAAAGATTAAACCAAAAATAATAATTGAAAAAAAAAAAAAAGTTGCACAACATATCTTTAACAACTCAATTATGTCTGTGTCTCAGAATGGATGTAAGAATGGGTCCCGCGGTACTAAGGAGCTGCTCCTTATAGACATGGCCATAATTCAACAGGTCCGTAGATCCCGGAAGGATTTGTCGACATGTTGGATAGATTATAAGAAGGCCTATGATTCGGTGCCACATACATGGCTCACTAGGGTGCTGGAGTTGTACAAAAGTTGTTTTACGAATGCATAATATTTTATTCTGAATCAAATCATACGCGATTTGATTCAGAATAAAATATTATGCATTTAAACGAAACTTAAACACAATCATTTTTCTAGCAGTTTATTTCATAAAATCAGTTCTTATGCGTTGGATCCAATCCAAGCAGTGTAGCGGGAGACGTGACATCAGGGAACTGTGGCCTAGCGCATCCAGTACCGAAGGAGCACACACCGACTTGGACACCATTGTGGTAGAGAGGACCGCCGGAGTCCTGTGTGCACTGGTCGCGACCGCCGACGTTGAGGACACCGGAACACAGCATGTTGTCGGTAAGAGGTGGGTAACGACTTCTGCAAGTAGCTTGGTTGATTGAATATATCTGGACGTGATGCAGTTGCTCAGAAGCAGATCCAACCTCCTGTAAAAAAAAAACAATGAATTTCAAGAAAATTGTGAAAACATATTTAGTTGAAAAGCAATAAAGTAATAATTAACTTACAGAAGTCAAGCCCCATCCTGCAGCCCAGACGACCTGGTTATCGGCCAAGAAGTAATTGGCACCAGGGATGGAAACGGGACGGACATTGTTGTTATGTGCGATGACAGTGGCCGAACGTAAAATAGCGATGTCATTGTCCCAATTGTTGACGTCGTAGTTAGGATGGTTGATTTCCAGACCCAGTGGTAGCTGTAGAAATCAAATATAGGTAAATAATAAAGAAACGGAAATCAAATATAGGTAAATAATAAAGAAACGTCCAAAGATACCATGTTTATTTGCATAAATACACATAAAATAAATGTAACGTATAATGCTTGCGCTTTTGCCCGGGCTTCGTTATCTTGGAGATCGGAAAATCGTCGTGTGATAGTCGTAACGGGTATTCTGAAGCCCGAAAGACTGACAACTAAGGGGTATCGTGTTACCTAGTGACTGGGTTGTGGAGGTCAGATAGGCAATCGCTCCATGTAGAATACTGGTATTCAACCGCATGAAGGAATGACTCCTTGATCTTTGACAGTCGTTACGGGTCGTCAGAATCCCGAAAGTCTGACAAACAGTCTAACCAAGCCGGGACCAACAGTTTAACGTGCTTTCCGAATCTCGGTACGTAAAGATTGTCACCCATCCAAAGACCAACCCCGGCAAGCGTAGCTTAACCTGACGGATCGACCCGTGCAGCAGTTATTATTTAGCCACGAGCTCCTCCTAGACCTCCTAAGTCAACGCTGTTTTTTTGCTAATGATTTAATTTTATTTTCCATTTTAATCAATATTTTCATTGTATGTTATTTAGAAGGTTGCTTTGATAAATGTAAATGTCGTGTACACCTCTAATTGGTATTTATTTATGAGCCCATATCTGCTAACTTTAATATTAAATGTACAATATATATGCTGTTGGCGTACCTATTATAAATAAATGAATTAATACATTTCCTAATATCACGCCTTTCTTTTATTTATTAATAGCATACGTCGTAAAAGATCGTGGATAAGATGATTGATCACCACGACATGTAGGTATGGGAAAAGTGTTTTGTGACTTTTCTAGTATTCTAACCTCAGTTGGTCTAAAAGCTTTTGAATCCTTACACGAAATTGCATTAATTGACATCATAAAAATAAAATGTGAGAATTAACGTTTTTCTAGCTGACTGTACCATTTTTCCGAAATCTGTGAATACAGTTAGCAATTACTTAAGCAGTTAATGACAGTCTTCTAAAACGTTTTCCTATAGTTAAGGTAGCTTCCCTTACTGCTGCGTCTCAAAAATCCACCCTGTATTACTCCGATCGGACAATAAATCAAGACAAGGCTCATTGGGATTCTTGTTCTAAATTTGAATGCCTTTCTAATGATATATATAATTTATTCCTATTGGAGCTATACCAGATTCCATACATTTACTGGGAACATCTTTTAGAGGTCACATTTTATTTTTATGATGTCAATTGATGCCATTTCGATATCGGATAGACCCGCTGTTAAGAATGTTACCACCGTAATCCTGCCAGTACTTGCTTTGGTCCTGTACTAATCCTGAAGTGTAGATACAGGACAGTGGCCATGGTCGGGTACTTATAAATCGTGGTGACGGAATCAGCTACAATCCCCTGGGGAATGGTGGGGACGGCTGCGGAAGAAAAAGTACCTAATTAAATATTTGAAAAGAATTTTGAATAAAAAGTTATATTTCTTGTGTTCTTCAAGAATTTAAACTGTTATAAATAGTAAGTACCTAACTCATAAAAACAATTAAACAGAAAATTTATAAAAATGTTTAGCAATAAAAAAAATAAGCAATGTTGAACATTGTGAAGTGTGGAAAATTTAAATAATAACATTCTGTTGAGTGAAGATTGAGGACCTGCAACAGCCGCGAACCAAAGGGCCAGCACAGCGAGGATACGTATGTTGTTTATAACTCACGGACAAGATAAGTGAGGTAGATACCTAATCGTTGCAGGTGAATGATATGTAATATATATCACCCAATTACAATCAAATTATCACACGAAGAGATAAAAACATTATTTAAACATCTTATTTCAAACCTAAAGACTTCAGACAGAATTTTCGGAAAAAGACAAGTGTTTTTTTAAAATGATATTATCATGCATCGAAGTCCTTTAGTGAGTATTTATTTTTGTCGTCAAAGAATCATTCATCATTCGAAGTCCAGCCACGACCACGTCTTGAAAGCTTTGTCAATTCAATTCAATTCAATTCAATTTATTTTTCATTAACAATCTACATTGTGTTCGAAATTATCCAACATGAAGCAATTATACACATATATTACAAAATAACGATAAACAAAAATTATAATTTAAAAAAAACATGCAACACGACATATTATTTAGATAAATAAATAAAAATAAAACACAACATTGTAAAATACCATGCAAACATAAATTATAAAACAATATGTCATTCAAAAAAATAAAAAGAGCAGCAGGGAGACGAAACACTGATTAGATAGTACTCATGTACCGCCCGTATACTGACCTACGCATTTTGCATATCGCCCCATGCCTTGACATGGTATGTCTTCGTCTCTCGCAGTTCTTTTTGTTATTTATTTATTTATTAGGGACAAAAAACAATTACATGCTACAAAATACAGAGAAATAATTAAACTTAGATTTAACAAACATGTAACCCACACCATTGTCCACAATTTAACTAAAGGTTAAAAGAAGTGCTGAAGACAAGTGATAAAAAAATATAAAAAAATAAGGAAAAATAAAACAATAGTCGCTGCCACAATATTACTGTGTTACTTAGCTTAATTTAACTTAAATTACTCGCTAAACAAAACGTTATGTACTTTAAACGAAATATCTCGCTTAATACACTCGCCTTTAACCTTGCATCAGCCCACGGTAGATTATGTACGTAATACAACTTTTGTCCACATAAGACCCAACTAAATACTTCATCGCCCTTAGCCTCGGTAGTCTTATTAGGTATACTTAAGGTGGACCAGTGTCTATAATCATGCTCTAATATTATTTTCTTAAAAAACACTTGCTAGGATCTTACAATCAATCTTATTTAACTTTTACACCATAACTTTGAATAAGACGTAGTTTCTAACGAGACACAAACAAAAACATAATTCTAAAGAACATAATTGTCTACAATTGTATTGTGTATTGTTGTTTGTCTATTGTGTATTATTTTGTCTACATTTCTTTCTCATTTCTTCTTTCGCAGGTCTGCTGGAAGAAATGTCTTAAGAAATAAGCAGTACCTTTGTACTCTAATTAAAATTATGTCATATCTCTATGTATTTTACTGTGAGTACATAGATAATAAAATAAATAAATAAATAATTTTGATACGGTACTGTTTAAATTGTAATTAACATTGATTAAATAGACCTTTCTAAATCATTGTAATCAAACGCAATGGTAGCAAAATATTATTGTATGTTATATTGACAGAAATTAAAACATTAATTGCTTATTTCAATAATTTATTATCTTCTTATGCGTTGGATTGAATCCAAGCGGTGAAACGGGATACACGAGCGTTGACACCGGGGAAGAAAGCTTGAGCGCATCCCCTACCCCAGGAACAGACACCAACAATGATACCGTTGTGGTATAGAGGACCGCCGGAGTCACCCTGGCACTGGTCGCGACCACCGACGTCGAGCCATCCGGAGCACAACATATTGGCCGTGATGGTGTTACCTACAGTAGCATAACGTTGTGCGCAAGTGTTTTGGTTGATGGTCCAGATTTGGACGTGACGCAGTTGCTCAGAGCCAGCGTTTGAACCAGCCTGCGAAACGGAAATATTCAAATATCAATCTTCGGACAAACAAAACAGAAAAGAGACGATTTCCAGATGAACAGTAAACTTACGAAAGTGTCACCCCATCCTGCAGCCCAGACGACTTGGTTGTCACCGAGATTGTAGTTGGCGCCAGCGATGGAAGCTGCGCGGACATTGTTGTTGAGAGAAAAAGTGGAGGCGGAGCGTAAAATACAAATGTCATTATCAGTGGTTCCTGAGTTGTATGATGGGTGGATGATGATCTGGTTTACGTTGTGAACAACACCACCGCTGTTAGCCCAAGTGGAACCGACACGAATACGCCATCTGCCAGCTGTGTCACCACTGTAAAAGGAATGTAATGATAGTTAAACCGGTCATCATATTAGAATTTAAGCAAATTGCTATTGAAGTAAAGCAATACTTACATGGTGCAGTGAGCAGCGGTGAGGATGGACCTGTTGTTGAGAATGGTACCACCGCAATTCTGCCAGTACGCACTCCAGTTCCATGTGTATAGGAGAGAAGCTATGGTAGGGTACTGCTCAATAGTGGTGACAGAACCACCTACAATCCTTTGGGGATTGGAGGGAACGGCTGGAAAGAAAAATAGAGTTTATTACTTTCCTCTTTTTAAGTACTCTTTCAAGAGTAATATTAACAAAGCAATTTGATAGATAATGCATGTTAAAAAAAACATTGGCGTTCGGTAATTATTAAAAATAGAGTTTACTTTCTTAATTAATTAATATTTAAAACATAGAACATAATTTACCTGCGACAGCCGCGAAGCAAAGGGCTAGCAAAGCAAGGAAACGCATGTTGTCAATAACTCGTGACAAGTGTAGTAAACCGTTATAAGGGTATAGTATTTATAGCACATATTCAGGATGACTATCAAATTATGAACGCGTAGAGATTAAAATTATTCAGTTCCATATCCAAACCTAAAGATGTTTACAGAATGAGTAGAATTTTAATAATAAACAAACCCTAGCTCGTTTCAAATATATACTCATAGAATAGCAGCTTTTACAAGATAATTATGGGTGTTTTTTTTATTTGTTTTTTGGATATGGTTTGGTTTGGTTCGCCGGGAGTCGCGCGATAATATATAATTAATCTTTTTTTTTCCATATAAGTCGAGACTTGATAGGTTTAACCACAAGTAATCCAGAAAGTTAGAACTGTCGCTAACTCCGCGTTTGCAACAAGGTATAAAAATGTATACTACATGTTGTGTCTACTGTTTTCGATTATCGTTTACATCTTTACCAAGTTGTTTACAGAACTTGTAATAAGCTTGTCAAAATGTTAAAAAAGTGAATAATACATGTCTGAAACAACGACTACATGTTTTATTCACGACATGTTTTTGACAATTATTTTACAAGAGTTGTTGAAAACTAGCTCGGAGTTAGATATTACAACCAGTATGTAAACTTCCTTACACATACGATAACACATGTATCTTTGTACATATTAGCCTTAATCATTTTTATCGTCATCAATCCAATAAAGAAACCAATTATCTAATTTTCCAGGGGTTTTCATTCAAAAAACCCAGAAAAAACCCTATTTCTTCACGATAACGTTCTTTCAATAATTCGGTAGTTGGTCCCGACTCAAGTGTAGATACAGAGAAATAACATCATGCCGACAGGTTTGTTGGTTAATTCGAAAAAGTATCAATCTGATTTTTCCAATTCATATGTACTTTCTAAGTTTATCTTGGACATCATTCACTCCGGTCAAGGAAATCATAGTGACGAAACCTGAACTTTTAGGTCCACGTTTTCTCACGATGTTCTATTGCGATGATCGATGTTATTAATGTAAGTGTTAAATCGCCAACCCTTCGCTGTATGAAAAGAAGCCTTTGTCTTGCAGTGGGAGGAATATCACGCTGGTATTTTAATATAGCTAATCATTTCAGGGGTCGAATCGTTTAGTTCATTATATGTGTTGAAGTTCCAGTTGTGAATAGCCATACGTAACAAACTCAGCCTATGCTGGGACTACGGCTTATTCTCTTTTTTAGGGTGAGCTGTAATCGATCAAACAGCTCAGTGCAGGTTAGTTATAGAAATACTCAAACTTGATACACAAAATATTATAATGTTTATCATTCTTTGAACATTCTAAAACCAAAAAATACATAAATGTTTCTAAATATTTTTGTATTTTATATTATCTTCTAAATAGGCTAATTGACCGTTTTCGAGAAACCGATTAATAATGTTCCTTGTGATCTATTTTCCACAAAATAGAATATTTCAGGAAAACATTATCTCAATTTTTTTTTTATTTTATCGCAAGCTTTTTCACAACGCGTCATTTCGTCATGGGAGCTGAAGTGACTTCATTACTTCCATTCTCCAAACCGTGTGTTATTTTTTACAGTGTTTTTGTGTTGTGCCTGAGTTTGCGAAACTGTTATAATTAATGAAAAGAATATAATAAATGCAAAAAAGACGTTTGCGGTCGGGACCCCCGTGAAGAATCAAGTTCCTTCGCATGACTTAATTTTATTTTATTTTTTCAGCCACCTTGAATTTACATTTTCACCATTGGCTTTGGCTCTCTCGAAAACCATGAAAACGATACCCATGATGAAAAATTTGAAAATTTGCAGAGCCGCCATCTTGGATTTACGTTTTGACCAAATTCACACTTTCTGTCTCTGTAGTGTACTCGGGCCAATATGTACAATTTTATCCCACGACACTGTAATCAATTTACTCTTTTCTTTTGATTTTACTGTGTGATTTCTCTCTCTCTCTCATTCTCTTTGAATTAAAAGAAGACAGTCTCAAGTATTAACACTTTTCGACCGTGACGATTTCTGAAAGTTTACAAGCCGCGTTAAAGAACTCCTCCTTCTTCTTTCGACCTTTGTAGTATTAATCTTTATCAAATAAAAGTTGTGTAGTGTATTCTTGACACTATGACATTGAGACGTTTAGTTTAGAAGCTAGCGCAGGTTTCACAGCACGTCAATTTGTAACCTAAGTAATTTTGTCGCAGCTAAAAATAATTGAAGTATGGCCATATCACCTGTTAATAGTTTCATCACTTTCACGCTCTCGAAAATATAGTTATTTATTTATTTACCTAATACTTCAAGCATGCAAATATACAGGTAGTACAATATACATGTGTGATTTATCAATTTCTCGAAAATTTTAAACATAATTATTTAAAACATCTCGATGTCTCTGACATCTCAAACAATTGACAAAAATAGAACGATGGTTTAAATTCGTTTGTTTAACGCATATATAAGTTTATATTTCTACGGATAAACGTATTTAGTGATTTTCAAATCACAAACAATTTTGTTTAAATTCCTTTTCCCTCTCTCACAAACGGTGAACAAAATTGTCCAAAGCGAGTCGATTTCTTGCACGAACGACGAAATCATGGAAAAGAGTTCCATGATTTCGTCGTTTTTTAAACGTAATAAATAACGTTATCTAAACGCTAAAATACGAAATATTTGCTGATATTTAAAATAATCTATAATCCATATTACCGTAAGTATTTAAGGCACCTCCCCTCCAGTGCCTTCTCTAACTTTCCATTCCATCCTGATTATACTAGCTCTTACCTGTGGCTATGTGTTAATCAAGGTTATAAACTATCTGTATGCGAAATTTCATCCAAATCCGTGTTCAGCCGTTTTTTAATAGTAAGCATACAAACTTTCCCATTTATAATATTAGTAGGATTATATAATTATTATTTTAGCGTAGAGTTGGAAGGCCTCCCACAAGGTTGACCGATGACCTTGTGAAGGCTGCAGGAATCCACTGGATGTGGGAAGCACAGAACCGGTCGAAGTGGCGGTGCTTTTTTTTTGTGGGTGGGAAATTATCAAATAACTTCTCCCGCTCTGGGTGGAGCGGGAAGGTGTGTCAGACTTTTACTGACTAAAACCCACCCGTGTTTCTTCCGTTGCCTGTGTGCCGGGGCCGCGATATCCCTTTCGGACAAACCCGCAACCCCGGCAGGAAGTGGCGGTGCTTGGGGGAGGCCTATATCCAGCAGTCGTCTTTCGGTTGAATGATGATATTATATTATATTACAGGATCTATCTATTACATAACATGACATTATATCTTATACATTAAAGTCACTTTTTGTGTCTGTCTGTGTGACCGCGTTCTTGTTGTGTTGATTTTGATGCGGATTTCACCATCATTTAGAGAATTTATTCAGGAAGGTTTATGTGTTTTGTCAAGTCGTAAAAACCATGCAGAGCAGGGGCGGTTCGCTAATGATGAGGAAGTAAAATTGTCTTGAGTTAGTTTTGTATGTTTGTAAAAGATAATCTCTTTTTTACCTACGATGATACAGAAATACACAAAATCACCATAGTGTTTGGCTGTGTCGGTGCGGACGGAGGTGCGGTAGTTTGGTGCGATGATGCTGGTAGGATATTTTCGTCAGACAGAATTACTTGAATCATGCTAGTACCCCAACTACTTGTGCCAAAACTATAAATGTAACAAACTTGTTTGTGTACCAAATTGTTGATGTGTTCTACTGTCACGCCAGAACAACAACGTAGTAGAAGAGCATGAGATTGCAACAGAATGCATTTTAAAATCAAATTAGGAAATGCCGGACTCCTGATAGTGTAAGTTAGTATCTTTGTTTTCATAAAATGTAGTAAATATACAGTAGGTTTGTTAAGTACAGATATTTTAAGTACAGGACACATTCCGCCATAATAAAAATTATTTAAAACATAGGTTTGAGTTTATTAGTTACGAAAAGATAATAACATAATATTATCTAGTATAATAAATAGTAATTTCTAACTATTTGCACTCTCATAATCAGCCTATAATGTACCCACTGTGGGACTTGGGACACAGGCCTTCACTCTTCGAGGGGGAGTTTATTTATAAAAATAATGTCACTCTCGTGAAAAATTAAATACCTACTTACACCTACCAGCTTTTACTAATAGCGTATGATTTGATTCAGAATAAAATATTATACATTTAAATGATCAAAAACGAAATTTAAACACAATCATTTTTCTAGCAGTTTATTTCATAAAATCAGTTCTTATGCGTTGGATCCAATCCAAGCAGTGTAGCGGGAGACGCGAGCGTTGACACCAGGGAACTGTGGCCTAGCGCATCCAGTACCGAATGAGCACACACCGACTTGGACACCATTGTGGTAGAGAGGACCGCCGGAGTCCTGTGTGCACTGGTCGCGACCGCCGACGTTGAGGACACCGGAACACAGCATGTTGTCGGTAAGAGATGGGTAACGACTTCTGCAAGTAGCTTGGTTGATTGAATATATCTGGACGTGACGCAGTTGCTCAGAAGAAGATCCACCCTCCTGTAAAATAAAAACAATGAATTTCAATAAAATAGTGAAAACATATTTTGTTGAAAAGCAATAAAGTAATAATTAAACTTACAGAAGTCAAGCCCCATCCTGCAGCCCAGACGACCTGGTTATCGGCCAAGAAGTAATTGGCACCAGCGATGGAAACGGGACGGACATTGTTGTTATGTGCGATGACAGTGGCCGAACGCAAGATAGCGATGTCATTGTCCCAATTGTTGACGTTGTAGTTAGGATGGTTGATGATAGATTGTACGTTGTGAACAACACCGCCGCTATTGGCCCAGGTCGAGCCTACCCGGAAACGCCATCTATTAGCTGCATGACCACTGTAAACAAGATGAAAGTTTATGTCAAAATGTGTTAACCAGTAGATATTCGAACCTAGGCAGGCACTTTGCTTTGTGTAAATGATTTATTCACCACTGCTCTCAAAACGGCGAAGGTAAACATCGAGCGGAAACCAGCGGCATGTCTTAGAACCAAAAATTCGAAGACATGTGACATCCAACAAGCCGCACGGAGCCCGTGGTCGATTACAGCCCACTCCCTTTCAGAGAGAGAGAGGACCTTTTGCCCAACAGTGGGAACATTATAGGCTGACTATGCTTACCTATGGAATGTTGAGATATCGAGTTTTTTTTTATCAGAAGGCACACACAGTTTTTTATGACGCCCCACCAACTTTTAATACCGCACAATCATCCTAACAAGCTCATATACTTACAAGGTGCAGTGAGCAGCCGTAAGAACAGATCTATTGTTGAGAATGGTACCACCACACGACTGCCAATAGTTGACCAGGTTACTCGAGTAGAGGCAAGCGGCCATGGTGGGGTACTGATCAATCGTGGTGACCGAACCACCCACTATCCTCTGGGGATTAGCTGGGACCGCTACAAAGAACAAACTTGTCAAATACGATACAATAATAAATGTGCCAACAACACAATCATAAAAATTGTTTCGTGAGTTTCAAAGTACACTAGTTTTATTTTAGGTGATGAATGAAACTAAATACAGATTTATTTATATATGGTGAAATTATTGTTATAAAAAGAGTTAAACCCTGTGAAGTTGGGCGCATATTACAATTCAGTTTACTAAAGTCTACCAACCTGCCACAGCCGCGACGCAAAGGACCAACAGAAAAATCACACGCATTTTTACTGTCTTCAAAAAAGTGTGATAATGCCAATATAGCTATGGCTTTTATACCAATTTAACTTGATAGTATTGGCAATATATGTAATGATAATCTAGTGAAGATTAAAAAAGATGAATCAATGATAACCCTTTTTGTATTACCGTATAAGATTAACGATTGTAAGTTAATAATAAAGGCGAATTATATTTTATAACATGTTTTTTTTTTGTATGGTGTCGTTGTCTGAATAATCTTTTCCAAAGTTGAAGTCGACTGCTAGTGCTGCGACCACCAGAGGCAGCTGAGTAGTTAGGTTTTGCTCGAAACAATTGCCATCTCATTTCACGAAAATTATTTTGAAGAAGATGTAGCTCAATAACCTATGGAATGTTGAAAGTACAAAAAAGTGCAAAACGACGAGTAGTAAGCCAAACATTACCGCAAAACTAGAAAATGTTCGTGTGCTTATTTTTTGTTTTTCGTATCCAATAGAACTGAATGGTAAAAGAGTTGTTTCTTGATTTTGTACCTTTTAATTACCTGTCCTTAACCGTAAATTCTCTTTTTACATGAAAACACATCTGTGAACAAACCCATAACCAGTTGCCCTATACACATGCACAATGTTGGACAAGATAGACTGAGATAACATAAATATACTGGTCGTAACAGCGTTATCTAAGCGGTAAAATACTAAATATTTTGCCGATGCTAAAAATAGTTCGAACGATACTTTATCTACATTATAGTCATTGGATTGGATCGGAAGATGATCATTGATATGCACATTCGACAGTCATTTTGAAACAAAAGAAAGTTGGCCATTTCAAAATTACCGAAAAAAACTAATTTTACAATATTATATCGTTATGTACATAAGAATATGCTCAAACGATAGGACAGGTAAATTACGTAGTACCACGTCCACATCATAGAATTTAGAGACATGAAAATGGCTTCAGAATAAAAAACTATAAAACAAACATTTTGTAATAATTTATTTAGCTAGACACACGAGCGTTAATACCAGGGAATTGTGGCCTAGCGCATCCAATACCGAAGAAACAAACACCAACGACGAAACCGTTGTGGTATAGAGGACCGTGGGAGTCCATTGAGCACTGGTCGCGACCACCAACGTCTAGAACAACAACACCAGAACACAGCATGTTGTCGGTGATGGTTATACCTGCGACAGCGTAACGACTTCTACAAGTAGCCTGGTTGATTGAAAAAACCGGCATCCTAATTACATAATACACGATCAATTGGAATCTGAATCATTTTGAAACAGATTTCTAATCCATTGCTTCATAAGTTCGAAAAAAATCTGCTCAACAATGTAAATAACGCAATGAATGTTGTTGAACTGTCAAAATGAAACTGATTAGTCGTAATCGTTTACGAAAATGTGTTACTCAATTAGATAGCTGGACGTGACACAGTTGCTCAGAAGGAGAACCATTCTCCCTCCCGTAAATAGAAGCAATAATTAAAAAAAAAACATTATAAGGAAACATACTTGAAAAAATTAAATTATAAATGCAAAAGTATCTGTAGTCTGTCTAACACCTTTTCATGCCTTAACGGCAAAAGCTAGTGATTTTATTTTATTTTCTTTATTTAGGCAACCAACAGCGATACATATAGTATGTTACAGAGTATGTGTGTTACAGTATTGGCTAATAATAGGTTGTTTCCCTGTATAACTGGGATAAGTATAAAACATGCGAACGGACTACTTAGAAATATTATAAATACAAAAAGTGCAGTTTTAGGTATATTACTTATAGATAAGTTTAACATTTTAAAGAAAAACAAAAATGGTTTGAAGATTTAAAAAAATAAAGTTTGTAAATTAAGAGACTAATAAGTAGTTTATCATTTGCCTTCGTTTATGGTTTTTATTATTTTATTTTTGAATGTAGGTTTATTACAGTTAAATATATCGACTTGAGAGAACTCTGTGTTATAAATTCGAGCAATACGGGTCAATACACAATTTTTGGCGTAATTAGTTGAGTGCCGAGGCACGTGTAGCATCGTAGTGTGACGAGTGCGCCGTAGGGGAGTGTTAAAAGTTACCTGTGTTACCAGCTCCGGGCAATCGAGGCGTCCATTAAGTATGTCATAAAGCAAACACATATCCATAACCTTGCGCCTTTCATCGAGTGTTAGCAGACCATGTGTTCGACAACTATTTTCATAAGCCATCGGATGTTTACGGAGGCGATAGTTAAGATGGTTAATAAATTTTCTTTGAACCCGTTCTAGTTGGATCTTATAAATAATGTATTGGGGGGACCAGATTGGGCACGCATATTCTAAGACACTGCGCACATATGCAAAATACACTGATTTAAGACCCTCGATGTTTTTAAATACCTTACATGACCTAATAACAAATCCTAAGTTCTTATAAGCTTTTGTACTAACAAAGTCTATGTGATCCGAGAATGTTAATTTATTGTCAAACATAACCCCCCCATGATAAATAAACTTACAGAAGTCCTCCCATCCTGCAGCCCAGACGACCTGGTTATCGGCCAAATTATTATTTGCACCAGCGACGCAGGGCGGACGTTGTTGTTGAGTGCAATGACAGAAGAAGATCGTAAGATAGCAATGTCATTGTCAATTGTGAAACTGTTGTAGTTGGGATGGTTGAGGATAGATTGTAGGGTGTGAATAACGCCTCCGCTATTGGCCCAGGTCGAGCCTACACGGAAGCATGCCGCTTCCGTGTATTCCGCCACTCGACCACTGCAAAAAGAAGCAAAATTAAAGTCGTCACGGGGTAAGTTGGCAACTTCTCGGAAGGAAACACCCAGACAGCAGCGTCACCTCCGTTAAATCTTTGAACAATTTCACGACACCAATCAACACGACCGCGACGGAGTTTTTGGGCCTCTGTCAAATTATGAGGTATCCACCGGGCACAAAGCTTCCTGACCGCTAAATGTTCATGGAGGATTTTGTGCACTGGACTCATACCGATGCCTAAGCTTGTCTGAATCTGCTGATAAGTCACTCTTTTGTCAGTCTCTATCATACGCCGCACAACACTGATGTTATCTTCAGTCGTCGCCGTAGAAGGCCGTCCCTCACACAGATCATCGGTGAGATTAGTGCGACCACGTTTAAACTCATTAAACCAATTGTAAACAGTGGTATGAGATGGGGCTTCATCGTGAAAGGCCAATCGAAGTCTATCATAACTTTCTTGTTGACTTAAATGACATCGAAAGTCATAAAAAAACATTGTACGAAAATTTTCTCGCGTTAAATTCATACTGACGTGACACAGACAATTTTCAATTTGCCGGCAAATCGTAAACAAATGACAAATGAATAAAATACACACACAATAATATTGGCAAAGAGTTCCATTTTCAAAATTTGAACTAATATTTTTATCATATCGTTTACAAGTGGCCCGTTCTAAAAACTTTCAGTGTAGCCCTCGTATACTGCAGTATTCATTTCATGAGATCTTAGACAGGTTATTATATTACACATCTTACTAAATACTCGTACAATGTTTATTAATTCTGATAAATAATATTCCTGGGCACACAGTAATTTACTTAAGACTACCAACCTGCCCCAGTCGCGACGCAAAGGGTCAACAGAGCAATCACACGCATTTTTATTACACCGTTCACAGAAAAGTGTGAATATGACAAGTACAGATATGGCTTTTATATTAATTAAAAATGATTATGTTAACAGGGCGATAATTATTTATTTATACAGAGTGTCTCAAACGTTGTGGTCCAAAGACAAATAGGGTAAAACATTTGGTACTTTTCAAACCTATGTGCAAGTACTGGGTAATACATTTTTTTTAAAGTCTGGGCTTCGGAAGTTTCGCTAAAAAGTTAGAAAAGACAAGTAAAAATAAAACTGTAGCATTGCAGAGCCACCCTGAACGTAAATACGAGCATAATCTTGTACCTACAGTATTAAGGCATCTTCCTGCCCGATTTGAAGTCCCTACGTCGTAAATTTTATTCACAGAGTCGAAAAATCGAAATGAAAATGTAAAATATCTTGAAAATGATTAAATTGACGAAATTTTCTGAACTGTTGAGAATATCCCAACTTTTATTTTTTTACGATAGGTGGCCTACTACACTTTACCCCATTTGCATTTGGACCAATATGTTTGACGCACCCTGTATGATAAAAAGGTATTTTAAAAATAAAGGCGAATTTTATGGTTTCTTTCAAAATAAGCGTTTGGTCCGGACTGCTGCGGCGCGGCGGCGTCGCACGGTGGATCGAAAATCGGCTGTAGAAGACATAGGATCTCGATTTCTTAAATGTTATTTTTTTTGCAGGAAATGACTTCTGCTGATCATTACTGTTCTATAAAATGTCATATGAAGTAAATGTGTGCACAAATGGAAGAGTTATAATTTTTATAAGAATAAAATGTATGGAGCTAGTATGAAAAATCGAATTATCTCCTAAACGGCATGTTTAACCGTAATATCCTTGGAGGTGGTCATAGTGCTGATTATTTATAATTTTTTGGTTGCGGATTTGACGAAAAATTTCATGCCGTTTTTTTTTTAAAATCGTCAAAATATTTTCATTTGTTTTTTCATATGAAACGATTCCTTTTAGTGTTTATGTTGAAGAACACGGACTTTTAACTACACGTAACATAAAATAGCATCACTCCTATATTTCCGAAGGAGTTGGCAGAGGTTTATAGTACACCCACACTTAGACAACTATGCTTGAGCTAGATATTTATCAACACATCATGAGTTTTAAAACTTTTCATACAACCAAATTACCAATTGTTTACTCTTCTAATGAGTCCGAAAAGAAGTGATTAAGTAACTACACTGATTAGGTCTTCTAATGAGTCTTTATAGGTGATTTAATGATTTTCAATATCTCACGACAATGCCAACTATGGATTACATTCAACTTTTCCTGATAAGTAAGCTAATTTGTTAATTAGCAGTGCTATGAGTTCTAAGAATAGTTAGTGACAATTATAAATTTTCATTAGCTAATGAGAAGATAACTAATGAGGGTAGTTACCTAATTATTGGCGTTTTGCAATAAAAGGGCTAAAGTTTAGTTTTATAATTTAGTTTGTTCACAACTGTGTAACTGCTAACACTAAATCTGCGACTATAAAATCTTAGAATGGAAAGTTTAATCACGAATTTAGACTTGTTTGTTCTTCTACGAAGTGAGAGTACTTCATTTGATCATGAAGTATTGTTCAGTGCAGTTGTATCCCGCATAAGCGATTGCCTGTCTGACGAAGATCGTGTTGTTCTCAAAGAATTTTGTCGGAGATTTACGCGAGCCGCTTTACAAAGGTGGCAGAAATCCAACCGATTCCTTGATAATTTCAGGAGAAAGTACGAGAATTGGTTGGGAGCAAATATTGATTGGCCGAGTTTTGTGCAAACTTTAGTTAATCAAGAACCAAGTGTTGATGAGATACCAAGAGCGCCCTCAGTCTCTCCAGAACCGTCGACATCAACGTCCATTGTAACAATGACGAAAAGATCCCGTAAACCATTCGAAGATCTGGGAAGTAAACAAAAAAAGAGAATATCTGATGAACACACAGGCGAAGATTCCAGTGAATTGGCATATGCAGCTGCAGCACGTTTAAAAGAAGAAGGGCATGGAGATATCGCCTCTGTCATCGAATACATGATGAAAAATCCTGAAGCAGCCGCTAAATTAAATTAAACGCTTAAGAAACCAGCGAAAACAATCATTTTACGTCAGAAAAGGCGCTTGGATTGCTTCTTTCGCTAAAACTCTCAAAGTGGCAATATATTACGTTGCGAGAGGCTGCCATTCGGGAAGGTGCTAAGGATATTTATCCATCTTACTATAAAGTGCAACAAACTAAGCTTGATTGCTACCCTCCGAAGCAATTAGTGACAGTTACTGATTCATCGGCTAGGATTACACTTCAAGCTTTACTTGATATCACAGTTACAAGAATCCTTCAAAGCCTTTCTAAGGAAGAGCATAACAAGCAGTTGAAGCTGATATCCAAGTGGGGATTTGATGGTGCTTCTAACGAAAGCCGATACAAGCAGAAAATGGAGGGTGAGGAAGATGACTCGAGCATTTTCATGACCTCCTTGGTGCCACTTAAACTGACAGATGGAGACAACATCTTATGGACGAACCCAAAACCATGCTCAGTTTTGTATTGTCGTCCAGTTCAGTTTACTTTTGTAAAGGAGAGTGAAGCAGTTGTCCTTGAGCTGAAAAAACAAATGGATGAAGAAATTGAGGCCCTTATCCCCACAGAGTGCAATAATAATAATAGGGTGACTCATGAACTAATGATGACGATGATCGACGATAAAGTTTGCACTTACCTTTCTGAAGCTAGATCAAATGCATCGTGCTACCTGTGCTTAGCAAAGCCTACAGAAATTAACCGCTTAGATGCTGTAACATCAAAAATTGTGTGTTCTGACCTGTATGAATTTGGCTTGTCATCCCTACACGCCCGTATAAATTGTGTGGAATGTCTGTTACACATTGCATACAGGCTCGACTTCAAACGGTGGGCAGCGAGAAGTGATGAGCACAAAGAAATGCTACAGACAAGGAAGAAAATAATTCAAAATAAATTCAAAGATGAGCTCAATCTGTTGATTGATATAGTAAAACAAGGCTCGGGAACCACCAATGACGGGAATACTGCAAGAAAATTCTTTGAGTTTCCTAATAAAACCGCAGCTATAACCGGTTTGGATGAAGACCTCATCAAAAGATTTGCTGTAATTTTACAAGCAATTACGTCTGGAGAGCAGGTCGATATAATAAAATTTAGAGATTATGCCCGCAAAACAGCAGAAAAGTACGTATTATTATACGACTGGTACTACATGTCGTCAACCGTTCATAAATTATTAATCCATGGGGCTGACATAATTGAGAAAAATAATATTGTGCCGATTGGGACTCTCTCGGAAGAAGCCTCAGAGTCTCGAAACAAAGGTTTTAGGAGGTTTCGAGAACATCATTCGCGGAAAAGAAGCAGGCAGGATTCCAATCAAGACATTTTAAATATGCTTGTTGTTTCTTCGGATCCTTTGCTAAGTGCACAAAGGCCTAAGTTAGATGCCAAGAAAAAGCAGAGCTTTTTTGCTGAAACTCTCGACTTAATTCAATTTTAGGAAACTGAATTCGAGTTTTTGTATATATCCAATCTGGATGCTGACTCAGAATTGGAGTCTGACAACGAGAGTGATAAGGAAAATTTGTAAAAAAATTATATATGTACTTATTTGTAAATTTGTATTTGAGTCTGTTTGGGTTTTTTTTTTGTAATATTTAATGATATTTTGTCTTTTTTTTTATTTATTTTACTTTATTTTACAAATGCTTTGTATTAATTCCTTAAATTAAATTATTTTGTATATAATATAACTTTATATGTTACTTAAATAAGAGTTTGATAATCTTTTTTTATTTAAATTAATAAAAATGTGTCAAAAAAACAGCAATTTTTTAATTTAATTTTTCTTGTTGTGTGTGTTCTTAATATTTGGGTTAATAACATATCGAACTTTTTAACTTGGACACTAAAAGGGATCGTTTTATATGTAAAAATAAATAAAAATATTTTGACGATTTTTAAAAAAAAACGGCATTAAATTTTTCGTCAAATCGGCAACCAAAAAATCATAAATAATTAGCACTATGACCACCTCCAAGGATATTACGGTTAAACATGCCGTTTAGGAGATAATTCGATTTTTCATACTAGCTTCATACAAATTTTTCATAAAAAAAATATATTTCCTTCGTTTTTGGGCAGAATTAACTCGGGTGTCATTTTTATACATAGTAATGATCAGCAGAAGTCATTTCCAGCAAAAAAAATAACATTTAAGAAATCGAGATCCTATGTCTTCTACAGCCGATTTTCGATCCACCGTGCGTCGGAGCGATACAGGAGTCGTACTGCGCACGGTATTTACCAAAACCTATTATGGCGTAGAACTGAGCTCCGCATTTGCTCTCACATGTCGATCTGAACTGCCTGAGCGGATTTAATAATATAATGCGTAATGGGATGTTGGTGTTTGTATGCACGAGCTTTTTAGATTTGTAATACAAATCAGACAAGACTCAAATCTAAAATGGTGAGCATCTACAATTTGTTGTTCCCGCAGGACACAAACGGTAAGAAGGGCCAGTCATCAATTCAATACACACACAGGTCAGTTAAACGTATTTTTTTTTCATTTAGTAAGCTAAAATACTTAACTCTACGGCCCTTAAAATATTTTTGGGAAAGACCGAGTGAGATAACGTAAATGTTTTGTTCATAATAACGTTATCAAAGTGCAAAAAACCAAACATTTTGCCGATACTTTAATTAATCTTTTATAAATACGCAATTTAAAGCTTTATCTTAAATCTATTCGTATCTAGGAAGTCTTCGGATTCATCGGAATTAAGATGCTGAAGTTTGATAAAAAAAATCATAACAGGCGAAAATAACGTCGCGTAACTTGTTGCAGAATATACGCTTTGACGTATTAGGTTTCTGTTACATAACATGTCAAAAATTACGCGTCGTAATTCCTATACACCGGTCGCAAGCGCTGGGCATGAGTTTCTAGGTTCGATTCCCAAGTTGGGCAAAATATAATATATATGTGTAAAGTATAAATATACTCGTACATGCTTTCTTTCTTTTTTTAAATTGGGTCTTTCCATCAGGCATTTATCAGCAGTAGCCTTTTTTTTTTTTGTGTGGGAATTTATCAAATAACTTCTCCCGCTCCGGGCGGAGCTGGGAGAGCGTGTCAGGCTTTTACTGGCTAAAACCCACCCATATTCCGTTGCCTGTGTGCCGGAGCCACGATATCCCTTTCGGACGAACTCGCAACCCCAGCAGGCATTGGCCCTTACGGACCCCGTCAGTTGGTGTTGACATCACTTTGAGGCGCGCGTGGAACACAACGCGCCGTCGACCCAGGCCTGGTCCTTATTGGACGGCGAGCTACCCATCGCTCACCGTCCGCAGGCCGCGCGTACGGTGGCCGGAAATCGGCTTGCGACTCCCGACGCCCGGGGCGTCTCCTGCGGCGACTAGGGGCGTGAGGTCACGAACCTTACCTCTCCCTCACGCGTTCCGCATCCTCCTTCGCGAGCATTACTGCTTCGCAGAAGGAAGTGACGGCCTCCCATGCACTCACACTCCGAACCATGGCCTGAACCAGAACCGGACGCGAGTGATCGCCGCCGCCCATCGCCTCCGTGAGGACACGGTGGTGTTCCGCCCAAGCCGGGCAAACCTCCACCGTAGGCTCCACCGTGTCTTCCGGGCGATCCACACAGTGGTGACACCCGGGCGTTTCCTCCTGCTTTATCCTGAACCGGAACCTCCCGAAACAACCATGTCCGGTGAGGACCTGTGTCAGATGGAATGTGAGGACGCCGTGGCGCCTCTTTAGCCACTCTTCAAAGAGGGGACTTATCACCACAATTGTGTCGTGCCCACTCAGTAGTAGCCTAGGGTCTGAATTTGTGTTCGATTGATGATAATATGCTTACTATGTCATATGATTTAATGACTGAACTGATTTGGTACTGGTATCTAATTTAAAACGCATTGCAGGCGCAAGCATTCGGAACTTCCATCAAGTAATTACGGCAGGTTTGTCGCTACCCTTATATAACGGGGAAAACACACCTGATTAGCTTCTTGCGTAGACCTTCTCTTTCCGGATTTTCTTGTTGGTCCTTTCGTCCGCGGCGCGGGCCCTCCAGCTGTATAATTATAATCTTCAACTTGACACATGCGATGAATTGTCAATTGAATTGTCGTGGAAGATGGAAATGGCTCTAGTAACTTAAGCAAGATATGTCGACACCCTTATTACACGACTGCGGCGAAGCCAAAAACGGAGGGTTATGTGTTTGACCTGTATATACTCGTATATCCGTCCATATGTTCCCTCGTAACTACTAAACGGCTGAACCGGTTTGTATGAATGATATGTCGTTAGATTCGTCTTTATTGTGCGAATGTCACCTATATTCAAATAATAAAAATCTTTTTGGTTTTTTTCGGCGACAAAATGAATGTTGAAAAAATTGCACAAGAGTTCATCATAAAACAAAGGTGAGCACTAAGGAGGGCCTTTTTAAAATCCCTCCTAAATGTAATAGGTGACGAAAGTTTGATTACAGCATTGATAGCCTAGTGGCGTGGGCGTCGGACTGCCAAGTCATAGGTCTCGAGTTTGAACCCAAGGCACGCACCTCTGACTTTTCGGATTTATGTGCGTATTGTATACTTGCTTCAAACACGATGAAGGAAAACACCGTGAGGAAACCGGCGTACCTGAGAGATATTTCTCGACGGCATGTGAAGCCAAGCCCATGGGCGGCTTTAAAACTCTGACACCAGGTTAATCACTAACCACACGAAAAGATGAAGAAGAAGTTTGGTTATGAAGTCTATCATTCTTAAAGTTAAAAACGTGGAAGTAAGTAGGTACTTAGACTTCTGTTTATAAGTAAGGCTCATAATAAACCATCCCCTGAGGCTCCTGAGAAGTTGCTGATGGGCATACATACGGCTTGTAAACAATAAAATGTTTAAAAGTGAGTCATTTTTGTTTGTTTGGCGATTAAACGATTACAAGCAGATATCGATTAAACGTGCGGTATCTTCATTTGTTTTATTAATAGCTATCTTATTATCTCCCATAGAAACCCCTTTACAGTTAAGATCCAGTAATTTCTCATTTAAATCATATATACCTACGTGCATCTTAAATAATATCTGCACCTAGTCCCGTAAGTGCATACGTATGACATTTTTTTTAAATCAGATATTACGATATCATAATATAGGAGCATATCATGACAAATAAAAAATATAACAGTTGTCAACTTCGGTCTAATATTTGGACCGAGGCTGACATCTATTTTCATTGGCATTTATCCATGACTCGTGAGTTACACTTTCATTCACTATCACAGATCTATGGTTATAGATCATACACGTGGACCTATGAACATAGATCTATGATAGCGTAATATCACATACCATAAAACTATAACATCACGCCGGTGTTCTCCGAAGGGTCAGTCATACGTGTAGTACTCCCACATTTCACCAGTAATAATAGGGGTAGAGTCTATGTACAAAAGAATATGGAATATTTTATGCAATACTAATTTCACCCCGCGGTTTCACCTGCATAAGTCTCTTAAATGGAAATATCGGGATAAAAAGTAAAATATTCGATGTCCTAACCCAGGTCGTAGTCTACCCATGTACCAAATTTCATTCAAATCCGCTCAGTAATTTTAGCGTGAAAGCGTCACAAACAAATATACAAAAATCAAATCTTTTCTCCTTACCATATTAGTTTAATGTATGTACCGAGGGGAAAGAATCATCAAAAAATTCATCCTCGTTGCTGTTAACAGGAACAGTGCCCGAAAGTCTGGCAGCAGTACCACGTTGTATGGCAATGGTGATTCTTTAGCAAATAAATTGGCCAGCCCTCTGGTCATGTGAAGAGTCGACCAACCCTTTGGAGATGTCTCGAATAACCCAAATGGGCACCCGGACCCCATGGCCCTAGTGTTCATGCAATTATTTCATTAAGAGTAGTTATTTCAGGCTGACTCATAACTATCACAGTCACGTACAGTTCAGATACTCTTATCATATTATCGATTATTGTTCATTCATTTAAATTGTTATAACTCCACCCAGAAATTAATTATTGCTACCACTTTTCCCTATAGATAAGGAAAATTGTATGCAATAATCATTTCCATGTCCTTTCAGCTAAAAGCTGCACACATTTTTAGAGGGGCAAGTTAGGCTCGTTCGCTCGTTGGTCTAGTACGATTCCCGATTCCCGGGTCGGGAGACGTGTTATTTTGTTTTTTCATGTGGAATTTCTCAGTAGCAGCCTGGAGCCTGGATTTGTGCCCGGTTGATGGCAATGGGCTCACCCCCTATTAAATGGGACTTAAAAACATAACTGGCGAAATGTGGGTAGGTAGGTTAAGGGGATACAAGGCGTGATGTTATGTTATTTATATACAGTATCACATTTTTGGCGGCAAATTTTCTACCATAATTGCTGTTTCAGAACGAAATGATTCCAAAGTCAGTGGTATTCAGTGTCTCATTTTCGTCACTTGGAAAATCCGACTGGTGATTGGAATTTTCCGAGTTTGTTATTTGGGTGCGGCTGTCACTGTGCAACAGTCGCTCTGCCCAGGTACAAAGTAAAGGCTAGGTTTTTCCATCACGAATTTCTCAGTAAAAAGAAGCCCGGAGTCTGGATTTGTGCCCGGTTGATGTCAATAGGATCGTCCCCTATTACATGGGACTTAAATATATCATAGGTACACCTCTGCCTAACCCTTTGGGGGAGTACAGGCGTAAAGTTATGCGTATCTTTACTCTGACTGCATGATTCTAGGATGTTGCTAAACAGAACAAAGGCAGAAAGCAAGAAAGATCAGTGATAGCCTAGTAGTGTGACCGTCGGACTTCCAAGTCATAGGTCTCTAGTCCGAACCCAACGCTCGCACCTCTGACGTATTGGATACATTATCACCTGCTTCAAAAACGGTGAAGGAAAATATCGTGAGGAAACCGATGCCTGAGAGATATTTCTCGACAGCATGTGAAGTCAACTCAGTGGCCCATGGGCGGCTTTAAAACTCTGTCACCAGGTTAGTCGCTAACCACACGAAAAGTAGAATAACAGAAAGAAAAAACAAGTTCACAACGACAAGGAAAAAAAATAAAGTCCTATCAAAACCCAATAACTCGCCTGACCCGAGAAGAGAACCTAGGCTCGACAGTTGTGCTCGCGATCACTAGAGTAACAAGGCATTATCATCATATCAGATAATTCGCATGTAGCACTGATTTGTAATATTTTTAGTGTTTCGTGGTGTTCGTGTTATTGATGCGCCCGGCCGCGCCGAACAATGATGGTTGATGTTATAAATAAGTAGAGTGAGACAAGGCTATTTTGGCGCCTGAATGACATTGACAGGGGCCGTTGTTGGTAAACATTTGTGGAATTGTCACTGTCATTGACAAAATAAGTTGATGTTTGTTTATGAGGAAATTACATCAATTGGAAACAAGGTTATAAATTTAGCTTACTTACTGCATGCATGATGACTGTAGCCTAAAACGTTATTTTTCTAACGCTATTTCGTTATTTCACGTTATATAGAAAGCAATGGTTTCAGTTCACATAAAAAATAACATGTAGATGGTGACGACATTTATCTAGCTAAAATTCATGAAGAAAATGCCTTGTCTACAACGCTATAGCTAGTTATAGTTATTTCATGGTTATTTTGTCTAATGTTGAAATATAAGAAAATTGAATTCCTTGATTTCATTTCTGTAAGTAGGTTTGTACAAACACTTTTCACGTCTATCATATTTTTAAAACTTGATGAGGTCGGCGTTTCCTATCCGAGTACTGGGAAGGAAGGCCGAAACAAACTCAGACTTCACAGTCTCTTTTAAAGTCCAGACAATGATCTTAGTCAGATCATGTGAGTACCATGTACAGTCAGCATCAAAAGTTGATGACCACATTTAGATTTTCAAAATCTCTGTACACCGTATTCACTATTAGCAGTTCACTATACAGCGATTTTGAAAATCTAAATGTGGTCATCAACTTTTGATGCTGACTGTACAATAGTGTCCGTAGACCGTGGATGTGGTTTGCCTAACAGCTGTTCTATATAAATAATAAATTGCTTCATTTAATTTATATCTCATATTCTGTGAGTGGAAAGCAGTGGTGGCCTGGTGGTAAAAGCCGTGAATTACGAGTTGTAAGTCATAGGTTCGAACCCTGACAGGCGCTTTACTTTCTGTAAAATATTTCATCACCACTGCTCTCAAACCAGTGAAAGGAAACATCGTGAGGAAGCCGTCATGTCCTAGGACCAAAAATTCGAAGACATGTGACAACTACCAACCCGCGCTGGGCTCGCGTGGTGGATAACGGCCCACTCCCTCTCACAGAGAGGACGCTTGTGTCCCGGCAGTCAGAACAATAAAGGCTGTTTATGATATACGATCTGAAGGCCAATTCTCGTACTTAAAAAACGTTCACATTCTAGTCGCAATCTGTTAAACTTGTCAAAAATGTTGGTACATTGATTGTATTCTATTATTCAGATCTATTATACGTATTGATACAAATTGCGAAAGCGAACGCTCTTAAAAATAACAGGAATTGCCAATCACATATTCTGTTGTTTTGTTTTTCTTGTGAATCAATAAGTGTGTCAATGATACTTGCACGACTAGTGTTCATTGTCAGACAAACTTTGTTTTTCCAAGAGCTTTCAGCTTTCATTGTGTAATAAAAACATAACATCACACATTTCGCCAGTTATGTTTAAGTCCCATGTAATAGGGGACGAGCCTATTGACATCCACCGGGCACTAATCCAGAGTCCGGGCTTCTACTGAGAAATTCGTGATGGAAAAACCTAGCCTTTTCTTTGTACCTGGGCAGAGCGACTGTTGCACAGTGACAGCCGCAACCAAATAACAAACCCGGAAAATCCCAATCACCAGTCGGATTTTCCAAGTTGTTGACTATCTTACCAAATTAATCTTAGTAAGTAGATACTAAGTGTGTAATATAATTAATATTACGATAAATTACTTTTTGTGAAATAATTAAGATAAGCGTGAATTAAAAGGTGTATTTCTGCTGTCTTAGGTATATTTATTATTATAATTCGTGAAACAAAACTTTGTACCCCTTTTTACGAAAATTACGCGGACGTAGGAGTATGAAAGGACAATGGGCAATTTTGTATGGACCCCGTCCCCCCCTCCAACAGTCATATGACACATGTCAATATGTTTATAAGGATCCTGAAAAAAACCTACTGTCTTGAACAATTGCAAAATAAATGGGAATTTTTTGTAATAATAAAAAACTTTTTGGTTCGGCTAACCTAACCTTACCTATCCAAACCTATCCAAACCTATCCAAACCTAACCTAACCTAACATAACCTTTGCGACATTTTAACATGTTTTTCTAGGAATATCCCATATTTTTGAGAGATGTCGCCATAGTAAAAATTGATCACCTTACTAAGATGGTTTGACTGAGATACATTTTAAATCTGTTGGTCGGTATAAGGTTTGGGAGGACGTTTTTTCCCATCGTCCTTTGGCACAATTCAAGTTTGTATAGAGAAGGAGTGCAAAAAGCTAGTATTTATATCTAATAAGCATTAGAAATAAATTAAATTAATAAAACATACATTACACACACTACCATGCGTTTGACACACACACACACTCTTTTGTATATCGTTAAAGATGGCCTTACATATCCTATCCAATAAGGGTCCCTTAGAATAATAACATGACAGCATGGAATTATAATGTACTATCATGGAAGCATGGAATTAGTATGTACTATCCTATCAAACTTAAAATTTAAATGAATTACGGTCTGGGCGACCACTAATACTAATAATTTCATGACAATATAATTCGCTATATATATCACCCTTCTTTTTCATATCAAGACATAATTTTTTTTAACATTGTTTTTACAAATGGTTATGTCTAGAACTTGTAAACAATGGCAGTAGAAATAGTATCAAAGTTAGTCTATTCTCGTATCGTGCATGGTGTCTGTAAATACTGCTTTGTCAAAAGTGCTGACAGAATACTCAAACTCAAAACTCATGTATTCAAAATTCATCAATTGCTATTTTTAACACCCGCCGCAAAAAGAGAGGTGTTATAAGTTTGACCGCTATGTGTGTGTACACGTCTGTCTGTGGCACCGTAGCTCTTAAACGGGTGAACCGATTTGAATGCGGTTTTTTTTTATTTGAAAGCAGGTTTTGTAGCGATAGTTCTTAAACATGTTTTATCAAAATCGGTTCAGCAGTTTGAAGACTATCAGCAATTTTCTAGTTGAATGAATATGAGCGTCTTCCACAGGTTTGATCGATTTGGTATTCTGTTATTTCAATGATATTAGAAAAACATGGAGTAGGAAAGAGAAATGAGGAAATGTTTGTGTCGGGGGTTTTTGAATATTTAATATAATTTCACTTGTTGTATATAATGGGAAACAGTCAGTCTTAAAAATAATCTATTTTTCGCCGATGTTTATCCCAACTCATTAGAAGGAATGACAAGAGTGATGAATATAAATTTTGATGGGTGGACAAGAAGAGGGAGACCAAAGAACTTATGGATGGATTGTGTGAGAGATGATCATCTCGATATGAATGAAAAGGGCACCGATTCAAAGTCAAAATAGGACAAAGACAGAAGAAGAAAATTACTCCACTCATTCTGAGTGGTTCTTTCCTCAAAAGACCATTTCAGACACCAATCTACATGGTCTTCACTATGATCTGACCAAGATTATTGTCCTACTCAAGGAACAATATTCTATTCTATTCTAGTGATTTGTACAATGTTTTGTAAAAATGTCACATGATAGGTATGTTATGTATTGTATTGTAATTTATTTCGTTTTGTTTTAAATTAACTTTTGTTTTTATTGCAACCTCTGTACAACATGTTTGCAATAAAATTTCATTTAAACAGACATTTGTAAGCAAATTTTCATTAAATGAATATCACCTCGAGCGATGCGCATAAGCAAGACATCTTATTGTATACCATATTCGATCAGAACCACACAGCAACACGTCTCATACGTACATCCAAATATTGTTCCTTTAGTAAGCTAATATTAATAATGTATTTTTTAAACTTCTAAAGATATGCACGTGAATTCGTGACGTACTTTGTTGTCTTCAGGGTACTTTATCGCAATATTATCTTATTAGTTGTAATAAATAATTCCGGTAGTGATTAACTGAGCGTAATTTCCAATCAACTCGCAATCAATTTTCAACTCGTTATCGTCGTAAGTTATCCTCGTTATCCATTATAAGTCGTCTAGTTAGTAAGCTAGACGACTTATAATGGATAACGTATAACGTTATAATGGATTGCGTATCCGCAATTAAGAGGTATGAGGAACCTGACGATTGATGTCGGGAAGAATATAAATGCTGATCGCGCTTTAACCCCTGCTTGTGAGATGCAGGATTTTGCGTGACGTCACTGTGATACACAGTTCGCATATGGCGATGTAGATGGCTCCACACAATAAAAGTTGAAAGCAAATCCTTCGCTCCTTCTTTGTAATAGTTCATTAGTTATTTAGGAATACATCCCTCGTCTAGTTACTGCTGGAAATTGGCTATTTTCTACTTCTAGTTTATAACAGACTCAGATCAAGTTGCTAAGGCGTTCGAAATGAAATGACTTAATTTTCTGTAAATAGGTTTAGACAAACAATTTTACACGTCAATGATATTTTAAAAACTAAATGAGGTCGGCGTTTCCTATCTGACTACTCTGAGAAGAGAGGCCGAAACGAACTCAGAGGTCACAGTCTCTTTTAAAGTCCAGACATAATCTTGGTCAGATCATGTTGAAGACCATGTAGATTGGTGTCTGAAAGGGGCTTTTGAGGAAAGAACCACACAGATTGAGTGGAGTGGAGTGGTTTGCTGTGCCTCTGCCTCTCTTCTTCTCCATTTGCCTGTCTTTGTCCTATTTTGACTTTGAATAGGCGCAAAATGTATTATGCTTTTCCAGGGAGTGAATGATAACGCGGTAGCTAACTGGGAAGCCACGTTATCACTTCCTTTTAATTCATATCATTTCTCACACAATCCACCCATCAGTTCTTTGGCCTCCCTCTTCTTGTCCAACCATCGACATTTACGAGTATATTCATCACTCTCGTCATTTCGCCTAATCAGTTAGGATAAATACCGGCGAAGAGTAGATGATTTCCAGGACTGTCTGTTTCCCTCAACAAGTAATATTATATTATATTAAAATTAAAAATACCCCCAACACAAACATTTCCTCATTTTTCTTTCCTACTCCATCACCAGACCCTGTTCACCATCTATCTATAACCTATTTATTGAGACCATTCCAATGAGCCCAAATACGATACCTGTGCTGTAAGTTGGTAAGGGAGTTGGGTATCGTGCAAATTCCAGGTGATGCTGCAGCATCAGTGCAAGGTTACTATGTTGTTCTAATATCATAGAAGTAACAGAGTACCAAATTTCAAATCGATCAAACCTGTGAAACACGCTCACATCCATTCATCAACTAGAAAAGAGCAAAATCTTAAAACGGCTGAACCGATTTTGATAAAACATCTCTAAGAACCATCGCTAGAAAACCTGCTTTCCAATTAAAAAAACCGCTCACTTCAAGCTCACTTCGTCTAAGTTTTCACGGTGAGATTTTTACAGAATAGATCAGCTGACCTTACTCTGCTTTGCTCTATCCCAAACAATCAATAACTGTTTAGGGGGAACTGCGTTGTATTATACTACTAAATCCAATGCTTATAAACAATGAGATTAATGATCGAATGAAATAGAATACAAACTTGGTGTGTTAACATCTTTGATAATAAATCTAAACGAATACTGTTAGGAATTTTATGAAAGCAGTCAAAACATGCATCTTTAGTTGTTGATAAATACCTACTAATATGTATCTACTATAAGTTACAAATCCGGCTTGATTAGCCAAGTGATACAAAGGTGATAGGTATTCCCTAAAAGCGATGATCGAAAGTAACCTTAATATAAAATCATGACATTTGAACCAGCATAACCACAATAGAAACGGGTTTTATCGACGGAGGAATAGACAAAATGACAGATAAAAAATAACAATCTGTCATTTTGTCTATTCTTCCGTCGAAAAAACCCGTAAAGAACCCGTTTCTATAGTGGTTATGCTACGCGTGTAGAATCATGAATAGCGCTTAAGGTAAAGCAACACATCTCATAATTTCTGGGAATGTTCTATCACTGGACTAAAACTATCCATATCCAATCATCGCATGTTTTTTATTACTAAAGATAATTGTTACTTACGAGTCGGGTTACCAACTTTATTTAAAAGAAATAAGGTATTTCTGATTTCAGAGATGGTAATTAAAGAGTACAGACCTATAAGAAAGAGTACAAGTTTATGTTATTTTAAAACAGCATTTTTTTGTTTTTTTTTAAGGAAGTACCACCGCTTTTTGTGTTTTTTTTTAATGACTGTATCGCTCTAGAAATCAAGACTACTAATTCTTAGTTGTGTTGTTGTTATCAATTTCAACGAAGCCCTGTTTCTGTCTAAAGAGGGTCCTCTAAACCTATCGCTACCCACGTCGAATAGTTTAGGTTATCATTTGGCAGCCCCTAGCTACGACGCTGGCAGGAACTAGGGGGCCACTGGGCCACACGGATCGCGGGACCCTGGGGTACTTGTCCGGTGGCCAATGGAAAAGACGGCCGTCACCGAAAAGACTCTCAGTGAATGCTGAATAAATTAAATTCAAAGTTAGAGTCAATATAAATAGAGTATTTTAGCGTACTCTATTGCTTTTGTAGATTATAAAGCACGCCTACGCAAAATAGAGTATCATTCTCTAAATTAGAGTACACGGTTGGCAACCCTACTTGTGTGTGTGGGTGTATGTGAGTGTACGAGTGTACGAGTATAATAGGTATTATTATTAAACTGTATTGATTCACAACTTGGTATCGATGTAGATAATCAAGTAAGTGGGTATTATCGTAATCTCAGTAATGGGCGTGTTAGGGTAGTCACCCACTGCATGGAACCGACGTGGACGCGAAGTGGCGGCACCTGAATATTATAGAGTATACCGCGACGTAAAATGACCACAACAACTATGCTATATGTATTAATGGTGTAGCAAAAGTAACAAAAACAATTATTTAACAACGTAGAAAATAATTATGATCGACGATTAACCTATAACATAAGGTTCTTACTATTATTATTCATAAAGCTCTTACTATTATCATTGTATGTCTCAGCAGGCTTCTTACTAGAATTGCCAATAAACCTGTGTCAGCGAAATCTTTTCGCTGTTCTTATGTTATGCATTTTTCAGAGAAGATTTAGTGATCATTATTATGCTAAAGTAAGGACGCAAAAGTCGCTACCTAGATAAAATACTACTTGTATTGTACTTTTCTTGTACTGCATATTCGCATGGATCGCTTATTACTAAAGTTGGTATTCTCATGACAATACATTAGAATTTACATGTCATCACCTAAAGTCAGGTTAGTTAGGAGTCCAAATTTGATCAAGCGCTACTACTTGATGTGCCACGCACGCAATATGTGGTGCAGGCGTGTGATTAGGTGGGTGATGACCCTTAATGACTAAGTAGATATATTATCTTGCAATTAAAATTAATACCCTGATAATTTGTTACTTCAATGGAAAACCCGATTAGAATAACCTAATCAGTAAAAAAATTCTTACGCTGGTACGCACGGCTACACATCAAGCTATACATTTCCAGTATAAGCTGACCTCACATTGTACGGAAATCCTATACAATGCGAGATCAGCATAAACTGGAAATGTATAGCTTGATGTATAGCCGTGTGTACATACGTACATTACAGATTATATAATAAAAAATGGGAAAATCCACAAATAATAATTACCTAATACCTACTTTCATAAATAACATTAAAGGTTTGCCAGGTAAAAAAAAATGCATTATATTAACATTTCAAATAGATTTTTCTACAGATCTTGCAAAAAATGTTAAGCAGATTTAATTATGCATTAGACTGAATCCAAGTAGCAAGGCGCGAAACACGAGCATTGACACCAGGGTACAAAGCATTAGCGCAACCATAGCCCCACGAGCTGATGCCAACCAAGATGCCATTATGGTAGACAGGTCCGCCTGAGTCACCCTGGCATTGGTCTCGAGTGCCAACGTTGGGCCAACCGAAACAAAACATGTTTGCCGTCACGATGGCGCCAAAGACGGCATAGCGGGAGGAACAAATGTATTGATTGATACTCCAAGCCTGGACGTGACGAAGCTGCTCGGTAGGGGCTGCAGCGGCCTACAAACGAAAAAATTTTATTATAACAGGAACGGAAAAAAAATACAATAGTAACATAAAGGGATTAATACTAACGGCTGTAGTCCCCCATCCAGCAGCCCAGACGACCTGATTGTCGGGTAGGTTGTAGTTGGCGCCAGCGATAGAAGCAGGCTGAACATTGTTGCTATAGACGATGGAGACAACAGTGCGCAGGATAGCGATGTCATAGTCCCGGGTACGTATGTTGAAGCTTGGGTGGGCAGCAATGGAGTTTACGGTGTACACGGAACCGCCACTGTTGGCCCAGCTGGATCCAACTCGAGCACGCCATTTAAAGGCTTCGTCGCCGCTATTAACAAAGGGAAGCAATCAATGTTGGTCCAAGCAAAGAGGAGACCAAAATAACTATTGATTACGATTAGTGATTACGTCAAGATGGAGGATGGACATGGAATAACAACGTCCACTGGTTCACTAATATAATTTGATATAGGTACCAATCAAGTGTCCAAATCCAGGTTTTCTAAGTGTTGAACAGTTCATTGGTTCATCAGAAGGCCCATGTTTAACGGCTTTCATATTTCAGAATTATAGTAAAATGTATACTCACTACACACAATGAGCGGCAGTAAGGATAGCCTTGGTAGTGACGACTGTACCAACGCATGCTTGGTTGAAGTTATTTCCATTGGTCGAGTACAGCAGAGCAGCGACGCTGGGATGCTGGCTGATGACGGCCAGCGACCCTCCAACAATTCCAGATTGCTTTGTAGGGACAGCTGTAAAAAACGGTTCAAATTTGTGGCATTGGGAAATCCATAGAAATATTTTAAATGCGAAAGTAACTCTGTCTGTCTGTCTGTTACCTTTTCAAGCATTAACGGTAGAACGGATTTTGATGGAATTTGGCACACAGGTAGCCCATGATTCGGGTTAGGACATAGATAGATACTTTTTATCCCGGTAGAAGAATCTTGTGGGATGATTTCCGACCTCCAAGCTCCATTTGAAAGTACAAAGACGCAATTGTGAGTACGAGTACCTTCATCGCAAACTAGCATAATTATATAATTTTTTTTCGGGCACGGAAGCGGGAATTCATAAAATTCAAAATTCAAATATTTTATTTCACATAAACCTACATGGGCACTTATGAAACGTCAGAAGCTAGGTGCACGGTTCCAATTGGTCGTTACTCTTTTAAAAATTATTGTTTTTTACAATATTTTCAAATAACAGTAGGTATTAATAGGTATGGGAGGACAGTGTAGGTCTTTCAACAAGTACCAGGTACTTAACAATATAGAAGATGGTCAATAAATCTACAGTCCACTAAGCCTACAGTGTTCTCACATTCACAAAATAGAAAGAAAAAAAAATATCATAAAGGCTTGTGCAGACCAGCGCGACTTGTCACGCGACGCGACACCGGTTATTGTTATACTGTGAAGTTTTCTTAGAAACTGTATTGTTCGTGTCGCGTCGCGCGACAAGTCGCGCTGGTCTGCACAAGCCTTTAGTTAGAGTAGCACCATTTCAGAAAGACCTTTACACTTCATGTTTAGTTCATCCATTTTCGATTTTTCCTTGAGATCATCGTGATAATTAATTCAACCTTCTACATAAATAGCAAAGATGAATATTTTCGATACTTAGTTATCACAATTATCTGTTTAAGCTGAAGTTTGTGGAGGATGTTCTTAATACCTGTTTATTACATGTTTTCGATAAACAATTTTGACAAGGTTAATTCATACAATATATTTCATTGTGCAACTTTACAGATAATGAATATGAACCAACGAAAAGAAAGCCCACACGTAACAAAATAATAAAATTTTGCGAAGTTCTCAGTTCTCAGAATAACGCTCGTATTCAATCAGATTGGCTTCTTCATTGATAACTTAAAAATATAAAAACCTATTATAATCCGTATTCTTGGAAACCAGTAATCTAATCTGAATTCAATAGATTGTTACAATAATATTTATGTCATTTTTATGTTACAGTACCTAATACTATTTTTACATGGTTTTTCATTTCAAGTCAACAAACAATTCTATTATCATTTTCCTCATTGATTTCAGAAAGCGACAACATAAAGTATAGATTAGTTGACTGTGATTACTGTACCAAAAATAAAAACTTTAACTATCTACGGAATCTTGAGCACGGCATTTTAAATGCTAAGGTAGCCCGTAGTAGTGTGGGGTGCCCCCCAGCTAGATGGACAGACGACCGCGGAAAGAGGAGGACAGTGTTGTGGCGCAGCCTAGGAGAGGCCTATGTGCAGTGGACTGCGAAAGGCTGACTTGATTGAAGGTAGCCCGTGTAATTCAAATGATCTTACATTTTCTGCAATTTATATGCCACTGTCATGTTGTGTGTTAAAATATGATTCGCGACCGTAACAAATATGTATTTACAGAATTAAAATCATTAGAATCAGCAATTTCGCGGACTTTCCCTGGTGCTTTCGCCTCAACCAAGCAAGAATATAAGTAGAAATTTGACAAGATACTTACCCACAATGGCAGCAAAGCCAACAGCTAACAAAAAGATGACTTCACGCATGATGACCACTGAATCACCAACTTGCATTCCTAGTTCGCCAATATTATTTATATAAAGTGCACTGATTCATAGATTCCGATTTATCTATGATAGATAACTTCAATTACTGTTCGTCAAATATCAGCCAATGTTTTCTAGTATCACGGTGGTTCTATGTGTCTTATCTATTTTAAGGGTTTTCTTTAAAGCAATGCACGCGATCTACATGACTGAGTAAAAAGAAGTAAAATAGGAGAGCACTGTTCGTTTTTCTATACCTTGGTTTCTTTCTACGTGACATTACCACAACTTGGTACTAAAAGTCAGCAAAATAAGGAAAATATTGCCCTGCAATAACATTCCTCGAGACCGCAATCCGCCATGGCAGCCAATCTCATCGGAGACTAGCCATCGACGCGGGAAATATTATAGAGCACAATTGTGTGCGCAGACACAGGTGCACACTCTCTTCCGTCACTCTCATAGACCCTGGGACCCTGCAATAACATGTCTTTGAAGAGTCACATTTTGAATAGGTATTATTTTCTTTAAACCTTTGTAATCTCCTCGGATTAATTTATTAAGTGACGCCAACAAAAACTACCGTTGCCAACTTGCCGCATAAAACGTGACTTGTCAATTAATTGCTGACAATCCTTTGAAGTTTATTCTAAAATAGAGATAATTATTTAAAATATACATTACGTAGTCAAGTCTTTCCCACTTGCAACGAATCATTTCCAAATATCATCGACACTGCGGGTGTCAACACTTGAAATCACGAATAATACTTTAAGGAGTGACACATTATTACATTAAAATTAGTCATTTAAGAGCCATTTATTGAAAGCAAAGTGGACTAGGAATCTTCATTGCCACCACTTCTCGATGTCTTATTGAATTGGTCATGGTCTATTCATTAGATGCCTAAGTCCCCATAAAGTATAAAAAAATGTCATATTTGGTTATCTCTCCCCTTGCACATAGTCAACAATTCATTAAGTGTTCCTTATTTCCCTTCATGTGGCTATTTAACACCTAATCCTTGGTAATTAAACTTTACATTGTTACTAACACAATTTGCTTCTATTAATAGCAACAGCTTTTAACTGTAAATTACCTCTTTGCGAGGTAAATTAAATACTTCGGGTTGAAATAAATCAAGCCCTACGTGTTATAAATAAATTATGGGTTTGGAGAGTCGGTTTCACTAGCTTCATCGCCCACAATGACTTCAAACTTCATTATGTATCATACTGTGAAATTCTGTTATTGTTGTGTGTTGCTTGTTTTCTTGCGTTATTATCATTATAAATAGTGATACTGAATCTGTATATCTATGGCTGAATTTGTTTTTGTTTATTTCATTATATTAGATAATCAATCTGCCTAGCCTTTTCCCAACTATGTTGGGGTCGGCTTCCAGTCTAACCGGATGCAGCTGAATACCAGTATTTTACATGGAGCGACTGCCTATCTGACCTCCACAACCCAGTAACTGGGTAATACGATACCCCTTGGTAAGACTGGTGTCAGACTTTCGGGCTTCTGACGACTCGTAACGACTGTCAAAGATCCATGAATGACAGCCGGGACCAACGGCTTAACGTGCTTTCCGAGTCACGGAGGATTCTCGGTATGCAAAATGGTCACCCATCCACTGACCAACCCCGGCAAGCGTAGCTTAACCTGATGGATCGACCAGTGCGGCTGTTGTTACTTAGCCACGAGCTCCTCATTATATTAGATAATATCTATGAAAATTAATCACCACACGATTTTATTTCATATTCCTACATAGATACAATACATATGTGTATTGTATCTATGTATTGCATGCATTTCGTTTGTAGAATATATATTCAATAAAACGATAAGATCATAAAAATATAGTTTTAATTCTCATTAAGATTCACATTTTAAGCGTTAGCCTGGATCCAAGAGCCGAAGCGGGAAACACGAGCATTAACTCCAGGGTATTGAGGAAGAGCACAGCCTAAGCCCCATGAGCAGACACCAACGACGACACCGTTGTGGTAGAGAGGACCGCCGGAGTCACCCTGGCACTGGTCGCGACCACCGACGTCGAGAACGCCGGAGCACAACATGTTGTCTGTGATGGTGCCACCACCAGCAGCATAGCGAGTCTGACATGTGTTCTGGTTCACAGTCCAGATCTGAACGTGGCGAAGCTGCTCAGAGGCAAAACCACCTGACTGCAAACACAATAAAGAATATCGTTATCAATATTTTATAACACTTACGAGGTAGCGGTTGCAAATAACAAGACTTGATCTATTAAATATTCACAATCTTCGAAAATATTACTTTGTGTACAAAAATTATACTTACAGAAGTTGTACCCCATCCAGCGGCCCAAACAGCCTGATTGTCACCAATGCTATAGTTTGGACCAGCGATAGAACCTGCCTGAACAACATTGTTATAGGAGATGGTACTAGTGCTACGCATGATAGCGACATCAGAGTCCATGGTGCGGGTGTTATAGCTGGGATGGATGCTGATGGAGCCACAAGCGTGGACGATACCGCCACTGTTGGCCCAAGTGGAGCCAACACGGAAGCGCCATCTAGATGCCGCATCACCACTGAAAAAATTAAAATTTTAGTTAGATCTTTTTTTGCGACCAACGATTTTTACGACTTGACAAAATATCGAGATTTATTTAAGTATAATATGTAAATTTAATTACATTTTATTATGCATAAAAACCTTACAGAATAAATTCTGTAAATGATGGTGAAAACCACATCAAAATCCATTGCGCAGTTTAAACTCAAACTCAAACTCAAAGCATTTATTTCAATTAAACCATTTACAGGCACTTTTGAATTGTCAAATAGTCGCGTCAGTTAGTCAGATAGTTGAAGCTAGTAGTTTAGAGGAACTACTAGGTGACACAGACACACGCAAAGCAACTTTAATTTATAAATTATGTATAAATACTAGTGTTGAACTCACTGCGGACAATGAGCAGCAGTCAGGATTGCTCTATTGGTGAGGATAGTACCTCCACATGCCTGCCCGAAAGAGTTACCATTCCATGAGTACAGCAGAGCCACGATGGTAGGGTACTGGTCGATAGTGGTGACAGCACCACCAACAATCCGCTGTGGAAACGCAGGGACAGCTGTGGGAAAGAAACAAGGAATTCAGAAATACTGTGACAGGTGTACTATTGCTAGCTAGGTGCTATTTAGCTTATATTCTTATAGAAAATAAATCTATTTATTTATTTAGGATACATAATCATGATCTTCGCCGGAATACTCATATCTTATTTCAGCTCTACAGTATTTTGTTCAATCCTACAACCCCCTCTTATCTTAAAAAACGTTTCAAGTTCGTTCATGACACACATAATAGATATCTGAGGTCATGGGAAAACTTGAGACTAGAGATGCCGATGCATTCCACCAGCTTTTATGACAAGTCTTTTACAGTTCAAGCAGTACGGTTATGGAATGCCTTACCCGTGTCGATAAGGCGTGCTCAATCTTTGTCCACTTTTAAAATTCTGGTAAAAAAACACTTCCTCTCTCCTTAAACATCATCATTACATATAGTTCCTTGAACTTGTTTCATGTTTATTATTGTATATATATATATATATATATAGATAAGTGTATGCTTTATGAATGTATGTATTTATTGTGTATGTAAATGGTACACCACTGACTACCTGCAGTATTTGTCTCTCCTTCTCCCTTTAATCCATCCAAAGGTTGTCTGTAAAAGATCGCTTTTAGCGATAAGACCGCCCATTGTGTCACCCTATGTAAAATGACTACATTTTTATCTGTATTTTTTATGGTGTACATAATAAAGAATATTCTATTCTATTCTATTCTATTCTTCCTGCCCTTGGTCCATGTTACTTGGGGTCCGCAACAGGCAACAGGTTTTCTTATTTAAATGTTCCCCTGTCAACCGTCACGCTATCGTTTACTCCCTTTTCCCACTTCCCTTATATAGGATTCCCTTATAGTTATATATAATAATATATAATGATATGTAGTTAAAAGCTTACCTTCAAAACATATTAGGTATATTACCGGAAGGGTCTTCAATAATAAGCAATAGCAAACCAGCCTCAAAAGTAAAAACGGACCGTAAATTATAGGTATCGACGATGAGTGTTTTGTACAACATACAGATAATCATTACAAATCTAATCTAGCTTAGCTACCGAGTCCAATCCTATCTAACTAATCTACCTTTGATATCGTAAACTAATGAGAGACTTATAACGTAGGATTTTTGTCTGATTGATTATTTTATGACAAGTAATTCCCAAAAAATCTGCTAGCGATATTTTCGTGCATTTATTACGAAGAAGTGTAGATTGTAGATGCCTACATCCAGGTCGGTAATTGGTTTTCTAGATCGATGTACTGAGACCTAGTTATAAAAATCTCGGTTTCAGTCGAGATAAGTGAAGAATATGAACCAGCCATTTTAATCTATACATATTTTAGCTAACCTATTCTCCGACTGGTAAAGGAGAGAAACTGGAGATAGCACATTTTTTTTTTCTGATACCTTAATAATAAATAATAAATATTTATTCAGAATTAAAATTGGTAAAATATTAGTAATTTTAAATATTAAATTTTGTTTCTCTTTAATATACTCGTATTATCATCTAAAATAATTTAATATATCCATCCACAAAAAAAGATGTTTATAAAACCATAAATGAATGAAGAAGCAGAAGCATACATAATTATCTACATTACACCTACAATTAACTTTTTACAACACAACAACAACATAACTTCAATATAACCTCAATCTTTAGTGCTTTCAAAACCCTCTACAGTGAACGATTGTATAATTATTGTAAACAGAAAATCATGCAATGTATGAAAACCCAGAGTCCTCAAAGAAAACCACATGATAGCAACTAGAAACTCTCGCTCTCACGAATGGATGAACATGAATACGACCGACTCAAAGCTTATTTGAATATGTATTGACCGAAAGGATAAGCAAAGGTTTACTGTGTTGTAAACCAACGCTCCTTCTATAACGACATTATATTTATACCCGAAAAATCTTCTTTGAACTTCTTTTAACAACTTATGCCTAGAAGATACGTTCTCAACCAGTAGACTTATCAGTCGATAATGTAGAGATCAAACTAATTTACACTTAATTATTAAATTAAATAATAGCAGTAAATATGACATAATATCGCGCCGGTAATCTCTGAAGGGTAAGGTAGAACTGTACCTATAGTACACCCAAATTTCATTAAGTTATGATTAAGTCCCATGAAACAGAGGGCGAGCCTATTGCCATCAACCGGGCACGAATCCAGATTGCGGGCTGCTACTGAGAAATCCTGATAGAAAATCCGAATAACACTTTGCCCGACCTGGGAATCGAACCTAGGACCTCAAGCTCAGCAGTAGCACTTGCAAGCACTAGACAAATGAGGCAGTTGGAAGCACTTCTATCAGTTCAGACTCCCAATAGAATAACCTAACAACACTGGACGACCCTGGTGTCCAAGTCCCCAGACTCAGCAGTAGAGGGAGTCAATATCTTACAATAAATCTAACTTATCACTATTAATCTTACTTACAAAATCTGCCTAGCCTTTTCCCAACTATGTTGGGGTCGGCTTCCAGTCTAACCGGATGCAACTGAATACCAGTATTTTACATAGACCAACTGCCTATCTGACCTCCACGACCCAGTTACTGGGTAACACAATACCCCTTGGTAAGACTGGTTGTCAGACTTTCGGGTTTCTGACGATCGTCCAAGAACCACGAATGACAGCCGGGACCAACGGCTTCACGTGCTTTCCGGGGCACGGAGGAGTCTCGGTATGTAAAGATGGTCACCCATCTACGGACCAACCCCGGCAAGCGTAGCTTAACCTGATGGATCGACCCGTGCGACTGTTATTACTTAGCCACAAGCTCTTATTAATCTTACTAATAACAAACTTAAATATATAAGCCAAATAAAAAGCCACATAAAAGACACATACCTGAAACAGCGGCTAGGCTAGCCAGTAGGGCAAAAATTACACGCATCGTGACTCTTTCGTAGACCTTCTAACTTTACCTGTAGTTTACCTGTATTTATATGAAAAATCTAATGCGTCGGTTTAATTTAACCAATGGTAGATATAGGTAGATATCTACAGATAAAAATACTATTAGTTAATTGTATATCTAACCTTCTTCAGTTGTTACAACATATTCTACCAGTACCGGCTTTGCAGGTGTCTCAATTGATAACCCATTTTATAACCTTCAGAACTTAATATTACCAATAATGCTAGATTGACCTATATCAGTCTTATTTAGTCAGGTAACAATTTTATGTTATTCAAATCTGCCTAGCCTTTTCCCAACTATTTTTGGTGTCGACTTCCAGTCTAATCCGATGCAGGTAAATAACAGTATTTTACATGGACCGACAGCCTATTTGACCTCCACAACCCAGTCACTGGGTAACACGATACCCCTCGGTAAGACTGGTTGTCAGACTGTCGGGCTTCTGACGACCCGTAGCGACTGTCAAAGATCCACGAATGACAACCGGGTCCAACGGCATAACGTGCTTTCCAAGACACGGAGGGGTCTCATAATGTTAAGATGGTCACCTATCCACGGACCAACAGCGGCAAGCGTAGCTTAACCTGATCGATCGACCTGTGCAGCTGTTATTACTTAGCCACTTAACTTAAAATAAAGTAAGTAAGTTATTCAAAGCAGTAATGTGTAGGAAAAGTGCTACCAGCTTTTCTTACATTCCATACTTACATTCACCGTATTTAACCTTGCAAAGGTTAGACAATTATGAGGTAGTTCATCAAGGCTATAAGAAGCCGCCAATGCCATCAATATGTAACAGTGTTTCTGATGAAAATAAAACACTGTTATTTTATCGACAATCGATTGAATTATTAACTCGGTATTGATAATAATGCAAACTCACTTCAGAGCATATTATTATCATGAACTGATCAGGCGCTAAAATAGAAAATGAAAACTTAAATCTTAAAAACATAAACGTTCACATTTAAAGCTCTTCCACAAAAACATTCCTACAATAAGTTTTCTTCTACGTATAGTGGGTAACAGTTTTCTTTGACAAATTAAAAGCATCGGTTTCGAATATATCAGACGGTGCACGGGCCGAATAACTTAAGTACTTCCAAAATGGCGGACCCTTGCCTTTCGTTGCCGACATTAATCTCCTTGAACTTAAGATATCGCACAATTCAGAAACTCTGCCCATTATGTAGAAGGAAGATCGTATTTTTCGTGGAGTTATGCATTTTTAAAACGTATGTTATATACCTTCTAGTTTATTGCTGAACTTTAATGAAAGAATGTTGTAATATAATGAAAGTGATGCGGATTATTTTAGTAGGATCTTGAGTAATACAAGATGTTGAAAAATAATCATATTTTAGTACACACTTATTTTATACAGTAACTATTCCATACGTGATGAATTAGGCAGTATTTAATTTGTACAAAAGAAACTGGCCACTCTTACAATTTCTTCTATATCATGAGTGCATTTGGAATTATAAATCTCACATAGAACCACTGTGATCTAGAGTATGCAAATATTTTTCATAGCGCAAGAGCTAGTCTCCCCCCACCGCGTTAAGTCCACCATCTGTTTAGTTTAAATTAGCATTAGACTCGATCCAGCTAGTAAAGCGAGACACTCGAGTGTTGACACCAGGGAAATGAGCTGAGGCACAGCCGGCACCCCACGAGCAGACGCCAACGACGACACCGTTGTGGTAGAGAGGACCGCCGGAGTCACCCTGGCACTGGTCGCGACCACCAACGTCGAGCACGCCAGAACACAACATGTTGTCAGTGACGTTAGAACCACGGGCTGCATACCGTGCTCTGCAGATAGCCTGGTTCACAGTCCACAGCTCCACGTGACGAAGTTGCTCGGAAGATGAACCACCGGACTGCAAATAAATGAATTTATAGGGTACATTCATAACACATGAGAATCAAGTTGATAAACTAAAACGGTATTATATTATTTTTAGATCCAGATTTATACCATTGTTTTTATTTTATTTTTCGGACTCTATATTTTCTTTCCTTTCTACAAACCTATCCTGAAGGCCTGCGCAGTCTACCTGCAAAGACCTAGCTGTTACAGTGCAATCTTGAATTGGTACATTACAGACGAATGCTTCCGGTGAGGGAGCACCTTTATAATAAGACGGAAAGTGACGATGCGCGGTCAAAAAGTGATTTGTAGAATAGGAGCAACTTACTGAGGTAGTGCCCCACCCAGCTGCCACCACGGTGTCATTATCATGGAGATTGTAATTAACTCCAGCAATAGGAGCGGGTTGGACCACATGTCCAAACACAATGGTGCCGGTGGTTCGCAAGACGGCGACATCATTGTCAATGGTGCGCGGGTTGTAGTTGGGATGGATGAAGATTCTGATGACAGTGTGCACGATGCCACCACTATTGGCGAAGCTGGACCCAACGCGGATACGCCATTTGATGATTGAATCTCCACTGGAACAGGAGAAAGTATTTTATCAGAACACTTAGAATCCCCAGGGTGTAGGCATAGGTGTAGCTAGTAGAACACCCACATTAGAAATACTAAAAATATGACGCGTTATCCATTCTTAACATCTACAGATTGGTTTGATATTCATGATAACACTTCTTACTAAAATATATGACTCATCTTCGAACATACGGTAAATCGTCAACTTTAAGAATTTCTCTCATAATAGAGATCGAGATATTATAATGTAAGTCCGTTGGAATATCAATAACATATTCTACCATCATAAAGTAACTTACGAAGGACAATGCCCAGCGGTGAGGATGGACCGATGAGTGATGATAGTGCCTCCGCAAGACTGAAAGAAGCTTACTCCGAAGTACGAGTACAACAGAGCGGCGATGGTCGGGTACTGATCAACGGTAGTTTCAGCACCTCCTACAATCCTTTGAGGATTAGCAGGGACGGCTGAAATTGTACACAAAAACAATTGAAAAACAGCCGCACACAATAGCAAAATCTACGGTACAAAAAGCGTAAATCTCTCGAATGATTATACCCCTTAATGACGTCCGGGGCATTTTGCGCATGAGCTATTATCGCATAGCTCGCCCTCAAAATGTTACACAGCAGATTTCATTCAATGAAGAGGAAGACTTTTTTTAAACTTTCGTATCAATACAAGATGTATGTAATCGGACCGATATGGCATTATGTACTTCACCTATATCAAATATACACACGGTCCAAACCTGGATAATAAACGAAATTACCGCAATTATATAAAATATAGACTTCGCATCACATCTCGTTTGTTTAAAGATGTTATTTTAAGTGTTAATTAAAACACGTACCTATTATAAACTTTTACGCTCACAGTAAAGAGAAAATGTAATGAAGATATTGTTTATGGTTAATAAAATCCATTTTATAAACATCTCAGGCCTCACCAGTTTTCATGGCTTTCGTTTTATTAGCTTTTACGTATTAAGCCCATTTTAAGATTACCTTTTTTTTTGTTACAGGTAAACTCAATGCTAAATCATCATGTGCCTTTGGCAGTCCACTGCTGAACATAGGCCTCTCCAACTGAATACAAGATATCTTTAATCCTGCCGCCGGTATTTTGATTGTAAAAACATAAGTAAGCAACATACTAAATACACTAATAACTAACACTACTACTAATATATTTATTGTACATCATTTTAGTTTTTATTTATATTTATTTTTATTATTATTTTTATTGTTTTATTTATTCTGTAACCCCTTAGTGGGATTTATCTAAGTCCGTAGGTGTGTCCGAGGCATCACAGTGGGTCCTATAAGAATACCAGCGCGCTGGTAAAAAAAAAAACCGCAGCGCTGCGGTATTTTTTTTTTTAATATCGCCGCATTATGCTGAGATAGGAGTCTTTTTGGCCTCGCACAGGTCGTTATTATTCTGTTAGTTTTTAAATGCTCCTTTTATGTTTTTTATTTTTTATATTTTATATTATTTACTGTTTGTATTTCCTGTGCGTGTCCCAAATAATATATTTTTCTTTCTTTCAACATACAATTCACAGAATTGCCGGATTTTGTATTCTCTAAAAATAATCAATTAAATAATTACCAAATTAATTAAAACATGTACCTTAATATTTCAAAGCTATTTGCGATGTTGCCCACTTTCAGAACGCACGCTCATAATTAGGCGTATTATGAGCGAGCATTCTGAAAGTGGGCTACATGGCAATAGGCTATCAAGTATTTACTTGATTTGATTAATTTGGTAGTTTTTTTATTGATAAATTTTTGCTACATGGAAATATGAAATATCGCGTACTAGTGACCTAAAATATTATGAATAGCTATAATAGCACTGAATTTGATGTTGTAACCGTTTTAGGTGTAAGAAGGGCATTTGGAAAGTTTCCAAATACTTTTCTTATATCTAACGATGTTACGTTGTACGTTGTTATCTATATTCGGTGTTACGATATTTATTATTTCATTTCAAAATTCATATTTTAGTTCACTAGTTAGCGATATTTCCGAACAAAAATATTTCCAAATTAATCAAAATAGCTATTATTTGACAACTGTTTGCGACGTTGCCCACTACCAGAATGAACGCTATTTAACCTTGGATTTCAACAAAACAGTTCGTTATCACATTTTTTGTCACTGAAGTCACAGTATAAATAAATGCACTTATAAATTGATACTTAGCTACTAACTACTAACTAAAGCACTCCACTCATACGTTTAGAAACTCTTCTATTTGTAACCGATAAGAAGTGCCATGATCCATAGATTACAAGTAAAGTGGAACCTTGAGTAGGTACTGCAAAATATAACCTCGACTAAATACATGAAAAAGCCAAAGGTCCGTAAATTTTACCCATAGATTTGATAAAAGAATGTAAATGATGTTTTTTGTAAGAAAGGACAGGAAAAAGGGGTTAGTGGTTCATCGTCTACAAACGGCACATTAGCCCATTTTCCTTTATCGCCTCCTTAGAATTTTGCGAAAAAATACCCCAAACGAGAGGTGCCTCTCGTTTTTGTTTACTCAAAATAGGGAACTTGAGGTTGGAGGTTGTCTGTAAAAGATCGCTTTTAGCGATAAGACCGCCCATTGTGTCGCCCTATGTAAAATTAAATTTATTTCTGTAATTTTTATGGTGTGCATAATAAATAATGTGCTATCTTCTATCTATCTAACTTGCCTTTTTTGTAGATCTTATAGAAATTGCCTTATCCATCAATTTATCTACGAGATATTTTCTTTTGAAATTACTAAACAATTTTTGAATAGAACATAAACAATAAACTGACAAAGAGATAATTACGTATAAAGTTCACGACGACGTTCTTGACGTTCTTTCTTCAAAATCTTTTAAACCCAAAAAAGTCGTATTGCTGATAGATATTGTGCCAGTTTGAACTAAAACTAGGCGATACCTAAATGAAAACCTTAATAAAATCGCACCGTTGAATTTTCAACGCTCGGCTTGGCGCCGAAAGTTGAAAATCCAAGCGCATTAATACGGGTGTTAATATCTTATTCTCTATTCTTAACATGTTTCGTATTAATTACCTGAAACAGCAACCAAACACAGCGACAAAACAACTATGACCCGCATCTTACACTTTCAAACAACAACTTAATTGTGTCCAGCAAGTGCATTATTTATATTACCTTCCAATTATTGATTCAGTCAAGATACCGTACTATCAGTCAAAAGGACAAATAACTTCAAACTAGTTTAACCCTTCAGTAACTAATACAAATCAATTAATGTTATTAATGCTAGATTTATTACGCGGCTTTTCTCTGCAAACAACATGTTAGCCTCAGGTTTTCTTATATTAGAATGAATTTATTTTACGAGACATGGAATAAGAAGTTTGACCACTGGCGGACCAAGGGGGCGGCGCCCGGTGCGGTCCGCCCCGGGCCCCCGAACCCAAAAAGGCCACAATATGTTTATATGCCAGTGTTTTTGTTTACGCTGCGTATGCTAAATATAAACGAAGAGTGCTAGTCATTTTGAGCTTTAACATGTCGAGATCGCTTCGCTCGCTCACTGCTCAAACTTTTCTGCATACCGTAGAAAAAACAGAAATAAGTTTTGTTTTTCAAACTGTATTTAAATAGGTACGTACGCCTCTGTCTTTCTGTTTTCTTTTTTACAATCTTTGCAATTTGAGCATACCTAACCTATCGAACTGCTTTATTCTGTATGAAATACCAATTCACAACTTACGAAGCAAGAATTTTCAAACGTTGCAATAAAAGAATTGTATACGGCCATGCAAGAACTGAAGTTGGTCAGACAACAATACTTCAGAGCATAAAAGTATTTCTCATTTTTCTGTACGATTTGAGTGTTTTCTAGATCTTGAATGGCTTCTGTATCCTATGTAATGACCGATATCGGACGCACTTTAACGTTCATCGATAGAATTCCAACAACAGACTGCTTGACCATTGAATTACTATAAGTATACTAAAGTAGCTACATTAACTAAGATTTCTTCGCATTTATACTAAGAATGTTTTTCTTGCTTCTTTTCTAAACCTGCCTCGCTACTGCTTAGCATGAGGTCCGGGGTTCGATTCCCGGGTCGCGCAAAGTGTTATTGGGGTTTTCTATCTGAAATTTCTCAGTGGCTGCCCGGAATCTGGATCTGTGCCCGGTTGATGGCAATAGGCTCGCACCCTAGTACATGGGACTTAAACAAAACTGGCGAAATGTCGATGTGCTATAGGTACATACAGGATGCTGTGTGTTTACCTAACTGACATATCTGTGTGTTTATTTATCTAATATTGTAATGATCTGCTTACTCTGACATATTTTAAATTGTTTTTATTTTTTATGTAATCTATTAACATGCCACCATAATTGTAATTGCTTTTATATGTTAATTTTGTACGCCATATATTGACAAAACATAGCGCACATATTTTTGACAATTTGCTATCTGTAACCATACATATGTTTAACAAAATAAATGAATGATTCATTGATAGATTGTTTCTAAACCTACCTTCAATGCATATTTTCCATACACACCTGGCTGTTTTACTATGTTTAAGTTTCAAGATGAAATTATATATAAACCAAAATAAAATAATTATAAACACAATACTCCGGTAACAGATTAGTTTAGTAGCTGCAATCGTGTACGTACATGATTGTTCCACAGTAGTGATAATCAACTATTATCTGTTCAAATAAATAAGTCCAAGTATACTAAATGTGTAACTCGTTATAGATTGTATCATCATCACATTTTAAAGTACGAGGACTTCTTTATTTTATACTAGCTGCTGCCCGCGTGGACCATAATACTTTTTCTAAAATAAAAGTAGCCTTAGTTACTCCAACATCTTATATTTGCTAGTTAAAGTCCCGTCAAAATCGGTCCGGCCGTTTCGGAGATTAGCCGGAACAAACAGCCAGACATCTTTTTTTTTTTAAGTTCCCTAAATACGTTCATATGCATTTAGTAAAAGGCTTTTTTTTTTTTCTTTATTAGTAAAAGGCTGTTATTTTAAAATTACAAGCAGATACTTCAATTTAATTTATTTGTATAGATTAGTTCATGCCTTGCATAAGTCTAAGTGTGTATACATCATCATCATCTGCCTAGGCTTTTCCCAACTATGTTGGGGTCGGCTTCCAGTCTAACCGGATGCAGCTGAATACCAGTATTTTACAAGGAGCGACTACCTATCTGACCTCCACAACCCAGTTACTGGGTAACACGATACCCCTTGGTAAGACTGGTTGTCAGACTTTCGGGGTTCTGACGACCCGTAACAACTGTCAAAGATTTACAAATCATGCTTTCCGAGGCACAAAGGGGTATATAAAGATGGTCACACATCCACGGACCAACCGCGACATGCTTAGCTTAACCTGATTGATCGAGCCGTGCGGCTGTTATTACTTAGCCACAAGCCCCTCTAAGTGTGTATAGATGTGTGTCATAAATATTATATCAGCCGCATGACGACTAAAACGTAGTCTTCCCCAGAGAGGAATGTAATTAACACAACGAAATAATTAATGAAGGCTGGCAGTAGGATTATCTGTGTCGAGGATGCCATTAGGTAAACATGAAAAAAACAAAAGGCAAATATTCTTCTACAATTCCTTGTAATATTGTTCTTCAGAACTAGCTATTGACTATAATAAAGAAACATCCAACATTATTTGTTAGCTCTAGGCTAGGTATTTGACGTCTATTACAAAGAGATGATAATATCAAACAAAAAGTACATTCCAATCATATTTTCAAGATACAATATATCCTTTGTTCCACTCCCACAGTTACAAAGGGTAGTGAACAAATAACGTTTACCTTTTACACACACACGAACGCTGTAAGAAGCTGTGTATGTACACGTGTGTTCGTACCACTCGCACGCTCGGATATATTAGCTTTACGTGATTTAATTTTGCAATATATTTGATTCGCCAACACTTGAGCTTTCTTTTGCGAATCTGGCACTTTGATATTAAAGTCTATAAGAATTGATATTAATATCGGCATTGTAGATTTTGTTGAACACTTCTGTTCAGCTTTCAGTATTTCAATCTGTTTTTCATTGAACATTACACTTTGTACAAGTTGCTGCAACTTGTACAGTTGTTTCATATTTCGAGGATTTTGATTTTATAAAATAATAATAATAACAGTTTTCGGGGGCCCATTATTGAGTGTGCAAGTCACCCCCTGCCATTTTTCCGTGTACATATAAAACACTGATCAAGCAGGGGCCATAGTCCTTCCATAGTTCCAGGTCACCAGTCAACTTTAGCCACCCAAACCCATAGCCCAATTTATTTTGTTTCCATGTTCTGCAATAGTCCTGCACCAACCGGGAGTTGTCCTTGGGTGCACTTGCGTAGTGCATACAGGGATAATCGTCGGTTGGTGCCTCAATATACATAAAAATGTCTAAGGGGCCTCTGCGAGTTGGCTTCGGCCCCTCGTACGCCCTCCAAAGGTCCGGGACCCTAGGGTCCCGAGATATGTCAAAGATAAAATAATAATAATAATAATTTTTATTTTCAATAAAAATGATTACATATACGTATGTTACAAGTACAGTAGTATGGTACAACATAAAGCGCATTGGGTATTATCTCCTGGCTCCCAAACTAGGTTTACAGCCTGTGACTTGGGGACCAGTGATCCCATAAAGGTAAACATAGGTGATATTAAAAAAAGGTTGGTATTTAACTTCAGTTTTAAGAGAAATGCTCGTGACACATTTCAGTCAAACGTAAACTATATTTTATTTGTCTACCTTCAATTTGTGCCGGTGCTTTTTCAACACGCCTAGTCCATTTTATTTCCCTCACATCCCACATATCCGTACAGAATATTGTGAAAATACACAGGGCGACTTCGTGCAGATATAAATCAATTTGGCAGAGGATAACATTAGTATTCAGTGCGCGCCGAACTCGGCTCTTATCAGAAATTTCACTGACCTTACCTATTATTGGGCCGGATTATAGTGACCCCCTAACTAACGCTATTGGGGCCGTGGGTTTCGGCCATGACTTTTTGCTGGCCCTGCGGAATTATAAGCGCATTAACGCGGTTACTTGATAATTATATTAACTGTTGTTATTTAGTAAAGTCAGACTGAAGGTTAAATAGAAGCTTTGGTTAGGCTGCATTAGCTCCGGGTAGTCAGTGAAAATACATTATTTTTACAAGACCCCCCGTGCCTCGAACATCACGCAAATTCTTCGATCCTGGTAATCAGTACACTAAAAGGCTTGACAGCCGTTATGCCCGAGGGTAAAATACACCGAGTAGTTGGCAAGACGATAATTTAGAGCCACAAATGTTTCTTTGCCGTGCAAAAGTGTGGCCTATAGAAACAGATGCGCTGTGGAATATCAAAGTAATTTATTCACTCGGACACGGAATGCGAAATATGATTAACGAGTACCGGCTTTAAGACTGATTTTCACCTGCAAAGGCACAGTCATATAGCCTATATATGCAGTCATTATTAAGCCCACGTTCTAGTTTCTTCATCCATAACACCACTATAGCTATTTGGCCTACAAAATCCCTAGGGCAATAAGATTTCTCAGTCCGAACTTATCACAGAACATCATAGAACGGTACCGTTGCCTAACCCACCTCATACAAACCCGAGTCTCTTACGACGCCCTAGGGAACTGATTTAAATATATATAGAAAGAAACTGTATGTATGTAGCTGTTCGTCTTTTGATCCGGAGATTTATTAAATTTGTACTCAGCCTTTTGAGATTTTGAAGAAAGAAATGGAGTCAATCATCGTGGGGATTAGATCGTCCCGTAGGTTAAAACCTACGGGACGATCTAATCCCCACGATTCTCTAGATTTGTAAAAGTTCCATTGGTGTGTTTCTTCTTAAAGTTTTATACATTAATTTATTTATTTATTATTGCATAATGTACACTCATTTAGAGGATAGGCTAAAACTTATGAGTACATGAACCTGTAAGGGTGCAGCAAGTATTATTACATTTAACTTACATCTAGGTTAAATACATATTTGGAAGTTAACATTATATTGCAAAAGGCAATTGCAAATGTAGCGTTACAAAATATTTTGTGTGTGTATGTTTAACAATGCTTACATTGTGTCTCTTCGTTTTCTCCTGTACTGCCAATTTGCACGAGAGTTCTCTCTACACAGGACATAAATTCGCGATGTCTATCCATCAAAAAGAGCATAAAAAGAAAAGCGTCCAGTTTGAATGAAAGCTGCTAATGAAATGATGGCCCATTATCAGCGACATGGCAGTGGCGGCGTGCCTAGTGTCGTAGCTCTTGGCAACACTCTCGTCATATTCATTGTACAGTGATTCCTTTTGATGAGCACAGCCGTGGGTTGTTATTGTGAAAATAATATCCGGTAACATCACGCCTTTTCCTCGAAAGGGTTAAGCAGAGGTGTTTAGTACAGACACTCTCAAAAAAATGTTTGCATCGGCAAGAATTAATTTAATTGCCTACAATCTTGATTCCATAATATTGCCACAAAACACGTTCCACATTTAATCGTTTATTTATTTATTTGTCATCACAAATGTTGATTTGGACACGGAGGTGTCGATGCTGTTGTTGGTTGGTGATGTGGATCTGGGATCTTAAAAATTGGGTTAACATTTGTGAGAGACTGGTGCCTGAAAATACCTATGTTACGGGTCACCAGGCCCCTATACTTAAATATGTACTACTACTAATATTATAGCTAAAGATTAATTGAGAACCTAAGCATTACGGAACACAAAATGTAGACAGTCAAAAATGAATTCTAGTCGATGAATATATCTTTTAGAGGCTGCCTGTACAACCCAATTTTACTAGTTATCTGTCTATACTAATAATAAAAGCTAAAGAGTTTGTTTTTTGTTTATTTGTTTGTTTGAACGCGCTAATCTCTGAAACTACCTGTCAGATTTGAAAACATATTTTGGAAATTGTTAGCCTAACTCTTGAGAAAGGCTATTGGCTACTTAACATCACGCTCGGCCCCTTAGGAGCCGAGCAAAAACAAAACCTTAGAAAGAAGAAACTAAGCTAAAACGAAGTATAGCACGGGCAGGCAATGCAATGTGACGGGGTGGGTCGGAACAACAACTTTAAAATGGACAAAGTCGCGGGCAGAAGCTTGTGTTTAAAAATTCCCATATGATATGGTTATTAGAATGACAACTGATGAAGATAAAGATAGAACTGTCAAACACTGCTTTACTTCAGTCACTTCTGTTAATAAGTCTTTTAAAGCCTTGAAGAATACCCACTTACCAAAAAAAATTGTTTAAGAAATTAGTGATTGCAGTGATCACTATTATAAAGAAGTATACTAATTTCCTTTCCCTTAATTCATTTAACACCTAAAGCGTAATCCTAGGCCTAGAACGAACGTGTGGAGCAAACTTATGAAAATTCGAACGATTATTGAGATTATTAAGCACATATAGTTATAGTTACATAGTTTTAAGACTTCATATCTATTACCTTGATCACACGTACCGAGTAGATGGTCGAGGCAGTGCTCTCGGCAGAGTGCTCGGTACCTGTAAACACATCATCAAGTGCTCGACCGAGTTAAAAGGCGAGACAATCACTCCCTGTTCTAATTACTACTTGACCGAATGCCCACCACCGCGCTTCCCCGCACTGACTTGCTTGCCCACTAGGCAAGTATAAACATGCACTCGGTGCGTACTCGTTTACTCGGCACACTCAAGTCGCTCTCTGCACGCTACCATTTCCCATGATTTTTGTGAACCGACTGAGTAATTCGGTGCCAAGTTAAAAAGATACGTGTAAACACCTACTAGTCCATCCAACTGTCACGGCCTAGTATCTTTTTGCTGTCTCACCCATCTACTCGGTACGTGTGATCAAGGCAAAAGGGTGATACTAATTGTGCTTGTCGATTTTTTTTACCAAACTGCTATAAGACAGTTGTATTTTCTTTTAAAGATCGTTCCAATTTACGTTACGTGTACGTCGCGTTCGTGGTAATCGGTAATCACTCAACAATATTATAACTAACACAGACCAGTGTCATGTCACATTATCATAAAAGTGCAAACTACAAAAGCCGGCCACTTGTAACAAGTACGTATTTAGATAGCGATCAATCGTCGATAGTTATCTACATCGTTCGTACAGTGAGTGAACTCGGTCAATGACTGCACGTCACATGACTGCAGCTTATCGCATGTATCATGTTAATGATGCTCTTTTGTTTATCACTGGTTGGGAACGCGGGTTTGTCTGTGAACTTTACGTAGTAATTATTTGGGTGAAGCTCACGTTACACGGGTCGGGCAGTGGTTTTGTCTTTTAGGTACCTGTCCCACCGTCCGGACTCAAGCTTGGTACATACGCATACCAGTAAGTAACCGCTCGTTGCCGTCGAGCACTCGCTGTTCGTTGCTCAACAAATCGTTTTTACTTGCTAGCTCTACTCGCAGGTGCCTAAGGAGGATGTTATTATCAGAGAACGGGATCACAATAAGCAAACTGTTTAGTTAAGTTTGTAACATATAAAAATCTTAAATGTTAAAGAAATAAGTGACAAAAACGGGTTTATGTGCTCATGGTAGAATGATAAGTGAACTAAACATATAACAACTTTGTACTTTGCCCACTAGTCATTAACTAGTTGGTTCGTGATGGTTTCCAAGCAATTGCTATAGATGATTCCGCGAGCATTAGCAAAAGTTTATTTAAAGAAACCAAATCGTTGGTAGAAGCTAAGCAACGAATTCAGAATTATAGTAATAATTCTGATTTATGTATGATCACTAAAACACTTTTGCCTCACAACCAGAAAGTAATAGCCAGCTAGGGACTAACATTAGCAATCTTACGGAATATAAAACTGGAATATTTAAATTAAATACTAGAGTAAAAGCCCTATTTACACGATGCAAACTTGTCTGAGGCATTCAAAATAGTTAATTGACTCAGGCGTGACTTTGCGGAAATCTATAATAAAATACAATAGACGACGTCTTAGCATCCTCAGGATGACGATTGACTTGAAGCGAACCCAGACCCGACGTGTTGACACGTCAAGCGTCGAGAGCAGACTCGAGTTTTCTGCTCTCGACGCTTGACGTGTCAACACGTCGGGTCCGAGTTCGCAACAAGTCAATCGTCATCCTGAGGATGCCTCGTTGAGAGGTGAAACACGTGTCGATTTCTTACAGGGTTCTTTATGATTCTTTAAGAAAAGTTAAGGTTACTAAATGTACGTCGTTTATTGTATTTTTCTGAGGCATTCAATAAAATTGAAGCAATAAATGACTTGCATCCCATAAACAGTATGTAGACTGTGCACCTTTTATTGTGGTCATAGACATAAACATAGACAGACACACCAATATGAAAAAAAAAAAAAACTTCAGAGGTGTCAAGGGACACCCGGATGGAACGAAGTTCCTCTTTCTATGAGAGAGAGAGAGAGAGAGACAGACAGAGAAACACGCGCACGCCGCCGCACGGCTTACAACTAATAGCAAAAAGTGTCGTTACAACTTTTGGTCTCGAATTATAAGTATACATATAAGTATGTCTCTTGACTCGTGTCGACTTATACACTCGCTCGACTTCAACTTCGACTTCGACTTCGACTCCGACTTCGACTCCGACTCTGACTTCGACTACGACTTCGACTCCGACTTCGACTTTGACTTTGATTTTGAGAGAGAGACAAACAGAGAAACACACGCACGCCGCTCGGCTTACAACTATAGAAAAAAGTGTCTTTACAACTTTTGGTCCTAATTTTTTCCGTCTAGCCCCCTTTCGCAAAGTGCGATAGGGAACTTCGTTCCAAAAAAAAAACAGGTGTGCATTTGACTTGATATTATTATGCGAACATAAATGTAGGGAACAGCTGTTTTTTTTTGCGATTCCAGGTTTCGTCCCATAGTGAAAGTTATACATAATGAAGAGTACAATGACTCCTTAAAAGGTTTTTCGTGATTTACCAATCGCCCTGTATATAAAAGTAAAAACAAAACTTGTGTTAATAAACATAGCTTAAAACTATGTTAGCAGCACTTTCACTTTGCACTACCTTGTCTTTGTTGTCGGGAACGCTACCACGATACCATTTCGCCTTAACTAAACCACCGACGACGGTGGCCACTATGCCACTGGTAATTAAATCGCACCGTGTATATCAGGCTTTATGGTTCCTACCATTTACCCGAAATATAAGATAACACTAAATCCTTTATTTTGTTACTTGTGTGTCCGGATGATTTTATGTGAAGACGAAGTTAAACTATTTTATCTTATCTACTCTAGAGGGCAAAAAGGTGCAGTCACCGCCAAATGCTAATTCTGAAGTCAAAACACAATATGACAGACTTAGCATCGTAACTTCACACACTACGATGATATTATTCCTGCGAAACGTAAACAAGCATAAGTTTACAAGTTACATCACTAAGATACAAGTCAAACATACAAATGAAGATAGAAGTATGTAAACACAATGTTAATTACTTTAAAATATTAAGATAATATGAATCATTATAGTATTAACAGACGAACTTAGTACGGCGAGACAGCGGACATTTCGCACCGTAGAAAATCTGTAAGGTTTTGTCCGGAGCGAACCATGTCTAACCCGTACCTAGTTCAAGTGTCTATTAAAACTATTAAGTTATACACAACTTGCACAAACTTAAGAAACTTAGGAAACAACGATCTGGACGTAAAAATATTTAGCATAACATAACATCACGCCTGTTCTCCGAAAAGGGCTGGGCAGAGATGTAACTATGTACAGTACACCCACATATAGTCAATTATGTTTAAGTCCCATGTAATAGGGGGCGAGCCTATTGCCATCAACCGGGCACAAATCCAGACTCCGGAGTGCTACTGAGAAATCCCAGATGGAAAAACCAAATAACACTTTGCCAGACCTGAGAATCGCACCCAGGATGTCATGCTCAGCAGTAGCGATTGCTTGGACAACTAGACCGAAGAAGCATTCCGCACATTCCACTTTTCACAACACCAATAATTCGCATATTTGTTATCTCATCTGCTCGACGTCCGTTTGTCACTGCAGGGATCCAGCAGAATATCAGCGTTAGGTATATTTGCCTGACACAAGCTGGACTCCCATTTGTTGCAACCTTGAGACGCACACCGCACTTTGTATGTTTCACTATTTTAAAGTGTCTTAGCCAATAGTCATCACAATGTCTTTATTTACTTTTATTTTTGTGTATTAGCACCTTGTAGCTATATTCATGTATTTAGTTATTATTTAATCGTGTTTTTGTATGTTGTGCTATATCTTTGAGTGCACCAAATAAACGATATATCTATCTAAGCAGACATAAAAATCGCACCCGTTGTACCACATTATGCGATTTGCGACTATAAATACTAACCCAGTTTCAGTAAACCTAATTACACTTTATTGTCTGCGCTGCTAAATAAACTATTAGATATCCTTACAAAAATATACTTCTACGATTGCCGTCTTTTGTTAAAGCGCGTGCCGACACGGCAGAAGGCGATGAACGGCTATTGTCTAGGACATAATGACTCATTATCTCACCATTAAATTAACGGGTGGCCAATATTCCTTGGTACAATTATATCCTAAGTACGAGTATATTTAATGTTAGGCCCGCATAGACCGCTCTCGCTGAGAAAATATGTTAGGCTTAGGTAATGAAAAACAGCAGAGATCACTGAAATTAGATTGCTTTCTTAATATGTGCCTTAAGTACCTATGAGCTAGTCCCCACTAGGGTTGCCAAACGGCCTGTTTTCCCAGGACATGTCCTGCTTTTTGGGATGTCCTGGGGTGTCCTGGATAGTTTTTATGTAACGTCGGGCCCTATCATATATACCAGCACTGCGACATTTATTATTAAATGTCGCAGCATCATGCTGAGATAGGAGCCTTTTGGCCTCGCACAGGGCGTTCTGCTTTTATTTAAATTTTACTATGTTATTATTTTTATTGTTTTTTTTTTCTATTTATGTTTCAATGAGTGTGTTTTAGTTTAGTTTGAGATCTCCTGTGCTTGTCGCAATAAATACTTTTTCTTTCTTACTTTCTTTGTTTCTGTCTTTCCTGGGTTTTTTAAATCATCCTGGTAAAGACCTTTACTTATTTTTAATTTCACGCTCACTTTCCTCACTTTTTCTCTTATAAACACAGTGGTCGAAAGAGAGAAATCGGCTACTTCCAACAACAGTAACTGCAATAATGTAAAACCATCTTTAACATAGATATGAAATGTGATTTTTTTTACGATTATTTTATTTACTCAACCACACATGCTGAGGGATATTGGTGGAGTTGAAAAATATAATAAAATTCAATAAGAATAAATAATTAGATACACAAGATAAGACAAAAAATACAATAGTAATTTAAGTGCAAACATGTTACTAACAATTTATGGATCTTTTTGTGTTATCCGAAATAAAATGATTATATTTATTTATTATTTTCACCATCTAAACCTGGTTTTAAAAATTTGGGGATGGCAACCCTTGTCTACACTAATATTATAAAGAGAAAAACCGGCCAAGTGCGTGTCGGACCACGGCCAATGAAGGGTTCCGTAGTTGGGATGAATTTGTCCCAAGAACAAACTTAACTGCATATTAAGTTGGTCGATTATTACTCGTTAATCTGTAAACCCTACTTAGCTGTGATAGTTTTTCTATTAATTTCGTTATCTGTGATTTTCTTCACAAATCCAAGTACACCCATTTAGATGTACACACACTTTGTTGGCATGATTAATATGTAAACCCATGCCAAATTACAGCTTTCTAGTAGTAACCGTCTCTGAGCTAAGCCGCGAACAGACAGATAGACAGAAAGACAGACGGACATGGCGAAACTATAAGGGTTCCTTGTTTACTACGGAACCCTAAAAAGATTTGTATTTTTGTATGTCAGTAATAAACTCAAAAACTACTGGATCGATTTTAAAAATTATTTCACCACTAGAATGCTATAATAACACTGAGAACATACTAAGGCTATAAAGTATTATCACGCGGACCAAGCCGCTGGCGGAACCCAGTGTAAAATAATACTAAAACAGTACGTATTATTTATTTTATTTTTAAGCCGTCTTTACCCAAATTATGCTAGACATCTTAAATTAGTACTAGTTTATTTAATACACAAGAAAATATGGGAACGATAAAATTAACTTAAGATTTTTACCCGGGCACTTTGTAATTCGTTCATTGGCATTCGTCTGTGCATAACAGCTTAGTGTTTACATTAAGCCCTGTTTATCAAGATCACAGTAAAGAGCATGCAACTCGTAAATACATATATTTACTCAGATACCAAGTAACGATTAAATCCTGCATTTTCTAAGCAGTTTATCGTCTGTGTCAGATCTGTGAACGTGTTGAACCGACATCGACAGAAAGTATATTAAACTTGAGTATAGATACGTATTGTAAAGAGATTATTATCGTTATAGAGTGAGTCTTATCAGTTTGGGCCAACTGTTTATTGGCCTTAGCACTTATTACCAAATTATTAGTGACGACGTAGAACTTATTTAGCGGATTCAAATGGATGATGGCTGTGAAATAACAAATGACGGATACGCACCACTATTCTTTAGGTTCAAAGGTAAGACTGTAATGTTTCTTTATGTAAAAATAGATCTTATCAAAACATAGATATTTGTTTACTTTGTTGTCACCAAAAAAACTTATTTATTGTTTATTTTTCCTAAACAAACTTACATTACTTAGTTCACAGTAATAGTAAGTAGTTTCTTTACCTGCGCAAGAGATCGTCCGAGAATGAACTGCCACTTGTCACCTGTCAGTGCCACTTTATCTGTCATCAATAGGGGAAAAAAAACACGTAATTAATAAAAGACAGTAACGTAAACCCAAGAAAAGTATTTAATGTCAAATTCAAGTAAAGCTTGTTTAAAAAAAAAAACTACAACATTTTTTTACTACAGATCAAACATCGGTTACTGTCGCGGCCATGTTGTGACGTCATAAGCCACGATACTGCTTTGTTTATCTCTTTTTTTGCCCCAAATCATATAAATTAAATTACTGTTTGTGGTTTATTCAAACAGAAATATCACCTACTTAACTTAGTGGGATTTCTAACAAAAAAGTTAAAAATAGATGTTTACTTTATTCACATGGCTTTAAGTCACTCAAAATATCAAAGACGACGCGTTACGACCCACATATTATTATTTTGCATACTATGTATTATATAGTTTTTTCTTTTTTTCTACCTGTACAGACGGCTGTGCTGCTGGGGAGTTTTTTGCGCCACTTCTTCCCAGCTAACGCACTAAGAAGTGGTGAAGGATGGGCATTTTGGGGGACTGTCTTATGTAAAATTATGATTTAAAAGAGTGTCCGTGGAGTTTCTTGCCCGTTCTTCTCCATAGGTACCTACTACGCTTTGGAATGGGCATCTAGCTTCATCTGTTTTGAATAAATGACAATTTAAATTTTAATATAATAACAGCCTATTATTGTCCTAATACAGTGCGAAAATATTCACGATCATTTGTGAGTTAACTTATTAAATAAAACAAAAACGTTCATTTAGATTCCTTATCTTTAATTCTTAGAATTCTTCACTATTTTTCTTCTTCGTTTGTTGCTCTTTACAATCAATTCTAGCGGCCACAGCGACTTTTGAAGCTTTTGAAGCTTTACAGGCATATATTGTGCCATTTCAATATTGTCTATGGTTGGAACTATAATAGAAAACCCTTGGTTTTGTTTTTTTTTTGTTTTGACGTTCCATAAGCTGTCACCTTTTTAGGGTTCCGTAGCCAAATGGCAAAAAACTGAACCCTTATGAATTCGTTATGTCTGTCTGTGTGTCTGTCCGTCCGTATGTCACAGCCACTTTTTTCCGAAACTATAAGAACTATACTGTTGAAACTTGGTAAGTAGATGTATTCTGTGAACCGCATTAAGATTTTCACACAAACATAGAAAAAAAAACAAAAAAAATTGGGGGTTCCCCATACTTAGAACAGAAACTCAAAAAAAAAACATCAATCCCATACGTGTGCATGTGTGGGGTATCTATGGATAGGTCTTCAAAAATGATATTGAGGTTTCTATAATATTTTTTTTCTAAACTGAATAGTTTGCGCGAGAGACACTTAAAATGTGTGTCCTGTAACTTCTAAAATAAGAGAATGATAAAACAAAAAAAAAATATGATGTACATTGTAACCTCCACCGAAAATTGGTTTGAACGAGATCTAGTAAGTAGTTTTTTTTTAATACGTCATAAATCATAAACTGCAATTTACCTTTCATTCAATCAACTCAAATATAAAAATAAAATAAAACATTTAATTTCATAACTTGCTGCTACGGAACCCTTCATGGGCGAGTCCGACTCGCACTTGGCCGCTTTTTTACCCTAAGAATCGTGAGAAAAAATCCAGCACAATAAATTATCACACTTCCATCGTTTATAAAGATTTATTATTTGTTATCGAACGCACGTCCCGGTAATAATTCAATACGCAAAGCTTTCAAATTTAATTACGGTGGCTTGTATTGGAATTATTGCGGTCCAAATATTAAGTAGGTCAATTATTATGATAAATTATTGCCACCATCCCCCTTCTGCATAAAATTAATGATGACGCCAGCGCATAATTTTTAACTAACTAGCTAGTAACACAGATACATATACGTAAATCGTATTTTTTGCTGTCAAAGACGGCAGTTCAAGATTTTGTATTTATTTTAATAGATTATAGATTTTTTTCCACACCCTTTTACACCTATCACTTCTGGCAGTGACAAAATTGTCGACGTCACAATTGTAAATATGAAAAATAAAATATAATAGTATTTCGAAATTCATAAGCACTAGGTACAGTAACAAAATTGTAATCAGTTTGTAATTCAAGATAACCACTAATTCATAATAACCACTTGAACATTTTAAGAGCAATCATCTAAATGTCATTCCGTCTGTAATCTGCGTCAATTTTATCATTATCTGTCTGTCCTTTGTCTACCCGCAAATCCATCAAAACATATTTTGTATTATCAAACCATAAAATTCAATGACAAATACGCGGAATTATCTGAAACATTTCACGTATCAGTTGCAGTCGATTGCGTAGAGTTCAAAACACTTCAAATCATGTTTAACTACATTTTTACGGCTCTTTTGTTTACTCACTCATTATCAGTCACATGAGCATCTACTACGATAAAGGATAACCTACTTTAACCTGTATATATAAGATTTCTTTACATGAGAACCGACAGTTTTATTTTATTTGCATTAAACTAATCGATTTGGAGAGTATTGGTTGTGTCTGTGACTATGAAGTTGTTATCGGGACAGGATAAAGAAGGAGGAGGAGCATCTAGTTCCGCTGAGCAAGGACTTATGACAGGTCAGTGACCCCTTAGAATTATTATAAACATTCAACAGTCAGGGTTAGGCAGACGTGTACCTCTAGATCCATTTCGCCAGATATTTTAAGAGGGTTTATCCTAAAAGTTGGCAACGTCGCAAATAACTGTCAAATATTTACCTGTTTTGATTCATATAGCAATATTACTGAATAGAAATAAGAAATGTGGCTAACTAGCGAACTAGAATATTAATAATGAATTGCAATAATAACATTGAATTTGATGTTGTACCCATTTTAGGTGTAAATAACGCATTTGGAAAGTTTCCAAATAGTTTTTTTACATCTAAAACTAAACATTCGGTGTTATGTTATTAATTATTGCATTTCATAATCAATATTCTAGTTCGCTAGTTAGCCACATTTTTTATTTCCTAAATTAGTCAAAACAGTGAAATATTTGACATCTATTTGCGACGTTGCCCACCTTCAGAATAAACGCTCTTAAGTCCCATGTAACAGGGGGCAAGCCTATTGCCAACAACTGGGCACAAATCCAGTGTAAAATTGATGACATTAAGTCGAAAAAATTATATCTGTCAAATGACCACCAACCAACCAACCAACCAACCACCTCCTGAGTTGATGCACATTTAGGCTCGTTTTACGGCATTTTGAATTAATTGGTAATTTCTTGTTCAATGTTGGTTGGTTTGTGGTTTCTGTTGGTAAACGTGAGATTTCAAAAAGCCCCAAAGTAAGAAGTCTGGCATTGTCAAATTTGGCGATCTGGGCTACCAGTTCAAATTGCCAAAATGGAAGATTACACGGCCCGGAAATTAGTGTTACAAAATCTCCATTGTTGCCCGAGCTGTGTGTATCGCTCCATGGCACTGTCAACTAATATTTGTCTACAACATAAGTGTCAAAACAGAATGACAGTATGACGCCATTTAAAAAAATTATGGCATATTCACATTATGACATTACTTTTGCCCCACCCTGTATAATAGCTTAGCACAATGTTTGAACTAAGCTTAATACTCGTTCGTGTAAAGTATAACGGTCAACGTAATCCAAATCCTGACATACGTGAGCGCCAGAAATAAAATGAAATGCTCATGTACGCACGGCTACACATCAAGCTATACATTTCCAGTATAAGCTGACCTCACATTTGTACGGATTCCTATACAATGCGAGATCAGCATAAACTGGAAATGTATAGCTTGATGTGTAGCCGTGTGTACGAGTATTTTAGCTGACTACATTTTGAGACTTATATTTTTGATTACTCCAGTTTATGTGCCAGTCTATGTATAAAATTATGATAAAATTTTATCATCATACATTAAAGTCATAGGTCATACTCACTAAAATCACAATAATATTACAAATATCTGAGCATTTTTAGAAACTGTAGCTAAGTGAAACAATGATCCAATATAAATATACCTAGTGTTAATCCAGGTAATAAATTATCTGTGTGCCAAATTTCATCCTTAACCGTTCAGGCGTTTTTGCGCCAATCCGGAACATACATCCAGACAAACGGAAAAAATATCTAAATACGATATTTTCGGTACCAAACTCGTTCCTCAACACCTCGTAGCAATTTCTTTTTTTTTTTAATATTCAACGTACGTTTTTGACTTCGTTACAATTTTTTTGATGTGTCTTTCCTCTCATGTTCCTGCAATCTTTGGGAGTGATTTCAGGAAAAGGGACGGAAGTGTGTAACAGGAAGCCAGGGCGCGCTATTTAATTCGACCAATGAGCGCGCGCGTTGTTAGAATTGGCCGTCAGATGATACCAACCTATTTTCCGAGACGTTGGTAGTGTCATCCAAGATGACAGATATTACATATCAAATGCGACTACTGACAGGTACCTACATATACCTTTACTTTCTCTTCTCGTTTTCCTCACTCGTCGTGAAGAACCGATTACCAAGTTTCAATATTTCGTACACCAAGTGCTTTCCACAGTCAAATATAAAATAACCACCGTTTCCAAAACCAGGTTAGTATGCATTCATCAGCACTGTAATTAAAGAAGCCCTTATCTCAGATACATATCTATGTAGACCGCTTATCGAAGTATTGCACAATTAATCCTTAATAACAAGTTGCCGACAATATAATCATATCATTAATATGCAAGATAACGCATTTTTCGCGTGATCAAGAGAGCTTATGAAAGTAAGCCGCTACCTCATTTGTCGGTATCGGTAGAGCTCTAAGAAATGTGTGCCTCATTCCAAAAGTACTTGATGAAAATGTAAACAAATGGATCAGAAAACGTACCTGTGGATGCCAATTTGTAATGCCACTTACAAATTGAGTGCTCTGATGCATTTTTTTATATAATACTTAAACCCGAAATTATACTTTTAAATAACCTTGAAGATGTTTTCATTTGACAATGGAGTTTAATTTTATAACCACAGTTTTCGTAAATGATTGTTCAATTACAATTTAATAATGCTATTCAAACAATAATTACTGAAAAAAGTGGAGAGATACAAAGTCGAAACCTTCTATATACTCGTACACATGAATGTGTTTCGCTTTAGGGAGTGAAAAGAAAAATAAAAAGAAGAATTAAATATAAATTCTTTTGAAACAGACCATAGATTTTAGACATCAAGTAAACTGAGAAATTCAATAACGCACTGACATATCAGGAAGTAGGCTTAGATTCTGCGCCTAAACCGTTTAATTGACGTGAAATGTGGGAAATAGGGTCGTCAACTAATTCTATGTTATTGTGTTTGTAATGAGTTCGGCTTGCGAGCTGTCACGTCCGGCGCTTTAGTGACATTTGACGCTATACCGTATCACTACGTGTTGTATGGTGGTATTCATTAAAATGGCTTTGGACATCGGCTAGCTATACTCCTGGTGAAAACGTATTCAATTTAAACTGTAGTTAAATGTCATGTCGACTCGTTTATTTGCTTTTATTTTGGTAAACCAATCACACGAGATTTAACTGCCTAATAATGAAACGGAGGATTAGTAGTTATATGCATATTTATACGGAAGAAAATTCTCAAAAACTTATTTGAACTTTAAAGAAAGGAAGAAAGAAATCGTTTATTTGGACACAGTTCGTGAAACACAAAATACAAACATACTAAAAGTGGAAGTAATCTTTTCAAAATAAGTGTGTGCCTCACGGCTGCGCCAAAAAGATTCATTTCAGCATTAATGCCCGACAAATGCTGTCTGACGCTAAACACACAACACCATATCACGTTTAGCTACAAATTTATAATATATATATATAATAAAAATGAAAACAATATCTGAAATATATAGATAGATAACCGAATGCAGCTGAATACTAGTACTTTACAGGGAGAGACTGCCTATCTGATCTCCACAAACCCAGTAACTGGGTAACACGATATGCCTTGGTAAGACTGGTTGTCAGGCTTTTGGGCTTCTGACCTCCCGTAACGACTGTCAAAGACCTACGAATGACAGCCGAGACTAATGACTTAACGTGTTTTCCGAGGCACGGATGGGTTTCGATATGTAATGGATGGTCACCCATCCACGAACGACCGCGGCAAGCCTAGCTTTACCTTCGATCTGTTATTGTTTAGCTACGAGCTCCTCATGTTTATGTTTATTAAAATGCCATTAGAAAGTAATCATTTAATACCACCATACGCAAATAAGTGCGGCATCGTTGAAACTAATTACCGAGGCCACTCGAGCTGTGTCGCGTATGATTAATAACTGCTCGGTCGACTGGCTGCATTCATTACACTTCTGACTGATTGCGACATCCAATGTAATGGCTTGCACTTGTTTGTCGAAGTTATTTGCCTGCAAGACTTAGTTTCTTATTGAATTAATATCAAAATCAAAAGTCATTTATTCAAACTAGGCTGAGAATCAGCACTTTTCGAACGTCAAAATTACATAAGACAATCCCCCAAAACGCCCACCCTTCACTACTTCCTAGTGCTTAAGCTGGGAAGAAGAAGTGGCGCAACAAACTCCCCAGCATATCAGTAGGTGGTCCAAATGTGGACAGAATTGACTGGACATGACAAACCATGGTTTCTAAGACCAGTGGCCCAGTGGTAAGGGACTTACGGGTTGTAAGTCGTGGGTATGAACCAAGTCAGGTACTTCACTTTGTGCAATTTATATCTTCACCACTGCTCTCAAAACGGTGAAGGAGAACATAGTGAGGAAACCGGCATGTCATAAAACCAAAAAAGCGAAGACATTTGCCATTCACCAACCCGAACTGGGCCCCTATGGTGGATGACGACCCAATCCCTGTCATAGAGAGCCCTTCTGTCCATATCCCAATTTATTTGGAGTCGGCGCGGTACAAATTCTTGCATATTTTTTTATTAACCCTTGTCTTACTGTCCATTTCTTTTCTATAGCAATGTCATCTTTAATCCTATGTTTCTTCGACGCATGGTTTTGTTGATGCATAATTTGATCTTAGAAAGTTTGTTTCTCGAAAAAAAATCTTATGACCGAAAAAGGAGTAGAAAAAATTATATTGTTTTGATATGACGTATATGGAGATGTAGATAAATTACTATTTTAATATACATAGCCATGAATAGGTCCTGCCAGATTTTTTAAACCCTTTCTAGCGTCAACAGTTCTAGACTTCGTCTAATGCTGCCGCATCTGCGTCTATCGTGACGAAGCTTCGCACAGTGATACGATACACGCAGATGTGACCAACCATTATCAGTTATCGTCGCAACAGTTCGGGCTGCGTAGCACTTATCGCCCGGGGCGTGGCGCGTGGCACTAGCGTGGTAATTTCAACCGTTGTTTCCGGACTGCGTAACGCTCTGTCGAAATATTGGAAATCAAAAAACATCTTGGATTATTGCACGATATTTCGTTAAAATTATGAAGCCGCTAATATGATCACCGCAAACTTTGTAGCGAGCAAAACATACGAAGCTTCGGCACGCATTGCACTGTGACGATAGACGCAGATGCGGCCGGGGCATAAAGATTTGAACGCGCTACCCGCAAACAGCCAATGTCATCATACTTGCTGTAGTTATTAATCATTCAAATTCTATTATTGGAATAATTTTCAACCCATTAACAAACGTTCACAAGTCCATGCAGTTTATTCCATGACGCACTACTCTATACTAATTACACACAATCTAATAGTCTTTGCGATAGAGCTCGTCCAATCATTGTGGTCTAATGCACCCAGTTATTAGATGCAACGTTCAACTGGCAAATGGCTTTGAAAACTAATTGACCCATCACTTTCAGTCGAACTAATTATACCAACATATCAGCCGTAATTGAGTTGGGGTCAGATGGCACCCGCTTTGTGTAAAATACTGTAGCTCTAGCACGATTTATTTTCGTTTTATGAAAGTTTGTGATATTTGAATCCGAGATACTCGTTTGATACAATCAAAATCAATCTGCCTAGCCTTTTCCCAACTATATTGGGGTCGGCTTCGAATATAACCGGATGCAGCTGAGTACCAGTATTTTACATGGAGCGACTGCCTATCTGACCTCCACAACCCAGTAACTGACCAATACGATACCCCTTGGTATGACTGATTGTCAGACTTTCGGGCTTCTGCCGACCCGTAACGACTGTCAAAGATCCACGAATAACAACCGGGACCAACGGCTTAACGTGCTCCGAGGCACGGAGGAGTCTCGGTATGTAAAGATAAACACCCATCTACGGACCAACCCCGCAAGCATAGCTTAACCTGATGGATCGTATCACTTAGCCACGGGCTCCTCTCGTTTGATTCAATAATGATATTTTAATTTTTGAATGCCTTTGAATGATAAAAATTAATTTACCGTAACTAACATTTCAGTAAAAAAAAAAAAAATTGCCATAGCACTTTATTCTTTCACATCTGGCTATGGTAAAAGGCGACCCAAAAAGTAAAGAAGAGGCTGCGATGATGATCACATTTAAGCGTAAATGAACCTTTCCTTCACCCGTGACATCAACATCGCAGGTATGTATTTGACATGTTTAAAGTTGCCGCTGTAATCGCTGCGGTTACTTTGTTGTCACTTACAGCCGAAGAAACTCGATATCACTCCGAACAAACGAATTGTTGAAGATCGTAGATACGTATTGACGTCGTACTTACCGCATAAAATAGTAATAAAAGTCAGCAATTCTGTGTGTTTTATCACTCAACTTTTGTTTTTCATTTCGCTTTATTTGTTACAAGTTATTTTTCACGTCTATTTTCTCTTGGATAAACATCGCGCTTCCTCGTAATTTCATCAAATCGGTAAAAAATGGGAGAAATTACAAAAGGTCTACGAACGGAAATTACAAAATTATAAAGGGTCGCTCCCTGGGACCGGCGCTCTAAGGAAGTTCGTTACGTCATATAAAAATATGATCGAGATCGACATTACTAGACGTTTTTGTGACGTAGATTCCGGAAGAAATTTCTGGTAACAGGAAAACGAAATAAGATTTCATATTTAAAACCAGTAAATTTTGGGATATTATTTGGTTCCCGTTTAAATATAAATGGTCTTTTTCATAGACATCGTAAACTTCAAAGGAAATGGGCCGCCTAAGACATCTTCAAAGCTCACTAAATCATTTTCCGTTATTATGACCATAGGCCATTTTTTATGAAGTTTACTTTTACGAACGCATAAAAATGATGATCACCGATATGCCAAACGTGCCAAAAAGTCATGAGGATTTTTATACATATTACCAACATAACTTTCTCATCAATGGACGTTGAATGTTATAGGTGCTCAACCCACGCAGATATGAAGTTCTATCATAACGCAAGCTGGGTATAAATAGCATCAATTATAAAGGTCTTCTAGGAGAAAAACAGGAGCGAAGTTATTTTTAAACTGTGTAGGTTGCAACATCAACCCACCCAGGACTGATATTATTACCGTCTCGATATTTATACTCCTGTCCCTTTTAAAAGGTTATGTGGATACATTGAAGAAAAAATGAGGTAAAGATAAGGAAATTAATTGTTTAGTACATTCACTACCTACTTAAATTATCCGTATATTAAAATCACAACTGTCATTCTATGACAGTTATATGAAATGGCACGGCAAGTTGGCGTAAGGTGTCATTTTGATAAACAATTAATTTCACTGACTGTACCTACATTATTTACTTTTAATGGCGTACCCAAGTCCACGCCTTAATTAAGAAAGGACTAAACCCGGTTTTAAAATTAAAAGCACACCTAGAGTGTCTGGAATGTTGCGCAGGGCCTCAGGCGGAATATTTTTCAACAAAATGTTGTTGAAACTCTCACAGGCAGCCATCACTGAAATGTGTTTGAAGAGTATTAATGAAACACGTACAGTACCTATACAAATAAGTGGGCAGAAAGTTGTGTAAATCTATTTTGGTAATGTGTACGTTATTTATCGACCCGACGCCGACTTAGCTGCTCTAATTTTAATTACACTGTCAACATAAAAAGTAAACGATGAGGATATTTTCAAAGTGTGTTTGATAAATGAAAACAGGCTATTTGTTAAAAACGATCGAGGAGAACAGCTTTAAGTAGTAGTTAAATGATGTATTCAAATAAATTACTTAATTTCATTATTCCAAAATAATCGTGTAACTTCTGACAGCGAAGTGAAATAAAAGCCTATCCTACTATATATATATATTTATATATTATATTATAATCATACTAATATTATAAATATGAAAGTTTGAATGTTTTGTTAATCACGCAAAAACGGCTAAACGGATTTAGATTAAATTTGGCACATAGAGTGTATAGCCTTTTTTTTTAGGGTGCGAAATTATCAAATAACTTCTCCCGCTTTGTGTGGAGCGGGAGGGCGTGTCAGACTCTTACTGACTAAAACCCACCCGTGTTCCTTCAGTTGCCTGTACGTTGCTAGGGGCCACGGTATCCCTTTGGAGATAGTTTATAGCCTGGATTAAGTCATAGGATACTTTTCATTCCGGTAGTACGTTCCCGTGGGCCAATTTCCGACCTCCACGCGGGTGAAGCCGCGGGCGAAAGCTAGTCAATTATAAATTAAGGTACAACATAACGAATCTCATTTCGGTATAATAACTTTCATTCTTCACATGTGCACGAACGAAACCCATTTACACACATACCTACATAAACACTTTTCTGTAATCATAGCCGACTCAATTACTTCATAAAGACGTTGTGGTTCCACAATTAGCCGTCACATTTCAGTGGCGCCACTTGTGTGGATTCCTCCTTTAATGCCTCGTAATTCCACCCTGTATAAGGTTTGCTTTAACGTGGTTTTTGTTACATGATATGCTATTTAAGAACGCTTAAGAGCGTTTATCCTGAAAGTTGGCAACGTCGCAAATAGCTGTTAAATATTTACCTGTTTTGATTAATTTGGCAATATTACTGTATGGTTATATATAATGTGGCTAACTCGTGAACTAACTTATTGATTATGAAATGCAATACTTAATATCGTAACACCGAATATTTAGTTTAAGATGTAAAAAAAGTATTTGGAAAATTTCCAAATGCTATTTTTACTCCTAAAACGGCTACAACAGTTTTAAATAAAGACACTTAATTTTCAGGCATGTGGTGAACGATTTCATGATACGGATTTTCTAGAACTTCAATGGCATGACCATAAAATAACATAACATCACGCCCGCATTTCTCGAAGGGTCAGGCAGAGGTGTACCTATAGTACACCCACATTTCGCCAGTTATGTTTAAGACCCATGTAATAGGCGATTAAAATATTGCCATCAACCGGGCACAAATCCGGAGTCCGGGCTGCTACTGAGAAATTCCAGATAGAAAAACCCAACAACACTTTTGGACCATAAAATATACCATCCTATGTTATTAGTGTATTTTTATTCCCATAATAATATCTTGATGCGAAAATCTACTCTCACAAAGAGTTGTATAGCAGAAATCAAGAACAGTCATCTCGAGCAAAATCAATTTCTAACATTTTCTCATAAAATTTTCGTGAAACCACTCTTTGCTTTTAAGCCAGTATTTCACGATGAAAAATGCTTGAAATATAAAACAGTAAATTCTACCTTTTGTTCCTTTGTTCTGGGTTCTGTAAGTTACTTACCGACTATAGTTTTACAATCGCACTACCGACACACAATACGCTTAGATTTACTTAACATAGGTTCCACTTCAAGTTATTGTTACGAATTTCTAGTTTCAAAGTTCATACCACGGACCAGTGCTCCCCAGTGGAATGCACATCATACTTATAAAGAGCTTTTACTTTGTTTGTTAAAGGTTTATTTACATATTTAAAGTTTTTTTTTAATAGCGAACCTTCATAGAACTTAGACACTCCGGAAGAATAGGTCCGCCTTTCCAATTATGACTTATGAATTAGACCGGCGCTGGTTGACTAACTTTTCACTTATTGGTCTACATTATGTTTTAATATTTACATGAATAAAAATGACTCTATATGATAGTGACACTATTTCCTTAATCAAGTAATTAACATCTGTACCATACTTAGTTATTATTACTAGTATTCCAGATCAAAAAATCTTAGTCAACCTAGGTTGAGCACAAGCCTGGGCTAGGTTGACTAATGCAGTAATTAAGTAAGTCTCAATTCATTTGAAAGGATCAGCAATTAAACAACATTTCATTTTAACCTATTCAAAACTCAAAAAGCTAAGAACGTTAACGTTCAGAACGTTCGTCTTCACATATAATTACAATGAATGTTTACAAAATAAATTAAAAAGAGTAATTATGGAGTTCTTTGCCCATATTTTTCTCTTCCATACGAAACTGCCTTTTGAAAGGGGCAACGAGGATCAATTATGATTTATTGTATAAGTACGTATACTTAATGAATGTCAAATGCCACCGCTAACGTTGTCGAAAATAACTTTGTGTCCAATTTTTTTATAACATCTCTTATAAGTGAACCAGCCCCACAAAAAGTAAGTCAACCAGGGCCGAACGCCATTTTTCTGTTTATTTAAATGGCTAGCCTAAACACTGACTTTGATTTCAAAATAACACTATTATATCGTCCACAAGTCTTATGTAAACTTTTGTATTACTAGAATAGTGGTGCACCATAAATACGAGTATGAGGGCTACACAACAGAAAGTATACGATAGTAAAGTTTCACATTTGAGCATAGCATAATCAGCCCATATGTTCCCACTGCTAGGACGCAAGCCTCCTCTTTGTGAAAGCGAGTGGGCCATAATCCACGACGCGGGCCCAGTGCGGGTTGATAAATCAAAAATATGTCACCATTACCAAACGGCGCGCGACAGCGTTGCTTCACACAAATGTGGGTGTTACCGAGATACATTTTTGAGTGTAATAAGATTACCCAAAACTGGTAATGCTGACGAGTTTTTGGCAGTTTCCGTACTCCTATAAAGGCAACCAACCCCGGTCTCTCCTATCATACTTTAGTCAAGATTAATTACACACAGTCATTTATACAAGAAGCCTGAGAATCGGCAATTTTCGAACGTCAAACTAACCTAAGACAGTCACCCAAAATGCCAGCTCTTTTCCACTTTCTAGTGCTTTTGCTGAGAATTTATTTTCTTCCAAATACGTTCACTAATACGACTCGTTCGCTGATACAGTTTCTACCCAAAATCGTTCAATGGTGACACGACACCAGCGACTATACTATTTCTAAATCTATCACACGTACTGGTCGCTTGTACCAACAGCCGCTTCACCGCTGTCCATAAAGCGCTGCGAGGCTGTGTCCTAATGAGCCACCAACAAAGGAAACCCTCGCCTGTCAAATTAAGCTGACCTACCTCTGACTCAATTGTTATTCCGTTTGAAGCAAAATCGGTGATTGTATTAATCCCGGCGATAGTAAAACCCGGTGAGAATAAAGGAAAGTTTTATAAAGCTATTTTAAATGGCTGAATTTAAATGCCGTCACAAAAAGCTAAGGTAAATGGACTAGACTTGGTAATGAAATGTTTTTATTCCAGAAATTGCTATCGGAAAATGTTTTTGTACGTTTTTTGATCATTTACTTAATTGCCTCTAACAGTTTTATAAGCCATTTAATAAAGTGATTTATGGAACAACAAAAATATATTTTCTCTCATCTAAACCCGTTGTACATACCTATTTTCCTTCTAAACATTTCTCTTCGCTTTTTAAAACAAGAAGTCCTATTCAGACGCACATAACGAAGAGAACAGTTCTCATAAAATGTTACTGGTTCAGTTTATTTCACACGCAGCTCCCGAGACGAGTATAAAATAAACAACCGAACAAACTTAGACTACACTTTTACCCACGTTAGAAGAATTAGCATGCTACCGTACGTTCATAAAATAAGGTTATTAAAATAATTTGACCTACTTCAGAACCACTAACTGTGTTAATCATTTATTTTATGACCGTGATACTGTTGTGAACTGTTATAATTATTATCTTTACTAGCGACCCGTCTCTGCTTTTCACGATTTTTACGACTCGACAAAACATCGAAAATGCTTTATTATATGGAAGCTTAACATTAATGTATTATTTATTTATTTATTTATTTATTGGATCTCCAACAGAGGCTACACAATTACATGCAAGTTTACAATCTAGGAATAGGGACAAATACAGTGTGCGCTTCCAATTATAGGAGACCACATCATTCTCTTATAATCTAGGTACAACATTAAGTTTGATAAAGCGAAAATATAATAATGAATAAATCACAACATACAACATGATATCAGAAATGGAAATAAAATTAAATACAAAACAAATTAATAATAAAAACATACACATAAACCTTAATTCTTTTACTTTTAACCAGCTCGGAGTCTCAAGACCTATGTGCGATATAAGCCGTTTATTAATAAAATTGTATCCACTTCCATTTCCTTCTTTTTAGGTATTTTTTGTTATTTAGTTAAATATTCCTGTATTTTCCATCGTATTTGCGAACATAGCAAATTTTTCTTTTTATTTTGTAACTCGTATCTAAATCAGCTAACGATAACTAAAACGTCCTATAGTCATTAAGTTCTCTGCTAGTGCTGTGCACTTTTGTAAGTGACGAATTCACAATACCTAAAACTGTATGTGATTTTTGTTTGTGTATGTTTTAGTGAGTAAGTCGTTTAGGTGCCATATCAATAAATAAATATATAAAACAAAATTCTTTAAATGATGGTGAAAACCGCATCAAAATCGTATGCCGATTTTGAAGACAGACAGACAGCAAAGGGGTCACAGAGACAGGAAAAGCGTCTTTGTTTTATAATATGTATAGAGGACACATATTTATTTATTTATTTTATTTATTTATTTATAACATCTTAAACTATCATTACAGGGTTTACCCTAATGTGACAGCTAAGAACCTAAACTAATATTACTTACAACCAAATTAGAAAAAAAATAAAAGTAACAACATTATTAAAATTAAATAAAAATAAAAAATAAAAATTAAATTAAACACAAAAACAGCATTACATAATCATCAAAACATAGTAAAAAATAAATTTAAAAAAAAGAAGTTATAATTAAGTATTATTTTACTCCACGAAGCACCTTCACCAAGTAGGCGACCAGTGTAAACTCCCGTCGGACATACAGTTGATTATAGCCAACCATGCCCAGGACAAACAGAGTGGGATACATCAGTGGGTAAAAACGGATATACCCCATATAATTTCCTGTACAAATGGCGCGTGAATTTGTTCTGAACACGCTCCAACATTACAGAGTACTTAGCTTCATGTGGAGCCCATATGACCGCACTATGTTCCAGATGACTCCTGACTAGTGCATCATACAGGACCCTAACTGCTGTGATGTTTGTGAAGCTTTGTGTCTGTCTCAGAACAAATCCTAAGTTTCTGTACGCCTTCTTACAGATCTTGGTTACATGCTCACGGAATGTCAGATCGGGAGTCATGAAAACACCCAAGTCTCGCACCTCCGTGACTCGTTGCAGTGGAACCGCGTCCACCACGTACTCATAGAGCAGTGGTGCACGAGCACGGGTGTAACTCATCAACGAGCACTTGGATACGTTGAAGTACAGTTTGTTTTCATGGCTCCATTGTACTATTCGATCGATGTCTTCCTGAAGGCGCCTGCAATCAGACTCGGACCTAATCTCAAGCAGCAACTTGAGGTCATCAGCAAATAATAAACAAGCGCCATGTCTTACGACTTCCGGCAAATTGTTTATCATAATAATGAATTCTAGAGGCCCCAAGTTGGTGCCCTGACTTACACCCGACCAAGTGAAATATAAGTCAGATTCACATCCGTTGCAGTCCACATACTGCTGTCTTCCTTGCATGTAACTGGCGAAAAACCGCAATAGATGCTGGGTGCATCCAACCTCTGCTAGCTTCCGCAGTAAGACATCATTATCGACTGTGTCAAAAGCTTTTCGAAAGTCAAAATAAGCTGCGTCCACCTGCACCCCAGCATCTACTGCCGGCACCACGCGTCCCATGAAATCAAGAAGATTGGTAGCAGTGCTGCGCCCCTGCCGGAATCCGTGCTGCGCATCCGATAACTGTCCGCGCACTTGCTCTTGCATACAGCGCTGAATGGCAGACTCGAACACCTAGGCGTCGACAACACCGCCACCGGCCTATACCCACCGATATCAGCTCCCGCCCTGCCTTTGGGCACTGGAATGACTCGCGTAATCTTCCACCGAGCTGGGAACTTCGCAGAATGAAGACAGGCGTTAAAAATATAAAGTAACGGCTCCGCGAGTACCCTACCACAATCTTTAAAAAGAAACGCTGGCATACCATCCGGGCCCGCGGATCGCTTAGGCTTGAGGCGGTCGAGTGCACTTCTAACGTCCCTAAGACTAAGATTATTAATTTGTACGCATGCACTCCCAGTGTTCCTTGCTTCCGCTGCCGCCGCTTCTGAGTCTAGTCGAAGCGGCGCATTATTATATACCGACTCAAAATAAGTCGCGAACTGCTCAGCACACTCCTCGTCTGTCAGATACTGACCGTCCTTAATAATGTCCTGTCTACTCGTTGTACTTTTCTGCGATCGTATGTATTGCCAAAATGACTTAGGGTCTTTCGCAAACTGACATTGAATCTTATTTTGATGGCCTTTGCGTGCAATTTCTATTGATTTTTTTATATGCAATATATATTTCGAATATTCGCCGTAATCACTATTTAATTTCGTTGTTTTATATATTTTATGTAGTCTTGCTTTACTTTTTAAGTTTTTTATTATATCACTCGTATACCATTTGGGGTAAATATAACGTTGCTTGACAGTAAATGTTTTCCTAGGAACACTTGCATCTAAAGTATTATTAAGTTTATCATAAAATAAATTCAAAATATCTTCCACATCACTCTTTTCAAACATATCGGTCCAATCAGTTGATGCTAACATGGAATATAACAATTCATAATCCGCTTTATAAAAATTCCAACGCGGTCTAGTACCAGTGCGTGTGCCGACAGCACCGGCGGGCGCGGGGCGCGGGGCGCTCGCGCCCGCGAGTCGCACGCTCGCCACAAGCGGCGGGTGATGTGCGTCCACGGGCACGAGCGACCCATCCGCCATCACCACTGCCACATCGTGAAGACCCGAACTAAATATTAAATCTAGTTGTCTATCTAAACAGTTAGGTACATTATTGCTTTGAGTAAATCCGCAATAGGACAAAAAATATTCATAATAATTCCTCACATGTATGGGACACGAATAAAGATTAAAATCACCTAACACAATTATTTCTTTATATTTAGTACACAATTTCTCTATTATGCCAAAAAGAACCATGTAGTCATTCTCAGAACTACCAGGCGGAATATAAATCACTGAGCACAAAAATAAAAATCTTTTATTTAAATAAACCGCTGCATTGATTAGCTCAAAAACGCAGGTATCTATAGATACGTCACTCACGTACACTTGTCGCAGCAGTTGTGTATATATAAACACATATGGTAGCCTATTCTTAGCACATTACTAACGACTTTTGACGATATAGGTGTGCATATAAATAGGTTCAGATAAGAGCAATCGGAAATCCTTTTGCTCTTGGATTATTGCCAAATCATTGTTTTGAATGTCATATAATTTTTTCAAAATACCGTAATCTAATTGCCAATATTCCTTTCATTTGATCAGCCGTATTCGATACATATTTCGCAGCTTCTTAATTACCGCTACTTGTCGACTCATATTAATCTCCTTCTAATATCCTTCTTGCTGGAATATATTAGAAGGAGATTAATACGAATAATATTAATGAAGGAGACAATTTTCTCATATTTTTCTATTGAAAATAAACCCAGTGCATTGAAAAGCTCAAGAATGTATTCGGCATAGTACGTCCCCATTTCCTACCCAACAAAACAAAATGGCCACCGACTCCGAGCAAATGCAGGGTTAATGATCAACTTAACCCTTCGCGCAGTAAATAAGCACGTCTGGCCTGTTGACAGCCGCGGTTGTGTAAGAAATAGCCCCACTTTACATAGGTTAACTAGATAACTTGCAACCAAGTAAACTTGTACAGTTTTTGTGCTATTTTTGTTCGTTCCTTAGTCTCTGCAGTTTTCTTCCAATTTGCAAGTTGGATTGTTTGACTTTTTCCTTTTAGAAGTGCAGTTTTAAATATTTTATTTCGCTGTATCGATATTGTTACGTAATTGGCTTCAGTAGTAACGAACAAGCTTCGGACCGCTAACGATTCTGTGGTTCTGCATCCGATTCGTGAAATGGACAGAAGGGAATTGGATTTTTGTTGTTAATAAGAGTCTAAAATTGCTATATTCACATCGCTCTTAAACATTGCGAATAAATAAAAGTCACATGTACAAGCAGTTGTTTTGTATTGTCAGTTATAATAGGAAAAGTTTCCTATATCAAAGGTACGCAACAACATTTACTCTGTATCCCTGTTCACTATGATTGAATATTACTAGTCCCGCGGTGGGCGCCATTAAGGCGGTCACTACACTACCCGCATTTTCTTATTTTCCGAGTTCTTAGACATTGGGGAAATGTGCGGGCCATATTTTTAGTTTCACAAACACTCACGACAAACAATGTATTACGCCAATAAATTATATTGGTAGGTACCTAACTGTAAATCGGTTTTCATAAACCTGTCATAAAATAAATATTGTTTATTATTTGTAGATTTATCATTTTTTCAGGCTGCTATTACCAAACTAAATGTTTGTAAAGTATTAACCATTAACTAATTTTATTTATTACCTACAACGTCATCAATTCATGATGTTATACTTATCTATTAAAAAAAACAAGGATAAAATCATCACACCCCCTCAAAAAAAATAACACGCCACCTGAGAATCAATTGCATTTACTGTCAAAACATCGTTCCTCCGTCCGAAGGTGTCAAAGGTAATATGAGGCTCACCCACAAAGAATAGCCCACAAATAGACAGATAGACAATAGACTACTTTGCACGTAGATTATGTTACTGCGGGGGATACGGGGGGATAACGGAAAGGTGGAGGTGTGTGTGATCGCGATGGATATGAGCTGTAGGATAATGTGTTAAGGAAATGACCCATATTTTTATTTCGTCTATTTTTGTGTAAGCATAGAAAGGAAGGCGAGAGAAGTGTTGCTTCCAGGTTTTTGAGACAACCATTCCTAATAATAGGTCACCTATGAAATCAGCGTTTTGTATGGAGAAAGAAGTTGCATTTTTCATATTAACATTTTCTTAATTTATATAACAACTATGAACACGAATGTTTTAAAACTTTGATGCACTAATGTTTAAAAACTAAGTTAACGAATATGCTACTTAGATTAAGCGACAAAAATAAGTTTTGGCTAAGTTAAAACAAATAGTGGTAATTTATTCTAACAAAATGAGGAGTAATTTTTAAGGTATTTTTATGTTTATTAAACTATAAGTAATAAGGTGTTTTCACTATTGGTAGTTGTCTATGATGGTCATTATTCGATATAATACCAAGCAATTGATGAATATTTTAAATCATAGAAGTGACGAGTTTCTCTATTTGTGAAACGCCAATTTCATAGGTTTGCGAGAAAGATAACATAATCAGCCTAAAATGTTCCCACTGCCGGGGACACAGGCCTCTTCTCTGTGAGAGGGAGTGTCGGCCGTAATTCACTAAACGGGCCCAGTGCGGGTTGGTACATGTCACATGTCTTCGAATTTTCGGTTCTAGGACATGCTGGTTTCCTCACGATGTTTTCCTTCACCGTTTTGAGAACAGTGATGGTGAAATAATTAACACAAAGTAAAGCGCCTGTCTGGGTTCAAACGTACGACCTACAACTCGTAAGTCGCGGCCGTTACCACTGGGCTACCACTGTTCTCTGTTCAAAAATATGAATGCTAACTATAGTTGAGTCCGTTAAGTAAGATTTATAAATTAGAATTGGTTTACTTACCCGAGTGAAGTCAGTAGAAGATAAGGCTAACCTTTCTTATTTGCATCTTGTAACTTTCCGCTTTAATTTGAATTTTACTTTGTTTTTTATTTTTATTGTTCTTTTTTAAATTATGTTTAAATGAGTGTGTTTCAGTTTAATTTGTGATCTCCTGTGATTGTCTCAATCTTTCTTTGTTGAAGTTTTATTTAAAATAGCTTTGATCAAGAATACTCTGATCGAATTAAAATATAGTATTTTAAATCGGAAATATAAAAATTGCCGCAATAGAAAAAAATAAAATTAGGTACTATCGGAAATTGGTACCGCTGACGCTTCAAAAATCGTTTTCCCCTTTATGAGGGTAGTCGAGCAACTTTTCAATTTTCTCGCAAAATCCGCCTTTTGCGGCAAACGTCACAAATTCGCTCGATCCGGAACAATATTGTGTACGAAAAGTTAAGAATTAGTGGCGCCGTGCGATTCAGCAGTAAACCGTTAGGAGTTTAATTTACGGGCTGTTCTTTTTGCTAAAAATAGGTTTGTTCGTTGGGCTTTATTGCCGAAAGTACTTGATGGAAACTTGAAACATGGCGGCTGAATACCGGGTAAAAACCAAAAAAGAGGAACTTAAAGACCTGTCCTTGTTGAATCAGCTCGCAAATATCTTATTTTATGGAACTATTTCCAAAAACACACAAGAGAATGCTGATGCTCATCCTCTCCGCTTAGTGCCCCCTCGCATACGTAAAGAAAATGACAATGTTATTTCAAAAAGAGAAACCTTGTACACAACGTTATAAAAGAACAGTCTTTCTTTTCAGTTCTTCAGCAAAGCTACTTACATCTAAACTCCACTAAATCTTACCTACATACTATTAAACCAAACATAGCCCAGGATCCTACTACAACAATACAAGAAATAAATCTACAAAATTCTTAAACAATATCCAACAAATAAACCTTCACGGAGGAACAGTGTCTGCAATGCGTTGTCACTAATTAAACTGTTCACACTGTCGGAATTAAAAAAAAACTTAATTAAGTAACCTACCGCTAATGGGTGTTTCACTACAGCTATGAGATAATTACCAGCGCTTGTTTGCTTAAAATAGTGGATGTTATCGGTACAATGAAGCCATTTTGTTCTGTTTTGAATAATTTCTTATCAAGTTGCAATAAGAGGGTTGATCTTTTACTTTGTGCGCAGCTTTATAGATAACAAAAAATATTTTAACTACGAATTCCGACTGCAACTAAAAAGCTCAAAACAAGATCACTTTTCAAGCAGTCTGATGCAGTTGGTGGTATTCACTTTAGTTTAATCTCAGATTTGATGCCACCAACTATAACCATCGCACCACCTAGACGAGTCGAGAGACGTTGTGTCTTTCGACTCGTCTATGTATTTAAATTCGAAGCATCCAGCCATTTGGATGCTTGGAGGATATAAAGAATCCCACACACAAGATACGCGTGAAAAACATAACCCTGTCTTTGCTGTCGCGCAGTCGGGTAAAAATGTGTGTATTTATTTACTCAAGCGCTTTATATGTCATGCTGAATTTATTTCAATATTCGCCACATCCTACCCACGCGTACACTAAAGGTAAAAAGCTCGGCACTGCCGCTACGCGCTACGCTTCCACGTAGCGCGGAGCTACGGCGTAGCCCGTAAGCCTTCGATCACAAGTTCCACGTGCTTTTGATACGATTTGAGAAGCTTTCTCTGTATTTGATTGCCCATAATTTTGTCATTAGTAAAGTAAACCGAAGCATGAGAAACCCCAATCTGTCCTTTATGTACCCATATTTTTGACATGAATCTCTTTATACCTTTTTCAGCGTATAATATAATAATGGATTTAGGATGTTGATGGGGCTTCCGCGCTTCTGTCGGGCTTGGCAGATCATCATTTTCAAGCTATTAATTAGGAAGAGAACAGCGTCAATAATGGGTAGGTTGCGCGGAAGCTCCAACAGCATCCTAAAAACATTATTAGACAAAGTTGACAGTCCCTATATAAGGCACTGGGTACGGAGGCACGTGCCACCGTGTGTTGGGCTTACCACACGTCACGTCACGTCTGTTTTAGTTGTTTTAGTTTGTAAAAACTAACATTGTTTTTAAGTCATTGTTACTAACACTGTATGGATTGTGTATTTTTGCAGTCCGAAATAAAGAATGTATTATTATTTAACTCTATTTTTAACCGACTTCAAAAAGGAGGAAATTCTCAATTCGACTGGTTTTTTTTTGCGTGATTACTCCGCCAATTATGAAATGATTTTGATGATTCTTTTTTTGTTTGGTAGATCATACTTCAGAGGTGGTCCCATATAAATTTGAATAACTTTCCTTGAGTAGTTTTTCAGTTAGCTTTAATAATACGTTTTTCCCCACTTAGTATATATGGATTATGTTATAAGTTCCTGTTACTGTTATTTACATTGCAGGTAGTGGTATTCGAATTTGGGTGGGGTAGGTAACACAATAAAAAGTGAAAAACAAAAACATTTTACAAAAAAAAATTGAACCGACTTAAAAAAAAACACTAAAATGTGCAAAATAACTTCAATTTCGGAAGTCGGTGTCTTTGTGTCTGTATTTTCGTTTTTTGTCACCGACTTCCGAAATTAATATTTTTATATTCAAATATCTTTTAAATGTGGCTGATTTGTGTTCGCGTCACAGAATTTGCTAGTAGTAGACACGCTGACCCAATAAATACAGTTTGATAAATGTTAATCGCAGACACTGAAGTGATTAACGATGTAACTTTGACATAGAGATAGCTAAAATTGTAAATTTTCGCGTTGCTGGGATAATTACTTAATTTTCGTAAAAGTTAATCAGGAATGAAGAAGGCAAAAATAAACCAACGAAGTTTGCTACTTAATTAATAATAATAAAATGAGCTTAATATAATTCGCTAATTACTTTTTTCTCCAGATAAAGGTGTCACCCTATGTAACATTTCTAAATTGATTTCTGTAATTTGTATGGTGTGCATAATAAAGAATATTCTATCTATCTATCTATCTATCTATTACGATTGATGTAATATGTATAATGAACTAACCACATGCTTTGCTTTATTTCGAAGATATGCATTATTGACACGTGATTATAACTATTAGAAAATTGTCTACAGCTCCCACTGAACAATTACCTACAAATATATATATATATATATATATATATATATATATATAACGCCCATATAGCCAACAAAACCGGTTTTTAAACCGACGTTACAATCAATCTTGATCCTAAGTCATACACAAACCCTCATATTTTTAACACGCTTTTATTAGGTCGACCTGTATGTTACTATGTAATGGAATCTAAGGTAACTAATTTAACCATCTTCCAAGGGTCGTAGCGTAATGAAAATTGGCACCTGTTTGTAGTTCTGATGACAATACAATAATATGGTACTGTCGAACTGATCTGATGATGGAGCCGGAAGATATGAACTAAAAGCGTGTTTTTTAAACTATTAATTTATTCATAATTACTTGATAGGAGCTATGTCGTCACACCGCTTTTGAAACCCCATGCAATAAAAAAATTATGGCGTAAAAGTGATTTCATACGGACGCTTTTGTTATAAAACCATAACTTTAATGGTTATATAAAACTACATTCATTTGTAATTAAATTTACTACCGAGCAGAACTAAAACAAGACCTATTGTAAAAGGTAAACAGATAACAAAAAGTACATACGGTATATAAATAATTACATTGATTGCCATTACTTCATATACAACACCATGCTTTTTCCATCAATTATGTGGATAGGTTATGTGTCGTTGTTGTTATGTCGTTTACACGACATATACTCGTAATTATGTATAATTGATGGATACATTTTCAACAGAATGATCATATCAAAATAACTTATAATTTGTGTAATAATAATGCAAAACAATACGCGGAAAAATATCAATAAACAAAGTCATTACCAGTATTTCGACAAAAGAACATTTAACTTGTTTCAAATTAAATTCGTACGAGACCTCACAATTCCAATACAAATTAATAAAGTAACCAACTCCTGCAATGAGTACTCGTATTTCTTTGTTATCTCTGAAAATATTAAACATAATATCTGTGTCATTGCAGAGCAAATGCCTATTGCCGTAGGCAGAAAAAGAACGCTCATTGAAAATTAAACAGTGCCTACCCATAATTATAAACTAGACAAGGTAGATGTGAGTGGAATCGCCGGGAGGGGGCCCTAGAAAGACAAACAGAGTGGCGATTTAGTGACCTGCATTCGTCAAGGGGGTGATTCAACCTATCTGCCACACAATGCAACTTTCGCTATGAAAAACGATTCGTAAATAAAAACTTTTCATACATACATGAATCGAAATAGTGATTTTTTTTCACGAATCGGATATGAGTTTCATGGTGAAAGTGGTTTAGTATAACGGGTAGAATCACCCCCTTGACGAATGCAGGTGTGTAAATCGCCACCCTGTATACCTAAACATATACGTTATTGGTGATGTAAGAAAATTGAAAACTCATATCAAAAGTAGACTTTTTAAACAAGCATATTATTACAAATTAGAGGATTATATCCAAGATAATGCTGGTCCTGCTCCATAGAATAATTTAGAGTCTAGACTAAATCAAACTAGTTGCTAACTTACTCGTAATTATATCATTTATATTTTTTTATTATATGACATTGATTTTACACTCTGTGATTACTTCCTCACACACTGACTTATTAATTGTTTAGGAAAATCGTCTACTTTTACAATGTTTGTCAATATGTGAGCACCATGTATCTATAACTTAATTAGTTTATCTGTCATAGCTTCATTTTTAATTCTTTTTACCTATTGTGGTGTAGTAATTTTATTCTAGGTGCATCGTCTTCACATATACGTAATTATATAATTAATGTATATAAAATAGTGTAAAACATTTTAAAACAGTAACGGTGGAGTTTCTTGCCCATTCTTCTTCATACAAAAACTACCTTTTGGAAGGGGCGACTAGAATAAATTCAATTTTTTTGTGAATTTTGACGTTCAAAAGTGCGTTTTATGTGCCTAAATTAAATAAATTATTTGACTTTGACTTTGATGTTCTTCAGAAAGGTAAGGTGCTTAGTACTCGTGTGTGTTATAAAATTCCTGACATTTCTAACAATTAATGATCTTCCTTACTTAATTTTAATTTATGACATTTTATTACAATAACTGCGGACATTTTAAATTTTTATTCTTAATAATTTTTAATTAACTTTTTCTCATTACACTTAATTTATCTAAATAACTAATCGACATTTTTCGGTGTGATTGAAAATTTATTGTTAATGGGATAGATGATAAAATCGATTTACTTGTTTGTTTGTGGTTCATGTCCCTATATTAATTTCTTGTTTTAATTGTATTGCATGTATTACTCCGTTTGTACGCCCTAGAGGCAAAACATAGCGCCCTCAATGTATTACCAAATAAGAACTTATAATGTACCTATGTTTTACAATAAATAAATGAATATGAATATATGAATATGACCAGAAGGTGACTACACGAAAAAAAAAATTTGATGCTTAGAAAGTAGGTACATAAAATAAAGGTGTTTACAAAATTTAGAGATTCATTTACAATCTATAAATTAGGCATGCAATGCCCTAGGGGGTCCAAACGCCTCCTGCCGGAGGCTCTACGCGGGGATCGTGCGGTCCATGGCCCTTTACGGGGCACCGGTGTGGGCGCGTTCATTAAGGCTGCGACCAGCCCAGCGATTGAACGCGTCCCAAAGGGTCATGGCCATTAGGCTGGTCAGAGGATACCGCACGGTCTCCCGTGAGGCGGCGAGCCTCCTTGCCGGACTACCGCCATGGGATCTGGAGGCAAAAGTCCTCGCGCACATGTGGGAGTTGCGCGAGGAGGCGAAACGCCGGGGTGTAACTCCGCTGCCGCGAGAAATCACGGCACAGCGGACAGAGCTCCGGCGGGATCTCATGGCGGCATGGAGAGTGCGATTGTCGCAACCCAGCGCTGGGCACGCCACAATTGCGGCGGTAAGGCCCCTCTTTGAGGAGTGGCTAGAGAGGCGGCCCTGGTTCAGGCCATGGTCCAAGGCGAGAGTGCATGGGAAGCCGTCACTTCCTTCTGCGAAGCAGTAATGCTCGCGAAGGAGGAGGCGGAGCGCGCGAGGGACATGCAAGAAGCGCGCCCTCGCGCCCCTAGTCGCCGCAGGAGACGCCCCGGGCGTCGGGAGTCGCGAGCCGACTTCCGGCCACCGTAGGCGCGGGCTTGCGGACGGTGGGCAATGGGTAGCTCGCCGTCCGATTAGGACCAGGCCCGGGTCGACGGCGCGTTGCGTTCCACGCGCGCCTCAAAGAGATGTCAGCACCAACTGACGGGGTCCGTAAGGGCCAATGCCTGCCAGGGTTGCGAGTTTGTTCGAAAGGGATATCGCGGCCCCGGCACACAGGCAACGGAAGGAACATGGGTGGGTTTTAATCAGTAAAAGTCTGATACTCCCTCTCGCTCCGCCCAGAGCGGGAGGAGTCATTTGACGATTTCCCACCAAAAAAAAAAAAAAAAAAAAGGCATGCAATGCCCACGGAAAGTAATATTTTTTTTTTTAAAGCAAAGCAAAAGCCTGCATATTTATATTACAAAACCATACAGCTGTTCATTTCACCACAAATTTAATCTAATCCGTTATTAGTTTACTATTAATGTGATTACATCTCACTAATTGTGTGTTAAATCGACTAATATCCTGTTGTTAGTCACTTTCACACTAATAATCTTCAAATTAAACACAAGCTGCTGTTATTAGTTACAGTTATATATAATAGTTATATAGTAGTAGTAGTTAGTAGTTATATATCATAATAACTACACCTGCCCGCCGTGAAGTGTAAATATGATGTGGTGCTGTCCCACAAAAACTGGGGCACTTCATATCGTATCCTGTTGCCAGCTGATCCTACTTTAAGTGCCAAAATCGTCACCAAATTTTGGGAAGACTATAAGCTGCCATCGACACGCAAAGAAGAGACTACACTTGAGACACACGTTTGAATAAACACAGTACCTATTGTCGAGTTAGCTTAGCCGTTAAGATATCTTCAGCATTTCTTGTCCAACATTTTCTTCTAAAAGAAAGTCGGCGAAAAGTGCTAAAGCTAGTAGCCTAACTACAGTTTCAACACAATACATAGCAAACACTTTGTTTGCGACAGTACATCGCGAGTGCTCGTTGGATACATTACGTTATTAAATTAGCATGTGTACAATCGAAAACAAAACAGAATTCAACAAAAACAAAAATTCTCCGTTTCAATATTTTTATTGCAACGCTGAGCGGGAAATGAATAAATAGGCCATGTCACCACAGAGCAGAAACTTCAACGCGACCATTGTATAGGCAAATCAAATTGGCCGACCTATCGACCGATCGGCGAATGTACAAATGACTACAATTAATCAAAACTGCAACGTATAAAGCGATCACAAAATCGGACAACTATGTGATCGGAATTTATAAATTGGATACGGTATGACGTATGTGAATTCCGAACAATGGACGATGCGCTGTATCGTGATCAAAGAGCTGTGAGTAATAATCCTGTATGGACTTTTGTGATGAAATTAAGTGGAAATATTAAGCTTTATTTAATTAACTAAGACATAATAATGGTTGCGTTAGTTTCACTAGGTTTATTTGGGGTAAGGTAGAAAGCGCGTTTTGAAAATTAAGAAAATATTTTGGAACTACAGCTCCATTGTAATACCTACATAAATTACGCAGGTGAATTCAATCAAATATATTACTCATTCAATTGAAAACTCGAAAGCATAAAGCCAGCTAAAATTAATTGAAATCAGCTCAAATACCTTAAAATCTGTTCGCTTCGATGAGTCTCATCGTTTTATCTGATACAATAAGGTAAAGCATCTGTTAAGTAATTATGTTCCTCTGCTCGCTCCCCCTCCCTTGTCGATTGCAGTTGTCTTTATGTTAATCTTCAAAGACGTCTTTGTCTGAGTTAGCTCAATCGTGGTAATTGTTTACTTCTTAGAATCTAACTTCTAATAATTTAACGTTTTAATGATTTGTGAGTGCCGAAATCTTACAAATGTCTTTATTTTCGAATAAAATCAAACATATTAAACCACTTTTGGTCATCAAAAATAATATTTCGTTAATGAAAACGCCTTCCTAAATTAGTTCTGTTTTCCTGTGAAGTCAATGAGATGAAAAAATTAAATAAATTTAACTATCATAATCAACGGAGCGACGCACATAGACAGGCTGCGTATAATCAACACACGCACACACCCACACGTGGAGGGGTTGCGTCGTGACGTCACGGGGAAACAAGACGGCGTATATCGCCACTCACAAGAGTAAACGAGAGAGAATATAGGCCAAGAACCGACCTACCTTCTGATGCTGATACAGTGGCGAGCCGAGCCACCTATAGCAGCTAGGGAGCTTGTAATAAGGTCGCTCGCAAACGGTATACAGCCTTCAAATTATACTATTCACTATTTTTTATACGCTGATGACGCAAATTTACGATATATTCATAAAAACTAGGTTACCGCAAAATCTAAAAATGAGAAATTCCTGCATATTTCACAGCTTGCTGCGAAAATCCTTTTCAAGCTATCAATATACAAACAAAGGCTTCCATGCGTGCAGCTTCGCTTTTCCCTGAAATATAAACTGAATTTAAAAATTCATCCGCACTCGCTCGAAAAAATTAATTTTAAATTTCCACTTCGCCAACTTTATTCATGAAGTTTTGAAGCTAAAGTAGAACAGCTCTTTACAAGATTGTTATTTGAATTTTGTTTTTAATTTATAGTCAGGTAATAGCTCTTATTAAAAACTGTCTACTGTTATTAGTTTCGGGTCTTTTCACGCCTATATTGGTCCATTTTAGCAGTATAAATAATTCCTTAGAGAACGCAGCACGTATAATAACTAAGGTTATAAAAATACAGCTGCTATTAAATATTTTACGACTTTTTACAAGCTTTTGTTCTTAACTATACATACTTAAATACAAAGTTATTGTTGTTGCGAACTGTGTGTTTTATTACTCGTTTATATGTCTTTAATTTATATTGTGAGCAGAAAGTCAAGTGACAGTTATGTAGAATTATATCTAGTGTAGAAAAACAAAATTGCACATATTACAAGCAGAAAACTTTTCAGTTATTCTATTGTTCACGAAACACGAAGCAACTCCGAGCTATAAAAACAATATGACCTGAAGACCCATACAGCTTTTTAAAAAATCTAACAAAATTGAGCTTCTTATTCTTTTTCGTGTGGTTAGACCAGCATAGCGAACATGACAAGCGCGAGAACGCTCTTTTTCTCGTTTTGTCGAAATTTGTCGACGATTCTGACGTCATTCTAATCCCTAACATGACCGTCAACGACGAGTAAACTGGAAAAAGGCACTTTGACACTAGACTTCTATATCTCGCGACGAGAAACCGATGTTGCAAATTATTAAAAACAAATCATTTTTATGATAGCAACATCGGCTTGAGATTCCGTTTCATTCATTCAATGGTGCCGATTCTCTTGTCACAAATGCTTCTAAACTAGACTAAAAATCACCGAAATTTTGTTTATTCCTGTCAAACGACGTTTTGCCACTATTATGGCACTGAACTATTAATTTTGTGAAAATGTATATTTTGCTATTCTGAATTTGGCGTTTTTTACCTAATATTTTGATTATTAATCTAAATCTGACTATTTTGAATCGCGATTAAAAAGATGTGGATTAAAATGAGTTGTCATGAACCAAAATGCACACCAACACTTCGACGGTGCAAAAACAGTACTGTATCTTTTCTTTTTCTTTTCTTTTGCATAAATCTCGAAAATGGTGTGTCCTATCGCAAAAATAATGAAAATTTTGACACCCTATATGAAACCAATAAACCCCTAGAGCTCAACATGTAGGTATATATTTTTTTCCATACAAAACGCGAAAAATTCCATATAAAACATGTCGTTCCAATATAAATAGTAGTTTAAAACTAAGTGTTTTCATTATTAATATATTGTAAAAAATAAATATGACTAAAATAAGTACAATTGTGAAACTGCCATGCTATTTTGGAGTTTTTTTTTGTATCATTATTTTGTCTACTCTTCTCGTTGTCAAAATCGAGGACGAGTAAATGACAGAAAAATGGCAGATATCTCGTGTTGAATTGTCGAAAATCGAGATAACTAAGGTGTCATGTTAGAGTTTGTCGAAAAAATATCAAGTTTGACAGAACGAGTCGACTATTTTATATGGCGGCGCTGTCAGAAAACGAGAAAAGTGACAGAAATAGACGACAATTACTCACGCGAGAGTGAGTAATTGTCGCGGGCGTCAAGTTAGCCCTACTGGTACCGGCGGACAGCCAGTTTGGTTTCCGCAAGGGGCGCTCTACGGTGGATGCCATCATGCGCGTTCGAGCCCTCACGACGGGGGATGCTATTGCCTGGGGTGGGGTAGTCTTGGCGGTGTCTCTTGACATCGCCAATGCGTTCAATACCCTACCCTGGAGATCACATCGGTGTCGAGTCGACGATGAAGTACCTGGGACTCGTCCTCGACAGCCGGTGGAACTTCGTGAAGCACTTCCGACGTTTGGCTCCCAAACTGCAGAGGGCTGGGGCTACTTTGAAGCGGCTTCTGCCCAATCTAGGGGGTCCAAACGCCTCCTGCCGGAGGCTCTACGCGGGGATCGTGCGGTCCATGGCCCTTTACGGGGCACCGGTATGGGCGCGTTCATTAAGGCTGCGACCAGCCCAGCAATTGAACGCGTCCCAAAGGGTCATGGCCATAAGGCTGGTCAGAGGATACCGCACGGTCTCCCGTGAGGCGGCGAGCCTCCTTGCCGGACTACCGCCATGGGATCTGGAGGTAAAAGTCCTCGCGCACATGTGGGAGTTGCGCGAGGAGGCGAAACGCTGGGGTGTAACTCCGCTGCCACAAGAAATCACGGCACAGCGGACAGAGCTCCGGCGGGATCTCATGGCGGCATGGAGAGTGCGATTGTCGCAACCCAGCGCTGGGCACGCCACAATTGCGGCGATAAGTCCCCTCTTTGAGGAGTGGCTAGAGAGGCGTCACGGCGTCCTCACCTTCCGCCTGACGCAGGTCCTCACCGGACACGGTTGTTTCGGGAGGTTCCTGTTCAGGATAAAGCGGGAGGAAACGCCCGGGTGTCACCATTGTGTGGATCGCCCGGAGGACACGGTGGAGCATACGGTGGAGGTCTGCCCGGCTTGGGCGGGGCACCGCGGCGGCGGCGATCTCTCGCGTCCGGCCCTGGTTCAGGCCATGGTCCGGAGCGAGAGTGCATGGGAGGCCGTCACGTCCTTCTGCGAAGCAGTTATGCTCGCGAAGGAGGAGGCGGAGCGCGCGAGGGAGATGCAAGCTGCACGCCCTCGCGCCCCTAGTCGCCGCAGGAGACGCCCCGGGCGTCGGGAGTCACGAGCCGACTTCCGGCCACCGTAGGCGCGGGCCTGCGGATGGTGAGCATTCCGCAGCTCGCCGTCCGATAGGGACCAGGCCCGGGTCGACGGCGCGTTGTGTTCCACGCGCGCCTCAAAGAGATGTCAGCACCAACTGACGGGGTCCGTAAGGACCAATGCCTGCTGGGGTTGCGGGTTTGTCCGAAAGGGATATCGCGGCCATGGCACACAGGCAACGGAAGGAACACGGATGGGTTTTAGTCAGTAAAAGTCTGACACTCCCTCTCGCTCCGCCCAGAGCGGGAGGAGTCATTTGATGATTTCCCACCCAAAAAAAAAAAAATAGCCCTACTGGTTGGGTTAGTTGTGGTTGAGCTGAATTGGTGTTTTGTTTTACTAAATTGAGCTTAACACTTTCACTGTCCACAAAGTAGACACTATAGTATAGTATATACTATAATATATATATATATATAATATGTTCAGGTTTATATAATTTATTATGGTTCATGGGACAGGGAAAGGGTATACAGATAGGCAAAATACTCATTATTATGTACACCATAATATAAATTACAGATATTTAAGCCATGATATAAGTTTTAAAGAATAGAATGTAATGTGTAACATAAACGTCACCAGCCTGAGGGCTTAATTTACCTAAACCCAGTAGAGTGAACCAGATGATACTGTCCCCAATTCTAAGCCATTCGCCAAGATGCCTCCAAGACATTTAACACACGGAAATGAAATCCCAAGGGGCGGAAGCTGGCAGCAGACGGCTCGGATATGCTAATGCAACGGTGCAACTGTCATTTGCAGGCGGAAACCCAGTTTACCTCACTAATATTAACATTATGTTGAAATCTTCATTTCATAGTTGTTCTAGCCTTTTCGTAGACGCTTTTTGTCGTAACCATTTTATTGTTACGTTCTCTACACATATTACTAAGTCACATTATGTTCTCTTTGAGATACGGATTACTTAAAATCTTTGCGAGCAATTCATCTATTATATCTTATATCTATATACTAATAATAAAGCTGAAGAGTTTGTTTTTTTGTTTGTTTGTTGAATGCGCTAATCCCGGAAACAACTAGTTAGATTTGTAAAAATATTTTTGCATTTGATAGCCTAATTCTTGAAGAAGGTTATAAGCTATTTAACACTTTCGACTCTACCTAATTTTCATAGAACTCATACGCTATGCCGCCATGCATGTTGGAAGTGAACCCTCCGGGAGGGTTTCCAGCATTACGTTTGCGATAAAGTTAACCATCGCGGACGGTCAAAGACATTGGTTTAAACGGGTTATAAAACACTGTAAAATGAAATAAAATTGTGTTTTCAAGTGGTCTTGTCGCTTTATGTAGTTTCCAACCTTAATTATTTTTTTGTGTATATTTACAAATATTCACAAAAAAAACCGTTAACAAAAAAATAAAAATAAAATAAAATGATTGAATTTTAAAACCAACGCATATACTAATAAATCTTGTTAAAATATACATCAGATTTTATTTTCACGGTTTATAATGCTGTATTCGCTAAGAAAAACCTACATTTAAAATGAGCCCTCCGCGAGAGCTCCCGGCCTCATACGCAACTAAGTGAACCCTCCAGGAGGGCTTGGCACTAAACGTGTTAACATCACGCTACGACCTTTAGGAGCGAAGCAAAATAAATATTAAAATTAATAAATAAATAAAACGAGAAACGCTAAGCCAAAACGAAGTGATAGCGTGGGCGGGCGATGCAATGCGACGGGATGGGACGGTCACGCGGACGAAGTCGAGGACAGAAGCTAGTTAATGCATATGTTTATTTGTATTTTATTTAGGTTTCTAGGCGAGCTCCTTCCATCATAGACCTCATCCATCGCTTTCACAATGTATTCTTCTGTCTAGTATCAAATGTACCATTGTTAAAAAAGTACAGTAGCGTGGCCCCGAATTTGTTCTACTCCAAAAAACAGTAAACGGAGCGCCCATTTCGATCTCACGTCCAACGTTAACTTAATGTACAGCAATAAGCTATAGTATTACAAGTACGTTATGTTACGAGTGTACTACAGAATGTTAGTAGAAGGTCCCGGGAGACTGGAGTGTCCAATCCAGCGTGGTGAGCCCACTAAAACGTACCAAGGTTAAACGCTTCACTATTTTAGAACAGCCTTTGTTATTAACAGGTTTAGTTAGCGCGTTTCTGCGTTTCCATTTAAGTATTCATAACTTATTCCGTAACAGTTATTGTGTTAAGGTCGTTAGCACGCTAAGTACACCGTTGCTCGTAAACTTGACAAATAAATGTATGAAAATGACGACGTAAATTAAACGTAAATGAAAAATCATTTTGCTAATCATTTATGAGTTGGGCAGTTATCATAGGATATTATAGTAAAAATAAATAAGGAAGCGAATATAGCTCTTCGTGAAAACCCGAACTAGGTGCCTAAGTTTAAACCTTATCTTTTATGCAAGCAATTTTGCACTTCCTTAGTATGCTAATTTATTTCACATACTCGGAAACCTAATTGACCCGCATTTGCATTAAAAATTCTAAAAGGAAATAACCGTTTTCATAACAACATGTTTATAAAACCATGGGTTTGAAAACCCGCGAGTAGAATATAAATGAAAATCATCCATTCTTTATGTTTGGTGGGTGTGATCACTTTTACTTCCGACCCCTTCGACGTAACCATGCGTGCTCGCTGCCCAGTCAGACCAGAAGTAGATTCAGAAGGACTACTCCAAAAAACTCTCTATCACTATTTTTGTTATTATGTCTATATTTGATCGTCATTATCATCCACACTCTTACTTTATCCACTGCTGCACATTGAAAATAGTAATATTATCATGTTTAGCCCCAAATAGAAATAATATCGTCTGCTCATCTCGCTGGCGTAACGATCGCCTCTCATGCGTGATTCCAATCCTTGAACAGCTTTTGAGAAACTTCGCCTTATAGCAGAAGAAATATAATTGTTGTATAGAGTAGAGCTTCTGCATACACACAATTTGTAATGTTGTGTAGGGGTGACGACAAGCGAATAAAGCAAAGAGCCCATGGGCGTGATTTCATCTTTTTATGGTATTCTCTCCTTTCTATAAAGCTAATTTTCATGTGGCAATAAATACCATTTCTTATATATTTTCTTATCGGTCTCGTAGTATATCAAACACAGCGTTTACAGCTGTAGGGTTTTGTTCACGGTAAATATAATATCATTAGATAACTTCAGTCAATAATATATCCTTTAATAATAATCGAGGCACCTTTATTGACATTATAAACTAATAATCGTCCATATAAAACTATATTCACAGTCCATAATATCAATGAAAATTTCAATAAACGACTATAAATTCCAATTGAATAACTCAGAGTTAATTTAATGTAGTTCCAATCATGGACTACGTGTTGTAATTAACTAGTGAACTGATTTAGCCACGCAGTCAGATGGATAATTTAATTAAATTTTCGCATTTATTGAGTAAATTGGTAGCAAAAGTAGATTCTCGAGTAATCTTCCTCCCTTAACAAAGTTCTCCCAAAGTCCGAACAGATTATCGACTTACCTGAGAAGAAAGTAGTTATCCCTCCCAAACTTTTGATAGGCACGGCCTAGGGTGCGGCCCCGTTGACTCTCTAAATAAGTTTTTCTGGACTCGGAAAACCTAAATTGGTGTTTCGCACCCGACCGTTGTCGGTGTGTACGTTTTTCATGTTTGGACAAGAATTTCTCTGTTTATGGCCAAGGATAATGGGCTTTGTTACTAGCGGTACAATACAGAGTAGGTCGCTGCCGAAGTGAGCAATTTATCGGCCTCTGTCAGGCCAACATCCCGCATGGGGCCCGTTGAGAGCTAGTGAATAGGCGCGACCGCAATTAAAATATGGCCGACGCAACACCCGCTCACAAAGACTTTCGGACGATAAATACGGCGTGCCTGCGGCTTCGGGGACGTAGGTTGTATTTCTCCGACTGTAACACGAATTACTTTACCTTTTTACTGGCAATAACTTTATTAGGATGACAAAATTCGTTTCGGAGTTTCCTTTTACGTCGTGAAAAGTAATTGGCTGGTATGAAATGGAGTTCTTAGGTTAAAAACTAGCAACTTGCTGCTGAATGCAATGTTGAAACCAATTACTTTATGCGGACAATTCAGAATGTTCTGTCTTGTGTATCGTTGCAAGTCGTTCTTACTTCATAACGAAACAAGCGTGACTGAGACTGACATTTCAATTTATTGCAGTAGGTAAGTCTGTAAACTGCATTTTGCTGCCGACTTGCAATAGATGCTATACAAATGACATCAACGACACAATGGTACAGGTTTTTATTTTTAAATATACCTGTGTTTTCACAAATATGATAAGACGAGAAAATAATTTTTCGATATTAAATTGAAAAATAAGGACCGTTTAGTAGAATGTGTAGTTAAAGTTTCGATGTTGATTCCGGGAATCAAAGAAAAATAAAATTGCCATTCCACGTGGTCCGCAATTGGATCGCTCGTTGCCCCATACTGGGTCAGATCGCTACGGGCTTACAAACTGCTGTTGAGTACGGCACTCTAAGCGTTTATACTGTTTATTATTATTACCCGTTGCTTCAGCGTTCCTTGGGGAGTCCATCGTATACGCTATAAAAACTACCCACCTTTGTCCTCGGAAAGTGAAAATTATACATTGAAAATTGTTAACTACGGAATAAAAAATAATATACCTGCTTAAATAATTATAAACAGTGAAAGTATATAATAATCCTGAATGATTATTATTAGATTCAAAATTCAAAAGTCATTTAATCAAACTAGAGAATCTGCACTTTTCGAAAGTCAAAATACAATAAGACAGTCCCCCCGAAACGCCCACCATTCACCACTTCCTAGTGTAACTCGTAGCTGGGAAAAAGAAGTGGCGCAACAAACTCCCCAGCAGCACTGCTGTCTGTTCAGTTAGATAAAAAAACTTAATTCATTACTCAACAACATTATTCAACACAAAACAATAAATAAAATGATTTGCCATAATGACAGCTAGCACACGCCAATATACCCATTATTATTAACAGAGTGGAAAATTCGTATGAATTTCGGACAATTTTCAATTGGAATTAGGAAAACCTATTAGGTTTACCTAATTCCAATTGAAAATTGTCCATTAGCATTTAGTTGGCTATAAAATCCAATATTGGGTACCCAATGAGATTAGTGTAAGGAAAGGAAGTCCCCTTTGTACTAAAATATCTTTTTCGAGAAATATTGTATTTTCGGTTCGTAGATATGACCCTAATTCCTATTCGGAAATTCATTTATATTTTGTTTCTTGGCTTCTTTGATTCTGATATCGATATTAATATATTAATATATAAATATGTACCTATAAAGACATATGTGCTTTTGTTTATTTCTGTACATGTTGCTATAACATACATTAATTTATTATTTATTTATTTATTTATAGTTAGTTAAAACGGTACAACACCAATTATTAACATAGAAACAATTACAACGTTGACAATAATTTAATTTAAAACTAACATGGAACAGTGGACTCCCTAGCATACTTTCACTCACAGAACACCAGACGCACAATAACGCAGTAAGTCGACGCATCATTTTACTCCATTTATCCGCAAACACATCACATTCAGGGTTGGCAGTCAGAAGGGCATTCACAAAATATAATATCATAACCTAACTAAAACTTAACCCTAAATTGCCATACAACGTGACAATGCCACCAGTCTCTTGGGTACACTACCTACCAGTGGACAGCGACGCAGAGGAACTTTTCGACACCATATTTTAGTTTGTTAATAGTTTTAGTTATTTTATTAATAGTAAAAATATATTGATTTTGGTAATAATAATTTTGTTATTTGTAGACAGGTCTCTAAACCAGTATTTAATATGAATATATCTTTAAATATGGAAACCCCACAGAAATCGAAAACTTGGAGCATTTTGACTAACCAATAAATGTATTAAAAAAAACCCACGTAGCGTTATACTTTTCATGATATTTTTATATTGTTATCTAATTGAGCTATATTTTCTTTTCCAGGTATGTGGATTCAAACTGATTGCATCCAACACAAACAATCTACGTAAGTACCTAAACTTTCTTCAGATTTTATACGTAGGTATTGATGTGGAAATGAAATCTCATAACCTATACGAACGAAGATACATTTGAAGGATTCTACATCTGACCTTAGAGTTCGCAAATTCCACTTTACGGCCCTAACTCAAACTCAAACGGTTCTGCTTACCAAGCAATTCGGAAGTCCTCACTTCCGAATTGCTTGTTAAGCAGAACTAAGTACATCAGTATTGCTTGAAAATAGTTCTTTGACGAAACTAGCGGAGTTTCCAACGAAAACTAGACTAACAGTTTGTATTTATTTAATTCAGTTTTTACACGATTTATTTTCAGTAAGCCCAGGCTTTCGGTCGAAACATTTTGGTTGACAATTTTATCGATGAATAAAAGGTAGTCGTATGAGCGCACATGATTGATTCAGCTGAGCAGTTAATCTGGGAGATGAACTGTCATTTTTCTGTGAGTAACATTTCCGATTTTATTTAAAAGTTTAATCAATCCTTTGTTAAGTAAAGAATATAATTCTTACAAACGTTTAACCTTGGTTAAACGGAACATTAGAATACAGTATTAGTTTCCGAAACATTGATTACGTAACCAGCCCCAAACAATTGAATGTTACCGTCCATTGCCTCACAGCGGCGCCCTCGACGCTTCGTTAACGAAAATTTATCTTAAATAAGGAATCTTCTTTCGTCAGTTAACCCTTCCATTGTTAAAGAATGTCATTAGGCAGCCTGTGAATATTTCAAAAGCGAAAATTGTACCAAATTGAAAGGGTGGGAGCAGTACCACCGGTAGTGTTACATTGGTCTTTATCGTTCTGATACGCTACGTAAACGTTTTATTCTATAATTGGTTTTACGTTTTTATGGATTCCGCCTCGATTTTTATATTGATACAGGCGTATTTTATGGTAATATTTTTTATAGCGTTTCATGCTGTAGATGCCTATTTGGAGCCTCTACTCATATTGAGAGCACAGAATGAAATGAACAGAGACTAGCGATCGCCTACTTTAATATGCATTAACTTTGAAACTAGTTACTCTAATCTCATTCTGCGATGAAGAATAACAGAACTTCAAATTATTCATCTATCTGAGCGAAAACGTAATTCTATGGTACGATAGCTGTTCCAAGGGCTTTTTCCCAGTTTATAATTTAGTAAGTTTAATTAGCGTGAAAGGGTGTAAGTTAATCACCTCCCTGTCCCGCGAAGCCGGCCCGCGGATGAAACAAGCTGACATATTAATTTTGAGTTAACGAGCACACTCCACTCGGAGCGAAACAGAAATATTTATGAAACCACATCATAATGAACGTGTTCTGCTGATAAATTTACCAAATAAACGAATTAGTATATTTATCTGTGAAGTAGCACTTTGCCTGTGACTTCGCCCTATGTCCATCCCGTGGGAATTAAAAAAAACCGGCCTGATTCCTTGTCTACATCACAAAGGGAAGCTCTGAGGAGGAGGGAAATTTTAGTTTTCTACGCCGCAAGGGTTTGAGCTGGGCGTTGATGAATCAGTCAGTGAGTGAGTGAGTGAGTTAGTCAGGACTTTTCGGTTGTTATGTATTGATAATGTACATAATATTCTACACATATGAAAAAAGTGTCTTTAGTAACAAGATTCCCAAGACTTTTTTTTTTTGGAAAATCACTTATTTCTATTAAAAAACGATGACGGTATGTGTCGTCATCAACAGCTCATTAATTATGTAACCTCAGCGAAACCCGGATTATATTAGAAACGTAATCATCAACTAGTTGCAACTGTATGACGATTATGAGCGTGAAGCTGATAACAATAAATTGATTGATTAATTTACTTGTCGTAATCATTAACTATGATTGCGAGGCATGATGTTCAGGGACAGCCAGCGAATATGATTAATGAAAAAGGTTATGAGATCGATTGGTGTTAAAATAAAAAATGTATTAAGAGGGTTTATCCTAAAAGTTGGCAACGGCGCAAATAACTGTCAAATATTTACCTGTTTTGATTCTTATAGCAATATTACTGAATAGAAATAAGAAATGTGGCTAACTAGCGAACTAGAATATTAATAATGAATTGCAATTATAACATTGAATTTGATGTTGTACCCATTTTAGGTGTTAAAAACGCATTTGGAAAGTTTCCAAATAGTTTTTTTACATCTAAAACTAAACATTCAGTTAGCCACATTTTTTTATTTCCACACAGTAATATTGCTAAATTAATTAAAACGGTGAAATATTTGACATCTATTTGCGACGTTGCCCACCTTCAGAATAAACACTCTTAAGCTAGTTTTGAGAACAGTGGTGGCCCAGTGGTAACGTTCTAAACCAGACAGGCGCTTTACTTTGTGTAAATTTTTTCATCACCACTGCTCTCTAAACAGTGAAGGATCTTAGTGAGGAAATCGGCATGTCCTAGAACCAAAAATTAGAAGACATGCAGACCCAGTGCGGGTTGGTAGTTGTCACCTACCAACCCGCACTGGGTCTGCTTGGTGGATAATGGCCCACTCCCTCTCACAGAGAGGAGGCCAATGTCTCAACAGTGGGAACAATAAAGGTTGATTGTGATTAAGTTAGTTTCCATAAATATATCACAATCAAACTAATATTATAAATGCGAGAGTAATTCAGACCTAATAACACAGAACAGAACTGATTTCGATGATATTTGGCACACTGGTAGCTCATGTCCCGGGCATAGGATTCTTTTTATGCCATTACGTTCATGTGGGATAATACCCGACATCCCCGCGGGCGAAGCCACGGGCAAAAGCTAGTTTTACTTGGTTTTTTTATAAATCTGTTTCATGAACAAACTGGTTATATTGTTTAAACCAAAATTTATATTAAATGATCGAGTACATGGGGTTAACTACCTAAGTAGTGTTTGGCTAACCAAATGGAAACAAAATGTGAATTTATCTTTATGTTAATAACAAAATAGCTTCTGACAGCGGCTGATTGATTTGATGATTTTATATGTGTTCAATAAATAGTGAGAATGAGTAAGACGCAATTATCTTTTATTATAAGTTATTTTATTTTTCGACGTAGTCACCTTTCAGGTTTATACACTTTGTATATCTTTTCTCTAATCCTAAAATTCCCTTTCTAAAAAAATCTTCTTCCTGATCCCTTAAAAAATCATTTACTGCGGCGACTACTCCGTCATCATCTTCGAATTTCTGGCCCCTGAGATGTTCCTTTAAGCGCGGAAATAGGTAGAAATCACTAGGAGCAAGGTCCGGTGAATATGGAGGATGTTCCATCAATTCGAAGCCAGCTTCTTGAATGGCAGCCATCGCAACTCTGGACTTGTGCGCAGGGGCGTTATCTTGGTCAAACAAAACAACTTTAGCGAGTTTGCCACGCCGTTTCTTCCGTATTTCCTCACGCAACTTTGTTACTTGTCCTGCGTACATAGTCCCCGTAATAGTGGCTCCATGATTAAGATAATAATATTCGATCATTACCACCCCTTGGCTGTCCCAGAAAAGAGAGCCCATGATCTTTCCGGCGGATGGAATCGCCTTAAATTTCTTTGGAGTTGGAGATGACGGTCGCTTCCAAGTCATGGACTGTTGTTTCGTTTCCGGGTCATAATGGTGAAGCCATGTTTCGTCCATAGTTACGAATCGAGCCAAAAATCGGTCAGGATCTTGTTGTAACAAATCCAAACAGCTTTGTGAAATTCTCAGTCGAGTTTGTTTCTGCGCGTCAGATAGCATTCTGGGCACCCAGCGCGCTGATACCCAAATGGTCGTTTATAATATTATGGACACTTCCTATCGAAATCTTTACTTCTTCAGCTATAAAACGAACAGTAACACAACGATCCGCCAAGACAATATTTTCAAGTTTTTTAATCATTTTTTCAGTCACTGCCGATATGGGGCGTCCCGTTCGTGGAAGTTCTTCCTCGCTTGAACTCAGCACACCAACGCGCAACCGTAGAATATGGAGGAGCATGAAACCCTAATGTTGCTCTCAAGTCTTGATTTACCTGCTCCGTAGTAAAAATTTTCAAGCAGAAATATTTTATTACCGCGCGAACTTCAATTTTATCCATTTTTAAGAACACGTTCCGAAACGACGCAAACAATAGACTTTCTATTCTACTTTTAAAAAACAAAAGAGAATTAATTGCTTTTTTTATTATCATCTTAACTAATGTCTGGGCTATGCCTGCCAGTATTATTTTTTTTTCTTTCCAAGGTGAATGTATCGCATTCTCACTATTTATTGAACACCCGTATATATAATAGTCTATGTTACTTAGTGATAATATAGCATTATCTGGTGACAGAATTGTTTAAATCGGTCCAGTAGTTTTTGAGTTTATTCACATACAAACAAAAATACAAATATTTTCTCTTTATAATATTAGTGTAGACACACCTCAGGAGTGGCTAAGTTATAACAGCCGCACGGGTCGATCAATCAGGTTAAGCTACGCTTGCCGCGGTTAGTCCGTAGATGGGTGACCATCTTTACATACCAAGACCCGTGTCTCGGAAAGCACGTTAAGCAGTTGGTCCCGGCTGTAATTCGTGGATCTTTGACAGTAGTTACGGGTCGTCAGAAGCCCAAAAGTCTGACCACCACTCTTATTAAAGGTCGTGGGGGCCAGATAGGCAGTCGCCCCATATAAAATACTGGTATTCAGCTGCATCCAGTTAGACTGGAAGCCGACCCCAACATAGTTGGGAAAAGGCTAGGCAGCTGATGTAGATACAGCTCTGCCAAAATTATGATTCAGAAAGAGTTGTTGATATACATTTATAGCACGTAGTTTGAAACGCATAAACGCGTAAACGTGGACCGTCTTCGTAGGGTCGGGCGGTCGGGCGTCGTCTATGTAAATGCACCATGCAAAGCTTCCCGTCGGCTCTAAGCCATTTACTTCGAAAACATTATTCCTACTTTAACACCATTTAACTTTTATGGGTAAGACCCCGCTGATCCCGTAGTGAAAGAGAGAGAATAACTCTCGCGAAGCTGTTTTATAGCAAGCTGTAAACGTTATCTAGCGGAAACCGGTTATTTACTATTTGACGGACAACCCTTTGGGAAAATGTGAATGTCAAACTTCTTAAGGGGCCTATTACAAAAATGCGCGTAGATGCATGATTTCCTCGTTGAAATTGAATACTATTCGTTGGTTAGTATAAATAACAATTACTTGGTAAAAATAGTTCGTTTTCTCTTCTACAATAATAATAAAGCGATTTTTTCATGATTTATTTATTTATCTAGCGATAATCGTTCTCCTGATGCATGTTTTGGCAAAAACTCATGTAGAGCTCATTTGAGAGCTCTAATTTGTGGATTCTGTTGAATATAATTCATCTAAACAATTTTTCTCATATTAAACATATCCCATACTTTTATTAATACATTTTTGTTACATGACTTTTATTTAAAGAAAAAATTACTGGACCAAATTCAATTTTCTACTAAAAAGGTTTGGAAACAAGTCTGAATATCCGAATTTCTACATCATTTTCGTACGTAGTATTTATACTAAAATAATCTCCAACATTTGCTTAATAACAAACAATTTTTTTATTTTATTTATTGCTATTTCTATTTTTTTATCAATAAAATAAAAGTACCATATATTTCACTGCACCGGCAATGTGCGCTCAGTATCGCAAGAATGCTTGAGCGCAGCGCCGAAATGTAAGAGGGCTCTTAAGACTAAAAAGAGCAAAACAAATAATGCAGATAATTGACATTTTGCAACCTATAAAAATAGTTAAGTTAATCACCGTTATGGAACACAAAATTCTTATTGGATTACATTAGCAAATTCGAGCAAACTTTTCCGAATTATTTCACGTAATCTCGAATCTAATATTCGGAATATTGCAAGCCGGGGAACCCATCTAGCGGTAAGTTAACGCGGTTATACACATCCGTGGCCCAGGTTCGGTTGCGCTAACCTTGTAAAGGGTTTCTGAATAAATTTCCGCGGGTAGCAAAGTTTTGGGATAACATCTTCGAGCGGCGGTCGCATTATACGTATTATATGAGAACCGCTTCCATTTGTTGATGGAACGCAAGATATGGCGAGAGCTAATAAGTTAGTTTGTAGGAATATATTACAAGCAAGCACTGGCCTGTTGTATGAATATTTATTTCCGGGGGCATTCGTTCAGTGTTTTCCGAGATATCTTTGTACTTTCGTATCTCTAGTAAATAATTGCTGGGAAATACTCTTCCATAAATAATGGTATAGCATAGTCCGCACGTACCTACGATACATTAGGCTAGTGGTTGTGTGACCGCAGCATTGGACGTCGCACTAATGGCGACAAAATATCTAAGTGGTGGAGCAAAGCTGGGGAATACTGAAACGGCTCGTGAAACGGTTACAGCTTAGTTACTTTCTGGACTAGCGACTTGCATTTGATGAGTAACAGCAACATATTTAACAGGCTTGCGTTTGACCACTATATCATCTAATGAAACGCAAGATTGAAATCGACGATGAGTGCACGCTTCCCCAGGTGACATATTTCATCGTGACTAAACTGATTAGCTTCCACTTATCATTGCAACATTAATCTGAATTTAGAAACACACTAACACCTCATAAAATCGTATGCTAGCAACACTTATAAGTGTACAAAAAGACAACTTGTAAAGAAAAAACGATTAGACGTTTATGTGCGGTAAACATGACGCAAAGAAAGAACAATTAATTCACAACAAATAACAAGTTGGGGAAATATGTATCACATCCTCGCAAAACTGCCATCGCTCAGCATAATGCTGCGGACCTATGCGAGACAGAACCCCAGAGCTGAACAATGATTCACAATTTCTCTTTGGTTCTAGACAAAATTACTTTGTAAAATCATCCTTCAGTTGCAAAATGAAAGTTGGAAGTTGAGTTTTAATGAAACCTCATACAATGTCAATAAAGTATTTTCATCTTTCATCGAGGTAGGTATAGGTACATCCAGTAGGAATCCACTTAAATATGAATCCTTTGAGCTGGCGCGTTCTGTTCCGTTTCAGTTGAGGTTTTGATTAATAAATCTTTGCAGATATTGTTTCGACGCTTTATGACTCTGTCTGTGTACCCGAATAGGTTTTTTATTGCTTTCACGTAACCTTAATCATTTTAGAGTAATGGAAGATGTAATTTCTCAGAGCGTTGTCAGTTTCGGAAAACAGAAGAAACCACATGCGGAAACACTTTTTATCTAAAAGTAACTGAGTACATGGTCTGCCATCAGATGTGATAGTGGTAAAACTAATGTGCCTAAACCTATTTACAGTAAAGAACAGCTATTTATAATTGTTCTTAATTGATAAATAAGTTCCTAGGCGACCGAGCTCTGCTCTAGTGAAAATAGAGAATGCTCATTTAATAGTATAGGATAGTTCATACTAATTCCATATAGTACATACTAATTCCATGCTGCCATGTCATTATTCTAAGGTAGCCATCTTGTTCTAAACTTTGGGTGACCGGGCTCTGCTCGAGTGAAAATACGGAGAAAATGAATTTTCTCAGTTGTGAGACCTAGCTAGATCGATTTTTCATCCTATCTTGCAACTTTTTTTTATTTCATTTTATATACTCGTATATACATACGTATATAAAAATATTTCTCATTTATTTGTATAGGATACACAGTTGTCCGTGGAACTTTCTCTTCTGATTTCCTTATAGAAAAAAATATGATGAATAAAAAAGAAAATAAACTTTAATATTCCTTTCATCCATGAACATGATACCAACATGAATGTTATAGCTGCATGACTGATGAGTTTCAGTAAAGACATGAAAAGATATGTTTTTATTTTGATTGTAGTTAAACAGATGCGTAGGTAAATACTACATATTGTTTAATTATTGAAAAACTCAGACAATATAGGGGAATGCAAATATACCAAATTATATAGCGCGCCATGCTACAAAACAGACACCCATAGTACATTTACGTATACATAATATATTACGTGCCTTTACGCTAAATTTGGAGAACATCCAAATAATTGTTGAAAACGTCGTGTTTCAAACATGGCATGATATTTCAAAGTTACGACAAGATGTCAACACGAGTAGGAGTTTGATGTTGAAACAATAAACTTCAAGAGGTGACGGAGACGTATAATGACATCACTTTATTCCCAGTTTCTGTCTACATTAAAAGACATAGAAAATAATGATTTGGTCTTAATAAAAGAAAAAAAAATCAAAGAAAAAGGCGGAGGTTTATCTAAGAAAAATACTAATTATAGGTATTATAAATAATTACGAAACAATATGAGGTAACCTTTTGACTTAGATAGAACATCCAGAATTAAGAATCAAAAAGATTTAACGTTAAAACATTTCTGTTCTTTAAAAAATTCGGACCGTGTCAAATAGTTTTTTTTTAAAACCTGTCACGATAACGCTCCTATACGTTAAATATTTAACACTAAAAATAGGTAACAAAACAAAAGCTTATAGAAGATTCTTACGTGCGAGCCTAGTTCAATCATGTATGGCGCTGTTGATGTAGATGTGAAATAAAAGCGCCGTAACTGGGAGCTCGGGAAGCACCTACAAATCTCCCGTTGGCACTGCCGAGCACAGCCTTCAGCAAAAGCTGAAGACATGAATAATGAAAACAGAATGAAGGAATCACCTGCGAAATAGGCCACTTCTCTCTAAAATAGCATTCTTAAGCTTTAAACAGGACACAGAACGAGCCCGGGTATCACCATTGTGTGCCCGGGTGTCACTATTGTGTGGATCGCCCGGAGGACACGGTGGAGCATACGGTGGAGGTCTGCCCGGCTTGGGCGGAGCACCGCCGTGTCACGGAGGCGATCGGCGGCGCCGATCTCTCGCGTCCGGACCTGGTTCAGGCCATGGTCCGGAGCGAGAGTGCATGGGAGGCCGTCACCTCCTTCTGCGAAGCAGTTATGCTCGCGAAGGAGGAGGCGGAGCGTGCGAGGGAGATGCAAGCTGCACGCCCTCGCGCCCCTAGTCGCCGCAGGAGACGCCCCGGGCGTCGGGAGTCATGAGCTGATTTCCAGACACCGTAGGCGCGGGCCTGCGGACGGTGAGCGATGGGCAGCTCACCGTCCAATAAGGACCAGGCCCGGGTCGACGGCGCGTTGTGTTCCACGCGCGCCTCAAAGAGATTTCAGCACCGACTGACGGGGTCCGTAAGGACCAATGCCTGCTGCGGTTGCAGGTTTGTCCGAAAGGGATATCGCGGCCCCGGCACACAGGCAACGGAAGGAACACGGGTGGGTTTTAGTCAGTAAAAGTCTGACACGCCCTCTCGCTTTGCCCAGAGCGGGAGAAGTCATTTGATGATTTACCACACACAAAAAAAAGGACAGAACGAAGATCCTATGTAAAATGAAATGTGAAATGTATTGTAAATAATTATGTAGAGAAATAAGTAAATAAACAGTGATGTGCACCACAAGTTGAACAAAAGTCGAATATATTTTATCACTTCATAATAAATAAATCCTGAGTACTAAATCAAATTAAAATCGGAAGTCGAACAAAATGCTGACTGCGCGTTCGGGACGCCAATATCGAAAGTAATAATATTTTATTGAATTTTAAAGAAGTTTCAAACATTGAGACGGGTCTGATGGATTAATAAAATGGTTGAAATGGTAATCAAACTTTTATCTCAAATGTTGACCTGCCTTTTTTTTTGGGTGGGAAATTTATCAAATAACTTGTTCCTCTCTGGGCGGAGCGGGAGGGCGTGTCAGACTTTTACTGACTAAAACCCATCCGTGTTCCTTCAGTTGCCTGTATGTTGCCAGGGTCCACGGTATCCTTTGCAGACTTTCTCGCGACCCCGGTAGGCATCGGCGCTAGCGGACCCAGTCAGTTATGCTGACATCTCTTTGAGGCGCGTGAAACACAACGCGCCGTCGCCGTCGACCCGGGCCTGGTCCTTATCGGACGGCGAGCTACCCATTGCTCACCGTCCGCAGGCCCGCGCCTACGGTAGCTGGGAATCAGCCTGGGATTCCCCATGCCCAGGGCATCTCCTGCGGCGGCTAGGGGCATGAGGGCGCGAAATTTGCCTCTTCCTCACGCGTTCCGCCTCCTCCTTTGCGACCATTATTGCTTCGCAGAAGGAGGTGACGGCTTTCCATGCCCTTTCGCTCCGTACCATGGCTTGGACCAGACCCGGACGCGAGAGATCACCGCCGCCGATCGCCTACACAAGGACACGGCGGTGCCCTGCCCAAGCCGGCAGACCTCCTCAAAGATAAATTATTAGCCAAATATCCATTGCAGTTCTCAAAAACAGCAGCATCCGTATATACGTATATAGAAGAACGCTTTTAGCCATTTAATCATCTTACGTACCAACACCGTATGGGACATGAGATATTATTATCCATTCTCTATCATAAAACTTTGGAAAATGCCGGCTCTCTCCGCTATGTTTCACGGTATCTGAGCGCATTATCAGTACTCACTCGCTGAATAAAATTTTATGCATAAACTAGACGCGGTGCGGGCTTCAAGCTCCGTACATATTTTATGAACGCTTCGTTTACACAGAATATTTGATGGAAACACTGTTTTATGTGAATCCGAAATAAGGCCAGATAAACATACATATTGAATCATAACAGAATGTTTTGTTAAGCCAGTACTATCACAAGTAAGCTACACCATCACAAGTAATGACTCCTAAGCTCTTAGACTTGAATGCAATCCGGACACTTTCAACGTAATTTTAGTGAAGTAACACTCGGGTGCTTAGAAGAATATATGGTAGTACTTAAGTAGAGCTGTACATTTATACCGCCCAGCTCGTTCATTGAGACAAATTGTCACAAAGCCGGTCCCATCTACTTTGCCACATCGTCCTTTGTTTGCCCTAATTAACGGAAACTCTTTGAAGAGTGCTACAAAAACTTTACCTCAGTGGCCGCCTACACCGTCTGTGCCCTTTAATTAAAGAGAAGCACTTGCAAGCCAACCTGATTGGCATCGCGATATAAAATCGATAACGGAGACGTTTATGAATGTCTGACATCAAATTGAAAATTATACTTAAAATCCGTGAAATGATGACCGAGCTTGGAATGCGCAAAATTATCTCTAATTGGTTGGCGTTCGGCAGAGATATTTTTGGAACTTTCATCTAAATATAAAATGGATATTTAATCGAAAGTAAATTGTATTTTTATGCGATTACTCTTGACATTTCGGGACTTCTTTAATAAATCAGGGCCTACGATGTTACCTTTTGGGAATACGGTTTATTTATACGACAAACGTTGTAGACTTGTTGTTGCTTGGATTATTATTATTGGTCATGAAGGCAGATGATGTTCTTAGAGGCTTCGCTCACGTGTCACAAACGTAATTCAATAGTAGTTATGTTTACACAAACGGATCGATAGGCGCACAGTATCGAAGGCTATAGCTGATATTCCTTGTTATTGGATATTCTGAATACGCTCCTTAACAAAGCCTTTTGGTAATAGCCGGTTCTCAGAAATATGAACATTGCATTTAACGCTGCAGTCAAAATTCATGAAATTCATACGAGGTTAGATAGAAATCTTGTATTCACTCGTGTCCTCTGAACAAGGACAACATAACATTATGCTACATAAGTACACCGTACATAATAATGAAACCTACAGATTTTATCATTTTTAGCTTTATTTAGCTACCAAATTTCGTCATTTATGACTAATGAAATCATAAGCTAAAGGGAGGAACTAAAACTTTGCGATAATTTTAGCAAGGTGAAGCAATTTAACGCATATAAAGGCACGTCGCATCGCCGCGCGTTCACCGCATAAGTTTACTTATCTCCCACGTATTACACTCGTTGTCTTACACAAAGAAAATTACAGCCCGCGGCCCTGGTTGCCTCCAACGCTTATATTCATGTTTACTTTCCTACTTCAAACTTGATGAACAGATACAATTTCCTGCTACTTTAAATATTTGACGTAAACTTCAAAACTGCCGAACTTGACGGATAATTATTTTAATTGTGTATTAATCAACTTATTACGTTATTTAAACGAGCCTTTGTTAATTCAACAGCAGTTTCGTTTCGGCTATTGGAAGTGGAGGAAATGCTCATTCATTTATAGAACATTAAAAGAAGGAACTGATTTCATTCGGCAGGACGAGCCTCTGTTTATTTAATGTTCCAATAAAACGCCCGATGGCTGTCATAAAAACAACTTTATTAATTTTCCACAATACTGTTGACTGCTGTACCTAAAGTTACGAAAAAAGTACGTACAAATCAACTACTTCTATAATGTTAATAAGTAAAATCATGTGCACATAGTTTACCTACATATTAGATCTAGTACGTTCATAGCTAAATTGATAATTTCAGATTTAATTATTTTTTTAAACTTTGTCACAATCTCAGCTAACATCACAAAATCTGTGTCCAAAATTCGAAAAGTTACTCAAACCTTACGCATAGAACAGCCACTACCGATCTGCCTCCGATTAAATCTGAACATCTCATGAATAAAGATCTCATTGTACATGTTTGTTCACCGCGGTCTGACAGAATCATTATCACGGAGCCGACAGGGCCTGTAACAGACATAATTCTCGAGGCAACACGGCAGACCGATGACGTCACGCCATAGATGATATTCCAATTTGCCGCGACGTATTTGACGCCCCATAGAGACAGTTGCTGTCTCACTTGCCTAAACAATTTTGCGGTACGCTGTTTGGTGCAAAATGTTAGTGCCTGACAATTCGGTGGTTCGAAAGAAATCATATTGTGGATCGTCTGCAGTTCTGCACAAAAGATTTCCGTTAAGCTTTTAATATTATTCGATTTTATGTTAAAAAGACTAACTTAACATCCCAGTCTACAAGAAAGTTTGCAAGTCTCAGCTCAGTAGATACTCTAGCAGTAAAATCTTATATTTGCAACTGTCGTGATTGGTGGCCAACCTAACAACAACCATACATATAATATGTAGATTGACACTAGATTTGATTACAGATCAAATTAAATAGAATTTCCGTGGACGTTTCGTTCTTATGAATCAGCGATACAACCTTCCTATCTACAGAAAAATAATAATCGATTATGATAAACACAGGTTTCGTAACACTTCACCGAACAACAACAGATATTGGACACTATATTTTTCCCGGATTCCTTCTACAGCTAGCTGTAGTGATTGTACAGTCGCGTGCATTAAAATGTAACCGCATAGGAAAATTCGAACTCTACTCGAGTGTAAGACAAAGTTTGCATTTCGTCGCTTCAACGCAAGAAAACAAAAATAAGACATCTTTTTACATTCCTTACACTTTTCTTGTATGAAAACGTTTTGCGTATAAGCCTGTTTAGTCTTCAGCTACACATCTATTTAGTTTCAGCACAATTCTGCAAATTGACATAGAATGTTCAGAAAATCAATGTTTCTAGTACATTTAAAAATAGGTAAAATAACCGTACGTATTATGTAACTGTTGGCACTTAACCTATTATGAGCTTTTATCATTTCTAACGTGGCGACATTAGGGACATCCACGGCGACCACGGCATGGAAGTAAAACGTATATCGACATGGAAGTAGAATATCGTGGACGGAAATTAAAGCGTCTTCATATATTTCCATACATTTACTTCCCTGTGTTATCGTGATGCCGTGGACATGCACGATAATATCGTCACGTTTGAAATTACTAAAGCGCCCATTGACAAAAATCATTTTTGAGGTTAACACTCCAAAAAAATTCGTTAACGTCCCTTAGTGTATACCTTTTATCGCACGGCAGTGTACTCTCACGTGTGTCCACAAATCTCCCCGCGACACTAATGTGTGTAATATCTCCCCCATGTTGTAGCGTGGACTCGCACGATTATCGTGTACTCGGTGTGCTCGCGCCTAAAAGGAATGCCGCTATATGAATTTTATGTATGTTTTGGTTATCTTTTGGACCAAAAATATTTTTATGAAAGTTTTCCACAAAAATATTTTTTTGCGATGGCCATGAAAAGGGTCACATCAACTTAAACTGAACGAGAGATTTGGTCAAAACTTAGGACCTCTTCTGGGAATCGTGAAAATCCTATGTTAACAATTACCTGCCGTCTTTATTGCTTAATAACATCAACTTAAACATACAGGTTGTCAATAATTAGCAATCAACTTACCTACGTAGAAATCAAAAATCCACAAATATTCCAGTAACAAGAAAAACTACATGACAGATTTAAGTAAACAGATAGTGCATAAAAATGCATGCAAAATGTTCTGAATAATATAAAATTACCATAAAACTATCCAACCACGATGTTTTTGATAGGGTAAAATGTTCAATATACCTACACTTGTACAATAATAAAATCAAGCAGAACAAGAAAAACAGTAATTAAAAAACTAATTTTTGGGCAGTCGCGTAAAATATGGTCCATAGAGAAAAAGCATGTACCTAAGCCATCAAAACATAATATAACTTCAAAGAAAGTTCTGCACGCAGAAAATAAAATGTAATTATAACATGGAAACCGTAGAACTCAAAAAAGCTATTTGTGATAATCGAAACGAAATGAAAATATCATTACGTAAATACAACTCGACGACTGCTTTAATTTATTTTGACGAAGCTTGTATAAAAGCGAAAATAATAAATGTACTACCTTATATTTGTACTGTCAGCTCAAACCACGAGTTTATTTTCACATAACGTTCTAATTAGGATTTCTTTCCATTCCCGCGTAGTACAAAATGTTGGATATAATCTATGGTCTACATATCTGCCTTTTAGGAACACCAATCTCGCCATGTACATCCAGGGATCGTGCGTTGAATTTAAATCGGAAAAGTTTTTACTAGCGCAAAATGTTATTCATCCACGACGCAAGTGTTACCTAGGGATGAATCCGCGGGTTAACTTTTAGTATTATCTGTGTATCCACACCCTGCTCGTATTGATTCGTTTAAAACGCGCTGTTTATACTCGTACGAGTATGCATATTTCAAATAACATTTTCCGGATATCCGACCACGCGAGTAAATATCATATTTTAATTGACTTTCAGGAACGGTTTAATTATGCACCGTAACAACAACGTTACTTTTTATGCAGAATAGCTGAGTTTGAAATTCAGCGGGTAGTTAGAATATTTATTACGTTGCGGACGTAATTAATTCTTCATACGTTCATTAATTCTCTTTTCGAACGTTATCACATCCAGCCAGAGACAACCATATTGCATGTTTATTTTATTCAAACCAACAAGTATTTGTTGTTGGACGATGTAGCATATTTTTCTCAAAAACAAATACGCATCTCTCTCTTACTCATTTCCTTTAACAATATCCAGCATCAAGCGTTGGTACAATTATTTATTTCCACAAAGCAACGTGCTGATTCCTATCTAAGTCGATACAAAAAGTAATTTCCCATCGATTCGCTTTCACAGAGAAGGTAAAATAAATAATTCAATACACAAGATACTTATGTACCAAGCAAAAAGTTTTTTGCGGGTCTTAAATTAGCTTAAGTGGTATTTTTGGAGTCTCAGCCGGATTACGGAGGGGCAAACGGCAAAGTAGATTAGTTTCGGCTTGATAAAAAGTCCCATTTCCCCAAATGTACCTGTGTTTGTTTATTATAAACTCGTGTAATGACCCGAGTTTCATTTTGTTAATTATGTGAACTTGGAAGGTCAAGGTGGCGGATGAATGTTGTTTGAAGTTGATGGTTTATTTACGTTAAGTAATAAGGCAGTTCTATTTACAGTTATGAACTCAGTACAAACAATTGCTTATTAATATAATTATTAATAAGCAATGTTGTATTAACAACATCGTTACACGTTTTCTCAAACTGATAGAATATTTGCATAGGTAATATAATATTATAAATGCGGAAGTGAGTTTGTTTGTTTGTTTGTTTTGTTTATTACGCTTTCACGGCAAAACGGCTGAACGGATTTGGTTGAAATTAGGCACATGGGTAGAACTGGAGATACTGACGGCTACTTTTCATGATAGATCGCAGACGAAGTCGCGGCCGCGGGCAACAGCTAGTAATTATATAAAACTATAAGAAAACAATGTTTTTTTTCCTAATTGTTATAAATGAGAAATGAGACATAATACCACGCAAAGTATCAAACTATTATTTCTAATATTTCTTACTTAAGAACATAAAAAAAAACTATCGATTGATTCTGGATTTCCCAAATGCTATCAATATCATAAATAATAATAAATGATTACGCGTGACTGTACCTTACTGAATGAACAACATTATGTAACGAGAGATTAATTCCGCCAACTCAACCCCCACATGAACTGTATGTGGACAAACAAATTGGGCGTAAAGGTAAAGCGACTTAACCTGTCACTGCGAAGTTAATGCTATTGAGAGTCACGTGGTGGACACGCGGTGGTTACGTCGCTAATCTGCTTAGTGGCCGTGAATATCATCGGTTTGCTGAAGAAATAATAATCATTGACGGTCAGGAAATAATTATAGATTGTATTAGTTTTATTGATTAATTGCGACATGTAGCGCCACCTGTGAGTTCAAGCTTGAACGATGACTGCTGTATCTGTATCTAGCTTCGCACAGTTTTTACTACTTGGCAAAATCTCGAGATTTTCTTATGCACATAAACTTTCCGGAATAAATTTTCTAAGTGATGGTGAAAAACCCCATCAAAATCCGTTGTGTAGTTTAGAAGAACATTACGGTCACACAGACAGACACGAAAAGCGGTTTATAATATGTACTTATATTTTTTTTTAAAAAAACCCCTGACCTATCCGAAAACTGCAATAACATTCCCTAAAAGTAATAAAAAATCGAATTATTATTGAAAATAAAAAGTTATTGCTATTTAAAAATCACGTTTTTCGTACCAAAACTACCCCAAATTCATAAAAAATTAGCAAATTTTCAACAGGGTCATAAGTTATGACTTGTAGACACCAGCTAGACGACGGCCACCCGCTCCTTATGTTATAACCCGGTAAAATTCCCCATTAAAAAAAAAGGAGAGATAGAGAGAAAGGATTTTTTTTTCGGTTTTCCTTCAAATTACCACATAAATATACTCACCGTACGATACGGATCGGACGGGGATTTATTTGCATGTTGTGTTGTGTGAGTTTGAGTTTGAGTTTGAGTTTGAGTTTTAGATGATATAGGTATCATACATCCACGCATTATCAGATCCTTAGCTCATGATAATTATGATTTTCTAGTAATACCTACATAGAGCGACTGCAGTTTGTTGACCGCCAACAGGCGGCTACACAAAAAACTGACAGCTGTCAGCATCGCTTAGCTTTGAAAATCTTTCAGTGTGACGTAGCTCCTATAGACCCATACATCAAAGCCACTCTCCACCAGCCACGCCCATACCATTCCTGGTTCTGCTTTCCGCGTAGCGTACGATTTAGAAGCACCAACATTTCACAGTTGATCTTTTCCGTGCTCATTCACTCAGCTCATACAATCTCTTATTCCCTTTAATGATACCTCCGAAAAACAGATAAGACTGCTTATCTTAATTTAATCAGCAATTTTAAAACAAGTGCAATATGTCTACGTTTCTACCGCTTGGAGTTCTGCTTGTCCCATAACGCTTTGTCGTGAACTTTAACAATTAATCTGTAGGTAGGCTCACAATCTGATCCGTTGTGTTAATTAAACGGTGGGAACATTTAATTAAGATAGCAGTACCCCAGGAGGCCCAATTGCATATTTTCCCTAAATCCTTAGAAATACACTGGGACTATGGGATTAACATTTTGTAAATGCCGTGTCTGTCACAGCCACAGTCCGTTGTGGACTTCACACAAAATCCTACTTATTTAAGATTTAGTCCCACATTTTTTCAGTAATAGGAAAATCTTCAAGAGGTGCCAAGGGTTTCACGGGTTTTTTTTACATACATTGTAACGTAACGTTTTCCTCCGTGGAGGGAAACGTAAGTCACAAATTAAATTAAAATAAAAAGGTATTAAAATTAAAAGTTAAAATTAGTAAAAGTAAAGTTAAGTTTAGGACACAGGACAGGCTCGGGTTAGGCAGGAACAGGCACAAGACAGGCTCAGGTTAGGCAGGAACAGGCAGGCAGGGAGTGGAACAGGTGGGTAGGCAGGCAGGCCGCATGCAGCGTGCAGGAGGCTGGGCTGAGGATTATCCCCCCTGGAGATACACTCCAGCCTGTGGAACGGAGTAGAGGTTGTGAGACTTTGTAGATGGAGGCGCTTTGAGGCGCCTCACCTAGCGGGAGGACCGCGCTAGCGTCACAGGTGACGGCGGAGGTCTCTCTCGGAGAGTAACGACGTCTAGTGTCGGAGGCCTTCGTGTGCGTGTGCTCGCGGCGTTTTACGCCGCGTGGTTAAGAGTTCGTTAGAAGTGAGCACCTCCTACAGGGCTAGGCAGGAGGGCCGAGCGAATTAAACACAGTATTACACAGTACTAGAATGTTTATTGACATAATCCACTCAGTATCGATAGTTTAAATTACACAATATAATTAGGACACTCGCGCACGCTAGTTATGCTAGTTTTAAGAGACTAATATTCGAGTAGCTAACTGTTCAACAAATAAGACTTAAGGGCATAAAAACAGTGACTCCGTCTCAAGTTAAAAATACGACTCTCCGAGGGCTCAGACAAGACTAGTCTGCCTAAAATATGAAGACCGTTTTTATCGTTCTGTGTCATATTTTAAACGTTTTAAAAACATATTCAAGTTAATTCTTAATTTAGATATGACCAGCACTAATAAAAACGGCTTACAGAGGAGAAATCTTAGATCTACGCTTATTGCGAAGGTTCAGTGTGTACACCCACTTTATGAGAGAAGGTAGAGTGTACTTATCTATGATGTGTTCTGTCTATGTTTTAGAAAAGTAAATTACGACAGATGACAGTTTAAGATGAAAACGTCAGAATATAAATATTCTAAAGTTTTTACAAAAGGGAAAGTTAAATACTATAAAATCGATTTGGATGCTAAAACAAGAGATAATTAAAAGTATGCTTTACAGAGGTAAACAGTGCTACAGAATATAAAAGTGAGTTAAGTACATGTATCATAGAATATCAATAGGTAAAAATAAATCAAAAGATGGTTTGTTTAGTATAATAATATAAAGAAAGACTAACGTGTTTCTACGTAAACAAACTAAAAGATGTGGTTCCAAATAATGGAATACCACATTTCCCCGACAACCCAAGAAAAATTTTCAATACGTTGAAAATTTTGAATGTTTAAATAAATCCTTGGTCTAACACACAACATCTTTCATACTTTCGTCAAACACTCTCGCTCAAACACACATAGGGGATATGGTTCACGTTCTATGACGCATACTCCTCAAGGAATTATTTTGATAAAATTACGAAGGCTTATTTTTTTTAATTAGGTGTCGTAACCCGCACCTGTTTGAAGACCCGTTACGAAGCTATTTACAAGGCATTGGAGGCTTTTTTAAATGAGTTGCCAAACCGCTCAAGAGTTGGGAGTTTAAGAAACCCAATTAAAGGATTTAAGAAAACCCAAGTTTAAGAAGGATCTAGGTTTAAGGGAAACCTAAGTTTAAGAGAATTAAGTTTAAAGGTATACACATAGGCTTGTTTATCGAGTTGTGTAGGAACCGCTCGTAAAGTTAAAGGTATACACATAGGCTTGTTTATCGAGTTGTGTAGGAACCGCTCGTAGAGTTTAAAAGTTAAGAAGAGTTTACCCTATAAGAGAGGGGATTTACTCTTTAAGATAGGAGAGTTTCCTTTGAGAGGGAAGAAGGTATACACATGGGCTTATTTAATGAGTTGTGTAGGGACCGCTCATCAAAGAGTTTAAGTGGAATAAGATGGCTGAAAAGCCGAGGTTAAAATTAAAAAAAAGGTGGGATACAAAATATGCCTAAAGGGTTAAGTAGTGAGGGTTGGTGTATATGATACAAAGAGTAAAAGGTATAATAATAATAATTGTAAAGAAGCTATGAAAAAATAATTTGAAAGTCTACTGCGGACAGTGAAGAAATTGTATATGACTGAAGTAGTCCGTTTAAGTTATTTAAATTAAATATGTTTATATGTTGTTTTAAATTAAAGAAAAATTATCCTCTAGGGGTTCCTTTAAGATATAGGTACTCCATTGAAGTTTCATTTTAGAAAATAGATAAGAGATTATAGGGATTAAGAAGTAAGTAAGGTAAAAAATAATTGTCAAAGGATATCCGAAAAATTTATACTAGATAAAGTATTTTTTTGAATTTTGAAAAATCGAGCCCACGTTAAAAATATAGTGCGGTAAAAGTAAGAAAATATAAAGTACGAGTGTATAAGAGGATATAATCTAGTAAAGTTCTAAAGTTAGCGTTAAGCTGTAATGTTTTTGTGTCTAAGTAAAAGAGTGTTAACGAGTATGTTTAAGGGGAGTGTGTGGTTCTAGGTATTGCGTGTCAAACTGTAACGTTGTGCCTAAGTTAAAGAGTGTAAGAGTCTTGCGATGTGTTTAGAAGGGTGTTTAGTGTATAAGAGGGTGTGAGGGCGCCAAACTAACGTTTGCGCCAAAGTTAAAGAGTGTAAGGACGTTATGCCTAAGTTTAAGAGTGTAAGAGTGTTAGATGTATGAAGAGGGTGTTAGTGTGGAGCAGGGTGTGAGTTTCTAAGAGATTGGGCGCCAAACTGTAACGTTTGCGCCAAAGTTAAAGGGTGTAAGGTTCTAGGAATTGGGCGCCAAACTGTAACGTAACGTTTTCCTCCGTGGAGGGAAACGTAAGTCACAAATTAAATTAAAATAAAAAGGTATTAAAATTAAAAGTTAAAATTAGTAAAAGTAAAGTTAAGTTTAGGACACAGGACAGGCTCGGGTTAGGCAGGAACAGGCACAAGACAGGCTCAGGTTAGGCAGGAACAGGCAGGCAGGGAGTGGAACAGGTGGGCAGGCAGGCAGGCCGCATGCAGCGTGCAGGAGGCTGGGCTGAGGATTATCCCCCCTGGAGATACACTCCAGCCTGTGGAACGGAGTAGAGGTTGTGAGACTTTGTAGATGGAGGCGCTTTGAGGCGCCTCACCTAGCGGGAGGACCGCGCTAGCGTCACAGGTGACGGCGGAGGTCTCTCTCGGAGAGTAACGACGTCTAGTGTCGGAGGCCTTCGTGTGCGTGTGCTCGCGGCGTTTTACGCCGCGTGGTTAAGAGTTCGTTAGAAGTGAGCACCTCCTACAGGGCTAGGCAGGAGGGCCGAGCGAATTAAACACAGTATTACACAGTACTAGAATGTTTATTGACATAATCCACTCAGTATCGATAGTTTAAATTACACAATATAATTAGGACACTCGCGCACGCTAGTTATGCTAGTTTTAAGAGACTAATATTCGAGTAGCTAACTGTTCAACAAATAAGACTTAAGGGCATAAAAACAGTGACTCCGTCTCAAGTTAAAAATACGACTCTTTTAAACTGTAACGTAACGTTTTCCTCCGTGGAGGGAAACGTAAGTCACAAATTAAATTAAAATAAAAAGGTATTAAAATTAAAAGTTAAAATTAGTAAAAGTAAAGTTAAGTTTAGGACACAGGACAGGCTCGGGTTAGGCAGGAACAGGCACAAGACAGGCTCAGGTTAGGCAGGAACAGGCAGGCAGGGAGTGGAACAGTTGGGCAGGCAGGCAGGCCGCATGCAGCGTGCAGGAGGCTGGGCTGAGGATTATCCCCCCTGGAGGTACACTCCAGCCTGTGGAACGGAGTAGAGGTTGTGAGACTTTGTAGATGGAGGCGCTTTGAGGCGCCTCACCTAGCGGGAGGACCGCGCTAGCGTCACAGGTGACGGCGGAGGTCTCTCTCGGAGAGTAACGACGTCTAGTGTCGGAGGCCTTCGTGTGCGTGTGCTCGCGGCGTTTTACGCCGCGTGGTTAAGAGTTCGTTAGAAGTGAGCACCTCCTACAGGGCTAGGCAGGAGGGCCGAGCGAATTAAACACAGTATTACACAGTACTAGAATGTTTATTGACATAATCCACTCAGTATCGATAGTTTAAATTACACAATAAAATTAGGACACTCGCGCACGCTAGTTATGCTAGTTTTAAGAGACTAATATTCGAGTAGCTAACTGTTCAACAAATAAGACTTAAGGGCATAAAAACAGTGACTCCGTCTCAAGTTAAAAATACGACTCTCCGAGGGCTCAGACAAGACCAGACTCTAAAAATATGAAGACCGTTTTTATCGTTCTGTCTCATATTTTAAACGTTTTAAAAACATATTCAAGTTAATTCTTAATTTAGATATGACCAGCACTAATAAAAACGGCTTACAGAGGAGAAATCTTAGATCTACGCTTATTGCGAAGGTTCAGTGTGTACACCCACTTTATGAGATAAGATAGAGTGTATTTATCTATGATGTGTTCTGTCTATGTTTTAGAAAAGTAAATTACGACAGATGACAGTTTAAGATAAAAACGTCAGAATATAAATATTCTAAAGTTTTTACAAAAGGGAAAATTAAATACTATAAAATCGATTTGGATGAAACGTCAGAATATAAATATTCTAAAGTTTTTACAAAAGGGAAAATTAAATACTATAAAATCGATTTGGATGTTAAAACAATCAAGAGATAATTAAGAGTATGCTTTACAGGGGTAAACAGTGCTACAGAATATAAAAGTGAGTTAAATATATGTGTCATAGAATATCAATAGGTAAATATATCAAAAGGTGGTTTGTTTAATGTAATAACATAAAGAAAGTAACGTGTTTATACGTAAATAAACTAAAAGATGTGGTTCCAAATAATGGAATACCACATTTCCCCGACAACCCAAGAAAAATTTTCAATACGTTGAAAATTTTGAATGTTTAAATAAAACCTTGGTCTAACACACAACATCTTTCATACTTTCGTCAAACACTTTCATTCAAACACACATAGGGGATATGGTTCACGTTCTATGACGCATACTCCTCAAGGAATTATTTTGATAAAATTACGAAGGCTTATTTTTTTAATTAGGTGTCGTAACCCGCACCTGTTCGAAGACCCGATATGAAGCTATTTACAAGGCATTGGAGGCTTTTTTAAATGAGTTGCCAAACCGCTCAAGAGTTGGGAGTTTAAGAAACCCAATTAAAGGATTTAAGAAAACCCAAGTTTAAGAAGCATCTAGGTTTAAGGGAAACCTAAGTTTAAGAGAATTAAGTTTAAAGGTATTAAGAAGAATCTAGGTTTAAGGGAAACCTAAGTTTAGAAGGTACCTTAGTTTAAGGAGGAATCTAGTTTAAAGAGAAACTCGTAAGGAGTTTATAGAGAAACTGGGTTTAAGAAAAACCAAGTTTAGAAAAAATAAAAGATATTTACAAGTTATTATTAAATTAGGCGTTAGGGGGTAATGTAACGCTCGAAAGAGGAAATAAACATAATAGTAGGGTGAAAGATTTGCCTAATAGGTTAGGTATGTGTGAAGTTCTTAAAGTTAACTTAAAGTAAATAAATATAAAATTACAAATTAAGTTTTAAAATCTTTTACATGCCATTTCCCTCTAGAACCATTTGGGTCCTGTAAAATGAATACGAGGGGTGATAGTTTCTCGACAATAGTGCATTTGATATACCTAGGTGCTAGTTTAGCGCTGAAGTAAGTACCAGTGTTACTTTGTGTGTAGTTCCTACGCCAAACTGTATCACCTATGTTAAATTCTTTGAATGAGTGTCTTAAATCGTAGCTTGTAGAGTTACGTGTATGAGCGATATGTAAAGCAATCTGTACTTTATTAAAGAAGGCGGACAGTAATCCCATATTGGTAGCGTAAATGTCTCTGGGAAGAAACGTTAATTCATCCAGATTAATACACTGGGTATAGAGTGAACCACAAGGTATGGTTTCGCGACCAAAAACAAGGAAAGATGGGGAAAACCCTGTAGTGACGTTAACTGTACTGTTCATGGCGTATTGGATTTTTTGTAAATGTGAATCCCATGATCTGTGATCTTCCCCGACTAGTTGTGCTAGTGCAGTGATGATTGTTCTATTATATCTTTCTGTGGGGTTAACTTGGGGGCAATATTTGGGTGAGTAAGCTACAAATGGGACCTTATATTTTTCAAGAAATGTTTTGAATTCATTAGCTTGGAATTGGGAACCATTATCCATGATAATACATTGGGGAACGCCATGTGACAAGAATATTGAGTTCTCCACATGTAATATTATATTAGAGGTTGTAGCGCGTTTTATTGGGAAAATTAAACAGTATTTAGTAAAACAGCAAGTAACCACAAGGATATATTGATTACGCCGTCTTGTCATTGGGAGAGGACCCATTAAATCTAATGAAATAGTTTGAAAAGGTCTTGAGCATATTTTAGGTTTACCCATAGGGCCATAAGGTGAGTGGTTTGAATGTTTGAAAGCAAGACACGTGTCGCATGTTGAACAAAACTTTGATACGTCTTTGAACATGCCAGACCAGTAGTAGCCAAGGGATAATTTCTTATAGGTTTTGAAAATTCCTAAGTGTGGGTTATCTGTGCCCCCATGGCAAGATTGTATTAAGTCTTGTCTCCTAGATGGAGAGGGAACTTCCTTCCAAATAAAATCCTCATTAACGCAATCAGATGAGTTAGTGTAGCGGTATAATTTAGAATTGAGAACTCTATAATTAGGATAGTCGTCTGGGTTATCGTTGCAATTAGTAAGGAGTCTGTTATAAAGTTCCAATTGTGACTCGATATTCCTGGTGATAGGTTCTGACATGCCTATTACGGCAATATCAGGAGTTTTATTACGTGAGAGTAGGTCTGGGACAACATTGTCTTTACCCTTTTTATGTTTCAGGATGAGATTAAAACAAGATAATCGTAAAGTCCATCTTGCAAGTTTCCCCGACGGGTTTGTAAGATTTTGGAACCATTTCAAAGCTGCATGGTCAGTGTAAACTGTAAACTGTTTACCATTATCAAGATAACAACGCCAATGTTCAAGAGCTGTAATAACTGCCAAAGTTTCGCGTTCAGTGGTAGAATAGTTTTGTTCATGTTTATTAAAGGATTTACTCATGTAAGCTATTACAACTTCTTTGTTATCTTGATCTTGAGTAAGCATGGCACCGATACCAAAATTTGAGGCGTCACAGTGGACTGAAAAGGGAAGATTATAATCAGGGCAGACCAGAATTGGGGTTGAGATTAGACATTCTTTAAGTTTAGTGAAGGCAGATTCAGCATCATCATTCCATAGGAATTTTGGACTGTTTTTCCCCGTGGAGGTTAGTTTACTAAGGGGGGAAGCAATAGAGCTAAAATTTGGTATAAAGCGACGAAACCAACTACAAGTACCTAGGAATTTCCTAACTTCTTTCTTTGAAGATGGAGTGGGGTATTCTAGTATAGCTTGTATCTTACTAGGGTCTGCTCGTAAGCCTTGTTCGTCAACTATGTAACCAAGGTATTTGAGTTCTTTGCGAAAAAATTGACTTTTTTCAAAGTTTATAGTAAGGGCAGCGTAAGACAATTTTTGTAAGACTTTAAGAAGGAGTGATATATGTTCATCGAAAGTTTCGCTAATTATGACAATGTCATCCAAGTAGCAGAAGACTTTGTTATCGAATTCTGGGGTAAATAAGGTATCCATCAATCTTTGCTGAGTTGCAGGTGCATTAGTGAGACCGAAAGGCATAACCTTGAATCTATACATCCCTCTGCCCGGGACATAAAATGCTGTTTTATCCCTGTCATCAGGGTTTAAAGGTATTTCCCAGAAAGCTTTTGCAATATCTATGCTTGATAAGTATTTAGCGTTTTTAAGATTGTCTAATATTTCAGATACAAAAGGAAGACTATAAGCGTCTTTACGGGTGACTGCGTTGAGCTTTCTGCTATCAACACAGAAACGCCATTCACCATTCTTTTTAGGAGTTATGAGTACGGGAGATAACCAAGGGCTTTCGCATTTCTCTATTACGTCTAACTTTAACATTTTGTCGACTTCATCGGCAAGAGCCTTTTGTTTAATTGGGGACAGACGATAGCAACGTTGTTTTATGGGTAGTGAATCGCCAGTATCGATTCGGTGGCTTACTAAATTAGTACGCCCAAGTACACCCCTGTCCTCAAAAGAAATTTTCTTAAAACGTTCTATTAAGTCAAGTGCAATATTTTTTTTGGTTTAGAGAAAGGTGTTCAAACGACTGAACTTTATTGTCCACAGCACAAACTGCGTGATCGTTGGAATCAAGTTTAAGTTCAAGAGCGAGTATTTTAGGACATAATTTGAATAATTTCCAAAAATCCCACCCAAGGATTAGTGAAGGAATTATTTCAGGAAAGACATAAGCCTTGATAATGTGAGTTTGGTTATTGAATCTCATTGGTAGATGAAAGTAGCCAGAAGACATTGACTTCTGTTTATTTGCGACCATAATTTGATTAGATGACTTGAATAACTTAAACCCTAGCTTTTGGAAGACTTGGTGAGAATTGTTTCCCAGTATGGTTATGCAACTACCACTGTCTAATAGTCCAGAGAAGTTGAGGTTATTTATTGATACTTTGATGAAAGGTCGGTTGTAATCTCTCTCTTCGTCATACAACACGGAAGTTGTTTTATAGTAGTGCATAAAATTTTTAATAGTTAATAACCATTTCTTCCAATCGTCCGGGTCAAAATAGTCTTTTTTATTTTGAAGAGAGTTATTCAAGTCGTAAGTTAGTTTTTTTGAAGGTTAGATGGAGAACATTTGGGGCAATTAGTAATTTTTACCCCTTTCAAGCCACATTTAAAACAAATCAGATATTTAGGTTTAGTACAGGATCTTAAGGTGTGACCCGTAATACGACACCGAAAACAGAAATCATCCTTGTTTTTAGAATTCGATGGTTTTTCGGTGAATATTGTATTAAGGTTTTGAGATATTTTCGAAGTTGAGGGTTTGTAAGCAAATTCGTTAGCAAAGGAATTTGTTGCACCCCATTGAGGTTCGTGAAAGTCTCTGTCTTTTTCAGAAAAACGTTCATATGACTGACAGGTTGATATCAAATCATCTACTGATCTTACATCTTTAAGAGCAATGAAGACTGAGTAGCAAGGTCTTACGTTGTGAAGCAAAATTTCGAGTTGTTCGGTTTCGTTAAGTTTTTTAGATAGACGGGCAAACATGCCGAACATGATTGAGATGTAGACAATTATCGTTTCTGTAGCACCCTGAGTTCTTTTTTTTATAGCCTCGAGTAGTTTGTAGTCATAGTCGTGAGTTCCAAAGTCTTGGATTAATAGTTCATGGATGTTTTTCCAGGTTAAGTTGGGGTTGCGATTATATTGAAAACGGAACCAGTGAAGTGCATTTCCAGAGAAGATCTCAAAAGCATGTTTGCTGAGCTTTTCTTCAGAAATATTACGAGATAGTTTGAATTCTTCAAGTTTTTGTAGGAAGGATCTAGGACATGTAGTACCGTTGAATGAAAATGTTTTTAGTTCTCTAGCTAAGTTGTAGGTGATTGAGGAATCTTGATTTATAGTCATAGTTTGAGGGTTAATAAAAGGATCTTGATGGGTATTAGCCATGATTAAATTGTAAAAGTTAAGTTAGTTTTATTAGAACAAATAGTCCGTTGTTTAAGGTTATTCAAATTAAATGTGTTTATATTGTTTTAAATTAAATAAAATGTATCGTTTAAGACATAGGTTTTTTTAAGAAAATAGATAATAAGATATTAAGAAGTAAGTAAGGTAAAAATAATTGCCAAAGTATATCCGGAAAATTTATACTAAAGTATTTTTTTGAATTTTGAAAAATCGAGCCCACGTTAAAAATATAGTGCGGTAAAAGTAAGAAAATATAAAGTACGAGTGTATAAGAGGATATAATCTAGTAAAGTTCTAAAGTTAGCGTTAAGCTGTAATGTTTTTGTGTCTAAGTAAAAGAGTGTTAACGAGTATGTTTAAGGGGAGTGTGTAGTTCTAGGTATTGCGTGTCAAACTGTAACGTTGTGCCTAAGTTAAAGAGTGTAAGAGTCTTGCGATGTGTTTAGAAGGGTGTTTAGTGTATAAGAGGGTGTGAGGGCGCCAAACTAACGTTTGCGCCAAAGTTAAAGAGTGTAAGGACGTTATGCCTAAGTTTAAGAGTGTAAGAGTGTTAGATGTATGAAGAGGGTGTTAGTGTGGAGCAGGGTGTGAGTTTCTAAGAGATTGGGCGCCAAACTGTAACGTAACGTTTTCCTCCGTGGAGGGAAACGTAAGTCACAAATTAAATTAAAATAAAAAGGTATTAAAATTAAAAGTTAAAATTAGTAAAAGTAAAGTTAAGTTTAGGACACAGGACAGGCTCGGGTTAGGCAGGAACAGGCACAAGACAGGCTCAGGTTAGGCAGGAACAGGCAGGCAGGGAGTGGAACAGGTGGGCAGGCAGGCAGGCCGCATGCAGCGTGCAGGAGGCTGGGCTGAGGATTATCCCCCCTGGAGATACACTCCAGCCTGTGGAACGGAGTAGAGGTTGTGAGACTTTGTAGATGGAGGCGCTTTGAGGCGCCTCACCTAGCGGGAGGACCGCGCTAGCGTCACAGGTGACGGCGGAGGTCTCTCTCGGAGAGTAACGACGTCTAGTGTCGGAGGCCTTCGTGTGCGTGTGCTCGCGGCGTTTTACGCCGCGTGGTTAAGAGTTCGTTAGAAGTGAGCACCTCCTACAGGGCTAGGCAGGAGGGCCGAGCGAATTAAACACAGTATTACACAGTACTAGAATGTTTATTGACATAATCCACTCAGTATCGATAGTTTAAATTACACAATATAATTAGGACACTCGCGCACGCTAGTTATGCTAGTTTTAAGAGACTAATATTCGAGTAGCTAACTGTTCAACAAATAAGACTTAAGGGCATAAAAACAGTGACTCCGTCTCAAGTTAAAAATACGACTCTCCGAGGGCTCAGACAAGACTAGTCTGCCTAAAATATGAAGACCGTTTTTATCGTTCTGTGTCATATTTTAAACGTTTTAAAAACATATTCAAGTTAATTCTTAATTTAGATATGACCAGCACTAATAAAAACGGCTTACAGAGGAGAAATCTTAGATCTACGCTTATTGCGAAGGTTCAGTGTGTACACCCACTTTATGAGAGAAGGTAGAGTGTACTTATCTATGATGTGTTCTGTCTATGTTTTAGAAAAGTAAATTACGACAGATGACAGTTTAAGATGAAAACGTCAGAATATAAATATTCTAAAGTTTTTACAAAAGGGAAAGTTAAATACTATAAAATCGATTTGGATGCTAAAACAAGAGATAATTAAAAGTATGCTTTACAGAGGTAAACAGTGCTACAGAATATAAAAGTGAGTTAAGTACATGTATCATAGAATATCAATAGGTAAAAATAAATCAAAAGATGGTTTGTTTAGTATAATAATATAAAGAAAGACTAACGTGTTTCTACGTAAACAAACTAAAAGATGTGGTTCCAAATAATGGAATACCACAACATTTAAAAAATAAATCCTTGAAATCCTCCTCCTTTTTTTCGTCGGTTAATAATGTACATTAAAAATACGACATACATTCGACAAAACAGAAGTAATCTTGTATCAATTAAATCAATCAAAACTTGCAGCAGTCTCTGGATCTAAAGACGTCAACAGACAATCTTCTATAATAAGTTTCCTCAATCAATGGTTATGTAATGTGATATTATTTCTATAATTCGCCACGGTTATTGTAATCTGTATCCGTTACTTACGTACTTCTCGAGGAAATCATAAAAGTCAATAACATCCGTAATTCTGAATACTTTATTCTTCTGTTATTCGCTTTTGTCTTCATTTACATTTGTTTCGTATATTCTTTGGTGAAATTGATTTTTTTTTAACCAGAGAGATCTGAATTAATAAATCGTGCGAAAAATAGAAGATGGAGAAAAATAATGGATGTACATAAGTGGAGAAAACTTATCTTTTTTTTTTCATTGGCTGGCATAGTGAATTATTGTATTATTTATCGGTCTGGTGTCTGCAATTCCACGTCCAATGGAACAATGGACTGTGCAATATGGACACCAATGGAACTTGGGAGGTGTGTAAAGCTGGCCAACTAGAAGAAATACCCTACTTTTATATAGATACAGAAACATTCTCATTATAATACTTTTATAAATTATTTTTAAGCTTTAACGTTATTAATATTTTACCAATTTTAATACTGAATAAGTATTTATTATTATTATTCATTAAAAAACCATAATAAAAACTAGAAGAAGCCAGCAAAAATACTAAAAAATATATAATATTTTCATAGCACAGTCTCTGGAGTCGGCCATAGTTATTCTAACTTAGTTTTGAGTTGGTGGAGTGACGATGAAAAGTAAACCAATTTTAATCCTATTTCCTTTTTACGACCGACCATACTGCGAAATGGGTCGCTGCAAATCACATTCGGGCTTTTGTTTCCCCCATTCTAGTTCTACAAAAACTATACATTCGTAATTTGAGTTTTGTTATTATTGCAATGACATTGGCTATTTTGTTGTGTAGGCTTTCGTAGTTTAGAGCATTTTTGGTTATTGGAAAACACCTAACAATTACCAACTGTAAGATTATTAGCTTATATATTATGTAAATACTAAAACATAGTTCTATTTACAAATGCCCTAATTTAATCTGGTGTTCAAAATTGGAGTTTCCATTTCTTTGTGTTCCGATTTTCGCCCCGCCACTAAATATGTAACAGAACTAATTACACTAAATAATATTAAATAATATCTTCACCGCTGAATCTTGTGCGCGTTGGTCATAAATCAACTTGGTAATGATGCTAGGTGTTTCCCAGACAATAAGATTTAACAGTCTAAGAACTCGCAACAAAAGAGAAAATGCGAAATAAAACCAGCCGAAATAATCATATTTTATTAGTATTATTAAATTAAAATAAAACAGATTAAATTAAAATAAAACAGATTACGGAACACCGACGGTATCCGATTGTAAACTGCAAGCATTAATATTTATGATTCGTATTCCCGTCGTTTATTTCTCTATTATTCTTTCTTTGTCTTTTCCGTTGACCTGGAACAAAACGACTATTAAAAATTCAGGAATAGCAGCTCCCGTGCCTAAGTAAACGACGCCAGCCATTGTGGGACCGAGCAGTTTCAATGGAGGCTTTAACCCCACCGGAACCGTATTTTTTATCGCCTTCCATTTTGATAAATGACTTGATGTTGTCTGTTTATGTGAGCAATTTATTTGTAGACGTAATTGTATGTACGCTTTATTTGATATGGGAGGATTGATTTGTGTTAAAGTATCTTTTCGAGGTATAACAAACGGTTGCTTTTATGTTAAACAGCAATAACCGACATTTCAATAAAGCTTATTAGAATCAAAGTGCCCTCCAATTGCCTGTCAGAATTTCGACGAATCGAAAAACATCTGGTGTCCCAATGTTTTGCTTTCATTATCAATTCAGCGAGGAACTCGAAATTTTAATCAAAAATTAAATCGGTTTGCTTTCGGCTATAAAAAATTCCGGTCATATAACCTCAGGAAAAATCTTAATTTGAATCTCCAGATTTGTTTTTCAATCTAAGTACCATTTCTTCATAAAAATATAGGTATTATTTAGTACCCCACTAAAGGGGCTTTTGATGGAGCTAAAAAGGCGTTGTACTTTTTTTCCGTGACTATTTTTGTTTTTTTTTATGAATGCATTTTTTTATATCGGCAACATTTCATAATACAAATTAAAGGAACGCTCATCCAATTTATCTAAATCAACATAATTTCTCTAGCTAATAGGTAATAATAAACGCACTTTACATACATGATCATAAAACATCAGTACCCAAATCGCAAACCCCAATTTAGGATCCATCGGAATCGACCCACGCTATCGACTCATCGCCTCTAATAAAATACCAATACCTGTTCGCGATACGACAAGGAACACGGAAGCGTGACGTCACGTGACGAACTGGATTCGATTCGACCCTCGCCTTTACGCGATAATTCCCCAGGCATCGACTAAAACCATGCCTCGAGTCATCATGTCAAAAGGTTTCAGTTAAGTGAGTGCCTGAAAATCGGAATGGAAAATAAAGTGGTCGGGGTCTGGCCATATAGGGGAGTGAAGATTCAGTTATGGGAATAAATGCATGTTTTGAAATAGTCGTTTTGTGATGGCTATCAGACTAATGTTTTAATTTCTCGTAAGTAGGTATTGTTAAATGTTTTGAAATAGTCGTTTTGTGATGGTTATCAGACTAATGTTTTCATTTCTCGTAAGTAGGTTAAACTATGACTAAAAGGGCTGTTAGTGACGCACATAATTATTATATTCACAACAAATAAAAATATTATATTTCTATCTTTGAAGAAGCCTTTGCCCTGCAGTGGGTAGCGACTAGTTCCATGGATGTTTTTGTCTGTTTCTTAGTCAGAAACTACCTACAGCCCAGAAACTTGCCATTTACGTACTATTGTTGAGAACTGTCATTCATAAATAAGTACTCAGCTAAAGCAAAAAAACGAAGTAGAAGAACACTTTAACTAAAACAGGAATGAGAACTTTTAACTTCAGTTAAGATAAGTTAAAAGTCCGAGACATAAAAATTCGAGTCAACATTTTCTTCCCGGAAGGCACGTTACATAACTCTTTCGAAGTAATTCCTCTTCAAGTCTCTTTCGCTTTTTCTTTTCAGTTCGATGTCAAATCAAAAACCCAATAAACGTGGTTAGCCGAATAAAACGAGTCAAACTGAAGACGTTGTTCGTATATAGGTTAAAAGCTACGAACGGCGACTTCTATCATTATTAATATTTACACTTCGGCGTCAACATTTCGGTAACCTTTTACTAACCAAAGAAATTGCTTTGTTCCAGTATTTGAGTTACATTCGAGATCCATAAGCTAATATAAAACTTACATTACAGGTCATAAGGTATTGGTGGGGAACATTAGCCCCTTAGCCCTTGGCTACGCCAGAATTCCTGTGCATTTTAGGTACATCACTACACAGATAAAGTGGCCAGAATATAACTCCCTAAAGAAAAAAAATGGTGTAAATACACACCGTTTATCCATAGTGAAAAAGTGTTTTCACACTACGAGTTAAGGAACGCAGAAAAAAATTAAAATGTTGAGCCTTTACATTCAACGGTGCGGACGTGAGGGACGCAAAGCTTTCGTGATTTGCGCCGTCCCGAATACTTCTTAGGAGACAAACATGGAGCTTTTGTTGCGTCAAAATATTCTCTCGCTTTGTGCTCTGTTGCTGAAGTGATACATGATGCCAGATATGAAATAAATATGACGTGACTAATACGTGACGTGATAATTTTTTTTGTACTCTTTAGTAATTAACGCGGATATGGTATTAGTTTTTATTTTAGCCCAGAATTGTTGGACCATTCATTTGCCAAGCAGGGGCAAATAGTATTCTTTGGTAGAACTTTGATGAAATGATAGAAAAGGCCCTAAGTAACAGACGAACACTTCTAGGCCCCAATCCAAGTTTGTGCCTTATGAAAGAAAAACATAAGAAACCACTTACGGAGTACACCACTTTTTTATCTAGGTATCATGGAAAGTGGTGAAACGAAACCGTAGCGTTCGAAAATGTGATTGTAATCTCATTTTAAAGCCGTGAAGTGAATGTGTCACCATTATTGACCACCCAACCTCGCCTACCGGGGAATTGTTCCCACATTAATAATGGTTTAAATTCTTTGCCGACCAGACCAATTTTTTAATACTTCAGATTTAATTAGTAAGCAGTCTTTCACTTTAAGTGTTTTATGAACATTTTACGAATGAGTAAACAGCATAACGTTAGGTAAAGCGAACTTTATTAATTATAATATCGCTTAATTCTGCCCGTGGAATTAACCTCATAACATTTTATTTTTATTATACTTCCCTTCATCGGCATCAACGCTTGAGTAGCTACAATACAGCCTTCACGCTAACCGTAGGCTTTGAGTAAAAGTCTATAGACTTTGCCGAAAATCTCTCATTAAATTCTATTAGTAACGTTAAGCTGGAAATAACTTTTAATTAAAATCTCGCAATAAAATCCTACTACTATCTACCTACATTAATTTGTTGGAAAGGTCACAACACTAATATACCTACTAATTGTGAAAACTAGTATCATAAAAGAGGACATTTTGGTGTCTATAAGTTTAGATATTTGTTACGTAACGGAATCTCCTTTGCGTGATTTCCGAAATTCCCTGAAATCAGTGTAAATATTTAAATTTCAAAAAGGCTCCCTTTTAATTCCCAGACAAACAAAGTTATGAGCAAAACCCAGTTTTAAGTAAAATACTTAACATTGTATCAAAAATTATGTTGGAACAATGACTTTCAGAAGTATCGTTAGTTCCAAATGAGCTGTTTCTGTAAATCAAATCGAGAAGTTGAACCGAGGACGTGCAACGAACTTTCAGCGACAGATCCGCTCGTGATTTTAGACAATTAGATTTGTACTTGAGACGTACTTTATCATAGCCGCCAGAACTTTGGATTTCAACAAGAGGTTTCAACTTAAAAACTTGCAAAAATGTGGATAAAAGTACCTGCCTTTTGTGTGGAATAGTAATGGCTGTCTAAAGTCACTAAAAAGCATCAGGGTTTTGGATGATGAAAATCGCTGTCTAGTGTCTACCTCATTATGCATTACGTCTACAATCTAATGTTAGTTGTTTTAATGTAAACATAGATCAAAGCATACCATTCATATAAAACGTTGTCAAAAGATAAAACAATTTGTCCTAAGTTGAATGAACAAAGGGATGTTGCAAATGATCGAACGCATTATCGAAAACTCGTCGCAAAAACTCCATTACCCAATTACTTCCTGTTTATTTTTAAACAGTTGTATACTGCCTTATATATTTTACTTGAGTGTAATGAAAGCGAAATGGAAATTGGCTCGAACTAGCCATTAAGAGTCCTTAATATCCTCCTATTGCGACAATAGTATTCGTTTGATAAAATAGTATTGCAAGCTGTTGTTTATGCTTTAACACGTTTAGTGCTGGGAGCCCTCCTGGACGGTTTACCTAGCCGCATATAGGATGCCGGGAGCCCACGCGGAGGGTTCATTTTTTAATGTAGGTTTTTCTTAGCGAATTCAGCATTCAAAACCGTGAAAATAAAATCTGATGTGTATTTTAAGAATATTTATTAGTAATATGCCTTGGTTTTTAAATACAAGCATTTTATTTATTTTTTAATTTTTTGTTCACGGTTACAAATATTCACAAAAAAATTTAAAGGTTGGAAACTATGTATAGCGACTAGACCCCCTGAAAACACAATTTTACTTTGTTTTACAACACGGTTTTAAACCTAATGCCGTTGACCGTCCGCGATGGTTAACTTTAGCATAAACGTAATGCCGGAAACCCTCCCGGAGGGTTCACTTCCAATATGTCTGGCGGCATGGCATATGAGTTCATATGAAAAGTGGGTGGAGTCGAAAGTGTTAATATGGAATAACAGAAATCCACAGTACGAATATAGATGAGATGTCTTTTCTAATAAACAGCTACAAGCGGCTCTCTTAACCCTTGCTGATGACCATCTTTAGAGGTACTACCTAAGTATATATGTAAACCCATTGACCCTAAAAGGTCAACTGGGCTTAAGCGATAAAGGTTGTATTACTAAGAAGAATAAATAGAGCTACTGTAGTCGAGAGGGTAATTTATACGGATAATACAGCCAGACATGACATAGAGGTGCCTAGAGAGCCTTCATTAAAATAATTACTCCAGAACATACAAAGGGTTCGGCACACATGTATGGTATATGTACGAGTAAATACGTTGTATAATTGAACCTACCTTAACAAAACAACCTGTCGACACAGGCCGACAATTGGAGCGGCCGTTGTCGAGGAAGTGAAGAGGGACCCTCCATTAAAGGCGATAAGACACGCGGTTATCGAGATCAGAAGTCAGCAGCATCGTGTTCGTCCACTCCAGGAGCTACAGTACCTACGGGTCGTAGCCTCGAGACTACGGCTCGTAATGAAAATGTTTTCTTTCTATGCTGACAAACAAGACAGTAGGCGGAAAGAAAGCCATCGCGCCGAGCTTAATCGCAGAGGCTGATCTCGGAATTTTACAAAAATAGCTGCCTTGTTGACAGCAAAAATAAACCTTGGAGTTTCCAGACTTATATTTTAAATACAAATATTATTTAAAGATTAGCTTTTTCTATTCAGCGCTGCATATGTACATATATTTCTTGGGAGTATCGCGTTATTCAAAAGTTGGAACAGCCGGCCACATACTCGAAAGTATGATGCGAATGTGTGGATCCCTGAATCTGATTGGAACCAATTGGAAGCTTTCATAGTGTTCTGAAGAAATGAATTTCATAAATAATAAAAATAATCGGAACATTTTATACTAGCATCCAGAACATGCATACGTTCAAGTTTTTATTACACAGGCCTTCAAAGTTGGCAGCTATACTGTAAGTGCCTTCATATAAGTGCCCAACAACATTGATTAGGTACATCCGAATCCGCCAGAGCCTAATAAATGTTTCCAACGTTAAAATTCATCATAGGTTACAATTGGCAGACCGATATGAAAAAATATCATTATAAGATGGAACGTATCGTAAATCAGTCGGGGATGAAGAGGGAATTGAAACGTGGTGTGCGGCGTCGGGTCGGCGGGTCGGCGGCGGCGCGAGCCGGGGGGCGCGTGCGCGGTGCAGGGGGCGCGGGGGCGCGAGGGCGCGGGTGTGCGGGTGTGCGGGGGGGCGGGGCGCGGCGCAGCCTCCCAGCTGCTGCACTCCGCCGCCGCCCGCCGCCCGCATCGATCCCGCCCGGGCCGCAGCCTCCGGCGAGCCGGGACCCGACGCGCGCGTCCCGAACGCGCGCCGCACGCGATTTCCACGCGTTCCGCACGACGCCCGCACGCCGCGCGCCCGACGCGCCGCCAGCCGCACGCCCAAGGTCCACATACCCTGCATCTCATCTCGCGCCCACAACAATAACAGTAATCGCCAGTGTTGCAGGTTATAATCGTGGCTTACGTAACGTTTGAGATTTCGTGCGTATTGACAGGTTATGTGTGTCAGTGGCCCTCGTCAGAACTGCCGTGACATCCGCGAAGGTTCCACTTGTTATGTATATGTCACAGAACGGAGCGCTGTACCGCGGTTTATTGTGTTGCGACGTCGCGGACTTGTAAAGGTTGCGTATACTCGTAAATAAAATATAAGAGAAATCTATCTGAATACGTTCCTTCTATGCGAGTGAATGTTTTAGCTACGAGCGCTGATACACACATAGCCTGCAGTCTACGAGAACGAGCCGTCCGTCGTGCCGTAGTTTTCATACCTGTTTAAAGAAATTCCAGCTTAAAGTCTGCAGTGATAGAGTCGAAAAAGGAATGAAATAAAATACTCTTTCACTAACAGGCCAAATAAGCGGTTACAAATAGAACTTTTGAATGCTCCGTCCTTCGTTAGTGCTATTAATATACGGCAGCGCTATGAAAAGAATTATATTAAAATAAATTAACACCACTCACCATATTCACTAATCACTTCAGCATATTCATTAATCATTCTTACAACGAGAGTTTCCTTTCGTGATCATTTCGGCCATTAGCAACTTGTTTTCAGCAAAAATTATTTAGTTTTTTTGTTTTTTATTAAACTGTACAACCATCGAAATTATTTTGCGGGTCAATGTCATTTCAGCATACCATGTAACATCTTCTACTGCCATTGAGATTAATAAACACTGTTCCATTTTCACTTTCTACAGGATTGCATTTTTGTTAACGGTCATTTAAAATAATTTGATAATATAAAATCGAATACACACATGGCCCAGGCGACACACATGCAGTATTTTATCTAAGCTTTAAATTACACAATTTATGACCATTTTTCTCTTTATTTTGTAGAGGTAAAATTAGCCGTCGGAAAACCCTTTGTTACATATAAAATCGTTAAATCTGTACCAGTTGCTTGTAAATTAATAAAATCAAAGCAAATAATTTCCAATAAAACAGATAAATGTACTGTAACCTATTTTACAAGTTGTGATAAACACTTAAAAGTTCTACAAACGAATATTTAAAAGTTGGTCACATCCTGAAAAATCTAGTTGTCATATATATTGACATACTCAATTAAAAACACGACTGCGCGACATATTAAGTACCTATGTCAACACATACCTTGTTAGTATGTAAGTACTTTGACCTTTTTCCAACTTGTTAATGAATAGGAACATATTGAATGTAGGATTAGCGCGGTTAAACTAATCTAGTATTGTCATAAATGTTGGCAGTTCCAGTACAAAGCTCAGTATCAACAGGCTAGGCGAGTCACGGCGCGGGCGCAACGTGATCTCTCACCAATTAACCCATCACGTACAACACAATACTTAAAAGTTATACTTGTCAACCACTCGACAAATGTTAGGAAAATTCCCAGTACAACAGTACGGTCTATCAATTTAAGTAAATATCATAGTAGGTGACTTACGGTCGATTTTTTTATTTTTTATGCGTTAAAAGTAAATATTTGGATGGCTGTTTGCCAATTTTAGTCATCGGAAATCAGTCATCGTTCATTATCGGTAATAGTCATTTCTGTGGTCCTTGGGTGCGGTCGTTTTAAATCGTACGCTTTACGGTAAAGACAGGTATGAGCAGCGGAGTGACCGTGTTATAAATTCGGACGTCTAGTGTGTGCTACGCTTAGCATGGCTTCCGAAAAAGAGAAGATGGCGGCTGCCGAGACCAAGTCTCCCTCTAACAAGAGCAACTGCACCTCCCCAGGGAAGAAAGGTGAATATTCCATCATTCTTCCATCATCACACCATTCATGTTTGACAAGATTAACTAACTAATATCATTGATTTCATTTAGATTATAGATTTAAATAATTGTGCAGTGATTTTCCTTATTTTTATATTTCTTAATTTTCTCTCTTGATGTTCCCGCCGAATCAAGTAACCCGACCTTGCTCGCTTTAAGCCTTAACCTTATTTTATAGTTGTTGCAATTCAGTAAAATATCTTATTACTTTATCGTTGGTAGTTATCGATTCATACTACCTATACGTTCTATTAAATCGACGTATAACTTTACTGTTCTTTATCAAAATCGAACCTTATAACCATTTAATGTAAGAAGTCATGAAATAATTTCTCTAGCACTAAATAACGTTTTATCGTACTGAAAGTTCGACCTTTAACTGCGTCTATTAGTAATCGAAGAGCCCTTGAAATCAATAATTCATAGGCAACCTTAACCCGTCAGTGCAAGGCGAAGGCAAGTCTAAACGGAAATATACCTGTAAGTACAGTTGACCGGCTTCGTGCCTTGGTGTCGAAGCCCGATCGGCTTAGCGCTGAGTAAGGCAACGTGATTGTAACTTGGATAACTTAGCTATATATAGAATTATAGATGCAATCATAACGCTTAATCATCTCATAACTATGTAGACGTTTGATTTAATAACCAGTATGTTACATGATTTACTTGAAGCTGAATGAAACAAGCAGCGACAAAGTGTTAGCAGGAAATATGTGTACCTAATATACTGTGACATTTTATATAATAGACACGGACAGATCTGTTAATTTTGTTGTAGATTTAAGTATATATTTATCTTTACTGACAGTTTTCTATCAGCCGCTCCCTTTGGGCTCATGGTTCCTCACTTTGCACCAATACCATCCAGAACTTTCTAGCAGCCTTGTCAATAATCTTCTACTCCTCTCATTATTTGTCAAATATTCTGGCAGCTGCACTTCTTGGCCAATTTCTATCAATAATTCTGTTAAACATCTACCTCATCTGCAGTCACCAAGCAAAGTCTTCTTACCAAGTGTCTTATTAGTAACAGATTGTCCAATGACTTGATTGTTTCTGGGTGAAACAATCAAGTCATTGGACAATCTGTTCTATTTCTCTCTTTCTAATCTTCATATTTCAGTCGAAAATGTGTATGAAACACTTTTAACATGGCGAACTCAATGAAGATTATTGAGAACATATTTTAAGCTGAAGCAATTGGGTATTTTGCTAAAATGAACAGCGTTATTAGGCTAAGAATACAATGCCGCCCATGGGTATGTGACCGCCCGTATTTTTCTAAATATTGATGTTTTTTTTCTAAAATTAACTCTAACAAGTCTATCTTAATTTTAACATTTCTTTTTTCCTTAATTTTTATTTTATTTCATAATCTCCTTACGATTTTATGGACTTTACACTTGTGTTTTTTTTAAATATTTTTTTTTTTTTTTTAGAAAAAAATGTCTTTACCTCCGTTTTTTTTTCATAGTCGAGAATTTTTAATAAAAAATGTTTGTTAATCCGATAAAATTACTCATAATCTTTTAGAAATAATAAATAGAATCCAAATTGAGCCAATAACATCCTAGTTATGGCAAACGCTATTCAAAAAAAAAAAAAAAAAAAATCGAGAATGTTTCATGAATATTCAGAAAAATACGGGCGGTCACATGCTCATGGGTGACATTGTATAATATTATCCTACAAGTCTGCATTTTACTTAATAAATGTAGATTAAATAATCAAATCTCAAACTGTCGTTAAAACTAAGCGCCGTCGGCTCCACTAGCCGTCGCCGTCGACGGCTCTCGAACAGAGAGCAATCTAAATCCTAGACGGGCCTCTTTTTATAATCACCTTCCTATTACTGAATATAATGAGGCCTATCGACCCATTCCTTACCGTATGGTGAAGCTTAGCTTAGATTTCTTGTGACGTCAAATTGTATGTTAGCTTTCCTGCGAATTTAAAAATTGAGACTGCTTCCGATCGAAGATTGAGAGAATAAAAAATAAAAATAAAATATATAAAAAAGAAACATATGTTATAAAAAAGATTGAGAGAATACTTGAGCTTTATTATATCATTAATATTTTACGAGAAAAAATCACTTTAAGTGGAAAGTTGCATCGTGATATACGCTGCAATTCTGCAATTCAATTGCTGTATAATTCTCTTGCATGTAACGTTAAATCGTATCCTTCACCAAATGGACGGTCTATTTAGTGGACTAATATCGGACCCTCTCCAGACACTGCTTTAGCTGCTATCTATCCGAACTGAGGGTCTGTTTTATCTAAATGGAGCCTACTTTAACTTGCTAATTTAGGTTCCAGCACCAACTTTGTTTCTAAGTCCAATGTTTAAATCTGGTAGCAGATCGGTGCCTTCCTTGATCTAGGTCCCTACTTTCTATGAATACCACGTCTTTTTTATAGTACATCTATTAGAGTTTCAACGAGTTACTATACTAAAGACTTTAGTCATTAGGCGCGGTGTACGGTGGCGTTTTCATTACACATGGCAATGATGAGGCAATATACGCGAGCAATTTTTCTAGCCCTACGAACCAACTGGAGGCAATAACGTAGGCTTCACATAAATTGTTTCAGTACTTAACTAGAAGCGTTAACGTAAGGGTCTTGTTAATTTTTCACGTCGTTGAGCAATTGTCAAAGTTTATTTTATCTAGCCCGCGTTTATTGTTCCGTCGCGGCTCGGTGGCGGCCCGGCCGACGCTAAAGTTCCTTTGTTTCCACACAAAGCCGCCAATGGATGAATGACAGGATTGGACGGCCGTCCAATATACGGTCACTTGTTATTTCTAACAACAGTTACGAGTTTTGATGAAGCGGTGCCGGTGTGTGGGAGCTGATTGTCCGATGTTCGTGTACTCATGCTTCGAATAATTTTCTCAAAGGGCAAGGTCGGTATTACTTAACCTAACGCGTGGTAGCCTAGCATTTTCATAATAACGCTCCTACCGTTGCCCGTCCACCTGCCAAGCAGTAAATTTATGATTTTCTGATTCATATTTTCGACCCATAAATATCAGCTTCAAATAGCGCAGCAACGTGATCAACCATTGCGCAAGTCTAATCTAATCTAATACCAGCGGCAGTAAACAATCGCACCATGTCATATAAAACCAGCAATTACTTTTACCAACAACGTTAACTCGGCTGATTGTTACCTTACATTCATACTTACCTTAATTGCTCTTTTATTGCTGACTTCTTTCAATAGGCAGAATTTAATATCAGCGTTCAGCGATAAATTACGAAGTTTTGCCTTTAAAACGTTAAACAGGGTTATATAAATCTCCAGCCAACGCTAATTGGTTGTTTACAGGAAAATGTAAAGATATTTCAACAGACAAAATAATCGTTTATTAACGTGCTTATCCTCTTAGAATGGCATTGAGAAACTGGTCCAGGTTAAATCTGCAGCTAACTCCGAGTTCGTGCCAACACCAGTTTTTTCGAAGTAATTCGATTACGTCGCATTTTAGATTACTCGTACTCTGCGAAAGCTAGCCCATTCCGAGATAATAGGACTTGCCAAAAAACTTCAAGACAAGCAATATAGTAAGGAAAAAAGGGTATCTTTTAGGGTCTTGTATCTAAGGACCTTATATAATTTTGTCAGTCCCGCTGAATCCCACTCGTACGCTTATCTATTATTTCGTCGAGCATCTTCGCTTTCCGAACGAAACACATTAATATTGAGAGCGCCTTAGAAGGACCCAAGAAACTTTTTCATCCGCAACAGAGAACTTCATATATTTAGCACCTCGTCGTTGTTTCGGCGGCGAGCTCCCATCAAAGATAAAACTTCGTAATTCAGAACTATCGGAACAGCTTAAAGACGGCACTTTGGCAGATACTTCTTGCTTTCTTAATGTTTGCTGTTGTAAGACCGTCGCAGTTCCAAGTGTACATTTAGGATGGGTCGTCGAAGTTACAAGTCTCGTTCTAAACTTTTTAAATTGAATCTGAATCCTCTTGCTTGCCCAACTTCGGGTCTGACCTTAGTTAGTCGTGTACATAATAAATAGCCGGGCCTTTGCCTATTGCTAATATTCCAAAGTTTAAGGGTTAAATTATGCGATGTACCAAAACTTGGCGAAATCTATTTTCGAGTTATTTGCTACTTGAAGTGGGGTAGAGGGGAAACAATTAAAATTTTACGACTCTGTGTACTGTTGAAGTATGTATAAATTGTGAAATACACACCCGGACCAATTTGAAGCAAATGGGTTTCTCAGTTAACTTCTAAAACGGTCACCAGAATCACTCGAATGTGCTCAACTGTTTGAAGAGTTTCATAGTCATGAAACTCATGCGCATGTGGAGTTCTACATGCGCATTGAGAATTTACGTTTCAAGCAAAAAGATCAAAGTTTAATCTTGGACGTATTACGAAGGTGCAGCGTAAAAAGCGCTCGCCGGCAGTCGTGACTCGCAGGTAAAGAGTTAGAAAAGCATTGTTCTTATAGCTAAGTAGACGTGAGCCAAGCCGGCTGTGCTCGTTACGTTATAAAAGTGCTCGAGCTCCGCTCTCCACGGATCTGCATTAGCGCACACTGAGCATTTAATACCGACGCCTGGAGCGTAACCAGCTGAACTCGCTTTTATGACTCGCGTAGTGACTTTGATACTCCACATTTTTATGAGATTAGTTTAGTTTTGAGTGTTGACCTGGTTTGATATTGTTTGTGATAATTGAAGTGATGTTAAGGAGGTTGACGTTGATTTATAGACATGGTAAGTGTGAAAGTGACTTGTGAATTTTACCCGTTCCATCGTAAATGGACATATCTCGTATAAGTGTTTTGCAACCCTAGGATAAAAGTGATGAAGGTAATAAATACAATTTTAGTTCCGAGTTTTTCTATAAGTGGAACAAAGCAAATACAGTAGTTACCATAATTACTCATCCTCTGATATTGACCATGTTCTAAAAACGCATCCGTGAGCGAAACGTGTCGTACCAACAAGCACGTGAACGTGTTGACGTCACCGCAGCTCCAATATTCTCTATGTACACACAGCTAGTCCAACCGTTTGTTTTTATCAATACAAACACACACCTCTGTCCTCTATCTCGAAATGCGACACAATTCGAAAACTGCACAAACAAAAAACAATCGTCCTCGCATAGGCTACTCTTGGAGTATTTGCTCTGCTTCATATAATACCACTAAATTAAACTGAGCATTAGCGCTAACTACTTAACTTAATTTCACTTTGTTCCATAGCTTGCGCTGACCGAAATGAGTCGACTACGCAATTTTGCCGAGTTATTCCAACTAGTATAATATTCAGAAGTGTGCACTTAAGCGAAACCTCATCGAGTTCTCCGAGTAGAAATGCCCGAAGCGATGAAAGAAGATTACGCGCTAACACGAGGTATATCCTAAAGCTTTTCGGTTGGACGAACGAATTGGTTTTGAATTCATCTATCTTATATGGAAATTCAGGAAAAATATGGAATAGAACCTCGCATTTCACGTGCATTGCATTTCAGAATGAGGGATTCGTTCCCTTATTTTGAATTTTATAGCACACTTTAGGACGATAGGTTTGATAGTAAGTAAGTAGAATATTACTTGGTGTTTTCTCAGCAGAAGTCCTATGTGTTTATGCGTTTCATATTATAATAAAAAATTGCCCACCAGGACTGCCGGATGTAGGAAGACAACTGGCGTCAAAATTCTCAAAGCAATAATACACCACTCTGACACCCATTTGTTAAAATTACTTTCCTGAAATGTAACCATTGGGTACCTAGTTCGACACATATGGCACCAAAAAGTGTTCAAAATACAATTTGAGGTTACTGCCGTAATAACCCTTGCCATGGTAATAATTTTCAAGGTAGAAGCAATATAGCGTGAAGTCTTGCATGTCCCGTTATGGTCATAATTATGCAAATCTAACCGCCACAATTTCTGTGCCCTCTGAGGGCAACCTCTAAATTAATTTTAGTTTAAACTGCTAAAAGCTTCGGTTAAGTATAGGAGACCTTTGAATTTATCAGGCTGTGGGTTACGTATGATGATAATAATTATGGATGGAACCCCATACTAATGTTCAAAATGGCGGACGATAAATCTACTCAAAATTACCATTTGGTTTATAAAGTATCTACAAAGCCAAAAAGCTGCGCCCAGATTTTAATGCAAAGAAGGTAAAAAAGATAAAAAGTATGTTAGGCTGTTTTACGAAGGTATTTTAAAATTCTCCTTTCAAACAACTGCAAAGTAAAGTCCTTTAGTACATCCACCACTTAGTTAAGTATAACAAACACTTAGCAGTTACGAAAGCACTCAGCTTTTGACGACCGAATATTTAGTCGAGATTGTTACAAAGTAGCCCAAAAAATGAATTACCGCATCATTCTTCTTTGAAGTGTTTTATGTATAGAGACTATCATACTACGGTCCATTTTCTGAGGAGATAGTTGTAAGTAATCTCTTGCCCCAAAATTCTTCACATAATCTTGGATAGATAGACGCCAAGCAAATGGGTGATTAGAAGACGTTACAGATACTTTCTTCATAGCATAAGGTCGTAAACGACGCGTTGTTTCCCTGGTAACGAATGGTAATAGCTATTATTTATAAGGAAAATAGTTTCGCAAAAATACATTGCGTAATTGTAATATTTTCTTTAGCCTCAGGGTAGGTCTTGACATTGCTTATTGATTTTTTCCTCCAGATACAGATCAGCTTGGAACAGACCTAGCCTAGATACAGCCCATCCAGATTATATCTGTGTTTCGAAAATAAATGAACTCACACAATCTCTGCTGCTATTGGAAATATTCCATTCGGTTTTTTCGCTTTGTATTCTTAGGTCGTTCTTATTTCGGATTCAATGGCTATGCTTGTCTTTGGGACTTTGTTCGAGCTATTTGGTTTTTAGTAACCATTCTTATTAGAAATGTCTGAATTTTTTGGCTGCTTCCTTAGCAGTGGTTCAGCTTTACATACGAAATCTATTTATGATAATAATTGACTGGTCTGTATTTTGCCATAATGCCATGAAAAAACCCTGGCAATGGTCTAATCAATTTTTTTTATTTTAACTATGTAATAGTTTTACAACGCTTATTATTTTCTTTTATGAAGGCATCTATTTTGATATTACGTATCATGATTCGAACCACATCTAAATTAAATGTATTTTTGTTTCAGGTAAAACAACATCAAACACCTAAAAAGTTCCACAATTTTGTTGGTGAAAGCACAATATATACGTACAAGTATTTTGGTACGTAATTCTTCGGCTATTTTATAGGGTTTTCGTCTAATAAAATTTGAAATATTTCCTGCTTGTAGACCGGACGTTTCAATAACATATTTCCGCGTATTTCGTAGCTTTCATCATGATTCTATTTACGAAAAGAGAAAAGTATAATGGAAACTCTAATGTAACACAAAACAATCTATTTTTGTTCTGAGCGATCCCCTTCAAGTTATTTTCAAATAAAATAATGAGTTTTTGTAGCGTTCTTTTATCAATCGACAATTAATATTATAAAAGTTCTTTGTTCACGCCAGGGTTCTTCGATAATAAATCTTTTCTAAGAAAACATTGTCCTGATGATTTCATCGTATCGCTACCTCGAACTGACTCAATTTTACTTTGAATCAAAGTTATGGTGAAACTTGGGAATTCCATACGCAGTTAAAGGCAATTTAGTTGACTGTAATTGCCTTTAGTTAAACTTAGTACGAGTATATTAGAATTAAATCGGAAGTCACACTGGAAACCACGAGGATTATTACTTCACTCTTATAGTTCATTTTTTATTATTATTAACTAGTGAATCGCTCCTGCTTCACACGGTTTTTACTACTTGACAAAACATCGAGATTTTTTAGTTTTATGTAACTTAAATATTTACGTACCTAATAGATAAACCTTCCGAAATAAATTCTCTAAATAATGGTGAAAACCTCATCAAAATCTGTTGCGTGGTTTAGAAGAACAACGCGGTCATACAGACAAACACGAAAAGCGACTTTAATTTATAATATTTATAGATTTTGTAAACTTAATTCAAAGTAGGTACATTATACGTATATCCTGTGAGGCATACGTATAATTTAAAACCATTTCAAAAATAGAATAATGGGTTATTATCTCTTATTTCTCTTTCCACCCAAGGGATAAACGGGATTATCCCAACAACCGGAACGTAGAAATCGTCCTACTGTTTGGTAATGGAAACACTGTTCACCAATCCATACCGGCCTCATTAGGCTTATGCCAATATCCCTTATCACGCTTAATTGCACCGTTGATTTGTTCAGCAGTGGCCTTTACGAGTAAATAAACAGAACATTCGAGAAATAGTGAAACAAATCGGGATCTTGAGTAGCAATCTACTCGATAAAAGTCTGGTCGTGTCTCTTATCAAGAACAGATCCGCAAAGAGTCAAAGAAAAAAATCTGCAAATGCATTAAGTAGATCTCTTTCGAAAAGTTTATTTAAAAGATTCAGAATTTCATTGGAACAGATTCAAATTGCGTTTTTTTTGTTTTTAATTAATCTGAACAGAAAATATTGCTTTTAAAAATGGTTCAATTATCTTGAATGCAATGTTTATCGCACTTTCTGATGTCAAATTATTATAATGTTTTGCATTCTGGCTCAGCTGAATATGTAGATACTTTTTGTACCCCCTAATATAGTGCCCTACAAAATCAGTAAGAAAGAGGGTAAGGCCCTAATAAATTGATATTCACAGAGATGTATCTCTCAACGGGCGCGTTAAACCACTAAGTGTTGACTCCTCACCTTAGCATCTTCCGGCTTTCCATAGAATTTGTATACGTTATCGCGTCTTCAAGGATTTTGGCAGGACACTAAGTTCAAATGAAAATCCTAACGCACTTTTATTAAGACACTGGCTAAATATAGATAAACGAGTTTAGTAAAACTTCTCGATGCTATCACGAACCAAATAATATCAGTCGAAAAAAAAATAGGGCGCGGTTAATGGTCGAACGCCATTTGGATGTGCGCCAAGTGCCCTACAACGGATTTGGGGACAAATCCGCTGGAAATCAAAACCTTAATCCGCTCGAATAAAAAGTTCGCAGAACGTTGCTCGAAACTGATTTATAGGGTTTAAACTAATCAGTCGCAGCACCGGACTGCGGTTCGTCGTAACGTGTCCAATTTATCAGAGCCAGTTGACTTTCAAGCTGCTGGACGTTTATTCAAGCAAAAAAGCGTTCCCCTGATTATAATTTCAAATGGAGCCCCACATCCGACCAGAAAAGTCTTTGAAAGAATATTGAATTGGAAGCGACGGCTATGTATTTATTCTGACTTATAAAATTAAGCAATGTGAATGGAGTTTATTCAGTCAGAACGTAGGTTTATGATTGATAGTGTATGAATGGCAATTGGCTTGGCTGTCTGTGGCCGCTGATAAACGAGGTTTTTATTCAAAATAGTTTCTAACGGCACGTGTGAAACTAACTACCCTATCTAACATTTTAAAGAGCTTTTCACTGTTAAAATGAAAAATATCCGCCCTCCTTTTAACTTACTAAGCGTTTTATCAACTACTTATATGAAAATTTTGCACATAAGTATGAGATAAATATTTAAATGGCCTCAGTCGACTTACAAACAAGTTGTAGTAGAGTGAGGCAAAATAAAGATATACGCAATTACAACTTCAAATGTAAGCCTCGCACGGACCTTACGATGCAAATCCAAGGTCTACAGTAGCTTACTGGAAGGAGGAGAGGCCTACATCTATCAATTATTGTAGGCGAACAATTTACATCTGCCCGGTACATTTTGCATTATTAAATAATGTTGAAGAAGAAAGAAACAAAAGAAAAATAGGACGGAAAGTCTTTGTTCGAGTTCTTTTGTCTGAATTCCATATTGCGACGTACTTGCAGAGACATTTAGCTAAACTTGATATTCTAAGTAGTCCGTTGTGACCTATTTGCTGTATAAATTACTACCAATGCTTCGAGGGCTATTGAAGTACCTTTTTGAAACATGAAACTAACGTTAACTGCCGTTTAACTGTGCTTAGCATTTTAATCACAAATTAAAGTAGGTTATATTTCGTGCCAATTTAAATAAAAACTATATTTGGCATTGAGCTGAATTTTCCATCAGATATCTTTTTATTCGTGGAATAGAACTGACGTCTGGCAGTTTTTGTATGAAAAATCTGTAAAAAATTATTCTTCAGATAAATATAAAAAAAAATGTATTACTAACACAATATGGATCATTGTTGTCCGAAGTAAATGAATATATAAATAAATTAAATAAATTATTAATATTATAAAAATAAAAATAAATTATTAATACCTTATTGCGTTTAATTACTGCTTTAATCATTTGAGTACTAAGATTTCTATATCAGATACGTACCCAGCTGTCCACCTTACTGACAACAAAGGCAAGTTTACGAGCGTGTCCTCCGCGCCGCCATTGCTCTGTACTACATACTCGCAAGTTTGTGGGCCCGCTCCACTTAACGTCAGTGCCAACTGCTGTCTTCTAACTTTAACGCTGCGGTTAAGGACCGACTCGTCGACAGACGTAGAGGTCGGACGATAGAAATAAAATGGAAGTTATCGTGTTTTTGAAAGATCGTTTAAAAAGGAAATTTACTTAATTAAAAAAATTACATTCACTGTTAGACAATGTACAGCCTAAACCGTTGGGTGATGCACAAGAGATGCATAAAAAGATGAGCATTAATAAAGGATTTTTGAATCCCCTAAAGGGGTAAAATAGGGGATGGAAGTTTGTATGCAAGTTTGTTCATCATTTTTGCCGATGAGAAATCCCTTCGGGCACATGGCTTGTTGTCGGCAAAATGTTGCCGTTGTTGGAACATGGTCCACTTTTTCACTTATTGTTGTTCATTCAAAACAAAACATGTTGATATCTCTATTTTCTGTCAATGTTCCATAGAATGTTTGTCTGGAACTAGAGATTTCAACATGTTTTGTTGTGAATATTTTGCCAGTGCAAACGCACGGGTATACTAACATTAATAAGTGACATAGATACATAAACTGACGCCTTCCCAATACCAATAATCTTCAAGCTTCTCGCTTTATAAATAAGTTATACTATAAATAAACCGTAATATTCCACTCCGAGTAAAACCTCTCGGGTCGGCGGCGTGTTGTGTTCCATGCGCACCTCAAAGATATGTCAGCACAACGGAAGGGGTCTGCTAGGACCGATGCCTGCCGGGGGTCGCGGGAAAGTCCGAAAGGGATACCGTGGCCCCTGGCAATGTACAGGCAACTGAAGGAACACGGAGAGCGGGAGAAATTATTTGATAACTTCCCACCATAAAACAATAAAAAAAAGGGTAAAACCTCTCTACATTCTTGCCATCATCGCGTCGGTCACGACACTGCGCTATAATCAGCCTGTAATGTTCCCACTGCCCGAATACAGGCCTCCTCTCGGTGAGAGGGAGTGGGCCGTAATCCACCACGCGGGCCCAGTGAGGGTTGGTAAATGTCACATGTCTTCGAATTTTTGGTTCTCGGACATGCCGGTTTCCTCACGCTGTTTTCCTTCACCGTTTTGAGAGTAGTGGTAATGAAATAAATTACACAAAATAATGTGCGTACCTGGGTTCAAGCCCACGACACGTTAATCACCACTGGGCCACCACGGCTCCACCGATACTGCGCTACCTTTTGCCTATTCCCAAGAAAACTCGAACTTTTCAGTCGTGTTACCATTCTTTATCTAAATGCGGAGTGATCTGACAGAATTAGATAAGTGTAGGACTGGCCGTATCTACTATTTTTTTCAGAATAAAATACACTAATTTAATTTAATTATTTTTCAATGCTGATGGGATGTCCGTAAAACTTAATTTAAAAAGGACACAGGGACAGTAACTTTTCTAATTTCTTTTCAACCAAAACTCCCAATACGCACCATAGTCATGACGCCATAGTTTCGACCTTCTGGGAGTAATTATGAACTTGGGAATATTATTTACTATGGAAAATGTCTTGCTTCGAAAAGTGGAATGGTTATACATCTCTATCCAGGTTACTTCGAGGCTGCATTAGCTAATAAATGACTAAAAATTATCATTGCTTTCAGAAGTTCATTTAAAATCAACACTTGAGTTCTAAATTATACACACTTCGCACCACCATGAGATAAACTTCCGCAGTTTTCAACAATAGACTCTCTTGATTAGCCTCTTCGGAAGCGAACTTAAAAACTTTCACTCTTAACCGTAATAGCGCCTCTGAAAGAATGAATAACTTTGCTATTTTCACTGACGTTAAGCACTTCTCGGTTTAATCTGTGAAGGCAAACTTGCTCGTGCCTCGTACAAACTATTACTTCATGAAAATCACAAATTTACCTGTTGGTTGTTAGTTTCGGCATAAATTAATTGTCGTTATGCAGTGATAGGGTCGTTGGCTCGTAGATAATGATCACACTCCAAGTAGAATATTAATATTGATGACGTAGTTAGTGAAGGGTTGTGACTTTATTTTGAAGTTTAGATTATGTGATTAGTGGTTCAATTACCGATTTCAAGTATAGTGTATGTCGGTAATTGTTTCGTGGTTTTATTCTCAACACATTTAACAGTTGTACATTCCTATTAACAACACGTATTGCGGTTAGATTCGAATCGAGCAAAGTACAAATATGGAACTCAAAACCACGAAATTCTGTTGAAAACAAATTTACATAAACACATACTTGCTCACTCTGTCCACACTCTGTGTCATTATATGTTCGTACCGGATACAATCAATATTCATCAAAGCGCTACGGCGTAGCATCCGCGTAGCACGGGTATAGCTAATTCGAGTAACTAGCAACCACTCGTATTTAACGCATATACGCATTACATGAGTAAGACAAAACTAAATCCACATTTCTTAAGTGAATGTTACGCAAAAGCTCTATCATTTCGTCGAGATCCATCACGAGTGCGAGGCACTAATTAATTGATATAATTTATAGCCGCTGTAATCACCTCCACACACTACCTCTGTGTAACGCAAGATAAATACAGTATTATCATAATTCATTCGCGAGGTATTTGCTTTCCCGCTGGTTATTAAAATAAAGCTTATTTTAGTATGTATTATATTTAGAGACAAAGTTTGTTTTGCATTTTTGTTTACAACTGTTGAAATCCTGAAATATTAGATCTCTGTATTTGTACCATTCATCATTATACATGGTTTCCACTTTAAGTATCTGAATTCAAATTGTAGATGCGTTGCCCTGATGAAATTGGTAATAGAACAACAGCTACCTATTAACCCATTAATGTAGTTCTTGTTTTTAAAGCCTCTAGGTAATTGATGCTCAAAACTATTACTTGCCCTCTTTGCGAAAATTTACTTAAACTTAACGATCCCTCACATACATAAGTAGGTTCGTGGAACGATAACTTAGTTTCGAACAATACAATCAACAACCGACTTAATGGAAGGAATTTCTGTTAGAGGTACGTAGGCAATTAGCTGGCTCCAAGTTTACCCACTTCCATTCCAAGTTAGCGACTTAGAATACATAAGTATCGTGTACTTATTGTGTAACACAGATGAGACCTGTTTTTGAATAATAACTTAACTAAACTAAGTAGTTATAGAACACCGTACGTTACACACAAGTTATGTAATTAATTTTCATTTAAAATGTTGGGTTGTGTTATAATTTCTAATCGATGTGACCGGTAGTCTTTGCAGCAGAATGTGGAATTTCTGGTTTTCTGGGTAATTCTAGTCTTATGTAGGTAGTTTATTCTGAGTATTAGATAGGTTTTTTAAACTCTTAACTACACTGACGAGTAATATAAAATATTCACTTGGAAAGTATAAAAAAAATCAAAATATCTCCTAAACCACACAAGTTAACTACATGAAGTAAATAAAAACTTGAAAACAGTTTCATTAGTGTATTTTATGCGCTATCAAATACACTTAAATTGCTTTTTACTTCAGAAGCTGGCTTTTTTATATTGCTTGTCGATGTATGAATGTGCCAGTTAAAATATTGTACAAAAATAATACATCCACAGAATAAACTGTACATAAAAGAACGTATACTATATATAACTATATACTCTATATAACGTACCGTATAATTTAACGTAGGTACTCCTTCGTATTGGTTCCCACGCCACCTACATTTTTTACGATGAAAGCAGTAGGTAAGACGCATGTTAAACAAGAATACAAGGATAAGATAGCAATAAATAAAGAAAGAAATTTCGCAAATTCAGCCTCAAATAAAAGGATGGCATCTGCCTCGGTGGATAAGGTAGATAAAGAAGGCGGCGCGTGAGCAAATACTACAAGATCTTCAGCGCCTCGGCAAACATAATATCGATAAAAGGCGTTACTGTCTGCTGCATGCGCGGATTTTTACGCCGTGATTTATTTGTGATGACACGCTTTTGTTATTTTTACCTTAAGGTTATCATATTCTCCTATATACGTGAATAAACACACTCTTAAGCCATTTGTCCACCGCACCGTGCCGTTCACGGTCACGTCAATGAGAACGAGATGACGAAGCCGATGCCGAAGTTCACGGTGCGGTGGACGAACAGTGTTACTCAGGGTATTATTTTTCGACTGCCTTAGATCGTTTCAACCTTAGTGAAGTTTCAATTGAATAGGAATCATCCTGGTCAATTGAAATTTCACTAAGGTTGAAACTATCTAACTGAGTGTACTGTTTGACGACACGGTTGGCGCAGTGGCTGAGCGATCGACTGCTGCGCAACGTGTCGCGGGTTCGATCCCCGCACGGAACAAATATTTGTATGATCTGCAAGTAGTTGTTTCGGGTCTGGGTGTTAGTGTATGTGAGTTTCTATGTGTGTAAACGCACCCACGATACAAGAAGAAATTCTTAGTGTGGGGCAAGGTTTAAAAAAAAAAAAAATATGTATATAGTTTTGAACCGAATGACGGTATTGGACGCCTTAGAAGTGCAAATATTTTTTATCTATTTCAATTCTAAAATAAAAGATCCTCCCTTCCATAGCCAAATAAAATACAATTATGTATCATATTAAACAAAAAGTTATTAAAGTTGGAGTGTGTCACTCTGTGTAAATGTATTACGAAAATTATTTTGTCAAAATCTTTTCTTTAGTAAAAATTCCGGTAATATACTGTATTTCAGCTATTGAGCTGCATCCAATTAGACTGGAAGCCAACCCCAATATAGTTGGGAAAAGACTAGGCAGATGAGCAAAAATCCCGCATATAATTTACTTACACAGATAACTAATGCATATTTTTTATTATATTCCTCTACATCTTATCTTAATGACATCTTCGAATAATATCTCATAACATAAACTTTATTCCATTTATAAGCAAAATTAACATCTCCGTTCGAAGCCCCGACGGTTTTCCGACGATGAAAATTGAAATTAAGTCTATACGCTCGCATATTATAACAATTTGTTATAACTCCTCATTAATATTCAGAATAGAACCTCAACTGGCTAGATATACTGTGGAGACCAAACTTTGGACAATGATTGAAGGCTTTAAATTCTGTAGGCCTTTAGGTACCTACTTTCGTTATGTAAAAGTACCTTTCTAACTTTATAATCTGTTCTTACGGGAGCTTATCACAGTCAACTGTAAAGCAAAAGCCATAACACGCAGCTCTTCGTCTTTCATAAGCTCCTGGTATAATTAAAATGGGGGACTTCCTTTTGAGTATCGAATTACACGAGCTTTGGCACGTTTCAAACAAGAAAGACACACATATACGTATACTTAGTAAGTAGGCACATAGAGAGTTGGCGACAAGCTGTCGTCCTGTTCCCAAACTTCGCCAGTTTATTCGAGACGTCAGCGTGTGGTCATTTGTTAACAACACGCGCCTTCTGCCTCTCCCACTAACTAACAAGGACATATCTAATTAAAACTTGTGCCTAGTTAAAGCAGCCAGCGAATGTTGAGCGAAAGTTTTTTGCTCTCGAACTACGACAAGCTTAAGTGGTCGCTCGGAATTGATCATGAAATTATTTATTTATTCGGTAAAGGGAAAGTAATTACGTCATTTGACGTTTAATTTATAATTTGCAATCTTACGTCACCTGTCAGTTGACCCGTTTAAACCAAAACGAAATTAAAATGTCTATGTCTCAGTAACCTAATCCTAAACCTAAAGTACTTGAATTTATTTACAGTCCCCAATACTTTGTTCAAGCCAAACGTTTCAATTCCACGCATTAATTTTATACGGCGGGGACACACAACCCAAAACTTTCCTATGTAAATAAAGAGATGCCTACTTAAAACTCGTCTACCCTCATGCCACACTGGCTTTTGCTGTCACGACGAGGCCGAAAGTTCCCCGTTCTTACACGGGCAGAATGAAAATTTCAAATGTTCGGGATTTAAGAGTGCGGAGTGTGGACAGACGTCAGCCGAACAACTTCGTGCGCCACACTTAAATGAACCTCAGTCTCCACGATGTGGGATTTCAACCGGAACGAGACAAATAGTGGACTTCATTTGAAAGGCTTTAATCCTTTTGTACAGTTAAATGTTTTACTACAATATTCTCAAAGAGGTGTTGATTAATCGTCTCTGAAGTAAGCAGTCTGTGCTTTCGAAACTAGATTCTATAAATAGCTTTTACTTTCATAACATAACATCACGCCTGTTTTCCCCAAAGTGTTAGGCAGAGGTGCACCTACATAGTAAACCCAAATTTCGCCAGTTATGTTTAAGTCACATGTAATATGCGGCGAGCCTATTGCCATCAACCGGGTACATAAATAAATCCAGACTCCGAGCTGCTTCTGAGAAATTCCCGATAGAAAAACCCAAAAATCAGTTTACCCGACCTGGGAATCAATTTCAGACCTCATGCTTAGCAGTAGTACTTGGGACCACTAGACCAACGAGAAAGAGGAACCGAGAGGGCTTACTTCAGTACAGTTAAATGTTGGACTACAATATTCTCAAAGGAACATTGTTGATTAATCGTTTCTGAAGTAAGCCGTCTGTGCTTATGAAACTAGTTTCTACAGATAGCTTTTACGAATTCAATTCAGATTGTTATGATAAATGTCGTTTTCTTCACAAGTTGTGAAACTTAAATAATATAAATAAGTTACTGTAGAACTGTCTAGTGCCTGGCAATAAATTCATGGCCTCCAAGTGTGTTGTTTATCTATCTAACCATATAATTATGGCCTACTTTACTACAGGCGCCGAAACATAATAATAACATAAAATTAGCAGATTTGTGTCAATTAGTACTTAGTAGCAACATATTAGCAGACTGGCAATGATAACTAACCAACCTCTAACAAATTATTTAGCGCGTTGCTAATTAGTCTCGGACTCTAGGGCAACGTACTGGTGATCCCACTAGGCACTAACTGATCAATTGAATGTCGTATTCGTTTGCATGGCACGATAATCAATATATTTTCTCTACATCATATAATTTTCACTTAAGTACATAATTTTATCCATCTACTCTATGAAGTTAACGTATAATAATGTCATTTGAATATTTATTTACCTACCACTAGCCGTAATAAGTAAATACATCCAAGTTCGACCAAATATTTGACAAACACATTAACTTAATACAAATATGACATTAGATATTGTTTATATTGACGTCACCGTCATAAATTTCATTTATAGCATAACACAGTGAAAATATGAATCGCTCAACAACCGTATCGTTAGAGAGAGAAAACTATCCCTTCTGGCGAACCGCCAAAATGTTAGGCCGCCCGAATTGTCATCAATAAAAGTTATCATACTACCCGCCGCGACCGAATACCCCAAAAAACCCACATCTGTGTTCCGAACTTTTGTTCAGCGTTGACAAATTCGGTCGCAAAGTATTTTTATTAGATACATATATTTCACAACTGCCTTTCAGGACGTGCGAAGCTGTCTACTGATTGAACAAAGTAGTTATATGAGGTACTGTAGCGCAGGAAACATGGCGCGGCGGCGTGTTCTACCCTCCGGAAGAACACCGCCTATTTATGTACCTATCTTTACAGAATATACTGTGAACACATAAAAGAATAAAACACTTCCGTTATAGTTGATCATTTATTTCTCTTGCACATTGTTATAATCAAGGAAAGGAAAATATAACGTGTTTAATTTTTTGCTCCGATTTTATTTAACACATCCATTTTGCATTGTACGGTTTCCATTTTGACTGGTTCCAACGAGTGAGCGCGAAGATAAAGTTTACGTTGAATATACGAGTAGCAAAGCTAGACAAGAAAAATTGGATGTCTGAATAAAAAGAAAGAAAAATTCAAGGCTGTCCTACTAAATGAAATCTTGGTATTTCAATGCAAGCTGATGGACAAGTGTAAACGACTTCGGCGACTATCTTGCGCGCCGCCACTCATCCGTTTGTTCGGAGACTTAGAAGTCCCCAGCCACCCCCCCTCATTTTCTGGGTCGGGCATCAATAAAGCTTATCGTCGGTAGTCTGGTCGCGACATTTCGTGTACACACAGCCTCCTAGCCACGTAGGCGCCTATAAAGAAAATATTGCAAATTGAATAATTTTTTACACAGCCTCGCAATTTATGGTATCACCGGCTTTATGTGAGACGCGATGCTACCTATGTGCTGAAATTAATGTGATCCCTGAAAGAGTCAGTGTGGTGTGCGCAATTTGACAATGAGGGTCGTGCAACATTATATTTTAAAACTTATATCCCTGTACTGAGAATCGTGTAACATTTTATCTCAAGTTGACACAATTACACATGGCTGATTTTACGTTTTAGATTACATCAACTAAGTCTAGTTAAAAAAGTTATGTAACATCATAAAATGTTCTCAATGCAGAGCACGTAAGACATAATCACATTTGATTGCGTATATAGGCCCATCCGTGCGTCTCTCAAGGCCCTGTAATGCCTCGATAAAGGTAACCGCACCCGAACTAGCCTGAATCGACGAGCCGTGCCGCTATTGCTGCCTAGGGCCGAATTTTTTCTGATCTCACGCTCTCCGAGCCAATGATGGCACATTTATAAAATTGGCACGATAGAAAAACTTCGTAACTTGATAAAAGAAAGTCTGGATTTTATAGGTTCAGGCTGAGATAAATTGGTTTACACAAAGTTGGTATGTATGTTTAGGTAGGTAGGTATCATTATGTAGATTTACTAGCTTTTGCCCGCGACTTCGTCCGCGTAGAAGTTGAAAATGGTTCTAATAGGATTTTTTATTGGTTTTTTACGTTATTAATTTTGTTATAACATATAAATTATTATGTTAAAATGTTTGAATAATTATAAAATATAACAATCTTTATTATAGTGTAGGGATATAAAGGTTAAATAAACCTGAAAAAAAAAAAGTTATATTTTATGAACACTAAGCTCGGCCTTTGATCTGGCGAAAGTTATACGGGTGTATTATCTTTTTACAAAGAAATCGAAATACTACACCTACCGCAGCATTTCTTTGTAAACAATATTTTTTGTTTTTCTTTCGGGTCCTAGAATCACCAGGCTACTCTGTGCGCTTACTCTGGAGCATGCCACATACAACTGGTGGGAGAAGCAGCTTTTCCTCAAGTCTACTCCCGCTACCTTAAGAGTTTGACCTTGAGCTCTGTTTATAGTCATTGCGAAGCATACTTTGATGGGAAACTGCACTCTCTTGAATTCGAATTCGAATCCTAGGAATAAATACAGAGCTCTGTAAAGCTGAGAAACCTTCAAATGCGGTACTAATATGTATAGTACGGTGACTTTCGAGACATTCCAATTTTAAAGACTATTTGCATTGCAAGCACCAAGCAACCTTTATGTCAGTTCAACCTTTTTTGAATAAAATCGGATTGACTTTTCAAACATGTGTCAAAATAAAATATAATTTAAATCAAGGAGCAAGGAGTATTGATATCAACCTATATCAACTTCGAAGCAAATCACTCCCAAAATTACTTTCTACCCCTATTTAACCCCGTTAGGGGATGAATTTCAATAAAATACGAAACAGGTCTTCCTATAATTCTGTTAAAGAATGGTTATGCAAAATTTGAAGTAGATTGGACCAAGAAATCACGTTGTCCCATACAAACTTTGCCCACCTTTTTCACCCCCTTAGGGGTAGAATTTCGAAAAATCCTTTCTTATCGGATGCCTAAGTCATACAAAGAACACAGCCTCCAAGTTTCAGGTCTCTTCGATCAGCGGTTTAGGCTGTGCGTTGATCCGTCAGTCAGTCATTCAGGACAAAGCATTTTATATATATAGATAAAATGGTTTATATTATAGCCATACGTACCGCCCTACAGTTTCAAAACTTCATTCATTATTTATTATAATAACAATGCATACAAACTTAAATGTATTTAACCAGCCAAGCTTATACATCCTCTTATTAGAAAAAGTACCTGGGCGACCTAGCTCTGCTCTGGTGAAAATAGAGAATACTCATATAATAGTATATAAAAGTTCTTTCTAATTCCATGCTGCCATGATAGTAGGTACTTACTAATTCCATGCTGCCATGTCATTCTAAGGTGTCATTATTCTTGTTCTAAACTTTGTTTGTGCGACCGAACTCAGCTCGAGTGAAAATACGGAGTAAACGAATTTTCCCAGATTTGAGACCTAGCTAGACTGATTTTTCGCCCCCGTATTACCACCCCTGTATTGCAACTTTCATCGAAATCGCCGTTTTAAGAACGTGATTACAAATATATATATATTATACTAGCTGCGCCCCGCGGTTTCACCCGCATAAGTCTCGATCCCGTGAAAATATCGGGATAAAAAGCATCCTATGTGTTAATCCAGGTTATGACCTATCTGTGTGTCAAATTTCATCCAAATCCGTTCAGTAGTTTTTACGTGAAAGAGTAACAAACATCCACACATACATACATACAAACTTTCGCGTTTATAATATTAGTAGGATTGCTTGTTTAATACGAGTAGTATACGGAACAACATGTGGCGAAAACAAAAGAAAATCCTCTCGTACAACCGCGTATTGATAGAGGCCACCGCACACTCATTAAACAAGCTTTTGTGTAGAGAAACCTGATTAAAAATTAATTAGAACAGTATTGAACCTCTCTGAATGAATGAAATGAACGAAAATAATCCGACACTGATGTTCTGTGTGTTCAATTAATTGAATGCCACACGAGTGATCACACTGGCGTTAGAATATTAATTGAGTCGGTCGCAACTTACATAGCTCGGACAAACGGGTTAGGATTCGACGGATGACTGATGTCTCTTACTTTGTATTTTGTATGTCATATATTATGCGCATATGTTGTAGGTATTAGACTGTGTCAGAGACAATGGGTTAGCATAGCATTCTGCTATCGTGTGTATGTAGGCACCTTTATATTATTCATTCATATACGCGTCTTACAGTATAAAACATGTAACATTATTCTAATAAAGACAGTATTTACTCATCATTCGCCTTGGTATAATTTCATTTGAGATTAAGTAGGTATAATAATCAAAGGGATTCAGAGCCAAAATGGTCTAATTTTACCTCACAGAAAGTTTTCTCTTGAAATTATGGCGACGACCACATTGCAAGGCCATATTTTACGAGTCAAAAAAAATATCCAGCTCCCAAGTTATAAATGGAGTAAAAAATATTTCTATGAAATGTAGGGCGACCCAAGTTTGTTTTTTTTTTCGTCTTCCACGCTATTACCCTGGCTTGGAGCCAATAATGTAATTATCGGCAGTCGGCTTAGTTACACACATATTATAACAACTTTTTATTGTGCATCCTTGATAAGAGAATATCGTATTTCATACTCTTGTTTTTACGAGTATGATTAAAAACTCTGTAGATTTTTATGTCTAATCTACTTATACATATTATAAATTAAAGTCGCATTTCGTGCCAGTCTGAGTGACCACATTATTCTAAACTCAAAGGAAACGCAAAGGAGTTTGATGCGGTTTTCACCATACTTTAGAGAATATATTCCGGAAAGTTTTCGTGTATAATATACTATATTAAACTGACGATATTAGAATGCCTCGTTGGTCTAGTGGTCCCAATCGCTACTGCTGAGTATGAAGTCTTGGGTTCGATTCCCGGGTCACGCAAAGTGTTATTGGAATTTTCTATCTGGAATTTCTCAGTAGCTGCCCGGGACCTGGATTTGAGCCCGGTTGATGGCAATAGGCTCGCCCCCTATTACATGGGACTTAAACATAACTGGCGAAATATGGGTGTACAAACAGCAACACACTTAACTGCCCTTTAAAGACGCAACTGAGAGAAATTATGACTGTTCGAAAGGGATAGATATATGTTAGTCATTTTCAATGTAGTCATAAGGTTTCCAGAAAACGGTTCAGGTAATAATTCTTAATTCGGTCGTATTGCAATTGACATTGTTATGTTTATACTATATTAAACTAGCATATAATAGCCGCACTGGTCGATCCATCAGGTTAAGCTACGCTTGCCGGGGTTGGTCAGTGGATGGGTGACCATCTTTACATACCGAGAATCCTCCGTGCCTCGGAGAGCACGTTAAGCCGTTGGTCCCGGCTGTCATTCGTGGATCTTTGACAGTCGTTACGGGTCGTCAGAAGCCCGAAAGTCTGACACCAGTCTTACCAAGGGGTATCGTATTACCCAGTTACTGGGTTGTGGAGGTCAGATAGGTAGTCGCTCCACGTAAAATACTGGTATTCTGCTGCATCCGGTTAGACTGGAAGCTGACCCCAACATAATTGGGAAAAGGCTAGGTAGATTGATGGAAACTAGCATATAATAAAGAATCTGGATGTTTTGTCAAGTCGTAAATACGGTCGGGTCGCTAGTCTTGTATAAAACTAAACTCTGTTGACTTTTACTCCTTGTCTTGTCTCATATTGTCACGAACAAAAGGATTATAGTTTATACCGTGATTAAACTTTACTGCTATAAACTACAAACCGTAAACTGGATGCAATAAAAGTGTCTCCGGTCCTCTAGCCCTCGTCCTGCACATCCTGAGTCACGCTACTTTATGTACTGACTGGCTAATATTTTCACAACATGAGGTTATGTTCCCAATATGTCCAGACTCGTGTGCTCTTATCTTCATATTTCGTCTTCAAACTTCATTTCATCTTGTGTCTGACGCATGCCAGTTACAATTGCAACGTCAGCTTTTGTTAGCTTTATCAACGTACAGCGACTAGTCTTGACGCATGCGCTATGACGGAATACATCACACAAAGACGTAAGGTTTAGATTTATTTATTCATTCAGAACGACAAGGTTTTCATGAAAATTCACGCCACCAGTAGGCGCCACTTTGACAAGAGGTCTTCTGTTTTTATAAAATGTATGATATCGTTCATCATTCAGCCACGACCATAGAAAATATAGGCACTTTGACACTTTTCACAGGTGCCCGGACCTGACGTCTCAGTGCTGCCACCTAGTGAACGTCATTTCAGAAAACCCTCATTACATTGATGAATACATAATAATGACACAAAATATAAAGTATGCATTACAAATAGTGACAAATACAATGTGAGAAACATTAATTAAATTAAATTATTATTATTTATTTATCTTTATTTATTCAGACTACAATGGTCTATAGTGTTAGTAACAAAATGGCTTAGCCTATGTTAGTACTTAATAACTAAAATAGAACGGGTCCAGTTTGCAAGTGCGGGTCTGGTTTGCCCACACTAGCGGGCCGTCTGCCCGGGCGGCTATTGATTTCAGGATAGTGTTTGGACTGCTACGCAGCCTGCGGAGTAGCGAATCAGATTTCTTACGCCACAGTGCATCAAAGCCGTCAGTGAGTGCGTCTGCAAACATTGCCAAGGCACTACGAAAGCGCGGCAATCGCAACAATACCCCAACCTTTTCACTCAGCAAGATCAGAACAAACGCACGAGTGGGCGCAAACCAACCTTATAGAATAGCTCATGCTGACACGAGAGAAAGATAATACAATGCCTCCATCACCGGTCACCAGATAAACAAAGAAATAGATTTACACCTAACATGTGAACGAAGAACAATAGTGTTTAAAGGTGTTTACGCAAACAAAGCCTTCTTAATGGTGGATGTAGGTACATAGCATTTAATTAAATCTCGGGGAGTCGCATCAATCAAGGTGTCACTAATGGGCTGGTATAACTACACAGTACATCTTCTACCTCCCTACCCTACCTCTAACACTGATGAATTTAAATGGAATTAAAAGAAGCTGCGATTTCGGTCAAGATTTTTTCATTTTAATTGAGAGTGTTTTGTTAAAAAATAATTCATTTTTCTATGAAAATTAAATAGGTTACCTACCTCTACTTCAATCTAATAGATTCAAAATTAAAGGGATTTATTAGGTTGCCGCTTTAATTAAACTGATCTGTAAAGCACTGAATAACACGAGAAAATATTAAAACCTAATATAAACTTATCATAATCTCATAAAAGCAGACGGTAGCTTTCACCTCGGATTTTTAATTAAGTAAGAGGGCCGTAAGACAAAGTTTAGCGTAATTTAATAATGAAGGAATGGACCCTGGCCCTGAGTCCTGAGCTCAAAAGTTAACAAACTACTTAGCATAGATATGTACAAACAACTGTATCATAGGAATTTTCATAAAAGCGAGAATAATATGGATTAATACAAACATTGAAACTCAATTCGGAATCAAGAATTCCTTTTACTTTCAAAGTCATTCCGGAATTACAAACATTGTACACTAATTTTAAAAGCTCGGAACTCGCTAATCTGCTTTTATATTTATAGGAACATAACTTCTCTTCTAAATTGCGGGATTAGAATTTCTAACTGTTTACTGTTGCCTGCTGTGACTTAACATTGTTTTTGGTATTTAAACAATTATTGTTCTTCCAACAATATTTTTGGTATAAAAGTTTCATGAAAAATAATTTCGAGTTTTGTAAAGTTCACTCATCCTCTTTAGAAAATGGAGGATCCTCCAACCAGAGGGGTGCCGTGTCTGGCGGGCAACAGCCCAATGGTTGATGTCGGATAGTCTTATATATGCCGTTCGCGAGGTAAAGTCTAATTTCGCGATATAGGATTTGTGTGACGTCAGGTCTTTAATGCGTAGGTTGCATGTGGCGATGTAGATGCCGCTAGAGTCATGCACGTAGAATAGAGTACAAAACAAAAGCCAGCACTGTACCTAAGACCAATTAGAGGCTCGCAATTAAGGCACAGTTCTGTGGTGCGTTATAAAGGGTAGCAAAGGAAAAAGTTTCAATAATTGCGCGGCACGTACGTACAGTCCCGTCATCCTGTGAATTGGAACGTGCGCGGCCCACGGCTGGCATAGGCACAAATGAATGCGTCGTTTATATACGGACCGCGTTCGCAAATACACGCCCAGTCCATGCCTCGCCGGGCTGCCGATAAAATATACTTTTACCTGTATTTGTTCCCGATAACGTTGGTATTAGGTAACCACTAACTGTATTATGAGGGAATCGAATTAGATTGCGAATTTGAGTTCCATTTGTTTTAAAAGCATGAGGAAATTGTATTAGGTGCTTTTTTACTTTTTCTCAATTAAGCTAAATCTGTAATACTGAACGGGTTCCACGTGAAACAATTAATGTTTTTCAGGTGCAAACAAGTTATTAAGTAATGGTTAACCTTCCCTGAATACAAAGCTGAGGTGAAGCCAAAATCCGGAACAAATGCCGAAGTAAAACCCCGATTAAATGGCATAAGAAGCCTTCAAACTGTAAACTAAACAGATACAGAACTGCTAATACCAACAACTTCGAACATTATATTATTATCTTATATTTGGTCAGTGTTGAACCACAACTTAATAGGTGCCGAAGTCGGATTCACAAGATTTTCTTGCCCTTTGAAGTAACTTGTGACCTTTAAATCCTTTGAAATTGGAAAATATTATGAGGCGGGGTACCTACGTAACTACGAACGGAACGGCGTATGAAATCGAATTCAACAATGTGATAAAGGTCGCGCCCTGACATTCGTGTATACAGGCTTGTGTGAAAATTATTTCTGATCGAATCATCCTCTGACTTGAATTGAACCGAATCGATCTTGTAAACGAATCATGTATATTTGATTGCAGGAGACGCCGTCTGCGTATGTTTAAAACAGCAATAATATCATGTGTACAGCGGCTCAGGGTTTCATACAAACTAAGCTGTTAAATTTATGTAAAGCAATTTTTTTTTAAACTTGGTAAAGAAAAATCCTGTAACTAATTAAACTAATTTTAGCGATAATGAAAGCACATGCGTCACACATGGCTAAGTATACTAATATATCAAATTCGTCGTCTAATAGTAAGCGCCTACACGCGGCAGTAGGCTGAAAGTGAATTAATTACCACTCTATACCGTAATTGTTTACCGTGACGACAACGTGCTCGTTCACTCCTTTATAATTCGCTGTCAGCGCTAATAACTCTGACAGCGACTGCCTTTAATTTTTTTTAAATTTAGATCACTAGAATGGCACCAGAAAAAAACGCTACTGCCTAGCCATCTTGATTTATCATTAATTTAACTATAAATAACATAGAACAGCGATATGAAATAAAATTTCATCCTCAACACACAAATGTCATGAAAATGGCGCGTATTTTGTTGGTTATAAAATTTGTTTCATATTTATGGTAGGTTATAAAATAATAAAACATTCAACTCCCGCAGCAAAGCGTTAAATCCAACGTACGTAATCCATTACCTTCGCAGAACAGAATTGAAATAATTAAAGCGCCTTGATTCTAATGCCTCATTATTTCACAATTACTAACGTAATTACAAAGCTTAGCGGGTGTATAGTTATGCGTGCTAAACAAACACGCTCCCGTACGCGGCCCGTACAAACAAAATGTTTGCACACCTTCTACATATTTACTGAAGGGGAGCTATTACGACTCACACGGGAATTATGCGGTACCTAAAATATCAGCCTGGTTTGTAATACAACGCTTTTTAGAATCAAATATCTACATAAATTTTGAACTGCTCGCTTGCAAAATCTTGAAGAAAATTCTCGTGTATCACGAAAAATATGTGCGTGTAACTTTCCTCGTTTAAAGTGCCCTACATATTAAATAGCAGAAGTTACGATGTTTTCTTTGTGTGCCCGAAATATTACCGGTTTTGTGTATTTTGTACCAAATATTTGTGTATACCAGACTTGTTGACGGGAGCGCTTAATTATTCATCAAACTATTAACATTCTACAAAACATTGTTTACAGCAACGTTGTTGTTTATTGTTATTATTTTATCAGTTTATATTCGGTAACTTTGTTGTTACTCTTCAGAGTTGCCTTTGCTAATACGTCCTTTTTAAGTCTTCTTCCGTTTCTCGGCTGCTATAAAGTAGTACCGTGAACATGGCATTGAAACCTAATAACTACCGGTGTGTGACGTAACAACCCTCGGGTGTTGCACGTATCATAATTACATTTTGTATAAACCAATTTCGTTCGTGGTCGACGTCATGGTATCGTTCGAAAGTTAATTTTACACATAAGTACCTACCTAGTACATAGCATGTTCAATATGCTGTTACCAAGCACTAGGGATTTGAGTTCGTTTCACGGAAGAAAATAAACAGATTATGTGCTTGCAAAATTCTGTGTTACAATTTCAGGATTGGCATTAGTGTTTTTATAAGTACTGCCATCAATGAAAATATGTGAATACAACGTAATATGGTCCTGCTTCACCACTCTTGAAGTACCAAAACCCTAACATTTCTGAAGGGGTAGAAATGTTAAAACATTTTTTAAATGTTCTGTTTTATTTCCAGGTGAAACCGACGAACATGGCCTACCCACAGAAAAGGACAAAGGGTGCGACACCAACCTCTACCTATACCATGTAAGTTTGTTTTAAACACCTGTTTACTTAAGTAAAGTTATGTAAAACCTTTTTAACGACTACGTCATGGTACACAGCGTCCTGTGGAAACTTAGGCTGACTATCCACTGGAGCGGAGAGGAGAGGAGCGGAGCGGAGCTGTGCCAATATTAACCAATGGAATTGCATAAAATCTCCGCTCCGCTTCAGTGGACAGGGATTTGCGAACTAGTTTATCTCCGCTTCCCGGTTTTGTATGAATTTTCATACAAAACCGGGAAGCGGAGCTAGGAACCGGGGCGGGGAAGCGGAGCGGGGAAGCAGATAAACCCGACCGCGGGGTATTGCAGCCCGTTCAAATTACTCGTCGCGTAAACTCGTCCTTGATCCGCACAGTCAGTAACTCCGCTCCGCACTACCTGACCCGTCTTATGAACACCATCTAGGGGTGCCTGTTTTCTTACATCATTGTAAAAGCTGAGCAATCAAATAACCGATAGTCGCGTCGAATTCAGAATGTTTCGCCACACCTATATTTGGCTCGTGTCCACTGTCCACCCAGTACTGAGTAAAAACTATAGACTCTTCTATTTTACTTGCCACTTTAAACGACTAGCCCCGTGGCGCTCTGTACGCCTACACTCCCAGACCTTTATAAAACCTTTAACTAGGAACCAACTCGATTAAATATTAACCAACCGAGCTTTAGAAAAAGACCGTCAAACAGCTATGAGTAACAGAGACGGATTACAAAAAAAATAATCAAAATCTCGAAGTGTCATATCACATAGTGTAAGCCTAGGTTCGCCTGGGCTTATTTTTTTTCTCGCACTGGGTTTTCAATGCTCTGCTTAGTGCTGAAAATCCAAAAAAATAAAACACCCGTATCTATCTGGGCTAACTCATATCAACAAAAGCAACACTATATTAGATTATGATACACTTTAACGCACATAGTATAATGTATAAGTACATTTTCTCGAAATAAGGTAGATTAGCCTGTCTTCTCCAAAAACCCTCGGAGTTACAGCAATTTAAGCACAAAGATGACTTGGAACAACTGTTCATTATTCAGGAGATGAATTGGACAGTTGCGTTGCGTAACAATGGCGTTTGCGTACACCTACCTACTGTAATCCAGAGGATCAGCTCGCTTCCTTACTCGGACTAAGTCTGTTAGAGAAGTCGTATTATCCTGTTTCCCTAGGAACGGAAATGTTTTGTTATGATGAATTCCTTCGCAAAAAAACATTTTTTTTTTCATAATCAGTCTAGACCTGGAATTTAGGTCGTACCTGTTCGTCCTTAAGTAAAGAGAACGAAAAGCCGATTATGATATGTTTTGATTAAATTGTATGATTATTCACATCATATCTATAAATGGTAGGTAGTCATATTATAAATCGTAGCGTAGACTTCAGGTCCCCAAGATGCAGTTAACTACTCAGAATTGTTACAGGTAAAATAATACATTTGTCAGGTCATCTTTGTAACACAATTAACAAATAGAATTCTTATTCTTAGCTCACGAGCTTGACGCCTATAGGCGGGATTGCCGCAGAATCGTGTTGAGCGGAAACGAATGAGACGCCTATGCCTTGCAGTGAGACAACACAGCCTGATTTATTTTATTTTTACCTAGATGTGACGTGTGAAATAATAATGTTCCCCGTCATTAAAATATACGCGTTCTCTCAACGTAAAGACGTGTTATTCTTACTTAGGTGTACTCATTTAAATGTTTAGTCAGACAGCACTTTCGAGAGTGTCGTAAAATTCTTGAGAAAGTTATGGCCCCAGTTTGTAGCAGAGAATTTATTTTATACACTACAAACTCTACTGAATTTGAATGTTTCGGCCTACCCACCACATTTTAGTAGTTCTCCGACCTCTTATCTTTCGGGGAAACCTTTGTACTAAGTTTATGCTGATAGTTAAAAGCTATGATACATTTTATTTGTCTAAACCTCGCTGAATACGTAATTACATACAATTTAATACACTGAAAGGCAACAAATACAAATTACCTTCATTTTCTAAAGCACCCTATGGTTTTCATTACGTAATAAACGCGTAATGAACCTTACCTGTTCCTTCACCACAGCCACGTTTTATCTCAGAGTTTTCATCACAAAGATAATACCTAATAATTAATTCATTTAATCTTCTCCACCCAACGCCATCCCAGCGGGTTTCTCGAGATTAAAAAATCATATCGAGTTACGTGTTGTTTCGTTTCGGTGGGTCTCTCCGCACTAATTATCCTTGACCTGACTTACTCTAATGCACGTTTCATATAGTAATCAAATTAACCCCTCTCGAATATTAATCCTCGATATCCGAGCATAAATTATTTAAAATAACATTTACGTGGGCTAATTTAAGACCCGGTTTATGTAGTATTCGAGGAGGAAACGGAATAAATTGAGCGCTTTATTGAAATTGAGTTAGGAACGTATTACCATTGCTACGAGTGCGCGAATATATTTATACGTGTGCTTTCGGTGACCCGTATGGATAGTAGCGTCCTCGTAGCGCTCGTAGCGGTCGTAGCGCTCGTAGCTAGTTCGTAGCTCGTTACATGGCGGTCGTAGCACTTCAATCTCTTACGCTATTGGCTCGAGTTTCCCGCTTCATTCGTTACGATTCTTGATGCAGTTTCAGAATTTTGTGGATAAACTTTTAGAGTTACAGTTTAGCTTGGATTTTCATATTTAAAATTGGCCCGCATCATAAAATATTTTAATCCAGAAATTCTCGTACGTGTAAACTTCAGAATATATTATTATACAGCGGTGGCCTTAAAAATATACGCGTCTCGGAAAAATGGAACGGGTATAAAAACATTTGTATTCAGCAATACAATAAAGATGGTTATTTACATAAAACGAGAACGCAGGTAACTTAACGTAATGAAAATAATCCTTAATAAAAAAGCTCTTTAGTATATAAAGGCGAGGCCACACCTGCGGTGCGCCAGTAGGCTGGAATAATCCAGGAGCGCAATCTCGTATATAATTCACGCACCATTTGCGAGCCGCGTGACTTCTGCCCCCATTACGTGTGGTGATGGCAAGGGAAAGATGGCAATAGAATTTTTATACACCCATTCGGCATAGTTCCTTTATCCTGTAAGTATGAAGATATCTGCATGAAACGTAAAATTAGGTAGGAAAAAAATATTTGTTATGAATTTTGGTACAAAATCAGTTGATGTTAAAATAGATTTGTCAAAATACGCTAGCAACCCGAACCCGGCACTTAAAATACTTACTTAAACTTTTTTAATGAATGTCTTTGATGTATTTTTTTATGTATAGCAATCATTGCCTTTCACACAAATAATACAGCCTAACGAACGCTTTTGCGAGACTCGTAACATTCTGATAAAGCATTCTTCTCTCGTCATATTTCAAACACGCTGGCGCCCGCTCGGTATAAAATATAAAAGAGGTTTTACATTCGTATCTACTTTTAAACAAGTTTTTACATTGGTAACATTTTGAGATCTTACGATGAGTCTAAATATATACAAGTTCTGTAACATTATGCGATCTTACGATGACTCTAAATACGAGTATATACAAGTTCTTACCCGATATAGTTTTAATTTAGATTGCCATCAAGACGCTAAAAAGAAGACTGAAATATTATGTAGTTTTCATTTCGTAATTTATTCATCTATCTATCTATCTGAAATTTACCTGTTTTGTATCTACTTCAACTTTACTACTGTTCGATTAATCAATAAACACATGACGTTTTCAATTAACTGCATAATAATATTAATTATAAAATTATGCATGAAATTGTAGGACCTATAATTAATTAGTTCACGTTCATTCTGTAGCGTTAACTACATTGTTGGATAAACGTCACTATTAACATAATTATCGCAGGTAATGGATTATCTGCGGCCTTAATTAATGGATGGAAGTTTTATATGTGTAAAAAAATGAATCTTAAAATTCATACGGATATTTAAATTTTACTAAAATTAGGGCTTCTTAAACGCCATATAGTTCCAGACAGGTTTCAAATGGCGAACTTTAAATCCTTTTCTAATAGCGTAACATCGACACACATCCATATCTACGACTTATGTATGTTATTATCTTCTATATTAATAAAAATTAAATGCTGTAAGTTGGTAAGCGCATCACTTGAGAACGGCTGGGCCGACAACGACCTGGCAATTTTTTTATGAGTCACATATTTCTTCTCAATTTCCTAAGAACCCTGACTTGCAATCTGTGGGAGTAATTTCATGAAAAGGGACGGAAGTGTGTAACAGGAAGCCGGGGAAGCGCGCGCTTTTTGATTTGATTAATGAGCGTGCGCGATGCTAGAGTTTGCCTTCAGAAAAGACTTTGGCGTGACCCCGCCCCTTTAATGTTGCTTGTTACAAAGGTGAGATGTCAGAGGGGCAATTCCCGTAATTTTTAAGAGCGTTCGCATTCGCATCTCATTCGTAATCTGTCAAAAATACAACTTATTTACCAACATTTTTGACAAGTTTGACAGATTGCGACTTGAATGTGAACGTTTTTTATATACGAGAATTGGCCTTCTGATATTACACATCATAATGCGACTACTGTAATGCTGGCTCGTTTGTTTTTTAATGTTCGTAATAGTCCGAATTAGGTTTTTAAGGAACGAAAAGTTTGAATAGTTTTCCGGAAAATTTTCAAATTCATAAAAACTGTACGTTTATTTTTCTATAGATTTTTGTACGAATTACGAATAACTATAGATAGGTATGTATGCGTCAGTTTGTGAATGTCTCAATGAATTTATCATAGTCTAATCGCTCGCTCAATATCAAGTAAACAACTTTTTATATTTTTATCATAGCTTTTATAAAAGATTTTACGAGTTTTGATACCATAATCAATTAGTTTTTGTTGATTTTGTTAATTTAAACAAGTATTGATGACAAAATCATGTATTGGTCATACACTCAGACATAATTCATGACTGGAAATCGCCTTTTCAGGATCAAAATTAGTTATCACACGAAGTCGTTTTTACTGTAACTAAGAATTAACGAGCATTAGTTAAAAACTCTGAACAATGTTTAAACTTGCAAATCCAACCAAATCCACTCAGATAGGAACACATATACAATATTTTCATCTACTCTACTACATGGTACCCACTTTTTTCATTTAAACATATATCGGCAGAAAAACACTGATATAAAGTATTGCAATACAATTTAAAAACTAACAGACTTAAAATAATAATAATAATATGTACAAGTATATAAGAAAGGGGTTGGGGGGGAACAGTCATAGGGCATCAAAAAATTCGTCCGCATCGTTGTCAACAGGAAAAGTGCCCAAAAGGCTGGCAGCATTGCCACGTTGTATGGCAATGCTGATTCTCTGGCCGAAGAATAGGCCAGCCTTCTGGTCACATGAAGAGTCGACCAACCGCTTTGCGATGTCTACATTGCAATACATACTTGCAAATAACACAGTAAATTGTGTTAAAATCCCCAAAATACAGGTACAACTACCTAGTCTGGGGACCAACGACCGAGTAAACCGAATATTATTGGTTTTGAAAAAGTTTTGTAGTTACTGATAAAAAAAATACTAATGTTATAGTTGTTAGGTTATCTTTTTATCAATGACCAAATTCTTATTCATCAAGATCCCAAACGAGCCAAGAACAAAATGAATGTTAACTTTGTTTTCAAACTTCTAAAAACACAATGTTTCCGTTTTATTACAAAAACATGAACTAGTGACAATCCGAGAACTCAAGAACAGATTTTTTTGTCAGAAACTTTTAACAAAACGTAGTCGATTTAAAATACGAGTAGAACCATACAAAGATATTTGTAAGTTATTATCCATGAAAATTCCTGAAACCGTAGTTTTAATCCCACATTATGGTCTCCTTCGGGTGTCGATGGTACATTTGCTAATTTAGTTCAGTAGTTTTCCACGGTTTCACTACCATTCTAATTAAATTAATATATACACGGATATAAAAAAAATCTTAGATATTATTTCGGGGCCATAGTCTAATCTCTAACAAAATTCGTTCAGCCTTTAAAGCATGATTGAGTAATAAAACTTTCACATTTACTCCCTTACTAATAAACGATGTATATATCACTTTAACTGTTTAACATAAAAAGAAAGAAAGTTTTATTTTATTTGCGATACGTGCAGGAAAGACAAACTATAAATGATAGAGTTCCGTTTGGCACCCTTCGGGTACGGAACCCTAAAATGGAAAATTTAAAACTATCACCAAAAAGCATGATGATATTAAAACCATGTTTGATAATGATACGGTTTTTAATTCGAAAGCCTTCCCTTGCCTTGCCTCATAAACAGCGTGCGCCTATATCCGTCGGATATCGGTGAGCGGCGCCGCGGCCTCGTTGTCTAAGCGGTCCTAAGCACCCTACGGCCGAGGCCGCTCTCGGCACAAGGCCGCAGCCGAATGCTCCACCGAAATCAATGTGAGAGCTTCAATAACGTCTCCACGGGGCTTGAGAGGCTGCCACACTTTCACAAGCTGCCTCATCGTAATTGTGTTTGATTTTTTCATCTTTTGTTATGAGCAAGGCGGGCATGATGATACTTTTCAACGTGAACGTAAGGCACTTCAAAAAAGATCTACTTTTTGACGTACAACTGTTAAGAAAAATCGACAGAATTCTTCGCAAATAGAGAAAGATTGTTAGGTTCTTTGAGATAATGAAAATTAGAAAAGAAAAACTGAACGATTTCCTATTAAAAGATTTATTGTTTTACAGGTTTTCCTTATAGTGTTCAAGGCATAAAATCTTGACTTGAATGGCTTAATAAAGTACCTTAAACCTATAACAGCTTGAGCGCTATTAAACGGTTGTTAAATCTGATATTGTCATTTCAAGCTGTACCTAACCTGAATTGGCGTCATTTACTTGTAAGTTTATGTGCATACCTACCCAATGTGTATTGCCGGCACAAAAGAACCTTAGGTATGTTATGAGACTTTTCATAGTGTAGCGAAATAAAAATGGATATTCACCACTTTACACGTACAATAATTTATTCAGATTTAAAAAAGAATCGCATCAAAAAATATAATAAGCTAAAATTAAATATCATTAAAACAGTTGGGGAACAGGTAATTTAGCCTAAATGAAAAGGGATTACGAGAAAACTTAAGGTACTTCGGATGGTAAATGTTTGTTTGCATTTCGTTTCCGAACTAGGAAATCCATTGCAATGGTTTTAGGTTCGTGACTACTAAATTATATAAACTTTCAAATGAATATCCTTACGTATTATAAAACAAAGTCCCCCGCCGCGTCTGTCTGTCTAGCTGCCTGTCTGTCTGAACGCGATAAACTCAAAAACTACCGAACGGATTTTCAAACGGTTTCCACCAATAAACGGAGTGATTCATGAGGAAGGTTTATGTATGTAATTCATTAAGGTGTTGTGAAAATTGCCTGAAATATGACGGTTATTGTTGAAGATGTCGGAAAAAATCATGACGACTGGGAGCTTTACTGGAGTGCGCCTCGAAGACCGTAAAAGATACATAAAAATTTTGTTTTACAGAATGGTTCATTTAAAAAAATTCAATGGCATATGTCTATTTTCTAAGGATGACCCACAGTAACCATTAACATCTTTCAGAATTTGATAAAAAATTCGTTGTTATTTCCGAAGCTATTTTGACCGGTATATGTTATTTAAATTGGGCATTTCATTTAGATTGAAATGTGCCTTGATATCATATCATTTAAATGAATAATTTAAAAGATATCGCAGATTCAAAATTACTCGTAACAAAATAATTATGGTTGACGGCTACGCGGGCGCAGTGGTAGGAATCAATGACCTTTTCCTCGGCTATTAGGTATGTAATCCCCGTAGTACGTTCCCGTGGAATATTTTACGACATCCACGCAGGCGAAGCCGCGAGCAAAAGCTAGTTCTCTTATAAAGATGAACCAACTAAGATTACAGATATAAACAGTCCTGGTTAAAGATCAACTAGTATTAAAATGTTCACCCTGTAAATACTAATAACTATAATAGTAAAGTGTGATAATTTAAATAACAAGTCGATCCTGACGAACCGCAACCTCAAAGCGTAGCACGCGTCGACAGAATCGCAGGTGATACGAGGATCATGTGTCGCGGACCAAAACGGACCTGGCCGGTCGCGGAATCCAAGGATTCTATGCAGCTGGTAAAAGCAAACCATAAGCACGCAAGCCTGGTGAATAGTCCGGTACCCGGAAAAAAAAGGGTCGGAAGCATCCCTTTTTAAATGGTTCTACACCTACGACCATTAAAATAGGTTATTACACCCGACAAAAGACAAACATTCCGCTGAGAGAGCAAATAAGGGAAAGTAGGTACATACCAAATTCGCAGAATATCTTACATCATTTGTGCGGAACTGAACAATGTAACTTGGTTAACAGCAGATAACAGAACATATAATAACTTGAAACTTTATTACGAATTAAGGTAAAGTATATTCAATAAAATTTCCTTGGCTCAATTTAAAATTAAAAGTCGAAAATTTATAAAATCGACTCGATGCAATTCCAATTTTTCCTTGCTTACGTCATAATCAAATTTAGAAAATTTGGATTTAGAGTAAAAATTTGATGGCCAGTTAAATAGGTTGAAACCGCAAAGGTCATGCTGCAATAGGTATTAATTAATCATTAGAAATACCCAATGATGCTTATTTTATTTTTCTTAAATTCTAGCTTCTGCCCGCGATATCGTCCGCGTGTTCAACATAAAACATATCCTATGGCCCTCTGGCTATAACGTAGATTTTTCTCCGTGACAGAATTTTTGAAATCGGATTAGTAGGGTCGGAGATTACCTCCAAACTTACAAACTTTATTTCTTTTTAATATGAGTGTAGATATATCGCAAGTTACATGCTTGGCATGTCGCGTAAATTTTCTCATGTAGGGGGCGGGATTTATTAAGGGTACCATCCATGGGTCGCAAAAGCTTACCGAACCTCATGATGGCATCCATTTGCAGTTCACTTAAGCTGGCTAAAGTTAATGGTTTCATTTTGGAAAAATGTCCTGTACTGTGCAGTACTATTTAACAGCATTTATTAAAGTAGGCGTTGTCGATCAACCAACTGAAAACTGTCGCTTATTATTTATGAATTTAACAATAAAAAATACACAAAGCCTGAATGAAAGCAATCGCTGAAACAGCACCATCGTTGGTGAACCTTAATATTATGTCAAGGGCCGCTCTCGAGCTGAGACCGTAAAACCTCACAATCTACTGTGGATGAACAAAGAACTTCATTACGCTTGCGATTCCAACGGAGAGGCATCCGGATACCAAATAAAGTGCCGAATAATGGCGACGGAACAAATGAAAACAAATAGGAAAAGAGCTCCCGTGATAAATTGCTTGTGTTGTGTGCCTTTATTTTATTGCTCAACATAATTTACAACACGATGTTAAGGACCATCATTGCTATTTAAAAGATTTCCTTTTGGCTTGGATCTGTCGGGGCGTAATTGATTATACACCGCAATAAACGAAAAGTTACTTTGAACCAGATTATTCAATTCAATGGTATAATCGTTAAGGAATATACCACAAAAATATTATAGATGGTCTTCAGAGGTATAAGAAGAAATTGCATCACAAAAAGTCACAAAGCTTTCGGTGTGAATTTAAATGAAAACAGTACTGAAATTCAGCAACGCTTGAACATATCCGAAATCCATTTTAAATTGAATAACCGAATTCGTTCCTTTGCGATGGAGGGCGATGTAAATCCTGATTTACTCGTACCTACATTCTCTAGAGCGAACGTTGAAAGCGTCACATTCCGGCAAGTGACGGTAACGCCCTAGGTATGTTCGAAACGACGTTACTGAGCGGTGCGCGTCGATGCGATGCAAATGGCGCGTAAATAAAATACGAGCTTTAGGAGACGAACGCGCTGACTCGGGTTTCAGAAACTCCGCACCCGGCTCTCAGCTCTCAGCACTCGTATATCGTATTACAAACGTGAAATTAAAAACTCCTATGCCGGCTATATTTCACAATTTGGATCCCATCTCATACGAATATTGCGCACTTTCAAGTTTTATGTAGGTCTTAATGAATTTTACATTCATGAAATAAAAATACAATTAAAGCAATCATGTTTTAAATTAATAGAATTAACAATTCTCTTTAAATAATTAGAATGGTGTTGTGTGCAGAACTTCATATTGTCTTTATTAAGTTAAACCTATTAAAGCTTTTGGCGTTTTTTTATTCGCAGCTCCCTTTATGTAATGTCTACTTTGTACAATGTTGTAAGTACAACTACAAACGCCGCTTTGGGCATTAGAATAAAGATGCTAATCATAATGGAAATAACAAAGAACTCAATCTCAGCAACAAGGGCATTATCATGAAGACGTCACTTTCTCTAACTTTATCATAACCGCTTTCAAGATTGCGATAGCGGAATAGGCGGGTGTCAGACAATGATTACATAACCTTGAGTTAGCCTGACTTCGTGGAAACGTACCCGTTGGGATCTGGCCTTATTTTTGCGTATGAAGTTAAACATATTTCAAGTCTGCTACGTGAACTGGATACATTTTTGGTAGGTGGCTCCTCCTGCCGACTATAAGATTAAAGAGACAGTGTACGAAATCGAATGTCTCGCTATTATTACCAGATAACGCGACGCGAGCACTCGTATTTTACATATATTATGCTTGTTCAGCCATTATGCTATAAAGCGTATAAGTTATGGGTACTTTATACATTTCAGTTGTATATTATGTACTCGTAATACTTGCTACTGTAGAACAGAGATGTATGTGCTACAGCTATCGTCGCATATATCGTCGTTTTGGACAATATTATCCCAGAGGAACTACACGAAACTAATATAATTATGTAGGTTACCCTTAACTTAATATAAGTTAAAATTTTACTTAAAAACCGCAGTATTTTGTTAGGTAAACACCCAGGCTACATGGTGTTGCTATTGCTGATACAAAAACTCAACTGTTTAGAAAAAATCATACCTTGTTTCACATTGTAGGTACGGATAGTTAGCAAACAAAAAATTTAAAAACGAACAGATAAAACCACTGGTATTTATCCGGAGTGGATGAAACGGGTCATTTACCAGAAGAGTCAGTGTTTAAGTTTTCAAAAATGTCCCATTAAAACCTTCTTCCTTGTCAACAGGAAGAGTTGGAGGACAGGCCCCGAGCGGCCACATTCCTCACCTCTCTGGCAAACTACTCCAACACGATCCCCACGGCATCAGCAGCAGACCCTGACGTGAAGCCGGCGCCCCCGGCCCGCATGGGCACGCTCATCGGTGTCTACCTGCCCTGCATCCAGAACATCTTCGGTGTTATCCTCTTCATCCGTCTCACGTGGGTGGTCGGAACTGCTGGCGCTATTCAAGGATTCCTGATTGTACTTGTTTGCTGCTGTACGGTAAGTCAATGATGTTTCTGCTTCTTTGTTCTTAGTTTTTCGCAACTTTATGTTGTCTGTTGTTTGTACATTGTTGGCCCACCATGTCGTTAGCCTGCATTATTTGGGGCAAGCGGTAAATTATACTGTGGTAGCGTTTGTCCAAGACCATTATTTAAATTGTTTTTAGTACTTGCTCAGTAAAATCCTGTACACATGTTATTTTTGGAGATTTGCATCATCGCCAGCTCTTGTTAGGTACTCCATTTCAACTTACTTAGATACCCATCTATTTATTCTCGGATTTTAAGTAAATAATAATGTAATGAATATAATCAGAGTTACCCCAACCTCAAGCTATTTTGAATAAAATTACTTACACATGTAGCTATTCATATTCCTCCGAGCAGGGGCGATGACGCACGAATAACAACTCGCATATACTTACAGTGTAAAAATAAAGTGGAATAACGAAATACAATTGGTTATATTATGTACTTATCGCTGTACCTGCCACTACACAAAAACTCGAGAGAATGAAAATAACTCATCGTCCACATTGTATTCCCTCCGCAGTGTATATTTCCTTCTGATTACGTTATTGTTACGTAGAATTTCCCCCGGGTCTGTCCGAGCTCGTTTCTAAAGCTAACTACATTGATGCCGCATCTAATAATGCCCGATCCGTCAACTTATCTAATTTAACTTGTCGACAGCTTATTAAATCTTCTAGACTAAACACTAACTGGATTATTTACCCAGGCTAACAAAATTATTATTTGTTGCTAATACTAAACTAGTTTGATAAAATCTAAAGTCCTCGCCCATTGGATCGAGCGTCTGACCTTTATTGTGACTTTTATGTTATGAGTCGTTGTCCAGTCCCATGGCAACCCTCTTCTCTTGGTTCTATGTATTAGATAACATGCCAAGGGGTACAATTTCATTCTGAAATGTTAAACAGGGTTTGAAATGTTGTGTTGATAGAATTTAAAAGTAGGCTTTGAAAAGAAAATCGATCTAAGCCTTCTTGTAACCGGGTTTAGGCGACAGTTTGTCTTACCAGCCACGACCTTAGAGCAATAGGGTGGGAAGGTCATTATTTAAGCACATTTTTGTTTTCACAGACAATGCTGACGGCTATTTCGATGTCTGCGATCGCGACGAACGGCGTGGTTCCGGCGGGCGGGTCGTATTTCATGATAGGACGCGCTCTCGGCCCCGAGTGCGGCGGGGCGGTCGGGATGCTGTTCTATACGGGCACCACACTCGCAGCCGCCATGTACATCGTCGGAGCTGTTGAAATAGTTCTGGTAAGTTTATCCTATACTATTAAACGAGCAATATTTGTATATATATATACGAGTATATACGTATATATTTGTAATCACGTTCTCGAAAACGGCTCTAACGATGTTGATGAAAGTTGCAATATAGGGCTTTACGGGGACGAAAAATGGATCTAGTTAGGTCTCATATCTGGGAACAACAAGATAGGTACCTGAGAACAATGACAAGGCAGAATGGAATTAGTAAGTACTTACTATCATGGCAGCATGGAATTGGTATAAACTATAATATTAAATGAGCATTCTCTACATATTTTCACCCGAGCAGAGCTCGGTCGACCAGGTACTTCTCATTATACAGGGTAGCGATTTAGTCACCTACATCCGTCAAGGGGGTGATTCTACCCGTCATATGAGTTTCTAATCGTATATGAGTTTCATAGCGAACGTTTTTTAGTATGTCGGGTAGAATCCCGCTGTATCGAAATCGAGATGCGACGCAAAGATGTCAAGAAGAGCTGAGAGCTAGGCGGAATATGTTTTTGCAAATATCGTTGGAGATTCGGGGTTCCACTTACTATGCTTTACTTATTCTTTGCGATTTTTAACTTTAAAGTTATTTCATTTTTTTCTTACCCGTCATGACAACTGCAACAAACCATAGTTTTTATAAATGAAACCGCTCTAGTAGTGTGATGCTTAAAACAAAGCATGGTTTCAACAACTATTGTACAAACATGTTGGTATACCATTACAGATGTGTGTTAAGACACTGTCTCTAGACTCTACACGTCAGATAATTCCGACGTTATACGCCGCAATTGCATAGACCACATACTCGGTATAGTACTAGGTATACAGTTTACTGTATGCACGTAGGTACTCCTACGTATGGTCTGGTGCCCAAAGATACGTTCATACGTATCATAACCCACTTACCCATTAAGATGAATACAGATGGGACACTCCGCATTTTAGGAATGAAGCTACAAGTAGGTACGCGGCGGGCTCGACTTGTCGAATTCAGTGGGCGTAATGTAGTCAGAAGATATAAGAGTTACGCGATAGAAAGAGAGGCAACTTCTAGGTGAATATAACTGTAGGTAATTGGCGTTGCGCGACCTGAATTGCACTTTATTGTGTCGTAGCAAGAGTCGCTTTTTATTTAAATGATTTTGCGGAGTGACCATCTGTACCCTTCTTCTTTTCATGTGGTTAGTGACTAACCTGGTGTCAGAGTTTTAAAGCCGCCCACGGGCCTCTGACTTGGCTTCACATGCCGTCGAGAAATATCTCTCAGGCATGTTTCCTCACGATGTTTTCCTTCACCGTTTTTTTTCATAATTATACAATACGCACATGAATCCGAAAAGTCAGAAAGTTAAAGTAAAGTGAAAGTTAGTGTGGCTTGGGTTCGAACTCGAGACCTATGACTTGGCAGTCCGACGGTCACACCACTAGGCTATCACTGCTGCTGCTGTTCTATACTAATCTGTGCAATTACACTGAAAGCCTGATCACTCACTGGTCAGTTAACCTACTGTCAAATCTCATGCTAGCTGTCATTGTTGTTGTTCTGTATAATGGATGCAGGAGGAGCTCGTGGCTAAGTAACAACAGCCGCATTGGTCGATCCATCAGGTTAAGCTACGCTTGCCGGGGTTGGTCAGTGGATGGGTGACCATCTTTACATACCGAGAGTCCTCCGTGCCTCGGAAAGCACGTTAAGTCGTTGGTCCCGACTGTCATTCGTGGATCTTTGCCAGTCGATACGAGTCGTCAGAAGCCCGAAAGTCTGACACCAGTCTTAGCAAGGGGTATCGTATTACCCAGTTACTGGGTTGTGGAGGTCAGATAGGCAGTCGCTCCATGTAAAATACTAGTATTCAGCTGCATCCGGTTAGACTGGAAGCCGACCCCAACATAGTTGGGAAAATGCTAGGCAGATTGATTGGATGCAGGAGTGAGCAGTAAGCTCACACTTAATCGCCTACTTGAAATAAAAGATTTAACTTTGACATAAGACTCTAACATAGCGTATACTGCGAGTTTTTATTGTGTGTAGCAAACGTGTAGGAATCCAGCACATAGGATCATTAAACAGCATCAATATCGTAGTTCTAAGAGTACGTCGCTTTGACACAAAGTACTGAACAAAATCGATCGCAGCTCAAACTGCCTGTTTGCGCTAGTCCTAAACAGTGTTGATGTAACGTACACCGTAGAGGCGGACCGGGCTCCGACTTCACTCCGGTCTCGGGGGCCTCAACACAGGGATGTGGTCGGACGCCATTTAGCACCGACGTTACTCGACCACCTTTCATAATTCGGAACATGAGGACCCTGCAGCTAGTGTTCCTATTAATTTTGATTTTAGTAATATTTTAAAAATTTTGAGTTCAGTTTTGAAGGCTTTGGTGATATAATATAAGTACAAAAATATAATGCGGCTACATTAACGCCATCACAGAGCATTCCTAGAATAATAAAATAAAAAATTAACAAAATTGCATTTTTATAGTACAGTTAGAGAGAGAGGCGAAAGCGCCAAGGTAGCCCGCGAAATTCAAATATTCTTACGTTTTTGGCACTTTGCAGTCATTTTTACATTTATTTGATCTAAGTATGATTCGCGGCCATGTCAAATGTTTATTTATAGAATAGTAAACATAAAAATCTTCAATACAACTCTCTAAGTTCATGTAATCCTATTGAATGACTATTTCATGAAATCAGTTCAATCATTTGAGGATTATGCTAACTTAAGGAGATGTATTCCTGATTATTATGATTATAATACTGTAAAGCCATATTTTTTACGGTCGCGAATCATATTTTAATCAACATATAACCTGACACTGACCTGTAAATTGCAAAAAAACTAAAGAAAATTTGAATTTCACGGGCTACTTTAGCGCACCCCTTAAATTAAAAAAGATAATAAAACATTTCTCGACAAACCCACAAACCGGGGAGATTTAAACTAGCTAATTAAAGCAGACTTGCGGAGCGGCCACAAAGGAAATTCGTATGCGGAATACAGCACTGCAGTTTATGATCCCCCACATTTATTACCATCCTGATATAGAGGATAATTATTACGACGATGTTTGTTAGTATTCATGAAAGGGGTATGTAGTTAATACAGTAATCTCACAAATAATAACCGGAAGGAACGTTTGACTCCAACTCAAGCGCAAATTGACGCATCGACCCTTGGAAAGAGACTATCAACCAGGTACACATGGCTTATATCAAGCTATACATTTCCAGTATAAGCTGATCTAGCATTGTATAGCTTATACTGCAAATGTATAGCTTGATTTGTAACCTTTTTTACCTGGTTGATAGTCTCTTTCCAAGGGTCGATCTAAATCTCGCTATTTACCTGTACCTCGTATGTTTAAAAGAAGTAATTTATCGGCTTTCATAAATTACTTAACATAATGCAGATTACGTAGACGATTAACGACAATCCGATGCAGAATGGCCTAAAGCTGATTTGAATATTTATCAGGCCACTAATTACTCTTTTGAATGATTAAGCTCGCGCATGGTTATAGCTTTCTGCTTGCGGTTAATAAGCTCGCGCTCGAAAGCCATTATTTATCAAAGTCAAAGTCAAACAATTTATTTCAATTAGGCACATAAAAGGCACTTATGAACGTCAAATTTACAAAAAAATAGAATTGATTCTAGTCGCCCCTTCCAAAAGGTAGTTTTCGTATGGAGAAGAATGGGCAAGAAACTCCACCGTTACTCTTTTAAAATGTTTTTACAATATTTTGTATACATTAATTATATAATTATATGTGAAGACGATGCATCTAGAATAAGATTACTATACCACGATAGGTAAAAAAAAATAAAGCAATTGCAGATAAATTAATTATGACAGATAGATACATGGTGCTCACATATTTACAAATATTGCAAAATTATACGATATTCCTAACATTTTAACAAGTAATACTAATAAGTCAGTGTGTGAGTTTAAGAAATCACAGAATGTAAAATCAGAGTTATAAAAAATAACAAACTATATAATTAAATAAGCAACCAGTTTGATTTTGTCTAGACTCTAAATTGTCCTATGGAGCAGGACCAGCATGTTTCCAAGCATTCTTATCTTGGATATAATCCTCTAATTTGTAATATGCTTGTTTACAGAGTGTACTTTTAATATGAGTTTTAAATTTTCTTTCATTTAATTGTAATATATCACAAGGTATTTTATTGTAACATTTAACACAGTACCCCATAAAAGATGTATGTACTTTAGATAATCTGAAAAATGGTTGATCTATTTTATCTTTATTTCTAGTATTAATATTATGTCTATCACTTATTTTATTAAAAATATGAAGATTTTTTCTTACATACATAATATTTTCATGTATGAATTGGCAAGGTACCGTCATAATATTAATCCTTTTAAATAGTTCCCTGAGAGATTCGCGACGATGTAGATTATAAATGGCTCTGACAGCTCTCTTTTGTAAAATAAATATGGATTCAATGTCAGCAGCCCGACCCCACAGTAAAATGCCATACGACATAATACTGTGGAAGTAACTAAAACAGACCAAACGCGCGGTTTCTACATCTGTTAACTGTCTTATCTTTCTAACAGCATAAGCGGCCGAGCTTAGGCGCCCCGCAAGAGATGTTATATGAGGTCCCCATTGTAATTTCTCGTCTAGCGTGATTCCTAGGAAAACCGTTTGATTAATAAATTCTAGTTTTTCTCCATTCAATATGATGTCACATTCGCTACTTCTAACATTAGGTAATTTAAATCTAATGCATTTGTTTTTTTTTATTATTTAGTACCAAATTATTTACCGTAAACCAATCTTGGACTTGAAGAATAGAGCTGTTAACGTCGTCAAGATTTTGTGACCGTCGGTTTATTTTAAAGATCAACGATGTATCATCTGCAAATAACACCATCTTCGGTTGATTTTGAAGTAATTGGGGTAAATCATTAATATAAACTAAAAAGAGGAATGGACCCAATATCGAACCCTGTGGAACGCCCATTGCCATTTCAGACCCCAATGAGTTTACGCCGTTTACTTGAACTTTAACTTTTCTATCTTTCAGGTACGATCTTAGTAAATCAAGAGCTGTATTCCTAATCCCATAGTGCTCCAAACTTTAAACGTAATGTCAAACGCTGTTAGTAGAATGACTGAGACTGAGCATGCACATGCTCATAATTTTCCAGCAAACCTTAACAACAGCAACAGCATACGCACGTATGCTGTTGCTGTTGTTAAGGCATGCTGGAAAATCGCAGGAGGACTGAACGCGATTGTTATTCCTGTTCTAAAATGTTATGTCTGCATTTGGTATTTTGACATAAATATGTGTATAAGTATGTATGTGTATGTTAATTAGCTAGTTTAAATCTCCCCGGTTTGTGGGTTAGTCGAGAAATGTTTTATTACCTTTTTTCATTTAAAACTAGACTATAAAAAGCGATTTTAGTATAAAAAAACTCATTTGCTTACTTTTATATTTTATGAATGCTCTGTGACATAAATATGTCACAGTTTGGTGTTATGGTAGTATGTTACGTTTTTCTTTACTACTGCTGGACCAAGGTATGAGCTAATTCTGAAGGTTGTGCTAACATGAAATCTATATTCTGGCCATATTATAGAAAGTAAGTCAATTTGTTCTTCTAAATTACGCAACGGATTTTGATACGGTTTTCTTATCTTTTAGAGAACATATTCCGCAAGGTTCATGTGTATAATATTAAACTTTTATAAATAAATCTCGATGTTTTGCCAATGGTAAAAACAGAAAACTTATAGCATCTCCATCTCATCAACAGACATACATGGCGCCCTGGTTGTCCATCTTCGGGGACTTCACGAAGGACCCGGAGGCGATGTACAATAACTTCCGCGTGTACGGTACCGGGTTGCTGCTCGTCATGGGCATGGTGGTGTTTGTTGGCGTCAAGTTTGTCAACAAGTTCGCCACCGTCGCCCTTGCCTGTGTCATCCTTTCGATCACTGCAGTGTACGTCGGAATCTTCGTCAACTTCAATGGAAACGATAAGCTGCAGTGAGTATACTGAAGTTTTATTTGTATTTGTAGTATTGTTTTTTTATGGATAATTAAATCTAAGATCATCAAATATAAACTTGAAGTATCTGATCTACGAGATACTCTCATAAATCCTTGCCAAAATGACCCATGCAGCAGCTTACAGAAACATATGTACTGCAATGTATGACGTTAAATCACAAAATAAAAATGTAAATCCTTTCCAATGACAATTGCCACTGGAACAAAATTTATGCTTGCCATAACGAGCAAAATTTGGCAATTGAGTACAGAAACATCAGTCCCCGCACATTAACACGAAGGGTATGGAGTAAGGGTAGGGTAAGGCCGTGACTGAGATAGTCTCATATCTCAGCCGCGTTAATGACACACACGAGACACTGAATTTCAGAGATAACATCAGCCTGCTTTTATAACATTTTGTTGCTGAAAAACTTGTTTAAATTATGATTAGGCCTGACATAATCCAAGATTGATGATGTCCTTCCTTGTTAAGACTATGTTTTTAACCCGAGTTTTTTTTTTTTTCATGAAGCCGCTTTTTTTGCTTAACAGTTCCTCTCACAGTTTTAGTAGATCTTTATTTGAATAAGTGTAAAATCTGTTTCAATACTAAGTTGTCATTTTCAGGATGTGCGTACTAGGCAAGCGTTTGCTAAAGGACATTAACATCAACAACTGCACGAAGGAGGTCGGGGCGCCGCTGCATCAACTGTTTTGCCCCAACAACACATGCGACCCGTACTACCTGACACACAACGTGTCTATCGTCCAGGGAATCAAGGTAAGGAGAATATTTACATAGGTCATAAATGTCTTTTTTTCTGATCATGAATATTGAGTTAAAATATTATGACTAGGTATCACCGCCGACAGAAAACATCGATTAGATCAAAGGCTCCGGTCAAGAGATTTCGTAAAAAAACGATGCACTACTTACTATACTATCTTCTGATATTCCTTCGTTCCCACAGTTGGGTTAAAAACCTTAAACACACTCAAGGTACTGTAGGATGCTGATTTTGAATGAGTATAACCATTAATTATATGACTAGGGACTGAAAAGCGGAGTGTTCTTCGACAACTTGCAAGACTCGTTTCTGCAACTGGGCCAGTACATCTCATACGGCAAGGAACCCGATGACATCGAGCAGATGGAGAGACCTACCTACAACCAAGTCTATGCTGACCTCTCCACAACCTTCACCATCCTCATCGGAATATTCTTCCCTTCAGTTACTGGTAAGATCATAATTTTACAGTAGGTAATTATTTTTTTAATGGACGACAAATTCACACCTTAAATCTGATGTGACAGTATGCGCGTTCGAGCAGTAAAGAAAATATTTTTGTTTTAACATTACTTCAAAATTCAAAAGTCATTTATTCAAACTAGGCTGAGAATCAGCACTTTTCGAACGTCAAAAAAGTCAAAATTCCATAAGACAGTCCCCCAAACGCCCACCCTTCACCACTTCCTAGTTCTTTAGCTGTGCAGAAGAAGTGGCGAAAACAAACTTCCCAGCAGCACTGCTGTCTGTTAAGTTAGAAAAAAAAAAAAAAACTTGATTCTATACAATATTATGGAAAATAATTTACATTACTCAACACAAAACAGTAAATAAAATTTGCATAATGACAGCTAGCACACGCCAATATACCAACAAAACAATCGAAATTTATACTCGAACGAAACTAAAATCTCAAAACATAAACAGAACTTAATACCGGAATAAAAGCTTCCAGGCATAAAGGGCGTGCCCGCTTACATATAGCTAATAAAACTGTAACTCGAAGTCACATAATATATGATAAACTAGGACCATCGAAGTAAAAATAAATAAACAGTAAGGCAAGAATAATATATGATCAATTGTCGAGGTCGCTAGCTAACCATATATTGCAAAACAACTCATTAAAAAAATTGTAATATGTAGATTATGTCAATATCTGTTTGAGGTGGTTCATGGGTTTCTTCAATTAAATGTGGACTGTATATTTTATAGGTGTATTTTAATAATGCAAAATAATTCGATGCGAAACGATGACCGCACCCGATTTTGAGGTGAAGTGAGGCGCGGTCCGCGTTGGTCGTCGCTCATTGGCTCGCGCCGCGTCGTCGTCCCACGCGTCTCCCGCACCCCGCCTACGTCTTCTGTAGCACTGTGTCCGCGCGTGGACATGCTCCCCGGGTTGAAGCGGTGGTTTCAAAAAAGTGGTAGCGGGCAGATGTTGTTGAAGGCGCGTCGGATTGTCCCTTTCTTCGTCTTCAACTCCGCGACCCTCACGATGCCGTCGGAGCCCGGGTACACCTGCACGACGCGACCCAGCAGCCAGCAGAGAGGTGGAAGCGCCTTATCCTTTGCCAGGACGAGGCTCCCCACGTTGATGTCTCCCGATGTGGTAGACCACTTGATCTTTTGCTGCAGCAGAGATATGTATTCGGTATTAAACCTTTTCCAAAAATGCTGCTTGATGTATTCTACCCTTTGGCATCGCTCGAGTCGACTGATGTTTCCGCTGTCAGTCATCTGTGGATGCGGAACGGACGTGAGTGATCTTCCAATTAAAAAATGAGAAGGAGTTAAGGCACAAAAATCAAGTGGATCAGGAGAACAAGGAGTGAGAGGTCGGGAATTGAGAACGGCCTCTATTTGAGTTAGGCACGTAGCCATCTCTTCGTACGTGAAGTGCGTTAGCTTAAGCAGTCTCTTTAAGTGATGTTTTGTTGAGCGCACAGCGGCCTCAGCAACGCCATTGAAATGGGGTGAGTAGGCAGGCACAAAGCTGAATTCAATTCCTTCCTGAGCAACATCGTACGCAATATTTGACTCCTGCAAGAAAAGACGTAACTGGTTACAACAACCGACAAAGTTTGTGCCGTTATCGGACAACATGCTACGAGGCTTGCCACGGCGCGCAATGAATCTATTTAAAGCAGCCATGTATGCTTCCTTTGTAAGATCCGTGACAAGCTCCAGGTGAACCGCTTTGACAGCGAGGCAGACAAAGATACATATATACGACTTTATAAGTCTGCAGCCTCTTCCCTTCCGGTCAGCGATCAGTATTGGGCCGGCATAGTCGACACTTGAATTTAAGAACGGGAATTCTAAATTGCTTCGTGATTCTGGAAGTTGTCCCATTATTGGTTGTACATTTTGTGCCTTATGCCTAAAACACACTACACATTTTTGAACAGTGATTCTGGATAAATTTCTGCCCCCCAAGGGCCAATAGTTTTGACGAATATTTGCCGAGAGCAACTGAGGTCCCGCATGTAACAGTTTTCTGTGAACAGTTTGAAATAAGATTTTAGTTATATGATATTTACTGCAAATGAGTATGGGATGCTTCACGTTATAATCATAAGGAGAGTTATTTAGCCTGCCTCCGACACGAATTATATATATCATCTGAATCTAAAAAAGGAGATAAAGATATGAGCCGATTTTTATGAGGCAAGGATTTTCCTAATTTTAAAATAGAATATTCATCCGGAAACATTTCAAACTGTGCATTGCGTAAAATACATTTTAATGATGATTGAATTTCTTGATTAGACAGACAACCTACAAACTTATTATTTTAATTTTTTTAATTGTAAATATACCTTTTAATGTAGGCTACAATTCTTTGTAAATGGTTAAAATCTGAGTGTTTATTAATTAGTTGTTGTATTACAGTTTGATTAACTTGAATGTGGTGATTATCAGATTCATTTACAAAATAAGTTAGTTCAGGCAAGTCCTGTTTTGCAACATCGTTTGGTGGTTTCGGCCACAGACATTCATCCTGTGACAGAAATGAGGGACCTGCCCACCATAAGCTAGAATCGCTGATATGATCAGCCTTCACCCCTCGAGAAACGAGATCTGCGGGATTGTCTCGTGTTGGCACATACTTCCATACAGATGCAAGGGTGGTGTCTTGTATTTCGTTAACACGATGCCTGACGAAAGGCTTAAGTTGAGTTGATGGTGTGGATAACCAGCTCAACACTATTGTTGAATCACACCAGAAGACGCATCGGCTAATTGGTATGGTAAGGGATTCTTTGACCTTTGTACACAATCTTGCACCTAAAAGCGCCCCACATAGCTCTAACCTGGGCATCGTTGTTGGTTTTATCGGAGCTATACGATTTTTAGAAACTAATAAGCGTACCGTGACTGCATTACAGTTATCAATACTGCGTATATAAATACAAGCCCCGTATGCCTTCTCACTGCTATCTGTAAATGTATGTATTTCATTAATGATACAGTTGTCACATAAAACCCATCTGGGAACATTCAAACAATTTAAAATTTTTAATGCTTTTACAAATGTCGACCACTGATCGGCTATATCCTGAGGAACCTCATCGTCCCAGGCGCACTTACTGACCCACAATTTTTGCATTATAATTTTTGCCTCAACAACACATGGACCAATTAATCCCAATGGGTCAAAAATTTGGCTGATTATAGACAATATGTGCCTTTTTGTTATTGTTTTGTGACTGTCAATATTAATGGAAAATGACAAAACATCTGAATTGCATATCCATAGTAGCCCTAAAGTTTTAGATGTGTAATTATCCGATAAATCTAGATCGAGGCAAGAGTTATCCTCTATGTCTACTATCTCTTTTAGAATTTCGGTACTGTTAGACTGCCATTTTCTCAAATTTAATTTCGCTGAAGCTAATATTGTTTTTATTTGCTGGCAAAGTTCGATTGCGCCGCGTATAGTGTTTGATCCACTCAACAAAACGTCTACGTAAAAGTCACGTTGGATACTAACTTTTACGTGCTGATCCTCTGTGGCCTCAGCAAGGCTCACAAGGCACTTAGTCGCAAGATAAGGTGCAGACGCTGTGCCATATGTGACTGTATTTAATGTGTAAGTTTTGAGAGGCTCAGACGGATCTTTCCTGAATATAATGCGTTGCAATGATCTTTGACTCGAATTTAATTCGACTGCTCGATACATTTTTTCGATATCCCCTGAGATTACATATTTATGTTGTCTAACTCTCAGTAAGATCGATAGTAAATCATTCTGTACAGTAGGGCCTACATATTGAATGTCATTTAGTGATAATCCTGATGTTGACTTTGCTGATGCATCGAAGACTGTTCGCAACTTCGTCGTTTTACTGGATTCCCGCAAGACCCCATGGTGTGGCAAGAAATAACTAATATTGTTTTTATCACTAACTGATAAATCGCTGTCCTCAGTCATATGACCTAATGTTTGATATTCATTCATGAACTCAATATACATGCCTTTGTAAATCGGATCGCGTTCAAAGCGTTTTTCTAATGATAAAAACCTACGTTTAGCCGCAGCGTATGAGTCACAATATACAGTCCACATTTAATTGAAGAAACCCATGAACCACCTCAAACATTGGTCCTTCCACCGGCAAAGAAGAATCGTCGTGCCGAGATAAAACTGCAAAAATCCGGCTCGAAGGACCAATGTTTGAGGTGGTTCATGGGTTTCTTCAATTAAATGTGGACTGTATATTTTATAGGTGTATTTTAATAATGCAAAATAATTCGATGCGAAACGATGACCGTTCGCACCCGATTTTGAGGTGAAGTGAGGCGCGGTCCGCGTTGGTCGTCGCTCATTGGCTCGCGCCGCGTCGTCGTCCCACGCGTCTCCCGCACCCCGCCTACGTCTTCTGTAGCACTGTGTCCGCGCGTGGACAATATCAAATGAAAATAAAATAAAAATAAATTGATTTATACAGTCAAATAAAAATAAACAATTATATAACTCATATAACCTGTCAGTAGGTAAGCTAATTCTGGAGAAAGAACATGAACATTGTTTTGAATTAATCACAGCGACCAACTATTCTCATCGTTTAAGTAGTCGTTGATAGAATAGAATGCCTTTGAACAAAGGTTGGATTTTACTTTGGCTTTAAACGCATTAAAAGGCAAGAGGGTAGCTTGTTATAAAAGGTTATACCAAGTCCAAAAAATGAGTTATGAACCTTATGAAGCCGGTGAAATGGAGCTCGTAATTTGTCCTTATTTCTGGTGTTAATATTGTGAATATCACTGTTTTTAGTGTACGAGTATAAGTGTATATTTTGCCTAATATATAAGATGTTGGCGAAGATGACTTGTGATGCCACCGTGAGAATACCAATATCTTAAAAAAAATCTCTTAGAGAAACTCTGGCACCTAGCTGGTAAATTGTTCGAACAGCTCGTTTTTGAAGAACAAATATATTTTGAATATCAATGGCTTTGCCCCACAGCAGAATACCATAGGACATAACGCTATGGAAATAACTAAAATAGACTAACCGAGCTGTATCAACGTCAGTGAGTTGTCTTACTTTCCTGACAGCGTAAGTGGCCGAACTGAGCCTCCCTGCTAGGCTTGATATATGTGGGCCCCACTGAAGTTTGACATCTACTGTTATGCCCAGAAAAACTGCCGAGTCTACAGTTTCAAGCACCTCATTATCTAAAACGATATTGGGTCCTAGATTTCTAACATTCGGTAAAGCGAACTTTATACATTTTGTTTTCTTGGAATTGAGAACTAAGTTATTTATTGTTAACCAATCCGTAACCATTGAGAGTGCACTGTTTACTTCTTCACGACTGTATTCCAACAAGGGTCTGTCAGGGGTCTAATACATACAAAATTCATCGGTTATGTCATATTATGTTCCATATAGTAGCCTAACTCGACTTCGGGATGTTACCGAGAATTTCCAAATGGACAACAAACTCATGTAACTCCCCCACTTCGCAGGTATCATGGCCGGTTCCAACCGCTCCGGCGACCTGGCGGACGCACAGAAGAGCATCCCCATCGGCACCATCTGCGCCATCCTCACCACGTCCGCCGTGTACCTGTCCTGCGTGCTGCTGTTCGCGGGCACCGTCGACAACCTCCTGCTCAGGGACAAGTGAGGGCGCGTTCCGTTTATAGTTAAACTAGCTTTTACTCACGTGGTCTATCGCACTGGAACCGTTCACACACAACTTAGATGTAGCATCGACAAAATTCGTAAAACCGATCACCATCTGAAGTTAAGTGCGCCTTCAAAATCACCAAATTTTAGTACTGCTTTAGGTAAAATGATCTTTACGCAAACGCAATAACTTGGGAAGTCATATAACCAAATGCATTCGTAAAATTTAAATGAAAGGAAGCAAATTTATTAATTTATGCTGCATCTAAGTTGAGCCGTACTGTACGTTTTACCCAAAATCTACCTCAATGCAAAAGATGGCCTATTCGTTCCTCCATTTCAGCGACGAAGAATAACACACAGAAACACACTTTCGCATTTATAATATTTTGGTTAGATCTTATAGTAATTTTAACGTTACAAAAAGCGCTGAAATCTTCAAAAAATGCATCATTCCAGGTTTGGTCAATCTATCGGTGGTAAGCTGGTGGTAGCGAACATGGCGTGGCCGAACCAATGGGTGATCCTGATCGGGTCGTTCCTGTCTACCCTGGGAGCTGGTCTCCAGTCCCTCACCGGAGCCCCACGACTGCTACAAGCTATCGCTAAGGACGAGATCATACCTTTCCTGGCACCTTTCGCCGTCTCATCCAGCCGGGGTGAACCAACAAGGTAAGCCAACGCAAAATATTCTGCAGATATAAATAACTGACGATTTACTAGCCTCCAGGAATTATTGGAAATTTATATAGAGTCCAACTGTCTGGTCCAAGAAAACAATGATTTTATTTCACATGTCATACATTGATTTTTATTTCTGACACCAGGGCCCTGCTCCTGACGATGGTGATCTGCCAGTGCGGAATCCTGCTGGGAAACGTTGATATCCTGGCGCCACTGCTATCCATGTTCTTCCTGATGTGCTACGGCTTCGTCAACCTCGCCTGCGCACTGCAGACGCTCCTCAAGACTCCTAACTGGCGTCCTCGGTTCAAGTACTACCACTGGTAAGGAACCAACCTCCATACTTAAGGGTTTAGGTGTCTTATCTATGAAAAAACAGGTGAACCTTTATTATCTTGCTTGGTTTCAGGTCTTTGTCTTTAGCCGGACTGACACTGTGTATCTCCATCATGTTCATGACGTCATGGTTCTATGCCCTCCTCGCGATGGGTATGGCTGGCCTTATTTACAAGTACATTGAATATCGCGGGTAAGTCCATAAAAAACATACTTTTTGAAAAAAATTGGTCAACTATATGACCATACGAAATGTGGTACTGCATAAAACCGAAATCAAAAAAGTGTTGCCAACCAATTACAGCCAAAGATAACGCTAAATAAAAGTAGGAAAAAAAGTCAAGGGAGTTGAAAGTAACATACAAAATTTAAAATCTCTAATGATCTTGCACCTTCCAGAGCCGAGAAGGAATGGGGTGATGGTCTCCGTGGTCTGGCTCTCTCGGCCGCGCGCTACTCGCTCCTGCGTCTGGAACAAGGACCTCCGCACACGAAGAACTGGCGCCCGCAAGTACTGGTGCTCGCCAAACTAAATAATGAACTGATGCCCACTTACAGGAAGATGGTCGCCTTTGCTAGCCAACTGAAAGCTGGTGAGAAATCTTTTTGTACTATGGTGGATAGAACCTACCATTTTTTTTTAACTATTTGAGATATAGCAGCAAATTTATTTATCATTACAAAGATAACTTCACGGGAATTTTGTCTCAATCACTTTCAGATAAGTTCCGGTTGACTTCTCTGGCAGACAATTTTAAACATATCTATTACACTTTAGCCGCTAAGACTTCTAGCTGTCACAATAGCCTAAGAACCAGAATCATCTTCTTACATTCATCTAATCCCATAATTATTTATTCACCTAGGCAAGGGTCTGACAGTATGCGTGTCAGTGCTGGGCGGCGACTTCCCGCGCCGCGCCGGCGACGCGTCCTCCGCGCGACACAACCTTCGCCGCATCATGGACGAAGAGAAGGTCAAGGGTTTCGTCGATGTACTCGTTTCGCCTGATATTGCTGAAGGACTTAGCCATTTGTAAGTTATCGTCCCAAATACTTGAGACCGGTCTGAACGGTACTGGTGGTAACTTCGAGTTCCCCATTGGTTTTGCATGTGCTCAGGTATATTGTTTGGAAAACAGGGAAAGGCTCGAGGCCAGGCTATGGATGATAATGATGACATTCTATGAGTGCTATTCTCTTTATTTTTGTATTGCAAGTTGTTGGAAACCAGATGCTTAAAACTGACGACACCTTACTGCGAAATGGATAATTTCTTAGTCCAGTATCATTCCAATATTTCCATGTCGTGATCAATATCTAATATATCTATTTCCACTACTAGGGTTCAAACGTGCGGCCTGGGCGGCCTGAAGCCCAACACTGTGATCGTGGGCTGGCCGTACGGATGGCGCGCGGCGGAGCGGCCCGGGCCGCGCTGGCAACACTTCCTGCACACCGTGCGCGCTGTCGCCGCCGCGCGCATGGCCATGCTCGTGCCCAAGGGGATCAACTTCTTCCCGGACTCCACTGAGAAGGTAACATAACCATAATCAGCCTGTAATATTCCCACTGCTGAAACAGCAACACACGTATGTCATTTTGCCATGAGTGACATAGATAAATAGATTAACATAAAAAACTATCGGACGATCAACTTGAAAACAGATGCAGCACGAGTACCTATATTTTACTTTTGCTTGATGATCTACCATAAACTAAGTACACCTAAAACACAGATGCAAAGTCTTATGAATCGTTATATCTAAGCTACCTTATGAGAATAGTCTTACGCTCCGTCTCATTACCTCGATCCCCACTCTGCAGGTGGCTGGCAACATCGACATCTGGTGGATCGTGCATGATGGTGGCATGCTGATGCTGCTGCCGTTCCTGCTGAAGCAGCATCGCACTTGGAAGAACTGCAAGATGCGCATCTTCACCGTTGCGCAGATGGAAGACAACTCCATCCAGATGAAGAAGGACCTCAAGATGTTCCTCTACCAGCTGCGACTTGAGGCCGAGGTCGAAGTTGTGGAAATGGTCAGTTTTGGAACTACTTTATTGATACGGCCAATTCGATGACCAGCATGTTAATGGTTCCATCTATAATTATACCTATGTAGATCGTGAACAAAATTGCTGCTGGGTAAAGGAAATTTAAGGAACTTGGAATTTTTTTTTTTTAGGTTAATCAAACTTGACTCTTATAGCCAGTTTGAATTAATTTACATGGTACATCCGAATGTTTGTAATGAAATCTGAAAATACCTACCTACATATGAAATAATGAGGCACTCATATTTATAAATAATATTTCAGACGGACAGCGATATATCCGCCTACACTTACGAGCGAACCCTGATGATGGAACAACGCAACCAGATGCTGCGCGAACTACGGCTGAACAAGAAGGAAACTATGGGCATGGTGAGTTCACAACATACACTCTTCCTATCAATGAAATATATTAAAATGTTCACAAGTTCAATGTTCAAATGTCTGTACAAAGCTTTGTATATTAATAACTCTACTCTGACCTAGAACTAACATGTTTGTCTGTCGCTATATACAGATGCAAAATTTCGTGGATTATCGTGAAAACGCTGAGGAGAAGTTGCCTTTGGTAAAGTGGATACCTTAACCCTGATTCGAGTCCACTTATTTTCTTTAAGAGCATTTTGTTAGCTATCCGTTGAGTTACAATATCTCCCGCATTTTGAAGTCTACACTCATTTCTGCTGTTATTTTAATCCAAGCAATGTGTAGATGAGTTTTCTTTTGAGCTTTAATGAATTCTTGGTGTTATTAGATTGAGTGTTGTCCTCTTTGTGGCTAAGATCTTCCACGTTTACTTCTTCATCAAAATATACATTTCTGTCATCATCACATTCCACCTATTCAGTAATAAGTGAATTTGGCTAACTACTACTAAAATATTTGCTTTTGATGTTTAGATCATGTCTTCATTTTATATGTATTCACTGTTTCTCACTCTTCACTAAACTCTTATGCTCTTTTATAATCACCTTTTGCACATATTTATATTTACGGTAACATTATCCTTCTAACCTGACTTACCTATAATTTCACTCTCGATGTCTTTAAACATTTTAAAGTTATTTAATCCTCATTAATGAAATGGCATGCCACCCTTTAAGAAATATTGATGTGCCTTTTAATAAATGTCTTTTTCATTCAGATGATATTAATAGGTTTCAGAGAGTAAAAGATTAAATCGAATAGGTTTGTTTACCTACCGAAATAACCAATTAGCCATGCCCATATTCCCATTCCTTCCAAACCAAATCACACCGTATATGTACGGCTGGAAGCTATCTGCGCTCGTCGTCATTTCTATAAGTTAGCACACAGCTACCTAGATATTCTATTAGTTAAATCTTCATTGTATCGAGTGATCATAGTCTTCAAATCAAGTGATTGCTGATACGTCACAGCAGATAGGTGAAGCTCATAAAAATACCTTAAAGCCCAATTTACACAATCATATACAATCTAAACAGTGTTTAGACGGTCCAAGTTATTTGTTGCTTTAAATTTATTTTATGCCACGGGTGAGAAACATGCATCGTGTAAATGGGGCTTTATTCTTGCATCTACAGACACAATAAAGCATCATCTGTGACGTCTCAACAACCGCCAACGAACATTAAATCAACAGCCCCTAATGTGAGTGTCCGTGTACAGGTGCAGGCCATAGTGGACCACCACCACGCGGACGTGAAGACGGCCAGCAAGGTGCGCTTCACGGAGCCCGGCGACGACGCGCCCGGGGACGCGCCCTCGCCGCCACTCGCCGACACCGACGACAAGGACAAGGATGATAAGGTGAACATACCTCCTGTACATACAACCTGTTTACCTGCACTTAGATAAAAGTTGATACCCTTTATTCGTGAAAATTATTGATTTAAAACATCTGAGGTGTTCTTTAAAATAAACATGTATATGAAAGGACAAACTCAATTATTCTCAATCAGATTTTTTTTCAACTCGAATTAACTCAGTAATTTCATTGAGCTTAAATTAGCTGGTGATTATTTTTTCTTTAAAATTACACTTTACTAATATTGAATTACTATACCAATTTAATGTTGAAGTATTAAAATCCCCAATTTGAACAAAAAAAAAATAGATAATCCCAACACTATACAAATAATTGCTGTTGATAAAATGGACTATAATTATGATACATTAACATGAACCAGCTTCTTATTTTCTCAGCTAGCACACTATTCATGATCTGTTTATAATTTGATAATAAAAACATTTACATTGCCATTTTCATTAAACCCTAATTGAATATCTATAAAGAATTTATAGACATGTACAGACACTTCGATTTCTTCAAACTCGTCTTGATTTACAATCTCACTGACAGATTCAGGACGAGTTCTGCCTGCAGCCTAAACTTGTTACCAACAATTGAAATAGGATTCATTTGAGAACCAAGACATTCTAAAATGAAACCGTTTTTTGAGTATTTTTATTCGTAAATTCTTAAGTATCTCGGTTTGACCGACTAAATACCCGACAGATACCAATTTACGGCAAGTTCATTTCATCAAAGCGACGCGCTTTGATGAAATGAACTTGCCGTAAATTGGTGGAATTCATTCATCGTTTGCAAGATTAGGCTGCCGACATCGATCAGCGCAATAGTGTGGTAGTCATACCCGTCGGTGTTACAAAACAGTGCACTGCAAACCATTTTTTGTCGTTTTTATTTAATATTTTGTTGATTTACTCATGATCATACCCCACCCTCATCTTGTCACCAACGAGTCCTAGCGAATTTACACACGGTGGTCATATGTTTGCGATGAGTTCATTCACGTTAATTTGTTCACTTTAGTTTGTTTCGTTGTCCACATTAGATAAGAGGTTTGATGTTTGAATGTCAGTAGTGAGTTATCGTTTAACAATTAAAATAATATATGACATCCCGTGTTTCATTCGCCTTGAATCCGTCATGTGCAACACAAACAAAACAAATCGCGTTTCAAAATTCAATTTGGAAATGGAAATTCTATAAATTGGGGTGAATAGGACGACTTTCGAAGTAGTTTGTTGCACATAATCGATTCAATGTGGGACTCGCCCGATGAACGGTCGCAGTGCGAGGACGCCAGCCCGCCGCCCGACGACAACAAGCACAAGGAACAGGGCGCCAACGGAGACGCCGTCAAGCCCAAGCCCAACCTCGCCGACATCACGCCGTGAGTACTGCTACCTACTGCTTTTGATTAAAACAGAAACATACGAAAAATTACTTTTTAAATGAGAAGTGTGGGACAACGCATTCAGCGAGCGTATATCCGACCTGCACAACAGGCGGAACACTGGCTGGTGAGAGTCTATGATGACTACCACAAAAAGTATGTCAAACTGACATGTCAATTCGTTGTATAAAAATGATGAGAATTTAGTGTGTAAAATATATTGTATATTGATTCGCAAATTGTTATTTTATGAACACGTATATTAGGTACCCATATTTGGTGACTCCGACGTGATTATTACCGACCATTTACCTGCTCAAGTTCGCGCTGTGTTATCTGTTAACACAGAATCAACGCTCGACACTCTAGCAATGATGGCAGACAAGATGATGGAGCATTCAGACAATACGATTGCGGAACTCAGCCAAAACACACCTTCTACAAGCAGCGGTAGTGGTCATAACCTGCATTATCAACTACTATCGAAACAAATAGAGAAGCTTACACTCGAAATTGCTGAACTACAGAAGCACAATTACAATAATTATCGCCGACCTCCTTACCGTCCAAACAATTTTCGCTCAAGATCTCGTTCTCGTTCAAGAACTGGGCTTGGGAAGAAGCCGGGAGATCGAAACTGGGAATGTTATTATCATTACCGATTCGGAGACAAAGCCAAGAAATGTGAATCTCCTTGTTCACGGAAGCCGGCGGAAAACTGAAGACCACATCGACTGTGGCGGACGTCGGTGTTGCGAATACAAATAACCGCCTATGCATAACTGACAGAACCACGAGAGAACGATTCCTAGTTGACACGGGAGCAGATATATCAGTGCTAGCTACACGAAGTAAGCGAACACCGATATCAACGTCGTTCAAACTATTCGCCGCAAATAACACACCGATCAACACTTATGGAGAAAAAACACTACAATTGAACCTGGGACTTCGCCGCAATTACAAGTGGACATTCATTATGGCCGATGTGAAGATGTCGATCATCGGTGCTGATTTTCTCAAATATCACAGACTGCTTGTGGATCTACATAGCAAGAAACTCATAGACAGCGTGACTGAACTCTCAGTAAACGCTATGGCAATACGAACTGCTCAAGACACAACGCTCTACGTAGTTGAACCAAACCACCGGTACCACACACTATTGCACGAGTTTGCTGATGTACTCAAGCCTCTGACACTTACGAAGGAAATCAAGCATAATGTGAGACACCATATTGAAACTGTTGGACCTCCTCTCTTCGCAAGACCTCGACCGCTACCACCGCAAAAATACAAAGCAGCAAAGGCAGAATTTGAAGAAATGATGGCCAATGGAATTTGTCAACCATCAAAGAGTCCATGGGCCAGCCCGTTACATGTCGTGGGCAAGAAGGATGGTGGTCTGCGCGCCTGTGGGGATTATCGCCGTCTAAACTCAGTAACGCTTCCTGATCGTTACCCAATACCCAGAATTCAAGATTTTACTTACCAATTGAGTGGTATGACGATCTTCTCTAAAATAGACCTGAAAAAAGCATACTTCTGGATTCCAGTCGCAGAACAAGATATAGAAAAAACAGCAATTACAACACCTTTTGGTTTATTCGAATTTCGTTGCATGCCATTTGGCCTTCGAAATGCACCACAGACATTTCAACGATTTATGCATGAAGTCTTGAGAGGCCTGGACTACTGCTGTTACTGTTTTGTCGACGATATTTTGATATACTCTGACACAGAAGGAAAGCATATCGATCACTTACGTCTTGTTCTGAAACGTTTGTCTGACTACGGAATCGGGATTAATATAGAGAAGTGCATTTTTGGTGAGAAAACACTCAATTTCTTAGGCTACGAAGTCACAAAAGACGGTATCAATCCCACAGCAGAGAAGATAGAAACAATACTTAACACTTTGAGGGACAGTAAAGGCCCATAGGCGTTATAACAATAAAACTTCTATTGTGTCTCGTTCAGTGTCCTTGAATGCGTTAATTACCCGAAACCAACAACCGTGCAAGACCTTCGACGCTTCCTGGGTATGGTTAATTTTTACCATGATTGCTTACCTAAGCAAGCTGAAATCCAAATAGCATTGAATAACCTCCTACATAATAAGAAGAAGAATGACAAGACGCCTATCATCTGGAACCAGGCAACTGAAGACGCTTTCTATAAATGCCGCCAAAGCATATCGGAGGCTGCTCAGTTGACACATCCAGTGCAAGGAGCCCCACTATGCATTATGACCGACGCTTCGTGTCTTAGTGTAGGCGCAGTCCTACAACAGAAAGTAAACAACATCTGGAAACCGCTTTCATTTTTCTCGAAGAAGCTCAGCTACACACAGGCGAGATACAGCGTATACGATCGCGAGCTCTTAGCGATCTATATGGCTGTCAAGCATTTTAGAAGACTAATAGAAGGGAGCGATGTTGTGGTGTATACGGATCATAAGCCCCTCACCTACGCCATGACTATGTCTGGAAGCTCAAGCGATACACCTAAGCGAGAGAGACAACTTCATTTCATATCTCAATTTTGTAGCAAGATCGAGTACATCCATGGAAGAGATAATGTAGTTGCTGATGCATTATCGCGCATTAGTACCATTGATTGCCCCTCGGTTATCAATTTTAATGACGTGGCTGAGAAGCAAAAGATAAACGAAGAACTAAACCGCCTGGTAAAGCAAGACAACCTTCACTTCGTCAAAATATCGTTACCTGGATCACTAAAAGAAATCTACTGTGAAAACTCAACCAAATTTCCACGTCCGTACTTACCGCAACCATTTCATGAGATTGCCTTCAAAGCATTACACGAATTGAGTCATCCTGGTATCCGCACGACAAGGAAGATGGTCAGTGAAAAGTACTTCTGGCCTGGAATGAACAAGGATGTTTCATCGTGGACACGATGCTGCACTTCATGTCAACGCGCTAAAATTCACCGTCATACTGTTACACCACTAGTACAGTTTCCCGAGTCGAGAAGGTTCGAACACATACATATGGACATCGTCGGACCTCTCACTCCATCAGAAGGATACCGATATCTAGTCACAATCATCGACCGATTTTCCAGATGGCCCGAAGCAGTACCAGTTAGCGACATAAATGCGGAAACAATTGCCCGAGTCACATATATATATACGACATATACGACACATGGATTACTCGCTTCGGTTGTCCACTGCGTATTACTACAGACCAAGGACGGCAGTTCGAGTCTACATTATTTCAAAAATTAATGAACAAACTGGGTATATCGAGAATTCGCACGACTGCCTACCACCCTCAAGCGAATGGACTTGTAGAAAGATTGCATCGTACTCTGAAGACAGCAATAACAGCAAGAGGAAATAGTCAACAATGGGTACAAGAATTACCAACAGTATTAATGGGATTACGCACAGCCATTCATAGAGAAACAAACTACAGTCCCGCTACAATGATATACGGCACCTCATTACGATTACCGGCAGATATTTTCGCACCGATAAAGTCAAACACTGAAGACCCGTTATTCTTACGTCATTTAATGGAATCAATGGAATCGCTTAATGAGCATGTCACTGCAGATGCATCAATGCGACACCGCATGACCAACACCTACGTACCGAAACAGCTATCTACATGCACGCATGTCTTTATGCGTGTAGATCGCGTGCGGAAGTCTCTTACACCGCCGTACGAAGGCCCGTATGAAATTATAGAGAAATGCGACAAGTATTTCAAGATACGATTACCCAACCGAGAAGCAGTGGTGTCATTGGATCGATTGAAGCCTGCTCACGTATTACAAGTAGCCACAGATGAAAAGATGGAAGATGTCCCATACATTACTCGCTCCGGAAGGACAGTTAAACCTACAAGAAACGTACGGTTTTTTTGAAGGGGGATACTGTGGGACAACGCATTCAGCGAGCGTATATCCGACCTGCACAACAGGCGGAACACTGGCTGGTGAGAGTCTATGATGACTACCACAAAAAGTATGTCAAACTGACATGTCAATTCGTTGTATAAAAATGATGAGAATTTAGTGTGTAAAATATATTGTATATTGATTCGCAAATTGTTATTTAATGAACACGTATATTAGGTACCCATAAGAAGCAACTAGGACAACTACGAGCCGAGTTAGCTAGCAGGACTCCGCACGCAACAAGATAATGTTCTCGATCTTCATGATATGTACATCTACCAATGTAATTGCCACAAACATATTTCTAACACAACCTTCCTTGACATCGGAGGGAAACCAACTTTCACTTTGAGTGAAACCACTATAATTGATAACTTATTTGTAAAGAAAGAAATGATTGAACATATAGTAAAAGCAAATGTGTAACTTCTTTGTAATGTGTGTCAGTGACGAGGGCACGGTGCGACGCATGCACACGGCGGTGAAGCTGAATGAAGTGATCGTGTCGCGGTCGCACGACGCGCAGCTCGTCATCCTCAACCTGCCGGGCCCGCCGCGCGACACCAACATCGACCGGGAGTCCAACTGTGAGCATATTTGTTTTACTTTACATACAAAAAAATATACTTGAGAACTACGAGATACTGCTTAGTACTTATCTCTATTATGTTTCTGGCCCTTATCCAATTATGCCATATAATCCTGTTTATAATCGATAAGACACTTCAACTACAACGAGTATTGGCTACGGGTTCACCGCAGCCGCAGTCACTAAATAAAGCGTAATAATTATGTGCTACGAGCGTACCGTGTACTGTGGCAAATGCTACGTGTATTCCAAATTTTTGAGTAGGACGTACCTTTACTACGAAAGTTCCAGCATAGCACAGCCTACGGCTTTGGCCACTGAATAAAGTGTAGCATGAGTTACGAGACGACTACACTTAGAAAATGTTACGTATTACTACTTGATACGTTGCAAATAATGGGTGAGCGTAGCTTTACTACGAAAGTTCCAGCGTTACCACAGCCTACGGTTTTGGTTGATTCGTAGCACACCTTGCTACGACGACGTGTAGTCGGCGTAGCGCTTGCTTCGCTTGGCCCAGCGTAGCGATTGCTAGAAAAGTTCAATTTGTTTGGTGTGTTGTATGTATACACTGACGTGTTTTGTCGTCATTGCCAGACATGGAGTTCCTGGAGGTGCTGACGGAGGGGTTAGAGAAGGTGCTGATGGTGCGCGGCGGCGGGCGCGAGGTCATCACGATCTACTCGTGAGCGCGCGGCGCGTCTCTCCTAACTGTTAGTGCTATGGTTTGGAACGTTCCGATCGGTCGGGCTCGAGTCTCGTCGATCGAAAGACTTAACCCGCGCATCTCTAAGACTGCCGACACGACCGTCGCGTTCCGGTTCGTTCATAAATATTGTATGTATTTTCTTACGATGATTGTATTCGGCGTTCGTTTTACTTGTAAATGTTAGCTTAATTCTACAATACGTTTTGTTGAATTTGCTGTTTAGAGTGACGTTGTTTTTAAATTTATTCACTGTTGTATAGATATTTATGGGTATGACGTATGTATCTAATGAGAAGCCTTATCTGTCGGTCGTTAGCTCTAAGTTCGTTGTTTTGTTATTACATAGACTAGCTAAGCGTTACTTTAAGCACCCGAGTGGTCTCTTGTTTACCGACATGCCATATAGTTTTTATTTGACTGTGAAGGCACTTAGAGGTTAATTTGTATCATTTTTATACATCATTTTATTTTCTATGGTTGTTAATACGACATAGATATACTTTCTAAGAGTATACATTTCTTAAAAACCATAAAGATTTTTAACTATATAAAAATTGTATTTTGTAAATATTATTCTGTTCTAAGATTTTTACATCTGCTCAACTTGAAACTTACCGTGGGACTGACGCAGGAAGTTGTTAACAAATTAAACTTACGCTAACCGGATAGATTACGAAAAGTTTTTATTTTGAAGATCATTTCTAGTCACTTTTGATATTAGTTATATCTAATACAGACACAATTCGTTACACCAAAATTAAAGAAGTCACTAAGTTGACACAACAAGACGAACCCTCGAGTTTTTATGGTGAGTAGATTGAACAGCAACTAGAACGCGCTGAGAGGGACACCTAGGTAACTATTAACTATTCGTATTTAGTATTAGCGAGAAGATTTAATAGTTAAACGCGATCCCCCGTCGCAATTAACTTAGAGAATAACTTGAAAACTTATTGCGCACATTCGCGTAGGTAGATGATTTCTTACTGTGATCGTTTAATATAAAGTTTTATTGTTTTAGTTTTACTTAAGTGGTAGCGGTAATATATCCGGACTATTCAGTAATTAATAGTCATCGTTATGAAAAACCTACATAACTTTGTTGATATGTGTAGTTGACTCGCTCGTGCTATTCCACCGTCGATTGGTCTGCCTTAAGACGAGCGTCTTTAAAACATAAAATGTAAAACTGAGGAAACACTTAAAGTTGTCAGCAACGGTATTGTACTACAATCGTCACAATCTTACAAAAAACACGTGACTGTAAAAGCTCTAGAGCTATATTTTAAACTGCCCTCTTGTCGTCGAACGAAAAGTATATTTGCGCTACATACTTTCCAGCAATAACTAAGAAGGACCATTTCAAGCAGATAATAAATTTGAAAATGTTTTTGTTTTCGTAGATATTGCTTTAAAACTAGTAACGTAATTAGTTAATTTTGAATAAAAGCATCTGTAGCAGTGAACGACAATGAACTCAGGTGCACCTTGCGCGTATGTACGTATGATGAAAACTTGTCAATTTTTATTTACCGTTACACCACACTAGTTAAGGAACTATCTGTTATTCGTATAGTGTTCGATAACTGCCAAATAGGAATCGGTGTTGTAAAATATCCTAGTCCATAAGTGAGCTACCATCAACTCAATAATAATGACTTCGTTTGTGAAAAATCATAAATATACAGTTAGAATATATTGATGAAACATTTTACAGTTATGAATATTAAGTAGTTAGCAACACTTCCTAGACGAAATAGTTAGATAACTGTATTTTCTTTCTTTCACAAAACTATTTAAATACCTTTAAAGGTTATCTATCATTGGATTGATAGCATTTCTTTTGATGTTCATTACGAACTTAACTGTTATTTTAAAAATTATCAATTATCTACCTAAATAATGTCCTAAGATTTTACGATAGCGTCAACTCGAATTTTGTACAAGAGTTGATATTTTTAAGATTTCCTCAAATAAAAAATAGTTTAACCTTTTCATAACTCGTACTCACAAATACAAGTAACGTCATTTAAAGTTCGCGCTCCTCTGCGTTACGAACAAAGTAGGAAATAATTCGAAGGTATTCCTTTTTGTCATGGTTGTAGATGCCATAATAATAAATTAAGTACGTAGATGTTAGTTATTCTATGAATCGACTGTCGACTTCCCGTCTATGAGATACCAGTGAGCAGTAACTGAGCACTCAGTCGCTTAGTAACCAGACACCTAGCCCGCGGCACACTCTGTCTACCACATTGAAGCATAGCGATATTAACAAAATTAAATCACTTAATAAGATTAAGTATAAATCATTCTAAATTATATTAATCTATAACTCAACATTTGACAACTTTTAAAACAATGTCGTGATTATACATCGCTCGTTATGATTTTGTGAATGTGTTCTCTGTCACCTAGTGATACTTACACGGAAGAAATGAAATAGTGATCACATATCTTCCTTTCACATAGAAAAAATATATCTACATATGAACCTATTTATGCCTATTAATAGGTAATGGACGATAATTTATTTAAATATAAATTTATTGAATTATATATCTAAATTATTCAAATTAAAGTTATAATATACCTAGTAGATACTTTTTACTCTACGTCGAAATTGTGAAATTGGAAAACTAAATAGTTTGTGTTCTGGAAGAATTGCCTATATAAAATGGATTTCATTTTACAAAATTATCGATTATACTTAACGGCTCATTAACCATACCAAATAATAATAGGTATAGATATTTGCGGACGTGGAGCGCGCCGACCGACGACCGAACATCCGGGGAATTGTGCTCGTCCGATGTACCATGTATGAGCCCACACCGGTAACAAGCCGCTTCACACCTACTTAAATCTTACTTGATAACAACATTGTAGATAGTTCAAATTATTAAGTAGGACACTAGTTAATGTTTGATGCCCACGATAACGTCATACATGTGCCAAATGTCATTATTTCAGGGAGTAAATGACACGGTGGCAAATCTATAGCGTAGGTCATCCTACTTACATTTTAGAATTACTACAAAATCATCTCTCAGTGAACTGTCAGTAATGTGTGTAATATTAATAATAAAATAGCTTTCGGAGATACGTTATGTGTTAGAAATGTCACGTTTACCTACTAACATAGTTATAACTCAACAACATGCACATACATAGTACCCTACTCGGAATAGATTAAAAATCGTGTTCGTAATTTCAGTCGTTACATTTTAGCTTTATTAAAATAAAATCATTAAAAATTATTAAATGTACAGTCGCCAATGTATTCAAAGGCACAGGTATTACTGAATACGCTGCGGAATACATGAATGCTTGGCGATTGTACCTGACAAGTATCAAGTAATTATTGATGTAAAACTATTAAATTACCTATTTTAGATTTTAGGCTGTGAGTCAGCGTAAACACATTCTTTACAATTTAATATTCAAGCTAGAGTTGCTGTGATACACCATTATGGCTATAAAATTATAGTGTAGTCATTTCTGGCTATGAATAACAATGGGAGATAACGTGGATATACGTTCAACGCCATATTCTATCTGTGATTTCACTGATGTGTAGATGCACCTTTATCCGCGTAACCCTACAAAATCCTGAAATCTCATTCCCCATTTCTGACTTGAGTACGACTCGTAAACTCGTAATGTTTGCCTCATAATATGTAATCTGTGACTATCGTATTGCGAATTACAAAGTACATAATGAAAATGTAACTAACAAGGCTGTCTCTACTTTGAAGATATTTTGAAAATTGTATTTTATAAAGCCTATGTCTAACAGCCAGAAATGTAACTAGATTGTCTATTACTGAAACAAAACTATTCTTGGTCTTGGAAATATGAAGCGAACAAAGATAGCCTACATCATGCTACATCTCAAGATATTGAGCAATAACGAAAGTATGTAGATAGTGATCGCTGGGCGGTATGCTATTTAACTTATAAATATTATGTATTTTGATCTGGAACGAGTTTTTCATAGAAAAATATTTCGAAGTGTAAAAGTTGTTTAAGAAATTATTAAAATATTCAAATAATAATTCTAGAGAGTTAGTCAGTGAGTAATTATAAGAAAAAGATGTTACGAGTATAATGAAATAAACGAATAAAAATGCATGCCTTGTTTCTTTTTTGTCATCCTACCCGTTTATGTAGGTATATGGAACTTCATTGTGTCCCATTATGCCAACCAAACCTATCCATACCGGAAAATTTTTAGGTACCTATAACGGATAGGATAGGATTCTAGAGGTAACGTAGAGGAGAAATACCCTAATGGCCTGGGCAATGTCGAATACCTAATATTGATTGGAGTCATGCCTAGGACCGTAAGTAATTACCTACAAATTAATTTATAATTGAAGGTCTGAATTAGTGCAAAAGTATTTTCGAGTGCCAAACGACACTTATTAAGTTATATCCTATCCTGTAGCCTGTAGTATTAAACGAACAAAATTTGTATAAATATACAGGATGACTTGTAATTGACGTATTCCTTATAGCACGTGGTAGTGTGACCCATTTGCAACAATTAAGCACCCCATAAAGCCTAAGCGAAAATTCATGGGATTCAAGAAAACTCAACTTTTATGTATTTTTTTTTAATTCCCAGAATTTGTCACAAAATATCAATTTTCTCTAAACTCTCAAATTGAATGGCCTTTAATGCGATTCCTATTCCATTGGGTAGCTAATACTTTAATAAACCTTTCGATGTAACCAAATTTTCTAAAACATCAAACAGAAACGAAGAAGTTTATTAACCATTTTCAAAAATCTTCTTTGAAAATGGTTAATAAACTTTTTCGTTTATTTTTGAAATGTTTGATGTTTTAGAAAATTTAATTTTAAAGTAAATTTTCGATAACTTTTCATGAATATTCAGAAAAATACGGACGGTCACATGCTCGGGCGACATTTTACATATATATCGCGGCCATCTGGTTAAATTAGCTAGCTAATTGGACGCCTAGGCCGTTCGTTAATTGAACTAGAATAATTCAACATTTAACAACTTGGCGTATTTGAAAATGACTGACCAAGACTCAGCCAAGTGATTCAAATAGTTAACCAGATGGCTGCGACTTATATATTTGTAATTATGTTCTCGAAAACGGCTCTAACGATTTCGATGAAAATTACAATATAATGGATTACGGGGGCGAAAAATTGATTGATTTTCACAACCTCGGGAATATGATACAACATTGGTATACCTGGACGATATGTTTATCTATTTTCACCCGAGCAGAGCTCGGTCGACCAGGTACTTATAGTATTATAAGCTACAAATGTAAAAATAGAACACTGAATACGGGTGCCAAATTCATTCGACCAGTGCGTCCAGTGCATATTATGAGAAGCATGGTTCAAATTCCAATTCAAAATTGAACTGTCCCACAGTTCAAATAGCCTTGTATATAATATAATAGCAAGGTCAAGGTCACAGTTCTACCCTAACCTACCTAGGTTAGGGTAGAACTGTGACCACAAAACGCACGAGCCGAGCGAACGAAGCGAACGGTGCCACGGTAGCGGCCGGCGAGTGCCAGGATCCGTTTAGGCACAAGAGAATGTAATGTTTTGGGAATGTGGCAAAACATTACAGCGAACTAACCTCACGATCAAACAAAATAACAAGTGACAGTGACTCAGTGACAATGACAATGCAATGCTTACGTCAGTTTAGCCGAGCCGAAGCAGCGCCACTATTATGCCGCTAGAGGCACTTTATCCAATAGGTATAGAATGCGGCTAGCGGCACTCTATACACTGCCATTATGAAATACTGAAATATAATATTGTGTATTGAGTAATTTGAATAATTTGATTGAGTAATTTGATTTGTTTTTTTTTTAAAGAATTTACATAATGTGTAAAAGTAGCAGTGTTAAATGACTTTTGTCGCTAACCGTACGTACAAACGGCAGGGTTGTTCGTAAGATTGTAGGACCGAGGAAAGCAAATGGTTTGGTATATAAAAATACTTTATTTATTATTATTACTCGACATTTATCTACAGTAGCACCTTAGAATTTACAAAAACATGTTTTGTCACTAAAATTGCTCTAATAAATATTATAATTATCAAAGAACACACTTTTTTTATTTTTTTTATTACATGTTTCTAATACCTATAGTATGTTGATGGTATGGTATGTATCTTAACAAATTCTTATATTAAAATAATGGCCAATAACACAAGTCTAAAAAAAAATTGTTTTACCTTCCAAAAGTATGTATAAGAATTGTATAAATATACAAAATCTATAAACCCTGAAAAGTTTATCTTTACTATACCTTCCTACATAAATATGCTAATAACTAATCTATACATATTAAAAACAGTAGTTTTTCGCGTTTGTCTGTATGTCCGCGTTGTTCTTCTAAACCACGAAACAGATTTTGATGAGGTTTTCACCATCGTTTAGAGAATTTATTCAGGAAGGTTTATGTTTAAAATACTTAATATTAAAGTTACTTATGAAATCTCGATGTTTTGTCAAGTTTTAAAAAACGTGTGAAGCAGGAGCCTGCCGTTTATCTATAAACACCGTTCTGCATTGTTAATACTTTCAATCAGGTACTTTTTCAATCCGCTTTTATTGTATGATGTATAAAATTGACTAAGTAAAGAATATTTAAGGCTCACAACCTTCATTCCTAAAATTTTGAGATGTGTTTTTTTCATCACTTGTGGACCAATCAAATGATCATTATTAGAACAATATTGATCAGGCAAATGAATTAAGATGGCAATATTTTCATTCCGACCAGTTTTTGATTTCCAGTTGAATGTTTTGCTCCCCCGACCAGCCGAGTGTAACATAACATCCAACAAGTATGTTTCATCAGATGGTAGGTATGGTATAGACACTGCCATGGACAACTTATCTTGACCTCCTGCTACATCTACTAAGATCTCCATAATTTTTTCTAATATGTTTTTAACTCGACAGTCTTGAGAGATAGGGCTAGACCACTGGTTCTTTGGTAGCAGAGGACCTGAGTACTTCTCATATTCTAATGTCATTGCAGTATCAATTAAATAAAACTTCTTCAATAATTCAGGGTTTCTCACTTTTGTCAGGTACTCTGGGCTTAACATCCTGCAAACTAAACTGGAAGGATATTTTCCTATATAAATTAATGACAATAATATTGAACTAAGATCGCTACTACTTATTTTATTAAATTTTTCATTTAATACTTTATCTATAAGTATCCAAAATTCTGTGCTGTGTGCAGGATCAAAATGCAAATATCCATACGGATATATGAAAGATTTGAGAAAACTAGGAGGCACAATACGCCAGTTACTCATAAAGTATTTGCTGCATGAATTTAATATTTGCTCATTGTAAATTTGAAATTGCATGCAGAAGTTTAAAATTCCTACAATAAGAACATGGCTCTCTATTTTTGAACCTTTTAATTTCATATATTTTTCCACAGCCTTCTCAATTTGGTCATCAGTGTATTTAAGTCTAGTTAGCTTAGAAATTACATCTAACAATGAGTCTTCATCTAAAGCATGTATATTGGCACTTAGCCAGCTACCAACAACACCAAATGATTGAATTGATAAATATTTTTCCAATACAAAAGAGCTCAATATGTCTTGCATGACAGATGGTTTAATTTTAAACCACAAATCACACAACTTTTGTTCCAGCAATGTTAAAATGATTCTTTTGCTGACTTTAAACCCATGCAGGATACCAAACACCTGTACAATATTAGTTTCATTAATATCATTTTCTTTAGCCACAAACCCAATCCACAGTTTGTCAATGGTCTCAGAATATTTCTCATCATTTTTATTATTTATCAAAAAAGTCATGAACTCACACAGTTGTTCAATACGTAACTTGTTGTCAATAACTCTCAGAAGAAGCTCATCATGAAATTTGTATTTGTAAGGTTCCATAAATGATGAAACTGTGTTCAATATATCCAATATTGTGTGTGTGTCTTCAGTTTTCATGACCACCCTCAGAAGCTTATCCAAAATGGCACCCTTGGCTAAATTGACGTGAATTCTTTTGGAATCTAAATTTAAAGAGTTTGGATTTTTTTCGATGTCATAAATTCGTTCAATTGCACCTAACGCAATGTTTGGAGTTATTTTCGTACACTTTGAGAGTAAGGAGAATACATCCCTCAAATCCAAGCACTGTTTAAACTCTTCTTGGATCAGCTGATAGCTAAGGGAGTCGTGCGCACTTGTTGCTCGTTTTTCGTTTGGTTTCACTTCGATGTCCGAGAGATCCTTCAACTTCTTTATAGCTACTGGAAGTTCTTGAACATTAAATCCATTTTCTATTAATATTGTACTACTGCTAAATTGTGGATTATTGCCAGATTTGTCGTCACTGAACGTTCGAGGCGCAATTGTTAGTAATGGACCGGATAACGAAATGTTTCCATTACTGGAAGACAAGATATTATTCTTGGCTTTTAAATATGTTCTTCTCAAAACTAATGCCATTTCAAAAACAAAAAAATTGTCACAAATAATAAATGAAAACAAAGCAACGAAATGCGATTGCGATCACATGTTTGACAACTTCGACATTGAAAAAGTGACATATTAGGTGACGTTTGTTTATAACACCTGACACCTGACCGAGTAAAGTGAGTGATAGGATAACTCTGATACAAGTCCAATCATGTAGTGATGTACCACTGTCTTTACCATAATTTATGTATAAGCTGTAAACTGACGCGATTTATGACCAAAACGGAGGTAGGTGTAGTTTGATGTCAATGGTTGTAAATAGACGCATGTGACCGTGTATAAGTTAGTTACCTGTTCGGTCGCCGGCAACGTATTTGCATCGGCGAGACCTTGTCTTTCTGGAATAATACTTCTGCCCGTGTACCACAGGGTGGCGTGCTATCACCTTTACTTTTCGCAGTTTTTATTTTAATGTATAATCTGGTGTACATATAAATAAATAAGAATTTTAAACAACTTCTTAAAAACACTGCTTGTGGCCCAAAAGCAGTGTGTGGGTGACTTAAAACCTACTAGCACTTGTCGGCAAAGTAGTGCCATCATCATAGGTCTGCATTAGTATAATATTTAGTTCTAAATGTCACCACGTCAGAATCTTTTATGTTGACCTGTAGTTCCACAACTTTTCCGCTGGATTTCAGTGGTGGCGCGGACTCTAGGTTCACTTCGAGAATGTAACAGAAATGGTCAGTATTGTCTAAACTGCACACATCTTTTTTTCGCATAGGGTCAGGTGCCCAGGGGGCTGACCAAAATACTAGTGGCAGAACTGGCAGACAGCGACGGTCGTTTTTCTGGCAACATTGGAACAGAATGAGAGACGATTCGTTCATCATAGTTTTTTTTTTCATTCGCTAAAGATCATGTCATGCACACATGAGAAACTATTTAAACAGTTCATCATTCATTAGTTCATTCGTAATTCTTTGGACGCTTGTGCCCTGTTGTGTTTCTCCTCTTCTTTTTTCGTATATTTTGATAAGATAATAAGAAGATAATTATGTAAGTTATTGCAAATGTTGTACATTAAAATTGAATTGGATAGCATAACGAAGTAAGGTTATAAAACCGGAGATTTACTATTCTGAGGCGATATTTTCATCTGCTCAAGTCAGCTGATTTCCTTTTTAATAAGTTGTTTTCATATTATTATTGTAGTCTAATGACATGTAATTTATTGGTATTGTGTGGGTAAGTTTTTAGTTTACAATACCAGTTACAAAGTTGCATTCATGTGAAATAAATTTAATTTTAAAGTACCATGAACTTGTTGAAATAAATCCTAAAATATTTGTTTTATTTTATTTTACAAACTCTAATCGAGGAAAGTAATTATTATAAAATAATTAATTTTCTCGATTTGAAGTATGATCACATTGCTTACCTATTTATTTGGCAATAATGAAACATAATGTACCTAGGTACCTATTCAATTAAAACTATATTTATTTTTAGGTCGACTGGTTGCTTGGTATTAATGAAATAAAACATAAGTTGTGCAAGATAAAATATAAAGAACCTACACTGAACCTCTCAATATGCCTGATCAAGGAAATGTAAGTACCAATTGATGCAGTCAGTAATAATAATCATGTACCTATCCAACCACTTGATTATCATTAATTGTACCTTCAACTATTTATTAACATGGTACATAGTCCACATTATGTACCTATTCTGCATAAACATGCATGTTTTAAATTGTCTTCAAACTCTTCTTGCTGGCCATAAAATTAAAATGTTTATTCCATTTCATAAAATTTAAAACAACTACATCTGACTGAGGCTCACCAAGTACCAACACACCAACCACACTCCACATCAACAGTACTGGAATGTTCCTTAAGATCAAAGGAAACCCCACTTCTCTCATTAGTACAAACTTTGCTTCCAGGAATTCAAAAATAATAGAGCCCAATCAGAGAACCAGAATTTCGTAATCAGCAAAAATTTAATAGTTGTGTGGTTTTCGATAAATCTGTTGTTAATTACCCTTAATATTAAAACTATTTAAAAACATGAGTATCTCTTGATGAGAGACAAACATGCATCTATTAGAGCACTTGTTAGTATGTGTCACTGCTCATGAACATAAATAAACAGTATTATGAGCTCCTGTCGCATATAACACTAACAAACTACCAATCAACCTAGTTGGCCAATAGACACACATTATTCCACATACATACCTCTACTAACTCTGTCATACACTGAGTTCAATTAACACGTATTTAAGAGGCCTGCAGAGGCAAGTTTTGTTTATACCAAGTGAGGACAAATCACAGTACACACCCAGTGAAGTCGCGATAACTACATTGTGTACCTTTTACGTGATTATCTTAAAAGATAAGGAATACCTAATGCAATGTTATGTTTGTACATCTCTATAAAAATACATTTTAGTAACGTCTCTTCATAGTGTCGTGTTTCTTATTGACATTCAAGTAGGTATCTACGTTAATATTGAATTACAAAAGTATTTTATATGACTGTGGAATAGGCAAATATAAGGTGTTAGTGTGGAGGCCGCGAGCTAATTAGCTACTGTAGGTCGTATTACAAGTAAACGACGAAGTTTCTATTAAACCACGGTCCCATCAAACAGCTCCGTAAGTAACTTTGTACTGTAGTCTGAAAATCGATTTATCGAATTTCTTACACATTTTTAATTTCATTGTCTATCTAAGAGGATTAAAGAATTACGTAACAAATCCTTTTTAAATCGTCCCAAAAAAAACAATTCGTACCGGCTTGCCTACGACGTAATACAATAGGTACAACACTGGTAATCTTATCTTAAGAAAATCTGTTGCTGATTTTCGCCACTTCAGAGTAGGTAGGTACAGCTGCCATGATGCTCTCCCAGTCGCGGTATCCGTTGACGTTTACAAACTAATTTATCTATGTATTTTTCCAGATGAGTTTACATCTAAAATGGGGTGTAGCCGGTGTGGGTATGATAGCTCACGACTTCTTGACGGCGCTAGGGACGCTACCGGCTGATCAACACAAGGTCGTCGCCGTGGCCGGCAAAGATCTCGACCGTGTGCACAGATTGGCCACGCTCCACAAAATCAACACAGCCTATGAAGGCTACGAGCCACTCGCGCGTGATGACTCTATAGGTAACAAAACATCCCATTGTTTAGACAAGCATCAGTACACAAACAAAAGATAACGAGCTAATCATTACAATCGAATGACTTGAGACACTTCCCTAACATTACTATGTCGTAACGTGGAGAAAAACTTGCCTACCGATCTACTAACCTGCCTGATTTGCTTAATGCCTGACTTGAAAATACATATCTTTTTTGCAAATGTGTGGTTAAATACAACCGCGGTCGTCAATGGCGGTGGACCACTTTTAATCCTTATACCCTTAGTAATAAGGTGGAAAAGTGGTTCACTGCCAGTTTCCCTGATGGTACATCATACCCCCCTTTTCCATGAGAGTTTAGTCAATAACCTCCTAAAAGTTTCGTACCATTCATGAGTATTCGTCTCATTGCAGCAATCTGCGATACTTTGTGGATGTTGCGTTTCTATTAGTGATCGTAGTATGAAACTGCTGCTAAACCTCATAGCTAATAAGTAACCCGTAATAGTCCGTAACGTCACTGGCCACGAAAAGAAAAACCGATAGTTAGTAGTCATACAAATGTGGCGAATGAATAGTTCCCATTATTTTACTACGCTTGGCAACGCAACAAAGGGGCAGGAATTACTTGCTTGTCGAGATATCAAGAATAACTAAAGATCTTTAGACGTAGGTAATTTCCAATACTGATCATGTAGTTACGGGCAGTTCAAGCGAAAATGAATCTATTATGAGCCTAAATAGTCGCTTCCAAAATGTAAATACTTATGAACTTAAAAATTTGACTTGCCTCTACGACATATGACCGTTTTACCTCACCACTTCAACTCCTTCTGAAATCAAGCGCGTTGCCGTTTGTGGTAGACTAACTCATGTACACGTGTAGATAGATAAGTTGCAATAATGGTTACTTACTTAGATGTTTTATAAAGCAACTTAAAGAAAACTTTGGACGTCTAACTGCAAAAAAGTAACACAACTAAAGCTAAATGAAACTTAAAAGTTGATAACTACGAAAAGAACTGCCTAATCTTTATTTTCTCTCGGGGTTTATTTACCCTTAATTTGTTACTCGTTATCCGTGTCGTTGTTTCGTGGTACTTCTCCAAGTGTAAATAGGTTTACTTAAACTGCAAAGTAAATGTCTCAAACGTCGCTATATTACGATTGTCCGCTGAGCTGTATTTTCTAGAAGTCGAACCGGGTGCAGTGCACCAACGCCCTTTCAATTTATTTCCGTTCGACATTGCATCGATTGCCTTCAAACTTAGATTATGCATAATAGTAGAAATTCTCGAGTCGTTTAATATTTTAATACGAGGTTGTACTTCAAGGCAAGGTACGGCATTACAGCTGTCACTAACATGATAAGACCCGACATGCAACATGTTCACATAGTCGACCAAGCCTTGAGATTTATCGGAAATATTTTTCTTGTTTCCAGACATTGTATTCGTGAGTGTTCTCAATTTGCAGCATTACGAAATAACTAAATTAATGTTAGAGAACGGTAAACACGTGCTATGCGAAAAGCCTATGGGCATGACTTACAAACAAACTAAATCGCTGGTGGACCTGGCTCGCGAACAGAAAGTGTTCCTCCTAGAAGGGATGTGGTCGAGGTTCTTCCCTGCTTACGACGCTTTGGATCAGCACATATCTTCGGGCGGGCTTGGGGACATCTATCACATCAGCATACAGTTTGGGGTCGAAATTAACGACATTGAGAGGAACTTGTAAGATATTTATTATCGTTCACCGCTTATATATAATATTAATGCTTTACCCATCATCATTCCTTTTCTTGTACAAATGCAATATTTATTATTTAACTTTTAAATTGGGTTGCCATAAACGACTTAATTAATAACTAAGTACCTGAATTCAACTCGGATCATTTCGCTATTGAAATCGATCGTCGATTTCAGAATGAAAGACCTGGGTGGTGGTGCGGTGCTAGACTTGGGTATATACATGCTGCAACTGGTGCAGTTCATATACAAGGAGCCCCCGACGGACATAGTATGCACGGGCCACCTGAGCAAGGCTGGCGTGGACGAGTCCATCTCTTGCGCGCTCAAGTACAAGGACGGTCGGACCGCCACACTGTCCGCGCATACAAGGGCCAATATGACCAACAGAGCTGAAATCGTTGGCACTAAGGGATCTATTTCTGTGAGCATCATTTCGTTTAGATTTCATTATTACTTGTTTTATAAGACTCCCTCGATAATGTGTTATTTCATCTTAGTTTATCCGAGGAGCAACAACATAAGTGACATTTTTAATTATCTTCTCTAGTATCGGCACGAACTAAGAATGATTATGCTCATGTTGTAGTAAAACTATTAGCCATGATGGAGCCGCTAGTGCAGGCTATTTTGCACCCCATTGTGACACCTGTGCATTTAAGATGTCAAGACCGACATTCCACTTTCAAAGCAATTAGCAGTCCAATGCAAATTGTTTGTACTATTCATTCTCGTTTGCAGTTGGACTATTTCTGGTGTCCCACGGTACTGCAAATATCGGCAGCAAACAATACAGAATGGACTTTACCCAAAGGAAAATACAAGTTCCATTTCCACAACAGTGCGGGCCTCAGTTACGAGATACAAGAATGTTGGGATTGCATCAGTAAAGGTAAGAGTAAGACACCAGGCATAAACAAAATGTGGGGAAAATCTACAAAAATATGCAACCGTAGTCACAGATCGCAGTCAGGGAATCAAACACACTTGCATTTTTTCAAACTGCTCTATTTTCAAAACATTTCGTCTTACAATATCACCTTTTTATTTAATTTCAAATAACAAGTCCGTATTTACCTTCTACAGACATACAAGTCACGATCTTTGCGACAATTTAGTTTTGTTTGTAAGTAGTCATTTAACTCAATATAGATGTGCAAATAACAACGCAACTCTTTGTTACCTTCGTCACATCACGACTGAAAAATGCTAATTCCATTTTTAAGCTATTGCATAGCTTCAATCGCGGGCCTTGAGCGTGGAGACCGAATCCAGAAATTCCGTAACGAAAATAACCTAACACCCCCATAGAGTAAAATGTTAAGATGCGCGCATCACTGTGACACAAATTGCATAAGTTGATAAAAAATGCTATGCAATTAGCTTTACCGCGGCAGTCTCCGAGTGCTACACGTCTTTTTTGTTTTCTTTGTCCAATCAATTTTATGATTGTGAACACTATGTTTTCAATGTTGTCGTTACTTTGTCCTCCCTCATAAACATGATACGTAATGCTGTTTCGTTTCAGGTTTGCTGGAAAGCCCGAAAATGAGTTTGGATGAGACTGTTCTACTCTCAAAGTTGACTGACACAATGCGAGCGCAAATAGGTGTCTTAGAAGCCGAACTAAATTAAAGGAACAAAATGTAAATGCCAGTATACTATAGCAATAACAAATACTAGCCAGTCCCAAGTTTTCATAATACTTAAACATATACATTATACGTAAAATATTTGCTTTAATTATATTATATTGTAAATGCTAAGTGCCACTGGAACAAAAGAGCTATGCGTTGTGATATTTTACCTTTATTCGGCTCATACATGTTTATAAAAGTTACTTAAAGTACAGTATTTACCTCAACTAACTGTGATTATTAGTGTGTTGTGAGATGGTTGTTAAATGTTAATATAAAGAAATATATACCGCACAAAAATGTGAGTCCTTTTTTTATTTTAAAGCAGCCTCGAATCAATCGTATAATATAATTTTTACATCTCTAGTTTACAATGATGTTCTTATGAAAAATATTCTCGTCTGTGTTGTAAAAGATGACAAAATAAATTAGTTTCATATTCTAAAGAAGTGGTAAACGCAGCGTTTTCATGCTGTCCATATTATTGCGACGGAGTTATTTAGCGGGTAGTTTATTTGTCATAGCTCTCGAGTACTTTGCGGATGATGTTGGCTCCGTCGCGGATCTGTTGCTCGTTGATGACGAGTGGCGGCGCCAGGCGGATGCACTGGCCGTGCGTGGTCTTGGTGAGGAGGCCGGCGTCGCGCAGTCGCAGGCACACGTCGTACGCTTGGATGCCTGCAAAGCAAATACTTAATTTATAAGACAAGCAGGAACTTTGATTAGACTCCAATTTAGGCATATGTTTTTTGTAATTGCAGTATTCAACTATTCTGCTAGTTCAAATAATATTGAGCTAACCAACATCCTACACTCTTTGAATCGCAATCCGAGAATTTTTTTAGGATATTGCTAATCCATTGCTTCATAGGGTTGAAAACTTCGTCTGCTTGACAACGTGAATAACGCAATAGACGTGGGTAAACTGTCAAAATGAAACCCATTGCGATCAATTTATTAAGCCGTAGTTCATTATTATTCAAATAAAACTTGATTAGAAGATTTTGTTTTGGCTGCTCTAGGATAAATAAACTTACTGTCATGAACAACGATGGCACACATGAGGCCCCTGCCGCGCACTGCCGTCAGCTTGTTCTTGGGGATTTTGTTCAGCTCCTCAACCAGTATTTTGCCAAGTCTCTCCGCGTTTTCACTTAATTTTTCATCTAATAGCACCTGGTGACAAGAAAGTAAATCAAATCATCTTCTGATCTACATCGCAGAACGGAATATTGGCCGTTTAAAGAAAAATAAAACGTCGAAATTTTTTATGCGTACATTAATAGCTTCAGTGGCCACTGCGCAAGCCAAAGGATTGCCGCCATATGTAGACCCATGAGTACCAGGCTTGATGACCTGAAACAAAAACAAACAAACGTGAATAAAACGCCAATAAAGCTAACGTGTAGCGTCGGACAGCTATTCCATCAGATTTTTTTTCAGACAATGAAATTTGAAAGTCGTCCAAATTTTGAATGAAACAAATAAGCTCTTAAGTTTCCAGAGGTAACTGATTGGTATCACCATTTTTAGTTCTGTAATATTATAATATAAATACTTATAATACAGGTGCGCGTGTATGCGTTTACTTGAGCGGCAAAGCAGGAGACAGGCAACCCTATTATTGGCCCAGAAACGTCGTAAACTTAAGCTATGAGTTATACAAGTTGTACAAAGTCATGCAATATAGCCGCCTGCATGTGAGTAGTTTATTACGCATATGCGCTAAACAATTAATTCCAGCAGGCGTCTGTTCATTACAAAACTTACATCCATAACATTGTTGTTAGCTAAGACAGCTGAAACTGGCAGTACTCCACCACTGAGCGCCTTGCCCAGAATTAGGATGTCGGGCTTCACGCCCTCGTGGTCCACCGCTAACAGCTTGCCGGTACGTCCTACAAAAAAAAAATAGCAACAAGAATTAATCATACAAGTAGTAGCAATGTAGGCAGATTTAACGTGGGTGGTCCATACAACGAAAACGAATATTTTTCATAAGTGCGTATCGTGAGAGTAACACGAAAATCTCGATAACTGTGATGTCTGTGACTGTGTGTGATATAAGAAAGATATGTCTGTGACAAATTAACCAATGACGTATGTAGATAGAGATATCTAGTCAGTACAATAAATACGCAGAAAAAAGTTACAACTTAAACAATATTATTGCCAAGATTCGACACTGCCTTAATAAGGTCAATGTAATGTGAGGTGGTGTTTTGCGTAAGCCAACCGCTATATTATAACACTGATAAAAACTAATGACGTTATTGTTGCGAAACAAAAATATAAAAACAGTTAAATATTATTAACTGGTCTATATATAATCGGACTATATCACAATGGAAATGTTTTATTTATATCCTCCGTTTATAAAGTTAAACGCAGTAAACACAGTCATATATCTATTGTTGACACTGGGCCTGATAACCTTCTGTCCTGACCTTTTTAAGTGCACAAACTTACCCAAACCGGTCTGTACTTCATCAGCGATCCATAAGACGTTGTACTTGGTGCACAGTTCTCTCACTTTCCTCAAGTAGCCGTCGTCTGGGATCACAGTCCCTGCCTCTCCTTGGATGGGCTCTACCATAAACGCAGCAACGTTGGGGTCTTGCAATTCCTTCTGCAAATTGAAAATGGAATCATCACCTCGTGTCTTTTAGGAAGATTTTACGATGACAAGAACTCCTTCGTTGTATCAAGATAATATATGTGCGTACCTCAAGAGCAACAGTATCGTTGTAAGGAATCAAGTGGAAGCCAGCCATGTAGGGTCCGAAGCCCTTGTAACACGTGGGGTCCGATGACGCTGATACTGCAGACAGTGTTCGGCCCCAGAAGTTGCCCTCCGCGAAGATTATCTAGAGGAATAGCAAAAAAAATATTGACGTAGAAAATGATGATGAACAATTTTTTATTTTTTATTGGAGTAAGTAATCTTTGTGTATGCACAAATCGGGGACATAACATGCTTTAAAAACTCCTAAGGATATCTACCCTCAGTTTTAGGTACCCTCGGAACTCGAAAGGAAAATAAATGACCCTACAGTAATACGAGTATGTCACAGATTAGTAGGTACAGTACGGTTCACTCCGCAAAATCATTCAAATAAAAAGCGACTCCTGCTCGACACAATAAAATGCAATTCAGGACGCACAGCGCTAATTACCTACGCTTTCTTATATGCATTTAGAAGTTACCTCTCTTTATATTGCATTGCGTATCTCTTAAATCTTCGCGCACTGAATTGGCCCGACACGTTGAGCCCGCGTGCTTGTAAGTATCTTCATACCTTAATATACGGAGTCCGCCTTCTGTACTATTTTGTGACCTTGTCAACATTGTCAAGTCTCATGTCTCAATCCCTAAAGGACCGGATTCTTCTAGTCTCCACGAAGAATGATAACCCACGATAAAAATAGCCACTCGATAAGCGATATACCTAAATGTACTCATTAACATTGATAAGTAATTTGAAGCCACATAATTCAGCGCAGAAAGGTTCAAGTTTCCATCACTCGCATTATGACTACTATATGATAAGATTGAAGTGGTCCGAGATTATTCTGCACATGCATAAAACTGATATGATTGTTAGACTTTTGTTTTTATTAGATGCCATAAATATGTTGCATTAAGTTGTTACATAAATATCAGATAAAATGTATTTACTTATTCCACGTATGTATCGTTTTACCTACGTAAACTTGGGTTCCCAGATTTATATACCTATGTACAGTCAGCAATGAAAGTTGGTTAAATAACACAGAGTCAAGTAGGTACGGTCAGCGACGCAAGTCAAATTAACATTAACTTATCGTACCCAGATTTAGCACTGATTTTAAACGAGCATTTTCGTATTTCATAAGTTCAGCACCACATAAAGCGCTTACCTTTGCTTGTCCATCGGGTATTTTCTTGACGTCATAGGCCCACTTCCTGGCAATCTTGCAGGCACTCTCACCGCCCTCTACACCGGTGTTCATCGGTAGCAGACGGTCGAAGCCGAGGAGGTCTGTCATGAACTTCTCATAATTACCCAGCTGATCCGAGTAGAAAGCTCTGGAAAACGATGTTTATAGCCTGAATGTTAATGGTTTCTTTCTAGTTAGTCATTGCATAAGGGAGAGTTTTTTTTTCCATAGAACCGATGAAACTTAAGGTATGCGACGCCCTCAGGCTAGGTGGAGTGACGATCTTAGCAGGGCGGCTGGTAGCAGCTGAATGAGAGTTGCCGAGGATTGAGCTGAATGGCGTGCAATTATAGTGGCCTATGTCCAGTAGTGGACAGCTTTAGGCTGATGATGATTCTGATTGACACCGAAAGCGTAACACATAAAATGACAATTGGTCGCAATGGGTTTTATTTTGACAGTTCAACCACGTTCATTGCGGTTGTTTAACAAACGATTTTTTTTACCTATAAACATTTGTGAAATTCACCAAATTATTTTTTTTATTTTTATTATTTGGGTCAAGCTGCGCCCCGCGGTTTCACACGCGTAAGTATCGACCTCCTGGGAATATCGGGATAAAAAGTATCCTATGTCCTAATCTAGGTCATGATCTACCCATGCGCCAAATTTCATGCAAATCTGTTCAGGCGTTTTAGCGTGAAAGCGTAACAAACAAACAAACATTCGCAGTTATAATATTAGTTAGGATGTCTAATATAATTTTCATTTCAAAAGAAAAGTATTGTTCAGTGCTTGTGCTTCCTTTACCTGGACACTAGGGTGAGTTTATCGGCCTGATCCTTGAGAGCAGCTATGATTCTCGGGTGGCAGTGTCCCTGGTTCACCGCGGAGTACGCGCTCAGAAAATCGTAGTATTTCTTGCCTTCTACATCCCAAACGAAGACTCCTGAAAAAATTATTAAGGTAAGAACTTGTTAATATCTAATTAAGTGGCTGTTCTCAGAATAACAAACGTCCGAACCCATAGAAATATAAACCGCTCGTAAAGGGAAAGGTCGTTGTCGAAGAATTGCCGTCTAAGAATTTTTATGGTATTGTAAAAATATAAAAATATCTTAGCTCTTGCCGTTTATAATCATACCATAGCGTGATAATGGTGGAGCTTAGCTTTTTTTAAAGATTGCTCAGTAGACTGAAGCCACAGAAGTAGCGAGCTTCGCTGAAGTAAGAAGGTATTATAATGCCGTACAACAGTCCTACTTGATATTATCACAGGTACTACAGGTATTTATCCTGTATCTAGGGTTCAGCAGAAATATATAATTAGGTATAATAGACTGATGAAACGATTGACATTTTATCATTAGTTGGTAGGTACGAGTAGGTATTAAGCGATAACGATATAGGTAGAAGCGAACAAGTAACTGACAAAAACAACATAGAATTTAGTTTATACGGCTCCGGGAGCAGAAAGGCGCGACGCGACGTTGCGACGCGATTCTGTTGTTCTATTAGAGTCGCGTTGCGCCTGGTGGCGGGAGCCTTTATCCTTGGCTGTAAGTAAGATACATTTATTATTGTTTTTAATAGGATGGTTATTCCCAGGTGTGCCGGGGAATAACCGTGGAAGTACTGCTGCGTTACAAGTAAATATTTTTTTATACAAAAACAAACAATAACTACTACAGGTAGGTACTCAAAGTAAAACACAATCGGAAAAAGTCACAGTTCTACCCGGGGATGCGCTGATCAAAACGTTTAGTTAGGTACCAAATCTAAAGCAATGATTGCCTAATTAGTGTTCCTACTACCCTTTTTTTATCGTCTTCTTAGAAATTTATATACAGATCTCAATGTGCCTAGCCTTTTCCCAACGATGTTGGGTTCGGCTTCCAGTGTAACCGGATGCAACTGAATACCAGTAATTTACATGGAGCGGCCTACCTGGTACTGAGTAACACGATACCCCTTGGCAAGACTGCTGGTTATCAGACTTTCGGCCTTCTACAACGACTACCCGTAACGGCTGTCAAAGATCTACGAATGACAGCCGGGACCAACTGCTTAACGTGCTTTCCGAGGCACGGAGGGTTCTCGGTATGTTATGGGATCACTCATCCACGGACTGTCCTCCCAGTGTGGCTGCTACTATTTACTCGACTCAGACAGGTTAGGTTCGAAAGGGATAGCTTCGCTCGCTCACTAGAGGGCGGACTCTAAAGACCGAGCGAAGCCCTTCGAACCTAACCTGTCCGAGCCAGGATTCCCCAAGTCTTGAGCTCGTTAATAAGTAGTTTTTTTTTAAACTTACCTAGAATCTTTTATATTATAAATAAATGTTGTGGAGGGTTCAGCTAGCGTTGCCAGGTCCGATTTGTTTTAAATCGGGGCAGAAGGTAAAACAAATCGGGATTTAGGGTTGTAGATCGGGACAATAAAAAAGCAAGCCTTTTAAAATTAAGGTTTCATTTATTGCGTTTCGCAATTAATATTACTAGTAAATCTGAATTTAATCTTACCTATAATAAAAGTCGGACTTGCTAGACTAGTAGAAATTACTAAATATTACAATAAAATCGTAGTTATTGATGTTGTTTATAAGTTTAATAAATATATCATTTATTTTTTATTTAAATTATATTTTTCGCGAGATTTTGCAGTTTTTAGGATCCTCAGTCCCCAGACCCCTGAAAATCGGGACGTCCCGCGCAAATCGGGACACCTGGCAACGCTAGGTTCAGCAAACACCCTCTCATCATCATCATCATCATCATTTCAGCCGAAAGACGTCCACTGCTGGACATAGGCCTCCCCCAAATGGGGGGGTTTGATAGCGCGGATAACCGCTATCATAATCGCTACGCTTGGTAGGCGGGTTGGCGATCGCAGTATGGTGTTAAAATACATAGAGATCGCTGCTGCCCATTCTCTAGTAAGTCCCTTAGTCGCCTTTTACGACACCATTCTTTACGTCCGGCACCACACGGGACAAACCCTCTAGCTAGAACCCCTAAATAACCTCGCACTATTTCTAGCGAGGCGGCACGTTTCTAAACCGCTACGAGCCCCTCACCACCGTTATTATTTGTTCTAAGAAAGAAACGATAATATATTTTTTTAATTTTGTTTGTACGGTCTTCAAATTTTTTTTTTTAAAGACCATTTGATTTCGAAGTTTGTTCTTACTAGATACCGATCTATCTACTAATAAAAAAATCTTCTAAGAAACTTGAGTTGACTAAAATTGACTGCAGGAGTGTTCATTACCCAGGGATAATGAACGTATCGCCCACAAAGACTAGCAATCATTCTGAATCAACGCAATTAAAAATACCTACCAATTAAGTAAATTCCTATTTATTAGCCACTGCCAGCTATCATCCTCATTTTCATTTAGCCAACCCAACACTCGCGTACCTACCTAAATTTTAACTGTATGGGCTACAGCAGAGGTTCTCAAACTTACCTATTTCATCTACTGTCCACTTTGAAAATCAATTATTTTTCAGCGCCCCCCATTTTTTTTACTTTACCACTGCTTAAAAACCACAATGACATTGATTAGTTTAATAAATTTAATTGCATATTAGTCTGGTCTGGAGTTAAACTTTCTAAAACATTCTAAACTAGACTTTTTTTACCAGTGAGAGCAATTAGAACGCAAACTCGTTTATCTCATTCGACACTCAATCTTACTGAGCAAGTAAGAACAAGTATCGATGAACCAGCCGATTGATACGGGATTGCACAAATCGCGTTATTAAAACTTGATTGCTCATGGGCTATCACATGAAATCTATGTTAAATATTTTTAGTTTTAATACAATTAAACAGGGCAGAAATATGAACTAAATAATCGATGTTGTGTAGTAGGAAGATTTAACTTTAGTTAATTTTAAAATATTAAGTAGATGAAATTACAAATCATCCATCGCCCCCCTAAACCACTTCATTTTTTCTGGGCCCCTTACCGGCCCCCTCTAGGCTTCCAACGCCCAGAAGGGGGCATTATCGCCCGTTTTGAGAAACACTGGGCTACAGAGTAGCCCCGTGTGTATGGTCAGCAAAAAAAAAAACAATTAATACATCAACTATTAGTTTTCTGAATTATCAATATTATTCTTTTAAACTGAAATAACACAACCTGTGTGTATGTCAATTGAATTTCTATGCCGAACGTACCTCTAGATGTTCAATGTCCCACCATTGCGAATATTGTTGACCCTCCACATAGTGATAGTCTGAATAACCTATTTAAATTCAGATCGATCTAATCTAAGGCAGTACGATGCGATAACTGCTCAAGGTGGAATAAATTACGCGGTACGCGTCATATTTATTTTGATAATCGAGATGGGTGCAACATCGAATATTACACAACCTTACGTCTTAGAACATAGGTACCTACCTACTTATATTACGTAATAAATTTTGAGATACATTTTTGAGCAAATTGACAAAAAAAACTATAAAGCAAAGAATGACAGTTGTATGAAATTGCTTTAACACGGCGAATTGACGTAGGGTGTCAGTTTACTAAACAAATAAATAACCGGACTTTACGGTCTTCATACGAAACCAGAAATTAATTATTGTCACCTTTTTATCGTCAATTATTTTATTACATAGTCTTTAAAAACAAGCATAAATTAAAAAAAAAAACCCCGGCACAAACATTTCCTCAATTCTTTTTCCTACTCAATCACCAGACCCTGTTCACAATATATCTATAACCTATTCAATGAGAACATTCCAACGAGTCCAAACACTGCTGTAAGTTGGTAAGGGAGTTGGGTATCCTGCAAATTCCAGGTGATGCTGCAGCATCAGTTCAAAGTTACTATGTTCTTTTAATATCATTGAAGTAACAGAATACCAAATTTCAAACCGATCAGACCTGTGGAAGGTGCTCACATCCATTCATCAACAAGAAAAGAGCTGATAATCTTCAAACGACGAACCGTTTTCTTGCATCATAGCTAAGAACAGTCTCGATCAAGTCACCATTCAGACAAAAAAAAACAAAAACACAATCGGTTCAGCCGTTTGGGAGCTAGGATGGCGCAGACAGACACACAGATACACACATTAAACTTATAACACCCCTCTTTTTCCGTCGGGGGTTAATAATTAAGTGCTAATTAGTAGTAGGTAGAATTAAGATTTGCCCCTGTCTATATTTTCAGTTAGGTACTCGTATTACTTTGAGACCACACGAAGCCTTACGCGCTTGTAATTCACGAAGGGTTCTGCGGAGAACACACACATTTCACCAATTATGTTTTTAAGTCCCATGTAACAGGCGATGAGCCTATTGCCCTCAAACGGGCACAAATCCAGACTCCGGTACCCTAATTGCGTAATACATGATGAATCAGAATCTGAATCGTCTTGAAACAGATTGCTAATCCATTGCATCATAAGTTCGAAAAAAATCTGCTCATCAATTTAAATAGCGCAATGAATGTTGTTGAACTGTCAAAATGAACCAGGTTAGTCGTAATCGTTTACGAAAATAATTATGTTACGTAATTAAATAGCGGGCTGCTATTGAGAAATTCTTAATGGAATAAATCAATAATTTTGAGACCAAAACCAACCAAAAAAAGTTACTTACGAATTTAATTATTACCTACTTATTATGAAAGTTTATACTTACAGCAAAAATTTCGATTTATTTAAATTAATCATAGGGGGAAACTGTGTCTGAGTGCCTTTTTGAGTATAGCATCGAATTTAGATAAATAATTTTTTGAATCAACCCAAATCAGGTAAAATTATGAAAGCTTCTGAGATGTTTAGGTTGCTAATACTACTCATGTAATAAAATGGCACCTGGGTCACTGTAACGGATCGGATCACTGGATCATGAACTTACCTTCACCGCGGCTCAGGGCGACGGGGACGGGGGCATAGTTGCGGCACCCGTACTTGTCCTCCAGAGCGAAGATCTCGTCCGACGACAGCTGATCCTTCTTTCCAACCATGCTGCACCAACAAAACAACGATAAATTAAAATCGGCAGACCAAGGACCTAGAGAGACGAAGTCTTTCAAAAACTACATCATAAACCCCGCAACCAACACCTAAACTTTATTATAATTTAGTAAAAATAGATACGTACTTTATTTCGTATTTAACTTTGAGTTAATGTTCAGAAACTGAAGCTATTACCTAGTTCAATGACTATCTTTACTATAATGACTAAAATTATGAACATGTGTCTTTATATACCACCGCTCCTGAGATGAGACAATAAAGAGCTTAGATTACAGTCTCCGCATAGATATAGTTATTAATTAAATAAATAGGTACTTATTATTAATCACATTGAGCCCGGTGATAAACTTACAATTGACTTATTGTTTAATTGATTACAGATCACAGGAATGAGACCAAAACCAGTTAGCAATAGCAAGTAAATAAAGATTTGCTATTTATGTAGGAGTCGGTAAACTCATCTCTCACTCATGTGAATGAGGTTTAATTATAAACTAATATTTCATTCATGTGTCTGTGGATGGGTAGTTATTATTAATTATTCCGTTAAGTACTCGTAAACAAAGTGTGATAAACTATAATGAATGATTAAGTACTTAATTGAAAGAAATGAAGCTGATGAAATATCTACCTTTCGATTGTTAATTTCATTTAAAATATCGTTGAGTGCAAAACTAGTAGAGTAGTTATCCCAGGAGAAGTGTGTCTGCGTCCGAAATTGTCCAATGACTGAATAAAGATAAATTACCGCCGCCGTCGGAAAAGTACAACATGGATTGTTTAATGAGTCTCGACATTACGTCATACGGCCCCCCGGACTGATAATATCAATCACCAAGCAAGCGTCACTCGCGCCACTTAACCCGCTCAACACATTCTTCATCACATCAAAGGTTATTGACAGGAATTTGCAATTAAGTATGTGAACTTTCCACTCGGAAAACTTTTGGTCTTTTGTTTGTAAGCTTTTTCCCAATAAAAATTAGAAGTACTTATACCTAGGTAGAGTCTCTAACTAGGTATCCTCCTTTTTAGCAGTCTCTACTACAGACTCAGGTTGACAACGTTCAGTGCCGGGAGCCCTCCTGGAGGGTTCACCTAGTCGCATATGAGATGCAGGGCGCCCTCGCGGAAGGCTCATTTTCAATGTAAGTAAGTTTTCTAAGCGAATACAACATACATATATTTTAACAAGATTTATTAGTATAAGCGTTGGTTTTAAAATCCAAGCTATAATGATATTTTGGTATTTTTTTTTCACGTTTACAAATATTCTGAAAAAATTTAAAAGGTTGGAAACTATGTATACTCGTAGAGGCAAGACCCCCTGAAAACACAATTTTACTTCGTTTTACAGTATTTTATAACATAGTTGACCGTCCGGGATGGTTAACTTTAGCGCAAACGTAATGCCGGCAAACCTCCTGGACGGTTCACTTCGAATAAGTGTGGCGGCACACTGTGGATTGAAAAAAGGCTCTCGAAGAAATAGGAGCTTAAATTTTATAGTGTCGGTTTTTTGCTTAAAATGGCTTCTAATAGCCAATATTATGTATAAATATAAAATCAGGTAAGTATACCAATTAACAACATTATATTTTCTTGCAAAATCAATGTTAGGAGCGAATAATGTTTATATCTCCGGAACGGAGAGAATAACCGTTATATCCTGTAATCTAACTATTTATTTATGATTTTTTGACGTACTTGATTTTATACATATATCATATCTTAAAACGATATGACGTACGAGTATGCATTAGCTCCATACGTGTTTTTTGCAAAAAATGTATAAGTTGCTAGTTTGCCTACCTGGTTGTATCCTATAATATATGTAGGCATAATATTGGCTATTAGAAGACATTTTAAGCAAAAAACCGACACTTTAATGTAACCTACTATTTCTTCGAGAGCCTTTTTTCGATCCACAGTGCAGCATGGCGTATGAGTTCTATGAAAATGGGTGGAGTCGAAAGTGTTAATTTATTAAAAAATATATAGATGGGGCCCACATGCCACCCTGTCCAAGTGCCAGCCGAGCCCGATAAATAGAGCTCCTCTCAATATTTACCTACTACTGTTATCACTTTGAAAGTCGTTCTCAAAATAACTTTGATCATGTGAATGCGACCAATTAGGTATGTATGATATATATTATAATATCAAGATCAAACATTATTCTTATTATACCTATTTAAGCCTATCAATGTCAATATTAATACATAACCAAAATATTTTCAATAGCAGAACACAAAAAATATTACGATAAGGCTATAAAGTTCTTAGTAAAATAAGTCGACCTAATTGTTTCAAGTATGTTCCGTTTCACAAATAGAGATCCTAAATGATTGCGACACGACCATAGTTTCACGAATTCGTCGTGAAGATATTGTAGGTAGGTAGGTACCTACTTACCTATATCTAATTGAGAGGTGGCAATGACGAAATAATTATTGCTATAGTATTTAAAACAATCATGGTTATCGCGTGGAAGTCTCACTTATTAGGTAGGTATGTAGGTATATATATATATATATATATATACTTACATAAAAATTCTGAATTTACCTACTTACGTCATTATTGTACCAGATACAGTTATGATTTTCATAACAAAGGACTATTATCACCTACTTGAGGTCAATAATACCTAAGTACCTCACCTAACATACATAATTCCTTTTATCGTGACTGATAATGGAAATACAATAATATATGCACATAGGTCTAGGTACCTATGTGCATATATTATTGTATTTCCATTATCATAATGTAATAATCTAGAGTCACAATAATATGTGCATTTGCATTGCTTAATCTACTTATTCTGTGACACTGTACCTATTATGTTTAGGTACCTAGCTGGGTATTGATTCTTGATTGTTGATAGAAATGTCTACAAATGTTTATAAATAAATAAATATAAAATAGAGTCTCGCATAATATAAACCAGCCTTATAATTACGTAACACATTTTCGTAAACGATTCCGACTAATCTGTTTCATTTTGACAGTTCAACAACATTCATTGCGTTATTTACGGTTACTTACGGTTCTCTATTGTGTTCCCTAACTTTTTTATCCATAATCTAATGTGCCATAAGTTTTATTGTCCTAATCATCATTTGTCCGAATGATAACTTGCCCGAACTTATGTCACTATAATATAATTTGCCATATAATTGAAATCTCTAAATACAATAATTATGTCAAATAATGCTTAAAGCAAAAAAGACGTCGTCGGTCAATAGTTTTCGGTAAAATTTAATTCGAACAAAAACATTCGGAAAAGTGATCGGTTCCCGTCATTTACGTTGTTGAGCAGTTTTATTTTCGAACTTATAAAGCAATGGATTTATAAGCAATATTTTTCAAAACGATTCAGATTCTGATTGATCGTGTATTACGCAATTAGGGTACAGCTTTTCCTAAGACAAACTAGTTCTAAGTTTGTCTACTAGAGCAGTAATTAATAATTAAAGCTTCGTAGACAAAAGCCTCGTACACACACATACTAAGTCATAGGTGGCTGTTCTAGCAGGTGAACTTCCCTAACCCAGATTTTAACATCTATTCCATAGTCGGCTTAGTTCTTTACCGGCTGCTACGGGCTGAAGCCCCATGCAGACTAGCGCGACGCGACTCGAACAATACAATTTCTAAGAAAACTTCACGGTAAAACAATTACCGGTGTCGCGTCGCGCTAGTCTACATGAGGCTTACGGTACAGGGCACGCTGTGCTCGCACAGCTCATGTAGAATCACAGTTTAACCTAACCCAGCGAGGGTACTCCCTCCCTAACCAAGTCAGAATCCTCAGTGATCGGTTCTTCCAGTATTCCCCAGCCCGGACAGTAGCACTTACTCAGGTAATCTGCTATTTAATTACGAAATTACGTAACACATTTTCGTAAGCGAATACGACTAATCTGTTTCATTTTGACAGTTCAACAACATTTATTGCGTTACTTACGTTGTTGAGCAGATGTTTTTTTCGAATCTAAGAAGCAATGGATTAGCAATCTGTTTCAAAACGATTCATATTTTGATTTATCGTGTATTACGCAATTAGGATATTGTTTAGCTAGTCTATTTGTTTAGGTTTACCGATGTAGCTCTAGCTAATTATCCCAGAATGGGTTTTGCATTGTTTCGCCATGTCGCCACAGATTAATGATAACGCTATGCGGGTAAAATCTTGAGAATTAGCTTTGGCTATACTATTGTTATTGGCTATCCTATGCCAGATAGACGCTGTGAGTGAAGTATATTTAATCAACAACACTAATAGAATATTGCACTGTTTCAACCTACCTAACTGAACCAAAAAATATATTAATTTACATTATAACGCATGCTGCACACGTGAATCCAATTAATCTTAGGTATAATACTAATGGTATGTAAATATAATTTACATACCATTGTAATCTGTTCCGCACATTCTACTCAGAAATTATGTTATATTATATGACCTGCAGACGAAAATTAAAACTCATTATTATCCCTACATATCTTATCGCCATCAACGTTATAATTGTGTTACTGTTGTTATTTCAGGGGAAAGATTATGAGATCAGACTGTGATTATTTGATTAAATATGTATTTATTCCACGTTCACCAGACCTGACACTGTCGAACCAGATTTTGGTGGTTTCATTGTATAGTTCGTTTATATACCTTGTACCTAATTATCTCGACTAAGCACATAGATACAAATTACCAGTTTATTGTACCTAGATTAAATTATATAGACGATATGAATGATGGCTTAAAAATGTAAACGCCTTCATCTCGGAACAGCCTTCACAACTGTGTTAAGAATAAAAGTTAACGTAACCTGCTTTAAAGGAAAATGGGAAATAGCGTCTTTAAAATAATCATATTTCACTACGTTTTAGAGGCTACTACATATCAGAGGATATCCCAAAAATAAAAATACTTACGTATGTACATAGGAAATACCTAATAAATGATAAGGGTCTAGAGCAAGTGAATGAGTTTGTATATTTGAGGAGTTTACAAGAGATGGAAAGATTGATGAAAATTTGGAAAGGAGATTGAATGCGAGAAATAAATGAATGGTGCTACATGCCATGTGATGGTGAACAATCAGTCAATTTCCAAAAAGCCTGGCTGTTCACAATGGTGTGCTGTTATTCATAAGAAGTATACTTACAGTGACCGGCAGATTGAGTTCATGCGTCTCGTTGCCGCGCCAGAGGCGAGACTCGCGCTACAGCACGGGCTAAGCTTATATGTATGGAAGTAAATGTTGGGTGTGGCTAAAGAGGCCTGAAAGTAGAATATATGCTGTGAAAATGCGATCCTTGTGAAGCTTGTGTGGTGTGTGTGACTATGACATCATTCTCAAAATTTTAAAAGAGGAGGTAGGTAAGTATGCTCATTTAGATGGTCTGGTCACAGAAGATGAATGAAAGGCGACAAACAATAGTAGATTGTGTTAATACAAGGGATAAAAGGGACTCAAAATCTCGTGCCTAAATAGGTCTTTCACCCGAGGTAAACACTCATACACAGCTTTCCCGCCTTTTTTGTGTTTCTTTTTCTATGGCATTCTACCAGCCAGTATTTTTTACCCGGCGGACGGCGAAGCAAAAAGGAGGATTATGATTTTGACCGGTATGTATGTATGTCAGTATGTATGTTCATCTGTTACCTCATAACTTCTAAACTTCTCTTTATAATTTGGCAAATGAGGTATCGTTGGAAGCGTATTGATCGTCCGCTGGTTTAAAGAGGTATAAACAAGACGTCACAGACAGACAAATAAAGAATCCGGAGTCACACGTAATCCGTTCGATTTATGTCCTAACACGTGTGACCGGTGTGACACCGGATTTTTAATTTGTATCATGTCTGTGATGTCTTGTTATTTTTAATTTGTATCATGTCTGTGATGTCTTGTTTATTTTTAATTTGTATCATGTCTGTGATGTCTTGTTTATTTTTAATTTGTATCATGTCTGTGATGTCTTGTTTATTTTTAATTTGTATCATGTCTGTGATGTCTTGTTTATTTTTAATTTGTATCATGTCTGTGATGTCTTGTTTATTTTTAATTTGTATCATGTCTGTGATGTCTTGTTTATTTTTAATTTGTATCATGTCTGTGATGTCTTGTTTATTTTTAATTTGTATCATGTCTGTGATGTCTTGTTTATTTTTAATTTGTATCATGTCTGTGATGTCTTGTTTATTTTTAATTTGTATCATGTCTGTGATGTTTTGTTTATTTTTAATTTGTATCATGTCTGTGATGTCTTGTTTATTTTAAATGACTTTATCTTTACCTTTTTAGATGACTTTTATGTCGTAGTTGGTTCTTACTATCATTGATGATGGTAAATATTTTCCCCAAATCTATGGAAATTAAATAATTATTTAGTTAAAAGTAAATTATACAGGGTGGATTTTTGAGATGGGGCAGTAAGGACAGCTACCTTAGCCGTTGTCGCTAGAAGAAAACGGTCTTAGAAGACTGTCCTTAACTTTTTGAAAAAAAATGTACACTTAGCAAGAAAATGGGCAGTTTTCACAAAAACTTTTTGTGTTGCCAGTCGATCCTGTTTCTTATAAGGATCATCATCATTCATCATCCCACTGATCAGGTAACTTCAAGCGTATTTACTTTCCAAATATTAGAAATGAAAAGGTAGATACAAGGCAGATGTGAGTGGAAACGCCGGCTGCCAACCCCTCCCCCCTGGATTGTGTATGCCTAAGTAGTTGTCGATAAAAGTTATGTTACAGGCACGTTAATACTTACTTTACAATTACAATATACGAGTATTATGCATTAATTTTAGAAAAAATCCGCGCTTCGCGGCTTTTTATGTTATACCAATCGTGCATAACCGACTTTTCAAAATCGATCCACAATGACGAAAATATCGATGAACATGGTAAACAAAAAAAAATACTACTTTAAAACCTCCTCCTTTTTTGAAGTCGGTTAAAAATACGCGAACGCAGCAGCAATATCAAACTATGTAAAAACATGTGCGGGGGGAAATTTCTGATTTGCCCCCCCGTGGGCCAAAAGCTGGGTATGCCCACGTACGTAGGTATTGTACCTTACCGTACCTTTGACTTCTCCAATTTCTTGCTGATGGTCAGAATTGAGCTTTACCTACCTACAGGTTGGTTGCGAACCCACATTGCAGTTAATGGTAAGGGCATTCAGAGGGAGGTTAGTCATAGGTACTAATCGAATGAATCTTATATCTAATTAACTATATATGCATTATGTACCTAAAACCTACCCTTTGGCCAATGGATGACACGGTCACTCGGTGGCGCGAGTATACTACTCTCGCGCGGATATGTTAATTTTTAGGGTTCCGTACGGCCGAATGAAAAAATAGTTACTGTCTGTTTGTCTGTCACAGGCAATTTGCTCCGAATTTAATGGACCGATTAAATTGTAATTTGGTACACTTAAAAGACCGTGGGGGATTTTGTATGGACCCCGTCCCCACCCTCCAACAGTCATAGGATACATGTCAATATGTTTATAAGGATCCAGAAAAAGACTTACTGTCTTTTTCAATTGCAAATGATTTTCCCACACCCACAATATTTTTGAACGACCTTTCCAGCGACACCCCACACCATGGGACAGATGAGAAAAAAAATTAACAACCCCACTTTATTTGTAGGGGAGGTACCCAATATATTTTTTTTTCTTGATTTTATTTTACCAGTTTGTCGGCGTGATTAGTATGTATAGGTATGTATATAACCATACCAAATTACAGCTTTCTAGTACTAACCGTCTCTGACTCCGCTAAGCCGCGGACAGACAGACAGAGGCGTGGCGAAACTAAAAGGTTTCCTTGTTTACTACGGAACCCTAAAAACCATGAGAAGAACCACGGGGATCATGAGATCTTATGCGCCTTCCATGATCTCCGACTCTGGCCCGCGGGCATAAGGTGGCTTTTACGGGCCACTTCATGCCCGCAGCCCCGAGTAAGGTGCCGGAGACTCCCCTCCACCGACGCCCGGTCTGCCTGCTACGGATCAGGACAGTGGTCTCGATCGGCTGCGGAAAGAGAGATCACTCTTTGATCAGAGAGAAAGAGAGATCTCTCTTTCCGCAGCCTCCTTCTGCGAAATGACGGTTTCACAGAAGGAGATCACGTTGGTCAGTTTGTCAGAAAGTTGAAGCTAGTTGCATTGTATGGTAAGCAGTGACAGCTTTAATATAATAGACGTAGTGGGTCCTTTCCGTGCTTCCTCTGATGCGACAATTATGCATTCATTGATGAATGAAGAAAATCCATTGCACTGATTTTTTAACGGTGGGGATGTTTTTATAATAGATAAGTGCTTTAGAGATAGCATTAATGATATCGAATCGTGTGGCTATGAAGTCCACATTCCACCTACAAAGGATCAGAACGCTAGTCAGTTTATCCGCAATCGGGACTTATTGAAATGAAAATTAAATGAAAGTATTTATTTCAGACAAAGCACACAGAAATTGATACAATAGTCCATATTATGTTAGAAGGTAGATACCTACTAACATAATATGGACTATAGACTTATAGCTATGTTAGTAAAATTTAAAATTATTATTATTTTGGACATGCATGAGCGACCAATGCCTCAAGATTTGGCTGTCCACTCTGTCCGACACCACGCTCAGAAGCGTGTTGGTGCCCTTTAGCCGAGACCACAGGGAAGCCGTTCTTTTGCGAAGCACCGCCTGGAAACCGACCGCGCTGTGGCCGGCGAACATGCCGGAGGCGCTGCACCGCCATGAAAGCCCCAACAAACTCCTGAACGCATTGTTATACTGGACGCGCAGAGCATTGCAGGCTTTTTTAGTGTAATTGCTCCACAGGTTGCACGTGTATAACGATTGGCAATAGCTTTTAAATAGTGTGACTTTAATAGCCTAGTCTGTTCGACTAGGCAAATAAGTCCCGATTGATCACGATTTGTAGGTGAAAGGAAAGTTCAAAAACAGGTTGAGGCTGTTGCGACAAACATATTTTTACCGAGCACTACATCACATATTTTGTAATTTGAAAATCGCAGCAGCCATAATAAACGCCTTTTATCGTGTCACTGTTCACAATAGACTCGCTCCTGACATTGTAATCATAATTCGTTCTAGAATGAATTCGGCAGTCTATTGCACGATTACGTGCAAATGAAAAACCAGGCAGAGAGTGCGTCTTGTAGCTATGGAAGGAAATATTCGTCAATTCAAATAGTTTTCACGTTTGTCTGAAGAGTACGAATTTCTGTTTGGGCTAGGGAGCCATCATATTAAGGTTAAGCTCGCCAAATCACACTGCGCCGAACATAATTGCAATGGCCTTTACAATATCAAACCATATCGAGATCATGAGTTTAATGATTTACCGATATGTGCAACTTATTGATGTGTAACATCTTTCCTCTCGCCTTCTTGCTAATTTTCCCTCTCACTTTCTTGCAATATGTGGGAGTGATTTCGTGAAAAGCGCCTTCCTGTTTCACACTTCCGATGTGAAGCGCGCACTATTTGATTTGACCAATAAGCTCGCGCGGTGCTAGTTGGACGGCCCACCACCTGTGAGACTCCAGCTGTCGCCAGCAATCCTGCCTCCCTGTGTGAGCTCCCCCGGGCCGTGACAAGCGTGTCGTCCGCGTAACATGTCAGGTCCACTCCCGGTTGGAGCTCGCCCCTCAGCACTCAGTCGTAACCGATGTTCCACAGAATCGGGCCCAGGACCGAGCCCTGTAGAACACCGCAAGACATATCGCGCATATCGACATACCCGCCGCCGCGTCCCCAATCAAACTTCTAGCTAGACCCTCAGCAGGGTTGCTTAGTAAGCATATGACCGTGCAACCTTGACCCTTGCTAGACTAACGAGGCAGAATGGTAAATGGTTCCCCGAATGCTTGAACGGTGAACTAAAAAGGTAATTACAGTCAGCAACGAAATTAAGTTAACACTAGGTATTACTTTTACAGTCAATATAATCTTAATTGATTCGATATACTGCATTTTATTTTCGACACACTGCATTTTCGAACATCAATTTATTAAATAATGCTTATGCTTACTCAATAGATATTCAGCTTTCCTCCGGGTATCGAGACCATGTATTTCGGTAAGAATTGGCTAGCAAGTCATCCCACTTAGGTAACATTTCGAATTCCAGTTTCCACTCAAACTAGCAGCATTCACAAAACTAAACAATGTGCCCGCGTGCAGCCAAGTAGGTAACTTACTAAAGTCTGTAATGGCCGGTAATATTTATTGGATCTAATAGACGAGAACCTACCCATTGTTTGTAATCTGTACCCTCTGTCTGCGCACACGCGGGTATGGTTTATGTGTACGTAGGTACCTGTACACCCATAAACCGAAGCACTGAGTAAGTATGCACTTCATTATTTTCAGGTGGATTGATAGTAATCAGGCATATAGATATAGCCTCCACGAGTGGTGATTAGTACATAAATGAAGACCCGTACGGACGTTCGGTGCGCCACCCTGGACAGACAGCCCCTTGGTGACAGGTATTTTCACCACGGTGTAAACTATTCTCATAGTTCGTACCGCTGGGAGAGACGATTTCCTGGTGTGACTGACACTGGCATCGTCGCTAATTACTCGAAATTTGTTGCTAAATATCAGATTTAGTCGGTCACGGGTTAAAAAGTTATAAGAGTTTATAGGTGGCCGATCTGGGGAGCAACACCCCAGCTTGGCCCAATTGAATCTCAAAAGCTAGGGCACGAAGGTCTGTTTTGTCCCAAATTTTGTCGCTAATTAGTCGCAGTTTTTCGCCAAGTCGATTGTTCGTAATTTCTTAGATCTAGCTCTTGGACTATACCTTAAAAATGTAACTCATTATATCTTTTATAATAAGATCCGACTAAATCTGTGACTTAGTGAAAAACTAATTAGCGACAACATTTGAGAGTAAACAGATCTTTGCTAGGTACCCTATCTTTTGATATTCAATTGGGCCAAGCTGAGGAGATGCTCTCCAGATCAGCCACCTATAAATCCTTGGCAGTGTCAGTCACACGTTAAGTAACCCATTTACACTCAGCTCACTTCCACGGCACTGAGCAGGGAAGTAGCCAGGGAAGTGGGCAGGACGTGAATGTAAACACGATAGAGATGGGAAAAGTGTATCATTTTTGCGATTGGAACATTTGCATCTGGATCACTGAAATGATTCGAATCATTGATATGTTTCATTTGGATCATTTGAATCATCGACTCAAAGGATATAAACATAGATAACGACAACGAAACACTGTGAGAGTGTGAGTGATATACATCTCATTTGGTATCTCTTTCTGACTTAAATAGATTGTAATGTCATAATGTGTCACCCGCTCACACGCAACTCGCGAGTCATTTTAAATAGTACTGACTAAAGTAACGTAACTCAGTGTCTCAGTCTTTCTCTCTCGCTCACTCACTGCTGCGCAGTCGCCTCGCAAGCGACGGTCGCGCGGAAAGAGCACAGAGGCAAAGTAATGATTCAGATTCAAATGATGCGTTTGAAACGTTGTTACTGAACCAATCTTTTAGAACACTTCAATGTGTGAGTGAGTGAGTCGGTTCCGTAGAGTTACACACGCCACGATACTCCTCATGCTGCTGCCACTGCTACTAGCGCTCCCCAAATGAGCGGTTTTTTGTGCGAAAGTCAAAGGACAGGCAGCGCGAGTAGGAGTGCGTGTTTACATTCAGCTCCGTCGCTGATCGCTCACTTTTCGCTGAGCGCTTGGACGAATCGGACGTGCGTGCCGCCTTGTTTTTTTACGATCTGCCAAAATGCGCTTCGACTGGATTAATGAAAATACTGAAAACAAAGTCAAGCGTCGTCTTACTGAATCATTTAGAAACTCACCGCTCATGTTGCAAAGCTCAACTAATGATGAAAAACTTCATGCCCACACTCATTCACTTGTCCAACAAGAAAAAACACAAAGCAATACGCCTACAACAAAACTGGGATGTTCTGAGCAAAGTGTTACAACATCAGTTTCTAATCCACAAAGCAGCCAATCATTCGAACGCAGTATAGAAATTCCATGTGCTCAAGCTTCGTTTACTTCGTTAACAGGACTAAATAAAAGTGATCACCAACGTTCGCAAAATTCAACAACAATTGGTGTTCCAAAAATAATTATTTTGGGTGACCAACAAGTACGAGGCTTTGCAAGTCAAATAAAGTTACAGAGGGATGCCAATAAGTGGAATAACGTATATTCTGTATCTGGTGTGTCAAAGCCAAACGCAAATAGTACACAAACATTCTATAAAATAGAAGATTATATAAAAACTTTGCACAATGATGATATAGTAATATTGGGTGTAGGAAGCAATGACAAAAACCCGTTCAAATTTCTATCAGAGTTGATTCCGACGTTCCATAAACTAAGAAACAACCAAGTATTTATACTAAATATTATTAATGATCCCTTTTTAAATTTTAATTTGTTAAATCAAAATATAAAACTATTTTTGCTAAATTTTCCTAACTGTAAGTTCATTGATACAACTGAGAATATATTTAGTCATAATAATTACAACTACACATTCAAGGAACTACTGTGTTATAAAATTAATATAGAAATTGATAAAGTTAATCTTAAGAAAAGTATGGACACAGCTTGTACATTAAAACACACGCGCACGTCATCTAGCTCGAACATAAATACTAGTCACACAAAAGGAACAATTCCATATTATTTTAAGGTACAAACAAATAATCCCCACCAGCCATTAAAGGCTAATGAAGCTGCTGCACCTACAACGACCCCTAATGAAGCTAGTAAATCTGTTTTTTTTTAGATTTTAAACGTAAATGTACACTATTTCATCAAAATATTGCCGGTGTCTTAAATAAAACCGATTTATTAGAAATAACTTTACAAGAACTGCATACAAACGGTACAATCATTGATATTCTATGTTTTTCTGAAACTTTCATAAAAAAAGAGGATCAGAAAGTAACTTAATACCAAAAAATTACAAGCTAGTCTCATCCTTCTCAAGACCTCACCAACGCAACGGCGAGGTGGAACCTGTATAATGATTAAAAAGGACCTTGAATGTAAACCTATCCCTAACCAATATGATTTCGAATATTGTGCAATAGAAATTATCACACTTAAAGTCATTGTTATCTGTATTTACCGTACTCCAAATTCAAATTTAAGTCTGTTTTTAAAAAACCTAGAGGATATTTTAAGGAAAATAACAAAACGAAATAAAAATAAAATAATACTATGTGGAGATTGGAACATTGAAGTATTAAAGCGTCAAAATAATTATAAAGAATTAGAAGGTATCTTACACAACTATAACATCTGTAACCATATTACTAAAGCCACAAGAAAATCATCATGTTTAGATCTCATCGCAAGCGACATACCTAATGCCCAGCCTCAAATACATACCCTTGCATTATCTGATCATGAGACCGGTCAGTCCATTTGTTTCCATTCGTCTGTAGATACTGCAAGATGCAGAAAACAATTTGGGTTTCAAAAGAGAAGAGATTTGAGTCAACATAACATAGAAAAGTTTATATCATGCTTATCGTCTCTTTCCTTTTCAGAAATACACGAGTCAAATGATACTGATATACCATTCAATCACTTTCTCTGTTTTCCCATACTCCAAAGTAAAAATTACAAACAAACCGCCAAAAAGTAAATGGATAACAAAAGGAATAAAAAGATGTTGTGTCAAAAAACGAAGCATGTACCTAAAATATAGACTATTAAATTCTAATAAAAATCAAAACCTTAAGAACTACCACAATTATACTAGAATACTGAGACGATGTATATTACATGCTCAGAAAATTGATAATACTCGTTATACTCGTATTCTTCAATCGAACAATAAATGTAAAGCTGCCTGGGACATTTTTAAAAGAATAGTGTGGATGTCGATAATAACGATGAGATTACCTCTATCATAGATGATCAGCGCACATACACTAATGCCTATATAAATTAATGATATAATTGCCAATTTTAATGACTTTTTTATAAACATGACAAACAAACCTAATATCCCTAATTCTGAAAAACATATTAACTATAAACATACCATCACTGACATATCGGATACCGTTTTCTTGACTCCAACTAATGAAGATACTGTGTATTGGATTATTAATTCTTTAAACTCAACTGGATATGACGATATCAATTCGAAAATTCTTAAATGTTGCTCTAAATATATATCTCATCCACTCACCCACATTGTTAACCTGTCATTGTTTCAAGGTTTATCCCCCGCCAGACTAAAATTTTCGATATTCAAACCCATATACAAAAAGGGAGATAAAAATGACATGAATAACTATCGACCGATTACTCTGATACCCGTAATTTCTAAGATTTTTGAAAGAATTATGTACGACAAACTGCACTCCTTTATAAAAAAATCACTCAATTCTAAAAGAGGAACAGTTTGGTTTTAGAAAAAATAAATCAACAACTCTGGCATGCTTCTCTCTTGTGAAAATGATTACCTCTAGTCTGAATAAGAAGAGGCCAATAGCATCGGTTTTTCTCGATATGTCAAAAGCATTTGACTTCGTGGATCACAAACTCCTTCTCTTCAAACTGAATCGTTATCGTGTTAGGGGGGAAACGCATTATAGTGGGTAGAATCTTACCTAAATGATCGCCAACAATGCGTAGAGGTATCGAGGAATACTTTGTCGGAAAATAGAGTGCATAGATCCGCTTATCGTCGGAACTCATGTGGTGTCCCCCAGGGCAGTATATTGGGACCCTTTTTGTTCTTGCTATATATAAATGATTTGCCCAACGTAACTCCATATTCTTGCATTCTGTACGCCGACGATATAACTCTCAGTATTGAACTTACCGAACAATATCACCAAATACGAAGAAGAGATTAATGACACGTTAAACAAAATAATAGTATGGCTAAAAGACAACAATCTAAATGTCAATATTAGTAAAACCAAACTTATACAGTTCCAAACTTACAATAGCAAACGTCACCAATTAGAAATTAGATATGCAAATAACGCTGTAGAAGAGGTTGAAAGTGCTACTTTTTTGGGGATAACATTGGATAAATATTGCACCTGGAAAGTACACATTGACAAATTATGCACTAAGCTGCAAAGATTTGTATTTGTTTTAAACCGAATAACTCGCGTAGCTGGTATCGATGCAGCACTTTATGCTAATCATGGTTACGTAGCATCAATTCTCCGCTACGGCATCATTATATGGGGAAATTCTGTTGATACTGTTAAAGCATTCCGAGAACAAAATAAATGTATTCGATCAATGACTAAAGCCCAACCATTACAAACCTGTGTCCCAATCTTTAAAAAAATAAAAATATTACCACTCCCATCTTTATATATATTCGAACTCTGTATCTTTGTACGTAAAAACTTAGCTTTATTTCAAGTACACAATGATGTTGTTATACGGAAAAGTCGAAATATCCACAAATTATGTGCACCCCAACAAAGAATTAAACTATTTTCTAATAATGTTTATTGTATGGCAATTCAAATTTATAACCAATTACCTAATGTTTTTAAAAATCTTAACCTCATGGCATTTTTTTTTTTTTTTTTTTTTTTTTTTTTTTTTTTTTTTTTTTTGTTTTGGCTTCGCACGGTTTGTGCATTAGCCAATGTCATGTTTTTTAGTTTGAAGAGACAAAGTTAGGGAAACGAAAATATTATTAGTATTAATTAGATCGGAATTTAGGAAAGGACGGATATAAGATCAGTAAAAAAAAAGGAAAAAGGAGGAATCAAAGGAGTGAATAATGAGCAAATTACTATGACGAATATTTACAACTTAATATTATTTAAGGTAATGAATGAGACTATACATTTATATACAGGAAAGCTTTTTGTACAAAGTAAGGAAAGTATTGAGGTAGGAAAATGAATACGAAGGGACAAGAGGTTACTAAGAAAAGAAGAACGGTCATATAAGGGACAGGAGAAAAAAATATGATTTAAGTCGCCTACGTCTGTGCCACACGAGCAAATGGGGTCGTCGATGATATGAAGTTTGGCAAGATGGGCTGGGGAGCAAACATGACCCAGTCTCATCCGTATAAGAACGGAGGTCTCCATCTTGCCAAACTTTGCCCTGCCAAACCACGGTTTTTCCGGAATGTCGGGTTGAATAAGTGAAAAATAGCGGCCCTTTGATTTGCTTCCGATATCCCAGGCCACCCTCCAGGTGTCCCGGAGAAAAGTCTTTGGTAATATCACAAGGTCTATACTAAAATTCTGATATGGAACTAAGTCCCCACACTGCACCGCATCACCGGCGATTGTATCTGCCACTTCATTGCCGTGGATTCCAGCATGGGCCGGGATCCACGCAAATTGTAGTGACGCACCTTCAGAAATGGTTCTGAACGCAAATTCCCTTATTAAATAGATTATAGGATGCTGCGATTTGTGTTCGAAAGGGGATTTATTGATGGCTAGAAGAGCACTTTGAGAATCAGTGAAAATTATAGTTTTCTTGAGCTTTAGAACCCGAATATATTCAATAGCTTTTAAAATGCCAAAACATTCCCCCGTAAAAACAGAAGTCTCCGGAGGCAATTTTATTTTTTGTACGATGTTGTATTGAGAATGGTAAGTTCCTATCCCAACACAACCCGTCGCAGAACGCTTGGCAGCATCCGTAAATATGTGATGGTACTCTATGTGTTCAGCCAAAAAATGATTAAAACTTAAATTGCAATCGGGACCTGATTTACTTACACAGTATTTAATGGTGGGGCTGAATTGTAAAAATAAACTATTTAACTTTCTATTGCAAAAGTGTTACTACTCAACGAATGAATTTTTAAATGAAAAATTTGATTCAAAATTTAAATTAGACGACGACTTACCTCCTAATAATTGAATGGAATTTCATTTCTATGACATTGTATTGAAATTATTTATTTTTTTGTCCGTTTTTCTTCATTGTATTTAATCATTCTTGACATTATAATTAATAACCCCTGACATTGTATTAAATAATTCTTAACATTATTGATACCAACTGACATTGTATTTGATAGTAGTTAACGTTTCCTTATTTTCGACATTGTATGGTTTGTTGTTAGTTTTAATTCTTTGAAATATTTGTACGCTGGAAACAGCAGAATATTATGGACATCATATTATGTGTAACACCTTGTAACAACAATATTGTAACAATTTTATTTAATTTTTTTTGGTCTTTGACATTTCTCGAGACCCCCCCTGGGTCCCGGACCTTTGGAAGGCGTACGAGGGGCCGAAGCCAACTCGCAGAGGCCCGTTTGGCGTTTTAATGAAATGAGGCACCAACCGACGATTATCCCTGTGTGCACTATGCAAGTGCACCCAAGGACAACCCCCGGTTGGTGTAGGACTATTGCAGGATATGGAAACAAAGATATTAGACTATGGGTTTGGGTGGCTTAAGTTGACTGGTGACCTGGAACTATGGAAGGACTATGGCCCCTGCCTGATCAATGTTTTATATTACACGGATAAAATGGCATGGGGTGTCATGCACACTCAATAATGGACCCCCGTAAACTGTCGCTAGCACATAATGACGTAGCGACAAGGGGGCAACATGTCCTGAGGTGCTTGAGGAGTGGAGAGGTATTCCACGGCTTTAGAACAATCCCAGAGCCCGGAAGATGGTAAAGATCCCTACGAGCACTTACTGGAATACTTCCTTCCTCCGAGCAGGTTTGCTCTTGCAAATCTCCACTCAAGCCGGCCAATTAAGGCAAGAATGAGGTGGGAGCTCTGTTCCTCGTCAGTGTTCACTCCAGCCGGCCAATAAAGGCAAGCCAGAGATGAGGAACAAGATTTCTCCCGGGATATAGGGTCCGTGGGGTCGCTACTGCCCAACAGCTCACCATATGCTGCCCTGCGGGTTTTTGTATCTCTCTTGGTCTGGCTCCTCATCCTAGACCCGTACCGGCAAAGTAAACTCTACCGGCACAGACCTAGAGTTCGGAGCGCGCAAGCCCCACCGCGACGTCAACGTAGAGATACGGCGGTGGGGTCATTATTATTATAAAGTATTTAGAACCTCTAGAATCCGAAAAAGCAATATGAGATATAAATGACAAAAACCACAAATTAATATTTAACATAAAGTTCATGACGCCTGAAAGAGAAAATACGACGATATATTTTATTTCTAGGAAACGTTTTTTTTTTTTATATTGAACTAAATTATGTATTGCAAGAAGACACAGCGCAGACGCCGTAATTATTTCGACGTTTGCCGTTGCCGAAAGTCGAAAGCGATGTGAGTAGCAGGGCTGAATATAAACACACACTTCTCTCGATCCTACTACGGCAGTATTTAGGGAATTATTGCCGGCAGCGCGAGGAGCAGCGACCGGCAGTCTAATTACGCAACACATTTTATTTCTGTTTACAATTCTGAATCGAAAGCAAGTCCAGTTTTAAACGCCTGCCCAAATTCGAATTACGCTACACATTTTATATCAGTCGACCGTAATTGGATAGGGATGTTCTAATCAATTGGCTATAATTTATTTGGATGATGTGTTTTGTTACACCATGTAGGAATGATTAATTTCCAAATTATTGTGCTATATTTTTTATTTTTTTTATTACAACTGATACTCTACTAGTGCTTATAAATGAAAATGTACAATGATTGCCGAAAAATTTAAAACCAATTTTTAAAACACTTTCTACCAAAAACTACCATAATTGAAATACGTAACAAAACGTTTTTCTTTTCACGTTTTTGTTATCTGTAGCCAATGACAAAATCGTAGAAAAGCAGTGTTGTCAACTTAGTGGGATTTCCACTAAACCTGGGGATTTGGACACCCCTACTGGCGGAGAAATTTTGCTTTCAGTGGCCGGTGGTTGTGTCTAATGGTTAGTTTAATTCAATTTGTAGAAAACAATACAATCAAACTAAAACTTTGACTCGAGAAAATATTTAAATAACACGATAATGGCATATTTTATTGTTTGTTTAAAACCTGTGTCAGTGATTTTTCGATTTATTTCTTTCAAATGCCGAAACCACTGCGGATTCGAACGCTGATTTGGAAAGACTGACACAGCATGACGAATATATTGAAGTCACACAGAGGCTCCGCCCGAGTAGAGATCGAAAAACAACGTCATTTCAAAAAACATATCTCACGGCAGACGGGAACGTACTTACGGGATAAAAAAAATCTGCCGTTAAGCCGTTTGAAACATCTTCACTAAAATTTCAATAATTATACTGCGGTTGCCGTTTGTCATGCCACCAAATCAATAGAAGTTAAAATCGGTTGAACGGACTGTAAAAAAGGTTTATTCAAATGTCAAATCTTATTTTATTAATCGAATAAAGTTTTTAACCAAACGGTTAAATATCCTATTTCAGATTTTGAAATCGCTTTCAAAATCCGTTTTTAGAAATCGGTTTCAGGAGTGGCTCCAGCTCGCAGTTTCAATCGTCTTTAGTAATATTATTCGGTTGTAAGTGCATCATTAAAAACTATTCAAACATAAACAAATACGTACTTACGCAAAGCTACTATTGCCGTGGTTGGTTTTGTGAAATTGGTTTGTCTAGTTCGGATAATCGATACGATTCGATTTCTGACTGAAATCTGATTTTCAATTCGTTTTGATGTATCTGACGCATGTCTATACCGGACTCAGGGAAAAAAATTGGCAGCACTGAGTAAAAGTTGAATAACCTCTTGAACGATCTGCCGACTTATTGTGAGGTGTTCAGAGTCGAATTTATTGCAGAATATTGCCTGTCTTTACTGCTCTAACTTTATCAGTTTGTAGAGAAAAGAACAAGAAAGGCATATAACACATATTAAACATCGAAAATAATCTGCGCTGGAAGCTGGAATGATCATTCTTTGAAGTCTGTGGAGAATACGATATCTAACATGGCGAATTGGCGATGACTTTGTTTACATTTTAGTTTTCGGTAATATTTTTGACAAGCATTGTTTTGCCTTTAATGTTTTATATTTTTCAACATACAAGATTATATTTTCTATTCTCTTACAGAAACATGGGCCTATGCTAAGCAGTTTTGGAACATTTTTCTTGTGGCTTGTGGAAGTCGGAAAAACTTTGGAAAATTCTCTCGTTCAAGACACTGAAGACACTGCGTGCTCTGTTTTCGTTTTCTACTGGCTGCACTAAGACTTACTTAGGCTGTTTTGCTCAATAGCGAAAAGTAACTAAGTCGATATTATCACTACAAGTAAGTAAGCCAATATAAATAGGAATAACGTGTGTAAGAGAGTACCTTTGTATCTCATTACATTATTGTAGCTGTAGGTACATTATTGGTCAATCTACCTATGGACAATCATTCTTTTGTTGTGTAGACACAAGCATCTAACTTTTTATTGTGGTTAAATATAGTTACTATGTTCGTCAACCTCAGTCTTAACTGAAATTGTTAATTGATATTTATGTACATAAGTAGATGCTGAAATAAACAATTACAACTAGCCAAATAATAACTAACTACACTAGCCAAATAACAACTAACTACAAAACATATTTATAATATTTTCACAGACCGTGCTAGAGCTGAAAATACAAGAAGGGAACGCAACCCAACATCAATCTTGTTGTTCAAACATGGATTGAATATCCAATCTTCTGTATTAATAATTGAAGGTAAGCTTTTTGACACATAGTTAAGAATAAAGCGTAGCAAGTCACATAATAAATAAAACTTTGAATATATTTCCTTGGCTGAACTTAGTACATAGACACAACATATATTTTGTGTGTACCTAACTAATGTTTAATATTATAATTCAGTATTATAAAATATCTGGAGACTGAAATATCAGCCCTAAATAAAGATGAAATTATACAACCAGCACCAATGACTAGGCTGATGGGTTTTGTCCAGCCATGGGCTAATGAAAACCTAGTTGAGCCTACTTTACTTTGCCACATAATTTCTAAGTAGGTACTTTATTTGAGCAAAAAATAATAAGATTTTGTTTTAAAACTATAGAGTTCCTGGGGCGTTTCACCTATGAAGACATGAGGGCAGCATGAAGGATGTCGCCCATGCTGCGTTGCCCCGTTGCTCTGCTACTTCAGTTTTCAAGCTTCTCAAGAACTAAAGTAAAAACTGAAGATTGTTAATGAAAGATAATCTTCTTTTTTTTTACTGTTCTGTCTTGTACAACAGCAATATAAATATGTGTTACTATTTTGTTAATTGATAACAGTGTAAACTTTAATAAAGTGTTTTTATTTTGAACCTGTACTTGTAATTTTTATTTGTACCTATAAAGGTGCAAATAAAAATAACTTATAATGAAATATTTAAGAATTGAATACTATGCCTTTTATAAACACAGCCAATTGATTATTTTATTGATACTATTTAGAGGTAGGTACCTATTTGCCTAAATTAACTGTCATTTATTAGGTAACAGTAAATAGAGAGAAATAAATTATGGTAATCAAAAACGACTTTTATTATATCTTCACATTATTATGAAATATTTGGACACTACTGTAAGGATTAGTGGAATTTGGAATCTAATGTCCTGTGGCAGTCATCATGGAATAAGTATGTACTGCTTGCAAATTCTTGCTGTAAGCGCTCATGAGAGTTAAATTTTTTCCTGAATAATATAGTTGAGCCTGACACCTGAAATATAAAAAAAAAAATTAAGTAAATCCTCATTAGATTGATATTCCATGAACCATTACATCCATCCACAAAGTCTAATAGGCCTCTCCCTTAAACACTTACATGCACAATCTATCTACTTTATAGAACAGCAATATTCTGCTATAAACAACAATTAGGTGCCTACAATTGACTTTATTTAAATGTATGGTAAGTTTACGTTTGATGGTGCATTTCGTATTTACCAACAAACAATAAGATTGTGTGTAAAATTGTTGCTATGCTAAACACACAATCAATGTTCAACACTAAGAAAGAAAATAATATTGATATTAAGTAGGTAACTTTTACAGACAATGATGTGGAAATAGATCTATTTAAGGTGTGGTGAGTATGTTCACCGATGTCCTTACAGAATCCATTGACATAAAATGCTTCAAACTATATTATAATATTTGTTCTTCCTGTAATAAATTTGCTTTTCCTATGAAGTACAAGCCCGACTGGGTTGCTAAGCTTGTGGCTTATGATAAGTTTGATACGGTACGAGGTACGAATTTGTCTTTCCTTTAAAATGCCACCAAAATACCTCGTTTCTGAAATATCATAATATATATCTTTAGTTTAGGTTGTAAGCACTTGTAACAGAAGAAAACTTTCACAATTATTATTAAAAACCGACCTCGTTGCTTCGGTATTTTACAGACCCTAATACTGATCTATCATTGAGGTTTTACACAAAAACACATTCACAATTTATGAAGACGACGTTCACTTACATAATTTTGTAATAAGTAAGGAGATTATACGAGTAAATCCCAAAAATATTGCAAAGAAAATCGAATGCGACCAGTAGGGTGCCTTCTCTTTAGATTGATAGCTGAAAGCAATTTCTCGTTGATTTGAAACAAATTTTCAACTGTCAAAATGATTACGTAATTCCACTAATAGCCTTTTTAGACGAGTATCGTTCACTCTTTAGCGTTTGAAACAGAGTGCAGTTGACAACGCAGATTTTAGAGTTACGTAATTCGAAAATTATAAATTGAATGCAATTGTATTCAAATCGAAACAAATTTGACTCAATTGTAAATCGAAAATGTGTTGCGTAATTAGATAGCGGGGCTAAATGTAAATGAGGCAATAGAAACATGGAGCAACTCCACTCTCCTGGGGCATTAACAAACTCATTCACTAGATTTTAAAGTTAAAATCACTAAAAATAAAATTTAATATTCAATTTCAGCTGCTAAACCATATTATTTCTGGAAGATCCAGGTCTTATTAAAGTTCAAGGGTGAGAAGAGTAAAAATACAATAACTCGCAAGATAGAATGATTTACGCCAGTAGAACAAATCCGCCGCGAAACCGCAGTAGTTCAATTCAACTGGCTCGCGTCATGTTCCGCTATGCGAAATTCGAGTAGCGGAACTCGAGTTTCGTGGCGGAGGTGTGCTACCGGGGTTAAAGTTTGAAAATTATGTTAGGCATGCGTAAATAAAAAACCATTTTAGTAACATAATTTACTACCCACTAATGATCACAGCTATGACTATTAAGTATCTAAAATAGATGAGACAGACAAAATAGTTTTTTTTTTTATTAGTAAGAAAGTAATTGTTTCTTCAATACTAGCTTCCGCCAGCGGCTTCGCCCGCGAGATATTTTTATAAATAATATAGCATTCTAATGATGTAAGAATTTTTAAATCGATCCAGTAATTTTTAGTTTATTCGTTACAAACAAAAATACAAATCATTTCTCTTTATTAGTGTAACTTTAACTTCTGACCAAAAAATACAAGAAAAGTCCCAAAGAAAATAGGTAGTAACGTTTTCGAAAACAGTTTCAAAAAAATACCTCAGAGTTTACAGCAAAAAAATACCTCAGAGTTTACAGCACTATGTATTAATTTATTTATACACACTAAAAAGCATCTATTACACTGGGAAACGTACTATTGCTTTACTCACTGGAGAAATATTAAACTAAGTTATTGAATGTAACTTATTGGTTGTAAGGAACAAAACTAAATTCATAAAAAAATACATAGATAATCTTTAAAATTGTGGTTTTTTTATTTTTATCTACCTAATTATACAACATGAAAAAAAAACTGGCCGATCCGTGACGGGGTGTTGTTAGGTATCGTACTGACAGTCTATTTATGTGGTAATACGCAAGAAAAAAGAAAAAAAAGTCGCGGTGATTTTTTTTTTCATGAGGTGCGGTCGGCCCGTCGATTAGCCGGTGTCTACAAGTCATAACCCCTGTTGAATTTTTTTTAATGGATTTGGGTTTATTTTGGTACAAAAAATGAGAATTTTAAATAGCTTTACTTAACTTTTTTTTTCAATAATAATAAGATTTTTATTACTTTTAGGTAATGTTATTGCAGTATCTACGTGCCCCTTTCGGATCGGACAGGGTTTTTTTTTACATATTATTGTATATAAAAAAAGCTCATACATTATTACCATAATTTTAATACATAATGCCCATTCTAACAGCAAAAACACCTGTGCTTGTACGAGTATGTCAGCAGAAGGAACAAATTATATGAGAATATAATATAGTGTTAATCATTTGCCTATTTGTTGCCTGATCTGTTTTCGGGGTCTCCCGGTTGAAAGTCAGCATACACAGGAAATGACTCGGCTCCTCTTTCGGGTATTGCAGGCAGGGCGCCTCCTTCTGCCAATCTTTTAATTTCAAGTTTTGCTGCATTTATTTTCTTCATTTGCGCGACAGCAAGATTTTTTGCAATTTCCTCTTCTGAAGGTGGAATTGGTCTGTAAAAATAATTATGATGATGTAGTAACATTTTACACTAATGTAAACACGGCTACCCATCAAGCTAAAAATTTTCAGTTTATGCTGATCTCGCATTGTATAGGATTTCGGTACAATGGAAGGAATTCGGTATGTGTGTAGTGTGTGTGTGTGTGGTGTGTTACCTCGCACCGTTGGCCTTGTGGTCGCAAGCGCGAATGCTGAGTGTAAGGTCCTGGGTTCGATTCTCGGGTCGGGCAGTGTTAATGGGTTTTTCCATTAGGAATTTCACAGCCGGGAGTTATGAAGTGAACGGTGTGATACTCAAGTGCCTTCGAAAGCAAATTAAGCCGTTGCGACTGATCTCTCCCCGGTCGTGTCGGATTGCCGTCCCATCGGACTATGAGACTGAGGGAAGAAAGAGTATGCCTGTGTCTGCGCACAAACTTGTGCACTATAATATCTCCCGCGCCGAAGGCTGGTCTCCGCTGATATTGGTCGCCATGGCCGAAATTCGGTCTGTAGAACTATACACTAACGTCATAATGATCCACTGCCCTCAGTTTATTTCATTTTGTTAATATTAATTATCTAAATCTAAATTAACTGAATTAACCTTTAAGCACTCTTTGCATGGAACATCATTCCATTCTGTATCTGGGGAAGGGCGTTGTTAGCTGTGCTACAGTTTATACTTTTGCAGCTATCATCGTTTTACTTGCTGTAATTAGTCTTGTGTTATTGTTCCGAAATAAACTTTGTTGTGCGTGTTATACTAAGGGTCCATAGGGGTTTTAGAACGAAGTTCCTTATCGCGCGTTGCGAAAGGGGGCTAGACGGAAAAAATTAAGACCAAAAGTTGTAATGACACTTTTTGCTATAGTTGTAAGCCGTGCGGCGTGCGCGTGTTTCTCTGTCTGTCTGTCTGTCTGTCTCACTCTCTCTCTCTCTCTGAACTTCGTTCCATCCGGGTGTCCCTTGACACCTCTCAAGTTTTTTATTATTTATTATTATTTTATTTCCAAAATTGTGATGAAAACTATGTTTAACATTAATTATTTAATGATACTGAATGAAGCAGGTCTTCTTCACATACCTCCTCATTCTCAACCATGCCTCCCATTCTGCAGGAATAGGATCTTGGAAGTCTTGCTCTTTTGGTGGATTATACCATCTGGTGGCTTTCCTTTTACCAAGACTAGGATTAGCAGGAATTTCAAAGTAGGCATTTCCCAAATAGTCTTTACCTGTAATAAAAATAAAAATAAATTGGAAGGGAGGTCTTTGCCCAGCAGTGGGACTGACTGATTTGACTTTGAGTTTCAAACCTCAGTTGGTCCAATAGTTGTTTGATCCTTATATGAAACTGGATCGAATGGGATCAAAAAAAGTTTTTGTGAAAACTGCCTATTTTCTTGCTGACTGTAATTTTTTTCTAAATCTGTGACAGCAGATCAAAATTTCTAAAAAGTTTAGGACAGTCTCCTAAGACCGTTTTCCTGTAGCTACAAGGGTTAAGGTAGCTGTCCTTACTGCCACATAAAGGGTGGCAGGGACACAGATGTGCAAACAAATTAACCGTTGGTTATCAAAAAAAAACTGCTGTTTCTTAAAAAAGTGCAATACCTACGTAATCAAAATGTATGGAAGAGCAATTTTTTTTTTAAATTACGGATTGGATTTTTCTAGAAAATAATACCTAATATAGGTATTATTTAGTTTATTAGGCTTTAGTTAATTATGTGAATACTGTAATTAGTTTATACCATAGGTTTATACAAAAGAACTACAAACACAACATCATGCCTGTAATCCCCAAAGGGTTAGGCAGAGGTGTACGTAGGTACATTTCGCCATTTATGATAAGGCCCATGTAACAACAACACAAACATATAGAGCAGCTGTTACCTTTATTGATTAATGTAGATACAATTTGTATGCTGTTGGAGTACCTATTTCAAATAAATAAATACCTAGTAAAAATTGACCTTTACACTAAATTGCCATACTTATTTCTCTCAAATAGTTTTAGCCCTCGTACGCACGGGCGTAAAAATATCGCGGCGGGATTTTATCGCGTACTTGATTTTCAACTCTCGGTGTTAAGCCGAGCGTTGAGAAGCCAATGCGCTGGGACGCACTTTCGTCCCAGAGCGTTGAAAAAACACACTTGGATTTTCAACTTTCAGCGCTAAGCAGTGCAAGAAAAAAAAACGCCGCAGGAAAAAATCGGCCGTGCGGACCTAGGCTTAGAGTGAAACCTACGAAATAAGCAAGAACGCGGGTCAAGTCTGTAGAGGTTCATGCAACGATTAGGCATTATTTAATTTACCCATATTATTTCCTCTTATCGGGCGGGGTCTCAATGAGTCAATAAAATTTCTGACAACAATCATCCACACATTTCTATGTTGACCGGACATCTGAAAACATGAAACGACGAAAAATATAATTAAAAAAAAATCTTTTGTCTATCTGCCAAATTAATGCAAATATTTACAACAAATGACGCAGCTCCAGATAGTTAACATTAAATAAGAACTATACATTTACATTATTCTAGATATCATGTTAGGGGTGAGAAATAAATTACCTTTAAAATGAGAATTATTTCGTAGCTTTTATTTTTTCAATATTACATGCTCTTCTTGTTTTTCAAAATCAGCTGACTAGGCGTGCAAATTCAACACTGTTCGTGTTCGATGACATGACGGATGGATGACATTGACATATTACAATAATGATTATTCATGACATGACAGATTACTAATCATGGCTCTAGTAAGTACTTTAGTAGTCATGGAATTAGGAGCTAGTTTTTATTTTTGGGTTACCCGAAATCTGCCAAACGGAACTCTATTACTAAGCTTCCATCTGTCTGTCCGTCCATCTGTCTGTCAGCAGGCTGTTTCTCATGGACCGTAATAGGTAGACAGTTGAAATAAAGTTAAAACTTAGGCCATACACGTTTCTTGTATCCGCCCCACTAAAGTATATGTAGAGTAAAATAAGTAGTGTAAAAATATTTAGTGTAAAAATATTGTATGGTACGGAACCCTTCGTGTGCGAGTCCGACTCGCAATTGGCCGTATTGACTTCAACTATCGGAAGCTGAACACTGTAAACTAAACTTGCCTTGCCAAACACAACAAATCAGATTTTACTAGACAGTCTATAGAGGTCTACTAGATTAACAGAGGCAGTGTATTTGATACGATAGCACATTATGAGAAAGAGTTTTTTCGTTCACATTTAGTGTACCTACCGTAAGTCCAACGACAAAACGTCAACAAGAAAACACATAACAACACACGACATCAATTTTAACACAAATTGCATTGCTTTCCCTTTAGTAACTATCTAAGTCTATTCTATGTTTTTTTTTTTTTTAATGTCCATGCCTCGTTAGTTGGTTTGTGATGACAATCTGCTGACAATCAAATCCTCGGGCTCGTAGATTGTACAAGTTCTGTGATCAAATCTAGTTGAGAGTTGAGTGAAGTGAAGTGACTAAAAATTTCGCAGGCAAGGCAAGGCAACACACAAAGACAGCACTATTGTGTAAATTGTGTGTATACATGTTATTTCAACATTGTTTTGCAGTTTAAAGTGGAAAAATTATTGCTTTTAGTCTTTAGACTAATACTGAAGATTAGTCACCCGAAGAACATAATAATCATCCAGTCACCATGGCGAAAATGGCATTTCAACACCAAGCTGGAACAGCTATGGAGTGTCTAAGTGTAAGTCAGAAGACCACTCCCAGTTTTGTTTGCTTTATTCGTTCTTTTTTCATAAAACAATGTATTTATAACCTTTCACAGATACCAATAACCCTCCAGAAAGAAGCTGGTGTTGATGCAGAAGGAAGAGAAGTTATGAAATGTGGTTTTAAAATTGGCGGCGGAATTGATCAGGATTTTCGCAAAAGTCCTCAAGGATACACTGATAACGTAAGGCTTTATTCATCTAATAAATTAAAACTAAAATACTTGTTGTTATAGCAGCTCTACAGCCATTAATTTACACTATTGTTCTTCAGGGCATATATGTGACAGAAGTGCATGAAGGAAGTCCTGCAGCAAAATCTGGATTGAGAATGCATGACAAAATCTTACAGTGTAATGGCTATGACTTCACAATGGTGACCCATAAAAAAGCAGTAAGCTATATTAAGAAACATCCCATCTTAAACTTATTAGTAGCAAGGAAAGGTGTTACATCTACTTAAAACAATTTGTTATAAACCATCTTACTTATAAACATTATTTAGTTTTGTAATAACTTTGAGGTTTTATCTGTCTATTTACTACATTTATAGAATAGATAAAGTGCATAAGCTATCTTGCAAGATAAGTTGAAATGAGTAAATTGAAAACAAGTACAGTGGGAAATGTCATACTTATGACTATCTATTTCCTTTGCTAGGCTGAGATGAATGGTAAAACTTTTACTGTTCATCTTTATAATTATTATGTGTATTTCATGTAAATAATAATTTTAAGAATATGCCACTTTTTGGATTTTCTAGATCTATGAAATGGAAATGTGATCAAGTAGAAATGAATGTACCATTGCAGTCACGCATATCTTACTACTTTGAAAACATAATCCCATGCACAAAATCCTTTTTTTTTCTATAGGTAAAAATTACTATAGCCAGGCAGCCGAGCGCTGTAAGCAGGAATAGTCCTTACCGTGTTAAGATATGCGTGTTTGCGATATTACATGCAGTATATTGTCACATAAGTTTTATCAGAAGAATAAATATGGTGGTTTACATAATTTTCTATAAAAAAAGCTGTCAAACTGCAATTTTTATTTCTCAGATAAAGGATATCTGAAGATTGGAGAATCAGCCCTAAGTAGAAATCAAACTAATATTACATTTGGCATGTTCTGAGACAGTTTCAAAGGCATTTACCTTCTTTTATTTTCTCCTTATCAATATAATCCAAGTTGTTGGTTTCAAACTTACCCAATAAAACCACCCACTCGTATGATAACAAGTTATTTTAAGTTAAAAGACATGTGATTACTAAATATGATATTTTAAATGAGATTACCTGGTATTGTAATTGAGAACTTCTGTTAGAAAATGGCAATGAAACTTTGTCTATAGGTACCTTATTTATGTAAACATAAAAAATAAAAAATAAACATGATCAACATAACTCCAATTTGCACCTATTATTCCAGTATATTTGTACACAAACGTATTTTTAAAGTCAATGTAAATATTACAATTTATTTAACAAGTAAAAGAGCCTCAAGTAATCATAAAGTTTATAAGTAAATTGGGATATTGTTTGAGATTTTGAGTTAAGGTGATAAGAGCATGGAGCACTGAATTAGTATTATATTATGACAAGTGATTATAATAATGTTATTTATTTTTTATATGTAAGTTTTAGTTTGTAGAGTATTTTGTATTACTGTTTAATTATGCAACTTTTGTATAACTGTCCTACAAAGTACAGCGAATTACTAAGAGGCATTTCAAAGTATTTATATTAATGAGTTACCAATGACATATTTTTATACAAAACAATTGCATTTACACCAGCAGTTATTTTTTTTACAAAATTAAATGAAAACATGTATTCGTCATGGCAAGAAATTACTTAGTTAAGTATTTATTAGTGGTTACATTTGAATTTATAAAATTTATGAGTTGGTTACAATCATACTATCTGCTTTACTCAGTGTATTTTTGCTTACTTCTATGCCTGTAACAATCACTTTCATCTAGATAGGTACAGAAGTGTATGAGAGTAAAGCAGTCAGTACATTAAACCACACCTTGTTATGGCTCAGTAAATTCATATACATAAAAAATAAATATATAAATAGATATAAATGAAATGTTACAAACATTATTTGTAATTCTTAATGGTTTACGCACTGTGCCAAATAACACTGCTCCATCTATTATTTTTTTATATTTAATTGAACTGAATCATGTTAGTTATAATAAAATTAAAAATGAACACTGTATTTTAATGTTTTATTACAATCTCATCATGTTTTGTCAATCTTACTTTTAAAATAAATCCCAATGTAGCTATTATTTGAGTGGACTATTGATTGTTGACTGTTTTGAGAAATTAACCAATAAAATAGTTATTTACATCATTACATATATTCACTAAAAATGGTACTAACAAGAACTTTCTGAAAATTAAGGTTTGGTAGGAGGCCAGTCCCACTGGCCCTTGGGTGGCTTAGAAACAAGTGGTTCCCATGGTTTCCAAACCAGCATTTTTCTAGCCAGGTTCAATTCATTTTCGGCCTGAATAATCAGTTCCTCAGCTTGTCCACAGTTAATTTTTGATTCAATCTCATACACATCTTTAGTCTGCAAAATGTAAATTAATTAATTGTAAAATAATATAAAGCTAAATTTAATTAATATACTGTAATGTTTTACCTGTGTTAATACGGCAGCTCTTTCACGAATAACTGGTTCAGTATATTTTCGGTAACCAGCACTATCGGGCATCTTTTGGAGGATTCGCAAAATTTTCCCATATAAAGAGCCAAGAGTGTGATGGGCATTCGGAGCTACAGCCATGCCAACAAGGCCAGTACTCTAAAATTATACAAAACATTGTCTTCATGATCAAATAAATAATATCCACATTGCATCGCATCTAGATGACACAATATCAAGAATTGATTATGGTAGTCTGCGAAACTTAAAGCAAAGGGATTCTTTCACGTTGATAATATATTTAGTTTAAATGAAGTACGGTAAGCTTCTCTAAATCACAATAAATCTTTACCTTTTTCAGTAGTCCCATTTTTGACTATTAGATAATCACAACAACCTACAATCCTGTACAGTGTACAGACAGTCAGATTAGTACAGATGCGACAGTGACTTTTCTGCTAGTTTCCCAGTGATCCGTTTTGGCGCTGCAGTCACCGGGTTTGACATAATGAGTACAATCTAACTTCACACAGCTATATGTGCGTATACCTATACATATTTAGTGAAGTGACTGCAAGAAAAAACTGATATCGATAACTAGTGATGTTCTATTTTGTCGATTTTTGGCTGCTTGCCTGTTAATACTAGTTTCACTCATATGATTTACATAATAAAACAAATTTAATATATTTATGAATTATTTATTTATTTGTTCAGACATTTTTTTCTTAACCTAAAGGTTTTGTACTTTGTTAGTGCCCGTTTTTGAGGCTCTCCCATTTTTAAAACATATTTCTCTTCGAGGGCACCCTTCAAAATTTTATTTATTATATTGCACCAATTATGCACCTGTAACCTTAGAATTACATTGTTAAATATGTCCACAACTAGTTTATGGTGCTTTGCACACCCCAGCCAGGAATACCTCATTGTGCTTAGTATTAGTTTTTTTAAATTTCTTTTCACATTATATTTATAACAATTAGTATTTAAATAATCGTGTATTAACGAAGCCACATCTCTGTATAAAATTAAAATTCTTTCATTAGGATAAACTAAATTATTATTTTTTAGATTTTTATATTCCCTAAATTGGATATATTTGTGGACATTTTCGTCTGGCCTGCTTGTATATGTTTGTAAGCAGGCCTGGCATTTTATAGCTTTCGATATTTTTCGACATACAAAACCAGCCGTGTATGCTGAGCAGTGAACTTTAATTTTTTCAAATATCACTTGTTTCATTGAACATTTTTCGATTAGGCATTGCTGTGAAGAGGATGGGAGTTTTTTTTCCTGTGAAGGCGTTGGTAGTTCTATATCCTCTTCCCTTGTTGTTGTATTTTCTTTGTTTGAGTTTTCATTTATAAATAGACATTTAACATTTAATAAAGTCTCTCCATCATCCTCTTCACAGTTAGAAAATTTTGAATGAGGGCTAAGAACATTTGAAATTAATAAAGATTTAAATGAATAAATAAACGTATTTGCATCAGGGTTAACATTTCTGAAATTCATAGCCCTTATACGTCCAAAAAAATTTTCTAGTGGGTCTTGGTTTATATATCTTGGGTAATAGTAGTCCACGCCATATTTATCAAATAATAATTTAGATATCCTTATGAAACTTTCAAGAGTGGTGATCCAACTATTCAGAGACGGCACTTTTACAATTCGAGGTCTTCCTGACTGCACAGCACGTTTGCTAGATTTGTCAATGAAATTTATAGATTTAATTTTTTTGATGGCGTCAATCCAAAATGCATGATGAGGTGAGTCTTTTTTTATGGCGCGTCTTAATTTTCCTCTTATTGCACCACCGGGGTAGCCATTGACACTGTCAAACAGTTTATCAAAAAACTCCACAACATCTGCTGTTGTTGCCATTGTGCTTTCAGCTTCTGTACTATGTAGTTTATCTGAAAATAAGATTATGAACATGTTAGCAAGAACACAAAATTAATAACATGTTTAACATTTGAATTGCTGCATTGCATCCACTAGGATCTATAGAATATTAATATAGTAACTATATACTAGTAGAACTGTCTACCCTCTTGTCATCAAAAAAGTACTTATTATGTTGTTGAAAAGATTTTGTACTCACTGACTGCATTGGTATATTTCAGCATAGCTGCCATCCTAGCACTTAGCACTTGAGCTGCTACGCTTACTTTCATTTTTTTCATTTTGCTTGCATCAATATGATATGCTGTTAATTTCGGCAATGATTTAGTATGTCCTAGTTGACTATCAATATCATAGACAAATTCTATATCCTTCCAAGAAGCAGTCTTGCCTTCCCAAATTATTTCCTTGGCCATAAAATTATTTCTTAGGCCTTTTAATAGGTGGGGTGGGTCATGAAATATACTCAAATCATGTCCACCAATGTTCACTGACCCATCTGCAAAAACAAAAATATTACTAATACAATTAAGACAAACTTAAGTCATTGGTAATCATTTGTATTTGTATGTACCATCGTGAGCATCTTGAAGATTCTTCATTTTAATTGTGTCTTCCCTCAGTTTTCTTATTGCTGTACGAAATGTGGACCCTTGGTCACAAACAAGACCCAATGGAATTAACCCAGTTAAAGCGACTTGGGACACCATTTGCTTCAGAATGTTTTGAAGCTCAGCTGCTGAAACTGTGCCTTCACAGAAGTAATATGCTACGCTCTGTCGCCAAGGAGAGCATATTCCTCTTAACATAAATACCAATGCATGGTCTGAAAACTTTAGTTTTCTTTCTCCAGCGATGTCCACAAACCCAACAATCATTTCTTTCTTTTCATTAAAAGTTATGTGTGGAGTTAATGCAACTTCATCAAAAACAATGGTACACAATTTTTGGTTACTGTCCCAAGTTTTACACTTTTGAGCAATATATTCAAAAATTTGAGCATTCAGTCCAGGTTCTATTGATATCATTTCAGAAAGGCGTATCAATGTCCTCTTGTGTGGTAAAGAAAACATTTTTTCCAGGAGTCTGTACCCTTTGGGACTTTGCTTCATTAAGAGCAATGCCATTAACTTTTCATCTAAAGTAAATCTTCTAGCCATTTTACTCTTTTGGACCTGTTTCAACTGCATAAGTAAAAATGTTTGGGCTTGTTTATTTAATAAGTTGAATTTTTTCAGCAGGTGTTCCTTTTCTGTAGAAAGAGCTTGTGAAAGTCTGTGTGAGGCTGAGTTACCAGAGCTTTCTGCTGCTATTTGTGTCACATATTTAATACATTTCCTAGTCTTAGGCCCAATCTTTCTAACCGCGGTACCTGGAAAGAATGAGATAAGACATGTTAAAAATTATACAAACCATTTAAAGGCATGTTTTATTTTAAATATTTTTGTATGCTTCACTCACAAATGTTAAAAAAATTATATCTATCTAAATCTAGTGTTATCCTATAAGAAAAGCACTTTAATTGTATAAACCTATTAAGGTTCATTTATTTTACTTTATTAGAAGTTAAACAAATTTTCCAATCTATAGTGAATAATCTTCTACGCCTTCTATTCTTCATCATAAGCAGAAATTAAAGGTCAAATACCAATAGGGTCGACTTTCAATAATAGAGAAACATACATGTTTGAGGACAAAATTATTATACATACTTTTTTGTTTTGGTGTTTGAGCTGCTTGTATAGTTTCCATCACTACTTCAGTATTATAACCCATACTTGAACATGATGGCTGTTCAAAGATTACATCTGCAAGGAAATAATAACATGTTACATTAATTAAAGTAGCTCACAGATCTTTCCATGAAGGAAATTCACATCCGGCAGATGAATTAAAGAATTAATTAATTAATTAATTATTACACGACTAATACGATTCGTGTAATAATTGGTTAAAGGAGGTCCACATACCTTTGTTTTCTTTGACTGATGCAACTGTCGGAAAATGGGAACATGAAGGTTGTTCATGAATTGCACTATCTGAAAAATTTAAAATGACATTAGTACTAATTTTGAATATCAGAATGGCCAAAATGCCAGAATGGTAACAGTTTCATAGTGCATCTATGAACCTGTTTAAACTGTGTAAAACCCTCAGAAAAAAACTATATTTTAGTTAATATTTACTCTTTTCCTTGTATCATAACAAAATTGGTTTAAAAAATATAGATTAAGTTATACCTGACATTCCTGATTTTATAAAATTGTTGTCGTCTTGCTCTTTGAAATAATTATGTTCAATTGAATCAGTCCATCCTGAAAAAACGAGATTCATTTACTTATTATACAAAAAATTGTACTCATTTCTAAATGAAGACTATTACATTTTTAAATTTTTTTTTCATTTTACTTTTTCACTGTTTGAGGTTTTAATAATCATGCATGAAAGGCTAGCTAGATACACACCAGTAGTTGTAGTCACAGGTGATGTTTCAGTGGCATCCTCCTCATCCTGCTCTTTGAAATAATTATGTTCATGTGTAACATCCCATTCTGGAAACATAATTTATATTGTTAGTAATGTTTTTAATTTAAAGTCTCCCCTTCCTTGACGTAGTCAATAAAACTGGAACACAGTTTTATCTAACTAATGTAGCTAACAGCTACACATAAACAAAATAATGCCAATAAATTTCACTACACAACATAGCTCTGCTGATTAAAGGCTTGTGCAGACCAGCGCGACTCGAACAATACCATTTCTTAAACTTCACAATAACAATAGCCGGTGTCACGTCGCGCTAGTCTGCACGGAGCTTAATATGATTTTAACGGCACTAATCTATGCTCATCAAAAGCCTTAAAGTCTGTCACCCTCTTGTCTGTTCATCGAACTCATCGAGTTCAATGTGACTATGTGAAGAGTGATTTATGTAAAGGTTATATGAAATGATATTAATTTACTATGGAAACATAATAGGCATAGTAGTTAGATGGTGTACAAGTAAAAAAACATAAAATTTAAACAACTCTATTGTAAACTAAAGTAAAACCATGCTGTCTCATATAAACATAGAATCATAACAAAGATTAACAAAACTCACCGGCTACACTAAGTGGAACACCGTGAGCTATTTCTTTGTCAGTAAATAGGCACGGGTATGAGTACCGCAGTCTTCGATCTTCGTGATCAAACTGATGTCTATCAAAATGTTTTTTACAGACACGTTTTCTTAATAATTGCTCTTTAGAGAGTCCAATTAGGAGGGAATTTGTGGGCACTAGGAAGGACAACCACAAATTTCTAAGATCATCGTTCTTGGGAAAACTAAAAAGCCGGTGCGCCTCACTTGTTGCATTGCAACCACCAACACAGCACTTTTGAGTCCCCATGACGAACACTTGCACATATGACATGCACATCAATATTGTCTCAAACTACAGAGGAAAATTTGTGTCCTAAGGATCTCAACTCAACAAAATACGAGGAAATTGGAGGAAATACACTTAGGAAAAACAGATAATCGACTTGGAAGTTTTTGACAATGACCATTACGCAAACAATGACGCTATGGTTGTGTGGGATATGTCATATTTACATGCTCAATTGACAAGCCAACATGGCGTCTCAAGATGGCGGCGGTGGCAGCAATCTTGCGACGCCAGCGCCAAAACGGAATATTTGGAACTAAAGCTGTCACAGGCCTGCAGTCAGTCCAGTTTGACAGTGATACTACTGACCAGGGTTGCCAACTCAATGCCACGGTTGGGTGCTAAGTAACATCTCAAAAAGTGCTAAATTGGTATAAAATTTTAACAATAGTGCCAAATATATGAAATAAGAAAAATAACGTGTAGAATAAAAAGTTTTAATTTTCAAATTGTCATGACATTAATATCAAAGTTATGTTATGTTACATTTAAACAAAAATAAAAAAAATATATAGTTAAATTGGAGGATGTGACCATCAAAATTTAAAAAAATCGAAATATTAAAAATCTTATTATCGTTAAATCCAATCATCATCCTCACTACTTGTACCGTCTGTCTCTGCTGCGGTTCCTTGTACAGCTGTTGAAGTGGAGGGCTGTGGCTCATTTACACTTATAGCAGACTTTTTAAATTTAAATGTGTACATATCTTTCTTGCCTATTTTTTTAAGGATATCTTGAGGTATATCATATGTATAACAAGTTTTGTTCAAATGTTTGAGTCCAGTTCGTATACGAATAATTGAATTTAGGGAGTCCAAGTTAATTTTGTTCCTCAATTTATTTTTTACGATGTTCATTACGCTAAAAACCCTCTCAACGTCCGCATTTGAATGTGGCAATGTGAGCACTGTAAAAGCCAACAAAACCAGTTCGCTATACGAATTTTCATTGCTTGCGTCCTTAAAATCTGACACTTCAACCCAAAATTTTACTGTATCAGTCACATTTTCCCAAGTGTTGCTAGTTAGGCTTTTCCATTGGGCAACAATTTTATCAATAGTTTCTGGATTCTGTACAAAGTGTTCCGCTAACTTCACAACTTCGACGAGCCCTTTATTTGGTTTTAAAGCGTTAGTGACGCTCATGACATTCATATCTTTCAGGAGGGTTACATTTTCAGGAAGCCGCTGTTGCAATTGTTTTATTAGTTTTACCGTAAAATTTACGCAACGTTTTCTTAATGCTTGCTTTTTGGTATCTTCTAAGGATTGCATAGCGTTCTCAAAACTGTAGCCAAGATAAGGAGACGGATCCAGGTAATCTGCAACATTATCTTCAAAAATGTTAAAAGAGTGACGTCTTCCCGGGATCACTACTTTATCACAAAACGACTCGAGCAATTTTATCAAAGTTTCTAATAATCTTGTTGGATCTGAATTTTCGCCTTCGAATGCTTTTAGCGCCGATTGTACCTGACCAAGTATTGATTTTATGTAAATTAAATAAACTTTATTTTGCAAATCAGAATACGCTTCGTATAAGAGTTCAGCCGTGTAACAGTTATTTTTTCTTCTGGCAATCTCAAAAAACAGTTTCAGCTCCAACCACTGGTCCAAAATTCTTTGCACTGCTGGCTCGATTGAGAGCCATCTAGTAGCACATTTTTGTAATATTTTCAGTGGTTGTCGTCCACAATTTATAGTTGCGTATATGTCTGCATATTCTTGACGTCGATTTGGTGACATGGAAAACCAATTAAATGTTTCCCTTAGGAGGAATTCGATGTTACGAGGGATAGTTTCTTCTGAAGCGTGAGAAACGACCAATTGGAGTGAATGGCAAACACATTTAACTAGAATTAAATGTGGCAAACCGTATTCTTCTTTCATAATTTTATATACGCCGTTATTAATACCAATCATGACACTGGCATTATCGGTGCCCAATCCTGCTAAATTTTGAAGGTTTAACTCCATTTCACCTTGCACTGTCTTAATAATAGTATTTACAATACCTCTTGCATCTGACGTCTCTAGTGGACTCAGAGCTAAAAACGTCGACGTTATTTTCTTCATAGAAGAACTGAAATACCGTATAACGATGCCTAAGTACTTGTGTACGGTTATGTCTGTTGATTCGTCAATTATGAGACTATATTTACTATCACCAATGTCCTGTTTTAAGACAGATTTAAAATGCGGCCCCAAAACATTTTTTAAAATCTCACCACATTTTGTACGATGGAGCTTCATATTACAGGCGGCTTTTGAGTCTGCGAAAGCTTTTGCACACACTTGGCTAAGGTGGTCGATCGGCATGACAGCTGTGTGTTCTGCAACGAACATTGATAATAGACCCTCTGCGTGATGTATGTCTGGGTTTGCGTCGGTATCAACTTTTTCAACAATTAGTGTAGTCTGCCCCGAAGAAAATGGTTTCATTTTATCAATATGTTTTTTGATTCCGAATGCCGTTTAATTTCAAATATTCTTGCATTAAATTCTATTTTACACAAGGAACACATTGCTTTTGAGCTTTTCCCAAGAACAGGCCTAAGCCATTTTTTGAGTTTTGGATCGTCCTCCCATTCTTTCCTATAACTTTGAACATAACTACCTTTTTTACTTAAAGGAACATCCATTTTCGTCTCACTGTCACCGTATAAAACACAAATCTATGTAAGTAAAGGAATAATAAGGTAATTATTCTGCAGCGCAAAAGAGACTATGACATAATAAATCAAAAACACAAACGAATGAAAAACAAGCAAGGTAAGACAAAGAAGGAGTTATCTTATGAGAAAGAGACAAATATAGCAGAGTCCGCGCCGTCCGCCATAATCGCTTTTATTTTTATGTTTACGGGAATCCCCTACCGAAGTGCAGAGGACTACACTAATTTGCGTTTTGTTATTGCATTTTGTGAGTAAGCAAACATATCAAAATTAGTGCTAGATTTTGCGATAGGTGCTGTTTCTTAAATTTCAGTGCTAGACACATGAAAATAGTGCCAAATCTGGCACTTTAAGTGCTGAGTTGGCAACGCTGCTACTGACACTCTGACAGTGATCACACTTGGTGGGTGACAGTGACAGCTAAAAAGTCAGTAAAAAAAAGACAAAGTCCACCACAAAGTCTAGCGCCACGTCAAAACTATTGTTTGTGCTTCAAAAACAGTGGTGGCGCCGCAGAGTAATAAATTACTCTAAGGGTGGCGCGAACTCTGTTTCTGTCAAATAAAATCCAACCTTTTCGAGGCAAGGTGTCGTTCGTTCGTTTCGGGTCGTTGTTCCCAAAATAAAACAACTGTAGAGCTGAAACCTAATAGGTATTACGACTGGTCCTACCACCAGCAGACTGATTAGATTTGACAGACTGTAGTACATATAAAACAACTTTAAGTATAGATAATTTTCTCATGGGAATGTTGATTTACTCAGATAAATAAATTTTACAAAAACAATTGACGTGATTGTACGGAAAATACGAAAGCTAAACACAGTTTATCTCAGCAAAAAACTTTCTGATGTCCTTATTGATGAATATGGACCCAGTAACTGTCTAGACTCCGAATTTATTTAATTAAGAGTTATTATAAGTAAGATTTAAGCCGCGCACAAAACAAACGCGATTACGTGAAAGCGGCGGGGAACGCACGATGTCACATCACACGAGTGAATGACAGACGCGAGTACAGCGACGGCTGCGCAGCGGCGCAGCGGCAGCAACATGTTACCTCCCCAATCCCCCACGCCCCGCTTTAACAATAGACTATAGCAGCGCGGACGGACTGCTTAGACAGAATTTTCATTCAAGTTTCGCCGATTTCGACAGCGCATATGATCGGTCAAGAATGTGGAATTTGGTTGCTCTGCATTGGCAATTTCTTTTTCTCTAGGGGGTGGCGCTGTCCCCCCTGGCGATGCCATTGTCCCTACATTACATTATTATTATCCTTTATTCCCTATTTCTCATAGTTTACTGCATGCCTGGGCGCCCAACAGGCTTAGTCCGCCACTGTTCTTATGCCTGTATTAGACAAGGCTACGAGTTTTTTTTAGCTCGTTGGCATCAGTCGCTAAAAAGTTATCGCGCTAATGCGGTGTGAATTATCGTGTAATAATCCAAGATGACTCTCCATTATTTCGACATAGCGTCTACGCAGTCCGGAAACAACAGTCAAAATGAACAACGCTACCGCTAGTCCAATCACGCGCCACGCTAATTAGCGCGAGAAAACCCTTTATTATACCGCCACGCTACGCGGGCGATAAAGCTACGGTTTTCTAGAAGATGATGACAGTGGCAAAGATTTAAATCGTTATTCGCCCTACCGGGTCAAAAGATAGTCGCTCTTCTGACACCTCTGACACGCAATGACGCAGTGACGACACTTGTTTGTCATGGAAATGCTATTTAAAATGTGAGAGCTCACTCTTCTCACTAAGAACACTTTTTGTCGTGACTGAGTACAGTGAGGGCAAATCTAACAATAATTTAAATCTTTGGGGGGTGGGCTGTGACTTATTGTCAAATACTGGTGAAAATGACAGATTTTCATGGCGTCCGTTAAAATATGACGGAACCGCTTTTCTAGGAAACCGTAGCGTGCTACGCAGGCCGAACTATCGCGAAGATAGTCACGGAGTATTTTGTAATATAACGATATTCGATATTGGTTGGATACATCTGCGTGTATCGTATCACTGCGGCCGCATCTGCGTCTTATCGTGACAAAACTTCGCACAATGATACAATACACACAGATGTGACCAACCATTATCGGTTATCGTTGCGATCACAGGTTGCGATAGTAAGGGCTGCGTTAGCTGCGTAGCAGTTATCGCCCGGGTGGCGGTACATAATAATAGCGAGCATAACATACGAAGCTTTGGCACGCATTGTTTTGTCACGATAGACGAAGATGCGGCCGCAGCATCACTGCGCGAAGCTTCGTCACAATAAACGCAGGTGCGGCCCCAGAATTATATGATACAGTATGATATTGTTGCCATGAGAGAAAAACGGTTGTTCCATTCCATTCCATCCAATCCATCCATTCCGTTACTACATTCTCAGTGAATACAGATAGCTACCTATTTGTATTGTACTGTACTGTACTGTATTGTCTTCTTTGATTTTAATACATACGTACTGTACTGTTCTTGTATAAATGTAGATGGAATACTCAATAATATATAAGTAGGTACTTCCATTCCACAGTTTCCATGTGTGCGAACGTGTTTACTATAATGCGCTATTGCAGACTCGGAGCTGATTTGTGTTTTTATACCTGCTTTTGGAAATAGCTCAAGTCAGGAGCAATATATTTGTTTTAATCATGATCTTAGGGATATGTCCTTGTGTTATGAGTTAATTATACTTTAGTTGAAATCGAATCTCAGTAATCGAACTCAAATACTTCGTCCATCGTCACGTCACAATTCACCAGAAATCTGTCAAGATCACACACATTGTCAGTAGGTACGTGAGTATTATCATCTCATGAACTTCCATTGTATAGGGAAAACATGATAGGCACCGTTTTTTACATATGTAGCTGACATTTCTAGTGTTCAAACGATTCGTAAGTAAAACTAGTGTTCTGTAAGTAAAACACACTTGTGATCAAACATACATACTTTACCGTACGTTTTCCTGAATTCAAATATCTAACATCAATTTACTAATTCAAAGTGAAATTGCAAGTAATCTATGGGTAGGTAGGTACTTCATACATTTTCTGAAACCCAGTTTGTATAGCCTAACCATTTTGAAATACCTACTTTATAATAAGTCTGTATATTTGATACCTACACACAAACATTAGGTACTACTATTTTCTCATTATATTCTGAAGTACATCATAATATTCATCTAAAAGGTGAAGTTTACTATACATTTATTTCCATTAGCTCTACTTATTCCACCCACTGAAGTATCATGACCATCTCAATTTATAAAATGTTATTTATAACTATAGCTTAATAGCCACATTTTAACTTTCTTATTGTCTTAGTTATACTTACATAAAATGATGTATAGAGAGACTGTCATTGAAAATCAATATGTCTACAGATAACTAGCCATGGAGACACTTTCTGCTGCTCAAGATGACAGTTCAGGCGCAAACCCCAGCAGTGTCAAGAGTGATGACAGCAGCCCCCGGCCTGACAGTCGCACAGGCTCTCCTCCACCTAATTGTGCTATATGTCTTGGCACTTGCAAGAACAAATCCTTCACTGATTCTTGCTTACACCAGTTCTGCTTTTCATGTCTTCTAACTTGGAGTAAGGTGAGCTTTTAAACACCTTTACCTTGTATTTATAGAAAAAATTAAACAAAAATACTGTGAGTACCTACTACTAGCTGATTCATTGCAAAATTGATAAGAAACATTTCTATAATTAGACCAACAGACTGAAATATCAAAGCTCCATGTTTAATTCACTTCACATCATGAGTTCATTTTTATTTCAAAACTAATTTCAATAGAGATGCGGTCATATTAATTGATATGCAAATAATTATTAACCAAAAAGTAATAAAAAAAGTTTATTTGTAAATAGGTGTCAACTCTTTGCCCAAAACAAAATTTTGAGGAGCATTTTACCTTAGTTAAACTTTGGAATACAGCTTTGATAGTTATCATTAATATGTTCCAGGTTAAAGCTGAGTGCCCACTCTGCAAGCAAGCATTCAGATCAATCATTCACAATGTGCGCTCCAACCACCAGTATGAGGAGTACTTGGTGGTTCAGCGACAAAGTGAGGAGTCGACTCCAGCAATCAGCAGGATTGACATTGACAGAGTTACCGCAGCAACACACAGGTTCAGATACAGGTACAGTGGTGGGCCTGGACTTGTATGTATTTGAAATGTTAAAAAGCATGACATAAATTTAAGGCGATAAAAAAATTACACAATTGTTTTTTGGATTGTGCAATATGTCTTAAATCAGTTCTAGTATCTTCTAGAAAGATTTTCATAAATGTAGCAAGAGCTGTTTTGATTAATACTTATGTAGTAAAAGCAATTGAGGGCTTAGTTCACCTCAACAATAGTATTCACCATAGTATGTCTGAGTACCACAACTTACACCCAGTTTTTAAGTGTTCTAACAGATGGCACCAGTAAAAAAAATGCTTTTAAAGAACTAAAGTAGAAGGTAGCCCACCTTTTCCTTTAAAGGATATTAACCCTGAGGGTTAAAGGGTTTAAATGTAGGTGGAAGTCAAATCGACTATATATAATTTCAATTATCTTATTATGAAAATGATCAATGAGTAATCAGATATACCATGGCCAGTAAGAGATGTAGCTTACAGGCATATACTCGGGCAGTACAATTATAATTAGCATGGAGTATTTCAATAGGGATGATACCTGGGTAAACAAAATGAAATTCTAATTAGTCTGTCAGTCAGATACTTAATAAAAAAAATATTAGACACGTATTTATTCTACAGGTATCTAGACATTATAATATAAACCAATTCAGTGGGGCAAATAGCGACCTGTCAAAATATTTCCGTTCCGCTACGATCACTTAGCATATTAATAAAAAATTACTTAGATAAAACGCATTTTAAGTTGGGGAGTGGGGGTTGCTATGTCACTAGTAAGTATAAAATCTACATAGGTACTCATGACATCATGGCACATTTTACCTCAATGTATCGCCGTAATCTTTAGATTACGTAGAAAAAGAAAAAATACGTGTCCAATATTGTTTTGTTAAAGATGGACAAAAAATATTTTTATGTTATCATCCCTATTATTGGTACTTAGGAATACTGTATTGATTACAAATGATAAATTAATGATCCTTCCTTACTCAGGAAGCAGTTGTGGTTTATGTATGTGTCGAGTGTTAACTTATATAATGTCTAGATGACCCTGGATATTTACTGGGGATTTTTTTTCTACACTGTAGCACTTCTGGCTTCTGCCAACCATACTCTAATTTAGATAATTGTACTCTAGTTCGCGTAGGCATACTTTTTAATCTATAAAAGCAATAGAGTATGCTAAAATACTCTATTTATATTGACTCTCACTTTGAATTGAATTTATTCAGCATTCACTGAGTGACTCTTTTTGGTTACGGTCGTCTATTCCATTGGCCACTGGACAAGTGCCGCAGGGTCCCGCGATCCCTAATTCCGAAGTCGTAGCTAGGGGCTCCCAAAAGAAAATCTGACTTATTCGAGGCGGATGGTGAAAGGTTTAGACGGCCCTGTTTTCGGTCAAGATTACGTGTGGCAGGAAGACACAAAACAGGGCTTAATAATAACTGAGTACCTCATCAATTTGAACTAAGAATTAGTAGACACAACACTTCTAGAGTTTAAAAGTGGTGTGCAAATTATTTTTTATTGAATGAATGGCCGCAGGATTGAGTTTTCGTTCAACCATCTGTAATAATGTGGCATGAAGATAATATAGTATGTTACTATGGTACTCAGGACAACGCTGACTCTACCGCGACGCGAGACGATCGCGATCCAGCAGCTGCTGCGCCACTACCCGTTCATGGCGGACGTGTTCCCGCCGCCGGCCGCGCGCGCGCCGCCGGCCCGGCGCCGGCGCTCGCCGGCTTCGTTCCGACGCACCGTGTACCGGCACAACCTCTGGGCGCGCCCGCTGCCCGACTTTACCGGCAGGTTCCGGACTTGCACGCCAGAATTCTACAGGTATCTATACATTATAATATAAACCAATTCATTGGGGCAAATAGCGACCTGTCAAAATATTTCCGTTCCGCTACGATCACTTAGGAAGTTATGTTATTACACATTCAAATATTACAATTTGGTCTTTGAAGGTACAACGACACACAAATGCACCGGTTGGTTCCTTGGCTTAACAGAGAACTACATTATTTGTTGAATGAGAATATTGGCCACATATCTTACGTCATGGCCCGGATCCTGGAATTGCTACCACAACACCATATCAATTCATCCGAATTCAGAGAAGCGCTGCACCGATATTTCGGAGACAGGACAGAACACTTCCTACATGAGCTGTATTGCTTCGCCGCTACCCCCTACGACATGACTGGCTATGATCGCAACGTGCAATATACCACAGACAGTAGAATATCTACAATGGTCAATGAGGTGATATCAAGTTCTGACTCTGAAGCAAGTGTAGATTCTGATATCGTCATGGTCTCCAGTTCGGAGCCAGCCGAGCCTCCTCCGGGGCCCTCGAGGTTCCCGGTGCCTGCTTACCCACAAAGTTATATATCGCAGCCCACTTCTAATAGTGTCATTCCTATCGAAACTATATCTCAATCGGACACCGACGACGACTCCTCCGAAGTGATGGTCGTGGGCTACATCAAACCTCCACAGGAGAGGACTCCCGAGATCGTCGACTTGCTAGGATCCGACAGCGATGTCATCTTACAGGACATTCCTCAGCCGGAGCCGACTCGACCCGCAGAGACTCAAGAGACGCGGCCCGTGCCGTCCGTGAAGCTCACGCTGAAGCGCCACCGCGAACGCGAAAGCGGTGGGGACATGCGCAGCTCGTCGGACAGCGACGACAGCTCCTACCGTCCGCCGCCGCCGCGCCGCCGCCGCCGCGTGCGCGCGCACTCCGCCACGTCCGACAGTAGCCGCTCCACGCCGCGCGCCGCGCACTCCGGCTTCTCCGCGCCCTCCGTCTCCTCCGCGCCTGACGAGCCGCCCAGCCCTTCCACCGCGCCCACCTCCTCGTGCGATGATGACACCGACGACTCCAAATATTTAGTTAAGAAGAAATCGAAGAAGTCGAGCAAGGAGAGCGCGACGTCAAGTAGAGATAGGAGGAGAAACAAGAAACGGTCGTCACATTCGCATCACAAAGAAAAGAAGAATGTCCAGTCCTCAGAAAAGGACAAGCGGAGCAAGCGGAAGTCTTACTCGGGAAAGGGCGTTAAGTCGTCGAATAAAACGAGTAATAACGAGTACCCGGTTTCCACCGAACAGGCTTTGCCTGCCGTAGATCAACCCAGCACTAGCGGCACGTCCAAAAGGGATAGAGAAAAGCGTAAAGCAATGAAAGAATGGAAACGACAGCGGCGCGACAGCCGCGAGAACAGAAGACTGAGAAGTGTTGTTAATGTTATGTATAATAGTCATAAAAATACTGATGAATCAAATTCGAGTGCAAATTACAGTAACTTGTCAAATGTGACCGCTACTAGAAACAGGTCTGACGTCGAATCGACACCAGCTGCTAGTGAGTCTCGGGCCGGTATCGCGGAGTCAACCAACGGTCACAGCGAACACGGTCACCGCGAACTATCGACGACCAGTCGTGGACTACCGGACACTTCATCAGATTCTGAAGATAACTTACCATTGAATCTTACGTTACAGAAATTAAATCCGTTTTCTTCGTCATGAAGTATCATGTAATAATTATAATTAATGTGATAAATATAAATTATTAAAAGTTAAACCATTAAAGTAGTGTTACACTTAAGTATTCATTCAGTCGCATTTTACTTTCAACAAATTACTGGGAAATATTAGTGTCACTGGGAAATAATAAACCAAAGCAGTTATGACTGTAAGTAAATCAGAGACAACTATTTGTACAATATGTTTGCTTATATTCTGGAGTTCAAACAAGATATTTAGCATGTAGCGGTTATCCGAAAAATATGTTACTAAAATAAAAATTGCCTATATTATCAGTGGCACATTTAGATTACTGCAGGTTCCTTGAGTGCAACACTTGAAGACTGCATGGTATATTTGTAATAGCACTTCTACAAGCACTTTTGACTTCAGTAAAATGAGTTATTTATTCTTCCCTATTTTATTACATATTATGTCAGCAATTTATAATTAGCCCGAAATTTATTATTATGTCTGCCACTCAACTCTCGAGTAAATACATTTTCACTATGTTCACTAAGGACTTCATTGTTTTTATTTAAAATACGGGTATTTAAGTAGATTATGAATGATTATTTAATTTAAGACCTTCGATAAATAGTAATGATCAATAAATAAGTTGTGAAATATCTAACGCTGTGTATAGTGAAATGTTTTTATAATACAAAATATATTTGCATCTTAGTTTACGTCTTGTGGGAAATCGTGACGACAACGCCGATACACAAGATTACTGAATGTCATGTAGATAATTAAAATGTGCATTGATTGTAGCTTTGCTTTAGGATCCTATTAAACAGTTTTAGGCAGGACTCAACGATGTGGTGGAGAAATGTTGCTGTTACAAGTGGCCATTTTAAGGTTTTTCCAATGGTACTGTATCTTACTGGTAAAGCCAGGAAATAAAGTGATGTAAAAATGATCTTTAATTTTATCTTCTCGCCGCCTATTCTTCTTAATAGGTGTTCGGTTTCTTACTTTTGAAGATGACCTCATACGACGCGGCCATCTCTACGCTTGCTCCTTAAGGAATACTTGTAATACCTTCTTTCAAAAATAAGCCATGCTTGTGAGCGCTGCGAAGCGTCAATCTAAAAGGTAACAGCAAATACACCTTTCTCTACAACGTAATGCATATACACTCAGTGGCACAGAATGTGGCCCAAACATAAACAACACGATAACAGCTGAATTTTACTAACGCGTATGGCAACTTGCAGTGGCAGATTGTTACAATGTTTGTTAATGTTAATTAAGATGGTAAGCACAAAAAAAAAATCGTTTCTTTAACGTTTTTAACACTTTGCTTGAATTTCTTGCTGGAACGCGTAGAAGACGGGTAATTTAAAAGGTGATATTAAATTGACCGTGCATTTAAAGTCTATTGTTTTATTTTTTTATTAATCTGCACTCATTTCTGCTTCCAGAATAAAAAAATGATGCCTTTAACTTCAGCTCAAGTCGCTCAAGCTGTGTTACTTAGGAATCAAGGGCGAACACAGCGAGAAATCGCTGCAACTTTAAATGTACCGCGTACAACTCTCAGGTACACATTAACCAGGTAAGATCAAACTGGTCTGTACACGAGGAGACCAAGAAGTGGCGGAATTGGGTGCACTTCAGCACAAGATGACCGATTTATTGCTCTCGCAATTTTAACAAATCGGTTCCTCACTGCAGTTGAGGTATGGCAGCGCCTATAAGCAGCCAGAGGGATCAATGTAAGTGAGCGGACAATTAGAAGGAGAATAGAGGAACGGAACCTGCATGCTCAAAGACCAGCTCGAGGTCCAGAACACCTCAGGTGGGACCCCCGTCTAGCTCGACTTCAGTTTGCTCGTGAACACGCAAATTGAATTCACTACCAGTGGAGTAAAGTTCTATGAACAGATGAATGCAGAGCGGCCTTACGAGCTCCAGACCGTGTGGAGAAGGTGCGGTGAGCCATTTCTGCCGATCACCACCAGGAAAACCGTCAGTTTTCATGGTGGGTCTGTTATGATTTAGTGAGGAATAAATTCGGACACTCGCACAAGGTTGGCCGTATGTGAAGGTCGTCTTACAGCAGTGCAGTACGTTGAAGAGATCATTCAAGAACATGTTTTAGCTTACACGGGGTTAATTGGTAGTGAGGATTTTTTTTAATGCAAGATAATGCGGGCGGGCATTATCTTGCATTAAAAAAAATCCGCACACAGCACATTGCGTGGATAATTATCTTTTTTTGCTAAATTGGAGTGGCCAGCAAGAAGCCCAGACATGAATCCCATAGAACATGTATGGGACATGCTTAAAAAGCGAATGCGGTCAAGTCTTAACCCTCCTCAGACCCTCCATGATTTGAAGCCCGCTCTGATAGCTGCCTGGGACGACATTCCCCAAGTAAACATTAAAACATCATCCAGAGCATGTCTGATCACATGCAAGCGTGATCAGAGCCAGAGGGGGAAACACACATTATTAATTTTTACTAAAAGACTTTGTTTTGTGATTTTTTTGTAACAAAACCTTATTTGAATGTTTGTGTTAAATAAAAAAAGAAAAAAGTTTTAATAGTGTTCCATTTTTTTTTACGGAATTAGTGATTTTAATTTAGGTATCAGATCATCCTCTAAGTTTTATAAAGATCTTCGTGTTTAATTTTGACAATAAACTACATAATACGCTTGGGCCAAATTCCGTGCCGCTGAGTGTATTTCCATCCAGATGAAAATTTGCTATGTTATCATTTAGATTGACGCTTCGACACTGCGCTAGTATAAATCGACTTTTAGGGAATGTCCCGCGAAACGTGTCGCCCAGACATCGAGAACCTTGTCGAGAACTATGAAAATACCAAGAACTATTCTTTTTACTTTCTTTTTTGCCTTATTCAAAAACCCTTTTTAAAGGGCTTCTTTCTAGCGTTTCACCCTGAAAAGGCAACATTTTCATTGGTCCTTTAATTGGAGATGCATTTATTCCCGATACAAAATCATCCAGTCTTACCAACGGGTATTGTGTTACCCAGTAACAGGGTTGTTGTGGAGGTCAGTCAATAGGTAGTCGCTCCATGTACAATACTGGTATTCAGCTACATCCGACGTTAGACTGGAAGCAGATCCCAACATAGTTGGGAAAAGGCTACGGAGATTGATTGAAAATTATCCACAGCAATAGCATAACTCAAACAAGTGCGAATAGGACTCGCGCCTTGAGGGCTCAAAGCTGTGCCCGGCTGCTCTCGATTTCACTCAAGTGACACGGCCTAAGAATTTCCAATTCCGGACTTACAGGAAAACTTAACATTGTAGTTAAAAAACATGTTGTCCCATTCATTCCAACTGCAAATGTAAGTTTGTACGCACAATATTGAGATTTACCATGACTTCTTAACTGAGTTGAACAATACGGTTCGGGAAAATATTAAAAATAAAATACTATTTTAAATTATTTAAATTTTTACTCTTACAACTCAACAGTAATACATATTCTAACCTCGTGTAATACTTACAAATTGTTGACGTAGTCTGTATTAAAATATAAGATTATATCTTAAAAATATTTATATAACTATCTTGCTACGCCTAATACGCGTAAAAGTATAATTAAAGTGCTTTATCATTTTGATAAACTATTTCGTTTGAGGTCCTTTTATATAAATGAGCGAAGGCATGGGCTTGTTGCAGCTTTGCTTGCCCTAACCAATGATTAACTACAAGGTAACAAACTTAATCAGGACCTTGATTGCGTATCACACTATCAATAACAATCAGAAAGCTTTTGAAGGATATTGCTAAACCATTGCTTCATATGGTTGAAAAATTTGTCTGCTGAACAAACGTAAATAACGCAATGAATGTTGTTGAATGAAAGTCATTTAGTGTGTTACGCAATTACCCACTGATTAGACTTTGTGTTATCGCGGTATGGGCGCTAGATATTTTTATTCAATAGTGATGGTGCAGTAGGCCATAACAGTTTTCGCGTATTAGTCGCAACCTCAGTAACAAATGGCAAATAATATGATATTACTTCATAATCTAAAAATAAACATCCTTGCCTAAAACCTCATTCCATTCCCCACAATGTTACTTTTATAAAGTAATAATTTCTAAAAAAATATGGAGCGTAAACTGAGCAAAAAGAAAGTCTCATCTCGATGGACGGCTGGTCAATTTTAACTGTCACCAACTTTTGGCGATCTATGTAATAAGTAGAGCCATTTATACTACAGAATCATTTTACTAGAAAGCATTTGAATTTGATTTTCATTCACAGAATAATTATAGTGATCCTTGTTTTGCTATACATACAATCTTACTTCTATCTAATGTTTATTAGCAGCAAATTAGCACCAGCATTATAAAGCCAATTAGTAACGGTTAACAGTGCACTGACTACCGACAGTACCGACGTGTCCGCACGACATTATTGTACAGCTTGCAAGGCGACAATTACAAAAGCATTTACTTGCAAATGGTATGCACATCTAATATATTTTGTTGTTATACTTATGCAGGAAGTGTATTGCTCTCATTATCACTATTCAATTTTATAAGAAGGCTCGATTTAAGTATTTGAATAAGTGACTTATAATAACATAGTTACAGTTTATTATTAAAAATATATGATATATATCTATATGTTTCATATTAAAGGGTCAATATAAGGTTGGGTGTGTTTTCAGAGTGTATGCTTGTTTTGGCAGGCTCCTACAAAATCTACATAATGCTACAGTGGCATCGTCCGAGTGAAGATGTACATATATAAGCTCATAAACACATTAGTACAAATATCCAGGATGAAAAGTAGCCTATGGCCTTCACCAGGTCTCAGCACCCTAATTGTGTGGCACAGTTCAATCACAATCCCAATGATTGTGAAAGAATTGCTAATCCTTGCTTCATGTTTGAAAAATTCGTCTGGTCAATAACGTTAATATAGCAAGGAATGTTGTTGAACTGTCGTAATGAAAGGCATTGCCATTGGTTTAGGCGTGAGAAGTAACAGACAGACACAAATAAATTTTACATTTTAATATTAGTATGGATTGCGTGACAAGTTCGCGCTGGTTAACTCGTATCATGTGAACGTGCGTAAACGAGCCTATGCACACCGAAAATACCCCGATCTTTAATGGCCCTAAGTTACATTGATGGTATACTCTCCAAAAACTTACATCACAGTGGAGCATAAATGCCTGACAGAGTCTCGTTTTAGCAATAACTCGACTTCAATCATTATTAACTATTTACTCCTGAATATTGTGCCTAAAACCGATTTTATATATTACACAAAAAAAAAAAAAAACATTTTTGTGCTTATTTTACTTCTTATCTCAAGTTGAAATCCAAGTAGAGATCGTTTACTTTAAAAATGCACGCCCCTCCACTGCTTGTTGCGTACACTTTTCAAATGCTTGTATAAAAATTTTAGTGGACGGGCGCGTAGTTTTCACCGATAAACAATCTCTACATATTACATATTTTTATCATAAAACTGCCTATAGTCATTGCTACGCCAAAACTGACAATTCATGGATATAGTGTAATAATATATCAATATTTTATCAAAATTAGATGTTTTTATTTCTTATCCATTAGTAAAAATGAAATACTCTACTTACATTATTTACGTCAACGCAGCTACAGCTTGCATGCACAGTAGACAGACAAACAAGGAACAATTAGTAAGTACCTCTGCGTACTGCACGTACAGTGCTACTAATTAGATTATAGAACAAAACGTTTGTGTTTACATTACAAACGATAAACTTACCCGGCTTCGACAACTGTATGATTCACTATGATCTTTAAGATAAAGCTCCCAAGATTTATCTGTCTACTGTGATGTTTTTTTTGTTAACTTATACAAGATAAAAGTATTTATTAGTGTGCTTAATTCTAATTATTATTTACCCTGGATTGTACTAACCCACAGTTGAAAGCCGGTGTTGTAACAGCAAGGTTCAAGTAAATCGATGCTAGTTTTAAATTATTGACTTTAAGATGGGGTCACTTCTACAACTGTGTTCATGTGTTGTGGGTGGGGCTTGAACTCCACCACTTCCTTCCATACTTGCTCTGTAAAAACACACAGTTACTTGAATATTTTTGTAATACATATTACTAAAATGTTAATTTAATAGTAGCTTTTAAATTACACTGTTGTCTAACATATTATATTACTCGCAATGAAGTATTATTATTATATTACTTATTTTACAAACTGAATGAATTACGTAAGCTTCTATTTCGAGGTTCAATTTCTAAGTATTCATTAATTTGAACAATACAAAAAGCTAAGCCACTAAGCTTTAGACAAATCCAGTAAACCCTTTGCCTCAATTGCAATTATCAGCACGGTTAGTCAGTAATCTGATAGAGGTATAATTTATCGTATCCAATCCATCAGATAAGCCCACGAACAGAACATTCCTCTTTAATAAATTAGTACGATACGTAAGGCCGTGTTCTAATTTATGCGATCATTGCGATCATTTGTCAAAATATAAGTTCGATTTTCTAACTCCCCAACCACCTTTATTACCTGTGCGAATCCGATAAAACAATGAGGTTTTAATTAACAATTACGTTGGTTTATGTTTAAATTGAATTGTTTCGTTTGATTAGACACACGAAACGACAATTTAAATGCTTTGTCCATATTTTTTAACAGAATGTTGGCTGAAAATCTTTCCTCGTGTTTTGTTGCAATAAAGTGGCAACTGGATAGTGACGTAAGCATGTGTTAGTCCCGGAATGTCAGACCTTGTTTTATTAGACCATGAGCAACCCTAACTCATTTGTTCGGAAAACCGGAACGCCCTCTGTCGGCTCGAAGATGCGGTCGCTTTTGTTTATAGTATGCTAGCCACACATGTAACGATTTAATTGAGCAAGCCTAAATTTGCGCAAGTAAATCGTTAAGTGTGTGGCTAGCATTAAGACACGGGGTAAGAGTAAGCGTGGATTTGGTCGAGGGTTAGCTTTCAAGCGTTTATCGCACGCATGCACTCCACCTCTTATCAACAACGTACTGATAACGTTTTTTAACGAGCTCAATTAGCTTCTGCTATTTAACCTATCTTACCATGTGAAATAGGCAAACGAAAAACAGCGCCACTAAAAATAGAAAAGCCGCTACTCTTTCGCGAATGATCTGGGTTAATTCCGTCATCCAGAGATTATTTGTGGAAATCTAAAGCCGCGATTTTTAAAGTGTTACCTTTCCACTTGTCGACGGGCAGCTCCATATCCTCAAAGCTCTGGTCATACTGCGCGGACACGGGCTCGTCGTCCGGGTCCGCGTACTGCGCCAAGTACTCATGCGCAAGCGCCTGCTCTGCGGTGATACGCCTGGAAGAGTGCACTTGGTCGTGAGTAAAGAGTAAAGAAAAGAAAGTGTTTATTCTGGATACTTAAAGGAAAAACAAAACCTTTACGAGACCAGAAAAGGTTCGTATCTCAGCATAATGCTGCGAGATAGAAAAACCCAACATCAATAATATTATCAATTGGATTGGTAAAGGGTAAGTAAATGTCGTGGCTTTACTTTAAGAGGGCTAAGAAGCTAACATGGAAGGAACATGAAAATAGCCAAATAAAAAATAAACTTTTCAATGACCTTTGTGAATCTAAACTACAAACTCACGCAACTGAATTGCACTGAAACTCGTTACTTGTAGGGAGCAATTAAAAGTATCGGTTGTTTCATTCATATCAAATCTTATCGATCTGTACATAATTTACAATGTACCAATAAACGTATTCAAATGATATTCATTTTTGTTCAAACTCTATAAGGTTAAGGATGGAGAACAGGTTTTACTTGTAAACCGCTGCCTACAACAACTATAAGTCGTCATACCCAAGAATACCCCACAGACATGTTTTTGTCTTAAAGGAAAATAGTTCATAAAACTCCGGCTCCTTTCGATGTTGATCATCATGCCAAATAATCAAAATCAAACGTCATTTATTCAAATTAGCCTGTGAATCAGCACTTTTCGAACGTCAAAATTACTTATGACAGTTCCCCTAAACGCGGCGCACGTTTAGGGGAACTGTCTTACATAATTTTTTGACCAATATTTCTCTAATCGCAATAAAACGATACCGTTGTAGTTTTTTCTGGTTAGGCTGCTAGATTAGATTCTAACACAGACCAGGGAAGCATGGCATTAAAAGGGCGTTTACCCAGCATTGGGAGGAATAAGTCTGCCGATGATGTTGACAACTTACTTATCAGCGTCCAACTCCAACATCAGCTCAAGCAGGTTGACGGCTAGAGGGTTGGCGCCGCGGAATACCTCGCGGAAGTCACGTCTCTTCAGCGCCGGCAGAGACTGAATATAGTTCCTAGCCTGGAACATGGCAACACCAACGCACGTTATACCACAAAATTAAAAGCGGGAATGTCCCTGTCGAGATTGGCGACGGGAACTAACGTAACGTGGCGTGTGTACGATATTTGTTTTAGATGTGTAATAACATGTCTCTGAAATATTAACTGAATTCTTATCTCAAAATTCAAGAACCCCCTACGAAGCACGCGAGCCCACCCATTTCAATATGTAACGTAGCAACTAGCATGACTCTGCATTACTATTGTAAAATAAATATAATTAATTATTTTTTTCCTAATAGCGCAGGACGACCAGCGCTAATAATTTCGATCTTTTTACTGTAGGTACCCGTAGTTGCATTACATCAGCATTGAAGTTGTAGTAAGCGCCAATTTCCGTGAGTGGTAAAAATATGTCTATCTATAAGAATAATATTCTACCTTGACTCCGGTACACACGGCTACACATCAAGGTATACATTTTCAGTTTATGCTGATCTCGAATCGTATAGGATTTCCGTGTGTACGAGGGGTGTTCAATAAATAGTGAGAATGCGATACATTCTCCTTGGAAAGAAAATAAATAAATACTGGCAGGCATAGCCCAGACATTAGTTAAGATGATAATAAAAAAAGCAATTAATTCTCTTTTGTTTTTTAAAAGTAGAAGTCTATTGTTTGCGTCGTTTCGGAACGTGTTCTTAAAAATGGATAAAATTGAAGTTCGCGCGGTAATAAAATATCTCTGCTTGAAAAATTTTACTACGGAGCAGGTAAATCAAGACTAGGGGGCAACATTAGGGGTTCATGCTCCTCCATATTCTACGGTTGCGCGTTGGTGTGCTGAGTTCAAGCGAGGAAGAACTTCCACTAACGACGACCCACGAACGGGACGCCCCATACCGGCAGTGACTGAAAAATTATTAACGACCATTTGGGTATGAAAAAAGTGTCAGCGCGCTGGGTGCCCAGAATGCTTTCTGACGCGCAGAAACAAACTCGACTGAGAATTTCACAAAGCTGTTTGGATTTGTTACAACAAGATCCTGACCGATTTTTGACTCGATTCATAACTATGGACGAAACATGGCTTCACCATTATGACCCGGAAACGAAACAACAGTCCATGACTTGGAAGCGACCGTCATCTCCAACTCCAAAGAAATTTAAGGCGAGTCCATCCGCCGGAAAGATCATGGGCTCTCTTTTCTGGGACAGCCAAGAGGTGGTAATGATCGAATATCTTAATCATGGAGCCACTATTACGGGGACTATGTACGCAGGACAAGTAACAAAGTTGCGTGAGGAAATACGCAAGAAACGGCGTGGCAAACTCGCTTAAGTTGTTTTGTTTCAGCAAGATAACGCCCCTGCGCACAAGTCCAGAGTTGCGATGGCTGCCATTCAAGAAGCTGGCTTCGAATTGATGGAACATCCTCCATATTCACCGGACCTTGCTCTTAGTGATTTCTACCTATTTCCGCGCTTAAAGGAACATCTCAGGGGCCAGAAATTCGAAGATGATGACGGAGGTGTCGCCGCCGTAAATTATTTTTTAAGGGATCAGGAAGAAGATTTTTTTAGAAAGGGAATTTTAGGATTAGAGAAAAGATATACGAAGTGTATAAACCTGAAAGGTGACTACGTCGAAAAATAAAATAACATATAATAAAAGATAAATTGCGTCTTACTCATTCTCACTATTTATTGAACACCCCTCGTATATACCTATGATTATTAATGATCTAATTATGGTTGTTTGTTGAAATATATAATACAAGGTATAATTGAAATAAGTAACTGAAAACCTCTTAAACGGTCAGTGTGCTCATCATTAGAAAAATAAGAACATATACCTACGTATGGAGCAGCAGATTTTTTTTTGTTTCATGTGATTTTATCAGTATGATTGACCCAATCGATTGGTGCCATAAAATACATGTTACTTTTTCGCATTTGAGTTGATTCAATTCGCGGTTTAGGCAAATTTTCTATGTTTTTTTTTAAATCCACAACGGGAAGTTCTTGGCCTGCATCTCACCGGATGGTAAGTGATGATCAGGCCGAAGCGGAAGCGAGCTTCACCCGGAATCCTCAACCACAGAGGAACTGGCTATCATACCCCTAACTGCCAAAACACAACAATGCTGTTAATGCCCAGGCGGACTTAGAACAAGCCCTACCACCATCCAAACCGAGCAGAAAATGTTGCCCCCACTGGGAATCGAACCCGGGACCTCTGGGTCTGAGACAGGGCTCGCTTCAACTTTCAACCCTGTCCGTAAAATAATTAGCTCCAGTTACATTTCGTTATTAAAATATCAAAATACGTAGGCAGTTATAACATGAATATAATAATAACTGCAGATTTATGACTTGTTATGAAAATGAGCGTTAAATTAAATTCTGATTAATATTGAATGCTAAACGTAATCTGTGGTTAAACTATGGGGAGGAAAAGGTCAAGACACAAAAGAAGTACCTACGCAAAACTTGAATCACGTTGTTTTTGTTCTGAAAGAACAATGTCGGAACTTCGCCGAAGCCCTAAGAATTGCTAAACATAAGGCAGTGGGTAGGGCACATTAGTCGCAGAACGAATGGCCGATGGGGCCAAAAAGTTCTGGAGTGGAGACCGTGTACCACACCAGAAGATGTACCGACGACCTGGTAAAGGTCTTGGGAATCTGCTGGATGCGGGTAGCGCAGGACCGTACGTTGTTTCGATGCTTGGGGCGACTTTTGTCCTGTAGTGGACGTCTATCGGCTGAGATGATGTTGATAAATGGAAGGACTTATGTCACTACGTGAATGAACCACTGCCAGTGTCGCAATGATGTCAGCACTAGTACGAGCTCACAGCCTAGCTCCACACGTTATAATAAACAAAGTGATTAATGCTCTTAGACTAGAATATTTATTCATACAAATATGACCTATAAAACCATTTCTTTTTATGCGTTAATTTCAATGATGACTCAGTTTACACAAACGTAATTCGTAATTGCCATAAGCACAAATTGACGAACACATGAAATAGGCACGCCACAAACAATAATTATACAACATACACCATGTTTTCTTTACTGAATAACGCTCATGAGAGGTTCAAACTAATAATGATGACATACATTACATCTATTGAAACAAGACACTTTGTACTAAGCCGGCGTGATAATTGTTGCGCGACTAAAAACTGGCGTTTATTGTTATTTATATTTATTTTAGTAATATTGTGTTGTTTCGCATATCAGAAAGCGTCAAAACCAGCAATAACTTCTGGCGTGTTATGTGTATTAAAAAATATTAAATGATTAGTTGCCTTACTCACCTCTTCACTAATTATTTTGTCAATAGTCTCTTGATCAGGTCTTCCGCACAAAAACAATATTCTTGTGAGGTGATCAATATCTGAGTACACGCATGTTAAGGTTACACAAGCACCAAACTTACACAAGCCATTTATTGACACAACATAACAACATCAAATTAAGCGAGTTAATGGCTAAGCTATATTTACTAATGCTGATAATAATGATATGTACACTTAATTTTACACCATATCACCGCTGCAACAATGAATGGAAGCTACTTACAGACTCTGAAGATATTTTCGTCATAAACTCCTGGGCAGGTGTCCCAAGTACCTCCATGATCAAATTCAATTGATGGATATCTGTCTCATCCATTAAGGTGAAAGCCATTGAGGGTCAAAAAATAGTAAATTACAAGCTAGGCTGTACATCTAATGTAAATCAGTTGAAACATAAATAACTATCATAAAAACCGAATAGGTTTATAAATTGAACAAACACTGATTGACTGAAAAGAAAAGATTAGATAGGAATAAAAAAAAAATGCAGATGACGAAAAGTTAAAAACAAAACAGTAGCTAATGAAAAATGTTTTGTATGGTTATGTAACAACACTTACTTTCCCCAGTAAAAAAAATGGGTTTTGGAGTATTTCTGTTAACCTTACTCATATTATGTACAAAAAACACCGAATCAACATCAGCTAAACATAAAATATTATTACAGGGACTCTAAAACCAGAACCTATGTTTTATTACAATAATGAAACAGGGCTCCCACAGTATATTGTTCAAAAAAAAATATTATTCTACCAGAAAGTAGAATGCATGCGTAAACAAATTCTAAACATTGAGAGATATAGAAAACAGTTGAAATTAAAAGGATACGGTCTGAACCTGGGAACAAAGTCCGGCCAGTCAATAATTCAGCCATGATGCAGCCCACTGACCAAATGTCAACAGTCTGGTTGTAATGCATCCAATTGAGCATGATCTCTGGGGCACGGTACCACCTGCAAAGAGTATAAGCTATAAGCCCAAAAACACTAAGTGACCAATAAATAACCACAATGTAGGTATTCAGATTCAAATTATCACTTAGGCTGAAGAAAGTTTGCCTAAGCAGAGCAACATTTACTATTACTAAACTAAGCAATTAGCTATGTTATGGACATAGTATTTGACCTTAACTGAAGTCTAATAGTACTAATTTAAAAATTAAATATGGTCTGTAGTAGTTTAGGTATCTTATAGAAACAAATTTTGTCTACGTACCTTGTAGCTACATAGCCAGTCATCTCTGTCTCGGTTGGCCTGGCTAGTCCAAAATCTAAGATTTTCAACTCACAGTCCTCGTTGACAGCAATGTTAGAAGGTTTTAGATCCTACAATATTAATATTTGTGTTAAATAAATGAAATGCCACAAAAAAATAGCAAGTGGAGTTAAACCATGCAAATTATCTAGACTAAATAGGTAATTTTCTGATTATTATTAGGAAATTAGTTCTATATTTTCTACTATATTTATATATTTTTCCTAGTGATGTAATGAATGGACACAACATGTGAATGACCCAATTTTTGTTGAATGTCAATATGAATAGGAAACAGGTACAGTTAACTATTAAAGATACGTACCCTGTGAATGATTCCCGCTGAGTGAATATACTTAAGACCACGGAGAATTTGGTAAACCAAGAATTGGACATGGTCATCAGAGAGTTTCTGAGTACGAACAATATTGTTCAAGTCTGCTCCCATCAAGTGTGTAACTAAATATACTTGTTCAAACTCTACCAGAGTTTTGTCAGGGCTAAATACATCCAGCAAACCTGTACATATTAAACAGACACCTTAGCATATTATACTATACATACATAGTAAACAATTTTTTATTTGAATGGTCTTCTTTCAAAATTGATGCCCAACCATGAATACAGATAATAATTTGGCATTTACCAATAACATTCTCATGATTCATGTGCTTCAACATCCTTAGCTCACGGTAAGTCCGCTTGGCATGCACGGCAGACTGGAATGGTCGCGCCAACTTCTTAATTGCCACCTTCATATTATGCAGAGTGTCGATTGCGGAACTGTAAACAAATTGTTGTTAATTTCAAGAATAGACAAACAGCATAAATTCTGCCCGCCCACGTAAGGGCAATGTACCTACTTAATTCACATTCTGTTGCTGAGCATAGATTTTGCGCTATTGAATAATTGATATAAATAAATGCAGCACTTTCATTACACTTAAATACTGGCATATTGCCGAATATATCCACACATACCAGACTTGTCCGTAAGCACCTGAGCCCACAGGTATAAGCATTTGATATCTTTCCGGGACAGTCCATTCTGTTTTATTAATTTCCACCTTATGGTACCGAGGCATCTTGTTATCTTCTTCAGGATATTTTTATCCACCACACTGCCTAAATCAAAATGATACAGAGAAAAAGATAAAAATTGGAATTTATCTTTTTGACAATGTCGATATTTTTTTATCTGACTGACTGAACCACAGAACATATATACTCTACGAGACTGAACTGAACTGAATGAGTAGGAGTGTTGCCACTGTTGCCAGCCCTACCAACTAAAAATCTGCAGAAAACGTCAGAACAGTCATTCTAATACCGCCTACACACTATGTCGGTGGCATAGCCGCCCAGCGTCGGGCCATATAGTCGATTTGGCATTTGCCAGCCGGGCCCCAGCCTGCACGGGCCCCCACGGGCCTGGCTTGAGGGTCTTGCGGCAACCGTAGGGGAGGCCCGCGCAGGCTAGGTTCCAGCTCTTGCGACCTAAATGTAAAACTAGATCAGATAGTTCGTTCATACAATTTGAGAGAATTAAAATCTTGATTGGCTAGCTTTATATATTATTTGTTATACTTATTATTTTATTTTATTATTGATTGAGATATTCAACAGCTTATATTTAATAAACATGTTTGAATTGTGTTATACGAGTACATAATACAATAGCCAATAATAGGACATCATTGCCAAAGTAACCAAACACTCAATGGTTGCTATTTTATGTAAGTGTAATTTAAAAACAAAAACAATATTTAAAGGTATGTACTATGTAATGTACATGTGTATTAAATACTAGGAAAATAAAATAACCTACAGCCCATTTATGAAGGAGGAGAGACTATACAGGGTGACCTCGAATTGATAATACAAAATACTTGATTCTGATTCAGTTCATTGCTAATAGTGTATTACATTAACTCAGTTGTTAAAGTTAACTTTCCTTAATTATCTTAAATTTTTTAACAAAACATAAAAATAATGTCCCAGTCCCAACTGTAGTTAACCTACATGGCGTCATGCTTGTCTAACTCTGTCAGCTCCTCAGCTCTATCACAACAATGACGGACTCTTACGAGGCTGGATTCACGAATTGGGCTGAACTCTGTTGACCAATAAGGCGGGCGTTGCTACAGTTACGTTAAGGAGTTTATTTATTTATTTATTTGCTTACATGTAAAACACTGGTAAGTAGGCATGCATTCAAAGGTAAGTAGGCATGCATTCAAAACGTAATAACATAAAAGGTTAACCAATGATAGACCTCGATTTTTCCGGAAGCTGATGTTGCTATGGTTACACGTTACAACAAATTCGGTGAACCAATGACTGACCGCTCTTTTTCCGGAAGCAGACGTTGCTATGGTTACCTTATAATGCATTTCCACCAAAGAATTGAACCTCCAAAAGTTTGTCTCAATTACAATGGCAACGAAATAGCAGAAGTAAAAGTAAGTGTGTTTTTAGGTATCCATATTGACAATAACCTTAATTGGAAAGCACATATAGAACAGCTATCTAAAAGAATAAATAAATCTGTCTATGCACTTTTTCAATTGGCTAGAAAAGTAAATATAAACGCGTTACTTGTTGCCTATCATGGTCTAGTAGCCTCACTTCTACGATACGGAAATATTTTTTGGGGTAACTCCCCGGATGTGTTTTGTACTTCTGTTGCCGTTAATAAATTGGGTCATTCTACCTATTTTTGATCGTAAATCGTATACTTTTTGTTCAAGACGTCTTCGCCATTTTGGTTTATATTCTTTTTTTGTACCTCGGGTTATTTCTCTTGGTTCAAGTGTTATCTTGGCTCCGTTGACCTTAGCAACAGTCCATGCCGCACAATATATAACGGTCTGGAATGTGTGAAAGTCTGTGTTGTTGTTAATATTTTCAGGAAGAATTATTTTGTTTAGGTAGCTAATTATTCTTGCAAGATTTTTAGATGGTTTTTGTTTTGGAATATAAACTCTATTTGTAGGGCTAGTGTCTTTATAAAATTGGAATGCTTGTTGGAAAGAATCGTCTATTATTGGGTCCCTTTCCAAATTAACTTGTGGGTTCGGTAGAATATCCTATTTAGAGAATGTACTATTTAATTCAGTGTTATCCGTTATTTGTACATTAGGGGTAAACTCTTCTATAGAGTTTATGTCAATGTTATTTGTTAACTGGATGTTGGCATTGTCGATATTAGTAATAACTGCTATCGTTTCACTATTGTAATTGCGTGTGTTATCTGTACCTAATTCTTCGGATACCTCTAACTTTAATAAATTTGTCATCGCTTAAGTAATTATTGTTTATTATTGCTCTCCTTTGATCAGCTATTCTTTGTTCACTTAAGTGAGCAAGTGAAGGGAATTGGTTAATGAAATCTTCGTACATAGGTTTTCGATACGTAGTTTCGTTAGTGCCCAAAGCTGTAACTCTGTAATATTACCGCATTATAGCTTCGTTGTGTTCACTGGTCCATCTCATTCGGGTCTGTGTTCTATTTTGTGTGCTATGTGTCTCTGGTGTTGTAGGTTGTATTTGTGTAGATTGTGTTGGTGCAAGTATTTGTTGTCTAAGTTCGCCAGAGTTTTGTGACTGTAGAGTAAAATGTAGTTGGTCTAACTCGTCTTTTACTTCGTTTCATATCTCATCTATTGTTTTTTGTGGTAGTAATTTATTATTTATTATAGCTCTACGCTGGTCTCCTATTCTCTGTCGACTAACCTGCATGTTTGGGAATTTTTCTGTGAATTTTAGGTGGAGTGGTTCGAGATAAGTTCTTCTGTCTGTATCTAGTGAAGTTAATTGAAGATAAGTGCGCAGTATGAACTTATTCATTTCAGGTGTCCATCGTCTGCGCGTACTTGGAGCGCTTGTAGTGGGTGCAAGCTCAGAGTCAAGGTTGACATCTTGCGCAACACTATCAAGCGTGCTGGTGGTGGACAAGCTGGCTGTTCTTCTTGTCATGTAGGAGGGGCGAGTCGAAGGGATGGATGAGAATAATGACATGGTATCATCGCCCGTGGAATCGGCTGTGGCTTCTACGTAGTGAGTCCGCCTGTTCAGATCACTACGACCAGCTGTAACAATTTTGTTGGTAGGAGCCCGCTTGCTCAACTCCTCACCGCCGATGGTTCGCATGCTGTGGCACCAAGCATCGGCTCCAGATGCGCCCCGGCGCTCCCCGGGAAGCGACCGTAAATTATATACTCTTTTATTGCTCATCTCCATAAAGGGTTACCTTTCCTTGTTAGCCGCGTAAGTTTTTTGTACAGTTGTACAGTACGCGTGTCCGCCCCCCACGTAGCTAGGTTCAGCTTGGACGTAAGGTAGGATTTTAGGGGGCTTATTATTATTAGTATTATAACAAAAACTAACGTCAACTGGCAAATTAATATGACACATTTAATGACAGACAAATTTCATTTTGTAAAAGATATGTTAAAGTTGCTCGACGATATGGCCGTTTATCGGCCAATTATCGTGATTGTGATTTGAAAAGATCTCGCTTCCGTCCGATAAATTATGACAGCCAATTTGATGTGATAAAAAAGTAACGTTTCTACCATACGATTTTAAACATGCATGCGCACTGGGACAGTAAACTGTCCAAAATCTCTTAAATTTTGGACAAAGGAGTTTATTAAAACATGAGTAGGTGTTGGGCAATCAATCAGCTATCTAATTACGCAACACATTTTCGATTTACAATTGAGTCAAATTTGTTTCGTTTTGAATACAATTGCATTCAATTTATAATTTTCGAATTACGTAACTCTAAAATCTGTGTTGTAAACTGCACTCTGTTTCAGACGCTAAAGAGTGAACGATAATCGTTTAAAAAGGCTATTAATCGAATTACGTAATCATTTTGACAGTTGAAAATTTGTTTCAAATCAACGAGTAATTGCTTTGAGCTATCAATCTAAAGAGAAGGCACCCTACTGGTCGCATTCGATTTTCTTTGCAATATTTTTGGGATTTACTCGTATAATCTCCTTACTTATTACAAAATTATGTAAGTGAACGTCGTCTTCATAAATTGTGAATGTGTTTTTGTGTAAAACCTCAATGATAGATCAGTAGGTATTAGGGTCTGTAAAATACCGAAGCAGCGAGGTCGATTTTTTATAATAATTCTGAAAGTTTTTTTCTGTTACAAGTGCTTACAACCTAAAGATATATATTATGATATTTCAGAAACTAGGTATTTTGGTGGCATTTTAAAGGAAAGACAAATTCGTACCTCGTACCGTATCAAACTTATCATAAGCCAAAAGCTTAGCAACCCAGTCGGGCTTGTACTTCATTGGAAAAGCAAATTTATTACAGGAAGAACAAATATTATAATATAGTTTGAAGCATTTTATGTCAATGGATTCTGTAAGGACATCGGTGAACATACTCACCACACCATAAATAGATCTATTTCCACATCATTGTCTGTATAAGGTACCTACTTAATATCAATATTATTTTCTATCTTAGTGTTGAACATTGATTGTGTGTTTAGCATAGCAACAATTTTACACACAATCTTATTGTTTGTTGGTAAATACGAAATGCACCATCAAACGTAAATTTACCATACATTTAAATAAAGTCAATTGTAGGCACCTAATTATTGTTGTTTATAGCAGAATATTGCTGTTCTATAAAGTAGATAGATTGTGCATGTAAGTGTTTAAGGGAGAGGCCTATTAGACTTTGTGGATGGATTTAATGGTTCATGGAATATCAATCTAATGAGGATTTACTTAAATTATTTTTTTTTATATTTCAGGTGTCAGGTTCAACTACATTATTCAGGAAAAAAAATAACTCTCATGAGCGCTTACAGCAAGAATTAGCAAGCAGTACATACTTATTCCATGATGACTGCCACAGGACATTAGATTCCAAATTCCACTAATCCTTACAGTAGTGTCCAAATATTTCATAATAATGTGAAGATATAATAAAAGTCGTTTTTGATTACCATAATTTATTTCTCTCTATTTACTGTTACCTAATAAATGACAGTTAATTTAGGCAAATAGGTACCTACCTCTAAATAGTATCAATAAAATAATCAATTGGCTGTGTTTATAAAAGGCATAGTATTCAATTCTTAAATATTTCATTATAAGTTATTTTTATTTGCACCTTTATGGTACAAATAAAAATTACAAGTACAGGTTCAAAATAAAAACACTTTAATAAAGTTTACACTGTTATCAATTAACAAAATAGTAACACATATTTATATTGCTGTCGTACAAGACTGAACAGTAAAAAAAAAGAAGATTATCTTTCATTAACAATCTTCAGTTTTTACTTTAGTTCTTGAGAAGCTTGAAAACTGAAGTAGCAGAGCAACGGGGCAACGCAGCATGGGCGACATCCTTCATGCTGCCTTCATGTCTTCATAGGTGAAACGCCCCAGGAACTCTATAGTTTTAAAACAAAATCTTATTATATTTTGCTCAAATAAAGTACCTACTTAGAAATTATGTGGCAAAATAAAGTAGGCATATCAACTAGGTTTTCATTAGCCCATGGCTGGACAAAACCCATCAGCCTAGTCATTGGTGCTGGTTGTATATTTTCATCTTTATTTAGGGCTGATATTTCAGTCTCCAGATATTTTATAATACTGAATTATAATATTAAACATTAGTTAGGTACACACAAAATATATGTTGTGTCTATGTACTAAGTTCTAAGGAAATATATTCAAAGTTTTATAATTATGTGACTTGCTACGCTTTATTCTTAACTATGTGTCAAAAAGCTTACCTTCAATGATTAATACAGAAGATTGGATATTCAATCCATGTTTGAACAACAAGATTAATGTTGAGTTGCATTCCCTTCTTGTATTTTCAGCTCTAGCACGGTCTGTGAAAATATTATAAATATGTTTTGTAGTTAGTTGTTATTTGGCTAGTGTAGTTAGTTATTATTTGGCTAGTTGTAATTGTTTATTTCAGCATCTACTTTTGTACATAAATATCAATTAACAATTTCAGTTAAGACTGAGGTTGACGGACATAGTAACTATATTTAACCACAATAAATAGTTAGATGCTTGTGTCTACACAACAAAGGAATGATTGTCCATAGGTAGATTGATCAATAATGTACCTACAGCTACAATAATGTAATGAGATACAAAGGTACTCTCTTACACACGTTATTCCTATTTATATTGGCTTACTTACTTGTATTGATAATATCGACTTAGTTACTTTTCGCTATTGAGCAAAACAGCCTAAGTAAGTCTTAGTGCAGCCAGTAGAAAACGAAAACAGAGCACGCAGTGTCTTCAGTGTCTTGAACGAGAGAATTTTCCAAAGTTTTTCCGACTTCCACAAGCCACAAGAAAAATGTTCCAAAACTGCTTAGCATAGGCCCACGTTTCTGTAAGAGAATAGTAAATATAATCTTGTATGTTGAAAAATATAAAACATTAAAGGCAAAACAATGCTTATCAAAAATATTACCGAAAACTAAAATGTAAACAAAGACATCGCCAATTCGCCATGTTAGATAGCGTATTCTCCACAGACTTCAAAGAATGATCATTCCAGCTTCCAGCGCAGATTATTTCCGATGTTTAACATGCTTCGATCAATAATGCACTAGATACACTATCCCATACAAAAGTTCTCCTAAAACTGTCGCCAATTGTGTTTACGTAATTCTAGTTTAAATAAATATACATTAATGTAAATTCAACCTTAAATGCAATGCTTAAAGTTGTATTCACAAAGCTATGTCCAAAAAACAATAAAGTCAAACATACATCAAAACAAATTCAACCTTACACGCATGTTTTAAAGTTCGAATTACAAAGTGCTAATAAAAGCAATAAAAATTTATGACCGAGGCTCGCCGCTTGGACAAGGAATGAGTGGAGTCGAACTGTGTAATATATTTTTGTTTATACCTTCGATCAATAATAGTACTAGAACAAAGATACGTCGCTGGAGTGGCCACGTTTGTACACACTTTAGTACATTTATATTTCTTTATATGAAATACAGAAAGAAATAATTTATACTAACAAATTCAGTTTATTATAAAAGCCTTGGCACTCAAACATAAAGTTTAATTACAATGGCAAAATTAAATCTTTCTGTCGTCGGAGAAACAAATATAATGTCATGTGTCATGAAAATTAAAAGTTATTTTTATATAAGTTCAAAAATATTTATTGTTACTGTTGTACTGTTTTTAGTAATCTACGCCTTTGCGTGTTTCCAGTTATGTCGAATCTATTAAAATGAGGCTATATTAAGGCTATTATAAGGCTATTACTATTAATATTTCTATTGATATCTATTAATATTTCTTTTCCTCTTTCTTTCGCGGAAATCTACAAACAGAAATAAAATATAAAATAACAATACTACACCATGCATTCCCTGTTCCAGAACAGTCGATGTTTGGTACAATAGTTGGTAGTTGTCACAAACATTGGTCAAACAATCATAATATTTGCTAAATGATTTATATTTACTATTTAATTCTGTTTTTACTTTATGAAAATCACTTATTGATAATAAACTTACGGAAAAAAAAAAATTCCTTCCAAAATCTTGGTGTTACGGTGGTTATTTACATATTTTTTGAACGCGTACTGCGGCATTTTGACGTCTTAACGTTGGCTATGATTGGACCATACTAATTTGAAATAAGACCACAACCGAATTTGTGCTCTTATTTTTCGTTCCGTTTTTGAAGCGCTTACCGGGAATCTAGTGCATTATTGATCGAAGTTAACATGTGATAAATGCCTTTCCTGTTCTTTTCTCTACAAACTGATAAAGTTAGTGGAGAGCAGCAAAGACAGGCAATATTCTGCAATAAATTCGACTCTGAACACCTCACAATGAGTCGGCAGATCGTTCAAGAGGTTATTCAACTTTTACTCAGTGCTGCCAATTTTTTTCCCTGAGTCCGGTATAGACATGCGTCAGATACATCAAAACGAATTTAAAATCAGATTTCAGTCAGAAATCGAATCGTATCGATTATCCGAACTAGACAAACCAATTTCACAAAACCAACCACGGCAATAGTAGCTTTGCGTAAGTACGTATTTGTTTGTTTGAATAGTTTTTAATGATGCACTTACAACCGAATAATATTACTAAAGACGATTGAAACTGCGAGCTGGAGCCACTCCTGAAACCGATTTCTAAAATCGGATTTTGAAAGCGATTTCAAAATCTGAAATAGGATATTTAACCGTTTGGTTAAAAACTTTATTCGATTAATAAAATAAGATTTGACATTTAAATAAACCTTTTTTACAGTCCGTTCAACCGATTTTAACTTCTATTGTTTTGGTGGCATGACAAACGGCAACCGCAGTATAATTATTGAAATTTTAGTGTAGATGTTTGTTTTCAAACGGCTTAACGGCAGATTTTATATCCCGTAAGTACGTTCCCGTCTCCCGTGAGACATGTTTTTGGAAATGACGTTGTTTTTCGATCTCTACTCGGGCGGAGCCTCTGTGTGACTTCAATATATTCGTCATGCTGTGTCAGTCTTTCCAAATCAGCGTTCGAATCCGCAGTGGTTTCGGCATTTGAAAGAAATAAATCGAAAAATCACTGACACAGGTTTTAAACAAACAATAAAATATGCCATTATCGTGTTATTTAAATATTTTCTCGAGTCAAAGTTTTAGTTTGATTGTATTGTTTTCTACAAATTGAATTAAACTAACCATTAGACAAAACCACCGGCCACTGAAAGCAAAATTTCTCCGCCACGCGCCAGTAGGGGTGTCCAAATCCCCAGGTTTAGTGGAAATCCCACTAAGTTGACAACACTGCTTTTCTACGATTTTGTCATTGGCCACAGATAACAAAAACGTGAAAAGAAAAACGTTTTGTTACGTATTTCAATTATGGTAGTTTTTGGTAGAAAGTGTTTTAAAAATTGGTTTTTAATTTTTCGGCAATCATTGTACATTTTCATTTATAAGCACTAGTAGAGCATCAGTTGTAATAAAAAATAAAAAAAATATAGCACAATAATTTGGAAATTAATCATTCCTACATGGTGTAACAAAACACAACATCCAAATAAATTATAGCCAATTGATTAGAACATCCCTATCCAATTACGGTCGACTGTTATAAAATGTGTAGCGTAATTCGAATTAGGGCAGGCGTTTAAAACTGGACTTGCTTTCGATTCAGAATTGTAAACAGAAATAAAATGTGTTGCGTAATTAGACTGCAGGGTATCGTTCCTGAAATAACGCTTGAGTTCGTACGGTACTTCGTGACGTAAAATAAAAAGATATCATATAAATTCGCTGAATGTTCGTGTATAAGCTCGGGGCATTTTATTTAATTACTATCTGAAATGTTTCGAAAAATCTTACGAGTACTTTCTTTGACAAGACAAGTGACAATTTACCTCAGCAATTTACTAATCAACAAACGATTTTATCATAAATAATGTGTCAGATCAGATAACGAACCAAAGAGGAAAGTGTTCACTTGAAATACTTTAAACCTCTTTGATTTTAAACGTAGTGATAGGGTAACCAATTTAAGCCAAAAAATTGGGATAATTAGGAAAATTAAAAAAAAAGTACTTATGATTTAAATTTTAGTACGCACGGCTACACATCAAGCTATACATTTCCAGTATAAGCTGACCTCACATTTTACGGAAATTCTATACTATAAGAGATCAACACAAACTGGAAATGTATAGCTTGATGTGTAGCCGTGTGTACGAGACCTAGCGGAAGCGATTGGTTCAGGGAAGTTCTATGTATTACTTTTTTTTTTATTACCAATTAAAGGTCACCCTGTATAATTAATATCAGTCTCTTGTGTCAAACAATTTACAAAGAACGCCTTTCTTAAATGTGTGTTTAATATAATTAATAATTATTGGAATATCTATCAGGTTACTATACTTTGACCTTGAACTGAGGTCGAGTTATATGAAACTTGCCTATTAAGGGAGGTCCTTTTATACGGTTCCCTATCCATTTGCATACAACTTTTAGACATAATATAACATGCAATACTTTTATCCTAATTATATTTACGCATAACATTATTTTCTCATAGCGCATTTTTTTTTTCATCATTTCTCTGATCATAATAATGTTTATGGATAACATTCTAAAGCATAAATTTTTTACTCATAAAGATGTTAAAACATTTTTTTTAAGCATATAAAGTACGCATAATAATTAACTCCTAAAATGTAACCATGCATGCAGCAAGCATGCAGCATGCAAACATGGAAACAAGCATACACCATGCATGGAGCAAGCATGCAGCATGCAAACATGTAAACAAGCATACACCATGCATGCAGCAGGCATGCAGCATGCAAGCAAGCATGCGGCATGCAACATGCAACAGGCATGGTTTCTGTCACGGCTCCGGCCATAGATATAAGAAAGAAGGAGATATGCCCGGTAGTTGAAAATGTATCGAAACCCAATGTCTTCAATCTATCCCTACTCTCTAGCCTGCGATCACACATGCGATCAGTAAACCCAATAAATACGAGGTCCCGCTCACACCTGCAATTTACAAATCAGAACGTACTACACAATCAATTATAAACCTTATCCCGTCACACACAGCGTGCATTTACCATGCACCGTACAACTCACCCACACGAAAACATTGTTCGCTATCGTTGTGCTGTGCAAAAGCCATTTATTTTACATATACGCTAGTGATTGACTAAATCGGAAACTTATCGATTCTCCCATTTATTATTGTATTAAATTTTTTGGTAGTTGCTGAAAAAATTATAAATAAAAAAAAAATGCATATAATAAGAAAATCTAAATGAGTATAAAACAAGATTTCACATCGGTCTTCCAATCAGGCTATAACTGTTGACAAATTGAAGAATAAACTTTAATAGTAATATAAATTCATACGACAATCGACATTATTGTCGATAGCCTACGTTAGTGGATCTGCACAACCACATCACTAATCCATCGCAAGACGCTGCGGCCGTACTAAGTTAACGATGTAACCACTTAAAGCAAATATCGTTTTGTAATTTTTACATTGCTTGTCCAGTTACTTAGCGACATACTTTGGTAGTGGTAAAGAAGCAATGTATTTACTACAATAAAAGTAAAGTCGCTGTGATATATGAAAACAAAAATAACGTAGTAAAGGCAAGAAATATTTTACGATTTGTTGTTTTTCATGATTTTCAACACAAATATAGCAAAATACTTGTGCTGATTTATGAAAAGTGGTTCTACGATTTATAAAGTTTATAGTTTAGCTTCGATTTTTACAAGAAACCACTGAACAACACGGTATTCTTAAATGTTATCACGATCGCGTTCGAAAGCGCACTAGTTAGCGGAAACGGCCATTTGCCTGAGGCATGGCCATTCTGGCCAAGATGTGCGGACACAGACACGCCCCCATGCCACTTCTCCTGTTATTTATATTTCTATGGCTCCGGCACTGCGGGGCTCCGGCGATCCCACGCGAGCTGCTCGTCGCAGATGTGTTTAACGCTCACCACCGCAGCTTCGGCTGCCGCCGTGACAGAAACCATGCCTGCTGTATGTTGTATGCTTGCTTGCATGCTGCATGCATGGTGTATGCTTGTTTACATGTTTGCATGCTGCATGCTTGTTCCATGCATGGTGTATGCTTGTTTGCATGCTGCATGCTTGCTGCATGCATGGTGTATGCTTGTTTGCATGCTGCATGCTTGCTGCATGCATGGTTACATTTTAGAAGTTAATTATTATGCGTATTTTATATGCTTAAAAAAATATGTTTAAATATCATTATGCGTAAACAAATTTATGCTTTAGAATGTTATGCTTAAACATTATTATGATTAGAGAAATTATGCAAAAAAAATTATGCATAAGCTATTATGCTAAAATAATGTTATGCGAAAATATAATTAGGATAAACAAAAGTATGCCATATTTTATTATGTCTAAAATATTATGCTAATGAATAGGGAACCTATGCTATGCTATGCTAATAGTCATTAGGGCTAGTAACATTATGCGAATTAAAATTATGCCAAAACAAATTAGCCTTCAAGATAATTATGCAAATATAAAATGAATGCCAAAAAATATGGCAAAGAATTATTATGGCAGTTATGCCAAAGTATATTAGGAAAAAGAACATTATGCGAAAAAAAGGGATCCCTTTTATACTGGTAGTGGGTAACCTGATGTGGTATTGTCCGTACGTAATAATTTATTACATCGTTGATAATTAAATTTTATATTTAGTTTATCTCAATTTGTGTATCTCAGTATTTTCCGATAGTATCCCATCTACCATCATCCAGTCTCGGGCCCCAGGCTTGTGGTCAGCCAACCGGGCCCTTCCGGCCCAGTCCGACCCTGTAGCCGCCGGCACTGCCGCCGTGCAAGCCACGGCGCGCCCGGCCTTGCCGCACAAAGGATCGCAAAGGAAATGAAGGCGCAAAAGCCGGGGATACGTGCCGCGTGTCAAAAGCCGGCAGCCATGCCATCGCGGCTGGCATAGTGTGTAGGAGGTATAATAGGATACGATAAAGAATAAAAAGTAAGTGCGGGGTGTATAGGTGTATATTTTCAAATTTTCATTTACATACCGTCCGCACTTACTTTTTCACAACAAAATAAGCTAGATGCGATTCGACATTTCCTATCTGACTACCCCTGAGAAGAAATGGGAAAAGAAACTCACGGATCAAAAAAACAAAATCTTGGTGAGGACTTTAGAGCATGAGTTCACTTATCCTCTATAGAAAAGGGAGGATCCTCCGACCAGAACGGGTGTCCCATGTCGTGTCTGACGGACAACAGCCCAACGATTGATGTCGGCGGAGTTATACAGGTTGGCAGGGACATCGACGTGAAGCCGGGTACCATGGATTCAGTACATGATTCTGAACACCCCTGCGCGTTGAAATTTTTCGTCAGTTATTTAAAAAAAAAAACTGCTATTTCATAGAAAAGTGCAATACATACGCGGTCAAAATGTATGGAGCAGCTATTTTTTTTTTAAATAACCGGCGAAAAATTTCAACGCAGGGGGTTCAGAATCATGTACTGAATCCATGGTAATCTGCTTCGCGTCGATGTCCCTGACACCCTGTATATAATTATGCTGTTCACGATCGATCGATCGTATACTCCTCAGGATTTGTGTGACGTCAGGTTTATGATGCATAGTTCGCATGTGGCGATGTACATGCCGCCACATCATTCCCCTCCGGAGACCGGAGATCGATAGCTGGCTGAGTCTTGTAACTTGCATTCACAGTGCCAGTTGAGGTTCCAGTGAGTAGAAACCGGGTGCCGCAAAGTTCGCGGTGAGTCGGAACTGTCTGGGGTGATTGCGGTGATTGTGGCTGACTACTGGCATCGACCAGGAGAGGGTAGAAGGGGCTCTGCTTGTGAAACCGGCCGAAAGTGCAGGATGCTGTGCCAAGGTTGCTGATGAGGCCGAGGGTGATAACCAGGAATGGTAATCGTTAGAGAGAGATTGAGAGAAATGAAAAAAACAACCTGCTTCCAAAAAATACACTACAAAGTGAAAAAAAAACTTTAATTTCGGAAGTAGGTTTCTTTGGTTTTGAATTTTCGTTCTTTGCCACCGACTTCCGAAATTAAAGTAATTTTTCACTTTGTAGTGTTTTTTGTAAAAAGGTTTTAAAATTAAACTCCTTTGTCTTTTTACCCCACTTAAGTTCGAATACCACTACTGTAAATAACAGTGACAGGAACTTATAAAATTGTCTCTACGTTTAGACTAAGTGGGAAAAATAAGTATTATTGAAGCTAACTCAAAAACTACCTTAGCAAAGTTAATAAAAAAAATATACGGGACCACCTCGAGAGCATACCCTTTCAAACAAAAAAACTATTTGAAAATCGGTCCACAATTGACGAACATAAACGAGAGACATATATAAATAAAACACAACATAGGACCTCCTCCTTTTTGGGAGTCGGTTAAAAAGTGGTAGGCTAGATATTTTCTGTTGGCGATAAATTTCATTCATGTCACTGTCATTTGTCAGTTTTGTCACCTGTATCTGTCAGTGACTGTTCGCAGTTGCTTTGGTTCTTCTTGTGGAAATGAAAATAGAGATTTTGCTAGAGAACGAACGGCTGACACAATAAGTAAAAAGAATATTGAGCGAACATGGCTCAAACTGCGGGCGTTAAGCCCATGGCCATTGCTGGGCGTGTGGCACTTGAACGCGAAAGATGTCTGGGGATGACCGATGTCGAGAGAGCCTGGCGCAAGCAGTGGTTGAAAGACCAAGTCTTGGCTCCAAATGAACCAGTTCATGTAGAAGAATACTGGAAAGAACGCACTAATATATTCCGCCGCATATACCGCGCGCCTTTGGACAAGATTTTTGCTGTTCTTACGCCAATACTGGTGAGGTTACATAACAGTAACCTAAATGGTGTATAAAATACTATAGAGCAGGGGTTCCTAAACTTTCAAGATAACGGAACATTCACCAAATACTTTTTATTTTATGGAACCCCCAAATTATTACAAATCAAAGACACTGTAATTTAAATAAGACAAAAAAAAATATCACTCATTCTTTACTTTACCTTGTGAAGAATGTTTCACTGTTTGATCTATAATTTCTTTATAGTTTGGTATTATGACCGACAGGTGTGCATATCTGGGGTAGCATCCAATCTCGACCTGAATTTGTTTCTGGTATAAGTGTAAGCTGAAAAACCTGTTTCACAACAATACATTGTGACAAATGGGAGCTAAGTTAACGCATTGAAGGACACTGAACGAGACACAATAGAAGTTTTATTGTTATGACGCCTATGGGCGTTTACTGTCCCTCAAAGCGTTAAGATAGCCTTTTTGCCTACTTCAGGGTATTCACTAACACCAACCCAAAACTCATTCAGAGATATAGACTCAAATATGTGTTTTAATGTAGATGAACTTTGAAGATCTATGAATGCTTCATAATCCAGGATGGTTAGCATCGCAGGTTGATTTCTGCCGAAAAATGGATTTAGCCATTCAATATCCTATAATACATAAGCACAATTTCAAAATAATATTTGTACTTATTTATTTACAGCTTTATTTAACAGCCAAAATTGAATAATTTCGTGGGACTCTGGTGACTTTTATATGGAGCCCCTAGGTTTCGCAAAACCCACTAGGAATCGCTGCTATAGAGAACTATATAACCTAATTTTGATTATTATTGTTATAGGGTGCCTCACGTGCTGCCGATTATAGATACCTAACTGGAAAATTTGCAATGATTGGTGTTGGGATTCTTTGTACTCACTACTACTTTAAATATAATGGAAATGTAAGTAAAAATTTGATTACATCCAGCATTGGGTGGATACAGTTTGAAGAAGAGAAATACAAATTCTTTGTCTATTGCAATAGGTGGTTTAGAAGTAAGTCACCTGGCAAAATTTTTAAAGTTATGGGTAACACCTGGACTAGATATGCATGGAGGTATAGAGAATGGTAAAAACACCCAGCAATGGATAATTTTTGGGCTGAAATGATGATGGTGATGATTAGCCAATTCCCAATCTATTTTATTTATTTTTTAAACTCAAAAAAGGAGTTTAAATAGGTATGTACCTATAACAATAACATCAACTTAATCTGTTATTATAATTTCAGGATTGGACCAAGAAAGGAGGTTGGAGAGTACATGTTTCAAAACCAATGGTTTTGCCAGGGCAACCAGGGTTCCCCTTCAGATCAGACCGTAAACCTCAGGACTATGCCAACAGAGGATTCAATAAAGCTAACATATAAATACAAATTCTTAAAAATGCAAGATTATCCATCTGTCATTGCATATATTTATGTTGTTTATTAGTTTTACAAATGTGAACTAAAATAGTTATTAATAATAATGTGTTTTATTCTTTTAATTACAAATATACTATGCAAAATGTATGCCTTCAGAATTGAAAGCATGTAACAACTTCATGAAGTCATCTATGTCCATCATTCTAGCTCTCATTTGTTCCATTTCTGACTTTGTTAATATTTCTTGAACCTTCTCTTTTATGTCAAAGTCTTCAGGTATCTCCTAAAAAGAAAATAAAGGTTAGTATTAGTATTCAATCAAAGAAAGGTCCTCCTGTGGAGGCACAAGGTTTCACAAGGCATTGTATGATCATCACAACACAACTGAGTAGGGATTTAGCCTACCTTATTATGCAGAGAACAATGCACCCTGTAATTTTTCTCTAACACAGCCATAGTTGTAGCATGTTTGAAAACAGCTGCCAATGTTTTATTTTTCCTTACAAATGCTATTCTTGTCAAACCATCCCATTCAACAAAGTTGATAGGTGGGGGTGGGTTTCGTGGTTCTATACGCACTACACTTGATTCCACTTTAGGAGGTGGTCTGAAGTTATTTTTGCCTACCTGTGAATAAAATAGTAACATTATATGTTGTTCTGAATACAATACTTTCATGTTCTTGAAAAAAAATATATAAACCTATACCAACCTTCATCAACATATCAACTCTAGCCAACAACTGTGTATTTATAGAGAGCCTGCAATATAACTTATCACCAGGTTTTGCTACCAGTCTCTGTGCAAATTCCTTTTGAAACATGAGAACTGCACATCTGAAGTATGGCCTATGCAGCAATAATTTGAAGACAAGAGGGGAACTGATTTGATAAGGGACATTAGCAACACAAATGTCAAAGAAAGGCAATTCTGTTTTGAGGACATCTCCTACAACTATTTGAAGTTTAGCTTGGTATGGAGTTCCTTGAACACGCTTCTGAAGTTCCGCAACCAATCTATAACAAATAAGTTATTTAGAATATTTCATTCTAAAAATGAGTAAATACAATTTATATATTTATACAACTTTTTTTACACGCCTTGTATCAATTTCACATGCTACAACTTTCTTGACTCTGTCTAGTAACTTGACTGTCATGTTACCAGTACCAGGACCAATCTCAAGAGCAACATCTGTAGGTCTTAGGCCAGCTTTATCTAGCATGGAAGTGATTATGAGAGGATTTTTTAATATGTGTTGACCAAAATCCTTGTTGAATTGGATCCCTGAAATAAAGGGAAATATCATTTAACTGAATTTTTGTTGTTTAGATCATACTGGTATGATCTCAGAGTATAGTTATTACTCTGAGGGTATAATATTCTCCCACACAATCATTCAAACTCAGAATATATTATAACCTTGCTTGGCTATTTCATTATGAACTCGTGTCTTTTTTTCAGCTTTAATTTTAGGCATTTTGATAATTTTTCTTCAGGAATTATGTTCATAAATAAAATAAATGAGAAAATATCTCGCATCACAAAGTGAAAACACAAAACACGCGCTTCGCGCTGTCAAAACTCTGTGCTGTCTGTTCCACAGATAAGTCTAGAGAGACTAGTCTGTTCTGTAGCACAGAATAAATAAGTAGTACAGCTCTGGAATGCATCAATTAATCGACTAGCGCCAGCCACTCTTGCGGATATTCTCGAAATTTCACATATACACCCACATTTTGCTTTCCATTGTAATATTTTAATCTGGTAACTCTTCAAATTTTGGCATGGTTGATCTTTACGGGACCGAGTGAAATAAAACCGTTTCGTAGAATTATTATGAAAATGGAGTGGAAACCAGAACAAGAAGGACTAAGACAAATACTAACACTTCTCAAAGAGTCTCAATCACCAGATACAGCAACTCAGAGGGCCGTTCAACAAGTATCCTTTTCATAATTTTCACATCTTTACAGCTATCGGCGTGGATATTTTTTGTTACTATAACCGCTTTATTTTTTATTTACGTGCTAATCGTTATCAATGTTTTCACATTTCAATGCTATTTAACTTCAAACTAGGTGATAATGCCTCTACAATAAATAATTGATTCATCTAGACGCTTGCGATAAAATCGATTTTTCCGACATGACAGCCATTGACAGCCTTTATTTTCCTAACAATGTAATCTCAGAAATTGGAAGAATTGAACAAGTATCCAGACTTCAATAATTATTTGATTTTCGTTTTGACTAAACTTGTCACTGAAGAAGAACCTACAAGATCTTTGAGTGGTTTGATTTTGAAAAATAATGTCAAAGCTCACTACAACAGCTTTTTGCCTGAAGTGGCTGAATTTATAAAGCGAGAATGCCTATCAGCCGTCGGAGACCCATCGCCCTTGATTCGGGCCACTGTGGGTATCATCATCACTACCATAGCTAGCAAGGGTGAACTAACATCATGGCCCGAGTTGTTGCCCGCCTTATGTCAGATGCTTGATTCCCAAGACTACAATGTTTGTGAGGTATTTATTATTTATGTGTATTTCAGCTACTTGATTTATAAGTATATATTTAATTATGCAAGAGTCTTAAAGCTAAGATATGAGAAACTTACTTGTTTGGAAAATTGATAACTTTGAAATGACCTCATACTAAACATTATTTCTTAGTATTTAATATATTCGAAATTTGAGCATTTAATAATTTAAAACGATTATCCATAGGGAAAAAGTTGGTTTAGTGGTAAGCAAATAGGTATAAACTAAATAATATTTGTTAATATTTCTCAATATCTCTGTTTTGAAAGTTCTCCTTTCTCAGAAAATAAATTTTGTTACCATTATGTTAATTTGTTGTTGAACTAATAATTTTATAATTTTAGGGTGCCTTTGGAGCACTGCAGAAGATATGTGAAGACACAGCAGAGATACTGGACAGTGATGCGCTGAACAGGCCTTTGAATGTGTTAATACCTAAATTCCTACAGTTTTTCCGACATTCATCGCCTAAAATCAGATGCCATGCTATTGCTTGTGTCAACTATTTCATCATGGGCCGGACTCAAGCTCTCATGTTGCATATTGATGCTTTTATTGAGGTAAGGTTAAATTATCCAGATACTGCTATTATTTTAAAAACTCATTGAGTCTTTGCTTTAAAATGTAGGAAAAAAAGCTTAAATTCATGCTTGTTACTTAAATTAATAAAATGATGATTTGTTCCCAGAACTTGTTCCACTTAGCAGCAGATGAAGACCCAGATGTCAGGAAAAATGTTTGTCATGCTTTAGTACTACTACTGGAGGTCCGATTGGATAGGCTCATCCCTCACCTACCTAACATCATTGAGGTAGGCAACATTACAAATGCAATGTTTAGAAATTATTTATATGATATTAAATTTTCACCATTCTTAAAATTTTCCTTTTCTATGTAATATGGACCAACTCTTGCAACTATGTTTGTGGTTTTTTTGTTTGTCTTTGATCTATAACCAGCTTGTCTTGTTCCATAGTACATGTTGGTGCGAACACAAGATGCTGAAGAAGGTGTTGCATTGGAGGCCTGCGAGTTCTGGCTTTCACTTGCTGAACAGAATGTCTGCCGTGAGGTAAGTAGCGTTTTTCATTTACTTTGATTAACTATGAAATGATTACACGATTTGTCAAAAAAAAAAAATTAAAAACAATCTTGTATTTTTTGTTGAATATTTTATTAATTTCATAATTATATGTTTAGTATGTACATAAAACTTGCAATCAAGATTGTGCCTGCATTTGACATGTAAATCTAGTAATTTATAACCTATAAAAATTATAAATGTGAATGTTTGTGTTTGAATGTTTGTTACTCAGTCACGCAATAACAGCTGAACGGATTTGGATGAAATTTGGCACACAGATAGTTAATAACCTGGATTAACACATAGGATACTTTTATCCCGGTAGTAAGTTCCCGTGGAATAATTTCCAACATCCACGCGGGCGAAGTCGCTGGCAAAAACTAGTAACCTATATAAATAAAGCTGATGAAATTGTTGATGCAAGCATCATAATCATGGTAAACCTGGGCCCTATACCACAAAACTTTCAATCAATCAATCATTTATTTTGTTAACCATAGGTATGGTTACGGATGGTACGAGGGCGGCACTGAAAATTTCGGGAATCAAGGAAGTGACACAACATTACTATTTAAAAATGTATTTATTGCTTTTCGAAGTATTCTCCGCGAAATTTGACACATTTTTCCATACGATGGAACCAATCATTGAAGCAACCATTCTATTCGGAAGTTGGGGTCTCCAAAATGGCCGTTTTGTAGGCGTACACAGCTTCTTCAGGTGATGAAAATCTCTGTCCACGCAATTTATTCTTTATTTTAGGGAAAGTATAGAAATCATTAGGGCTTAGGTCGGGGCTGTACGGCGGATGGTCTAATAATTCTATGTTTTCTTGCTCTAAAAACTCTTTTGTTCTGTGCGCGGTGTGAGAACTCGCATTGTCGTGATGGAGGATGATGCGGCGGTTGCAGTTCTCTTTACGGAGTTCAGAAACGACCTGTGGCAAACAAATGCTAGCATACCATTCTGCATTAACCGTTCTTTGTCCCTCAAGAGGAATAGTCGTAACATGGCCGGTTTTGGAGACAAACGTGGCCACCATTTTTTTTGCAACATTCCGTGAACGAACAATTTTTGTTGGCTTTAACTCATTTTCGAACACCCAAACTCGTGATTGATTTTTTTTCGCGTTCGTACGCGTATATCCAGGATTCGTCACCTGATACGATGTTGTATACAGCATTTGAGGATCCTGCGTGGAATCTTTCGAGAGTTCTGACGCACCAAGTAACGAGAGCCGCTTTTTGCTCTTCACAGAGCGACTGCGGTATCCATCGGGAAAACAACTTTTTTACACCTAATTGTTCATGCAAGATTATTTGTATTTGACTCATGCCAATGTCTAAAGTTGCCTGAATTTCGCGGTATGTCACATGTCGATCTTCCTCAATCAGCTTACGCACAGCATCAACGTTTTCTTGGCTGACTGCAGTTTTTGGACGACCTTGACGGGGATCATCACTGAGCTTGACACGTCCACGTTGAAATTCAGCAAACCAGCGATAAATTGTGGTTTTGGATGGGGCTTCATCACCAAATGCAGAAATCATCCGGTCAACACACTGTTTTTGTGTTAAACCACTTCGAAAGTCATAATAAATCATCGCTCTTGAATTTTCTCGAGTCAATTCCATTTTCTCAACGACTAAACAAGTTTGACAAAACCTTGTGACAAGACCGAGAATCTTTTTTTAAATAAATAAATGGTATTAGATTTTTAAAACCAAGGAGTTTTCAATTAAAAAGATTTTAATATGACAGGAACAGTGGAAATATTCCATTCCCGATACTTCTAGTGTTTTGCCAATATATGGCGTACTTTACAATTACACTTTATACGTTATAAATTTGTAAATTTTACAAGTCTATGTACCATAAAATTCAGAGCCACTCTTTTGTAACGGAAAACCCTTACAATTAGGTAAATTGTAGTGACATGCTTACAATTTATACATAGCAATCATGCTTTGTGTTACACTTTTAAAAATGTAATAGAATTGTAAATTGTCGCTCATACTTGTCATATTTGTAACTTCTGTGTTACGGAATTTTTCTACAATGTAACAATGTAAAATTTGTGGTATAAAGCTCTGCTTAGCCCAATTTATTTCAGGCATGGCATCAGCCATTATCTCAGTACTCCAGCCTCTTTCGAGCTAAATCATCTGTTACAAGTAAACATTTTGTAATTAATTTCATAGGTGCTAGGCCCCCGACTACCCGCCCTGCTGCCGATCTTGGTCCGCGGTATGCGCTACTCGGAGATGGACGTGATCTTGCTGCGAGGGGACCGCGACGACGACGCCGATGATGCGGAGCCCGACCGGGAGTCCGATATACGACCGCGGTTCCACAAGCCGCGCTCACACACCGTCAAACACAATGGTAAAATAGCGCGCTAAAATTTCGAACTCAAAAGTAGGAACTAGAATGAGTCACAAAACAAAAGTATCATGAAAAAGCCGGCCAAGTGAGTGTCGGACCACGCACAATGAAGGGTTCCGTAGTTGGGATGAATTTATCCCGAGAACAAACTTAACATTGTAGTTGAAAAACATTTTCTCCCATAAGGAATGTATGGGAGATCATGTTTGTCAAACTGCAAATTTAAGTTGGTTGATTATTACTCGTTAACCTGTACAGCCTACTTAGCTCTGATAGGTTTCCTTTTAATTTCGCTATACAGGGTTACAGGGTAAGCCGTACTGAATATTAAAGGATGTTATTATTCAGGTCATTTCTGATGAATTTGATTCTGAAATAAAATGTCCGAAACTTAACCGTTATAACTTAATCCTTTATTTTTTGGCTTTTAGTTGTTTTTATTAATGGACATGTCTTCTTACTAGATACATAAAAAAAACGACTCTAGGAGCTCTAATCCCAAAGAAAACGACTAAAAGCCAAAAAGTAAAGGACTTTTAAAAATAATCTTTAAAATTTAATATCTCCATAAGGTTAAGTTTCGGACATTTTATTTCAGAATCAAATTCATCAGAAATGACCTGAATAATAACATCCTTTAATATTCAGTACGACTTACCCTGTAACCCTGTATATACTACTGCTGTGAATGTATTCATAAATCCAAGTACAACCATTTAGCTGGCAGGGGGGGGAGAAACTTGACTCTAACAAAAAAAAATCAGTTAAAAGCTTAATATTTCGCAAACGGATCCTTGAATCCAAAAATGGCTTTCATAAACTCACAATATTTTTGAACGACCTTTCTAACGATACCCCATGACATGGGGTAGATGAGAAAAAAGAAACATCCCCACTTTACGTGTAGGGGAGGTACCCTAAAAAATAATATTTTTCTTGATTTTATATTACCACTGTCGGCATAATTGATATGTATACATATGCCAAATTACAGCTTTCTAGTACTAACCGTCTCTCAGCTAAGCCGCGGACAGACAGACAGACGGACGGACTTGGCGAAACTATAAGGGTTTCTTGTTTAATACGGAACTTTAAAAATGACCTCACTAGCCAAGATTTATAACAGCACTATTCGAAGCTGTTGTCATACACCAAGCTATTAAGTGACTGATTTGTGTGACAAGTCAGAATATGCCCCTCCAAAATCTTCACCTATGAGGACTCATACAATCAGAAGTTTTTATTATCGAACTGTTTGTGCTACAACGCCACAAAGACACAGGAACTTACACCTAGATAAGGAGTCGGAGTATTTAAATATTGACCTTTTTATGAAGCCTATTATATTTTAGTCATACTCATAAGGTTATTGTTAAAGATTTTTGGTGAGATAAAGAAATTATGAATTATAATCGTGTCGTGTCATACAGCGGGTGCGGGCGATAGCAACATGTCGGGCGGCGGCGAGTCGGACGACGACGACGACGGTGGCGCGGACGCGGACGACGGCTCGCTGTCCGACTGGAACCTGCGCAAGTGTAGCGCCGCCGCGCTCGACGTGCTCGCCAACGTGTTCGGAGCCGACCTGCTGCCCGTGCTTTTCCCAATACTCAAGGAGACGCTATTCCACGAAGATTGGGTCATCAAGGTGCGTTAAATGAGTTTAATACTCAAACACAACTACTAATAAAACAACAATAAACTCTAATACTACTCACTGTTTAATACTTAAACATAACTGACGTAATGTGGGTGCACCTGTGCCTAACCCTTTGGGGAATGCAGACATGATGATACATTACTCTTCATGGTCATATCTAAAAGCCTTCCAAAGCTTCCGTATGGGGAGTTTGTTGCGCCACTTCTTCCCATCTAAACCACTAGGAAGTGTGCGGGGGAGGATTGTTTTATGTAATAGTGGCGTTCAAAAATTGCTGATTCTCAGCCTAGTTTGAATAAATGACTTGATTTGATTTTGAGCTTGTCGTATTACTTCTCCAAGAGTTGCCACGAGGACCAAAGATTGCTTTGTATAATACAGATAGTTATTTGATTATCTAGTGGTTGTTAGAACTTGATCATTGTCATAAGAGGTAGCAGCAATGGACTACTTGATGAACCTTTAGGAAAGTAAATGAATTGCACTTCTTCTTTACATCAAATCCACTGATGTATTGTATTTGACCAGTTAACATAAAAGAAATGTGTATAAATGTATAATATGTTGTCATGTCGTTCGTCAGGAGAGCGGCATCCTGGCCCTGGGCGCGGTCGCGGACGGCTGCATGGGCGGCATGGTGCCGCACCTGCCCGACCTGGTGCCGTACCTGGTGTGCTGCCTGGCCGAGCGCAAGGCTCTCGTGCGCGCCATCACGTGCTGGACGCTGAGCCGCTACTCGCACTGGATCGTGTCGCAGTCGCACGACCTCTACCTCAAGCCGGTTATGACTGAGGTTACTCATTTTTTTTTGTTATTTTTCTCTTAGAAATACTCTCTTACATAAATGGGTATGTCTCACAACTAATAAACCTGTTAGTATTTTGTCCTTTCATAAAATATGAAGTGCGAGTTCAGGTCTCACTTGAATTTTTATATTTCAGCTACTCAAGCGCGTTCTAGACAACAACAAGCGCGTACAAGAGGCGGCGTGTTCGGCCTTCGCTACCCTCGAGGAAGAAGCGTGCACAGAGCTCGTGCCCTACCTCGGCTTCATCTTACAGACGCTCGTGTACGCCTTCAGCAAGTACCAGCACAAGAACCTACTCATATTGTATGACGCTATCGGTACACTGGCAGATTCTGTCGGACATCACCTCAATAAACCAGAATATATCAATATGTTAATGCCGCCACTTATCAATAAGTGGAATGTTTTGAAGGATGAAGATAAAGATCTTTTCCCACTTCTAGAGGTATGAAAATAACCAATATAACATGATGTAACAACCTTGAATAGATACTTATTAAAGTATTGTTTACAGTGCCTCTCATCTGTAGCAACTGCCCTACAGTCAGGATTCTTGCCGTACTGTGAACCAGTGTTCAGGAGATGTGTATCGTTAATAGAACAGACGTTAAATCAAAATATTGTAAGTATACAAACAAATATAACAGTCATACTCTGAAGTTTTAAATGTGACTTTTTTAGCATTTCATGGTAAGATCATTCACATTTACAAAAAGAAAGGCAAATAAAGATCTATTGAAATAGAGAAATTACTGAAATAAGACTAGTTGTTGCACAATGTACTGAAACATGCAACAGGCCGAAATAGAACTTTCCTCTGACTAAGTACAAAACAGGTAACAGGCAAAAAAAGGGTGCCCAGACAAAAGGTTACAAAACTTATTAAGGGCGAGTCACATTCGAATTGATTAGGTATTTAGCCAGAAACGGACACACAAAACTGAGAAGCAATCACTAACTCTGTAAAGTACTAACTTGTGTTATATATTTTTATCAGCATTTCTACTTTAGTAACAATGACGTCGACAATCAGTACACGAATTACGAGTTAATTAATCAATCACTGTTCCTTTGCTTACAGATAGACGCGCCCCACTCTTCTTCCTAATCACTTACAGTACAGAAATCGCTTTTAGGAAGAAGAGTGGAGCTTCATGGATAGCACTATCTATACTCGGATATTTATGTTTATTCTGCCTCTTTTGATATCTTTTATTTAACACGAGAAAGCTTGTGGGTAAAATTGTACAATGCGTCTCTTACCTGTCATTACTTATTTTATTCAGCCCTACGGCCGTGTTACATCGAGCGTCAGCCGCCGATTGTGAAAATTTCTGAAAAATAAAGGACAGTCAGTCGGCGGCTGAAATTGTTGTTTATTTCAAACATCTATGCAACTTCAATACATATGTATGTCACGTGATCAACTTTGAACGTTAATATCTCGGAAACGTGACGCTTTGTGAGATTGGGTCCTAGTATGTTTTCTGTTTGCATCAATGGTGCCGATTCTCTTGTACACCGAACTAAACTATCACTTTAAGTCTTTACTTTGGTTAAGAGAATCTTAGAGCTATTCTGCAAATAAAATTCTCTAAATTGACACAACTAAAATCGAATTTGACAATTGCGGATCCACGTGGTAAAAAATCACGGGTTAGGGCAAACCACGGGTTGCCCTAACCTGACGTGTTTTATATGGAATTCTTCACTTTTTGTATGGAAAATATGAAAAAATATTACCTGCAAGTTGAGTTTTTTTTTTTGTTTATGAGTTTCATAAAGTAAATTTTCATTATTTTTGCGATAGGACGCACCATTTTCGAGATATACCTAAGCAAAAGAAAAAATAAATACAGTACCTACTGTTTTTGCACGTGAAGTCGAGATGTTGATGTGAATTTTAGTTCATGACAACTTATTTTATCCCACAACTTTTAAAATCGCGATAAAAAATTGTCAGGTTTAGTCTGGTTTGGTTTTTTACAATCAAAATTTTAGGTGAAAAACGTCAAATTCAGAATAGCAAAATTACCATTTTCACTAAATTAAAATACTATCATATAGTCCTGTCAAACTAAAATATAATTAAGTTGTGTCACTTTAGTCTATTTCCGTTTCAGAATGGGAAATCGTCGTTTGACAGGAATAATCTAAATTTTAGTGATTTTTAGTCCAGTTTAGAGGCATTTGTGACGAGAATCGGCACCAATGTCAGCTATCGATTTATGGGTCAAAACCAAAATTATTGACCATTTCGTAACAATTGCATATCTTCCGAGACTTCAGATTTATCCGTATTCCTAAATAAAAAAAATCTGTATTATCGATGTTATTAAAATAGTCTGTTTCATAACGGAATACTACCTTAGATTTAATATTAAATTTATTTGCTGGTGCTTCAGTTATATTAAAAAATAAATTATGAAAATATTAAAATGGTACTTACCATATTATCTCCTTCAAAAAACCTCTCTCGATTTCCATGTTTCAAATCGAAAAGAACATTGAAAAAATGTATTCAAATAAGTACCTTAACCAACATAGTGAAGTCTGCGTAAAATCATACAATATCTAGTCAATATATACGAGTATATATATTCATAATTTCTTTTAAATAAAAACGCGTCTCAAAACCAGTTAATATTTGTTATTCCTTTTATGTAACGCATTTTTACATTTTTATATAAAAGATTTTTTTAAACTTACTAATGGAAACATGGACGGAATTAGTCACATGACCTATTCAGTCACATATGAGCTGTAATTACTAAAGTGAATATTGTGTCTTTAATTGTTGAATTGTTTATTTGGTGAATATTGTGTTTGTAATTGTTGAAACACTTAAACATGCTTGCTTTTTATGTTACATTTATGTGACATAAAGGAAGCATGGAAAATGGACAAAATTTAGTTTTTGACCCTTATATAATAATATGGTAAAAAAAACCTGTCCGATCCGTGAGGGTGTTGATAAGTATCGTACTGACAATCTATTTATGTGGTAACTTTAAGGAAAATAAATAAAAAATTGCCTAATTTTTTTTAACGGAGATTTTTACCTGGTTATTACATGGGCGCGGGCGGCCGTCGCTTAGCGGCTGTCTACAAGTCATAAATTATGACCTATTTTTTCCTACGCCAAACTGTATCACCTATGTTAAATTCTTTGAATGAGTGTCTTAAATCGTAGCTTGTAGAGTTACGTGTATGAGCGATATGTAAAGCAATCTGTACTTTATTAAAGAAGGCGGACAGTAATCCCATATTGGTAGCGTAAATGTCTCTGGGAAGAAACGTTAATTCATCCAGATTAATACACTGGGTATAGAGTGAACCACAAGGTATGGTTTCGCGACCAAAAACAAGAAAAGATGGGGAAAACCCTGTAGTGACGTTAACTGTACTGTTCATGGCGTATTGGATTTTTTGTAAATGTGAATCCCATGACCTGTGATCTTCCCCGACTAGTTGTGCTAGTGCAGTGATGATTGTTCTATTATATCTTTCTGTGGGGTTAACTTGGGGGCAATATTTGGGTGAGTAAGCTACAAATGGGACCTTATATTTTTCAAGAAATGTTTTGAATTCATTAGATTGGAATTGGGAACCATTATCCATGATAATACATTGGGGAACGCCATGTGACAAGAATATTGAGTTCTCCACAATTAATAATTAATAATAATGGTAATTGGTAATAGGTAATAGGTAATTTTAATGGGTTATTTTGGTAGTAAAGTGGGCACTAAAAATGTGACTTTGAAATAGCAATAACTTTTTTATTTTCAATAATAATAATATTTTCTATTACTTTTTGGTAATGTTATTGCAGTACCTACCTATGTGCCCCTTTCGGATCGGACAGTTTTTTTTTTTAGATATTCTATAGGTTACATGCGGGGCCGCTATTTTGTAAAAAAAAAAACTAAATGGCAGACAGTAGGTATGCCAGGGTCCATGTAAAAATCAATCCCCTTTCATTAAACCGATTTCGATAAAAAAAAAAAACTATCCTATTACCATCGAGCCGTCGGATGCTTCGAGGGTATAAAGAATCTACAAAGAAAATACATGCGTGAAAAAAACATAACCCTGTCTTTACCATCTACTATATACAGTCGGTTAAAATGCTGGGATTGCCGAATTTCTCGTAGGCGCACGTGTGGGCATCTTACCAACACTGCAATGTTTCCAGGCAAACAGTCAAAGTCCGGAGCAATTTGAAGCGCCCGACAAAGACTTCATGATCGTGGCTCTGGACCTGCTGAGCGGCCTGGCAGAGGGGTTGGACGGGCACATAGACCACCTCGTCTTCAATTCCAACCTCATGCAGCTACTCTACCAATGCATGCAGGATCCGATGCCTGAGGTATATCTTGTATGTGACTCATGCTTATCTACTCACAGGGACAAGGGCGCATAGGGCTTTTTTATAATGTCAAGGTATTATGGAGTTTTAATGTATTTAAATATTAATTTAATTAGCTTTTTAATATTGTTGATTTATATTTACTGGTTGCGTTGTCCAAAATATTTGTTTTGTTGGTTTGCTTGTATACTAGATTAAAAATGCATCATGCATTTTAGGATGTGGGATAAATGTGAATGAAAATGTGTGGTTTAGCAAGTCAAGCCAATGAATATAACTATGGTCTGTTCCAAAAGTATCTGATGAAAATGTAAACAAATCAAAAATATACCTGTGGATGCTGTTGTGACATTTACAAATAGAGTGCATTGATTTAATTATTTGAATATTTTAAATCACTTAAAGATTTTTTCTTTTGACAATTAAGGTTAATTTTATAACCGCAATTCTAGTTAACGATTTTTCAATTACAATTTAATAATGTTATTCAAACAATAATAGTTGAAAAAAGTGGTGAAATATAAAGTTGAACCTTCTAAATACAGATGAATGTGTTACCTAACCTTTCCTGAGAATTTAACCTGAACAGGGCTTGTTAACACTTTCATCAGATACTTTTGGAACAGACTATAGTGTTCAATGGTTTGCTGTTTGCATCGCCACATTAACCACTAGAAACATGTAGAAATATTATACTATGGGCGTAGTGGGTGCTATTCACTATGCAAAAATGTACACTATAAAGGTAACATTTTCATAAAACCTCTTATAAACTGCTTACAGCAACTGGGATTTTTACTACAGTATAATAATCCTGGTAGATTCTGATCTGCATATGTGGACCTAGGGTCTGTCCTAGACCCATGGAGACTCATATTTATAATTTAAACCTGCTTATTTTTTTGTTGCTTGTGTCGTCAGGTACACTCTTTGGATCGCGCAACTTGTCTCGCATTTTCTCATGTTGGTCTAAGGTTGAAGGACATTGCATTTATTTCACCCACAAAACCATTAATACTCATTGTATATCTTGTAACAACCATGTAACAGTAACTAACACGTATTGGGCGATGGGATTCTTTGGTTTTAATATAGAATTATAATTTAATACTGTGATTATAACCATCAGGTGCGTCAGTCGTCGTTTGCGTTGCTGGGCGACCTGACAAAAGCGTGTTTCCAACATGTACTGCCATACATACCCGAGTTTCTGCCGATACTTGGCATGAACCTCAATCCCGAACTTATTTCTGTTTGCAATAATGCCACCTGGGCAATCGGCGAAATTAGCATCAAATTAGGTAAGTAATGAAAAGAAGTCATTCCTGATGCTACTGAAGACTTGTTTGCTACCCATGTTTCAATTAATAATTATTTCAGGGCCCGAAACATCAAAGTATATCCCTCTAGTGTTGAATCATTTAGTTGAAATTATCAACAGGCCTAACACTCCTAAGACCCTACTTGAAAATACAGGTAAGTGATTATTTTGATTAACTTTAATGTTGAACACTATTATTATATTGAAAAAAGTGAGAATAACTAATCAGTAATGTTTTATTATTTGCTAGAACTATATCCAATAAGTGACTTTTCTTGGTGGCAGTCATGTTATGTATACTTATTATGTATATGTTACTATTCAATGTCTTATATTGAGTTGTTGTGACGTTCATGTTTACCTGTATACCCCATTTATGTTCGCTGTAGTAGTCCCTGCCTATCTGTACCTGGCAGAACTCATTTAATATGTATCAAGTACCTATTTGATGTGTACTAACTCAGTACTAAACAACTCTTTGTTATATCTTTTCCCACTTCTACTACAAAACATAATATTTATGAAATATGTATTCTATTGCATACCAATATATTTCACGTTATATAAACACAAACAGTAGAACTCTCAGGCCATAGCTTATTTACCTTACATCATTTTTTTTTTGTTTATGGGGTATAATGTAAATACAGTTAAAATTAAAGTAGAGCCGAAATCTAAAGCGTGTGCCCGATGTTAAAGATGGCGTAGATCCCGCAGTATTGTATCATCAGCTTGCATGAGTTCATGTTTACTTGTTCATCTACATCGTAGCACTACTCAATGTTCAACGCGGTACAGTTCTAGGCCATCTTTCGTCAAACACACGAAACCTATAGTATTTGATAAATTACTTAGCAGATACGATTGTTTCACGTTTTTTCCATTTGTAACACTAATTTGTTGCTGTTGAATTATGTAATTTAATATGTTTTGAATGGTTTGTTGATTTGTTTTCTTGGTTTTGTTCTCGGTATGTCGTGGCGTGTAGCGATTACTATCGGTCGGCTAGGTTATGTGTGCCCCCACGACGTCGCACCCGTTTTACATCAATTTGTACGCCAGTGGTCTGTAGTCATTTTTTTTATTATTACTTTATATTATTACTATTACGTTTAATATTGAATAAGTTATTAACCGGTATTATTTCGATTGTGGATGGTGTTTGTCCATGGCTTGTTAATATTATTGTTTTATATGATATGTTGTTGATTTAAGTTGAACCAAGCATGAGAATATTAATTCTATGTATTAATAGTACGGCCACACTTTGAGGGAAACTGATTTGTTGGGTGGAAACTACCTATTTGATCATTTTATTTTCAGTGCTGTACTTTATATGTGTTGAACACCATCCGCTTTCAAAACAATATAAACTATTATTTACACCAAACTGCAAGACAAATTGTTTTGACTAACTTCTCAGATTACATAGTATGCTCATATTATTGAATAATTTTTAGTTATTTATTAGTATGACGGGATGATTTCATTTATATTATATATTTTATTTAATGTAATTTGCTTACAGTTTGGAATTATCCATATCCAATATCCATACAAATATTTTCGTGTGCCAGTTTCAATATTTGCTATTCACATTAATAACCTTTCCTTTGTTTTCCACAATTTTCCCTTGGACAGTATACAGTTTATTTACGCTTGATTAATTTTCATCAAATTATTTTAGAACAGTAATTTTAGATGATATTTCACATGACAAAAAAACAGCTTTTATCTCAATAAAGTGCTGACAGTATTTTAGTAGTGAGACATTTTATTTACTAATAAAAGATTTTGAAAAATCATCTAAATAATGATCATGAGTTCTGATAGATTGAGCACTCTCTGACAATGCGTCATTTGGTATCAGGTGCACTTCGCTGCGGAACATCCGCGACAACGACGAGAAGGACTCTGCGTTCCGCGGCATCTGTCAGATGATCCAGGTGAACCCGGCCGGCGTGGTGCAGGACTTCATGTTTTTCTGCGACGCGGTGGCATCGTGGTCGCACCCCAAAGACGACCTGAAGGAAATGTTCACCAAGATCCTGCACGGCTTCAAGAACCAGGTCGGCGAGGAGAACTGGCGCCACTTCACCGACCAGTTCCCCGTGCAGCTCAGCGTGCGCCTGTCCGCCATGTGCGGGATATAGACGTCATCACTGCGTCATGGTACGTCCCCGCCGCAGTACGTCGTACGTCGCCCGTCGCCGTCGCTCGGCCAGTACTAACGCTGTGTTTGTCCGCAGGGGAACCAATGTCAGCACGGGTCGGGAAGACATTGAGGGTGTCGCTCGCGCCGGACCGGCGGCGGCACCGCGCGTAGGGAACATGCTCGGGCGGCCGCAGCTCGTCCGCCGCGTATTGTGCCAACACACTGACCTCACTACACTAGCGAGGATATTTACACATTTGTACCTATCGACAGAGAATATAACCTAGATTGTAAATTGTTACACTTCATTCTTCTGTTTGTACCTGAAAATTATATCTTTTTTCGTTCGACGAGACGTACATTTAGAAGCGGCGTAATCACTTAATCGTAATGAGTGTATTGTGCACCGAGTGTATAGTAAGTAGCTTGGGGCCGCGCAGGTTATGAACCGCTCCGCTCGGCTTACACGATCAGACGCACAACGCACAGGGCGGGGCTGGTACACACGTATACGTGGGGTGCTCGGCTTTCTACTCGTATCTTGTTACATCCATGTTGCACGTTGCATGCTTACGTGCGCATCTATTTAACCATCGTAACGAGTGTACATTCATTGGCCCTTTCTAGTTGTAGTTATACTCACAAAACTTTGTAACGCAGTGACTATTACCGAGTTAGATGTGGAATATCTACTGTAATTGCATGAAATTTAGAGATAGTTTCTAGTTTATAACTTAAAGATGAGACGAGATTTTTTTCTGTTTGGTATGTCATTTTAAATTGATGTTATTACTCAAAAAATTATGATTGATTCTTGTTTTTGTCAATGCAAAATTTGTGTTATTTAGTTTCAATCTTTAATAGTAAGATTTTAACGACACATCGAATCATCAGAGTCTCATCATAGAAATTACCTAAAGAAACGTTAGTATAGTAAACTACTGTTTCGTGTCGAATTGATATCGTTGATATAACGTCGAAGCTGATACTGGTAACAATAAACAATATTCATGTCGCGAGCTGCTTGCAACGGTTCGGACAGACGATACTTGAACGCGGGCCACTCGATCGCCAGTCACATCGTTTGCCTTATTGCTCGTATTAGGTTAGCTTAGGTTGACTGATGCCATTCACTGCTCAACACAGATACAGCACGTGTTTATTTACAATTCACTGACATCAAAACAGCGTCGTTGCGGTTTGTTTTAGAGGATTTCAAGTAACAGTCATTTGGTAATTGATTTTATCCAAAAGCATTTATCTACACCCACTAGAGCTTTGCAAATATATTTTAGTAGATATTTAAAATTGATGTGTTAACTATTATTTTATATAAATTACAAAGACTTAGTAAAATCGAGAATTTATGTCAACTGTGATTTGTGACTGGTTTTTTTTTGACTAATATATGTGTATGATGATTATATGTCTGTGTCAGTGTAGTTATAATATACTGCTTTGATAGATTTTATGACGGCTAGATTTCTGCTATATAATATACCAAATAGTATTTTTACGTTGTATATTGTTTAATGGAATTGTATGTGTGAGTTGGCCGCGTGCGTGGACGCTTGCGCGGCGACGCGTACGCAGTTCGTGCAACATCTTACAAAGCTATATTTACACATTTTGTACTCGTGTGCGTCGTGACCGCGACTGTCCATGTGTCTGGTCAACTTGTATGATTGATATAAAGTACTATTTACGTGTATATTTAATTAAAGTAATATTATGTATATGTAAATACATATTGCGATGTATATTATTATTATATTCAAGTAAAATTGTTATTTTTTGTTTTATAAAAGCTAAAAGTCTGACTTTAAACACTTGTTATATCATTTAGTTTTTTTCAGATACGGGGATCTGAAATTATGTAGTTCAAATGAACATTTAGTATATTTTACAAATTGCAATCGTAGCATAGGGTACAGCGTCGATATAATACGGTATTTCGGGGATATAAAGAAATTTGAAACATTCCGTAATCTAAATTCTGTCTTTTGGCTCAGTCACAACTAAAATGTCACTCTCGAGTGTTATTATATTATATATTTATTTGTTGCGTCTCGCTAAATCTGTACTGTTTAGATACATATACATTGTGATTTATTTGAGTAGGCGAAGTCCCCGGTCCCTGAGAGCCAGTGAGTTCCTATCCCGAGTCCTGTCTAGTCCCATCCCGTGTCATGTGCCAACGAAGCCCAGACGCCTCGCAGGCGCAGACCGCGCCGAGCGTCGCGTCGATACGGTAGCTGTTTCACGTCTCGGTACCCGTAGGAACATTAAATTACTGTAGCTACCTTTCGGATAAATTTGAGACACATTGTTTATTTTTTAAGTAGAATCCATTTTAAATCGATGTTACGGGTGGCCTCGTAATTTATTTTTAAGGTTAGTAGATTTTATGGTCATGATTTTTTTTAAATGTAGATGTTTGTTTTCCTAAAAAACCGTGATAATAGTTGGATAAGTGACCGCATGCGTGTATGTGTGAGTGAGGCGGCATTCGTAAGGCACTCCCTTCCTTGAGGCATAGTTAGTATTTTATGAAAAATATTATAGTTGTATTGTGTTTGGACGAACATTAATTGTGATGCATTGTCGATATAAACGTAGGTTGTTTGTGTCGCGTTAAATTGTCTTATTGTGTTGTGCATTATTGTCAAAAAGTACATATTTTGTACTTGTAATACATTATTTATTTATACATATATACATGTGAATAAAATACTAAATAAATCACATTGTCCACATTCGTTAAACACGGAAATCGCAAAAGATAAGAAACAAAAATCAGTAAGTATCGAATTCACTACAGAAAAATATTTTTATGTGGTAGCATTTGCAATAGGTAGGTATATCATGCTATTTTTTTGGAGACGTCATGTTATTTACAAATCTTCTGCAATTCGTTTAAGGTACACATATACCGTGTACCGCGAGACCCAAACACAGCACGCAGTGAATTTGACGTAAATCTCACGCCGAACTTATCAAATACCACATCGCATATTTTGTCGTCGTTCTGTCATAAATCATAGGTTCCCTATCACATCTCTTCGACCGTGTCGTATCTGACGACTTGCTCGCTGGAATTTGTCGAACATCAAGATATCACCGTGCTTTTGCATTTCATGAAAATAAATAGTGTCCGACTGCAGGACTTTCTACCGAAACCGAATCTTCGGTATCTATCTCAGTTTCGGCCGAAATTTTTAGAAAAGTCAAATATGTATTGTTTACTGAAATTTGGTTTATTTTTTACACTTATACAGACAGTTAACACGTGTTGTATGAAATAAAAATCAATATTATTGAAGAACGTGAATAAAAAAAATAAAAGAAAATAACACTGGACACATAATATTTTGGTGAAAAATTCAAGTGGACTAACTGGTTTAAAAAAAATACACCTCTGTGTGTCTCGCATCTCGTTGTCAATCTTTCGGTTCCAAAAAAAAAAAGTTAAATTGCTTTGCGGTATTTATATTAAACAAGATTTATTTTATGATAATTCAAAAAAATTTACTTATTGATTTCAAAATTGCAAATTGCTTAGTTACACAATACTCTACTTGGTCATTCCCATTCCGCTTACCGAAATCTAGTACTTATACTTTTTGAAATCTTAACATAATGTAGACAATGTGATATTTTTACATTTCATCTATAAAAAAAAAAAACTCATTCTTGGTTTTGCCGTATTTCGATTTAATGATATATTTGATTATTATTTTAAAAAACATTATATAAACCTATATTAAATATGTACTAATATTTTATTACATATATTATTTCACTAGTTTTATTTACAAATCAGTACCATTAGTTAGTCCTCTTGCAAATGGCGATAGGAAATCTATCCGTGCAAACTGTATCGTGTATGAAAATGAATATATTTTTAACTACTTAAATGTAAATTCTTGTCACCTGTAGGCAAATGTGTAAGTTATTTACATAAAAAAAAAACATAAAATTGTTGCAACTGTAATGTTTGTATTGTATACATAATTTCAGCTATAAGTCAACCGGTACAAAATTACACCCCATACATATAATGATTACTTTGATTTTTATTAATATAAAGTGAGTACAGATGGATGCATCTTGTAATAGACACTACCTACCTCTATTTTAAGGCCTAACCCTAGGCGTCTTGTTCAAAATTAACAATATAAATTATAATTTTGGAAAAATATATTTGTATAACTCACTTTTGAATAAAAAAATCTGTACTCATTTTATATAATGAAAAAAAAAAAAAAACAAATTCAATTGTAAAAGTTAATATATCCAGATACTAATCAATTGTTTAAATCTAAGTTCGGGTTGTAATAAGATGACCTCACAATAGACATTCTTTTACCATACATTTCGTTAATAAAGCACTCATTGTTCGAAGACGATGTTTTTATTTTTTATTTGAAACAACGAATAATTGCCCTACTATTCGGATAATCGCAATAGTTCCGCCGGATTTACTGAACTCCTATTATGGATTCGATGGAGAATGACAGTTTTTGTCGTTGTGGCTGGGTGTGTTGCGGTATGGGTGCGTAAGTGGTGAGTAGTGCGGCGAGGAGGTTCCTGCAGAGAAGCGCGGCGGGAGGCGCGGCCGGCGGAGGGGGAAGGGGCGCCGCCCCGCGCTCCAGCTCTACATCTGCGAAGGCTCGGCGCCGGCGCACGCGCTCGTTCCACGCTGGATCACTTGAAAATACCCGATCATTACCTGTGCGCAAATTACAGATAGTGATATTACATAGAAAGTAGTTTGGATGAGCAGTTAATAGCTAACAAGTCTCACAAGAATTAAAAACTGTGTGTGAAAAGCTTTATCTACTTATTTGGCGCTGTAGATGGTAACGTTCGATTTGATTACTAAAACTTTCTCAAACGTTATGGCCACCGACCGATCCGCTCTAAAAACTAATAAAAACATAAAATATAATTACGCCTTATTTCCCCTGAAGAGAAAGCAGAGGTAGTACCTACCTATAGTGGCTATAGTACACCCACATTTCGCCAGACAAAAAAAAACACAAAAACAATAAAATTACCTACCAAAGACTGGATGATGAATGATAGTAAATAAGGGCGTACGTACTAAAACGCGCGCGGGTGCACGCTCGCGTGTCTGTATTGCGGGCATGGCGCTGAGCTCGCGGCGTGTGCGTTAGCGTCGGGTCACACCGGAATGGCAGCGACGCGGCGAGCACTTCCAGTGTGAACTTTATATTTATATTTATATATACTTTATTGTACACCAGAAAATACATAGTTAATCATAAATTTAACACTACAAAACATACAATGGGCGGCCTTATCGCTTTCTGCGATCTCTTCCAGGCAACCTTGAACCTTTTTTATCTACATACTTAAAAGACCAGTATCGCTTGAAAAGCTTGAAAGGTCTCGAGGCCGCCCGCGGTGCCGCGCGCCACGCGCTTCTTGTCGGTGGTTCTGCCTGCGGCTGCCAGCGGCGACGCGAGGCCGCTCGCGGCACCGCGGGGGGCCGCGTTTTGTAGAAACAAAACTAGTCAAGAGGCACGTGGGATCTGGAGATCGCGCGAGGCCGCCAGCGGCGACGCCCCGAGGCCGCTGCCGGACGCTGGCAGCCGCTGCCATTCCGGTGTGACTCGGCCCTTAACCCCAGCCAGAAAATGCATATCTTCTTTCGAATTCTAGGTAATTCATAAGAAATCGTGTGAAAAAAATTATAAAAGTGCACTTAACCGTTTCAGAGATCCAGCAAACACTTTTAATCTTGAATATCGTAGCAACCATAAAAGATACAAATACAAAGTCGCAACATTTACCTCGTCTAACGATATAATTATGTAGCAAAAAATTATTTCAATATACCCAACAAAACGTCATGGCTACGGTACGGTAACGGTACGGCTTTTGTCAAATAACTAAAAAACTATTAGCACAACAAATAAAATCTACATAGGTATCAATTACAGAAGCTGATTTATACTCAAATGTCGAAATTCGACAATATGTAGCTGGGGTAAGACACACTCACCGCGCGGCGGGCGCCCGTACGCGGACTTGTGGCTCGCAATCAGTTGAGCGCCGCTTTATGCTGTGGGTCAGCACGTCAGAAGGTAGGTACCTTCAGCTACGGAGCTACGGTACTAAACCACACGAACTTAGAGCAAGAGTACTATTATTAATTTTATAGTAAGGTAACCAGTTAGCCACTCATAAAACTACTTTTATTGTATGAGTGGAATATCGTGAATGTACTCAGTAGGGTTGGGCAGTATTCAGGACATCCACAGTTCGCCAATTATGTGTGAGTGCCCATGAACCTCCTTATTGCCATTAACCGGGTACACTATAATCCTAAAAAAATATATACCTAAAGAAAAACCCCTTCGCCTGACCACAAGGAATTGGAAACAGGACGCCCTTGTGACAGTGTTACAGTCGCGCTTGTGATTTTTCTCACCGATAGTCTAGCAATCACAAGCTGGCTCGTTGGTTTATCGATTAGACACCAACGAGGTGGTTTATAGGTAATGATCACGTTAGTAAGTAGCTAGGTACAGTCAGCATCAAAAGTTGATGACCACATTTAGATTTTCAAAATTGCTGTATAGTGAAGTGCTAATAGTGAATACGGTGTACAGCGATTTTGAAAATTTAAATGTGGTCATCAACTTTTGATGCTGACTGTACAATGATTAAAATCAAAAGAATTTTACTTTCTGTATGAATAATGATAAATTCAGTACTACCTGTTACTTTTATCAAACAGCTTATACAGATACACGTTAAAACGAATATAATCTAGATGTCATAATGTGTGAGGATGGTTTTGGCACCCGCGGAGCTATCATTCAACAGAACGGAAAGACATGTTTACAGTCAACAGTATTGCTGTAACCCGACACCCCGACAAAGAGCCGCCTCCGCCTTCTCTTGTAAAACAATCTTCACACTTTTTTAGAGCCCATAAAAATAGTTAAAAGAAATTGTAGTTTTTGTGTTAATAGACAGTGAAATGTTGCCGAGTGTTGGATGACAGCTTTTGTTCTGTAATGAAGCGGGGACATTTTCAAGAGTCGTTCAAATTTTTTATTACGACTGTGATGCTCTATTTTTGTACTTTGAAGATGTTTTGTGCAACATGGAACGACGCACATTGACTACAACGCAATTAGTCCAAACGAAATTGTAACAAATCAAAAGATTATGATGTTGTTTAGCCACTTTAGATACCTAATTAATTTGATAAGGTCGTATCTATGTCTTCTGCAATTTGTCTTTATACCAGCCTACTAAACTTATAAATAATAAGTCCGATCTCAATCAAATCAGGTGCACTCAAGTTTAAAATGGTAGGAAATTAGGTAGGTAGTAGTATTGAATCGTCACAATCAGTCCATGTCAGGTATGGTGAGGATTTTCTCTATACAGAACTAGCGACCCGCTCCTGCTTTGCACGGTTTTTACCACTTGACAAAACATCGAGATTTCTTAGGTAAACGTAACTTTAATAGATATTAACGTATTATACACATAAACCTACCGGAATAAATTCTCCAAAAAAATCATATCTAAATCTATTGCATGGTACAAAAGAATAACGCGGAAATACAGACAAAAGCGAAAAACTACTTTGTTTTATAATATGTATAGATTACAGATTCAGTTAACAATAAACAATATGTAAAAAAAAACGCTGTCCGATCCGAAAGAAGTACCTACCTACTGCCAGGGCCGGATTTAAAGGTGAGGCCCGGGGCAACCAAGAAGTGGAGACACCGATTTTGTTTTTGGACCAGACGAAAAAAAAACATAGTTTTCAATCATTTATACATAATACATACTAGAAATATACAAAAGAAAAAATATAAATGTTAGGCGAATTGAATTGAACTTTGCGAGCTTTTTTTCGTCCAGAAATCATGAAAGTGATTTTATTTTTTTATAATTGTGTGATAGTGATTTTATTTACTCCCAGAACTGGATTTCACCGAAATCCAGTTCTCTATAGTTCTCTAGTCTATTTTTTATAATAATCATCTTCGAAAATGAGCATTCTCCAATGCAGTTTGACGCTATCAACACCAAGTACATTCTCAACGTAATTTCAACATTTTGTAAATGTAGCTCTGAATTTTCGAGTATTTCCTAATAGAAGATTTCCTTAGATTGATCTTTTTTTAAATCGTTTTTATACAAAACGGTAAATTTAGCGTATTGGACCAACGAAACTATTTTTTCAATAAAAAAAAAATTAATTGTGGAGGCCCCTATTTTGTGGAGGCCCGGGGCCATGGCCCCTGTTGCCCTGCCCTAAATCCGGCCCTGCCTACTGCAATAACATTACCAAAAAGTAATTTATTTTTAAATTATTATTGAAAATAAAAGTTATTGCTATTTAAAATTCACAGATTTAGTACCAAAATTACCCAAAATCCATTAAAAATTAATAAATTTTCAACAGGGGTCAGGGAGGGGTTATGACTTGTAGACATCCGCTAAACGACGGCCCCCCGCGCACCATGTTTTAATCCGGTAATATTTCCCATTGAAAAAAAAACCACTTAAATAGACTCTCAGTACGATACCTCACGGATCGGACAGGGTTTTATTACATGTATAGGTCCGGACCATACAGTATCTTCCCGTCTGTTAAAGCCTCATGTGAAATCCCTAATTGATTGATGTACCTAGGTACCTACATGGATAGACCGAAACTTCGGTTTACGTAGGATTCTGAAAATACTAATATCTACATGTATCTGCTGATAAATGAAGCTCACCAAAGTATTCAATTTTAACTCGCTCCCGCTGTTCCAAAATAAATATTTATCCAGCTAATTCGCATTTAGCATTTCACGGATGAGAAAGGAAACACTCGACAGTGTCGACTCGGTTACTACAATAACAAGAAGCGGAGTGGTGCGAAGTCGGACGACACCCTGCTCGCTGTCACCGTATACATTACATTTTAAAATAACCGTTTAGATATCTACACATGCATAACCCAAATTTGTCATGAGAAAATCTACGTAAGTACATTATGTTGGTGTATACGTAACACCTCTGCCATTCCATAAGGAGAATACAGAACCCTAATTGCGTAATACACGATCAATCAGACTCTGAATCGTTTTGAAACAGATTGCTAATCCATTGCTTCATAAGTTCGAAAAAATTATCAGCTTATCAACGTAAATAACGCAATGAATGTTGTTGAACTGTCAAAATGAAACAGATTAGTCGTAATCATTTACGAAAATTAGTTACGTAATTAGATAGCTGGTGTGATTTTGTTATGTAGGTAGGTAGTCTAGTATGGAAAGCTAAAAATATTATACAGGGTGGCAGGGACTTCGACGCGAAAACTGATACCATGGTTCAGTACATGATTCTGAAACCCCCTGAGTCGAAATTTTCGTCAGGTATAAAAAAAGAATATCTGCTGTTTCATAGAAAAGTGCAATACCTACGCGATCAAAAAGTACGGAATGCTGATGAAAAAAAAATTATCGTCGGTAATTTTTTGTTCAGTTCAGATTCATGTACTGAATCCATTGTATCAGTTTTCGCGTCGATATCCCTGATACCCTGTATAATATTTAGGTACATTGCAAACAATGTTGTTATGCTGGTGTAGATTGGCAACCTGCATGGTTCGGCAGTTACCGAAAGTAATGAAGTGTGTTTTGGGTTCGATGTGCAGGTGAGCTAATTATTGTTTGTAATTGCGATGTAATTAGTAAAATTTCCGGCGGAGAGCGGTGCTAACGGCCCTGACAAGAGTTGTTGTAGTTCGTGGGTTCGAACCCAGACCGACAGACATGCCCTTCTCTTTGTGAAATTGATTTCATCACCACTGCTCTCAAAAATATATAAAACAGCAGTTTTTAATTATCGCAGTTGACAATAAAAATTGTACGTACGTACCTTATTACTAAGGGTAGGTACTTATAAGGGTGGAAAGTAGTCGACCGCCATTGTCCACGGTTGTACCTATTTATTTTAAGAGGTCCTTTTAAATAAAAAAATAAAATTGTGTAAAACACGATCAATCATAATCTGAATCATTTGAAGGATATGGTTAATCCATTGCTTCTTCATCATCATTATCATCATCATCATCATTTCAGCCAAAAGACGTCTGCTGCTGAACATAGGCCTCCCCCAAGCACCGCCACTTCGACCGGTTCTGTGCTTCCAGCATCCAGCGGATTCTATTGCTTCATAAGTTCGAAAAATTTGTCTGCTCAACAACGTTTCTAAATAACGTAATGAATGTTGTTGAACTGTCAAAATGAAACTGATTGTGATTGATCGTGTGTTATGCAATTAGGGTGATGGACCTAAGTCGCAATGGCAATCGTGGTTCCCCTAAAATATTTGGACAAGGACTCAAGGAAGGAAACTCAACGCAATTATTTTACTTAATTAAAAATTTACAGGCACTTTTGAATTGGCAAAGAAGTCGGTAAGTCAGAAAGATGAACCTAGTTTTACCAATTCCAAAGCGTAGTAAAGTAGATTCCTTTGGAGAAGATCGGGTTAGAAACTCCATGAACATTCAAATTACACAACATGTAAAAAAGCCCTGTCCGATCCGTTGGGTAGGGTGTTATTAAGTATCGTACTGAGAGTGTGTTTATGTGGTAATTTTCAGGAAAAAATAATCCCCGCCGTCGTTAAGCGGATGTCTACAAGTCATAACCTATGACTACTGTTGAAAATTTGTTAATTTTTAATGGATTTTGGATAATTTTGGTACAAAAAATGTGAATTTTAAATAGCAATAATTTAACTTTTAATTTTCAATAATAATTTGAAAAAAGATTAGGTACTTTTTGGTTATGTTATTGCAGTAGGCCTACCTATGTCACAGATTACATATGTGTCCCTTTCAGATCGGACCTCAGAGTAATAACGGACAGGTTTTTTTTACATAATGTATTGTTACAAAATATTAGTAACATCTTTAATGTTGAATTTATATGTGACAACGATCGGCACGTTAAAACCGTCCAGAATAAACGCAAAAAGCAATAAAAAGAACTTTTCAAATGCAAAATAATTAATATAAGCCGTGGCAGCTATTTATGAGATGACCAACAGACGGCGCACGTTCACGAACATGCATGGATCAGCACCATCCAGCTCAACCATTTTGAAGGTAACGAGGGCTTGTTGGAAGATGATAACTCACCATAAATAGAAGGCTGCACTGGGAACGACCTGGACATTTGCATGCATCGCAAGCGGGCGCGGTAGGCGCGCTTGCGGGCTGCCAGCGCCGCCGCTTCGCCATCCCGTGCGTCTGTCCCGCCTGCACCCTGCTGTCGACGTAGTGCCACCTTTAAACAATAATAATATGATATCCTCCCGACGGAAATTCGGCCACGGCGGCCAATCTCATCGGAGGTTAGCCAAGTACGCAGGAGATATTATATCTCCTATGTTGTTTGAAGTTTGAACAATACAGAAATCGTGGATAATAATATAATACATCATCATATCTATATCCCCTGAAAATACGCAGAGGTTTAATAGTCATTCATAATGTCACCCTCGTTCGTAGTTATCGTTAAAAACCCATAAATTAGCGGGTGGGCCAATTGCATAATTGAATAAACCGGGCACAAATCGCGACTCCAGGTTGCTTCATTACTGAGAAATTTTATTCCAATAATTTAACGCTTTGTCCGACCCTGGAGGTAGAACCACGCTCAGCAGTAGAGCTCGCGGCCTCTTGACAAAAGAGGCCGTTGAGTTAAAAAGACATTACAAGAATATTTAGATACATTTCTGACAGCTTGGTTGTGGCTATGCTATATGCTAGTTATATGGTTTCATAGCAGATAATTCTAACTCTGGTTAACAGCTGTTACTAATCTTATCTTTTGACTTTTGCTAGTTGCAACTACCCGCAAAAATATAGTAAGTAGGTAATGTAAAGATTTGTGATGTAAGTACTTATTCAAAAATCCGTGTTACATTGCATGCTGTATAGTTACAGCAGCAGTACACCTGGATAATGAGTGCGGGTTTGTGAATGTCTTAGATTTTTTTGGTTTAGGACATGCTTTTTCAGGGTTTTCTCATGATGTTTTCTTTCATTGTTTTGAGAGTAGCGGTGATGAAATAAATGACACAAGGTAAAGTGCCGCCCAAGCAACACGTAAGTCGGTTACCACTGGGTCATTCTGCTCTCATGAAAATTTAATTCTTCGTAGCAAAAAATCTTGCAAGTAATTGGAATTATCAAAGCTATAGAATGGTTAAACACAAGAATTACTGATCTGCTTCCATTCCGCGGTCCAACGAAAACAAATAAAGTTGGTACGGTACCTGTGCAGCCATAACGCGTTGTCGCTCGAGTACCAGCAGACAACCAGGGCAGCGACAGTCCCGCCAGCGACACAGTCTCTTGTGCCCCTTCAGGCAGGAGATGACCCCGTGGTTGCGGCAGCGGGCGCACTTCGGGGTCCGCAGCGCCTTCCGACTGCTGCCCTTGCCTTCACTCTCACCCACACCCTCGTTTTGCATTTTGTATTAACCCCAAATAATTTAAAAGTGAATCACTATATTTATCAACCACCAACTAATTCATGTTACGCGAACCGATCCCACGGATTACTAAATTATTAATGAGGCGCGACAGCGAGTCATGTTGACGCTGAAATATCGTTTCAGAGATTGACGGCTGTAAAGTGGGCTTCAAGTTTTAAAAGTTCAGTGGCAGCCGTCGCCCCGCCCAGCGCGCTTCTCTATTGGCGGAGACTACGTGTGGGCGGGCGGCACGACACCAAACGTTCTTGTATTTATTGTAAACCAGTTTTATTTTTCGCAGCAAAATGATACATTAATCGCTTGTTGGGTCATTTAAGTGTTTGTAGTGCGTATTTTTAACGTTTTCAAAGACACATGAACGAAAACTGTAAAAAAGCAATAACTTTGTTGTTTTCATTTATTATTGCTCCCCTATGAAAACTTTCTATATTTTTTAAATTAGATATACGTACCTATATACAATAGAGGTATTTAGTTAAAAGCTTTATTGACACAATTCAATTCAAAGCTATTGGTTTAAACTAGTTACCTGCGTGGGTACCTATGTGTATCTGGATAGGTGTGAACTCTGAATCATATTTACTTCGGCCTACCGAAGTACCTACCGAGGATATCGAGGTGCATATACTTAACTACAATAGCCTACTATTATATTTTATATCGAAATTAAATATCTACACCCTGAAAATATTTAAGAAGTAATTTTATAAGAGTTTTTCAGCTAAATGCAATTTTTTCTTTTTTTTTTTAATCCTCTTGAAACATTAAATAGGAAAATAACTGAAATCCTAAAGTAAACAAAAGATCTGAAACACGTAACAATTTAATCGACAATAACGTGAAAATGATATTCAATCTCGAGCGGCGATTGCCAATTAGATCTCATATTTCAATTGTCCGTGTCCACGCTCCGGCTTCGGTTACTGTGACTCTATCTTAATATTGATTGATTTCCACTAATAAACTGTATGAAAACGACATTTCGACGGTTTCCTGGGAAAGCGGCTCCGTCATGTCATAAGTATTAAAACGACCGTTGTAAAAAAAAACTATAATGTTCACCAATATTTGACATTAAGGTTTCAAACACGCTCTGTATTTGGACAGCCATTATTGTGTGACCGTTCACCGCTTTCTTAGGGAAACAAAGCTTAAACGATGATATTGGATGTATTTGTCAGTCTAATTGTAAAAGCTAAAATCTGCTTAGACATCATGTAGGTAAGATAGGTAGGTAGTAATTCATTTGGAACTTCCTATATCAGTCTATAAAGAGCTACATGTATATCACTGATTTATAGCCTAGTTGTGGGTGCCTCAGACCTTTGCAAGCCTGTATTGTTTCCTAAAAAAGTAAAAATCCTGTATACTGCCCTGCTAAGCCGAAAGGCGCTATCTCAATCGGAGTAAGTTTTGAGAAAATTAACTTTTTGTAAATAGTAATTTAAGGAAGTCAAAGAATATAGAAACTTCTGAGTGCTTTTTTAAAAGTTTTAAGTTAGATAGCGGTATTTGGCTTATAAGCCAAATACCGCTATCTAACTTAAAACTTTACTTTTTCTTTTTTACTTTTTTTCTTTTTTTTTTTACTTTTTACTTTTTTTTTTCTTTTTTTTTTTTTTTTAGCTATAACAACTTCGCATCTAATGGTATACCATTAGATGCGAAGTTGTTATAGCGAATGAATGGTATAAAAAAAAACTAAAAGGGTGTATCTCAGAGATAGCGCCTTTCGGCTTAGCAGGGCAGTATATATCTACAAAACTGACTTGGAATAGTCCATATCCATAGATTTGTATAATTATTAACAACAAGTCCCTACTACCAGCTTTAATATTAATGAAGTATTAAGTTAATAATAGCAGCACACAAAGTATCTCTGTTAGCCGTAATCGTGGGTTACTTCGGAGCATAAAGCGGTCTTTAGTGGCGGTGCAAAACAAACGCATGTCTGTGTGTCTGTACCAGCTACCGACTCGCGTGCATTCAATTCATTATGCGGCTCACTGGCTTTGATTGTACAATATACAGTGTTAACAAACCAGTGCGTCTTTTTGTTGTAATTATAACTTTAGATGTGTTAAAGCACGTGCAGACCTGCCCATCATTTGATGTTTATACATAAATAATTAAATAGTGTAACCAGGAGCGGATCCAACCCTCTAAAAAGGTTGTGGTCACGTTGGGTTAAGAGTCGCTCACGATCAATAAATTAAATATCAAAACCTTATTAAATATTGCTATAAGTCCATAGACCACTTTTACCCATGTCTCCTTTGGTAAGGTTATAATATGCTCGCACACAAAGTGTGTGAAAACCAGCCCATCGACTTCAATAGGGGTTGTGAGCATGCCCACCGTGCCCAATACGGTAGATCCGTGCTTGAATGTACCTTAAAGAGGTTAGGTGCATCGTCTTCACATTTAATTATATAATTAATGTATACAAGATATTGTAAAACATTTATTTATTTTCATTAACAATTTTTACATTGTGTCGAAAAGTATTAATTATAAACTAACACAACATGAAGACACACAATTTAAAAATAAAATACAATATAAATTATTCAAAATTGCAAATCAATTTTTCCGTAGTAATCACAAAAATAAAATTCATAAAAATTTAAGTACCTACACACCGAAAATGTAAAGAAACGAAAAAAAAAATATACATCATCATTTCATTAAATTTGGGTACATCAACACCGATACAAACGACAAAAAAATTACAGATAATGTAAAACAAAATATTCCTATTTTATTTTATTTTAATACAAATATATTTTTATTTCATAATTAACAAAAAAAACAGAACATTATTTTCAATTTAGTGAAACCATAGCAATAGAAAACGTTATAATGCATATTTTAATCCAATAAAAAATATGTAAAAAAAAAACAATAGGTAACCTCGGTAATATAAATTAAATTATTTTAAAATTTAATATAATATTAAAACAGAGTTATTATCTTAATAATAAATTTAAATAATAACGCTGTTTTACAGATTTAAGAATAATGTAATAGAAATTTTATTTTTCCTTAATTTATCACGTAATCACGAGTTTAATTACGTCGGCGTAGGAAGGCATATTTATGTTAAATTATAAAAGTAGTATGATAAGTTAGCTAAACGAATATAAACTTGCCTAGCCATATGACTACTCCATTTTGGCTACCTCACAACGACCTACCGTTGTGAGGTAGCCTAATAAAGTAACCTAAACTTATAAAGGTAAAGTGTATAGACTCGCTCGCGTCACATAATAAATTTTGTTTCCGGAACTAACTCCTTTTGAGAAAAACAGGCATCTAGCCAATCTTCACTAACTATTAAAGCCTTAGTTGACTCCCGAAGATTATCAAGTTCAGTCTTTTCTGTAGTGTTGGGCACTACAACGTGAGTGCAGTTAATGGCACTGTCGAGTACAGTGGCCCCGTACATGCGAGCTAATATAGCAGCTATACTCTCCTGGTTCGGTATATAAACACAGCATGGTCGCAGGAACGAGTGTGGGTTGTTTTCGTCGAAGATTTCCTTGTCCAAGTCCAACATCTCTTGCTTCGTGAGGTAAATTGGTACCTGTTTTGAATGACACATATTTTTTATTATATTCTCTATTAGAGGAACTCAATGTCAAGAGCTTCTTTGGCGAAGAAACCTACGGGACCCGGTGGCGAAGACTACCAAGTTTACTACTAGCTTCTGCCCGTGACCTCGACCGCGTGAAATTTCGGGCCCCGATCCACCGCGTCGCATCACATCGCCCGCCTTTACTATTACTTCGTTTTCGCTTAGCGTACTTTCTAACTTTTTTTTTATTTGCTCGGCTCCTAAGGGTCGTAGCGTGATGTTACACAACCTTCCTCGAGAATGCTCAATTCTTCAATTATCCAATGCAAAAAGATTTTTCCAAATCCGACTGTTGGTTCCGGAGATTACCCGCTACATACAAATTTGGAATCAAACAAATTGTATCTATTCGTAATATTAGTACTTAAAGATTAATTAATAATAAGTAGTAATTAATAGTAAGTAGTTCTCTCGAGTCTACTTTTCGATAAAAACTCAGGACATTTTTGTTCGGTAGCAAAGATCAAAATCTTGTTAGGTTGGATTGTAAGTTAAATGTTAGCAAAGAGATTAAATAATGGAAACACTTACATCAGCCTTCATTTTCTCGAAAAACTTTTTCAAGGTATCCTCATCAGTGGGCTCAGTGTAGCTGTCTCCAAAGGCGTCGTAGTCCCTGGCGAGCGCCAGGCGCGTGGTGGGTGCCAGGGCCAGCATGTGCAGCGGCGCGAGCGGCGCGGGCGCCGGCGCGGGCTCCAGGCCGCGCAGCCACGACGTACTGATGACGTCAGTGCTGTTCGCTGCCAGTACTGCGCGCACGCGGCTGGTCAGTTTTCCGGCTACGCAACACCACGTATCCGAACCTTTCGACGAGATAACTTTCGTGAATAGTTTAAGTACTTTCTCACACCCTCAGGCTAGGTAGCGACGATCTTCGGGGGTCAACTGATATTGAATGAAAAAGGAGGCGTGCAAGGAGGAGAGGCCTATATCCAGCAGCAGACTGCTGTTAACAAGGTGGTGTGACTTTCTAACTGCCTACGCATGTACTGTCTCTGTACTGTAGACCATAACCCAGACTGTTCTGTCAGGACAGTCTGAATAAACTGTGGACTACGTTTGTAACAAATCGACGTCTAGTTTCACTGCGATCTAGAGTTGAAACGTTGGAAAATAGTAGATTGTTTGCCTAGGGAGCAAACAACAATTTTTAAGGCGAGAGAGTTACTTTGAATCCAGTGCGGAGCGAAGGATCCTAAAGAAGAATCCTGAGCGCAACAAGGGATTGGGGAGCAAATTACGTCACTCGAGCTTAAAATAGTGTTGCTCCCGAGGTGAACATTCTACTTTTTATCACTATCTATGAGAAAAAAAAACGTGTGCGGTCCGACCCCCGTCAGGAACGAAGTTCTTTCTCGCGTATGATTTATAGCAAAAACAAAACTTTCGCAGCCGCCATCTTTGATTTAGGTACATTTTGACCACTCACTATCGACTTTAGCACCTTCGTAAACTATAAAAACGATGGTTGTCGTTTTCATAGTTTTCGAGGGCGCTAAAGCCGATAGTGAGGTCAAAAAGTAAGACCCCATCTTAGATTTTAATTTTGACCAAATTCACACTTTCTCTCTTGCCAGCCTGTTACTTGTTCATACAATGTTCGTGATTGATCTCTTTGGTGATTGGAACTTTTACTAACAATATACACATTCTAAATTCAAATCACTTTTAGTCCCTAGGGATTAAAAAAATATTTTAGTCCCTGTTTACGAAGAATAAACTGATCCTGGAGAATTTAAAGGGCTGCAAAATGATACCATTCTGGTTTCGGATTATAGGATTAGCATTGAAGATGGTTTTCGATCGCTTCAGTAGAGTACCCGTTTTCAAGTACAGTGCGACCCCGGTTAGTATCCTCAATTTTTAAGATAGAGAAATAAAAATGGTATTTAACGATGCGTTACTGAAAGGGCTACAATTCTGAAAAAAAAAATTGCAAAATGTTTTTTTTTTTTTTTAAACGGCTATTTTTGACCGTTTCTGTTGGGACTTTCTTCAAAAATCTTAAACTTCTCAAATCGAAAAAGTAAAAAAAAAATATCCTGGAGAATATATGTATACGGCTTAAAATGATACCATTCTGGTTTCGATAGGATTATAATTAAGGGTAGATGTTTACCCCTTTCGGAGAAACCTTTTTGGTGATGGCTTTTTAATATATAAAAAAAAAACATTTTATATTTTAGTAAATAGTATTGTGGCCTTGCCAGTAACGCATCTTTTGATATCATTTTCATTTCTCTATCTTAATGATTTAGGACGCTAGACCCCGGTCGCACTTTTCTTGAAAACGGCGATCCTACTGAAGCGATCGAAAAACCATATTTACCATTGTCACTCGAAAAAGGGCATTTTGTTCATCGATAACAGTGAATAAAACTCTATTTTACTCACAAGAGAATAAAAAACTTTTGAATTTGGAACAAGCCCGAACTATACAAACTATGTACAAAAATATCCCGCCAACTTTAGTTATATTATTTTCAATCTGATAGCGTGGTTGTTTTAATTTTAATTTATATAAAAAAATCGTGTTTTTTTTATGGAACATGTGGTCTGCAGTAAAGATTGTTATTTATTAATTATTTAATGTCATTGGAAAATGAGATACTGAATACCACTGACTTCGAAATCATTTCGTTCTGAAGCAGCAATTATAATAAAATTTGTTGCCGCCAAAAATGTGATACATATAAATAACATAGCATCACGCCTTGTTTCCCCGCAGGGGTGGGCACCTCAGGTGTACCTTTAGTTCACCCACATTTCGCCAGTTATGTTTTTAAGTCCCATGTAATAGGGGGCGAGCCTATTGCCATCAACCGGGCACAATTCCAGACTCCACACTGCTACTGAGAAATTCCTGTTGGAAAAACCCAATAACACTTTGCCCGACCTGGGAATCGAACCCAGGACCTCATGCTCAGCAGTAGCGCCTGCGACCACTAGACCAACGTGGCAGTCATATAATTACTACAACTACGACACATAAATATAAATACTATACTACTATTTATTTTCTCGCAGTCAATGGTAAAAAGTAGAGTACCCAACTCGTGAAAAAAAAGAAAACTCGGTCCTTGTATCCTTCGCTGCTCTCGGGATCCAACTTAGTCCCTCGAATTAAATTCCCTTTTTTTTTCACTTGTTGTATAATCCACAATTTCACTGCTAAAAATCAAAAGCACAAAAACAAAATTGGTAAACATTGCAATGTATAAAAAACAAAATCCCACCTCGATCTTAAAAATTCATTCACTATAACAACAATCCGAGGTCACAACTCGCAGACGCTCCACTATAAGTATTTAACTTACCGATATTAGCCACCACCTTTCCTCCGTGCGACTCGATAATCTTGCCGAGTTCTGGTCTTTTACAGTCGTCATCTTCTGACAGTATATACAGTTTCCTTCCGAGCAGAGCCTTTGAGGTCACCTCGACGTCGCCACTCGAAGTGATCTGGAACTGTTCTGCGACCTGTGGCGCTTGCGTCTTTCGCTTCGCTCGAGGCTTCACTTCCATTATTTGATCTTCATTTATTTGGTTGGTACTCAACTTCACTACTGGGCCTTTGTTCTGGTCAAAAAAGTGCAAAAAAAAACATTGATTTAGAGCAAAACTTAAAATCAAGAAGAACACATTTGGTCCTTCGTTTAATGCAGCTTATGCAGATATAGGAAGATACTTACGGCGCAAAGTTGTTCAAACTCCTGCAGAGTCATAACGTCCTGAACGGGTTTATCGTCTCGTACCTTCGTGACGCGTGGAAACCGCAGTGTGTAGCCTGCGCCGAAAGCTGAGCTACGCATCAACTCCGACGCACGAACCTGTGCGATACAGATGTGAAGACTATTAATAAACCATGAAGGCAGATGTGTACCTATAGTACATTTTTAAGTGTCATGTATTTGGGGCGATACTATTGCTATCAATTGGGCGTAAATCACTTTTCCCGACCATTAGTCCAACGAGGTAGTCAACTGTTGACAATATTATATAAGTAAGAAGTATAGTTTACCGTTAAAACCACGGAATTTTCAGGCGGGATCCAGAAGTCTGGTTTCTCCTTGTTAAAGCACAAGTGTGGCGGCGCAGGTGTCCGTTTGTACGGAGTCCAGTGTCGCTCGAGAGCGGCGCACAAACTCTCTCGCTCGTCGAACGTGAGGCCCGTGGACACGCGCCCTACTGACACCCAGCGCTCCGGCATTTTACCTGACATAAAACATAACATCACGCCTGTATTCCCCGTAGGGTAAGGCAGGGGTGCACCTGTCGTACACCCACGCACCACTTGACACATAGGTACAATTATTAGGCCCTACTTATAAACTAAAGGCTGGGGGCGTTACGATTGGAATAACGAAACAATAACTCCTTAATGATTCTGCACATTCATCATCATCTGCATAGCCTTTTTCCAACTATGTTAGGGTCGGCTTCCAGTTTGACCAGATGCAGCTGAATACCTGCGCGCGTAGCAGGGCCGACTCAACAACCCAGTTACTGGGAAATATACGATTCCCCTTGGTAAGACTGGTTGTCAGATTTACCGTATCGACTGTCAAAGATCCACGAATGACAGTCGGGACTAACGGCTTAACGTACTTCCAGAGGCACGGAGGGGTCTCAATATTTAAAGATGGTCACCCATCCACGGACCGACGGCGGCAAGCGTAGCTTAACCTAATCGATCGACCAGTGAGCCACGAAACCCTCAGTAACATTATTAATGTTTTATCGTGCGCCCGATGGGATTACCCACAGAACAGAAAAAACAGTAGAAATCGCATAGCGCTTCATTAGTATCGGAACCAGCGTACCCCAACTCACACAAATACAAGTTAATTGTATTTCGGAACACTAAGAAATCTTTGGTGTGATTGGTAGTTTAACATGGAATGAAAGTAGGAAATAATGTCAGTCGTCGCTTATTTGAAAATAAACCACAATTTATAGACGATAGAGTTGTTTATTGTCTACTCTTTTTACGTATTTATTACTTTTTCCGTTTAAAGCGCACACTGAATAGATTAATGAGCAAGTTACGCTACCCGCCGCTAGATGTCGCTATATTAAATGCATTCAATTTAAATCTGTATTACGTTAAAAATAAGATTCATATTTGCGTAACGAGGTCATTACTATTCGTCCTCCTCTAGGGATGTACCACTGTCGTTGACTTATTTATCGACATTCCGTTTTATTTTCAAATAAAATACAGTCAACAGCTAGAGTCGATAAATATTATTATGTTCGAAATCAAGTGTTAATATTTTATTCTAATACATACGATTTATAGAAAGTATAATTAAGAATTGTTATGTTTAAACTACTGATCTGAATTTGAACATTACTACTTATCGTCGAATGAGAGCGTCTGGTCTGTACCTAGTGCAAAGGCAACTGATAGAAATCCAACGACTATGACGAAACACGAGGAACATTTAGAAAATAGTTGTACTGTACCTATTTATTTTTCACTTTGTCGAAACTTAGGTTATTACTAACTTAAGTTTCGACTAACTGAAAAATGATTATTGTATACATAAGTATATTGTAGATTTTGAAAGCGGGTTGAAAAGGATTCATGTCGTCGTTAAGACTTTCAGACCTTTTATGTGTCACTTTTGGCAAAATCACTTTTTTACGCCAGCCGATCTAAATATGATGTTGATATAAATGTGATTCGCGGCCGTATCAAATATTAATTTATAGAATTATAATAAAAAAATCACCAATACAAAATAATTCCCTCTACGTTCATAAAATCCTATAATTATTGAATGACTATTTCATGAAATCATGACACTAGGATTATTCTAGCATAAGAATTGTTATTCTGTTTGTTGCTGATTCTAATGATTATAGTTCTCTGAAGCCATATTTGTTACGGTCTCGAATCATATTTTAATCAACATACAACCCGACACTGACTTACAAATTGCAAAAAACGTAAGGAAATTTGAATTTCGCGGGCTATCTTAGCACGTCCCCTTTAAAATATCGATAGCTCATTATCGATAACGGTAATCTCTAATTGAGTAGCTGACTGTGACATGTGCGTAGTTGGAATCTTCGCGAAGAATATGTTTGAGTTTAAAAGAAAGTAGACCTTAAAATTAACAATATAAAGTCCAGTTTTACTTGTCTTGATTAATAAAATATTATTTTTCAAATTTTAATCGAAATAAAATCAATTAAGACTTACTGATGGTATGACATATCTCTATTTGATATATTTTTGGTTCTGTTATCGTGTTTACATTCTAAAACAGCACAATAGGGCATTTTTGTATTTTTTTTTCAAGTTCTTTTCACCGATACGGTTGTAACGAGACTGATTTGCGTGGTGTAGGCGCGGAAGCAGACATTGCGGATCTCCGCAAAGCTCGGGGTACGCGCGCCCCGCCTACCTGCGACTTCTACTGTTTTTTCTGTTCTGTGGGATTACCCATCGAAAAATTACGAACTTCCATTCAAACTTTCATCCCCTATTTAACTGCAAATCCGTCCTAAGCGCTCGCTCACCTACGAGCTTCGTTATGAAAAGAACTCGTCTGCAAAATTTCAAGCTTCTAGACTATCTAGACCCAGAGATTTAGTATGTGTGTTATTGACTGTACGTAGTGAAAGATTTTTTTATTAACTTTAATTAAACAAACCGATTTCGATTATTACAACTTTTATGTATGTAAACTGTATATTTCTTTGGAACTAAAACTGTATATGTATATTAAGTTTGTTGTTGATAAGATCTACGCACCTGGAACCACGCCATCTGCACACGCTACGAGAAAACTCTTGGCGCGTCCTTGTCTCTTGTTTTCGGCCTCGTCAGCCCCGATTATTACCAGGTCGAGGTCGCTCATAGTACCGTCCGTGTACTAAAATGACACAACATTACTAATAAAATCACTTGATTTAAGTACAACGCTACAAGGCTATTTAGCGCGTGGCCAAAATCGGAACTTACTCCGCCATCTAGTTTAGTCAATACAGTTTCTGTAACAATTTCGCAAATGTTCACCAACAACGCCCCCCTGACAATGTCATTCAGACGCCAAAAGATTCTTGTAGCACTCTTAGAGTCGACATTTGAGAGGTGCTACTTCAGAAACTCTATCAGACTGGAGAGTTCGGCCATGGCAATTTAATTTTCCTTTATCGATTAACAAATTTTATAAGACTAGCCCAAGATAGACTATAGAGAGAAGTGGAAAGAAGAAAGCGAGGGCCTTTGCCCCGCAGCGGGACGTCACAGGCTAATATTAAATACATAAATAATAACGATCGCACAATTACTTAGTGCCTATATTACCTCCGGCTTAATTTTGTACCATCCAGCGTTGCGTCGGTTGGGAATGTAGTAGGACTCCACATCTTTGACCACTATGCCTTCGTCTTGGTCCTCGATGGCCTTGTTCAAAGCCTCTAGTATTTCAGGATAAATCGACCTTTGTGAAACCGTTACATAAATATTAATTAAACTTATTATTTACAAACCTATTTTTTTGTTCTTTAGCTAATAGGAAAACTATTTTATAGTTTTTTAGCTAATAGGAAATCTCTTATTCCGTTTAAGCGAATAACGAACAAAATTCGGAGACCCTCTGAAAGCGAAAAACTCTCGGTAAGCCTGCTTGTTTTAGAAATGTAGACGCTATAATGGTTACATTTCACGAACGCGCGTCAATCATTGAAATTTTGTACCTTATTACAATCATATAAGAGTTACAAGACTTGCGCTTGTGAATTTCAAAGACTATACAGTACAACTATGTCCTTAATGTCCCACGGGAATCATTGCATTTCCGAATACAAACGAATACTAATTTCCATGTCCATCAATTATTCGATTTATCGTGTATAATAATTTGAATTCAGAACTAAGTACTTTAGCTCTTTATATCTGTACCTCAGAGGTATACAACATTATGTGATGAAACGAAAATTTTACAGGAGAGGCAAAAATGCGCGGAGTGAAACTTTGAATGCAATTTTGACATGTTTGCTTTAAAGATATTGAAACAAACTCAACAGTATTTTGTATTATTATTAGATAGAATTATTATGTATTACACATAATAACAATAAAGTTAATTCTTATCTGATTTTGTGGACTTGAGACTATTTACCTTGTAACATAAATTAACTTTGGTGTTTTAAGAAAGCATTATGATATCATACTTTTGTTTACCTCTAAATAAAACTTATGGATGTTATTAGGATTCGGCACCTAGGAACATTATGTCTCTTGTCAGTATGTAGCGTTATGGAATTATTTAAGAATTTTGGAGGGGTTTACTAATAAAATGAAACAAAAGTTACTTCACAAGGCTGATAATCAAAATATTATTTATTTTTAATAATCAACAGCTACTCGCATGCTTCAGGTTAGTCAGGGACATCTGCATAAGGAAGATTCCTATAATAATCGTGGAACATGGATGGAATCCACTGCAACGATTTTTGTAAGTAAGTGGTTGTATTTGAGCCTCGAAATGAGGTTTTGATTTTCTCGAATAGGGGTTTCGGCGTGGGCACAGAAAATCCTCTCCGTTTATTTCGTATGAAACTAACTTCTTCAAAAGTTTCCTGATCAAAAGAAGTTTTGTAGAACATCGAACCTATTTAATTTTTTCGGAATTGCATCCATACTATAGCAGAATATGGTACAGACTCTCCCGCAATAGATTTTTTTTGGTGCACAAAAGGAGCTGATGATCCGTTGCAAAAGGCTCAAAAATCTATGAAATGATCAGTTTCCATGTTTACCACTTTCATTTTTGAGTTTCTTAAACAGCTCTTTACAAACTGTTGCCAGTCCCAAGGAGTCACGATGGTAAACCCTTGGATGTTCTTCTGTTCTCTCTCTATTATTGAGTGGACTACATCCACTTCCATGTGAGTATGCCCTTTTAATAAATATTTGTGGTTTATTACGTCCACATTTTCTTTTTGAGACAATATCCACAAATAAGCCATAATATTTACATATTTAAAAAAATGTCAGTGAGCAAAGCAGAGGTTGACGGTTGTGCATCATCATCAGTAGCATCGCCGACGATATGCATTACTAAGGTTGGAGCCGGAACCACGTCAATATCTTGGGATGGCCTTGAAAATGAACCTTCGGGTCTTTCCAGGAAAAGTTGTTCTTCTCTCTGTGATCCAAAAAAAAAAGTTTCTACCTTAGCTACGTAGGTACTTATGCTAATATTCATAACACAGAAAAAAATATGCAATCTATGCGAGAATGTACGGTCGTAGATATCAGGATACGGCGAAAAGTTAATAGTTAAAACATACAAAGTATTGACGAGCAGTCATTGTCAACTGTCGGCTGGTGTCGAAGACTTCAACAAAGGTACATCCTTTGTTGAAGTCTTCTCGATATTTTCCATCTGAAATGTCAGTGAACAAAGAGGAAGTTGACGGTTGTGCTTCATAATCAATAGCACCGCCGATGTTACGTACTTCGGAGGGAGCTACAACCATGTCCAGGCCTTGCCAAGATTTTGAAGATAAAACTTGATGGGAAAGGTGGCAGTCTTTGGATATGGTGATCTTCTCTCTGAGATCCTAAAAATAATAATGTCATAAATGAATATTTTGTATTATTGAAATGTTATTTTTGTGCGTTTTCGGTGCAGAATCTAATTAGTAAATTGATGGATCGCAAGCATCATCATTAAACCAACTTGGAACATTGTGTACCTAACTACCCGCTGTGTTTATGTCACTGAAAAATGGTCCTTAATGCACAGTAATAGGTATAGATCAATGACATGACAATTAAAGGAAAATCTACTTGTAGTTTATCCGCAGAGCGTTTTACTCCAATATTTTGTTATAAACGAATGGAAAAGTACTACTTATCACGACACCATAATGAGTAAAATTTACTCTGATACTGATACCACAAGAATCATAAGAAAGTCTAATATTCACAACACTGTGAACCTACTTACTAACAATTTTTGACATTGAAAAAAGTACCTTAACACCATGAAATAAAGATCAATGGCATAAGAAGTTTACTGGAGATACTATTGTTTACCTCTTCTTACGATTTCGCTAAATTATTTTATTAAAACTAATTAAAAATGTACTTACCATATTCTGAAGTTGAATCATGTCGATCTCCGATATTTACTAGGTCACACAGTAATTTTTAACAATTACGTGGGTAGTTTTGCACGCACAGTAGGTACAACGGCGAACGCACTGACGCAAGGGACGGTTCATACCATAGATATAAGAAAGAAGGAGATATGCCCGGTAGTTGAAAATGTATCGAAACCCAATGTCTTCTATCTATCCCTACTCTCTAGCCTGCGATAACACATGCGATCAGTAAACCCAATAAATACGAGGCCCCGCTCACACTTGCAATTTACAAATCAGAACGTACTACATAATCAATTATAAACCTTATCCCATCAAACACAGCGTGCATTTACCATGCACCGTACAACTCACCCACACGAAAACATCGTTCGCTATCGTTGTGCTGTGCAAAAGCCATTTATTTTACATATACGCTAGTGATTGACTAAATCGGAAACTTATCGATTCTCCCATTTATTATTGTATTAAAATTTTTGGAAGTTGCTAAAAAAATTATAAATAAAAAACGATATACATATAATAAGATGATATAGATAAACAATAAGTAAGTAAAAAAAAGAAATATTAAGTAAACCAAAAAAATAACAACATTATGAGAAAATCTAAATGAGTATAAAACAAGATTTCACATCGGTCTTCCAATCAGGCTATAACTGTTGACAAATTGAAGAATAAACTTTAATAGTAATATAAATTCATACGACAATCGACATTATTGTCGATAGCCTACGTTAGTGGATCTGCACAACCACATCACTAATCCGTCACAAGACGCTGCGGCCGTACTAACGATGCAACCGCTTAAAGTAAATATCGTTTTGTAATTTTTACATTGCTTGTCCAGTTACTTAGCGACATACTTTGGTAGTGGTAAAGAAGCAATGTATTTACTACAATAAAAGTACAGTCGCTGTGATATATGAAAACAAAAATAACGTAGTAAAGGCAAGAAATATTTTACGATTTGTTGTTTTTCATGATTTTCAACACAAATATAGCAAAATACTTGTGCTGATTTATGAAAAGTGGTTCTACGATTTATAAAGTTTATAGTTTAGCTTCGATTTTTACAAGAAACCACTGAACAACACGGTATTCTTAAATGTTATCACGATCGCGCTCGAAAGCGCACTAGTTAGCGGAGACGGCCATTTGCCTGAGGCATGAGCATTGTGATCAAGACGCGCGGACACAGACACGCCCCCATACCACTTCTCCTGTTATTTATATTTCTATGGTTCATACGGATAACTAGCACGCTGCGCGCGATTTTCGTTCAGAGGTAAAGAACATTAACTCCAATGAACAACATTAAGTTCGCGCAAAGCTTAGAGGTAAATAATCTTATCATCATTTGAGGTCCTATACCCATTAGACGTTAGTGGATTTAATGTCATATACGATTGGATATTTCTTTTCATAGATGTCATAGGACTTAATGTCGTATACCATTATGTAGAACTGGTTCTTGCGATTTTAATGGTGCAAGAAACATATTTTCGAAAAAAGTGGAGTTACTATTGTATACCTCTGAGGTACAGATATATACTCGTAGTTCACACGGAAATCAAAACAAAACAACAATAAAGTACTTACATACACGATAGATCTAATAATAATAATAGTTGTACTGTCCTATAACAATTTAAAATACCTATAGAGCCAGTTTCTCGAACGATAATTATCGCAAAATGAATGTGACAAATTTGCTGTTGATTAATCATTCAACCAATCACAGCAGTTTACGCGCGCTTTATAATTTGTCATGATAATTTTCGTTCGTGAAACTGGTCCTTAATGTAGTTACCTCTGTGCCACTATCTGTCGTGCGCTATGCTGTATAACTCCGGGCGTGTTCACGAATACTTTATCTAAGATACGAAGTCTTTCGCTGAGGGGCAGCCCACCCTTTTCTGGAGGGCCCACGAGAGTTGTACCGTTGAAGTAAAGGATGTCAAAGGCACAGAAACAAGGTTGAAACTTAGAATTCTCTGTTATCTTTTTAACGTCGAATGCCATTCCTGGAATAAGACATGGCTGTTAAAACTCCGACTCCATAAATATTGACTATGGAAACTCTAGAAGCGCTCCCTACACAATAAGTGCCTTTTCATACGTCCCGGTTGCCGGATAGCCGGCTCCGGGACGTGTAAAAAGGCACTAAAGTTGAAATAAATAAATAATAATGCTAATTATGCTTTTAATAAATATACAGAAACTAAAAAAATTATAAAATATCCACGTAAGAATTTTTCTTTCGATAGAAACCCCCCCATTGCATGAGGTATTTAGATATACCTATTTCTAACAACGAATCTTTCTCTTTGTAACAGTTGGTACAGCTGTCATACGGTGATGAAACTGATATCGAATTAATCGAATCATAAATCACAGTTGTAGGTAAGGTAAGTATTTCACAATTTTCAAAACGTACCTTTAGACCCAAAACATTGGTACTGTTTATGCCAGCCCATCATCTCGCCATCTAGAATGAAGCTGGTGACATCCGATGAGAAGCAATTCTTCAAGTGAGGCGTCAGCAACCCAGAATCATAAGTACTTCCATAGTTCTTAGTAAATGAAAAACCTCTTCTTGAAAAATATTCATACTTTCCATTCTCCATGTGCATCTGTTGTATGATATAGACTTTATAATAGATGATTGTTTCATTTTCATAATATGACATCATATCAAGATAGTCCTGCCAGGGTTGCGAGTTTGTCCGAAAGGGATATCGTGGCCCCGGCACACAGGCAAGGGAAGGAACACGGGTGGGTTTTTGTCAGTAAAAGTCTGACACACCCTCCCGCTCCGCCCAGAGCGGGAGAAGTTATTTGATAATATACCAATGTCAAAAAAAAAAAAAAAAAAAAGCACAAGATAGTAGAAAGGATATACAGAGTTTATACGCAGTACACCCACATTACACACACCGGAAGCTTATTGTCATCAACCGGGCACAAAGCCAGACTCGATATGCTTTAGCATGACCACAATAGAAACGAGTTTTGCCAACGGAGGAATAGACAAAATAACAGATAAACAATCACAATCTGTTATTTTGTCTATTCCTGTAGCCGAAAATTCTTTAAAGGAAAAACCCAATGACTCTTTCCCCGATCAAGGGATCGAACATAAGAACATAATAGTCGCTTATCACACTACAGTAACAGTAAAATATAAATCCATATACAGTACCTTTAGCCTCTAGCATATCAGCTAATAACAAAACAAAGAAATAAAGCATTTGATAGCACATACTTTTTCTCCGATTGTATTTTAACACCATACTGCGATCGCCAACCCGCCTGCCAAGCGTGGCGATTATGGCAAACCCTCCCATTTGGGGGAGGCCTATGTCCAGCAGTGAACGTCTTTCGGCTGGAATGATGATGACTTTTTCTCCTGCCCTTATCCCAATTTATTATCCCAATGTTTTTTTTCTCCCATACTTCTCTATTATTCGTCATCACGGGAGTCCCCCCCTTTCTATCCCTATCATCTTCCACACAGTCCATCCATCGTTTCTTCGGTATCCCCCTACTCTTATAGCCATCCACATTCATACTCAATTTTTTCTGCATTTGAAAGCACATAAGATGCTAAAAGTCAACTTGTGAAAGCTGAAAAGCTTCCTCAATTTATCTGCAATCTTCTGACAATAAAAATGCGTGCTTATTAAATCATCTAGCTTGAAAAGGAACTTCTGTAGGAACCAGACAATAGTGATTGGTTTTATTATTATTTAATTTAAGTAACTGTAACAAACAGGTGGATCTTTCTGTAAAATATAATTAAATCTAATTGATCAAATACATGTTTCGGGCTCATAAACCACAAACTTGAAAACTTTTACTCATCATCATTGATGTATTGAACATTCAACTTTTGGAGAAACACTTGACACTCGCCGCATGAATGAACAAAATTCGAGCAATCCCAAAAAATGCATGTGAGGAGAACTGTAAACAAATCATTATTTGCAATAGGAATGGCCACTGTGGCGGGGAAATTCAAAGTTATATATCCCAAAAATCGACTAACCTGGAATCTTTCACCATCAAACTTGTTCTCTATCTGATATGTCTTGTCGATTGAAAGTTGTCGTACTATATGTTTGACGTCGAGTCGTTCGGAAAGCATCGGGCTTATAGCAAGGAACATCTGTATTCCTAGCTCCAAGGGGCGAGCGTCACCGTCGCCTAACTCTTCACACACCTGAGTAAAAGAAGTTGCTTTGGTACTCTTTGACACTGTAAGTTATGTGGAAAGTTACTTTCTTCCTCAGATGTAGACGAAAAGGCTCCGCGCATACCGAGAACAGCGGAAATCTGAGAATTTTCTGATGCCATTGAATAGTAAACTTTGTTAAAAGAGACATAAAGCTCAAAGTTGTATGAAATCAAACGGTTTTCGGGCGTCCTCGGGTATCCCTTTTGTCAATTGCCATCAGATAATCCTGTGCTATACTCAGGATGGACCTTTCCGTCCAAAAAGTCAAGGCCTGGGTAGTTAATGCGTACCTTGGATAATAGACCACATGTTTCAAAATACTCGGGGGCATCAGGATGAAACAGCCCCAAAATGCGAGTGCTTCCCATTTCTAGTTTGAGATCTTTCAGGATCAATCTTAGAAACCACTTCAGTTGCTCTGCGGTCACTTTGTTTATAACGTGACTAAACATGTCGTCGAGTACCGCTGAAAACATCAGTAGTAGATTAATGCATATTTTAACTTTCGCGCTCGTTATCCTCAAAGGGCTTGGCACACACAGGCAGGATTCAGGTGTAATTGATATAGCTGAAAACCTCTTAGGGGTTATTGTACTCAACATTATGAATAACTTTAACTAAGGGCCATAACAAAAAATCGTGAAAAAAACTCAATAAATTTATATTCGCTTATCCCGACAAAATGTAGGGCAATAGCTGATTAGTTTTCACGATTTCCAAGTTGATTCCATAGTAATCGTTGTTATAAGTAGTGACCCAATTGAGAGGCTTACAGATATTTCAGTTACAATTTGTAGATTTAATCAACCTCAGCCTATAGCAGTCCAATGCTGGAGATAGGCCTCTTCCAAACTGCACCACAACACCCGATAATCTATACCGCCGGAAGGCGGAAGCCTTTCTGCAGTATGTAGGTATAGATCATATAATTAAAAATAACCCGCGCCTGTGGGATGTCTCATGCAACGTTTAGGTTAGTCTATGTCACTCATGACTTTGGTTTATAAGTGTTGATTATGTATCGTCAGCGTACGAGCATACGCCATTTGACTTCTATAAATATTGACATAAGGTTTAAGTTACAGTGATAGTCGCTTTCTCGTGAAAAGAAACAATTTTCACGGTCCAAGGATCTATCGACGAACGACGAACGTCTATCCTCGGGATCTCTAAATCATTTTCCTACATTTCTATGCCATTCTGTCAGTCACAAGAGTTCATTCGCACGTAAAAGAGCTCTCCATACGAATTAGTGCCGGATATGGATGCTCGAGCGGACTTCACATTAGCGAATGAAACTAAGTGGTAGAAAGAGATAGAGATACAAAAAAATCTTGATCCGCGAGTTAGTAAAAAACACGATTACTTACATGCTTTCTTTCCAACCTCAGCAGAAGAGATTTTATCAAGGATGACATTAATATCACCAACAGTGAATTCATCGAATTTTGGGCTTAGTCGACTTTTGAAGACAAAATATGCTACACCAGCAAAATCACTGTCTTGTGAGTTACCGACTGACCTATAGTTCAGCAACTTCTTCGCATCTCGTGACTCTTTGCAAAGCGATAGGACTTTTACCAGCAAAAAACCCAATTTGTTTTCTTTTAAGTTGTACGCATTCCTTTCTCTATCAAGTTTAGGTAACAACAGCCTCAGGATAGGAAAAATACTGGGATTCTGTAAACGTAGAACACACAATATTATAACATCACAACTGTATTTTTTTTAAAGCTGTCTTTGCAATTACCTATATTAAATATTTAAAACGACATGCAAATGTCTTTACCTCTATGTTTGGTACACAGGTTTGTGTTGGTACATCTTGCCTGATGAAGTCCTCTGCTGTTGGTTCTTCCCGGTGGTCCTAGGTTGATACCTGCCCAGTCCAATGATAAGGGGAGGGGCGAGACTATTGATATTAAAATTAACCGGGCACAAGTCCAGACTCTGTTTTTACTGAGACTTTCCACCGATACCGATCCGGGAATTGAACCCACGCGCTCACCTGTTGAAAGGCCACTAGGCCAAAGGGGAAGACCGACGAGACTTATTCGCAATCATATAGGAACTTACCACATTCCAACATTAACAGGGTCTGGAGTGGAGCCAGTACATCCCGCCTATTCTCAAGAGGTGCATTGCATACTTAAACTTCGGTCTAGGTAGGTTAAAGTAATGTAGTCTTAAATAAAATAGTCATTACCTTTTGGCCTACTACTTGTGATGCATTCAGTTTAAAATCATTTATAAAAGTTCCCAATATTTTATCTTGTTCTTGTTTTTGCTTTTTCTTCCTGTGCAATTGTTCTAAGAGATTACACAGTTTTTCAAACTTAATATCATTTGCTGGTGTTACTTCATTGGCCATGATAAAAAACTTAAGAACTTTTGGGCTCCTAAAACAAACAAAATAATACTGAGCTTGCTTTTTTTTTTACATTTATCTACTAAAGCTGAGATGTTTATTCAACCGCATAAATGCTTTACCAATTTTGACACTGCCCAGTAATCAGAAACGTCACTAAGGTGGAAACTATTTAACTGTCACATAAGTCTTGAAACCAAAATAGTTTTTTTCGTTTTATGACGTGAACTGACAATCAACCTTTAGGGTAGTAAACCAATAACGAAGTCGACTATACATCACTGTACAAAAGAAAATCCTGCGACCGATACTATACAGGGTTACAGGGTAAGTCGTACTGAATATTAAAGGATGTTATTATTCAGGTCATTTCTGATGAATTTGATTCTGAAATAAAATGTCCGAAACTTAACCGTTATGGAGATATTACATTTTAAAGATTATTTTAAAAAATCCTTTATTTTTTGGCTTTTAGTCGTTTTTATTAATGGGCATGTCTTCTAACTAGATACATAAAAAAACGAGGAGTTCTAATCCCAAAAAAAACGACTAAAACCAAAAAGTAAAGGATTTTTTAAAATAATCTTTGGAATTTAATATTTCCATAACGGTTAAGTTTCGGACATTTTATTTCAGAATCAAATTCATCAGAAATGACCTGAATAATAACATCCTTTAATATTCAGTACGACTTACCCAGTAACCCTATATAGCACAACTAGCCACATTTACTACAACGGGTAGTTTTTATTTTCTTGGTATATGATGTTCACAACAGGAGTGTCTTCTTAGGGTGATAACATAATTAAATTAACAAAAAGAGAACTATATCAAAAAAATTAATGTAACTATTTTAAACTCTTTCTGTCTAAAACTAAGGTATAAAATTGAAACTGTTGGTATATTTTAATCACATTTTTATTTATTAGATAACAAGGTAGTTTAACAAATATTTCCTGGCCATAACTGGTGAATGGTCTTTATAAAGCAAATATAAATTGTAAGCAGTTTCCTTCGTCAGATCAATGACGCCATGCTGGTCACATTTCGTAATGTACTGACAAGCAAGAGCTCTTTCATAGTATTCAATAGCAAGATTATTAATATTCAACATTTGATAAACTCTTCCCATATTATAGTTAGCTTCTTGATCACATTTTCTTAAATTACGATAAGTTTGCATGTAAGCCATTCCTTGTAGAATCAGATTGTGATGTTTGTCCACAGTTCTTTGTGCTGCCATTACCAAAATTGTTACAGCAATTAAAAATGCAGACAGAGGATCCCTACATTTTTCATGATATTCTAAATAGTATTTCAGTGCCACCAAGTATCTCCCTGATATTAGAAAGTTGTTTCCCAGAAATAGGTTCTTCACAACATTACCACTATCTCTCTGGAACAATCTTAACAAGAATTTTGAATGTGTATTTCTATCAATGTAGTTAATCACAAGATTTAACAAGTTCCAGGAGCGAGCACTAGGGTGTTTCTGAGCAAACTCTCTTATGAAACGAAATGCATTATGGTTATCATTATTTAAAAGGCAGGCTTGTAAACAGTAAAATTCAATGTCCATTCGATGTGGAGATAAGCTCTTAGACATCATTGCACCAAAGGTCAATCTTTGCATTGCAAAATATTTTTTAAATTTACGCCCTGTATCTAGCATTTCTAGAAAAAAATCCCATTCTTCCTGTGGAGTGAATTTAAATGTTTCATCCTCATCAAAGTGAATGTCATTTTCATGGTATTGGTTCTCACCCCGCATTGTGCGGAAATTGTGGATGAGATCAATTCCACACCTTGCTTTACATGCCATATTTAATTCTTCTTGATGTCTAAACCTAACAAATGTTTTAGAGAGTAGGGCTTCACCTACCTCTAAATATTTAATCCATTTATTGTACTTCTTCAAGGCTAAACATTGTTCATAAAGCAGATTAGCGTTGACAACATATTTAAAATCTTGTTCCAACATCTGCAAAGCTTCATCAATGCGGCCTTTTTTCTCAAGTATGGAGTACAATTTTCTCCTAGCATCAGGATGTTGTGGTGCATGTTTCAATACTTTATAAAAAGAGTTAATGGCATCACTTTCCCTGCCTAACATGTACAAACAATCTGCATGTTTGAGCCATACTGCACCAAGGTCAAAGCTAGTATGTCTCACTAAAGGCTCTAAAAGGTGTATTGCCAACTCATGATGTCCGGTTGAAGAAAGTGCTTCTTCTATATCCATATATAAGTCGCCAGCCTTTTCCACATCATTACTCAAAAAATCATTCAACAATGTTTGAACTAAGTTAATAGCCCCAAGATGTATGAAACATACTAACAACTTGCTCTTTAAATCTATAGGCAAGGAATTAGGAAGAGAGCAATTCAAGTAATTAGTTTGCTCCTCTATACTGCCTTCAGAGTTTTTTACAGTTTGTATTTCAGCTTCAATTTCAACTCCAGCATTAGCAACAAATATTTCAATACATGCCTGAAATTGTTTTTGACCAATAAGCAACTCCAAGAATATATTGAGATCTTCTAAGTTGAATAGTGATGGACATTTTTTATAAGCTGAAGTCATTACTGCAAGTGCACGCTCCATTTCATTATTGTTATGATATTGTGTTACTGCCAATTTGGCATATTTCATAATGGTTTCTCCTTCGGATAGGGGCAAGGAGGTTACTATTTTGTGATAACACTTAAGTTTGGTGATATGTAAAGTATTAATTGGATATTTCATGTTTTCTAATTTATCAAGTAGCTCCATTCTTTTTAAATGACTGTCTAAATTGTGTGGATCATCTGCTATGGCTTGTGTGTAACAAATCATCTCTTGTCTATAGTCATCTCTTTGTTTAGATATAGCAGCTAGTCTCAGCCATTCTTCAGCATCTGGAGGGCTAAGGTGGGCCCCTAACAAGGAGAACTGTAGTGACTTCTCAGTATCATGTTCATATAGTTGAGCCAGAGTTTGGTATGGTTCTGGAGCAGTTGGGAATTGCTTAATAATTTCATGACACATTTTTTCAGCTGTGTCTCTATCTCCTCTGACAAAGCGCAAATTAGCTTCACCCATCAAACCCAGGAGGCCTGGCGGCAGCCGTGCATACTTACGGCGCCTGTGCAATCCTTTATCAGTTAACATAAATGGCTCATCTTCATTTCTTTTGCTTGCCTCATCTATATCCTCTTCATCTTCGATATTATACCATTCATTGGAATATTCAGCAAATGACATTTCACCGCTTAAAAACTTACTGGTCAAATCTTTTTCTAAATCCATGGTGATGTTTATTTTCCTTTCTCGGTCGGCTGAACTTTCAGTATATTAAAATATTCGATGGCTAGGAATCTGAGAATTGTACTTACTTGCTTAAAATAAATAGTGTAAATAATTACAGTTGGTTAAAACTTCTATCCCTTATTTCGTTCTTGTTTAGTGTTAGGCAACGCTCCATGCCCCTGACTTTTTGGAAATAGCTTGCCACAACAGGTGCGTTTAGAGATACGTTGTGAATTATCAAATCACATTGCACGCTCGAGGAGTAAAAGATGATAAAATTATTTGACAAACCGAATCAACAGAAACTAAACTGGATAGATTAAATGTCATCCTCATCTCATGTCATCAGAGTGTTTATTATCTATGGTCATACCACAGAATACTTATACTCTACGAGGGTCATACAGTCCATGAAGATAAAGATGATAGTCAGCGTCGGACTGGCCATATAGTCGAGGTGGCATTTGCCAGCCGTTCACCAGCCTGCGTGGGCCCCCCATAGGCCTGACTTGCGGCAACCGTAGGATAGGAGGCCCGCGCAGGCTAGGTCCCAGCTCTTGCGACCTAAGTGTAAAACTAGATCAGATAGTTCGTTCATACAATTACAGAGAAATGAAATAGGATAATCGAGTTATATGAAACTCGCCTATTAAGGGAGGTCCTTTTATAGTGGTAGTGGGTAACCTGATGTGCTATTGTCCGTACCTAATAATTTATTACATCGTTGATAATTACATTTTATATTTTGTTTATCTCAATTCTCAATTTGTGCTTGTGGTCAGCCACCCGGGCCCTTCCGGCCCAGTCCGACCCTGGATGATACAGTCAGTATAAATAATAGACCTTAGAGTAATCCTAAGGAGTAATCATTATTACTCTGAGTTCTGTGATGAGCAATGAGCTGCCCACAGAAGAGGAGCTGCTCTGCAATATTAGGAATGCCTCAGGAGGCTCGGATTCGGATGTGGCCATTAGTTATCTAATCAATTTGCTAATAAATGCAATTTTTTATCTGTGAAGCTAAAAATTGCCGTAGATGAAATACCTTCTATCCACACACCTAAACAATGGTTTGAAAACAAAAAAAAAAGACAGTTCTGCTTGTGTGACTTGTATTTTTCTGTTTTGTTTTAAATTTTACCAAAATAGTACACAGTGCAGTGGTCCATGATAAAGTTAAAATTTCTATCTTCTGTATTTGAGTAGAAAACGGTAATCTAATATATTATTTGACTTTATTAAAAGTTTTTTATGTTTATTCGATTATACCTTTGTTTCCGTATGATCTATATTCACGTTATGCGGTGAACATATGTTTTTTGTTGTTACGCATTACATCTTTGCTAAACACCCTTGAGATAAAGTAGGTATGTGAATCATACATGATGCCAAATACAGGCAAAGGCACCAGCGGTTTACATAAATGAAAGGTCTATGTTTTTTTAATTTTTCATTCAATATTTCCTATCGCCTACGATAACCTTCTGGCATAAAATCCTACTAATAATAACAAAGGCCCGATATTATTAGTAGAGTACTAGCTATGCAGAAGTAAAAACAAAGTCCCATCAAGTCATCTTTGATTTTTTGGTAGGTCACAAGTTTGTATACCTACTTATAAAAAATAAACAGTTTGCAGCATCCATATAAAATCATGAAAATCTTGCAGCCACTCCTTTTTTAAATTTTCTCTAAAACTGTTCTGTTGATGACAATGGCTTTTTCAAACAGGCTACCTGTGGGGTTTCTGCACATTATGCAGAACAAGGTCATTTTAACACAATAGGCATACTCAATTTAGATTTAGTATACAAGCCGTGCTACAAATTTGATGTACAATAAACTATATTCTATCTGTCTAATCTATCAATAAGATAAGAAGAGAATAATACTAAAGAACTCACCATTTTATTATAAACTTAAAAAATGGGTCAGTGGGTCGTCTTATGGGCGGATATTTATGTTAAAAGGGAAAGTTTTTTTTTTTAAATCTTTTGATTGATGTGACCGGTAAAGGGATAAAGGGACAGTTGTAGGATTCAATAACATTACTGCTCTTAATGGCTGACCTAAATATCTTAAATAGATAAGCTTAAAATAACATAGCAAAATACAAACAACAGTTAAGTAGAACATCTGAAAATTGTTTTAGGCATTCTATTAAAAAAAATTATGTGCATGTTAGTTTAAGATATTGTGGTTTTTGAAGATTATTATATTATAATATATTTTTTTGGATTGTGTGTGGTCTGTTCAGTCAGGCGTGCAGGCATAGCTGACATGTGTGAAATACTTCAATCAGTCAAAGACGAGTTGACAGAAATTGAAAATGAAGTTGAAACAAATACAGAGACTTGTGATATGTATGACGGCTGTAAACCCTCATTATTGGATATGCCTGTTGAGGTAAGTTATTTATTTCATAGGACTTCAATTACTAGAGCCCTGCAGGTATTATTCTGTTGCGCAAGTATTTGTGATTTCTTTATGCACTGGCCATAGACTGGCAGTCCAAAATTAATTTTGTATAATAATTAATAACAGTATGTTAAGTCAAAATTTGTTAAAATAGGGTCAAGTTTTAATCTACTAATAATTGCTAAGAATTTAATTACATAAATTTAAACTTGTATAATTATTTTCAGATAATTTTAAAAATATGCTCATTTCTTGATGCACATTTCTTAAAATACACGCTGAGTAAAGTATGTCAGCGATTCGACGACATATTAGCAGATGATCACCTATGGAAGTATTGGGTACATAGCAAAATTAATGGCAATTTCCCTACATTGCCTCGCCTGAAAATATGGGAAGAAACACAAATGGACTGGGAAGCAGTTTGTGTAGAAATGAATGTAGAGATGAAGAAATGGACTAATGTTAAGGACACTACAAGACATATTGTTGTTAAAGATGTACATTTTGCATCTGTGGATACTGTTCTGTTAGTTAATGTAAGTAATCAATAGATGAAACTATCATGTTATGCACTTTCTGATGAATATAGGGTGATTCAAAAACATTTGTTAATTTTATATGGATCAGATTATTTTCTCATACTCTACATATTTTCCAGAATGGCGAATTATGTATATCGGGTGGTAGGGACCGCGGGTTGGCTTTGTGGAATGTCCTGGATATAAGTCCTCATGACGAAAGTGACAATATCACCACATTCACTGACGCCAAGCCAAAGCAAATCAGGCACGACGCCCACGCTGGCTGGGTATGGGACCTGGCTGCAGACAGCATAGATTCTGCTACCACTATATACTCCGCCTCATGGGATAACACTGTGAAAGCATGGGATCTTGAGGCTGGATTTGAATGCAAACAAACATTTCGGTTAGTTTTAAACTACGTAGTATTGTCTACTTTTGGCACTTCTGTGTTTATTGATATCAATTTGCCAAGCCTTTTCCCAACTATGTTGGGGTCGGCTTCCAGTCTAACCGGATGCAGCGGAATACCAGTATTTTACATGGAGCGACTGCCTATCTGACCTCCACAACCCAGTAACTGGGTAAGACGATACTCCTTGGTAAGACTGGTTGTCAGACTTTGAGGCTTCTGACGACCCTTAAAAACTGTCAAAGATCCACGAATGACGGGTTTCCTACTTGAAATCGAATGACATAAGATCGAATAATACTTGCTCGAAAACATTAACTCGATAGTAGGTACTTTAAATCGATAAATTATGAGCGCGACAGTTCACTACCTCGATGCATCGAAATCTCGAATAACTATAAGCTCGAATGATCGACAGCGCGAAGCCCATTATGTTGAAATAACATTTCTCCATCTAATCCATTTACAGAATAGTTTTAAGGATTTTTAATTGAGTACAATTTATTGAAACAATATATGCGTAGAAATATAAATCAACTATAATCATGAAAAATAATGATGGTAATAAAATAACGTTACACATTCTTAGTTATTTTACCAAATAGGTAGGAAATAACTTGTCTTGTACGAAACATGGAATATGTGTCTTATTATGTTTTTTTTTTTAATTATCGAGTAGGTATGGTTAATGGACGGAACTTTTCGAAGTTACCCACAATTATTGAAACAGTTGTACTCTATTCATGGCATTGTCGGCGAGGGTGATTTTCAAAGAATCGTGCAAAAAAAATCTGCTGCTCCATACATTTACACCGCGCAGGTATTGCACTTTTCTATGAAACAGCAGATTTTTTAAAAATAACCGACGAAAAATTTCATCGCAGGGGGTTCAGAATCACGTACTGAATCCATGGTAACAGTTTTCGCGTCGATGTCCCTGCCACCCTGTATAGTATTCTTCAGTTTTCAGAGTAACAACCCATATACCAAGGGCACGATTATAATCACCCTCGCCTCGCCGACACATACCTAGTTACAATCACTCTCGCCGACAATACCATGAATAGAGTACAACTGCTTCAATAATTGTGGGTAACTCTGAAAAGTTCCGTCCATTAACCATACTCCAGATATTAAAAAAAAATACTTATGACACATATTCCATATTTCGTACAAGACAAGTTTACTTCCTACCTAATTGGTAAAATAACTAGGTATGTGTAACATTATTAACCGACTTCCAAAAAGGAGGAGGTTATATGTTCGACGCGTATGTTTTATTTAATTTTTTATATGTATGTCCGCCGATTTCTCCGTCAAGTGTGGAGCGATTTTGAAAATTCTTTTACAATGCATTTGCTCGAAAAGAGCAATTTCCAAGCAGTAAATCAGTGCGGAAAGTGTCACTTTTTTTCACCAGTGCTTTTTACTTTACTGTTTTTTTTTTAATTTTTGTGGCCGTCGTCAGCCCGTTGCAAAGAGTTTTTATTATTTGAGAAAAGTTTTACAAATCAGATGATGATGATAACGATGACGATGGCGATGGCAATGGCGAAGTCAAAGTCAAAGTCAAAGTCGGAGTCGGAGTCGAAGTCGAAGTCATGAATGTTGTTTTTATCATTTATAAGTAGTAATATGTAGATGGTAGGTAGTCGCCTATGATGTTTACATCATTTGCAACTATCGTAAGGCTCGCTCGTTTTTTTTTTAATTTCCTCGCACAATGCATAATAAAACGTTGTATGATACACGTGCGTAAGATGATTTCCAATTTCCGATGATCACCTACCTTCCGAACTAATAATATATATATATATATAATAATAAAATAAAATTACACTTCTTTTCACTAGTGCTTTTTACTTTTCTGTTTTTTTTTTAATTTTGGTGGCCGTCGTCAGCCCGTTGCAAAGAGTTTTTATTATTTGAGAAAAGTTTTACAAATCAGATGATGATGATAACGATGACGATGGCGAAGGCGATGGCGATAGCGATAGGATGACGATGGCGATGGCGATGACGAAGACGATGGCGATGACGATATCGATGACGATGGCGATGGCAATGGCGGAGTCAAAGACAAAGTCGAAGTGGAAGTGGAAGTCAAAGTCAAAGTCGAGGTCGAGGACGAAGTCGAAGTCAAAGTCATGAATGTTGTTTTTATCATTTATATACGTCGTCATTATGTTAGATTTTACACATCATCGTAAGGCTCACTCGATGTTTTTTTTGTTTTTCTCTCACAATGCATAGTAAAACGTTGTATGATACACGTGCGTAAGAAGATTTCCGCACTTATAGCATAAATAACTATTTTTGTATGAAAGGGTATGCTCCCGAATTGGTTCCATATAAATTTTATTAACTTTGCTTGGATAGTTTTTGAGTAAGCTTCAATAATACATATTTTTCCCACTAAGTATATGTGCATGATATCTTCCTGTGACTGTTATTTACATAGCAGGTACCTGTTGGTATTCGAATTTGTGTGGGGTAGGTACCACAACTAAAAAGTGAAAAATAAAAACTTTTTACAAAAAAAAACAACTTTTTTTCGGAAGTCAGTTGTTTTTTTTTTTTGTAAAAAGTTTTATTTTATTACCATCATTATTTTTCATGATTATAGTTGATTTATATTTCTACGCTTATATTGTTTTAATAAATTGTACTCAATTAAAAATCCTTAAAACTATTCTGTAAATCGATTAGATGGTCGTTCGAGAATAGTTATTTATGCTATAAGTGCGGAAGGTAGGTGAATCAAATCATCTTACGCACGTGTATCATACAACGTTTTATTATGCATTGTGAGAGAAAAGAAAAAAAAATCGGGTGAGCCTTACGATGATGTGTAACATCTAACATAATGACGACGTATACAGGGTGTTAGGGTTAACACCGTTATCCTTGAAACCACTGGTTTGGTTTCATTTATAGAATGTAAAATCAATGGAAAATGATTACAATTTTTATTTTAAGAATATCTAATTTTACCACAAGAGTATTTCACCCTGTGCGCTAGGGTTGTCGACCTTGCGTCTCATCACGGGAGGAGAGCGCGGGAATACACCGCACCACGTGACCCGACCGGTCGCGAGCGCGACCCCTCCCTCACCCCAGTCAGTCAGTTGTCTCGCTAGCGAGCGCATGTAACGTCGCGTCGTCGTAGCGCCGCTCATTTCTCGCGCGTAAATAATTGTAGTTTGGTCTTACACAAATGAACAGTGAGTGAACCGAAATGGTACGGATTTACGCTATCGCGGGTGATAACCTGAACGAGGCTCGTAGGATGTACGCAGAATTGTTCCCTGGACAACTTGTGCCAATTCGTGAAACGATGTTGGCGGCTGCACAAACGATCAATCAGTGTAAATCGGTAATTTTTAATTGTACATAAAATCCGCTAAGACGACCCACTGACCAAAATCGTGATTAACTTTTTAAATACGCCAAAAATCCCTGCCCAATGGTTTGGTTTTTTTTCTTGAATTTCTTTGTTGTCGAATCAAATTTACATTTGGACTCTTCATATCGTCAAGTCATGCAACACCCAAGGTAGATATTTAGCCTGTCTTAACCCAGGAAAAGTATGATGGGAATGTTGCATCACAGGTTTTGTGTATTTTGTATTTACTCGTGTTGTGTAGGTAAGTAGGACGGGCGCGCGGGCGGCGACCGGCGATCGTTACAATAACTACCTACTTCACTCGGGCGCATATCCATAAATTTGCGGACGGTGTCGGATAAAAATCTTTTTAATTATTGTTATGAAAATAACATCTAATTTTTTTTACTCATTCATCTATTTTTATATTAAGTAAACTAACTATGGTTTGAGTGACAACGGTGTTTACCCTTACATCCTGTATAAATGATAAAAACAACATTCATGATTTTGACTTCGACTTTGACTTTGACTCCGCCATTGCCATCGCTATCGTCATCGATATCGTCATCGCCATCGCCATCTTCATCGTTATCATCATCATCTGATTTGTAAAACTTTTCTCAATTAAAACTCTTTGCAACGGGCTGACGACGGCCACAAAAATTAAAAAAAAAACAGAAAAGTAAAAAGCACTAGTGAAAAAAAGTGACACTTTCCGCACTAATTTACTGCTTGGAAAAGGCTCTTTTCGAGCAAATGCATTGTAAATGATTTTTCAACATAATGGGCTTCGCGCTGTTGATCATTCGAGCTTCGAGCATATAGTTATTTAAGATTTCGATGCATCGAGGTAGTGAACTGTCGCACTCATAATTTATCGATTTCTATTCGATTTCGACTATCGAGTTAACGTTTTCGAGCAAGTATTATTCGATCTTATGTCATTCGATTTCAAGTAGCCCACCCAAGAATGACAGCCGGGACCAACGGCTTAACGTGCTTTCCGAAGCACTGAGGAGTCTCGGTATGTAAAGATGGTCACCCATCTACGAACCAACCCCAGCAAGCGTTTTTTTAACCTGATGGATCGACCAGTGCGACTGTTATTTCTTAGTCACGAGCTCCTCATCCTTATTGATATATACTTATGAAAAACATCTAATTTCAGATGTGGCATGTCAGCGTTGTCTGTTGTTACTATTGGTAATGAAGTTATTACTGGATTATACTCCAAAAAGATTCTGTCGTTTGACTCGCGTTCTGGACCTAGCCCAACTTACACCTACAAACCACACAAAGGACCTGTCCTAGCACTTCAAACATATAATAATATGGTTGCATCTCTAAGTGAGGATAAAACTATGGCCGTGTGGGACAGAGTAGCTGGAAAACTCTTGTTGAGTGATGTGAAGATACCAACTGATAAAGCTTACCCAGTATGCATTAGTTGGAGTCCATCTGCCTTGTACATTGGAGACTCTAAAGGTTGTCTGCACCTCTTTAATCCTGAAGACCACACATACGTGAGAACACATGAAATATGGCCTGAGCCACCTGTAATAAAACCATCCAGTAAGATAACAGGCTGTCATCAAAGTCCAGGGAACATGATTGTCTGTTCAGACAGGGGTGAAATCAAATTCATGTACAACTGCCATCCTCCACAAGAATATACAAATATGAAGACTAGCACATTTGATGTAACACAGGTAAATAGTGCCCTAACAACTTATCTTTACGCAATGATCTATTACGACGGATGATTTCAGTAGTCATGTTTTAATTTTTTCTTTTCCAGCTACGATACTTGAACGGCGTTTTAGTGGTCGGCACGTGTGATTCAGCCCTGGAATTTTGGGTACCAAAAGAGAGGTACCATAATTGATTTTGAAATAATTCTACTGGAAGGTAGTTTACAATGCTGAGGTATATACCTTATCCTAATGTGGAGTCTGATAATGAAATGATAACGCCGTTTGTTTATTGTCTTTATTACCATTTGTAACATGATTAACGTTTCAAATTGTATTAATGCAAAAAAAATGTCTTACCTACCTATTTTAGGTAGCTGCGACTTTTCGAGCTCGCGCTATGGTATATTCTAGTTTCAGTTTTTAATCTTTACTGTGATATGATATCTCAAAAATTTATTTATTATGAAAATTGCATTTTATTTAAATAAATATGGCTGCTACTGTAGTGAGAGACGTAAAGATGTGATGTTAAAATAATTGATAAAAAAACAACATCCACTTTCGAAAACTGGCATAATATTAAATTGCATAATATTAAATCAAATTAATTTGAACTTATGCTTAATAATATATTGAGAATTAATTAAATTATTTAGCTTGTAACTGTTAGGGTTAATGTGGCTATTCCACACCCCGAGAGTGCTCTGAATACTACTTAATATTAGGTATTTCTGTTTTGGAATTATGACATTAGTAGGCATAATAAGAAAAACTTAAGATTGATCCGACCCGATAACAAAATGGTGACGCAACCGTAATAATTTATTTATGAAAAAAGTCCTCATCATGATGTATATGTCCCAGTCAAAACTCATAATCGATCAAAACTAGTTTTGACTACAAAAATTGGTCAAAACCTTTTTAGCAATAATTAATTACTAACATTAGTATTAAACTAGCTTCTGCCCGCATCTTCATCCGCGAGCCTATAACCTTCCTCAAGAATTGGGCTATACAATGTAAACACTTTTTTTAAATCCGACTGGGAGTTCCGGAGATTACTTACAAACAAACAAATTTTACCTCTTTATAATATTACAATAATATTATTAAGTAAGTATAAATTGGAAGCCTATTGTGTTGGTACTGGTAGGTTTTTTTTGTAATCCTTTTTAAAACAACACTTTATTGTAATTCTAGATATAACTAAAGCGTTACGTACAAAAGGTTTTGATTATCGAAAACACGTTTTAAATTTGAAAGGTTTTGACTGAAAGCAGACAAAAATAGTTTTGGCTGGCTGTAACATACTGAGTGCCCGGTAATTAAGGGCCGTTAAAAAAAACCTTTTTTTGTGTAAGTCTTTTGATTATTTATATGTCTAGATGGAGTGTCGCGCTGCAAAGGAACTGAAACAAACAAGCCAACTTTGTTATGCTGGTGTGCGTGGCAGCTACGTCTTACACTCGCGCCACTTCATTGTCCTTTTCTAGTGTGCGTGTTTTTAGCGGCCAACAGTTGGACGCTATTTTTTTCGACGAGTTCACAGCTTTGACTGTCTATCTAGACATATTTATATCTTTGTGTAGGTCATTAAAAACATAATCATAAAGCCTATCCATCAGCACTATAAACGTTACATTATTATAACAACAAAAATCAGGTCAAATTAATTCATTTGCGGCCGGTTGGCGTACAAGAATTTAAAATAAAGTGAATAAATTACCTATTTATAAATACATCGCTGTTAATCGTGCTTGAGATGTTTTTTCTTTTTAACGGCCGTACGTTTTTCTACAATCAATTCCAATTATATTAAATACCAGAAATCCTGTATTCATCGTAATCGCTCATTGATGAGGTGCCAGATTCCATATGTGCAAATCGCATATTATGTTACAAATATGTGTCCTTTAATATAATAATTTAATATTAATTCTAAAAGGAAAGTCATTCAATAATTTTTATAATGAACTAATAAAATATTTTTAAACTAAAATGATCGTTTACTTTTAAAGGTGACTACTTATAAACTTTTCAGCAATATATGTTCCGTGACGTCCGTGACCGATGAAGCCCATAGCAAAAGGTTGATTTGTATAATTTTGCTGCAAGTCACCCAAAAAACCATAATATACAAAGTTGATACGACAGAGGGGCTTTTCTTTAAACTGAGTATACTAGGTACCATTTTCAAGCTCTGTACCAAAAATCAATTAAATAGGAGCAGTAGTTTAGTCGCAAATGATTTTTTAAGTTTTTGCCCCGTTTGAACACGATGTATCTTTCCTAACAGCTGATTATGTCTATACGCATAGGTCATGCACCTTAAAACGATAAATCTGAGTATAACCTATGCGTTGTTGCCGCTTTGACGCAAGTCACAAGTACAACCAAATATTTTCGCTAAAAAGATGACAATGCAAACAAGGAAGCAATAAATACACACACACTTGCATTTTCATTACGAGAGGGACAATCATCTGCAAAACACCGCGCGTAAAAGAAATAGTAATAGGTCAGTGTGTTGCTATTGCATCCTAGCGATCGAGGGGCAGGGGTTGCGATCGGTAAGTGGGGCAGTGGGGCTTCTAAAAACTGGTTTTTTCAGTGCGCCGACGCTATTCTTTCGGAACGTACAAGATGTTACGTAACACGGTAGCACCTGCTCCGCTTCCGTTTTGTCGAACTCGCGCGCTGACAATTGGGATTTTGTTTTGTTATTGTGATAGGACACTAAATAAGTTTAAGACAGTATTTCTTTTTTTATTGTGACACGTAACTTGGGATTATTATTATTTAGTGTTAGTGTTTTTTTTTGTGATCGACTGCTTTTATTGTGATACGACACGTAATTAAACTTTGGGTTTGTGTGTGTGTGTGTGTGTGTGTGTGTGTGTGTGTGTGTGTGTGTAATTAAAGTGTTCAACAATGCCTCGTGTAACTTACACGGCGTTAGAATACACTGACATGATTTTTAATTAGAAAAATAAATAACATTATTCTCTGTCGGTATAATTTGTGCATTCATGTGAATGACACATCGAGAATTTAATTTTTTTGTGATTGTTGTACTTCAAAATCATACCTAATACAAAAGCCGCAAGCCGAGGAGCCGCCGCGAGCGAAGGCGCCGCCCGCGCCACCGCAGCCGCGCCGGCGCGGGCCGGCGCGGCAGCGGCCGCCCGCTTTGACGAGATAACACACGCCGACGCGCGCGACGTTGCCGCTGTTACCTAGGTATCTGTAGGTCAGTTAAATTTATTTTCAAAGGGTGGTTGCGTTTTACTCTGATTTGTAAGCTATTTAGTTTGTTTGAAAAAAAAAAAAACTCATTTTAGGTGCTTTTTATTTTTATACCGTATCGAATTAATACTAAACACGTATAGTATACGTAGTGTTATGTAATGCCCCTCTGTCATATCAACTCTGTATAAAGACTTTAAGTTTAATTCACCGAATTTTAAACGTGGTGCGGTTTGGGAGAGCATCTGTTGTCACTATGCGCACTGGTGCGTGTCGTTGCATCTAAAACATACATAAGTAGATACTGAAACAAACGAGGACGCATTTGGATGGTAGAATCAGCATAATTATCATCAAACAACTGTATACCTACTAATAGATAAATAGCTTCAATGCTTTAACTGTAAATTTAAGTTTGTAATCGCAAAAACTAATATTTCATGTGATTGTTAAAACTACAAATTAACAACTTTTTCCATTACCTACTTATACTGTGAACCCTTGTGCATTATTGATCGAAGCTTGTACCCTATAATAATATGTGACATTCTTGATTGCGTTGACTTAGAAGCTTGAATTTTTCACCCGTCTTAAGGGACTGCAGACATTCGTATTTATTCATTTCAACTTGATACCTCTAACCGTTCCTGAGAAAAAGGGTCTTGACAGACGGACAATAAAGTGATCCTCTACGGTTCCGTTACCTCAAATGGAAAAAACGGCACCCTAAAAAACAATAAAATCGATGAGTTATTGGAGCAGACAATTGGTTTTTAGTTTTTAGAGAAGGGGAGGTATTTACACGGACATTGGCAGGTGTTACTGCTTCGTTCATGGAGGTGTGACGGCGAAGTGCGGGGCAGACCTTAGACTGCGTAGGGTGCGCTGCGCCGCTTAAACGTTAAAAGTATACCTAAATAAAAGGTAGGTACAGTCAGCATCAAAAGTTGATGACCACATTTAGATTTTCAAAATCGCTGTATAGTGAAGTGCTAATAGTGAATACGGTGTACAGCGATTTTCTGACTGACTGTACCTAACCATCCGTCAAACACCCATCCACACAATTATATAGCTGAATCGAAAAAGTTTATTTTTATATTGTTTTTACTTTTTAGTAACTAGGTAGGTGTTTAAAACTTGAAAGTTACCTATGTAAATTATAAACTAAAAAGGCCCGATGGGATTTCCCATCCGCAAAAATTACTGACTCCTATACAAACTCTCATCCCCTATTTAACCCCATTAGGAGATGAATTTTCAAAAATCCCTCCTTAGTGCTCACATCCGTTGTAGGTACAGGATGGTTTATTGAGATGCGGCGGTAAGAAAACGATCCTAAGCCCGGTAACTATAAAGAAAAACGAATCGTTATTGCTTTTTTTTTTTTTACCGAATTCCAAAAGGAGGAGGTTATCAATTCGGATGTTTTTTTTTTTTTTTATCTGTGTTCGGGGCATAACTCCACCATTTATAGACGGATTTGCAAAATTCTTTTTTTGTTTGAAAGGGTATACTTCCGAATTAGTCCCATTGTCATTAAAAATTAGGATCTGATGATGGGATCCTGGAGAAATCGAGGGAACTCTTCAAATATTATAGGCACTAGGTGTGCCTATAATATTTGAAGAGTTTCCTCGATTTCTTCAGGATAGCGATTTGGGTACTTTTTATAGTAACTCATGCAGTTGCTCTCGGAATGCACCATTTGGTGAAGTGGACCTGATGATAAAGTCCACAGATGCCCACCGGATCTACCTACTCAATAATAAGTACTTACTTCACGGGTTGCGATTCAATTATTTTAATATGGTTGCGAAGCAGTTTATGCTCGTCACAATGAAAAAAAGCAAGAAAGACAAATAAGTTCATTTGCCACAGAAACACGTGCATAAAAAAAAAAACGAGTAGATAACAAATCAATAACAATACAATAACGAACACAAACTAGAAGTAGTCGGCAGCTGCTGGCACGTCATGACTGTGACAAGAAGGCTATGCAATGCTTATGGAGAAGTGGAGCCGATGGTGAAGTACCAAGAGAACTCCTCAACGATTAACGTCCCTGCATCGGGAAAAGCAATACTTTATAAAAAGGTGATGAGCTGTTGACGTTAGGCTATTGTAACTTAGATAGGTAAATTACAAACGGACTTTAACGGACCCACTAACACATTATTATTGCCAAACTGGACATGTAAATAGATTCGTAAGCTAATTTTACCTGTGATAGCTACTTCCATATCGGACGGTCTATGCAAAGTTATGAGGTCTGCTTTATTATTGGTAAAGATACAAGAGTCTTAATTTTAACCACTATCGGTCCGTAAATTATAGGAATCGGCCATTAGAAGTCTTTATATTTTTGTGAAATTTTGATTCACACATTTTGCAAAATATGTAGGTACAGTCAGCAAGATAATCAGCCATTTTCACAAAACCTTTTTTTGGTGGCAATCGATCGTGTTTCTTAAAGGATCAAAAGACTACTAGACCAACTGAACTCAAAGTTCAGTTGGTCTAGTAGTCTTTTGATCCTTTCTCTCGATCTTTTGGTAACTACTAGAAAATCGAAAAAAAAACCGTACATTTTTCGTAGGAAATGAGACGAGTCTCATTTTCTCACTTCCTTTTACTTGATGTCTATACTGTCCGCTACTATGAAGACTGTCTGATAAACGTCAGAATACGCAAAAAAAAAAAACCTTTTCCATCGTCACCAGTTGAGACGTTCTAAATTATTTTAGGACTATTTTCTCAGAATTTCAGAAAACACAAGCAACAAACTTCTAAATTCTATTTTCAAAGTAAAATAAATCAGGTATAACGCATATTCGTTCGAAATACGAAGATATTTCGTTTTTTTTTTATCATTTTCAACCAGTTTTTATTGTAACGGCCAGTAGGTAGTACCTTAGTTGGTTTAATAGAGTTTTTTTAACCTTTTATGAAACAGAATCTATTGGCACCAAAAAAAGTTTTTGTGAACATGGCCTACTTTGTTGCTGACTGTACTTTTTTTTTCAATTTTTTAATGAGGATCATATTTCTCCAAAAAAAATTGAACTGTCTCCTAAGACCGTTTTTCTGTGACTACAACGGTTAAGGTACCTACCCTTACTGCCCCGTCTCAAAAATCCAACCTGATAAGAAATTCTTGCGTAAAATTTCAGACTCTTATTTCAATAAGCGTTGTTCAGACCATGGTATAATAAAATTATAATAAAATTATACCATGGTTCAGACGAACGGTGGTGGACAGTAAGGCCCAAAAGCGATTGTTGCGCAGTTAAGCGATCATCGCGTTCATGTGTAACTTTTTTTTCGGTGAACGGAAACGCGTGGTCGCTACAATCGCTTTTGATTAGGACGCGGGGTACAGCAGCGATTCAAACATAATGGCGGCTCGGAACATGAGGCGAGTCGCTGCGCAGTAACGAATTCAAGTGTCAGCGGGGGTGCGGGGTGCGGTACTGCGCAGTGCGGAGTGCGGTACTGCGCAGTGCGTGGCTAACTTATGAGAATCAAACTATACGAGGCCGCGTGTGTTGAAGTGTAGCTCCCTCTTTAACAGAATTCAAATTCAAAATATTTTATTTCACATGGGCACTTATGAAACATCAGAAGCTAGGTGAACGGTTCTAATTGGTCGTTTCCTAAGAAACCCCACGGTTACTCTTTTAAAAATAATTGTTTTTTTTACAATATTTTCAAATAACAGTATTAATAGGTATGGGAGGACAGTGTAGGTCTTACAACAAGTACCAGGTACTTAACAAAATAGAAGATGAAACTAGTACTTACACTTAGCGTTGCTGAATTTTGTAGCAAACCAATAAAATATAATATACTTATACAAAGTTTTTAGGATTGCACATTGACAATGATATGACATGGAAAACTCAAATTGATAATGTTTGTTTGAGACTTTACCGGTTTTCTTATGCCCTTTATATATTAGGTAAAGTTGCAAGCAAAACTGCCCTCCTAACGGCATACCACGGGTATGTAGCCTCCACATTAAGGTATGGACTCATATTTTGGGGTAATGCTACAAATAATATCCTCCGTACTTTTGGCACAAAAAAGATGCATCCGAGCCATCTGCAAATTAAGAACAACAGATACATGTAAGCCACACTTTAAGGATTTAAATATTCTGACAGTACCGTCGCTGTATATCTATGAGGTTTTGATGTTTGTAAAAACCAATGTACGAGTACATTTGTTTAATCATGTAGAAAGTCAACGTCGCTCAGATAAGTTAAAAACAATAACCACTAGAACTGCTTTTGCTTATAAAAGTGTCTATGCAATGGCACCAAAATTGTAAATTACCTTGTCATAATAGAAATGGTAAGAATTATAATGAATTCAAAAGTAATCTTTTTAAGCTCCTAAATGACAAGGTATATTATTCAATCAAGGAGTAGGTATCTGTATGACAAATTTTGATCAATTTTTATAATTTATATCTTTGTCTGTAATTTGGTGTTTGTGTTTTTGCAATCTTTTGGCGTTATGTATTTTTTATCTTTTCCTATTTAAATGACATTTTTCCTATAATAATATGACAATTGTATAATTTGACCTTGTGTAAACTTTGACATTAATTTGACCTTGTGTAAACTTTGACATTAATTTGACCTTGTGTAAACTTTGACATTGTTCATAATAATCTAATTTTGTATGCCTATCGGCGGGACATGGTTTGTACATTTATATTGGAAAACACCTGTAATCACCTATGTTTCACAAAATGAATAAATGAAATGAAATGAAAATGACACAATTTACCTGTACCCAGCAGGAAGACGAAGAAGAAGAAGAAGACGGTATGGATGAAGTTCCATTAGATGATTATTACCAATCAGACGAATAATTTTCCCAAATTAATCATGAATTACACCGCTTTCACCATTTCCAATAGTACAATTTTTAATTCGATATAATATTTTTAACTCAACAGGACCACAATAGATTGTGGAATAGGCCTACCGAGGAAACCACGTTAAAAAAAACGCGCCAAGTGCACTACCTCACGGGTGGAGCGGAAACTCGTAGAGTATATATGTTCTGTGAGCGGAAATGTGTGCATATTATCAAGAACATCTATCCGTAACCGAATCCGATATAAAAGTTTCGGAAAGGGGCGGAGTCTAAATGAGACACGTTATGACAGGCTTTTCTGCCCGGCAGACCCGTTTTACTTTTACAATTGTTTTACTTTTACATTTCTTAAATTTTCATATCCGTACCGTATCCTATACCCGTATAATATTATTTCTATATATGTATATCCGTATCCAGATCCGACATATCCATAACATCCCTACTCTTCATTGTCGGACGATTAGGTTAGTGTGACTGTGTAGCCACTAGCCACACAAAATATTGCAACTAACCGTGCAGTGGTCCCTCGATTAGGAGGAATGGGCGGGAGGTTAAAATGCTCCTGATCACGGACTGTGGTCCACGGTTAGCCTGAGCTACTTCATACAGAAGCCTACGGACTCTGAGCTGAGCGGGTTCACTAGAACACTACTCTCCATTGCAGTTTGTTATTTACATGTCAGTGTCAGGTTTTAACTTGATCAAAATGTGATTCGCGACCATAACTTAATTACTAAATTAAAACAAGCATGAGCGCGATAACGATGACCCGTGTATCGTCATAGATGACATCATGATATGCTCCATCTTGCGATTACGCCTCAATCATAGCGTTTCACACGGTGCGTAAATTGTAGGGATCAGGTATCATCCATCAACGACGATTTTCTGCAGGTTTATACAATGGTTCGTACGGTAAAAACAAAGATGATGTATGACTGTCATGTGATCCCAAAATTATATCCCAAAATAATAATAATCAATATACATACTGATCCATGCCGAGTGAACGCGGACTAAGAGCGAGAGTCTAATAATTCTAATGACGCTTTTTAATTTTGACCCAACCCGCAGAACCTTTTGCTAGCTACACACGCAGCGACTTTACTTGCTGGTTTACATGCTCTGTGATCGCTGGCGACTGGCGCGGCGATGGCAACTCGCTAGCGATTTCACAAATGCACAATCTCACGTCCCTAAGAGCGTTCATTCTAAAAGTTGGCAACGTTGCAAATAGTAGCTGTCAAATATTTACCTGTTTTGATTCATTTGGAAATATTACTGTATGGAATTATGAAATATGGCTAACTAGTGAACGAAAATATTGATTAGGAAATACAGTAATAACGAATATCGAATATTTAGTTTTAGATGTAAAAAAAGTATTTGGAAACCTTCCAAACGCCTTTTTTTAACCTTTTTTATTATTATGGGAAATCAAAACCCACCCATGTTCCTTCCATTGCCTGTGTGCCGGGGCCGCGATATCCCTGCCTTTTTTTAACCTAAAACGGTTACAACATCAAATTCAGTGTTATAATATTGCAATTCACTATTGTTGTTAAAATTGTAGTTCACTAGTTAGCCACATAACTTTATTCCTTAAAGTAATCAGATAAATATTTTGACATCGGTAGCGAGTTAGCGACCCAGCTAGGCCGCTGTCAAAATCTTGTACAATTTGGATGTGGGATTTTTACAAATCGCCAGCAACTAAAGTCACTGCGTGTGTATGTAGCATTATGTACTAAACCTTGCGTTGCGTAAAACTGTAAATGAAAACTAATGACGTTGGCAACATTGCCGTCATGGCTGAACGAAACTGTTGACTATCTGTCAATTTTGTGAAATCTTTTATTTTCGCCATGATCAGGAATAGAAATTTGTGAGTTGTGGTTTTGTAATGGATAGTGTTTTATAATTTTCTCATGAGTATTAGCAAAAATTCATCATGAACGGGTTAAGTTTCAGTGAACTCTGTTGCCTGTTTTGTTGTCCACCATGCCCTGGGAAAATTGCGGCTAAGCTCGCGTTTCTGCCTCCAGAACCTACGTATGCATTCACACCTGACGAAACAGGATCAAAATTCTCATTGACGCTGACCGAACGAGCAGAATGGCAATATTCAGAACGAGAAAAAGAGAACATCGAAGGCTTCTACTCGAGAACCACGAGAGGCAACCGAATAGCTTGCCTCTTTGTTCGGTGTAGCCCTAATGCCCGTTTTACGATATTATTTTCACATGGAAACGCTGTAGATCTCGGTCAGATGAGCAGTTTTTACTTAGGATTAGGCACTAGAATAAACTGTAATATATTCAGTTATGATTATTCTGGATATGGTGTGAGTGGTGGAAAACCATCAGAGAAGAATTTGTATGCGGATATTGATGCTGCGTGGCAGGCGCTGCGAACTCGCTATGGCATTAGCCCAGAAAATATAATATTGTATGGTCAAAGCATTGGGACAGTACCAACAGTGGACTTGGCTGCTCGCTATGAGGTGGGAGCTGTTGTGTTGCACTCACCTCTAATGTCTGGTATGCGAGTCGCTTTCCCCAACACTAAAAGAACATGGTTCTTTGATGCTTTCCCAAGGTAAGTGTTATTATCATATCATTGTTCATAATAATTATGTTTTGTCCATGTATAGATGTTTTGGTGACTCATCTGCGAATATGATGCATAGGTTGCCATATTGATACAATTATGTTATTGAATTGGACTTATGATTATCCAATTAAAATTTTAGAATAAGTGCCATAATGTTTGCTGACATAGTCATTATCAGTTGATTGCACAAATATGTGGGTAGTATACACTTTTGCATTTAATGTTTTTTTATTACAAATAACAATTTTATCCCTATTATTTGGGTTTGTAGTATAGGAAAGGTCTATTTATTCTATAAAGTATGCAAAAATAATAAATGAATAATTAATAAAAATAATACCCTAGTAGACATTGATTTTCACTAAACATTTATAGCACTACTTTTTACAGGAATAATTCAATAGATAATAATAATTATAGTATTAATGTATGTTAATTCATATTTTACCTGTTTGACTTTAATAAAGTCAACAGGTTACATAACATAATATATAATATCATATCTTGTTAATATTTCCAAGTAATCAGTTATTTTGACCTTGTAATAACTCTTAATCAATATTATTGTTTTTAAAACTTTCTTTCAAGTTTATCACTGCATTATGCTCTTTATATCATTCAGAATATGAAGTATAAGTAGTAGTAAGATATATAAAGTTGGTCAATTTATATTTTGAATTAAGTTGAACTACTTAATTAAAAATATAAAAATTTACCAACTTTATCAGTACATATTATAGACCAACGTCCCCCCCACCGTGTTTGTCTGTCTGTTTGAACATGATAACCTCTAGAACTACGTATTTTTGTATGGCACCAATGGATGGAGTGATTCATGAGGAAGGTTTAGGTGTATAGTTCATTAAGGTTTTTTTGTATGATGTTTTATTAAGCTTGTCATAAGTTATCTATATACAATAAATAATAATAATAATATTCCTGTAGAAATCAAATTTTACTCAATAGCCATGAAGGGCTATTTTTATAAATGCAAAGTACATAATATGTTTAATAAACAAGTCAATTGGGCTCAAGTGACAAGTCCCAGGAACAACTTCATGAAAACATAATATAAGTCTATGGATTCTTGAAGTTTCCCACTGTTAGCTTCAGATGTGATAAATTTGTATTCTTCTAGTGAGTTAAAAAATATCAAAATAGTTATTCTAGAATCATTGCAGTTATCAGTGATGTTGGATGTTGGTCATGATTTTAGCTTGATAACATTATTTATAATACCTAGTTGTTATCTACACGTCAGAGATAACATCATTAACACAGCAATTATTCGGATATTTGTTTTTTGGTGAAGCTGCTTTTCATGGTTTCTTTACTGAATGGAACACATTTGTTATTAAAACATTCAAATCACCATATTGAGAGTCAGAGATAACATCATTAACACAGCAATTATTCGGATATTTGTTTTTTGGTGAAGCTGCTTTTCATGGTTTCTTTACTGAATGGAACACATTTGTTATTAAAACATTCAAATCACCATATTGAGAGACTGAGTTGAATATCTTTATATATGATTGTAAAAAGCAGGTTTATTTAGAATTGATGCACCTGAGCTAACTACCTATCACAGATCACATGGTATCTGCTCCTAAAAATTTGTCTGGGGCTATGTAGGTATAATTTTAAATTAAAATGACAAGGAAAAATATCTGTTATTGTTGCTGCAATATTTACTAAAACCAAGGCCCATTTATTTACAAATTATCCCATTTACATTTATTTACACAAAGTCTAGTAAGTACAAAAACGAAAATAAAGTCCTGTAATAAATATCCTAAATCAATACAGTCTAACTTTGTTCACAAATGAAAATCAGTACATAGTTTGCTGTTCAGATTCCTTCTCAATCAAGAAAAGGTAACAGATTTATAATATAAGTACAGAAGTAGAAGCATTTTAAGCCCTTTTCCAGGTGTTCAACAATTTACCAAGGATTTTTGATCAAAGCGAATATGAATGCAGAAAAGAACACTATTTGCTGCACTATTCTTTGTTAAGAGTGTTTAGTCTGAAAGTGGGCAACGTCGCAAATAGATGTAAAATATTTCGCTGTTTTGATTCATGTGGCAATATTACTGTATGGAAATATGAAATGTGGCTAACTAGCAAACTAGAATATTAATAATGAATTGCAATTATTACACTGAATTTGATGTTGTAACCGTTTTAGGTGTAAAAAAGGCATTTGGAAAGTTTCCATTTTTTTTTTTTTACATCTAAAACTAAATATTCGGTCTTACGATATTAATTATTGCACATCCAATGTTAACATCCAGTGTTTGACACTGGATGTACATACTTTGGATGGTGATTGGTGGATATTTATTTCTGAATTTCGAAAAAGTAATGTCTTATAATCATGTCGTTGTTTATTTTATGAACCTATAATACATATGTATAATACTAAAATCCTATGTAATAATGAGCAAGTTGCCATTCATCTGAAAGTGTACATATACGGTACTTCAATAATTATGTATATGTATGTCGTGGATCTTAGAATTGACCATTTCATGAAATGGCCAGCTAAAATTTACCGTATTGTCTATACGTCAACGTTTGGCCATATCATTAACTAGCTTTTGCCCGCGGCTTCGCCCGCGTGGATGTCGGAAAATATCCCACGGGTACGTACTACCGGGATTAGTCAGATCATACCTAATATCCGAGGAAAAGTCGTTGATTCCTACCGCTGCGCCAGCGTTGCCGGCAACCATAATTATTTTGTCACGCGTAATTTTGAATCTGTGATATCCTTTAAAGTATTCATTTTAATGATATGATGTCAAGGCATATTTTAATCTTAATTAAATGCCCAATATAAATAACATATTTTATTGGATAAGGATAAATAAAATACCGGTCAAAATAGCTTTGGAAATACAATGAAATTTTTATCAAATTCTGAAAGATAAAACATGGTTACATAAAACATGGTCATCCTTAGAAGATAGACATATGCTATCACGGACTTTATTTTTGAAGTTTTTAAGATATACAATTCTATAAAACATAAATTTGATGTATCTCTTACGGCTTACGCGGCGCACGCCGGTAAAGCTCCCAGTCGGCATGATTTTTTCCGACATCTTCGACAATAATCGTCATATTTCAGCCAATTTACACAAAACCTTAATGTATTATACACAAAAACCTTCCTCTTGAATCATTCTATCTATTGAAAAAAACCGCATCAAAATTTAGTAGTTTAGGACAGACAGCGCGAAGAGACTTTGTTTTATACTACATATGTAAAGAATAAAGAAAGATAAAGAAGATGTAAGGCAGGGGTGGCTAACCGGTCGATCGCGGCTAAGGTTACCATCTATGTAAGGATGCCTATGTAGGATGTAAAAAATGCCAGATTTTTCATAAAAATGCCTGTCTATTGTAAAAATGCCAAAAAGTCTTTAAATAAATAATACGCAACAGATAGTTTTAAAGACTGCCATTTTATTCAGAAAGAAACGTATGAACGATTTACGACCACTAAACTATTTTTAAGGATAAACGAACTTACTACACTGAGAGAGAGAACTTACACACTTACTATATTTCCGAAGACATATCTTTTTACTAATATTTTAACTGTGTCGCCGCGAGCCGACACCCGGAGGAGTCTCCAGGGTTTGCCGCTAGCGCGCGGAAACTGTCCCCAATTAGTGTTTACAGAATTTTTCCGGTTAAATTTGATTCTTCACCCGAAACGTTTTTAAAGTTTTCTTGGTTTACTAATAACGCTTTTACCACCTCTATTGTCAGGCGATTCCTTTCTATACTCCACTGTGCAATTATTAGGGAAAACATTCGCTCCAAATTTTCATTGTGTGCGAATATAGAAAATACAAACCGAAAGTTTTTAATAAATTCTGTGATGTCACCATTCATATCCGTACTTTTCTCTCTCTACGAATGCCTGTCCCAGCTTAGTGCCGGCCGCATGCCTGTCTTAACCGTAAAATGCCTGTCAAATGCGGCAAAAGCCTGTCAGATGGTAACCCTAATCGCGGCTATTAGTCCAATAGATCGCGGCAAGTCAAAAAAAAAGTTTTACATTTTTGCGATACACATTCAGTCTTATATTGCACGGTTGTTGCGGCATGTCGTATAGTTCGTGACAAATTTCCAAACACTGACCGGGCTGTGCCAGCCGAAACCCGCGTCACCAGCCTGGCAGTGCAGGATTGAGTGTCGTATTAATGAGGCCAGGGAAACTCATCTGCTTCAGGGAGGGCAATACACGCCCAAGGGTGATGTTGGCAACACTAATATAAATAAGTAGTTACTATGAATAATTTTCAATTTTATGTTTTCCTCTTATTAAAATAAAAAAATACTACATAAGTTTAAACTGTTTAATTTAAAATTTCAAGAAGCACCTATGTAGTTAGTAGATCGCATAGGGTTTCGTCAGTAAACAGTAAATCTTGGGTGTAATCAAGTTGGCCACCCCTGATGTAGGGTATCCGTGGTTTAAGGTAGTAAAAATAGCCAAGTAACTGCGACCAACGAAGTAGCGCTCGCCGGCCGCTGCCGCGGTACCACTCGCTCGGCTCGCGCGCGGCTGTTTCCAGTTCTAACCTAACCCATTTGATGACAAATAAGCGACTTTTTTTTTTTTTATACAAATTTTAAGTGCTATGTTGCATTTCACGCCGCGGCAGCGGCCGGCGTGCATATTTGGAAACCTAATAAAATACCATCGACTTTTTTTTTCGTGGTCACCCTACTTTGTTTGATTTTTTGTATGCCGCCGCCATGATGCACAACAAAAATAAAGCGACATCAACGCCTCTACCGGTGGTTATTCTAACTTATTTACGATATGATCACTAATGTTTGGCCACATCATGAAGTAGTCGTGCGTTTAAATGATCTTATCGTCAAACGTTGAGTATTGAATGATCTGGCCAGACCACATCATGATGTGATCAGCGGTCGATGTTCATTTCATGAAATAATCAATTCTAAGATCTGGCCACATATACATTAATTTGAGGCCTATTTCCATGGAATGAATGAATGTATTTTATACGTAATTATAATCAATAACTGTGTTTTTCATGATCATGTGACCATGACTCATCTGTCTCAGGAAGAAAAATACATATACATCTTATAGCTCCTGTCAACTCGATGGCCCTATTGCCAGTTGACGAAGCTGAACTAAACTTTATTATTATGAGCCTACGTAATGACAGCGCTACCGGTGTGGACAAAATACCCACCGCATTTATTAAAGCTGCCAAAATGTTTCTTATTGCCCCACTGAAGCACATAATCAATATTTGTCTGTACAAAGGTGTATTTCCCACAGAGTTTAAAAAAGCACTGGTACACCCCATTCATAAAGGAGGTGACAGAGGCAGTGTCACTAACTATAGACCCATATCGGTTCTTACCACATTATCATTTTTTTTTGAAAAGGCTTTAAATTCACGACTAACTAATTACCTAGATAAGAATAATATTCTTGCGCAAAACCAGTATGGGTTCAGAAAACATAAATGTACTGAAGATGCAGTTCTAGATCTGACCAATAGCATAATTAATGCCCTAGATAATAAAACTAAAACACTAGGCATATTTCTAGATCTGTCCAAAGCATTTGACACTGTCTCTGTCACCATCCTTCTGGAGAAAATGGAACGCATTGGAATAAGGGGCGTGGCTTTGAAAATTTTCAGGGACTACCTTACAGGACGAAGCCAATGTGTAAAAATACAAAACTCACAAAGTAAAAACATTGATCTCAGTGGCTTTGGGGTGCCGCAGGGTAGTGTACTTGGTCCTACGCTCTTTCTAATCTACGCAAACGAACTTTGCCAATTAAACCTAAAAAACTGTAAAATGTTTGCTTATGCAGACGACACCGCTGTACTTGTATGTAGCAAAACCTGGGAAGATGCTCAAACTGATGCAGAGAATGCTCTCAGAATGATCATGACGTGGTTGAATAATAACTTGCTCACTCTAAATGTCGCTAAAACTAACTATGTCGCTTTCTCACCATCCACTCAATCCCAACCTTCAACAAATTTGCTCTCCCTTAAGGCTCATAGTTGTCTAGGCACAAGTACACAGACCTGCAATTGTCAATGCATATAGAGGGCAAACAATGTCAAGTACCTTGGAGTCTTCCTTGACTCTACCCTGAATTGGCATACACATCTAAAAGTACTGACGGGTCGTGTCCGTAAACTGATATTTACCTTCAAAAGGCTTAGATCGACACTGCAGAGTGTTTCGCTTACAGCTGTATATCATGCTTTGGCACAGTCCCTTCTCTCGTACTGTATCTCAGCGTGGGGTGGTGCTTATACCACTGCGTTTCTAAAAGTTGAAAGAGCACAGAGAACTGTCTTAAAGGTTATGCATAAGAAACCACGCATGTACCCTACATCTATGTTATATAGCGAGTGTAAACTTCTATCTGTGAGACAGCTCTTTGTCCTTCAATCAATTCTGCGCCAACATTCCTCTCTTACCTATGTTCCAGGGCTCATGAGTGAGAAACGACGCAAAAGTCATGTATGTGCCACCGTACGCCATTGGACCACTCTTGCTCGTCGACATTTCTATGTCCTTGGTCCTCGTCTTTATAACAAAGCGAACAAACTACTCAACATTTACGAGCATTGTTTCCCTAAATGCAAATTGCTGCTGCGTGATTGGCTTCTAAAACTCTCATATAGTGATACTGAAAGTCTTCTTATTTGAAAGTCTACTTTTTACCGATATAGTTCTATAGTGAAATCTATACACTCATACGCAATCACACCCACACACGCTACACCGACTTACTCTCACCACACAACACACCTACACAGCACACACACACACCTACAGTTACTTTCTTTTAATTACCAACGTGCTCCTACTTTTTCATGTATCCTTTTATTACCTATTAGTTTTTTTGTTTTTTTATTTTTTATTTTTATTTCCAACAAACATCGGCTTACATAAATTGTCAATACGCTGATTCATTTTAAACGGAAGGCCCTGTCTCCTGTGATACAGTTTTTTTTTTTAACTAGTACAGGATACAGGTGATCTTTTCCACTAAAGTTAAGTACTGTATTGTATTGCATAGTTTCTGCTTATCAATAACTGGTGGAAAAATAATCTGTAATACTGTTTTTGGAACAATAAATTATTATTAATTAAAAATTATTATTAATAGCCAAGTCACAGTAAAATACAGACCGCACTTTACTGTCCTATAATAAACAAAACGGGTGCCTATATTTTTTGGGCGGCCATTAACTAAACTTTATACATTTAGGTAGTACAGATAGTGCCATCCACGAAGACGCGCCAAACATCGCGATTACTGTTCTGTAAGCTGTACTTTAGTACGGAGCGGAGCGGAGTGGAGTGGGGCGCGTTTTTGTGGATGGCAATACAAACTAACATATTAAACGAAATATTGTATTGGAAAAGGTTAAAAATCAGTCGTGAGTCGAGTCAAATGAGTTTATACAGAATGATTTTTGAGATAGGACTTCAGCAAAGTGGTCAAAGGAACCATGACGTCGATTTTGGAGGAAAATAAAACGGATTGATTGTTGGAACGAAGTTCCTTATCGCGCGTTGCGAAAGGGGGCTAGACGGAAAAAATTAGGACCAAAAGTTGTAACGACACTTTTTAACCGACTTCCAAAAGGAGGACGTTTTTTTTTTAAAAAAAGTTTCTGTCTGAGCCAGGAATCGTGCCTGATATCGCTATAAATATCGCTTTTGCGAAAGTGCTAAGCTGATAAGGATAAAATACTACAAAGGAACATTATTTGTAAAATCCAAGGATGTGCCAGATTTTGAATTAAAAATTTAAAACAAAAAATACGTGGAAGCGAATTTTTATAAAAAAAAAAAAAAAAAGAATCCACTTAAAGAAAAAGAAAAAAACCTATAAAGTGAAAAATAACTTAAATTTCGGAACCCGGTGTTTTTTGTTTTGTATTTTCGTTATTTGCCACCGACTTCCGAAATATAAGTAATTTTTCACTTTGTAGTATTATTTACGAAGTCTTGTTTTTTTTTTGTAAAAAAGTTTACAATTTCTCGGTTTTTTAGTGGGTCAGTTTGTAATTTATCTAAGTTACACTAGCCTAATGTCAACTGTTCATCACCTTTTTACAAAATATTGTTTTTCCCGATGCAGGGACGTTAATTGTTGAGGAGTTCTCCTGGTACTTCACCATCAGCTCCACTTCTCCATATGCATTGTGACGAGCATAAATTGCTTGGCAACCATAATAAAGTAATCGAATCGCAACCCATGAAATACTTATTATTGAGTAGTTCCATCTGTGGTCTTCATCATCAGTTCCACTTCACCGAATGGTGCTATCCGAGAGCAACGAGTTACTTTAAAAAATATCCAATTCGTTATAGGTGTGCCTATTGTGCCGGTATGGACTGTAGTGTGTGTATATTTGAAGACAATGGGACCACCTCGGAAGTATAACCTTTCAAACAAAAAAGAATTTTGCAAAGCCGTTTATTTATGACGGAGTTATTTAATTTATATATACTTTTGTACACCAGAAAATACATAGCAAATTATAAATTTAACCGTACAAAACATACCTACAATGGGCGGCCTTATCGCTTTCTGCGATCTCTTCTTCCAGGCAACCTTATGCACGAACATTACAAAAAAAATGTACAGGGTGGCATGTCAAAATGTATGGAACAGCTGTTTTGTTTTTTCTAAATAACTGAAGAAAAATTTTTACGTTCAGATTAATTCAACGTTCAGGTTCAGATTCGTGTACTGAATCCATAACATACGGTAACAGTTTTCTTGTCGATGTCCCTGCCAGCCTGTATATAAACATCGAATTGATAACCTTCTCCTTTTAGAAGTTGGTTAAAAAATTATTCGATTACTAGCTCAGGCAGAAGCTTTGTTTGCGAGTTTGTCGGAAAGGGATATCGCGGCCCCGGCACACAGGCAACGGAAGGAACACGGGTGTGTTTTAGTCAGTAAAAGTCTGACACACCCTCCCGCTCCGCCCAGAGCGGGAGAAGTTATTTGATAATTTCCCACCCAGGCAGAAGCTTTGTCAATTTTTGTTTCTAAAATCTAGGTCATGGTTCCTTTGACCACTCTGCTCTACTATCCATAGTTTCGGATGTGCCATCGCAGAAATCACCATAAATAAAAAAAACTGACATATAACTCCATTAACGTAAAAAAAAATCGTTTCGTAATTATTATATTGTACCATTAATTTTAAGTATCATTAACGGTCGCTAAGAAGTAAAGCCACCATTATTGCTCCATACGTTTTTGTCATTGGCTTTTAATTGTAGTTAATTAAAGATAGTTGATCAAAATCAGTATGTATTGCTAATTGCAAAAGAAATGAAGTATTCATTGTTGTTAAAATTATTGCCCACTTATTTGCTTTCACTGTAATGCTTACATATTCAGACGTCAGCCCTCGATAACCATTAGGCGTTGAATTGCTAGATGATTTATACCACGTAATATGTTTGTAGTTGTTACATCAATAACTTCATTCAAAGAAAAAACAGCTGCTTTAAACATTTTGTGGAAGTTTTTTTTAATCGTACATCGATTCTGAATTCTATGTTAAAATGCTTAATATCGTCTTAAGTGGACAGTCCAGTATAAGCAATTGGACAATGAAACTGGCAAAACATATGCAGGCACTGCATACATTTTAAAAGAATCATGAAGTTGTCTGCCAATGGCCAGTGAAAAGTTTAAGGCCCGGACTTCACCAAAGCGGAGATGTGCGGAGATGTCCAAAGCTGAGACGACTCGACACACTGCACGCCGCTCACATCTCTTTTCGTCTTTGCTTCGCGCCGTCTTGCGAGGCACAGCTCACCTGTCCGCTTTGTACCACCGCCCAGCTCAATCTCGGCGAGGCACAGCTCACATCTCCGCTTCGATCGCGCCAAACTAATATAAGACATCACCGCTCAGTGGTGACGAGAGACGAGATGTGTGAATAACGAAATTCTATTGGTTGTTTAAAACCCATCTCTCCTCTAGTCTCGTCTCCGCTTTGGTGGGGTCCAGAACAACCTAACCAAACAGGCTTAGGTACTCTTAACGTCTTAAGAAGGTTAATGGTATTTGGATTCGAATTAGTGTCAATTTGCATACTCTTTCTTTCGAACAATGCTAGTCAATAATTCAGATTTCAAAGAAATCGGGAGTAAGGCCGAGAGAAACTGAGGTAAAATACAGAGGAATGGCCCCTTTAAAAATTAAATGCTTTGTTATCGTTTAGGTATGGACTTATCGCACACTAGAATGCTGATAGTTAAATATAAATCTAATATTTTTCGTTGCAGTATCGACAAAATTCCCAAGGTGACCTCTCCAGTTCTTGTTATTCATGGAACTGAAGATGAGGTAATAGATTTTTCACACGGATTAGCAATATATGAACGCTGTCCCCGTGCTGTCGAACCATTATGGGTGGAGGTAAGTTCAGACTAAAATACAAAACTTCAAATTTTTAATTTAACATTATATGTGCAATTAGAATTTATCCCATTCTTATTAATTTCAGGGCGCTGGGCATAATGATGTTGAACTTTTCAACCAATATTTAGAGAGACTGAAGCGTTTCGTTTCAGTGGAATTACTCAACTGACAAAGACTGCCGGCCCCAGGCCAGACAACTCAAGGTAGTTTATATGCGAATTTTTAAAACATACCACGAAGTAACTACGAAACCTACGTGCTATACACGTAACACATCAATTAATTAATTTTCTGCATTCTAGGTGACGACCAAAATCCCGCATCGACATTGAGCTCCGGCACCTCTAGTTCAGCGACAGAGAGACTCCTCTAGCTAGCGGGGGCCGGGCCTAGCCGGGCCGGCCCCAACAAAAATTCAGCGAACGCTAACGGCTCTGTGAGTCCACACAAATACAAGGAAAACAATAAAACAGACAATAACGAAATAAGCTCTGCCGACCAGAAACCCTCCGTCACGCGTATTAAGATCAGCATAAACGTGACCGACACAAGCTCGCCGACGTGCGTGCGAAGGCGGATACATTTTCGATCTTATAGCGATGTAACTCCGGCTTCTCGCGTGCTCACTCCGCGAGCTCGTTCTCATTCGGAGCGACCGCGAGTGCTGTCTCCGTCGCACGCGGCGCCGCCGTCACCCGCGAACTCGCCGCCGCCCGCAACCCCGTCGTCGCCCGCGAGCACGCCGTGCGTGTTACGGCCGCGCATCGTGCGTAGTGAGCGCTCTTCGCCTGATGCGTCGTCGCTTGCGCTTAACGATGGCGCAGAACCTCGTTTACGGAGCCGCGATCGCTCTGGCAGCGATGCCGTTTCCGTCCTGGGAAATCCGTGGCGCAAAATGAGCGAAGTCGATTTGAATGCAGCCGGTAGCCGCGGTCGAGCTGCCGGTCGCGGGGCGCTCGATCCCTGGGTGAGAAACCCTACTCAGCGTTCCGATAAGAAAAGCGAGCTACCTGCATCCCGAGAGGACGTGGCTCGAGCGTCGTCTGACTCGGAGCAGAAACGAGAGGTGCCTTCTTTCAAACGAGGTAAGCTCGAGCGCCGATCGCCAGTAGTATGCGAGAGTTGTGGTAACGAAAGCTGCGAGTGCTGGCGCACCGGCTGGGCGCGCCAGGCGCGCGCGGCGCGCTCGCTGGGCGCGCAGTGCACGTGCGAGGCGGTGGTGCGGTCGCCGCGCCCGTCGCCCGCTCGCCTGCGCCCACGCGCACCTCCGCGAGCTCTTTCTGATGACGAAGAGCGTCCGCGACGCCTTTATAAATCTGCCTCGCAGAAGATCATATGCGCTTCGATCGATGGTGACCGAGTGAAAAAGCTCGCCGATCCTCTTTTGGAGACAACCTGCTAAGGTGACGGACGACGGTAGTGCCACACGAAGATGCGGGGCGCACCGCCGCGTCTGCTGGTAGGGAAGAATCGTTTTATGTACGGTGTGTGTTGTCCCTTTTGATGTATGAGTATTATTAGTGCGAATTTTGTATCCCTATAGTGATTAAGATTTCAAAATTTATTATTGTACTGTATCATAATATTTGATAAATATAAAAAGTATGCTCGTGTTATGATATGATAAATATGAATGTTTTTCATGAATATTGTATAATTATCTTTTACTTCGGGAGGTTGTGCGTAATTAGAAATTCTGCATCATTTGAAGGTATTTTTAAAGAAATTGTTTAATTTGTAGTTACATTTTTTAAACCGTTGTTGTAGCATCCGAAAAAATTTGTTCCTCCGGTTCCTATAACATTATTTTGTATTGTACACCAAGAACTTAACGCACAATACCATGGTAGTTCTCTTACATATGTTCACCTATCCATGCATCTTCCATAAAATGTAAATATTTTTAGATATGAAGTAACCATATTTATAGTCTGTTGTTATATCAAAATCTGATTGTAATTGTAATACCAATACCTACTATACAATATTGGAAAATTAAATCATTATCAATTTAATAGTCAATCAGTTTCTATCTATACATTCCACAAACAAGTAGGTAATTATAATAATCAAACTAGCAGATTTTTCAGTAATGCGTCAGTAATCATTATATTTGAAAAGCTTTACAAAACCACACATAAAAGTTTTAAACATTATAGGTAGGTACATAGTTTTTGGGCGTCAAATAGAATAATAAAATTATACTCGCAAGGATAAGTACTAATTTTTGTGAATTCACTACTATTCAATCGGAGCTTCAAATAAAATTAAATAAGTGTTTTTTTTGCGCTAGGTAGACTACTAGGGTTTGCAAATATTCGTCAATTTTGTTATTCGAATATTCGATCATTTTTATGGCTCATATTATGCGAATTATTCGAATATTACCAACAAGTTTATAGAAAATTATGTTTTTCACAGCTTTCTACTTTTAATAACAACATAAAAACATGAGTTTTTTATTTCAGTAGTTTTAATTTATCTGAATCAAACAAGATCTCAGCTCGATTCATAAAGCAGAATTTAAATGTTTTAAACTACAAAAAATTTAAATTCGCAATATTTCCTCGTCCCAAATACTGCAATGTCTCAAGACAAAAGTTTTAGACCAGCACCAACCTACATTTTCAATCAATCCGAGGGTTTTGAAGTATATTTCTAATCCATTGATTTGAAAAATTCGTCTGCTGAACTACACAAATAGCGCAATGAACGTAAACTGTCAAAATTAAAGAAATTGCGATCAGTTGTAATTTTATTTGTGTTACGCAATTGCCCCGCTGTGAAATCACTGAAACGTGCTCGCTCACAATACCTCAAATGCCTCAAAGTCACTTAAAAGGGCAATGAAGAGGGCTATGCTTAGAATTTCCTCGCGCGATCGAACTAAGAATTAGGCGGACGAGCTAAGAGGTTCACCAGCAACGATGCACTAGGCAAGTCAAAGCCTGAGCCTTGAGCATTGAGGGTTCGTCTGTGACCTACGAGCACGACCGCATTAATGGAAATACTTAGTCTCAGTACTCCTACGAGTACCTAATACTAGTACCTAATCTCAAATAGAGTTAACGAACTGCTTTATGCATTACCTAGGCTGTCGGTAAACAAATATTACTGATTAAAAATTTAAATTATAATAGCATGTTATTATGAATTACGATCACTACTGTCCACAGGCAGGCACAAAAGCGACTTTATATTTTATAACCCGCTCTTGTTTCACACGGGTGCAGTCTGCCTACTGTGTCAGTGTTAGGTGTTATGCGAATTCGGTGACAACACTTAGTCGACAGTAATGAAACCTGCCAACATTTTGCAGTCTTTCTTTTTATGACATCATAAAAAAAACATATGTTTAATTGTTTACTTAAATTTATTTGTATCAATTATTTTTTAAATTTTAGAAAACCAGTACTTAATGTTTTAAATATAGTTTGAGCTGGGAGCTGGGATGTAAATGTCTGCATAATTCTGTAACATGCATCGAGACTAAAACAATTTGTTAGTATTCGATGTTGAAACTCAATTCAAACCGCCCTCTTCTAAGCTCACCTTCAACTGTGTGTGTGGATCCTTATAAAGGGCGATTTTTGACCAAGCAAATAATTGTGATCTGATAAGTACCTAGTTTTTGTATTTTTGTTTTTAATGTTTCAATGCCAAATGTTATAGAAATCTGAATATCTATCATAAAATCTTTACCTACATAAAATATGTTGGTCAACTATAAACAATAGATTGTAATTTTTTGCGAAACGCATTACAAAATGTACCTATCCTGGTTTGCGAAATAGATATTGTACGATCAGCGACAAAACTCCATTAACATTGCTAAATTGACTCAAAATTATTCGATATATTTTATTTCAGCACTTTCGATATATTAGCTAAGCGTCCACATTCTTTTAATTTTACTTCCGTTCCGATTTTAATTAAATATTTAGCTCAATATGTAAGATTTAAAAATGATTGACGATTTCTGTCGCTGACTGTACTTAAAATGTATTTACAAAGATCAATTTGAAACAGTTTGTAAACTTGAACATAATGGAAATGGGCACACAAAACTGATTCGAACAGGAAAGTTAGGTATATAATCATACGACGCTGATGTAAGTGTACATTCGTATGATTTATAGTTATAGGTCCTGCACTCTAATTGCGTAACACACGATCAACCATAATCTGAATCATTTTTTTGAAGGACATTGCTAATCCATTGCTTCATATGTTCGAAAAATGTATCTGCTCAACTACGTAAATAACGCAATGAATGTTGTGTAACTGTCAAAATGAAACAGATTGTGATTGATCGTGTGTTACGCAATTAGGCTTCTGGTAATTATTAAGTAAATATATGTAGGTACACTAAAGAACTTGTACCATTCTAAAGTAATATAGGTACATTAGAATGATATAAGTAGTAATAATGAAGTTCAATATCTTCACACTTACCTAGGGCCCAAAACTAAATTCACATTTTAGTGCCATGACTTCATGAATTAAATTGCTGTAACGTCTGAACACATCTCGATCGAGGAAGATCTGCCATCTTGTAATGATTAGGTCGTCACTTTCGTTGGCGCAGGTACTTACATAATAAATGTTCGAAATATTTAAAATAAAGTACATAAACCTATTCACACTTAGGTACACTTATCTAGCAGGTTTCCTCTGTTGCATTAAATAATGAATGATGATGTACTAACTCATTAGATAATGGCAGTCCTATTCTGAGCTAGCGTGTGTAACGATGATTTACTCGTTATGTACGCATCCAATTAATAAGAAATATGTACGTACCTACTTGATTTAATAATGTACAGGAAATTGAGTTGTTTAGTTGGTCTCGACTCGACAGCTATTTTATGACTTTAAATAAATGTTATCTCTAAATTGTAAAATAAGAGGTAAATTTTTAATAAACTAATTAAATTGCACATATCTAAAATATATTGTCTATTATTTAGGATATTTCAATAACATTTATTATAGGTAGGTACTTCAGTCCCCACATAATTTTGTTAAAAAACGAAAACTGGTCGTACGAGGGGTGTTCAATAAATAGTGAGAATGCGATACATTCTCCTTGGAAAGAAAAAAAATAAATACTGGCAGGCATAGCCCAGACATTAGTTAAGATGATAATAAAAAAAGCAATTAATTCTCTATTGTTTTTTAAAAGTAGAAGTCTATTGTTTGCGTCGTTTCGGAACGTGTTCTTGAAAATGGATAAAATTGAAGTTCGCGCGGTAATAAAATATCTCTGCTTGAAAAATTTTACTACGGAGCAGGGAAATCAAGACTTGAGAGCAACATTAGGGGTTCATGCTCCTCCATATTCTACGGTTGCGCGTTGGTGTGCTGAGTTCAAGCGAGGAAGAACTTCAACTAACGACGACCCACGAACGGGACGCCCCATATCGGCAGTGACTGAACAAATGATTAAAAAAGTTGAAAATATTGTCTTGGCGGATCGTCGTGTTACTGTTCGTTTTATAGCTGAAGAAGTAAAGATTTCGATAGGAAGTGTCCAATATTATAAACGACCATTTGGGTATGAAAAAAGTGTCAGCGCGCTGGGTGCCCAGAATGCTTTCTGACGCGCAGAAACAAACTTGACTGAGAATTTCACAAAGCTGTTTGGATTTGTTACAACAAGATCCTGACCGATTTTTGGCTCGATTCGTAACTATGGACGAAACATGGCTTCACCATTATGACCCGGAAACGAAACAACAGTCCATGACTTGGAAGCGACCGTCATCTCCAACTCCAAAGAAATTTAAGGCGATTCCATCCGCCGGAAAGATCATGGGCTCTCTTTTCTGGGACAGCCAAGGGGTGGTAATGATCGAATATCTTAATCATGGAGCCACTATTACGGGGACTATGTACGTAGGACAAGTAACAAAGTTGCGTGAGGAAATACGCAAGAAACGGCGTGGCAAACTCGCTAAAGTTGTTTTGTTTCACCAAGATAACGCCCCTGCGCACAAGTCCAGAGTTGCGATGGCTGCCATTCAAGAAGCTGGCTTCGAATTGATGGAACATCCTCCATATTCACCGGACCTTGCTCCTAGTGATTTCTACCTATTTCCGCGCAGGAACATCTCAGGGGCCAGAAATTCGAAGATGATGACGGAGTAGTCGCCGCCGTAAATGATTTTTTAAGGGATCAGAAAGAAGATTTTTTTAGAAAGGGAATTTTAGGATTAGAGAAAAGATATACAAAGTGTATAAACCTGAAAGGTGACTACGTCGAAAAATTAAATAACATAAAAAAAGAAAATATAATAAAAGATAATTGCGTCTTACTCATTCTCACTATTTATTGAAAACCCCTCGTATGTAGCATAAATAATATATTAGTACGTGATAAATAACCAAAAGCCGCAGTAATTGAATACTTAGATGCAGGTAAGTACCTACCTACCTAAATATATACGAGTAATTAAGTAAGTTACCTTTCCTATTTATTCGATAAATGGTGCCGATTCTCTTGTACCCGAACTAAACTATCACAAAAATTTATTTAGGCTATGAGAATCTTAGAGCTATTCGTATCGTATTGTACAGTCAGCATCAAAAGTTGTTGACCACATTTAGATTTTCAAAATCGCTGTACACCGTATTCACTATTAGCACTTCACTATACAGCGATTTTGAAAATCTCTACTCAAAAATCAACTTTTGATGCTGACTGTACCCGTGGTTTGCCCTCACCCGTGATTTTTTTTTAGAGCCGGAGGCGCGGACGGGGTGCCGCCTCGACGTGTTTTATATGGAATTTTTCCCTTTTTGTATGGAAAACATGAAAAAATATTACCTACATGTTCAGGTTTAGGGGTATATAGGTTTCTTAAAGTGGGTCGAAATTTTCATTATTATTGCGATAGGAAGCACCATTTTCGAGATATAAGCAAAAGAAAAAATAAATACAGTAAGTACTGTTTTTGCACGTGAAGTCGAGATGTTGGTGTGAATGTTCATGACAACATATTTTATCCCACACCTTTTTAATCGCGATTAAAAATTGTCAGAATTAGTCTGGTTTGGTATTTTACAATCAAAATTTTAGGTGAAAAATGTCAAATTCAGAATAGCAAAATTGCCATTTTCACTAAACTAAAAACTCAGTACTATCTTAGTGCTGTCAAACTAAAATATACTCGTAGTTAAATTGTGTCACTTTAATCTATTTCAGAATGGGAAATCGTCGTTTGACAGGATTAAACTTAATTTTAGTGATTTTTTGTCTAGTTTAGAGGCATTTGTGACAAGAGAATCGGCACCATTGGTAGGTCTCGAAATCCAGCATGTTCTGTCCTCATGCAGGGACACACTGCACTGGTAAGAAAACTCCTTTACTACATCTGCGGTACTCTCGGTTGCAACACTGCGCCTCTCAGCCTCTGCTAGGTTTATAATATTGTAAACCAAAGCTGAGAAGGAATATGAAAATAATGAAATAATAAGTAGTTTGATCTCCGTTGTTAGAGCGTCAGCGCAGACAGCAGCAAATTGCTCAAGCAGTTTGCATTGATTAATTGCAGGCACCATTTCGTTTACCCATTCAAAGAGTTTTAGATAAGGTTTCTGGAAAGGGTAGCCTTGCTTCGCACGGGCAATTGGACACGCGGCGATTTTTTTTCGTGTACGGATTTTCAACTCTCGGCGTCGGCAATAAGCAGAGCGTTGAAAATCCGTGTCAACAGTGTGTTTTTTCAACGCGCTTGGACGAAGGTGCGTCCCAGTGCGTCGGCTTCTAAATGCTCGGCTCAACATCAAGAGTTGAAAATCCAGTGAGAGATAAAATAATCCCGCCGCGATATTTTTACGTCTTTGCCAACGTGGGCTTTCTGTTATATTATCTGCGGCTCTTAACTTGTACTAACCGGTCACCTTTTCATCCCAATCATTCATAATAGTGAACAGTACCCTAATTGTGGGGTCCAAGAGTAAATCCTTTGCTTTTGCTTTTAGACCCCACAATTAGGTACGTAATACACGATCAATCAGAATCTAAATCGTTTTGAAAGAGATTGTTAATCCAATGCTTCATAAGATCGAAAAAAAAATGTGCAACGACGAATAACGCAATGAAACTGTCAAAATGAAACCTTGTCTAATACTCGTAAAACTTAATTTCGTGAACGATTACGATTAATCTGTTTGATTTTGACAGTTCAACAACATTCATTGCCTTAATTACGTTGTTGAGTACATTTTGTTTTCGAACATATGAAGCAATGGATTAGCAATCTGTTCTGGGATTTTTTTCTCCCAATTGCCACCTGGTGGCAATCCATGTGGGGGCGACTGGGACTATACGGTTTCAAAACGATTCTGATTAACGTATACTACGTAATTAGGGTACAGATTAGTTGTAATTGTTTATGAAAATGTGTTGCGTAATTAGATAGCGGGTTAACACTTTCAAAACTTTAAATTTTTTTGCTCGATGTGGTTTACGAACCCGTTTATGGTTTATGGGGTTTACCTACTAACCCGTTCAACGTATAGGTAAGGGTTCCTCCGAATGGGTTCAATCCATAGAAACTTAAATCTATGGTTCAATCGGTTACCAGAATGGCTCAGGTAAAATAATTTCCGAGCGGCATGCCTTCACGTAGGTTCCTAGACACTAGTCAACACAACAGCACAGTCAATGTTATCAGCACAACGTCTAGTTCGCACGCTTATCAGACACCGTTCCGAACTATTTTAGTAAAACGAGCTCGTAAAAAATTACGAAAAGTCCTTCGAAAAACGATTTTTATAAAAAAATAATACTGCGTAGGTATATCAATTACCTACCTACCTACCTAGAAATAAAGTTTTGTTGAACTCTTCGATAATTGAGCTTTGTCGATGCCGAGCTTTGTTCCGGTGATTTTACACTTCTTTTATTACTTACTAGCTTCTGCCCGCGACTTCGTCCGCGAGCCTTAACCTTCCTCAAGAATTAAGCTATAAAAGCTAAAAATATTTTTTCAAGTCCGACTGGTAGTTCCCGAGATTACATACAAACAAACAAATACCTATTTATAATAATAACTTTACTTATATTTAAGTAGGTACGCCCAAAGTTGCGTTAAAATTTGGAAGAAAAACAAATCTTTGTTTGCTTCTAAATCACTTTTTAATATTTTTAACCGACTTCCAAAAAGGAGGAGGTTATATGTTCGACGCGTATGTTTTTGATTTCTCCGTCAATTGTGGACCGATTTTGAAAATTATTTTTTTATTTGAAAGGGTATGCTCCCGGATTGGTCCCATATAAATTTTATTAACTTTGCTGGGATACTTTTTGAGTAAGCTTCAATAATACGTATTTTTCCCACTTAGTTTATGTGGATGATATGATGATAACTTCCTGTAACTGTTATTTACATAGCAGGTACTGCAGGTACTAATATCGTTTTGTCTCATTATTAATTTTGTCCGTGCGGAAACAATAGAAAAACAAAAAAAACTTTTTACAAAAAAAAAATAACCGACTTGGCAAAAAACAAAACTTCAAAACCCATGACACCGACTTCCGAAATTAAAGTTATTTTTCACTTTGTAGTGATTTTTTTCGGAAGTCAGTTGTTTTTTTTTGTAAAAAGTTTTTTTTGTTTTTCTATTGTTTCCGCACGGACAAAATTAATAATGAGACAAAACGATATCATGTAGGTATAACTTTGGATGTACAGTTTCAAAACAGTTGAGTAATACCCTCCCAAAACTTGTATCTACTTATAAAAAAATATCGACATAAAACATATTTAGGTACATAATTAGGTACTTAGGTACTTATTCAAACACGGAATGGTTGGATAAAAGTGTTTTATTTAATCTCTTCCCTGAATTCACATACCAATTCATAATACCTACCTACCTACCAATATAAATACAGACAAAACTTATCTACATGACGATAGTGTTTGCCTTGACCTTTCTAATCAGAATACTGCATATGGCTACCCCAGTAGCTACCTACTCAGTAAAATGAACTATACCCTACCTACGTAAATTACTAACCTAATTTTATGGCATATAGTTAGACAAATGCTAATTACTATTTAGGTGATCACAGGACAAAAACTGCTTAAAATAGATTATAAATATTTTTCCTTCAAAATTATTCGTAAAAGACCTTGTACTTAATCATATCAACAAGTTTGGAATGTTTTAATTGAACCATTATAAAAAATAGTGTCTGATACTTCGATCAACAATATTCACTGATAAAGTGATTATGATGACTGATTGACCTTTATCAGCGTCAAAACAGAAGTGCTAAAGAAAATTCGAAATCTTGATTAGGTACCTATTGCCGAAAAGTATATTCTTTAATGGTAACAATAAATTGATCGAAAGCTAGATAAGTACAGTAGGCCTAGGCCGCACGTTAATATTACTAAAACCCTCTCGATCCGAACTACGCTAGACCAGCTCAATTCAGAGTGTTACTGTACCTATTCTATTTTCAGCAATTTCCGAACAACTTTTATTCAAGTGTGTAAGTTGAATAAAAAAAATCATCAGGCGAAAGCGTCTATTAGATAGTCTACGAAATTCCAATTTTCTTACGTTTATTGCAATTTGCAGGTCAGTATAAGGTTGTATATTAATCTTAATAAGATTCGCAATCAACATACAACCTAACACTGACTTCCGAAATGCAAAACAAAAAAAAACGCAGGCTATCGTTGTTGGTCCTAAAAGTTGGCAACGTCGTAAATAGCTGTCAAAAATGTACCTGTTTTTATTATTTTGGCATTATTACTGTACGGAATTATGAAATGTGGCTAACTAGCGAACTAGAATATTAATACCTAATGAATTCTTCTTCTTTCCGTGTGGTCAGTGACTAACTTGTACCCTAATTACGTAATTAATACACGATCAATCAGAATCTGAATCTTTTTGAAACAGATTGCTAATCCATTGCTTCATATGTCCAAAAAAACATCTGCTAGACAAAGTAAATAATGCAATGAATGTTGTTGAACTGTCAAAATGAAACTGATTAGTCGTAATCTTTTACGAAAATATGTAAAGTAATTAGATAGCTGCCTAGCTGGTGTCAGAGTTAAGCCACGCCACAAGCCGCAGAGCCTCTGACTTGGCTTCACATGCCGTCGAGAAATATCTCAGGCATGCCGGTTTCCTCACGATGTTTTCCTTCACCGTTTTTTAAGCAAGTGATAATTTGTCAATACGTACATGAATCCGAAAAGCGGTGTGTGCCTTGTGTTGCCTCGAGATAAATATAATAATTGCAATTATATCATTGAATTTGATGTTGTACCCGTTTTAAGTGTAAAAAAGGCATTTGGAAAGTTTCCAAATACTTTTTTTACATCTAAAACAAAATATTCGGTGTTACGATATTAATTATTGCATTTCATAATCAATAATCAAGTTCGCTAGTTAGCCACAATTCTTATTTTCAGTAATTTTGCTAAATTCATCAAAACAGCGACTTCTATTTGCGACGTTGCCCACTTTCAGAATAAACGCTCCTAAGGCATTTGGGTTAAAGAACAGGCCACTCTTGAATTGACTTGGTCACAAATAATTATATCTTCGTATTTATAAACTGTGTCACCATTTCTGCTACTCTTTCTGATGATTTTAAAACAAATGCATGGTCAATATTTACTTCTTTCATTGGAATTTCCGGTTGGTATTTATGCAAGTCTTCCATAAACGAGACTGGAACCCAGTTATCGCTACTGCTATAAATAATATTAGTTAAATGCTTAATTTTGTTTAATACTTCAACATTTAAACATTTTACAGTATCCATTTCATCATATGCTAAAAATAACATCTTTTCCCCAACTTTTGGATTTAAAAACTTCAGAATGTTTTGTAAATATTTTGAAGGCAATAAATATATTCTTAAGTATACTCCCACTAAGAAAGTGACTATTGCAGTTGGCAATAGACTTACAAAAAGGTACAGAAATAATATAAAACTATGGAACCTTCTGAGAATGTTATTTAAAAATTTTCCATTTTTAGTTTCTGCCAGTTTTTGTAATGTTGGGAATAATAGATTTACTGACTTAAGTCGCATTGCTAAATTCTCATTATCTCGCAGTAGTTCTAAAATGAACCAACATCCAATGGAATGGCCAATTAAATGTAATTTGCTTTGCTTATCTACATAATTATTGATAAGTTCAAGCTTGTGTTTAAGTTGACCGTCAAGATGAAACAGATGCTCTTGACCTTTCAGAACATTGGACTGTTCATCTGGAACTACATCGTGACCAGCATGTCCTGAAAACCAATTAATTAATAGTAAAATAAGCAAAGTAGACATATGTAATATGCTGCTTTAATGAAATATATTCTAACTGGAGGGCTGTCTTTTATAGATTATTATAAGAAACAGTACTGCTATTGCAATGTAATGTAATTGTTTAGTTAATCTTAGTGTATACACAGCATTAAAAAATGGTACACATACACAGGTTAAAGTGCTACCATCGAAGAATTTCATATCTAACCACCGTAAGGACTATAGTTGCTTGCAGTGCTCGGTAGCTGTAGTACCGGGCCGGTAACAGTGAGTAAGAGTAAGTGGTCATCGTGTTCATGGGATTTTGGTTTGAAACTGGTTAGATATGAACTTCTTTGATGGTACATATAAATAACCATTGATTTTATCACATTCATATGAACTTAGAGAAAATGCAGTAATCTGTTTAAAGGAAATGTTGCTCACTATTGCACTTTATTCTAGAAAAGTACTTATCCAATTTAACCATTCTAACATAACATAACATCACGCCTATAATTCCCTGAAGGGTTAGGCAGAGGTGTAGCCCACATATGGCTGGTTATTTTAAGGCCCCATGTAAAAGGATGCGAGCCTATTGCCATCAAACAGGCATACATTCAGACTCTGAGCCGAGAAATTCCTGATGGAAAAACATAATAACACCGCCCGACCTGGCAATCAAAGCCAGCTCATACTCGGCAATGGTGCATACGCAGACAAAAGCCTGAGAGCCCATGCACATTAAGTTTTTTTTTTTCATGGAGGTAATAGTATTCAATATTTCAATCTAGTGAATCAATGTCTCAGTTATAATGTAATTAGAATTATATTTTAAATAGTTGTTTATCAATTTGTTAGTTCAACTTACCTATAACGCACAAAGGCAAACCAGTCAATTTATGTAATTCTGCAGCAAATTCTATGTAGAAATCGGGTATACCCGGGTTTCCAGTAATGCAAACAATTACATCTTTTCCATCACAATCAAATGGATCCCCGTAAGTTATTAGATGTGTTTGCACATGGTTTAGTGTAACGAATTCATGCTCCATATTTAGCGCAAGTATAATAACTTCTTCACATAAACACAGTACTCTCTCACTCAGATATCTCGTTGAATAAAACGATTAAATACGTACATAGATTAAGCTTAGACACTTCTGTTATCTTTTGAAGGATCAAACCTTATCTCAAATAAAATCTTTTAAGAAGAGGAGTTTTTAATAATATTTGATCGATTATAGCGACAGTTTCTGTTATACGTGTCATGTCACTAATAGCCATTCAGCAAAAATTTGGTTTTTTTTTTTGCGTTCTACGACATGAGATTTCCTCGTATTTTTATCAGTATCATTATTTTTGTGTTTGTACACGATAACACGACTAGTCTGTGATAGTGATACACGGCCATAAACTTAAGCTCTGTGGTCACTGAACGTAGATACTCTACGAGTCTGTGGTCGTATATCATTGCTCACCTCTGAGTTGCTCAAAGGTTGCTCACATATTATCACTATCATTGCCATGTCACTCATGTCACTGCATGTCATGTCAATTGTCACTACGGCCCGTAGTAATATCTATATCTCTGTGCCACGGACCACACCACAATCACAGACAGGGCTGCCACGGACTCTAATGCTGCGTAAAAAACTGCCCAACGAACGCCAACGAAGGATAATCAGCGTTTGCTAAGCCGTCCAAACAGGACCAACGAAACCCATTTGTTGGGGTTCGTTGGGCCGGAATGTACGCAGCATAATTTAAACTAAAAATATATAACGTAAAACAAATGTATATTTTTTTACTACTTGTACGCTAAATAAGGTTGGCAATACTACTATTACAACCTCAGAGTAATATTACAACGCTCTGTTTATAGTTGGCAATAATTAAAAAGAATGTCAATGTCAATTGTCAAGTATGTCAACATCAACTATGTAAGTCTTAGAGTAATAACTATATTACTCTGAGATGTAAGTCTTGTATCTCTCTCGCTTTCTCTCTCTAGTTAGGGTTCCGTAGTAAACAAGGAACCCTTATAGTTTCGCCATGTCTGTCTGTCCGTCTGTCTGTCCGTGGCTTAGCTCAAGGATGGTTAGTACTAGAAAGCTGTAATTTGGCTTAAGTATACATATTAATCATGCCGACAAAGTGGTAAAATAAAATCAAGAAACAATTTTTTTTTAGGGTACCTCCCCTACACGTAAAGTGGGGATGTTTTTTTTTTCTCGTCTACCCCATGTTGTGGGGTACCGTTAGAAAGGTCGTTTAAAAGTATTGTGAGTTTGGCAAAACCATATTTGGATTCAGGGATCCGTGTGCGAGATATTAAGCTTTTAACTGAAAATTTTTGTTAGAGTCAAGTGTCCGTCCCCCCCCCCCCCCTGCTCAGAGCTAAGTAGGCTGTACAGATTACCGAGTATTAACCAACTTAAATTTGCGGTTTGAAAAACATGATCTCCCAAACATTCTGTATGGGAGATCATGTTTTGCAACTACAATGTTAAGTTTGTTCTTGGGATAAATTCATCCCAACTACGGAACCCTTCATTAAGCGTGGTCCACCATGCACTTGGCCGGTTTTTTTATTTTATTTTACAGTAATAACACAAAAATATCAACTAAAAACAGACAAAACATGGTTACGGTTTGTGCTGCTAGCGCCACTACTGGTGAAACTTGGCATATACTTCTCCTTTGACTCTATAGTATACAGGGTGACCTCTAATTGGTGATACAAAATCAAAGTAATACATAGAACTTCCCTGAACCAATCGCTTCTGCTAGGTCTCGTGCTAAAATTTAAATCAAAGTACTTTTTTTTTAAGTTTCCTAATTATCCCATTTTTTTGGCTTAAGTTGGTTACCATATCACTACGTTTGAAATCAAAGAGGTTTAAAGTATTTCAAGTGAACACTTTCCTCTTTGGTTCGTTATCTGATCTGACACATTATTTATGATAAAATCGTATGTTGATTAGTAAATTGTCACTTGTCTTGTCAAAGAAAGTACTCGTAAGATTTTTCGTAACATTTCAGATAGTAATTAAATAAAATGCCTCGAGCTTATCGTTACACGAACATTCAGCGAATGGATATTATATATTTTTATTTTACGTCACGAAGTACCGTACGAACTCAAGCGTTATTTCATGAACGATACCTTGATTGCCCAACACCTACTCGTGTTCTAATAAACTCCATTGTCCAAAATTTAAGAGATTTTGGACAGTTTACTGTCCCAGTGCATGCTCAAGCTCCAGGCCGCGGTACTCGCAGGCGTTTCGGAGACGAGTCCTCAATTACTTTAGCCACCACCCAGAGGCGAGCACAAGAGACGCTGCCGCAAGATTCGGAACGAGCCAATGGTTTATTTGGCGATTGCTGTATGCTGAAGGAAAGCATCCGTTTAAATTCCAAAGGGTGCAAGATATCGTGTTAGCCGACTATCCTAGAACAGTGCAGTTTTGTAGATGGCTGCTGCAAAATCTACACTTGAACATTTTATGGACCGACGAGGCAACATTTACGAGAGTATGCATGTTCAACGTTCACAATGAACACTGGTGGATAATAATTGGCCGATAAACGGCCATATCGTCGAGCAACTTTAACTTTTATAAAATTAAAATTGTCTGTCATTAAATGTGTCATAACTGCCAGTTGACGTTAGTTTTTGTTATAAGGTAACCATAGCAACGTCATTTTCCGGAAAAAGAGCGGTCAGTCATTGGTTCACCGAATTTGTTGTAACGTGTAACCATAGTAACATCAGCTTTCGGAAAAATCGAGGTCTGTCATTGGTTAACCGTTTATGTTATTACGTAACTGTAGCAACGCCCGCCTTATTGGTCAACAGAGTTCGGCCAAATTCGTGAATCCAGCCTCGTAAGAGTCCGTCATTGTTGTGATAGAGCTGACAGAGTTAGACAAGCATGACGTCATGTAGGTTAACCACACTTGGGACTGGGACATTATTTTGTTTTGTTAGAAAATTTAAGATAATTAAGGAAAGTTAACTTTAATAACTGAGTTAATGTAATACACTATTAGCAATGAACTGAATCAGAATCAAGTATTTTGTATTACCAATACGAGGTCAACCTGTATATATTATAAAATCATTCATTCTGTTTGAGAGAAATTCTTACTGCTATTTGATTTGAATTTAGGGTTTCTTTTTGATGATTTTTCTTTGTACGATATTTTTGCCCAAAATACGATAATTTCGACGTGCGAACTCGATTATTTGACTTTTTGAAGTTGGCAACACTGGTGCAGACTTTCAGGCTCGTAGAGTACCTATAAAATAATGATCTGTGCTTTCAGGCCCCTTCTTGAGTAATAATGTTCTGTGCAGCATTACGCATTATTTCTGGAGCCATAAAGTCTAGTCCCATTAATGCACTCCAAGTTGAATGCGGCGAAGCTCCTTTATACCTTAGAAGACAATTCCTATCTGACAAATATTTGTTCCGGATTCTTCAGTTCTCAACTCACCCTCTCGTTCCTAAACTGGACTCTTTAGTGTTGCAGATTGAATCTTCAGATTACTGGTCCCATAAACGTGCTCCTTGTTTAGTTGAAAGCTATAAAAAATTCCTTTCTCTTTCTTCTCCTATTCACCGTTCCAATAAACTTCCCCTATTTAGCAGTAGTTACGAGAGTTTACAATTCAGCCCCACCATTAAATACTGTGTAAGTAAATCAGGTCCCGACTGCAATTTAAGTTTTAATCATTTTTTGGCTGAACACATAGAGTACCATCACATATTTACGGATGCTGCCAAGCGTTCTCCGACGGGTTGTGTTGGGATAGGAACTTACCATTCTCAATACAACATCGTACAAAAAATAAAATTGCCTCCGGAGACTTCTGTTTTTACGGGGGAATGTTTTGGCATTTTAAAAGCTATTGAATATATTCGGGTTCTAAAGCTCAAGAAAACTATAATTTTCACTGATTCTCAAAGTGCTCTTCTAGCCATCAATAAATCCCCTTTCGAACACAAATCGCAGCATCCTATAATCTATTTAATAAGGGAATTTGCGTTCAGAACCATTTCTGAAGGTGCGTCACTACAATTTGCGTGGATCCCGGCCCATGCTGGAATCCACGGCAATGAAGTGGCAGATACAATCGCCGGTGATGCGGTGCAGTGTGGGGACTTAGTTCCATATCAGAATTTTAGTATAGACCTTGTGATATTACCAAAGACTTTTCTCCGGGACACCTGGAGGGTGGCCTGGGATATCGGAAGCAAATCAAAGGGCCGTTATTTTTCACTCATTCAACCCGACATTTCGGAAAAACCGTGGTTTGGCAGGGCAAAGTTTGGCAAGATGGAGACCTCCGTTCTTATACGGATGAGACTGGGTCATGTTTGCTCCCCAGCCCATCTTGCCAAACTTCATATCATCGACGACCCCATTTGCTCGTGTGGCACAGACGTAGGCGACTTAAATCATATTTTTTTCTCCTGTCCCTTATATGACCGTTCTTCTTTTCTTAGTAACCTCTTGTCCCTTCGTATTCATTTTCCTACCTCAATACTTTCCTTACTTTGTACACAAAGCTTTCCTGTATATAAATGTATAGTCTCATTCATTACCTTAAATAATATTAAGTTGTAAATATTCGTCATAGTAATTTGCTCATTATTCACTCCTTTGATTCCTCCTTTTTCCTTTTTTTTACTGATCTTATATCCGTCCTTTCCTAAATTCCGATCTAATTAATACTAATAATATTTTCGTTTCCCTAACTTTGTCTCTTCAAACTAAAAAACATGACATTGGCTAATGCACAAACCGTGCGAAGCCAAAACAAAAAAAAAAAAAAAAAAAAAAAAAAAAAAAAATGTGCTGTGCTTTCAGTATTAAATATTCTGTGTTTCAGTATGTTAAGTACTACATGATCTGTGGTATGATAAAAAAAAGTGAGAAAAAGTACTCTGTGGTGCAGACTGTTAAAGTTAGGTGGAGGATATATGATAAAAGTATATTGTTGTAAAGATAGAATAAAAAACGAATGACAATCATCAATAAGAAATGTATTGCTAGGCAACACAACCATAGAGTAACAATTGGTAGTATCCATTCCTTATCAGCTATCACAGACAACCACTTCAGAGTAATAACCACTACCTATATCACAGAGTATTATTTACTTTGCTTGATTACTTCTGTGATTACCTGTGATTACAGTACTACTTGTGATTACTTCTTCACATGAGCTCGTAGGGTATATATGTTCTGTGCACATGAGACTCTCATTATACTCTACGAGCACAGACTAGTAGTTTATGAGCCAATCGTCTTCTTATCTTCTTTCTTGGGATTTACTTTTGGCAGTTTTGCGTTGTGTTGTGTTTCTGGACCATACAATGTCAGGAGGAACGAAAAAAGCACTGTTTATATGCCTTGGTATGATAAAATAATTTAGTGATACAAGAAAATAAACTGTGATATGATGGTCTAAATTAAACTACTGTCTGGTTGCGGGCACATGGCAGATTGTCATGCTTCCATCTTGTATGCATTCTCTGACGAAGAAAGATCTTATCCTGACGTGTTTTGTCTTCTGGTGAAATTCTGTAGGATTTTTCGCCAGCTTTATTGCACTTTCATTGTCAACACCTAAGGTCGCAGGGCAGTTAGTACCAGTAAGATCTTTTAATACCTTCTGTAACCATATTATCTCTCTGGCGGTTTCACTCGCTGCTACTATTTCTGCCTCTGTCGAGGATATTGCAACGGTGCTCTGCCGTTTGCTATACCAGGACACAGCACCTCCAGCATATATAAAGAGAATGCCTGATGTAGATCGCGCAGTTTCCATATCACCACCATGATCTGCATCGCTATAGCATTCCAAACTATGAACATCATTATCTGTCCTGTAACGTATACCTTCATCCATAGTTCCTTTTAGGTATCGCATAATTCTTTTTACGTTCAGGATGTTCTCTTTGGTTGGTTTCTCCAAATTTCGCGACGCAACGCTTACTGCATAAGCAATATCAGGCCTTGTGCTTGTCATCAAATAGGACAAGGCACCAACAGCTTCACGGTAGGGGAATGTCTTGGTAGTTACTTCCTCAACTTGAGCATTGTTTGCCTTTAAAATTGGTGTTGTCACTGACTTGCATTCATGCATGCCAAATCTCTCCAACAAGCGAGTGACCATACCATTTCTTCATTGGTTTCGATATGTGTCCTTGATGAAGAAGGTCTTGAAATGATTTCGATTTCATCCTCTGAAGCATGTCTTTCTCCAATCTCTCTATTAACATTCATTTCATGTTCACTCTCGAGACTTGGGAAATTATGATTGAAGTTCCTCTGAAGAACAAGAGTCGGCTCTTTCGGTTTAGATACATCCTCTTTTGATTTTTCCATTAACGCTATCTCTTCGAAAGTCACATCTCTGGATCTAATCAATTTTAATGCTTCTTTGTCCCAAATCCTATAGCCTTCATCTCCTTCATAACCAATAAGTATCCCCTTTTTAGCTTTCTTGTGCAGCTTCTTGCGATTAGCTTTAGGAACATGGGCATAGCAGGTGCAACCAAGGATTCTTAGATGTTTGATCGCTGGCTTCTGTCCGTACCACAGCTCATGTGGAGACTTGCTTGGAACGTTCGTTGGCCCTGTGCGATTCAACACGTAGACTGTCGCATTTACTATCTCTGCCCACAAGTCATCAGGAATTTTATCATGTGCATGCATGATGGCGCGTGCGGCCTCTACTACCGTCCGATTTTCACGCTCTACGCAGCCTGCTTGCTCTGGGGTGTGGGGCATTGTGAATCGTTGTTTAATTCCGTTTTCAGTTATGAAATTTTTTAATTCTGCGCTGGTAAATTCTCCTCCGTTGTCACTTAACAATTCTTTAAATAATAATAATAATTTATTTGTCAGAATATTGTTTTACAAGGTGTTACAAATTATAATATTATGTCCATAATATTCTGCTGTTTCCAGCGTACAAATATTGAAAATAATTTAAATGATAAGGATAGAAGACAATGTCAAAATTAAACATTAACAAATAAACAAATGTCAAGAAAAAGGGAAAAAATAACTACCGTTACATGCACGCTCAGGAGTTATTAGTAATCATAATGTCAAGAATGAAATACAATAATAAAAAAGATATACAAAGTCAAATAATAAAATTCTATTCAATTCGCATAAATGTCAGTAGTCATCTAATTTAAATTTAGAATCAAATCTTTCATTTAAAAACTCAGTCGTTGAGTAGTAACACTTTAGTAATAGGAAGTTAAATAATTTCTTTTTAAAGGTCATAAAGTTAAGAATCTTAAATGCATTGGGTAATTTATTATATATTTTAATTGCCATGTAGTAAACATTATTAGAAAATAGTTGAATTCTTTGTTGAGCTGCACAAATTTTATAAGTATTTCTGCTTTTTCTTACAAAAACATCATTATATACTTGAAATAAAGCTATGTTTTTACGTACAAAGATACACAGTTCAAATATATATAAAGATGGGAGTGGTAATATTTTGAGCTTTTTAAAGATTGGGACACAGCTTTGTAATGGTTGTGCTTTAGTCATTGAACGAATACATTTTTTTTGGGCTCGGAACGCTTTAATAGTATCAACAGAATTTCCCCATATAATTATGCCGTATCGAAGAATTGATGCTACGTAACCATGATACGCATTAAGTGCTGCGCTGATACCAGTCACGCGAGTTATTCTATTTAAAGCAAAAACAAATCTTTGTACCTTAGCGCATAGTTTTTCTATATGCACTTTCCAGTTACAATATTTATCCAATGTTATACCCAAGAAAGTCGCACTTTCAACCTCTTCTACAGCATTATCTGCATATTTTATTTCCAATTGGTGACGTGTGCTATTATAAGCTTGGAATTGTATTAGTTTCGTTTTACTTATATTTACATGTAAATTGTTGTCTTTAAGCCATTCAATCATTATTTTGTTTAATGTGTCGCTAATTTCTTTTACGTAGTTGATGATATTACCATCGGTGAGTTTATTGCTAAGAGTAGTATCGTCAGCGTACAGAATGCAAGAGTGTGGGGTTTAATGACATGTCCTGCTGCTTTAGCTTCATTTAAGAAGATCTTTAGCTTTGAAGCTGCTTCAGACTTTTGTCTAAGGAAGTAAATGTTACGATATCGTGTGAAGTCGTCCTTGAACAGAATTTAATATCGAAACTTCGAGATCGAATATGGAAATGGTCCGCATAAATCTGTATGGATTAGTTCTCCAGATTTAGTGGCTCTAACCCTTGTTCCAAATGGATGCCTGTGCGATTTTCCATAGACACAGCCTTCACAAATGTCGGATTGGTTGTTCTCCATTTTTAATCCTAGCTCTTTTTCGATCACCTGACGAACATGCCTTTTGTTCTGATGTACTAGCCTTTCATGGTATACTTGTAAAGGGTTTGTCAGTAGTTGATTGACTTCCTGGTTTTTGGGCGCGACACATTTCAACTCTAGCTTGAATAGTCCCTTTAATCGTTCTAGTTCCAATTAATTTTTCTTTTCCATTTACTTTTACTACACATTGCTTAGGTCTAGACTCGAACGTACTTGTGATCAAGTTACCATGCACAGATAGCACTGAGAATAAGTTTCTTTTAATCTTTGGGACATACCAAACGTCTTTCAAAAGTATTTGCTCAACTTTTCCATTAACGTTGGCTTCAGCTCTAATGTTGCCTATACCAATGGCTTCAATGGTTTCTCCGTTTGCCGTTGTCACCGTATGTGTTCCTTTGAAGTGCTCGAAGCTCTCGAAGAAGTCACCTCTGTTAGTAACATGGCTTGTCGCTCCGTTGTCGACGTACCAGTTATCTTTATCCATTGGCAATCCATCCTCTATAGCTAACACATTCATGTTGACATTCACATTTGGATTTTGTCTAGGCTTTGGTGGTCTACCATCTTTTATCCATTTTTGGCATTTTCGCACAACATGTCCAGCTTCTCCACAATAATTACATTTAAAAACTGTATTCTTCGTCTTCTTCTGTGTCTTCACAGCTAATACTTCCTCGGTATTCTCTTTTGTAGTCAATGCTTTTTCAAAAGCGCTCAGTTGCGATGTCAAATTCTCTACTGTCCGATCCTTTTTTGTTATTAAAAGCCAACTTGACTTGAAAGCAAAATAATCTCGTGTTAAAGTTCCAAGTATCTTACAAATCAGTAATATCTCAGGCAGATTTGCTTCGATTTGGCTATTCAGCTCGTGCCAAATATTCTTCAACGCAGATATGTGCTTCCTTATGTCATGTTCAGGATCTTTTTTATAATCAAAGAATTTCAAACATAGATCATAACTTTTGTCTTCGCTACTTCCACTGTAAAGGCGTTCTAGTTCGTCCCATACCTCTTTTGCGCTTCTGTAACGCATGACTTGCTCGAGTAACTCGTCTGTCATCAGACTATACAATCAATCTTTACAAATTGTTGTAAATCGTTCTCATATTTTTCTTTGGCAGCAGCATCAGCAGTCTTTGCTAATTCTCCGGGCTTGATAATTTTTCCTTCCAAATTTTGTTCAGCTCCAGGAATGGCTCTGCACACTGTTTCGATCCTATATCTCCAGTGTTTGTAGTTGTTTCCATTTAAGTGCACTATTTGTACCTTTGAGGCTTCAGCTATAGCCTTATCCATTTTCGATGGATTTATCTAAGTACACTTTCTCGCAACTTTAAATCTCTGCACAACTTCTATCCTAACCACGCTCTGCTACCATGTTAAAGTTAGGTGGAGGATATATAGAAATAAACAGTTATTATGAGATATACGATAAAAGTATATTGTTGTAAAGATAGAATAAAAAACGAATGACAATCATCAATAAGAAATGTATTGCTAGGCAACACAACCATAGAGTAACAATTGGTAGTATCCATTCCTTATCACAGACAACCACTTCAGAGTAATAACCACTATATCACAGAGTATTATTTACTTTGCTTGATTACTTCTGTGATTACAGTACTACTTGTGATTACTTCTTCACATGAGCTCGTAGAGTACCTATATCGTCCGTGAACTTCTGAGATCTTCTATCTACCTACAAATAAATTTTACAGGAGGAACATAAAACTAATTTATAAACATTTCGTGGAGAATTTTGGTAAAATAAAAAAGTAGTTGGTTAGTTTTACGTCTTTTTATGAAATAATAAATGAATGCAGTTAGTATTATGTTGTATGTTATTTTAATCGTAATTAGGAGTTTTAAGTTTTAGTATTATAGAAAAAAGTCAGATAGGAGATATTTCCATTAGTTACTTAGGAGAAATCAGCCCCCAAACTGTGCATTTAATGTAAATTTTGAAAGATAGGATTTATCAGAATAAATCATAATTAGGAAAGAACAACAAAATACATAAATATACCTATACAAATAAACAATGTACAAGTATATTTCTGTTGATAAAAGAAAAAAAATGGTTCAAAATCACAATGAATTATTTATTAATCGTTTATAATTAGATGAAAAACAAACTTAATCTTAACCAGTCTTCAAAAGGTTTATTTTTAAAATTATATAAAATTCTTAAAATATCGAATCTATTTCTTAGCAATAATCATCATCTTTTATTCAGCATCTTGAATCATATTTTTAAAATCTTTATTTTTTTAATATAAAGTGATTTTACGACTCTTTGCCACATTGTGAACTTTAACATCGTTAACGTTCACAATGAGGCAAAGAGTCGTAAAAGGAATGACAATCCAATGGGATTACAGACTTCAATTCCTGTAAATGTTTAAATTTTTGAATAGTGATAGGTATTCTATTCCTATGCAGGGGCGCGTATTCTCTTATGATGGAAATTTTATTGACTCTTTGGGGGAGGCTATCCCAATCGGCATCAAAGTCCAATTTAAATTTAATCAGGCCTGTATTGTCATATAGAATAGCCTTTAAATCCGTAACTTTTGGATCTCCAGCTTTGCGTCCCGGTCGAATAGACGTATAGCGCCATGTTTCAGGAGCCGAAAAATTTCTGAAAAATTTGTAGTCCACCATCATAGCTTCGTACTCACAGGGATTTTTGCGAGCTTCTTTAGTAACTGAGAGGAAGTCGCTTGGTAAATGGATTAATCTATTTTTCAGTTTTTTTTCTATAGCGCTATGCACACAATCTCCTTCCATCTGCGTGTGACCGACTTCAAGGTATTTTTGTACTATAGATACTTCATGTTGCATGGAAAAATTTAATAGTGCATTCGATAGGATATTATTGCGGTTCTGGCTTGTGCAGCCATCAGAGTATATTATTATGGGTAAATGTTTGGGCAGGCAATGGCGGGATAAGTAATCAATGATGAAAGACGCATACGTAGATGCTGATAGATCACCTTCCGTTTCAGTAAACCAATAACATGTACATTCATGTGATGCTAAATCGTAGATCGTGAAATTATGTACACATAATTTTGTTTTGTAGTAAACGGCACTAGCTGTGATAAACGGACATACCTTTACTGATTGTAAATCCATTGTCAAAACTATGCAGTTTCCCTTTAAAGCCTCATTTTTATCTTTAGATTTTTCTTCACGGGCTCGATTTTTTCTGCTTAGATGTGTTTGATAGTCATTTTCGCATACATTACCGGTCTGATGACCTACACAAACATCACACATGTCCTTCTTTATCGTATGGATAGCTATATTCTTAGATTTGAAAGTTTGGTTAAATTTATTTCTAGCGTAAGGATCGGCACCTTTTTCTGAGCAATATTGTTTATACGTATTGTATAAGTGAGTGGCATTACGATAAACTGGCTCCAAGTAAACTTTGTTAGTGTTAAGACGGTTATAGTGCGACGGCATTTTAGGTAATTCATCAAGAAAGTTATCAAGAACATCACGTCTCTGAGAAAGTGGAACTCTGGGACGACGGTTACGATTCATGTTTTCTTCAGATGGATGCATGCCACTTATTCCTTTTTTTGCCCAATTTTGAACTGAAAAAGTGCCAAGACACAAAGTTCGAATAAACATTTCACGACATACTCGCTTCTTAGTTGTGGTTCCTTGAGTAGAATAACTTAATGGAAGAAAATAAACAAAGGTACCTGCTCTTCTCGAATTGTCTGATGTCTGTCTACCTTTTCCCTGAAAAGTTACGTTGTTAGCTACATAGACTTTTCGTTGATGCCAATCCATGTCGCTCCAGAATTGCCGAAATATCTTCTCTCTGTCCTCATCTCTTACTTCATCACAACATCTTATCTTACTATTTCTACAGAAATCTGAATTGCATCTAGGTCCAAGGACTCTTTGGTTTCGAAGTTGGCTTTGTACTTTCTCACCCTTTGGTCTTTTGTAACCTACATACTCTTTTCCCTCCATCCTTAGTCGCTTAGTAATATTTTTTTTCCAGCTTTCTGGTTGAGCTTGTCTTTGTCTACGTCGGCCTTCAGTCATATCTCCAAAGTGAACTACCTCTTCATTCGTTTCCAGTGCCTCTTTATTCGTTACCTCTTCATTTGGTGGAACATTTTCTGAATCCGAACTTAAAGCATCACGATGATTGAATGGTTCGTAATCGCTGTCGTCATCAGGCGAAAAGTCGTCACAAAATGTAGTTGAAGAATCTCGTCTAAGTGGTAGTGGTGTTGGCCTTGGAGACGGTGTTTCTAATAGCGAAGGTGCGTCAAGTGCCACCAGGTCTTCTAATTGAATGAGGTCTAAGTCGTTGTTTGCAATTAGGGAGCTTATGTACGAAGTTTCCCCTAACTGAGGTTCAATCCTTCCACCAGGACGTGGTTCTGTTAGAACATTCTGTCCTAGAGATAAAGGCGTACGAGACGTGGATGGAATATTCTCTGCTTCAGCTGAATTGAAAATTATGTTAACTAGTGCATGTGCCCTGTTTTTTGATGCCATTATGACGATCTCTGAAATAAAAAAGCAATCTCTTAGCTAAACGAAATACCAAACAATACGGTTAGGTATACTCTTCAGGCAGAACGGTTAATATTATTTATTTACAATCGTAGATTATTATTATTAACACCAGCCTAAAACATCCCACAGCAAGGCACGGGTCTTCCCTCAAATTGATGAGCATTCAGGCCATAGTCCACCACACTGACACAGTGTGGGTTGGCGAACAACTCTCTAAAACTTGTTAGGCCTTCTCAATTAGCAGCATCCACATGATTTTTTCATTCACCGTAAGCAAATAACTACTTACGTGAAATTTAAACAATCTCAAGAAGTGGGTGCCAGGTTTCCAACCACGGACCCTGCGACGGGACGCAACGCAAGCCATTAGACTATCACCACTTTATCGTAAATAGGTATTTAGGTAGAATTCAGTGTATTGTACTCCTAAGAAATTTCTTCTAAGTGCATAGAATGACAACATTACGTACGAAATAGAAGTAAAAAGTGCTGAAAGAAATTAATCCTATCTGACAAAGTTACGTTAACCGAAAAAATAATCATAGCAACATCTTATTTTAGTACCTATTATGCAATAAATGTAGTGCAACACTTTCAGGTGGATATAACACTTAAATAAATAGCAACTTAGCAATAACAAACCACTACAAACTTACTTTTGATTCCGAACGCCAAAATTCGCAGCCGCCGGGTACGCGCGCTTCGAGCAAACTGTCAGTTACGAGAAATTTCCACCAAAAATAGGGCGGTATAATTTAGAAGGTATTTCTACGCGCGGATTATAACCAAATAATAATGTTTTTACATTTAGGAGAGTAATGCATTCAATTGATTCCGACCTTTGCCAAAAGATGGCATTAAAATAAAGTTTTACCCAAAAATGCTAGTTAGGAGGTATCAGAAGTTCACGGACGATATATGTTCTGTGCACATGAGACTCTCATTTTATACTCTACGAGCACAGACTAGTAGTTTATGAGCCAATCGTCTTCATAACTTCTTTCTTGGGATTTACTTTTGGCAGTTTTGCGTTGTGTTGTGTTTCTGGACCATACAATGTCAGGAGGAACGAAAAAAGCACTGTTTATATGCCTTGGTATGATAAAATAATTTAGTGATACAAGAAAATAAACTGTGATATGATGGTCTAAATTAAACTACTGAATGCAATTTAAGGCATATGCCCGACCCATTGATAATTTTTTACCGAAATCCGCCTTTGCGAAATTTGCGAGTGCCACTTGCTAGTGTAAACCGCTATCTGCTGACCACTTCACTAACTTTAAGATAAACCAAAAAACTGCATAGAGGCCTGGTAAAAGTCTGTGAGGTTACCTCACCCTGATAATAGCTATACCATAATAAATCTACATTACTCTAATATTAAAAAGAGAAAAGATTTGCATTGGTGTTTGTAATGAATGAACTCAAAAACTAATGGATCTATTTCAAACATTATTTCACCAGTAGAATGCTATATCATCCAAACTTAGGCTATAATTTATAAATAAAATAACAGATTTATGTAACCCCAGGTTGGCCTATAATAGCCTAGCAAATCTAAACTTACTTATCAATCATTTTTATTAGTCTGAAGAAATAATAAGTTTATTTTACAGGTAATATTTGTCGATCACCAATAGCAGAAGGTGTGTTTCAAAAAACTGTGAATGACATGAATTTGGGTGACCAATGGGAAATCGACAGTGCAGCTATAGGAGGCTGGCATGTGGGTAATCCACCAGACTGGAGAGCTTTGGACACTATGAAAAAGCATGATGTTCCATATAACAACCATGCAAGACAGGTATAAACTGTTTTGGCTGTTGTCAATGTTCCTTGCAATTAGGTTCTGTTCAACTTCTTAGAATATAGCAAGAGAAATATTCATTTCTGTATCTGTTTTTGCATCATTTCATTTTCTCAATTCAGTACAACAAAACATTGATCACATTATTTAAGTTCAGAAAAAAAAACAGATTTAATACCTGCATAAATAAAAATTACTTGTTTGTCTGTTTCAGATTGTTTCAGAGGACTTTAATCATTATGATTATATATTTGGAATGGATGAAGCAAACATGAAGGATCTTAACAAAAGAGCGCCAAAAGGAAGTAAAGCAAAACTCCTTCTCTTCGGAGACTTTGATCCCCAGGGTGAAAGAATTATAAGAGACCCATATTATGTAGGTTTTACTTACATACCTATTTTGATTAAAGTTCATTGTAATTTTTAAGATCTAATATTTATGTCATTTATTAATTTTAATTCCTTTTAGAATACATTTTTTAATATTTCATAAAAATTGATTTAAAACCATATTTATTACATTATTGTTAATTTTCAGGATAGTGACTCAATAGGATTTGAGAAGTGTTACCAGCAGTCACTAAGGTGCTCTGAAGGATTTTTGGAAAGCTTGCAGAAGTGATGTGATTTCCCAAAAGTGAAACCAGTAACAACATCAAACATCGCAAACGCGCATGTAACTACGATTGTTTTTGTTTTTAGGTCCCCTAAGAGTAGTTTTTACCCAAGTTAGGAATACTGAAAACCTTGTGCTACTCCCTTGGTGCTCGAAAAACTGCGAAATTCTGGCACTTTTCAGTTTTTTTTAGATATACCTAGGGGACTCGTATGTAAACTTCGGAGATAAGGGGGGATAACGGTATGTTTCGTCAAAAGTCCAAAACAACGTGGCCTAAAAAAGAAAATGGTTGTCTGTTAAGTAGGTTTACGGATGATAGTTTAACGTGACAACGTCATAACAAAACATTCCCTTCCCCTCGCTCCGATCGTAACGTTACAATGAGCGTAACGGGACAAAGAGCGCAACGGGACACTTTTTCGTGTGTGCAGCCGGCGTTCATCGATTTACTAGACGTAGCCACGTCAAAAAAAAAAATGAAAAATGAAATTGAGAATGTGCAAATAGCGCTCTTTCATTTGATACCCCCACATGCCCCAGTAGCCTCACTTCGAATTTTTAAGAAACCCGTTCAGTCACTGCTGCAAAAAAAATAAAAAAAATCTTATTTGCTAATTTGTTGGGCAAATGTCATCTAAAACTATTCCAAATTTCACGTTGATAGCATTAGTAGTTCTTAAGATATCCAGCTGTGACAGACAGACAGACTGAGTTGCACCATAAGGGTTCCTTTTTACTATTTTGGCACGGAACCCTAAAATCGTAGTTACATAATATGCGACGTTTGCGTATTTTTGTGTCGATATTGACTGGGCCTGGGCTATTACACTTTCAATCAGGATAATTTAGTATATTGGGTCTTATAAGTATTTTTTTTTATAAGCGTATATAGTCAATCTGCCTAGCCTTTTCCCAACTATGTTGGGGTCAGCTTCCAGTCTAACCGGATGCAGCTGAATACCAGTATTTTACATGGAGCGACTGCCTATCTGACCTCCACAACCAAGTACCTAACTGGGTAATACGATACCCCATGGTAAGACTGACTGGTGTCAGACTTTAGGGCTTCTGACGACTCGTAACGACTGTCAAAGATCCACGAATGACAGCCGGGACCAACGGCTTAACGTGCTTTCCGAGGCACGGAGGATTCTCGGTATGTAAAGATGGTCACCCATCCACTGATCAACTCCGGCAACCGTAGCTTAACCTGATGGATCGACCAGTGTGGCTGTTGTTACTTAGCCACGAGCTCCTCATAAGCGTATATACTGTAAAAGTTTATTAATAATTGTTACAAATTCGATAATGTAAGTACTTATTATAATGTAAAAATAAAAAATACATTAAAAAAAACTTTTTTTTTTATTGCATCCTACATCTACATACTAGGTACCTACCATTTTAAACCTCCACATTTTATCATTACAGTCCTTGAAGGATTTTCTATTTGCACTAGAGTAGTCATTACCGTACCTAGGCACTAAACAGGTTGTGAGGAATGTGTAACTTGCATGTAAATCCTTAATCATGAGAAAATTAAAAAACCATTGTTGTGTTTTTATACCAGTAGTATTAGGTTCAAGACATTGGAAACAGAATGTGTCTTTCTTGTTTAAATATCCACAGGCTACCACAGTTCCACCATTACTAATCCCGTCCCTTAGATGTCGCTCTGGCCGTTCTTTCCATTGTTTGTTTAGTTCTTTGTCTACTTTCTTCTCGTCATTAAATTCAAATCTATTATCCAATTGATAGGCAGGAACAAAGGGTAAGTCGATGTATTCAGCTGAAAGCATAGTATAAATAATATTTAATACCCGACATTTGATAGGCACCTACATAGAACAAAACTGTTTAGATTTACAAGAGTAATTTTATTATGAGGTTTAGTATTTCAAATAGTTGCTTACTTGGTAATTCGTCATCGCTATCGAGTATGTCTTTTAAATTAATAGACTTTTTTTTTGCTGTTTTCTTTCTCATAATAATCAATATTAGTACCTTCAACACGAAAAAGTATGATCAGAATGCTAACTGACAACTCTGCGCTAGCGCACAATCTGATAGTAAGCGATTAGCCGATCACATCTCGTAGATGTTCTGTGGATCACATTCACAGATTATTAATACTGTCCTGATTCCTTTCACCTCTGACTTTGCATCACTGAAAAAATCAAAGATAAGTTTGCACTGCGGTTGTTAATGGGTTGTTGTCAGAGGTAAAATAACTAATTATTTAAAATCTGTGAAAGGATATGATTTACCAAATAACTGTCAAGACAAGCAATTTAATGACATTACAAAGACCCAACTACACAGAACATATATACTCTACGAGCCCAACTACCCAAGAAGCTTTCATTAAGTTGCCAGTAGTAGAATATAGATTTGCCCTCAAATCTACGTCATACATAAAACAAAATGGCTTCTTTGCAATACTCGTATACATAACACTACAATTTATTAATCAACTAGCTTCAGCCAGTGGCTTCGCCCGTGATATCTTTATAAATTATAGCCTATGTTACTCAGTATAGCATTCTACTGGTGAAACATATTTTTAAATCGGGCCAGTAGTTTTTGAGTTTATTCATTACAAACAAACAAATATATAAACATACAAAAAATATAATCTTTTCTCTATATTAGTTTAGACTATATGTACTTATAAAATTAACAACTAATGGGTAAACTAGACATGAAAAAGTTGACAACTTTTTACTATTATTTGGGGATTTTTACCTTTCTACTTAGAATCCGCGCTACCATTAAAGTCCCTTTGACACGGCGCTAGTGTCGTGTCGTGTTATCGTGTATGACAAATTACTCTGAGCCTGAGCACAATTCACATTGCATTAAAAAAAGTAGTTTTTTAGTTTGGTTGCGTTTTACTTTTTTTTTCTATCCACTTCAAAAACAGGAGGAGGCGGAGATTGCTTTTCACTCGAATGCGCGACGTAAAGGAGAGTAATTTAATTTCTATCAGCCTATCTATTATGACACAAATTGATGATTTATTAACATCGTGAGGAAACCTGGACATATAGTTAATATATGTCTGAAATCACCAACCCGTCTTGAGCAAGCGTGGTGATCAATGCTCGTGCCTTCTCTGTATGAGAAGAGGCCTTTGCCCTGCAGTGGGACAGTGACAGGCTGGTATTATTATTGGTATTTTATCTATTATGTATATTTGTTTGTCTTTATGTCTAATAAGAATGTGTGGCAGCACAGAGTACTTTATAACATACTTGTGGCACACCCGCACTTGAGGCACTCTTAGACCAAACGCGTGGGCCGATTTGATGATTCTTATTTTCGCTTGCGTCCACATATTTTTCCGTGATTACTGGGCCGATTTACGGTGTCCTTCACCACACAATCCTCACCTTTGAAAACTTCATGAAAATAAATTTAAAAAACGCCAAAATATAGTCATAAATAGTCACCAAGGTTAAAAAAATAGTCGCATTATGATTCCGAAGATACAGCTATAAGTTGGTGAGACCACCTCACCTCAGTGCAAGCAAACGGCTGGGAGTACCGACTTGGTTTCAATTCCAAAAAAATAGTCAAGAAATAGTCATAACGCTATGCCAAATCTCGAAAATAGTCATTAAGGGATTCCAGAGATATAAAGGGGTCTTGGTGAGGATTACGTGGAGAGCCTTTCTCGCCACAATCCTCACCTGATTACCGCGGAACGCCTAGGTTTTTGAATTTGAATTTGGTGTCAAAAAATAGTCAATAAATAGTCGTCTCGAACCATGATAATTTCGACCTGGTTTACTATGTAGAAGTATGTTAAACTTCCTCGTCAACTTCTACATACATTTTGTTTTGGTACAGTCGCGAACAGTAAAATTGTAAATATATTTTAATAGTGTTGTATTAATTAAACAGTAATAAAATATTGTAGTTACTTACGTATAATTTTTATTCTGTCAAAAGTTTAATAAATACCTACCTAGCTGTACATAATATTTCTCCAATTTTTCCGGTTGGCTTTATGAGACCGAATAAATGTCTTTATTTCAGATTAATTTGATTGTAGTATGTTATGTACAGTTAGGTAGGTATTTATTAAACTTTGGTTGGTGGGTGGGTTGGTGGTAGGTTGGTTGGTGGATAGGTAGGTTGGTGGATAGGTAGGTTGGTGGATAGGTAGGTTGGTGGATAGGTAGGTTGGTGGATAGGTTTGTGGGTAGGTTGGTGGGTGGGTAGGTTGGTAGGATGGTAGGTTGGTGGGTAGGTTGGTTGGCTATTTTTTGGAATTGAAACCAAGTCGGTACTCCGAGCCGTTTGCTTGCACTAAGGTGAGGATTGTGTGGAGAAGTTCATCCCACAATCCTCACCAACTTATAGCTGTATCTTCGTAATCATAATGCGACAATTTTTTTAACCTTGGTGACTATTTCTTGACTATTTTTTGGCGTTTTCAAAATTGAATTTCATGAAGTTTTCAAAGGTGAGGATTGTGTGGTGAAGGACACGATTTACGTGATTCTTTTTTCATTTCGTAGATTTTATAAACTTATTTTCGGTAGTTTTTGAGTAAACAATAAGACGTTTTCCCCTTAATACTTCTATAATCCATTTGGCGCCTTTTGATCTTATTGATGACTAGCTTTTGCCCGCGGCTTCGCTCGCGTGGATGTCGGAAATTATCCCCCGGGAACGTACTACCGGGATAAAAAGTATCCTATGTGTTAAACCTGGCTATAAACTATCTGTCTGCCTCATCCAAATCCTATTAGTAACATAATGATTGAATACTATCGTGAATTCATGCAAGCCTAGTAGGTACTTGTTGTGCCAAGTTTCAAGTTTATTATTATTAGCTCAAGGAATCACGTTGTCCCATACAAACTTTGCCCTCCTTTTTCACCCCCTTAGGGGTAGAATTTCAGAAAATCCTTTCTTATCGGATGCCTACGTCATACAAAGAACATACCCTCCAAGTTTCAAGTCTCTACGATCAGCGGTTTAGGCTGTGCGTTGATCCGTCAGTCAGTCATTCAGGACAAAGCATTTTATATGTATAGAAGATAGATATAGATGTAAAAAAAGCTTTTAAAAAATCTTTAGCAAGTGTAGTTGTTTACGAATGTGTACGTAGCACAACAAAAAAAACTTTTACAAAAACAAACACTAATTTGTTTTTGGAAGTCGTTTTTTAAGGCTAGGCAGATGATGACATACTACGACCGTGACCGTGACTGACCTCGTTGTTCTTCATCTGCATCTGCTCTTCAATATCTGTGATGAGAATGTGTAGGTATGTATGAATCCACATAAATACTACTATCTACTTGCGACATGTACTCACTACATTAATATCATTATTTTTCTTGAAAAATATATGGCTTATCACTTGATGTAGCGACGCCTTTTATTCATAAAAGGCCTTATTAATTGCCGGACGTCGCCGTACAGTGCTGGTCCGTGCCAGTACGAGCTATATACCAGCTACTGCACAGAACACGGAGACCCGGCGCGGACCGACCGCGGCCCGGCGTTTCTGTGCTCTGTGAGCTAGTGAAAGAACGCCCAATGCTGATCACGAGTGACATTTTTTTGTTATCCTCTAAGCTGACTAATAAAAAACCTACTTATTCAGATACAGAAAGGATCGACTTGAAGGATATAACTAACAATATAATTATTTAACAATCTAATATTTATTTCAGTAGTTCTATCAATCAATAAATCCAGCCTCAGAAATATTTACATAGTATATAATATATACCAGAAACCAGAAGTGTATACATGGTTTTAAGGTTTGAAGGTCTTATAGTTAATATGAGGTGGCTACATGTTTTGCCATTTATGGCGTACAAAATTAGTTGCAAGTTAAATTGAAATTACAATGGCAAAATTTTAATTTCATTCAAAATTACCATGTTAAAATTTAAATTCAATTCAAAATCACAATGTTAACATTTAAATTCAATTTGAGTAGGACGTGATTAAGAATCATGTCTAACTGCTTCTAAGTCTCCATTCTCATTTAATTGTAAGGTTTTCAATCGACGTTTACGATATTGGTGATTCTTGAGTTTATCCAATGCCTGATCTGCAACTTCTGATAGAGGTTTTTTCAAGTATTCCGGGATTCTGCAGACAACTTTTTGAGATAATTGGTATAAAAATCTGTGTGTTAATCCATCAGAAAACTGCTTCACGAAATCTTTCCATCGAATGTCAGTCCAAATTTGATACGATGATGACTTAAGGCTGAAAATACTAAATTGGTTAATAAAAAATCTTAATTGACTAAAACGATATTATGTATGTGTGGTTTTTAGGGTTCCACACCTAAATGACAAAAACTGTACACATACAATTTCGTCATGTCCCGTCTGACCGGAAGTCACAAATTTTACTTTTACTGTTGTTTACATATCAAGTTGTCATTATTATACACGAAATTTAACTTTTCTACAAAAAAAATAAAAAGAAGTCGGCTGTATTATTTTTTTTAAATTAGAAGTTTTCAGTAAAAAAAATAAAAAGATATGATTGTTGCGATGACATAACTTTACATTGTTTGTTATTTATTGTTGTATTAATAAAACATTACCCTCCTGCGACAGTCGGGTAAATACCAACCTTTTGAATACTTGTTTTCTCAGTTTGTTTATTTTTAAATTTTCTTTTACAAAAACTTGAACATGGAGACTCCCATACCAAAAGTTTTGCAAATAAACATAATGTTGATCAAATTTCTTTTCAAGCTTCAACCAAACAGATTTATCTATTTTACTATACTTTAATTCTTCTAGAGGTACTTGTGAATGCTTCAGCAGTAGCTTTAAAAATCTAGATGCTAATGCTAAAGTCCATTTAATTCTTTTCTTTTCTGGTTTTCCTAAAATTTTTAAAAAGCTTACTTAAATAATTTATTTTTATATTAATGGTTTTTTTTGTAGTAAGAATGGTTTTAGTGCACACACCGTTAAATAGCTGCTGTAATCTTTTGTAAATTCCTCTAGGTTCTCTGCACAGAACCATTGATAATAATGTAACTGAATGGTTGGGATGGTGCATGAAACACACTTTCATGATTTTTTCTTCATTTGCAGAGTAAGCACCTTTGACAGAGCCTCCAAAATGGGTCATAACATGTCTGAATACTTGAAACATTGTTCTTTGTAGTCCACGAGACAAAAAAGCAACAACAAAACGTCTTGCACGTTCTTCAGGTGTATTAGGTAATCTGCTTTTAACTCTATTTTTCCACCGAGCCAAACATATTAACTTATCAGGAACATCATATAGCTGCCGAAAAAAGATGGTACATGTATTTGTTTTTTTGTATGCTAGATTATGTAAATAAGGTTGTATGAAAAGTTTTAATTACCATTTGACAAATTAATTTTCATTCAATTTAACATAGTAACATTCAACTTATAGTCTGTTAATGTATTCTTAATTTAGACTCGAATTGAATGGAACAAAAAAAATACTAAGTATGTGAAAATGGGTTCAAACTACTTGAGTGCTCATGGGCTCACCCCATCAGCACTCAAGTGGTATGAACCCATGTGGTTATTGTGAACAGTGCACCAACTATACCTTCATAAATTCATTCCAATTCTCTTGTATTTTATCACATTCAGCTTTGCAAATAGTGTCCTTACGATAAGGTTGAGAATGATTGTCATTATCAGTATTTTTAAGTGGTCTTGAAAGAGAATTTGATTGTTGATACCAAGGTTGATCCCATGTTATTGTGTCATCTTTCAATCTGTCTACTAATAACTGAAATAAAGAATAAATTTATTTAATTTATTAAGTGCACAACCTAAAATAGTCGAAATAATCAAATCTGTGGGAGTGATTTTGTGAAAAGTGACGGAAGTGAAGAGCGTGCCATTTGATTTGACCAATGCTAGAGTTCACGGAACTAGAGTTTGCTATCAGAAACTACCTTGATGAGGGTCCGCCCCTTTAATGTTGCTAATTACAAAGGTGAGATGTTAGATGTTACAAATAATATGCGATGCAACTACTGTAAATGATATACTCTTTAGTGTTGCTTATTACATAGGTGAGATGTTAGATGTTACACATAATATGCGATGCAACTACTGTAAATGATATACTCTTTAGTGTTGCTTATTACAAAAGTGAGGTGTTAGATGTTACACATAATATGCGCTGCAACTACTGTAAATTATATACTCTTTAGTGTTGCTTATTAGAAAGGTGAGATGTTAGATGTTACACATCATATGCGATGCAACTACTGTAAATGATATACTCTTTAGTGTTGCTTATTACAAAGGTGAGATGTTAGATGTTACACATCATATGCGATGCAACTACTGTAAATGATATACTCTTTAGTGTTGCTTATTACAAAGGTGAGATGTTAGATGTTACACATCATATGCGATGCAATTACTGTAAATGATATACTCTTTAGTGTTGCTTATTACAAAGGTGAGATGTTAGATGTTACACATCATATGCGATGCAACTACTGTAAATGATATACTCTTTAGTGTTGCTTATTACAAAGGTGAGATGTTAAAATAATCAAATCTGTGGGAGTGATTTTGTGAAAAGTGACGGAAGTGAAGAGCGTGCCATTTGATTTGACCAATGCTAGAGTTCACGGAACTAGAGTTTGCCATCAGAAACTACCTTGATGAGGGTCCGACCCTTTAATGTTGCTTATTACAAAGGTGAGATGTTAGATGTTACACATAATATGCGATGCAACTACTGTAAATGATATACTCTTTAGTGTTGCTTATTACAAAGGTGATATGTTAGATGTTACACATCATATGCGATGCAATTACTGTAAATGATATACTCTTTAGTGTTGCTTATTACAAAGGTGAGATGTTAGATGTTACACATCATATGCAATGCAACTACTGTAAATGATATACTCTTTAGTGTTGCTTATTACAAAGGTGAGATGTTAGATGTTACACATAATATGCGATGCAACTACTGTAAATGATATACTCTTTAGTGTTGCTTATTACAAAGGTGATATGTTAGATGTTACACATCATATGCGATGCAATTACTGTAAATGATATACTCTTTAGTGTTGCTTATTACAAAGGTGAGATGTTAGATGTTACACATCATATGCAATGCAACTACTGTAAATGATATACTCTTTAGTGTTGCTTATTACAAAGGTGAGATGTTAGATGTTACACATAATATGCGATGCAACTACTGTAAATGATATACTCTTTAGTGTTGCTTATTACAAAGGTGAGATGTTAGATGTTACACATAATATGCGATGCAACTACTGTAAATGATATACTCTTTAGTGTTGCTTATTACAAAGGTGAGATGTTAGATGTTACACATCATATGCGATGCAACTACTGTAAATGATATACTCTTTAGTCTGTTTCTACGAAGTGAAGTAGTAATCAGGGTGGATCCCAAGCCGTACATCCAGCCACTATTCAAAACACAACCTAGCTGAGGGGTTTTGTGTATACACGTCAACATTACACTAAATCGTAATAGTACCCAAAGATATGCTAAAAAATTTAAACTTTCACAAACTCAAAGATGCTGTTTAAAAATGTTCATTTATTTTGATTGGACACAGTCAAAGTTTTAATTAATTTTGGCATAAGTTACCTCCATAAACAAATAATCTTCATCTTTGATTTCTTCTACATACATGAGTATTCTATCCATACAGGCTGGTTCATTTAAATCATCCATATCCTGTAATATATCACCAAATTCTATATGCTTTTCTATGTTCTGCACTGGTAACTCCTCATCATCATTACTTGACTTCTTAATATTATCGTCAGAGTCCTCCTCTATCCGCTTTTTCTTGACCGGTGTAACTTCATCTTTTCTTTCAATCTCTTCTCGTCTCTCCGTCAAGATCTCTGAAGGGTGAAAGAAGGGTGATCTGTTATTTTCAGATTCCATTAGAAAAAAATATTTGGACTTTTTAGTTTATCTTGCTAAACTGTCAGTCTAAAAATTCTTCAAAGATTTCACAAATGAAAATGATTTTCAGAGGTTATGGTTTTTAGTAAACATTAGTTTTAGCACGGTCTTGGCACTTGACTCTGACAAGTGTCACTGTGGCCGCTTTCCGAATAAGACCGTAATCGCTCACAGCGCTGACATCAATATTTGGCGTTCCGAGTTAGATATCACGATTATGACAGCTGAGGGCTGTCATCAATTCGGAACGCTCGTGAACGCTCTCACGGTACTCGCTCAACGTCAAAACTTGCATATCATAATTCTTTGTGTTTATACTACACATTTCTTCTTCTTCGTTGGTTATGTGGCCACGGTAGCCGGAAGCACAATTTCGAAGATGTTATTTGTCTAAAGATAAGATGCGAATCAAAACAAAACAGCACAACTGTCATCTTTGACAGCGCTCACGGTGATATTAGTAAAAGGCATGGTCGGCGTTATCGCAAGATGGCGCATGTCATGACGTCATCAATGACGATTCACAATACATCGTTATCGCGCTAAGGCTTATTCGGAACGGCCGTTAGCACGCTCAAATCGATTACAGCCTAACTCGGAATGCGGGGTGTGTCACCACAGAGCAGTGCTGTCGGATATAATAAAAAAGACGTAGGCCAGATTAGAAAATGACGTAGAATTAGTCAAATTTGCATATGAAAAGTTCGTATAGCTACGTACATTTTTTTAAGTGAAATAATAAAAATAATGTTTTGATAGGCAATTTATTTAAATTTATCAAATAGGATTTTTAATACAAGATGGACATGTAATGCTGTAAAATGTATATTTTAATAAATACGCATAACAAGTTTGTATTCAGTCTGTCTAATCGTAAAAAAAGTAGTGTAAATGACTTAACGTATATTAAAAATGTTGAATGATGTCAATAATTCCTTTTTTTAACTACATTTTTATAGTAGGTAATACGTAAACAATGTTAGGGCCCACGTGATCATGGTTTTAAACCACGAATTTTGGTTTACATCGGTTTATTTACAACTATATGTGTGTGACACTGGCCGCTTTCCAAATTAGAACATAATCCCTCACAGCGCTGAAATTAAAAATTTGCGTACCAATTTAGATATCACGATTATGAAAGCTGAGGGCTGTCAACTATTCGGAACGCTCGTGAACGTGCTCACAGTGCTCTCTCAACGTCAATAAATATCATATTTCTTTGTTTATATTGAAGTGAAACTTCTTTATAGACGAGAAAGTGGCAAAACGAATCGCAACAAAAAATTTACTAGAAGTTTTGCGGGCAGATTACTAATGTCTTTTGTCCAATTTGAAAACCTGCCCGTAAAACTTTAAGTTAAAATTTTGTTGCGATTCGTTTTGCCACTTGTCCGTTGCGATTCGTTTTTCCACTTGTCCGTTGCGATTCGTATTTCCACTTGTCCGTTGAAGTTTCACTTCTACTATGTGTCCCAGTACACATTTTTTTCTTCTTCTTCTTTGGTTACGTGGCGAACGGTAGCCAGAAGCACACTCGAAATAGTCACGGTAGATATGATGCGACTCAAAACAAAACAGCACGGTGATATTACTAAAAGGCATGGTCGGCGTTATCGCAAGATGTCTTGACGTCATTTATGACGATTCACGATACATCAATAACGCGCTCACGCTTATTCGGTACGGGGTGTTAGCACGCTCAAATCGATTACAGCGGAACTCGGAATGCAGCCTCTGTGGCAGCATTGCCAACTCTACGTCTTTTTACGTAGATTTACGTGGATCTACGTATATAAGGCCTTTGCTGCTAAGCTACGAATTTCAGTCCCAGAATCTACGTACTTTTTAACCAATATGCAAAATAACATACTCATTAAGCTAAATGGGCATAATTTCCAGTACCCTACCCGATTCGTCTCAAAGGTATCCATTATTGGCACAATTTGCACAAAATTTATTAAGGTTTCGGTCGGCCCGAGTACGTTAACAGTACGAGAGCGGAGGATTAAGGATATGGCATTTTAATAAAAAAATACATTTCAAACCATTAATTTGACCGCAAAGTTTGGTTTAAAACGTTTTAAACCAAAAAGACGGTTTAAAACCAAATGGTTTAAATCGTTTAAAATCCGTTTCGCATCCACACACACGTAGTGTGTGTATGTATGCGAAACGGATTGTGTTGCCAATTTTTCAGTCATGGAAAAAAATACATTTCAAACCATTAATTTGACCGCAAAGTTTGGTTTAAAACGTTTTAAACCAAAAAGACGGTTTAAAACCAAATGGTTTAAATCGTTTAAAATCCGTTTCGCATCCACACACACGTAGTGTGTGTATGTATGCGAAACGGATTGTGTTGCCAATTTTTCAGTCATGGACCCTTTGTTGAAGTGAAGCACATAGTTGGGAAAAGGTTTAGCAGATGATGATGACGATGTACCCTATCGCCCTTTGTTGTCCAATACCATAGTCTATGTAATACTCGACTGTCCAATGTGCATAAATGCTTATTTTTTTACATAGGTGAGAGATGGTAAAGTGATTGATAAAACTCACAAAGCACGGAGACGCCTTAGTGGTTGCTGCTATAGGAGGCATTGTTGACAATTTCCCAAAAAACCAAGCGTAAATCCACTGATAAGTATCTTAGGCTTTGACGGTCGGTGATAGAATTTGTGCGCTAAACGCAAATCAGCTGCACGAATTTTATTATTACTGTCGTCTCCTGACGATTCCATGCTCTGTGTTAAAAAAATGCATTTATCATGGAATTAGTAAATACTAAAAAGTCTTAGCAAAGTACATACACACACACCGACAGCGACGGCGGCGGCGGCGGCGCCGGCGACTCGCTGGCGAGTCTGTGTTCTTTAACAAATAACAATCTAAGATAACAATAAACATAAATAAAAAAATAAATCTTCGAATTTTCCCGCATTCCGAGTTAGGCTGTAATCAATTTGAGCGTGCTAACGACCGTTCCGAATAAGCCTTAGAGCGACAACGATGAATTGTGAATCGTCATAGATGACGTCATGACATGCATCTAGCGATAACGCCGACCATGCCTTTTACTAATATCACCGTGAGCGCTGTCAAAGATATGGGGTGCAAGCAGAAAACCTCCCAGTGTGCCTGATGCCTGCTGGTCCCTTATGGATACGTCCGAGGGGAAGAGCAGTCGTTGAGCCGGTGCACTCTGGGCATGGACAATACTCTCTTCGAAAAAGGCAGTGGAGTTTTTCGGAGAAGGTATTGTTTATGGCGAATTTCTGCAAGGGGGAGAGGGTTATGCTCCTCCTGGGTGGATGGTGGCCTACTCCCCCCTCTGCTGCTTGCAGAGGGTCGGTCGAGTGGGCGCAGGTTAGGACCTGAAGGTCCGTGGGAGAGGAGGGGCCCTATATGGGCCAAGGAGGAGGATTCTCCATGGTGGAGAAGCAGGGGCGGGGCTCGTTGTGCACTCACCCTGCCAACGAGCTGGCAGCGGGAGAACTTGTTTTCCTGACTGCACCCGTCGAAATCGTAATCCGGAAAGAGATCACGGTCATGTTCTGTGACTCGGAACGGGACGAGGATCTTGGCTTAACCGCCCGGATCGCGAGGACGTAAACCTCTATAAAAAATTCCTCTAATACCAAGTTTTGGTGCGTGGCGAGGGTATGGATGGCTGAGGAGTAGTGCCATCGGTAACTTTTAGTTGCAGGTGGTGCATCAGTCGTTAGCGCACCCCCAGCCGGGGACCAGTGGAATCCTTGGGTTGGGTCAAAAATTTACACTTACCTAGGGACAGGGGGTAACCCTAGGAATGACCTTTTAAATCCCCCACACTCGTGGGAACAATTATGACCAAGTTAAAAAACAAAACAAAAATCATAAGTGTAGAGGTGGTAAGTGATACGGGGTCGGAGTCCGACGCCGCATCTGGCGAGAGTAGAGAGGAGCGTGTGGAGATGAGGGCCGCAACTAAAAAGAAGATAGAATTCTTTAAGCGGTCCAAACTAGGGGACGGCCAGGGGTCGTCCTCTGATGGCGGGAACAATGCTCGCAAAAAATTAAAAAAGCGGGGCGGGGTTCGGGATCGGGGTGTGGCCAGAGGGCTCTCCACCCCGGAGGACGGCGAGCCGAACAGAGGCCCAGGAGAGTCCAGCCGCACCGCGGCCCTCTCTGAGTCCTCGAGCCGTGAGCCGGACGTCGCTGGCAGCTCCGAGTTGCAGGAAGCGGCCAGCAGCTTCGAGGAGGTCGTGGCCACAGCGGTCAAGGCTGTGGGCATGATGAGGATTCAGTCCTCAAGGGACAAGGCCATGCCCGCTGCCACGGCCTCCATAATGGCGGCAGCGAGGGCCTATCAGATGGAGCCTCCGTCGGACGCACTGTCCGAGATGCGGGCGGAGGTCAGCCGCATGACGGCCGCTATGGAGCTTCTCCGAAAGGAGAACGAGGAGCTCCGAGCGGACCTGGTCCGGCTTCAAGGAGCTGGCCCCCGGGATGTGCCCCAGAGGGGAGCAGTGCATGGGCAGGGCCTGCCCTTGCAGGCGTAGGACCGGGTTCTGACCCTGGTGCAGCAGCAGCTGGCAGCATTTAACAGCCGGTTTGCTGTATTGGAGGGCATTGTCCTGCGCCCTCCGCTAGCGGCGAGCAAGCCGGCAACTTTTGCCGCCACCGTGGCTGTTTCGACCACGCCCGCGGCCTAGCTTGCGGCCCAGACCGCAGCCAAGTCTGCAGCCAAGCCAGCGGCCAAGCCAACGCCTCCAGCGAAAGCGGCACCACCGGCGAAAGCGGCACCTCCAGCGAAAGCGGCGCCGTCCAAAGCCAAGCCCAAAAAGGGCGGGACGGCTGCACAGGCAGCTGCGCAGAAGGCCATGGCGGCAGAACGGTCGCCCCCGCCCCCACCTCCTAATTCCTCTCTGGCCGATGCCGAATGGCAAGTAGCCGGGGAGAAAAGAGAGGCGGGTAAGGCCAAAAGGGCGGCCAATAAAAAGGAGAAGCGGCAACAGCGCAAGAAGCGTAGCGCCGCGGCTAGGCTCCGCGCCCCGAAGTCCGCAGCTGTAGTGATCACACTACAGCCGGAAGCGGAGAAGAAGGGCGTGACCTACCGTCAGGTGCTCGCCAAGGCGTGGGCGGCAGTGAACCTGCAGGAGATCGGCGTCACCGATAGCTTCCGCATGAAGGTCACTGCGACGGGGGCTCGGATGCTGGAGATCCCCGGTGCGGCCAGTGGCTCGACCGCCGACGCCCTGCCCTCCTTCAATGCGGAGGAAGCCCGAGTCTCCAGGCCCACCAAGTGCGCTGACATGCGCATCCTGGGCCTAGACGACTGCGTGACGGCGGAAGAGGTGGTGGCCGCCGTGGCTAGGACTGGAGGGTGCTCTGCCGAGCAAGTGAGGGTGGGCACCATCCGTCCTGACGCCACAGGCATGCAAACCGTCACGGTGAGCTGCCCCGTGTCGGTGGCCCAAAAGATAACCGGGGAGAGCCAAAGGCTCCGGGTGGGCTGGGTATCCGCGCAGGTTAAACTGCTGGAACCCAGACCACTGAGGTGCTTCCGTTGCCGGGTGGGGCACCACGTGGGAGCACAGTGCACCTCGGAGGTGGACCGCAGCGAGGAATGCTTCCGCTGTGGTCGGCCCGGTCACAAGGCCGGCTCGTGCAATGCCACGCTGCACTGTTATGCATGTGCGGCGGCTGGCAAGCCGGCCGATCACCGGGCTGGGAGCAAGGCCTGCGCTCCACCTACCAAATCCAGGGGCAGGGGCAAGCCTTCCAAGCACGCCACCGCCGTCACCGCCGCAGCCGCCACCATTGCCGCCGCCGTTGCCGCCTCTACCGGCGTCGTCGCCGCTAATACCGCGGCAGGGCCATCAAAGGGGGCCCAGGAGGAGGCTCAAATGGACTGCCATTGATGACCCCATTACGCCTCCTCCAGGCGAACATCAACCACTGCGCCGCCGCTCAGGATCTGTTGCTCTAGATCATGGCGCAGTGGTCGATTAACATCGCCGTGGTCGCTGAGCCGTACTTTGTCCCGCCCAGGGATCACTGGGTGGAGGACCTGAGCGGCTCAGTGACCATAATTTCGTCGGCCGCCGCCGGTACCCCGTCCCTCGAGGCCGTCAAGAGGGGACCAGGTTGCGTGGCAGCACGGTTCGGGGAGATTGTCGTAGTAGGAGCGTACTTCTCCCCGAGCTGAACTCTCGCCGAGTTCCACAACTCCCTTGGGGAGTTGAGAGTCGTCGTCGTCGGGTACCATCCCCTCCCCGTGATCGTCCTCGGGGACTTCAATGCCAAGAACGTGGCTTGGGGTTCCCGGTATACGGACACACGGGGCAGGATGGTGGAGGACTGGGCTCTGGAGACGGGCCTGGTCGTCCTAAACCGGGGTTCTGTCCCCACGTGTGTGCGGATGCGGGGTGAATCAGTGGTGGACATCTCGTTCGCCAGCCCCGCTCTGTCACCGCGTGTCATCGACTGGCGCGTCATGGAGGGGGTGGAGACCTTTTCCGATCACCGGTATATCCGGTTTGACGTCTCCGCCCAGACCTCGGGCACTCCGGTCAGACAGACCCCGAGTGGTCCGCGGTGGGCGCTGAAGCAGCTGGACCGGGAGCTTCTCCTGGAAGCCTCGATCGTGCAGGCCTGGGTGTCATCACCGAACAGGCTTGCCGACATCAATGACGAGGCGGAGTGGTTCCGGGAGGCCATGTCCGAAATTTGTGACGTGGCTATGCCCCGGGTCCAGCCCGGACGTGCTCGGCGCCAGGTGTACTGGTGGTCACGTGAGCTTAGCGCATTACGCGCGGCGTGCGTCGATGCGCGCCACCGGTACTCCAGGCACCGCAGGCTTCGTATCCGCCCTCCGGATACGGAAGCCATTGAGGCGGAGCTGTACGAAGGGTACAGAGCGGCGAAGACCGCCCTCCGAGCGGAGATCGAGCGGGCCAGAGGAGAGGGCCGTAAGGAGTCGCTGGAGACTCTGAACAGAGACCCGTGGGGGCGCCCATACAAATGGGTGAGAGATCAACTCCGCCCATGGGCTCCCCCGCTGACGCAGAGTCTCCGGCCTCAGCTCGTGGAAGACGTGGTGAGCGCTCTGTTCCCTTCGCGAGGGGAACATACTCCCCCGCCCATGGCTCCGCCTCCTGCGGTGCCCGATGCGGACCACACCAGTGACGACGACGACGAATCTACGGAGGTGACCGAGGTAGATTTGAGAGTGGCGGTACGTAGGCTGAGTGCCAAAAATACCGCCCCAGGACCCGACGGCTTACCTGGAAAAGCCTGGGTCCTGGCCTTAGAGGCTCTCGGGCCTCGACTTAGGGGGCTCCTAAGCGCATGCTTGGAGAGGGGCCAGTTCCCACTTCGTTGGGAGACATCGCCAATGCGTTCAATACCCTGCCCTGGAGTTGCATTAGGGAGGCACTCCGGTATCACCGGATGCCGACCTACCTCTGTCGAGTGGTCGAGGCCTATTTGACGGACAGGGCCGTCATCTACCCCGGTCACCACGGAGAGTGGAACCGGCGAGAGATGTCGTGCGGTGTCCCGCAGGGATCGGTCCTGGGGCCGCATCTGTGGGACATCGGCTACGACTGGGTGCTGCGCGCCGACCTCCCTGGCGGCGTCAGCGTAGTCTGCTACGCTGACGACACGCTGGTCCTGGTGCAGGGGAGGTCGCATGAGGCGGCGGCCGAACTAGCGACACGTTGGGTTGCGACAATCGTCGATAGGATCCGGCAACTGGGACTCGAGGTGGCCTTGCACAAGTCCGAGGCCATGTGTTTCTATGGTCCTCGGAACGCGCCACTGTCGGGTTCCCAGATAACGGCGGGAGGGGTTCACATCGGTGTCGAGTCGACGATGAAGTACCTGGGACTCGTCCTCGACACCCGGTGGAACTTCGTGGAGCACTTCCGACGTTTGGCTCCCAAACTGGATAGGGCTGGGGCTGCTTTGAAGCGGCTTCTGCCCAATCTAGGAGGTCCAAACGCCTCCTGCCGGAGGCTCTACGCGGGGATCGTGCGGTCCATGGCCCTTTACGGGGCATCGGTGTGGGCGCGTTCACTGAGGCTGCGACCGGCCCAGCGGTTGAACGCGTCCCAAAGGGTCATGGACATCAGGCTGGTCCGGGGATACCGCACGGTCTCCCGCGAGGCGGCGAGCCTCCTTGCTGGACTACCGCCATGGGATCTGGAGGCGAAGGTCCTCGCGCACATGTGGGAGTTGCGCGAGGAGGGAAAACGCCGGGGTATAACTCCGCTGCCGCAACAAATCGCGGCACAGCGGACAGAGCACCGGCGGGATCTCATGCTGGCATGGAGTGTGCGATTGTCGCAACCCAGCGCTGGGCACGCCACAATTGCGGCGGTAAGGCCCCTCTTTGAGGCGTGGCTAGAGAGGCGCCACGGCGTCCTCACCTTCCGCCTGACGCAGGTCCTCACCGGACACGGTTGTTTCGGGAGGTTCCTGTTCAGGATCAAGCGGAAGGAAACGCCCGGGTGTCACCATTGTGTGGATCGCCCGGAGGACACGGTGGAGCATACGGTGGAGGTCTGCCCGGCTTGGGCGGAGCACCGCCGTGTCCTTACGGAGGCGATCGGCGGCGGCGATCTCTCGCGTCCGGCCCTGGTTCAGGCCATGGTCCGGAGCGAGAGTGCATGGGAGGCCGTCACCTCCTTCTGCGAAGCAGTTATGCTCGCGAAGGCGGAGCGCGCGAGGGAGATTGAAGCTGCACGCCCTCGCACCCCTAGTCGCCGCAGGAGACGCCCCGGGCGTCGGGAGTCACAAGCTGACTTCCGGCCACCGTAGGCGCGGGTCTGCGGACGATGAGCGATGGGCAGCTCGCCGTCCGATACGGCCGGACCAGGCCCGGATCGACGGCGCGTTGTGTTCCACGCGCGCCTCAAAGGGATGTCAGCACCAACTGACGGGGTCCGGAAGAACCAATGCCTGCTGGGGTTGCGGGTCTGTCCAAAAGGGATATCGCGGCCCCAGCACATAGGCAACGGAAGGAACACGGGTGGGTTTTAGTCAGTAAAAGTCTGACACTCCCTCTCGCTCTGCCCAGAGCGGGAGGAGTCATTTGATGATTTCCTACCCAAAAAAAAAAAAAAAAGCGCTGTCAAAGATGACAGTTGTGCTGTTTTGTTTTGAGTGACATACGATGTCAAGTTATGATGCGACTCTATGATGACATGTCGATTAGACAAACGTGGCATCTTCGAAATTGTGCTTCTGGCTACCGTGGCCACCTAACCAACGAAGAAGAAGAAATGTGTAGTATAAACACAAAGAAATATGATAAGCAAGTTTTGACGTTGAGCGAGCACCGTGAAAGCGTTCACGAGCGTTCCGAATTGATGAAAGCCTTCTGCTGTCATAATCATGCTATCTAACTCGGAACGCCAAATATTGATGTCAGCGCTGTGAGCGATTACGTTCTTAATCGGAAAGCGCCCTACGACATGATGACAGTCAGGTTGATGCTTGAAAATTTGACATTTTGACATTTGCTTGATGGCTTGATTTGACTTGAGGAGCAAGGGAGCAAGCAAGCAACGCCGCCATGTAATGAACTACGAACACGAAGATTTATCCAAATCAAAGCTAGATAAATTGAAACCCAGGACACCAGCATCCTGTTAATAAGATATATTCCTAGCCAAGACAAGGTGTTTGGACATATTGCAACTGTTGTGATGAAATTACAGAATCAGATTGAAAAACGGAGAGCACGAGTTGGAACGACGAGTTTCACAATAGGTCGGACTCAGACAAACTTACCTACTCCTTTTGATCGCGTAAAATAATGTTTCCTATGGTATTCAAAAGGTAGAACAGTGATCCAAGTCCCAAATTACAGCAATCGCAAACTGAATTTGGTGGCGAGCTGTGAGGGTGTTGTGGAAATGTAAATGTAAATGGAAGAGTTATTTTTACGTTTATGTCGCATCTTTTTAAGAATTCCGACGCAAATGTAAGTTCTTGTTTTATTCTTTGCATGGCTTAGGAATTTATCGTACCCTGTTTTGTTTGAGTCCCATCTGTCTGAGTATAGGTTTCTAAAGATCTGTTTGAGAAGATATTGTTAAGTCTGACTGGGTTATTTTTAACAAAATGTTCTGATGCATCGAGCTTTTATGCCATATATATGTGTATGCCTCATACCTCAGCTGACTTTGATAGAAGTTTAAAATTTCAGACATTTATATGTTTCATTGACATACTAATCATTTTCAGGTTTGCATTCCAATGAAGAGAAAACCCTAAAAATAATGTTTGAATCAAATGAAAAAAATGTTGCCAAAAAATCATTTCAGAAACCTAATATTCTCAGAAGGAAAGGTAAAGTTTCTATTGCTAAAGCAAATATAACCAACGTTAATGAATCTCCTGAAGCAATATCGCTAGTCACCACCTCTCACATGGAAACAACCAACATATCTGATCAATTAGACAACATCACAAAACTGGACGGAAGTAATAAGTTAACAGATGTAACAGGAACAGTATGGGGATTATCTTCAGCAGATCTTGAAGATTATCAAAATAATTTACTAAAATCTCAGGAGACTGATATACATGCCAATTTAAATAGTAATGCACCTATAATTACAGAAATCAATAGTAAGTATTTATAAATAGTATTAATTCAATAGTGTTTGGACCATAACCTCAGAAAATAGGTACTTAATGTGGTAGAATATGGAAATAAGTTGTGGTTTAGCTCTAATGAAAACTCACATTTAAGCTATAATTACTTTGACGAGTGCTGTACACGTAGCATGACAAGCATAGAAACGGGTCTTGGTGATGGAAGAATAAACAAAACAACAAAATGGAAGATTGTGATTGTTTATCTGTCATTTTGTCTTTTCTTCCGTCAACCGTAATGTGGTCATGCTAAGCATGCTGTGAACGACTAAGATACTGGAGACATTATTATTTTGTTAGGATAAACAAAATAATATTGTTTTAATGTTTTCAGGTGAAGGTAAAAGCTTGGAACAGAATCCACTCAATATTGAATCCTTCATCAATGGTGCAGGCAGTATTGCACAGGTACATTTTTCTCCCTTATCTCTCTTTTATTCTATTTAGAAGCAATCTGTGCCAAATTCCCACATCTCCCGTTAACTCTTCTTTTTTATAGGACTTGCCTTTGACTTACGATGCCACTGTATCAACAGAAAAGAAAACTTCTGAAGCGAAACCAAAATGGTGTTTTGATATAACTAACAATTCCATGGACATTATAATAAATAATTGTAAGTAAATGGAAAATATTCTAAATTCATACTTGATTGAATATTTAGTTATGTTATCTAAATAGTAGAACTGTCACCAGGTTTCTGTGTTTGGTTACTCCTGGCATGTTATGCGTTATTACTATGGATGCGTGTTTGTTTGGCACCCCTTATACAACAAAGGGGCTTTTCCATGTCAAAAAACAAGATAAAAATGAATAATTTTACAGATAAGGAGCATCAGTTGGGCGATTTGGAAGAAAAGTTAGATTCTGTAATTGTAGTGCCTTCTGAGCCAGTATCAGGACAACAACCAGAGCAAGTACACAACCAGGCAGCGGCAATAACTCCAACTCAAAGCATACCTGTCAACTACTCCAATAGAGCTGTAAAGTTTAAGGTATAAATTATAATACATTCAATTATGACCATTTATTATTTATTACAATAAATTGCAAGATGTTAAGTGAATTTGTTACCACAAAAAAATATAGACAAGGAATTCAATATCTTTTGTAGTGTGATCAACCTAATTGCAACAAAGGCTTTTGGAGCGAAGAGAAGCTGAAGAAGCACAAAAACTCGCACAAACGGCAGGCATATCGAACCCCGACACAGATAACTTATGAGTGTCCTGTAAAAAAAAAATCGCCAGATGGAGCGGAAGAGAAGTGTCAGCGCACCTTTGAAGTGAGGGGTGATCTGCTCAAACATCTGGATGAGGACCATACGCTGGAAGAAGCAGCTCACAGGTATTCATGCAGTAGATTGTGATTTGCCCCAAATTGGTCACTTATTATTTACTGTACGAACACAGAGACAGCTTTAGCGGGTGTGTTGTACATATCTAGTTGGTATACAGTACAACTATTTTCTAAATATGCCTCGGCAAACTTCGTGTTTCGTCAGTCGTCAGATTTCTATCAGTGGCCCTTTGCACTTGGTAATTATGGTTGACGCCAACGCGCAGCGGTAGGAGTCAATACGTACAAGCTATCAACTGATAGAAATCCGACGACTGATGAAATACGAAGTTTGCCGAGGGACATTAAGAAAATAGTTGTACTGTAATTTGGTGTGCAGGTGCGACGTGTGCGGGCGGCGCTTCTTCTGGGCGATGGGGCTGCGCGCGCATGGCTCGTCGCTGTGCGCGCGCGGCGGGCTGGCGTGCGCGTGGCCGGGCTGTGGCCGCGTGTTCCGCTTGCCGTGCCGCCTGCGCGAGCACGCGCGCGCGCACACCGGCGACCGGCCCTACCTGTGCCGGTACCCTGTAAGTACCCACACAACGCCTATACAAAGCATAGGCTGAAAAAAGCGCGGGAAACCTCAAACTTGGCGGACGCGTCCCTTTAAAGATAAAATTGAAAAATTTAAAACGTTGTAATATAAGATCAGTATAACCGTAGTTTTAGTATTCTGTCTTAGTTTTCTTGTAATTTATCTTTAGTTTGTATAGTTTCTTCGGTAGTGGTAAGTTTTTTATTTTTATTTCTTATTAGCGCGGGAAAATGAAAGACCCGCCTGACCCGGGGGACTCCGTTCCCCCGGCAGGCAATTTCGTCACTATAGCATCGAACGAATCGGGCATGGATACCGATGGGTCGGCATCGGCTCGTAATTTAAAAAGAAGCCGTGTTCATATTTGTAAGCACTGCAATAAGCGTCGCCGTACCCGCAAAAGCCATGGTACCGTGTCTTCGGGTTGCGGTTGCACGGATTTTACACCAGAACTTACTGCATCAGAACCTAACAGCTCAACAACTACTATAATGACTAACGAACCTATTAACAAAGTACCCGATATTCCTGCTCCACCCTCAGTTGTTCCTACTCAGACAGGTCGTAAAACTTATGACAAAACTGACAGCGCGCCTTTTGTCATTCATGTACAAAAAAACTTAATTTCACCAGATGATGGAACGACACTGCACCCAATCACATTTGGCAAGTTCCTTAAACACAATGCCTTCCAAAACATAGTTAATGGTAGCGTCAAAAAAATTGGGCGCAATAAAATTTCCCTTTCCTTTTCGACTTTCCTGGACGCAAACTCTTTTATTACCCATAATAGTCTAGAATCCTATAATTATAAAGCTTTTATACCTACTTTTAATGTTACCAGAATGGGTTTAGTACGTGGCGTTCCTGCAGATTGGTCTCCGGAGGATATTATTGATAACATAACAGTACCAATTGGTTGCGGTCCAATTTTAAAAATCAGACGCCTTAATTTTAAAACCATTGTTGATGGTTCTACCATTTGGAAACCATCCCAAACCATAGTTGTCACATTTGATGGTCAGGTTCTACCAAAAAGAGTTTTTATGTGCTATAATGCATTACCTGTAGAATTATATATTTTCCCTACTGTACAATGTTTCAATTGCTGTCGTTTCGGTCACACAAAAATTCAGTGCAGGTCTAAACCTCGTTGTTATAAATGTGGCCAAGGACACACTGGGGACAGTTGTGAAAGAGAACAAGAAAGTGCATCTTGCTGCCTTTGCTCTGGATATCACTATGCTACTAATAAGTCTTGCCCAGAGTTTTCTAGACAAATATTAATAAAAACATACATGGCACAAAGCTCAGTATCCTATGCTGAAGCAGCAAAAGTTTATCCCCTTGTTACTAAATCGTATGCTGATACACTTTCATCTTCTCCTTCCAAAAACTTTGCAGATACTCCATCCATCTCTTCTCCTAATAAAATACCTGCTTCAAGTAGCTATAAAAAGACGGTCTTTCTCAAACCACGTTCCCCTCCCAAATCTGTACAAGGATATAATAAAGAGGCTCACAATGCCATTATTAAAGATTTCAACATTCCCCAACCATCAAATGGTTGTGCTTTTTCTAATAATCATAATAATGAAAAAAATTACACAACGTTTTCTATAAATGATTTTCTTACTGCATTACACAATCTTCTTTCTCAATTTAACATTTCACCGTCCAACGCTGCCCCTTCTTTCAATGTATCTCAATCCCTTCATAATGGACAACACATCCAAAATAATCCAGTGGAACTGCCGCAGTCTAGTAAATAAAAAGAGTGATGTTATACATCTTTTAAACAAATATGAGCCATTTGCCTTTGCCTTAGCAGAGACTTGGCTCAAATCTAACCATATTTTTAAAATTAATGGTTATTTAACCATTAGAGAGGATAGATCTGATGGGTATGGTGGAGTAGCTATACTTATCAAGAATACTATACCTTTCTCTGTCATTACATTACCTCCTCATAGTGAGGAAATTTCAATTGTAGCTATTAAAGTGCATAAAACTTGTCTTGTTTCTATTTACATTCCTCACCCTTCTTCTTCTGTTCTTCAAGAGATTAATAGTCTCTTTTCATCTCTTCCAAAGCCATTCTTAATATTAGGGGACTTTAATTGCCATCATCAATCATGGGGTTGTTCAACTTCTAATTGTTATGGCGATGAATTATTAGATATATTGGACTTACATAACTTATGCATCTTGAACACAGGAGCTGTCACTCGTCGTTCAGATCCCAATCAGAACCAAAGTGCAATTGACCTTTCTATCTGTTCTCCAAACTTAGCCTCATCATTAACTTGGCAAACTCTATCCTCTACTTATGGTAGTGATCATTTTCCAATAGTTATTTCTTATCCTCTTTCCAAACCAAACGCACCATTAAGGAGATCAACATTAAAACATAAGCTACCTAATAGAAATAATAATGACTGGGACAAATTTAGAAACATTGTTGACAGCAAGCTTTGCTCCTTGCCTGTTATTTCTGATGGCAATGAAAATAGTTGTGCGGAAGCTTTAGCGTTAATTTTAATTTCAGCAGCAGATGAAGTTTTTCCTGTAAAAAATAACAATATTAATACAATTCCCTCGCCTCCGTGGTGGGACTCTGAATGCACAGAAATGGTTCACAACCGTAAAGAGGCTGAATACAATTATAACCTCGATATGTCTGATAGTAATTTTGAAATCGTTACTAACATAATTAACGAAACTTATAAACTTTTTAAGAAGAAAAAATTTGAATCTTGGCGTAACTTTTGCACATCAATTTCACCGAATACTCACCCTACGATTGTCTGGCGCAATATTCGTAGATTTAGGTCCATTTATAAAAACCCTTCTCCTATTCCGGATTCTTTAGCCAACGAATTTTTAGATAAATTAGCTCCACCTTGGGTTCCTGAGGCTATTAACCTTAACCTGTCTCTTGTATCCAGTATCCAAGACACTCATACGACGTTAGATCTCCCATTCACTCTCACTGAATTAAAGGGTGTTATCCATAAAACTAAGGATTCTGCACCAGGCTTTGATGGCATCCCGTATTCCTTTTTCGCTAATTTAAATGATGCCGTCCTCAGTTACTATTTAGAGCTTATTAATTCTATTATGTACACAGGAAACATCCCTGACGAATGGAAACGTCAAATGGTGTTGCCATTCCTAAAACCAAATAAAACTCCGTCTGATGCTTCTTCATACCGTCCCATAGTTTTGTCTTCAATTCTGATGAAATTAGCGGAACACCTAATAAAAAATCGTCTTGAATGGTATGCTGAAAGTAAGGGTCTTTTGGCAGATTCACAATATGGCTTTAGAAAAGGTAAAAGTACAACTGACTGTTTAAGTATTTTAACATCCGATATTCGGCTATCCTTCTCTAATAACCATTCCACCGTTGCAGTTTTTCTTGATATTAATGCAGCTTATGATAATGTTGTATTATCAGTTTTACATAATAAATTAAAAGCCTTAAAAGTTCCAGTGAATTTGTCGAATTTCATTATTAAAATCCTGACTGAACGCTCTGTTATTATGATAATAGGAGATCATGAGGTATCTCATCTTGTATGGAGAGGTCTCCCGCAGGGTTCTGTGCTCAGTCCCCTCCTATACAATATTTACACTTTTGATTTAGACTCATCCTTAGCTAATCATGTTAAGGTTCTTCAATATGCCGATGATTTAGTATTATATTCTTCAAGCCAATCTGTTGAACAAGCTAGCTATGCTATCAATTCTGCTTTATCTACTTTGGAGTCATGGTTACATCTGAATGGTTTGGATTTATCCACGTCTAAAAGCGCAGCTGTTTTGTTCACCCGGAAGAGAAATATTCCCCTAATAAACATCTTTTATAGGGAAATACCTATTCCAGTTAAAGATAATTTCAAATATCTAGGTATAATACTAGATTGTAAATTAAGTAGTGTTCCTCATTGTGATTATATTGTAAACAAATGTGAAAATCACCTTAACATGCTTAGATGCCTCTCTGGTGTGTGGTGGGGTGCACATCCATTTTCTTTGAAACTTATTTACAATGCAATCATCAGAAGCACTCTGGATTATGGATTGTTCGTTCTAGAACCTGGTAGTGTTATGGCTTTTAAAAAATTGGATCGCATCCAGTCTAAAGCATTACGCATTATTTCTGGAGCCATGAAGTCTAGTCCCATTAATGCAATCCAAGTTGAATGCGGGGAAGCTCCTTTATACCTTAGAAGACAATTCCTATCTGACAAATATTTGTTCCGGATTCTTCAGTTCTCAACTCACCCTCTCATTCCTAAACTGGACTCTTTAGTGTTGCAGATTGAATCTTCAGATTACTGGTCCCATAAACGTGCTCCTTGTTTAGTTGAAAGCTATAAAAAATTCCTTTCTCTTTCTTCTCCTATTCACCGTTCCAATAAACTTCCCCTATTTAGCAGTAGTTACGAGAGTTTACAATTCAGCCCCACCATTAAATACTGTGTAAGTAAATCAGGTCCCGATTGCAATTTAAGTTTTAATCATTTTTTGGCTGAACACATAGAGTACCATCACATATTTACGGATGCTGCCAAGCGTTCTGCGACGGGTTGTGTTGGGATAGGAACTTACCATTCTCAATACAACATCGTACAAAAAATAAAATTGCCTCCGGAGACTTCTGTTTTTACGGGGGAATGTTTTGGCATTTTAAAAGCTATTGAATATATTCGGGTTCTAAAGCTCAAGAAAACTATAATTTTCACTGATTCTCAAAGTGCTCTTCTAGCCATCAATAAATCCCCTTTCGAACACAAATCGCAGCATCCTATAATCTATTTAATAAGGGAATTTGCGTTCAGAACCATTTCTGAAGGTGCGTCACTACAATTTGCGTGGATCCCGGCCCATGCTGGAATCCACGGCAATGAAGTGGCAGATACAATCGCCGGTGATGCGGTGCAGTGTGGGGACTTAGTTCCATATCAGAATTTTAGTATAGACCTTGTGATATTACCAAAGACTTTTCTCCGGGACACCTGGAGGGTGGCCTGGGATATCGGAAGCAAATCAAAGGGCCGTTATTTTTCACTTATTCAACCCGACATTCCGGAAAAACCGTGGTTTGGCAGGGCAAAGTTTGGCAAGATGGAGACCTCCGTTCTTATACGGATGAGACTGGGTCATGTTTGCTCCCCAGCCCATCTTGCCAAACTTCATATCATCGACGACCCCATTTGCTCGTGTGGCACAGACGTAGGCGACTTAAATCATATTTTTTTCTCCTGTCCCTTATATGACCGTTCTTCTTTTCTTAGTAACCTCTTGTCCCTTCGTATTCATTTTCCTACCTCAATACTTTCCTTACTTTGTACAAAAAGCTTTCCTGTATATAAATGTATAGTCTCATTCATTACCTTAAATAATATTAAGTTGTAAATATTCGTCATAGTAATTTGCTCATTATTCACTCCTTTGATTCCTCCTTTTTCCTTTTTTTTTACTGATCTTATATCCGTCCTTTCCTAAATTCCGATCTAATTAATACTAATAATATTTTCGTTTCCCTAACTTTGTCTCTTCAAACTAAAAAACATGACATTGGCTAATGCACAAACCGTGCGAAGCCAAAACAAAAAAAAAAAAAAAAAAAAAAAAAAAGCATAGGCTAGCCTTACCCCACGGCCTTAGGCGATCGACGCGATCGTTTGTATGAATTATGCTTTCTTCTACACATATTGCAAAAATATGTGACATTCCACTAGAAGTATAAATATCAGAAATCACTTTGGAAGCATAAATATCTGACGGATAATGTTGCGTACCGCTTTCTTCTATATTTACGCTCGTGACTGTACAAACACGACTTGATTGATCGCACTCGATCGGCTTGCTCGTTTATATGACATACTCTCTCTTTAACATCTCTCTACGACCCATAAGAGCCGACTAAAACGAAAAATATTCTAAATTTTTTATGAAAAGAGACTTCATCCTCTTTACAAGTTTTCATAAAATGCATTTTTTATGTAAACGAATATCGGTAATCGTTTCTTTTAATATCTGGTGTGTAAGTACGTACTTTAAAAAAATTGTGTAACTTGTAGTTAGATCAATAAAATAATTAGTTAATTATTTTCAATAGGTTTAACAAAATTAATCAATATCTATTGTCGTCATTTCATGTCTCTGTCCCATCACTACAGAATGGAACGTTTTTTTAATTATTTGAAATATCCAATCATAGCGCAGCTTGCTCTTTCCCTGCACCTCAAAATATTGCAAACTCGCATCAGAACAAAATTGTGAACAAGCGGTCTTTAGAGGGGGCGATCTGTGTTAGAATGTCTCTCGCTGTCGCGACAACATTCCCTGTATACAGTGTGTCGTGCAGGATTGCGGTTGGGCGTTTCGTTCGGCGAGCAAGCTAGTGCGGCACGCGCGGCGCCACACGGACGAGCGGCGCCACGCGTGCGCCACGTGCGGCCGCGCCTTCCTGCGGCGCGAGCACCTGCGCGACCACGCCGCGCGGCACCACCGCGCGCGCGCCGCGCACGCCTGCGCGCAGCCAGGTAGCACGCACCTTTTGACGTATAATAGTAGTAATAGTAACGTCTACAGGGTCAAATTAAATGAAATTGATATTGATAGAAGATATTTTTTTTGGGAACAACAAACATAATTATGTATCGTCAACGCTGCCGCGCCGCTGCCGCGCCGCTGCCGCGTGGATAGAGATGGGCGGTGGGAAAAATCCCGATGGGAAAATACCCAGGTTTTTACCCATTTGGGTAAATACCGGGTATTTATGTGGGAAAAAACCCAATAGACGGGTATTTTCATTATCTACACTAATATAATAAAGCTGAATTTTTTGTTTGTTCAAACGCGGTAATCTGTGGAACTACCAGTAGGATTGTAAAACATGTTTCTGCATATATTAAATAAAGTTTATCACGTATTTAATCACTAGAATATCAAAAGTCCACAAAACAAAATCCAGGTCGTCAATAAATCACTCGTCCTCAACAGCCGGTGGAACTTCTTCTTCAAACTGGAGAGAGCTGGGGCTGCTCTGAAGCGGCTTCTGCCCAATCTAGGGGGTCCAAACGCCTCCTGCCGGAGGCTCTACGCGGGGATCGTGCGGTCCATGGCCCTTTACGGGGCACCGGTGTGGGCGCGTTCATTGAAGCTGCGACCAGCCCAGCGGTTGAACGCGTCCCAAAGGGTCATGGCCATTAGGCTGGTCCGAGGATACCGCACGATCTCCCGTGAGGCGGCGAGCCTTCTTGCCGGACTACCGCCATGGGATCTGGAGGCAAAAGTCCTCGCGCACATCTGGGAGTGTCGCGAGGAGGCGAAACGCCGGGGCGTAACTCCACTGCCGCGAAAAATCACGGCACAGTGGACAGAGCTCCGGCGGGATCTCATGGCGGCAAGGAGAGTGCGATTGTCGCAACCCAGCGCTGGGCACGCCACAATTGTGGCGATAAGTCTCCCCTTTTGAGGAGTGGTTAGAGAGGCGCCACGGCGTCTTCACCTTCCGCCTGACGCAGGTCCTCACCGGACACGGCTGTTTTGGGAGGTTCCTGTTCCGTATAAGGCGGGAGGAAACGCCCGGGTGTCACCACTGTGTGGATCGCCCGGAGGACACGGTGGAGCATACGGTGGAGGCCTGCCCGGCTTGGGCGGAGCACCGCCGTGTCCTCACGGAGTCGATCGACGGCGGCGATCTCTCGCGTCCGGCCCTGGTTCAGGCCATGGTTCGGAACGAGAGTGCATGGGAGGCCGTCACCTTCTGCGAAGCAGTTATGCTCGCGAAGAAGGAGGCGGAGCGCGAGAGGGAGATGCAAGCTGCACGCCCTCGCGGCCCTAGTCACCGCAGGAGACGCCCCGGGCGTCGGGAGTCACGAGCTGACTTCCGGCCACCGTAGGCACGGGCTTGCGGACGGTGAGCAATGGGTAGCTCGCCGTCCGATAAGGACCAGGCCTGGGTCGACGGCGCGTTGTATTCCACGCGCGCCTCAAAGAGATGTCAGCAACAACTGACGGGGTCCGTAAGGACCAATGCGTGTTTGCGTTGCGGGTTTGTCCGAAAGGGATATCGCAGCCCCGGCACACGGGCAACGGAACGAACACGGGTGGGTTTTAGTCAGTAAAAGTCTGACACGCTCGCTCCGCCCAGAGCGGGAGAAGTCATTTGATGATTGAAGCCAAAACAATAAACTTGTCTTAACTAGCGTTAAAGCTTATCTAAGTGGAAATAACGTGACTCACTACTTAATTATCAATTCTTTAAAGCTTGTTTACGTAAAATGTGGTAGTGGAGTGCGTCATTTCAACATATACAAGCTCTTAACTAGTAGTAATAAAGTTGAAAAACTATGTACTATTTAATGTATGTGTATCTAAACATTACATAAGCTAAATTTTGAAACACCCGAATATTTTCTCAATCGGGTATTTTCCCGGGTCTTTTCCCTCGAATTTACTCACCTTTGGGTTTTTATCGGGTAAAATCCCATCTCTACGCGTGGAACAGCGGTCTCAATCAAACTATAGTAGCTTAAAATACAAGCGGTCATTGACCCAAAAAAATAAGTTACTTATTATAATTTTTTGTTTTGTCGTAATTAGATTTGACCTTGTACAGTTAATGCAAGTGAATTTTGAATCGAAAATATAGCTGTCCTGTCCCGTAACATTTTAGCTTTAATTTTATGCAAAAAGTCGAATGAATGATATGAATCAAGTCTTCAATTTAATTGAAATGCATATTATAATGTGCAAAACAAATCTCGAATACTCCCACTAACCGGAGCCATACGTAACATTGCAAAATGCGTACCCTACAAGCTAAGACATACTATTTACAACACGCTGGTAAAGCCACATCTGGAATATTTGATCCAAGTATGGGGACAAGCTGCAAAAACAAATCAACAACACCTACAAAGAACACAAAATAAAATCATCGAAGTCCTCTTCAACTATGACTACTATACTTCTACAGAATTACTCTACAAAAAAACAAAACTATTTAACCTACAGCAATTGTATACATACCATACATGTATGACTATCCGAAAGATCCTTAAGACCAACATACACACAAACATTTCATTTACACAAAAGACTCATAGATTATAATACCCGTAATCAAGATGACCTCGAAGTACCAAGAGTGAGAACCTTGTACGGCAGGAAAACTATACAGTATGAGGGGGTCCGGCTATACAATAAAATACCAAAAAAAATCAGAGAGTGTACAAGCATGCCAACATTCAAAGCAGGCAGGCCTAAGAAATTATTTATTGGACACATTTATAGCTTAGCTTGAACTGTTTTGTATTTTATTTAGACTTAAGTAAATACTTGCTATCCACACATATTATAAATTAAAGTTGGTTTTCGTGTTTACCTATATGTCCACGTTGGTCTTCTAAATCACAGAACAGATTTTGATGAGGTTTTTTTTTTTACCATCGTTTGGCGAATTTATTCCGGAAGGTTTGTGTATAATACGTTAATAATAAAGTTACGTAGGTATAACTAAGAAATCTCGATGTTTTGTCAAATTGTAAAACTACACAACTATTTTATTTTTTATAAATAAAAGTTTGATGTTCAGTTACTTGGATGGCTTGAACGTCGTAATGTAAATCAACCTATTGGTAATTTAGTTAAGTTTCTCTATAAGTGAACTGTAATTTGTTCTTTGAGAAAATAAATGTCTTTAAACCGAAAACAAATATTTCTAATAAAAAATTCATTACTATACTTACTTCAAAACATTCGTGTTAGGCTAGCATAGCGTAACAAAGTTTCTTCTTGAAATATTCCATTTTATTGTTCAGGTTGTGAGCAATCCTTTACGAACATGAGCACCCTGTACATGCACATGAAGAAGGTTCACAGGAAAGGTAAAGAAGTGTCCGTCGCAGCCGCCACCGAGGACCCGCCGGCGACTGTCAGTGAAGACGGAGATTACGTATATTTGGTGAGTGTTCAACAAATAGCTTCGTTGTTTATACAGAGTTGATATGACAGAGGGGCATTAAATTACACTACGTATACTATACGTGTTTAGTATTAATTCGATACGGTATAAAAATAAAAAGCATCAAAAATTAGTTTTTTTTTTTTTCAAACAAACTAAATAGCTTATGAATCAGAGTAAAACGCAACCACCCTTTGTAAACAAATTTAACTGACCTTAGAAGATACCTAGGTAACAGTGGCAACGCCGCGCCCGCGCCGCGCGGCGTGTTTTATCTCATTTCAAAGCGGGCGGCCGGCGGCGGTGGCGCGGGCGGCGGCTTAGGCCTTCACTCGCGGCTTTTAGGTATGGTTTTGAAGTACGCGCGCAACAACAAAAACACTAAAATTTTAAATTCTCGATGTGTCCTTCATTCACATGAATGCACAAATTATACCGACGGAGAATATTGTTAATTATTTTTCTAATTAAAAATCATGTCAGTGTATTAAGAAAGAATAGCGTCGGCGCACTGAAAAAAACAGTTTTTAGAAGCCCCACTCACTTACCGATCGCAACCCCTGCCCCTCGTCGCTAGGATGCAATAGCAACACACTGACCTATTTCTATTTCTTTTACCCACGGGGTGTTTGCTATGATTTTCACACTCGTAATGAAAATGCAAGTGTGTGTGTATTTATTGCTTCCTTGTTTGCATTGTCATCTTTTTAGCGAGAATATTTGGTTGTACTTGTGATTTGCGTCACAGCGGCAACCACGCATAGGTTATACTCAGATTTATCGTTTTAAGGTGCATGACCTATGCGTATAGACATAATCAGCTGTTAGGAAAGATACGTCGTGTTCAAACGGGGCAAAAACTTAAAAAATCATTTGCGACTAAACTACTGCTCCTATTTAATTGATTTTTGGTACAGAGCTTGAAAATGGTACCTAGTATAGGCAGTTTAAAGGAAAGCCCCTCTGTCGTATCAACTTTGTATGTGCACGGGTCTCTTGTACTGAGGAGCTTTTATGTTGTTGGTGGTACTATATTTGTTGTTAAATCAGCAGAATGTGGTATGGCTGTGGCACAATATTTTAGCTTTGTCATCAGTAATTTTACATTTTATTTGTTGAGTAACAATAAAAATATATGTCAAATTACAGGTCAGTTTGCCGGATAACGTCGTCGTAGAAGAGGAAGATTCTAAGGCAGTGTCTTTAGCGAGCCCTGAGCTCGAGGGCGAGCAGTCGCAGGGCGCGCAGGGCGCAGGGGGCGTAGGGGGCGCAGGGGGCGCGGGGGGCGCGGGGCCGGCAGAGGCCTCGGGGAGCGCGGCGGGCGCGGGGCGCGCGGGGGGCGCGGAGTGGCACGCGGCGCGCACGCACTGCACGTGGCCGCTGCCGCGCGCCGCGCACGCGCATTACGTGCTGGATGACGATGTGCATGTATGTTTTTAGAAGGCCTTCATCGATTCATTCCTCCCACTAAAAAAAGTCAGCACGAACCACTTAACAAGTTCTGAAGAACTTTCAAAAGCAAAATATCATCAGAATCTCATACTCTCCTACGGCAGATCGCATAGTCGCGTCGAATAAACCTAAAACTGGAATTCCAGGTGGAACGAGCAGAGGGTTCCGCCAGCGACGTGTACACGGTGCGCAGCGATCTATTCCTCCACGGCAACGTGCCCATCGATGACGATAGCCAGTGAGTACTGACTTAAACACGCGACACTTTTACCACGTCTCTAAACTTGAATTCAAATATTTCATAATTTAAGAGTTTTAGAACAACAAGTTCAATGTAATACACGACAAAGTTCAAATTCCATTGCAACCAAAATTTATTTCGGATCTTATAGTTACAAATGGTAATTCTAAAGTAGATAGTTGAGTAAGATGCAAATTTTGTGTGCAGGCAGATCGTGGGCGCGGCGCTGAGTGGCGAGGCGGGTGCGATGGATGCGGACTGGTGCCTCATCGACGCGCGCCCAACCATTGATCTCATGCAGGTATGACGATACAGTATAATCTAAACAACACGGCTCTTATCGTACTTCCTAATACCATACATAACCCTCCGTTTTGCTTCACCATAGTCAGGTTAAAAAAAAAGTGTCTCTAACCAGTCGCTTGTCCGTCACAGTTCTACAGACAGTGACATGTTTCAACTTGCCCTGGTGCGTGTTTAAACGACTTGCCATCTTTATATAGCTTATTTCTGAGTCTTCATCAGGTTTTTAAGATCCGGGAATTGGTATTTTTGTTCCTTGACAAATGTCCTTATTGTTTAGGAGGAGTTGATGTACGAGGACGCTGCGGACGAGTCCTCGTTCAGGGTGTTCCTCATGAACGGCGAGGAGCTCGCCTAAGTGGTCCATACGTTGTGGGTTCCCTTAAATTGCTGCTACAAGCGAGTCATTGTTATACTATGTTAGTCTATTATATCACTATGAGTGATACTGTTGTCAGGTACAGTTCAGTAAGTGTTTCATCGGAGTTATTATACTGAATCAGTTCTTTGTTATCGCCAACATCTAACAACTATTACAACATAACATGTGCATCTTACGAATAGTTGTGTGAGATGCAAATGTTTCTTCCAACATTGTGGTACAAAGTCTGAATGTATTTGTCAACTACTCGATGATCTCAAATATGTTAAAATATGCCGTAAATATGTTGACGGTAATACTATCTTAATACGAAAGACATGATTTTTTATTCTTAGGGTGCAATACTATCTAATATTTTATATCTACTAATAATACTTTTTAATGTGTCTTTGTTGAACTTAAGCCACTATTTTTAGGGCTTGATGTTTTTGACATTTGAATTGGCTTCCGGATAAAATGAGCATTTTATAAAATAGTTAAGTAATACAAGGATCAAAATGTACAATACTATTGTTCGTATTTATAAGTAGATATTTGCTAAATGTATGGATAGGAAAGATGCTACTCGTACGGTAGCGCATAAAACCAAATCAAGTAAGGTTTAACAGTGTTTATCCATACATTGAGTAATTATTTTGACGATGTTTAATCATAATAAATCCCGTAGTTACGATCCCCTTTCATACTTCTTAAATATTCATATCTATGTCTTCACTTAAAGTTTAGGATGTTTCGGTAACTTTGCTCACTCGAAATTTTCTTAAGTAAGTTATGATCTCTGGAAATGCCTTTTAGATTTAAGAATTGAGTAGAATATTAGTATAATACTGAATGTTTGTGATATTGAGTGTTTATGGAAGAGCGTGCTGTACAAAGAGACAGTTTAATGTTGCTAGATGTAAAGTTCTCACGGTCTTATTAACCGGAGCATGTTACTTACACAGTTAAAATTTCTTACTACTGTGATGTAGAAAAAAATATTAATCTTTTCAAGTACTCTTTGAAGGAATATAACACGTTATAGCGAATGGGATAGACGTGTATGCAGACTAGTTGAACTGCGAGCGCGTGGCGCCGACTGGAGCCAGCAGTGTCTTGCGACGTGCGCAGGCGACGGGCAGTTGTCAGACGACTAACAATAATAAATTAAGCTGTATGTCTGTTCCGGGCGTCTGGGACTACCCTCGCTTGCATGCATAAGCTCATATTTAGTCTTACAACGTACCTATTGATTGTATATAAGAAGTTATATTTTTGGATATACAAGGTAAATGTGAGATTGCTTATTTTTTGAGACTGTTGTCCAAATTATGATCATGAATATCTTTTGTTGAAATTGTATTCTTGGATTTAGATGTATTTCAAAATTATTTTTATAAACGAGTTTTATTTTGGTTGTTAATATTTGTTTTGTTTAATTAATTAATATGTCACGAATAAGTGTAATATTGCTATCACAGTCCGCACAGTATAGATTTACTAAGTCAAATTTAAATTAATCACATATCAATTATTTAGTTTGTTATATTAATCATAGTTTTAATTGGTTGCTTTGTGTTTAATTGTAGATTTTGCTATATATTAGTACCTAATAAATGTTTTTTGTAATACATTTATATTTTTGTTTGAAACCCCGTAAAGTGTTTTAATTGTCTCATTTTTGTATTATTAGGGTATTTATGCAAGCCATACAAGGTGTCCAATGAGTTGATTAAAAAGTCCACGCACAGGTGACACGAATACATTCTGAGCGGTAGGTAGGTACAGGCACAATATTGAGCAGCACTAAAGTGAATCGTCCACCGCCAGCTAAACTAAGTTAATTTGCATGGTTGAGCCAGGAAAATGTTAAGGGTCAGCGCAGACCGGTGGAGTGGCGGCGAAGAGCAGTGTACGGTAGCAGCAGCCGACGGGCGGAGCTCAGCTGGCCCCTCCGCGCGGTACGGTTGAGGATTGTGCATTAGTCAATGGCGTAGTGTAGCGCGCGCGCAGAATCGAACGTGAGCTTAGTGTCGAGCTGGTGCGTGGCAACGCAAGGCTGCTCCTGCCGCCAGGTTTGGGCGCTTACAATCTCATCGCCGCGCGCCGCTTGACGATTCTACGTGCCGTTTTGTTTTTATTACTTACTACAAACTTCAGCTGTATGTTATATAGTACAAAAAGTTGACTTTCAGTTGTTATAAAATAACTCACTGTGCTGCCACTCCGCCTGTCTGCGCTGACTGGAATAAGGTACAAATTTCACACACAAACAGGTTTATTATGTGTAACTCTTATAAACCATATTTACATTAAATTAAATACATAGATAGAAACTTTAATGTATACTGCAATATACAGAATGTTTCATACAGAGTTAAAACAAAAGTCTATCGGTTCATTTTTTTTCTACAAAATTGAATGACTTATCGTAACTTAAGTGTAATTAAATTAAGTAAACCAGTATTATCCGATCAAAGGCCGCTGTCTATAAAATGGCCGAATCAAATATATTTTGTACTACATTTTGTAGCTTCATTGTAATTACTACTTAAGAACTATTAGTTGAGCTTCTGCCGAATCCTGAACACAATAACATTAATTTCATAGCTCTAATAAAATATACACTACTGTATAATCCGAATAGCTCACTGAGCGAAAAACAAGTCATGGATGTGAAAAAACAGCCACAACCAGCGATAGTAGAGAAATGTCAAAACGTATTCATAATAGTTATTATAATGTTGCCGACTGGTGGGCTACAATTTTTTTTTTTTTAATGTATTTGTTGTTTTTTTTATATAAATATATTTTATAAGTATTTAAATGTAATAAAGGAAATTATGATATGAATTGAATATAGCTTCATCACAATGTTATTGGTTTTTGCGCTCAATGAGGTTTCGATCTTGATTCCTTAAATCTTAATAAATAAGTTAATTCATACGATTCTCGTATGTCTGTCTGGCGGCGCCGCAGGTAGGTCGTGGCTGGTCGTACGTATCAGGAGCGTGGAGAGTTTGTCTCTGCACAGTGCGATTCCCCAAACGAACGTATACACGATGACAAGGCCTGCCATGGATGCAGCGACCACGATACCTGCGCGTTTACCATGCGACCAGTCCAGCACGTCATAAATAAAGCGATTCCCGTTTCTGAAACGATAAAATACGTAGGTACTTATTCGGTGTCAATAAAAGAGCGAAGTTGCTACTACAATACAGATAGCTAATCTTAAACCTTACAATGCTTGATGAACTCAGTACTTAGAGTATATAACACCTAAGACTCAGTAGAGTTACCGAAAAAGTGGGAATTAAAATGAATATGAACTAGATAAACCCATGTTAGCACTATTCTCATGAGCGAAGACTATACTCACAAAATTGATGCGTCCGCGTGGATGTCAGACTTTTTAGTTAGTCGACATTTTTAATTCATATTCTATACGGCACCTGTTTAGGTCTTAGGCTATCAGTGGTCGGCAAACTCATTAGTCAATAGAGCCAAAATTCAATACTATACCGACTAAGATTTCTAATGAGAGCCAATCCTTTCTGTGTGTCCAAACTGTCTCAATACACTTTTCTTAATCTTTAAAACTCCCATCCTCTTTCATAACACAACGCTTTCAAAAATTTCCTTTTCTGATAAACGCTTCGCCGCCGCCGATCGCTACGCCGAACGCTACGCTGAATGCTACGCCGAACGCTACGCTGAATGCTATGCCGAAAGCTACGCTGAATGCTACGCCGAAAGCTACGACGAATGCTATGCCTTACGGTACGCCGATCGCTACGACAAACGCTACGTCGAACGGTAACCTAAGCAGATCTCTGTAAGCTGACCTTTAGTTACGCTGATAGCTACGCTAATGGGTACGCTATTCGTTTCGCTGTCACTACGCTGTCACTACTCACATATCCGTGCCGCCAACCGCGTAAAAGATTGCAGAGAAGGCGGCGTACCACAGCCCCATGCCGAGCGGCTGGTATACGTGCAAGAAGCGCACGGGCGTGCGCGACAACAGCAGTTCGGCTACGCACACGCAGGACGTGATGCCGTGCGTTGACACGTCCAGCCAGAACGCACGCACACCCATCTCTTCTCGTAACTCTGTAATCGATAAAAAAGGAACAATTAAGTCTCGGGGTCTCAACCATCTGCTGGTCAAATACGAAGTTTCGGGTCCCAAGTTCTCAACTGGTCAAGAACCAATGTGTCTTTTTAATTTAAAGGTTCATTAAATTATTATTACCTATTATACGAGTATGTACATACTGATTTTGGCTAATGATAAGTAGTATTGTGAACCCTAAACTTTAAATGGTCTCTCTATTGTAATCGCCAAAAATACGGTCCGAAATCACATAAACAAGCAGTGATTAATGCTCCAGGTATGCTTCTCTATTTTTATTATAAATGGTTTTAGATGAAACCCGAAAGTCAGGATATTCACATCCATATCTATTCATAAAGCCTATTTCTTAAAATTGTACTTAGATAGGTAATGCACATGCAAAAATATCAAATTAACATTCATTTATTTGCATAACACAGGTAAATACCAGACAAACTTCTCAATTTTCTGATATTGGATCTAATTGCACTATTGGTGCCAGGAAACGCAGACGCTAATGATGATTGATACCTACTCGGTTGCAGACGCACGTTACTAAGCTAAAATTCGTTCTGTTTAGTAAACACTGTATGGAGGTGGCGATGAAACAAGCCAGGTAATAAACTTACCAGGGTTATACAATAGCAGCCAGTACAGTGAGGTGATCATAATGGAGAGAGTGATGGCAATGTTGAATACCGCCCAGTACAAGCTTGCGTACCATGGCAACTCTTTTATCTCTGAAAATAGAACAGATAGGTCCTGATTAGGCATCAAATCAAATCAAATCAAGTAATTTATTTGCTAGAATGCAGGTATTTAAATAAGGTCGTGGAGAATTCAAGTTGAGCCCAAGATTCGACATGCAAAATTTAAATGAATGAGTACGATGCTATGATAAAAATAAAATAAAAACCTTTAAACAATTTTCAGATAAAAATTAACGGTTCAATATAACTAAAATCAATTCAGTCAAAATGCAATGAATAAATAATAGTCAAAATAAGATCTAATGTCAAAATACAATTAAAATGTCAAAATACATTTCAAAAGTCAAAATACATTTCCAATGTCAAAATACAATTAAAATTTCAAAAAATACTATTAAAATTCCAATGCATCGGGCTGTAGGTAACAGTATATCGCTGACAAGAAATTCTATGGTGATAACAAATATTTGGTATACACCATGGTATTATTATACCATGGTATACACAAAAACCGTCCGGAACAAATCTATATTCTATATACATATCTATATATATAAAAGAAAGTCGTGTTAGTTACACTATTTATAATTCAAGAACGGCTGAACCGATTTAGATGAAAATTGGTGGACAGGTAGCTTAGAACCAGGAGTCTAACATAGGATACTTTTTATCCCGAAAACCACTCTCTAAAGGGGTGAAAAGGGGGGTAAAAGTTTGTATGGGAAATTAAAAACTGATGACTGAATTTGGATGAAAATTTTCAAATAGATAGGTGAGATACTGAGATAAAGGATAGGATACTTTTTATTAACAGGGGGACGAAAAGGGGTGGGATAGAGATACAAAATGACGAGTATCGATATTGGTATCATTTCCGAGGTTTCTGGGTCATTTATTATAAAAATTATATTTATTTTTAAATCCGAAATGTTAGAAGCAAAATATTATCATCCCTTAATGGGGCGGAAAGGGGTCGAAATGTCTAAAAATCAACATTGATGTCGTTTTCATGGTTTTTCCCATTGTCATTGACATTGTCTAAGTTTTCAAAAAACTAAATAAATGAATAGGTGTGTAGATGTTTCCTGCTTTCTAAAAAATTACCCTCGGGGGGATGAAAAAGGGGTGTGCTAGGGATAAAAATGTAAAAATCGATATGGGTATCATTTTCGAGGAATTTTGGGTCGTTGATTTCGAAAATGACATCTATTTTAAAGAGGGTTGAAAAATGGATGTGATAGGGGTAATAAATGTGAATAATTAATATGGGTATAATTTTTGAAGGTTTTGGGGTCATTTATTTTGAAAATCTATATTTATTTATATAAAAGCAAGTGGGTAGGTAGGTAGGTAGTTAGTTAGGTAGGTAGGGTAGGGTAGGTAGGTAGGGTAGGTAGGTAGGTAGGTAGGTAGGTAGGTAGGTAGGTAGGTAGGTAGGTAGGTAGGTAGGTAGGTAGGTAGGTAGGTAGGCAGGTAGGTAGATAGGTAGGTAGGTAGGTAGGTAGTTAGTTAGGTAGGTAGGTAGGTAGGGTAGGGTAGGTAGGTAAGGTAGGTAGGTAGGTAGGTAGGGTAGGTAGGTAGGGTAGGTAGGTAGGGTAGGTAGGTAGGGTAGGTAGGTAGGGTAGGTAGGTAGGGTAGGTAGGTAGGTAGGGTAGGTAGGTAGGGTAGGTAGGTAGGTAGGTAGGTAGGTAGGTAGGGTAGGGTAGGTAGGTAAGGTAGGTAGGTAGGTAGGTAGGTAGGGTAGGTAGGTAGGGTAGGTAGGTAGGGTAGGTAGGTAGGGTAGGTAGGTAGGGTAGGTAGGTAGGGTAGGTAGGTAGGGTAGGTAGGTAGCTAGGTGCGCCGTATATAAGTACCGTGCGAAGCCGGGGCGGGCAGCTAGTACGTATATAAAAGAAAGTCGTGTTAGTTACACTATTTATAACTCAAGAACGGCTGAACCGATTTAGCTGAAAATTGGTGGAGAGGTAGCTTAAAACCAGGAGTCTAATATAGGATACTTTTTTTTATCCCGGAAACCACCCTCTAAAGGGGTGAAAAGGGGGGTGAAAGTTTGTATGGGAAATTAAAAACTGATGTCTGGATTTGGATGAAAATTTAGTACTAGGCTTGCATGAATTCGAGATAGTATTTAATTTTTTGGAAAATCCAACGAATAAGTAGATTTCAAGACCGTTCGAGCTAACCTAACAAAAAGTACTAGGCTCGCATGCATTCACGATAGTATTCAATCATTACGTTATGCTACTAATAGGATTTCGAAAAGGCAGACAGAGGTAGGCAGGTAGGTAGGTAGGTAGGTGGGTAGGTAGGTAGGTAGGGTAAGTAGGGTAGGTAGGGTAAGTAGGGTAAATAGGATAGGTAGGGTAGGTAGGGTACGTAGGGTAGGTGGGTAGGTAGGGTACGTACGGTATGTAGGTACCGTAGGTAGGGTAAGTAGGCTAAGTAGGGTAGGTAGGGTAGCCAGGGTAGCTAGGGTATGTAGGGTAGGTAGGTAGGGTAGGTAGTGTGAATAGGTAGGGCAGGTAGGTGCACCGTAGATAAGTACTTAAAGCTACGTGCGAAGCCGGGGCAGGCAGCTAGTGATAAATAAATGATAGTAAAACAGCATTAAAATTCATTGTATGGTTTAGAAAATCTAAGCGGTCACACAAACAGACATGAAAAACTACTTGTTTTATACTATACTAGCTTTTGCCCGCGGCTTCGCTCGCGTGGATTTCGGAAATTATCCCCCGGGAACGTACTACCGGGATAAAAAGTATCCTATGTGTTAATACAGGTTATAAACTATCTGTCTGCTTCATCCAAATCCTATTAGTAGCATAACATAATGATTGAATACTATCGTGAATTCATGCAAGCCTAGTACGTATTGTTCAAGTTTATTAACTCAAGGAATCACGTTGTCCCATACAAACTTTGACCCCCTTTTTCACCCTCTTAGGGGTAGAATTTCGGAAAATCCTTTCTTATCGGATGCCTACGTCATACAAAGAACACACTCTCCAAGTTTCAGGTCTATACGATCAGCGGTTTAGGCTGTGTGTTGATCCGTCAGTCAGTCATTCAGGACAAAGCATTTTATATGTATATATATAGAAGATAGATATGTATAGATTTTTTTATATAATATAAATGATGTGATTCATTAGTTCAAGCAAATATCTGTCGCACCTTGTGTCAGACTTCTCTATTTGTATAGCAGTTTTAATTTAAGTGCGTTGCTGGTGACGATAAAACATTGCGATTATGCACGTACAGAGGCAGGTGCTTAGGCTATTACGTAGTAGGTAAAACCACCAGAATTTATATGGATGGATTGACATTACGGCAATTTATTGTTACCCTGTATAATTTCCGTACGACACTGCTGGCTGGTAGTTACCTACTGGAATAAAAACTCACTCATTCCCCACAGCAGTTCTTTAAAAGTGTCAATTGGTGGGAATAAGCGTTACTATTGTTAATAAGCGAGAGATGAGAAAGTTAACACGCAGTTTTAAAAACGTATCAACAAAAAGGTGTTAATTATTGCTAATTAGTTATTTACGTAATTTTATAGAGGCAGAGTTAGAGCGGTACAAAATAATGTACGTTTGCCACAGCATTATTCTGTGCTCTACTGACGACTTATTGCTATCATAATTCCTTTTACATTGCAGCCGTGGCGACGTATACTTAGACAATGTTTAACTGACGCCGTTAGTGGGCTGATAATATTATAAGGAATGGTTTTGGTGATTCCTACATTTGGCTAGTTTCACCATACCTACTAGCTACTCTGTTAGCTATTAAATATCGCATGACCATTTGTACTAATCTAAGCGAGCATTTGTTAGGGAAACCGGGACCCCGCCAGGCCTCTGTCGGCGCGACGAGCTTTCGGGTTCGCCGAACAATATGGAACCGCACGACGCTCGCTTATACTAGGACACGGGGTTAAGCATTATGCCGTAAGTAGGTACTGATCTGTCCTCTGTCTCACTATGCAAAACAGTTCGTCAGAATGTGTAACATAACATTTAATAACTCAAAGTCTGGTGAAATTGGGTCTTATTATTGGATACGTAACAAACAACTGTGTCAAGTTTCTAGAAAAGTTTTGAAGGAACAAGGTCAAGTACGAATGGTAATTTTAAGGGGCATGATATGGTTGGTAGTGAATGTTAATGGCTGGTGATCGTTGCGTCAGACATAATGCTATGTTGCGTATGGGGTCGTCCCACCAGACGTCGACATCGTAGAAATTACGACATAAACCGGCATCTGTGCCGGCAGTAGAGTGGTAGAGTTTTATTTTAGTAAGATTATTGCCCCTGTTGATAATAAAGTAGGTTTATATGTAGCCATGCATCATCTTTATATATATAATTCTTCTGTACGTCTGTATGTCACTGAACTCCTCCTTAACGGCTGGACCGATTTTGATGAAAAATATTATGGGTGTTTGAGTGGGTCCCTGGATGATTAAAATTCATAATTGGACCCGGTAAATGACGCTGTTTCGGTCAGACAATGTCTGCCAGGTCTGGTAGAACACATAAACAAATAGAGAAAGTTGGTACCAAAGTCTAAAAAAAAATTAAAATGTTTGTAAGTCAGCTTATATCCAGAATCAGTTTCGATGTAGGTAAGTAGACCTCTTTCAGAAAATACGGAAACAAGAAATAGGAATACACACCTTTCGCTAAGATTTCGAATACTTATGAAGGCAGTAAGTTTAATGTAAAAACACAATAGTAGGTACCTATAAGGTTTTTACGATTATTGTATATTTCTATTTCAGATGCGATACTATTGTTCTATAACAAGCATTAACCCAAACGACATAAAGCAGTGCCGTTTGTTTGTAGATTTCATCGAAATATGCTAAATAAACATTCATTGAAATGGATCAGTATCTATCTATTTATGGGTTAATCCGTATATCAACCCCAAAAAATCTACCCTAAGGTGGATACTCGGAAACGTATGTCCGAGAATCCACCCTAGGCCTTGTTGGATAAACGGAATTTATAGGCTTAGGGTGAATTCTCGACGTTTCCGATTTTCCACTTTAGGTTAGATTTTATGGGGTGAATAAACGGAATAACCCATAATTAGATAGATACTGATCCATTTCAATTAATGTTTATTTAGCGTATCAATCAAGACATAGTACAAAAATGGTCAAGGTAAAGGTTGCATGCCATTATAATTTTGTAGGTCCACAGGAATTTTTGTACCTATGATTTCTGTCTGAATTATTTTCTTCTTTCATACTTTTTAGAGCGCGATTTTTCAGTAGTCGGGTTTTAGTTTTTGAACTTTGATTTTTCAATGAATCTTATTGAATGTTATTAATCTAAGTAGGGGAGGTAAGGTAACTAAGTCGTATTTCTAAGGGTGCTGAGGGAATGATGATTCCCATTTTCGTCTTTAATTTCTAATTGATAAATCCAAAATCACCTACCTCGAGGCGGTAGCTATATTCAGTTATGCATTTATTAAAATGCTAATGACATTACTATTTCTGACAGTTGTTTCAATTTGCATAGATATTTTTGTTAGTTGTTTTTTCGTCAACAATCTAGGCCAAGTAGGTAACCCAGAAGACATCTATTCCTAATCTCCAATGCATATGATGTAACTTGAATCTTGCTACAGTCTCGTCTATGTACTTTTTATCAACTGCGCACGCGTAGACGCGACGCTGAGAAAAGGTTAGTGTGACATAAATAAACAGTAGTTCTAACGAAGACGCCAACAAAGTTTAGTTAATCTAATTTTCGACTACTTTGACAGACAAGTCCCACCGGTTACCGTGACGTCACGACTAGTTCTAGCTGAAAACAGGAATAACCGATATGAACAGCTCTCCTTAACCGCATCCTCTATAAGTGAATATGTGTCAATATTTATAATCCCATCATAGCCCTCGTGTGACAATAGGTTAACGTTAATATAAATTAACTTTATTGAATGTTGATTTAGAAGTTTGATAACAATGAGCGGATTTGCGTGTAACACGAACAATCGTGGCTTTGTTTTACAAAGGACTAATCAAGTTACTGACGAACGGTGATTAAATAGTATGCGGATGTTATCTATCGTGTATTTGCGATTGTACCTGGCGGCCGTCAAAACATGCATAACCTTCTTGAGCAAGCGGAAAAAAAGGGTTAAGTCGTTAATTATTTTTAAACGTGTTTCGCTACCGTACAGTTGAGGGAAGAATGAAGTTGGACATTCATGATTGTACGGTACTTTATTACTTAACTTCAGTTGCGCGGTAGAGTTAAAATCCATATTTTAATAATACCTATGTCGATTGTATTCGGGCACGGTTTTGTTTTACTTCATGTAGGTATTCAACAACATCAAATATTTATATTTATATGATGCAATATGAAATCGCTAGGAATGTCCTGTTGTTCATTGCTGATAAATGTAAATATTTATTGGTTTATGACTGTATTGCCTCTTAAAGGGTAAGCAATAGGCTCATTGTTGAAGAACAGTAGTCAGATATTATGGAAATGGTGCCTATACCTTTTAACACGTTCGACTCCACCCGCTTTTCATATAACTCATACGCCATGCCGCCATATATATTGGAAGTGAACCCTCCGGGAGGGTTTTAGGGCATTAGGTTTGCGCTAAAGTTAACCATCGCGGACGTTCAACGGCATTAGGTTAAAATACAAAAATTATCAAATAAATCGAAGTAAAATTGTGTTTTCAGGGGGTCTTGTCGCTATACGAAGTTTCCAAACCAAAAAAAAAATTGTGAATATTTTGAAACCGTGAACAAAAAGTTAAAAAAATAATTTAAATTTTATAAACAACGCATATACTAATAAATCTTGTTAAAATATATGTATCAGATTTTATTTTCAGGATACCTATTTAATGCTGTATTCGTTAAAAAAACCTACATTTAAAATGAGCCCACCGCGAGGTCTCCCGGCATGCCACATGCGACTAGGTGAACCCTCGAGGAGGCTTCCGGCACAGAACGTGTAAAGGTCAAGATCTTAGGAGATAACTGCTCTTTTAAATATATTATAATAATAAAAAAATAAATAGATAATGCTTACCCCTTATTAATATCGTTTGGAATCTCAATATTCTCGTCTTTTTCTCAGTTCTATTTGATAAACGTGTTTATTTGTTATCTATTAAATTTTGAGTTACCTTGATAGCTATACCTATACCTTAGTCAAAATTTAATTTTGAGTAAAATTTTCATTCGCGACGGTAACCGACTTTTAATGATTTTATACTAAAATCACGTCTAAAAAAATAGTGTTCATGATTTGGAAAAATATATGTTAAATTAGAGTATTTTTTTAATAACTTCATATATGAAAATTCATATTTACTTTTATATTACATAGTGAAAATAATTTGTAAAGTTATGTCTAACGCGGATAAAAAACTGAGAATCACGCAAAATCTATCAAGCGTATTCTTCTGAACCCTTCACCATTTTAATAGATAATTTAACTATTAATCTTTTAGTATACGTGTTTTATTAAAATACCTTTTGTTTTATGTATAAGAAATTAATAATGCGTTTAATTTGGGACAGCGTTCCTTGATAGGCGAGTCCTATTACTTGCTGGACGTACGACGCGTTGCGTGAGCTCAGTACAGAACAAGTAAGCTAACCACTCAAGGTCACTAGCATATATCTGCGTCTTAAACCCTAACTAACGTCTACGCATAAGACAATGATTTAAAGTAGCAGATGAATAGGATACTAATCAAATCATGTCGCGTCATTATGATTATCAAGTAAACTGAGAATTGTTTCCATAAAGATAGCTGCTTGCAGATCAATCATCTTAACAAGCAGTTTTTTTTATTAACATTTGAATTCAAGAATTCAACAAGTCATGAAATATTTACTTTTGATGCTGTCAGGCTTTAAAAGACCCCTTATACAATAAAATGTCTTCGTTTTATTGTATAGGGGGTCTTTAGAGGGAAATCGAAGAGATAAATTATATTCATCAGACTATAGTTAAAAACGATAGGAATTTTAGATATGAAATAACTTACCGTATGGCTTGTTGTAAATAGCCTCGAATGAGACTATAATTCCACACATGAGCATGCCCATAAGCAGCAACAGGCCCCAGTTCGTGAGATATATCAGCCAGTAAGGGTTGGGGGCTTCCACCAGAGACCACAAGAGGATAGCCAGCGCCACTCCCGCCAGCAACATCCTGAAGCCCAGCATCGGTATTGGCGACTCTCCTCGTTGCCATGACGACGCGTAAAAATCGCTCAGCCTTTCGTTCGTCGACACCCATAGGGCCGAAAGGGACACACTTTTCCTATAAATTTTCACCATTTTGATCACTTTAATATTAAACACAGTCACTTTTAGAATAGAAGTTTACACATTTCCCTGCATTCGACAGTGTTATGCGGTAAGTATTTATGAGGCTAAGATAAGTTCAATCGCTTTAGATAATAAGTATTTTGTAACGCGCAACACTGCTGAAAACCGTACGTCGCCGTCTCAAGAGAGTGAGCAGATTCGTTGTTGATGGGCCGTTATCTTAAGACTAATCTAATCCTATATGTATCCTTACAATTAGCTCTTACAGTGCTAATAAATAAAGTTTGAATCTAGGCAAATCTAAGTAGAATTGGTTTTTGGGGAAGAAACGTAATAATGCCAGCAATTTTTTAGAGAACTATTTTATAGTTTAAATTAAAATAAGGGATTTTATATGAGAGCAATTAATCGAAATTGTCGCGCGTGGTGTCGGTGCGGTTGCGCGAGCGCAGCGCAGGCGCGCAGAGACGCAGATGCAGACTGGTGCGGCGGCCGGGGACCGGCGAAGACGACGGAGCGCGGCGCACCTACAGCGGCGCGCTAGACTTGCGTAAACTATAACCTCACTTATGTAATGCAATTACTTGTTTTCTAAACCCAAACTGGGTTGTATTGTGTCAACGCTTTACTGTTAAATAATTAGGTATTTTGTTTGCGAATCATTTAGTACCGGCAGTTTATTAATTGTTTTTTTGGCTTTTATAAATTATAATAAATTATATTTATTTCTGTAATTAGTTAACGTCAAAAATAATTAAAACTAGACGAGGTCGGTTTTTCCTATCCGTCTCCGTCTACTCTGGGAACAAACACGAAACAAACTCAGATAGGTCACAGTTTCCTTTGAAGTCCAGAAATTATCTTGGTCAGATCACATGAGGATCATGCAGATTAGTGTATGACGACATGGTCTTTTGAGGAAAGAACCACACAGATTTGAGTGGACCTGTCCAGTCAATTCACGCTTGTCAGAAATCGTGTAGCTAAACTCCGAACTAAAGGAGCTCAACGACTTGACGAACAATATACCAACGAAAGGAAACATAAATGAGTAGGAAGTTAGGTTTGGGTTGTATTTTTGACTGCATGTAATATATTTAGATCTGCAGTTCTGTTTGTTTTCAGGTAGTACCTCTAGGCTTACAACACAGTATAGAAAATCACGGTACCAACGGTACTCGGTCTTGAATAAAGTTAAACATAAGACGTGACCAATCACATGAGAGCTTATCAATTTTATTGCGTAGGTATTTTGTTGTGGCACAGATTTTATATAACTAGGTTTTTCTTTGTCGAAGTGAAATTATACACTAATTTCTGTAAGTAAGTTCATCCTTGAATACCCTTTTACAAGTCAACAAGTCAATGTTATGAAGGTTTTTTTTTAAACTAGTTGGTTCCGGATTTCTTCCTGCCTATCTCTGAGAAGTAGGTAATGCTGAAAAAATATAAAAACGTTACAGGTCTCTTAAAATTTAAAACAACTATGTGAGTCTATTACCCCGCGTTTTCACCGCATATATAAGGTACGAACCTGTTTTCAACAATTCTTGTAAAAGGCTTGTTCAAATAACATTACAACACAACAGACATTTGTAGAAGTTTTCTACAAGTTTTGTTTACAACTTGTTTTAGGTGTAAACGTTAAACGAAACTAGTGGACACAACATGTAGAACACATGTTTTAAACCTAGCTATAAACGCGGGGTTATAGCAGTTACAATTTAGGGCAATCTCTGGGAAGGCCGAAGAAAGAGCAGCAGCAGCAGGAGCAACAGCAGGAATAGTTGCAGCAGTTGACAGGTTTCGTTAGACGGCACGCGAAATCTCTCACAAGTCATAATCGGTAGATTGAGCGTACCCAATCAGCGAACTGATCTATCTATCTGATGAATCTATCTATTAAGTAGATATCGATAGCTGCTGCCTGAAGATAAAAGATTTTGTTATTCCTAATATTCGAATCAGTATTCATAATAATCTGAGCCAAGGTTAAACTTCATGATGCGGTAACTTTTGAAATACTAAGAACAACAGAATGATTCATGCGACTACATATGAACTTACGCTCTTCAATAACCGGATACGGAATAAGGTGACTTTAAAGATTCTAAATATTACGTTTTGTTTTAAATTTACCTTTATCATGTCTGTGTAGCTAGGTAGCTATTGAGCTGTAAAGTTCGTTTTTTAATCCCAGATAGTCATTTGACATTTTAAATCTTTGTTGTTTGTTGAGGAGCCCGTGGCTAAGTAATAACAGCTGCACGGGTCGATCCATCAGGTTAAGCTACGCTTGCCCGGGGTTGGTCCGTGGATGGGTGACCATCTTTACATACCGGTCCTGGCTGTCATTTGTGGATCTTTGACAGTCGTTACGGGTCGTCAGAAGCCCGAAAGTCTAACAACCAGTCTTACCAAGGGGTATCGTATTACTCAGTTAGGTACTGGGTTGTAGAAGTCAGATAGGCAGTCGCTCCATGTATTATTATTATTCAGCTGCATCCGGTTAGACTGGAAGCCGACCCCAACATAGCTGGGAAAAGGCTAGGCAGATTGTTGTTTGTTTTTCCAATTTTGGGTTTCACATTTGCACCTGCCGAATTACAATCTGGGATTAAAAAACGAACTAAGTATAAACGGTTTGTCATATACATCTGGTGAGCTGGTAATTATGCTATGGAAAAAAATCCAGTCATGTTGGTCTACTTGTACAAGGCACGGATGACGAAGGTGAGTTTCGAACTGCACAGGCATAGAGGCGAGTATAGATTTTGTGCAAAACTCAAAATCTATACTTACTCGTGTAATTTTTATAATTATTTTTTATTTTTTATTTTCAGTAGGTACCTACTCTTTTATAAGGTGTCTTGCCTCTATTTCTCAATAAGTATTTGCCTAAATATATTATAATAAATGTTTTGTAAACAACATTTTTGTTTTATCATATATTAACATTTTGCACACGTATGAAAGTCACTGTCCTGCGGAAAACATGAACAACAACGCCGCGGGCAGAATCGTGTTATTTCCACAACGCCATGTATTGAAGACACTGGTAAACTCAAACTCTCCGCTCTGCTTATACGGTTAAATATTTTCAAATAACCTTTTTCGGGTCCCGTACCCGAAGGGTGCCAAACGGAATCCTATTACTAAGCCTCCACTGTCCATCCGTCCGTCTTTCCGTCTGCCTGTCAGCGGACTGCATGTCATGAACCGTAATAGGTAGACAGTTGAAATTTTCACAGATAGTGTATTTTTATTGCCGCTATAACAACAAATAATGAAATAATAAAGTTATAAATTAAAGGGGGGTGGGTCCCCATCCCCATACTTAATGTTATGATTTTGTTTTTCTTTTTCTCACCCTGGTTGAGCATTGTCTAGAGCTCATCGAGTACAGTAAAAAAAAAAATATCTTCCAAAATTATGAAATTGGGGGCCGTAAAAGTTGTTAATCTTAGACCATTTTTGTGCAAGCTCTATCGCAACAACTAAACTAGTCAGGAATTTGAAACTTCTGTATTATCATGTACCATACTGTGTTTAATCAACAAATATTAAAAACGCCGATTCTTACGGTATTTTATTTAAATATGGGCGATTTTCTGCAACTGCAAAAAATTACTTTGAAATTCATAGTATCATTATGAAATACAAACAAATCTTTGCGGTTTTTTAAATTAAAGATGATATGTATACATATTCATCTTTTAGTATTTTTAATTATTTCCTAAATATTGTACGTATCGCTGTGTATCGCTGGTACGGAGCCCTTCGTGTGCGAGTGAGACTCGCACTTGGTCGGTTTTTTATAAATAAAAAAAAAACCGGGAAATTATAGAGTTTCTTAGTCTGACTCTTACAGTCGCCTGATAGGTACTAACCTGATTAAAAGGTTACCATCAGGGGACTGTGAGGAGCAGTGTGAGAGACTTCGATGGTTTCCCGACGGTCAGACTTTTTTCGTGTTTTTAAAGTGTCTCGGAAAGGAACAGTTTCTTGATGATACTTCTATATTTGAGAACGACTTTACCCGTTTAACCCCCTTTAACCTGATACCTTTTTTGCCTGATAGTATCTTGAGGCATATTAGGATCCTTTTTTATCAATAGTTCCTGGCCATAACGAATAGATAACCGTGGTATCTGTTTTAAATTGTATGTTGACTTTTCTTCGGCGGGACACATCCTACTCAATTTACCGCGGTCTGATCGGATATTTCAGACACTAATCTACAAGGTCCTCATATGGCTTGACCAAGATTATGTCTGGACTTTAAAAGAGACTGCGACCTCTGAGTTTGTTTCGGCCTTTCTTCTCAGAGTAGTCGGATAAGAAACGCCGAACACATCTAGCAATTTTTTTTTTTTTTTTAATACTGTGACGTGTAAAAGTGATTCCGATATCCCCTTTACAGAATAAACAATTTCATTTCATTTCATTTCATCGACATTTTTGAATATGTAATTTTGTACCTACTTCGTAATTAATGACGTTCACTTTGTCAAATACTTTGCTGCTTGATCATGCGATATTTTAGGTCCTTTTAGATACGAGTACAGGAACACCTGCACCGGGAGCGCCTCACCGTATGCGACCATCGTGGGAGAGTGTTTTTTTCTGAAAACCTACTGAATATCCCTTTGCGACGTCTAATACACAAACTTGAACACTTTGGCATCTCGATAAGTGATTTTCTTACCAAAAGAACATTCCGTGTGCGTATTGGAGAAGTTCTTTCTACAGCTCGCATAGTGCTCAGCGGTGTTCCTCAAGGGTCGGTGCTCGGTACACTGATATTTATTTTATACTCATCTATTGATTCACAGAACGATCTAAGTGTTATTATGTCCAACGACCTAAAATAGAAAGCACACATATCCAGTATTGTCAAAAGAGCAAATTCGAAATTACATCATTCGCGAGGCATTCAAGTGTCTGACGCCGAAGACGTTTGTCAAGTTGTACAAGACCTACATAAGACCTCTCTTGGAATATGCTAATGTCATCTGGAACCCATATTTCAAAAAATACATTACTCTACTTGATAATGTACAAAGAAGGGCAACGAAGATGGCCGCACCATGCGTATACCTTAAGCCGCGTCCCCACTAGGGCCGCGCGGCCCCGTGAGGACAAGCCGCGCGGCCGAGCCTCGTGACTTTGTAAACGTACTCACTCACGAGGCTCGGCCGCGCGGCTTGGCCTCGCGGGCCGCGCGGCCCTAGTGGGATGGCGGCTTTACGAACAGCGTCTCAAAGACCTTGGCTTGATCACACTGGAACAGCGTAGACAAAGGGGAAGACTCATTGAGACGTACAAAATACTAACAGAGCACTACAAAATTCCCAACCCTCAACTTTCATTAAAAAAAAAGCCTTTGAAGCAGTTCTTATCTAACCGAGTTGTAACAGCATGGAATAGGCTCCCGGAGAGTGTTGTGACGGCTCCCTCACTGAACTTCTTCAAGAATCGACTGGACAGATTAACATCTTCAAGCTATTTGATACACACGCATCAGCTAATTAGCTGCTAGTGTCTAACCAAATAATAATAATAATATAAAGGAACTGTGCCGTCACGATGTAGGATTCTAGGCAAAGAGCTACAACAATTTATTTTTCGATATAATAATAGAAAGTTAAAAAAATTGAGTTTAATTACCTATAGATTCTAATTCGTTTACACAAAGTGGTTTATTTATAAACGATGCTTAAAGTTAAGTAATGATTAGCAACCTGTTTAAACTTATGTGAAGTTTAAACGTCAAAAATGTATGGTTAAGCAACTTTTATAAATAAACCCCTAAGTACCTACATGTTAGCCAAGTCATTTTATTACTTTAATTTGTATAATAATTTGTATAGGATCCATTTTAAAGATAAATTTAAAAAATACTAAATGTTACTTCAAGATACGGACTATGACTATATTTTAAATCCCTTAAATCTCCTAAAAAGAGAACGAAAACGTACTTAAACATTTCAACAATAAATGTGAATTTTAAAATCATTCCATATTTTACCCCTTTAGGAGTTGGTTTTTCAAAAAACGCTGAAACACGATTCTTAACTTCTTACCTAAGCATAGATTTGAATTTTCATATCCCTAACTTATATGGTGGGTTTCCCAAACTTTCATTCCGTATATCACCCCCTTTACGATGATTTTTCAAACAAAGAGTAGCCTATGTCTTTTCATAGGATGCCATCTATCTCCTTGCCAAATTGTGCCGAAATCAGTTGAATGGTTTAGGCGTAAAAAGCTAATATACACAGACAGATTTACTTTCGAATTTATATTATTATAGCTGCGCCCCGCGGTTTCACCCGCATGAATCTCGACACGCGGGAATGTCGAGATAAAAAATATTCCAGGGCATGGTCTACCCATGTGCCAAATTTCGTCCAAATCCGTTCTGCCGTTTAAGTGTGAAAGCGTAATAAACAAGCATACAAAAAATCAAATCTTTTCTCTTTATATTTATTAGTCCAGATAAATATCTATCAAATTTGATTTTATTTGTTTTTTTATATTACTATTTAGTAATATAATATATATAATATATAGATTAATTTTAAGTGACCTTTAGGAAATCCAACCAGCGATATATGTCGAAAAAGTGGATAAACCAATTAGATAACCTTGATATTGATGCAGCTATTTTGTTAAAAGAATTCGTATTTAATTACCATAACCTGTTTATATTTTCTTGTTCATGTAATTAAGGAATACTTACGTAATCACATCATTAATTAGTTCATAAGTCATTGTTTACGCAGTGTAGATACGAACTAACGATTTTTAATTTCTGATAAACGTGGTTATTTGAGTTTATAGGTGTTTTTTGCGAAACTTCAAAACCATCGAGTCAAGTTGACGTGTGGATTGACATTCAGTTTGCCATAAAAACTCTTTGAAACAATGTGATAAAAATCTCTCTATTATGTTTAGGGGAAAAAACTCTTTATTATTAAACAACTAAATAAATTTAAACTCTAAATTTAAACTCTTTATTATGTTTAGGGGGATAAACGTGCATGTGTCTGTGATGGGTAGACCCTGGTAGACCAGTCATCAGGCAAGTATTATATCACGTTATGTTTGCTCAATGGTCTGTGTTGAGGCTGTCCAAACAGCCCACCTAGACAGAATGGTTCAGGGAGTGTCGTTGTCACGGACCAAGGGGCATCGCTTCCAGTTCTAGTTTTAGTACTCCTATGAAGTAATCTTGGCTTGAAGGACCTTGCTTGGTTTGACCCAAATTAATACAAATCCGGCGATGCAGTGAACTACGAACTAGAAGTTGACGTGAATTACTTATTTTGTTGAATAGGTACCTAGTTGTCAGTTTAATCAGCAGGATGCCAACAAGGCCAGGCAGTGATCGGATTCCTAAATAGGACTGCCGCTTCCTATTTCTCAAAATAAATACACAAAAAATATTTTATTGTCAACAGTTTATTATCCTCTCTTACTACTTACAATATATTTTAATATTATTATTTATGCTATAATACTTTTTAATTAAGCTTATATAACACGGTGTCGTTTGCTAATACAATTATTTCTGGTTAATTCGAATGCGGAAAAAATATCGAGCAAGGGTATTCCCTTAATCGATATTTTTTGCGAAACGTGTCCAGTGATTATTCCCACTGGAGACGTTTAATCGTTCTCGGAGCCAGCCAGCCAGTAAAATGGTATATGTGCGTACCTACTGTATGTATTTAAATGCCGTTCCTCAGAAGGCCAGCAGAAAAATGCATAAACAGACCATAAACCAAAATAAAAAACCAAGACAGAGCTTGGTTTTTTATTTAGTTTGAGAAACAGACAAATAAAAGTAAAAAACATTGGGATTCCATTTCTATACAGTGTATGAATATACTCACAACTTCACAGAAGTTAGGTGGTGTGGTCCCATACAAATAAATAAATCAAACTACTTAACTATTGTATTTATAAATCATAACCTAATCATCAACATCGCATCTTCGATGACAATCAAAAGAAGCCTAGTTTTCTTGTTCTTCATATTTTATAACTCAAATGGCGTACGCATTTTCGGAATAGCGGCGGCGCTCTGTCACCTCGCTCACCTCGTTTTTCGGGCGTGGTTATGAGGGGAAATACTAAATTACCAACAACAGTAAAAAAAATTGCGACGAGGTAAAAACCAGATATTTAGTTGTACTTATTATGCATACGTAGGTGCTCCAAAATCCCCACGACCCAAAACACGTCGCTACACGCCGCTGTCCCATCAACATAGCCTAACATTCGTTTACGCGTTCATCCTCCCGGGTTGTCGCAGAGGCATGCCCTCGTCAGCGCGCGCAGTGGCGGAGCCGCGAACGCAGCGTGAGGCCACCTCGTCACGCGCAGCCGACAAGCCCAGGGTCAACAAGTGCAGGCTCGCCAGCAGCAAGCCGGTCACCAACACCACTAGGATCGTCGTACTCGGCTCCGACCAGTTCACCACCGGATAGATGTAGGCGTTACCTTTTCTGAAACAAGGCGAATAAAATTCTTGAGTTTGAGGTTATCAGTATAAGGAAACAATGAATAAGTAAGAATTTCCGACGTATTTGGAGTAGTATGAAGAAGTGGGGTAAAATAGAGCTCTCTCAAACCATTTTAACCATTTCAAATGGTTTGATAAAACTTAATTAATTTATTATTATTTGTGGTTTATTTAAACTATACAAACCAGTTGCCTAAGTTATTCCTTATAACATCAGTTATCTACCAGTGAAAGTCCCGTCAAAACTGGTCCAGCCGTTTCAGAGATAAGCCGGAACAAACAGACAGACAAAAAATAAAAAAATTGGTTCTTTGTAATTATAATTGTTGATGGTGTGTCTACAGATTCATGGATGACCTTTGTGGCGAGGATTTCCGCGAATACCATTAAACGCTTGCTTGAGAAGCAATTCAGATCTAGGTACCTCATCGAAAGGCAAATAAGTCCCACACAGCAGCGTTTTCTCGGTTTAGTAATTAAATTGTGGTTTGCTATCATTACCTTTGCCTTTAACTATCATATCCACGAGCTGTAGTTGTCCGTAGGAATTGCTGCTAGACCAGGGTACTACAGGGACCAGGGTAGGGTAGGGTAGGGTAGGGATATTTATGTTGATGACGTGAATACGTGACATAACAATTTGAATGTTACAAAACTGCAATTACCTACGATTCATGTTCCTATAATAGTCGTTATTTATCACAAATACGTCTGCAATGTTAACAATTGTCCTTGGAATTACTACCTACATACCACTACGTAGGTAATGTAAAACAAACAAAAGTCTAAACAATTATGTACACGTCTGTTTGCATGCTCCCGATAATCTCCTAAATTGCTAAAATTGTTCTGATATTTTCCACCATACATCACAACATAAATTACCTTTAGTACCGTTAACAACTTCAGTGCCGGGAGCCCTCCTGGAGGGTTTACCTAGTCGCATATGGGATGCCAGGATCCCTCGTGGAGTGCATTTAGATTTTTCTTAGCGAATACAGCATTATAAACCGTGAAAATAAAATCTGATGTAAATTTTAACAAGATTTATTAGTAATACGCGTTGGTTTTAAAATCCAAGCATTTGAATGTTTTTTTGAATTTTTTGTTCTCGATTACAAAATATTCACAAAAAATTTAAAATGTTGGAAACTACGTATAGCGACAAGGCCCTCCTGAAAACGCAATTTTACTTCGTTTTACAGTGTTTTATATCACGGTTTTAAACCGAATGCCGTTGACTGCCCGCGATGCTTAACTTTAGCGCAAACGTAATACCGGCAACCCTCCCGGAGGGTTCACTTCCAATATGTATGGCGGCATGGCATATGAGTTGTACGAAAAGTAGGTGGAGTCGAAAGTGTTCAAAGACTTCATTATTATGGTGAGTTTTGAATGATGCACCTGACAGAAGCATTTGTAGGTACATTACACACATAAATGGAAGATAAACATTCTGTAACTACTGTAAGTTGTTTATTATGTATAACATTCTTAGTAGGGTAGACTGATACCGTTATTATGCAATGAATCTAAGTCAATTAAATATTTTGAAATAAAAAGGAAATCTTTCAATCATATTAAAATAAACATTATACAATAATGAATAGTTGATAAGTGTTTTGATTTCATATCAATTGGATGAGTTGTTCTGTGAGAAAACCTCGGAAGAAACATTATAATAATAATGTATGGTTAGCATTCCTAACGAGTAGCTAATCTGTAAAATAATGAGCAATTAATAAGCTAGTTTTATTTCTGGTTTTAACGTACCTACACTTGAAATTAATAATTGTATATTTTACGGCTTCCGTAGTATGAAATTTTTTGTTATTTTGCTGTCCAATCTTTACCTCTATTCTATAGCGATAGAGAGGAATAATAATAATAATAATAAAATTAAAGAAAATATAAAAAAATATTATAATTATTTAAAAATAATATAGTAATTTATGACAAAATTCAAAATTCAAAAAAAAAAAAAACAAAATTCAAAAGTCATTTATTCAAACTAGGCTGAGAATCAGCACTTTTCGAACGTCAAAATTACATAAGACAGTCCCCCAAAACGCCCACCCTTTACCACTTCCTAGTGCATTAGCTGGGAAGAAGAAGTGGCGCAACAAACTCCCCAGCAGCACAGCTGTCTGTTCAGTTAGAAGAACAAAAAAAAAGATTCTATATAATAGTATTCAAAATAATTTACATTACGCAACACAAAACATAATTCAAATTATTAGCCATGTTAGCTAGCACACGCCAATATACCAAACAAAATCATCGAGAACTCAACCAATCAATCATCGATACTCAGGCCGAAATAAAAAAACTAAACGTAAACAGAATTTAATATCTAAATAAAAAAGCCTCCAGGCATAAAGGGCGTGCCCGCTTACATATAGTTGTAACTGGAAGTTATAAATGATAAACTAGGACCATCGATGTAAAATAAATAAACAAAGAGTTAATTACTAATAACAGTAAATAATATGATCAATTGTCGAGGTCACTAGCTAACCACATATTGCAATACAACTCATAAAAAAACAGTGTGATGAGTAGATTTTGTCAAAAATAAATTAAAGTTAAATTAAAATAACTTGACTTAAAAAGTCAAATAAAATAAACAATTATATAAACTCATATAACTTGTCAGTACGTAAGCTGGAGAAAGAACACAAACATTGTCTTGAGTTAATCACAGCGACCAACTATTCTTATCATTTAAGTAGTCGTTGATAGAATAGTATGCCTTTGAACAAAGATTGGATTTTACTTTCGTTTTAAACGCATTAAAAGGCAAATCTAGCAAAGAAGAGGGTAGCTTGTTATAAAAGGTTATACCAAGCCCAATAAATGAGTTATGAACCTTATGAAGCCGGTGAAAAGGAGCTCGTAGTTTGTCCTTATTTCTAGTGTTAACATTGTGAAAATCACTGTTTTTAGTGTATAAGTGTATATTTTGCCTAATATATAAGATATTGGCGAAGATGAATTGAGATGCCACCGTGAGGATACCAATATCTTAGAAAAAATCTCTCAGAGAAACTCTGGCACCAAGCTGGTAAATAGCGCGAACAGCTCGTTTTTGAAGAACAAATATATTTTGAATATCAGCAGCTTTGCCCCACAGCAGAAGACCGTAGGACATAACGCTATGAAAATAACTAAAATAGACTAACCGAGCTGTATCGACGTCAGTGTATTGTCTTACTTTCCTGACGGCGTAGGCGGCCGAACTGAGCCTTCCCGCTAGGCTCGATATATGTGGGCCCCACTGAAGTTTGGCATCTACTGTTATGCCCAGAAAAACCGCCGAGTTTACAGATTAAAGCACCTCTTTATCTAAGACGATGTTGGGACCTAGATTTCTAACATTTGGTAGGGCAAACTTTACACATTTCGTTTTCTTAGTATTTAGAACTAGGTTATTTGTCGTAAACCAATCCGTAACCATTGAGAGTGCACTGTTTACATCGTCAAAATCTTGTCTATTCCTGTCTACTTTAAAAATAAGAGAGGTATCATCTGCGAACAGTACAACTTCACAGATACCCTTTAAATAGAATGGTAAGTCATTTATATACTAAGAACAAGAATGGACCCAGTATTGAGCCTTGAGGTACACCTAACTGAACTGGTAGCCCAGAAGATTTCACACCATCAACATCTACACATTGGGACCTATTATGTAAATACGAATTTAAAACGTTGAGAGCTTCGTTTTGCACACCGTAATGACGCAGTTTACGCAAAAGCGTGTCATGGTGCACGCAATCAAAGGCTTTGGAGAGATCACAGAAAACCCCAATAGCATTTTGCGAGTTCTCCCATGCGTTAAATATGTGTTTCAGCAAAGCAACACCCGCATCTGTAGTCGAACGACCTTTTGTAAAGCCATATTGTTCATTATGAAGGAGGCTATTTAAATTAAAATGTCTAAGTAACTGCTTGAGTATTAACTTTTCAAATATTTTGCTAAATGCTGGTAAGATAGAAATAGGCCTGAAATTGCCAACGTCACTTTTATTACCTGATTTAAATAATGGTATGACTTTACTATTCTTCATGAGGTCAGGAAAAGTTCCTAAATCAACACATTTATTAAAAGTAACAGCTAGTACTAGTAATACTGACGTATTGGTTCATGTGATAGGTACATAGTAAAAAACGATATGTCAATATTATTTGTACGACGCTAATACGACTATACAAAATACCTACTTTGATTTGGCAACGAAGATAGATTATTATTACTAATATAATAAATAGTACATAACGAAAGGAAATAATACATGAATGAATTATACTCGCAATGCTCGTTCATCTATAATTTTGTATATTATTTTAAGCTACTCGTATTTTGTATATCATTTTAAGCTCGTGGCTAAGTAATAACAGCCGCACGGGTCGATCCATCAGGTTAAGCTACGCTTTAGGGCCGGGATTGGTCTGTGGATTTACATACATAACGAGACTCCTCCGTGCCTCGGAAAGCACGATAAGGCGTTGGTCCCGACTGTCATTCGTGGATCTTTGACAGTCGTTACAGGTCGTCAGAAGCCCGAAAGTCTGACAACCAGTCAAGAGCTATCGTATTACCCAGTTACTAATATGTGGAGGTCAGATAGGCAGTCGCTCCATATAAATTACTGTAATTCAGATGCACCCGGTACCCGAACCCCAATATAGTTGGGAAAAGGCTAGGCAGACTGATTTTGCGCTATTTGATCAAACACAAGAATTCTTTAATTTCTGAATTTGGGCAGTGATGCATTGAATGACACCATCGATCAACCATTGAAATAGAAGTGCTGTGTCATTATTTAACAAAACATTTCAGCGGCATTATATTGTTCTTTTGTTTAGTGTTGTTGCTGGTTTAGATTAGTTGTTGCTGTGAAGTAATCCTTGTACCTACGTGCCTTGTATGTACCTGCACGTTATGGACCCTATCTCCCTATAATACAGTGTCGTAACTTGTTTCTACTATAAATAGATATTGTACAGGCTGCTTGCCCACAAGATCTATTTTAAGGACTTTTACGCGTGCAAACACCTCCAACGCTTCGTTTTGAACTCATTTTGTTCGACTTTATTTGGTCCTGCGGTATGCGAGTTTCTCAGAAAAAGCTACTCCAGAGGCAGGTCAGCCTAAGCGCATTCCGTCTTAGCCATGTTTACGTTTTGTTTTGATACTAACTAAGTGTGAGATTCAAATATAAACGTTTCGTTCTCAAATTCGGGTTTCACCAAAGGGCGCTGTACCACTGACGCTGGTGTCACCCTAATAAAGAACATTTTTAATGCCTGGGAAGAAGCACAAGATGCCATTGGAATCTTTTGCGACCTCTCGAAGGCGTTTGATTGCGTAGACCATGAGACACTTCTGCTGAAACTGGAGCACTATGGGATTAGAAATACAGCTCTTGATTTACTAAGATCATACCTTAAAAACAGAAAGGTTAAAGTTCAAGTAAACGGCGTAAACTCATTAGGGTCTGAAATGGCATTGGGCGTTCCTCAAGGTTCGATATTGGGTCCATTCCTCTTTTGAGTTTACATTAATGATTTACCCCAATTACTTTAAAATCAACCGAAGATGGTGTTATTTGCAGATGACACATCATTGATCTTTAAAATCAACCGACGGTCACAAAATCTTAAAGACGTGAATAGCTCTATACTTCAGGTCCAAGATTGGTTTACGGTAAATAATTTGGTACTAAATAAAAAAAAAACCAAATGCATTAGATTTAAATTACCTAATGTTATAAGTAGCGAATTCGACATCATATTGAATGGAGAAAAACTGGAAGTTATTAATCAAACAGTTTTCCTTCACTCTAGACGAGAAATTACAATGGGGACCTCATATAACATCTCTTGCGGGGCGGCTAAGCTCGGCCGCTTATGCGGTTAGAAAGATAAGACAGTTAACAGACGTTGAAACCGCGCGTTTGGTCTAGTTTAGCTACTTCCATAGTATTATGTCGTATGGCATTTTACTGTGGGGTCGGGCTGCTGACATTGAATCCATCTTTATCTTACAAAAGAGAGCTGTCAGAGCCATTTATGATTTACATGGTCGCGAATCTCTCAGGGAACTATTTGGAAAGATTAATATTATGACGGTACCTTGCCAATTCATATATGAAAATATTATGTATGTAAGAAAAAATCTACATATTTTTAATAAAATAAGTGATAGACATAATTTTAATACTAGAAATAAAGATAAAATAGATCAACTATTTTTCAGATTATCTAAAGTACATACATCTTTTATGGGGTACTGTGTTCAATGTTACAACAAAATACCTTGTGATATTTTACAATTAAATTAAAGAAAATTTAAAACTCATATTAAAAGTACACTTTGTAAACAAGCATATTACAAATTAGAGGATTATATCCAACATAAGAATGCTTGGAAACATGCTGGTCCAGCTCCATAGGATAATCTAGAATCTAGACAAAATCAAACTGGTTGCGAATTTAAGTTGTATAAATTATTATATTTTATTATATGACATTGATTTTACATTCTGTGATTACTTCCTCACACACTGACTTATTAATTGTATTTTTTTTTTTTTTTTTTGGAAAATCGTCTACTTTTACAATGTTTGTAAATATGTGAGAACCATGTATCTATCACATAGGTAATTAATTTATATGTTGTTGCTCTCTTTTTAAATTTATTTTTACCTATTGTGGTAAAGTAAATTTTTTATTATTTTTAGATGCATCGTCTTCACATATAATTATATAACTAATGTACCTACATATATACAAAATATTGTAAAACATTTTAAAAGAGTAACGGTGGAGTTTCTTGCCCATTCTTCTCCATACGAAAACTACCTTTTGGAAGGGGCGACTAGAATCAATTATTTTTTTTTGTAATTTTTGACGTTCAAAAGTGCCTTGCAAGGGCCTATTTGAAATAAATGATTTGAATTTGACTTTGACTTTGACAATCTTACAAACGCAATTAAGTATTTATCCGGACCAACTCATTGGTATAAATATCTTCTTATTCTGTGTACGTAGATACTCTAGAAAATAATGATAGAAATACATTCCGTAATTGCAATAGTTGTCGAAGGAAATACCCTGCATATGTTATTGAAGAAATACTTCTTTAATTTAATAGAATGGCTGCACGTAGTTGCAATACATCTGAATTTAATTACGTATGAACTTTGTATCTTGCGTGTGACTAATGGGAACCGGTTTATAAATCTCCAATACCTACTGCCTTAAGTCATCCATCCCTTCTCAAGCTCTGCCCAAACACAATGAGCGACTACACGTGTAAGGAGTTGTGTATGTGAATAATATTTCTTTTGTGCCTTTGAAAGTACATTCCCATCAGTTCTCAGGTTTACCAGATTCATAGTCATGCTCTACATCCAGAGAGTATACATCTTTGTGGAGAGTTTACATCACGCAAACAATATACCTATCTACTATCAAAAATATAATTGATAGCCAGAATTAAGTCATGAAAGGTTCTTAAAATATAATCTCCATAATCATAAAGACTCATAAAAACTCTTTATAGTTGGCAATCGGATTTGTGTGATCATCTTAGATGCCATAAGCTCATTGAGACCCCAAGATTTTATAAAGTCCTCTACGCAAGAGGTAGTCGAGAAATATGTAAGTATTTAAAGCAATCTTACTGGTCTGTGCCACCGGCGAAGTGGTAGATGACGCTGAACAGCAAGTAGACAGCGCCGAAGACCAGGGGCTGGTAAATGTGCAGCAGTCGCACAGGATGTGCGCTGCTGACCAGGATCAGCAACATCACCAGCGAATTGAGACCGTGCACCGCCACGTCCAGGCCATGGTTCAGCTCCTCTTCGATACCAGCTGACGAAACAATTAACAGAATGTTAATAATAATTCACGAATGAGACTACGCTGAATAGGAAAGTTTGGGTTCAAGAAGGCTGTGAATGATGATGATGACATTTAACACTTTCGACTCCACCCACTTTTCACAGAACTCATACGCCATGCCGCCATACATATTGGAAGTGAACCCTCCGGGGGGGTTGCCGGCATTACGTTTGTGCTAAAGTTAAACATCGCGGATGGTCAACGGCATTAGGTTTAAAACCTTGGTATAAAGCACTGTAAAACAAAGTAAAATTATGTTTTCAGGGGGTCTTGTTGCTAGTTTCCAACCTTTTAAATTTTTTGTCAATATTTATATCCGTTAAAGAAAAAAAAAATCTTGTATTCTAAAACCAACGCATATACTTATAAATCTTGTTAAAATATACGTGTTAAGTACTGAGTTATCGGGGAGAGCCGGCACTCCGGGCTCTCCTTGTCTACTGAAAAGTTATTAACACGTTCAGTGCCGGGAGCCTTCCTGGAGGGTTCACCTAGTCGCATATGGGATGCCGGGAACCCCTTGCGGAGGGCTCATTTTAAATGTAGGTTTTTCTTAGCGATTTTTTTTTAATTCACGATTACAAATATTAAAAAAAAATATTAAAGGTTGGAAATTACGTATAGCGACAAGACTGATGAAAACACTATTTTACTTCGTTTTAGAGTGTTTTTTAACACAGTTTTAAACCTTATGCCGTTGACCGTCCGCGATGGTTAACTTTAGCGCAAACGTAATGCCGGCAACCCTCCCGGGAGTGTTCACTTCCAATATATGTATATGGCAGGGCTTATAAGTTCTATGAAAATGGGTGGCGTCGAAAGTGTTAAGTAACGTTGAAAGCAGTGCGTTGTGCATCGTTACCTTGAAGTATATTTACTTCGTGATTGAGACAAGTTGCTTGAAGATGTGTCTAATTGGTAATCTTCATTCAGCATTCATTTATAAAAGTTATAAAGAAATTAAGATCATCTTTTTTCGCCATGAGTGTTTTGTTATATGCTCCCATATAGGAACCCACCTATAAGATGAGATGAGATAAGTAGCTTCTTGAAAACCAAGTATGGACGTACCCAGGGGGGGCAGGGGAGGGCAACTGCGTGCAACATATGCGGGGGACCCGGCTTAAGACATTTCTGATTTGCCTCCCTCCGTGCCAAAAGCTGGGTACGCCCTTGAAACCAAGTATTTAATTAACACAACATTGTAGTACAAAAAAGACTTACCTTCGTATAGTAGAGTCCAGTAGAATATCGTGATGAGGAAGGCAATGGGCACGGCGATGTTGAACAACGTCCAGTACGTCTTCACGTACCATGGCAGCCTGAACTCGGTGCCTGACGGATTTCATACGCAAGAGACGACTTAGTGTTAAGTTATGTATTTAATCAGGCGTTGTTAATGTGTTAAACTATCTGAGTTATTAGTAGTACGCATAACCCTAAAAATACAAAGTCAAGGATGATAACATTTGACCAATAAAAGTTTGTTGATAACATAAACTTCTAGCGATTTCATATATTTAAAGAAAACAATTATGTAACATTTATGTAAAATGATTTGTTTATAATTATGAAGTATGAACACAAATTTTCAGGCAAAAAAAAGAAAATGTTAGCTACTTACTTATTGGTCCGTAAAGGTAACAACGCGCTGACACCACAGTTGCGAATCCAGTGGCAAGGAGGATGCTCGTCAACCCCCAGTGCGTCAGGTAAATGAACCAGTATGCGAATTTACCATTCAATATGTATATTATCACAGAGGTTAATACTATTCCTAGTGACGTGAGGAACAGCAGAGCTCGCCAAATTAGAAGCGGTACGACCGACCGCGTCGTTTGCCAACTACTGAGATAGAAGTCAGTTGGATTGTGATGCTCCAAAGTGAGCATACTCCTCTTCACTTCCTGGACAAAATAAGTCTTCATAGCACTCATCTTGATACTGTGGTAGTAACAGAAACAGAGCACACCCAACGCTATCGATAACACAGAACTGATATCGATATCGTGCAGACGGTTATCGATGACTCACTTTAAACATTATCTAAACGCGGTGCCAAAATATATGTTATCGTAGTATGTACCGTCACTGATTCATGCGTGTACACTGTGGGTGTGGACCATGCACGGACTTCACACGTGTTAGCTACAAGGCAGCAAACAGAATGGAGATTTTGTCCAGAACTTAGGATTTTCCGCCTGATAACAAAATATTGTAATGCCCTTTCCTTCCTGATCCAGATTAGTGTAAAAAGTAACCCACGTGTCTAGTACAAATAATTTATTTTTGTAGAGGGCGTAGTAACCCAAAAAGAAATCAAGTTTCACCGGCGGCGGCGGCGCCTCATTACCTACCCCTCTCATCAAACACGCCGAAAACAAAACACGATCCCTTCCCGCCAGCAAAAACTTTTCGCCCGGCGTAAGTTTATCTAGGTACCTATTTGAATTTGAATCTTCTCAAATCAAATCATTTATTACTTTGCAAACATGGGTAATTATTACATTGATGTTTTATTATGAAAGTCCTCCATGTTCTACCGTCACATCGGCATGCATATCTACATACATAATACAAATTTAAAGACATTATAATTTTAAATAACAATTAGGAAATTAAAACAATACATTTAATATAAATTAATGTCAAATCTTTCAAATTACATTAAATGTCAAATTATTACAAAAAATGTCAACAAGGTTGCAGCAATCAATAATAAAAAATAAAAAATAAAAATTGGATTATTAGCATGTCAATCAGTCAGTGATTCATCATTAAGGAAGCCGTCAATTGAGTAATAACTTTTTTCAATTAATATTTCGTTTAGTACCCTTTTGAATTTGAAAACAGTCATATTTTTGGGGGGCAATACCTACCAAAAAAACTTTTTTGCATTAGTGCGGTTTTACATTTTATACTCGTCACAATTGATTTACGTATTGAGTCCGTATTGGATTCTTTCTGACAGCCGACAATTTTTGAGAGAGATGTGGTTTTTTTTTACAAATAAAGCCGTTTCATATATACGAGAGATGGAAAAGTTAATATTTTTAATGATTTAAAATAAGGAAGACAGGTATCTGTTGTCTTAAGACCGCACATTGACCTTATGCATCGCTTTTGCATCCTAAACACTTATCAGTAGACTGCCCCCAAAAAATAACACCATACCGTAAAACAAATGCAACTAGTCCATGGTATGCCGTTAAAAGAGCCTGACTGTTGACTTTCTTTGAAAGTTGAAAGAGCTGCGGACTTACTCAGTTTTTTAGATAGTTGTGCAACATGTGGTTTCCATGTGAGTTTGTTGTCGATCACTATTCCTAAGAACGTGGCTTTATTTGCTTCAACAATATCACAGCCTTCTGTAGTAAGTATACGCAAAATAATTTGATGTAACGGCTCTATTCAAAGTATGATAGTGTGTACAAGTAGGTATATTATTCAATATTATGATGCTGGCGAGCATTTTTTTTTAAACATTTTTATTTACCTGAAAGTAATTATTATCATATATTCCGATGTTTATTTATCAGTAGGCATTGATTAAAGAAACCGCGCAAGTACGAGTAGAACTCGCGCCATGAGGGTTCCGCCACAACGTTGTGTCCGGCTGCAAGTGGTTTCACTCAAGGTATACAGCCTATGAATTTTCAATTCCGGATTGAAGGCTAAACTTAACTAAAACAGAAACTTTTGTTAGGTTGGAGAGTAGAACAACTTGAATGAAATAAATAAAGATTAAATGTTACTTCAAGATACGGGCTATAAATGTTCGATTCCGAATTGAAGGACAAAGTTTAAGTATGTAGTTGAAAAAATATTCTCCCATAGATAGGTTATGTAATATAATTACAAATTAATGATTTCCGGATATTTTCTTGTATCTATTTGTGCTGTGAGATCTTGCTTCTTGCCAAATTTCACGATTCTATGATTTCATGTATCATGTTGTTTTTGTTTTGATTGTTGGTTTGTTTTCGTTTGCCAGTGTTGCAACACATGGTCCCTGGCCCTGACACTCAGAGTAATAACTAAAGTTACATCCCTCATTATCATCATCGTTGCTGAGCCCTGACATCAAGCAATAGACAAAATGATCAAACTTTGTGTTTTATAATGTGCGTTTAGTTTGTTCAGAATAAGCAATTATTTTTCGTTCTTTTCTTTCAATCTTTCTTCCACGAACTAAGAACGTCGTAAGTGTTAAAAGTGTAGTGTTAATAACACCAAATATAAAAGGAATTTCGAAAACGCCTTCACAATTCTTTTCGCCTTTAATTAATACAAATAATCATCAAATTTTTATCCTATAAGCCTTTAACATATTAAGTACAAATCGATAATACGTGAAAATGAGAGGTAACTTCGTGATGTTTTTTAAATTAAATGTTAAATATTTTGTATTTTGTCGCTCATAAAATTTGGAAATATCATGCAGTTATCATATTATTTTTATTATATACCAAAGTCTTATTAATTTAATGAAAAAACAAATTGTAGAGCAGTTTTGCATACTTCCCCCTCATATAATCATAGCCAGCCAATATTTCCTGTATCTATTAAAGCCCACAAATAAAGGTGTCTACAAGGAAATGCCTCTTGCCTCTGCCCAACCCTAAATGTAGTCGATCATATCAAATACTTAGGAGTATACATAGACAAAAACCTTAATTTTAAAACTCAAATAAACCAACTTACCAGTAGAGTCCGCAGGTTAATTTATATATTTAAAACCCTCCGAAGTATCGCGAATCCTAATATTATACGTGTAGTATATTTTTCCCTGTGCTTATCTATTGTTACTTACTGTATCACATGCTGGGGTGGTGCTGGGAAAACTATACTAAAACCACTCGAGATCGCTCACAGAGCGGTACTGAAAGTGGCTACTTCTAGACCTTTCATGTTCTCTACTCATCTATTGTATAGTAGTTGTAATGTTCTTAACGTTCGACAACACTTCTTCCTGCAAACAGTTCTTTTAGAGCACAGTAAAACCCCTTATAAAATAGTAACAAAGCGTAGGAAAGACTTAGTTTGCACTATTCCACAAGTACGCACATCATTTGCGAGTAGATTTTGTAACTACTTAGGTCCGACTCTTTACAATAAATTTAACAAAATATGCTTGATCTACGGTTTATCTAACTTTAAGTGTAAAAAGATTCTACGTTCATTTCTTCAGAATAAAAGCTATGATGAAACAGAAAATTATCTCAGTAAGTGACAGTGACAGATCAAATATTACCTCACACGACTTCAATGAAAACAAACACACACTCTCTTTCACTCTATCACACACACAGACATATACACACCACCAACACAATACAATCACTCACACACGAACACACACACACGCACATATTCAATTATTCAAACTTTGTTGTAGTATTATAAAAAAAAAAAAAAAAAAAATATATAATTGTACTAGTTTATTGTATCTTTTTGTAAGGGACAGGGACTGCTATTTCTTAATACAGGTTATTCTATAACCTAGCTAGGAAAGCAGAACTTCACCCACCAGATTGTGTTTGACATGGTACAAACTTATATGTATACCTAACTATGTAAACTTCATATACTACAATCTCCTTTTTTTTATGAAATAAATTTATTATTATTATTATTATTATTATATAAATCTTAAAGCTAGGTATTAGAATGAAACATGCAGCATCGCTAAAACGAACTAGCGGCGAGTGTTTGAGTGATGATACGTTCAGTCAATTTGTTTATCTATAATAATTATTGGACATTCCATTATTTTGTTCGGATATGGACAGGACTGTGGATTCCCTGCATCGCTTGGTGAGGGCATCCCTGCAGAGCGTCATGCCGACGACGATGAAATGGATCACAATGATGAAGAACGCTGATCCCACCGCCAATAGTATAGTGCTGCCAGGTTCTGACCAGTCCAGCATTGGGTATATCCAAGTCGTTCCAAAGCTAAACAAAGAAAAATTTACTTTTTTTTTTATAAATCCTACAAAACACTGTCAGAGATCATAACAGGAAAATATCTTTGGATAATGATTGCAACAAAAGAAAAGTAATGGTTTTTTTGTGAAGAATTTACGAGATATGCTTTGGTATAAGGCCTGTAACGGCCTATAACTTTGTTTCTTTTTAGGAAGCAAGTATTTAAAATCATTGGATTCTATTAGATTGGTAATGGGATTGAAAATCTCAACTGTAGTTTTTCTTTACTCTTTTTCGATGGGATGGTTCCTTATAACAAACCTACCCTAACAGTTGATTTAGGATTTTCCGATGGCTATATTTACATAATGTAGGTTCGGTACTCACGGACTAATTCCACCGGCGAAGTAGTAAATGATGCTGAAGAGCATATAGACAATTCCAAGTATGAGAGGGATGTAGAAGTGCAGCAGCCTGGTGGGGTGACGTGAGGAGATCAGCAGACAGAACATCATCACGGAGTTGATGCCGTGCACGAAAACATCCAGCACGGGGTCGAGGGCGTAGTCGGCTTCCACTGAGACAAGGGAGATGAAGAGACGATAATAATACTGAATATTTAGACACCCTATGTTTAGCTACAGAATGCATGCGTAACCTCTAAAGGTTAAAACCACAACTAATTTTACACTTTATGTGCGACAAGAATGTGTCCAGCAAAGTTAATTAAAAAAATTGACTACGGCATTAGAAAATGGTAAAATGGTAGTAATATTGGTTCGGAATTCACACGTGCATGCTTTATTATAAATACGGTGTACAGGCTACAGACTCCACCATTGTCTGTAATCGCCGTATTTTTCCGCTACGTTTTGGCGACGTCTTGGTTAATTGACATCCATATCAATTTTATGTTCCGTTTAAATTTGGTAGGTATGTATCGCTATATATCGCTTTATCTACTTTTTCATGAATGTCTTTTACTTTTCATACAGTTAATCTAAATTACTTTATTGAAGTACCGTTGCTCCCAAACTAGGCACAGCCTGTATCTTGCGCACCATTACTTTACTTACTTACTTTGTAACCTGATCACGCGATATTTTAGGCCCTTTTGGATGCGAGTACAGGAACACCAGCTCGTGGTACGCGTACCTAAGCGGCTCTTATGGCGGTAGAAGTGCTTTTTCTGAAAACCTACTGGACAAAAGGACTCTGTTGTCTCGAAGCATGCTAGACATTGAGTCTCTCTACATGCTACTAATTTACTTTTCGATATAGTTAGTCAAAAATTAAAATTATGTTGAACACTCTGTACATCGGAACCTGGCCAAACCAATCCGAAATGTGATTTTCTGTAACGCCTACAATTGGAAAATTGACGCACTCGATAATTTTGTTTTTAAACTAGAAAAACTGTAATTACTAAAACATAACATCACTCCTGTATTTCCCCGAAAGGTAAGGCAGAGGTGTGCGTGTACCTACAGTAAACCCACATTTCGCCAGTTATGTTTAAGTCCCATGTGATAGGGGGCGAGCCTATTGCTATCAATCGGGCACAAATCCAGACTCTGGGCTGCTACTGAGACATTCCAGATGGAATACCCAATAAAAGTTGGCCTGACTCGGGAATTGATTGAATTGAAGTACTTACGTTACTTACATAAGATTCTGTATTAATTCAAGGATGAGTAACAGTTTAGCTGCTAACAGTAATAAAAAAATCGATTGGTTAATAACTTGATCTGTTTTTGGAAAAAAAGCATTTTGAGCCTTCGTGGAACTTTATCACGAACTCTGGCTTTATAACGAAAATCGTATATTGTTTGTAAGTAACTGATTTTTCGGTGTCTTTGCTACTAATGCTGAGTTAGTTCATGACCTTGTTACCAACTACTTACACATGTACCTACATCGGTACATGTAATACGTTAGAGATATCCTTCAAAATACATGTGTGTAGTAGGTACGTTCATTAAATTTCGTTAATTAATACAACAAAATCTACACCGGTTTTTTTGCCATAGAAGTTACACAACTGCAACGTTTTATAAGAAATCAGTCAGCATTAAAGGTTGCTCAAATGGCCGTTGCTATTTGTACATAATTCTTATTTATTTATTTATATTTACTAAGTAAAAACAGCTGCACGGGTCGTCGTCATTCAGGTAAAGCTAGGCTTGCCGCGGTTGGTCCGTGGATGGGTGACCATGTTTACATACCAAGATCCCTCCGTGCCTCCGATAACACGTTAAGCCGTTGATCCTGGCTGTCATTCTAGGCAGATAATGATTTGTATAAACTTTATTGTAACTACGCTAGAAAATCCATAACAAAAAAAAAAATTAACACCACAAAACATGCGATGGGCGACCTTATTAAGGTGAAATGGGTACCAAAATAGATGTTTCGACTTCACGCAAAAATTCTCTTAAAAAAACAACGGATTTGCATATTTTTTTATGATTACAAAAATTTAAGAGTGTCCTTAGAACACGATTGACAAAACTTTCCTCGATAGAAAAAAACGGCAAAGTTACCTTAAAATCTGCTTTTTTTGTTACAACCACCAAGAGAAAAACCTATTCCATTCGATTGTTATTTAAGCAATTGTATTAAAATTTTGTCTACGTGTTTACTATTAAATACTTTAAGGAATTATAGACTTATTTTTCTATATCAACACAAGTAAAATGTTTAAATTCAGTATTTGTAAATATAGTGCAATAGAATTGCGCGCGGGCCGGGTCATACCGCCTCCCGCTTACGGAACGCTGCCACGATATCTTTCACAGGCATTATTTTGAAAAACAAATCGGAGCACTCACCCGTGGCGCCAGTGAGCAAGGTCCAATAGAATGCTGTGATGAAGAACGCTACAGAGATGGTGGCGTTGAAGAATGTCCAGTACAGCTTCACCAGCGTTGTCGGACTCGAATCTGAAATCATGTCGTTATTGCTATAGATATTATGTGGTCTGGTCTGGCTGATCTAGTATGGTATTATAAGGCCGCCGAATTAAAATATTTTTATTTTTATTCGGCGTACTTTAGCTTGTTTGCGACGTCGTAGCTTGGTAGCTCGGTCGGTGAAAAATATTACTTCATGTGATTTATTTTCATGTTTGGTATTTTTGTGGAATCTGGGACTTATTAAATGGTATGAAATTACTAACACGAAGAATAAGTAGGTAAACGTTTGATTTGTAGTTAAGGAGAGGCCTTCGTCCCACAGCTGCACAGTGGGCTAATTATCGGCTGAAAACACAACGTCACGCCTGAATTCCAGCATCTTTTCTATGTAATTTCGTCACTTTTCTATAGGTCTCAGACGAACCCATGCATTGCTATTTACCGCGGCCGTAAGTTTAATTTCATAAGTCAAAAGTCAAAAAAAGTCATGCCCTTTGAAGGCACTTTTGAACGTCAATATTTACAAAAAAATTGCATTGATTCTAGTCCCTTCCAAAAGGAAGTTTTCGTATGGAGATACGAAAACTTCCTTTTGGAAGGGGCGACTAGAATCAATGCAATTTTTTTGGAGGTGGTCGGTGGAGTTTCTTGCCCATTCTTGGAGAAGAATGGGCAAGAAACTCCACCGTAACTCTTTTAAAATGTTTTACAATATTTTGTATAGGTACATAAATTATATAATTATATGTGAAGACGACGAACCTAGAATAAAATTACTATACCACAATAGGTAAAAATAATTAAAAATGTAGCACCGACAAATATAGTTGTTTATGAAACTTTTGCATATAGAGGGGTATCAAAACACTCGTGTTTTGTGCAAACCGGGTTATGTGCTGTTTCATACACATATTTATCTAGACTCATACATTGGGATTAAACATGCTAAATAAAAGATCAAAGTTAAAGACCAAGAACAAAAAAATCCCATGAAATTCAGTACAACTTCACGTGTACCGCGCATCACATCACTTCAGCAAGCGCTGTTGCCCCGCATAAACGATCCATTACAAAAAAAATCATTGATGGGAACTCCTTGGTGATATTAACTTCTTGGATTTGCCCTGTACCGTAATGGTAAAAAAAATGTTTTACAATGCATTTGCTCGAAAAGAGCGTTTTCCAAGCAGCCAATTTGTGCGGAAAGTGTCACTTTTTTTCACTAGTGCCTTTTACTTTTATGTTTTTTTTTTAATAAGTACCTCTGTCGTGATCCCGTCGCAAAGAGTTTTTATTACTTGAAAAGTTTTACAAATTAGATGATGATGATGACGATGGCGATGGTGATGGCGATGGCGATGGCAATGGCGATACGACGAAAGTCAAAGTCAGTCAAAGTCAGTCAAAGTCAGTCAAAGTCAGTCAAAGTCAATCAAAGTCAGTCAAAGTCAGTTAAAATCAGTCAAAGTCAGTCAATGTCAGTCAAAAAGTCAAAGTCATAAAGTCAAAGTCATGATTGTGTTGTTTATATCATTTATATACGTCTGTCAATATGGCAGATGTTACACATCTTATGCGGCTACTATAATGCTCGCTCGTTTTTTTTATTTCCTCGCACAATGCATAGTAAAACGTATGATAAACGTGCGAAAGATGATTTCCAACTCGTGTCGACTTATACACTCGTCGGAAATCACCTACTTTCCGCACTTGTGGCATAAATAACTATTATAGCATTATTTTGTTAGAGAAAAAGTGTTTTAATATGATTATATTTTTAAATTTCGTAATTGTGTTTATAAAGTATGTTAATATAAACTCGTACGGTAGTTTATAATTCGAATTTTACGATGTGAGAGTAGATACAATTATTATGTGATAGATACATGTTGCTCACATTTTTGCAAACATTGTAAAAGTAGAAGGTTTTCCTAAAATTTTACAATTTTTAAGTGTCTGTGTCAGGAAGTAATCACAGAATGTAAAATCAATGTCATAAAAATAATAAATTATACAATTAAATTAGCAACCAGTTTGATTTTGTCTAGATTCTATATTATCCTATGGAGCAGGACCAGCATGTTTCTTGTTTACAAAGTGTATTTTTAATATTAGTTTTAAATTTTCTTTCATTTAATGGAAATATAAGTATTACAAGGTATTTTGTTGTAACCTTTAACACAGTACCCCATAAAAGATGATGAACTTTAGATAACCTGAAAAATTGTTGATCTATTTTATCTTTATTTCTAGTATTAAAATTATGTCTATCACTTATTTTTATTAAAATCAGGTAGATTTTTTCTAACATATATAATATTTTCATTAATGGTAGCGTCATAATACTCATATTAATCTTTGCAAATAGTTCCTTGAGAGATTCGCGGCGACGTAGATTATAAATGGCTCTCAATCGCTCTGACAGCTCTTTTTTTCAAAATAAAGATGGTTTCAATTTCAGTAAAATGCCATACGACATAATACTGTGGAAGTAGCTAACATAGACCAAACGCGCGGTTTCTACATCTCTTAACTGTCTTATCTTTCTAAAAGTATAAGCGGCCGAGCTTAGCCGCCCCACAAGAGATGTTATATGAGGTCCCCATTGTAATTTCACGTCTAGCGTGATTCCTAGGAAAACCGGATGATTAATAAATTCCAGTTTTTCTCCATTCAATATGATGTCACATTCGGTATTCCTAGCATTAGGTAATTTGAATTTAATGCATTTGTGTTTTTTAAATTTAATATCTCATGGTCTATGCAATCGAACGCTTTCGAGATGTCGCAAAAGATCCCAATGGCATCTTGTGTTTCTTCCCGGGGATTAAAAATGTTGTTTAGTAGGGTTGTCACCCTACTAAACAACATAATCATTTCATTAACCGGCGTCAGTGGTACAACGCCCTTTGGTGAAACCCTACTGTTGTTCATGAAAGGTGTTTTTTTAAATAAAGTGACGTAACATTTGATTGATCATCAACTTTTCAAACACCTTACTGAGAACCGGCAGAATTAACACAGGCCTATAATTGTTGGGTTATTTACTATCACCGGATTTGAACAATGATGGAACTACTCTACTGTGTTTCATGAACTATAAAGACTCCTTGGTTTACGCTGGTGTTAAATATGAAAGCTAAATAGGGCACAATGGTTTCGATAATAGATCTACAGACTTAAACAGACATTCACCAAAGATCTTTTGTTGATTTAATTTTAAGATCTTTAAAAGCTTTTTTAACAGTTAATAATGTGACAAAATTCAAGTTATTTTCTAATAAGTTACTATTAAAATCACCACTTAAGATTATTGACTTACTACTAGTACTAAGTTTCTTTAATACATCTTCCATTACAGAATCAAACACGGATAGATTCTGGTAACTTGGAGGTCTGAATACGCATACTTTAGCATGCTTATCAAACTCAATACAGGACAATTCAATGTTGTGTTTAACAGACAGTCCCATGATGTCTTTTCTTTCTTTCGATTTAATAGAATTTTTAATTAATACTAATGCGTCATGTTCGTGAACGGGCACCGTCAGTAGGGACTGGTCATCTCTTAGCTGCCAAGGCTTATTTTAATATATAATTTTAATTGTTGAATTGTTTTTATCTTTTTATTACGGACGCTTTTAACGCGCACGTCTTTCTAAATTGTTCTCACATTTCATTATGAATGATGTAACCAATATTTTGTAACTATATTTTGATTTAAAAGAGTGTCCGTGGAGTTTCTTGCCCGTTCTTCTCCATAGGTACAGTACGACACAACTTAGATGTAGCATCGGCAAAATTCGTAAAACCGATCACCATCCGAACTGAGTGCGCCTTCAAAATTACCCATCTTTATTACTGCTTTAGGTGTAAATGATTTATAATAACTTGTAAAGTCATATAACCAAATATATTTATAAAATTGAAATGAATTAATGCAAATGTTCAAATTCATGCTACATCTAAGTTGTGTCGTACTGTACTTACTGCGCTTTGGAATGGGCAAGCAAGCTTCATTTTTCTGACAGACCGACCCCTTGACAATTATTTGAAATAAATGCTTTGAGTTTGAGTTAGAGTTTTGATTTTGAATGACCATATCATACGTTTTCAGCTGAAATGCGATGATTTTCATAATTAATTGACATCGTTAAACTTGATGATCTTTTAAGAGCGGGACTTTTTGGCGGGAAGTCAAACAAAGCGGCAATTTGAATTTCGCAAAAATATTTATATAATTACACGGAAATACATAACACATAACATCTACAAATACCTCGTAGTCGAATAACCATGAGTGTCGACAGTGGCGGTGAGGAGCCGCCAGAGATGAGAGAAAAATAGAAGAAAAGAAAATACACTAATAACCGAAATTCTGACTCGGCTAATAAATACGAGAGACTGTTCATAGAAAACACCAATTCTTATATGTACGTCGAGTCAACAGAGCAGGAGAAGGTAGGGAATAAAAATCCTATCACGCTCACCAACTTAATATCTGATAATGTTAAAGGAGTCTTAGGAGTACATAGATTTGAGGCTGCGACCGGCCCAGCGGTTGAACGTGTCCCAAAGGGTCATGGCCAGTAGGCTGGTCCGGGGATACCGCACGGTCTCCCGCGAGGCGGCGAGCCTCCTTGCCGGACTAATGGAATCTGGAAGCGAAGGTCCTCGCGCACATGTGGGAGTTGCGCGAGGAGGCAAAACGCCGGGGTGTAACTCCGCTGCCGCGAGAAATCCCGGCACAGCAGACAGAGCTCCGGCGGGATCTCATGGCGGCATGGAGTGTGCGATTGTCGCAATCCAGCGCTGGGCACGCCACAATTGCGGCGATAAGTCCCCTCTTTGAGGAGTGGATAGAGAGACGCCACGGCGTCCTCACCTTTGCCTGACGCAGGTCCTCACATGACACGGTTGTTTCGGGAGATTCCTGTTCAGGATAAAGCGGGAGGAAACGCCCGGGTGTTACCATTGTGTGGATCGCCCGGAGGACACGGTGAAGCATACAGTGGAGGTCTGTCCCGCTTGGGCGGAGCACCGCCGTGTCCTCACGGAGGCGATCGGCGGCGGCGATCTCTCGCGTCCGGCCCTGGTGCAGGCCATGGTCCGGAGCGAGAGTGCATGGGAGGCCGTCACCTCCTTCTGCGAAGCAATTATGCTCGCGAAGGAGGAGGCAGAGCGCGCGAGGGAGAGGCAAGCTGTACGCCCTCTCGCCCCTAGTCGCCGCAGGAGACGCCCCGGGCGTCGGGAGTCACGAGCTGACTTCCGGCTACCGTAGGCGCGGGCTTGCGGACGGTGAGCAATGGGCAGCTCGCCGTCCGATAAGGACCAGGCCCGGGTCGACGGCGCGTTGTGTTCCACGCGCGCCTCTGAGAGATGTCAGCACCAACTGACGGGGTCCGTAAGGACCAATGAGGACCAATGCCTGCTGGGGTTGCGGGTTTCTCCGAAAAGCATATCTCGGCCCCGGCACACAGGCAACGGAAGAGTCTGACACGCCCTACCGCTAACAAAAAAAAGGACTGTGTATAATATTTGTGTATGAACATCATTCTCGGTATTTTTGGCTTTGTATGTTTTTGCCAATTACTCGGACAGCAGCGGTTTGAATAGGCTTATGTTGGGAGTATTCTAAAAGAAATGAACGTTAGAAATACCCAGGCGAGGGTAGATATCTATTTAAAGGTGAGAAAACAAAAAAAAACTTGGAACTTTACTTATAGATACTTTGAGTCGCTGAAAATATTTTGGTCTCAAGTTTATAGGTAGATACAGTCACGAGCATAAATATATTACTGTGGACAGCACGGCAATATTAACTGATTTTATGATTCATCCTTGTCAAGATGACGTCTAATACCTGTATGTGCTTATTTGTGGAAGGCATATAAAATAGCAGCGATAAATATGCCGATACAGCATCCTATATTTTGGCTTTTCAGATAGTGTTGTTGTTTGTTTTATTTTATTTTATTGTATTTAGGTGGCTTCCAGCTATCAGTACAGAAGTAACAGTGAGGAAATTGACGACAAGCCATTTACAAGCCCCCACATTTAGCAATAGACTATTGTTGTACTAATTGATTAACAATTCGTAAACTATAACATTATGTATATTAAACTAAGTATATTTTTAAATTAACTATTAAATTAAGAACCTGCATAGGCAAAGATGCATGCGCAACCGCTATTACAATACATCAGCAACAATAATGTAGTGTTTAGATAAAACAGTTGGAATGGATGCTAAGCTGCTTGCAAACAAATCGATTGAGAGGTGTTTATTCTTAACAATTTCGTTAAATACTTTGACTGAGCGAATTATATAAATGATAAATGAATGAATGAAGAATTAGTACGGTTTACTGTACGAGCGTAAGGAGCATGAAGGAGATTTCTCAAACGAGAATGTCGAGGTGGAACATTCAGAGACACCTTAGCAAGAAGTTCAGGACATTCAAACCTTGATTGTGCTATTTTCACTAGGAACCGTAAGTCAGATATTATATATTTCTCCGAGTTACAAGTGGAAGTAAGTGGAATCGAGCGCATTGTTCATTGTAACTCATATGATGGATTTTAAATTTGTAGCCTAAGTATCTCGTGAATTTCCGTTGTATTCGTTCCAATCTGTCTGAATGCACTGCATAATTTGGATTCTAAATTTGAGTCCCATAATAGAGATGACTGCGGACATAAGCACAATACAAAATTTTCAATGTTATTGCATTACGGATAATGAATACCAGGGCTTTGGATGCTTTTTTGGCGATATGGTCGACATGACACTCGAAGGTGAGCTTACTGTCAAACAGTGTTCCTTCGATGTCACAAATTTGTGCTGCCTCTTGTACTTTTATGCCTCCCACAAATGATCACTTATATTTCCCGACATCTTAACGAGTGACATTAATGGATGAATCATAAAATCCAATATTATGGGCGACCTGTCCATAGTGCTATATTTATGCTCGTGACTGTACTTCGGACGGGAATTTTTGAAAATCACACTTATTAATCACATTGACTTAGTAAAGATAACGTACTTATAACATTCGTGATTAGACACTGTGAAAATTTTGACTTTATCAGTTCAATGAATGTAATCCACATTATCGTCTATGTCTAGAAAATCACTATGATTCATTTTTAAGAGTAAATTCCAAAAAATAAAAATATTTTTCCCGCACTTAGTGACGATGTGAGAACATTATATTGGGTAGTTTGAGTAGCACCATCTGCTGGCCATCAACGTCTTGTGTCCCTATAATGGAATTAAACTAAAACCCATCACCTCAGAAAAACTGAACCTCGAAATTACCTCGAAAGTACCTAAACATCAGGAAGGTCTTATATTACACTCTTGAACACTTGGGTAGCGTACGAGAAAATAGTTTGAAAAAGTACCTACTAGTACTTTAAACTAGGTTTTCTGCTTCGAGGATTTACTTAAATACATAGCTGGTAAGTATAATAAGAATGTAATAAAAAAACAGTTTTAAAATAGGAAGGTAATTTCACAACATGTTCATTCAATCGATACAAAATTCTGGACTTACCCGGTCCTTTGAGGAACTCCACGACGGAAACAATCCACGCTAATGCTGAAGATATGGTATTAAAAACCAACCCCCAATGTGTCATGAAAATAAACCAGTGTCCGAAATTCATTTCTGCCTGAGTCATGAGGACCATCGAGGACACTAAAATACTTAAACAACCTATAAATATCAAAGTTCTTATAAACAATAAGGGCCAGCAAGAACGATTCCTTTGCCAACAACTAAGGTAAAAGTCTGACATGTCTTCATGTTCTAATGAAAACATATGTAATCGAAACTCCTTTTTGAAATATCTTTTCACTTTTTCAGGCATTTTTCGCTAATATATTTGAGTTAATTTATCGAGACGATATCGAGCGAGCGTGACAACTGTGGACTGCGGACCGGCGCTGTTATCTCTGATTGCTTCGTGATTGTGTGCCATCGATGATCCATCCATTTCAGTAGGTAACAATAGAACAATGACGTCTTGATTACATTAAAACCTTAGTCAATGAAAAAGTTTATTGAAGGTATTAATGGAATATCCTTTTGTAAGTATAGGTAGGTAATCAGCTGGTGCATCATCAATGTCTACACTTGTTCTGAACATGGATTCTTCGCGGTGAATAATATACCTACATATACAACCGCACCACATAGGGGAGATTTTTATTACGAATTACCAAAACTGATGCAATGACAATACAAATCTCAAATCCAATTTTGTCTGAATTAAATATCTATCAGTAAAATTGAGAATTTTTTAATACAGTCAGTAGGTGTATATGTAACCTTTCATGGGGTAAATAATATCCTTAAACACATTCAAATATTTAATTAAAATGTTTTTATAACGCCATTTAGAGTTTAGACCACAGAAACCTCTGTCTGTGCTTTCTAAGTTATTTACAAACCATTTTCTTTACGGCAAATAGGCCTTACAAATCTTAAATAACTAAAATCACAGTGCGCTTTGATTATTAAAGTAAAAATATGTAAATTTACAAGTAAAAAATGAAGATCATGGTCAAACATTATTGTTACGTTTTAGTTCCATAAATCATTCAGACGATTTACATAATGTTAATCTGTTTAGCGCTAATGAATTACCTATAACATAAAATAACATACCTACAAATCCCTTAAAAAGTTCAAACTACCTAAGAATTTGATTTCGTTAAATTATATCACATTTTAATACACTGCACACCCAGAATAGTTTATTTACATTTACACATTTACACTTGATGAAACCCTTACAAAGGGGAGTACAGACTATCCTTGGGAGGTGTCATGGCTAGTGTAGCTAGAGGTATTATATCTAGCAGACATTATCAGGTCAATATGAGTCGTGTTAAGGTGTGAATGCATCGTTGTAGACCCCCGCGGGTACTGCAAGGCGTCTCTTGGCGATGGCGTCTCGTGCTGCGGCGAGGCCCACAGTCAGCAGGTGCATGAGGGCGAGGAACAGCGCTGTCAGGGTTATCACCACCATCGTCTGCTCCGGCTTGGACCAGTCCACCACGGGGTAGATGAACGGGTTACCCCATCTGTAAGATACCATGACTTTATTTAACGGTTTTGTGTAAATAAGCGACTCCAAATCAATACGAGTTATCTATGGATATTTGGGGCCATTTTTATTCGAATGATTTTGATAAGCAGCTGATAAGCCGGATGGATTGAATAAATCTATAGATAAGCTTGTGTTTGATTTCCGGGACAAAAAGATCTATGTGAATCTGCGACAAATCTAAAGCTTTTTAAACGGGCTCTGTGGACAACCAAATCACTTGGGCTTTTCTCAATGCAGAACATTTGAAAAGCTTTTCTGCTGAGAAAGTTACAATGAAAACAAACCACATTTACAGATATTTTAATTTTCCAGTTTTACATATATTTTTCTAAATACAATCTAGGTTAAAAAACATAGTTGAAAGTAAACCAAAACCGAGAGCTTTAATTCCGCAAGACATCAAAAACGATACTCCAGGTATCCATGATTTAAAAGTTAGTTAACAGTTTTCATTGAAATTAGTTGTCATTATTCGTATTATAATGTGGTAATAAAAAAAAAGGAAATAAATATAGAATATCGTAATATAAAGTTCATTTATAAAGCTTTATTATCTACTTGAGTAAATGCAGTAAAATAATTGGTAATTAGTGTGTTAGTCAGACGTCTTTTATGATAAGGATCTCAGTACCTACTGATAGTATCGCAGAGTGAACACCGAGCAAGGTCGTTCCCACGGTGTGAGATTTATTTCATCTCTTTTGTACCTATGTGTCTTTTGTACCAGACAATACAGTCACAATATAAATATAGGGGCGGGCGGTTAGGGGGGTTAAATTAAATGTCGCGAAGTGTTGTGTCGGATGCGACATGTGTTTTTTTCAGTGGGAGTTAAAATGTGGAGCTTATACCATATCAATAAATTAATAACTCATTCTTCAAACTAGGCTGAGAATCAGCACTTTTCGAACGTCAAAATTACATAAGACAGTCCCTCAAAACGCCCGCCCTTCACCACTTCCTAGTGCTTTAGCTGGGAAGAAAAAGTGGCGCAACAAACTTTCCAGCTGTCTATTCAGTTAAAAATTGATTCTATATAATAGTATGCAAAATAATTTACAGTACGCAACACAAAACATATTTTAATTTAATTGTGGCGGCATCTACAACGCCACATGCGAACTACGCATCAAGGACTCGACGTCACACAAAAATCCTGATGTCACACAAATCCTGCACCGCGCAATTAGAGTTTACCGCGCGAACGACATATATAAGACTATTCGACATCAACCATCGGGCAGTTGCCCGCCAGACATGACACCCATTTGGTTGCAGGAGCCTCCCTTTTCTATAGAGGATGAGTGCACTTTACACCCTGTTTCTCATTCATGCCTCTAAATTATTGCCTATTTATTTGTTAAACGATGTCATTGAATACCCTGATCTCCGTTTGCAAAGGGCTTTGTTTGCCTTTAGCAAACATATCTAGGGTTCATACTTATGTATATTTGCGGTTTTGATAAATATGGCCAAGGCTTCTCATGCGTACCTTTGCAGTACGGCGCGAGCACACAACTGCGGTCGTTCACATTTAACTGAGTACCGTGCATGGTGTTTGTATGAATGAGTATTATAATTTTACGTGTAGGTTTGGTAACAAACAGTCTCTATTATTTATTTAATTTTACTATAGATTTGAAATCATATTGGCTTTCAATAGATTGGAACAGAATAGTTTTCTTTTATTTTCACCTTCAATCATACTCTAGACAGGCCTACAAATGGTAAAAAAGGTACACAAATAGGTTTCCTCAAAGATTTAAATCCGTAGATGTGCCCTCACCGTACTACGTCGCGCGAAAAAGTGTCCACACTAAGAAGAGTGACCTCGCACAATAATAATGGCGTTTCCATGACAATCAAGTCAAGTGTCTGCGATATTGTGTGTCAGAGGTGTCAAAACGAAACAGAAACGCGACCATCTTTGGGCGAATCTACGATTGAAATCTTTGGGTTTCCTACAATAACAATAAAATGTAACATTAATTGGTAAAGCTCAGAGGGCAGTTTTGAAGAGTGTGTTTTCCTAAGCCTCTATGTATTCAGTAATACCTCATCTTATCATCAAATTCACAGTTTCACACTCAACTGTGTTTTATTGTGTGCGTGGGATATAAATATCACATATTCATTGTTAGTCTCCTATTCATAGTTTAGTTGGAAAATTAACGTTAAATGAATACCGAGCGGATACTTAACGTAAGATCATTGTATTTACTTGTATCATATTCATATCTAATGCCCGAAAATCGTGTGTATTTCTCACGTGGCGCAAGCGCAGCTTTTTGTAACTAACATTTTCCAAACACTAGGCGAGAATAGATAACAATAAAGTTTTACGTTCCCATACGATTATACATTTTATTATCAGCTGTCTTATTTACGAGTGAGGCAAGCCAATGATGCGTTTATTTACTGGAAATATATACAATTTTATATATATATAGCTAAATGGTATCCTCTTCTCTTGACTCTTGAGAAATAGAGACATAAACACAATGTTAGCCCATTATCGTTTTATGAATAAATCTAATAGAATTTATCTGATGTAGATATATACCTAGGTAGGTCGGCACATAACTTATCTCAATCCAACTGGTAACTATTTACAGGTATTCGGTATCATCACCGTGGATGTCCTCAAATCATAAACATAAAACAAATATGTGTAGAGGTATGTCATGTCATACATATGTACAAGTTCTGCATACTAATCTAAAGTTTTTTGGAATTGTTTGTTTCCTTGTTTTATTGTCCCCGAAATTGGAAACAAGGTAAGGCTTTTAAGGTAACATAAATTCGTACAAAGGCGTCACCTCTGCCATCGGCCTTGTGTATTATGGCGGTATATCTTGCGCGCTACGATTATTCTTAAGCCTAATGCATTATTGCTTTCTGCCATTAAATCAATGTCACGTAATACTTATGAACTTGAATATTATGGCGGTATATTTTGAGCGCTACGACGAATCTAAGGCTTAATGCTTTAATGCTTTCTGCCATTAAGGCGACGATAACCGACTTTTAATGATTTTATACTGATGATCACGTCTAAACGAGTAGTGTTAATGATTTGGAAAAAATATATGTTAATTTAGAGCATTTTTTTAATAACGTAATGTATGAATATTTTAGATTATATGTATATTACATAGTGAAATTAATTTGTAAAGTTATGTACGAGGGGTGTTCAATAAATAGTGAGAATACGATACATTCTCCTTGGAAAGAAAAAAAAAATACTGGCAGGCATAGCCGACATTAGTTAAGATGATAATAAAAAAAGCAATTAATTCTCTTTTGTTTTTTAAAAGTAGAAGTCTATTGTTTGCGTCGTTTCGGAACGTGTTCTTAAAAATGGATAAAATTGAAGTTCGCGCGGTAATAAAATATCTCTGCTTGAAAAATTTTACTACGGAGCAGGTAAATCAAGACTTGAGAGCAACATTAGGGGTTCATGCTCCCCTATATTCTACGGTTGCGCGTTGGTGTGCTGAGTTCAAGCGAGGAAGAACTTCCACTAACGACGACCCACGAACGGGACGCCCCATATCGGCAGTGACAAAAGTGACAAATGATTAAAAAAGTTGAAAATATTGTCTTGGCGGATCGTCGTGTTACTGTTCGTTTTATAGCTGAAGAAGTAAAGATTTCGATAGGAAGTGTCCATAATATTATAAACGACCATTTAGGTATGAAAAAAGTGTCAGCGCGCTGGGTGCCCAGAATGCTTTCTGACGCGCAGAAACAAACTCGACTGAGAATTTCACAAAGCTGTTTGGATTTGTTACAACAAGATCCTGACCGATTTTTGGCTCGATTCATAACTATGGACGAAACATGGCTTCACCATTATGACCCGGAAACGAAACAACAGTCCATGACTTGGAAGCGACCGTCATCTCCAACTCCAAAGAAATTTAAAGCGATTCCATCCGCCGGAAAGATCATGGGCTCTCTTTTCTGGGACAGCCAAGGGGTGGTAATGATCGAATATCTTAATCATGGAGCCACTATTACGGGGACTATGTACGCAGGACAAGTAACAAAGTTGCGTGAGGAAATACGCAAGAAACGGCGTGGCAAACTCGCTAAAGTTGTTTTGTTTCACCAAGATAACGCCCCTGCGCACAAGTCCAGAGTTGCGATGGCTGCCATTCAAGAAGCTGGCTTCGAATTGATGCAACATCCTCCATATTCACCGGACCTTGCTCCTAGTGATTTCGACCTATTTCCGCGCTTAAAGGAACATCTCAGGGGCCAGAAATTCGAAGATGATGACGGAGTAGTCGCCGCCGTAAATGATTTTTAAGGGATCAGGAAGAAGATTTTTTTAGAAAGGGAATATTAGGATTAGAGAAAAGATATACAAAGTGTATCAACCTGAAAGGTGACTGCGTCGAAAAATAAAATAACATATAATAAAAGATAATTGCGTCTTACTCATTCTCACTATTTATTGAACACCCCTCGTATAAATCGGATAAAAAACTGAGTTTCACGTAAAATCGATCAAGCGTATTTAACTGAAACCTTCACCATTTTAAAGATAATTTAATTATTGATCTTTTAGTATTCGTGTTTTTATTAAAATACCTTTTGTTTTATGTATAATAAATTAATAATGCGACTAATTTGGGATAGCGCTCCTGGATGGGCGAGTCCTATTACTGGCTGGACGTACGACGCGTTGCGTGAGCTCAGTACAGAATACGCAAGCTAACTTAAGGTCATTCACATAATCTGCGTCTTAAATCAATGTCACATAATACTTATGAACTTGAATATTATGCTCGACTGGGTGACCATCGACCTCTCGGCGCACTGGGTATATTGATCATGTGTCAGTTTGCTGTCGAGGCTCTAACCTTACGACATCCAAATAAACAATCTCCGATCCAGCGGAACAATCAATTAGTACATTATATTTTGGCCTTGAACTTTCACGCTGATGCAAACGTACTAACATGGTTACGAAAATGGCTGATTTGAATGTTATATCTAAGTATAATTATATAATATTAGAGCTTGATATTTGGTCCAGTGGTCCTGGGTCAATTCCCGGCCCGGGAAAAGTGTAATTGGGTTTGTCCATCTGGAATTTCTCTGTAGCACCCCAGTTTTGATTTATGCCCGACTGAAGGCAATAGGCTCGCTTCCTATTACAAAGGCGGATTCAGGATTTATTTCTGGGAGGGGCACATGGGCCAGGCAGTGTGAGTGTCTCCCATATCTTGTATTGCACTATGCTGCTTTTGGGTTTTTTTTTTTTCAATGAATATAATATAGTAGCCTGCTTCTTCAGCGTTAATCATTGGAGCAATGTCTTGATAGATATGCATTCAGGCCAGTCCATTCAGATGATTCACCTTGCCCTATTATATAGATCTTTACCATAACTGGCGAATTGAGGGTGTACCTACTAGGTACACCTCTGCCTAACTCTTGGGGGAATACAGAGGTGGTGTTATGTGGAGCTAATATTTGCTTAAATGGAGACTATACTCTAACACTTTTAGTAAATATTTGATGTCTGAAGTCGGACAAGAGTCCCTAACCTACTTCTTCTTTTCGTGTGGTTAGTGACTAACCTGGTGTTAGAGTTTTAAAGCCGCCCATGGACCTCTGATTTGGCTTCACATGCCGTCGAGAAAGATCTCTCTGGCATACCGGTTTCCTCACGATGTTTTCCTTCACCGTTTTTGAAGCAAGTGATAATTATGCAATACGCACATGAATCCGAAAAGTCAGAGGTGCGTGCAATTTTTTATTTTTTTTTGGGTGGGAAATGATTAAATAACTTCACCCGCTCTGGGCGGAGCGGGAGGGCGTGTCAGACTCTTACTAACTAAAACCCACCCGTGTTCCTTCAGTTGCCTGTATGTTTCCGGGGGCCACTGTATCCCTTTCAGACTTTCCCGCAACCAGAGATGTGTGCCTTGGGTTCGAACTCGAGACCTATGACTTGGCAGTCCGACGGTCACACCACTAGGCTATCACTGCTATAACCTACTGATGATTTCGTAATTTAAGGTCGTCAAAACACATATTTATTTTAAGATCAAATTGAGTTGTATGATGTTTAAGGCGTGTTATTTCGTCATATCAAAGAATGTTTATCTAATACTTGTTAAGGTCTTTTGAAGGTAGCATTGATCTATTAATTGAAGGTATCCTTCACACCTGAACGCAGTTAACTAGACAGACGGTCATGTAAATAGGCACTTGGGCCCCTTACTTATATCAGATAGGCTTTTTATAAAACTTTTTTCATATAAAAGTATTTTGCGTTTTCCGACTTTTGTAACGGACAGTCTTTTTATTTTCGCTTAATTATAGATTTCGATGTTTTTGTTGGTATATTGGCGTGTGCTAGCGGACATTAAGGCAAATAATTTTATTTAATGTTTTATGTTGAGTAATGCAAATTATTTTGCATACTATTGTATAGAATCAAGTTTTTTAATTCTCTAACTGAACAGACAGCTGTGCTGCTGGGGAGTTTGTTGCGCCACTTCTTTTTCCCAGCTAAAGCACTAGGAAGTGGTGAAGGGCGGGCGTTTTAAGGGGACTGTCTTACGTAATTTTGACGTTCCAAAAGTGCTGATTCTCAGCCTAGTTTGAATAAATGACTTTTGAATTTTTAACGTTTCTCATAAAAGTCTGATAGTTTTTATTTTAAGATTAGAATTATTTGAGTAATTTTTTTTCTCAGAACGTCTGAAATCACAAGCAACAAACTATTTTGTTCTCAAAGCAAATAAAATGATAACGTGTCTTCGTTCGAAGTTTAATTTTTTTGTTTATTTTCGGCTAGTCTGTCCATCATAAAAAAAAACGGCCAAGTGCGTGTCGCACTACGCACAATGAAGGTTCCGTAGTTGGGATGAATTTATTCCAAGAACAAACTTAACATTGTAATTCAAAAACATGTTCTCCCATACATTCCATCTGCAAATGTAAGTTTGTACGTACAATATTGAGACATTTACCATGTTATTTTAAGACCTATTTAGCCTCTATCTACCTAGATGTTATTTTCCCTGTAATCTATGAGTAAAGAACCATTCTCTGAATTTTTTCAAAATTTTAGGCTCAGTAGTTTCGGAAATAAGGGTGGGGAATGATCAATTTTCATCAATTTTCTTAAATATTATTAAAAGTATTAATTTAAAATTATTTAAAAAAAATACTTGAGATCTTCGCAACAAGCCCATTCATTGGATATGTCACACGGTACAGTATGCAATACTTCTTTTTCAAACCTTCTTTTTTATCCCCCAAAAGTAACTCCCATATTCATAATTCATTTATTTCCGTTACACGTCCGTGTTTGGGTCACAGAAATACATAAATGTGTACCAAATTTCAACTTAATCAGTTCACTGAGGTAATCCTGAGTGACATTCTGGCATTGGTCGGATGCTAGAAATCTTATATACTACATACCTAATAACAACATGTAACATTTCTAAATTTATTTCTGTAATTTGTATGGTGTGCATATTAAAGAATATTCTATCTATCTAATATTATAAATGTGAAAGTTTGTGTGTTTGGGTGTTTGTTATTCAATCACGCAAAAACGGCTGAACGGATTTGAACGTTTGGCACACAGGTAGTAGATAACCTGGATTAACACATAGGATACTTTTAATCCCGGTAGTACAATTCGCGTCAGATAACTTTCCACTCTGAAGTAGGCTACAAATGACTGCGCAATAGTCAATCTTACTTAAAAAATGGTAGCGCGCATGCGCAACCCAACTTCAGAGCGGCAAAGTTATTTGACGCGAACTGTACGTTCCCGTGGGATATTTCCCGACATCGACTGCGGGAGAAACCGCGGGCCAAATAAATATGGCTAACTCACGGGTCTAATCCACCAGCGAAGTAGTAGATGACACTGAAAAGCATGTAGGCGCCGGCGAAGTACAGCGGCTGCATGATGTGCATCAGGCGGGAGGGGTGCGCCGAGCAGACCAGCTCCACCAGCATCACCGCGGAGTTGACCCCGTGCAGCATCACGTCCAGGACTGGGTTCGGTGCGAACTTCACTGTGTTAGCCGCTGGAAAACAATACATTCACCATCGATTATGAGAGGATAATCATGTTTGTTTTGAAAAGGCCTTCCACTATCGGAAAAGTTGTCTAGGAAACATACATGATAAAGTAATTGATTATTTTACTTTCGACTCCACCCAGTTTTCATAGAACTCATACGCCATGCCGCCATACATATTGGAAGTGAACTCTCCGGGACGGTCACCGGCATTACTTTTGTGCTAAATTAACCTTCGCGGAAAGTCAACGGCACTAGGTTTGAAACCGTGTTATAAAACGAAGTAAAATTGTGTTTTCAGGGGGTCTTGTCGCTATACGTAGTATCTCTGGGGTTATATTCATGTACTAGTGGTGGTGGGGACGTGAATTAATAAAAAATATGAAAATTAAGAACAGTATAATAATTCGCTCTGATCCCGAGACAGGGGTGTGCAACCTTTTGAATTTTTATCGAATATTTGTAACCGTGACAATTTTTTTGCCATACTGGTCTACGGACAATTTTATTTTATATTTTATAAATACGCTTTTATTTTAAAACTAACGCGTATACTAAATTAACATTATGTTAAGATATACAACAGATTTTATTTTCACAGTTTATAATGCTATATTCGCTAAGAAAAACATACATTTAAAATGAACCCTCCGCGGTGGCTCCCGGCATCCCATATGCGACTAGAGTGAGCCCTCCAGGAGGGTTCGCGGCGCTGAATGTGTTAAGCTTCGGTAACCCAATGCGAAGTCAGAGGCCCATTAGGCGGCTTTAAAACTCTGACACAAAGTTAGTCATAACCACACGAAAAGCAGAATACCCAATTTCGAGCCCAGAAGATATTGAGTATATTGACCCTCTTTTTAGAGTGCTTGTTTGTGTTGGCCCTTGGTAACATTCACGGTCGCTGATATTACCTACCTACTGTCAAAACCTACAATACCGTCTGCAGTGATGAATACAAAGATCTACACGCTAGTTTAGAACCAATATCTAGGTCAAGCAAAGGATGCGTGAGCGCTAAATCTAAATCTAAAAGATCTAGATTTACTAACTTCCGAGCCTTTATTTATTTATTTATATATACTTTATTGTACTCCAGAAAATACATAGTTAATCATAAATTTAACACTACAAAACATACAATGGGCGGCCTTATCGCTCCCTACGTCCGTTTTATGTAGCAGAATAATGATTAACAGTTACGAAAAAGTTTAAGATGATCAACAAGTATAAAATCGAAAACGGTTGGTTATTAAAACAATAATTGCAAACATTAGTAAAATTTTAATGAACTCTATTTAGTAACTGTCAATTAAATATTATCAACGCTTGTTTAGATGCAATCGTTGTAAATTTTCAAAATAATTCTGTTTAACGAGACAATTGCAAGGCCGCTACTGGTTTTTGAGTTCTAACTCGGTAGTTAGCTCGATGGCTATCCTCATTGAGGAAAGGGAAACAGAAAGCTATAGGGATCTATATTGGGCTAACGAGTATCTGGTGAAATTAAACCCACTATCTGGAAAATTTAAAAAATCATGCGGTGGATCAGGGTGAACTACATAGTTTCCAAAACTAAATAAAAGGCTTTTCGGTAACCAAATACCTACTACGACGACGGGTAGGTACTCTCGATCCTTAGCGAGATTTTACAAGTTGCGAAAGTAAGTTAATAAAACACGTTTTCAACTTACAACGCCTCAAGATTCCCCAGTAGAACACTGTGATGAGGAAGGCGACGGGAATTGTGATGTTGTAGAGGATCCAGTAGGTCTTCACGTACCATGGCAGGCCGAATGTCGCATCTGTAGATCAAAAATCATTACAATCGAAATGAAAACCTTGAGCAAAGATTATAAAAGATAATCAAATGTCGATAGCTGTTTCAATGTCAAAGTGTAGGCTCTTGTGTGAGTTCGGAATTTAAAGAAAATGTTTCTAATTCTGGGACGAGGTGAACTAAAACCACTAAACGCAACGTTTATGGATATTGGATATGCCACAAAAAAACTACTATCGCTTACCACATTACTTGTAAACGCATTGGCCAATACCAGTAACCAGACTTATCATGCAGCTTGGAAACGACTTTAACTTTCCGGTCATCAATGAGGCCTACGAACTACGAATATATAATTTTGTTAATGTAATGTTCACATCTTCCGCTAACATTGGTCGCACGGTGGCAGCGGAACATAACTAATTCATCCGGTCCACTATAGAATGTGATTCACGACCTTCATAAAAATGGTTAACATTGTTACAAATGTATTAGTGTACATATACAGGTACATGAACTGGTTATTTAAATATGCATAAAGATAGTGCGTTATGTAGAGTGAGTGAGTGATAGATGAGATAATGTGGAGGCAGTTTGTTATGAGACCTCACGCGTCCGGCGCGAGGTCGGGCGGGCGCATTACTACGTGATCTTCTCCGTAGCCACGTGCCACATATTATTCTTTGACGTGACATGAACTGGTCCCCATACATGCTTTAAAACAATAAACCATCTCCTTAAAAACTGAGTCAATCAAGGTTTGCATTTAGTCGGGTAAACGTAGAGTCATCGCAGATTGTTTTGAAGTAGTGCTTATGTTTGATAACAAACCTACGTGCGGTTTTATCAGAACCAGTATCATACATGTGCCTAGATAAACAAAACATAGACAAGAAATAGTAAGAAGCGTACCGATAGGCTTTATAAAGTAAGCATATGCTGATACAGCAGTACCGAAGCCCGTAGTGAGAACGATTAGTAGGAAACCCCAATGCGTAAGGTATATGAACCAGTAGCCGAAATGTGTGTTCAATGTCAATGGCACCGCGATAGACGCGAGCAGCACGCACGTCGACAACAGGAAGAGGAAGCCCCTGAGCAGCAAGAGCGGCGCGGACGAGCGGTTGGCTTGCCAGCAACTCACGTAGAAGTTGCTAGGCGACGGGTGCTCCAGCAGGCACATGCGCCACCCGCACTGCGCCCGCGCACACTTGCAGCACAGCATGGTTCACTACCACCGAACACTTCACACCTCACCAACACTTACAAAGAACACTGTAAACAATCACTTCCTAACCGCATTTCCAGACGGTCTTTGTTCAGCGCGTGATCGGATTGATCCTTCACTATTATAGATTGCGATGATAACCTTAATTTTATCGGCTCGGTGTTTGCAGCATTGAATAGGACCGATCGCGTACATAGTTAGTGATACACTAAGCAGTGAAAATGTGCTGCAAGCAGCGAAGCGTGAGGACGGCCTGATCTTGTAATAGTGTCTGTAATGAACTTGTTCCTTATTGTATCGTCAAGGTCTTGCGACATAGATTTTTAATCGGTTCTTGCAATACCGTTTTTTTGCACCCACTTAACTTCTTTTCAGCATAATTGCGTCTTATACTTAAATATTAACTAGCCGGTCATTTAAACAATACTTTCGTTATATATGAATTTATCACTAACACGGTTTTAACGTTAGAATATTACTGATAAATTATCCTGTATTTTTTACACATTCCCCCCACTACTCTCAAAATGATTTTGTTTCCTGTATCGTGTGTGCTTCTCATTAGCTAAATGCTAGTTATGTATGTAGATGTAGGTACTTTACCTTTTTATGCCACTGTATCCTGTTATAGTGTGATTAAATTGTAATATAAGAAAAATATTTTAATTACGTACTTGTAAAAACCATATAGATTACGTTTCAGTTGGTGATAAAGAAATGCGTTTGTTCTGGTGACAAAACTGAACGTGTTTCTGAAGTTAAGTAAATTATGGAAAATACTTCGCGGGTTGTTGTTATCTTTTGTTTGATCAAGATCTAATCTTCCCACGATCCAAGTTATACTACCTTATAATAATCTAAATTATTTTTATTATGGCTATAACAATGAATTTACACAAGAAAATAATTAAATGGGTGATTATGAAACGTATCTCTGTAGGTACAGTCAGCTTAAAAAATCTTGTATACACAAATGATAAATAAGTTTGAAAGTTATCGATTCCTGAAAGGATTTTCTATCGTTCACTAGCCGAAAATATTGTAACGTTCAGCTAGTATTTTTTGACGTTACAATATTAATGATATACAAAGAAAATTAAACAGCTTATAATGTTTTTTTTTTTGTCAAATCCGGATTAACCAAATTTTATATGCTTTTTATTAAAAAAAATACAATGAAAATGTCGCCGTGTACGAGCCAAAGTGTTGATTCAAGTATTAAATCGATATTTGGTCATATTTATAAAGAAAAATTTCCAGTTTAGTAGTTTTCTTTGCGAAAGATTCATGCACGCGTGACTAAGTCGGTGGCGCGAATCTATTACTATACAATACAAGAATTTTGTAGTGGTCAGGCTATCGAGTGCAGGTAGAGCAGGTAAGTACCTGCTGGACTTCTTGCACTAGCCATATGCACTGCCGTCAGTCAGGATGCTATGTGAAACACGAGGTGGAGCAACCACCGCCATTAGTGACGCACCACCGCCCGGCTCGGAAGAGAACCATTACAACTTGATTAGCAGATGCAGTAATTAAAATGCAACAAAGTACCTACCTGTTAAGCCTCTACGTCCTATGGCCACGAATATCCCGAATGACGATTCCAGTATTATAAATGCCAGGCCCCAGTGTGTCATGTACAGGAAGAACTTTTCTGTGGGGCCCCAGAAGAACGAGATGGACCAGAACAGGACGACCAGCGCCCACACGAGGATGGGCACCCTCCAGTACAAAGGGGAAATCCTTCCGCAACATGATCGAGTGAACGGCTCACTCGTCTCATTTTCCTCCTTCCCAAGGATCCCTGTGATACAATGAAAAGCTTTCCTCCAGGACCACTGCATCATGTGTCTGTTTAACTACTGATCTGTCGCTGAATAATGTTTACTTAATAATTTATAGTTCTGTTTGCTTATAACATCTTGAGTGAGCCTCCAGTCAGTTTGTGTAGCTGTGAACAAGGACAAAAATCTTGAATATTAAGTACGTTATAAAGTGTTATTATGCTAAAATGACATGACTTAAACAAGGTGAATTCATGTGATTACCATAAAGGTAAATAAATTCATAATTCGGTTGTTGCGGCCGGACGTGAGTTCGCGACGACTACTGAGTGAGTTAGAACCGCCATGAGTTGAGTGACCATCACATAACACACGTGAGCCCAACAATCACGTGTAGACCGTCCTCACACACTGACTTATTAATTGTAACATTTTAGGAAAATCGTCTAAATTTACAATGTTTATTAATATGTGAGCACCATGTATCTATCACATAAGTAATTAATTTTTCTGTCTTGCTCCATTTTTAATTCTTTTTACCTATTTTGGTATAGTAATTTTTTCTAGGTGCATCGTCTTCACATATAATTATATAACTAATGTACCTACATATACAAAATATTGTAAACCATTTTGAAAGAGTAACGGTGGAGTTTCTTGCCCGTTCTTCTCCATACTAAAACTACCTTTTGGAAGGGGCTACTAGAAACAATTCAATTTTTTGTAAATTTTGAGGTTCGAAAGTTCCTTACGGGAGCCTATTTGAAATAAATGATTTGACTTTGATGGTTTCTTGAATTAATTAAACAACTACATTCCATATCCGTCCAACTTGTGACTATAGGCTAAGGGTTTTTGTGAGGATGGGCTACATCAACATGGAATGCTATCGCGGGGTGATTATGACATTTTCCTCCGCGATAAGAATAAGAGATAAGTACTCTTAACAGATAACTAAGAGAGATCTTCCAAGTTTAGAAGTGGTATTTTTTTGGGTGCGATAGAGCATTGAGACGGACTGATGATTGGGGTTGACTACCTGTAGAGAGTCATAAAATACATACCCCGTTTATAAAATAGTCTCTATGGCCACTGGCCAGGCAGTGCTAATCTTTTTACCACGATGTGAGCTACCTTCGAATTACTAGATAGTTGATAATAATAATGTATGTACGAGTACATTATTATTATATTATAACATGCGTGTAATATTAATAATTGGTAGGCATTTAAAGGGATATTTTATTATAGTAATTAAACGAGTATTTTCAATAAAATATCTATCTGTTGCGTTTTGTATCCAACTAACAACGAACAAAAGAAAAGTCAAGGTGAAGTATAGTTCGAAATGAATAGTTTATATTTATTATGTTTTTATCTATCTTGCAATAAAATTGACTATTTATTGCAGCTATCCGCTAAAATATTATGCATAAAGATTTACGTGTATAATGGGTTAAATGGAAATTGTGGCTTCGAAGGTTCCGAGAAAATAAATTAAGCGAGCGAAATGTTTGAAAAACATGAAAACTATACCAAAGGCTGCCCCTCTGGTTGCCCTTGGTAACACTAAATCAGATTCCAATTTGTGGAAGAACGAATTTTGTGGAAATGGCATATGGATAGATTTTGAGTCATTGTGATACCTATTCTAATTTATACCTTGGCAATATATCAATCTGTCTAGCTTTTTCCCAACCCAACTATGTTAGGGTCAACTCTCAGTCTAACCAGATGCAGCTGAATACCAGTAATTTACATGGAGCGACTGCCTATCTGACCAACAAATCCAGTTACTGGGTAACACGAAACTCGTTGGTAAGACGGTTGTTAGAGTTTTGGGCTTATGACAGCCGGTACCAACGGCTTAACGTACTTTCCGCGGGACAGAGGGGTCTCGCTATGTAATGGATGGTTACCCATTCAAGAACCGAACAAGATAAGCGTAGCTTCGATTGACTCGTGCGGCTGTTTGTTGTATTCCTATACAGGGTGTCAGGGACATCGACGCGAAGCCGGTTACCATGGATTCAGTACATGATCCTGAACCCCCTGCGTTGAAATTATTCGTCGGTTATTTTGAGTGTCATACTGAATTTCGACAGTTAATTATTTCGACACAGTCCCAATTTCGAAAAACAATAGTTCGACTACTCGTTGCCTCGACAGAACATATATTTTAAATAACCGACGAAAAATTTAAACGCAGGGGGGTACAGAGTCATCTACTGAATCCATGGTAACCGGCTTCGCGTCGATGTCCCTGACACCCTGTATATAACCTACATTGTCGGTGTAAAACATATTTTTAGTCTCCAGAACGTAAGACTTGTATAACAGGAGATCTGGCTAGAACGAGAACAGAGCTAAAATAACATCTCTCGTAAATTCTAAGCGTGAATAATGCCAATGGAAGTCAAACATTACATCATTTTTTTGCTGTCATTAAAAAGACTTAAACGCATTTTAATGACAACCGATACTTTACCGAGATTACCGAATTTACATAGCGTCACAATGCCATGACATTCATTTTTATACACGTTAGGAGGACAGTCAATATTATTACAGAGGTTTATACAAATTTTGTATAAACAAGCACACACGACAAGTTCAAGTTCAACGGATCGTTGATAGTAACTTGCGCAGGCGCTGATACCTGATGACCTACAAATTATATTACGTAGAACGAATTGACTCACTAATAAAATTATTATGAATGATGACGTTAATATAAAGCATACAATTTTGATAGATTTAATACGCATAATATGTATAGGTATAATGGACATTTTTAGATATGTTAGAGGTTACAATACCTTACAAGTCACTGCTACGGTTTATTATTCGACGAATTACTAATTAGTAACTAAATTTAATGAATGTGCGTAAATTTAGTTACTATAAAATTATAATATTTGATGAAGGTCTAACGTAAGTCGTGGGCTCCGGACTGTGAAGTAAACACCACGCTCGTGAGATGGTGTTAACTAAAGCATTATATTTGTTTGAAAGTTAACATTACTTAGAAAAATACGCGGATGAAGGATCGACTTCCTGGCTGTAGGTAATGTGCTGCCTAAGAGCATGGGTAAATATCATCAAGAGACTATTAGTTATATGGATTAGTCAAACGTTTACTTTAGAGTCTCCAATATTTGCGATTGACGAATGTAAATACCTGCCTGAAACCTACCTGCCAAAAATTCAATTTCCGTTGATTTTTAAACAGTATCGGCTGAACAAGCATTTTTGGCTTGATAATTATATTTATAGTTAAAATATAATTATACGAATTATAGAAGCCTACTTTATAATCGAAAATCCCGCTCATACTTTGTGTGGTGTGATCATCGGACTGCTAAATCATAGGTCTCCGTGGCTCTGACTTTTCGGATTCATGTGCGTATAGTATAATTATCACTTGCTTCAAAAACCATGAAGGAAAACATCGTGAGGAAACCGCATGCCTGAGAAATATTTCTCGACGGCATGTGAAGCCAAGTCAGAGGCCCATGGGCGGCTTTCAAACTCTGACACCAGGTTATTCACTAACCATACGAAAAGAAGAAGAAGATAAACGTATTATACCCATAAACCTTCCGGAACAAATTATTTAAATGATTTCGACAATTGTATCAAAATCCGGTGTGTAGTTTAGAAGAACAACGCGATCACACAGACAGACACGGAAAGCGACTTCAATTTATAATAATATATGTATACTAAGATATAGATGAAAAATTGATACTTTGGGGCACGTGTTTGAAAGGCTTAGAAATATTTAATATCAATCAATTTACAAGGTTGACTGGCGCTAGTCACGGTCAAGAGTAAGTTTAGTAACCGTTTTGTATTTACACATCGTGATTCGAGACCTGAATGGAGTACAAGTCGTCGACCCTGACTGTTTAAGTTAAAATCTATATTAGCTATTCGTCAAAAGTCATCGATTGAAAGTTTAACATCTTGTATAACTTTACTCTATAAAATACAGGTACCTGCCACTAGTTAAGATACGGTTCAGAAAATAAGCAAAAGTTTCAAGAAACATATCTACCGATAACTAGCCTGCAGCCTAGCGCTATTAATCCCACTTTTGTACCCCTGATCCTAATCTAAGATGATGTGCAGAACTGAAGATTTCTTAAAAGTAGATGTAGATGCAAATTAACTGACTGATCTAACTTATCCGAAATACTGAAAGCATATAGATCTACAACTAGCTGACAGCCAAAACAACAAACTTTGCACAACACAAACTTAAAAGCACAAGTTAACACTGTTTCTTCATCAAAAGTGAGAAGTATGAAGTCACTCTTGTATAATTCTAAAATATTCAATTGTATCACTTGGTAATAAATTAATAGTTCACCTTTTGTTTTCACGTCCCGCGTCCGTCGTAGCAACAGTCCAACACAGTATTGTTTAGTTTTTGTCAAATTAATAGTACGACGTGAAACCTATCGGTGAACAATACCATGTAACTGAACTCTTAGTATTTTGCAAATGTTTCCACAATCAGGCCGCACTATGGGTCAACACTAGCTTTGCTTAATTTGTTAAGTCGCCTTGTCCGAACGTCATAAAATATATTTGTGTTGAGCCGATTGTTTGTTATTTACGTCTGCGCCGACCTACAACATCCTATAAGGCAGCCGACTGCCGAGGAGCTCACTACGTGGAAAATCATTTCAGGGGCATTGGAAACCGAGGAAAACGCTCGCTCATTATCCTAACCTTAAGGATGCGCGTCAGTCACGATAAATGAACGATTTGTAATAACATTAAGGATATGGTACTAACGTGGCCATCTACCGGTGTTCGCGTGTTTCTAACATCCGATTCACTCGTGAACTGCGTTTATTATAATATTTGTAACTGATTATATCAACAAACACTTTGTAAAACCCATAGAAGCATACCGTGACGGCTAATCACTGAGATTGAGAAAGAGGGTTATATATTCGTTGTTCCACGATGTGTGATCGAGGTTAGGAACTGATGTGGCCGGGGTTGCCATTACTTGAAGGATCTCGTGCGATCGTGCTTGCAGACACTTAACCAGTTCCTTTATTCTTGAGAGAGTTCCTGCGTTTACGAAGAATTACTGCCTAACCTTCTCAACCTCCCGCGAAATAAGGTTGCGATATTACCAGTACCTACTCATTTTACATACTTCTTTAAAATATATCTAGGTTTATGAGTTTCTCGGAGACTATTATAAGCTGGGAGCTGCACATAGATACAGTTAAAATAATTGAATGCGTTCTATATTACGAGTTACGAGTAGACTGACAGTATTGGAGCGTATTTGGGGCTGCCAGCCAATATCTAGGCGCGTCGTTGGGAGACGCGCCAAGATCCTAGTGGAACTGATTGATGTGTAGGAGATAAGTACCAGATATAGTTTCAGTTATTAATTATATGCTGTTTGTAGGATATTTATATCGGACATGATGAGATGTCGTCAGGTGCACTTGGGCCAAAACGAGTTGGACAGTGCAATGTTCTCTTGACCTATCTATCATATCTTATATATTATATCTTTATCTATCATACGAGTATATCTTTTTTTTCCTATCATATTCGACACTCCCGACCTACACAATGCGTGTTTACGCCGCTCTATTTATTAGAGCTGAATTATCAAAATAATGATATGGCGATGGATTCAATAAAATAGCGTGTAGAAGGTTTAATGCCCTTTCAGGTCACTTGCCTTATAAGGGTGACTACCTACTTGTAACCAGCCAATGCATAGATTAGGTCGAGGACTTCTTCTTTAGGTGCTAGTCAAGCTATCGATAATTTTTATGCGACCGAGAATATCTAATCGAGTAATTACTAACAGTTTTTTTATGGCACGCTAACTTACTTCTGCATAAACGGAATTAATGTACCTACGTTACTAAGCAAATACTTCAGGTTTTTTTCGAAGAATAACTACTTATTAAGCCACTGTACTGCGGACGTAAATATTTGAAGTATGCACTCGTACACTATGTACCTAGTGTGGCTAGTATGTAAAAATGGTATTTCCGTCTGCTTGGAAATAACGTCATTACTATTATCGTGAAAGAAATATTGACGCTGTTTCTTAACAATGTACGAGTTTGTCAGGTTTTGATTATTGGATTATTCGGCGAGTAAATAAATAGTAAGATAGTATATAATAGTAGTAAGGTAGTATAGTTTTTTATTTAATTAAAGTTCTGGAGATAATTATCTTATCATGATTTATGATCGTAAATAATGGAAATATACAAAAATGTATGTAGGAAAAAGGGACGTTTATCATTAAAGTGCTACAAATAGCTACTACGTATTCGTAGCAACAATTTTTTTTTTTACTTTTTAATATACAACTTTTTGTGTTTATGCCATTGAAAGGCTCATTTTCAGTAATGAAAGTTTACGAGATGTCAAATGATCAAAATAATACTCACTGAAATGAAATAAAATTGTGTAACCACAGTAGGCACAGACTTTCAGAATTTTTTCTATTTCCCAAGACCGATATATACGTAGTAAGCTTTCTCATGAAAATTTAAATAGTACTGATGGGTGCGTATTTCAAAACATGATTGATTGTTGTGATAAGTTATACATACCTCTTATATTTTATTTTATAAACACACGATACACTTATTGTTGAAAATCTGCATAAAATATATTTTCAATGAACGACGCGCTTTTACGAGAATTCATAAGTTTGCGCGGTTCTATAGTGAGTATAGTAATATTGGTGTGAGCACGCGGTGCGCGTGTTGCAGGGCGCGAGTGCCGCGCAACTAATGTTCCGACAGTAGTGCGGCGGCTCGCGGGATGCTGCGCGCACGCATAAGGTCGCACGCGTGCGAAGCGCAGCGAGATCGCGCTTACTCGACAGTTAAAATCATCCTTCATGCATCATTAATGATTCCGATCACACTATTTATGTTACATTTTGGGTTTAACCTTGACTTTCTTTTATAAATGACATGATCTGTCGATAGAATGGAAAGGGTAAAAAAAAAAAAAAAAAACGTGGGAAAATTAATATTTTATTTATTTATTATCACGATATGACCAGATCCCTTAGGATATATTTTCTACAAGGATCGTGAAATTGAGATTAAAAATTGAAAACTACATTAGAAATAAATAAATTCACGGCCAATTTCCGAAATAGATCAGGGGATCTCATATTTTAAAACTTAAAAGATACAATATTTATTTCAAGTGAGATTACAGTCCATTATAATTTCATAATTATTAATTTATTGCTTACAATGTGATCGAGATTACATTATTGCTTATTAGTTTAATTAACAGTACTTAATACATTAAATGAAACATCGCATCACAGCATTTTGTCCGATTTTAAATTAGGTCTAGGAACGATTCATATCACTATAATAAGTTCTACAATATTCTCTACGTAAATATTCGCTTATATAAATGCTGAGCCTACTTAAGTTTGGAGCAAGGCAGGAATGTCTTCAACAAATGTATTACACTCGACTACTTACAACAACGGTACGGTAATTTACATTAACTATTTCTATAGAAATGCAGAAATTACTTTTTGTTTCCCGCGGCTGCTCCTAATTGAACATAACAGTCAGGTTATTTTCTCGTTTCCAAATGCAACAACACGAGTATGGCGAACAAGGACTCATGATAAAAAACTATTTAATGCATTCATACTTACATACAACCATAAAATTATACTCAATAATATTGACGGGCCAAGGTGATAGAGGTACATCCTACACTTCCGGACTCCTAAATCAAGCCACCGTCCATTTTATAGGCGTAAAACATCAAAATAATGATAGGTTAGAGAAAAAGTTTTTATGCAGTCTTGAAGCTGACTGAATTTAAAAAAGAAACGAAAATCGGAACTTGGTCGCTCTTAAAGAAGCAACAAGCCTTGATTAGAGGATCTATAAGTCATGTTGCATTGGACTCAACGAGCTTGGTTCTTTTTACAGATGAAACCAAGGTTAATGACGGACGTAGGAAAGTCTACCGAAGACAGGAAGAACATTTTCAGCAATGTTGCATTGAAAAGAAGGTGAGTTATGGCGGTGGGTTATGAATAGTTCTTTTTAGTACTCCGATTTCAAATTTGGAATAATGATAAACGGAAATGATAGCTAATGACGGGCTTCAAAACCTATTTTTTTTTTCTTTGTGCTACCTATCAATCTGCCTACCCTTTTTCCAACTATTTTGGGGTCGGCTTTAGGGCTTCTGACGACCCGTAACGACTGTCAAAGATCCACGAATGACAGCCGGGCTAACGGCTTAACGTGCTTTCGGAGGCACGGAGGAGTCTCGGTATCTTAAGATTGTCACCCATCCACAGATCAACCCCGGCAAGCGTAGCTAACCTGATGGATCGAACCATGCGGCTGTTATTACTTAGCCACGAGCTCCTCCTTCCTTTCTTTGTACTACCATTATTTAAAAATATAAAAGACCTTTAAACTAAAATATGCAGGCTGGGTCGATGCAGATGTCCGGAAATAGTAGATAGTTTAATTTACGTCTCTACGCTTTATGGGCAAAGTTTTGTACAATATAATACTGCCTTCATAGATTAGAATTAAAAGCTAATCTGACAGATGATGAATAAAACAGACAAACGCAATCAGTCTTTCCGGGGACAATCATCGACTGAATTATTTACTATTTATTACGTTAAAGTGTCTCCAGTTTACAATGTCGCACAAAGATAGCCCCATTGGGGGTGAGCTAAAGGTGGGAACGGTGGTGCTCCATTTCATTCTAGGTATAAATTCTTTTAAAAGTAATATTAATTCTAACTTTAGCCTTGCAGTGGACTTGATTATTTTTCTCACATTTGGGCCCGTACGCGAAATACTTTTGGGAGATTGCACCCATCAGCTACTTAAAATGATTGTAATTTAGTGATACGAAATTTGTTAAAATGCCTATTTAATTTATAAATACATAAATATCACAATTCGAGTAAATACTATATAATGTAAAATTGCACAATGAATGTTTATAAGCCAGCCGCCACGCCACCCTGAGGGTGCAATGGACTAACATCTGATAGAACAGAATAGACGATTTATGATTTTAGTGACCTAATGTTAGTAATGTTTTGGTGTTTATGGCACATTTGTCATTTGTACACTTTTAGCAAGTTTCGTTTCGATATTAAGTATTGAAGAGTCACGCTATTCTGACCTATCAAATTGTTATTTCCATCTTCAACCTCTTCTAATTACACAAAACAATTATTTATGTCGCAGGCAGATTGTATGATTCGTCATTTTACAAACGGCGTCGTCCGTTTACAAACGCTGGCGGTTTTGCAAAATGCCTAAGGCAAATTGGCAATTTGTTCAATTGTTATAATTTCAACATTGATGTTATTGTAGGGTGTCATGATAAAACACAGGTTGGACAAATAATATTTTATTCCAGCAATCAGGTACCTATTATGTTACCGTAAAATTGTGAGAACCGTTAGTTTATAAATTTATCGGTATTATTTCCGATTAGATTATAAACAAACGAAAAAATTTGAATTAGGTAAAATCCTTTAGGTGAGGTTAGAACTGTGACCAACAGCGAGATAATTACTTCCAAGTTGCTCGCAGTTGGGCAGGCTATTTAGTATTAGGGCAAGGTGCGTTACGTCGCACGCAAGCTTGTTACCAGTTCACAATTTGTCTGTATTATTTCTGTTAGATTACAAACTATCAAAAAATAATACGTTAAATTGTAAACTATTTGTTGCAGTTCAATTTCTTTGTCAATTTTGTACCAATAATGTTCCGCAGGAGCCCTCCGAGCACCAGATTCCATGAACATCTTACGTTTTTATGTGCCGGATAACTAAAAACTTCAATTTGTCGCGGCATTTTGTAAACGGCGTTTGAATTGTCCATCAAATGTTGTGGCATATTATGAAGTGACTAGGCAATTTACATTTTGCCTTATGCATATTTCAAAACATTGAGCGTTTGTAAACGGACGACGCGTTTGTAAAAAGTAGAATCATACAAATCGCCTGCATTACATACACCGTGTTTTTAAATGGCTCGGATTTGCAGGGGTCGGCCCTGAAAATTTCCTTTGGAAACAACTTACTATATTATACATATATATTAATTGCGCCCACATGAAAAACTTGGAATTCTTTTCATGTTTTATGCGAAATTGAAAGTGAGTATTTCACATATCAATAAGAAGATCAAAGAAAATGTATTAATTGCCAAGAGCTTATGGTTATATCGAGTTATGTCGATAAAACATCGATAACACAAAAAAACACGGTGTATAAATGTATTGACGACAAAAAGCTCATAAAGTGCATTTTCATAGGCACTATGTTACATCAGGTGCTAATTTATTAAAGATAATAAACATACCAAAGACTTATTGTTACGTTTCTTTGGAAAAATAGGAATGTTTTGTAAGTCGACCATTTAAATTAAATGTAGTTACAGTAATAACTACTCTCTCGCTCGACATTGTGTCTACAAATGACTCACAAACACTATAATAATTGCAATATTATTGCTTGCATGCAGTCCCTATAGTTACGACGATCACTGCCAACCCTTACTCTCTATGTATCGAAGACTGCAAAGTACATATCATAACTAGTGCGAGATGCACCTTATTGCACAGTTATATGATGCAAACTGCAAAACCTTACTATAGCAGGTTATACAGGGTGGATTTTTGAGATGGGGCAGAAGGACAGCTACCTTAACCGTTGTAGCTACCGGAAAAACGGTCTTAGGAGATTGTCCTTAACTTTTTGAAACATTTTGATCAGCATTTAGCATTCACAGATTTAAACAAATTGTGCAGTCAGCAAGAAAATGGACAGGTGCGAAAAGTTTTTTGCGATTTCTGATGTTTCTAGTACCTCAGTTGGTCCAATAGAGTTTTTTGATCTATAAAAGAAACAGGCATCAAAAAAAGTTTTTGTGAAATCTGCTCATTTTCTTACTGACTGTTTTTATTTCTTCAAAATCTGTTAATGCTGGTCAAACATTTTCAAAAAGTTAAGGTACCTGTCCATACTGCCCCATCTCAAAAATTCATCTAGTATACTGAGTAAAATTGTGAGAGGTGGTGCATGTTGCAGGCTCTACAGTTTTATTTTTGTACTTGGCGGCCGTCGGTATTTTGGTGGTACTCCAGATTATCGATCCATGCACACTTTACACAACGCAGATGCTTATGTTTATATAACACATTAAATAACTATACGTTCATGTCTTAAATACACTTATTCAGCTGAATGATAAACCTTGTTCGAAGTGAGGAATGTTTGAACTGAGCAATTAAGCGATGAAGTCAGTTGCACTTTTGAGACGACGCTTCTACTTACAGCCTTTAAGCTTTCATAACTAAGCTTAATGCTATATTCTTTTTAGAATGATGATATTATTAATATTATGCACGTCTACAAGATAAACTACTTCAAAAGTAGGAATACATTTTCACAAAATGTGGAGTAAACACGTTAAGTAGTTCAAGATGTTCTTGAATCTATAAATTGAAAAACAATTTACTCTTCAGACATTATCATCAATTTTCTTCAGACATTATTTTAAAAGTCTAATGTTACACGTAATTTAGTTCTTGTTACCTCCTGTTTTAAAAACATTTGCCGTTCAACTTCGTGTGGAATACCTTAATAATTAGGCGACCATTTTGCTTTAATGCTGTCGGTACGCCTGACAATATTTGGTTGATATTTGTCAATGATCTAGAAGGTACAGCAGTAGATACCGATTAGAAAAATATGCAGAAAATAACGATGAAAATTAGTGATCGACGTCGATACGTGACGGTATCGACCAACAATATGCTCCGATAAAAACTTGTTGGAACTAGCAGGTCCGTGAAGTCTTGTTGGGCGCCACTATCGATCAATAGAATAGCATGAAAACTTTATTATCTATCGGCAAATGAAGAAAATCTGAAGGTACTTCTTAATAGATCACTGAGAATGAGCGTACACTGCATCCGACAAAAGCGACCGGCGCAAGCGTTGCTTTTGTTTACGTCCGATTGTTTTAGCACTTGTCTTGTCTAAGCGCGGGATGTGAGGTGAGATCGGATGCTAGTGCAGCTTGCCGTGCGATCAGTGCGTGGGCAGCGCCAGGCGCTCGGCCAGCGGGCGCGCGCGCAGGCGCAGCGCCAGCCGCGCGCGCGCGCACGCCGCGCATGTCGCCAGCGCGTGCGCGAACACCATCACCACCGCGCACAGCGATACGAACCCGAACGCTGAGCCTGGTGAAATAATAATTGATTATTGTTGGAGAATAAATAGGTACGGACTGCCTAGTTGGTCTAGAGGTCGCAAGCGCTACTGCTGAGCATGAGGTCCTGGGTTCGATTCCCAGGTCGAGCAAAGTGTTATTGGGTTTTTTCATCAGGAATTTCTCAGTAGCAGTTCGGAGTCTGGATTTGTGCTAGGTTGATAGCATCTAATAGGGAATATCATCTATTCCTTGGGATTTAAACATAACTAGCGAAATATGGGTGTATAGGTACGGCTCTGCCTGACCCTGCGGGGATTAGAGGCGTGATGTTATGATATGTTAATACTGTATCACTCCAGAATTTCTCCTGAATCGTGGGTGCATTCACTGAAGTAAATCATACATGCACAAATATCCACACCCGGAAAATGCCACTAAATAATTGTTACCCATAGGGAAACGTCAATCTGCCAATCGTAGACACTAAACACTACGTACGTAAACGCCAATGGTGGGGCAAAGGGGGCAGCTGCCCTCCGAAAAGGTTTTTTTTTTGGTCAAATACATGGCATTTTAATGTAAACCAACTACATAATCTTTTCTTATCTTAATTACGTGGTAGGTCCAGTCATACTACTTACAAGGTTTCAGCTTAAGTTCTGAATACTTTTGGAAAAACGACCCAAAAGGTCCGTTTCCAATCCATATATGAAAATGGAAATTATTATTTTTCTCAGAACTGATATGTCAAAAATCGAATGTCCAGCAACGTCGATTTACGCCCCATTGTGCGCCGTAGAGCTAAGACTCGCACTATAGGTGTAAAGCTTCATGTTCTCTTGATTCCTGACTGAACCTACAAATTATACTTTTCCCATCCTCCATATATCAACTTGCCCCCCCCCCCCCCCCCCTTGGACCACTGGCTACACACACATTTCGCCAGTTAAGTTTAAGTCCCATGTAAAACGGGGTTAGTTTGATGATTTATTTCAGACATTCTAATATTTTTTATTTGTTTTAGAAAGATCGTATTCTATGGCTATCCTTCGTAGAGTCCGTCAAACTGTCAATCCTCGGTGTGACAGTTCGACAGCTGAAAGTGATTATTTTGATTTCTGTCATGCGGTAGCCGTTTAGTCATTTGGCAAAGAGAATATGGATAATTATGAGAATCATTTTGGATGCAAACGTCCTCCTCAAAACTTTCCTACAACGATCGGTTTGCGTAGCATGTCCAATCAATCTGCCTAGCCTTTTCCCAGATATGGTGAGATCGGCTTCCAGTCTAACCGGATGCAGCTGAATACCAGTATTTTACATGAAGCGACTACCTGTCTGACCTCCACAGCCCAGTAACTGGAAAATACGATACCTCTTGGCTGGTTGTCAGAGTTTGAGGCTTCTGACGACCCGTAACAACTGTCAAAGATCCACGAATAACAGCCGGGACCAACGACTTAACGGCTTGCCGAGGCACGGAGGAGTCTCCGTATGTAAAGATGGTCACTCATTCACGGACCAACCCCGGCAAGCATAGCTTAACTTGATGGATCGACCCGTGCAGCTGTTATTACTTTGCCATCAGCATGTCCATGATTAGTTAAAGTAGTCTATATCTTTTATGTTAGGAAATGAATGAACATAGATCAACACATCATCAGCGAATATTGTCATCACCCTTTATCATAGGTTGTTTGTGGCAAACAGTGACACAAATAACTCCTACAGTTTTCTTTACTGCAATGAATAGGCCTCCAATCGTTTGCTATTTAATTCAAACCTCGAATATTTTTATCCAGCTGCTATTAGGCTTTACTCCTAGATATGGGCAGAATCATTTACCAGGCTTATTCCAATCCAGCGCTGGATATATAGCCGGCAGTCCAATCCTGTCAGTTCCCCCCACCACCCAGTAGAAGGCGCTGAAGACGCCATACGCGAGGCCGGCGCCGGCGCTGTACAGCGCATGCGCGGCGCGCACCGGGTGTGACGTCACCGCCAGCTCCAGCAGCATCACTAGCGAGTTGCCGCCGTGCACCAGCACGTTCAGGGCGTTGACCTCGTGGATCTCTGTGGAACGTGGTTGGAATTATAATAGGCACCATATTAAAAAAAAATATGTATGTTTTCTAGTTTAGAAAGAAAAAAACATATAATTTAAAAAAAAATGCAACGGATGCAAAAATGCAACGGTCGCAAGGTAGCACGATGTGGGCAGCTATGAGTTATATTAGGGCGACCTGATGTAAATGTGTTTAAAAAAAATAAAGCTCTATGAAATAGTTGGTTAAGCATCTTGGAACCTAGGTGCTATGTTTATTTTATTAGGCGCTCAAAAACGTTGTGGCGGTCATGTAGCGTGTAAATCGTAGTCCTTCCAGGCACTCTTTTCCACCACCTCGAAGTAGCCCTCGTGGTACGAATCCAGAAGCCTATGTAATAAAACCAACACGCCACATCTTACAATTTTGTAAGTTTTTTTATAGTTTTCTGCATTATTGAACAGCACATGTCGTAAAAATATGACATTTAAGTAGGTACATATGTCATGTTTTGACAAATATGTCGCATTGACAGTTACATTAAATAGGGCCTAGATAGTAGGAAGTATTATCTAAGTATAAAGGTTCACTCACTAGGATCATGGACAAGTGCCCAGTAGACGAGCGAGATGACGAAGGCGAGGTCGGTGGCGATGTTGTGCGAGAGCCAGTAGGCGCGGCACAGGATTGGCGTGCGCGCGCGTCGACCTAGGGGAATTGGGATCTCGTCCTCTTCGCATGCTGCAAAACGTAGGTTGACTGCATGAAGAGATAAAGTTTAGAATGTGGTTGGTAATAAGGTTCAAAGTAGGTTAGTCATCATAGGTTAGTACTGCTGATGTCTTTTATCTAGCATGATAAGGTTGATTTTTAAGTCAGATGAGATTGTAATTTATAAAAAAATATTAGACATATATAAATTTATATTTGAATTTTAAAATTGTCTGTGATCATATTGCACGTTCGTCTCGGTAACATGACTTATAATGGCAAATTGGCCACTTTAGTAGGTATCGCATGATTAAATTGAAGACATCAGCAGCAAATCTTACTAGTCTTAATGTTTTAGGACAACATTAACATAAGAAACAAACATACACAACAAACAAACAACGTTAACAAATAAACAAACGGTAAAAGTTTTGTTAATGTTGTTATAGGGATGACCGGAAGACGTAAGCCTATATTATGTGTCTTCCTGTCAATCATCAAGCAACGATACAATAAAAATCTAGTAAAGGCCATGTGACATGCTACTCAATGTGTGAATACATTCATGTCTTCAATCCCAAGCTAAGTGTCCGGACGAGTTAACGAAAGTGAACGTTGTATAAATCCTTTTATACCACACACAATTGTCCGCCACTTGCTATTGAAGTGGACGTCTCCAATTTTCAACAATAAGCTGCGGAATAATACCCACTCCATCTGGGCTCGGATCGGTTGGAATGAGGAACCAATAAGGATAATTTGAAGCACAATGGACGGCGGACCCGCTCCACTGTGATCTTAATTGACGCGAAATTGTTACCAATCAAGCGTTCGTGACCTATGTCGATAGCGTGCACCTAAATATTGTCCAAATGTCTATATTTGAATATAAATGTCCTTGACAAGCTTCGATGCGAACAAATACGCCAGGACTTACGTGAGCAAACCAATAATGATGTTATTAGTAGTTTTCATCTAAATAGATGAGCAGTCTAGACATCTTAACGCATAGCGGTTGTATTGGACGAAAAAAGACAAAACACGTGTTCAATCGATCCCCAGCGAGCAGTTTGATGTGTACGACAACATGCGACTCAATGATTCAGATTAATTGATTCGCGTGAGGACTTACGTCGCCCAAGGAAACCGTTCTGTGTAATATACGCACCCACGCAAGGCACTTGACATTGGCGAGCTCGACCTGCCCGGAATGTGCTCAGCACTTTCTATGACAGCTTTGACAATGAGCTCCTAACTGGATCTGGGTTATTGGACTTTTAATTGGGCAAACACGAGTAATGGCTTTATAACACGGTATCTAGTTCACAATACGAGACCTTAATTCGGTAGTTCTGTTTAGAGTACAACCGTGAGCTTCAGATTTTCGGTTAGGGACAAAATTTTCACGGAAATAAGAAATCTAAAATCATTCATACTCTTAACTTCTGGTGTTACATCTCGCGGTAGTTGATATGTTCAGCAAGCGTGTTTAGTAAACATAGCAATTGTAGGTACCTACACGCTTATATGTTGCATGGTTACTGGTTTTTCATGTACACAACACAAGCAAACGAGATTTCAGGGCTCAGTATTTGATTGTTCAATCAAGTTTTAAACATCTGCAGTTATTTTCGGCTTGCTTCCGTGTGGCTCTTAGCAAAGAATAGGCCACTGACTGTTTCTCTAATGGGGTACTGGGGAAGGCGCTAAGGGATTAAATCAAATGAATTAATTCAGTGCTACGGCATCCACATTGTATATACCAATAGCCTTACGCTGTAGTCATCAAACCGCTTGCAAGAATCAAAAGCCATGTTCTCTGATAATATCCGAGCATTGTAGTAAGCTCCATTTTGAGTAGCGGATGTCAATGGATTTCCAGCTACCAGTAAGAGTTTTGCTTATCCATGTTGACGAAGCAAGCGTGATAATGTTAGAGATGAACAGATAATCGTCTTTGCCACCAGGGACTACTACTACTACTCCATGATGGCGGGGGGGGGGGGGCAAATTTCTTTGTTGACCCCCTTACAAAAAAAAACGAAGCACTCCTAAACCTTGTTTACCAAGTAGTAAAATTGGAGGGGGCGCACCCCCCCGTTTGATTTAAGGGGGAATTTGGCCCCCTCTGCCCCCCACTTCAGCGGTCCCTGTTTGCCACCACTTTCCATATAATGTATAAAGACTTCTTGGCTAGTCATTCAGTTAATTTTTTGTTAGGTATTAGAGTAGTTAACTGAAATTCTGGCCCAATCAACACAGCACGACTTGTTATTATCAGCATCTAGTACTTATATTTTTATTAGGTTCGGATGATAGTATAAAGTTCATAAATATGTTTTCGAGAGCTAAATATAGACTTTTATTATATATAATTTGATTACACCATCTATTACGTACATATATAAAATAGTTACGAAGTCAAAACTGTACACTGGTGCCGATTCTCTTGTACAACGAACTAAACTATCACTAAAATTCCTTACTTTAGGCTATGAGAATCTTAGAGCTATTCTGTAAATAAAATTCTCTAAACTAAAAAATAATTTTGACACAACTAAAATAGAATTTGACAATCGCGAAACCACGTGGTACCCGTGGTTTGTCCTCACCCGTGATTTTTTTTAGAGCCGGAGGCGCGCAGGGGGTGCCGCCTCGACGTATTTTATATGGAATTTTTCACTTTTTGTATGGAAAACATGAAAAAATATTACCTACATGTTCAGGTTTAGGGGTTTAAAGGTTCCTGGGGGTCGAAATTTTCATTATTTTTGCGATAGGACGTACCATTTTCGAGATATAAGCAAAAGAAAAATACAGTACAAAAACAGTACTGTATTTTTCTTTTGCTTATATCTCGAAAATGGTGCGTCCTATCGCAAAAATAATGAAAATTTCTTATATCTCATAAGCACGTGAAGTCGAGATGTTGGTGTGAATTTTAGTTCATGACAACTTATTTTACACCACACCTTTTTAATCGCGATTAAAAATTGTCAGAATTAGTCTGGTTTGGTATTTTACAATCAAAATTTTAGGTGAAAAATGTCATAGTCAGAATAGCAAAATTGCCATTTTCACTAAACTAAAAACTCAGTACTATCTTAGTGCTGTCAAACTAAAATATAGTTTAATTGTGTCACTTTAGTCTATTTCAGAATGGGAAATCGTCGTTTGACAGGATTAAACTTAATTTTAGTGATTTTTAGTTTAGTTTAGAGGCATTTGTGACAAGAGAATCGGCACCATTGAATATTTTGTCTGAGGCCGAAACTAAAGTTTTTAGATTTTTTGTCCGTTTGTCTAGATGTATATTCTGGATTAGCGCAAAAACGACTGAACGGATTTGATTGAAATTTGGCACACAGGTAGTTTATAACCTGGATTAAGGTACATACTTCTGCAGCCGAAGCCGCGGGCAAAAGCTAGTATTTAATATTTTAGTTACATCTAAAATTAGACTATGTTAATTCGATAGTTTAGCCAGTGTTAGGCCATTGCACTTTTCTAAATAGAATGCTATGCTATTTTCGTAAAAAAATGTACTCGCGTCAGCTAGTCTCATTATGATACGGGATTCTGGTAAGCTCAGTGGCTCCAAAGTCTAGCGTGAGTCATTGAACTTGGTATACTGTTTTACATTGTAGTAAACTGCATTTTCTTGTACGTCAGAATGCAGTTCTAAAGTATGATCCTGTCGCATAATTTCTAAAGAACCCGTTTGAAGCTAGATGGAGCAGGATAACGTAGATACTCATTGCGTTGAATTTCGTACTCCACATTAAAAAATGCATCTGTTTTAGCCATGTAAGTGACTGAAGCCACTTAGCATCTTATTAAAATGATACTAGGAAATCAGAAACTTACGGGAGTCAAATTTTTGTGCTCTGTACCGCTGCACAACGGCGAGGGCGAGTCCTGCCTGCAGCGCGATCAACAAGTAGCCCCAGTTGGTGAAGTAGATGAACCACTTCATGTAGTTGAGCTCGACCGGCCCGTCGTAAAGCCGCGGTAGGCTCTGGCACGCGAAGCTCGCCACGCCAATTGACAACACCGAGAGGAATAACAGCCATCTGTAGCAAAGTAAATAAATATTGGTTACGGAACGATAAAGAAATATTCAAATATCACGTAAATGTGCACAATTGTACAGATAGAACAATTGATGGATTCGATCGTATTTTAACGATTCAAGTCTTTTTTTCATTAAAAGTAAAACCATATACATACGTAACTGGTACTTTATGAAGAGTCAGAACTTAGACACGATTCAAACCTTTTATTTCCAGAAAAGAACATGTTACAGACTCGCATGAAGAATTGGTTGTCTAATTACTCGTAGTTAAGTGATAACAAATAAAGGTCTTGATTCACATAATAGGTTTAGTTATCAATGGTTTTTTAAAACTAACCTGTATATCAGGTACGCTGTGGAGGGGTGTGGACTGGACTGCCACTGGCTGCAGGCGAACTGATGAGCAGGTGCATGCTCGAGGTTTAGCGCACGCCGGCTCGCCTGCCACATGCGACCCAGCATCGCGGGCTTGCATGATTTCTGGATGGCTATAGAAGATAGAAAATGTATCAGTAAGTGCAACTCACAGGTACAACACAACACAACAATAGTCCATTCGTGCCCAAAACTGAAACACAGTCGCGTCTTATTATACTGAAACCTGAACACAACAGCGGTAACAAATTGAACGGCGGTTGAGAATTGGACGGTGACCGAAACTAACCGAGGAGATCCTAAGACCAGTCGATTTAACACACAGTTAACAGTCAATAGCTAACCTACGTATTTCAGGTTAGTGTCATGTGCGAACTGAAACCATATACTAAATGCGAGTAATACCTGAATTCTCATCAGCATGCATTACTAGTGTAGGCACTAGGCTGAGCAGTAGTTTTATATCCAAAAAGCAATTTTATAAATTAGCACCACTTTAAACGCTGCCAGTTTTTATACGTTGACAACAGACGACTAATACATGAATCGTAACATAAATTCTAATTGTACCACCGTTCAATGAAACTGCGTGAGTGGTGGACGATCGATTTTATGAAATAGGTACCTCGTCTATATTATTACCGATTGTTTCTCATATATTTATTAGGCGACGATTTGTTCCGTTCACAAGCTAAGAGGGGCGACACCTTGACATGGTTAACGTATACCATCAGGGTGGTATACTAAATAACAAAATAAAAACAACAAATGATAAGAACTTCCGTTAGTTTAAACGTGTATTTATTTTAAAAGCTGTTGTATGGTGAAGTATGCAGCATATGGTCACGTCACCATGCGGCGCAAGCTATATTTTGCACGCGATCAATAAAGGCATTAATTAAGAATACGTTATGTGGTCCGATGTTGCGATAACGACGGAGGAACACTTTGCTATAATCAACAACGATCCTTTCAATGCAGAAACGTTTAAATCAGATCAAACGTCTTCCTCATGACTGGACAGTATAATCAGTTGAATAGATAACGAAATGAAAGTAACATGAACGTTATTCGAGATTTATATGAGCGATGCATCGGCATACAAGATAAGTGCATAAATAAGTACATGAATTGACATAGGTAAGTGCAACTGCAATGAGTACAGTGGTGGTTACAATACAGTGGTGTCTACTCAAGTATCAGCTCCATGAATTACAGGAGAGGAGATTAACAGTACAAGATTAATTGATGTAGATATCTATGATGGGTCTAGTGAGCGAGGTCAATGCACAACACATTGTGAGCCACCTGCGTCGACTGGCCGGAGCAGCGAGTGGGCGCACCAACTGATCGCAGAATAAACACTAATTAGTACACAAGGTCGCGAGGGACCGAACAGGAGCTCACTGAGGCCCTCATACTTGGGCCACACAATTATATTGGCGGCTCTTGTTACATCTTTCTCTTGCTGTCGCCGCCGTCCTCGCTTCATAATGTTTGGCTCCTCGGTATTCCTATTTTTAAATTAAATAAAAGAAAATTTAAATCAATCAAATAGAGAAATTACTGAACTTATTCTTTCATATATTGCCACTGAGATAATGATCATGTCTGTGCTTGTTGCATCGGCTACGGGAAGCGTAGCGTGCGTAACAAAGTTTTATGACTGTGGCAACGTGGAACAAATAAAGCTATTATATATTGCAATGAATAGTCGCCATTTAATTCGTTTGAATTAATTTTATTATGAATGCAAATTCATGGCGTTTATCAATGAAACCTTTTCAGACTCGTTATAATAAAACAGTCGGTGAGATTTCGTCTCGGTTGGCTGGCCGCCACTGTCATTTGTGATAGTGATCTGGCCTCACACAGGACATCAATACAGCTCCCATGCCATAGCTGTTGTTCTAATTCAAGTTTAGGTACATTCAGCTAGCGCCGGTCGATGCTTACCTGTAGAACACACTGTAGTTCACGCGCTTGTGACTAAAGGGTCTATACTGCCGCATGTTACCGTTCTAGATGTTTCAGACTAGATGAACTTAGAACCTTTAAATTCAAACAATATTGTGCATTTGTATACCACGACAATCACAAAACCGGCTATTTCAACCAACAATATTGAACGTTTTACAATGTCACTTTGATGCGTGTCGTACTGACAGTTTCAGAAAGTAAGTGTCAAACGAAGGAGATTTAAAAAAAACAAACAATGTCAATAAGTTCTTTTTTTTACTTCAAGCACCTACAAGAAACTATTCACATTGAACTTCATAGATGAAGTTCAATTATGCGGTATATTATTCCGCATAATTCTTATCTCGGGTTGTTCCCAGTTCCCGGTCAAAATTCAAAAAACTTTTGAAATACTGAACGGGAACAGCCAACTGAGGCAAAAATTATATCAATAGGCAAGGTTATAGGCACTTTTAAAAGCATTTTTCCAAATAAAAAAACAATCAACTGAAACCATACAAAGTGAAATGGCCGTTCAAAATTATTATGGGTTTGTGAAAATCTTTTTTCAATCCAGGAATCTGTTTGCGAAATATTAAGCTTTAAAGTGCCAATTTTTGTTAGTCAGGTGTCCCGCTCCCTGCCAGGCCAGCTAAATGGTTGTACTTGGATTTGTGAAAAAAATCACAGCAGTAGTATATATAACGAAGTTAAAAGAAAAACTAACACAGCTAAGTAGGCTTTACAGATTCGAGTAATAATCGACCAACTTAAATTTGCACAACCATTTAGCTGGCCTGGCAGGAAGGGGGACACACCTGACTAAAAAAAAATAAAAAAATTTGGACTTTAAAGCTTAATATTTCGCAAAAAGATTCCTGAATTGACAAATGATTTTCACAAACGCATAATAATTTTGAACGGCCCTTCCAACAACACCCCACACCATGGAAAAGACGAGAAAAAAAAAACCCCCGCTTTACGTGTAGGCCTAAAAATATTTTTTTTTCTTGATTTTATTTTACCACTTTTTCTGATTAATATGCCAAATAACAGCTTTCTAGTACTAACCGTCTCTGAGCTAAGCTGCGGACAGACATACAGACGGACATGGTGAAACTACCTTGTCTACTACGGAACCCAATACAGTTCAATTGGGAACCTCTTTTTTTAATTAAGAAATCGTTTAAAAAACGGCGACGTGTTGTCATCCTGTCTGTTATATCCACGTAACCTCACAAAAACGTGCTTTAAAGAACCATAATGCACTAATTGAAAACCTGTCAGGGATAATAAGCGTGATTTTATGAATGTAGCCAATATGCAAAGTACAAGCATCCGTCACGGATTACGTGTACCTACCTATATAGATGGTATGAACCATTCACGACAAAATGTACTAGACGAGAATGAATATTTATAGTTGCAACTATGTATTTACTACTGATTATCTAGACGGCAGCCAGACGCCAGCCTTCCGGGATAGCCTTGTGGTCACAGGCATGCTATTGTAATGCATTCCATGTTATTTCCTACATCCTATGATGTCCTAGTACTGCTAAGTAGCAACTTATTCGGGCATCCTACAACGCTTAAGCCGAGGTTAGTCGACGAATTTATAGTTATGAGTACCTGTATTGAATCTAGATTCTTTAATACATGATCTATTTGGAACTATAAGTATTATTGATCTCACAGCTGTGGGGACCGATGAAGAGGCTAATGAATTGTTATTACGATACCATTTAGGTTTGTTGTGAAAACGTGTTATACAATATTGTTGATGAATGCTATGCAGTATTATATTACACCTTGTTTTGCATATTTTACCTAAAGACTCAATGTCGTATAAATGTTTGTATACAAATGTGATTACATGAATACATAGTACCTAATATAATATTCTCCTTTCTTGTCATTACTAGCGGAGAATAATGATAAATTACACAACCAAATCAGAGCAAACATGACGTTTCTAGTACTAAAAACTTCTGGTTTACGGCAGATTTACGTCGCGCCGGTAGCTGGCGATCGTCTTAATTAGATAAGTTAGCGATGACTCGTCACCGGTACCACCGAGGCCACAGCAGAACTGAACTGACCTGCTTAATCTGCTGTTAGTAAACACACGCCAAAGGGCTTGCTTAGCAACAATGATAATTGAGATATATTGCAAGCATTCCCTGCAAATTCTGCGTGTCGCCTATTTTAAATAATGAAGTCGGTAGGGAATGCTCATTTCATGATTTGATCGAACAATGGGTTAAATAAAAACTTAATGCAAAGATGTTACAGCTGGAACAAGATTATAGATGAGGGCTCACAATGGTTTGAAGAATCACGCGCCGAAAGAAGGTTCTTGTAGAATGTAGACGATGAGCTGCTCAGATAGGTATTAGCAAGCTCGTGTGACCGGTACAGCAATTAATGAAAGTGAAATTAGTTGGTGTTCAAGGCGATAGACGAAGAGAATTATTGGCATGGCAAAATCCAGCTGACGCCAGAACGTATGTACATAATATTAATGCGGAGGTCACTATTATTGGAAATTGTGACTGGAAGATGTTGAAAGAGTGACCTTGCAGATGTTGTTGTAAGCGTCCTGGATATTAAACATATGGAATGAAATCCTCAGAAACAATCATCATTTTCTGATTATTATAATAGATATGATGACGATTGTTCATCAAATCACCATCAAGATAATGTGATTGTTTCATACAGACGTCCCGAACAATTGCGAGCACGCACAGAGAACCGCACACATATATGTTAAATGCTTATTCACCCGTGCAGAACTAATAATGTGTAAGACGTCATATTTTTTGTTTAACGTTATTCAGTTACGTCATAAATTGATAGCGGGAGATTGCAGGTGCTCCTAGCGAGTAAGATGTATGACTTAATTCATTCAGAAGATTGATATCGGTTAAAAGGTCAGAGGACCGCGGGGATACAATTAGTGATGATTTTGATAAAGCTGATTGTTGGCGAGCAGTAACCAACCTTTTATATATTTGTTTATTTTTTATTTTATTGATTCATATGTTTTTTTCTCCTAACGTCAGTTTAAAAAGAAACGTCTTAGAAAATACATGAAATAAAACTAAATGTGTTTCCATTAAAAATATTCAAGCCCATCCTCATCTTCAACAATGATGAGAGTGAGGTTTAATAAGGTTTTTGATCTTAGAACGGACAATTCTAGTCGTTATCATAAATATCAGCGCACACCTATGTTGATAGTCACTATACGTCACTATAGAATCAAGTGACGTTGACGAGGAACTATAAAATTAATAGCTTCCAGCTGAGGGGAACTTCCCGTAATTTTTAAGAACGTTCTCATTCACATCTCATTCGCAATCTGTCAAAAATACAATAAATTTACTTACAAACATTTTTTACAAGTTTGACAGAGTGCAACTTGAATGTGACGTTTTATAAGTACGAGTTATGTACCTCTACAGGTCTATTCTATAAAAATCTTACCGTGAAAATTTGTGTGAAAAGTGACCTGTCATTCCACTTGACAGCTCACTTGACCTACGTTTCCACGGTAACATTTTTACAGCATAGCTCGGCTGGTAAGGTCAATGTACACATTACGTCTTGAAGAAAACTCAATATTACGGTCATACTCATTTGGGTCGAGAATTTCTGACTAGTTCAATTACCCTAATGAAAATGCCGTTGGCAACGAACGGTCGAATCTGGCCGACTTGCTCTCGAGGAAGGAAATTAGGCTGATTCAAGAAAAACCTTTCTGATTAGTACAAGGACTCTTCAGGAAAACGAGGTTCGGAAACGAATTCTTTAAATCTAATAGAAAAGCAGGAAAATATTTCAGGAAAAATAATTTGGTTCTAATTTGGTTTTAGGAAATGTCTGGGCGTATTTTTTTAAGGTACCTAAACAGAGGAGTATTTAAATTGAAATGGTATCTATACAATACCAACGTCAAAAAATAAGTATGGCATGCTTTCCACTATACTTGGCAGCAGGTCATTCAACTTGGTGCCGTGTTACGGTCAGAAACTTTAGTAGTACCGGATAACATTTCGAGTGGCATAACATTACAGAATGCTACGAGCCTTATACGTCTTCTTCTCATAATAAACATCTGCCAAACATTTTTTCTACTTGTATCATCTTTCAGCTTTGGCTGCAAATTATTGTAAAAGTGTAATATGGAGTGACTGTCAATACTTCATTACAAATGTATTCAAACTCAAAGCTTTTATTTCAATTAAACCATTTACAGGTACTTTTGAATGGTCAAGGAGTCGGTCAGTCAGAAATATGAAGCTAGTTGCCCATTCCAAAGTGTAGTAGGTTCCTATGGACATGAACGAGCAGGAAACTCCACGGACACTCTTTGAAATCAAAAAATTGTTCCAATAAAATTGGTTACATCATTCATGTTGAAATTATACATGTGAGAACAATGTAGAAAGACGTGCACGTTAAATGCGTCTGAAATAAAAAGATAGAAACAAAGAACAACTCAAAAATTTAAATAAGCCATGGCAGCTAAGAGATGACCAGTCCCAACTGACGATGACGGCGCCCGTTTACGAACATTTAACGCGATTTTTTTTTTATTTTTTTTTAATATACATGACGCATGTATCAGTACCATTCAGCTCAACCATTTTGAAGGGAGCTAAATGATCCAACACACGAGCCACCATCAGCGAGACATCTGATTGAGCGTGACATACTCACAGCCACTAGGGCACATTCAAGACTATGAAGAATATTTCCCAAAGAGTAGGCAGAGGTGTAAATACCTATAGTACACTCCTTGTGTCCCGGGGAATACATGCGTGAAGTTATGTTATATTATCAATATTAACTAATTAATTACTACTATAAAACACACACACAAAAACATACACATAAATATAAATAAATAATATATAGAAATAATAATAAGATTATATAATTATATATATAATATTATATAATTAAATTATTAATTAATTGTAATTATATTATTAATTGTTAAATAGCGTCAGCGATCTTGTTGACGTGCACTTAGACTCATATGCCAAGTTTCACAGAACAATTACTAATAATGTATAATATAATATTCTTTTTTATTATATTTTTTTTCTATTTTGTTGTGTCTCTGTTTGTTCTTTTGAATTTTAGTTTTGCTTTTAATATTAGTTTTATATTCCATCACGTAATATCTTTCATACTTGTTAATTTTAGTTAATATATTGATTTTATAGTTTAGTGCTTGTGGCACAAGTTATATGTTTATGGGGCATGCGGGGTGCTAACCTGTAAGAAATTGTTACACTAACCTTACATTATGGTACATATTACTTCAGCTATTTACAGTGTAAACAATTGTTGGTTGGCCAATAAAGTAAATAAATAAATAAATATTTATAATATAATTACATTTAAATAGAGATAATATTTAAAGAAACAAAAACCTGTAACAATGCAATTTAGAAGACGAGGTGTTTTTTTTTTGGATCACAAGAAACAAATTAATTTTCTTCTGTACCGTTACTGTTTCGTCTGTTGTGGCTTTCAGATGCCTTCATAATGATTTAATTTCAGGATTTTGTTTACAAATTACTGTGGCGAGTTACGTTGTTATGGCCATTTATAAACAAACTAAGCAAAAAAATACTATCTTTATTCAATTCATCCTAATTGTGACTGCTTGTTTGCTAGGGCCATGTTTTCGATTGAAAAAGAGTTAGCAGTCATTGCTGATTTATCTATTGGCCATTATAACAATTGGTCGATTTGTTCGATATCGTAAATGTCTGTCTAAACGGCCTGGGGACGAGGCACATAACAACAGATTGGATGTTCTGTTCGGTTTCTACTGAAATTCTGACTCAATGTTGGTTTCGCACCACTCCCTCTGTTAAAGCGGTCTCCATAAAAGATGATGATGGGTATTTGTACAAAGCCCTTATGGGTATAAAACTATAAATATTATTATAGCACACGGCTACATATCAAGCTATACATTTCCAGTATAAGCTAACCTCGCATTGTACGGAAATCCTATACAATTCGAGATCATCTTATACTGGAAATTTATAGTTTGATTTGTAGCCGTATACAATGATGAGTCAGTATCCAGGATTTTAGTCCCTAGTATACATACATATAAGAGAAAAAAATGTAATATCGTAGGCAGCTCGTGGCGTTCAGTAGTTTCTGTCTATCGACTCGGGGAAAAAAGCGTGAGTTTATGGCATACTTATGTATTGTTTTATGAAATACATATTGTAACTGCACAAGTAAGTACGTAACCATTATCGGAAGGCCTTTACGTTTTAGTTGCAAGTCACTTTACGATGTCGTAAAAGTAGCTACTCTCACTATATTCTTTGACTGTACATTATATAGGCACTGATTGATGAAGAATTATCTATGTGTTACTCAAACTATATTCATAAACAAAGTAGTGAATATACGAGTAGTTTGAGTTTTTACTGTCATCCTTTAGAATTCTATACACCCAAATTGCTAAAGAACTTTTTAAATAATTTATATCTACTGAAATATTAATGATTATGTAAACTGCTGGATTACACGTTTAGGATATTTAGTAGTAGTTTTAGTCTTTTAGTAGTAGAATTTTCTAGAAAGGTGCAGAGTTTTGCTAGCTAATTTAATTTGACCCTGTATACATATCAATGTTTCTGACTTAAAATAATTATAAAAGTAATTCTCATACGATTGCAAATTAAAGGGAAACCAGGGGTCAGAATAATTTATTACCGGGATCAAATCTGAGATTGAACTAAAATTACTGTCACCGACTGCATCTGACTGATTGAATTGTGATCTTGTTTTGAAAAAAATACTCGGGTTTTTGCAGTCGCGGTTTTGATTTTTGTTTTTTTTCCGTATTTACCTTATTTTTTACACTTTAAGTAAACAAGCTCTGGAAAAGCGTGCAATTTCCAGTTTCATTCGATTTCAGGAGTGGACGGAATCTCATCTGGAAACGCTGCCGGAGCGATTTGACGCGCAAACGAAGTTTGTTGAAAGGTTCGCGAAATCTCTTGGTTATTGTGTTAGCGCGAAAGTGCTGCGCACCCCGACTTTACACATAACTTGTCTTTGACTGAGATTGAATGGTTCGCGATTTATTTTGCTTTTTATTACAAATTAAGCAGTTTTTTTTTAATAACCTACGAATAATTTCGACGCAGTTGGTTTCAGAATCATGTACTGAATCCATCATGGTATCGGTTTTCACGTCGATGTCCCTGCCGCCCTGTATGTAAGCATAAGCAAATATAAATATTTCAATGTGAATTTAAGATTTTATTAGTACGAAACTTGACTATTAACAGTAATTTGGTTCGATATAAGATGATACTGTGTTTAAATATTATGTTATGATTAAATACGTAGAAATTTACTTGAATCCAAATACAATAATGATTAATATAATATAACTTAAAATTCGCGCGCTTTGCCCCACTTTTTATATAATAAATATATATATTTTTTATCGAATACTGTTTTCTAGGAAAATAAATACATTTTTGACTGTAGAGCTCTACAGTACAGACGAAGTGTAAAAGTGTTATTAATTATAAGGATTTATCATAATATAGGTGCCTTTTCTTTCAGTTCAGAAGTGGGATTATTTCACGTAAGTGTTATGGCCTATATTTTATTACTTTTTAAATAACATAGTGTGAATCTCACCTTTATGTTGTGCATATTTTAATGTTAGTTTTTATAACCTGATATTAAAAAATCGTTTGTTAATGTTGTATCGCGAATCTAAAATGTTATTTTTATTGTAACAACTGTGATCACCAGAGATCGGAATAGGTAGAGTATATTTGCCTAAACGTCAAGGATGTAAGTAACATAGAGTTGATAATACCGGCTTCTGAATTCCCGGAATAATAATCCAGAAAACAGTATTTTGATTTTAAAGACACATTTTAGGTTGGGGAGTGGGGGCGACCCCCACTCCCCAACCTAAAATGCGTTTTATCTTACTTACGTCACTAGTATGTGTAAAATCTACATACTCGTGACGTCATGGCACATTTTACCTCAATGTATCGCCGTAATCTTTAGATTACGTACAAAAAGAAAAAAAAACGTGTCCAATATTTTTTTATAATCTCAAAGACGAACTAAAAAAAAATATCAGTCTTCCTCCCTATTGTCAGAAAGACGAAGCTAGTTGCCCATTTCAAAGCGTAGTTGCTACCTATGGAAAAAAACGGACGAGAAACTACACGGCCAGTCTTTAAAATCAAAATATTGTTTTCTGGATTATTATTCCGGGAATTCAGAAGCCGGTATTATCAACTCTATGTTACTTACATCCTTGACGTTTAGGCAAATATACTCTACCTATTCCGATCTCTGGTGATCACCAATAAAAGCCGCTTGCCATTCTTGAAGTTGGAATTATACTAGGTATTTCATAGTTTCACGATCATTCGTCGTAAATAATAAAGAACATTTCGACATTTTGTGCTTTTATGATGTCAACCGTGGTTGTGGTTTTAAATATAATCATAACGAAGTTACATTAAATACGCCATTACCAATTTTATACTCAGTGATTGAAGCACTAAAATATAGAAGTATCTGCACGATCGGTAAGTGATTGATGATTCATGTTTTGCTGTATTTTTTTTTAAAGTACCTATGTAAATAGTCATCCAAATTGATTAAAAGAATAGCTGTGTCCGTATATTAATAAATAGATGACGATCGTGATGGAAGTTTGGCTCAATCGCCGCGAGCCCCATCACCAGTGTAGGACAGGCAGAGCATCGTGCGGAGCCAGGAGCCGAGCCGCAAGCAGAGCCGGAAGCAGAGACGCAGCCAGTGCAGCAGACAGAGCTGCAGCCTTAGTCGGCAGGCAGAGCTACAGGCATAGCTGCAAGCGCAGTCATGTAAGGAACCTTGGTTACCGAATTCGATGGCTCGAGTCACCGCCGCCCACCGGAAAAGATTGCAACACATCGGTGTCGCAGCCCAACCACGGTGATCCCTGGTTCACAGGGGAAGCGGCTCGGCCAAGATTGCAGTTCACGATGCAGCAGGCGCACCACACGAAATCACCAGCGAAGCGGCGATCCACGTCATCGACAAGACACCCGTCCGCCGAGCAAAAGAACCAGTACACGTGAGTCATTTCCTACAACTAATGTGTTTTCTAAATTTACCGATCTACTTGATAAAATCTCGAGTAAGGGTAGTGAGAGAATAAGTAATTTTAATGAAGATCCTGAGTACGACACTTCTTCAAAAAATCAGAACAAAAATAATTAGATATACAAAGTAGGTAAATGAAATAGCCAGCATATACGAGTATGTATAGTTGGACAGACCGATAAATCGTACATAATACGATTAGAACTTATTTCGGCAATGCGAAGTGGTGGTACGACGGTCTTACCACCGTCTATAATTGGTCACGATTCTAATAAAATTAATGGACCCCCAGCCTGTAGTTTATAGGCATTATAGGTTGTCTCATAAAAAAAGCAAGAGTTTAGAGGTATGACCGATGAATTACTACAATATGATATCATAAGAGAATCTTGTTCATCGTTTGCAAGTTCAAACATTTAAGTCCAAATATCATCGTTTGCAAGTTCAAACATTTAAGTCCAAAAAAAGAACGGCGAGAAGCGCCGTTGTATAGATTACAGGGCTTTAAATCGGAGAACAGGTAAACAACACTACCCTTTGTCTAGGATAGAGGACCAGATCGGTAGATTAGCGGGGTATAGTCTATATACGACTTTAGACCTAGCGCCAGGGTACTACCAAATAGAATTGTCTGAAACCGATAAACAAAAAACGGCTTTTGTTACAGGGCAATTCAAATCTAATAGGATGCCTTTCGGTTTCAAATGCACCATCGGTATTTCAAAGAACTATCAATAAAGTTCTTGATAACGCTGCAAATGCTGCTACAGTTGCATACGGATGTCTTACTGGCATCCTTGTTGGTGGTATGCTTACGGAAACAAGATGATCAAGTTATGCAACCAATAGCTTATTTTAGTAGGCGTACTTCACCAGAAAAACAACACTTTTCATCATACGAATTAGAAAAAACAGTTTTTCGATGTTACTTAATAGGACTCACTATTGTTACTGATTGTAACTCTTTACGTGCCACTTTTACTAAAAAGGATATGATTCCGCGTGTTGCTCGCTGGTGAAGTAAGATCCAGGAATTTGATTTTAACATAATTTATAAACCAGGGACTTCTTTATCCCACGTAGATGCAATAAGTAGGAACCCTTTGCAATAAAATGCTTCCAGTACCGACCCCGTTGGTTTACGAGGTTTCCATATTACTGTAGATTGGTTAGACACTAGCCAAGGTCCAAATGAATGATGATGAGACGCAAAGGAGTAATCGGGCTTTAGATGATAAAGATTCAAACACAATTAATTATACAAAACAATTTTTTTTTGTGGTTTAGTTTACAAAACAACGGACGATGGACTTAGATGGTATGTGCCAAAAGATGTCAGATGGCAAGTGTTACGTGCTTGTCATGATGACATAGGTCATGTTTCTTATGAGAAGACCTTAGGGCTTAGACAAAATTAGAACAACTTACTGGTTCCCAAAAATAAACAAAATTGTTAAGCGTATATTCAATGCGCTCACAAAAAGGTACCGGCTGGAAAGAGTCTTTTGAAATCTTTGATAAGGTTAGAATTCCCCCGCGTTAGTTTGATGTAGGAGAGCAGGTTAGGGTAGAAAGAGAAGTAGGGAAGAAAGGGAAGAGAAATTCGTTCCAAAAAGTCTGGGCCCTTATCGCATTACCAAAGTATTACAGAATGACAGATACGAAGTAAAGGATACGCCTATCACTAAAAAAAGGATAAACAAAAATATGTAGGAATTTTTCCGGTAAGATTATATAACCCTTGGCTTGTGTATCAGTTGGTGGACGAGAGTAATGAAGACGATGATAGTAATAATTCGGGTATGGATACAGACAACTAAATTGTGGTAATTATATCGTCAAAAAAACCTGTTTGTAATGAATTTATTAAAAAACTACAGGACCGATTTAAAAAAATCTTTCACCAGTAGAATACTACTCGTATATTAATACCTATAATTTATAAAGATACCACGCGGGCAAAGCCGCTGGCGGAGGCTAGTAATCAATATTTTAGTTCACTAGTTAGCCATATTTCATATTTCCATAAAGTAATATTGCCAAATTAATAAAAACAGCGAAATATTTGACATCTATTTGCGACGTTGCCCACTTTTAGAATTCACGCTCCCGATTTTTTGTATTTCGAGTGTATATTTTTTTCCTGCGTATACTCGTAATAGTTGTTTTTATATTTCTCTTATTTTATATATTTCGCGAGGGCGCGACTCATGGTCAGCACCCTTATTGCGTAATACACGATCAATCACAATCTAAATTGAGATTGCTAATTCGAAAAAAAATACTCACAACGTAAATAACGCAATTAATGTTGTTGAACTGGCTAATGAAACGGATTAGTCGTAATCTATAACCGAATTATATAGCAGGATGGACGAACGTAAGAAATTGTAAAATAAGTCAAGATATGTATTTAATTATATAGCAGGATGGACGAACGTAAGAAATTGTAAAATAAGTCAAGATATGTATTTAATTATATAGCAGGATGGACGAACGTAAGAAATTGTAAAATAAGTCAAGATATGTATTTAATTATATAGCAGGATGGACGAATGTAAGAAATTGTAAAATAAGTCAAGATATGTATTTAATTATATAGCAGGATGGACGAACGTAAGAAATTGTAAAATAAGTCAAGATATGTATTTAATTATATAGCAGGATGGACGAATGTAAGAAATTGTAAAATAAGTCAAGATATGTATTTAATTATATAGCAGGATGGACGAACGTAAGAAATTGTAAAATAAGTCAAGATATGTATTTAATTATATAGCAGGATGGACGAACGTAAGAAATTGTAAAATAAGTCAAGATATGTATTTAATTATATAGCAGGATGGACGAACGTAAGAAATTGTAAAATAAGTCAAGATATGTATTTAATTATATAGCAGGATGGACGAACGTAAGAAATTGTAAAATAAGTCAAGATATGTATTTAATTATATAGCAGGATGGACGAATGTAAGAAATTGTAAAATAAGTCAAGATATGTATTTAATTATATAGCAGGATGGACGAACGTAAGAAATTGTAAAATAAGTCAAGATATGTATTTAATTATATAGCAGGATGGACGAATGTAAGAAATTGTAAAATAAGTCAAGATATGTATTTAATTATATAGCAGGATGGACGAACGTAAGAAATTGTAAAATAAGTCAAGATATGTTTTTAATTATATAGCAGGATGGACGAACGTAAGAAATTGTAAAATAAGTCAAGATATGTATTTAATTATATAGCAGGATGGACGAACGTAAGAAATTGTAAAATAAGTCAAGATATGTATTTAATTATATAGCAGGATGGACGAACGTAAGAAATTGTAAAATAAGTCAAGATATGTATTTAATTATATAGCAGGATGGACGAACGTAAGAAATTGTAAAATAAGTCAAGATATGTATTTAATTATATAGCAGGATGGACGAATGTAAGAAATTGTAAAATAAGTCAAGATATGTATTTAATTATATAGCAGGATGGACGAACGTAAGAAATTGTAAAATAAGTCAAGATATGTATTTAATTATATAGCAGGATGGACGAATGTAAGAAATTGTAAAATAAGTCAAGATATGTATTTAATTATATAGCAGGATGGACGAACGTAAGAAATTGTAAAATAAGTCAAGATATGTATTTCAATGTGAATTTAAGATTTGATTAGTACGCAACTTGACAGTTTTGTAACAGTAATTTGGTTCGATAAAAGATGATACTGTGTTTAAATAATAAACAAATTAACTTGTATCTATGAAGACCGCTCATTGTATGTTTTGTTGCGTTAAATTTATTTCTGCTATGTATTTTCTGGTGTACAATAAAGTATATATAAATAAATCTATATCTATATATAGAAATCAATTGTCTTGCAAAAACTCGGAAATAGCTAGACTGACTTGTTTTTTTTTTTGTTTTGTTCGCTATATTCCTGGGGTGGTTTAGTAAAAAAGAAAATTAGGAAAAACCCCAAGGAACAGCTCACGCTCAGATATCACGTGGTACGAAGTTCATCGGGTCATCTATTAAATAATTAAATAAAACATTAATGATTAATATAATAAATAGTCAGCATTATAAACAAGTTTAACATCCATCTATTGACTTAAAATTCGCGCGCTTTGCCCCACAACATAACACTTAATAACGTGGATACAGAGCTAAAGTAAAGTAAAGTAAAGTAAAGTGAACATTTATTTGCATAGATTGCAGGTACAGTACCGTGCCTCGTTAAGCCGTTGGTCTCGGCTATCATTCATAGATCTTTGACAGTCGTTACGGGTAGTCAGAACCCCAAAAGTCGGACAACCAGTCTTACCAAAGAAGTATCGTGTTACCCAGTAACTGGGTTGTGGAGGTCAGATAGGCTAGCTGAATACCGTATTCAGCTGCATCCGGTTAGACTGGAAGCCGACCCCCAACATAGTTGGGAAAAGGCTTGGCAGAAAAAGAGAGATTGAAGGTACAGTAACTATGATGTAAAGGTAAAAAGACGGGTGATCCTTGTTCAATCTACCTTATATGTATTAGGCATGTAACATCATTAAATTCTAGATTATTTAAGATAAAGTTGTACAAGTGGTTGAATGAGTGTAGCTTCTATTGTTTAAAAGAATGTATGGTTAAAATATGTACGTTGTAACATTTTCAAATACCCTCAAATTTGGCATGCTATGTTTTATCTTAGCTAAACATGTTTGTGCCATTATTTATATTTTAACACCATTGTATACCATGTTTTATGCAAATAAATTTATTTATTTATTTATTTATATATACTTTATTGTACACCAGAAAATACATAGTTAATCATAAATTTAACACTACAAAACATACAATGGGCGGCCTTATCGCTTTCTGCGATCTCTTCCAGGCAACCTTGGAATGGACAGTGATTGCGTGGACATAAAAATGGGGTAGACATTGGTGCAAAATAATAATTATAAAGATACAATATATTATAATAGATACATAGATAGATATATATATATATGCTATATAATAGATACATAATAAATATATAAGAATATTTATATAAGCAACAAAAATAAATAACGACTACAGATTATTACAAATGATTGTTTTATTTATTTGTTTTATTTATAAATGAGTGAATTAATATAAAATGTAATGCAAATATGACATAGTTAAATTAATTTTGAGGTATTACAGTTGGAAAATAGTTGGCATGGTTCATATTTAATAAAACATTAATTTAAATATCTACAACACAATAGGAATCAAATTAAATAAATCGAAACAATGTCAGTCATGAGGTATGTCAAATTAAATTACATTAAATTATTCAGTACATAAAGTCAGTGTCATTTAGAAAGTTATTCACAGAATAATAGCATTTTAGAATTAATGCTGTCAGTTTCTTTTTAAAGTTTTCAATTGTGTCATTTTTAATTATGTTAGGTATTTTATTGGGCCCATACCATACCAATAACAATTTTTTTTAAAGCAGTATTACATCTCTCAAAATGTAGTAGACAATGAAAAGAGTAATGTTACATTTAACGAAAATTGCGACTTCTTAAATGTACATAGCCGGGAAAGTGAATAGTTTGAGGGACACAGGAACTCAACTATCCATCACTTTCATATTAAGTATATTTTCGTTGATTCGTCAAGAAAGTGTTCACAACACAAGTGTACACACGCGTCAACGGCAGAGGCAACTGCAGACAAGCGTCGACGGCAGCCGTAGACGTGTGCGGCTCGTGTATATGAGCACTAAATGGAATACTGTTTTCTGTGAAAATATATTTTTACTGTCGAGCTGTACAGTACAGACAGTTATTATTGTATAGTGTTATTAACTTATTAATTTAAAAAAAATTACCAGGTATTACATGAATAATTACCAATTATTCATTCATATGCCTTATTCGGTAAATAAACACGGCACAAAAATCTTATTTAGGTACATAATTCACCAACTGGTGAACAAAATCCTATTTAAAGTTGAGCTACAGTTCATTGTCACATGAGATTTAAATCACTAATTAACCCCGCGGGTAGACAGGGGTTGCTAATAGGCATGGCGGGCTGATACTAGTCGGGGGTGCACGCGAATTTTCGAGCTTAGGCTTGCCCCGGGCCCCCGACTTATGGTAGTGGAAGAAATCGTGGGGGTTTTAGTCGATAGGACTCCGATATAAGCCACCGTTCTCCCTAGACGGAGGTTTACTATTGTGATTCCCCACAAGAAAAAAAAGATGACAAACGCGAGTTTTGTATTATGATAATTTTGTTGATCTTTTAAGTCTCGTAGTTAACTAGATTTTAAACTTTTTAGTTAGTTAATAAGCTTGAAAAAAACTTCTTTAGTTGGTCATGGAATTACACGAGAAGGCTAGTTTTCTTATATTTTTGGGTTTGCTCAACGATCAGTGCCGTAGTATCTACCTCTAGAGAAGGATTGACGTTATTTGACGTGTAAGTCAAGATTCACAATAGATAATAGTGTTTTGGTTGACACAGCCCGTATCGAAATAAGATGAACTGTAGAAAGATACAAATGATATTTTTCGCCGTAGTTACTAAACGATGTTATTACGGTAGGTACATATATGTAATTCCCGTAATTTTAAAGAACGTTCGTATTCAAATCTCATTCGCAATCTGTCAAAAATACAATAAATTTACCAACATTACTGACAAGTTTGACAGATTAATACGAACGTTTTATAAGTACGAGAATTGGCCTTCTGATCTGTGCGTAGGAACACCAAAGCAGCAGCAATGAGCTAATCCGCTAATATGATCTACTGAATATCCTGTAGTTTTATTATTTCATTGATGTGAGTTGTTTTACAAAGTTCTAAGAAGATACAATTCTTTGAAGCGAAGGACGTTCAACAAAGAATTTATGAGATACTGTGTCATGTGTGATGTGAACTGATGTGGTAGACACATTGTACTATGACATTCTGGACATGGACGTTTATGTCGGCTTAGGTAACCTTGCATCAACAGTTACGATTATTTGCATAACGTTTTAACCAGAATATTGCGGTTTACGATAAAACGTTGCTTGTTAATAATTTAAACGTTTCAGTTTTTCCTAACGCTTACAGGAAATGCCTAGATGGCCGTAAAACAGCCAAGGAAATAAAAATCAAATCATTTAAAAGTATTAGTGACATGACGGTACTTATGTATGTTCATGAAATGTTTTATTAGATATTCTTGTTCATTTGAATAGTGCGTAAAAGTGCAATTACATTACACGTGCATGAATCATAAAATATATTGACATACAGTGAACAAATATAGTATTGTAGTGTAATACAAGTCGTAATTTAGACTCACACAGATCCAATTTCGGCAACTTCATCTTTCTGGAAATGTTCGGGATCAAGTCTTTGTAACCAGTTACAACGGTGTCGGCGTATCAAAATACCACACTATAAACGTTTACAAGAAGTTCGCATTACTTTGTTTTTGAACGCTGAAGAATGTGTACGATTCGTATATCGCGATGTTTTTAAAAGGAAACAGTGCATTGATATGTGCGGCTGTGCGCATGTTCGGGCTAGCACTGCGGAGTCGCGCGGAGCCGGCGAGTGGCGGCCGGGAGCGAAGCCGAGATATTAGTAATAACACCGTCCTCACACGATCTCCATTAGAATTAATTCAACCGATAACTGCTTGTCCCGCGCCGCTCTTCTCGAGCGTCGACAATCACGGCGTGCGGCGGATCAATGCCATCGCCTCTCAACTATCGACGTGACGATTAATAGTCGCACATGACACTTAATACTAACAAATGGGTTCCTAATTTAAGACAATTGGCCAGCCCGCGAAACTATCCGTTGACCTATAATGATGAAAGTTTAAATTTATCTATAGTTGTTGTTATTTAAAGTTTAAATTTATATTAATTACCGCGTATGAACAAGAAGGACAGAATCGTAGAACACGAAGAGAATGCGAGAGCAAATTAAAAATAATAAATTAAAATCAATATCGCTTACATTTGAACTTAAATAATATGTAGACGCGTATGAAAATTGTAACATGGAATAAAACATTCCTGATTTTCGTCATTGTCACAAAATAATAAGCTTGCTTCTCACTACTTAATATCGCAACAAATGCGAAACTACATGGACGAAAATACCTAGGCTAATGGTATTTAAGTTTAAAATACAAACGAAACTACCGCACACGGTATAATTACAAGGTAATAACTGAAACATAAAACTGTTATATTCCATGTATCACTAAAGGATAAAACGATATTAATTTCCTATTCTTAATTAATATTATAGCAAGCGATAACAATGTGTAAATCTAAGTGAAAACTGTTATCAAACTCACCTGAGTCCACGCTCTTCTTCATGGGCACCATGGCAACATTTTTGCACATTTTTACAGCTAATGTTATTATGCACTTTAGTAAATCAATTTTTAGAATAGTTAAGATGTATTTTGTTTGAAAACTTTCAGCTGGGTCGTAATTTTATTAAATGAATGTAATGTTATTTAGTGTAGTTGTATTATGCATAGGTGCGTGTGGTCTGCGGCGCGCGTGGCCGCGACTGCAGCGTGCATGTGGCGGCCGGCGCGCATGCGCAATCGAAGGCGCGCGCCGCCCGCTCCGGATCGCGCCCGGCACAGGCGCACCGGCTGCCGGCCACCGGCTTTCGCGATATTATAAACAAACACTCATGTAAATAACGGAAAGGAAACATAAACATGTTGTTATTAAAGTTTCGCTAACAAAAAATTACGAAACACAAGACACGAATCTAAAATATTACCTAACAACAAGAAACGGTTATTTCAAGAATCGCGCTTCGAAGAACTACCTAAACTTTTTTAGCACAGCGACGTCAATCAATGTCTTAACCATCTGTCTAAGGGCTGTAGGCGGGAGAAACCGAGACACCCCGGGGTGAACACGTGCCTCTACCTGGCCCGACCACGCCCTGCGCAAGTGACCCTCCACAACTATTATTAAAATGATTAAAAGCCTGTGACGTCCAACTGCAGGGAAAAGGCCTCTCTTTCCACTTCTCTCTGTTTAAAGCTGCTAAGGACCAGTTTTTGTTGAAGGAGTCCAGCTCATCCCGCCATCTCCGTCTGGGCCTGCCACGATGTCGCTTGCCATTAAGAGGGACCCATTGGGTCGTAAGTTTGGCCCACTTTTGGTCGTCTGACATGTGGCAGATATGTCCAGCCAAATTCTATTTTAGCGTGGCTGCTTTCCAAGTGACATCAGTCCTAACCCGGTTTTTTAGTTGATACCCAGAATACTCCATTCCATAGCGCCCTGGCAAACGTCGAACGTGGACCTCTGACGATCAGTCAATTGAAGACCATGTTTGAGAACCATATGTGAGGGTGGGAAGTAAGCACAAGTCAATGAGTCTTCTCATAAGGGACAACGGAAGATCGCCTTTCATTAGCTTTTTTATGGCCCAATAGCTCTTCGTGGCATTTTCAATGCGTCTCCGCAACTGTATTTCATTAAACAATTCACCGACCGTTACGAATCCTATCGATGACGGCCATCTGCCTAGTGACTGTTGCTGAAGTTCATTCAATTTCTCGGTCGAACGTTATCTTAGAACCTAGTTTTACGACTGTTACGTCGCTGGTACTCGTACTAACGTCGTTAGTAGGTATTGTGTGTGTATAGATTCATAAGTACTTTCTGAATCAATTATAGTGATTAATATGCTTAGTTCGGAAGTTCAGTTTAAATAGAAATGAGAAGCGTTGCCGAATCCAAATAGACTTCCACTTAGTTTTGTTTCCATAATTCTCCCGTTTTTCCTAGCTTTTGATAACCCCATAGACCCATACTATTATAATTCTAAATAATGCAAATTACACAAGGCCCTAGCCATGAACTCACTTCACTCGAGCGTTGTATATGTGTGTAGTATACTACATTATTTTAAAATAAGCATATATTATAATTTTATACTATGCAAATTTGAACACAATGTATCTAGGAGTAGTTGCGTGATGCTGGAGGGAGCTAAAAATAAAAAATTAACTATATTTTCGGCATTACAATCGTTCCCTTTTTATTTTCAAAAATATGCAATTGACAGTTTTGACTTTGCAACATTGTTATTATATGTATAATTAGATATAGAAACATAGGTATAAGTTGATATAATTTTATGGACCGAGCCCCTATCTATATAATTCTCGACCAAGTCAGAGGCCTCTGATTTGGTCGAGTTAATATTTTTATATTATTACTTTTATATATATATAAAAGTTATACAATTATTAATTATATAGATAGCTATATAATTCTCGGCTTATCTAATTGGCTTCACATGCCGTCGAGAAATATCTCTCAGGCATGCCGGTTTCCTCACGATCTTTTCCTTCTTTCTTCCGTTTTTGAAGCAACTGATAATTATATAATACGCACGTGAATCCGAAAAGTCAGAGGTGCGTGCCTTGGGTTCGAACTCGAGACCTATGACTTGGCAGTTCGACGGTCACACCACTAGGCTATCACTGCGGCCTGAAGTTATGCCACTGTATATCCATACATATATACGTAATTCTGCTAACCTTGCAATAATCGCTATTTGCTATCGGTGACGAGCAATATTGTATTATGTTCGTATTTTTCTATAGTTTACTGGAAATTGTAAAAAGACGAGCCAAATGGTTAGAATATGCAGATAGTTACAGATTTAACCCTATAAATAATGATTATCATCACGCTATACCATTGTGGGGCTAAGCGGGCAATCCTGACATATATAACGGCTAAGGCAACAAAGCCTAGTGGATCAACGCCTGCTTTGCAAACCTGTGGTTGAAAGTTCGATGCCCAACTTTTGATATATTTTGTGATTCATTTTTTACATTTAGCTATACTACTGTTATAAGATAGCTCGTAGACAATCTTATAGATAATACACTGAACCTATGGTTATAATAAAAAATAATATCTATGATTGGTGACTGTAATGTGATGGGTAACTGTAATGAGAAATCCTGCGTGTTCAAAATAATAATAATAAAATTTATTTAGTTAACTATACAAACTTCTACAATATTTAATCTTACATAGAGGCCTCCTTTTAATTAAAAAAATACCTGTGCTAGGAGACCCAGCTCTTCTAAAACTAGAAACAATAAAAATGTTAGTAGGAGTGTACATAAAAAGAAATTCAACTTATATCTAGAAAGGTGTGACGTGTGTATGTGAGTGTCGAAAATCTACTTATAAATTATTTTAGTGATAGCCGTTTGTCAGGAATAATCTGTAAGAATGCATCAGTCAGTGTATCAGTGTTGTGCCACTAGGTAGTATATGCAGGAATACAGGCGTTCGTTAATTCTGTAGCGGTTACACCGCCCACATACGAATACGATACCAATACGAATCCTGCATCGCGCAATTAGAGTTTATCGCGTGAACGACATATATAAGACTATCCGACAACAACTTTCGGGCACCCCTGGCTGGAGGCTTTAAGTGTAGAAGCTAAAGGCAGCCACAGGAAAGTCCGGTTAAGCAGCTACGACCTCCTCAGAGGTCAACTGCCAGATGCACTATCTAAAAAAAAAAAAAACTTTCGGGCAATGGTCCGCCAGACACGACACCCGTCTGGTCGGAGGATTCTCCTTTTTCTATGGTGAATGAGTGAACTTTACACCCTGTTATGAGGAACAGGGTGTAAAGTTCACTCATCCACTCTCGCCTCTAAAATTCATTAAAAATTAAAAATTAAAAACTTTGTAAGCAATGTGAAATTGCTACTGAAGGCTGCGGGTATAGACCTCAGGACGAGCTGCTTCTCTCACGGATATCTTACGTCGTCGCTTGCTCCCGCATCACCAGTCTTGCTTGACTGTCTGTATATTTTGGCTGCCGAGATTAAAACTATAAACGTAGTATACAGGGGGGATGTTTTATAAAAATGTGGCTGTTATTTTAGAATGTTGTCGTCTTATGACTTCCACGCGCAAGTCGCGGGCAGAAGCTAGTACATATAATAAAATAGTAATGAAGTCAAAACTGAACATTGAATATTTTTGAAAAAAAGTAATTGCCACGAGGTGTGGGAACGAGTCCGATGCCGAAAATATAGAGAAGTTTTGTCTGTTTGTCTGGATGTAGGTTCCGAATTGGGCAAAAACGGCTGAACAGATTTGGATGAAATTTGGCACACAGAGTTTATAACCTGGATTAACACAGCGTGTCCTTTTAATGCCGGTAGTACGTTCACGTGCGATATTTTCCGACATCCACGCGTGCGCAGCAGAAACTAGTAAAATAAAACTACGAGTATCTATAGATTAGTTATTAAAACTAACACGTGAAATGAGTGCATTGTTTTTTAATTAACGTGAAATTTTTCATTTATTATTAGATTTTAAAATATCGAAGCATTACAAATAGTTCCATTACACGTTCCTAAACGTGTTTGCATAAGAAACTATTTTATTTTTTATTGTGACCAAGGGGTATCTGAAAAAAGAAACCGGCCAAGTGCGTGTCGGATCACGCACAGCGAAGGGTTCCGCAGTAGAGGTAAATATTTACGGATGCACAGTATAGATTTTACCGGTCGCAAAAGTAAGTTTGTATTTCATATCCTGAAAACTATGAAATACAAAGTTATTTCTTTAAAAACATTACGCGCCTTCTCACGAAGGTACTAATTCTGTAAAAAAAAATCTTCTTTGCATAGTTGAAATATTGTCTTTTGTATTAGATTTTTAAATAAACAATTATATAATTGTATTGTACAACCTACACATGAGGTTGCAGTGGGCAGGGCACATTGATCGCAGAACACATGGTCGATGGGGCCGAAAGATTCTGGAGTGACAACCGCTGGGCTGGGTTGACACTCCAGAATCTTTCGGCCCCATCGACCATCTGTTCTGCGAGCAATGTGCCCTACCCACTGCCACTTGGAAAGCCTCCCACAAGGTGGTCCGATGACCTGGTGAAGTCCGTAGGAATCCGCTGCGATGCTGGAAGCACGGAACCGCTAGAAAGTGGCGGTGCTAGGGGGACACCTATATGGACGTATTTTGTTTGTTTTGTATTAAAACTAGCTGCGCTAAAAGATTTCTATGTCCTAACTCAGGTCAAGGTCTACCCATGTGCTAAATTTCATCTAAATCCGTTCAATCGTTTTAGCGTGGAAGCGCAAGCAGCAAAAACTAGTACTATAAAAAACCATAGAACGTTTTGTAAAAAACTGTCCTTGGTCCTATAAAACCCCAAAGAAGGTAAGTATCTTTTATTCGGAAGTGGCGCATTTAGATCTCTGTTCAGTGACAAAATAATTTTATTGCAGCGTTCCAAATGACGAAACAGTCAAATAAAATCTATGTAACAGTGATGCAGGTCTCAAAATAATGATGTATTGGCTACTGTAGGACCTTTTATAGTACTTTTTCATACTATACAAGAGTTTAGTTTCCTTTACCTCACATTTTTCATTCACCATTCATTATTTTACATTCTTGATTACATCATTGAAAATAATTAAAATAATTTTACAAAATGATACAAGCAATCTGATAAAAGATTTTATTTTGTTATATATAAAATCTTATAATTTTGTTTTGTTATATATAATTATAGATAATATTAGTATATTACGGTGGAAATGATGTGCGACTGCAGCTTTACTGATAAACTAGGGATAGGTTTACCATGAATTTAAAGTGACCCCCTCGAATTGTTGAGCTTTTACTAAAATATTTATCATATAAAGTGATTTCGATATTCTAAGAGCCATTATAGTACTTGCCGTGATAATGTTTTCACTGTCAGTCATCGTGGATTCAACCTAAAATTGGGGTTCTGTGTGAGCATGACTGAATATTTATACATATATATAAACATTTTAATTTATAATTTAATAGTGGTTCACCCTTTAATAAGAATGTTGTGCATGCCTACAAGTGATGTAATTACACAGTACTGAAGACTTGTGATTACCTTTTGTTTATTCTTGTAAATTGTCGTTGATGTGCCTTGCTCAATAAATAAATAAATATATAATACACAGTGTTTTTTTACAATTTGTCTGAAGACCATAGGTACTCAATGAAAAAAAAACTTTATTAAAAACTGTTTACTAAGGGACTACTACTACACGTTCGGGGATTGTTAGGTAATGTATTTGGTATTCTATTCTTAATTAATCGTACTAAACTTTTTGTTGCTTCATGCGAAATATTATAGGTAATGAATGGCCCAATTTTTCACGCCATTACGAAATTGTTGGTCTTTTTCGAATGTTGAATCATTGCTTGAAGATTCAGAAAGATCGCTGGAGTAAGGACTCTCTTCAGAAATAACATCTTTGTAAGACACATTTTGTACGGAACCGTTTCTCGTAATTGTGATTACAACATGATTTTGGCTACTATTACTGCTTTGATTGTTTGATGATGACGAAGCTGCTTTTTCAAAACGTCTATTCACTTCTCTTCTATAAGTTCCACTGCGTTTATATCTTTTCCAATTCTTTAAATCCATTTTTTTTGTTTTTAGGGCAGAATGCACGTCGCATTAATTCCGTATCAAAATGTTTGAATATTGTTGTAAAAGCGAGCCAATAATCCTTTTTGGGACTTAACTGTCATTTAAAAGAAACATTTATCTACATGTATGTGCCACTTTTGCGTCATTATAGTGATAGATACCCATTTATAATACTAACAAGTGCATTGCTAGGCACCAAAAAAGTTGTTATACAATAATTCTGCTCTATTATAGTGCTTGTGTGATATGCGTATCGATAAAATTATAATATGCATCTAAAAACTATTATAGTACACTTACGTTCTATTAGCGTGATCTGAAATTAGACTACATTACAAAAACACTCAATTGTAAAGTCTTTGTGGCTACTAACGCACACGTACTATAGCAGCGATCTGAATATCCACAATATCACAATATCGCCCTGTAGTTGAGTGTTCATCACTGCTATAACGAAACTACTATTGCAGTTCGTTTGGAACCCTTATTACGCTAATCAGATAAATAAAGGCACCTGTTAACAATTTTATAGCTCAATATTATTATGTACTAATTTTATTAGAACTTGCTATAGTACTTGACTATAACGGTTGTATAAAATGGTGTAGTAAACGTTTACATCTTTTGTTTATAGGTATTTTTAGCTCTATAAGCATTTAGAGCAATAATGTACTGTCGAACGCTTTTATACAACACTCGCTATATATTTATATAGCACCGCTAAAACCTTAATAAATCGTTTTTAGAGCTTTTTAGAGTTATGAGCTGAAATAATAGGACTGAATTGCTGGTTGGGCGTAACAAACAAACAAATTCTCTTTCGCGTTTATAATATTATACAGGGTGGCAGGGACATCGACGCGAACACTAATACTATGGATTCGGTACCTGATTCTGAACCCCCCTGTGTTGAAATTATTCGTCGGTTATTTGAAAATAAATCAGCTGTTCCATACATTAGTATGCGTAGGTATTGCACTTTTCTATGGAACAGCCGATTTTTTTTAAATATTCGATCGATTATCGTCGATGTCCCTGCCACCCTGTATATACTTAGGATGAGATTGTCTAAAGGGATAGAAAGTAGCTACTCTATTTTCGAAAGAAACTGGTTTTTTGACGTCATCATAAATTGGTGTACACAACATGAATTTATGATGGCCAAAAACCCAATTTCAATATTATTTATCAAAATATTTTTTAATATATCTATCTTTCTTTATCTATAATAAATCGAACCATTCCACAAATAGTGCTTATAAGAATGGAGCTCTCTCAAGCAAGCTTCTGAAAAGAGCTCTTACTACGGCGCAGGCTGTGGCTAAGTGTTAGCCGATAGGTTACGATGTTTGCGGGTTTAGTGGTTACTCGAAGCGATGCTGGAACTTTATGAAAAATATTGTAAGTATGAATTCTATTATAAAACAAGCTAATGCAATGCCTTTTTTATGTTTGGAACCTTCTCCGACGCGCTCACAACAACTTACCAAACTCATCACAGTCGGTCGAGCTATTTTCGAGTTTTCAATTAATTTTTATATAAATAGATAGATGTAAGGACAGACAATTTTATTGTACTTATGAAAACTGCCTTTTAGACGACAATCTATGTTTGAGATGGCTTCAACACCGTTTGACCGAGCCGCATGAAAGTTGGAAATCCTTACAAAATGATACAAAGTCGAAGAGTGAAGTGTAAGACCTCTACTTTTTTATTTGTAGTAAACAATTAAGTTGCTACATTCACACTGACAATAGAAACGAAATAGACATACATACTCGTACATCATCAATAAATGTATGATTTCATAGAGAAGGTTTTTATATGTTTTTTTTTCTGACCTTTACGCGGTTGAAGCCGGGTCAAAAGCTAGTTGACTGCAAATAGAGGTATTAAATCCCCCTATTACAAACGACTTTAAACATAACTGGCGAAATGAGGGTGTAAGGTACACCTCTGCCTAACCCTTCGGGGATTACAAGCGTGATGTTGTGTTATTATCTTCAAGGAAATAAGCCGTTATTTCCTGGCCATATTCCAAGGGACATTATTCGAAATTTATTCTGAATATTTGGCAATGGGGAGGTTTAAGTTCCCGGTACAAACATAAATTGCTAGGTCCCGTAGCTGGCTGTTTTCGCAAACCAATTTATACTGCAAAATATGATTAGCAGTCACCACACGTTCAAAGACGTCAAAATAGAAGCTCAAATTGAAAAAAATAATTGAACTGAATTATTACTGAATAATTGATTAATTGAATTGAATTATCTCGAAAAATTTCAGTGTTTTACGGCGCTATTAATTAGTGCATAAGTATATAATTACCGGATATCAGCGAAAGAGTAAAAACTGTGATAAAAGGTTGTAGATGTGATTCGTTTCCCTACCGGAGGGGATGTCATTGTATATTGTTAAATTGCGGTTTTTGAATTAACCTCGGTTGCTGGTACTCGGCTCCTCAGAAGTGAGAGTTTTTCCCTCTAAAGTGGCGGCAGAATTAAATTACAGACGCTTTTCGCCGCCCGAAGTGCTCTCTGTTAAAGGACGCTATTGAGGGCTGAGATCCGAATCACTTATTTTTAAAAGATAAAAGGCAGGCGTGCTATTTCGTCGATCTTTTCATAATAAAATTAAACGTAAGTAGGATTGTGTGCAGGTTTATAAATTTAAAGATTTTAGTAAGAAACTTAATACATACATACATAAATTGACGCCTTCTTCTTATGGGGGTAGGTAGAAATTACAGAACGCCAGCAGCTATTATCCTTTTGCTCCATTTCCATAAAGAACTTAATGTAATTTATTGAGAACGTCACAATTTACAAAAAAATCAAAATTAAAACTTATCGCCCCTATGTTATGGGGTTTGGTTTCCGCACTTAGTCCTTCAGTGGACCACTGTGCGTGGGCCATAGCGGCCGTTGGTGGTTACTCTAACCAGCCCACCTCCCTCCAGAAGTTAATTAAATATCCTGGTCTGTTCAGAACATCTGTGAAAGATCTGGGTGTCCCGAGGGTCTGTGTTCTAATCTGGGTGACACCTGTGCATTCAAAAAGCACGTACGTGACGGTTTCCTCAGCCTCCACTTGTCGCCCCTTCCGATAGGTAGTTTTCGTATGGAGAAGAATGGGAAACTCCGCCGTTATTCTTTTAAAATGTTTCGCAATATTTTGTATACATTAATTATATAACCTACCCTTTTGCTGTGCCCTACAGGGTCCATAATGATCTAAATATATAGTTACCACCTAAGTACACATTATGGTAAAGCAATAAAGATATTGAGTATTGAGTATTGAGTATTGAAATTATGTGAAGACAATGCACCTAGAACACAGTACCTATAATAAAATGACTATACCACAATAGGTAAAAATAATTACAAATGAAGCAAGCAAGCATAACATAACATCACGCCTCTATTTCCCCGAAGGGAAGGGTAGAGGTGTACCTACAGTACACCCACATTTCGCCAGTTATGTTTAAGTCCCAGGTAATAGGAGGCGAGTCTATTGCCATCAATGCTCCGCTGTTCCGGGCTGCTACTGAGAAATTTCTGGTGGAAAAAATCTATAACGCTTTGCCCGACCTGGGAATCGAACCCAGAACCTCATGCACTTGCAACCACTATACCTACGAAGCAGTTGCAGCAGCATGTAAGTACAGTCAAAACCGTTTATAACGACTTCGAAGGGACCGTCAGATAACGGTTGTTATAACCGATAATCGTTATAACCAAACACTATGTTAAGTAAACAGAAATGCTGGGAGCTCAAAATGTCGTCGTTATAACCGGTACGTCATTTTAAACGGAGTCGTTATAACCGGTACGTCATTTTAAACGGAGTCGTTATAACCGGTACGTCATTTTAAACGGAGTCGTTATAAACGGTTTTCACTGTAACTTATTGTAAGATTTCTTGCAGGAATGCAATCTTTGATGCAATTACAACGTTTTCACCTTGTGGAAGCTAAGATATATAGTTTGGCTTGGCAAACGTTTAATTACTTCGATCTATGATCAAGTTTGATTTGAGGGTGGGAAATCATCAAATGACTTCTCCCGCTCTGGGCGGAGCGAGAGTGTGTGTCAGACTTTTACTGACTAAAACCCACCCGTGTTCATTCCGTTGCCTGTGTGCCGGGGCCCCGATATCCCTTTCGGACAAACTCGCAACCCTGGCAGGCATTGGCCTTTACGGACCCCGTCAGTTGGTGCTGACATCTCTTTGAGGCGCGCGTGAAACACAACGCGCCGTCGACCCGGGCCTGGTTCTTATCGGACGGCGAGCTGCCCATTGCTCACCGTCCGCAAGCCCGCGCCTACGGTGGCTGGAAGTCGGCTCGCGACTCCCGACGCCCGGGGCGTCTCCTGCGGCGACTAGGAGCGCGAGGGCGCGAGTCTTTCCTCTCCCTCGCGCACTCCGCCTCCTCCTTCGCGAGCATTACTGCTTCGCAGAAAGAAGTGACGGCCTCCCATGCACTCTCGCTCCGAACCATGGCCTGAACCAGGGCCGGACGCGAGAGATCGCCGACGCCGATCGCCTCCGTGAGGACACGGCGGTGCTCCGCCCAAGCCGGGCAGACCTCCACCGTATGCTCCACCGTGTCCTTCAAACGATCCACACAGTGGTGACACCCGGGCGTTTCCTCCCGCGCTATGCGGAAATGTATGTCCACCTGTTTCGTCATTCATAACTCCTAAATTACTCGTCGTATTTGAACAAACGAGGTATCGTTGGAAGTGTTTTTCCGCTAACCAATTGTATTATCTATTTATTACACATAAATATACTGCATGGAATTACTATACAGGGTGGATTATTGAGATGGGGCAGTAAGGACAGCTACCTTAAACGTTGTAGCTACAGGAAAACGGTCTTAGGAGACTGTCCTAAACTTTTTGAAACATTTTGATTTGCATTCATAGATTTAAAAAAAAAACAGTCAGCAAAAAAATAGGTAGTTTCTAATACCGGCAAATATGTTATTTATTTATTACACATAAACATACTGCATGGAATTACTATGTGTATACAAGGTTTTTTTTATATCAAATCAGGTGTATTTTTACTCAAGGGTATGAATGAGACCACATTAAAGAATCAAGTGGCATGTCTATTATTATTTTTATTTTATTTATTTTCAAATTCCATTCCAAGTATTCCGATCATTTATGTAAAAAACCCTTAGGTAAAATATAAAAATAAAAAACACATTTAAGTCAGACTACTTTTGTTCATATAAAGAAAACGAAACATCGCATTTTCTTAGCTTTAAACATTAAGTAATCTTTAAAAAAAAAACTAGAAGAATAATTTATATGCTAGTTGATTCTTTGACATGGTCTCATTAATACCCTAAAGTTATAGGATATCAAAATGAACATTTGTATAGTTCAACTGGAATGCTTACAAGCACCACACCACAAAAGTCAGTCTTGAAAGAGAACACTTAAGTATAGTGTACTCCTACTTAAAAAATAGGACACGATGGAAAAGTTAAGAGTATTACGATATTGACGGAATGTATGTTAGTAGATAAGAAATGAAAAAAAAAAAGCAAATAAATCAATTTCTCTTTGAACTAGAATCATGAAAGACAACAAGCAAGGTCTCACAGTACAAGTAAAGGAAACATTCCGAAAATCGTTAATTTGTAGGATTATCACTAGTGTCCGACCGAAATTGAATTTTCAGCTGAAAACGAAAAAAAAGTTTCGGCTTTAGTTATAATTTCAGCCGAAAGCAAAGTCGAAAACGAAAATTATTTAGACATTAAAATATACTAATATTTCCGCTGTACACTGAATCTTGGTTGTTTTTTGTTACATCTAGGTAGAGAAATGTATGCACGTGATGAAAAAATACAACATAACTTCGCTTCACAACTTCAAAACAAAATCGGGTCTATTTAAGTCAGCCGAGTGAAACCACGAGCGGACCCGATTCACCACGAAGTTAGCCGAACGTCACCTGATATTGCCGAGCTTTACGAAGTAGGCCGAATGACGCGCGACAATTTACGAACTTCGGCTTGGTTGAAGCGTAGGCTGGTTTATGGCCGAATCATGATTTTTTGGCCGAAAATGTCCGATAACGAAAACAAAACTTTGGTCAGTCACTAATATCCACACAAAAAAAAAAATGCGATTACATTTGCCGTTTGATAATTGTTCGTGACGTATATCGTTGAATGGGAGAACATGTTTTCAATTACAAAGTTAAGTTTGTTCTTGGGATAAATTCATCCCTACTACGGAACCCTTCATTGTGTGTGGTCCAACACGCACTTGGCCGATTTTTTTAAAATAAATATACAGATTTAAGATTAAATAATAATTTTTAATTTAATAGAGTTTTATAATTAATAAATGTTTTAGTTGTTAATAAAATATTTTGTATTATTTGTCTACTCTAGGTACTCCATAGTTCACTATGTGCAAAAACTTCATAGACCGAGTTAAATTAACGTGACTTAGCACGCACTTTTTTCTTAGATATGTTTTGGTCTTTATCTTTTTGACATTAGTGCGACAGTGACAAGAATAATGCTCAGCCAAAGTCCATGCTAAGTAACGTTTTTAAATTTCGGTCGGTGATTTCGGTCGTTCAAGTTTTGGCCACTGGTTCGGATAATGTTTGTGGCGGCGACGTAGCGGCTGACCACGGAAGATGAATCCGCGTGCGGGGGAAATAAGCCACGCCCATCAAGCTACCATTTATTTTCAAGGTAGGGCCTAGGCGTGACTTTGTGGAAATCCATTATAAAATACAATAGACGATGTATATTAAGTCACCTAATCCGCTTAACTGTTCTTAAAGAGTTATAAAAGGCCTGTAAGAAATCGACACATGTTTCACCTCTCAATGAGGCATCCTCAGGATGACGATTGACTTGACGTCAAGCACCGAACGCAGTGTGCGCTGCGTTCGGCGCTTGACGTGGCAACACGTCGTGTCCGGGTTCGCAACAAGTAAATCGTCATCCTGAGGATGCCTCGTTGAGAGGTGTCGTGTCGATTTCTTACAGGGTTCTTTATGACTTTTTAAGAACGGTTAAGCGTAATCCGCTTAACCCTTACGGTAAAGCGGTACGGTCACTATATACGTCGCACATAGGGGTATTTCATTAATCTAGCTGGCCAAAAATATTAGTGCGGGTTTTTTGGTTTAAAATGACGGAAATAAAACAAGCGAAATATATACGGACAATAACTTTTATAATTTCATAAAAAAAAGCAACAAAACACAAATACAACAAAAAAAATGCTGAAAATAAGCCATATATTTACATATTCTTACGTACACTTGTCTACATTACACTATATATTTACATAATCTTACATACACTTATATATACACACACTATATATTTACATATTCATACATTACTTAATTAATTTACCAATAACAATACGTTTTCAAATCAATTCACCTCCTCGTTCTCACTTTCTGATTCTGTTGGGTTTGGTGTAGCAGACAGAAGCATGTTTAATGTTTCAGGCAGAAACGAAGACATCTTCTTTTTTTTTATTGCCCTTGAGGCACTAAGAAATGGATCTGAGCTTAAAAGAAGCCTGTTTAAAATATCTCTATTACAGGATTCTCTAGAGAATTTCCTTGAGTAATCCTGTCTGTACGTCCTAAAATGTTTGTTGCGTGCCTCTGCTGCTCAAGCAGTTGTCCTATAGGTAACAATGCATTTTTTATTATATCTGATCCGTGTACAAGTACTTTGTGTAGTGTGGGTGTCATTGGGTGCCATGGGTAGAGTTTTATGTATAAACAAGCAGTTTCTTCCGCATATTTTTCATATTTTTCTACATCTATAGTATATCCGCTCGAAATCGTTTCTAAAATAACTTTTAATCTATATATTAACCCATAATCTATCCCTGTAATGTCTGACGCTAGTTTCGGATCTTCAAAGAATCTCCTGCTGGTGTTCCCATCATTCGTATTTCCGAAGTTTGTTTTCGGCATATCTACTAATAAGCCAGTTTCATTGCGAAACCTGGTCTGTATTTCAATTTTCCTATTCTTTTCCATTTCTTTTTCCTCGTCTGTTTTTCTCTCCCGATACTTTTTCACGGGCAATTTGTACGCTAAATGCAGAATGCTTTCGAAAAATCTTATTCTCGCATGTAAAATAGACAGTCCAAATTCAGTAGCATCTTTTGAGAATTTCTTTTTGTCCTCCAAATTATTAAACTCTTTAGAAGTTTTTCCACAAATATAGCAGCGACTCGTGGATGTTGTTCCAGTAGCTGCATTGCAAATTTTTCCGTCAACCATTGTCATTACAAATTGGGAATGAATCAAAAACTTGTTTTCCGTCAATATCCACCTCAGTCGCAACCAAATTATCAACAGAATTTTTAACATAACTGATCTCTTCATTGGTTATATCAGTTGTCTCTTTGACGAAGCGAAATCGTATTAGACTACAAAATCGGGGAGATGAAGGGGATAGAGATTTAATCCACCTTTGCTTCATTTCCGATTTAAAATGTGCAAAATTGTTTTTCAGTATTTTTAACTGATCTTCAGTAAGATCGTCACTAGTAAAAAGGTGGTCTCTCAAAAAACGTAGTTTTTCTTCCAAATTGCGTAAATTTTCATTTTTCATAATATCAAAGAGAGATTTACGAGTCACTATTCTCACTCCGGAAGTACCCACTATATCTGGAACAAGTAAATATTGTTTTTAGACAAATACTTTTTTTCACAAATTTAGCTTATTTTAACCGTGAAATTCAATATTCTACGTTTTTGCGCATCCGCGGTATTCCGCGGCAAATTTATTTAGTATTCGTTACTTAAGGGTCTATATTTTTTATATAAATTACAAAAGTTGCCGGATCTATCCCGATACTAAAACAAATAGCTTCCTAAACATAAATTTCTTAAAAAATTATCCTTATTTCAGACGTTATTTCTCGACCACTAAAAGTATATTAAAATAAAACAAATTTTAACAAATATATTATATTTGGATTGTCACATACCTGTAGTTTCCGAATCCATTGCTATTTTTTACCAGGTAAACACAGAAAACTTCAGTTTAACACACAAAGTTAACGCTTTTGTAAATAGCCGATAAGAAACACGTACTCAAGGTTCAATGATCAACTTTCGACTGAATTTCCCTGATAACGCGCAACGGAAGAAGGGTAGGGGTGGCGGTCTATTGTTTGTTGGAATGTCCCCTTCCTCAGGTAGTCAATGTAATTAGCATTCCTTATACTTTGTTATTTTGACTTTTGGCCGCCTAGATAATTAAAATACCCTTATGTGCGTCGCCTATTGTATTTTTGCCTCTATCTAACTTAACTAGCTATATATTGATGGATCACGTATCGTTTATTGAACTTATAAAGCTCTCTGCAGTCGTGGCCACTTAGCCAATTAGCTGTGCACCCAGTGGCCTCCAGCCGTCCCCTCGCTAAGTAAATATTTGTATAGCTTAGGTACAGATATTTGTTCCGGGTAAGCAGGGAAACACCCATTTGTAAGATTTGTGGTGGTTAATAAACTACTAACGTCACGACTACGCAAATACACTGATACAGTAAATATATCTATTACTAGCTGTTCGTGCCCGGCGCCGCCCGGGTGGATTTCATGACTCTATCTCCAGTGAGAGAGAGTTTTATTGAGATTTTAATATAAAATTACCATCCAAATTTCCGACTTACCCGGTGGATTTTCCAATTTTTTTTTTTTTTGCTTACTTTGACATGACAAAAAAACCAGCAAAATCGGTCGAGCCGTTCTCGAGTGATGATCTTTCATACATACATGCGGCAATTTTTGTTGTTTTTTAGCCGACTTTGGCGCATTATATTCCTGCATTCTTGTATACGTCTGTTATGACGACACCCATTCAATTTTATTACTTGACGTCTGTTTACGTACTCGTTTTACTCTAGATCTGCGTATCTAGCAGAATGGGATAATGTTATTGAAGTAAAGCGATACAGATTCAATATTTATTGGATATGAGATACGCCAAGTTGATAATCTCACATCGAGATTGAATAGTTTTTCATCATAATTTGAATAGAATAGAAAGAAAATAATTCCGAGTCGAGAAAATAAATTCGTACGAATGGGTCAGCTAAGGTTAAGGTGACCCTGTTCAAGGGGACATTGTCTTGAAGTTTTCAGTTAGCTAGAAAAGTCGGGTAGCTACACCTACTGGTGGTTTAAATGGTTTTTGAAGTGAAACTTCTTTATAGACCGGGGGTATTAGGATTTTTTTGTCACGAAAAAGCGTTATGGCCGCGTGGAGGGGGTAGACGATATATCCCGTGGTGAGCAGCAGCAGCGGCGGACGAAGAGAATAGATTGGAATTTCAAGTTTTTATATTGAACCGATTTGAAAAATTCTTTCCCTGTTGGGAAGCTACACTATCCCCGGGTCCGGCGGGACCCACCATAAGTATTTTGTTTTCGCCGAAGACTTCATAAAACTTGATGTGATAAGCTTACTTTTAGATAATTTTATAGTTTATGGTGATAAGCATAATTATTAGGGCGAGCCTATCGCTATTTCTAGGATTTCATAAGTCACCGACTTGAATATTGTGACTCAGAATTTCCCCTTCACAGATACAGGTAAAGCAGACTACATACATGTTCTACGTAGTCGGTGACCATAGATATAAGAAAGAAGGAGATATGCCCGGTAGTTGAAAATGTATCGAAACCCAATGTCTTCTATCTATCCCTACTCTCTAGCCTGCGATCACACATGCGATCAGTAAACCCAATAAATACGAGGCCCCGCTCACACTTGCAATTTACAAATCAGAACGTACTACATAATCAATTATAAACCTTATCCCATCAAACACAGCGTACATTTACCATGCACCGTACAACTCACCCACACGAAAACATCGTTCGCTATCGTTGTGCTGTGCAAAAGCCATTTATTTTACATATACGCTAGTGATTGACTAAATCGGAAACTTATCGATTCTCCCATTTATATTTGTATTAAAATTTTTGGAAGTTGCTGAAAAAATTATAAATAAAAAACGATATACATATAATAAGATGATATAAATAAACAATAAGTAAGTAAAAAAAAGAAATATTAAGTAAACCAAAAAAATAACAACATTATGAGAAAATCTAAATGAGTATAAAACAAGATTTCACATCGGTCTTCCAATCAGGCTATAACTGTTGACAAATTGAAGAATAAACTTTAATAGTAATATAAATTCATACGACAATCGACATTATTGTCGATAGCCTACGTTAGTGGATCTGCACAACCACATCACTAATCCGTCACAAGACGCTGCGGCCGTACTAACGATGCAACCGCTTAAAGTAAATACCGTTTTGTAATTTTTACATTGCTTGTCCAGTTACTTAGCAACATACTTTGGTAGTGGTAAAGAAGCAATGTATTTACTACAATAAAAGTACAGTCGCTGTGATATATGAAAACAAAAATAACGTAGTAAAGGCAAGAAATATTTTACGATTTGTTGTTTTTCATGATTTTCAACACAAATATAGCAAAATACTTGTGCTGATTTATGAAAAGTGGTTCTACGATTTATAAAGTTTATAGTTTAGCTTCGATTTTTACAAGAAACCACTGAACAACACGGTATTCTTAAATGTTATCACGATCGCGCTTGTAAGCGCACTAGTTAGCGGAGACGGCCATTTGCCTGAGGCATGAGCATTGTGATCAAGACGCGCGGACATAGACACGCCCCCATACCACTTCTCCTGTTATTTATATTTCTATGTCGGTGACTGATTTACGGTGTATGATAACATATTTTACCGATAAGACCACCATTTGAAACGTTGTTATTTATTTATTTGAGTGATCTGCTCTTGAGTGAGTATTTCCTTTCAGTTTATGTATATTAAATAACGTTTATGTACGTATCTATAATGAATGAAGGTATGAAAGTACAGATTTTGGTACCTATACCTGTCCTAACTAATAATATAAATGCGAAAGTGAGTTTGTTTGTTTGTTAGGCCTTATTCAAACGACACGTGCGTCAGCACCCGCGTCTAACTAGCTTTGAAATTTGTTGTACAAGGCGTGTGCGGGTCCTGTGCGTGGCGTGCGCTTGGCGGGCGCGTGTCGTCTGTACAGATTCTTACGCTTTCACGCTAAAACTGCTGAACGGATTTGAATGAAATTTGGTACAGAGGTAGACCATGACCCGGAGAAGGACATAGGACATTTCATTCCAATATTCCCAAGGGATCCAGACTTATGTTATCTATATAATAAAAATTAAATGCTGTTTGTTGGCGAGTGCATAACTTGGACTTGACTTTTCGTTCGGCGAGGTCAACGTCTGTCGGGTCAGCTAGTGGATTATAAAATTATGAAAATACATTCATGATTTAACACAAATTCATAATATTAAATAACTTTACACGTGTTATTATTAAATGATCTTAACAAGGTTGAGGTTGCTATTGTGTAGTTTGTTTGTACTTATTTTTAAATGTCGCAGCATCAAGGTACCATTCCGTAGCCGACCCCTGGCGGCAACTGCAGGCGACTGGTTTCTATGAATTTCTATGACATACCTGCCCTAACTAGCGGCGCGTCGCTTTCATAGAAACCAGTCTTGTCGTGTATATTTCTATGAAACCGACGTGTCGCTAGCTGCGGAACTTACGGAAGGTATTTCATAGAAATTCATAGAAACCAGTCGTGTCGCGACGACACGTCGCCTGCATTTGCCGCCTGCGGTCGGGTACGGAATAGCACCTTCATGCTAAGATAAGAGTATTTTGGTCTCATACAGGATTTTCTGTTTTTATTGGTTTTATAACGCGAAACTATTTCCAACTGCTCCCGTCACAATCCGTGCGGATTGGCGGAAAAGCCTCTCGTACACGCTCGGCCAATAAGGGCCAGTCGAAGCTTCTAGAATGTTCTAGAAACTTCCTTAAATTATGCGATGCGCAGCCAAAAAGATCTGACATTAGTCGTCTGACGTCCTTCAACTGGGCTGCGCACTGCGCACTCTCTATCTTTGATACAATTTACGAAACCTTGTCTTCGCCCCGAACCCTATTGTTTTAATAAATATTATGATGTGTGTATGTTAAAATTTCATTTAACTTTCGTTTTTAGGGTTCTGTACCTAAAAAGGAAAAAACGGAACCCTTATAGGATCACTTCGTTGTCCGTCCGTCAGTCTGTCAAGACCCATTTTCGCAGGAAGGCGTGGAGGTATCAAGTTAATATCAAATACGTAGATCTATGTTCCTTTGGAGCTTAAAAAAATCAAGGTTCTAAGTCAACGCCATAAAAAAATATGGCCATGTATGTGGCGTATTTTGGTATTCGCAAATAGATCAATCAAAACCGACAGGGTACTTCCCGTTGGCCTAGAATCATGAAATTTGGCAACAAGCAAGGTCTCACAGTACAAGGTACATGGTATACAAGGTGTTATTACAAAAATATAGATCGAACATGTTTTGCTTAAAACTAAAGCATGCAAACTTACTTATTAAAATACATTATGAAATTGAAAGATATTAAGTACATTGGAATTCATATAAAAAAATCATTAATGCTATAGAAATTATTATTATTGAGCCATTTATATAATTGAATTTTAAATAAATGAAAATTTAATGTTTTAAACATACTCGTATTTGGTAATTTATTATATAGACGTACACACACAGCCAGAGAGTTTTTATAATATTTAGCTGATCTAGGCAGCACATCCAGCACAAGTCTCACTTCAGTCGCACTTCGAGAGCTTATTTCCTCTGCTTTTTTAAATAGTTCTTTGTGTTTTCGAACAAACATGCATGCTTCATATATATATAATGTATGGGAGAACATGTTTCTCAACTACTAAGTTAAGTTTGTTCTTGGGATAAATTCATCCCAACTACGGAACCCTTCATTGTGCGTGACCACGCACTATAAAGGGTTCTTACACGCACCTGGCCGGTTTTTTTTTAAATGAGTGTTTTTAGTTCAATTTATGATCTTCCTGTTCGAGTTCCTACTTTTACTTTCTTTATATCTTTCTCTAGTTTTCAAGGGCTGTATTTTAACATGTTACATAAAAGATAAAGCGATTTCCAGTGCAAGATAAAGACAGGATATATTTGACTGAAAATACCAAGATAGTTAATAAACTATTTTGCCTTATGATACGTGGGGTAATCCCATAGGATTTTAATTTATAACATTATGGGAATAACATAATAAAATTACAACAGGATGCTAAAGGATATAAATAATAATTATGTCGTATCTATACATTTTGCCAGAAACAGTTTCCCTACTCCAATAAATAAGTTATCGTATTAAGAATTGTACAGGACCTATTTATTACGTGAATACTAATTTAACAATTCAATAAACAGGAAATGCTTACAGTTTTACCTGCATATTGCCGTATTACCTGCGCTTATTAGCCCATATAGTTAATTGTGGATAAGCTGACGGCCCAGGGCGCAGGGTTCACTCGTTGAAGCTATTTCAACATTTTGAATTTTGACACTCATTGTGAGATTGTCTTAAATAGCCGTCGGAACTCTTCAGACCTCACCTAATTCCGCTAGACTTGTTAAAAGCATCAGCAAAATATTGTCATCATTTGTCAAAATCTTTATTAGTATTCTTTCTTGAGCACCATCAAAAGTCGTATTTAATGATTCCCATGGCATGGGGTTTGTTGATAACGAGTCCTTAACCACTAAACTATTTAATCAGTTATATTTTACAGCAGTATCCAAGCCTTTACTATTGTTCCGTTTTGAGACTGATCCGCGTTATATCCCTGAGCTGCCCTGAAGTGCCGCCTTATACGGTCCGAATATGGTGGCTTAGGATTAAAATCTCTAAAGGGAAGGCCTTTTGTGTGGAAGATTTAGCCCCAAGTAGAGGCTCCCAAAGGACTGGATTTCTCATAGCCTCCCAACCGTTTTTCCGGTTCACAAAACTTTTATAATACCTACCTCTTAAAATGCCCGAATGTATAGATAAAGCATCATCGACAGGCTGGAGGGAAGTATTTTTTTAAGAAAAAAGAAACGAATGTTAAGGGATGTTAACAAAAAAAAATTTTGTCCGTCTGGTAGATTATTAAAAAATATTGGACACGTATTTATAATTTTTTTACGTAACCAAAAGATTACGGCAATACATTGAGTAGGCAATGCGTTAAAATGTGGCATGACGTCACTGGCCGGTAGATTATATACTGACTTGTGACGTAACGAGCCCCAACTCCCCAATATAATGCGTTATATCTAAACCAATCAATCTGCCTAGCCTTTTCCCAACTATATTGGGGTCGGCTTCCAGTCTAACCGGATGCAGCTGAATACCAGTATTTTACATGGAGCGACTGCCTATCTGACCTCCACAACCCAGTAACTGGATAATACGATACCCCTTGGTAAGACTGGTTTCAGACTTTCGGGCTTCTGACGACTCTTAACGACTCAAAGATCCACGAATGACAGCCGGGACCAACGGCTTAACGTGCTTTCCGAGGCACGGAGGAGTCTCGGTATGTAAAGATGGTTACCCATCCATGGAGCAATCCCGGCAAGCGTAGCTTAACCTAATGGATCGACCCATGCGGCTGTTATTACTTAGCCACGAGCTGCTCGTTATATCAAAACCATTTTTTATTATTATGATAAAGCAAAAAATACGTTTCTAATATTTTTTTATTATCTGACTGATGGTCTAAATAGTTTTTTTTTTCTCCCCAGTCAACATCCCTATTAGGGCCTTGTAAAGTAGTGGAAGTAGATCTTGTCGATAGGTACATACTATACAATATCCAACGTCAGTCAAATCTGCTCTTGTTAAAGTCTTAATTATTTTATTATTGCTGTTACGTTGCTCGTTAACGATTGACAAATGTACCTAGGTACAATACTAGTATGTCTTGTTGACATGACTTGACATTCTACCAGTTAGAGCGATGCCACACGGGCGTTGCCAATGCGTTGCGTAAAAGCTGCGACGCCTGAGCGGTGCCGCTCCGTAGTTCTACATTTAAAGCCTCGTGCAGACTAGCGCGACACGACGGCGCGACGCGACCCTAACAATACAATTTCTAAGAAAACTTCACGGTAGAACAATTACCGGTGACGCGTCGCGCCATCGCGTTGCGCTAGTCTGCACGAGGCTTTAAATGTAATATGCGTGTCATACCACACGGCGCGTTAAAACAACGTGCGGCGACGGAACGCGTGCGCATCGGACAAGGGGCCAGGGAGACGAAGTGGGGCGGGGTGCCGCGGTGAGACCACGGAGCAACAACGGAGCGCAACGTAGTAATTTTTAAAATATCGAACGTGGCAGTACCTACACCGGCGCTGCGACATCGGGATAAGCTGTGTTGCGTTGCGACATTACAGCGCTCGTGTGGCACTCACAGAGTCAGAATCACAGCGCTGCGATTACGCTACGCACTGGCAACGCCCGTGTGGCATCGCTCTTACTTTACTTTGAGAACCTAGACGGCCTCTGTTCATACAATACGATGTTAAATATATTGCATTATCATATTATGTTCGCGTCCTTGAATAATCCTCCTTTGAATTTCTAACGTGAACATATTTTGCAGATAAATTCGTAGAAGGATCTTTTTTAGGGTTCCGTAGTCAACAAGGAACCCGCCATGTTTGTCTGTCTATCTGTCCGCGGCTTAGCTCAGAGACTCATATGCTAGACTAGACTCATGTGACTACTCAGACTCGAAAGAGATGAGAGTATACACCGACGGATCGAAGACCGACTCCGGGACTGAAGTTGGAGTCTTCTCACACGACTTCAACATAAAGATATCCAGCCCGCTGGGAATGTACAACACCGTCTACCAGGCGGAGTGTGTGGGTATCATACAAGCGGTCCACGCCCTAAAAGCCAGAAGAGTTACGCACACACACATACGCATACTCTCCGACAGCGTCTCAGTTCTTCAATCCTTACGGAAAAAACATATTACCACAAAGCTAACACTAGAATGTCACAATGCACTAGAACAAATAACGCTATCTAGCCGCAACACGGTGACACTGCAATGGATAAAAGGACACAGCGGATCGCTAGGTAACGAACTTGCTAGACGAGGATCCAGCACGGCAGTCTGTGGACCCGAGCCTATCGTACCCATCCCCTTCAACCAGATACGAAGGTGGCTACAGGAGTTCACCCACACTCAAGCGGAGCACTGGTGGACTTCAACACCGGGCTGCAGGCAGTCCAAGGAAGCCATGCCAACCTTGGATACCGGGCTAACCCGGCGTTTACTACGCCTGGATAGGAATGGCCTGCGCCTGGTGCCGGGGACCATCACGGGCCACTGCTCGCTGAACAGACACTTCCATACAATGGGCATAACGGACAGTCCTCTGTGCAGGGCGTGCATGGAGGCTGAGGAAACCGACGCGCACGTGCTTTTTGAATGCACAGGCGTCACCCAGATTAGAACAGAGACCCTCGGAACACCCAGATCTTACACAGATGTTCTGAACAGACCAGGAGATTTAATCAACTTCTGGAGGGAGGTGGGCTGGTTGGAATAAGCACCAACGGCCGCTATGGCCCATGCACAATGGTCCACTGAAGGACTAAGTGCGGAAACCACACCCCATAACATAGAACATAGAACTCATATGCTAGAAAAATGTAATTTGGTTTGGGTATACATATTAATCACGCTGACAAAAAGGTACCTAAAATAAAATCTGGAAAAAAAACTTTAAAAAATTGTAAGTACCCACGTAAAGCCTCGTGCAGACTAGCGTGACGCGAACAATACAATTTCTATGAAAACTTCACTGTATAACAATAACCGGTGTCGCGTCGCGTCGCGCTAGTCTGCACGAAGCTTAATGCGTAATGCACGTAAAGTGGGGATGGTATAATTTTGTTCTGTCCCATGGCGTGGGGGATAGGCCGTTCAAAAATATTGCGGGTCAGTTATTCGATTGAGGGACCCGTTTGCGTAATATTAAGCTTTAAAGAGCTAATTTTTGTTAGAGTCAATTGTCAAACCCCCTTTTTTTTTCTTTTTTTTTTTGGTTGGGAAATTATCCAATAACTTCTCCCGCTCTGGGCGGAGCGGGAGGTCGTGTCAGTCTTTTACTGACTAAAACCCAGCCCGTGTTCCTTCCGTTGCCTGTGTGCTGGGGCCGCGATATCCCTTTCAGACAAACTCGCAACCCTGGCAGGGTTGTCAAGCCCCCTGCGAGCTAAGCGAGCTAAATGGTTGTTTTTGGGTATGCGAAAAAGTCATGACTTATGACTCCTGTTGATAATTTACATTTTTAATGGAATTCAGTAATTGTGGAACTAAAAATGTGAATTTTAAATAGCAATAACTATTTATTTTCGATAATAATGAGATTTTTTGGTAATGAATTTAGTACCTATGTGCCCCTTTCGGATCGGACAGGGTGTTTTTTAAATATTGTATAACGAATTTAAAAGGAAAACTATCATGGCTCAGTAGGCTTTACAAGTAATAGTCGACTAAATTACATTTAGCAGATGGAATGTCAAAAATAAAAAAAATAAAAAAATATTTTATTTCACATAAACCTACATGGGCACTTATGAAACGTCAGAAGCTAGGAGCACGGTTCCAATTGGTCGTTTCCTATGGAGAAGAGCCGGCAAGAAACTCCACGGTTACTCTTTTAAAAATAATTGTTTTTTATAATATTTTCAAATAACAGTAGGTATTAATAGGTATAGGACAGTGTAGGTCTTTCAACAAGTACCAGGTACTTAACAAGATAGAAGATGGTCAATAAATCTACAGTCCACTAAACCTACAGTGTTCTCACATTCACAAAATAGAAAAAAATAATCTAAGTATATAAAATATGAATAAATTTATAAAAAACAATTTTAAACGAAATGACATGATTGCTTATTACAACTGTAACAAATCTGAATAATTATCATGTACCATTGAAGAAGTTCATATCTATACACCGTAAGGACTATTTCTGCTTGCAGCGCTCGGCCGCTATAGAACCGGGGTGGTAACAGATGTGGTCATCGTGTTCACGGGATTTTGTTTTCAAACTGCTTAGATATGAAATTCTTCGATAGTACACAAAAGCCACTAATAAAGCCACTAATAAATACGAGTATAAGGGAGTACATATTCTTTCAACTACAATGTTAAGTTTGGAATTCTTGGAATAAATTCATTCCAACTACGGAACCCTTCATTGTGCGTGGTACGATACGCATTTGGCCGGTTTTTATGAGACGGAAAATACGACGAGCTGAATATATTTCCAATTGCTTGGCAAGAGTGTCAGTATAAGAAGCCAGAACTATGAAGATTCGTACAAATTTTAATATTCATAAGGAAGATGAGAATCTTATGAGAATATATTTATATAATATAGAGCAAGGCACGAGAAATAATAAATTAAAGTTATTAAAATTAATGTTAATTTTAAACGAGTATCGTAAGAATGAATTACCTATGCAATCTCTTTAGTTCTGAAATAAACCAACATAATGGCCATTGCCGTTGAAAATAATTGGGATGCCATATAAGTTTTATTTTATTTATTTTTCTTTGTCGAAGCAAATGGCTTTTAAAATTATTTTTCCACAAAAAACGGTCAGACTTGGTGGCACTATTTGCAGTAACCTTTTTGGTCAAGATATTAATACCTACATAATTAAAACTTTTTGCGTTGCTTGAGCTAGCCATGTGCAAAAACTGACTGATTTGCATCATGAGTAAGTTTATTGAGTGGTTTCAGTAAATTTACTAATTTTTTCAGTGGTTTGACCTATTCATCGCCTTTTTTTATGACTATCAAATTATAATGAGCTAGACCACGAACGTATTTACCTTAATACATTTTTATAAGAGGTTAGAAAATTGCCAACACTATTTTCCATAGCTATTATATTTTGATTAATTTTGACTTTCATCTACAAACTAAAATGAATGTTTGCTAAGAACTAAAAATTAATTTGGCCGAACATGATACATCAAACTCACGACACACATCTATCAATTCTCTTCAAGGCTGATTACAAGCTTATGAAACACGTATGTAGGTAAATCAATTTAGTTATCCCGTTGTAGGCTTGGCGGGGTGTCTCGACGCGGCGGCGCCGCGGTGCCGACACTGGGCCGCCCACACGACGCCGGAGTCTTGCCCTTGCAGACTCGTGAGGCTATACGCATCTCATATACTTGAACTGAAATGGAACTGGTAAGTATTAAGTATATTGCTGAAAACGTCTCAAGTAATTCTTTTGTTTTTAAGTTTAGTTGTGGGAGGTCAAATTATATTAAGTGTGTTTGTCTTGTTCTGAAATGCGAATAATTTTTTGATACATAACAGATTATGTCAAAGAAGCGATAATACAGAAGGACAAAAGATGGCACGTACTGCCCACAACCTATGGATCGAACAACTCTCAAAAACTGAAGTAAATCTAAAACACTTTAGTCGCTGAAATGTCTTGGGATCAAATTTCACAATCCTTTTTTAAGAAAATAGGTGTCATGTCACGAGCCGCCGTGGAAGGTGATGTCACCCAGCATAGTGCCGATGTTGGGTGACGGTAGCGCCTGAAGCCAGAGGCTGACTCCCACGAGCCACGCTCAGCAGTATTGGTGGTCGTATTAATAAGATAACTCCGTACCAACCAGCAGAGCAGCTCATTACACTGCTTCTAGGAAGATGGGTTCACGGGCCAAACTGTATCCGGGCAAGCCACTTTCCAGGCGTTCACCGAGTCGGTCAAGCAATCACAGTCAACCAAGGAGATTTTTCCGGTCATCTTTTCAGTGCTGTGGACAGAGGACAGGAACGCCCAGTAAGGTAAGCTATAAGTAACTAGTGATATGCAAGCTTTTTAATTAAGAAAAATACGTAAATATTGGCCACTTGGCCCAAAAAATAATCAGGATGCCATAAAAAAAATATTTTATTTATTAAGCTATTGCATAGCTTCTATCGCGGGCCTTGAGCGTGGAGACCGAATCCAGAAATTCCGTAACGAAAATAACCTAACACCCCCATAGAGTGAAATTTTAAGATGCGCGCGCATCACTGTGACACAAATTGTCACTGTGACACAAATTGCATAAGTTGATAAAAAATGCTATGCAATAGCTTTACCGCGGCAGTCTCCGAGTGCCACACGTCTTTTTTTTTCCCTTTCAAGGCATATGGTTTGCAAGATTATTTTTTCATAAAATTGGCCAGGTTTCTTGCTTCTTTTTTACGACCTCTTTTGGATAAATATTTTAATTAAAATGAAAACTAACTTCTTCCTCTTTCTGTATTGTTGTTGTTGCTCTGTGATAATAGGTAATAATAATTAATAATTTCATAACACCATTTTAAAATGTGAGAATAAAAGCGCCACAAATATCGTGGGCTTTGCCTGTTTCTATGGAAAGAAAACGGGTGTGTTGGTACCGTATAATATTTTATTCCTCAGATTTAGACATATTTATAGCGGAGCGCACATTTGTTCCCTTTTCTGCCCTGAAGGAGCTTGTCACTCTATATACTTGTAGTTTGAGTGTAATGGAACAGAACGTAATACACAACAGTTTTATCGACGAGAAAGCTTTCGGAAAATGAAAGTATATTGTGTGTATTGTACTCTCAAAGGATTGAAAATGTGTTTGTTATATGGGAGCGCTGAGTGATTTATTTCGAATTCGTTTGTTTCTCTTTGTGAAAAAAACAAAGCTTTGTGTGGGGCTTATTACGAGAATATGATTGTAATCAAGGTATAAACAAAAAGCTTCTCTTAAAATTAAAACATTTCTGTTTATTTTGACGGCCTGTTTCGATGGCTCACAATCGGGTTGAATTGAGAAATATTGCTTTTTTTGGGACCAAGCGACCTGAACTTACGACTTGTTAAAACATCGATATTTCTTTCTTTCTTTTTTTTTTAGTTTTATATTAATGTATTATAGTTTACACATAAACCTTCCGGAATAAATTCTGTAAATGATGGTGAAAACCGCATCAAAATGCGTTGCGCAGCGCAGTTAAGAAGAACAACGCGGTCACACAACGTCAACACTCGCCATAAAAAGAGGTTTTCCGCTCCAGCCTCAAGAATTAAAATGTTAAGTGATAGCCCGTATTATATGGCAATAAAAATATATATAATAAGTTGCCAAACATGTTTAAAACTGAAAAATCTGAAACAATATTCCAAAAAAGGCTAAAACTATACGAGTACCTAATCCAAAAATATGTCTACTCAGTAAAAGAATATTTAGAATCTAGCTTAAAAAAAAGATTTTCTCTCATGTACAAAAATGCCGATCTGCCAAACAATAAGAATTAGTCTATCCAACTATATGTAGTTATAATTTGTACTACCTGAAAAGGATGACGTATTAAATTCATTGTTATTGACATTTAATTTTGACATAACTATAATTTCTCAATTTAATTGTACTAATAAAAAAGAAAATAATTAAATACTAATAATGTTTAATGCATGCTTATTTAGAATGTTATGGGCAGGTGAATGATAATTGCAATGCTTGTAAAAGGCTGCTAACTCATAAGTACTAACATAACATAACACCAACATTGTACACTTAGTTCGCAATAAACGTTTTTGATTTTGAGTTTGACATAGCCAGTCACGAAGAAGCGACTTTAATTTCTAATATGTATAGATTTTGAATTTGCATGGTTCGAACAGGATTCGAGGCAGATCGTATAGTAGGTATTAGGTATTTCTAAACCTTCATTTGTTAATGTTATTTAATTTAAAATTCTTTATAGTAATGCAATCAAGTATGAATTACCTAACCATGAATGTGGTGTCAATAATTAATTATTTGTGTTAGTCACAGAATTTACCTCTATGAATGTAAATACAATAGAATTAATATTATACAATACGTACCGTACCAAATTGATCGATTTGTTTTTAAAGGAAATATTAGAATTATAATATCGCTGATATAGCTTACAATTTATTTTAGTACGTTTATATTTACAATTTATTTTAATAGGTTTATATAATAAATCTAAGGCAGTAAGTAGACTTCAACTGTTTGAAAGTTTAGGTATATGTGGTAGGTATTAATGCTCGTCATAATCCACTTTTCTATGGATAATGTAGGTATACCTTATCCATAGAAAAGTGTACCTATTCTCTGTGTGTAGGTCTCGTCTAACTGTGCAAACACGCATGTAGGTATGAACACGCGTATGAATATTTGCATAGCTAGACGCATATTTATTATATCACATACTTTAATAGAAACAACAGTTATGCCCCGCGGCTTCGCCCGCGTGGATGTCTTAAAATATCCCACTGGAACTACTTACGTACTACTGGGATTAAAGTAGGATATTATGTGTTCCGTTCAGCCGTTTTTGCGTGATGGAGTGACACAAACTTTAACACTTATATAATACTAGCTGCGCCCCGTGGTTTCACCCGCATAATTTCGATTCTGTGGGAAGATCGGAATAAAAAGTATCCTATGTCTTAACCTAGGTCATGGTCTACCCATGTGCCAAATTTTATCCAAATCTATTCAGCTGTTTTAGCGTGGAAGCGTAACAAACAAACAAATTCACTTTCGCATTTATAACATCAGTTAGGATTACACATCTATAGAATGTTTCATTCGACTGTTTCTTATTTATGTTCAATGTGCATTCCGTGAAAAGATGGGCTTGTTACTACGGTGCAAAAAGTAACAGGGATTACACAAAAAAGCTTTTGTTAGATAGGAAACAAAGGACTTATAACCTATTTAAATTTGGGTTGTGCTCTAACACCGTAACACGGTAGTTACAAACTCTTAATTAGCTAGATAGGAGCGACCTTCATTAAGCAATAAATATGAGGAGATTACCCCTCTTGGGCATAGCCTCCCATAAATTTACGAGAGGCTAAAACTTTCCACAACGGTACGTTTAGTAGCCGTAAAATATTTATAGCATTACCAATTTACGAACTAATTAAATATTTTTCATATTTTCGTTGAACGCCTGATAAAAAATTAGTAGCACGTAACACACAAGCAGATAGCTCTTAATATTCCGATGATTGCAGTTACCTCTGCGATCTTACGGTTTTATGGTTCGTACGGCTCTATGGTTCTTTTTGACCTCTAGTAAGCGAATAGGTACCGCGTATCGTAGACGTTCAAGAGCGGGTCATTGTGTACGATAAGCAGGCACTTTACTTCCTGCCCGTGCCCAGGTTATCATGGAAATAATAGGTACTTAAGTTTTAACTTGCTAAATGTGGGAGTAGATATACATAGCCTTTATAGGTAGGTACTAAAGCAAAAAGCTACACTTCTTCTATTTTACAACATTTTGTTAATCGGACATTACCAAGGACATGGTTAAGGCCAAGTACTGTAATATATATTTTTTCACTTTGTGAAAAATAGGTGTAGTTGTCTTTACTTAATATTAGTAAAAATTGAGAATTCAACAGAAAAAAATTACTATGTTAAATCTAAGAATTCCGAGTCAAATTATGTTAGAAAGTGAATTTCGTAAAAAGTGCAGTTGATTCCTTGTACTTTCTGCCGTCGATGTGTACGGCAGTAAGTACAAAGGATCAACTGCACTAATCCCAAGTCAGTAGGTGCTTATCTCCGAAGCACATCACAACTGATAACACCAGTGCTACATCCACTGTACCATAACAATCAGCACATGCTTCCCCATACACAGATCGATAGCGGTAAACAAGTTTCAAAATCCATACTAACATAACCATAGATAAATATCCTACTGACAGTTTTATAGCATTTATGTCCTTGTTAGTATTTATGACGTCACCAAGAAATGAGCAGAGTGCGAGCGGCAAAATTAATGCATTCCGCGCCCCCGAGGCCACACGACTCTGAGTCACCGCGCCGCATTGAACACTTGGAAAACCCCGGAATTTTGAGAAATTACAATGTTACATTAAACAGAAAGGAAATTCTGAAATGTAAATAAAATTTTCCATACTCGTCATACGATCATGACGATGACGGGAGAAACATACCGGAATGGCCGCTGCCGGCAGCGGCTGCCATCGTCCGCCAGCGGCCTCCGGCGTCGCCGCTGGCGGCCTCGCGCGACCTCCAGATCCCACGTGCCTAGTCTCCTGTTGACTAGTTTAGTTTCTACATTACATACGTGCGGCCGCCCGCGGTGCCGCGAGCGACTTCGCGTCGCCGCTGGCAGCCGCAGGCACAACCACCGACAATATGCGAGTGGTGCGCGGCCGCTCGCGTCGCCACGGGCGGCCTCGAGATCTTTCAAGCTTTTCAAGCGATATTGGTCTTTTATGTATCTAGATAAAGTTTAAAATTATTTCACACTGAAAGTGTTCGCCGCGTCGCTGCCGGCCGCTGCCATTCCGGTATGACCCGACGCTAACTCGAATTATTCTAGGGCTGGCCCCAATGAAATTTAAAGAAACAAAAGAGTGCGTTTAGTTTCATGCATTATTGGGCCGCTAGCTTTTGCCCGCACCTCCACTCCCGTGGTCTGTATATCCCCCATGTATTGTCCCGATCCCGAGGCAAAAAACTTATGTCACTCTCCGGTCCATAAACTATCTCTATGCAAATCATCTCGACCTTTTTTTTTATCCATTGCTTCGTGAAAGCAGGACTATAACTCTAACTTTAAATAGGTCACCGCTGAAATTGAGAAATAAGGTTATTTTTATGGTCTTCTTTATCCCATCTGACAGCATGAGGTCATAGTTTCAAAGCCTTAAAAAGATAGGTAACTATTCCAGGAAAACAAATCTTCGTAAGAGTTTTAGATTGTTAGCGTACTTTACGAGTCTCAATTAGGAACAAGAACAGAATAATAATGGCGTCTTATACTTCAACAGACGAAACGCGCTCTTTATTGCTCCACACATAGAAAGGAAGACATTCCTCTTCACAAAGAGCGAGCGTAATAAATTCTCGGAAAATCCATGATCATTACGTCTTTAATTTTCCAAGAGACTGCTCTTTTCCATTGTTTTTTCTTTAGCGTCACTGTATATGGTTCCAGAATAATTTGTGCGATGAAGCAATGAAAGAATTTGTTTAATTAACCTTTTTAGGGTTCCATACCTCAAAAAAAAAAAAAAAGCAGGATCAGTCGTGTGTCTGTCTAGCTGGCTGGCTGTCCGTCTGTCACAGCCAATTTGCTCCGAATCTACTGGACCAATTTAGTTGAATTTTGGTACACATATGAATTCTTGTGACCCAGACACGGACGTGTAATGTAAATAAATAAATTTTGTATATGAGACTCACTTTACGGGGGCAAAGTGAAAAATAAAAATAAAAGTTTTGTAAACTGTACCGTGTGATGTATTTAATGAAAGTTGTGATGATCTCAATTTCTTTATTTTAATTTTATAATAAATACTATTAAATTACTAATAAGTACAATTAAAATAATAATGATTAAGAAAATAGCTGAAAATTTACCAGGCTCAGTTTCGGAGTTATGCGGGGTTTATCTCCGAAACTACTAAGCCTAAAATATTGAAAATAATACAGAGAATGGTTCTTTACGCATAGATCAAAGGAAAACCTATATAAATTATATGGTCTTAAAACAACATGGTAAATCTCCTAATATTGTGCGTACAAACCTATATTTGCAGTTGGAATGTATGGGATGGTACATGGATTTTAGTTATTGGGATAAATTCATCCCAACTACGGAAACCCTTCATTGTGCGTGGTCCAACACCCACTTGGTTGGTTTTTTATGTAAAAGTGAATACTGCTTTTAACTTACAGATTATTGCTTACCATGCTAAAGCATAAAAAACATGTTGTTCAAAATATTTTGGGCAGGGTTCGGACATAAATCAGTTTCCTTTTCTGAACTTCTCACAGCTTAGTTACCGTGCCGATATTCCGACAGCTCGGAGGTCAGTACTAATGTACACCTCTGTAGATGTTTATATGACAATATCAGGCCAGAGGAATCTCAACGTCGTCATCTATAGCTGGATTTCATTCAATGCTCGGTATAGCTCTTTCTATGATTATGCCGCACACACTTATCAAAAACCAACCACACTAAACCTAGCACAACATCGCAGATCAATAAAAGCGGGTGTTTCACCCTCGAGCCCCTAAAAGGCCGTAAAGATAACGATCCACTTAAAAGAAAAACTTTCAAGTGTAAATAATGAAGGCAGGCTGTTATGGCACGCGCGGCTTGTGTACTCACCTGAATGTTTATAAGTAATGTTTACACGCCTCGCTCGCCGCCCTTTGCATATTAAATCTGTTTATTTCAGGTGTAATGAAGCCCTAACGTTACGTCGCTGCTCATTTCTAGCGTATTGCACGTTATAAATGCTTAATCTGTTTGTTGATCCTCCTGACGTAACATCCCTAGTCACCTTTTGTAACACGTGAATTGAAAGAGTGTTATTTTTTTTGTAATTTTTGTTTTATTCCAATAAAATTCTATTTTAAATTTCAGATCCAGATCTTTAGTAATCTGTAGACCCTTGATTTTTCATTTGAAATTTCGTAGCACCGTAGCAGCATTTTTTTATCTATATGATATACAATATTGTAACCAAAAGGGTAGTCGTGATTGGTTAATTGGTATCGACACTAGGCCAAGGCTGAACATCAGTTAAAACTTTCAGTCATTTTTAAGGGTCGCATTCGTAGAAGTGCTACGCGCGGCGTAGACCCAGCGACACATAGTTAAAAAAAAAAGAACAATTTAAACGTTACAGTAGCCGCTCTTAATACTAGACACAACGTAATATATAACAGATAAACTTAGTCAATATTTTATTTAGGGTCACTTTCAGACATTCGCTACGAGCACTGCTACGCGATGCGTAGACGTCGTTTATATGACAAACAAAATGGTTTCATGCATACGTTTCACTTTCAAAGGTTGCCTGGAGGGCAATGCAATAAATATTGCTTCATGAATCAGCTCGTAAAAGCTCGGCTGGCTTACAGAAACATGACGGCCGCATGAATTTCGATGCATACAAATGTAACAAAAATAGACTCTGTATTGATTTCTAGATTGCATTATATCAGTTGTTTCGGTGTTTGGTTTGCTCCATTTGCAATATAGGTCAAGATCTTTAATTAAATATTTGCTAGCGCAATTTTCCATCTATAAAAATAGAGACAAAATAACCTATTTAAGTTATATGGACACAAGCAATTTCAGAAGTTTGAATGCAGAAATCACCGCCAATATACTCGTAATCTGACCATGTCGCAAAACTCCAAACTCTCATTAGCTAAGAAGCAATAAGAATGTAAATCACGTCCTAACTGAAGCGCTGTAAGCTCGCAGACAAAAAGTTGTAATGTCTATAATTATAAGTAGTAGCGGGCGACCGGGTACGCTGCGCGCTGGTAGCAGTGTGTGGACAGACACGGGCCGACCTAGATCGGGTCCGCTCGATGCCGCCCGAAGCGCTCGCCGGCGCCCGCCCAGAATAGACGCAGCACGTGCGTCGGCCGCGACACACGCTCGCTCCCGCCCTGCTCGTCCGGCCCGCACTCACTCGGCTCGCGCTCGCTCCGGCCCCCTCTGGCCCGCACCGTCGCCCGCACACAAACTATCTCGTACCCGCGCTCTTATAAAAGCACCATGTAACTCGTGTTGTGATCCCCCGCGTAAATGGACGACAAAACTCTAGTCGAAACTCCACGTAAACTATTTTTAACCTCGTTAACCTGAAAGTATTTAGTGACTAAATGTTTACTGTGCTTCGAATATCGTAGTGGCCTTGTTCGTTATCTCCCAGCGGGAACGCTTTCTGTTACCTTTTAGTTTGGTTGTTCTTTATCTGTCATAGATACGTGTTAGCAGATTAGAGTGATTAATTTTTGTGATGTATCCTGAAAAGCTTATTTAAGTAACAAAACACTGTAACGATGTGCCTTAACCTGTAATATTCGCGTAGTTTACGAAGATTACTTGTGGAACGCAATAAATATTTGTTGTTAGCGCGAGTGACTCACCGTCGCAGACATGCAAAGTTTCAAGTTCGTGTTACTTTGTGCATTACTCTTTGTACCAGAACCTGTTCCCGCCTGGAAGGCTGACACGTAAGAATACCATATTATTTATGACTTCCATTACTTTCATATATCTTTGTGGAGCACTCAGCTGAAACATCCTGTATATTTTATGTAGTTTGAAACTAAACTGTAGTTCAGGGACTCAACTGCGAAAGTTTTCTGAATAACTTTTTTGATTTTTATCTATCAAAACGTTTCTTTTTACTTATTTTCTCTGTACTGAACATAGTTCTATAATTATAACCTCACAATCACAAAGCACAGAGAAAGAGACAAACTCAAACAATTAAAGTTTTCATGAAAAATTATCTACGAGTTGAGTACGTGTTACAAAGTAACTTTACTGAAGAGCATTGGGTGCAATACCGGACGCGAGGCCGGACGCCGGACGGGCGAAACGTGACGCATATTATCGTAATAGCGAAAACGTTGAACACCTGAAAGTATAGATATCAAAGTAAAAATAACATAAAATTTGTAAAGGAGCTTAATTTATTTTGATGACCACGTAAACAGGCCCTTATTTACGAGTCATGGTTCTGCGAATTACGTACCATTACCACACGCCGGTCGCTCGCAAAAACAATGGCTTTTGAAAAAAAAAAAAAAAATAATTGTCTTATTATTTTGCATATAGGGATTTTTAATGTGCCTTATTTTTTATGAATTTTCCTTATTTTTTGTATTGTGATTTGTTTTATAACGAATATGCATTATTTTTGTAATTATGTGTACATTTTGTGTACTTTTAACATAAAGTTTTCATTTTTGTAGGGTAAAAGTTTGGGCGAGAGCCCTTGGGGACGAACTATGGAAGTTAAGTGAAGCTCTAACTAAATCAGATCAAATCAGAATTGTAAGTACAATAAATATGTTCGTAGCAAATGTTATTATGGACTTACAGAATCGCTAGTTTTGAAATAAAGTTAAAAGCTCTGGACCCTTTTTTTCGTAGTATAAATTATTCATTCGCCGCTCTATGTGTGAAAATGAAGTGAAGCTCAAAATTACATTGAAATGAAATTTTAAATCAACAGCATTTGTTATGTTTCACTATTAAGTGATTCTGGGAAAAATTCCGAACCCTTCTATTTAGATTTTATTTACACATTCCCAATTTCGCAGAAATACAAACAAATGAACGCAAGCGTGAAGAAAAAAGATGGAAAGCAAATATTGGAGTCCTCACTGCGCTCTGTGAGCACCATGCTCACTCGCAAAATCAATGCCGTCAAGGTAAGTCATAACTTCTTATTGTGCTACTACACAATGACCCGTTCTCATCATACTTCATCGTCCAAGTATGTATTGATTAATCCATAAAATATATTTATAGATAATATACTTTGTAGAGAGCTTTTTTATCGAGTAGGTAAAGTAAAGTGACATCACTATTCGGTAAGTAAAAGTTACTCTGTTTTATTTCTGATCAGTGGTGGACATGGTTTCAAGGCTTTCAGTTAATTCAAATTAAAAGGACGGTGAATGCATTTAGTATTAAATGTTGAACTGTTGTGGATGGACATTTGCCTATCTATGAAATAATATTTTTTGCATATTGTATAGACTGCTTTCATTTATGGTTCAATATAATAAATTCCAACCTATTTAGACGTGTTCCATGATCTGCGTATTAAAAAAAAAAAAAAAAAGTTTATTTGTTATCCGAATAAGTTATTATTTTCTGCGTTATGTTGCATGAATTTCACTAATCTTCTATCTATTTATTCTATATATTAAAGATGAAAAGACATCTTTTCATCTTTACCTGCTTGGCTGGACCGATTTGATTTATTTTTATTTTAAAATGTTCGTAATAGTCCGAATCAGGTTCTTATGGAAACATATCTATACATATAAAATGCTTTGTCCTGAATGAATGACTGACTGACGGATCAACGCACAGCCTAAACCGCTGATTGTAGAGACCTGAAACTTGGAGGGTATGTTATTTGTATGACGTAACCATCCGATAAGAAAGGATTTTTCGAAATTCTACCTCTAAGGGGGTGGAAAAGGCGGGCAAAGTTTGTATGGGACAACGTGATTCCTTGGTCCAATCTACTTCAAATTTTGCATAAACATTCTTTAACAGAATTAATGGAAGACCTGTTTCGTATTTTATTGAAATTCACCCCCTAACGGGGGTAGAAAGTTATTTTGGGAGTAATTTGCTTCGAAGTTGATAACAATTCTCCTTAGTACTTTTGATTTAAATTACATTTTATTTTGACACATGTTTGAAAAGTCAATCCGATTTTATTCAAAAAAGGTTGAACTCACATAAAGGCTTGGTGCTTGCAATGCAAATACTCTTTAAAATTGGAATGTCTCGAAAGTCACCGCACTATACATATTAGTACCGCATTTGAAGGTTTCTAAGCTTTACAGAGGTCTGTATTTATTCCTAGGATTCCCCTAACACCATCAAAAATTACCCCTTCGAATTCAAGAGAGTGCAGTTTCCCATCAAAGTATGCTTCGCAATGACTATAAACAAAGCTCAAGGTCAAACTCTTAAGGTAGCGGGAGTAGACTTGAGGGAAAGCTGCTTCTCCCACGGCCTGTTGTATGTGGCATGCTCCAGAATAAGCGCACAGACCCTGGTGATTCTAGCACCCGAAAGAAAAACTCCCCAAAAAATATTATTTACGAGTACAAAGAAATACTGCGGTAGGTGTAATAATATGTAATATTTCGATTTCGTTGTAAAAAGATAATACACCCGTGTAACTTTCGCCAGATCAAAATGAAAGGCCGAGCTTCGTGTTCATAAAATATAACATAAATATTTTTTCAGGTTTATGTAACCTTTATATCCCCTACACTTTAATAAAGATTGTTATATTTTATAATTATTCAAACACTTTAAGATAATAATCTATATTTTATAACAAAATTAATAACGTAAAAAACCAATAAAAAATTCTATTAGAACCATTTTCGACTTCTACGCGGACGAAGTCGCGGGCAAAAGCTAGTAAATATATAAAAGCCTAATTACATCTTTTTACAATTATTTTTGTATAACGTATCCAAACAATTGAAAGTCCATTTCCATGTACGCAATCATTGCCACATCAGACAAAATGCTTTTTATGGAATAATTATTTAAACAGGTATGTTAATTATATGTTAGGTTGCCACACAACATAGGCAATTATTTATTTATTTAGTTTTTTTTTAGCTTTATTGTTCAAAAATATGTTTCGAGAAGAACACTGACTGCCTATGATATGTTGCGTGAAGTAAGTACCTACATTCAGCAGTCCGTCTGTGAAGTGTACTGAATATGGCTTCTTTCTACTTTAGCAACGTCATGGGCTATGGAGTAGTGGTGACCTCATGTTGTAGTAAACGATTGAAAGGTTAGCAAGGTTAATAGAGGGGCTGCGCAGGGTGCGCCACACTCATTTAGGTTTATTTCACGTCAAGGCGATTTTGGCAATATACGTCCGCAGATGTGAATACGATAACATGAAATTGTTGCGTAAACCCAACTCGTGACAACGTTGCGCTGTTTTTAGTTAATATTTTAAATGAAAGCATTTTCGATAATTTTATGTTATGTTTGTAGTGCATTCACGCGACGGCAGAAAATTTGGCAAGAAAATTCAACTACACCTATAATAAATCTCAACCATTCGAGTACTGTTCTGCGAAGTATTCCAAGTTTTTGTATGAAGACGAATCCGATGACCCTACCGTCGAGAATGAGACTGAACTGCCCAGATACGTTGTAAACAGTACTCGTTACATGAACGTGTCTCTGGAGAGGGACTCGCACTTTTACAACATCAATGTAAACACAAACACCAGTTGTGTTCACGTTCCCACCAATATATTTGATATAGGTATGTAAATATTGAAAGGGCTACAATATTTTTTATCATAGGAATCTACTCTACAGCCGCACTAATCCCAGCACTATGCCTTATCAGGTAATCGCTTTATCCCGAACGATTAAAGCCACTACCTATGTGTCGTGTTTTTGGTGAAGAGTTAGGTGGTAAGGTCCTATATAATTGATAACTGGAATAAGCCAAACTACTGGAAAGTACGCCGAAACCGAATTTAAAAAACCCGAATAGCCTGTCTCGCCCGTAATCACATAACTGTAGAGTAAACACCTGCAAATCTCTTTAAAGGTTAAATATGATAGCGCTGGTACCTACATATATTGCTATCATAAGTTACGTAAGCACGTACCTACTGAAAAATCATAACTGTAGCTCGTTTATAAGTATTTATAAGTAAATACTAAAGTTATAATTTTTTTAATTAAAATTTAAGTATATGATTATTATTCAAATACTACTCAAATCGTTTTTCCAAAATATAATGTATCAGCTGCTGTAGAGATGAAGTCTTTCCATCATTGATGATACAGACATAGTACACATTTTTACCTAGTAACTAAAAATATTTGAATAACGAATGATGTGTAGTTTCAATATATTCAATGATACACCCTTCAATAAGATTTAAACTTTAATATTTATTATGCAGGTACATACCTATCGTGTAAAGAGCAGAGCAATGTCGTGAATAGTTTCTTAGTGATAAATTTTTCATTTGGAACCCAAACCCAAATCCTTGATTGGATCTTGAAGTTTTATTTCTCAGTGTAGAATAAATGGATAAGAATAGTTATTTGTTATGCAAGGCTGCAATAGTTATTTATGCTACAAGTGCGGAAGGTAGGTGAGTTCCGACGAGTGGCATTTTTATTTACGAGCGAGCGAAGCAAGCGAGTGTATAAGTCGGCACGAGTCGGAAATCATCTTACGCACGTGTATTATACAACGTTTTACTATGCATTGTGCGAGGAAAAAAATAAATAACGAGCGAGCCTTACGGTAGTCGCCTATGATGTGTAACATCTAACATATGCCGACGTATATAAATGATAAAAACAAACATTCATGACTTTGACTTTCGACTTAGATTTTTTACTTTGCCTTCGACTTCGACTTTAACTTCGACTTCGATTACCACTTCAACTTCGACTTCGACTTCGACTTTTGACTGTTTGATTTTGACCATATCGTCATAGTCGTCGCCATCGCCATCGTCATCGCCATCGTCATCGCCATCGTCATCTCCATCGCCATCGAAATCGGCATCGTTATCATCACAAAAATTTAAAAAAATGAGCCTGACTCAGAGATTTCACGACGGCCTGAATTAAAAAAAAAACAGAAAAGTAAAAAGCACTAGTGAAAAAAAGTGACACTTTCCGCACAAATTGACTACTTGGAAAACGCTCTTTTCGAGCAAATGCATTGTAAACTCATGAATCTGTCGTGTTATTTAAAAATGGAACTAACTTTTTACTTCAAGAATTTATTTAAATTTCGAACTGGCTTAGCAGTTAGAGCTGTTTAGAGTAACAAATTAATTAACTTAATGGCGCGTGAAAATTTTTTTTTGTTCGTCATTGATTCTGAAAATAATAAATTTACCTCGTTTGAATCTCCGGGCATTGTTTGCGAAAATATATAGTACATACAAGCCTTGGCCGCAACCAAGCATTGATGGACTCACGTATGTGTGTCTCGGCTTCGCCTCGGTTCACATTTTCACGAACGTCCATCAATGCCCTTATTGTTGGCCGCGACAGTGATGTACTATTGCACTGAGATTTCGAATGATAAACAGAATCTTTCCGCGGTTGTGACGTGAAAACGTTATTAAATACCCTAGAGATAAGATAGTTATTAGATTTTTTTGGTAACGATTGATTTTGGTGTTACAAAACTGTTATATTTTACAGAGACGACTGCCCTAAATGCTATCTTATGGTCAAAAAAATTGAACGATATTTTTTTTGAAAACTACAAATCCGACCCGTCACTATCGTGGCAGTACTTCGGCAGTGCGCATGGCATCCTGCGCTTCTATCCCGGCATGCGCTGGAACACCAACGAGGTGGACACATACGACTGTCGTGTCATGTCTTGGTACATAGAAGCTGCCACCTGCTCCAAAGACATGATTATCCTATTCGATGTCTCCGGGTCAATGACTGGATTCAAGAACTACGTAGCAAGAAGAACGTTACGCACACTTTTGGACACTCTATCGAACAACGATTACGTCAACGTATATACTTTCAAAAATGTAACCGACTTTGTTGTTGAATGTTTTGTGGACCTGGTGCAGGCAACTCCTGAGAATCTGAAGACTCTTACCGATACCCTCGAACCGAAAGACAAGGGGAAGACCCATAAAGTGCTTCTGGAGGGGAACGCAAACTTGTCGATGGCGTATATCAAAGCTTTTACTACATTGAAACAGGTAAGTTGCTTACGATACGATTGGGTTGACTTTATTCCCACTATCAACCGCGTCATAAAATTTAAGTCAACGCTAGTAATTTGTACATTTAAGGTCAAAGTGACGATCGTTATGCTTCGTCTTTTTACATCTATTCCGAATGAATAATTAGAAACCATAAATTATTTATACAAGTCCTTACAAAGTTGAACCTCAGAACCACAAAACGGCATGATTGAATTTTGAACCTCTGTTTAGCGAAGAGCAATATGTAACGTGAGCAGCACCCAAGGCTGCAACCAGCTGGTGATGGTGATCACGGACTACGTGCCGGGCAACCTGACCGAAGTCTTCGAGGAGTACAACCGCGAGGTGGTCGGCGGCAAAACGTATATTCCTGTTAGAGTGTTTACCTACCTTATTGGCAAGGAGGTCACCAATGTGCGCGAGATACAGTGGATGGCATGTTTGAATAGAGGTGACTATACAATATACATTATTAACATAAACGTAACATCACGCCTGTAAACCCTGAAGGGTTAGGCAGATAGCTATGTTGCAGGCAGATTGTATGATTCGTCATAAACGCTGGCGGCTTTGCAAAATGCCTAAGGCAAATTGGCATATTTTTTTAAATTTTGTAATTTCGACATTGATTCTTATTGTAGGGTGACCATCATAAAACATAGGTTGGACAAATCATCCTTTATTCCAGCAGTCAGGTACCTATTATGCTACAAAAAATAATGTAATATAAATTGTGAGAACCGTCAGTTTATCATTTTATCGGTATTATTTTCGTTAGATTATGACCAATCGAAGAATTGTGAACTGGGTGAAATAGGTTAGGTTAGGTTAGAACTGTGACCAACAGCGCGACAGCTACTTCCAAGTTGCTCGCAGCTAGGCAGGCTATTTAGTATTAGGTCAAGGTGCGTTACGTCGCGCTCAAGTTAGTTCACAATTTATCGTTATTCTTTCCGATATACTCGTATTATAAACTATCAAAAAATAATACGTTAAATTGTAAATTATTTGATGCAGTAATTTTGTTTTTGACTATTTTGTACCAATAATATTCCGCAGGACCCTAGGACTCCGAGCACTAGATTCCATGGACACCTTACTTTTTTTACATGCCAGTTAACTAAGTATTTCAATTTGCCGCGGCATTTTGTAAGCGGCGTTTGAATTGTCCATCAAATGTTGTAATACTATAAAGTACCTAGGCAATTTACATTTTCCCTTATGTATATTTCGGCGTCGTCCGTTCACAAACGCAGTGAGCGTTTGTAAACGGACGACGCCGTTTGTAAAAAGCGGAATCATACAAATTGCCTGCGACATCTTTAAGGACGGTGGGATGGTGTTCTGAGAATTTTAATATCACGTTATGAGACATATACATGCAACTGAAAGACAAAGCAAACGTTCGTAGATAGTACAGGAGTATCCATATCCAAGCTAATCGTTTCTTTCAGGGTACTTCGTGCACATTCATTCGGTGGAGGAGGTGCAGCAACAAGTGCTGAAGTATATCAACGTAATCGCTCGGCCCATGATCTTGGAGAATAAGGAGCCGCCAGCCACCTGGACACACGCCAACATTGACTACACGGTCAGTTCATTCATAATCTGTCCAACTCCCTAAGTACAGGAAGGAGAGAAAACGGGAATATCTGACTTGAATAATTGTGTATAATTTTTAATGGCCACTAACATTTGCCAGCTCTGGAGCTCGTGGCTAAGTAATAACAGCCGGGCGGGTTGATCCAACAGGTTAAGCTATGCTTGCCGGGGTCGGTCCGTGGATGGGTGACCATCTTTAAATACCGAGACTTAAAAGCAGGTTAAGCTGTTGGTCCCGGCTGTCATTCGTGGATCTTTGACAATCGTTACGGGTCTTCATAGTCCGAAAGTCTGACAACCAGTCTTACCAAGGGGTATCGTATTACACAGTTACTGGGTTGTGGAGGTCAGATAGGCAGTCGCTACATGTAAAATACAGGTATTCAGCTGCATCCGGTTAGACTGAAAAAGGCTAGGCAGATCGACTAGTTTTCACTTTTCTTCGGCTTCACCCGCGTGGAGTGGATATCAGAAATTATCACACCGGGGCGTACTACCGCAATACAAAGTATCCTATGTTATAAACTATCTAGGATAGGACGTTTTTATGGGTGATTGCATCCAAACATACAAATTTTCACATTCATAATATTAGTAGGATTTTGTAGAAAATCTATTTGTGCGAATCATTCACGCGCGTTTTTATTACTGAAAAAATCGGTGAAGTGCGTGTCGACCACGCACAATAAAGGGTTCCGTAGTTGGGATGAATTAATCCCAAGAACAAACTTAACAATGTAGTTGAAAAACATGTCCATACGGAATATATGGGAGAATATGATTTTCAAACTGCAAATTGAAGTTGGTCGATTATTACTCGTTAACCTGTAAAGCTTACTTCGCTGTGATAGTATTCCTTTTAATTTCGTTATATACTACTGCTGTGATTTTTTTCATAAATCCAAGTATAACCATTTGGCTAGCAGTGGGGGCACTATACTCTAACAAAAATTAGCACTTTAAAGCTTAAAGTTTCCCAAAAGGATCCCTAAATTGAAAAATGGCTTGCATGCACCCACAATAGCTTGAAAGATCTTTCCAACGGCACCCCACACCATAGGATAGATGAGAAAAAAAAACATCCCCACTTTACGTGTAAGGAGGTAAACAAATGGATATCGCGGCCCCGGCACACAGGCAACGGAAGGAACACGGGTGGGTTTTAGTCAGTAAAAGTCTGACACTCCCTCTCGCTCCGCCCAGAGCGGGAGGAGTCATTTGATGATTTCCCACCCAAAAAAAAAAAAAAAAAAAAAAAAAAAAAAAAAAAAAAAAAAAAAAAAAAAAAAAGAGGTAAACAAAAAAAAATTGTTTTTGTTTTACCATTTTATCGGCGTGATTTATATACGAGTATATACCCATGCCAAATTATAGCTTTCTAGTAGTAACAGTCTCTGAGCTAAGCCGCGGACAGACAGACATACATACAGACAGACAGACAGACAGACAGACGGCACTATAACAGTTCCTTGTTTACTACGGAGAAAAAGGGCATCTTCCGAGTATCGCGGTGTCATTAACACACGGGTTTGATCCTAAAAGCTTCTATATTATTTATTTATTTATGTAGACACAGTAAAACACATACAGATATGACATATGATAATTATGAGTACAAAGGTACTGCTTATTTCTTAATAAATTTCTTCCAGCAGACCTGCGAAAGGCGAAATGAGAAAGAAATGTAGACAATAGTGTGTGAGAAATAGAAGAAATATAAATATTCGAAGTCTTTAACTAAAATATTAAAATATACCTACACGTATAACGTAAGAAATTAACATATACTTAAATATATAAACATATATACTATAGGTATATAAATATTTACAGTTGAGAGGAAATGTAATGCTCTTTTACTCGATATTTAAATTGAGAAACAGTTTTTAAATCACGAATGCTACGCGGGAGTGAGTTCCACGATCTTACTGCATGGACAGAGAAGGAATAAGAATAGTACCTTGTTTTATGAGGATAAGATTTAAAGAGGGATATAAGGTGTGATCTACACGGTGCGTCACTAGGGCGAGCGTAAGAAAATCGCTCACGTAGGTAGGAAGGATAGAAGGGTTGTGTAAGATGTTAAAGACGAGACATAAAATCCGAGTATTCCTGTGAAGGCGCTGAGATGGGTTGTGAAAGATGTTGAAGAGGACACATAAAATCCGAGTGTTCCTGCGAAGGCGGATTGGGAGCCACTTGAATCCCTTGCAAAGATGAGAAACATGTTTATACTTGCGATGACCGAAAACAAAGTGAATGCACAAGTTTTGCAAGCGCTCAAGCTGGTTTAATAGCATGCATCGGCATAATCTATAATCAGCTGAATAAGTGTTTGTGCCAAATAAATTTAGTCTTCAAGGGCAGGAGACTTTGAAGGCTTTTCAACGAATGAAAGGAGTAATGTACTTTTCGACTGACCTCATTGATCTGAGCACGCCACGAAAGATTGGAGTCAATATAATGACGCCCAGATTTTCGGCGGTTTTGGTATAGTCAATGCGAACACCATCGAGATATAAAGGCATCAGAGATGTAACATTAGCCGCATTGCGAACGAATCTGCTGCCTATGATCATGGCCTGGGGTTTACTTGGATTAATTTGCAAACTAAATGACTTAGCCCAAACGCTTATGCAAGCCAGGTCGTGATTCATAGCAGCCATTGTAGAACACGCGTCAGCAACAGTAAAATGTCGGTAGAACTGCAAGTTATCTGCGTAGAGATGAAAACGAGAGGAGATTACTCTGGTAACAAAGTTGATGAAAACTGAAAAAAAGAGGAGGAGAGATTACGCTACCCTGAGGAACACCTTCAGTGAGGCTAAACTAATCAGAGAAGGACACCTTCAAGCGAACACACTGAGAGCGTCTCCTAAGATAAGAGCTGAACCAAGCTAAAGCGGAAGAAGAGAAATTGATAGATTTGAGGATACTTAGTAAATTATCGAAATCCACTGAGTTGAAGGTGCTACTAAAGTCAAGCAATACAAGAACAGTAAGGGACGTATTCTCCATTGCCAAGCGGATGTCGTCAGTTACTTTCAAAAGCGCAGTTACAGTACTGCGATCCGAGCGAAAACCGGATTGAAAAGGGGAAATTATCGAGTTTGACGACAAGAAAAAAGATAACTGTCTATGAAATAATTATGTGCTCAAAAACTTTAGAGAGAAATGGGATAATAGAATTATGTCTAAACTGGGTTAATAAAGTAGGATTGTTAGTTTTAGGTAAAGATATTATGTGAGCCTGTTATAAACTGACGGAAATGAGGAAGAGGAAAGAGTGGTTGAAGATGTGAGTGAGAACAGGAAGTAACGAGGGAAGGGTAAGAGTTATAATTCTTGAACACAACCTATCATTACGGACTGCTGAAGAAGTAATAGCAAGTAACGTCATCCTCAGTAACACCGCTAAGCTTAAAGTGAGAACATTGTGGTAACGGCAAACTAGCTAGACTCTCTAGTGTTGCAGCTTTTACAGACGGATCAAGAGAAAAGGGAAGGAGAGAGAAATGCTTATTGAGATCATTAGGGTTCACATCCTTACACTGGTTGGTAGGTGACTTGACAGCAACCTTTGCCTACAAATTTGAGAAATTTCCATACATTGGAGGTGCGGTTATTGAGTTGATCGTAGATGTTATGTTACATCAAGGAAAATGTTGTTTCAGATTCTGTGAAAATAATAATGTACCCTTATCTTTTACAGCGAACCAAAAAATGGGGTGTGAGTGGAGACATCTTGAAGGTATTCTTTCTTTTATTTATTTGTAAATATATATCCCTGTTTAACAATTGAAATATTATGTAAGGAAAAAAAAATTGTTGTAATGTGAGGATAAAATGAATATTACTCTATGACTCTACCATAGTATAAGTAGACCAAAAAAAACAAAGAACTACCTCCCTAACGTTTCTGTGCTTATGTATTGGCTAGAAAAAGGACAATTTAGAAATAGACGTAGATTTTGAAGAGGCATGAATAAATATTACCTACTTTATTTATTCAGGGCTTAGAAAGTAAACATAAGACCGCCCATTGTGTCACCCTATGTAACATTTCTAAATTTATTTCTGTAATTTGTATGGTGTGCATAATAAAGAATATTCTATCTATCTCTCTATCTAAAGTTCAGAGATCAGTCTTCCAAAGTTCTTACTTATCATAAAGTAGGTACTTAAAGCGAATTGACTAATCAACAGCCACTCTGTTTATTAGTCAATTTGCACAAGAAAAACGAAAATTATTTCTGCCTCTGACCTAACGTGTATTTCAACCAAGAATGTTTGTTCTTCCAGCCGGATGAAGACAAGCTGGTGACGTCAGTGGCGATCCCGGCGTTCGACTACAAGTACAACGAGGAGAACAACAATGCGCAGCTATTAGGAGTGGCTGGTACTGACGTGCCCATCGACAGCATCGCCAAACTTGCGCAGCCGCATCAGGTAAAATAAACTGTATTAGGAAGGGAATTGTATTGGGAAATGCGTCCTTTTAATCACGCTGCTGTATATATGTATGTCTCAACGACGAATGAACGGTGCTGATGTGAAAAAACAGACGTACTGTTGTGTGATAATGTTAACGAATATGCCATGGACCATTTATGACACTTGATTTCAACCGTAAAATATCACTGAAATCTTCTTACCGTGTCGATGGTAAATATAATTTAAATTTTCTGTTCGGCCCAGAGCTCAGCAACGCTTATAGCGTAATCATAAGGTTCGATAATAGGTCATCAATTAATTTCAAACAGACCTCCACTATTGACACTATTCTTCCTTCTTTTTTTGTCGAGAAATGGACGAGTATGGGTTGATGTAGTGATAATTGAACTGTGAATAACATAATTTTACACAGAGAAAAAGAACAAACTTAATTTACATGTTCTCATTTACTTATTATGCAATTTTCAGCTCGGTGTCAACGGATACTCATTCATCGTCAGTAACAATGGCTACTTGTTGCTGCATCCTCTTTTGACGACTACAGTGAGTAACCTTTAACATATTTCAATGGATTAAGCAAATACGTAGTACTACAGTCTGTCCAAATATATGTGATGAAAGTGTAAACAAACCAGCAGGTTAAATTCTTACGAAATCAGTTACTAAAGGGAATGAGTAACACGTTCATCTATATTAAGAAGGTTTTAACATTAAATCTCTCATTTTTTCCAACAGTTATTGTTTGAATTACATTATAAAATACAATAGACGACGTTTATTTAGTAACCTAATCCGCGTAACTGTTCTTAAAGAGTCATAAAGAACCCTGTAAGAAATATCGACACGTGTTTTACCTCTCAACGAGGCATCCTCAGGATGGCGATTAACTTGTTGTGAACCCGGACGCGACGTGTGAACACGTCAAGCGTCTCGACGCTTGAACGTATATTGTATTTTATAATGGATTTCCGAAAAGTCACGCCTGAATCAGTTAACTATCTGAATTACATTATTAAATTGTAATTGAAAAGTCATCGACGAAAATTAAGATTCTAAAATAACCCCTATTATCGAATGAAAAACTTTAAGGTGATTTAAAATTAGAATTTCGGATTTAAGTAAGTATTCAATTCAAATCAAAGCACTCAATTTGTAGTGCTTTTTCTCATACGGTTTCTGATCATTTTTATTTAAATCTTTAACAATGCTTTACGAACATAAAATTTTCGAATGTTAAAAGTAGTGATTGTGATATAGGTAGTATTGAATAAGGAGAAACTAGAATTCGTAGATAAATCTTTTTCTGGGGATTACGCTCGACTACAACTCGACAATGGGGTCCTCATTTAACATCTCTTGCAGGACGGCTAAGTTCAGCAGTATATGCTGTAAGTAAAATCCGTCAATTTACTGATGTAGATATTGCAAGGCTAGTCTTTTTAAGTTACTTTCATAGTATCATGTCTTACGGTATTTTACTATGGGGACGAGCTGCAGACATCAATTCTATTTTTATACTGCAGAAAAGACCCATTAGAGCAATATATGGCCTCAGCAGGCGCGATTCTCTCAGGGAATTGTTTTAAAATATTAACACCATAACGGTACCTTCTCAATATATCTATGAAAACATCATGCTCGTAAGGAAAAATCTTAATCCTTTCAGTAAAAGAGGTGAAAGACACAATTATAGTATTAAAAATAGGGACCAATTAGTTCAACCTGGTTTCAGACTGGCTAAAGTAGACTCATCCTTCATGGGGCACTGTTTAAAATGTTACAATAAAATACCTCCCCACATTCTCGACCTAAATGAAACGAAATTTAAATCTTGTATAAAATGCACACTATGCTGCCAAGCATATTATAAGTTGGGGGATTACATCGCTGACAAAAATGCTTAGCTCAACGCTGGTCCAGCTCCACAAGGGCGCATAAACTAGTTGATCAGCATCGAAAATATTGTTGGAGCTGCTAAAGATTGCAAAAACTATCTTTGCATTGTATAAATTCAATCTCTTAGTATTGTATAATTGCATAGCATATGTGTGAGCACTGTGACTATTACCTTCTACAAAACTACCATATAATGGGTATGTCTTTGATTGACTTGAATGAGCCCTGGCGGCTGAGAGTATGTCGTGCTCACTCAAATGTCTCGCTGGTGGTGGCGTGTGTGTTGCATCATTAAGTTCCCTTAAAAATGGTTGAACTGAATGGTGCTGATCCACACGTCATGTTCGTGAACGGGCGCCGTCAGTAGGGACTGGTTATCTCTTAGCTGCCATGGATTATTGAATTTTATTTTTTGAATTGTTTTTATCTTTTTATTACGGACGCTTTTAACGTGCACGTCTTTCGACATTGTTCTCGCATGTATAATTTCAACATGAATGATGTAACCAATATTTTGATTTAAAAGAGTGTCCTCGAAGTCCAGTTCTTGACCGTTCTTCTCCAAAGGAACCTACTACGCTTTGGAATGGGCAATCCTCAAAAGTAGTTTAGACTAGGTTCTACTATACTTCGAACCTAATAGAAATGCGCGAATTAAATTTGATAAACATAAGTTACACACATCATTTCAGTGAAAGGAATACTGAGAAAAAAAAATACCTACTTAACTTTATCAACACAAATGAAACCTGTATTCACAATATTTTTAGATAAATGGAGATCTGCAGAAGAACTACAACAGCGTGGACTTCGTGGAGGTGGAACAAGTGGACGACCAGAAGGGCACGCGCGAGCTCGGCGAGCAGATCAAGTTGTTGCGCTACAACCTGGTGGAGGGCGCCGACGGCAACATGACGCAGGTGCCCGTGCTCTACCATTACGACAACATGAGGTAATATTTTTTTTAGTTCAACCTGTATTATCGCATTTCTGGGCAATTGCCTCTCCCAGGAGATTTACGGGAGATTGGTCGGACAACGCACAAGAAACAATGGAAAGCTATGAGGTCAAACATCACACACTTTTTTTTAACTAGCTTGTACCAAAGATTTGACAAAGATTCGCATTTGGCGTTAGTTGTTTGGAGATAGAAAGATCAGGATCGAAAGTTCCTCCATCCTCCATTGTAAAGGGAGGATCCTCCAAACAGACGGATGTTGTCTCTGGTTGTTTTAAAGCTGTTGCATATATTAAGCAACTTTGCTTGCGCGATATGGGATACGTCAGTAGGTCGTAGGTATGTGACGTTATAGATATCGCCACAGTTGAAGCTACGAAAATGCTGCGCTAGTGTTACGGTGCGAAGGGTACCTTAAATGTCCAAAGATACATACGGTTCAGTTGGTTGATTCTGTAGCTAACATCCAATTTCACGATGTTTCCAGGAGGATAGCACGAGTAAGCCACGACTACTTTTTCAACAAACTTGAAGGAACGCCATTTTCTATGGGAATTTCACTGCCGAAAGGTTACGGAGATACTGAACTCATGCTAAAGGAAAATCCTTTGGAGGCAAAGCAAGGAAAAGAGCTAACTGGTATCAACGTCACTGATTACTTTAGGTATAGCTTCAGGGTCCATCCAGATTGGTAAGTTTCTAATATAATATTGTACCTAAGTTCCTACATAATTATACTTCTTCATATAATATTATAATACCGGCTACCCTAACTGTTCACAGGGTGTATTGCAAGTACCATTATTTGGAAGGTCACGAGTCTCTAAATGCTGAAGAGGAAGCCTGGAAGTTTTTAGTTGGTTTATCTAAAAATGAAATTGATATAACAAAGCAGCAATACACAAAAGAGAATGAAACCAAAACGTTCAGCCTGGACAGTAAGTAACAAACTTATGTAATTTTTCTATTAGATTGTGACACAATACCAAAGTAAAAGATCCTCCTAACTTATCATATTTCTACCAGCGCACTGCAGCATGACACCACTGGGCAAAGACGATTACTACTGTAACGAAGACCTAGTAAAACAATTAGTATTCGATGCTAAACTATCGACGCCATATTTCGAGAACTGGATAGCCACCGATAAAGAGTGGGATTTGGCTAGAACATACAACGTGAGCGTCCGGTTCATAGCGACGTCGAGTGGGCTGACGAGATGGCACTATGTGTTTGAAATTGATAAGAATGAAGAAGTCAATGATCAAGGAAACAGAAGGAAGGAATATAATGGAACGTAAGATTATTTGGCAATTTATTAAAATATTAACAATAAATTAGTAATCGTTTCTATCCATGTATATCAAGGAAACGGCCACTATAACCCGTTTGCACCACAAATCACTCAATGCATGTAGCGTTAAAGGTATACAAAATATCGTTCTGTTTCTGTCAATCGTTTGAAGATGACAGAGACAGAATGATATTTTAAATAATATATGTTTAGCGCTTAACGCATTTAGTGATTTGTGGTGCAAGTGGGCCTACAAAGTTTCGTTTGTTCGTGTACTTGTTTTTCGTTGCTGATCCTGTTATAACTGATGATTACAGTGTTTTCGGAGACGACTACCACAACACAATTGAAGAGACTTGGTACAAAGCAGCGGTTCTACAACACATGATAAACAAAGAGTCTCTAGTGGTAGCCACGCCTCTTCCTATCCTGGATGATATCATCAAGAACCCTCCGAGTGTCATTAATGAGGATGGGGACATCACACTGACAGCCAGCTACGCCATTTTCTATAAAGATGGCAATTCAGAGACACCGGCGTCTGTTGTTGGCTTCCAATATTCGTATTTGAAGTTCTATGAAAGATTTTTACAAATTACTAATATTACTTTGGACGGTTCTAAGGTAAGATGTGTTTGATGAGTTGAAGTATTTTTTATTATATAAGTATATGTATATACAAGGTGTTGCTTTTTATATCCCATAACTCTATGGTATTAATGAGGGGGTGCGGTGTCTCTTCGTGGTGCATCCTGGGTACAGATGGTGGTCTCTTCGTGGAGTTGGAAATGAGGGATTACTGCCTGTAGCGAACTTCTGGACATGGGAGGAGGGATCAAAAGTGGTCAAAAGGGTGATCATCCGAGTGTCCTCTAACTATTGGAGGGCACAGCGCAAGTGCAGGGGAACGGTCGGGCTTTCGGGGTCATTGTACAACTCCGTACGTAAAGAGACCAACTATGGTCAAGGGGGTGGTCATACACGTGGAAAACAGGATGAAACCGTCAATTCGGGATCTTTTACACCGTACACTCAAAATGGCGTTAACCGCAATAGCGGAGGCCGCAGAGGAGCTCGCGTAAGGGACGTCTTCCACAGAGACAACCCGGCGTCAGACGGAGAATGACCGCCTTGCTTCACAGGTGGCACAACAGCAGAAGGAGCTTGAGGACTTTCGAGCCCATCTAGCGAAATTGGAACAGGAGCAGCAGGGAAAGCCGCGGAGGGAAGAGATACAGGTTACGCCGACAGTAGACACGATGGCCCGCTTGGAAGAAGTCATTATGGGCATGAATGCCAAGCTCTCTATCTTGGAGGGCAAGCTTCTGCGGCCACCTCTGACAGTGGATTATAGAACCCAGCAAGCACCGGTGTCAACTTATGCAACGAAAACTGCTGTGCCACCCCAGGCTGCGTCACCCACTCCGGGTCGGTTGGTATGGGTGACCTCGATGGAAAGATCAAAGAACGGAAGGAAGGCAGGTGCTGCCAGTCAGGCTGCATCAACTACTTCTGCTCCATCGTCTCCTGAACATCAGCAGGTTCAATGGCAGACTGCAGGGGCGAAAAAGGCTCGCAAGAAAGCCAAAAGAAGGTGGTCAAAAAAAAAAAGGACGCGAAAAAACAGGCGGTCAGACTAGAGCCCCGCGATATACGGCCGTAGTGCTCACACTAAAGCCTGAGGTGGTCGCGAGAAAGGTGACCTACGCTGACGTGATAGGCAGAGCCAAGGATGCCATTAGCAAAGAGGACCTTGGTATCACGGGCATTAGCATTAAGAATGCGTAGCAGCACGACCCCGGTATGCCAGGCACCGCAGCAGCCATATTTGCATCCCAAATGCAGAAAGAAGCCATAGAGGCAGAGCTGTATGAGGAGTACAGAGTTAAAAGTAATTGAATAATAATTCATATGCCAGTTGGTTTGTTGGTTAGTTATGGGATATCAAAATGAACATTTTGTATATAATACTGCATGAGAATTATACAGGGCCAATTTAAATTAACTAGCGAAACTTCACAGGGGCAGTACTATGACGTGTTAAAGCCATAATTGTTTCAAAGTCAGAAAGACATGGAGCTACAGCTCGCATCTCTCTCTAATGCTTTTTGTCCTGTAGGTATATAGGACGAATAGCATTATTACTTTTCACAATGCAACAATGATAGCTTTAATACGTCATAGTATGGCCCCAGGTCACAGTCAAGTCCCGATTTAAAAAAATACATATTTTTTTAAACTCATACCTCAAGTAACTATATTAACTAGGGTTGTTGACCCCAAAAGAAAACAGTCTAATATATATTTTTGGGGTACCCGTCATATCTGCGGAGTTTTGCTAGCCAATTGAAATTGACTTCGTATTGTGTACTATCTTATCTTACACAAAACTGTATTCGGAAACATTAAGAGGGTTTATCCTAAAAGTTGGCAACGGCGCAAATAACTGTCAAATATTTACCTGTTTTGATTCTTATAGCAATATTACTGAATAGAAATAAGAAATGTGGCTAACTAGCGAACTAGAATATTAATAATGAATTGCAATTATAACATTGAATTTGATGTTGTACCCATTTTAGATGTAAAAACGCATTTGGAAAGTTTCTAAATAGTTTTTTTATATCTAAAACTGAACATTCGGTGTTACGATATTAATTATTGCATTTCACAATCATACAATATTCTAGTTCGCTAGTAAGCCACATTTTTTATTTCCACACAGTAATATTGCTAAATTAAACAAAACATCAATCTTTGACATCTATTTGCGACGTTGCCCACCTTCAGAATAAAAGCCCTTAAAATAAAAAACTTTTTCAGGACCCAACCTGCGACCCAAGTTCTGACAAATACGACTGTTACGTCATAGACAGCTCTGGATACATAGTGCTGGCCAAGGACATGGAGCTGGTTGGCCAGTTCTTCGGCACAGTACAGAAGTACGTGCTGCAGTCCTTCCTGGACCTGGGCATCTACGACCACGTCGAGGTGTTCAACTACCAGGCTCTGTGTCCATTCTCTGTGTTGCTCAATAAAAACAGTTCCTGGACTATGCGCACGGTTAGTTGGTCCTTATGCTCACTGCTATTCAATACCTATGCAACCACCTCTGAGTATAATAGAATACAATTTCAGACATTCATAGCAAATCTTAAAGTAATTTATCTTGGTTTTGATAAAATTATTGTTAGCAAAGGTAGATAATACGACCGTACAGGACCGGAATTAGAGAAAAGTTAAAGTTACAGCAAAAATCTAATTGCATGATACAAGAACAGATAATTGTAATCTTCTCAAGAAATACTTAATATTAGGCCGTCCTGACAGTGTCTTTGAGTATGATTTGAATACCAGAACTTTACTGTGTGGTTAGGGCTTAGGGCTTGTATTAACATGAATATTTTGTAGCCTTTTAGTTTAGCGCTGAACTTCTTCCACTGGCTGGTGACTGAACTCTTGTTGCTGGTCACAAACATGTACAACCCAGGTGATTACGCATACGCTGGCGTCATCGATGAGGATCCTGGTGAGATATTATAATGAATCTGTGGTTCTAAAATACGAGATCTAAGGCTAGATTGCAGAAATGAGATGTTTAAAGATAGACGATTTTCTATTCGGGTTGGTTTAGGATGTCTGTTTAAAAAAAACTTAACATAACATAAATATTTATTTGTGAAATGTTCAATGAAGGTTTAGAAATCTAGGTAATAGCAAAATAATAATTATTTCATGTATCTATGTAATCTATGTGTGCTTTCATATAAAGACACGAGCCACTATCGATATTTTGTGACGGGGATGTTATTTATTACTGTTGGATGTTTGCCAATGTAGGAGAAAAGAGGCCTGTGTCCGACTGTGTGACAAATTACAGACAGTTCAAATACAATTCTGTAGCACCATTTGCAATATTGAATACAATAACTAACAATATTGTACGAAATTGTAAAAATTGGCTGTAATCTCTTGCTGTTGTTTAGAAGAAAATAATAATATAACTAGACACCTCAAACTAATTGCTTCTAGCCATTTAGTAGCTCACATAATTATTTTACTTCTGTAGTAAATGCAGAAATACACGAAATCCTTTTCTAAACGGCGCGCGAAAGACTAATAGTGGCTTTTACTAAAATAATCTTTTAGACAAATAGCCATGATCCCAATTGACTGTTAAGCTTTCAGAGAACAAAATCTAAAACGCATATGTATTTATATTTAGTAGTACTTCTTTAGCTGCATGGTAATTGGCAGCCTTTACTATTGTATAAGCACGTCTAATTCCTCTGCTTAATGTAACCGCATGGTCGTCTCGCTCGCAGAATATATCGATGAACTAATCAACAAAGGGTACACAGTGGCGCCTCCGACGACTGCAGCGCCCTTACCGGACACCAAACCGGGGAATGTGAAAGAGGAGGAAAGCCCGTTCTCCTGCGACCATAGTATCACGCTTTATATACTGAACCAGAAATATTTTTCGGAGGACTCGGGAGCTATGCCCACCGTTCAGAAAGATGAAGCGGGGGAGTGTTGGCCCGCTTACTGGGCGTCCTACATTCCTAAGACAAACTTGGTCCTCGTGGTGGTGGAGAAACAGGACGACTTCGCCGCGAACTGCACTGTGCCGCCGGACACCAAGCCGCAGCCCACGCGCATGTCCTGCACCAGCCGGGAGCCCTGCCATAAGCTCGACTTAGGTGCTCTGCATAGACGACGACTTGAGGGCTGCTATACTTACCACGATGGGGTATGCTATCAAGATATTATACGGTACCTATGTACATATAATCTAAATAATGATGACCTTAAATGCTTTTTTCCATTTTTTTTTCTTTATACCTGAACTGGTAAGCTCTTGGCCTTACACCTTGGCCTGCATCTCACCAGACGGTAACTGATGATCAGGCCATAGGTGCATCGAGCTTCACATGGAATCCTCAACCACAGAGGAACTGGTTATCTTACCCCTAACTGCCGAAATACAACAATGCGATTAACATTGTTGTTATGGCTACAGACTTAAGTAGTTATGATGGTGATAGCCAGGCGGACTGAGAACAACAAAATTTTGCCTTCACTGGAATCGGACCCGGGACCTCTGGGTCTAACCAGTTGAACTCAAAGCGGTTGAAATATCGGCGGTATTAAGGGGATGACGACGACCTATTAACTAAATAAAATAATCCGAGTCTCTATTTGACTTTGCCCACAACATAGAAATAGAATGACCTGATTTTGCCAGAAATCACTCCTTACACACGGAACTGCCTTTTATATCCAATTACATCCTTTCCAAAATAAACTTAGACGGTTTTAAGCAATGTTTAACATGTGCCATTTCCCCACCAGGAGCGGAATATAACAGCGTGTGGTATCGGCAGCATCGCCCGCGCTGACGTGACCGTCCTGCTCTTATCGGCACTCGTGGCCATGGTGGCCAAAATCAGCACGTGACGCGACACGCCCGATATATTTGTACCTTTGTTACTTTGGCAATAAAATTTGTTGCTCCTGTGAATTGTCTGTTATTTATTTTCTTTCAAATATTTTCTAGGCAATGTGATAATCTGTAGGTAGACCATCATCTTGTCATGTTGCTTGCATAGCAACCAGAGGCGAAGCAGACTTCGCCTCTCCAAACTGCGTTAGCCAACTCCTTAGTCTTGTATCAGTCGTTTGAACCTCGTGTACCTTTTACATTCTGTAAGTTATTACGTATCATTGCTCCCGTATTCCCCGAAGGTCTAGGCAGAGGCACATCTGTAGTTTACCTACATTTTGCCAGATAAGTTTCAGTCCAATTTAATAGGGATAGATAAACGATATCTACATAAACATGAATTCCCTGTGTTTTTATTAATTGTGTTTTGTTATAAATTGGTACAAACGTACTAACACAATAAAGATCACCATATTATGGAAAGTGCTTGTACTTCGAGATAGATAAGAGTAGTTTCTATAATATGAAACATTTAAATAGTACAAAAGATAATTATGACGTAGGTAAGCAACATAAGTACGGAAGCTCAAAACATGTACGACGCGTCTTATAGACACGGTGACCTAGTGCTGACGGCGATGCCAATCGATGCGTCAGGTGGCGAGTGAATCCTAACGCAATGAACGATACACAAACAACGCAGCTTGGAGGTCGTCAGTCGACCCGCGCAAGGGAATTAGCGCGCATGCCCGCCCCACGCTCACTCGCGCCTGCGTACTGCGCCGCACACCTATCAACCTTATCAATGTTCGTCGCCCAGTACCTTCCCGTACATCTAACACATCGGATTCCCTAAACATCATCAATGTCATAAGTAGATTAAGTGCGAAACATGTCCTCCTACAATTCTAGCCAGTGAACTTATTATCGCAGTGGTTCTGATGTGCAAGTGTGTGGGTGCCTTCGTGTTACTTCTGCTGGTTTTGTTTCTGGACTCCAGGGACTGCTCGGCTAGTGCACAATATGATGCCGCTGGCAAAATATCGCTTAACTCGTAAGATATTTTTACTGATTAATAATTACATTATTTTTCTTCTACTTATAGACACTAATGGCTTCCATTTAATTTAACTGATGCAAACAATACAAGACTATCTAAAACAGCAAGCTAATTAATAGAATACATACCTACATTGTTCACGTCAATAAATAAAAATAAGTTTAAACTGATTTTGGACTAGAAAGAATCTATAAATATCAAAATGCTAACATCGTAAAAAATCCATAAAGAACGAGTAACTCGGAAATGCTGAGCAAATGTTCCCTGACAGAATATGATTTATAGATTTGTTTTATAGTAACATCGATAAATTACCATTTTAGGGTCCAAGCATGGGCGGTTAAACTTGGTACTGAGTTGTATCATTTTGGAGAGTTTATCACCAGGAAGAAAGAGGTTCAAGATGTAAGTAAACTAGTATTTTTTGTAAGTAGGTATTCAGTTTGCCTAGCCAAATAGTAACATTTGTAATTTTTTCAATCTAGAGTTTTAAATCCGCTCAAGTGGAATCGAGAGATGGTGAAAAACTAGTCCAGAGTATGTCTGACGATATTCGCGCCATGATGGAACTGAAAATTAGCGCCGTCAAAAGGATAGTGGAGGCCGCAGAGAATATGGCGTTTGATAAACAAAACGAACCAGTACCTGAAGACTTTCAGTACTACAACAGTAAAGAGATGGAGGAGCCCTGGGACGAAGTGTCCATCACCACGACACCTGAGACAGACTTCGGTCAGGAGAGTTGGATAGTGCGACCGCCATCGAAGAACGCGCACACGCAGCAAAACCCACACTTTTCAAACATTCCAGTAAACACTAATTTTAGCAGTGTACACGTTCCAACAAATGTTTATGCCTGGGGTGAGTAAACCATAGACGCGTCATTGTAAATATTGTACGAACGGATTAAAAACGGTTCATGTATTGCAGCACCCGAAGTTATCAAAGGAATTCATTGGTCGGAAGGACTGGACACCCACTTCATAAATAACTATCAGAGCGACCCGACACTCTCGTGGCAATACTTCGGCAGCTCAACGGGATTCATGAGACATTACCCTGGTAATCAAAATACATATTTAATGTAATTAACTAATGTTGATTTTTGATAATGATATATTTGATTTCGACATCCTAATCGAAATAATGTTTTAGCATTGAAATGGAGGGCTGACCCTGTGGATATTTATGATTGTCGGACCCGCGCGTGGTACATGGAAGCGGCTGCGAGTCCAAAGGATGTGATCATTTTAGTAGATCGCAGCGGGTCGATGACCGGGCAGAGGCGGGACATCGCCAAACACGTCGTCACCAATATCCTCGACACCCTCGGTAACAACGACTTTGTCAACGTACTGACTTTCGCAGACACTGTGCAGGAAATCGTACCGTGTTTTGAGGATTCTCTTGTGCAGGTGAGTAAAAGGCCAAAATCACGATGTATATTTTTGTAGAAAAAGTAAAGTGTTATTTGAACATGACTATGGTACATATCGTAAACAATAAATCAAGATAAAGACGATAATAACTTTCTTATCAATTCGAATAACTATTTAAGTTATTTATATAGATAAATTTATGCTTTATGTATGTATTTAATGTATATGTAAATAGTACACCACTGACTACCTGCAGTATTGTCTGTGCTTCTCCTTTTAATCCATCCAAAGGTTGTCTGTAAAATATCGCTTTAAGCGATAAGACCGCCCATTGTGTCACCATATGTAAAAAAAAAAAATGTCTGTTATTTTTATGATGTGCATAATAAAGAATATTTTATTCTATTCTTATCTAATTGGCATACTTATCACCATGTACCTATCATCAATTTCATTTTCTGTCATTATTAGGCCACACTGGGAAATCTTCGGGAACTAAAATTGGCGATGGATAGTTTCGAAACACAGGAAATAGCAAATTTTTCAGCAGCGTTAACCAGAGCCTTCGAGTTGCTGGAAATGTACAGGAATAGTAGTGGAGGAGCAAATTGCAATCAGGTAACTGAATACAAAAAGTATCGTTCTTTCCATGTCTTGCCAACAAAGCGTTATAATGCAAATGTACTACACCAGAGCAGACCACTGAGTTCTAATTTTCCCTGCAAAACAATTGGTCCCAGCATGTTGTTATAGCAAAGCAAAGAGCGCCTGTTTTGACATATGCAGGTGGAGTCATTTTAGAGAAATGTCAGAAACAACGGTTAAGTACAATATTTTATTCTTACAGGCAATAATGCTGGTTACCGACGGTGTACCCTACAATTACAAAGAAATATTCGAGAGATTCAACTGGAAATATGAGACCCCAGTGAGAGTGTTTACGTACCTGATAGGGCGCGAGGTAAAGGTCAGGTCACTTCAGGTCTTACTGTGTGTCGTAGTCATTGTGCGACCTGCATAATGCCTTCCTTCGTACCAATCTGCCAGTACGCCTAGAACGTGGTACCTGTTGTCTGTCTAATATACATACTGTACATTAAACTTGTACATCGCATGGTGGTGTTATCGTAATATGTGAAGTTTTCCAATCTCAATGTGCTTATGCTTGTAGTGTTTTTGTTTGTATTGTCTCTCACTGTGGGTTCAGACATGCGCAACATGTAGTTATCGAATAATGTGGTAAACAAAATTTCATGACCTCTAGCAATCTAAATGCAGTAATCTATTGCTCTGTTACTTTGGTACAATACATAGTCACAAGTTTGGACTCACCCTTCTGTACGATTCACCTCTGACTCATGCGCCTTGCTGTCGTTTGAGAGAATTCACTAGAACGCGCGTGGTGACACGAGTATGCGCTTCTACCTGCTCTGAGACACTCTGTTGCGGTCAGAAACACTGTGTCAGGTGTGTATCGTATTATAGACTAAGACGAGAACCGATGGTTATTGAGCGAAATTATCAATTACGGTGTATTCTGGATGATTGTGTCCAGTTCTATTTCAACTTCCATGGACCTACGCTGATGCAACAATACAGAGAGAGTGGTAGTTTTGATACCGAGAAATTTAATGAGAGAACAAAAAAAAAATATGACGAGAATGTGATTTTCCAAAATTGATTCACTTGAAACTTTTACATATGCATTCCTGTAAAAATACCCCCGTGTCCAAGCCAAAAGCGATCCTCGCACGAGTACTCGATTGACGCGATCGTTTGTATGAATTTTGACGTACACGTTGGAGTTGACTGATCGTTCGACTCTGTCATATTCATATGCGACGATCGCGTTCTCGGGCGACTATCACTTTTGGTTAGGACGCGGCCTTCCGCGGATTTTGCATTGAGTGCGAACACAAACTGTCACAGGGAAACATTTTCGCTAAATGAGTTTTCGGGCCTATGAGACTTTTACTAGCATCTATGCAGTGCGTAGGTATCATTAGTGATGCATGATGATCTGATTGTTACTTGATTTGATCCTTGGTTTATGCATTTTATTCTTTCTTAAATTACTTACTACTCTTACATTCTGGTTGGTATCTAGTTAGAGCGACTTTAGAGTCACAAATTAAACTATATATATGCATTTTTATTCTGTTAGTATCCAATTAAACATAGATTACATCAGCATTTTGAATGTAGATAGTTACAATATTGATGTTGTGAAGCCTTGCCTCGATGCTGCAGAGGACACTTAGCTAGGTGATGATGAATGCAGCACTCACACAAGGCCAATTAGAGAGACACAAGATGTAAAGAATGTGTGCTAACACGTAAAGGGTTGTATAGGTGGCCGACGTAAGGGAGGTGAAGTGGATGGCGTGCGCCAACCGCGGGTTCTACGTGCATCTGAGTACTCTAGCAGAGGTGCGCGAGCGCGTGCTCGAACACGTGAACGTGCTCGCGCGCCCGCTCGTGCTACAGAGAGAGAGGCACCCTGTCGTCTGGACCCCCGTATATGCTAATGTCACTGTAAGTCTTTCAGTATTTCAAGTTTTGTTTGATAGATACCAATGTGTATATGGCTTGTAAAGAATCAAGCTGAATATTTTGTATCACTTTCCTAAATTCACTTAGGATCCGAAAGTCGCAGATTATCTTTGGGAGCAACGAGAAAGAGCTGAGCAGAAGGAACGGTTCATGAGCCAGCGACGCGACAAGAATCTCTTCAACTCGGACAAGGAACAGGACAGGCGATGGAGAATTACACAGGTAATAACTTAGTCATCGCCCAATCTGTTCCGTGATTTGATGTTAGCCTTAAGTACATCTCATTACTACCCAACGTTAATGGAAGGTTGACTTACGCTCGTTGCAGATGAAACAGGGCCAGTACAGTGAGCTTGGGAATTCCCAGTATCAGTTAATGACATCCGTGTCCATGCCTGTCTACGATCTGCGACACAACGAGGTGAGCTGTCTCGCGTGCTCTTTATTTAAGCCCTGAACTTGAAACTCCCCAAAAGTGTCTGAAAATATTTCCAAAATATTCGGGAAAGAGAATGATTTGCGTATCTTTATTAATTTGCGTTATTATAAATTGAACTATCTTTTTCAGTGTGAGTGTTCTTCTCTCTTCTAGCCAAATTATTCTCTTATCTCTATTATTTAGCTGTACATTACGTCCTTTCCAAATTCAAAATTTTCCATGTAGCATGAACCAAATAAACCTGTCATCTGTTTCAAAAGATTATGTTTACAGATTGGTTTTATATTTCCTACTAATTGGACGTAAGCTCTATCTCTTCTTACTACTATACTCTTTACTCTATTGTCTTCTTCTTTTACATGTCAATGTCTATTAATAACTCCGTTTTGTTTGATGGTTTCCCCTCAGAACATCACAGAGAATGTACTGATAAATGAAGCTTACTGGGTTTCGGTTACGAAAGAGGTACTACACTTAGAAAGTTTTGATGATTTAATTGTAAAGTTTTTGCAAGATACAAGAGAGTTTTTATGATTTAGTTTTTTGGATTTCAGTAACGGTACAGTGTTATTTGGCCCCGTTAGCGATGCATCTGTCCTCGATAGATGTGTGCGCGGAGGCGGCGCGCGCGCAGCCGCCGCACCGCCTGACCAATGTGTTGTCCGACCCTTTGGCTTACTGTAGTGATGTAGTTTCTACTAGATCGTAGGCGTAGACCACTAGGGTGTTATGAACGACTTTTCTATCAATCATCAAGTTAATTTTCTATGCAAGAGTTATGATCTATATACACTACACACACTATCTAATGAAATCAAGTATTTATGCCTGAATATAGTGATGTCTTCGTAGAGACAATTTTTAAAGATTGACTTGTATGACGACAAGTAAATGTAAATATTTTTGAATACAGTATCGTGCAGCCCGACATACACAAGACGAGTATGGGGCCTTTGTTACTTGAGTATCTATTCAGTTTAAACTATTCTCTTCTTAAGAATGGCAATTTTTGATATTAACAATTTTAGCAATATTTAGTCTCTCAACGAGAGGAGCCATTTTAATTTCTAGCGGAAGTTGTTACAACGCATTTATCTATATGTTATTATATTTTATTGCATTCGTACGTCCACAACCAATCGCAGTCCGTAGAGGAGAACGGCCAGAAAGAGGTAGGCCAACGCTCATAGACCATACTGCCTCCGTGAGACGTGACAGACGATGCATGAGAGGCGACGGACGAGCGGTGTGCGGTGCACGTGTCACGTGTGCCAGTGTGCAGTGTGCCCACCTGCCCAGTGCACACGAGCACACGTGAGCACGCTACACGCCTGTGAGATGATGCTGCTTTCAATGTTTGTGCACATAATTTAACTAAGGGATACAGTCTGAAGTGCAACATAAAGTTAGAATAAGTGGCAATGTCTTTGTCTATATGATTAATTTAAAAATTTCGACAGATGTTAACAAGGATACATTCCAAGGGTATTTGTATATTTACAATCAAAATAATGGTAGTGGGTTTTTTTAGAATCTAAAGAGTAGTATTTTAATTTTATAACATAAAATTATTTAATATTTGAGTAGTTTTGCTAGAACCTGTAACCGTGGTTTTAAAATTAGAATCCCTTAACATAGTTCTATATAAATAAACATATAGAACTTCGCCTAACGGGGCTTAGATGCTAAAGAATCAGTAATTTATTGCTAGTTTTACGAGATTGTCATAATGTTGTATAATATCAGTAGACTGATGGCCAATACATCGCCAAATGCGGAATACCTTGTAGTTAGAATAATTTTTGACTGTTTACTTACAAAAATAACATACAGCATATTTTTATAATATTTTTTATATTTCGAATGTAGATTTATAAAATGGTAACGTAGACATTAGCGATATTGATTTGCAGAAAAGCCTGAGACTAAAAGATGAATCAATAGATATAAATAACTGTGCAGTGTGATGTGAATTGTAATATATAAAAGTGCCAGTGTTATGTAGTGCCCTCTAAATATTTACAGATGCGTATAGCTAGACTATTGGGAGTCGCGGGCACAGACGTGCCTCTTTCTGAGATACAAGCAGTAATGTCACCTTATAAGGTACGTTACAACATTTACGTAGCTTAGACATTTAAATAAACCTTTTTACAGTCCGTTCAACCGATTGACTTCTATTGCGTTGGTGGCATGACAAATGGGAGCTGCAGTAAACAGTTGGTATTGTAACAATTTTTTTGCTTTTAATGCCATCCTTATGCCTACGGTATGGGCACGCCACAATTGCGGCGATAAGTCCCCTCTTTGAGGAGTGGATAGAGAGGCGTCACAGCGTCCTCACCTTCCGCCTGACGCAGGTCCTCACCGGAAACGGTTGTTTCGGGAGGTTCCTGTTCAGGATAAAGCGGGAGGAAACGTTCGGGTGTCACCATTGTGTGGATCGCCCGGAGGACACGGTGGAGCATACGGTGGAGGTCTGCCCGGCTTGAGCGGGGCACCGCCGTGTCCTCACGGAGGCGATCGGCGGCGGCGATCTCTCGCGTCCGGCCCTGGTTCAGGCCATGGTCCGGAGCGAGAGTGCATGGGAGGCCGTCACCTCCTTCTGCGAAGCAGTTATGCTCGCGAAGGAGGAGGCGGAACGCACGAGGGAGATGTAAGCTGCACGCCCTCGCGCCTCTAGTCGCCGCAGGAGACGCCCCGGGCGTCGGGAGTCACGAGCCGACTTCCGGCCACCGTAGGCGCGGGCTTGCGGACGGTGAGCAATGGGCAGCTCGCCGTCCGATAAGGACCAGGCCCGGGTCGACGGCGCGTTGTGTTCCACGCGCGCCTCAGCGAGATGTCAGCACCAACTGACGGGGTCCGTAAGGACCAATGCCTGCTTGGATTGCAGATTTGTCCGAAAGGGATATCCGGGTGGGTTTTAGTCAGTAAAAGTCTGACACGCTCTCTCGCTCTGCCCAGAGCGGGAGAAGTCATTTGATTATATCCCACCCTCAAAAAAAAAAAAAAGCCTACGGTATAGAAGTCAGAATCGGTTGAACGCATTGTATTAAACGTTTGTTTAAATGTCTAATCTTATTTCAAATGGAGTATAGATATCTATATAATTAAATTTGAATCTTGTTTTTTTGTTTTAATATAACACATTCTGTTATTTCTACTGTTGCAGATCGGTGTGAATGGTTACGCCTTTATAGTGACAAACAATGGATACATCCTAATACACCCTGATCTAAGGCCTGTGGTATGTACATTGGACTTATAATTTCACTAAAATTGTGACTTGATTGAAAAAGAAAATAAATTACCTAGTTAAATGCAATCCTGCGTTCTAGTTTTGTGATGGGCAATTAGGGCAATTGGAATATTGTTATTTGCTTTCAGTTCCAACAAATATTGAAACCAAGCTATAACAGCGTCGATGTGATAGAAGTTGAACTCTTCGATGACGACAGAGGGCCCAGGAACTTCAGCAAAGAGCTAACTGCAGTGAGTATAGTAATGGAATTTGTACTCTATAACTATATGTAATGAAGGTTCTAATTTGTAAAATTTTTTTAGCTACGGCAAGAAATCATTGATCAGAAAACAGGCAACAAGGTGATGAGCGTCAAGTACCATCTCGACGATATGGTAAGTTCTTTTATTTTGGTTAGAAGAAGAATATAAAAACAAATAAGAAATGTAATGTTATTCGATAAGGATAATGGACAGAACGTGAAATGAATGCAAAATATGTAGTTTAGGAAAAAAAGCCAGCCTTTTGGGCACTTTTCCCGCTGACAGCGATGCGGACGAATTTTTTGGCGCCCAATGAGCTCTTCCAATTATTTTCTTTTTTCCTTTACATACTTGTACAGAAAAAAAAAGTCTACACCTGTAGTATTTCGTAAAAAGACATTTCAATCCCACATCCAACAATTGTTTCCACAGAAAAGAGTATCCCGGGCAAAAAGACATTACTTCTGGACGGGTATCAGTGACTCACCATTCACATTGGTGGTGGCGATACCTGAGAACTATGGCCGCCACCGCATCACCCCTCCACCGACTGACGACATACACAGACTCTCGCTCACCTCCAAGAATATATCAGCGAGGCAGTATCTATCGGATAAGTGGAGCGTTCACCCGGACTGGTGAGTGGATCTTCATAAATATGGCGTAGCAAAAGCCCCCCTATTTCACAAGAAAGACTTTGACACTACAGAGCATTCTATTTTGTTCAGGATGTATTGTCGGCATTATGAACGTACGTTTGCGACTGCTGAGGAAGAGCTGCTTTATTTCTTGGAGCGAGTGGCCAAGCCTGGTTGGCGCTGGCCAGCCAAGCCTCGACCTCCAGAGCACCACAAGAATAAACCTGGACACGAGCGGCACAACAACGGTAATAATACATTGTCCATTCATAAAAATCTTGTGTCTCATTTCCAATTAAATTTGGATTAATTTAGCTTATTGTGTTGCGAGTTTGAAAAGTTATGTTCATTGAACATATATTTTAATTTACCAGGCACACCAGAAGCTAGAGATAGGAACAAAGTATCAAACAGTACTCCGAAGAATGAATATTATTGTAAGTATTGCATTTTAGTTTTAGTCTGAGAAATGCGTAGACTATTTTATATTCATCAACATGATCATCCTCCCACCTTTTATGTCCAATTGTCCATCTCTTTGAGCCGTCTTCTGGGTATTGACTCTTGATTATATAAATAATATGATGTTCTATCGAATATGATATTGGTCCTTATGTTAAAGTTTTAGCGCAGCTTCACCTGAGTTAGCACCTACTTAATGATTTGTTTAGACATAAATAATGTAAGTTTATTGTATTTGTAGATGTAGTTTAGATAAGTTTCATTTATGATGAGGTTGACATGCTGTGGACAAAAGCCTCTTGGCTTTCATGTACAAATACAATATACAGTATTAATGTACAATATACCTACTACTTTTTTGTATTTTATTCTTAAATGTTATAAGAATTAACAAAAAATGTTTTTCAATATCTTTCTACCATCAGGCGATCATGGCTTAATGCAAGCCTTGGTGTATGACGCTCGAAACACTGCTTGGTTCAACAAGAGCATTTCTGACTCTGCATCCGATGAGAAAGCGTAAGTAGATTTATTATATTAATTATTACAGAAGTACCATTTTAAATCTTTTTTTTTTCAATCTTTTTAAAAATGATAAGGATATGGAATATTGTGCCGCATTACAGGGAGTATTTATATTGGGTCTTTTCAAACTTAATATGTTATTTATAAATACAATTTAATTTATTTGGAATACACTTTTACTACTTTCACCCGGATAGCCCATTGACAAAAGTGATCGGATTGTTGCCGAGGTAAAGTAAACTTTCGACAAGGACCTGTGTTTTTTTGCATGTCTTGTTATTATTTAGGCATCGTTAAAATTATGTCATGATTGTCGACACTAACATCGAGGTTCCGTACAAGATTCGACTGATCGCTCCAGAATCAGTAAATCATGCCACAAGGCACCATTATTCGGCTCAACACACCATTAAAGAAAGGGAAGGGTAGGAAATTAATGTTCACGTTCAATGCAGCTTTGGATGGGTTTGTATTGTATATTTTCTGTATAACGACAGCAACACGAATTCTGTCAGGCATTGGGGGAAAATTCCAAGAATGTATTTTTGAATTCAATATAATCTCAAAATCTATTTTATGAAGATTCTCGAAATCTAACCAAATCAGATGAACCAATGAAGAAATCTGTTTCTGAAATTCAAAAACAACTAGATATTGCAAAACCAATGTAAGCAAGATGAAGGCCTACAGTATACATGTTTGCAACAGGCTGGAGTTCATACAACGCTTTGGATACATCGTGGCTTTCCTGTCAACGCACAGTGGACTAACGCGATGGCAGACACACCCACCCAAGGAACATGATAATGACAAGTAAGATAGACTAGTAGCCAACAGAATTGCCCTGATGATCTAGCTTTAGATGATAAACAAAAGTGTGATCCTTATGATCGTGTCTCGTGGACATCTAAGCCGATGCCTGATAGCTAAGCAACAGAAAATACGTGATGTAAGCGCATCCAATCGCTATTTAAAAAATAAAAAAAGTATACCTATAACATCAAATTCCAGGCCAGATTTCGGCAAGCAATGGCCACGAGCGATCGAGGAAGCCTATTACCGTCGGGCTGTTGAACAGCACTACGTAGATCCTCTGAGCTACGTGTACAGCGTGGATCTGAGCACCATCAAGTTCCCTCTTAACGTCAGCCTGGCCATGGTGACCGCCTCGCATGCAGTCTTTCACGGAGATGGACACAGGAAGGCTCCAGCCGCTGTCATTGGGTTCCAGTTCAAACATGAACGACTCAGCGAATGGTTTGATAATATTACGTCTTCGGTGAGTGCTTCTTTCTGTATAATTTAATTAACTACCTAATAGGACCAATTATAGCAGTGATAGCCTAGTGGTGTGACCGTCGGACTGCCAAGTCATAGTTCTGGAGTTCGAATCCAAGGCACGCACCTCTAACTTTTCGGATTTATGTGCGTATTGTATAATTATCACTTGCTTCGAAGACGGTGAAGGAAAACATCGTGAGGAAACCGGCATACCTGAGAGATATTTCTTGACGGCATGTGAAGGCAAGTCAGAGGCCTATGGGCAGCTTTAAAACTCTGACACCAGGTTAGTTACTAACCACACGAAAAGAAGAAGGACCAATTTATCAAATTGCATGATAAACCTTCTACAATGATTCAGTTTAATTTTGATGAAGCATAATTAATCAGATGCAAAGGACATTTGTAAAAAAGACAATAATTATGAAGGAACAGGTACCTAACAGTATTCATGTAACAACTAATATGATTTCAGTGTGAACACAACAAGGAGTGTACGACATGTCAATCTGATAACTGGGATTGTTACTTGGTGGACAACAACGGCTGGATAGTAGTCAGCGAAGATGCTACCCAGACAGGGCAGTTCTTTGGCAGGGTAAGAATAAACCATGTCAGACGGTTGAAGGACATTGTCGAACCATATACTGCAGACTGCAGAATTAGGAAGGAGTTAAACTTTGTCACTGACTATACTTAAAAAAAAAATATTCACAGATCCGGCCAGACATCATGTCGAGACTAATCGAAGACGAGGTGTACAAGGCAGTCCACATCATAGACTATCAGGCGGTCTGCTTCAGAGAGAAAAAAACTACAAACCCAGCTGCAATGCTTTTTACAGTAACATATATTTGAATTACATTTATAACGATATTAAAAACATTTGGTTAAAAAAATTTTCAACAAAAATTGGTCTAGAACTCTCGGTAGTTGTGATGATACGTACGACCCTACAAAAATATTTGTATAGGACTGTGAGAATGATAGATTCGGATTAATATATATCTCATTTTTTTCGATTTCCAGCCGCTTGAGAACTTGCGCCTGGTGATGGCTTGGTTCCTAGCCACCACGGTCTGGTTCTACAACTCCATAACAACAAGTTTGGCACAAGCGTCCAGCTATGCCTTGGAAGATGGTACGTAAGCTGTCCAATGTTTCATGTGTGAGGATAGTTCGAGAACATTCGGTCCACAGTACTTAACCATAAAAATCCGGGCCAACAAGCCTTGTTGTGGTTTTTGCGCATTCGATGTTGCTCTTGAGCGTTGTCAGCATGTTCTGTCAATCTGCATGACAACGAGCACTTAGAGACGAAGTAAATTATATTTGTAGAAGTGATACAGTGTCTAAATGTAAATTAACGTTTCTTTGCGCGAGAGACAAAGTTGGGCTTATAAATGTTTCTGTGCATGGAATATCTTAACTTAATAAAACGGAAATATATGTTAACTATTAGGTAATCGTCTCTAGTCAAACTTAGATTAAACTAACACTAGTAGTCATACGTTACATAAACTTGGAACACTTGGTCACTTTGAATTTGTTTACACAAAGTTATTTTGGGTGCATGCGAGTGTGCACCGCGGTTCAACTGCACCCAACATTACTGTTCATAGCTGGTTCTCACAATATCTGTAGCGAAAGCAAAATTCATTCATGGAGTCAACAATTGGACTTAGATATCTACTAAAGTAGTAATGACTCCATCTTTTTTCAGAGAATGTTACACCCACTGGTGAGTTACATGTAGAGTGAGCACACGCACGTGTCGACAGATAGATACAATTCTTATAGTTTATTTACATTTATTCATAGAGATTCTAGTTATGTGCTCAGAATGCAAGCTTATTCTTGGTCTAGCTTTTGTTAAAACGAACACGGTCGAACAAAGTAAGCTTATGAACAAGGAGAACTACCAAAATAATGAAAAAATAAATATCTTTCTTGCGTTTGGACCTTCCTTAGGTCCAGACAATTTCTAGCTGAAGTTTTGAACGAGAGTAGGCTTGCTAAACAGCGAGAATGTGCATGTTCGTAGATTTAATGAGTTTCACGGCGGATTTTACCAACTTTCTTTATCTGTACCTATAATTTATTATTTATGTATTTATATATACTTTATTGTACACCAGATTATACAAATAATATTCCTTCTCATACGAAAAACATCATCGACTACATTATCGACTTATCCAAAGAATAATGTATTCTAGGATTGGAAATATTTGCATGTCTTTTGTTGGTTTTCAGGCAATTCTGTTAATATTTTATGGCAAACTATTCAGCGACTTTTAATCATCACATACCTACTTACCTATCTCTATATCATGTACATATTAATTTATTAATCATCTTCGCATCTTTTCCTTCTTCGTTGAACTGGTGATACAACGTAATATTTTATTCAACTTTTATCTTGATAATCCTGTAACTAATTTATTTCACTTCATCTCTGCTGTACAAAAACTTCTTAATCTTTAAACTATATTTTATTCTTCTGCATGTTTCTTACATTTTCAACTTCTTGTGTTGTCATTAATACCTATTGAATAAGATGTCATTGATTCTTTACTCGTGCATGGAGACTCAAACATCTCATACTGGGAACTAACAGTTAATTTCCCGGCACAGTTGCATACCAGAGCTACGAAAACGACGAAGAGACAGACGACCCATACATGTCGAAACCTCCGAACCTGCGAGTGTTGGAGCGAGACTATGAGAAGCTAGTACTCATCAACCGGACACGACCGACTCCTTGCGACAGAGAGATGTATCTATACCAGATAGATTACAATAACCTGGACGAGAAGCTCAGCAAACCGGTCACGGAATGCGGGCGTCCGTTTTACGCGCAACACGTTAACTACACCAATATGCTGATGATTGTGGTGGACGCCAACTGTCCCAAAGACGAGGTCGCAGCCATGTCCGTAGAAGCGACAGAGGTGAACTACAACGAGTCGCTGCCTTGCTTGAAACACATGCATCCCTTGTATAGGAAGCAACCTAATTCGTGCATTAATAATCATACTGAAGTAAGTAAACAGCTTCGTCAATATAATGATAGATGATAGGCAGAACGGAACGGCAGAGGGAATGTAGAGGAATAAAATTGATTCAATGACAATGAACACTAAAGGAAAAAGTTTAGAACCCTTCAGAACTACCCTTTAAGCTAAGCCTTAATTACTAACATGAGGTTATAACGTCAAATTCAATACTGATAAATGATCAGTAAGTATTACTGAATATCTATGGGCTAAGAAACAAAATTAACATTTTCAGGAAAGCAACATCGATATGTGCGGACGCGGCAGTTTACCAGGCAACAGCAAGACGTGGGTTTCGTTGAGCATCCTTCTAATAGTTAGATATTTGGCGTAAAATCGTACGGAAACGTTAAGACAGGCGGGTAAAGCACTAAGCGGCCTGAATTCAAATTAGATATCTCTTATTGTACATCGGATAGGTAAACGCGCCTTACTGCGTTAAGCTTAATCTGCCTACCTAGTTGAAAAAAAATCGCGCATCGCGCTGTTAATATTGATTTTATTGAAATATCTGCGAATAACATTGTAGTATCTATCCTAACGACACGGCGCACAGTGGATCGAAGAAATAGGATCTTAAATTTTAAAGTGTCGTTTTGCTAAAATGGCTTCTAATAGCCAATATTATACATAAACATATCATAGGATACAATCAGGTAGGCAAATTAGCAACTTATATATTTTTTGCAAAAAAAAAAATGTATGGAGCTAATGCTTATATCTCCGGAAAGGAGAGAATAACCGATATATCCTTGCACACGGTGATGTAACTATTAATTTATGATTTTTCGACATACGTCATATACCGAGATTTAGTGTCATAAATAAATAGGTACAAAACAACAAAACGGAAAAAATCAAGTAACGTCAAAAATCATGAACAAACCGACACTTTAAAATTTAAGATCCTATTTCTTCGAATGCCTTTTTTAGATCCACAGTGAGGCGTCGTCGGTAGAGGCATTGTATCTGCGTATTACAAATTCTCAAATACAATAGAACCTAGATATTAACTATACGTTTTGTTAAAATATGTCATAGTTTATTAAAATATTTCTGTTCGTAGCAAATTTAAAGAATAATCAAGTAAAATAGTTTATATTTGTGTTAATATTATGAATTATATTGATCTCTGCTTTTAGAATAGGTAGGTAATTAAAGAAAGTACATGTCATTCCCACATATCAGATTTTAAATGATAGATTATGCTCCCTTTGTGCCACAATAGGAAGCAATAATAAAAATATTCATATCAACAAATTTATGATCCGCATGTCACCATGTGGGGAGTTATTTAAAATTGTGAAGTAAAGATACAATTACTTAATTAAGATATATAGCTTTTGTAAAGAATTGGCTTTTAGCATGATTTAATATTTCCTGTTGATATTTTGTCAGTTTTTTATAAGTTGTGATTTAAATTAAATGTTACCACTACTCCGTCCTGCTGGTGAATTATTAAAAGGGATGGAAACTATACAACATCCATAACAACAAACAATTACGGAAAACATTTTAAAATTAAATTTTATTGTATTCTTCAATTATATTGATTCAGTATTACGCCACGGAGTGGTCATAATATATTTGTAATAAAATTATTAGAATTTAGTATTTTGAATCTCTGTCATTTACGAACCTATTTTAGACGTGAACTTAATTACCGAAATGTGATTGTTTGTTTGTACAAATAAATAATTATTGGAATAATTTAAAATGTATTTAATTTAAAAAATCCATAATAATATAATTAAATAATAACAAAATTGAATGAATAAATTAATAAAATACCTACATATATAGAACTATGCTTGTAGCATTACGAGGGTTGGTAGATATTAGTTCGTATCAGCTTCAACTGTTTTCGTGTTAGCTTTCTCAGCCATCTGATTGATTTTTTCCATGAATTCGTGGCGACAGTGTATCTTCAGCAGATTGATTTGCATCTGTTCCAGTAGGTAGTCCCCTTCCATGAATTCCGAAAGATTGTGAGCAATTCCACCACCCTTGCGGTGTTCCATCACTACGTCCTCAGGATAGTCATATGTTCGAACCAGATCATTTAAGTTACTGGAATCAATCTGCAAGAAATATCGAATATTTTGAGATTATTGTACTGACTACATAAAATAAAAACCATAGGTTCAGGACCTAATGCCGTTTAAGCCCGGTATTCAATGGGTATTGTCATATTGTTGATAATAGCTACCTAGAAAGATACCTACATATCTTAGAACCGACAAACCTGTGGTTCCCGTTCGCTAATTGATGTTTGTTCTTCATTTTGCTGCCCCCACAAAACTGTCCTCAACTTTTGAATGGCAATCTTTTCGTTATTTTCTTGTGATGTACCTTCTTGACACTCGACCTCCGTATCCGTTGGAGTATCCCTGATACGGACAGCACTGTCTGTAGTGTTCACGTGGTGGCCACCCGAACCACTCGGACGTTTGGCGATATTTTCTTCTATGTCAGTGGGCTTAGGAAGGACAGCTACTGATACAGTACTTGTGTGAATGCGTCCATCCTTCTCAATAGCAGTTTTTCTATGTACGCGGTGCACACCAGTCTCAATGTTCATTAGTTCAGGCACACCCATACCCTCAACAAACATTGATGCTTTCCTAATGCCTCCAATGTCAGAGTTTTCGAGAGAGACAGTGCATACCTCCCAGTCTTTGTACTTGGCATATGATTCGTACATTTCGAATAGTTCACGCGCGAATAGCATAGCTTCCTGACCCCCTGTACCGGCCGTCACCTCCAGAAACACCACGCCTTCCGTTAGCTTGGGCTCTAAGAGGATTGCCTGCAAATCACGATCTACATCTGCCATACGTTGCAAGTATGACAGAGCTTCTTTTTTTATCATTTCCATCATATATTTATCATCACTTTCCCTTTTACTGAGTGCTTCAATGTTGTCATGTAAGTTGTTTCGGATCTTTAGCACATTTATAATTGGTTTTATTTCAAATAATCGCTTAGATTCTTCGGATGTTCTGATATCTTTAGTGTACAGGTTTTCATGTTCTAACATCAAGTTTTTTAGGTAAGCTTGAACGGGGGCATCGGATATATTGAGCATGTGTGAGCTATACTTCCGATGCAATTGTAGTTTTACAGCGGATAATATCGGCCGAATAAATAAATTTCTTGAAACTGACATTGACTTATTGTTGTTGTATGGGTAAGGTATGTAATTATATCAAGGTCGAATAAATAATATACACTATAAAAATTCGAAGAAAAAATGTTCACGTATAAGAAGTCGCATCTCCCATAGAAAGAAAATTACCTCATGTCTGACAGCATAGAGAAGTATATCAAAAACTCACTAAAGTGCATTAAAAAAAATACATAGTTGAGGTTTTAATCCTTACTGGCTAACATACAAAAAAATGCTCTGAATATTCGTTCTGGGGTTATATTGTATAATTTAGTAAAAAAGATTTGAAGCTAATCTTATGGCCTGACTCCAACTTCTCGACTCTCAAGGTGAACTTGATCTTCATCCCGATAGACTCCACGACCTCCTCTACCTTCGTGGTGTGATGTAGACGTGACACGTACAGCTGCGTCGTTGGAATAGCGGGACACAGCAACATGGCGGAACCAGTCATTGCGGTACCGCACTGATTGCGACAAGCAGGCTTCTTCTTCTTGTTCTTCTTCTGCACGCGAATGAAGCCTTCTTCATCGGCCTGTCCTTGGCTTGTTACCGGCGGTAACGAGCTTCGAACTGCTTCGGAGGGCCACTGAGCACCCCTCGTATTATTAGGTTGCCGTTGCGGGAGCTTTAATAACAGCAGCCGAGTAAGCACGTCCCGGTGTTGACATACTAATATTGGTCGGCGTCCCAACGATGGGGGACGCGGGTAGGGCGGGACCTCCGCACGTTAAATGACAGTAAAACTAACAAAAAATCTCCATGCCGCCGCTTCAAAACCTCCGGAACACCTTAAAGTCAAACTGCTAACCCTAGCCGCCGCAGGAGACGCTCTGGGCATCGGGAATCGCAGGCTGATTCCCGGCCACCATAGGCACGGGCGCCTGCACCAAAACTCATACAACTATTAAAAACAGACCCGACTACGCATCATTCATAAGCAAAAGAAACTATAGAATCCCAACACCTGAAAACACCTGATTGCTAGCTAGAAGCTCTCCAATTTACTCTCATTATTTCCTACAAGAAAGTCTGCAAACTCTGTGAAATAAAAAATACTATCTCATTCAGTTGTAAAAAAAAAAAAAAGGAAATGTTGCAAAACTCTGGTTATAACTCGGAACAATTAATCTAGATATTGTGACCTGACACTAAATCAAACCATACACAATGGGAACAAATACGCACACATACACTCACACTCACACACCACACTCACATCCCACGTACACAAACACACCAGTCGTGCTATTCTGTAAACATCTCACCATGAATTATTGGGTGAAGTGAGCTTGATGTGAGCTGTCGTTGCACCTACAGCTAGGGATTGACACTATTGATAGCTCACTTCACCTCACTCTTTACGGTGAGATGTTTACAGAATGGAGCGACTGATATACCATACAACACCTGAAATCACCTCTCACCTCTCAAGTCTCCACTCTGGAATTCGTACCCCGAGCCACAACATACAGACTAACTGTCTAGTTTGGGGTTCACTGGTAAATCATATTTTTTAACCGATTTCCCAAAAAGGAGGAGGTTATCAATTCGGTTGTATGTTTTTGTAACATAGCTTTATGTAATATTTTAAGCTACTCGTGTCTTCTCAACTTGGTGTTATGCTTACTGTATTACGTGGACAATAAACTGTTTCTATTTTTCTATTATGTGAATACGACATTCAAATAAAACAAGCATGTTTTACTTCTAAAAATGTCAGTAAGAAAGTAAAATCTGCAGATGATAGGTACCTACTACCACTTTTTTTGTTGTGAAATTAGAATTAATATTCGGAGGATTTTTTTCGTATGCTAGCCAGTAAGGATTAAAACCGGAAGTACGCAATAGCATAAAACTCATTTTTAGCGATTCGTTGAGATACTTCTGTTTGCTGAAGTGGGGCATTTTTGAGCCTTCTCCTTAACACGTGAGATTTCACTTATAAACTATTTTGATTGAAGGATTTTTTTAATTTATGGCGACACGCAATTTCGAATAGTCTGCCAGCATCATGTGAGAGACATGAGACAGCAACGAGGCGTACCTACCTACTGTAAGGAGAGAGGCACACAGAGGAAGCAAAGTAAGTAAAATGGTACTTACTTTGCTAACTAGTACCTACAGTCAAGTCTTTTAAATTGTTTTCAAATTCTTTCCTTTATCAAGTCAGGACTCAGGGCACATAATAGGTAGGTACCATATGAAGCTACGGCACTGAGCAGACCAGTGGCGGAACCAGGATTGTCGTTTGGCTTGACCCCGCTGAGGGTAGGATTTAGCAAAGTAAACCCTAAAAAAGCTCACAATGGTGCCGATTCTCTTGTCACAAATACCTCTAAACTAGACTAAAAATCACTCCTGTCAAACGACGATTTCTCTTTCTGAAAATAAAGTCACACAAGTTAACCATATAGTTTGACAGAGATGGCACTGAGTTATTAATTTAGTGAAAATGGCAATTTTGCTATTCTGAATTTGACGTTTTTCACCTAAAATTTTTATTGTAAAAAACCAAACCAGACAACCTGACAAATTTTAATCGCGATTAATAAGGTGTGGGATAAAATAAGTTGTCATGAACTAAAATACACACCAACATCTCGACTTCACGTGCAAAAACAGTACTGTATTTTTTTTTTTTTCTTTTGCTTATATCTCGAAAATGGTGCGTCCTATCGCAAAAATAATGAACATTTCGACCCCCTATAAAAGACCCATAAACCCCTAACACTCAACATGTAGGTAATATTTTACATATTTTCCATACAAAAAGTGAAAAGTTCCGTAAAAAACACGTCGAGGCTGCAACGCCTGCACGCCTCCGGCACAGAGTACTTTTTATACAGGGTGTTCGGCAGAAGGATGAACATACGAAAATGGCGGATCCGTGTGGCCGTCTACTACGTTTTTAGGCCCAAAAACAAGACCCAGGCCACAAGGATTTTTTTTAATGATTTAAAAAAAAAAAAAAACGGAATTTGTCGTTGCCAAAACTTCAAACGTCAATAATTTCATTTAAAAACAACATAACTGGCAACATTTTATTTTTATTTTCATCTAAAGTAACTGTAGATCTTATAAAATTTGTATTTGACGCAGATGATTGCTAAAAAAGTAAATACGATCCCTTAAACTACAAACAAATAAAAAATAAATACCAAAAGCCCGACTTTGAACTGCGTTAAAAAAAAAACTAACAGTGATAGAGCAGTTCTAATTTTAGGAAAGCATCTTTGGTTCATGCCCAATCTAACGGTATGCAATATGCACAATTTCTTTAAATTTAAAGGAAATTCGTGGTTGCTAAAATTTCAGTTTTTTTCATTTATTCCAGTTGTTTTAAAAGAAATTGTGCATATTGCATACCGTTAGATTTCGTATGTTCAACCTTCTGCCGAACACCCTGTATATCTCCGGCTCTAAAAAACTCTCGCCACGCTTGGCAGGGAGTTGGCGATCGCAGTATGGCGTTAAAACGCGTAGAGAACGCTGCTGCCCATTCTCTAGTAAGTCCCATAATTGCCTTTTACGACACCCACGGGAAGAAATGGGATGGTAATATTCTTTTCGTCCGACACCACACAAAACAAGAATTATATTTTAAAAAATATAGTCTAGATTATTCTTGAATAAAATCAAACAACTTGGAATCATCAGAAAATAAGATTTCGTCTCGTCTTCTATTCTAGTAGGTATGTACCTAAAGGATAGCTCATGTAAAGATGGTACGATTTAAAACAACTTCTCAAATAAAATAATATAATTTATTTGAATATTTAAGTTTTAACCAAATAAACATATAACTATCCTAAAATTTATGAACAAATGCATCTTACTTGTTTATAAGTTATTATCATCCAACTTTATATTTATTTTCTTAGCTACAAGACTAATTTCTTCCAACAATTCCTGTTGCTTCTGTGCCCTCAGCAGATTATGTTGCATCTGTTCTAGCTGGTCTTCACCTCCCATGAAGCCCTGTAGATTGTGAACAGTTCCACCACCCTCACGATGTTCCGTCACTCGGTCTTGTGGGTAATTGTATGTCCGGATCTTCTCATTTCTGTTACTGGAACCAACCTGAAAACAATGACAATAATAGTTATATTTGGAAGTTTTATGTTCATTAATCTATGTTCTTGCAGGTTTCATGTAAGGATTTTTCCTTTACAATAGTTTATCCAGTAAATGTTACCTAAAACCATTTAAACATGGTGCTAGTGGTCATGTCAGTAATAAAAATTGGTTTGTGTTTTAAATAATTTAATATCTACAAAACTAGACTATTTTTGAATACAAACCTGTGATTTCCTTTCAGAATTTATTTTAGATGTTTGTTCGTATTTTTGCTTTTCTAACAAAAGTGTCCTCAGCTTTTCAATGGCAATCTCTCTATTCTTAATTTGTGATCTACCTTCTTGGCACTCAACCACTGTACCTGTGGGAGTATGCGTGATACGGACAGCACTGTCTGTAGTGTTCACGTGCTGGCCACCCGCACCACTCGCACGTTTGGTTTCAATGACAAGGTCCCGATCAGCAATATTTGCTTCTATATCAGTGGGCTTAGGAAGAACAGCTACTGATACAGTACTTGTGTGAATGCGTCCACCCTTCTCAGTAGAGGGGATCCTTTGAACCCGGTGCACTCCAGCCTCAATTTTCATTAGTTCAGGCACACCCTCGCCATCAACAAACATGGAAGCTTTTCTAATGCCTCCTATATCAGATTTTTCGAGTGAGACTATGCAAACCTCCCAGTCTTTGTACTTAGCGTATGATTCATACATATCAAATAGTTCACGCGCGAATAGCATAGCTTCCTGACCACCTGCGCCGGCTGTTACTTCCAGCAACACCCCGCCTTCCGTCAACTGAGGCTCTAAGAGAATCGACTGCAACTCACTGTCTATTTCTGTCATACGTTTCAAATATATCTCTGCTTCTTCTTTAATCATTTTCTTCATTTCATCATCTTTGTCACTGCTGTGCTTTTTATTGAGGTCCTTGAGCATTTCAATGTTGTCATACAAGGTGATTCGCTTCTCTAGCACATTGACGAGTGGTTTTATCTCAAACAAGCGTTTTGATTCTTCAGATGTTCTTTTAAGTTTTATGCTAAGACTTTCATGTTCAAATATTACATTTTTGAGGTAAACTTGAACGGCTGGGTTCGATATGTTAAATACATTTTGTGAACTACATCTACACAGCAAATAGAGTTTCTCAGTTGTGTATATCCGCCGGGAGAATAAAATTCTTAGAAGTGACATTATTTTAGTGTAGTGTAGTTAATTAATGCTTGAATAAACACACAGCTGGAAACACTGACTTCGACTTTAGATTTTCGGCAGAATATGTCATCAATTCTTTTTTTTTCCTTTCTATCTCGACTATTCTGCCAGCATAATTTTGATAATAAATTTTCATTGAAGGTTAAGATATTTATGTCAAATTGTCAATGACAGCTGACTATTTCGTTTTTGATTGTCAGATTTGACAAAACGTTATTTTGTCCAGAAATGATGAGATAGAATTAATGCAAAATTGTACAATCGTTTCTTTGTTTTAAGTATTATTCATTCCTTAATAGATACCATCTTTGACTATTTATGTACCTATACAAAATATGTTTTATTTTGTAAAGTAGACTGTGAAAGTGTAAAATAGTAAAATAACAGATACCGCCATCTATTATCGAGTAGAATTAATAAAAAATTGTATACTTTAAAGTTCTCTGTAACAATAATAGATGGCGTAAGCAGTTGCAAATCAGAATGTAGCCCGCGAAAATCAAATATTCTTATGTTTTTTTGCAATTTGCAGGTCAGTAGATTGTATCTTGATTAAAATATGATTCGAGACCATAACAAATATGTATTTACAGAATTATAATCTTTTGAATCATTTATAAGTACATAAATCTCTCAAAGTTAGATTTGTTCTGAAATGTCATATTTTGATCAAGATAGGTACCTACAACCTAACCTCAGAGTAATTATTATTCTGAGAACCTAACTCTGACCAAAGACTAACAGCGAAGCCCTGTTATTACTCTGAGAACCTAACACTGACCAAAGACTAACAGAGCGAAGCCCTGACAGAGCAAAGCCCATTTAACCTGTCTTTGACCATTGTTGATCTCAGGCATGTTTTTACGCGTCTGAGTGTACTGAATGACCATTCAATTGTAGCCGTAGTATAAGGCATTGCTAATAAAATCTACATCGCCGCGCAGCGCGGTTTTTTCTAAAATAAATGCCTAATATATTGTAATTATGCAAGTAAGTCTTAACGTGAGTCTAACATAACTTTTATCGACAACAGTAGGTAGGTACTTAGGCATATAAAATCCAGCGGGGGGCAGCTGCCATCCCCTGCCCCCCCCCCTGAGTACGCCCATGGATCGACCCGTGCGTTGTTATTATATAGCCAAGAGTTGAGAAAAACTGTATTATTTATAGAAAGTCATGCACAGCTCGGTAACCGCATTTTGAAAAAAGACGCGCGATCCGTGTTTAGCGCACCATGTTACCTATTCGCAGGTTGAAGGAGTGGCACTGCACTGACGAAGCCGCCAAACAGCTAGGTTATATAAAAAAAGTAGATGGGCAAAGGTCTACCCCATACTTTTTCAGTTTTCCTTATGTTGTGCCTTCTCCGGCCAATCGGTCGGAATATATATATACAAATATTGCTCGTTTATTAATAAAGGATTTATCATATTATTTATATTTATAGCAGTATACATTACCTTACATTTTCTTGAATGTACATTTAATTTTATTGGGTATAACTAAAAAGGAATTAAATCAAGACTTTGTTGAGATTTAAAAAAGCTGACTAGTAGTAGGTATTACCTGCAGGGCCGTAAAACTCCCCTGTCCCCCGAACAGTGGAAAACCAGAATCTCAATCCAGAGATCGACCCTCCCTAGGGTACCTCTCCTACTCTAATACAGATAATAAATTTTAATCTATTTTGCATAGGCGTACTGTAATCCACAAAAGCAGTAAAATTACGCTTAAATACTGTATTTTCATCCATTCTGACTTGTTAAATGAATTCCTGCAACTTCAGCATTCTCTGAGAGGGACCTATCCCAGACGAGAGGCTAAAATTTTTGAGCTCGCTACGATCGCTCTGGCATTCTACATAGGTACTCTTAATTGTCAAACTTTCCTGCTTAAGTCGATAAGCTTACTTCTATTTCTGTATGAACGATAACATATACAGGATGGCATCCCGACATCGACGCGAAAACTGATACCATGGATTCAGTATATGATTCTGAACCCCGCTGCGTTGTCCCCGCTGTTTTTTTCTTAGAAAAGTGCATTACCTACGCGGTCAAAATGTATGACACAGCTGATTTTTTTTTAAATTATCCGACTTAAAATTTAAAAATTTAACATATTCCTAGCGAGATGCAAAAAAAAATCGAGCTCGCTTTTGCATCTTATATTCTCCATAGCGGTTAAAGATGTCCCTGTTTTTGGTCACGATTACAAATTGGATGCAATAGAGAAATAGGGCTTAATTGAAATAGATAATAAGTAAGCTCTTTATCAATTTGAATACTGACTTAAAAAAAAAAAAAAAATACTATCTAAGACATTCGTCTAAGATCGTAAAATTATTTTTTGTTAAATGATTTTCCGCAAAAGAACAAAATATGCAATATGCTTCTTTATAAATAACAATAAATCATACTCTTTTTATAAATCTGTACTCTTTATTTACCTCTGAAATCAGAAATATTTTATATCTTCTAAAAAAAGTTGGCACCCTAACCCCCGAACAGAATTTCTGGCTAGGGCCCTGCCAAGCAGACATAATCTGTAGTAGGTACCGATTCTGTACACACGTTACCAACCTACTACTTAGTGTACTAGCGAAATAGCTAATATAATCTAAGTAAATACATAGCATTATGAACCTAAATTCATAATGCTAAGAGAAGAGATAAGAACCACTTTACGAGTAGGCACCTAAATGGGTTTAATTGGAGATTATTAACCAAGGGGATAAAGCAGTGTCTTCTGTCGCGGGTGACGATTTAAATCGCGAGCGTAAAGAAGGACTCTAGGTTTACTCCCGAGCGTAGCGAGGGTGTTAAAAACTTAAATCACGAGCGAAGCGAGGGATTTAAGACGAGTCCTGAGTGTAGCGAGGGATTTAAGTTCACCCAAGACTAAGACAGCTTTATCACCGAGGAAAATACTCTACTTTTCATACCATTTGCGAAAAAATTAACACAATAATAATATGAGATAAGCATTTATTAAAAATAATGATAATTAAAAGTAAAAGTTAACATTCGAAACATTGGTCCAATTATTGATAGAGAGAGTTACATTTTTGTTTGGTACATTTATTGTTGATGAGTTGATTTGAGTATTTCTCTGTTCTTGCGTCTGAGGAACTTGCGTTTCATTGTAGATAGTATACGTCGGAGATAGTGGTGGTGGTGCATCGTGAGTTACGGACGAAGATAAGATGCCGGAAGTTGATGGTTGTGGCTCTGATGGATTAAGTTTTATATTTTTGTTAATTTAACTGCTTAATATGGTTTTATTCGCCATTGAGCTTTCGATATAACCCTCAGCTACTCCATCAGAGCTCCAACCACCGTGTCTTTTTATTGACGTAATATCCGCCCCTGAATCCGCCAAGAAAGTCGCCGAAGTTCTTCTAAAGCAGTGACCGGTGTAGAGTTCAACATCTTTAAGTTTTAAATATTTAGCAATTTCCTTTGGCATATTGCTAATTTTATTTTTGCCGATGGCTTGTCGAGTACATTTTCCATTCCGATAGTTTATAAAAAATCTATTGTTTTCCATGTTGGTGGGACGTAATGCTTGGTATTTATGAATGATTTTAGTATATTGTCCTTGTACAATGAATGGCCGATTTTTCTTTGTCTTAGTTTCCTTTACATTAATCAGCAGCAACTCATTGGAATGATTTTCAACGTCCTCCACCTTTAAGTTTACAAGTTCACATCCGCGGCAAGCACCATTGAGTCCAAAAATTAAGGCAACCTATAACAAAGATAAAAAACAGGTAAATATATAGAATAATTACCATTACTAAGATACGAAATATTCATAGTTAAATCATATATACTTACTTTTGTGGCCAGAAAAATATCGTCAGGAGCTTCATTAAGAAATTTTTCCACATTTTGAGTCGTAAAAATTTTAGACTTCTTTGCGCAATGCCCTTCTGATTTTCTTTTTAAAAAAGCCAGTAATTTCGTGAATCTATTTATTTCAATGCTGTGTTTGATGCTTATTGTAGCTTTCAGTTTTGAGTATATGCACCAAAGTGTATTCAGATTCTTTGTCTTGGATAAATAATCAAAATAGACAAGAAGTACTGATTCTGAAATTGATAGGCCTTTCGCACTTCTCCACGTTGAAAATTCTTCATAAGTTTTTAAATAATTTTCCTTGGATTTTGTTGGAAGCAAATTATTTATAATTGCGGCAGCATTTGCACTGATGGAATCCGACAATTCACTGTCACTGTCGCTTTGATTTAACATCGTAACGTATTTTTAGAACATTAACTTATTTATAAAAATAAATTAAAATAAATTTAACGTGTATTTGAAGAAAACAAAAACGCGGCAAATTCCTAGACTAATATTTTTTTGTCGGAAAAGCAAAGGCATCAAGCTCATACGGCCTCGTCGGTTTTCGTTTCCACTTCCACTTCCACTTCAACTTCCACTTCCACTTCCACATCCACTTCCACTTCCACTTCAACTTCCACTTCCACTTCCACTTCGACTTTGTCTTTGACTCCGCCATTGCCATCGCCATCGTCATCGATATCGTCATCGCCATCGCCATCGCCATCGTCATCCCATCGCCGTCGCCATCGCCTTCGCCATCGTCATCGTTATCATCATCATCTGATTTGTAAAACTTTTCTCAAATAATAAAAACTCTTTGCAACGGGCTGACGACGGCCACCAAAATTAAAAAAAAACAGAAAAGTAAAAAGCACTAGTCAAAAAAAGTGACACTTTCCGCACTAATTTACTGCTTGGAAAAGGCTCTTTTCGAGCAAATGCATTGTAAAAATAATTATTCCTCTGCCTATGTAAGTAAAGTGTTTGACACCCGGTTTATACGAACTCCATTGTAACATTACTTATGGTGAAAGCCCGGGAAATTCAAAATATGATTACAAAAAACGTCAGAATTTGTAACTTCGTGGGCCACGTTGAAGGACAACAGCAACAATACTTACCTCTGTAAAAGCCGATTGTCGCTTCTCAACGAGCCTCCAATTAAGACGCAGATATATGTCAGTTACCTTGAGTAGTTAGCTTGCGTGTTCTATACTGAGCTCAGGCAATGCGTCGTACGTCCAGCCAGTAATAGAACTCGCCCATCCAGGAGCGCTGTCACAAATTAGACGCATTATTAATTTATTGTACATAAAAAAAGGTATTTTAATAAAACACGTCTACTAAAAGATCATAATTAAATTATCTTTAAAATGGCGAAGGTTTCACAAAAATACGCTTGATACATTTTGCTTGATTCACAGTTTTTTATGCGCGTTAATGCTAGTGCACACCAACGCAACGCAACGACGCGGACGTCGTGACGCGACTCGAACAATACAATTTCTAAGAAAAAATCATAGTATACCTAACAATAACCGGTGTCGCGTCGCGATAGTCTGCACTAAGCTTTAGACATAACTTTAGAAATTAATTTCATTATGTAATATGAACATAATCTAAAATATTAATATAAAAGTTATTAAGAAATTGCTCTAATTTAACATATATTTTTTCCAAATCATTATCACTACTCGTTTAGACGTGATCTTCTGTATACAATCATTAAAAGTCGGTTATCGTCGCCTTCAGCAGCGAAAACTTGCAATCATAGATACCTACAGTCAGTGGCACAAGCCCACTGTTATTTAAGAAACACAATACAACATATTACATCAGTATAAAAAAAAAGATAATAGTCTTAGGGTATAAGCATGCAATTAAAATTCAAACCTAAACAACAACGAGGAAATTACACATGCTGCAACCGTCCGACCGCATTGAAAATTGCTCGTCTGTCGGCTAAAGCTTCCTGTGTCAATTGTTACTGACGCTTGCAATGGCTGCATTCCAAACATATTCTAGACGAGCGATTACCACATCGACCGCAGCAATGCGCCTATTGATAGAATTATTAGGAGGCTCAAAAGGAGTTTCCTCTTCAGACCGCAAGGACGTCACTTTTGCGTTATTGTAGGCTGTTACGCGCATGGAGTTATTAGTGCTAATGACGACGGACAGACGGACGGCGCAACCACACCGAGCTTCCTTTGTTTCATCGGCTGTGGTGGAAATTATGAGTATGTAGCTGCAGTACTACTTTGTCAGAAGGCGTTTAGGCTTGCCAAATTACCGCTAAGTTAAAGATCTAATTCAATTCCAAGAGACTCATTCTACGAAAAAAAAATCAGGTCCATCAATCTGGATGTCCATAACTTAGATCGATTAGCGTGGCTGGTTACATTAGCCGGTTCGTTATTTGGTCCTTAATTTAATAATCTAGTGATTATTATAAAAATGATAAATTAAGGACAAACTAATGTATACCGGCGAATTTATTATAGAGAAAGAAAGAAAAAAAAAAAAAGTATTTATTGAGACTCGCACAGAAAATCACAAATTAAACTAAACTAAAACACACTCATAAAAATATAAATTAAAAAAACTGAGACTGAGATAAATTATGAGAGTCAAATTCCCACGAGATCGTAAAGCAAGTTCATGAAGACTATGAAACAATGTTTTATGATTATAATTTTCTATTCGGTAGCTCTCAATTAGAGGTAAGTACCTAGTTCTACTTTCAAAGCATCTGAATATTCAATAGGGATCATATCATAGCTATACAACTGACTGCGAAAACCTACGATAAAATACACGTTACATAGCATGTTTATCAGGTACACATAAACAGTAATGTGGCAAACACCGCGGCAGCTCCCACTGCAGTTTGCTCAAACGGCATTGAATTAAATTGATAGCGCTCAGTAAGCGATAATGTTAGCTAATGCAACATAATTACAGGCGAGCTCCCGTACCTACGGCCAACAGAACTCATTCATTATATTAATGAATAAACACAGCACCCACACTTATACAAAGTTAATTAAAATTGCCATGTGCATGTGTAAGTTATGATAGTTTCACACTATCAGTAACTATATCACATTTCAAGGTACATATATGTTTATCATTTCTTGTTGTACTGGCCAAGTAATAGAGCAATCTAAAACAGCAATATATGGAACATTTTTTTTTTCCTTGACAGCATTTAGCACCTTTAACATAAGTAGATACTAAATCTTATGTGACAGAATAAAAAATGTGCTGTGATATTAATTATTCTTAATTATAGTAATACAATGTAAGTACAAAATATACATATAAATAAACCGTGACAAAAGTATTACAAACTCTTTTTTATGTTTATGTACTTTTACTTACTTTTTATCATAAAAAGTTTTACAGTTAGGTAAATACTGTAGACAGCTGATATCTTAACACTTTCGACACCACCCACTTTTGATAGAACTCATTCGCCATGCCGCCATACATATTGGAAGTGAACCCTCCGGGAGGGTTGCCGGCATTACGTTTGCGCTAAAGTTAACCATCGCGGACGGTTAACGGCATTAGGTTTAAAACCGTGTTATAAAACGAAGTAAAATATTGTATTCAAGGGGTCTTGTCACTATACGTAGTTTCCAACGTTTAAAATTTTTAGTGAACATTTGTAATCGTGAACAAAAAATAAATAAAAATGCTTGGAAGGCCTAAAAACTTCACCTACATTTCCATTAGTTTTTTTTTTTATAGCAAAATGCCAAAAGTCCAAGTGGTACGAACGCGCAAATATATCATCTAGAGTAAGTAATCGAGCAAATTGGCGTACGCTTTATTTCCGGAGGGTTCCGCTACATTTACTGGGAGAAGTGGCAACATTCCCTCACTCAGTAACTAAATATTGGTTCACTAAATTCGCACTAAGGGCACAAGCTCGTAAAAATCTCGCTCGAAACGATCCACAGTCCGTATTTACGCGAATTTCCTTCACATTTTTGATAAGACTCCGTTTTATTTTATGAGGTGTTTATCTATAGAGGATGTGGGCTATTAATTATTATATGTTTAAATTATCAAGTGATTTTTATTAAATATCAAATAACGGTTTCGTTGACGGTTTTCCTCTATCGGGAAGAATGGGTAAAAGCGGATGTTTCTGTGTAGATACGTCTACAAGCAACGGATGTTGTGGATTCTGCATTAAAATGGAGACATATACTGGCTTCGTAATTAAGCTCAAGGTTAGTTTCTTCAAATAAAGTTAACGTTCTTTTGGAACGTTAGTGATAGATTTTCACATCTGTAGATTGACATCTCATCCGGATTCAAATAAAATACATACCTGAAGTAGGTAATAAGACGATTAAAAAAAAAGTAAGTAGGTAGGCCTTTTGATAACTGCTGTTCCAAATCCTCATTCCCCACACACTGCGGGCCACGGGCGGCGGGTGTTCGCTCCACATTAGTCCACATGGCCCACATTAGTCGTGGCCCATTTCCGTCCGGAGTGCTCAGTTTGCGTAGTCCGCACTCCGCGCTCACTGCCTCTTAAATAAATATCCCACGTTTGTGCAATATAACCGCTAACAACACTTCACACTTTACTTTTACTCGGGAAGACATTTATTGCGCCCGCATAAATCCACTCGATTTATTGTTTCACATACAAGTACATATTTAAACTTTTACAGTTTCTTTTATGGTTGCTTTGTGAAAATAAATATGTTTTTGTTTTGTTATGAGTAACTAGGTAGGCAAGCGTAAATGAAAAAAAAAATATATGATGTTGTGTTATGTTATGATTTTCTGGAAAGATCATAGGAGTACCTATTACCTACTACTGCTACTGTAAGAATAACAATATGATCTTATAAAGGTTCTATTTTCTTTTCAAAATCAGAACTCTAAAATCATGGATTGTATGCATTAAAAGGAAGACTTTACGTTGACGTTGACGTTGACGTTTCTTTGGCAGAAACGGCACAACACTAAACGGAAAACGACTTCAAAATATATTGTTCTAATAGTACACTCAATAGCAAAAGTGCACACAATAATTGCTTTAAATTCTATATTGTTAAGTGTCAAGTAAAGCAAAGTTGCGCTCGCGTGTGCGCCCGGTAATGGGCTATTAGCCGAGGCGAGCAAACACTGCGATTGTTTTCTGTCGTGCCTTGCCGGCCGGCCAGTGACGTGACGTAGGCATAGGTAGTAGGTACCGCTTCAAGGAAATTTTAGATTTTCTGGAGCATTTATTTATGAAGAAAGCTAGGTTTCAGGCACATACCTACGCTGCCCTGGGATGTCATTAATACGTGGCCAAGTCTGTCTGTTTGAGTCTTTTAAGGGTAATTATGATGTCCAGGTCGCATGTTTACAAATGCTTTACCATGCCAACAGTTTACGGGGTTGTGGTAAAGAAGCTTTCGGGTAGACAAATTTTAAATACGAGCTACGTATGCTTCTTTAACCCAGCACATGAGCTGTGTCTGCTGTGTCTTCTGTGTGTGTACCTAACTTGTTCCCCCCCCACTCCACCCCTCCAAGTCCCTGCGAAGGTAGGTACTGGTCTGACGAAATATAAAACATCGACACGAGAAGACGTAGAGGAAGGATAATTATACTCAGTCTCATCTTAACGAATTTTAAGCCATCATGTACATTTGTAAAAATCCCCGCTGTACATTTGCAAAACCAGAGGAACAGTCAGACTTTGTGCCTACTGTAAGATGGGATCGGGAATTCAACCAACTGCACAGCACAGCCTGCATAAGTTTGTATCTATTAATAGGAGACTCTATCAACATAAGGAAGCGCTTACAAGTTAAAGTCATGCAAGTTGATATTACATACCTTCCGCTTCTTTTGATCGCCTACAATAAAAATATTTTCTTTATTAACAAAGTAATTTAATTTAGTAGTACTAATAAATAATATATTAAATAAATGTTTTCTACTAATTTAGTACCTACCATCCGTAGCCGAAAGCGTAGCATGCCTACTTACACAAATAACTTTAATTAAGTACCTATAAACGTACTTTAATGGAAGAAACTTATTACAAAGAAATAATAATTAATTAATTAATGTGTATTTATAAGTTTCTACAAATAATTTCTACAGACATTTAATTTATTATGAAGCATTATACGTTTATTTTCAATCAGGAATGTCAATAAATAATGCTATTAAATCCAGAGAATGGCTATCGTCCGCTGGTTCATGGCTGGTTCTCAACAATGCAACATCACCTGGACACAATAATTTATTAATCGACCACTTCCTGGAGAATGTCACAATGTGCTTTATTAACGACATTAAATTGTGTGTCGCCGAATTTGTCTTCTCTCAGCGGGACGTAATTCAATTTATTTATGGCTTACCAAAACATTTACCCTATTATATTATTGTTATGTTGTTATGGCTGTATTAAAATGCCATAAAATTTATGATGCTTGCAAAATTTTCGGCAGTAGAATTTTATCTTTATTCGCAAGAGTTAGAGCAGGTTATTGTTTGTAGGTTGTTTTGCGGGGTAGGATGACAAAGGCTGTACGTCCCCCTCGATTACAGTCTCGCGAGCAGGCGAGAAGTCGGCGTGACGCAGACTCAGCGTTGCCATATTGTCTCACTTGTGTTGGGGGAAGCCACAATGCTAAAGGGGTGAATACACGCTACGTGGCAAATTGATTGTGATTTGCTGTTGTACAACATTGTAAATGGAATCGAATTAAATTTAACCGAAACGTTTTGTCGTTTAATTTTATTTATGTCGTGACTAAAAATAATTTATCTTGTATGAGTCTATCGTGTTTTGTATTTAAAAACAGCGAATCATATCTACTACTTCACAACAGATGGCGCTAGTTTCCTTTAGAACATGTGCGACTATCTTGTGTTTTTCGGTTTTCCTGAATGTTGCTACGAGATATTTGAATAATAACTAAAATCTCGTAGCAACAAACAGGAAAACATAATATATAGAGTTTATTTGTATGGTTATATAAAATGCGGTTAGCCACATATTTTAATTACCGATGTTTAATTTTATCAAGCAAATACCTAAGGTGACTACACAGCATTACTGTCCTAAAAAGTAGTGAATCAAATAATTACTATCGTTTAAAAAGAAGCAAAAACAACGAGTAAATAAAGCACGTTACAATTTGACAGTAAAAAACCCAATTATGTTAGGTTGTTCAAACACCAGCGATCTAATACTTAACGAGTTATAATAAAAACAAATATGAGATCATCATTACGGTAGGTGCAGGTAAGGCTAGCGTGCACAGGCAGACGGTCAGTTAAGCTTGTGGAAGATTCTAATCCAAAAATACCAGAAGGATAGACAAAAATAAATTAAAAAGAAGAAAGTTTTAGACAAAATGAATTACTTGACTTATTCTCTCGTAGCTCGTAGCAAAACCGTAGCCGCTCGTAGCAGCTACAGCAGGCTGTCACTTTTTTTTTACCTCCTCGTCCTTCTATTGGCATTGTATCGGCAGTTATATCGGTGTGAGAAATATTTGACAGACTGTCCGGTAGTAACTTGCAAATATACATACACTTGCTACGTCGCTTTATCTTCGTGTTTTTTTTTTGCGCCGTTCTCCAATTACATACTACATAAGATAATATCTTAGTTAGTACTTATTACTTACTTAAAGTATACCTAAATTTCGCCAGTTATGTTTAAGTGTCATTTAATAGGAGGCGAGCCTATTGCCATCAACCAGTCACCGTTCTCCATTTTTTGCTTTTTTATTTTAATTAGTAAGGGAAAAGACACAGTAGTATTTAAAAAATAAACAGAAATAACTTAACAATAAACTTAAGAAATATACTATATTTTCTACAGATTACAACTTAAAATATTTACAAACTGATGGCAAACGTAACTGTAGTCCGGACAAAATAAAATTTAATTAAAGAAACTAAAAATAATAAATCAAAACTCTTGTTTCTATACTGCGCTGCCCCGCCAAGCCGAGAGACGCTATCTCTGAGATACGTAATATTAATACTTTTAGTTATATAAAAGTATTAATATAATAATACTTTTAGTTTTTTTTTATACCATTCAATAGCTATAACAATTTCACATCTAATAAGTATCAGCCAAATGGCGCTATCTAACTTAAAACATAAAAAAACACTAAGAACATTTTTTTATCCTTAGGTATGTTTCCTTAAATTACAATTTACAAAAAGTAAATTTTCTCAAAACTTACTCCGATTGAGATAGCGCCTTTCGGCTTAGCAGGGCATTGCGGGTCCTATAAAAGTAATAATAATTCGCGTGTAGAACTTTTTGTGCATGTAGAAATGCGGTTGAGTTATGTAATGTAGCTCTAAGACATTAATTTCCGATAGAAACAATTAAGGTAAGAGGAAGCTAGAAAGTGGCATCATGCAGTAACGTAGTAAGCCCTGATGAGATACGAAGGAGAAAGAAGGATTCGTTTGAAAAAGTGGAAATGGTTTCTACGCGTTGTAGTTTTTACGTCCCTTCGTCAGAAGAAAACAGTCGTTTAACTTACATTGCCAGTCATGTTGCAAGATTAACACAATTTTTATGAAAATATTTGATAATGTGACCCTAAAAATCGACCAGTGCACACTTCCCCTAATAAGGTAAACCCAAATGAGTGTGGCGGCTAAAGCAACGCTAATCAAACAGATTTGGGAGCTCATCCATCATGTCAAGCGTATGGCTCATTAGGCCGCGGCTATAAACGCGGGGCGGGCAGCGGGCGAGCGGGTTAATGCGCGGTTACTGCAGTTGCACGCTAGTGTGTGTGCACCTTATCTAACTGTACCAATCTGTTACATTTTATAAGCTCGTTTAACTTTGAGCAAGCATTTCCCTTATCAAAACAAACGTCTGAAGCTTCTAGGTTTCAGTACCTATTTAGATTGTACCTTATTTTGACGATGCCTGGTCGTAATTTTACTGAAACAGGAACGCGAGGGAATGCTTTTTTTAAATGGACTGTTACAGAAGCCATAATTATTATAACATGAGAATGTTATAAGTGCCGAATGCCGAGTTTAGGGTTAAATGTCTGTTCCTTAGCAAATGTGTGATTGTTGTCTAGTCTACAAAAATTTACAAAGTAATAGGTATATGCCACAAAGTGTGGTCTAAACCGAAATACTATCTATCGTAACCCACGTGTTGTAGTTAGGGGAATAAAGTTTTACACACCCCCCTTACGAATAAATGCAGTATAAAGTTATATCATGAATAACATCAGTGTAGGTAACATACCGTATATTTTTTATGCATGAGCTTGGTGTTACTTTATACAGCGTTTCAAATAACTTAGGGAGTTAGTAAATGGTATTTTTCTTAGAGCTTTGTATCAAATAGTAAATTACTAACAGTATATTATAAGTTGCCGTTTATTTTAATTTCTTTAGTTAAACTTTTACAACTGGGTGTCAGCAGCTGATAAGTTTTATATCTTTTCTTTCATTTAGTCGTTCAATACAATTTAAATAATTGCTTATTCCACTTGTGACATTATCTAGTTCCGAATGTCAGTTCGCAGGTGCAACTAAATCAATTAAATATAATACTTTTACATTTGTAATAGGGATAGTTATTGAAATTAGTTTCTAAAGTGCAGCAATTTCAGGGCTGGAAAACATTTACATGTAGGTATACGCATGTAGGTACTTTCCATTTGTAATTTTGTAACAGAATAAGATCATTATGAACCAGTCTTAATTTTTACGACTACACGATATCTACCAGAAAAAATTAAACGAAAACTATTAGTATATTCGAAAGTCTTGCATCCTTTTCTAGAGTAAAGTTTTGTCTCTCTCCCTCTGCGCCGGATCGTCTGCGAGGACGATTATGTCGGTGCATTTGAACAGCGAAAATTATACTCCATCAGTCCTTTCTAGTAATGAAAGTAAAGATTTCGCTAATTTAATTTTATGTTATTGTGTATTGTAGGTACTACTTTTATACTGAGAAGGAATGATATGTTTTCCAAATCACAAATGGACCGGTGCCTATCATGCTAACCATAATTGTAATTAGGTAATTCCTGATATCCGATCAATATAAATGGTTAACGCGAGAAAATTAACTTCCCTTTGTCGGCGAATAGGTCACTAAAGACATTTTTATCCGCATTAACAGTAAGGTTCAATAACAAGCTAATAATATTGTAAAATTATACTTCGTAGTAAATTCATTTATGCCCGATAAATGAATTTTGCGGCGTCGTCTGTCTCCAGCGAGGCGGCGCGCTCAAGCGAGCGTTTACGACGCACTTTAAGTGAAATAAATAAATCGCTAAACTACGAGAACTTTGCCTTGGTACGGCGCTATGTAATTTTTGAGAGAGACTCGTTCTGACCGCTTGATGTACAATGTGCCCGAAGCGCGCCCTAACCAGGGTTTCACGAGGCACCGCTAAATGACGGCGACTACGGACGAGCACTAAGTGGTACTCTTGTACTTGCTGAACCTTCGTACTGATGCTGTAATTAATTATAGAACAAAGAAAGCGCCGACGGACAATGTAACGTATAATTATGAATAACTTGATGTTAGGCTGTTCTGTATTTATGAAAAGGTATAGTTTTTCTAATAACTGTTAACTCCAGGTATTTGTTTTTAAATTGGTCAGGTTTACTTGAAATGCATTTCGTATTTCAGCCGAGTTCTGAAATGATAAATATTTTTTTAAATAAATGAACATGTATTTACTACGCCAGAAATACTTTCATTCAATTCAATTGAATCAAATCAAAACCAAATCATCGTTCAAACCTAGCCCACTTCTTAATCTCGTTAAAACATAATACGTAAAGATAAACCGGGCCGCGTATATCGATAGTAATTTCACGCGTCGAAGTGTGATTTTTCACGTTTTCTCCCGAGATGCTAACGTGACCCGGAGCGGGCTCCATTTATGATCGGTGCACCGAAATGGCCGACAAATGGCGGCCAAATGAGAGGCTTCGTCCGCCGATGCCGGCCGCTGTTCAATACGACTGGTCTCTTTTTAAAAACGAATCTACCGCACTATCGATTAGGACAACACACATCAGAAAGTTTGTTGAGACAGATCGTCGTTGTCTCGTAACAAACAAGCAATGGATGGGTGACGTCAGAGCTTGAATCCGCTTTGTTCTCGGTAGAGGCGGCCCGAGGCACATTTGATTATACGTTGAGAGAGGGCTAATCGCGCTCGACGGGCGAACACCTCGAGATCAAACACGAGGCGCGCCGCCAGATATTTTTGTTTCTATTAAACAACACCCGACGTAATAATGTTTAACAATCGTGCAGCGATAATTTGAACAACAGAGACTGTGGAGTCGCATTCAACTGTTTAAAAATTTGAAAATAATGTAAGTGCATCGTCTTTAGGAGTCGTAAATAATGTTGTGTGTAGGATTTGATTGTTCTTCTTCTTTATCTTCTCGTGTTCATGCGATGTTCTCTTGTACAACCAGTAGGTAAGTAGCCACCTAGACAGCTCTGTCATTCTGTAAGATTTGGTTGATCTTGTACATAACTTAATCCTGCGGAGAAATGCTAATGAAAGAATATTCACAAAACCTTAAAATTATAATCAGATCCGAACAACCGAATAAACATATTAGTAAAGAGTAAATACACAGAAAATATTTCCGTAATGTCCCTGAAAATCCGCAATCTCATTGTAAGTCATATGTCTCCGTTCCAACAATTTAATCTTATTAGATTAAACAGCGACTCCACTCCTCTTCCTACTCCAATTGAACAGATAAGTGGTCATCTCAGAGGATCTGGGATTGTTATTAAATATTTGTGTTGTGGTGCAATTAGTGGCGGCTCACTGGCTAATTTATCCACTGACTAACTCTCCTCTCTACTTATATCTTATGGGTAACAAGCGCAACTACTGGTACTTGATGACATACTAGCATCTCTAGCTTCTAGTAACTAGAGGATATAAATAGATTTTATTGTAATTGCAGATGCTGGTTAGGATTTGAACGGCGTAGACGCATTGCTACGCTAGTCGCGCTTTCGCCTACGTTTTTTGTTTGGTAGGCCCTAAGAAGTTATTTGGTACATTACGAAATCATACGTTTATGTAAGTAACAAGAAGTTATTTTTATTCAGTTATTGGTCAGAATAAATAATAGTCTGGTCATACGCGCAATTATAGTTTAGTTTAGTTCGGTTTAGTAACAGTAAAGCGACTGTCACTAAACGACTTATTATTTGATATGTTACGTTATGACTGTTTGTTCCGACATAGTGTAACGTTATGTTTATCTCCGTGGAGGTAAGAGGGACGCGACGCAGGCCGTAGAGGAGCAGCGGCCTGGAGTTACGCACACGAAGCAGGAGCAGTAGCGGAGGAGATCGAAATACTCACGCTTGGCAGGTCGCTCGCACGGCACGCGGGAGGGGCGTCCTCAAGCGTTGGAGACCTTATGCTCTAGAAGGGCCAGGGATTGCGGGCTACGGCGTCATACGCCGGAGCATCGGACGTCAGAGGCCTCCCTTAGAAGGAGTGCCTGAGCCGGCGGACATCGGGGACCAGCCTATCCACTTAGGATAGGCTGGTCCCCGATGTCCGCCGGCTAATAAAACTACTCCATAGGTTGTGTTTGAAATAAACTCGGTCTACGATCTATAGTCTACAGTCCACAGACTGTAGACTATAGATCGTAGACCGAGTTTATTTGTAAGGCGACACCGGGTTATATACTAGTCTTACGGAAGTACATTTTTTAAACATTTTGAATATTTCAAATAGATACTAGTCAAATTACTTCCTACTTACCCGTCGGCCAGTTACTTATTCAAATTATTTCATAACTGTATGACGGTCAGTACCTTATTCGACTAGTGATAGTGTAGGCCCACCTTTACAATAGAGACTAACCTAATCATGGCAGGTTATACAGAAAAACAAATATGACACAGGTGACAATTTTTATAATGTCAGAATTTATGATGTTCTAAGATTTTTACAAAAAGATGAAATTAATAGTTTAAAATACAGATTTGGATGTTAAAATAGTTCAAAGGCATGTTATAATAAATAAAGGTATGTTCTGTAGTGTTCAACAGTAAGTAAAATAAGCGTCATAAGGTAAATATACTAAAAGTGTGATTTCTATGGTACGATACCACGTAAATTAGCTAAAAGCATCTACTCGTATATGGCTTAAAGCAATGGCTAAAAGATTGGAGTGATATGAAGATTCGAATGACGTTATTGCGACGCAGGCTATTTCGAAAAAAATTAAAGAGTGGTACGCCAGTTCGAAAACACATTGAGTCGAAAACCGCTATATCGAATGACGTTGTCGCGAACACGCTCGCGCTGATTCGAAAAACTGTTTGAATGGTACGCTAGTACAAAAGTCTTGGCATTGAAATCCACTGTTGCGAATAGCATATTCCAATCTGAATTTGTCTGGGGATATAATTCGCGACCCAGTGGTTACCAAGAACTACATATTATGCTACGATGATAAAACTGACATTGAGCTAGTTGTTACAAATACTACAGTACCTATTTATTATAATGCATTCACAACAATAAAAACAAATTAATGAAGGTTGACTTAAATTTATTTTTAATTTCATATAAGTACCACAGAATACCTAATAGTAGTCTTATACTTTTGTTGAACTACCCCCCAAGTTTATTAGTTTTTTAGATTCCTAACCATCTTTCATTCCGATTGACGTTCCCTTACGTTTTTCTTGGTAACCACTGGGTCGCGAATTATATCCCTAGACAAATTCAGATTGGAATATGCTATTCGCAACAGTGGATTACAATGCCAAGACTTTCGTACGAGCGTACCATTCAAACAGTTTTTCGAATCAGCGTGTTCGCGACAACGTCATTCGATATAGCGGTTTTCGACTTAATGTGTTTTCGAACTGGCGTACCACTCTTAATTTTTTTCTAAATACCGTGCGTCGCAATATCGTCATTCGAATCTTCATATCACTACCCTAAAAGATGTAGTTCCATATAGTGGACTACCACAGTAGATAGGTTGCATTAGCCCGTTATTCCAACGCAATGGGCCTCATTTTACTGTACAATGCACAAACAATGCATTCCAGCTGCATTTCGTAGTAAGCTTGCGGTTAAATACAGTACTGAACGAACATCTATCTGCAATTCTGTATATTATACTCTTCATTGACATTATTTATCGTTTATTTACGCGAATACCTCATTATACTAAATTGTTCACGATTCTGCGCAAAATTATATTATGCACACACATTAAATACTTACAAATTATGGTGGACGGTATACCCTGGAATAACCTCGGGGTATAATCGAGTGTGACGAAATGACAGTTGATGTTTGGCGATGTAAATTGAAAACTAGATGACTGTTGGCTGTTCATTTGCTTTAAGAACATTAATATTCTTTTGTTTAGTGAATATTCTTGTTCGAACGTTTTTTGTTCACTTTTATCAGATAAGTACTGTATTCACAATAAATGGTTCACACATTTTTAGTGAAAACATTTCGAGAGAGAGATCATGATCGAGAGTTTTTTACTAAAAACATTAACGAGTCAAGACTGCATAGTTGAGCGTTGATGTTTGATTTGTATTAATATAATTATATGGAAACATTTCCATTTGCTTTTTTTTTAATTTGATCGAAAAATGGTTAATATTAGGTAAGTAGGTATTTACCAAATATTAACCACTTTTCGATCAATTACTAACCCTCCCATAATTAAGTAGCCAGTAACGTGACGCTATATTATTACAAACAATAGGCAATGCAGATAACATAGATAACAGAACAATTCCCCTCAACTGATGCCAACGCATTAACTTATTAAACAGTTTTCAACGATAGCCAATTATGATTGCTCATAGATATAGGAAAACGTGCATGAACAAAGCTACCATAAACAAGTGACGGGTCATCGACAAAGAGCATATAATCACTCCGTCTAAGACCTCCTTCCTCGGCTATCAAATTGATTCACCGTAGCGTTCTATGATTAAGTGCTGACAGCCCACCGCAATCATTTGACAGTTGACGTTTATAGCATAGGCAAACCAGTAGTTTTTTCAGACAATGGTCAGTGCATTGTGCATCGGTAATGTGACACACACGCTTTGATCTACGATGACTGTAATAGCTATTGATCAATATTCTGTATGACTACTTATCGTTTACGAATTAAATTCAGTTAATTCAGTTGGAATCGAAAGAGTTATTAAAGTTGCAGTAAGCGGTTGACACGTGCAAGCTATGAATGAAAACGTGAAACCATGAAAACGTTTACCTACTGCATGAATGCATTTGAGCATGTTTTTTTTTTTATATAGGGTCTTCTTTCAAGCGTCTACAAGTCATCTTTTCCTGTTCATTTGCGCAAATTCCAAACTTATGGATTGGATAAAAGTTGCAAGTTGAGCACTTGTATCGATCACTGAGAAGACTTTTGATCTTGTCCTGGAATATTCCCGAAAATCGCTTTGATATCGTAAAAGAAGCCGTGCACTGTTATTTATGGCTTACCCAATTTCCAGTCATACTCGATTAGTACATCAATATTTCATACGTTAATTTTTTCTTATTAAGCACCGCACCAAACCTTCTCATATTATTTCTGGACATGATTACTTTAAATGACTCCGCGAAGACGGGCAATTGCATGTAAACCTTTTCCTCAAACACCCAAATGTTTATTAAATACCCTTCACATTAAGCATCATTAAAGTCTTGCAAAGAGAAAAAGGTTAAACATTTCGCGCGTGTATTAAGTGGTTCGGATCCGAGCGATCCATATATCTCTCGCAAACCGTAGCATTGTGTTACATAAATAAAAGCGCTAAACGCCGGCTTATTGTCTATTAAGAATTACTTTTCTGGCGGCGCGGGCGGCGCGCACAATGGGCCGGCGCAGCACAAAGCCTCGGCGATGGTTATCGTTCCGCGGGTACATTAATACGCAACGAACACGCCCCGATCACGAAATACTAGATCCGTTTGTGTTATGATACGTATTTGTGTCTGTTACTTGCTCTTTATTTTCACGCCGTGTTAATATATCTTCATACGACCTTTGAGGCGCCTGCGCAGCCTCGCTGTTCGACGCTCAGAAATACCTCGTGGTAAACGAGACATTGTTTTCAGTGCGAATTGTTGGCCTGTAATCGTAAGGTAGGTATTTGTGCATGTAAATGCTTATGATGTGTATCTATAGAGGAAGAATATTTGTCTAGGCATAAACAAAACCGCGATGCACAAGCAATAATAATCTATTTTTCCGTGCATAATCTGAGATACGGTCGCACGTCCCCGTTTTTCAATTATTTGTATTACCGATAATCGGAAATTGAGCATATAAGTAATACCGTAGAGACCGTATCATTGCTAAAGACTCGTCACGTTGGGAGACATTGTTATATCCAGCGAAACACGGAAAAGGCATCTAAACTGCGTTCGTGATTTCGTTTCCAAACATGTAAACAAATATGAGTTCTTTTTTAAACAACTTTAGTACATAAAGTTCAGTTTGGGCTACAACTTCAAACATCTTTAGGATTTTGTCAATAGTAGTGGTTATTCAGAATCAACCAAACACTGAATATTCTTGTAGGTATAATGATAATGATGTTTTAGGTGGGTACATGTTATATGGACGCACGGTGATGCCTGCGGATAATTGTTTTCATGTTTTTAATCATTTAATTCTTATTATTGGTTGTATTATATTTTAAGTACTGTTTATTTTATTTTATTTTTTTATGTATAATTCATTAAACCTGACTTGGTTTCCGTACGTCTTTTTCGGTTGACCACTGAAAATCAGTGCTGTGCTGTGGGGTCCCCATAGCACAGCATCATGCTGAGTGGTAGCCTTCTTGTCACAGTCATGACGTCCCAGCAGCTGCCGATTATTTCTATTTTGTGCTCGTTATTGTATTTAAATCTATTGTGTTTTATTTTCTTGTTCAAATGAGTCTATTAACTTTTTTTTATGCACGTTTTTCTGTGACAAATAAACTTATTTTTCTTTCTTTCTTTCTTTCTAATTTAATTTATACTAGCATAAAGTTGATATTCGTTTAAGTGGAACAAACATCAATTGGAAGCCAGTCTCTCAATAGACTATACGTCTCTTGCTGGATGCCTAAGAAATAGAAGCCTTTTCGTATACTCAATTTAAGTTTAATTTAATAGAGTTTCGAATGGTAAGTATTATTTAATTCAACAGAACTAACAAGAGAGTACACTGATCTAATACCTAATTAAATATTAAAACAAAAATATAATATTCTAATCTAACAAAAACAATTAACAAACTAAAATATGGCGTCGAATAATTCCTCCGCATCGCTGTCGACTGGTACTTAATGTACTCAAGAGACTGGCGGCATCGCCACGTTTTATGGCAATGCTTAGCCTCTGGCCAAGGTAACAGCCAGCCCTTAGATCACGGGCAATAATTATATTTACAATATTTAATAGATAAACAGTTTGAAACAGTCAAAACGTCTCAAATGAAGTCGGGAAAATTACAGAAGAAAACGTTGCTAAACTTTCCACCTTTACCAAGATTTGCGTTTCTACTTGATCTTTTTTGTAGTATTTCAATTGGAGATGTCTGATTATTAATTATGGCTTAGTCGTTATCATTCATAGTCATATTTAACTTCAGGTTCTTAGCGAGCGGTTCATTCGAGAGCTATCCCGCGGTTATATCACACGATGCCGGCGGCGGCGGCGTTTGTACTTTATGTCAATGCTAATTTTATTGTTTCACATTATACCGCTATCACTTCATTAATTTACAGGGAAATAGTTAAATGTAAAACGAACGATTAACAACGAATAAATATTTAGGATTTCTCGAAATTGCCTGGTAAAGTTACTTCTCTTTTTAGTTTCACATTAAAGACATTGTTTTGTTTATGGTAGGTACACACCGTACACACAACGTTCGACGATCTTTATTAAAAAAAGAGCAACCACCAATTAATTCCTATTCAACTTTAATTTCATAACATTTGTTGGAAATAATAAATCCTCATCATAATTATAAAACCCGAGATATGATTAGAATATGCCATAAAACATAGGTATGTAAGAAGCCGCAACAAAAACAAATTAGCCGTGGTCTAATTTCGGCCTCCTCTAAACGCGTTCATTCAACCTAAATCACAAAAGGTTTTATTATTTAATTGGTGCGTTTTACAAGAAAACTCAATGAGCGCGCACGACACAATGTTCCCAGAATTAAGTACAATAAATTTGTAAACGATACCACAAAACTTCTGTGTGAAGAAAAAAGGCAAGTTGAAATCTTCCCGTGTCTTAACCGTCAGCGTCTTCCCATGCATTGCGTTTTTCCTAACCTTATGCGGGCCCGGTCTTCTAAACCAAGTAGCGATGGACGCTATACCACTCAAAAGAATTGCCGCTAGCGGGAATCATAAATGGTTTCACACACCTGTGCATCGACCGGCAGTTTATGAGTTTATTGCATTACACCTCTCGGCTTAGGATAGACCCCCGCTGGTAATTGCTCCATGAAAGCCTCATAAACGAACGGTTTATTAGTCAAAAACATTGGTCGCATATTATTAGATACAAATAGTTCAATTAGCTCGAGACCCTATTATAACATAACACGTAAGAATTACGTTGCATCAGATAAGTTTTGAATTAGTTGCGTCAACTCGACCCGAATTAAACATACACGTTTGACTTTTTTTGTCGCTCGGCTTATGTTTACCTACCTGCTTACTCAAAAGGTTTTTTGCTGCTTATTACCTTTACAAACCGAAAATCCTATTATTTGAATGAAACCCAAAGCAAATAGAAGAAAAAGCGCTTTTCAATGTGGCCACACCGAGGCCGCGCTGACAATGGCAACAATGCGACCGCGGCTTGAGCCGGCGTAATCTGTTCGTCATTAATAAGGGCTCTTCACACGTTCAATGTTAACATGACAAATGCAAGCGGCGCTCACAAAGCCGCGCGGGCGCCCCGCTACGCGCACCATTATCATTTACACCTTACCACACAGATCGGCGCAGCGCAGCCGCACCATTGGTTCCTAAGGACTTTGTTATACTGAGCTTTAGGTAGGTATTTAATAAATTGGTTTATTTCGTTTAAAGAGCTTTTATAAGAGCTCTACAATTTACAGCAGCTGAACACATCTAAGATAATACAACATACCTTAACAGGGATATATTTAAATACATTAACGTAGCTAAAGAATAATATTTACAAAATTACACGTTTGTATTAAATGTATTATAAACCGTTGTTTTTCCTTTATAAAGCTATAATTTTCAAGTTTTTTAATCCTTATTTTGCTAAATACTGTCACGATAAAGTTTTAATCGCATAAGTGGTAGTACGTGCGCTTGACCGGCCGGACTGGGCGACCAGGCGAGTGGGCCCGGCACACGCGAGTGTCCGCTCGAAGTATGTAAAGACAACTCTAGTATGTCGTGTCGAGCCCTCGCCTGTCTGTCCCGGGGCTAACTGCAATTATTGCAAGTAGAAAATTAAATTAACACACACGCACATCGTGTAACTCGGGGGAGGGCAAACGTCCAAGTAAACATGACCTCCGAATATCGTCGCTGTGCCCCCTCCGTCGTGTCCCGTCTACCGCTGCTGAGGGGGCGAGTGAGGTCTCTCAACAGTGGTTGACTGGTCAGCCATTTTGCTTCGTTCACTAATTGTAGGCCCTTAGTAGTCATTTCATCGCTCACCACGAGGGACGTCTTTGTGCTCATTATAGTACACTGCGGTTTGTATTTTTCGAATTAGCACTTCCATGGCTTCCGTTGTTTTCTGTGCTTCATTGTTATACATAATTATTGGGTGTAATAGAACACATATGGGATGAATACAACGACTGCTCGGTCACTAGAAGCTTTTATGTTTGAGCAAGTCTAAAGTAACAATAATTACATTGCAACTGTATTGTATACTGCATGTTTGTCGGTTACAAATTGTAGAAGTTACTGAAAGAAACGCTACATTAATCTTGTTACTAAACCTTTCTTATTACTCCTACAAGAATAATTTTAACTAAAGATTAATTTACATGTAGTAACAATACATAATATAAAGGTAGATATACAAATTTGACATAATCGGCTAATCTATATTCCGAGTGCAAATTCATCAAACCGAATCAAATGAGCTTTTCGCATTATCCTAGATTATCAGACGAAGTCGAACCACAGTAGATTCACAAGCTGTTAGTGCTGACATCAATTACATTAATCTGAGTTACAGTTTTTAGCTAGTAAGTTTTGCCCCCTCATACGAACACACATACCTACTCATGAGAAAGCAACTCTCACGCGCATTAAAATCGTATCCTTCTCAGTCAGGAATTTACCAACATAAAGATCCATGCAGGCCCATTTGTTATACTTCGCTTTACTAATTCAATTAACAATGGCGGATTGAAATTATTTCAAAATATCAGATAACGCAGCATGTCAACACATTACACACTTCCATTTGTAATGAACAAAAAAAACATAAAGTGTCGACTCGAATTGAGCGTGGTAAGTTTTTAATTCGGCCCAGAGTCTCGAATATATTTTTTAATCGAGACCATGCTTGATTGGAACCAATCAAATGATGTAATTTATAACTTGTGTTTATATCGGAGCCTGTCCAGTGTCCGAGGAGTGTTTTACACTGACCTTGACCTCATGTGGGATGCTGATCGGGTCGATAAGTGTAATCCTTCGTGACGAATCGTCGGTTAGTCACGCTGTATACTGATTGGATACCTAATGAAAAGCACGTCGAATGGAATGCAGTGTATAGACCAGTGGGTATCGGGGCTGCGGCAATTGACCCGGGAATGTGGGCAACGTTTCCAAAAATTAAGTAAATCAAATCCTTTTAATTGGTTTCCGTTTCTCACTTTCTCGGAGATTCGCATTTTGCGTCATCTGAATTAAAAAACTGTACCGTATACACACGGCCAATGAACTTTTAAGTTCTTAACCACAATCTTGGCTGGGTTATTCGCTAATGGGGTAAAAAGATTTTCAGAACGACTTGTGAAACAATATCTTATCTATCAAAATACAAACTCTACATTTTTCTTTTCTTTGAAACTAGTCGGTTTACAATAGTATTTATTATTCCTGCTACAAGTAAAAAACAACCCACAACTAATTATTTAGTAATAAATTGCACTAATTACGCATTTCGCAACACAACTACCCACCTACCAGTAATCATATAGAATGCATATATCAAGTGCTCATTATGCGCGCTCATTACTTCGTTCTACTTGCCTTATTACTCCAATTAGGCTCAAACATTCATCTATCATCAATTATCGGGCCATTAACCTTGATTAGTTGCAAGTTTTATAAATCAATGGCCAATAACTCAGTTGTAGGACAGTAAGTTACATTCTGATACCTTGAGAATATTAATTAGTGTGATATCAATCTATGGTGAATGTGCTCCCGGATGTATACTCGTTATCAATATAAAAATTTGACTGTTGAATAATTATAACACCTTATACGTCCGTCTGTAGCGATGTGGTTTTATTGCTCAGTTTACGTCAGATTAATCCGAAACAATCCAATATAAAATAACGATCTTTAAATATTATGTGAACTAATCAAGGTGGATGTATTCTCTTCTGTTATTATTACAGATAGATCATGGCACAATCGGGGGCCATTTGTCATGTTGCCAATCATCGACCGCGGCCTGTCAGCCGCGCCCGCGCCCGCGCCTGCGCCTGCGCCCGGCCGGAGCAGAGCCGCGCTCACGAGGGCCGCAGCGTTTATATTACAAACGAAACAAACACTGTGTATATAAATAATGATAAAAAAGCTGAAGGTTGTTGATTAACCCGATAATATCGCGAGATTGCGGGCGGCGAGATTGTTTTATACTTAATCAGCTGTTGCGGTGTCAGGAAAGCCATAAAGCGGCGAATTGGCCGAGATGCGGGCGAAATGTGATAGAATTAATTCTCAAATTGCAGGTTCGCCGCTCTCAAAGCCGAGCCTGTTTTTTATTATTATTTGAGCTCGACCGTACTCTGTTATTTGGGCATCAATTTGAGGCGTATTGCACCTGCTAACCTCTTTAAATATTTATTATTGTGCGGACACACCGTCCACGTATTTGTGTGGGTAATTTGAAAACTATTTTCGGTGTTGGGAAACGTTCGACAAAGTTTTTCAATTATGTATGTAGAATATAACAGTTGTTAGTAAGTTGGTTGTGTTTAGTATTTAAGTTTGTTGTAGGGAAATATTAAAAGTGTATATAAACAACAAAACAACACGTAAGAAGTAGTTTTGTAACTTTACCGAACTATACAAAACTCTCCCTTCTATCATCCACAAAAACATCAACAGTTTGATATCGTATATGTAACTTATATCTATAAATATCAATTGGCATAATAATATCATTAGTGTGGCTTGCATTGTTCCCGCCCATACGTTTTGTATCGTTTTGGCTGTTCCCTACATCCGGTCGCATTTTGTACAATTTTGGGGGAGCGCAACGCGAATAAGGGGTAGGCCACATGGAAATGTTACCGTAATCTATGTTTTATTTTAAATACATCTGTCAATCATATTCGTTAAATGATTGTGACCTTTTCAGTCGTTATGTAAATTGAATGATTTGATAATATGTGATGCATTTTATTAGGCAGAAGTTCAGATTACCGTTCAAAACTTTACGTTTTATAAATGCTGTGAGAAATAATTCATGAAAGTTAACAGAAATAATTGAATCAGAACGTCCATTAACTTTATTTAAACGAAATGATTTTATTCGAAAACACTTTATACATTTCTGAAAACGTGATATTTTAACATGCATGTAATGTTTATAACAATACATTGGTCTATCGAATCGTTGATTGCAGAGGACCCGGGACGCGGGTGGCGCGCACGCGAACCAAACGATCGAAATGCGATTACCGACGATTGACCAAAATCAACCGGAACAGAGCCGTGGATATCCACCGATAGTTCCGATACAGCACGCGTTCTCGATTACCAACCAAATCGATTCGAGCGGCGCACACCGAGAGCCGTACACACACCATTACCGACACCCGTGCCGAGCACATTCCACTATTAAATAGAACGTTTTTGTTTAAATCCGAGACGAATCGGAAATTTGAATATTGTTGTTATTCCTCGGCTCGTCTTACTTACGGTTTTATTGTGTTCTATCATGCGACGGGAGTGCCGAATGTGTTTATTGATTCACGGTACGTCTTCCGAGTTTTCTGAATTTCACACTATACTTTACAATTATGTAGGAGATTTTCTTAATTGCCTATCAACATACTAAGAGATTATGCCGTGTCTAATAACAACAATATGAAACATTGTATTTTTTAAGAGTTGCTAGATATATTGTTCTATTTCCGTGTAGGTACATAGAAATCATTGTTTTTTTTTATTTTTTTTTATTTATTTAACAGTTTATGTACACACATATAAATAGACAAGAAGAAAGGAACAGAAAAATACGTACAATTGTTGTTATTATTTTACAGATAACTTTTATTACCGTGACTCAAAAATGTAACAGAAAACATTAATAACAGAACATTGCACACAACCTACCCTTGCAGTACTGCTGACAAACGTTGTACGTATTTTGTTATTGTTATGCTCAAATCGTTTTTTTCCAAAATGCGAGTCTTGCTTCACGGCGCGTTACAAAATCATAAAGTAAAATGAAATAATGTTTGTTGTGACAGCGCTTCCCGCATGACAAAACGGGCCCATTTATTTCAGATAACAATGTAGTAAATATAAGTTTAATGACCGTGCACACAGTAGAAATTACCCTTGAAGATACATGCAGCGTCTGTGTCGACTAGCCCAATAGCTTATGTAGGTGTGTCTCATATGTTTATACTTATGTATTGTCATTATTTTGTTATAGTATTTCCTCGATAAAATCGCAAATGCTTATCATGTACTGATGTTAAACATTGCCGAATGCACGAAAACAGAAGCGGTCAATCATAAAATGTTCCTTAAAAATTTATAATTTACAGCAAATATGTAATTATCAAGCAAAACACGTTAGACGAAATTTTGGGATTGCTACGAGGCTACGACATTCGTAGCACTGCTACGAGTACGCTTTCGCTTCCGTGTTGCTTCTTATTTAGTAATTTTATTATTAGATATTTTTTCTTCGTTCTATTGTCGTAGCACAGTTACCTTTTTAAATGAAACACAATAATGCAAGTACAAATATCAAAACCAAATACAACAAAACCGCAAGACGTTACCCGCATGGCGGTGCTCGCATCGAGAAATTTGTCACGCTGTGAAATACGGAGCAGAAAACGGAACGGAATTGAATTTATTTTGCCCCGATGCGGTATAACGATCTAATAAATCGGGACGATGCGGCCGTAAGTCAGGGTTCACCGCAGCGCCGTAACTCAAGCGCGCAATGTGCCGCGAAATCAATAGAGCTGACAATACGACCCGCGGAAAAACTGCCACCCTGTATTATTTGTAGCCACATTCAAGTCTTTTATGGAGCTGTCAAGTCTATGTAATCGAACTGAATTGAAAGCGAACAGAAGCCACAATTGTTTCCGTTAGATATACATTTTATATGGTGGCTCTATGAGCTGCTGCAATAAATATATTTATCTGACATAAAAGCCAAGCTAACAGTACTTAATAAACAGTAGTCTTAATCTATAGAGCAGTAATTAAAAAGTACGTAAGTACAGGGATATTTTGACGTGTACCAGTGTAAATTTCAGTTAGATTATAAGCTGTCAATACTGAGAGGCATTCGTACCGCGAATCGAATAAACTTAATGGAAACACGGCGTGCAATCAAACGGCAAGAACAAGCATAAATTTATTAACGATGCTGAAATATCACCACATAAATCGCTATCTCGCCTGTCAGTTTATCGACAATTATTCTTAATTGGATTATGAAAGCGGTGTGCGCTGTGCGTCGTGGGCCTGGAGACCGAGCGACAAGCGGTTACCGCGAGGTTCAAGTGGTAAGTCGGAGTTAAATACTCTATAAAGTCGACCATGAGTTTTAACTAAATTTCATAGTAATCTGATCTGAATTATATTCAGAGATCCTCCACGCAGCAGGAAAGCTTTTGTTCTTTGCAGTTTCATATTAAAGTGATAGGTTTGAAAAGAGAGTCAGAATGTCTTTATTCCTTGACAGATCTCACGCAGTGCGGTGCTTAACTGAGTACCGGAACTGCTGGTCAAGAATATAACTAAATTAACAGAAGCATCTTTTTGTAGCTCACACAAGAATGCTAAATTACTTCATTGTAGCTATCGATTAATTTATCGGCTGTGATTGAAAATGCTCACACATAAACATGCATATCTTTACCCTCGATCTGACTTCCATGCATATTCCGTAGTCGCTGGTCGCTTGTGTCATGCGCAGGTTTCCTGAGCGGGCAGGCGCCTTGCTGATCTCGCGGAGACACGGCGGGCGCGTCCCATTGGCGGAGGAGAAAGGGGCGGCCCTCTGCGCGAGCGCGACCGCCTCGTAGACACTCTAAGACTAACACTGCATAATAAGGGACAGAAGACCCAATTATGCATGTTCAGAAAATGTGCTTCAGAAACAAATAGAAAGGTACAAAGTTCTCAAAGGATTGAGGGTCATAATTTCGCAAATTATGATCATTGAAACCCAAACTCTGTCTTTACGAGAAAGTATGAGATTTAAAACGAATGCTGTAAGATTAATTAGGGAAAGGTTTTATCTTGTGGAACGACCGCAACGCATTGCATTGTGACGCTGATAGCCAATAATGCATGTGTATAATTGTAAATAAACTTATTGTCAAATATATTTTTAATAATTGTATGGGCTTAGGTTTGAAAAGAGAGTCAGAATGTCTTTATTCCTTGACAGATCTCACGCAATTCAGGTGTTTAACTAAGTACCTGAACTGCTGCTCAAGAACATAATTAAATTAGTAGATGTAATTTTATTGCAATGCGTTGTATCAACTGAACCTTCTGTAATCACCGATCTTCTCTTCTCTCTTCTCACTTATCCTACTTAGTTGCTAATCGTAATTCAATTACATTCCGATTCATTTTACGATCTGATTAACTGCTTCACTGTCGTCACTGTAAACATTGGATATCCAGTTAGGTTAATTTGCCCGTTCGGGACCGTGTGCGAAGAATCAGTCTGTAATAAAACTTAACTTAACTGCAAATTGTTAATTAACTAAATTGAAGAGTAACGGAAACCTGTAATTAATACATTGCATTCATTGCTAGTTTATGATTAAGTTTATTTGTTAGTTAAATAAAGTTTATTGTTCAGATTGGAGCGGCTTATTAAAGACAATAATGACTCATGATTCTGGTTTTTTGCTCTGTTCCTATGACTATTGTTTTATATTGTATCTGCGGCCTTCAGAGGTTTTGATGTCTTAATCTTTTGTGGCTGTTTGTAAATGGTGAAAAAATTAATTGCTTCATTACCACCAACTATAAATTTTGACCAGGAAGACAGTTTTATGTTGGTAATTGTTCGTTTATACGTAGAATTATAAATTCTACGTATAAACGGTAAAAAGTTTGCATAATGCATGAATTTGTTAAAGGATTTGCTGTTTAACCGAAGAAAAACATACAAAGGAGCATTTGTATTTTTATAATATTTTTTTTTGTTTCTCTTTTAATTAAAATGGTGAAACGCTATACAGAAAACTGCATCACTGCTTACCTTATATTAAACTTCTCGCTCTGTACCCACCTAAGTATGCCAAAACCAAAATGAACCAAAGTTTCTACAACCCTGGCTGAAATAGTATCAATAAGTAAATACATTATTTTAGCTTGTTTATGACTCACAAAAAAACATGTTATGATGTTTTCTTTTCCACTTTGTTCAAGTATTTTAACCCTCACTTAAAGAATCTGTTAACTTGCATACAACATATGAATAACTACAGAATGGCACCTGCTATGAGCCTACGATAAGCCTACGAAAATGCCTACGAATGTACTTGCCTCAAAAAAAATCGCCCAATAAAAGATATAAACGCACTTATTCAGTTAATTCATTATTTCACTAGACTAGGTATTTATATGATCTACTCGATCATTTGACCTCTGTGACGTTCTGTCAACATTTTTCTCACCAGCAAAGATTCTAGCTAGATCCCAACTTTGTACTTAAAAATAATACAAACAAACATAAATCTTCATACAAATCAAGTTTAGTGTTTTCACAAAAAAAGGCGATTCACACAAAACCACCTTACTTATATCAAGTACCGCGGAAAACAAAGGCTTATTTATGAAATTCTTCAGAAGATCGTACACAATTAATAGCGGCGTAATAAAACACGAGTCAAAGCCCGCCGGCAGGGACATAACATTAACAGACTAATGGGTTAAGATTATGATATTTACAGCTACATGCGGCCGCCTTAAGCCGCGGTCCCACTAAGCGTTTACACGCGGTAATAGAAACTTTTTACTAGCCGTGCGAGCCGGCGATATTGAATGTTGTGAGCCTTTGTCTTGGTGACTTTATGTTCTATGTATGCTTTGCTCATCCCACGTAGTACGACAGTAAAAGTTGTCTTTGTTCTGTAGGTTTGTGGCTCTCTATTTATTTGAAGTTCATCGGATCTGCCATAACAGGAATTTTGCTTTAACTACTCTTGGGAAAACTCTTACTAGAATAAATAAAATAATTATCTGTAAATATCAAGTTACCTTTTTTAAATACGGATTGTGAAAATTATAAATGAAATTAAACTGGGATAATACAGTTCATATAATTCGTCTAAACGTCGTAAACAGTAAAGTAACATTGGAGTTCCACTGAAAAGTCGTAGTATTGTGGAGCAAGACCGCACCTTATGCAAATGAGGCGGCGGCGGCCAAAGCGTTGCCTAAATATTAGTTTAATATTTGGGAGATTGTATCACAGCCGCACTAGAGCAGCGCTGTAACTCGTTTTGTTGGGTACCACTTAGTAGTTGGCGGGACTATACGAGTACATCGCTCGAACAACCTGTACTTAATTTAAATAGTTTGCCAAGAAACATTTTTGCTGGCTTGGGTCCCATTCAACAGAATTACACATTTATGCTTCATATCTACTTTGTTTGATTTAATTAAAGGTAAATTTTAAACAGACTGCAAAGAAGACAGGTGAATACTTTAAACAATATTCTAAGAACCTAATATTCCCTTTGAAGAAGTTTCCTTAATAACGAAATGTCAAAGGAAAACTTTTGAAAATGATTACACTTCACGTCAAATGCGCACTAAAATAGATTCTTTAGTTTTCAAGTTACAACGCTTGGACGTCGTAATGAATAAATTATGTAAATAGAATGAGGCGGGTTCTCGCTTTCTTGTAAATGCTTTGCCGTTTTGCGTCTAATGGTCGACTGACCGACGCGCGACGCCGCGACGGCCAGATCCACGCACCCGAATCTACATATTAGTGCCACAAATTATTTAATTGCTATTTATAACGTCGCTCTGTTTACACGCGAACTTGAATACATGCAGCCAAGCATGACTGGATGAATCGACAACGGTAATAGGAACTAGAATATATTGGCAGGAAAACTTATGTACGAGTAATACTTTTGTCGCAATGAAATATTTTCCATTGTCTATTGTGAGAATGAGCCTTCGAAAATTATTTGTTAAATAAATTGCAAGTTCAACATCAGACATTTTATCTACCTAATTGCAGTATGTTATTACTACACCTAGAGTGTTACAGAATGGTTTTAATTAAAAGATAATGATCATCATGATTTTGTAAACATTTTCCTCGGCGAGCTCTCTGTACGGGCACCATTATCAAAACATTACGGCAATGAGTTTTTACATTAATCCACTTTTTCCACATCGGTCCCCGTGATTTTCGTCAAACAGGTCACGCGTAATGTTTCCATAATTTTGATGACGGAGTGATTGGTTATGGTCTCAAAACCGAAACCATTAAGTTCGCATTCCGGCGGACGTTCGCGGAGAAAAAGAAAACGCCGCGGCCCGAGGTGCAAACAGGGCGGGCCGGTACTTTACTGCGCCACCTCGTTCCGAAAGTAGTGACAAATGGTGGCGGCATCTTTCATCTCCTTGCTTTTTCAATATCGCCACGCTTAAATATCGACCCTAACGATCAGATATAAGGCAGCAAACTCCCCGACCAACAAACAGTGATTAACGAAATGATAATGCAATAATGAAATTCGGAAATAATCGCAAATAGCTTTCGAGTGGCTCGAGGGCGGGCCGCGTCTACCTGAATTGAAAAGGCCATTGAAGTATTGCAAATAAATTAAATATATTTTTCTTCACAGAAGCGTTTCATTAATTTGTGAATTATTTAAATGGCTCCACGCGGCGCGTCGTCGCACAAGCGTCCGACGTGGAAACGGCTGTCATATAATGATAAATTCATAGCATTTCCAGTTATTACACAAGAAGTCCGCGTAAGGTATGGTTAACGTGCTTACGGAGCTCATGCATCATGCATGCCGCGGATATTTGCGAAATTCACATTGTACTATAATATGTGTGCAATCCGGTGGCTATTGTCTAAGGCCGATTATTTAAATGGCGACGCATTAAATTGATTGTGCATCGTATACGATAATAGTCCCTAATACGAGATAATTACAGAGAGGAAGCTCGCTGGCTCACAGTAGTCGATGAAGATATAATTCTTCGTTGAATTAATGAGGGCGTCGTGCGTGATGCATCAGTTTGTTGTGCCGCATGTAGTACGCGGCAGACACCGGCGCGGCGACGTGTCGGTGTGCGCTCGGCAATCACTCGGCGCACTCACATAAGTGGCGCGATTTGATAGCTCCGAGCATTCACAATTGCTTGCATGCGATGTGACTCCACTAATTGAATACACATTGAATCATTAAATTACTCGGTAGCACGTACACGGTACGCGTTTAGTTTCCCTTTATAAAAACTTAATACAGGACAAGCTAGTCTGCTAGATTGTTTCTTAATTGCTATCGACGTTACTGACAGGTTATTAAATTTATTATTTATAGCTCACACCTTCTGTATTAGATGAAATAAAACTTAACCGTATAGTTTTTTTTTTATGGTATTAAGTTCTCCGTAGTGGATGCATAAGGTAGCCTCAATTGATGGGCACGAGCAAATTAAATTCAGCCGTTCCCCTTTGTTTGCGAAAGTTGTGTGCTTTAGCAGCAACAGCTAACAGCTAATATCTACATATTATTTACCTCGACGTATTTCTGTTCGTTCGGCACATAAATTACTGCACTTCGTAATTAAACTTGTGCCATGTAACACGATGTTTTCAAACATTAAAGATATATTGCCTAACTGCACTCAAATTGTAAATAAACATGGCTACTTAAAACATGCATGGACTAGGATCCTAACATACCTAATCGATCTCAGGCTGGTGCAAACATTTGTAATTAAGTAAAAACAGTTAGTAGTTAGAAAATACGTTTTCCAATATGTTCTACTAATATATTCTCACATGACAGCTACTGATCTGAATAGGTACGTATGAAGAGAAATTATGTATAATAACGAGCACTAGGGCGTCATTTATATCACGGATTGATATATTGACTCGTGATGAGGAGTGGATATCAATGTCAATCACAATATTTTATTCTATGAGTAATAGTTAATTAAAATGTCGTACATATCAATGATGAATTACATACAATCGTCGCATCTGTTTCGTTTGCTGTCAAGGTACTGATGGAAAATAAAATGTTTTCTAATTCGTTGTGAATTTATGATCACAAAAAGGAAAGGGTATACTTGCAGCTACTTTGCCTAATATTTGCGAAATTTCTTTTTTTTGCCTTACTTTTGGGAAAACAGCACAAGTAGAGAGAAATAAATTACCGGTCGTTGATTCAAAGCAAAATATTATTTATAAGGTTCAATTTAATTCTCATCTTTTCTATTCCCCTGTAGCAAAGTACCTAAGTAGGTGTTTACGATGCCTATCTATGCTCAGTCACAGCAACCATTTATAATGTTTAAAAATCGCATCTCGTCGTGCATAAGTAATGACAGGTTGGTTATCGCCGGCCGCAAGCATTATAACAACTCGTTTCCTCGGTGACTCTTAATTGCCGCTTACAGGGGATAATAAGCAGATATATACTCCAGCTTTACCTTCCAACGAACAGCATGAAAATAAGTAACGATAAACAGTCTATTTAGTCACTTGTTACGGTGATTTGTGGAATGAGTTGGTTTTCTTTGCGTTTCGTGAATTTTTTTCGTATGCGAGCAAGAGAACAGCTTAATAATACCAGCCTATTATTGTCCCGCTGCAAGGCAGAAGTCTATTATCGTAGAGAGAAAGCATGAGTAGTTATCACCTTGCTTGCTCAAGCCGAGTAGCAGAGTAGAGCCTGACATTTCGTATTCTGATCTTTCTACAGTAGGATAGGCATTAGTAAATCCTTTGTGTCTTCTTCTTTTCGTCAGGTTAGTGACTAACATGTTGTCACAGTAATAAAGCCGCCCATGGGCCACTGACTTGGTTTCACATGCCGTCGAGAAATATTTCTCAGGCATGCCAGTTTCCTGACGATGTTTTTCTTCACGGTTTTTGAAGCAAGTGATAATTATACAATCCGAAAAGTCAGAGGGGCCTTGGGTTCGAACTTGAGACCTATGACTTGGTAGTCCGACGGTCACACCACTAGACTATCACTGCTATAATCCATTGTATGAGTAGAATTCTTAAGTGCCACTATCGATTATAGTCGAAAAACGTTTGGTTAGATGTATAAATAATTTTTAGGCACTTTCAAATTGCACATATCATTTCGCCCTTGCGCCAGCGTCGGGGTAGCATACGTATAAAGTTCCACAATCTTCATAAAATCCCACAACATGAGTGTCTACCAACCCTGGATGTTCTCAAGTTTCCTGCATTAGTTATTAAGCGGGCCCTTTGCAGTGTATCGCGCAATCTCGCCGGTAATTGCCGCTTTACCGGCGACGTCGAAATTTTAATTAGTTGGCGAAAATAAGCGCGCAGGAATGGCGGCTCATCCATCAAAGGATCAGTTGTAGAGGAACTTGTTTACACTGGACGCGCTCTAGTGTAGTTGTAAGCTTGTAATTATGATGCCACTGATATCGGTAATCGATTTAATTGAGCTTGTGATGGTTTTTATGTTTTTTTTTAGGTTTTATAAAAGAAGAAATATTAAGTCTATTAATAGTACTCATACTTCAATACCGCATTGTCCAGATCAGGGGTGGCTTTTTGAATAGGCCCTTTATCCCTAGTGCACCTATATGACCCTTACGGAACCTAATTACCTATGTTTCTTATAATATATGTGTCCCAAAAGAACTTCACAGTTGACAGTTAGTCACCGAATTGTTTTGTATCATTCCATGATAGAAATATGTTTAAGAATGTAATTAGTAATCATACGAGTACTAAGCATTTGCCCAGCCTAGGCGTTGATGCTGCGTAGGCGCCGCGCCACGTAGACGCTTCCTAGATGCGGCGGAGGCGCTAAGTAGATTGAACAGTTTCAAAGCTAACGCAGTCTTACCAGAAAATTAGCAGTAAATGACTTACAAAAATAAATACATTTTATAAAATAATTAACAGTGTGCTGTACGTGTAAAGTTCAGCGAAGAATAAATGATGTTCAATAAGAACCGGTTCCTAAGTTAATAAGTTTGCAGTTTCTATGACACGCTGGTAAAGTATCGACACTTGAATAAATATGCAACAGAGACCAATGGTAGATCTTTTTGTTTTCTAATTGGCGTCTGCAGGCATCGTCTAACTAGAATGTTGGGCTCTGGCTCAAGGCCTCCAGTCAGGGGCAATAAAACCTTATGGACTCAGTGGCAGTATAAAGTGTATTGTGGTTCTCGGCTAAGGGCATCGTTGGGGATGGGCACGCCACAATTGTGGCGATAAGTCCCCTCTTTCAGGCACCTTCCGCCTGACGCAGGTCCTCACCGGACACGGTTGTTTCGGGAGGTTCCTGTTCCGAATAAGGCGGAAGGAAACGCCCGGGTGTCACCACTGTGTGGATCGCCCGGAGGACACGGTGGAGCATACGGTGGAGGTCTGCCCGGCTTGGGCGGAGCACCGCCGTGTCCTCATGGAGGCGATCGGTGGCGGCGATCTCTCGCGTCCGGCCCTGGTTCAGGCCATGGTCCGGAGCGAGACTGCATGGGAGGCCGTTACTTCCTTCTGCGAAGCAGTAATGCTCGCGAAGGAGGAGGCGAAGCGCGCGAGGGAGAGGCAAGATGCGCGCCCTCGCGCCTCTAGTCACCGCAGGAGACGCCCCGGGCGTCGGGAGTCGCGAGCCGACTTCCGGCTACCGTAGGCGCGGGCTTGCGGACGGTGAGCAATAGGTAGCTCGCCGTCCGATAAGGACCAGGCCCGGGTCGACGGCGCGTTGTGTTCCACGCGTGCCTCAAAGTGATGTCAACACCAACTGACGGGGTCCGTAAGGGCCAATGCCTGCTGGGGTTGCGAGTTCGTCCGAAAGGGATATCGCGACCCCGGCACACAGGCAACGGAAGGAACACGGGTGGGTTTTAGTCAGTAAAAGTCTGTCACACCCTCCCGCTCCCCCCAGAGCGGGAGAAGTTATTTGATAATTTCCAACCCTTAAAAAAAAAAAAAAAAAAAAGGAACATCGTTGGAGGTGCTAATCAAAGTCTAGCTGGGTCAGTTAAGGATTACTTAGAGGCGCATTTAAATCTACAGAAGGGGCTGGTTCCAACAAAGATTGGAGAAGGGTCGCGGGTCATTACTCATATTCGCATGACACCGCATAACATGTGGGTGAAACGTCACGGACACATTTCACCAATGAAATTGAACGCGTTCAGCATATCTAAACGCGTTCAGGAGCTGTCATGTTTACAATTTTTACACTGACTACTCTTGAACTGCATGAAGGTCGGTCTCTGTCAAATATATACTCATGTGGTTTTATCGTACTTATTTTCTACGCAATAAACACAGGTTCCAGCGGAAAGTTAATCAAATACTAGCCATTCTGGGTAAAACAGTTCTTCACCATGTATGGACACATACTCGATCCTATATCACAATAGTAATAGCTAACTAGATACACGTGATAATGTGACTCGAATCGAATGAATAAATTTTATAAGAATTGAGGTTGTTGCTAACGATTAGTTATCATATTTATTATAATAAACATTTACGTTTTTATATCAATTCGTTTTAACAGCGCTACAAAAATTGCAATTTATGGCAATCATTTTGGTATTTTTATTGTGAGTTGTATTGGGGTTGAGGTGAACTCAGTTTTAGTTCAACTCTGTTTTGATTTGATGTGTAGCTGCTGATGTTTCAGTGATGATCAAGGCTAAGCAATATAAGCGATTATTCGTTAACCGCCTATAAAAAACAAAAGAAAGGTATTTGAGACTATGATGAACATTAAGTTAACATTATCATAATCTTATTTTCTATTCTTAAGGTGTGGTTTCGAACATAAAGCGGCAATCGTGTGCGGCTGCCGCGCGCGGCCTGCAGTGCTGCGATTGGACGACTGCCGCGCGCGAACGCTTTTGTTACACGCAAACATTCGTCGGTTTAGTCCTAACTAGAGCGCGGCAGCAATGTGTCCTGCAAATGCCGCGTCATGCTGCCGCGCTCTTGCCACTGTTTCACAAACAGAATCTTAGATTATCATTTGCTATACAATGCTAGGTAGATCTTTACTCACAAAATCCGAACTAACCGGTACCGCGGTGGCCTGAACAGCCTAGTCGGTACGCGCACCTTCTAATGAATATGCAATATTTTAATTGAAAGGAAATTAATTACGAGTGTGTCATGAGATTTCTCCTTTAAAGTCGCGTGGCTTTTATTTACATCAGTTGCATTCGCATTAAATCTGAATAACGACCTATTCTGGAGAAAAGTTTATAGTAGTATGCCTAGCGAATAATGGACCAATATGCTGTTGTTGTTATCACCCTATGTAAAATGTCTACCTTCATATCGGTATTTTTTATAGTGTGAATATTAAAAAGTAGGCAGTGTATATCCCTATCGGATAAAGTGCCGCTAGCGGCATAATAGTGGCGCTGCCTCGGCCCGGCTAAAGTGCCGTAAGCAATATGTTTGCCACGAAATCACGTCTAAACGTCTGAATGGATTTAGATGAAATTTGGCTTACACATAACCCATGTCTTCTACTAATGTGTTTATCCATGAATCATGTATGATATTGTTTTATTCGAGATCATAGGGTAGACTACCACCCCATGATCTCGAATAAAACAACATCATACTTGTATTTTTTTATTTTATTATTAGATATATACATTCTAGGGATTAGTGTCCCTAGAATGCAAGTAAACCCACAGGCAATACTAAACTTTATACATTCTTAAGTCTTAACTAGCGAACCGCCTCTGCTTCACACGGTTTTTACGACTCGACAAAACATCGAGATTTCTTTAACTTTCCTGAGTAAATACCCTAAATGATGGTGAAAACCGCATCACAATTCGTTGCAAAGTTTAGAAGAACAGTGCAATCACACAGACAGACTCGAAAAGCGACTTTAATGAATAATATTAGCTATAGATTAGGTACCTACAGATATAGAAGTACCTAGTTCCAATGGCGGCAGACGTGTTTTGTTTTAGCGAAAACCGCCACTTAGACGCAGGCGCATGCGTGGCGCACTTTACCTCTAAACAAGCAACTGATGCAAACGTGTAATTTTCTGCGTGTTATCTATGAATATCTAATAAGATTCTTACCGTCTTAACTGTACAATTTATAGACAGTGGTAACCGTAGAAGCTGCGAAATGATTTTCTCCTTGTCCATAGATTATGGTCATATAAGGCCATAAAGAAAGTTATAAAATTGAAGATAAATTATTTTCTAGGCCATTATTGGTTTTGGACGGTTTGTTTTATTTGAAAGAATGTTTTCCTCGTTGATCCATTGGGCGCAATCGCGACTGCTTGCATTCCCATGTTCATAGATCCTGGGTTTGACTTCTCGGTAGGGTAAACTATCAAATTAATTGATTCCATACGACATTTCTCAATAACAGCCCGGACCCTGGATTTGTGCCCTCACATGGCAATAGTAATAGATAGCTTAAGTAGGGTAAGGAAAGGTATATTGGCGATAAAAAATTATAAAACTAATTACTTAGGAATTCGACAAGTAAACAAAAATTCAGTTTTATTTTATTATGTTACTTATTTATTGAAGTAAATAATAGAAAAGATAAATTGACAAAAAACTAACTATCTAACTAACTATATTTAGCATGAAATCCAAATGAGACTTAAGAGCGTGCGTTCTGAAAGTGGGCAACGTTGCAAATAGATGTCAAATATTTTACTGTTTTGATTAATCTGAGAACATTACTGTATGGAAATAAGAAATGTGGCTAACTAGAATATTGATTATGAAATGCAATAATTAATATCGTTATACCGAATGTTGAGTTGTAGATGTAAAAAAAGTAAGTATTTGGAAAGTTTCCAAATGCTTTCTTTACATCTACAACGGGTACAACATCAAATTCAATGTTATAATTGCAATTCGTTATTAATATTCTAGTTCGCTAGTTAGCCAATTTTCTTATTTCCATACAGTAATATTACCAAATTAATCAAACAGGTAAACAACCAACTTTTAGGATAAACGCTCTTAAGACATCGCATTTCTACAAAATGTGGGTTACCTAAGAGTTAGATATTTTAATAGCAATAAAATATGTAAGTATGTCAAATTTGTAGCAAAACAGTAGCCACTAGTATTGCTGCAATAAATGCTTATCATCAACCACATAAGTAAGAAATAAATGCGTTCTTAAAAAGACATAAACCTCTAGCGCTTGATACTCACGTGGTAACGACCTTATAAAGCGCGGTATAAACAAAAATTGTCGACGCAGGTATCAAAAACTTTAATTGGATGGTACAAAATCTAATCTAATTTTATTGGCGGGCAACACACAGCTAATCAAAAATAAACATGATTTCGTAATCACACCGAAGTAACATGTTTTATTCATTACTATAATTGTTTTAATGACGTGCCTCATACTAATTGAACTTGCGAAGTTAAAATAGCAAAAGCCGTAAAAAACACATTGATTGATAATTTAATTTGATTATAGAATTATATCTTAAGCCTTCAACGTGTCGATATTGAAATATTGACATTTAATTTGGGTGCGTTATAAATTTTTATGTTAATTAAAAGTTAAAAGTCATTAGTGTTTAGTTTATATTTCGATAACAACAACTGTCGCAAAAACATAGGCTGATTTAGGTTAATTAAAGAGGAATGTCTAAAAAAAAAACAATTAATTCTGTATTGTCAACAAAACCAAGTACCGGGCAATTGCGCACGTACATGTTTTTAGTGGTTTTTAATTTCTCATTCCTGTTGTTAAAAAAAAATGAAATAAACAGGAAAAACTTACCAATACATACCTACATACCATGTACCCGTGCAAACATTATTATCTGTGGTAGATAACTAGAATGAGGTAAAAGAAACTAGCGTTGTTTATGATACAAATTTAAGAATGTGTTCTTTTTTGTAGTTAGTAGGTACGAACTGTACGAAGGTGTAATTAATAGGAACTAGAAGAAATTAATAATATAAGGAAGTTGAGGAACTTCCTCATATTATTTATTAGAAAGGTATCTAGAGCTCTGACCACCGGCAGCTTCGACCCTGTTCCTGATGCCGATGGGCAACAATTTTTTTATTATGATTTTCAAATGTTTTTTTATGAAAATGTAATGAATATGTATGCAAATGTACTAAAGGAATAAAATAATAAATATTTATTCATTATTAAAATTGGTAAAAAAATAACAAAATAAAAAAGCGATTATTATAGAGGATAATAGAAACCATGAGGTTTCTGTTATCGTCTATAATGATCGCTTGTATGGTTTGCCTGTCCCATGCTACTGAGGAAACATAACCAAAAAAAACAATGAAAATTACTATATTTTTACCTACTTAGTAGTACCTACTAACTGACTACCTACGAAAGTGAAACTCCTACCGAAGTCCGTAGCCCACGATCGCAAGGACGTAAAAATATCGCGGCGATTTCTTTTCGCGCACTGGATTTTAAACGCTCTGCTTAGCGCGGAGAGTTGAAAATCCAACAGTGTGTTTTTTCAACGCGCTTGGACTAGGGTACCCTCCCAACGCTTAGGATTCTCAACGCTCGGCTCAATACTGCGAGTTGAAAATCCAGTGCGCGATAAAATCCCGCCGCGATATTTTTACGTCCGTGCGACCGTGGGCTTAGTTACTGATGATAATAATAATTATTACTTTGGTCGTTGATAATTATTTTTATGGTCACTTTGCAGGACGACTCCTGTTTCCACCATCTTTACACATCTTCTGTTTGCTGTTAATGTTGGCCCTTTTAGTTAGAATCATCATCGCTCAGCCCCTCTATTTACAATGCGATCCAATCAAAAAACCAACCGACTTAAAAAATTCCACTATAAAGTGAAAAATTATTTTAGTTTCGGAAGTCTGTGCCTTCATCGAGTTTAGTTCCTTTTTTTGTAAAATGTTTTTTACCTAACTAACATCACGCCTGTTTTCTCCGAAGGGTTAGGCAGAGGTGTACCTAACTTAGTTTAAGTTTCATGTAATACGAGGCAAGCCCATTGCCAGCAACCGGGCACAAATCCAGACTCCAGGCTGTTAATGAGAAATTCGTGATGTTAAACCCCCTCATGCTCAGTAGTAACGCTTGCCCCCCTAGATCAACGAACGAATAATATGTTTTTTATATTTCACTTTTTATGCCAGTTTATATTATTCCAGTCCGGTATCCGGCGAGCCAATCCATTCCAATGCTAGACTGGCAATTATCGTCTACATAATTCCAGTAACTCAGTCAGTCAGTCAGAAAATAACAGCAAGGCGTGTTCACTGTTCAACGTTTAATCCAGCTTTGATGCCAGTGTCGCCGGAATGGGCGAGCTGGAATGAAAAATTTGACTGCCACTGACTGGATTGTTCACTGGAATGGGTCCATTTCAATGCATTCCAGCATTGGTTTCGATCGCTGGACTGGCATGCTACTGGACTAATGTGAACCATATATCCATGTAAGTACCACAGACCACTGCTTGCTATGTGAATACAATATAATAACACCATCAACTTATAAGACGTGGAGTAAAAAATTATTTGGAAGCTAACTTATAGAAATAGAAGCTGCTTGTAAATGGCCTTCAATTTAATAAAAAATAAAAAATAAAAATATGGGACAATAAACAGATACAATCTAAAATGTTTACAAATAATAATAATATAGGCTCATACGTAGTATTAACAATATTGCAGCACACTACATTATCGGCATGATAACAAAATTAAGAAAAGGTAAAACATGCCACTAGATTAGCATTACTCTTAAATAAAATATAAAATAATTGATTATTAAAATACAATACTATTAATTAATTATTCAAAAAATTATTAATTTTTTAATTTAAAAAAAATGGGTTCCTTATTATCACATATAAGAATTAAGATTATAAAAAAAAGAATTGACAGTATATTACAATTCATCAATAAAAACTATTAAAACGGTTGTAATAAATTAAATTTTGAATAAAGGACTCACAATTTCTTATCATCATTAGATAAGATTTTAAAAACATTGGACTTAAATTTCGTTTTGGAACATACAAAAATATCAATGAAGTTGCGATCATAAGATTCCAGTATACGACGAACAGGGCAACGCAATCCTGAAGTAGTTCGACAGGATATTGTGTAAGAACACTGTGAAAGTTAGCTGTAAGTTTCCCGAATAGGATAAAATAAAATAAAAATAAACTGCTAAAGCAAAGTTAAATAACGATTACTATTATAATAATCACGGAGAAATCGGAGTACAAAAATGAAAAAAGAAAACACTGGTCGAATGCATAAACTCCTCCTTTGTTTGAAGTCTGTTATAAATGTCCTAAAAGTCTAAATACATTAAGTATATTTAAAGCCCACAAGCAGTTTTTCTTTTTTAACTGCTACCATTATAAGTTTGTACCCATGACTATGGCCGTAGCAACAGTCCGTAGGACTGCCGTATTTTCGTATTGCCAACTTTTGCTCGTCTACTGCCAAAGGAAGTTGGCCTGACAAGTTGTATAATTTGTTTGAATGTTCTGACAAGGTATATATATCACACCATAGTTGCGCGTCCTTGGTGCGCAGGGTGCGGGCTAGCTCCAACACTGTCCTGGCGATGATTGCTCAGCGACTGGATTGCCCCTACGTTGGGCATTGTTGTAGCAGGCATATTACTGGTGCTTGATTTGTAATTTTATGTAAGTGATAACTATATGTGTATTGTTTGTACTTAATATGGGCCAAGGACCTGAAATAAATGAATTTTATTTTATTTATAGTTACTCAAAGTCCTCCAGGTTGTGTTAGAGTGACTGGTTGTCATACGTTTTCACTTGATACGGATCGAAACGTAGCCATATTATTAATAATGAGATGAGGTACAGTCATGATGAGCGGTTGTCAGGTCTGTAATCAATTAAACTATCAATTCAGTTTTGTGTTCTTAAAGATTGAATTAAATTAAATTGATGTGTTGTGTGCGAGTAACTTTGATGACTAACGACTGCCAGAGCGGCTTTGTTAATAACAAAGTGTTCAGAGCGCACTTTCGATTCATCAATCTCATCAAAACAATGGAATTAAATAATTACACATGCGCAACAAATCATGACCGCGTGCCGCCAATAAAAACTTAACTACAGTGCGATTATCCGATTACACACATAACACTCTAATAACAAGGTGGTGTCTGAAACAGGACCATTTAACAATATTGTCTCTGACCAATCGGCGCGTGGTGCGAGTGCCGGCGTCACGCACCGCGCGAGCGTGTCACTGCGCACATTTGCCGCGCGTTATTGCCGCCTCGCACGACTTTGCCGTCATTTGTATGAGCGTAAAGAAGGCGCTCGTTTATCGAGAGAGCCACGAACAAAAGCGCTTACGCCTCGTCTTAATTAATATGATTAATGAGCCGAGGCCGCGGCGCGTTTTTGAACTCGCGTTACTGTTGTAATCGAGAAATAAATTAATTTTATTAGTAGTCCTTCCTAATAGAATACGAGCGTCGAGGGCCGCGTCGCTCCCAAACGACTCTGACGATACCGTGGTGTCCCGGTTCGTTACGTTTCTCTAATTTAAAAATTGGGCGTTAAAACTCACCGATTATAATTTAAATTTATGACATTATGCTTAATATAAAGGCATATAAAAAAGAAATTGTGACGCGTTATGGTGGGGCGTCACTAACAAGGCATATAGCTGAACACACCTTAATGACTTTAACTATAATTTCATTTCATTAAAATTATTTTATCAAACTACCACTTACCCACCATCACTTTAGTTTCATTAATATTTACATAATTTTATTGGTCGCGTCCGAGTCAAAGCACTAATTTATTACAGCTATGAATTTGCGTCACTTCTATGTATGCGTAACACTGATACCTAGAGCGACATACATTAGTTGTAAAATAATTTGAAACTATTGGAGGAATTCGCAGTAAAACAAATAGTATTCGCGCAGACGTGTTACCCTTTCAAAACATAGGTATCTATTTATTTTCCCATGTTTCTAAGCTAACGCGGTGTCGTTCAGTCAGCGTTGGACTTTGTGCCTTGTGCGCTCGTTTTAGGGTGCACATCGGGAGTCCGCGTGCGGCGGCGCGCTCGCGCCTCGGGCCGAGATCGTGGCGGAGATAATTAGAGGCCGCGGCTCTGTGGGAGCCATAAAAACGGCAAATTGACCGGCGGGATAACCAGAAAGGCACAATGTGTTAGATAATAATTTCCAAATTACAGGTTATGTTGGTTCGCGAGCGAGACTCGACCGGCTCTTTTTTCTCGGAGCCGACTGAGGTGCTAAGGGCAGGCTAATTATTATTTGGGTATCAGAGCGAGGATTTTAGTGCAGCCGCTACCTGTATAAATATTTATTATTAAAAAAGATCAAACGCCAATTTCAATGGAATCCAATTTTAATCAGCTAATCAATGTTGCTACAAATAACTTATCAATAGCAAACATTTATAATCATACGTTCGTACCATAGATATAAGAAAGAAGGAGATATGCCCGGTAGATGAAAATATATCGAAACCCAATGTCTTCAATCTATCTCTACTCTCTAGCCTGCGATCACACATGCGATCAGTAAACCCAATAAATACGAGGTCCCGCTCACACTTGCAATTTACAAATCAGAACGTACTACACAATCAATTATAAACCTTATCCCATCAAACACAGCGTGCATTTACCATGCACCGTACAACTCACCCACACGAAAACATCGTTTGCTATCGTTGTGCTGTGCAAAAGTCATTTTACATATACGCTAGTGATTGACTAAATCGGAAACTTATCGATTCTCCCATTTATTAATGTATTAAAATTTTTGGAAGTTGCTGAAAAAATTATAAATAAAAAACGATATACATATAATAAGATGATATAAATAAACAATAAGTAAGTAAAAAAAAGAAATATTAAGTAAACCAAAAAAAAAACAACATTATGAGAAAATCTAAATGAGTATAAAACAAGATTTCACATCGGTCTTCCAATCAGGCTATAACTGTTGACAAATTGAAGAATAAACTTTAATAGTAATATAAATTCATACGACAATCGACATTATTGTCGATAGCCTACGTTAGTGGATCTGCACAACCACATCACTAATCCGTCGCAAGACGCTACGGCCGTACTAACGATGCAACCGCTTAAAGCAAATATCGTTTTGTAATTTTTACATTGCTTGTCCAGTTACTTAGCGACATACTTTGGTAGTGGTAAAGAAGCAATGTATTTACTACAATAAAAGTACAGTCGCTGTGATATATGAAAACAAAAATAACGTAGTAAAGGCAAGAAATATTTTACGATTTGTTGTTTTTCATGATTTTCAACACAAATATAGCAAAATACTTGTGCTGATTTATGAAAAGTGGTTCTACGATTTATAAAGTTTATAGTTTAGCTTCGATTTTTACAAGAAACCACTGAACAACACGGTATTCTTAAATGTTATCACGATCGCGTTCGAAAGCACACTAGTTAGCGGAAACGGCCATTTGCCTGAGGCATGACCATTCTGGTCAAGATGCGCGGACACAGACACGCCCCCATGCCACTTCTCCTGTTATTTATATTTCTATGGTTCGTACCCACGACAAGGAATAAACAATCAAATGATAATTATTTGCAGTAAAAACACCTACATGAATGATGAAAGTTATATACGCACACAATACCTCGTCTTTTACAGTTTTTAAAAATGCATGTGCATTGTGCACTACACCAGACTATTTTGGTAAAATTCAGTAGGTGCTAATAGTTCACCTTCCCATACTTAAATGAGCAAATGTTCCAATTTCAACATGTGAATCTAGTAAAATACAAAAAAAAACGAAAAAACGCTTCAATTGTTAATAAAAAAAAAGCTTCTATTGTAATAATTATTCAAAATGAAGTAGCATAAGATCTTACAAAGCATGAAAATGGTGCATCAACCGTGCAGAGCTCAAGCAATTGAATCTACAGACGAGAAGACGCTACATTCCGATATAATATGGAGATGGTCCCCAATTCCTAAGAGCTTGTAAGACAATCGATGGCACGACAGGAGCGCGGGGCGCCGGGCGACGAGCGCCGCCATTGGCGCCCCGGCGCTCCGCCCCACGCCTCCGACTACTCCTAGATTAACGTTTTGTTAAAGGGAGCATTATCTCCTAAGATGTGATGAAATATGCGAGCTGCAGCATCCGACACGCTAATGCGGGTAATGCCGCTCGTGAATCCATCCTTGTTTGTAGTGAACCAATGTACTTGAAGTTTCTGTAGTTTGATTTGATTTTCTTAGATTAACTTGAGAAGTTGGGGTGTTTTGTGGAAATGGTTTTTCATTGGTTTTAAGTTTTATTTAGCTATTAATATATGTGGCAATAGGCTCACCCCCTATTACATGGGACTTAAACATAACTGGCGAAATGTGAGTTATATAGATGCACCTCTGCCTAACCCTTTGAGTAATACAGGTGTGATGTTATGTTTTGTGTATATTTATGTCCTGTGTAGATCAGATACCTACATTATATCTAGCTTAGTATTTAATTTATTCTGTTCTGATCTCGTGATAGAATAGGATTTTAATTAAGTTTCATAGAAAGAAATAAATGACGACTTCACACTGAGCAACCTATAGTAGTACCAATGAAACTAATTGGTGATCCCTGTTTAAAAAAATTATAAGATTGTTGCGGTCCGTTTGGAAAACGATTACTAGCAACCAATATTAAAATATGTTTATCCAAAATTCTTGGAAAGGAACTTATGTACTTTTGTGTTTTCTTGGAAATCGATAATTTCCATCTGTAGAGTAGCTTTATTACTCCCGAAAACATTTGCAGCTTCATGCGGCTTGCGTCTCGCGTCGTCCGTTGTCGTGACGTCGTTTCCTGTCGACGGCAGAAAATACAAAGCACGGGCTAATTATTAGATTAGGTTTCAGTTATAAATTTTACTGTTTTGTTAAGATCCGCACATAATAGGTCAGCGGTCCGCCATTTGGTGACTCCTGCTAGAGAGACAAATTAGACCTTCCAGTTGTATACAAGCTGCTTTAAATCTTTAAATCTTGCGACATTTTAATAACTCAAACTCATAACATTTATTTTAATTTGCACGAACTTTTTAAAACATAGTTGCAAATACTGTCATGACTTTTTTGTCATTGATGGCTTCTGATACACTAAAATAAATTAAATAGACTATTTTTAAAAGGCTGTTTAATAGTCTCAAAACCGTATAAATAAACTAAATTGTTTAGGAAAATTGATCGAAAAGCTCGTTTAAGATATTCTTTGCCCTTTAAATCCTTTACCTACCGGGCTACACTTGACTACGTCTTGAAAATCAAAAATGTTTTGGATTGACATAATGTAGATTATGTTAATGCAGTACATTTTTGACTTTCCTATAATTGTTATAGCTGATAGAATGCCACTTTGTCTATCAGGTTGAAAAGACGTAATCAAGTGAAGCCTGGTAGGGCTAAGATTTTCAAAAAAGCCTGTTTAAGATTCTCTTTGTCCTAGTATCCCTATATCTAGGACCATCTAGGACAAAGAAAATCTTAAACAGACTTTTCGTGCTCCAATGACGTTGACAAACGGGCGCTGTTGGTATACATTTGTGCAAATGTTTTCTGAAATACGTATAAGCCACCTTGAAATGTATTCAAAAAACATTATGGCAGCGCTAGTTCTAATTTTAGCCACGCATCAAAATAACCATGCAGCGCTATACCGAAAAGCATATGTCAAAACTGTTGAAAGTTGTTACAGAATTATGAAACGCTTTGAAAGCGATTGCCATGCCCTCTGGATACTTCTGCCTTGGATATAATTAATGATTTTATTACGAGTAGTAAAAATATTTCCAGCTAATTCTTTTCAACGGATTTGATGTTATGACAGCGCAAAACGACGTTAAGGTTTTTAAAGTAATTTCAGTCGCTATTAAATCATTTGTGTTTTTACTTTCAGTGCTACTCTTAATTAAATCTGTGTAGCCTTTTCCCAACTATGTTGGGGTCGGCTACCAGTCTAGCCGGATGCAGCTGAATAACAGTATTTTACATGGAGCGACTGCCTATCTGACCTCCACAACCCAGTAACTGGGTAATACGATACCCCTGGGTAAGACTGGTTGTCAGACTTTCGGGCATCTGACGACCCGGAACGACTGTCAAAGATCCACAAATGACAGTCGGGACCAATGGCTTAATGGTGGTGTGATGGTCAGCCATCCACAGACCAACCCCGACAAGCGTAGTTTAACCTGATGGATCTACCCATGCGGCTGTTATTACTTAGCCACGAGATCCTCCTGTCAGTGCTAATTAACAGATGTTAATGTAATTTAATATTTTTGTTATCTTTACTTTCTTTCAATGAGAAAAAACAATCCAATAGCTCTCTATATATCTCGAAGTATGGGAAAATAAAAAGTATAAAAAAATCCTAGGTATATAAAGAAGTGTCACAGGATAATATTGTGGAAGTGTACCACAAAAAGTTAAAAACGGAAATGTATTTTCTTTTCTTTCTTTTCTTTCTTTTTTTCTTTACTTATTATTTGTTGTAGGTGGCTATTACTTTATGAATCTAGAGATGATTGTATGGTTCGGCTGTTACAGCTTTGCTACCGCTTGGACCTAATGAAATGAGAAAAATCTATGTCACAGATAGAGCCTTACCCTACACATAAAATCACAATGCATATCTTTGCGTATTATAAGCTACATCATTTCAATTCCACGTCGCAGCAGGGTCTGGTCGTCTCCCTATAATCAGCAGATTCCAACCAGTTACGTCACGTAAACCTCAGTTCTAAGATTGTTTATCCACCAATTTCTCGAGATGGGACTCAATACAATTGTGTTTGTCAATGATAAATGGTCGCGCGCGGCGCTTTTCATCTCATTCGTACAAAGGCGCCGCCGGCGACACACGACAGATAAATTTAAATTCTAATACGAGACGCATAGGGTTTATTCCTGGTTGCACATAAATAATTACAACACAGGACTAAATGATACGGTACTAATCAAGGCCGGGAATAAACGCGGATAATGCGGTGTAATATCGTTTGAAAGGAACCTTTCGGCGGGTAGTCGCATTCAGCTATAATGAGTTTATTCAGAGTTTTAATCGAATGAATCGTGGTAAGCAAATAGTGGTTCTAAAGTATCAAGCCGGGGTCGGCTCAGCGGCACTCCACTAGTTGCCTTTTCAATTTGTATACAAATGATAGACGGAGGTCGTAGATCCAATTTTTTTAATTATTTTTTTAAGTTCTTTGATATTTGATACGAATTTTTACCATGATATTTCGTGTTCATAAGGCGATCTCCCGACTCTTAAATATCTTCTCAGTCGGTTTGTATTCAATATATTTTAGCATAAATCTTGATAATGGCAATATCCTTAACTATAACCGCTATTACAACAGCCGATGAGAAAGTCCATGTGTCTCGTGCACTTTTGTAAACAAAATAGCGTAGGTATTGTCGTATTTACACCTAACTGGGACAAGACAAGATGGTTTACAATTCTGTCTTTTATTATTCGTAGAATTCTAAATAAAATATCATACCTACGTATTTAAGTTTAGCTACTACATTTTTTAGCTTACCGCTAGTAAGTTGTATGCTTTTGATGCGCCTTAACTAATTTTAGAAACAATTTTTACAGTCTGTATCAAACACCTCTTTAACGAATTGCTCGAAACTTGAATACATAATGAAAAAGTGCTACCTTCGTTCTACTGCTACCGTCTTTCCTACAAACTTATCATTACTCTCTGGATCCTGAAATGCTGAAATATCTTCATCAAATAACAACCTCTTTCTTGATGTGAACTCTGAATAATTTGGTTGGTCCAAAAATCTGGGCAAAGATATGAAAAAACTTTGAAAAAATAAATTAAAAAAAACTTATCAATTATTGTGATATTTTTATAGTCAGTATTAAAGTACCTAACATACCTAAATAGGCTCACAATACAAAGATTGCAATATAAAACCTATTGCGTGCCATACTTTTTGCACATTCAAATGATAAAATACTATCATATTTTTTTGTATTCTTGATTCAAAAAAGTTATATCGTAATCGATAGATAAGATTTTAAATAAATTAAGAATTTGGACAAAAGCTGTGATTATTTCTATCAAACATGAAATTCAAAGAAATTTCAAGTATTTTGTCCGCATATTCATTGGTGGTCTTAAACTGTTGGGTAAGTGCTTTTAATATTTTCTACAATGCACAAATCATAATAAAACATAAAATATAAGAGCGACTTTAACTTTCACATCGTTTAAAGGTTTTTACATTCGAAGTTGCCATAATGTGTCCACATTAAAATGCAAGTTAAAAATCCATCTCGAATACAAAACGTTACCTAGCCAGAATATTCGAATGCATTCAACTTAATGACGGTACACATTAGGTAGTACGAAAGTTAATGTCTTAAATATCAGTATATGTGTTGTGGGCTTGTGTATATATATATGTATACATCATTTAAAAAAAACTCTTTAAAATGATGTTCACTAGGTGGCAGCACTGAGACATCAGGTCCAGGCACCTGTCAAGTGTCAAAGCGACTATATTTTCTTTAGTCCTGAATGAACTATATTATATTTGTACTCGTATACTTTATCGAAATGGAAGACGTCTTGTCAAAGAGGCGCCAACTGGTGGCCTGAATTTTCACGAAAACCCTCATTCGGCAAACTCTCACACCTTAATGCGACTTAAGTTAAAACGTTAAAACTTTACTTTGGGATTGACAGAGTCAAGAATGTTTAATTACTTTGGGAGCGAAGATAAGCAATTCCTATTGCAAGTTTTAGGTCGTTTGATAAGGTACATCGATGGAACGTTAAAACTGTGTCGTACTATACCTACGAGGGCGAATGGTCGGTGTGTCGATGAAAACCCTTTTGATTCGGCACGGCCGACGTCCGTGACATTGCCGCAAACAGCACACACCACGTTAGATAAAAGATTAACGATGGACCACCTCGTGTGAGCGACGCTCGTTTGTTTTCAATAAACTTTCACCGCGCACGCTTAGACTCGACTATTCTATTTTATTGCTCAATGGAAGGCTCTATGCGATATTAGGTTAGGCTGAATAGGTAACAATCTGTTTATTAGAATATTGAAAAGGGATGAGCGATACTGCTCTACTTAAATACTCGTCCATTTTATATGCTCGCCACAGAGTAAGAGGGCTCTGTGGCCTTAACTTAATTTAGCTTACTGTAGTGTAGTTAGTCACTACAGTAAGTTAAGTTAAACGAAGGAGACAGTTCGGTAATTGGCAAATTTGCAGACTAGAGAAGGCTTGAACATTATTACCGGTAGGCAGAATCCTGAAACGTGTTTGAAAAGAAAACCGTACCTTAAGCCAACCGGTTGGTGTTGAATACGTTTATAGCTGCTTTTCGTCGCTTTTTACCAAAGTCGTTTTAGTCCTACCGTTTCGGGTTATGCATTTTACTAAAATAATGAAGCGACCATCGAGTTATCTAAATTAAACAATATTGTACGTCAGGACCGTTATGAAAATGTGAGGAAATCTTAGCGGGCGACCGTGACCCACGTGGTAGTTCAGAGAAACAATAAATATGAACTCCGCGACCATTTCCTGGAAACATTAACTTGCCTAGCTTTTGTTTATAGGATATTATTACAATGACGATTCTTACAGCTTTCATAAGTACCCGTTTTAAAACTGATGTCCATTGTTGAAGCTCAAGAGACAATGAACAATTAATGAAGTAACGGACACGACGTGACCACGAAAACTGATAAAATTATTGTTGATATGCAAATGTGGAGTTGAAGTAAAATTTATAGTGGCGGGCTTGTGCCTGACAATGGCGGGCGGGCCGGCGCGCGCGCACTCACAATGCGGGTGCCGCTTCTTGCGGCTTTACTGCCGCCAATTACTGTTTATCGCCATTTTTATATCGCGAAACGCGTATTTAGTAAACATTGTCTGACCTATTGTTTGTGTCACCAGACCCTTAGTAATTGTCACATAGCCATTAAAGTCACTCAAGCGAAACGAATAAAAAGAATGGTACACGTACCTGTGTTACTCTACCAACCTCTAATTATTTTTATAAAGACTCGTGTAGAACAAACGGTCCGACAAGAATCAACATGATAAGTTTTAGTAAATTACAGTTGTCAGTAAAGTACCGTACCTAAACTGTCTTTTTAAATCGAAGATAATATAAAACTGAGTTAACCCCTGTAATTAGCGCTCATCGCGCACCGCCGCGCCGCCAAATGGTCTGCCAGCAATCAATTAAAACAATATTTGAAATAGTGCTCCCAAAAAAATTAAAAGGAAGTTCTCAGGCTATAAACATTGGGTATTATGTGAGCCGGGGTGATGCTGTCTCACGCTTGCACGTAGCGGTGTCCCGCTCGGGTTGCGCCGGCGCGTCTACGCGTACCATATTACCGAGGAGGATGCGCGGCACGATGAATTATGAGCCAGCCGCGTTACCGCCAAAGCCTTGTTTGAGAGAACCAAAGTAATTAACTTCGACTTAGTTAACATTATGACTTTGAAATTATATTCAAGTTCTCCAAATTTAAATTCGACGTAGCGCGTAGCAGTGTGCTACGCCGTAGCAATTTCAAACAAAAACGAAAGATAACAGTTTTATTGATTTGGCATTGGTTTATTTTATCTGTCGATCGTATGTATGAACCGGTTGATGTTCAATACTCATTATGAAAAGTTGATATGGACAGATAAGTCATGTATGATATATTGTGTGGTCCAAATACCTAATAAAATTGTTAAGTGGACTACAAAAAAAATCATTGTTGATTATTTGTAGATTATTAACAAAATGAAATAAGGGACCGCAATAATAATATGATTGAGCTTTTTGCAATAGTGTGACATTTAAGCTGTCAAACAACTTTAGTTCGGTTAGTCCCGCAATGCTCTAGTTTCGCTATGCTCGACTCGTAAAATACCTACTAAAAAGTTTCGCTATGCACGAAATTCTTCGATTCTACGTAAACAATGGAAGGGACACTTGGAAAGAAAAGTGTTTGAATTCGAGTTAAAAAATTATAGTGCTATTCGTTTATGCGTAAGCGTCTGTAAGTTAAAATTTGTTTTGTCTTGTTCTGACAATCAAAAAAGACAAAATTCAATTAAATTCTAAGTTATGAAATGTTTATGAATAGAGCTATAAGTCAATATTGACCCTTCAAAATCATCCAAATCCTATGAGCTGCTAACATAATGATTGACTAGGTACTATCGTGAATTCATGCATGCCTAGTACTTTTTGTTAGGTTACTGCTCAGAAATTGTGCACAACATCTAATGATTGAAATACTATGGCGTGAATTCATGCAAGACTAGTACTTTTTGTTAGTTGTTAGGTTGTGCTAAGATTCAAGTTTATTACGTCAAGGAATAAGATTTTATTCCACCTAGGTTTTCTTAATTTACTTTTTAAATGGTTAAATAAAATATTACACTGTAATATATATAAATGTAATATAATGTAATATAAATTATAAAATATTACACAGTTTTCTTCATCACTGTCCGCGAATGTGATTTCGTGCATAGAGAAACTTTTTAGTAGGTATTTTACGAGTCGAGCATAGCGAAACTAGAGCATAGCGGGACTAACCGCTTTAGTTGAATCGCATGATAAGAATCATAAACAAATATGCTGAATCATCAAAGGAGTGGGACTAGCCATGCTACAACTACTACCTAACCCTTTACATTAGTATTTTGAACAGGTATGGAAGTTTCATCACACATTTGAAATATTTCAGTGTGTAATAGTTTCAAACTATGAAAAATATTATTATATCTTGTTAGTTGTTCTATCAGTAGAATCGCTTGTGACTTGCATCGCGGCCTGTGAGAGTCAGTGGAGCCGCTAATCGAGTTTGTCGGCCGATGTTATCTCTAAACCACACGTTAATAGTACCAACGCCTCTGGACGCTGCCAGCCACGCTTACTCATGGACCATGCTACACACCCCGACGATGCGTTTTTGTTTCATCATTGCTATCACTATTTTGTTTAGTATAGTTCCTGACAGGTTTTAAGGGTTTTAGAACGTCGAATAATATACCTTCCATTGAATCTTTTTCACAACTCGAAATTCAACCAACCATAATAACGTTGTATCATCTATATATAATAAAATCGTAGCGAAGTCAAACTGTATTTTTTTTTTTAAGTAATTGCTGCGAAAATATGGTTTTTAGAATTTTTGTCTGTTTGTCCGAATGTAAACTCCAGCATCACGCAAATACTACCGGATATACTCTGTTCATATATCCCTATATGTCGGGTCAGCCTATAGACTATAAATTATCACGCTATTTGCTATGGGGGATCAGTAGTACTGCATGATGTTCGTATTCTTCTATAGTTTATCACAAATTCTAAAAAAAATTGCTGACGAAAGTAAAAATAAAAGATAGTTACAGATTTAACCTTTTAAATAATTATCTTCACGCTATACCTTTTTGGCGCTAAGCAGTGAATCTTGACATACACAGGTTGGATTTTTTGAGATGGGGCAGTTAGGGCAGGCACCTTAACCGTTGTAGCTATAGGAAAACAGTCTTAGGAGACCTATATTTTTTGAGACATTTTCATCTGCATTCAAAGATTTAAAAAAAAAGTACAGACTGCAAGAAAGAGGGTAATTTTCACAAAAACTTTTTGTGTTGTCAATCGATCCTGTTTCTTATAAGGATCAAAACACTCTATCGGACCAACTGAGGTTTGCTAAACTTAATATATTTCGAAGGAAATGAGACTCCCAACTTACCTTTTTAGAATGGCCAGACTGGGCACTGTATATGAACGGATATTTTAGTCAACTTTCCATAAAGCAAATAGCTTAGCGTTTCGACGACTGCTTTGCAAACCTGCGGTTGTACTTTTAAGTTCGATGCCTAGCTATTGATACTTTTTTGTTATGGCCTCTTCTGTCATCTAATGTTAAATAAATATCTATGGTTAGGTGACTGTTAATGAGAAATTCCGTGTGTTTACAATCTACTAATAAATTATTTTAGTGACAGCCGTTCGTCAGGAATAATCTGTAAGAATACATCAGTCAGTGTATTAATGTTGTGCCACTAGGTAGTATATGAAGGAACACTGGTGTCCATTAATTAACCAAATACGAAAACCTTCGCAAGCAATGGGAAATTACTACTGAAGGGTGCGGTTGTCGACCTCAGGTCGAGTTGCTCCTCACACGGACAACTGTAAGTACGTCGCTTGCTCGCAGTCATGACTACTGTGTATTTTGGTTGCTGAGACTAGAACTACAAACGTAGTATACAGGGAAGTTTTATAAAAATGTGGATGTTATTTTTGTATATTGTGTGCCCACGACTTCAACACGATCGAAGTCGTGGGCAGAAGCTAGTTTACCTATTATGTATTAACAATAATTTTCGTAGCCGGTAATTTTCTTTTGACTGCATTAATAAGGAAACTTTATTTTTATTGTTACCAAAGCTTAAAATATATAACAAACAACTCTAGCAAGGCACTTTATAAACACACTGGCAATAAATTCAATTCAAAAACATGAACACAGAGTATTTAATTACAAAAACACCACCTATTATTATTTATTATCGTTTCTAAATTGGGTTAACGTGTCAGAATTATATCAAATCGCCTCGACTAGCCGGAAGCAATGCTTTACTGTTATGGCACAAAAGAATCCATTTGTTTAGAATATAATAGCTATTGTTCTAAAACGCTCCAGAATATAATCACGACATGTTGATTTATTATGGAATCTATACTGCAATACCAGCTGGAGTAATGTTTGATTTCAAAACCTTTGGAAAAATAACTCTTGATCATTCAAGACACGTCGTTCAGGTCAACTATAAGCCTTATATTCTTTTATATGACTGTTTCTTAAATTGATGATATATTGTGTAGTGAATATGCCCACAGGACATTGAAAAGGAGTCATACTAGTGCACAGTGCTCGAACCACTATCTTCTCAGTAGTAAAGGCTACCTATAAAGTGACAATGAAGTCATAAAGTAGTTTATACGCGTTAATAACTGGGCTCGTTCATAATACTAACTAAACGTATAATCTTACAAGTAAATATATAAGTATTATAAGTATATAAACAGGATGCATTTATAATGAATAGGTGCTCAGAGCGATCTCAAACGAGTGGATGGCATGCCAATATCTCGCGCCCCTCATACATTACAACTCACTTCCACCAATATTTTCTCTCAAAGAAACGTATTTTTCTTGAAATATTTAAATTTCGATTGTTTCCATTCTTTTAGCGTCTCTGATATTGTTGGGGTGAAAAGGAAAATGGATAGATGATGTTGCTGCTTATTATTCATTGTTCAGAGTACGAGGGGAGGCGCGCGAGGGCTGAGAGCTTTTCTTGGCTCCGTGATTTAGCTCATTTTTTAAGTAACAAAACAAGTAACCGACCCTGTTGGAAATAATGCGCTTTGTGAAAAAAAAGAATGGCAAAAGTGACATTGGTTAATGCAAGTCTATTAGCCACCAAAATTCTGTAATATCACCAAACTCCATTAAAGGAGATCGTTCTGCTTCTCACCACTTCGAAAGGTTTCCGATATGTTTAACCCATTGTCTAACAGTTTCGATACAAAAGCGTCGGTATTCAATCATATCAAAAGCTTTAATGAAGCTCGCCATATTTTAATCCAAACATTCAATTCAAATGCGATTGAATCGATCGGCCACGCTCATAATCAAAAGTTCGTGATGCAACAAAAAACTAATTGACAACAATCAACACTGTTGCAACAAAAAACAATATTTTCTATCATTGTCATTAATAATAGTTAGAAAAAAGTCATTCACACCTTGGTGCGCGCTAACATGACAAATGCGGGTGTCGGCGCGGCGCGGCACAAAGCGGCGAGGTGCGCGCGCGCCGCGGGGCGCCGCCCGGCTCTAAATATTAATTATCTACAACACTACGAACACCTTTTAGGAGATTATCGCACTTTTGTGTAGCGTAATGTAACAATCTGTAGATCTAGATATCGCTCGCCCAGCGCCCTTGTTGTGACCGCGCCGTATCCGGCTCCACTGAGCACTCACGGTACACGTCTGTTTACACGTTTCAAAGCAACACCAAATAAAATACATAACAAATGTCAGTATAATGACTTGTAAATGTAAATTATTTCATAAGAATTATTTCTTCTAATCCCTTGCTCCTTCACTATGAGGTGACCCAACATTTGTATCATTCTCAAACTTCCTGAACGTACATATTTACATCCGCCATGCTTGCCTCATTTGAGTGATAGAATATTAAATTAATTTTGCGGTGAGTATAAAAGTTGCGTGGCCTCAAGCGACAGCAACATGTGGTGCTGGTCTGCCAGTAGGACTGAATTCTAAAAGGTACCTACAACAATATCAAATAATAATGGTAACCGCCCCGGGGCCGATTGGACGATTATCAGGCCATTGTGTCCCTCCATTTAATAATCAACGACAAGATTGCGTCCATTATATGACTGTTAATATATTGACCACAAGCGCAAAGAGTACAGTACTTGCAGATTCAAACAAGATATTCCTAAGTACTCACAAATGGAACGACTGAGGGCTACTGAAAACGCAGAACTTCTATAACCGATGATTTATTGGAGACGCAATAAATAACAAACCTTTATAAATCGTAAGGAACTCAAAATATTTTAATGCAAAATTACCTTGCATTAAATCGTAAATATGAACTCAAAAGGATTCCATTATTCCCCAATACAAGCGGGCGATAAAACGTATCGCTTGTTGGTATAAAATGCGTCAAACCTTAAAATACACATGTGAACGAAGAATAAATTACTTTTAATATTGGATATCTGTACATATAGTGCGCGGGTAATGAATATTGGATTACAGTCGCGGACAACTTGCTCGCAGACAGAAATATATTCAAAGCTTTGTGCGGAGTCGCGAGCATTCGCGTCGTGAACAAAACGCACTCCAATCTGACAAGACAAACAGACAACCCGAATCGTTATTTAGGAACACGTAATCCAACCGAGACGCTAACTGAATCGTACGCGTCAGATTTATAATCTCAATAGCATGGCAAAGAGATCAATGCCACCGTCTCGACAACAGTCAGAGCCGACGACGTAAGCCCTGACAACTAGTCAAATAAATAACCTTCAACAACAAATATTGTAATAACCGAACTCACGAGGCAGCACATGAAATGATACTGCCCGACACAAACCAAATAAAATTGTGTCGAAGCAGTGGGGCGTTTAAGGACTAGTGTCGTGTTACACTAAATACTAACCAGAATAAAGTTTCTTTAAATCCCGACGAAGTGATATACAATTTGGAGTCGCGAGCGATTCCCAATTTTGATGCAACAAAATAAGAAACAATTTTGTTTGTGAACTCCAAAAACGTAAAATTTTATGGGTACATTAAAGTTAAGTGGGAAATCCGAAAAGGAGTGTTAAAACTCCAGCGAGCAGATGGCGGCGCGGCGTTGATACAAACTCAATTATTTACACTCAATAAAAAGGACGTTATACGAGTATTAGAAAATAACCTGCTAAACAGTCAGATGAGCGTTCGAGACAGGACGGCTATTTACGAGATAAGAAATTACCAAGAACTATAGATAAAGGCATTCGTATTCATGTTCCTTATAAATACATTTGTATCTTTAAAGAATATTTTCTAAAGTTGATTGACCACCATTGCTGAGTAGTACATTCGTACAAGATTTGAATCTATACTTTTCATTACCAAAGGCTCCATAGAATTAGAGACATATTCAGTAAAAAGAACGCATATTTTTTTAATGACGCAAGAGTACCTAGCAGATTAACATTAAGATAACTTTGGTTTTCCTGAATCTCACAAACGCCAACGCAACAATTTAAAAAATCCGTGTTAGATCCGATACCTATTAAAGCACCATCCTTAATTCACCGTGCTTAATCATATAGAGCTTTTATGACGTCCTTGATTCGGTCACGGCAAATGTAACAAATGTTGGTAAAAAGCCCAGGTAGACGCAAATATTTGTGAACAATTTGTAGAATTCACACTTAATAACAAGGTGGAGGTGTTTAATTTTTTTCGCTGTGTGTCCTGGCGGCGGCGGCCACAAAGGGTCATCATTAGGAGATCCTAGTGAGCGAGGTGCTATGATTGACTCCATGGGATATTGCAACAGGTGACAGCGATCGCTGAGATAATAACCATATCGTTTCTACTTTTTGTGTAAATGTTTGAAATGTTAAAACAGATCATCATAATCGCAGAACTATCAGACACATAATAATATACTTTGTACACAGAATAGCAGATAATATAATTCAACCTAACCGCTACACTAAGAGCTTTCCGAAAGTCTGAAAACAACGATAAGGATACCTCACAACGGCAACTGGGACTCGAGGTGGCCTTGCACAAGTCCGAGGCCATGTGTTTCTATGGTCCTCGTAACGCGCCACTGTCGGGTTCCCAGATAACGGCGGGAGGGGTTCACATCGGTGTCGAGTCGACGATGAAGTACCTGAGACTCGTCCTCGACAGCCGGTGGAACTTCGTGGAGCACTTCCGACGTTTGGCTCCCAAACTGCAGAGGGTTGGGGCTGCTTTGAAGCGGCTTCTGCCCAATCTAGGGGGTCCAAACGCCTCCTGCCGGAGGCTCTACGCGGGGATCGTGCGGTCCATGGCACTTTACGGGGCACCGGTGTGGGCGCGTTCATTAAGGCTGCGACCAGCCCAGCGATTGAACGCGTCCCAAAGGGTCATGGCCATTAGGCTGGTCAGAGGATACCGCACGGTCTCCCGTGAGGCGGCGAGCCTTCTTGCTGGACTACCGCCATGGGATCTGGAGGCAAAAGTCCTCGCGCACATGTGGGAGTGTCGTGAGGAGGCAAAACGCCGGGGCGTCACTCCGCTGCTGCGAGAAATCACGGCACAGCGGACAGAGCTCCGGCGGGATCTCACGGCAGCATGGAGAGTGCGATTGTCGCAACCCAGCGCTGGGCACGCCACAATTGTGGCGATAAGTCCCCTCTTTGAGGAGTGGATAGAGAAGCGTCACGGCGTCCTCACCTTCCGCCTGACGCAGGTCCTCACCGGACACGGTTGTTTCGGGAGGTTCCTGTTCAGGATAAAGCGGGAGGAAACGCCCGGGTCACCATTATGTGGATCGCCCGGAGGACACGGTGGGGCATACGGCGGAAGTCTGCCCGGCTTGGGCGGGGCACCGCCGTGTCCTCACGGAGGCGATCAGCGGCGGCGATCTCTCGCGTCCGGCCCTGGTTCAGGCCATGGTCCGGAGCGAGAGTGCATGGGAGGCCGTCACCTCCTTCTGCGAAGCAGTTATGCTCGCGAAGGAGGAGGCGGAGTGCGCGAGGGAGATGCAAGCTGCACGCCTTCGCGCCCCTAGTCGCCGCAGTCGGGAGCCACGAGCCGACTTCTGGCCACCGTAGGCGCGGGCTTGCGGACGGTGAGCAATGGGCAGCTCGCCGTCCGATAAGGACCAGGCCCGGGTCGACGGCGCGTTGTGTTCCACGCGCGCCTCAAAGAGATGTCAGCACCGACTGACGGGGTCCGTAAGGACCAATGCCTGCTGGGGTTGCGGGTTTGTCCGAAAGGGATATCGCGGCCCCGGCACACAGGCAACGGAAGGAACACGGGTGGGTTTAGTCAGTAAAAGTCTGACACGCCCTCTCGCTCTACCCAGAGCGGGAGAAGTCATTTGATGAATTCCCACCCTAAGAAAAAAAAAAAAGGATACCTCACAAACCCATCTAATCTTAAGTAAGAAATTTTTCAGAGCCACAGTGACAGCGTTGCGTTCTTTTTCTTTTTTTCGCAGCATTACAACAATTGTAGCAATATTGCTTTACTTAGAAAACTTATAAGTAATGCAATACAGATATATACGCGTGTATATACCCAATTATGGAGTTAGATAAGGAAGTAAAACTGATATCGATTCGTTTTGTAATCTTCAATTCCTTTGTTTGTTCGCACATCACTCAAAACTGCTGAACGAATTTAAATGGGTGTTTGTAGTTGTTTTACTTAGAGCCTGGGAACGAAATCACCCTGTTTCGTCTCGCTAGAATATTAGTACCGATGAGTGGAATTTGCGTGAATCATGTAGAACACCATAAGCCAAAATCGATTTTACTTCACATTGTTTCCTACATGATCGCATTCAATAGAACACTGTGTGATTTCAATGTACCTATCTTAATATATTTAGTATATATGTAACATTGATTTGAAAGATAGTTTAATATTACCTACGATTTTTTTTAAATAAACATATATTTATAAACAAGATCAAGACAATAATATCTTACGACACTCTTGACGACACGGCTGGCGCAGTGGCTGAGCAATCGACTGCTGCGCAACGTGTCGCAACGTGTTAGTGTATGTGAGTTTCTATGTTTGTAAACGCACCCACGATACAGGAAGAAATTCTAAGTGTGGAGCAGCGTTTAAAAACGAAAATCCTTTGTTTCTAAGATTTGTAACTTAAACATTAGCACTGCGCTAATGTTTAAGTTACAAATCTTAGAAACTTTTAACGGTGACCAGGAAACCGTAAATTCTCGCTCATCTTGGTCAACCAACTACCAAATCGAAGAAATTACAGTAGGACGGTAGCGACAATCCAACCATTTTCCATTTCCCCTTCATAAATGCGAACAAGGAAGAATCTCGCTTCATACTCTAAATAAAACAGGGTCTGGCTGGCATAAAAAGATTGTAATTGAATTTAAACCACAATGATACAGTTATTAATTATTTCATTGTGTAGAATCATTTTAAAATAACTATTTAATCGTACAGTTTGTCGTGTCATGTCTGTAAAATCGCGTCTCCGTGACTAAAAGACAGTACAATGCTATTGTAATTGTGTGTAACCCCTGCGCACTGCTTGTGACGCATCTTTTATAAACTTTTTACTGAATGATTTATAACCGAACATGTTCTGTGTGAAATATTATGTGCAATATTTTTGTTATTATGTGGTGGTTATACCCTACATTATAAGGTTTTAATTTAATTTTGAATTTGATTTAATTATTTGCTTTTTTCTATTAAATTTAATTAAAAGTAAAAAAAAAATTAACCTTTCGTTCATAAAACTTTCTAAATTGTATCCCCACTGGAAGAAGTCACCGACTCCCGAAATACAAACACTCTCACCTAGCTCTCGAGACAGGGTTACACACTTCTGTATCCCAGATAACGCATTTATTTTTATTATGACATCGTTATTTAGTAACTAATAACTAAGGAAACACTATGTAAATACCAATTGACTTTTAATAGCTATATAATACATTACTTTCATACAGTAGGTACAGCTGTATCAGAATGTATGTTGTCATAGTTTTCATACCTCCGATTGGCAATTCTCAGACCCCTTTCTATATAACATAAGATAGATTTAGTCATACTCGTGCAAGAATAAAAACGGGCATCCAGAATAACATAAAGAAAAAAATACAGGTTCAGACATGTTTGCCACATACTATGGCGTGCAAATATTAATGGTTATGATTTTTTATAATTAATTTCAAGTCAATAATATTAATTTAGAGTCTAATGTAGAATAAGCAGACGCACGAATCTTTGTGACTATAACAAAAAAGCAGTGTTGTAAAATCGTAATGCCGCAAAAGGCTATAGTGATTAAACCATTATAATGTTTATGTATGCCTAAAGACGTTCGTGCTATAATTATACGCAAGCTTTCATTAATAAACTGAATTCGTTTCGGGCTCAGCTTATTGTTACCAAAGAGGCTATTTTAGATTTTATGACTGCTGAACGTTTCTGCCTGAGCACGACGCGATCCTTCCCATACCAGACAGACATATTTGGAATACAAAGCACCAGGTTTCACCTTGCGGTCCTGTACCTTATGTGTTACGTTAATACCTCTAAATTATATAGGAGATGCGTAAGTGACGCTTCTGTCTTGTTGCTGCGCGACCGATTGAATTTAATGGAGCTATTTGCGAAGACGCCGACAATTTGGCGAGACGTGGTTAGCCTGCAGATCGATGGAACGATGTACGCCTCTATTACATCTATCGGCGGCGAGATGAAAGGCAGTGCCTTACTTACAAATGACGTGATTCCCGAGACCAGATTACAACAAAATGAAAAAACTGCACGTGAGTGGATCTAGTTTACCACATACATAAGTACCTACGTAGAGGAAAATATATTGCAATTTTTTAATCAAGTTGCATATTTATTTACAAACATGTTACTTTGTTTCAACATTTTTATGGTTTCAATAACTTTACAGCCAAGGAAAAAATAAGCATAGGAAGCAATCGTCATTATATTTTCATACACCTTTTAAAGCCCGTTATATTTGATGATTCATTAACCTCTCATTAAGCATGGAATCGGAGTATCGCAAACAGTCGTAAACGACGCGCACTAACTTCTGCAATTAACATACAGACGACTTTATTTTAACTGCTCCAGTTATTACATATTCCGACTACATTGTTGCTGGTCGTTGCAAAGGCGGTCTAAAGGATTTACCACAGTAACCCGGGACATATAATTATATTTACCACCATTATGTGATGGGGTCCTATATGAATCAAATTGTAATTATGTATAATAGGTGTAGGGTTTTGGCTTTATTTGGCACGAAGTGCCAAAAATATACATGGAGATAAAAGTCACTAATCCTAAAAAAAAAACACGACTTTTCTGCCAAAATACCTCTTAGATTAAAAAAAGTTCCACAGAATGGTCCCCCGACTGCAATGACATTATATTTCTGTTGAACAAATGAAATTGTCATTGTAGTGGAGGTTTTTTACGTTTTGGTTCGTTTTTTGGCAGGGCAGTCGTGTTTTTATTATTTTTAATTATTTATTTTTATTTTATACATTTTAATGACAACTTTTTTTTCCCCTATTTTAAAATGTAACCGTACTGCCGCAAAATTGTTTTTTTTTATTATAGCCAGTGTCATTCATGGATTCTTACCATGATTCATACATCCCAATCTGTTTAGGCATTTAAAAGTTATCCTCCTATAGTATAATATATATACGTATATATAATATACCTAGTAATATTATAAATGTGAAAGTTTGTATGTTTGGATGTTTGTTAGGTACTCAATGACGCAAAAACGGCTCAACGGATTTGGATGAAATTTGGCACACAGATAGTTTATAACCTGGATTAACACATAAGATACTTTTTATCTCGGTAGGACGTTCCCGTGAGATAATTACTGACCGCGACGCGGGTGAAGCTGCGGGCGAAAGCTAGTGGTGGAATAAAGAAACTCACATACATACATGAACCCTAAAAACATTACGTAAACATTCCTTTTTTGGGTAGTCGTGTAAAAACCGTTTTGTATTTGGGGAAAAAATTGTTTAAGTAAAAAAATTTTGCTTTACTTATTTGCAATTATTATTAGATATTTTTGACTTCTAGGAATTACGTTTAGAAATACAAGGTGTATTATTGCTAATATTCGAATTTAGGAAATGCAAAATGTTTTTAGTTGGTGTAAATTTTTGGTGTCAGAGGCCTAACCTTAGACTGGTTCAGAAGTTACTTGTCTGGTCAGCTTGTCAAAATCGGGGATAGTGTTAGCGGAAGCCTTCCGATTGCCTTCGGGGTGCCGCAGGGAAGTATTTTGGGACCCACCCTCTTCATCATGTACGACATTCTGAGGCTTAATATGGTGCAGTCGGAAGTCATCTGTTACGCTGATGATACTGCTGTTATTTTCCACGGTGCTACTTGGAAAGAGGCTCTGGATGCAGCTGAAAAAGGGATGAGTATAACAGCATGGCTAAAACAAAATCTCTTGACACTAAATTAAAAAAAAAAAAAAAACTTGACCTTCCACGTCAATCGATCTAGCTGACCAAACATTGATACATTAAAAGTACACAACGACAAATGCAATGTCTTAACAGCAGCACCCGTCTCCGCTATCGATTACAACTGTAGCGCCATTACCAGAGTAGAAGTCACGAAATACCTGGGTGTCATAATTAATCAGAACCTGTCTTTCAAAGCTCAAATTCAAACACTAGCAAAAAAGACTCGCAAATTCATCTACATTGCGAAACTCTTACGTGCCAGTGCTCCTAAGAATATATGTACACAGGTTTACATCTCTTTATGCCAATCGCTCCTGCAATACTGTGTTGGTGTCTGGGGCAGCGCCAAGACGTGCATGCTGGAGCTAGAACGGGCCTCCTTAAGGTACTTTTGGGAAGGCCGCGGCGATTTTCCACGGACAAACTGTATAAGGAATTTGGGGTTTTACGCGTACGCCAACTGTTCATCCTGGGGTCACTTTTAAATCGTATTAAAGTCAACAGAAATCGCTCTAGCTGCAGTAAGAAGGGTAGGAAAACAGCTGAAAGAATCCCCCTTCCAAAAACAAAAACCCTTTTTTCTTCCAGGTTTTCGTTGTATTTACCTATACGAGTGTTCAATGCTATGAGCAAAACCTTCACTGTACCGAACAACTACTCTGACGCCAAAACTAAATTAAAAGAATGGTTGCTGGGCCGAACTTATGAGGAAACTGAAAATTTACTTTGTAGCACAAGCTAATACCTGCACACTCTCTGTTTAAAAACACATACACTCACTCACACACGGGTGTGTAACGTTTGATATAATAACAAAAGTTCTAATGATCATAACACCTAATTTCATTTAATATAATTATTATGGTACACATGGTATAATGAACAGTTTTTATAATGCACATTTGAAATAATATTCAATTAATATAATATTCAGTTGCTATAATATAGACGACCAGCAAGCCGAAGCTGCGGAGCTGAGCATGGGTGCCTATCCTTTGTTACGTAAGGGCGAAGGGGTTGCACTTCCCGCAGCGCCGAAGACGATGCAGAAGCAACTTTAATGTTTTGAGGTTAGGTTACAATATAATTTGCTTTTCTCAAGAACGATGCGTTACCTTAGAAAATTAGCTAATATGAAAGTTAGGTCAAATGAACATTATATAAAAAGAGCATTATGCAATTTGAAAATTATATGAAATGAACGTTACACTAAATGAAATTAGAGAAAATGAAAATTAGAGAAAATGAAAATTATATCAATTATAACATTAGATCATATGAAATTCGGTTAAATGTTTTTATAGCATATGAAAATTATGTCTTATAAAATTAGACTATCTATAATTATACCAAACATTACACATCCCTCACACACTTACACTCCTGCACACTCACTCACATTAACTGTTTTGTTTGTAATCTATTGGTTTCTTTGTACTCACATTTTTGTAAATTTTGTATTGTATGTTGTTAATTTTATGTAACGAATGAATATTAATTTTAATATTAATTTTAGTTTTGCTATTGCGCTAGCAGAACACGTTAAATGATTAACTTAGTGTATAATTTGGGTCACCAAGATACAGGCTGTGCCTAAAGTATTCTGTTAGTTACTATTTTATTTTGTTACTTGTTTGGTTAAGAACTGCGTGTAAGTTTACATATAATAAATAAAATAAAAAATAAAAGTTTAATATTTTTTACTACTAGATAAGACCAACTAAGCTATTGCAAGTACGTACGTACCTAGTACCTACTAAGACCTTACTAGATGTTCCAAAAGTTATTAATTACATTTAAAAATCAATTTGTAGTTATCACAGGGCATTTGTTGTCCTTGAATTAGGAAAAATTTACGATATTTTAGTAATTTTTTCTCTCCGTGTACCATAATAAAATATACTGGTCTACAATTGGTATCTACAATTAAACCTTCTTATGTTTGATATATTTTTCACTACCTTCCTACTACTACTATCCTAAGCTCTAGTATAGTCTATAGCCATTCTACCTTCTGCTAGGTGATCAGATCAGGCCATCAGGTCTGTCTAACCGCATTCTTTTGTTTATTAATTTTCTAGTAGGACATCATATATTATCATCTGCAACATGAACCTATCCAGCAGGTTAGGTTCATGTTGAAGAGGCAGGATGAGTTAAACGCCTAGACTCAGTAGTAACTGAGTCTAGGCGTTTAACTTATCCGGCCTCTTCACTGTTTCTTTAAAAATAATATTTTTATTAGGCTGGAGTTAGGTCAACTTCCGGTTCGCTTCATGGTCTTAACACGTTCAGGACCGGGAGCTTTCCTGAAGGGTTCACCTAGTCGCATATGGGATGCCGGGAACCCTCGCGGAGGGCTCATTTTAAATGTAGTTTTTCTGACCGAATACAGCATTATAAACCGTGAAAATAAAATCTGATGTATATTTTCACAAGATTTATTAGTCGGTTGGTTTTTAAATCCAAGAATTTTAATTTTTTTAAGTATTTTTTTTCACGGTTACAAATATTCACTTAACATTTAAAAGGTTGCAAACTACGTATATTGAAAAGACCCCCTGAAAACACAATTTTAATTCGTTTTACAGTGTTAAGACACTGTAAAACGAAATAAAATTGTGTTTTAAACCAAACACGGTTTTAAACCGAATACCGTTGACCATCCGCGATGGTTAACTTTAGCTCAAACGTAATGCCGGCTACCCTCCCGGTGTACGCCTAGTGATGTTTTCAAGGTTGAAAACATCACTAGGCCGATTCTTTGGCGGAAGCAGACCTAAGTGCATCACAACGTAGAGATGAAAAAGATACCGACTCTACATTACTGAGTTCAAGGTCAAAGAGTTACAAGCAAGTTATGGCAGGCTTTATCGACATATTTTTTGGTTTGTTATATGTTGATAAGTCCCCTGAGTATTTATACCCAAGTTTGCAACCCTGAAAACCTTGAATAGATACAGCTAATCAAAGATGGACATTTTTTTTCCATGAAGTGCAAAATTATCGACCATCATGAGAGTAGCACAGTTCAAGGTTTGCAGGGTAGCAAACCCGGGTATAAACTACTCTCAGGGGAACTAACAATGCCTCAAAGAGATGTCAGCACCAACTGACAGGGTCCGTAAGGGCCAATGCATGCCAGGGTTGCGAGTTTGTCCGAAAGGGATATCGCAGCCCCGGCACACAGGCAACGGAAGGAACACGGGTGGGTTTTAGTCAGTAAAAGTCTGACACACACAATATATAAAATGAAATATATAAAAAAATCGTAGTTACATGCGCGTTTGCGATGTTTGATGTTGTTATTGACTGGGCTATTAAGGTACGTTTAACACCTTGAAAATGCACGGAAAATTAAGTTAAATAATACCATTGTAACTTAGAAAATGTTGTTCATAAGTACTTATAAATTGTAAACACTATGTAGGTACCACACGCAATCGTTTCATTGCATAAGTATAGTTGAAAAGGTAGCTCAGCAATGACGTCTTCACGGGCTGGTGAATCATGATGATTATTCTACTCTGACAGACAACGCACAGAAAAGCTGGGGATTGTATTGAAACGGAGATACCTTTTCAATACTATTATTGAATCAAGAGAAACTAGAATTCGTCGATAAACCCATTTTCCTGGGGATCACGTTCTACTCAAGGCTACAATGGGGTCCTCATTTAACATCTCTTGCAGGACGGCTTAGTTCAGCAACATATGCTGTCAGAAAAATCCGTCAATTTACTGATGCAGATAGCACGAGTCATATATTATCTTCGCAGGCGCGACTCTCTATGGGAACTGTAAAGGAACCGGAAAACATCATGTACGTAAGAAATTTTGTACATCTTTTTAGTAAAAAAGGTGATAAACATAATTATAGTACAAGAAATAGGGACCTATTAGTTCAACTATAGGTTTCAGACTGGCTAAAGATAAATCATCTTTCATGGGGTACTGTTTAAAACGTTACAATAAAATTCCTCCCCACATACTTCAACTGAATGAGGTTGGGATATTACATGGCTGATAAAAATGCTTGGCTCATTGCTGGTCCTGCTCCACAACCACAACTGATTGATTATCATTTGAAAATACTGTTGGAGCTGCTGAAGATTGTAAGACCATCTTAGTTTTGTATAAACTCAATCTCCTTTGTAGCACAGGTGTGAGTACTATATACTAAAGAGCTACCATTTACCGGGTAATATGTCTTGCATTGACTTGAATGTGCCCTGGCGGCTGTTAGTATGTCATGCTCACTCGGATGTCTCGCTGATGGTGGCGCGTGTGTTGGATTATTTAGCTCTCTTCAAAATGGTTGAGCTGAATGGTGCTGGTCCATGCGTCATGTTCGTGAACGGGCGCCATCAGTTGGAACTGGTCATCCTCATCTCTTATCTGCCATGGATTATTTTAATTTTTTTAATAGTTCTTTGTTTTAATCTTTTTATTACAGACTCTTGTAACGTGCACGTCTTTCTACATTCTTCTCACAAGTATATTTTATTTAACCATATTTTTATTTAAAAGAGTGTCCGTGGAGTTACTTGCCCGTTCTTCTCCACAGGTACAGGACCTACTACGCTTTGGAATGGGCATCTAGCTTCATATTTCTAACTGACCGACTCCTTTAATACAATTCAAAAGTGTCTGTAAATGGTTTAATTGAAATCAATGTTTTGCGATTGAGTTTGATTTAGAAATGATTGAGCTAGAAACATGAAATATTGCACAAGAGTTCCTTATGTAACGAAACGGATTTTTGGAAATTCTACCCCTAAAGGGGTTAAAAGGGGATGAAACTTTGTATCGAAGTTCTATGGGAAAACTTATCGGGAATGCGGCTTCTTCGTCTATCTCCATAATATCATACCAATTTAGCTAATAATTGCCCGAAAAAGTGATAAACTTGTAAGTGTGCATATACTTGCAAGTAATCGTGTAGTATTTAACAGTTTATCAGTTTAATATTCTTACTTATCTTATGATACCATCATAATAATATGTCTATATATATGTGTATGTATGTGTTTTTAATATGTCATTAGCGGCAGGCGTATATCCATACCACTGGAGAATATCACGAGTGACACCCATTCCCAAGACAACTAATAAATCGGCTGTTGAGGGCTATCGACCTATCGCTATATTGTTATCTCCAGCTAAGATTTTCGAAAATGTTCTTCATAAACTTATTTACTCCCAGGTTGAAAAGTATTTATGTAACTACCAGCACGGTTTTAGATGCAAGAGGTCTGTCAATACTAACCTACTGACAATTACGGAGTAGATATCAAAACATCTTGACAATAATATTGGCTCTTTATTGTTCGAGGTCAATTTTAATTGCTTTTCCATATTAGGATGACAGTTGGATTTTAAAAGATAGCATTATAATACCTACATTATCAGTCCATTGCTGCTTGTCTTCACTTGATGGTGACCATACCTAATGGTTTTTTTTTTTAGCTTGACGAAGTAGACTTGAATACCTAGTAGAGTAGGTATTCAGTCAATCTCCTACTCACCAGAGCGCAGTGTGTGGTTGTACCAATTCAAAACATTTTAACGCATTTAAATTATCAATGATTTTAAGTGTAAATGTGACCCAGTCTTTTTTAACATCTCAGAACTGTTACAATGTTACGATCTCGAACTCGTCAATTCGATCTGATTCCAACTTCAATCATCCCTAAAAATCTGAATATGAATTTGGACTTGAACAAACTTTTACTTTAAAGTTTGTTTTTTCGTTTTCCTCAGAAAAATCAAAATAAAGAAATTATCACTCCTTAGATTAGCATCTACATACAGTGAAGTAGGCAGATTACGTTCGATGACACGGCACCTAAGTATAGGTCTTTGGTTAATTTATACAAGCAACGCTTCATCATTCACACCTGAACGCTTCGTTTCGAACCCCGTAGCTACTCCGGTATTACGGAACCCCGGTATTTTAGCCGCTGCGAGCCATGGCGGAGATCTTAGCGATGCGGGAATGACTAGGCCTCCATCCACTTAGAGGTACTGGTCACTTGAATTGTTATTTATTTTTCTTTTTAGAATATTTTACTATACACTCCTAAAAAATATTTATAAGTGGCATTCATTAGGGCCCGAAAAATAAAGTAATTGTGCTGAAATGACCTAACTATGTATTTCAACATAAGTATATTTTACTATATACATAGATAAGTATTAAAAATAATTTCTTAAATTTTTTCAATTTCAGACTCAGCATGCATAAACTCACACTCATTGATGAAGCACTTTTTATCAACTAACTCAGTAAAAGATTGATGTGCGTGGTGAGCTAAGATGGAAGCACAGTGTGCAAAGCTCTGCGCCCACGCATACAGCTAGATAATGACTGTAAACTGGAGTTGCTCACAGATCACCGTAAGTACTGTAAGCGCACTTACACATTCAAACTGACTCATCGACACTGATTATTTTAATTTATTTATTGAGAGGTGCCACTATAATTTTTAAACAACATCTGTTAGAATTTGGTCTATAACGAGATTAAAGTACTTCCTACACAAAGTAATCTAAAATAAATGACCGATTTAATTATGTATCATGTCAATACTCTTTCATTATAATCCATCGATTCGGCCAATCATGCCATAAGTCTGTAATATTATCAAACTCTGTTTATTAACAGAACTAATGTGTGAGTAGGTATCAGCACTAGACATCATTTCTTTCTCTTTCTCTCCCGCACCATCAATAAGTATCTAGTACTTTAATCATTGCAATTTCGAAACAAGCTCAAGCTGTTGTCGGTGTCGAATAAATTTTGTATAATGTAAACGTGATAACAATTTAAATTCCTCTGTAACGGGTCCGGAGCCGACAAAAACAACAAACAAACTTAGAGACACGCGATTGGCGGCGGCGCGGCGGGGCGGGCCGAGCGCGCGGCCACTCCCGCGAGCGCGCGCAGTCTCGCTCACTCACCCAGTCCTTATCTTCCACTCCGCTGTGAGAGACGTGTCGCCCAAGTTTTTCTTCGGAGGTGACAAACTTGACATAACAGAACAGTATTGTGCGAAAAGATGCCTCGGCCGACACGTGAGTCCTACGGTGATCAAAAACCACCCTTTTCCTACATAGCCCTGACGGCGATGGCGATCTGGAGTTCCCCGGAGCGCATGCTGCCGCTGTCGGAGATCTACCGGTTCATCACGGACCGCTTCCCGTACTACCGGCGCAACACGCAGCGCTGGCAGAACTCGCTGCGGCACAACCTCTCCTTCAACGACTGCTTCGTGAAGGTGCCGCGCCGCCCGGACCGGCCCGGCAAGGGCGCCTACTGGACGCTGCACCCGCAGGCCTTCGACATGTTCGAGAACGGCTCGCTGCTCCGGAGGCGCAAGAGGTTCAAGCTGCACAAGGGAGAGAAGGACAGTTTGAATGCAGAATTAGCGGCGTTGGCCAGTTTCAATAGAGCGTTCCTAGCGCGACAGGCGGGTGCTCCTCCGCCCCCGGCGACGATGCCGAATACGAGCATGTACAGCCCAGCATCGACGTTCATTTCGAGGCCCAGCCCAGAGCCGACAGAGGTAGTAGACACGACAGCGCTGCTCCCGCTGGGTCCGCGGCCGCGCAGAGCCTTCACGATCGACGCGCTGCTGGAGCCGGAACCGAGGCGCTCGTCCCCCTCGCCCCCAGCGCCGCCGCCGCTGCCGCCGCACTGTCCGCTGCCGCTGCCACCACCCTACCTGCTGGCTGCACAGAGGTACCACGCTGAGCTACTGGCCGGTCTGCAACAGTCCTGCTTGCCTCCTCTATGGACGTGGCGAGATACAAGTCAATTCTCACATTATACGCTTAATTCATGAATGGTAAGTTGCATTTATAATAGGATTTTATTTTATTTTAAGTGTACTTATACAGTTAATGGATATACCTACAGTTACTACTTTGTATACTTGTATAGGTACAGAATATTATTATGATATAAATAAGTCGTAGTAATCCTCAAAAAGGGGGCACATTCTCGAGTTTACGGAGAATGCGTTCCGAAGGTTTTTTTTAAAGGGTTTCACGGTTTGAGAAAGCCCCCTTTAGTGCAGCCATGGATATAGGTCTATCTGAGTGGTCTAGACCATTAATGTTGCCATAATCGTCGAGCTTCAAGAACGGATTGGTTATCGCAGTAAATTAATCGATTTTAAGTAGGCTATTGCCCATCCCTTTGTAAAATAGGGGTTTTTACGAGTCGATTTTTAAGATAGAGGTCCTCAAGAAGATAATGCGTGGACTTAGCACCAAGCTCACAGATTAAAAACTTTTGGAATTAAATTATTTTATTGATTTTAAGCTACCTAACTATATCTTCAAGGTGAACCGTAATTACAAAAAATCAAATCATCAAAATTATGTACAGTCTTCCTCTTCTGATTTACTTAAAATAAAATCCAAGACAATTGGTGTTAGAAAAAATTTACTGTAGAACATATTAATAAGCATCAAGGTTTCTCAAAACTTCTGAGTTTCATGGAGCCCTCATAATAATCTTGTTATCAGATGATTATCTTCCCATATCTCCTGAATGATGATGATGATAACAGTTTACTTACACTAAGTACTCGGTGGATAATGGTTTCTACCCATAAGTATAGCATACAATAAAATTTAAGCAACAAATAACTTGCATCGTCAAAACACAGTTAAGACGGTACAAGTTTTATTGGTCCTTCTACTTAAAGCAAACCACAAGCAATTAAATCGCAACATGTAAATAAATCTGGTACTATAATACTCATACTTTAAAGCTTAAAGTGTATCTCTTACATAAGCTATATGGTTGGATCTGTAGAACCTTGGTACTTCTATGCTAACTCTATCATAAGTTACTTTTGTAAGGGTTATATAAAAACCCGCTTTTCTATCAAGATATTGTGGATCTGAACATGTACACACAAATGCAACTTATTTAAACTATCTTATCATCGGCGAAGGCAAACATTGTGAAAAAAACATGGACCAACAGTACTTATCATGGTCTGAAATGGCCAACACGATTTTGCGTGGTGATCATTGCTTGTACCTTTTCAGTACGAGGAAAGGCTTTTATCCCTGCAGTGTGACATTTTATTACGAGCCGATATAATCACAAAACATCAAAATCTTCAGTAATAAAAAAAAATCTTAGGCATAAAAATCCTTCTGCAAAATAGTCTTTACAGAGGTAATTACTTTTTCTAAACCGCATTAATGAGCAAAAATGAAACGGTAATATTAAATTTAATTAGCTAATGACTAGTTACCTGTTATCGCGTTTGTTCTTTTATGTTAAGTTGAGGAAGTAATGTCTATTATAAGTGAATGCGAAACATACCAACTTATCTTACTTACCTACTATTCGTACTTAGCAGTGTTTCAAAGCGTTAATTTATCCTCCATTCTATTCATTGCGTAAAGCCTTAAAGCTCTAAGTCTACAAGACAAAGAGAACTTTCATAAAATAAAATTGTATCATGCCTGCGGTTCCGTGTGGTGCCGGACGTAAAGAATAGTAACATCCCATTACTTCCCGTGGGTGTCGTAAAAGGCGACTAAGGGACTTACTAGAGAATGGGCAGCAGCGTTCTCTATGCATTTTAACGCCATACTGCGATCGCCAACCCGCCTGCCAAGCGTAGCGATTATGGCAACCCCCCCCCATTTGGGGGAGGCCTATGTCCAGCAGTGGACGTCTTTCGGCTGAAATGATTAATGATGATGAAACCTGCATTAGTAATTTGAATAGAATCCAAACCAAATGAAATAACTTAGGTATTCGAGTAATTGACAAAGATATGCTGCACTTACCCCTAATTTTGGATATGTTGGGCAGAATGTAGGAACAGATAATTACCTACCTACCTAGGAAAGTTCTTTACCTACCCTCTTCTTAACTTTCGGTTTTTCAAATCTTATCTCAATACATAACATAACATCACTAGATATATTCATCGAAGGCTTAAACTCCCATAAACTTAAACTGCAGGCTCAAACTGGCATCTGTTAGGCTTAAACTGGATAGTTTGGCGAGTAAAACTGTAAAAGCAACAAATAATGTACCGATGTTTGAGAATAATAAAAAAAAAAAAAAAATAACCCATATTTCATCAGTCATTCAAAAGTTGAGAAACCCAATAACACTGACCGACCCGAGAAATCAAACCAGGACTTGATACTCAGCACCGCATACGACCACTACACCCACAAGGCATCCCAACAAAAAAAAAATGAAAATGTATCATAATCTGTAAATATAGAGTAAATTTAAACATTATTTAAAATAAAACTTCTATACGTAGACTGTTCTTTCGCCGCCGACATCAAGTCATCAATATGATGTCGTTCTGTTTCGTTATTCATAAATAGAATGTCAAATGCCACATCGATTTAAGAGTTATTTGATTTTATTAAACTTTTTACCATTTTTACGATCATTTAATCTATTCGAATGTGAATATTCAAAAACAGGAAAATAAAATGGCACTTTCTAGTTAACCTTTAATGTTAGCTAAACGTTATGATTATTATGTAACCTATCCTTGAAATATACCTTAGGTATGTGGTATATTTGACCATTAAATAGTTATTTACCTTGTAACTTTATAATGGTAGGTTAATATTAATATCTGCGTTTGACACAGGGGTCACAGGAAAAGTATTAATATTGAAATAAATAAATAGATAATTATCAGTGCCGTATTTAGTATTTTATCAATGCTGTGTCAACTTTGGCAGTTATTATTCCTTTTATTTATTAATAGCTGATCGTAAATTTATTATCCCACGGGAACGTACTGTCGGGATAAATCCTATATGTTAATCCAGGTTATAAACTGTCTGTGTGCCAAATTTCATCCAAATCCGTTCAGCCGTTATTGCGTGATTGAGTAACAAACATCCAAACATACAAAATTTCACGTATATAATATGAATTAATAGGAAGTAAGATTTATTAAATGTTCACCTCTAATTACATACTGAAATATTTTGCCTAAAACGGGTTTTGCCAGTAAGTAAAGACCTGTTTTAATTTTACCTAAAACATTCTGGAATTAATCAATAATCGTTGAATAATGAATAATCGTTCAATACACAATAATAAGTAAGTTGTAGTTGAGGTTCGTAACTAAGTAATAACATCCGCACGTGTCGACCAGGTTAAGCTACGCTTGCTGAGGTTGGTGATTGGGTGACCATCTATTTAATAAACTCAAACTCAAACTCAAAGTATTTATTTCAAATAAACCAATTACAGGCACTTTTGAATTGTCAAGGGGTCGGTCACTCAGAAATATGAAGCTAGTTGAGCATTCCAACGCGTAGTAGAAGGAAGAACTATGGAGAAGAACGGGCAAGAAACTCCACGGACACTATTTTAAATCAGAATATTGTATATTGCCTACGGTGACCCTTCCGTGCCTCGGAAAGCACGTTAAGCGGTTAGTTCCGGCTGTCATTTGTAGAGTTTTAACAGTCCAAGCCAAAAAGTCTGACAACCAGTCTTACCAAGAGGTATCGTATTCCCCAATGAGGGTTGTAGAGATCAGATTGGCGGTCGCTCCGAGTAAAATACTGGTATTCAGCCGCATCCAGTTAGGATAAAAGCCGAACCCAAAATAGTTAAAAAAAGGCTAGGCAAATAATGACCTACTGCTGTTAGTTAAACTATTTACAAAAAAAAAAAAAAACCTTTAGTAAACACTAGAAAAACACGCTTTTAGTTCATGTCTTCCGGCTCCATCATCAGATCAGTTCGACAGTACCATATTATTATATTGTCATCAGAACTACATGCAGCTGCCAATTTCCATTACGCTATGCTACCCTTGGAAGATGGTTAAATTTACAGTTTTTTTAAGTTACCTTAGATTCTATTACATAGTTAGTTACATACAGGTCGACCTAATAAAAGCGTATTAAAAACAACCGCCTTCCAAAAAAAATCACTACAACGTGAAAAATAACTTTAATTTCGGAAGTCGGTGTCTTCGGTTTTGAATTTTTTCGTGTTATGCCACCGACTTCCAAAATTAAATATATTTGTCACTTTGTAGTGTTTGTTTTTTGGAAGGCGGTTGTTTTTTTTTGGAAAAAGATTTTATTTTTCACTTGTTAGCCCCACACAAATTCGAAAACCACTACCTGCTATGTAAACAACAGCGACAGAAAGATATCATCATATCATCCACATATTACTAAGTAGGAAAAATACGTATTATGGAAGCTTACTCAAAAACTATCCAACCAAAATTAATAAAATTTATATGGGACCAATTTGGGAGCATACCACCCTTTCATACATTTTTTTTTAAATTAATCCACAATTCACGGAGAAATCTGCGGACATACACAAAAACAAAACCTCCTTTTTGGAAGTCGGTTAAAAATGGTCTTTAATTGATAGATAAGCAAACTAAGCCTCCTGTCTTCCACAAGGGCATGATAACCGCTACCTATGTAGTACAACCTGCGACACCAAGGGCTTCCAAGCTCCAATCTCTTTTGTCTAAAATACCGGTAGTAGATAGCCATACAAATTCAGCTGAAAATCACATGCGTTGTGGTGGCAGCTACATCGCCACATGCGATCTATGCCTCAGAGACCTGACATCACACAAAACCCTGACGTCACACAAATCTTGCATCGCGCAATTAGATTTTACCGCGCGATCGACATATATACAAGATCCCAACTTCAACCATTGAGCAATTGCCCGCCAGACACGACACCCGTCTGGTCGCAAGATCCTCCCTTTTATCTATAGAAGATCCTCTATAGGATAAGTGAACTTTACACCCTGTGCCTCATACCTCTAAAGCTTAGGTAATAAAAGAGAATCCCCATAACCTAACTAAATTAATAATAATATTTATTCAGTATAATATTACCCAAGACACGCACCTCTGACTTTTCGGCTTCATGTGCGTATTGTATAATATATTCGATATTTGTCGACGGCAAGTGAAGCCGAGTCAGTCGCCCATGGGTGGCTTTAAAACTCTGACACCAGGTTAGTCACTAACCACACGAAAAAAGAACAAGACTGAATTATAATCCTTTAGATTATTGTTTAAGAAACATTCCTATCTACTTGTTAACTTAACTACCTAAAGAGCCTTAACCAGTGACTTAAATTATTCAATCCTGGCGCATATTTCGCAGACCCACACCCTCGCTGCCATGGAGCTTTCATGAAACTCAAAGTCAAACTCAAAGCATTTATTTCAAATAAACCAATTACAGGCACTTTTGAATTGTCAAGGGGTCGGTCAGTCAGAAATATGAAGCTAGTTGCCCATTCCAACGCGGAGTAGGTTCCTATGGAGAAGAACGGGCAAGAAACTCCACGGACACTCTTTTAAATCAGAATATTGTTACAAAATATCATGTTAGGCAGAAGACGCAAAAACCACTAACGCCGTTGTCAAAGTTCTAGCCACGGATATGTAAACTAGGTCGTACCGATGCGAGATTTGAATAGAGTTGTTCAAGACTAAAATCATAGAATGTGGACTCAAAAAATGTAAATTAGAATCCATTTTCGATACCTCATAAACCTTGGCGTGCTATTACTATAATGTTTTATTAAATTATTTGCAATAAAACACTTCGTATTTGCGAAATTCCATATTCACTTCATATTTTGATTGCGATCATTAAAAACAGAAGAATCGCCAGTTTTATGTTCACTGTTATTTTTTATATCTCTTAATAACCAAATTAGGAAAGTTATATTTTTAGATAATTGGAATTACGACATTTCACTGAACTGTTTTTCTAGAATTTCCATTCTTCATCATCATCATCATCATTTCAGCTGAAAGACGTCCACTGCTGGACATAGGCCTCCCCCGAGCACCGCCACTTCGACCGGTTCTATCCTTCTCGCATCCAGCGGCCTTCACCAGGTCCGATGACCAGGTGAAGGTCCACCTTCCGACGCTATGTCTTCCGGTACGCGGTCGCCACTCCAAAATCTTTCGGCCCCATCGGCCGCCTGTTCTGCGAGCCCTGCCAACTGCCACTTTAGTTTGGCAATTCTTCGGACTATGTCGGTTACCTTGGTTCGTCTACGGATCTCTTCATTTCTGATTCGATCACGTAGGGAAACTCCAAACATAACCCTCTCGAAAGCCTTTTGGTTGACTTTCAGCCTTCTAATGTGGCTCATTGTAAGCGACCACGTTTCAGTGCCATAGGTCATCACTAGCAACACGCACTGGTCAGAGACTTTCGTCTTGAGACACTGCGGTATATAAGACGAGAATATATTACGTAGATTCCCGAACGCTGCCCAGCCGAGTGGGATTCGACGACCGACCTTTAACTCGAAGTTGAACCTAGGTACTAGACAGTTTATCCTAGGTAAACATAATCGTCTACAACTTCGAGTGTAGAACCTCCAATCTACATGGAGGTAGGTGTTACTTGGGCATTTGACATGAACTTCGTTTTGTCCATGTTCATTTTAAGACCCACTCTCTCGGAAACCCCACTGAGGTCATCGAGCATTGTGTCGAGGACCTCCATAGTATCAGCCATGACTATAATATCGTCAGCAAACCGGAGATGAGTGATGTAGTTGCCATTAATGATGATGCCATTCCTTTCCCAGTCCAGAACCTTGAAGATATCCTCCAGTGAAGCGGTGAACAGTTTCCGAGAAATAACTTCTCCCTGTCTCACCCCTTGCTGCAGAAGGATAAATTTCGAGGACTGGTCCTCGAGTCGGACTGACATAGTAGCGTTTTCATATAAATATTTCAGCACCGCGATGCTGAAGTGAGTGAATTTCCATGAATAACTATTAATTTGTATCTAACTATGTCATATACAATATTTAATGGAATTTAATATTTGTTCTACATAGCTTATAGAATCTAAGAAATGTTGGCATCATTAATTAATGACTTGGCAGACACTGACCACCAACGTTTGATGACTTTGTGTGTTTCTGAATAGTAAGAAAACTATAAAGTACAAATGAACCGGCCGCGGCGTCAAAGCTCACGGCACAAAGCGCACGGCCCTTTATCATGCTAAATGCCTTACAATGTTCTTTCAACACAACTACAAATCTTGATTATAGATAAAAAAAATATTTCTTTTCAGCACTTTCTTCGTATTTTATTTCATTGCGTTATCATAATAGAGTAACATTAAAATTCAGTAAATTAATCATTTCTTATACTTAGAGAGAGATTTCATTGTAAAATAAATACTTATAAGGAAGGTGACAGGTACAAATCTAATTGTTAAGGTACAGTACGACACAACTTAGATGTACCATCGGCTAAATTCGTAAAACCGATCACCATCCGAACTGAGTGCGTCTACGAAATCACCAATCTTTATTAATTGTTGTAATTTAAGTGAAAGGGATCTTTACGAAAACGCAATCTATACATATAAAATGCTTTGTCCTGAATGACTGACTGACGGATCAACGCACAGCCTAAACCGCTGATCGTAGAGACCTGAAACTTGGAGGGTATGTTATTTATATGACGTAAGCATCCGATAAGAAAGGATTTTTCGAAATTTTACCCCTAAGGGGGTGAAAAAGGCGGGCAAAGTTTGTATGGGACAACGTGATTCCTTGGTCCAATCTACTTCAAATTTTGCATAAACATTCTTTAACAGAATTAATGGAAGACCTGTTTCGTATTTTATTGAAATTCATCCCCTAACGGGGGTAGAAAGTTATTTTGGGAGTAATTTGCTTCGAAGTTGATAACAATACTCCTTAGTGCTTTTTATTTAAATTACATTTTATTTTGACACATGTTTGAAAAGTCAATCTGATTTTATTCAAAAAAGGTTGAACTCACATAAAGGCTTGGTGCTTGCAATGCAAATACTCTTTAAAATTGGAATGTCTCGAAAGTCACCGCACTATACATATTAGTACCGCATTTGAAGGTTTCTAAGCTTTACAGAGGTCTGTATTTATTCCTAGGATTCCCCTAACACCATCAAAAATTACCCCTTCGAATTCAAGAGAGTGCAGTTTCCCATCAAAGTATGCTTCGCAATGACTATAAACAAAGCTCAAGGTCAAACTCTTAAGGTAGCGGGAGTAGACTTGAGGGAAAGCTGCTTCTCCCACGGCCTGTTGTATGTGGCATGCTCCAGAATAAGCGCACAGAGTACCCTGGTGATTCTAGCACCCGAAAGAAAAACTCCCCAAAAAATATTGTTTACAAAGAAATACTGCGGTAGGTGTAGTATTTTGATTTCGTTTTAAAAAGATAATACACCCGTGTAACTTTCGCCAGATCAAAACCAAAGGCCGAGCTTCGTGTTCATAAAATATAACATATATATTTTTTCAGGTTTATGTAACCTTTTTATCCCTACACTTTAATAAAGATTGTTATATTTTATAATTATTCAAACATTTTACATAATAATCTATATTTTATAACAAAATTAATAACGTAAAAAACCAATAAAAAATTCTATTAGAACCATTTTCGACTTCTACGCGTACGAAGTCGCGGGCAAAAGCTAGTAACTTATAAAGTCATTTATCCAAATACATTCATAAAATTGAAATGATGAATTAATCTTTTCAAATGTATGCTACATCTAAGTTGTGTCGTACTGTAACATAAATCCGTTCTCCTAAACTAAGAAAACCATCTTTGCAATGTTCTAGGGCTGAAGAGATCTCTGAAGAATTTCAATTTGATTTAACATTTAAAAGATAAATTTATGTTTTCTTTGTCCACAGGTGTCGCAGATGTGTATAGACAGATCTCAGAAGTAGCTCTAGTTATAAGAAAATGTCTAGAGACAGTTCATGTATGCAAGTAAATTAGTTAGATGATTAGTGTCCTGGGATTATTTGTGCAAGTTCGTTGTCAAGTGACGGCTAATATACGTATGGATATATTAAGGTGAGTCACTATATACCTGTTTCAATTTATGAAGCTATTTATGACTTAAAACATTGCCCATTAACGTACCTATATGTCACTGTTAATTTCCACATCGACAACTTTACGGGCGCTTTCTTGAATATAAAACTTGAAATCTAACCGAAGAAGAAAGCACGAGTCTAAGTTTCAATAAGTAAATACAAATATGTAAATTTAGATAAATAAGGGAGCCACCGATATTCAACATTTTAGAAGAACACAAAATGTGATGCTATCGTCCTCCCATCATAAAGGACATACGAAATAAGGCATGATTTTACCAATGAAACTGAACGCGATCTGTCAGTGTCAATATTCCCCAATGACACTGACAACTCTTGATATCAATTTAGATGTGCTGATCGCGTTCAGTTTCATTGGTGAAATTCGCCATAAATACCTAAGTAGTGTGGGCAGATCGTGCAAAAATTTACCGAAACAAGCAATTCCTAAAGTCAATTTTATTATGTTCAACGGAGTTTGCGGAAATATTTTATTCACGTGTTATGTATAAAAACTTATTCTACTTGAGAAAGGCGGAATGAATAAATAAGCCTAAATAGGAAGTCAATATGACTAAGAATTCGATGTTTAGGAAACAGTATCATACATGATGTACTCGTACCTACTTAGTCGGTGAAACTAGACTAACAATAGTGACGAAAACCTCACTCAAAAATAAAATCAGGCGGCTACAAAGCAATTTTTGATGTGTAACATATTTCCTCTTGCTTTCCTGCAATCAAAATCTAAATAATCAAGTCTGTGGGAGTGATTTCGTGAAAAGGGACTGAAGTCTGTAACAGGAAGCCGGGGAAGCGCGCGCTATTTGATTTGACCAATAAGCGCGCGCGATGCTTGAGGTAGCCGTCAGATAGTACCAACCCATTTTCCGAGAGGTTGTAAACAGGATGGTGATGATGATGACGATGATGGTGACGGTGACGGTGATGGTGATGATGCTGAATATTCTTTATATCATATATACGTCAGCCAAGATGTCAGATGTTCACATCATATGCGACTACCGTCGGCATGCTCGTTTTTTTTTTTTTAAAGTTGATCAAGTGTCCTGTCAATAAATCTGCTGTTGCATCTCATATTTGTTGTTGTGACTGGTTCACGAAAGAAACAACAGACAATCAAATCTCACTCATATATATTTGCTAATGTTTAAATTGAATGGACTCTATTGATAAGTCATCGTGATATGCATTAATTATGACCATTACAACCTAGGTATCGCCTTTAACCTTGGGAAAACACTGGTTTCATATGTGATATAAAGAAATAAAAACAAATCCGAACCATCCAAGTAGCTGAAAGTAAAACGTTATGCTCATTCAGTGCAGAGGTAGTTGCAATAAAGCAGTAAAATTTACCTGCAGTGCACAGGCCTATCATAGATAAATCAAGAGGATCAGGAGGAAAAATAACAGTATTGAATTCTTCCTTCCTTTTGTTTTACCATAAGGGCCGAGTCACACCGGAATGGCAGCGGCCGGCAGCTGCTGCCAGCGGCCCCCGGCGTCGCCGGGGCCTCGCACGGCCTCCAGATCCCACGCGCCCAGTTTCCTCTTGACTAGTTTAGTTTCTACATTACATACGCGCGGCCGCCCGAGGTGCCGCGAGCGGCCTCGCGTCGCCGCTGGCAGCCGCGGGCAGAACCACCGACAAGATGCGCGTGGCGCCAGGCCGCTCGCGTCACCGTGGGTAGCCTTGCGACCTTTTCAAGCTTTTCAAACGATACTGGTATTTCAAGTATGTAGATAAAGTTTAAAATTATTTCACACTGAAAGTGCTCGCCGCGTCGCTGCCGGCAGCTGCCATTCCGATGTGACTCGGCCCTAAGAGGATATCGATCTCACGAATAGACTGAATACTCTACCATTTTGGAAGGAGAAAAAGAGGGATTATCAGGAATGTCCAAAAGTATTTCCAATGTAAATAAGTAATAGAAACAAAGTGAAATAACTGAACGCTAACGAGTAACTGGAGCATTATTACATTTTATTGCTCTAATTAATGCTAACAGTGTTATCCCCAAGCGTATAATTTTGCAATTTATCTGCAAATACAATTACTTAAAACTAGCATTAAAACAGTTAAATTACGCCGTGAGTTACCGTATAATTATAATATACCGCGATGTTTGTGTAAATTATTGTGTTACCTAAACATAAATTAGACAAGATTTTCTTTTAATTTCAGGTATTGGCACGTAAGAACACAGAAGTTCATTTCGAAGTCGATCAGAACGGTCCCCTACATTTGCTCCGTAGATATTATAATTGTGTAAACTGTGATATAGGTTAGGTATGAACTGTTTGTAAATATGTACAGATTTAAACGGTATTATATGGAATTAACAACTATAATTTATTGCTATAGATATTAGTGAAAGAAAATATAGAAAAAACTGTGTTAACTGTTCTTCAGTGTTTTATTTTAATAACTGGCTACTTACAGTACTTGAATTGAAATGAAATTGTTTATTCTGTAAATAAGATATTGGAATCACTTTTACACGTCCTATTAAAAACGAATAAAAATAAGCTAGACGAGGTCGGCGTTTACTATCTGACTACTCTGAGAAGAAAGGCCAAAACAAACTCAGCGGTCGCAGTCTCTTTTCAAGTCCACACATAATCTTGGTCAAGCCATATGAGGACCATATAGATTAGTGTCTGAAATGGTCTTTTGAGGAAAGAACCACACAGATTTGAGTGGACCTGTCCAGTCAGTGCCAGCATTTGTCAGTAATCGTGGAGCTCAACTCAGAACTTAAGGAGCTCAACCCGACGAACAATACCAAAGAAAGGATATTTGGGAAGGCCGCATCAACTACTCAAACTGCCAGTGAGTGCTCAGTGACGCCAGCTAGCATAATAATAGCAAAAATATATACGTATAATAGACAAGTTTGACCCAATACACTTTACCAACACCAAACCTTTGATTACCAACCGCCAGATACTTTGACTTATCTAAGAAAATCATTTAATTTATCTAAATCCTAATTAATATTATAAATGCGAAAGTGAGATTGTTTGTTTATTTATTTGTTACGCATTCACGCTAAAATTGCTGACCTGATTTGGATGAAATTTGGCGCATGGGTAGACCATGACATAGGATACTTTTTATCCCGATTCTTATGGAATCGTGACTTATGCGGGTGAAACAGCAGGGAACAGCAAGTACCAAATAAATTATAAAACACTTACGAAAATAAACCGCAGTTAAGTACAATCATTTTATCACTACAGGGCTTGCAGTGTACCACAATGTACAATTCGGCAATGTAATGTTTATTTTGCACACAATGCGACCTGTCATGTGGGGCGTATGACCCGAGATATTGAACTAAACTGAGTGAGGTGTGACCTGTAGATACTACCAAGGAGATTTTGATGTTGTTCACTTTGTCCCGTCTATCGTAAGTATATTTAAATGTCTTTGTAATAACCTAAAATTGCTGCTATTAACTTGAATGCTCTTCCACAGCTTTTACTTCTTCTTTTCGTGTGGTTAGTGACTAACCTGGTGTCAGAGTTTTAAAGCCGCCCATAATAGGCCTCTGACTTGGCTTCACAAGCTGTCGAGAAATATCTCTCAGGCATGCCGGTTTACTCACGATGTTTTCCTTCACCGTTTTTTAAGCAAGTGATAATTATACAATACGCACATGAATCTGAAAAGTCAGAGGTGCCTTGGCCTTGGGTTCGAACTCGAGACCTTTGACTTGGCAGTCCAACGCGGACGGTCACACCACTAGGCTATCACAGTTTTTACTAATAACCAAAGATAAACTGGCAATGTTATAGTAAAAGGACTTTGGCTTCCTACGATATCGTCAAATCAAATATTACCATCATTTCAGATCTCAAATACTGAAAGCTCCTGAAACAATATAAAATTAAAAGAACAACAAAACAGTCACTTTCAGCATGACCACTCTGACTGACTGACAGATTGCAAGCCTACACAACACAACTCTATTGTATTGCTGTCACAGCCGGCGTGGCACGACAAGCCACTGATAAAATGAAGTTACATTGATTATTCTTTACTAGAGCATTTTGCGTTTTACCAGACAAATCTTATCAGCAAGTTTCTAGAGGAAGGAAAATAACAACTTTTACTTTTAATGATGTTGTTGACACATTTTAGCGGTTCCGAGTTATTTAGGTACGATTGAACTAATAATCAACTGAACTGCTGGATTTCAACTAATAGTCAACCACAAAACACGTGTTTCCATGCCAATTTAAATTGATAAACCCTGGTATTTTTTTATCATAGGCGTAAGTAGTGTAAGGTACAAACACAAAAGTTGTGGTGTGTCTTAATATTACTATTAATTTTACCACATTTAATCATTAATATTTGTTCCACATTGTGTGGTTTACCCCTTTGGCATTCGACATGTCAATTAAAATTAAATTATAAATGAACATATTTTCAGAATTTTCATTTAAAAGAAGATGCCATATTTCAACAACAAAATTTAAAAAAAATCTCAATAAATTTAATTCAGATAAAGAAATATAATAAAAAATTATGAATCCTTAAATATGCAATTTAATGACATAATAATTAACTATTAATTAATCGTTGCCACATGAAAAGTGTCACACTATTTAAGAAATTTTCCCGTTTTTAATTGCTAGTTATATAATTATCCTTTATTCATTTAAACATTAATTGATATTTTTTTTTTATTAATAGAATATAAAACCATTAGGAATATAAAAAAAATTTGCCCGCCGGTATCGGGAAGAGGGTCTCACTAGTTATATTATTATATGTTTTCGTCATTTTTGTCAACGTATTTTTTCTAGTTTTCCACATTAGCATAATATAATTTTTTAATTTTTAAGGAAATCGAACATTAATTTAAAGTTCCATTCATACTTATTACTTTAAATGGATAGGCGCGGGTAATATACGAGTATAATGCTCTTTTGTGAAAAAAATTCAAGATTCCCCCCGCCTGCCCGTTCCTCCGACGGGCAACAGTACTTCAATGGAGTCAATGGATAATGCGATTTTAATTGCTTTACCGATTATGTGAATTATGAGTAAGCAGACATTTACCAAATTAGTTACACCCAAGAGAGATTTATACAAGACTGGGCTTTGTCGTTAAGAGGAACATTAATTCGAGGCGTGAAAGCATGATTTTGTTATTGAAGATAACTTTAATTTTGTTTTGCAATAAATAGATAAAATGGAGCGTCTCATTAGTAAATATATCATCTTATTGCCAATACCAATTTTATGTTTGCTGCTTAACGTCGAGGGTTTAGGCGGATGCCTCTCCCTTAGACTTTGTAGATAAAATTAAATGGAAAGCAAAGCAATTATAGCAAACTAGAACGGTATAAGGCAAGCTGACCAAAAAGTAAGAATATAGATATATGTAAAAGTAACTTACTAGCATATTTCTTCAGGTAAACTCGAATCAATAAATTGGAAGTGAAGAACAAGTTGTACTGATCCTAATAGCTGAACTGAACTTGGGACAAGTTCATTTCTAGCAACTGAACTCAACCCGACATAGTTGATTTCATTTCATTTTGAGTACGTTAACAATGTTTCTTGTTTATATCGAAAAAGTATATATTATTATGTCGTGTTTCCTCATTTCATGACAGTATAAGGATACGAAAATATTCGAAGCATATTATTCTGTAGATAAAGGTTTAAGAGGAAAGTGTAAAATATAATGGTTAATTAGTACATAGGTTTCAATAACAGCTAACCACACGGCGTCAAAAATATCTCAAGGAAATGACGTCAAATATATCATGAAGAACTGGCAAAGAGCGAGTCGCGTTTGCGCGATTAATATTCTATACCGTGTTTAATTTTCTAATACGTCACATAAGTTTGTACATTTGCCAACCACAAAACATACAAAATGAAACCCTGATAATCGAGTTTTAATTTTCAACAATTTTTCAAAATTCGTGATTTTTTTCTAAATAAGGCTGGTTTCACAGCTATCCGGGAGACCCGTACGGGCCGTCCGTATACTGGAGACCACAGGTAGCGCCCGCAGTGGTTTGAAACGAGGGAGTGGTACGATACGTTGTACGGGCTCTACCCGGAGCGGGTCGCGTACGGACCAATCCGTGTCGCTGTGAAACAATGTTCTAGCGCCTCACGTGTATCTCCGTTCCGGGAACCCGTGCGGGCCCGTACGGGTCTCCCGGACAGCTGTGAAAATAACCTAATGCTTTTTTTGTTGTTTCGGGTAAAATGTTTTAAAATGCATACAAAAATCACTTACCCTGGTGAATTTGTAAACACTACACGATGTCCGCAGTTTTTTTTATTTTTTATTGTACCTCTGAAAAAACTCCCTGAAACAAGTTTGAACATTACACTTTACATCTTTAACTGAGCCCTCACACTCTGTCTTTTAATTATTTCAGTTACAAATCAAAGAAAATTGAGTGTCTTTCCCACAAGGCCATGCGATTATTAGGTAAAATCAAAAAGTAACTGTGAACATGTTTATGCTAAAATGTGCATTATTTACCTCATTGAAAACGTCACAGTAAAAATACCTCTTGTTATTGTCAAGTGAAGTGTAACAACATGTCAAACATTTGATACCCAGAATAAAGTTTTGTACCTAAAAAGTTTACTAGCATCCGCTCAACGGTAGGTCAATTCGTATGAGGAATTGTATTACTATAGGGACGTGCCTTTGAGCGCTACGAATCTCAAGTTAGAGTCCCTCGGAACAAATATTTACATGCAATAATTGTTGCCTGAGTTCGTAACATATCAACAGGAAATGTCATTGATGTGTAACATCTTTCCTCTCGCTTTACTACAACCCGTGGGAGTGATTTCGTGAAAAGGGACGGAAGTGTGTATTAGGAAGCTGGGGAAAAGCGCGCTATTTGATTTGACCAATAAGCGCGCGGTGCTACAGTTGCTTTTTAATTCGTGTCAAAATGATTCCGATATCCTATTTACAGAATAATTTCATTACATTATAGGACTAACACTATAAAAAACATAATTTCAAAGTAAGCAAAAAGATACTGGTTCAGCTCGGCCATACGTGATACTTGGTCTGTCCTTCGATGTGTGGCTCCGGTCAAACACCACCCCATCACTTCCTTGGGATGTCGTCACTATGGAACTGCTTCAGATAAACGGCAGCTACCAGTGCCTATATTTTGCTTTGTATTATACAACGATGTGACTGTATGTGAGATTTGGGTATGTAAAAGCACTGCCCAAGATACTGAAAATACATAAAGTGAAGCTATGCTTGAAAATATCAGGTAACGCTGAGACAGACAAGTCTTGTACGGATTCATAATTAGAGCGAGCACTCAGCATCGCAGAAATGTCAAATCTATGGCACCCTGCTACTCGGCAATGGTTTTTATTATTAATTCAAAGTTAGTAGGTACATAAGTAGTTTTATCTGTTTATTGATGAAGGGGTTGGGTGTTATAAAAAGTGATATATTTAATAAAAAATAGTTATATATTTAATAAGTGGTGAAATATGGGTGTAGGTACAGAAGCAGGACCTCTCTGTAAAGAATAGGAGTCCAAGCGGGCGAAACCGCGGGCAGCAGCGAATCTAAAATAAAAGTAACCTGAGGTACACCTTCTAATATCAGCTATCTGCCAGTGAAAGTCCCGTCAAAATCGTTCCAGCCGTTTCGGAGATTACCCGGAACAAACAGACTGGCTGTTTTTTGGTTATAAGTACCTTACGAGTAGGTATATACTTTCATATGCATTCAGTAAAAAGCTGTTATTTTGACATTTCAAACAGACACTTCAATTAAATTTATTTGTTTGTATGTATGTATTTATATATAGTATGTATGTACATTGTATGTATGTATGTATAGATAAGAAATGTAAAAAAGCAGACTATCGAATAATTTTGAATGATGATGTATAAAAGTAGCAGTGTTTATCGAACCGACACGTGAAAAGAAGATTTGAGGAAGCTGCGAGGAGTGGAAGATCAGCTGACCAACGACGCTGATGAATAAGACGGTAAAATATAAACAAAGGTTATAGCGAACCTGCAGTTTGCTGTAGTGTTCTATGTATATTACTTGAGAATTTCATACGTGTATTTGTTAGGTTATTTATTGGTTGATAACATTTTTGACACTTTTTTTTTGTAGAATACTACTCAGATATGAGGGCCTACATAAGTGCCAATCGCTTTTAAAGCATTTCGTATGTTTACAACGACTATCAACCGGATTAGAATTAGCTTTTCGTTAGCTTATGTCATCGTTATCGCTGATTAAATGACACTTGGTCTAGGCCCCGCTAACAAGCAGAACTTTCCCCGTACCTAGTAATATTGTGCACTGTAAAAAAAAAAAAATTACTAAAGTAGGAGGTAGGTACTATCGAAGAACTTCATATCTAAGCACCGTAAAGATTATTTCTGCTTGCAGTGCTCGGCCACTATAGAAATCTCATGAACCAATAGTATCGCAGCATCAGAACTTTCCTGCCAGGGTTGCGAGTTTGTCCGAAAGGGGATATCGCGGCCCCGGCACACAGGCAACGGAAGGAACACGGGTGGGTTTTAGTCAGTAAAAGTCTGACACTCCCTCTCGCTCCGACCAGAGCGGGAGGAGTCATTTGATGATTTCCCACCCAAAAAAAAAAAAAAAAAAAATGCGTCAGAATTTTGATGTGTCCCTGTGTTTTTGTAAATGAAAAAAAAAGACGGTAAACATTAAAATTAAAGAAAAGAAAGAAGAAAGAAAAATAAGTTTATTTGTCACAGAACACACGTGCATAAAAAAATTATTAATAAACTCGAGGAGATAACGACAATATAACGATAACAATACAATAACGAGCACAAAATAGAAATAGTCGGCAGCTGCTGGCACGTCGTGACTGTGACAAGAAGGCTTCCACTAAGCATGATGCTGTGCTACGGAGACCCACAGCACAGCGCTAATTTTCAGTGGTCACCCGAAAAAGACATAAGGAAACCAAGTTAGGCTTTTAAGCCTAACTTGTTTAGTAAATATTATTATTTATTTATTTAATTTTATATTTATGTATAATTCTTTAGAATTATACATAAATATAAAATAAAATAAATAGTACTTATAATATAATGCTACTACACAACCAATAGTATGAATAAAATGATTAAACACATAAACATATAAATAACATATAAATAAAATAATTTAAAACTTTCTCTCATCTTTGTTTCTTTTATTCTGTTCCTAATGGTCGAAAAAGGGTCAGACATCTGTGATCATTGTAACAGAGCCTACAAAACACACGACCAACGTCAAAATATTACTCTGTATTTTTTTTGTTTCATTGGTCATCACATCACAGATGTGGTCATCGTGTTCACGGGATTTTGTTTTCAAACTGGCTTAGATATGAAGTTCTTCGATAGTACTTACAAAGTCGGTACACTACATACATATCTTGCTAAATTCGAAGCCTCTTTTAATCCTAAATGCAGATACGACGGATTATAATGGGTGCCGCCTGCTCGCATCAACCTGCTGCAGCACGCGCCGCTGACGCGAGCCCTGCATACACTCAATATGGTGTCACAAAAGATTGACTGCTTCAATTGTACTCTGAGTGAATTCACACGGGCCACATTTTGCTTTTCTGAAAGCTATTAATAATACAATTTTAAGTCTAATCTCTGTAACCTATTATAACTATAACTACACTATTGTATTAGGTAAGCCTGTGATGATAGTTGTATGTGTTTTTAAATAAAAAAATAAATGAGTGTAGTAATAAAATCGATAAATTTTGATTAATGGAATAATTAAAACAGCGATGGAGAGTTTAATTAATCGATTTTATTAAATAAACAGGTGAATCAAAGGTTTATGTAAAACTATCTGTATCTGCTCATGGCTTCGCATTGGTTAATGGCGTTTATTTAAATAAGTCGTAAGTGAGTTACTTGCACTGGAGAATACCTAATGAACGCCACTGTTGCCGCAATCAACGTCGCCACATACAGGGTCCAACAATACTGAAAAAAATACCATAGGCACGTAAAGAAGATTAAATAAGTTGTCTTCAACTTATCATATTTAGTAAATGCTTTTCCCTTTCAGGCTAATACCATGAATAGATTTTTAAGAATAACGCATTCTAAAAATCCGTACTTTAACCAAATTAACCATTTGATACTTTAACACTTTCGACTCCACCCGTTTTCATAGAGCTCATACGCTATGCCGCCATACATCTTGTAAGTTGACTCCAGGACCACCGGCATTAAGTTTGCGCTAAAGTTAATCCTCAAGGAGTGTCACCGGCAACAGGATTGAAATCTTGCTAAAATATACAACAGATTTTAGTTTCACCGTTTATAATGCCGTATTCACTAAGAAAAACTTAAATTTAAAATGATGCCTCCGCGAGGGCTCCCGGCGTCCCATATGCGATTTAGTGAACCCTCCAGGAGGGTTCCCGGCACTGAACGTGGTAACCAGGCTCATAAAACCAGATAATAATGCTATTTAGCGACCATGAAGGTCTAGCGAAAACGAAGTCCCCATGCGTTAAATAGGCATAATAGTCACCACATTCCTGAAGGTAAAACAACAAAGTACGTAATATTGGTTTGATCGTAATTAATGGTTTGTTACCAAAAATGGGTAGATGACGTAAAAGTAACATTTCCGGTTTTTAATTAATAAATAACACATTGTTATTTCTTTTAAGGGGCTTGTGGCTAAGTTATAACAGCCTCACGGGTCGACCGATCAGGTTAAGCTAAGCTTGCCGCGGTTGGTCCGTGGATGGGTGACCATCTTTACATACCAAGACCCCTTATACCTCGGAAAGCACGTTAAACCGTTGGTCCCGGTTGTCATTTGTAGATCTTTGGCAGTCGTTACGGGTAGTTAGAAGCCCAAAAGTCTGACAACCAGCCTTACCAAGGGGTATCGTATTACCTAGTAACTAGGTTATGGAGATCACATAGGCGGTCGCTCCATGTAAAATCCTGGTATTCAGCTGCATCCGGATAGACTGGAAGCCGACCCCAACATAGTTGGGAAAAACGCTAAGCAGATGATGACATTATTATTTCTTTTACATCTCCATTTCAAAAATGAGGTATAATCTCCTAAAAATAAAGGAAAAATATACGTAGGTACCTGAGTTATACATAACGGACGACAGACGGAGAAGTGACTGTTAATCAAAAAAGATAAGTAGGCAAAAAAAAACTTTATTATGGAACTTTGTATCATTCAGTTTTGAGAAAGATTTCTAAAGAATAATATTTTCATCAGCAGCATGGTAATAATAACGCAAGTTTAATCAGCAGCATGGTAATAATAACGCAAGTTTAATCAGCAGCATGGTAATAATAACGCAAGTTTAATCAGCAGCATGGTAATAATAACGCAAGTTTAATCAGCAGCATGGTAATAATAACGCAAGTTTCATCAGCAGCATGGTAATAATAACGCAAGTTTCATCAGCAGCGTGGTAATAATAACGCAAGTTTAATCAGCAGCATGGTAATAATAACGCAAGTTTAATCAGCAGCATGGTAATAATAACGCAAGTTTAATCAGCAGCATGGTAATAATAACGCAAGTTTAATCAGCAGCATGGTAATAATAACGCAAGTTTAATCAGCAGCATGGTAATAATAACGCAAGTTTCATCAGCAGCATGGTAATAATAACGCAAGTTTCATCAGCAGCATGGTAATAATAACGCAAATTTCATCAGCAGCATGGTAATAATAACGCAAGTTTCATCAGCAGCATGGTAATAATAACGCAAGTTTCATCAGCAGCATGGTAATAATAACGCAAGTTTAATCAGCAGCATGGTAATAATAACGCAAGTTTAATCAGCAGCATGGTAATAATAACGCAAGTTTAATCAGCAGCATGGTAATAATAACGCAAGTTTAATCAGCAGCATGGTAATAATAACGCAAGTTTAATCAGCAGCATGGTAATAATAACGCAAGTTTAATCAGCAGCATGGTAATAATAACGCAAGTTTAATCAGCAGCATGGTAATAATAACGCAAATTTCATCAGCAGCATGGTAATAATAACGCAAGTTTCATCAGCAGCATGGTAATCAGCCTATAATGTTCCCACTGTTGGGACAGGCCTCCTCTCGGTGAGAAGGTGTGGGTTTATTTAACCCAAGTTTACTTACATCGTGAAATCGAAATAGTATTTTTTTTCTTGGTTGGCTATCAAGCACATGGCCCCCTAACTAAGTAGTCACTAAATTCAAAATTCAAATTCAAATGTCATTTATTCAAACTAGGCTGAGAATCAGTACTTTTCGAACGTCAAAATTTCATAAGACGGTCCCCTAAAAACGCCCGCCCTTCACTACTACCGCAGTATAGCAGATGATCATAGGATTCCCAGAGACAAAAAAATGGCATGTGTCATATGCATGACACCCGTATGGGTGGCTCTGTTCCGGTTGCAGACCGGTAGAAATAGGCATGGTGTAGTTAGTACTTCCTCGGATTAGCTTCTTGGCAAAGAACTAAACTTCCTACCTACTATTATAAAACGTAGGTAGTTTTTGACATGAGAGATAAATTCAAAACATTAAATTTATTGTATAAAAATAATAATTATTAAAAAAAAATATGTGTTAATAAAATAATAAAAGCATTATTTGATATCCATAAAGCTATATAAGGATGTTTTGTTGGGCATGCAATACGAGTCCTTACGTGATTTTATTCAAACATTTAAACGGCATTTTAATATACTAGGTACATTTATTAATTCAATTATGAAGTTTGATCAAAAATAAACATTATTTCCTTCTTTACGTAGGTAGTTTGAAAAATTTTATGGACGTAACATGTAGTAATAACAAAATGAAGATGATAACAATTTCCTCATTATTCTCTTACCCTAAAAGGACCAGATCCTTAGTTTTTCCCTATCGACAATGCTGAATTTAAGCGAATATATATTATATGTCGGAGGATGGTATGAGTCTCTCGTTATCAGGCATTTTTTAACTACTGTGGGCGTACTATGAGTAGTGTTGGTTATTGCGCAATAGAAAAACCGTTTGCAGTTCAGATAAAATTATAATTTACGATCACATTAATCACATTGCATTTCACACACTGAAGCACGACACAACTATTTGAAACGCGCGACAGTTTCTAAACGTCTTCACAGCTTGACCGCCACCCCTTTTTTTTTTTTTTTTTTTGGGTGGGAAATCATCATATGACTCCTTCCGCTCTGGGCAGAGCGAGAGGGAGTGTCAGACTTTTACTGACTAAAACCCACCCGTGTTCCTTCCGTTGCCTATGTGCTGGGGCCGCGATATCCCTTTCGGACAGACCCGCAACCCCAGCAGGAGACCCGCAACCCCAGCAGGACCGCCACCCCTGAAGTCTGCTTCTGCTCTGCTGAGCCCCAGCCGGCGGCCGGTCCAAGCGTTATGTTGTAGACTCTGTCGAGCGCCAACTGCCAGTGCCGACTGGCACCCCAATTAGTCAACTCAGTAACGTATTTGCGACATATATATATATCTTTCTAGGGTTTTTTTTATTATTTCTAATTAATACACAGCGACGACCCGGTGAAGGTCGCATGATAAGGCTGACACAAGCACTGAAACAGTCGTTATTGCGATATTAGAGAGAGACCCTTTTCCTGCAAAAGACCAGCCATCCACTGTCCTCTCTGAAATTATGGTGTTGCTCGAAAACTGGCTCTTATTGCATCGCCTCTAGGTTCACCATGCTATTCCCGCAAGAACATCGAAAAGTTATTTTCTGTGACAGTATTTTTGACTTAGGTTCAATGCACTGGCAAATAAATACGACCCTAGCATGCTGTGGAGTAGGTATCTATTCCATGTTAAATGCCTCGTTTGTCTAGTGGGCGCAAGCGCTACTGCTGAGTATGAGGTCCTGGGTTTGATTCCCAGGTCGAGCAAAGTGGTGTTATTGGGTTTTTCGATCTGGAAATGGAATCTCGGCAGTAGCCCGAAGTATAGATTTATGCCTGGTTAATGGCTAATGGTTAGCCTCCTGTCACATGAGACTTTATCATAACTGGAGTGATGGCGGTGTATATAGGTACTCCTCTGCGTAACCCTTCGGGGCATGCAGGCGTGATGTCATTCATTTATTTATTGATAGGAGAACCAACAGCTATAACAAATGGATAACAGTTGTATATGAAACATACAGCCAATTACAGGTTGTCACGGGTAAAAACAGGATAAGTATTAGAAATCTTAGGATCACTAACAAGCACGATAAAAAAGATATATGTATAAGGTACAATAAGCACTATGCACTTTTAAAGAAGCCAGCGTACAGCCGAGCGCGAGCAGAATAGATATTGATGGTAAATGGGTCAAATGAGAACTCTGTCATGTGTTATTTCTATTTTGCAATCGAACCCACAACTCCCATCCTCACTCTACAACAGCCAATGAGGCAGTAGCAAGTCTTAATTAATCTAATTAAAGAAATTCAAGTTAACCCACTTGAATATAATTAATTAATTAAATATCAAAGCTGAGCAACATTTGTTAATTCGCGTGGGAAAGTGTTGTGGAACATATCCGGTGTTGCAGTCATAAACGACTGTAAAATGATGAACGCTTCGTATGACTCACTTCCTGGATCAGGTTATAGTTATTTATATTTATAGAATGGATAATCCTTTAAGATATATGATCATAAAGGGTTATCCATTCTAGTATTCTACTATTTATATATAATATTATAAATGGGAAACTTGTATGTTTGGGTGTTTGTAACTCAATCACGCAAAGACACAGAGAGTACCCAGATAGTTTATAACCTGTATTAACACATTGGATACTTTTGTTTCTGCATTTTTTTCAATTCTCTCCGGACCCATTTCTGAAGTCCACGCAGACGAAGTTACGAGAAGAAGCTAGTACATTATAAAGGATTATAGGATTTTTTTAAACTGCAGTGGTTTGCTTGTGTCGCAATCACTAGCAGTATGAGAACTGCACCCACCGCCGCCCTACAGGCAATGCTGTGACTGCTGCCTCTACACCTCATCGTGCGGGAGGAGGCAGCCCTGGTCGCCTTTAGGCTCCATTTATCAGGAACCCTAAGCAATGACTCCAGAGTTAAGCACACACGTATACAGGAAGATACGATCAAACGAAACCCAATGATGGCATCACCCTGTGACAAAGCCCCGAGAAAACACGAATTTCAAAGGCACTACAACATAATACTTAGTACAGAAGAACAGTGTGACTACTCAGGCTCGAAAGAGATGAGAGCATACACCGACGAATCGAAGACCGACTCCGGTACCGGAGTCAGAGTCTTCTCACACGACCTCAACATAAATATATCCAGACCGCTGGGAATGTTCAACACCGTCCCTCAGGCGGAGTGTGTGGGCATCAAACAAGCGCTCCACGCCCTAGAAGCCAGGAGGGTTACGGACACTCACATACGTATACTCTCCGACAGCGCCTCAGTTCTCCTCTTTTATCCATACGGAAAAAATACGAGTACATTACCTCGAAGCTAACACTAGAATGTCACAATGCAATAGAACAGATAACGGTATCTAGCCACGACACGGTGACACTGCAATGGATAAAAGGACACAGCGGATCGCTAGGTAACGACGCAGCTACCGAACCAGCTAGACGAGGATCCAGCACGGCAGTCTGTGGACGTGAGCCTATCGTACCCATCCCCTTCAACCAAATGCGCAGGTAGCTACAGGAGTTCACCCACACACAAGTTGAGTACTGGTGGAGCTCGACACCGACCTGCAGGCAGTCAAAAAAAGCTATGCCATCTTTGGATAGCAGGCTAACCAGGCGTTTATTACGCCTGGACAGGAACGACCTGCGCCTGGTGACGGGGATCATCACGGGACACTACTCGCTAAACAAACACTTCCACACAATAGGCATAACGGACAACCCTCTGTGCAGGGCGTGCATGGAGGCTGAGGAGACCGTTTCGCAAGTGCACGAGCCTCAACCAGATTATAACAGAAACCCTCGGGACACCCAGATCCTATACGTATACATTTTCTGAACAGACCAGAAGACCTAATTATCTTCTGGAGGGAGGTGGGCTGGTTGTAATAACCACCAAACGGCCGCTATGGCCCACGCACAATGGTCCATCTGGCGGACTAAGTGCGGAAACCAAACCCTTTAACATAGAACATAGAAGCCTCTTCAGCTGCCGGGACCGTCGTTCTCCAATTTCTTTCAAGTAGGTACTCTTTTATTGCGCCATACTGTCTACGGTCCTCACAACACTTGTTTCTGAACCGACCTCAGCAGAGCCTTCGATCTTCAGGGCACCCAACATGTGGAGACTGAATCATCTTTTACTAAACAAATTAGTGTACAGAAATCTTAGTATTTCAATAGTAGTGGGGTGTCTTGGAAAAGTTATATGTCCAACATTGGTCTTATATGAGATGGTTGATTTGTTTATATCTAAACATACATACAACTATGTGTTATAAAAAACCAACTTCAGAACTTATAAAATTTGCATCACGTATCATTAGCTTGTTCGAGCTCGGAAAGTGCTTCGTCCATGTAAAAGTGTCAGGCAAAAATTTCCTGGTTTAAACTATAAGTCGCCGAAAATAACCTAAATAATAGCTTCACATGAGTGCCTATAGTTATTTCAATCAAATTAAATATAATCAACAATACATACATACGATGATGTTAATGAGAGAATATTCTAAGAAGATCCTTCTCACTGTCACCCTATAAACCTATTACGATTACCAACTCAAATCCTGGAAGAAATGGTAAATAAAACGCTGCAATAAAAAAAGCAACGTAGCAAACTACGCATGATGCAATTACAGCTCGTAGCAAAATAAAAAGTCGTAGGCATTAATGCGTTCGTAGCAATTGTCTACGAGCGGCGTAGCGTAGCACTACGCAGTGTATTAGTTAAACTTTGCAGGTGGATGCGTAGGTATTTGATTTCTCGTTAATGTAATTTATTTGAAAGAGTTAAAAATAAAAATAAAGGATTATATATTTTTCTGCTTACGGAGTATGCTTAATAAATGTGATATAAGTCATGATCAACACTATGTCCTAGATCTTTACAAAACTTGTTCCTATTTTTACAAAGGCAGCTTCACGAGCAAGCTGTTCAGTGATTGAACATTGTGTTATCTTTGACTTTATTGTACTGATATAGCTTAGCTCAGCAGGAACCATTAAAAGCAATTTTTAAGTCTCAACTTAATGAGTTTAGCTTTCCGTAAGTATTGCAACATCACGCGTCTACTTAGAAGTGTCATTTCAGCCCATCCTTACATAAACCGCACGAACAATAGTCGTAGGTAATGCCTAGGTGTTGTGTAATTGTTAACGCGACCCTCCTTAACATCCAACTCATTCAATGGCAACAAAGCTCAGCTCCATAAAACATCGTAAGTCATGGCCCAGCATCGTCGGCGGCCGTCCGACAAACGATATGTCAGGGCACGTAGTACAATGCAAACAGTCGGCGTCTGTGTCGGCGCTTGTGATGCTCTGTGCCGGTGTCACAACACTCGCGACACACAAATGTGGCGGCCGCGGCGCCGCGACTAATCGCGCGACAATACTCCGCGCTGGCCCGCTATGCCGCACCGAGCGATCAAAGACCAGCGGTGGCGACAAAGCCTTTGTGCGCGGGCGGTCGCTCCACTACCACCACCATACACTACCTCCTCCACACTAGTGCTGACCCCATGAGCTAGTGCGGATACGCAGATAGGCGGCCTACGTCGCATCAATTAGTTAGATTTGTATCAACACTCGTAACACAAGTAGTATATACGCGCCCGAGATACGATCTGTTGATGCAGCATCAGCGCGATTGCGAATCGAACTCAATCAACTGTCGGGTTTTATTAATCTATTCTTCATTAGACACTACCGTCTGATCTCCCCGCTTTCAATTGAAACAATATTTAATGCTTTGCCGGCCCAGGAATAAAATAAAACGGTAGAACCATAAACATTCCACATTTATATTCGACCTCTGCCGGCCAGTCCGTGCTGCGTCTCCGTCCCACGCGGCGCTGCGTCCTGCTCGCGCTGCGCCGGAGCGTCTGCGGGCTCCGCGCACCTCTCTGTTTAAAGATCCGAGAGGGAGATAAAAATTGTATGGCTCATAATGTTTTAACAGTCTCATCGTTTGAGCGCATCAAGCCGAGGTCCAATTTAATTTTCATCCTCGGGTTAGTAATAATTGAGTCGATTCGTTCTATGCGGCGAGGAGTTAGCGCAGAAGCCGACGCGTCTGCTTTAGACCCACGTAATCGATTCCTTTTAATTGATTATTTCGACTCTCACATCTGGTAGAAACGAGTACATACGTATTCAAGTGTCTATAAATGAGAACCAATCTCCATTACCAAACTTTGTACGAAGGTTAATACATTTCACGATTGATCCATCAGGTATTAGTTTTAAATTATAAACACCTCTACTGACATCTAAGCTGCTAACAGAGCAAGGTGTCAGTGGACTGCGAGGTCAGGTTAAATTGTCTTATTTGTTTCTAAAGTTGATGCTAAAACTCTTTACATTATTTAAATAAAAAATAAAGGGAATTTTGCGATGTTATTATCTCACACACAAGAATTGGTCACAGTCGTCAACAATGGCAGCCATACAGGGCTCCGGCAAACCACCTACGTCACACAGAACGTCTGTCGGCGAGCCACAAAGCCTCTCCACATATACAAATAAATAACATCGGAACAACAAATATTTTAATAACCAGCTCTAAAGAATTGTTGAACGCTTCGTTACGAGTACATGCGTGACACACAGGGCCGACGCTTGTCGCGTAGCGGCGCATACGCCACCTGCGTGGGGCGACAATTGCTTGCGGGTGTCGTCGTAGTGAGGGTCACTACGACGACACCCGCAAGCAATTGTCGCCCCAAAACACACACGCCTAAGTACCGATTTTGTATACAGTTTTGCACGTGCAGATACGTAAACATGGACAGACGGCATGACCAATGTCAGAGTATATGGATTCAGTGGTGAATAGCGCTCTTTTCGAAAACATAAAGTTTTATAGCGGCATAAGAAAGAGCCGATGGAAAATTGGAAAGGTGAGCGTGAAATGTGGCAGATGTGTCGTTATAAAACGGCCACGCGGTCCTCACACGTATCTCTACTGCACTCGTAGTGCTCATTCTATAGCGCGAGCCAATACTGGACAGCCTGCCGTAAAATTATGGAATATAAACATAATTATACCTATAATTATAACAGAAACTTATAGCAGATAGAGACCTATAATTTAATATTCATAAATACAGTAGCTTTTTATATATTCATATTCTAATACATATACCATGCATTTGCATTGGTTTTATCACCCGGATATTAATTAAAATTAAAGTAAATACGAGTTCACGTCAAAATTGCGCAACGCGATATTTAGGTCCGTTATATCACCTCCACGTTAATATATTAGATTTGATAACACCTAAGAAGAAGTAATCAAAATACTTCGACACATAATATGATTTATGTTGTTGACGAAGCGCAGTCGCAGTCATGATAAAAAATCGGTCTGTGAGAGGAGTCCGATATAGTTTAGTCTGAGCGGGTCTCAACACGACAATCTTTTATTATTTTGCATTAGTCGTTATTATCGTTTATAGCTTCAAGATCATTAAATAAGACAAGAAAATTACTACTTAACTAATTAAACTACACTACTTAAATTCGTAATCAAATTTTTTAGTTTTTTTGTATCTTTCGTCTGTATTTCATTGTCATCTTCATAATTATGAACACAAACATATCCAAGTTTGCCAGATTACAGGAACAGTCTACAACATAACCTACATTTGACATAGAGAGCAGTATTTCATAAGAAGAGTCTCCATCATAATGAATATGTAAATAACGGACGTCTGTGGAATTGCTTAATTAAGTGGATATTAGACCACTGATGTAGAAGGTCTGTTGAATAAAATAAATATCATACAAAGCTAATAAACCGGCTACCTACTGAGTTTGACAAGTGTTTGGAATATTATGATATTGACAATAAACTCACATTAGCACGTTAACTAACCATATGGGCCTTGGTTGTCTGAAACTATTTTTTTAATTAAAAAAAAAATATTAAGCCGTTGTTGGTCCCGGTTGATTCGTAGATCTTTGACAGTTGTTACGGGTCGCCAGAAGCCCGAAAGCTTTACAACCAGTCTTACCAAGGGGTATCGTATTACCCAGTTACTAGATTGTGGAGGTCAGATAGGTCCGCTCCATGTAAAATACTGGTATTCAGCTGTATCTGGTTAGACTGGAAGCCGACGCCAATATAGTTGGGAAAAGGCAAGATAAGAAGCAAGGTAAGATGTTATAGAATATCAATCAATCTACCTAGATTGATTGATATTCTATAACATCTTACCTACTATATAATTATGAAGTATTAAAATAAAATGAAACGTTTTGTGCCTGACTGGCAGACACAGCGCAGTCTTAACCACTGATGATAGAAATATGTAGTCTGAATATGTTCGTTGGAGGCTGTAAATACTTTTGTTGTCAACACAGTAGGTAAATACGAGTATATGTCATTTCAGTAGTAGGTGTGTATTAAGTGTTTACTTTGTACTATACGTATACACGTGCCTTACTTCGTAAATAATGTGTTTAACAATATAAGTAGCTACTAGAATTAAATATTATTAATTATTAGTAAAGTATTTATTTAGTCATACCTGATACCTCGTGCGTCATACATTTTGGTTAGACAAGATTGTTCTGGACGGAAGAAATATTTTAATTATTTTACGAAGACTGAAAATATGTTTTGGAGAATCCCAGGAAAAAATTAGTCAGTATTGGAACTGATGAACATTTCACACAATTTAGGTAATTTGATTGACTTCGCGTAGACGTAGCGTGGACGCTACGAAATACATAGTTTACGTACGCTGTGCTCCGTAGATGTGATGATACGGAAACCACGTCGCGTTGACGCGGTCTTATGCCTATGCACCGCGTAGGCACCCTAAGACATTTGCTTGATTTCAACTTATTTGAGGCACAGGTGAAAAAGTGAACCCGAACTTTTACAATGGATTCTGAACGTCATTTCGTTGAAATTTATCGTAAGTTATTTAAAAAAAAACTGCTGTTCCATAGAAAAGTGCAATACCTACGAGGTCAAAATGTATGGAACAGCTGTTTTTTTTTTAAGTAAGTCAATTTGAGGTATATTTTAATTAAACAACAAAACTGACAAACAACTTTCTTTACATTAGCACAATCCCTTACGATCATCAACAGCCATCAATCAGGTAATCGATATTACGTGTGATCCCTTGCTCGGCCTTTTTGACGCCACCCCCGATCTTACAAAGACTGTTACGTCATCATTTCGGCGGTTAACATAAACGGAATGAAAGACACAAAAAAATTATATCATTTAGGAATTCATACTAATGTTATTGTAACTCTCTACAGGTTAGATTAAGGCTCTATAGATTCTACTAGGTATTATTCATTTATTAGGTCTATTCATTACGAAACATAGATTCATTCATTATAAACATATCTACCTAGCCTTTTCCCAACTATGTTGGGGTCGGCGTCCAGTTTAACCGGATGCAGCTGAATACCAGTATTTTACATGGAGTGACTGCCTATCTGACCTCCACAACCCAGTTACTGGGTAATACGATACCCATTGATAAGACTGGTTGTCAGATTTTCGGGCTTCTGACGACCCGTAAGGATTGTCAAAGATCTACGAATGACAGCCGGGACCAATGGCTTAACGTGCTTTCCGAGGCATGGAGGGGTCTTCTTCTTTATCTTTACATATCTTTTCTTCTTTATCTTTACATAGTATAAAACAAAGTCGCTTCGCGCTGTCTGTCCCTATGTATGCTTAGATGTTTAAAACTACGCAACTGATTTTGAGGCGGTTTTTTTTTTTAATAGATAGAGTGATTCAAGAGGAAGGTTTTTGTGTATAATACATTAAGGTTTTGTGTAAATTGGCTGAAATACGACGATTATTGTCGAAGATGTCGGAAAAAATCATGCCGACTGGGAGCTTTACTGGCGTGCGCCGCGTAAGCCGTAAGAGATACATCAAATTAATGTTTTACAGAATTGTATATCTTAAAAAGTTCAGAAATAAAGTCCGGGATAGCATATGTCTATGTTCTAAGGATGACCTACAGTAACCATTTTTATCTTTCAGAATTTGATAAAAATTTCATTGTTATTTCCGAAGCTATTTTGACCAGTATTTAATTTATCCTTATCCAATAAAATATATTATTTAAATTGGGCAATTAATTTAGATTAAAATATGCCTTGTCATCATATCATTTAAATGTATACTTTAAAAGATATCACAGATTCAAAATTACGCGTGACAAAATAATTATGGTTGACGACAACGCGGGCGCAGCGGTAGGAATCAATGACTTTTAACTAATCCCGGTAGCACGTACCCCGGTACCCGTGGGATATTTTCTTACATCCACGCGGGTGAAGCCGCGGGCAAAAGCTAGTTGTATATAAAGATGACCACCCATCCACGAACCAACCGCGACAAGCGTAGCTTAACCTGATCGATTAACCCGTGCGGCTGTTATTACTTAGCCACAAGACCCTCTCCTATTCATTACGACACATCCATTCTAATAACTATCAGCAATATTCTTTAGTGAAAATTGTTCTGTGATATTTAAATTACAAAAGTGCTCGTACGTCAAACTGAAATAAATTGATTTTGCCTCTAAGTAGCCTTTAGCGGCTAGAGGCTACTTAAAGCCAAAATCAATTAATTTAAATTTAACTAACCTTTTTTTTAACTAACTTAACTTAACCTCTACCTACAGGCTAGACTCTAGCCTGTAGGTAGGTTACGCTAGACAGTCAAAATTAATTTATTTCTTTTATTTAAAGGTTAGTTTGATATTATGAGACCAAATTGCTATTTAAAGACAGTTCTACCTTCATTTTTTAATGGTTAGCGTTTAGTTTTTTATGTGTTTTTTCTGGTTGTTTTTTGTTTTTGACGTGAAAACGTTTTTTCGCTCTGAGTACGGTAGTAAGTTCAATATTTCTGACTGTCAAAAACATGTTAGATTTCAATCGCTAATAACTACAAGACTTTTACTGCTAGAGTAATGGTTGAACACGTAAAAGATAGGTCATATTTATAACAATTTTGAGGCAGGATATAATTTGCCTGTGACGTCACATCGCGAGGGCATGCGCATGGGCGCGACCCTAAATTTTTCACTGTATGTTGAAATTCCAATTAGTAGAATGCGAAAACCTATTTAGCTAGAACGGTGATTCTGGAGTCGTTCCCAGGAGTTGACAAAGGACAAGGACCTAAAGAGATATAACAAAAATGTTTAGTTAAATAGGGGTAAAAATGCATATGAAGTTGACAATAACAAAATAATTGCATATTACAGAGTCATATCGGCCGTACATCTGCTCAGAAAAAAAAAACAATCGAAGAAAGCTTGCATCAGAAGGAATGCAATGAGCCTAAAAAATCTAGTGCTGACCAAATACAATATAATAGCAACGGCAGTATCAGAAACCGTAAGGAAATATATCGGTCGTAAATCTGCTCAGAACTGAAAAATATCATAACCGATGAAAGCTTGCATCATTAGGAATGCAATGAACATTATTTTCTGTAATTCATTGTAAATATTAAATAACATCGTCAAAGAAATTTGTTATTAATATTTCCCCACACATTTTCACGAAACTGCGGCGCGGCCTCGAACTGCACATAACTCATATTTTTTTAGTTTCTTGTACTTTATTATTAATTTAAAGAAAGACATTTTTGCTAAGAAACTTCAAACGAATTCCTGAAGTTAAAAATAAAACTATAATCCATTTATAAAAATACTTTCAATTCAATAGACAGATGGTACTCGGGCATGAGCTTTCAATAAAACAATACAGCCGGCTTCGCTGTGTAGTTTCATGGCAAATTATTTGATATCTGCGCTTGCGCGGCAATGGGTAATAAAAAGTATGCGGGGTCGGCAGACATGGCGGCGGAGGACACCAGACGGGGAGGCACCGACTCAGGTCTGTCACTACATAAGTTCAATAAATTACATATCTACGGAGATTTAAGAGGAATCCTATACGATAAAATTTGAATTTAAAGTATCTCCGGTAATTATATACAAAGTGAAAAAACTACCTAGCATTGTCACGTATTATCTTTATCTATCTGTGTATATACTGTTGTTGTATACACTGTTGTTGACGTTGACATCAGACTTGAAATCGATCCTCCTCACATAAAGACTTATTTGTCTTTTACAACATCCATTGGAAGAGATTGTGTCGCTATCCTGTTAATAAATAACAGTAAACTTGTTGCAACTAAAGTAGTCATACATAAATTTTATTCAAGCAGCTATATTCCTACAAGTTTTCTAATTTGCTCACATCGGCTTTGTTTACTTTGTTTATCAAAGCCGATGTGAGCAAATTAGAAAACTCACTTAACACCTTACTGTTCAGTTATCATTAACTTGACGAAACAAAAATAAACAAGCGCAAGGAAAAGCAATAGCTGATCGTAATAGCTTCGCTTACAAATATCGATCACGAAATAGCCCGCTTTCATCTCATAAAGTTTTTCGCGTCTTTTTGGCCCCGAATCCATCAATTCTCGTGATGGATGGACCATTGGACCCGACTCGTTCAATCGAAATTCAAATTCGCTAAATCTTCCCACACGGCATCGAAAACAGGTCGGGTCATTAACAGTGTACGCACGCCGAACCGAACCTTGTATTTCTGTTTTTTTCTGTTTGCTCTGGAGATATTCGCCCCGGGGCGGTGCGGGGTGTGAGTAGGGCGAGCGAGGGTGCGCGGGGCGTGCGGAGCAGGGGGCCCGGGTCGACGCAGACGCACGGGCAGCAGAGGCGTGATTACAGGGCTGTGCGCAGCTAATCACTCCAGCAACACGGCCCGAACGATACGAGACCTGGTATGGCTAACAGAAATTTACCAACTCAAGACAAAGTTCCGAAATAAATAAAGAAAATACATGTTCAGGATTTGTCGCTAGAAACTTTGTTATGTCTTAAAATCTACTAGTGATTCTTAATCATAAGTTTATGTTTATATTTCTATTCTCTGACCTTACATAATTAAGAACCCACCCTGAACACCCACTCAAAATCCCACATCCACTCCTGCTTCACAAAAGTTCCATCCCGTACTTTCTCCCAGCCACGCACGGCCGTCCAGCTCATTGTTGTTAATAACAAACAAGACAAAAGTCCGCCGCTAACTACACACGTTTCTCCACATCGCTCGTTTTTACCGGCGCGGCTCGATAACGCAGGGAAATATGATGTGCCTCGTCTCTTACGACCAGACACGAAGATTGGTTAAACAGTTTCAGACTGCCTATCGAACTTGTTTATGCCTTTGTAGACTTGCCCTTTTGTTACTTTTGTATGGAAGTCGCATATTTGTTGTGGGTATGGGAGATAATTTGGAATGTATAGCGTTCATCGTGCTGGTAAAGTATAATAGTGAGAGAAAAAGGTTGTGTGTAATGAGGTTGTTTCACGTGCCGACAAACGTAATTTTAAGTAATGCTAAGGCGGTCTACGCCGGGCCTACGGCTGCGGCTCTTGGTAAAGTTCTGAAGAATAATAAAATTGTATAAGGTAAGTATGTAAGTACAGGTATACCTCTAATCTTAGGTACTGTTAAGGCATTGTAGAGGTAACTGGTAAACACCGAGCACTTAAAGATCCTCAGAATCAGTAAACTTGATGCCCTTCACAGACAACCTGTTGGAATTAAAGGTATATTTGTTTTATTACACAAGCCTTCACCGAAGTCTGTATAATTATGTATATCAGCTACCTATTTACATAACCCCCAAATTAATATTTATTGCCGCCTCTAAATTATAAAGCACATTAATTTTAAATCGAGCTAGACATAAATAGATTGACATTTAATTCGATATTCTGATGAAATGATACTTGAACTTATCGGTTAACGTCGTTGCAGAAGTAACCTATATCATATGTCAAAATCGTGCATTGATTGTCGATCTATGTTGTTCGATAACCATGTTCATAATATTTATAATGCTCGTAAGCACATATTATAGGTTCACTTTCACAGAATTCCTTAGCGAATTACATTTTGTAAAGGTCCATTTTGAAACAAAATTTACGGATCGTAAAGCCTTGAATTGAAACGTAATTCAGTTTTTCAGATTTCAGTAAACTTTCTGGCTGTTACGTATCATCGACGACTCATAAGTAGTTGCAACTAGTTTAGGTGCTCGAGGTAGCCAATATTCGCCAAACTGAAAAAGCTGGCGATCATTCAGATATACCTAACCTGAAAGCAGGGCGGTAAATAAATTCTGTGATAGACACACTAAATAAATAAATAGAGTGATGTATTATAAATGCATTTCTCAATAAGCGCAAAAAGAAAAATCTGAGCAACTATCTAGTGTGGGGTTAAGTCTTTCATAACAAATAAATGCTTGTAAAAGTGCATGGAGTGGGTAACTTGCGTTAAGAATACTTATTGAATGTACACTTAACAAATAGACAACTAATTACGTACCTATTTACATATAATAATTTAACACATACCTATGTGTCCAACTAAGTGACCATCATCGCAATTTAACACATACCTATGTGTCCAACTAAGTGACCATCATCGCAATTTAACACATACCTATGTATCCAACTAAGTGACCATCATCGCAATTTAGTACCTAGGTATATAAAAGCACATCATTGTCTGTGTCATTTTAGTCTGCAATCTCTAACAAACAAACATACACACAAATTATATTGTAAATGAATACCTACATAACGATTGTTTTCTTTACGAGGAGACTAAGCTAATAGTCAAATGTTAGATTGCGCTACCGGAGCTACCACTAATTTACATAAAACAGGCAAAAACTTGATTCCCGTCCATAATAATTGCCGTCTTTTAATCTAACTAAACATAATCTCTGGTAATTTGAATACCAGTTTTTGTTGTGCAAAATTTACCGCGAATTTATGCAATTAGATGTTGTTCTCCTGTCTCAAGCTCGATCTCTTAATTACATTTTGTTTAATTTCGGACACAATTTATGTTAAACAGAATAAATCAAGACCTATATTATAAATAGGAGTAATAAATAAGTGCGCTGACATCGACATAACAGGCAATTTACACAAAACACTTAGCTAATGTAAGCAAGAAACGAGGTTAAACAAATAATAGTTTGAGATGTTAGTGATTATGTTTATAATTTATAAATAAAAGTTGAAATAATATTTCGAAAAAAGTGAGAGCTCTACGACAGTTTGTTATTCAGATTCTAAAATACTATTAGAATTGTGAAACGTTATGTCAACTATAATAAATAATAATAAATCTTATTCTAATCTCATATAAATAATCGTATAAGTAGGTAATAAATGCACATTCTAATTTTGATCAACAATCATTATGCATTAAGGGGCGTTGTCGGAGCTTGAGGCCGCTGCGCTGCCCGTCAACGCGACAGGCGTCAGCAACGCTTGTCAAATGTCAACATTTTAAAGCCACAATATTGAAGCAATTTTAATTCAATCGTGCGACATTCTGTTCGCATTGAGGCGGCTCCGCGGTCGCACTCCTACTCATTACGACTTCATTTTGTTATAACAACAATGAAAGCCCGCGTTTTGCGTTTTATTCATCCGCCGAGCTTGACAGCGCCTTTGTGTGGGAATCAATCTTACGTCGCTTGTAATGATGCAAAATCGGTTCCACTGAATGACAAAGAAATAAGCTGTCGCTAATGTTGTTTATTCGTTTTTTTACCCACGAAGTTACTTATTGAATATTTTTTTTAAGGTGTTCTATACAAATTTTACTTCAAGTTAAACATGCATAATCGTTGATTACTATGAAAGGACAAAATTATATAGTAAACCGTCGGTATTTTACGAACAAGTTGATGCTCAGTGCTCTGACTTGTTCATACTAATTATTCTGCATAGCAATAATTTATAATGTTCCCATGGTCTCAGCAATGAGAGGATAATCTCAATAATAACATGATCAATGACCGGAGTCATCTCTCATTAAAATGTATTAACTCAACGATAAGTAATTGAAGTAATCACTATACAAGACGCAAATAATACCGAGTGCTCAGATAATAATTGTTAAGGAGTCATGTTTACTGTAATATATCAGATTTAGACACTATTATTAAAACATCTTTGACAGCCTTGCATTTTCTTGATTTATTAACAGCCTTCTTGAAGGTTCATTAAAGGATTAAGAAAATTGGATCAATGACTGATTTAGTTCCTAATATTACGAATTCAACATGTAACTGCAAGGATACATTCGCATACAGATATAAGTCTTTCATAAATCATCTGTTTTCGAAGATATCTTGAAGCTTTCTGCTTTTTTGAAGGAAGGACCATGGAATAGAAGAAGTAATTGATGATCAGAAGAAACACATAGCACAGTCCTAATCCTAACTTAATATACATGCGAAAGTGAGTTTGTTTGTTAGTTACGCTTTCACGCTAAAACGGCTGAACGGATTTGGATGAAATTTGGCACACAGGTAGAGCATACTTTTTCTGGCTGGATCGCAGACGGAGTCGCGTGCAACAGCTAGTACCAAATAAAGCCGTTCCCCAACAGTTGAATTTCTAATAATAACTAACCAATTGAAATAAACTGATAAGTCTAAATCAAGTTCAAAGATTAGCCACATCGTAGCTTTATAGAATATACATAATCTGTCTAGAATATTCCTGGTTAATATCTGGTCCGTTGAGATACCTTAGTCAAAGCCTGAATAGACTACAGGATTAACCAGGCAACCTAGGATTGAGCCTATATCACATAATTATATATCATATTTGCCCCTTGGCTCAAAATAAACACGGTACATGTCTGTAGAAAATTACCATAAAATTAAAAGAACATGGTAATAGAAACTCTAAATGTGTGGCGGGTTCCTGCGGTAATGCTCGCAATCATCAGTGATTACTTAGAAACTAATTTGTGGAGGCGGTGCGAGGTGCGCGGGCGCCGCTGAAGGCGTAATGTGCAAATAAAGACAGGGTGCGAGCCGGCTCCGACGCGCGCCGTTTGTCAACCAACCTGTTTCTAGTCCGTTTGTCAATATTTGTTAGAGGTACCTGTGTATACAGGGGGATTAGGTGGTTTGTGTCAATATGTAGACAGTTTGTTGGCTTTACTGGATTACTTGCCTCTTGAGCTTGTTTGCCTCTTACTTATCATAGAATACCTAAGAACTTTAAACTTCGTAACTATTTACAATCATGGATATGATTTTTTGAGCAAATTGACAACCTACGTCAATTTTTATAGACATTTCATACAGCTGTCAAAGGATGACAGTTGTGATTTAATTATACGGACAATTTAAGGTGGTAGTCAATTAGCTTAACTAATTATTTCCCTGACACTTTTGACCTGATTTTATTACATTATGTAGTATACCTAAATACTACATAATGTGATGACATCAGACCTCTATGTTAATTATTTACTACTATGTAGCCCCTGAAATAACCTTCGTCGCCATCCATACCAATTTTTTTATATTCTGATTAGCTGTACCTTTAGCTCCTTTAAGACTTAGGAGTTTATTATAAACGTTGCTTAAAGTTAAGTAATGATTAGAAACTCCATAACCATACATTTTTGACGAAGGCATTGAAGTTTTATGTTAGGGATAAGTTATGCGTTTGAGGTGTTGTAGAAGGTAAAACGAACTCATATTTACTTGGTATAACACATATCGTATACCAGTTAGTTATAAATCTGTGCATGTAACAGTTAAGCGAAGGAGATTAGTTTAACGATAGGTACTTGTGGTAAATAGCAAGTACGGGCTACTTTATTGTATTGATTGCCTCAGTTAATTCCTACTGTTATAGCTACTTGGCGCTCTATGCATCGCTAAAGGGAAATAAAAATATAATAGCTGACTATTTTTATATTACAGGTTGATGAATGCCAAATGATATTTTATTGGAAAAACAGTAATAACAGTTCCTATTTGGATGATAGATTTTTCTAAACTACATTATCTACAGATTTATACAAAAAAAACTATAATTATAAAAAAAAATATGCAGTAGTACCATAAAAAGGGGCATGCAAACTGAAAAAAGTAATTACATACTTAGTACAAAAGACATAAACGAGTTTTTTTTTTACGTTTTGTTTCACCCTGTATACAAATATACTTTTTGTCATTTAACTCTATCCTTAACATCAGGATACGTGAGATAACCGTTGAATTATATTCTACTTTAAACAAATCGTCATCTGCTGTCCTCAGACGTATAATCAAAGTGCCATAAGTAGACGAGCTCATATGTTTAGGACCGCATCCTTTCGCTTTTTTACCACCTTTTTGTCGTTTCTAAGGTAAGCGGTACTTATGAGGGTATTTTCACACTAATTTAACAAAACTCGTAACGCAAAACTAGTGTCAGTTTAGCACTAACGTGGCATTATGGAATTATGGCATCAGTCGTGAGCACTTCTAAGCAAGCCGACTCCGTCTGCAGCTTACGCGAGAAAATAACAGCTAATAACTCTGTTTTTATAACAAGAAAAAAACAGTTGTATGTATGCAAGAAAAACACCTAAATGATACCAATAGTGATGCTGTACTAATTGATCCTTCTATTAATCCAGTAGTTATCAAAATAAAAAGCAATCAGCATCTCCGAGTTCGCTAATTAGAAAAAAGCAGAAACGGTAGTTAACATATTTAGTTATTGAACGTTTATAGATCGGTTAATTAATTGCAATAAAAACTAATAAAATCTACACTTTATCACTGTTGTAGAAACGAAAAATTACTTACACAATTACACGCAATTTAGTAATGATAAGCACTTAAATTTATGCAAATGTTTCTTTCAACTAATTGATAGACACCATTTATTAGTTCGCGTGCAAACATTAAATAAATCGCTGAACAGTGACTAACATAAAGTTACCAACCATTTGTCTAATGGATATCGATACCCACTTCCTTACATTTTGCTATTACCGTTCTGAGAACTTTAATCACGAAACAATTATAAACAATCGGTGAAGCAACAATGACGGAACAAAAAATATCACTACAAGTGAAACTACACAGTAATATGCATGTGTACACCAAGTAATTAAAATATCAAACACTTAAGCTATACGAGTACATAGAATTCAAGTATATATCGTGATAAAATAAAAACTAGATACAAAAAACGAAAGCTTCTAATACTCATTCAAAGGAAACCAAACAAGATGAGACTACACGGGGCAGCGCCGGTCTTTCCGTCACAAAGTGTCTTATTAAAGGTAGGAATGCAACAATAACAAACAGGAATGAATTAACAATAGTTACCTACGTGTCAAGTCCCACACACTCGGCATTACAAACATGCTACAAAAAAGAGGTCGCATCCTAAACGCACGCCACAAAAACTACGACGTACAAAACGGTATCGGGCGGCGAGTTCAAACGCACCGGCGACCACTCATTTCACACCATCAGCCGGCCGCCGGCAAGCCATCTTCTACCCTGCCATACGTGACCTAATGACAACTTGACCACAGTAAACCACGCAAACGTCGCACATCACGCACAACAATATAGACTCTATCCACAACGACACAAAGACGCAAGTGCCACCTCAATAACTTACATTTACGCCTTGCTTTACAGTTTTCCAGATAATGGAGCAGACACAATGCCAGATTTGTGCAAAAAGTGTTTTTAGCAAACAATTAGCAGTTAATGGTTTAAGGACATTCTATCTAGAACGACGAACGACTCAGTGGTTTCGTCAGCCGTATTTTAGGATTCCGTACAAGTGAACATTTCAATACCATGATAACGAATAAAAGCATTGATTTTTCCTTTAAAATTACTCATTAAGGTTTTAATGAGTAATTTTTGATTTTTTTAAATTGTATGAAAACAAAGTTTTTACAGTCAGGTGATGAGTTATATGTAAACAATACGTACTTAGTTAGTTCAGTATATTTGATACCTGACATAGAACTATAGGAAAATTCTGCTACAATGCGAATATGAGTGTTTTTACGACTGATTTTCCTGAAAGAAAATGCTGCACATACAATTTAAATTAACTTGAAATTTACGATGATATATAATATGATAAAAATATTTTATGTATATTAATTTCGTAACTTAAAATAAAATATTGCAGCCGGTTTCTTCAGTAATTATGGATCCTGACGTTTCCGGAGTTGCAGGGAAACATGTTGTCTAATTACTGATTGAGTTTAATCCTGGATTATGGGAACAAAATCCTTGCGGATTAGAAAATGTACAGAAACTACCTAATTATATACATAAAGCAGGTATGTCGTACTCCTCTAATGGACACGAACACCGGACGTGTTTGAAGGGCTTTCAAAAAGAATCAATTTTTCGTAGGAAGTTATTACAAAGCATCAACTTCTTAATAGATAATTAGGTAATTAAATAATGTATTATATACCGTAAAGTTGAATGCAGTTTCAAGCGTGAGACATCAGAAACAGTGTTGACGGAAACGAGCGCTGAGGAATAACGCATGACTGAGCGGCGCCATTGTGGTTTCGTCACAACCAGCCATTTAACAAGACAAGCTTACCGAATTTCACCAAGTTAAATGTTTATTATAAGTAATTAATTAGAAATCTTAAAGGCTGCTAAACAAGTTGTTTGCAATTATATTTATTTGTGTGCCAGTAGTATGGCCATATTTTCTTGTTAGTTTTCAATTGTTTTTCTAGTTAGTTTGTCTGTTGAAATTGCTCATTTGTTATTTGTGTGTTGTTGACAAACACCGTTTGAGTCACTATAAGGTAGGCCTCAATGACCTTTCTCGCGTTTACACTCGTACTAAGTAAGTTGTAAGTCTTATCAATGAATGCTTGCTGTGCAAGCCATTATCATCTGTCTAGCCTTTTCCCAACTATTAGGGGGTCGGCTTCCAGTCTAACCCGATGCAGCTGAATACCAGCATTTACCCCCGACGCAAAAAGAGGGGAGTTATAAGTTTGACCGCTATGTGTGTGTGTCTGTCTGTGGCACCGTAGCTCTTAAACGGGTGAACCGATTTTTTTTTTTATTTAAGAGCAAGTTTTGTAGCGATGGTTCTTAGACATGTTTTATCAAAATCGGTTCAGCCGTTTGAAGTTTATCAGCTCTTTTCTAGTTGATGAATGGCTGTGAGCGTCTTCCACATGGTCTGATTGACTTGAAATTTGGTATTCTGTTACTTCAATGATATTAGAAGAACATAGTAACTTTGAACTGATGCTGCAGCATCACCTGGAATTTGCAGCCATAACCCAACTCCCTTACCAACTTACAGCACATGTTACATGTTTGGGCTCATTGGAATGGTCTCAATGAATAGGTTATAGATGAACAGGGTCTGGTGATGGAGTTGGATAGAGAAATGAGGAAATGTTTGTGTCGGGAGTTTTTTTTAAATTTTAATATAATTTCACTTGTGACTGCCCATCTGACCTCCAAAACCCAGTTACTGGGTAACACGATAGCGCTTGGTAGGACTGGTTGTCAGACTTTCGGACTTCTGACGACCCGTAACGACTGTCAAAGATCCAAGGCTGACAACGGCTTAATGTGCTTTACGAGGCACGGAGTCTCGATAAGTAAAGATCCACGAATCGACCTTCGATCGACCCGTGTAAACCACACACGATTATTATAATACTTACTACCATTTATAACAATAGTTTTTGCCTCTTTGACATCATAGCAACTGAAAATAATCGCTGATTGCTCTCCTGCGGTGTCCCTTTTTGCTGTTCTAGCGGCAAGACAGAGTTCCATCTCCAATGTAGATAAAAAAATATCAAGGTTCCTGATGGATGTAGCCCCGTAATAAAGGCAAGGAGAATGACCCGAAAGGTGAGTTCTCTGGGTGTTACAGAGTGGAGAATTACATATTTAAAGGTATAGTAGTAGCGCATTTTGGCGCAGCCGTGAGGCACACACTATTGTTGTTAAAACATTATTTTCACTTTTTATTTTGTTATTTGTACCGTAAAATAAACTTTAAGTATTATATCTTTCTTTCTTTCTTTCTAGTACATACCTATACCTGCCTAAGATTATAGAAAAAACAGAGTTTGTGATCTAATAGGATGTCTTTATCCTAAATTCAACGCAAATACCTACTAAATAACAACAACAAAATAATTGATCAATGGGATCAGCTACTAACATGTAAAAAAGTATGGAGTTCCAAATGATGTTAATGGGAAAACTTCATCAAAAAATTAATAAAGCAGATCATCTTCACTTTTTATCAAGACTATATTGGTACTGAATAATTATGGTGAGATCAGCACTAACAGATTCAAGACTTAGTCAGAGAGTTATGTATCAGCTCAACCAGAGCAAGTGCCGTATAGTCCGCACCGGGAATCATCGGGCGAGGTCATTATCCAGATAATGACTACTTAACTAGCTCAGAAGCTAAATCACCTAATAATAAACCAACTAAAGCGCAGGGATAGCAGAAAGCGGGATAAGAAAGAGTATCTAAGACAACATATAATCAAAACAAGGACAAATTATAAATAGATGCGTATAAATCAGGTTTCGGCCAAGAGTTGTAGGGTTGGGGGCGTGCCTTCGATACAATCGCCGGAACCACACGGCGGGACGCCGCGCCATGACGCCGACATTCACCGACATTCGCCGACACTCGCCCATTCACCGACACGCACCGACACCGGTGACAATACGTCGACACCTTGATCACCATGACGACATTGTTCTTCCTCTATTGGACGATTGATACGGAGAGATGTGACATACATCTGTTGATATTATATTGATAGGCAGATAGACATGAACAAAGGGGTTTGAGTGTGTATACGTTTAAACTTATACGACGTCTTGAGTTTATTTCAATGGTTAAATTGAATTCTTCTATTCACTTTCAATCTCCACCTTTTCTAATCTTTTAAGCACGTCTTGCAAATAAAGTGGAAGAAGCCTCTTGACACGTTTCAGTGACACATTTAATTAAACTAATGGTTAATGTTTGAGCATAAACATCGTAGATGAATCACACATTTTGTTCTCACAATACTGTCAAATACATATTGCTAAGCAATCAACAGATTGCCAAGTTATTCAAAAGATAAAGGAGTTTAAAATAAAGGAGTCAAGAACAGGGGATACGAAGATCAGAATGTATATTAAAGTATTGAAATTAATAGCTTATATGATTAAATAAAGTAAATTTGCAATTATATTAAAGAAAGAAATAAATATAAATTGTGAAGATTTAAACAAAAGTTTGTTATTAATTAATTTATTCAGTGATCATTAACACGACGTGGCTACAGCTACACTGACAACTTATTAACCACACGAGTTAATGGAAAAAGAAGCTGCGTCTACTTAGAATTCAGCCAACGTGCTTATTGTATGAATTCGAAGCGGATATCGTTAGGTATAGGACCAAAATTCCGTAGCGAATTCACATTTAACCCAGATTGCTGATTAAAACCTTTTTGGGGGCTGAACTTGAACCCTACATCAAAGAATTAAAGTTCAGATTGATTCGCTGATAAATTCGGAAAAGGCTCGAGGCGATGCCGCGGCAGATATAATTAGCAGTTACGGTGTCGGGAAAGCTATAAAAACGGCAAATCGAGGGACGGACGGATAGGCACAATGTGTTAGATATTAATTTCGAAATTATAGGCTAGCGTTGCAAGCAAAGGTGTTCGGAGCAAAAACATCAACAGAAGTGCTAAGAGAGGACGATTATTATTTTAGGTTCGTGTAATAATCCGTCCCGAACAGCTGCCTCTACAAATATTTATTGTTTGACATGTGATTTAGATTGTTTGTTAAAACTTCGTAAGTAAACACCTCGCACTCAGACGAGGAAAAAACTGCCTAACCCGTCTGACTAACACAAATGGGCAAATACTCAATTGTTGTCTAGTCTATTTTATGTTTTGCGTCTGTTATCATTTCTTGCTTCTTCGTCTTCACAGGAAAATCCTTTTTTAATGACAAGACTTCACAGTCAAACTATAATGGTTAGGTTTCGATGAATTTCTTCATTTCAAAATATATCAGTAACGCCGCCTAGAAGTACATATTTTTTGCCCAATTTTAATTCTTCTTAAATTGGCTAATTGTCTTGTGGCTTTGGGGAACAGGTTGTATTCAAATTAACGTAGATTCATAATTCCTACCCTACCTGAAGGCCAATTCCCGTATTAAAAACATTCAAATCTAGTCCAATATCATCTCAGCGACAATCAATATCAAAAGCTTGTCAAAAATGTATCAAAATTAGAGGTAATTTTGACAGATTGTGACAGATTAAAATTCAAAAGTTGTTAAAAATACGGGAATTGCCCCTCTGTTAGTTTCATGACTTTGCAAAAACACTGTCCATTTCAAGGCTCATTGTACTGTGTCTTCCAACGATGTTTTTAGAGTTGTTTTGTGAAGTCTTTACAGCTCGATAGAAAATTTTAGAAGACTTAGATTTGAAACATAAGTAGGTAGTGATTGTGCTGTTAAAGTATTAAGGAAAGTTTGTCAAAAAATCCTATCTAGACATGGGTTTAGTTAGGATAGGCTTTCAATGTTCTTGCTCGACACCATGACAGCCTGCCAAGGTTGGCCGAAATTCAATAAAACTAGAGTTTTTTTATTAAGTTTTTAATCAAAGTAAGGGTTACTATTATGTATATCAAAACCTACCTATGTTTTGACTTTTTATTTAAGTAGATAAATAAGTATACGTCGGACCCTCAAAACTCGCACAAATTATGCTATCCATTTGTACTTCTTGTGGTTTTTTGAGAAAGAATTCCTATAAATATTAGACATTTTGTATGAAAAATGTTACTAAATATTTCCTTACTTTATATCAAATTAATACAATAAACATCATTTAAATGTATGTTAAATACTAAAATTGCCAAACAGGCATACTTTCCTAAAAATAAGTGAATTTATTAAAAACGTGACATACCTAATGCCACAAAAACCTACAGTTACCCACGAACATGTTTGTGAGTGACATATGTCATAATTATTATAGGCATGTTCCTACATCCTATACTATAAAATGAGCATAATTTGTAATCACTTTCTCGAAAACGGCTCTAACGATTTCGTTGAAAGTTGCAATATAGGGGTTTACGGGGGCGTAAGATCGATCTAGCTAGGTCTCATATCTGGGAAAATTCGTTTACTCGATTTTCACCCAAACAGAGCTAGGTCGCCCAGGTACTTAAATCCTATGGGGTGTGTAACTTATACTTATTATCCTATGTGGAGACGACAATAAATGAAAACTCTGGCAATAAGTACATAGGAGTATTTTGAAACTATCAAATAAATCCTAACGTCAGAATTAAAACAGTGATTTTTTCAAACAAACTAATGAGTAGTGATGGTGACTATGGGTTTTACCAACCTTTGACTAGCAACTAAACTATTGGATATATTTTTGGATTTTTGTATGGAAACTGTGAATGTCATTAGATATAAAGCTTAAGATATTGACTCGTATCCACCTCGTATAAGTATTTAGTGATATGAGGAACAAGGTGTGTAAAGTTCACTCATCCTCATTAGAAAAAGGAGCATTCTCTGACCAGACGGGTGTCGTGTCTGGCGGGCAACTACGCAACGATTGATGTCGGGGATATGACGTGTAAAAGTGATTCCTATATCCTATTTACAGAATAAACAATTTCATTTCATTTCTTTAGATGAAAATAAAAATAAAATGTTGCCAGTTTTGTTGTTTTTAAATGAAATTATTGACGTTTGAAGTTTTGGCAACAACAATATTCCGAAAAAAAAAAAAAAACCTTGTGGCCTGGGTCTTGTTATTGGACCTAAACACGTAGAAGACGGCCCCACGGATCCGCCATTTTCGTATGTTCACCCTTCTGCCGAACACCCTGTATATGATGATCGCGCGGTAAACTCAGGATTTGTGTGACGTCAGGATTTTGTGTGACGTCAGGTCATGTGGCGATGTAGATGCCGCCACAAGTACAAACGTACTCACTCAAGCAAAGATAGCCCATGTGTGTGTTAATATTTATTACATGAATTTCTATGCATTTTTTTTATGTTAACATTCTTTGTTTAAAAAACATAATAATTTAAACGTCATCTTATAAAATTACTTATTTTTATATGGTTGATGAATTAATATGTAACGTTCATTTAACGGCGATGCATTCTTAATTTAATTATTTTTTTATAATGATGCAAACATTTTTATTCTGTTCTGTAACCAACATTTTTGTAAAATAAATTATTCATCCAGTTATGTTATTGAATAATAATCATTGCTGCTTATGTAATTGTGGTTAATAATACATATTTAACGCACTTATATTCGTTTTACCACACACCTGACACATACCTACCTACATAAACCTTATCCTTATGTTAACAACGTGATTCTTTTTATAAATACCTAGTCGAATTGATAGATTGTGGTCCTTCAGTTCATCAGACTGTTATAACGGATTCCTACCTATGAAATTGGCGTTTTTTTCTCACAAATAGAGAACCTCGTCACTTCTATGATTTAAAATATTCATCAATTGCTTGATATTATATCGAATAATGACCATCATAGACAACTACCAATAGTAAAAACACCTTATTACTTATAGTTTTATAAACATAAAAAATACCTTAAAAATTACTGCTCATTTTGTTAGCAGAAATGACCACTATTTGTTTTAACTTAGCCAAAACTTAGTTTTTCGCTTAATCTAAGTGGCATATTACGTTAACTTAGTTTTTAATCATTAGTGTATAAAAGTTTTATAACATTCGTGTTCATGGTTGTTATATAAATTAAGAAAATGTTAGTATGAAAAATGCAACTTCTTTAAAATTATCCATACAAAACGCTGATTTCATAGGTGGGGACATAATATTTAGTTTACTTTAGTACCTTTAGCTGTAAGTTGACATATAATAGCAATTCTTAAGTTCAATTCAATTCTTAAGTCATGTGCCCGATGAGATTTCCTTTCGGTAAAAATTATATCCATACGCACTTAATGTGTAAGTTTTGTATGGGTTTTAGTATTTTTTACCATAACATCACGCCTGTGTTCCCGGAAGGGTTAGGCAGATGTGTACCTACGAGTATAATAGGTAGGTACACCCACATTTCGCCAGTTATGTTTAAGTTCCTTGTAATACAAACATACATCCCTTATTAAACCCCTTTAGGGGATTGTATTTTCAAAAATCTTTAGTGACTTTCGTTACATAAGGAACTCATGCGCAAAATTTCACACCTCTAGACCCAGCGGTTTAGGCTGTACATTTTCTGTCAGTGAATTTAAGATTTAAGTAAGTAAATTATACGGCAGCCAAGTGGTTACCTCGTAAAACAGGGGATTCTCCAAATATATATAGAACTAGCTGCCCGCGACTTCGTCCGCGTGAAATTTCGGCCCCCGACCCACTGCGTCGCATCCCGTTGTCCGCGCTGTTACTTCGTTTTCGCTTAGCGCTTTCGGACGTTTTTTCTTTTTGCTCGGCTCCTAAGGGTCGCAGCGTGATGCTACATAACCCATAACCTTCCTTCAGAATTGGGCTATCCAATGCAATAATAATTTTTCAAATCCGACTGGCAGTTCTGGAGATTACCCCCTACTAAACTTACAAACAAACAAATTATACCTCTTTTTAATATTATTATTATATTATTATTAAGTATGGATATTATAATTATATGTTATATAGTATAGTATAGATGAAGACGCTACTCAGCTGACCTGTCTGTGTATTGGGATAAGGCTTTGAAAATTCTTGTTGAGTTTTGTTGCGATTACCCCACATCATAAACAGCAATTCTTAGGCAAGATTTATAACAGAATGATGCCATGAGGGGCCGCTACTTCCTTGTAAAATAAACGGGAACTTCTCACATAGGTACCTAATTTAAATTACACTTTTTTTTTTTCGATGTAAGTTTTTCCTGCTGTATATCTAAATTATTTGTTTCTTTGAATAGGTCCAGGTAGGTAATTTTTCATTTTATTTACCTCAAATGTACCAACAGTTTACCAAAAATCTTACAATCCTGCTTATCCTTACTCGGCAATAAATATTTTCCTAAGACTTTTATTGGAAAATAACGTGAGTAGTATGAGGTAAGCATAACCTAAATAATTCGATACACTTACGTACTTCCTTATTTTTTACATAATACTTCCTTCCTTATAAACTAAAATGACGCAGGTTGCCTAATTTAAACGTAATTTTTTCTTATACATCAGTATCAAGTTTTATGTGTTAAATTATTGATAACGATTAACGGGCAATAATGGAAAAGGAAATCATTATGCGCCACGATCTTAGTAACATTGGACAACCGCCGGCAGAAGACAAAGACGCATCTACGGTTTGAATTCATTTATTTCTAAAGACAAATGAATGCAATCACTTGTACAGAAATAAATACAAAAAATTACTTGATCTATACATTTTTGTTGTCCAGGATTAGTAAGAGCTTTTAGTTTTGTATTTGTAACGCCGTGCGGCGCGTTGTCGCGGTCGACGTGCGCATCTCCAGAGTTAATGTAATTTGTAGTCAGTAGAAATGTATTGAAATAGCCGTTATTGGCTCTAGAGTACTAACTAGTAGGAAAAAAATACTGTATTGACTCGGGGCTCAATCTTTCTACTATACATTCTAGGTTTCAGTTAATCAATTCTCACGCATCCCCCTTAAGACCTAGGCCAAATATTTTATTGATATTCGGATAGCTCGTGCCTCAAAGAATATGAATAAAAAATATCACTAATTAAAATGTTATGCAACAACGCGAAATTTCACGGGTATTCTGGTCAATAGAATAATCCCGTAAAATGTTTCCTTATTTCCCAGAGTTCTGAATTTTCATAAATATGAAACGGTTGGTAGGTTTATTGTAGTCTGTTAGGTACAACAAAACTTACTTTATAACAATATTTTGGTGTCTGCAAATACTTAAACAGTAAAAAAATTTTTTTTTGGGATTGTACGTTTCCTACATGTAATCTACTAGGAAAGAAAATACCACAGTCTATACCTACGTATTGTATCAGCGGGTTTTCCTATATGTAGATATAGGAAAAACCCACTACAGTAACCAAAATAGTTCCTTTATTTTATTTATTTCAAGCGATTAGTATCAGTAGTTATTTCATCAGACCCAAACCAATAAGATATTCAAAAGAACTCTACGTTTTATTGCCCTGTTTTTTCCCAATCCTAATTTCATAAATTGATCCCACAAAAAGGAACAGAAGAATGGAACCGCTCTATTGTGTCCTCCATCATTAGATTAAAGGTTTTTCACTGTGAAAGGGTCAAAATGTCGAACAAGCCTATAATGCGCATTATGGTGTGTAACGAGCCGGCGGGTGAGTCAGCACAACAGGCCAATATCAGGCACTATTAGCCCCCGAGCGTGGCCCGACGCGCCGCGTTACACCGTGAAACAGACCACCAAGAATACCCCTTTTTACAATTTTCTATCACTTTTTTCCTTTACCCCACACGAAGAATATCTAACCTACCAAATTATAGGTATACCCCCAAGTTAATCTATATATTTCAAATGGTGAATGTCGTTTAAAAATAGTATTGGTTAATTTGACCAGAAGTAACCAATTATTGTTAAATTTGGTAACAAAAAAGTGTATTAAATAAAACCAGGGAATATAATGAATTCCATTTAATTTTCCTACTAAATACTTATAACAATTTAACCAATATTTACACAAATAATTTTATCTACACTATGAACAGGAAAAGATTTAGTTGTCATCACTAAATAAATAACAATCTTATTCTACGTCAGCTATTATAAAACAATATACTTTTTACATTTACTAGTATAATTTATTCCTATTAGAATAGAAAGAGTGAATCTGTGTCTACTAGTAGAACGCGACATAGTTTGCATTTTACCAAATATTTGTAACATTGTCTGCCGTCATAGTCATTTACTTGCTCTCTGAATTTGTTATTTTATATTTACACGATTTTTTCACAATGATACAATTGTATTTAACAGTTTTTCACATCTTTCGTTTATCTAATCATCAATAGTTTACATAAACCTTAAAGTGAGATCACTTAAAACACGATGATGATCCGCTCTACGTGAGATGAATCATCTGCGGAATGTTCAACAGTAGGCCAATCGCACTTAGCCTCGATGTTACTCGCTTTAAGATAATAAATAGTTATAATACTAAATGCGTTGTCGGTATATAATCACTATTGCCTTGTGATTTATCTAGACACCAGAACACAGCTCATAGTAGAGACCCATGAGCTGGTTTTAAACAGCCGTGTTTACAAGTGTTGAATTTAAAACTTTAACAATTAAATACTACAAAACGAATGTTCCAGATAAAAATTTAAACACTATACAAAATGATGAATACTAGTGGTGTACTTACAATCTAACATTGCACGAAACATTGTCGCAGCTAGTGTGCGCGCGCGGCGGATGTCACGCTACGGGCAGCAGCGGCGGCGGCAGGTAACAGGGGCGTAGCGCGTGCGCCGCCGCCAGCAGCTCGGCGTGGTAGCGCACCACGTACGACGGCACCGGCACCAGCACCGGCTGCGGCGGCGATGGCGATGCGCGCGGCTCGTCAGGCTGCAGCAGCGCTTCGATCGTGAACGCCCTTCGTGGCCTCTCGCGCGGTAACATGGTCATAGTTGCCGGCTCTGGCAGTTCCGCCGGCTCTGGGCTTAGGTGTGGGCCCAGCGGCGGACTGTATAAACTGGCACTTGACATAGGCGGTGGTGGTGCGCTCGCTTGTCTCGCCAAAAATGCTCTATTAAAACTTGCAAGCGCCGCTAACTCTGCGTGCAGGCTCTCTTTATCGTCTTTCAACAGCTTGAACCTCTTGCGCCTCCGGAGCAGCGAGCCGTTCTCGAACATGTCGAAGGCCTGCGGGTGCAGCGTCCAGTAGGCGCCCTTGCCGGGCCGGTCCGGGCGGCGCGGCACCTTCACGAAGCAGTCGTTGAAGGAGAGGTTGTGCCGCAGCGAGTTCTGCCAGCGCTGCGTGTTGCGCCGGTAGTACGGGAAGCGGTCCGTGATGAACCGGTAGATCTCCGACAGCGGCAGCATGCGCTCCGGGGAACTCCAGATCGCCATCGCCGTCAGCGAGATGTACGAGTACGGAGGCTTCTGATCGCCGTAAGATTCACGCGAGGGTCGCGGCATTGTCACTTCCCCCGAAGTCCCGAGAGGACAAGTCAATGTTATTAAAGTCAAAAGCAACAACACACGGATGTATGAGCACGTCAGTCCGATGCGAGGTGTGGAGAGGAACTGAGGCGCGGCGCTCGCCACGCTCGGCCCGCCCGCCCGCTGCCGGCCGGACGCGGCGGCCGCAGAGCGCGCTCGCGATTGGCGCGCACGTCATCCAATCGGGCCCCACCACTTTCAGGTATGATGTCGGCTTTTGCTCCACTAACAAGGAATTTAAATTGATATTATGTTTATATTGCCTCCAAAATCTTTTGTGATGACACCGCTTTTTATTTAGCATATGTAAATTACGATGATACAGAAAAATATATTTGAGTTATACACAGATTTGATAATGAATGAGTATTATTAAAATCCTTCGCATTGTAATTTTATAAGCGAGATTACACAGTATAGTAAGAAATAATATGATATGACTGACCTTTTGTCTATAAGTGTCTCATTTATGTTCTGAAGACTTGAATTAGTCTCTGACATCTTGACATGACTTAAAAAGCAATTTAGCGTGAACACTACGTTATAGTATCTACTACCTATAATCCAGGAAAACGAAAAAGATAACGAAAAACCACGTCAACAGTTGAAACACTCGACTTATGTTCGCGATGGAGGAAACCTAGAGCGTGAGTTGCCAAATCGATATCCCCCAATAACATAGGAGGCCAAGGACTGAATCGTGTAACGGTCTTCAAGTCACGGGGACAATAAAATAACCATATTGTTATGACTCCAGTGTTACATTTACAGCCTCGGTTTAGTATTCATAATACCAAATAGCTTAACAACACCAACTAGCCTAAATTATGATGTATATTAACATCAAATTCTTACCTTGACATTCGTTAAACTAAGGTTTCTTTTTCTTGTTATATTCAGCTAGTAACCGTTGTTAAACTACTCGTACATGAAGAAATAAAACAATACAATGGTTATTAAAAGCTTTGCAAATGTTTTAATGATGCCTTGTTAAAAACATATGTTTTTTGGCTTGTTTCAGAGCTAAATTACCATTTTAGATTGAGATGTACAATTTTTTTTTAATGGCTCTAAATCTTTTGTTTTTGTAAAGTTGTGCTATTGGTTTCTGGTAAATATGCTGCTGCCCAAGCTCCCATCACCATGTCGTAATTGACACCCATATGACTGAAATCTGTCTCATTAAATTCTGTTAAAGAATCAAAAGGAAACTTAGGTCTCTAACTACATAATTAGTTGGATGGAGGAGCAGGTGCACCTATTTTGTAAACATAAGAAGTGTTATTTTCCACAGAAATTTTATAAGAAACGTTAACATTACAAGTTAAAACAGAAGACGAGATTGTTGTTGAATATCGTAACGTCTCCAAATATTGGCATAATCCTGTCGTTTCTAGCGGACGATCCAGTTTGATTTCTCAACGTCATAAAAAAATTATCATAATCGCATTTAAGTTAAGAAGCTAAGCAACCACAAAGTGCTTATTGAATATTTAATTGAATAGATATTCTAATCGTTTGCGTGGTTGGTGTTACTTGGCATGCTAATCTAACCTAAATTGTCCAATCCGACGATTGGACTCAGTATTGACTTTTAGAAAGCAAAAACGTTAATAGACGCATCGATCACGAAGTATCGTTTTTATATTACTTTTTATTGTTATACCGTTTCCTAAATTCGTGAATGGTTGGGAGGTGAACGATCTGCTACAAAAACATGGCGGTGACATCCGTCTGCCCGCGCAAGCGCAACTCGGCTAAGCTTATATATTTTTTATGATAGCTAAATTCTAAATATTAGCTAAGCGCACATTCTTGGATATGCATGATAAGAAGGAGATCAAACTATACATATTCCAGCTATAAGTCAGCTATACCTGCATGCCTTTTAAAATTCAGTTTTTTTATTACTTGCAAACGTGTCCTCAAATGATACTGTTGTATCTGGGTCATGAAAAACAATTGAATGCGCTTCCGTTCTGTTCCCTCCGTTACTATAAGCCATGTTTGGGCAATTATTAAATGTTTGGCCAAAAATCGAATTTCCTCGTTGCCTGAAATATCTTCAAATGCAGAAATATCACAGTGCATGATGAAAACTTTTTTCTCAGCTTTATATAAACCCAACTTCAAAATTCGCTATTCTATATTTGTTAGGTTTTCCTTACATAATTTCCTGATTGTCTTTTTCTTTATTTTGATTTACGAACGTTCATATACACTACAGAAATTACACGAAGCAGACAAGGAACATAAAATAAAGAACTAAATGTAACAAACAATTATAGGGAAATACAGCATTTTCTTATTACTAGGCGAACTATCTTAAAGTAGAGCTGTTAAATATTATTTTCATAAAACAAAACAAAGAGAGATGCAGCCGTCTCTTAACTCATTAATTACAAAAAGTAAAGAAAAAAAAATGAGCGCATTAAAATTATTATAACCTGTGAGACTAATGATCGAGAACGATCGGAACCGACCACTGAGTCCATGTGCTAGATCACTGCACTCGTTCATGAGCCTATCAGCCTACACATCCTTGGCAGTGGGGAATTTGCTCCCCACACGGTTCTTCAGCGCGGGGGATACCTAGCAGGGACCTTCGTTAGAATACCATAATCGATTGTATAACTACAATCGATTATCGTCTGCAAAATTTTGCCTTCGAATAAATTTTTACTCTAAAATTGTGTATAGGTAATCGTATCAAATTAGTTACGGACTTCCTCTGCTCTAGTTCCTTTCATATAATTTCAAATCGATTTTATTAAAACATAATTCTGTTTTTTTGTCATCGAAATTGTAATTATTCGAAATTTCCAACTGTGAAACATTAAAACCGTGACGTTTCATTGGGTTATACTAAAAGGATGGAATCTACGTAGCCGAAAACTTCCCCAAAATTTGAAGTCGATAAACCGTTGAGGTAATATAATAATTGGAATTAAAGTATCGATACCAGTACCTCGGCCATTTTTCCTTAAATGGGAATTAACGGACTTATGCATGACAACCTGTCCTCAAAAATAAATCTTGGCACTTGAAATTTAAGATATATTTCTGGTTGTTGACGGTGTATTATTAGTCGTTTTAAATAACGTGTTTACGTGGCCATGCGAGTATCGTAGGTCCGAGGGCTCGTCGCTCGAATGGTGCGAATTCGTCACGGATGCTTATCGAGAAGGCAGTCGATAAAGGCGGCCTGTCGTTGTTTTATTATTACAGGGGTCCGTGGTAATCACGAGCCCACGCTCTGCTTTCGACGAGACCTCGTGGGACTCATTAAACTGTTCGCCGGCGCTTTTACAAAAGAAACGTTCTCGAAATATAGGTTTAGGTACTTTAATGTTCTCCGAATTCGTTGGTAATCGATGAAAAAGAATCGATTGACGATTAATACCTTATATTTTTACTTTTGTTGGCTGAGGACGTCGTGGCTAAATAATAGCCGCGCGTCATGTTGCGGTGACCATTTTCCCATGCAGACTCCTACGTGCCCCGGAGAGCACGATACCCCGCAGTTCCTGGTTGTTATATGGATGTCTGAAGCCTGAAGCCTGAGATTTGATCTAATTGTAGAACATCGGTAGAGCCCCGAACAGGACAGTCACTCCAAATAAAATATTATATATTGCATCATACCTAGCAGGATCATTTCTAGGCGGATGCTGTCGTAAATTCTATTTTTGTGCGAATAATTTTTCCTGTAACCTTAAATCTAACGTTTCTAATAATTTCATAAATTTTGAGAATGCAACAGTTAAACCACAATCAATTGTTAATTTAAGGAAAACTAAATAATTAGAGCAATCACACAGTATCAGGTGCAATTAATTGATTTTCCTTAGTTTTTCCTCAGTGCTATTAATGCCGATCAACTATTCACATAAATTGCGGCATATTTATGTAAAAAATCCTAAACAACGAGCAAGTGTTGGCACTACACGGCAAATATATTTTAGTGACGGTGGCTATTGAGCGGACTCAACACAATTAATTCTAAGCAAGTCCGCAGCTACTCAAAAAAGCTCTCAGGGTGCTTTCGTCATTACTTGCATATTTTTTGTTCCAAGTAGATCGAATTTTTTCGCGCGCCCTCGCGATTTAGCCACAGGGTGATTTATGATAAAAGTTATAAGCGGCACTTTTAATATCAACGAGCCTTTTAAGCCTTGGCCCTTTGTAGATGCCGACGGGGAGATAACCTAATTAACAAACGTTATATATCATTGGCAGAGCGAGCGCAAATATGAGATTTTATTTATTAACAGGTCTCGGAAAAGTGGTAATGTATGTGGGGGATGCGATGCGGGGTCGTATATTCATGGACTCTTAATTGCTTCTTATCTCGGATCTGAAAGTCGACGAGATCACAATTTGTATGCATAACGTGGTGCAGGTATCGATGGGGTCCGCCTACACCACGCTTGCTGCGGAACCCAGGCCGAGGATACTCCCCTGGACACCGCTTGCGGTTTTATATTGAGCAAAGTCTATACCTACATAATAAGTATTGTGAATCATTTGCGAAACCTATTGAAATTTAAAATTAAACAGTGATTCAATTGGACACTTAAATAGAATATAAATGTTACTATTATTAAAATACCTACCATGTGGGCACGAACCTAGTCATTTAAATTCAATTTATCATTGTTAACCAGCTTTGTTCGATTTAGGTATTAATCAAGGACTTTGGTAAACGAAAATTGTAACAAAAACACATCGACGCTCTATTTGAACGCTCACTGTCTAGAATGACATAAACAGTGCAGTACGACAATGGAACCGAGAGCACAAAGTATGGAGAAACTCAGATAACTACTAGTTATTGGTAAGCTCGACCAAACCATCCTATAACCGAATAGATCACTCATCAGTTTACCACAACCGCCAAGAAACTCTCAAGAGAAACTGACCCTTGCTCCTCTCAGTCTGAAGGTGGAAATCGTGTATTCTGAAACTGAGTTAATATTTTTCGATGTAAGGCATACGCCGCATGTCGGCGTTAAAGAGAATCCGATTATTGTTATTGAATTACATATCAAGAGATTGCGTGTACCCGGGACGCAGACACACAGTATAAAAAAGTTCAATTACTCAACTCTACGAGTAATTAATAGGTTATCAAATTAGTTAAATGATTTATTTTCGGTTCGGTTGCTGTCCAATTGTGTTTCTAAACATATTATTAAAATGAACTGTATTAGTGTCCCTATTTGGCAACTTCGTTATATGCTTAATAGTTCATTTGGACACGGTAAGTGCCTCTAAATACATTATGTGGTATGTATTTGCAGTAGCAGTAACCACCTCCGAATTCTACATTATCTCGATAATAATCTAAGTAATTAAGGTACCTAATTACGTAGAACCTTATTTCTCCTAAATAAAGTGACGTTACATAAAAGTAGGTAATTTTCATCAGCTTTTCAGAATGTGCTTGCATGACGCGTTTTACATACGTAATTTTATTTATGTTCCTTTCAGGTATTTGAAAATAATTTTACATTTAGTACGATATACCTGCACTACATCGTGCTAAAAAAACATCATTTAAATAATACCAAAGTTACGTAAGTAGTAGCGGATTGCAAATTCAACGGCTCGCTCTGCGCCCGCGCCGACCGGCCTGTTTAGCTCTGTTGCACGAGCATCATGCAACGCCTGGCAAGCGTGGGATATGTAATTTTGTAATGGAACCTAATGATGCTCATTATCTGTTTAGACAATTTGTAAGTGCCTCAAGTAATTTCTAATTTACTTTGTAAATTAGCGAAATTATTGTTCATTTATCTAAACTAATTTAATTTATACCTATACAGTACACTCGATTTGAAAAGTTCTGTTAACTTCATTTATTTATTATTTATTAGGTAGATATGTTTTATTAATAGTGAAGGCTAATTTTGTATTGTGCTGACAAAAGCTGTTACAGAAATTAAACCAATTGAGCTGTATTTTTTTGGCGCGACAGACACAATTTTCTTGGTTTTGATAAAAATTACTATCACATGAAAACGATAGGTTTAACTGATGTTCATTTCCCTAATAGTTACCTGTGAAACAAGAATATTGTCCTACATACTACAAGATATGACTTATCGTCTTCCTTTTTGCAAAGATCCAATTTAAGTTACACGTTGCAATAGCTTCAAGAGCTAGAAAATCTCAATAGGTCGTAACTATTAAACAACTGCTTATTCCTCCACTGTGACATTAGAGCGTGGGTAGACGAGCCTCGTGCCAGCGTTCCACCTGCAACGTTAGTGCTCCGACAGACGGGAGTTATTTATGTATGGCGACCTTTAACAGCCCCTCGAATGATATCTGTTATGAAGTTTTTCAATAAATATGTAACACATGACGAGCTATGTTCTAAAAGTAGATGTTATGTGCGCACCTGTTTTCAGTCCAGGTGTTCAGAATAAGAAAGACATAAATAAAGAAAGGCTTTTATTCGAAGAATGTTCACGAAGATGTTCACAGAAATATAATTGGTAAGACATGCGAGGTTCACACTTTAAAAATGGGATTGAAGTTTGATGAAATAATCCTGAAAAGGATGTTTGTAAATAAAATTGTGTGGTAAATAACGTTAGAACCTCTGCAGATTTTGTGGCGATATCGTGGTTGGTCCTATTAGTAAAAATTGTTCATAATGATGAGTGCCTCCAATGATGACCCCTTTGTGCTATTGTTCTTTTTGTGACCAATACTTAATTTGTCATAGACTTAAGCAAAACACAGAATTTATATAATCTAGGGGACATTGATGGACAGCTCACCAAATTATTATTATTCTTATCTTTTGGTGAGAAAAATACTTCTGGCAGTCAACGAATAATAAAAGCAAACAATTGAAAATTTAAATAAAGTAACTTCTCCTTCTTCTTTTCATGTGGTTATTGACTAACCTGGTGGCAGAGTTTTAAAGCCGCCCATGGGCCTCTGACTAGGCTTCACATGCCGTCGAGAAATATTTCTCAGGCATGTGATGTTTCCTAAAGATGTTTTCCTTCACCGTTTTTGAAGCAAGTGATAATTATATAATACGCATATGAATCCGAAAAGTCAGAGGTGCGTGCCTTGGGTTCAAACTCGAGACCTATGACTTGGCAGTCCGACGGTCACACCACTAGGCTCGACCGCCTCAAATTAAATGAATTTTATCAAAAATTAAACATTAAACAAACAAAATTAAAAAGTCCGAAATGTAGTAAATGACGCAGCCTTAATAAACCATTAACTAATTAAAACACAACTGTAGTTTACTTTTTTCTAGGTAAGTATAACAAAAAAAAAACATGAAAAAACAAAACAGTAGAAGTTTATGTTAGTTTTGTTCAAAGCAGGCTGAGCAAACGAAGTCGCAGTCACGTCAAGTCGATGTTATCGCGATCCATACACACAACCAAATGCCGCAAGAAAATACTAACTCACGACACTTTAATCATTTATTTACCGTACATTGCGGTGCTAAAACATGTGTAGGTAACTTTTCTGCGAAGTAAAGCAGCAATGGATATCAAATGGAACGCTATCGTTGCCCAACCCTAAGTTAGTAATACAGGGGACCGGAAACGGAAGCGCCAGGTTGTACAGGTAATGAATTTGCGTGGGCGGGCGCCGCCCTACGAAAATAAATTGCCGCATAGTTTCCATGTTTTGTTTTGAAACCTCCAGCTGACTTGAATAAATTACAGACTTGTGTGTGTTCTCAAAAGCGTATTGTGAACATCAGATTGCAATCGTAAGCTCATTATTTGAAATATAAACTTTTTACAGTTAAATCGCTGAAAAAATTGGTTTCACACAATAATATAGATTTCTTATCACATTGTGCTGAAGCATTGTGCAATCAAAACTGCAATAATCAAAAATGTATTAACCTCTGAACGAATCTCATAACCGTTAACTGAAATAAATCTGCAATCTATTCATAATTTTTTGTTACAGATAATCTGATTTATGTTATCGTGGATTAAGACTTATTCTTTTTATAACGTTATAAATTTAATTTGCGCGTTAAAAAACGTATTAAATGGTTCTTTATTAAGCTAAACAAAAAGTGACTCACGTGATGGTTACATAAAAAGGTAACAAAGCGGACCGTTACACGGCAATTGTACGAAATTCAATTTGTGTAGCCGGACCGCACCGCGCCGCCGCCGCACCGCAGCGCCAAACACTAGCGCCGTGAATAACAATTATTGTGTTGATTACCGCACCGCGCCGCTTCTAATAATTCACTCTATGGTCTAAACTCTGTAATTACGCGGATGGAAACGTCGGCTCACCGTTTGAGATAAAAATCGTAGTGGGCCAGTGTGTGCCGCGCGGGCTCCGTTCCTACCGCCGCCCTCGGTAATTGCGGCCTTTCATACAAACAACATAAACATTTATTTTGTTATGATCAAGCAAACGTTTTGTTTTACACAGATACATACGATATTATTGTGTTACCTCGCTTACCTCTACTAATGTTTAAGTACTCGCCACTCGGAAAACGTTTACCTTACGAGAACACTCGACTGTTGCGGTTTTATTTTCTTCATTGTTACAACCATTGTGCTTCGATTTTATAATTTCTATGACATGTTATAATTTGACCTTGACATATAGGTATCTTATACTAATCTTAAGTATTGAAATTAGATAGATATTAGGAATAGCACCATCTCTTTCCATTTTCTTGACAGAAGATGATTTAAAAGTGACCAGGAGATGTCACTGGAATGAACGGGTAAGGGCAACACAATAAGTGCGCATTTCAAAATTCAACGCGTTCAAGAGCTGTCAGTGTACAATATTCCATAACAAATTTGACACTGACAGCTCTTGAACGCGTTTTAGACATGCTGGCGTTTAGTTTCATTGGTGAAATCAGCCCTAAGTAATCGCCATTCTATGATTGAATAACAAACGATTTGAAGACTTAAACTTAAGCTGTCTGCACACCTACGCTGACGCTAACCGCAGCAATACTGATATTTATTTACGGGTTTTGTTCTTTTACTGCTATGCTGTAAAGCTTTGGTTTCCTAAGAAAGCGGTGAACGCTCACAGAATAACGGCTGTCCAAATATAGAGCGTTTTTTGACACCTTAAAATGTCAAGAGCTGGTGAAAATTACAGATTTGGCCGTTATAATACGATGGAACCGCTCTTCTAGGAAACCAAATCTCTCTCTACTCTATACATGTTGACGTCGTGGCTGAGATATCCAGGACTAGTTAAAAGTATCGTTACGTAAGCTGATCGAAAAACAAACGAGTTGAAGACCTAAACTGAAGCTGTCTGCTCACCAACGCGCGAAACGCGATACGAACGTAGGTGACGTCGTAGTTTGATGTACGTAGGTAAGTCTTCCTAAGTTACTATTGCTATGTGTGTAACGGGGCAAACTTGTACATGTAATCATAACGGAAGCACCTTATCAAACATGTTGACGTATCACAAATGACGTCAAACATGCGACAGGAATACTAAATATTAATTCTATACATTTCCCAATTCATTGACTTCGTAGAATTAATTAATTAAAATAATCAATTACTATAATAAAACAAATGCTACTTAGTATAATTTTAATTAGTACATTATGACGAGCGATTTTCCTTGAACCAATGTACAACTAGTAGTTTAACGGAAAATACTAAACAATCACTAACCAAATACTTATACGATAACGACCCTGTGATGACGACTTATGTACAGGGTAAAGCCAACTGTATGACGGAGGCACTATGAAATCACCCAATCAGCCCTACCATAAGGCCTATTCATCAAACTGAGTAGCTAGTTGACCAACTGAAATTGATAACACGTGAAATCGTGTTTACAGTTTCCGCCTAACTAATACCGAAGACAATAGTAGTTTCTGTAGCGACACGTTTCAAATCGCGTCCAGTATGGTTGACACTCCTAATTACCGTAAAAATGTATAGGCCCATGAGGAAAAAACATAAATACGTGTGGTGATCACAGACACAATTTATATTAAGCTCTCAATAAGCCTATAATAATAATACCATTTATTTGGCGACACAGGCCCATAGAAAAATACCTTAACCTACAAAATACATATTTTAATATAAGCAAAACCCTTGTGTTAATAAATAAAGCCCACGTTATAATGTTCCCACTGCTGGGACCCAGGCCTCCTCTCTGTGAGAGGCAGTGGGCCGTAATCCACCACGCGGGCCCAGTGCGGGTTGGTAGGTGTCACATATCTTCGAATTTTTGGTTCTAGGACGGGCCGGTTTCCTCTCGATGTTTTCCTTCACCGTTTTGAGAGCAGTGGTGATGAAATAATTTACACAAAGTAAAACGCCTTCCTGGGTTCGAATCTACGACCTACAACTCATAACTCACGGCTGTTACCACTGGGCCAACACTGCTCCTACACCTACTAATACTAATTTGTTAATATGAATCTCCAATTTAACTACAGGTATCTATCTATATCTAGCTTAACATGAGTTTGTTGTCAAACAATCACATTAATGCATGTTATGTTTACGTATCAAAGCTTATAAGTAGTTGGTAACATGAAGCGTATCATAGTTCCGAATAGTTAGTTTCCGAGAAGCCCTGTTTGCGGCGCGGCGCGGCGAGTTCAAATTACAGGGGCGCACACCGCGCCAGGCCCGAATCTACGCTGCCCAAACAATCGAATTAGCTGTAATGACTCCCATGCACCTAGTAGTTTAAAGTTAGACCCCTTTCTGTGCCAGCGACTTTCACTTGTAGCAGTAATATAATATTGTTACAATAAGAAATATTGTTTTTGGTGTCAAGAACTATTGAGATTTGTAAACTTATTTCTACTGTTAACGAAAAAGTACTAACTCAGAGAAACGTAGATCTCAACATAATATTATTCTATTCTATTTAAGTTTAATTTACATTAATTAGTTCGTACACCGATACCCATGATTAATGTTCACGAAGCGGCCTAAACTAAAAGATAAATTAACGTCATTTTAATACCTACTGCCATACAGGCGCTGTATCCATACAAAAAATCCTATTAGCCGGCCGAGTTGGGCCAACCATTAGACAAAAAGCCGACATCGGCTACATAAATACATATGGGCGCTACCAATAATTACCGTTTATTATAAAGGGTGAAATAAAGCGCATTCCAAACAAACGGGTACATGGTACATTCGGTAGTACGTGTCACAGGTCGTGTCTAAACTCATCAATCTTGGCTCCATTTAATGTTGAGAACACGAGTGTGAGTGTGTGTGTGTGTGTTTATATGTGTGTGTGGGTGTGAATGCAAGCCGCGGCGCGGCGGCGTGAAAAGCTCCGACGACGAAACAAAACTGACTCGCGTGCACAATGAGCGAGTGAACGAGTGAACAAGAACGATGCCGCGCAAATGGAATACGGCCAGCGACGCCATTGTCGATACACAAAAGAAAGGCAATCATTCGACATGAATAAATATTTTTGAATAATGGGACCTCGCTGCCTATAATGAAATGTTTTATGTATTGAAATTATCGCGTATAAATCGCTTGTATATGACGCTACACTTCCTTGTTAATGTTTGATTCGCGGTTTCGTTATCATATTTAGGTTAATCCGTGTAGTGGTTCATTAACGGTACTCAGTATTAAATTAATATAGGTACCTCAATTAAGACAGACTAAATGATGTGGTTAAAATTAACTTATAAAAGCATTTAAAAAGCTGTTTACTCTTACTTTTTACACTTTTTAAGTATAGCGCCTATAGCAGGACCCACTTATAGATAAAATCGATTACGCGCGTATTTGATCCTTCGACTATCGTTGCCAAGGTTTTCAGCGTTTTTGGGTTCTCAATGTCTTCTTCGTGTGGTTAGTGATTCTGTTGTTTCTGTGGGGTCAGAATTTTAAAGCCTGACTTGGCTTCTCAATGTGGTATGGGATGATGATACCCCTGCGGATGTCATAAATTTCTGGAACTGTTATCTAGAATAGATTCCCCTCTTAAAAAACATAAGAGTTCCTTATATAGCGAAAATGAGAACTAAGTAAGGAACCCCTATTGGGCACACGGATGTTTGAGTATAATTTGATACCTTTCAAACCATTATGTCCAATACTACGAAAGATTCTTATGCCTCTTGGTAAGTATCATGTATACTCGTAAGCTAAAGATTACTTACGTAAAAATGAGTAGGTACCTAAATAGAAACCACAGTTCCCAAATTGCATCACAATACTATCGTATAATAACATGGCAATTAATTAGAACCATTAGAACACATATCTAATTAACTTTATGAGCCTATTACTTCAAACAATACTTAATTAACTGTTCTCAGTAAACAATAGTCATCAAAATTTTAATTTATCATTTTAATCCCAACATTGTTTCTTAAATAATAGGTATCATTCAGCTTTGAGGAAACCGAACGGTAGGGACACAAATGTTAGCAACATTTTATGTCTCTGTGTCGGTCATGCGATATAAATTGGTAAGGAAAACACTAGGCAACTCTTTCATGACAGGAAAATAGCTGTCGTCAGCAGCAGCTGTCGTGTCGTCAAGAGATGTCGGCTATTTACGAAAAACAGGTGAGTCAGGAACTCCTAACAAAATGCTTTTTACCCGACTAGGTGACGCAAAGGAGAGTAATATGTTTATCACCCTATATAATGTATCTATGTTTGTTCCTTTGTGGCGCTCTAGGGACAAAACGCGTGGGCCGATTTTAATGATTCTCACGTCAATCGATTTGTTCTCATGCAGTCGGAGGCAATACGTCTTTATTGTTAAATTTAAGAAGATGCCTCCGACTCCATGAGATTCTATATAGTAAAGGTAAGTTGGATTAAAGACAGAAAAAGATCATCTTGTTTCCATCTTTTTTTAAATTCACTTTTTACTAAGTCAGGTTTTTGATTTTTAAATTTATATTTTTATTCAGTATCTTCTGTTAATGAATTTTAAACCATATCAACACAACACAAGACAAAACTACAGCTAAGTACATCTTAAAGGAAAAGACAAACAGCTCCGCAAGCTTTCCGAAAAAACTTAAAACACCATTGATTCATTACTCTTTAATCAAATCACGAAGCATCTCATCTTTCGGTCGCAGCGTCCATCAGTTAATTTTTCCGGTGTGTTTCCGAATCTAATAGCATTAATTAATGCTGCGCGGGAGTGCGGCGGAACGAAGCGGGAGGACTTGGCTCACGCTCCTCCACCAATAAATCAATTTAATCTAATTTAATTTGAGCCAGACTTCCTCCGGACGAACGAAAGGTTTTCGAACAGTCACGCAACCTCTACAAATTTTTTCAAGCAATCAGTTTCAGGCGACAGACATTACAGTATTATGTCATGTTACAATAATAGATTTATGTTACTATTGATGTCCTAACGATTATTTATTTATACAGGGTGGCAGGGGGATATCGACGCAAAACAGTTGCCATGGATTCAGTACATGATTCTGAACCCCCCTGCGTTGAACATTTTCGTCGGGTATTTAAAAAAAAAACCTTCTATTCCATACATATGTCCCTGCCACCTCGTAATTACATCTAGCTGGTTATTTGATATAATAACGAATTTTGGTTTTACTTTATCGGTATAAATCAATAGGTACTCAATACTCAATACATTTATTGCTTCCACGTGTGAACTTAGGTGGTAGGTTTAACAAAATAATATGATAATTGTGGACCCTGTCGGGCACAGCAAAAGTAGGAGAGAGGAAGAGGGCTTTTCATTTTGTTTACTTAGTTAGTATCTATTTATTGTAATTATTTTATAAAACTTGTAAATTAAAATTTGTCATTTAAATAATCATTGATATCATAATAGCATTTAGATAATAAGAATAGTTTTAATTTGTTTATAAATGTATTTAATTTTTGGTATTTTTTTATTAACTCTGTAGCGTTACGCACCGATTTAGCGTAGCATCTCGTAGCACGTCGTAGCACTATAATTAATTTAATCGCAAACTAACTTTGCTCACGTGGATTTTCATACTCGTACCTACAATACATTAAGCTCGATTCCAAGATATAGTTACTTCAAAAAAACAATCGGTTACAAAAATAGAATGTATTTATCTAAACAAAGGCTTGTGTTAGATCACGTCTTAACAATCCATCAAACTAAAAACGTCTACAACATACGAAAGTTCCATCCAAGGCCAGTTAATTATAACAAAAGCTAGCAGACAGGAGTTAATTCTTTATTTATATCCTATTGAAAATGATTGAACACATTTAACTACATAGTATTCAATACAATAGACGACGTATATTTAGTAACCTAATCCGCTTAACTGTTCTTAAAGAGTCATAAAGAACCCTATAAGACACTTGACGTGGCAACACGTCGTGTTCGATTTCGCAAAAAGTCAATCGTCATCCTGAGGTTGCCTCGTTGAGAGGTGAAACACGTGTCGATTTCTTACAGGGTTCTTTAATTAACCGGATTATGTTACTAAATATAGGTACGTCGTCTATTGTATTTTATAATGGATTTCCGCAGAGACACGCCTGAGTCAATTAACTACATAATATTCCTTAATTTCTTGATGCCCATAGCCCTGATGATCGAAGCTCGTAACACCAATGTTCAAATACCTAGTCGCAAAAAAAAAACAATAAATGATACAGGATGGAAAACTACTATTAAATATATATCTCTAATTCCAATCAGCAAATATCGGACGTTTACAGGCTACTGCTTTAAGGATATCAAGCAAGTCACGTTATGATGAGATCATGACCAACACACACAAAAAACTTTATAAACAGTAGCACAATCAACACACCACGTTCCCACATGAATCAATACATTCGGCCGCTATTTATATACATACATGCTACCAAATAAATTACTCTCAGAACGAATTAGACCGCTCTACTACACCTCGTACACCATCATTTTTCGCTTCATTATAACTTAACAGTACCTCAACAATAATAAGACACACATCAATAGCTAATTCAATTTCATCTCAACAAATTGAATTTGTTCTACGGTGTGAGCGTACATTCTTGTCCGTACAATGAGTATACCAACAATAAAAGGCCGAATACCAACAGCGGCTACCGGGGCTAGGAGCGACCAGTGCGACCAGCGACCACACAGCTCGTCGTCACGTTTCCAATGAGATCGGTGCCGCGATGACACCCTTGAAATGTTTTTAATAGCGTGATTTATAGAGCAAATTAAACATTTGACTTGGCGTGAATTTGACGCTGAGTGGATCGGTCACGCACGGACACTGCGCCCGCGCTGCCTCCGCCTCACAAGTACAGGTGAGCACATCCTTCTTATGAGTTTAATATTTTTTTATTGTTTCGTTTAGCAGACCCGTGTTTGATAATTATAATTAAGGCAAAGTGTGTGTTATTAGTATAAGTAGAGACCGGATTTTGGCGACTTAGTAGCACATTTCAAGCATTTATGATGAATTTTTCAAAAATTCAATATTGCATAAAGTTCAATCTCTATTAAAATTTGTATTAGAACCATCTGTGGTATCTATTGCAGTTCTACCGTTAACAATAGTACATTTACATATGTTATATTAAAAACGTATAAACAGAAAACCATCCAAAGTGGTACAGACGTGTGACTGACATAAACATTACTTATTATTAAGTACACTTAGGATTAGCAGCCACTGGATACGGTCAAAGCCACTGGTACCTTCAAAACTGTTATGCATCAAGTCAAACTATATTTAAATTATTGAAAGCTTTTCTTGGCGAGCCATCTCTTCTGTCCCCGGCTGTACATAGGTATCCGCGCGCGACAGAGCCTCCAGTCCGGTGGTCGCAGCTGATTAATACGCGCCGCTACCGTCTTCCACGGAAGGTTTTTTACATCGGCGACACCGTGCGTGCGCGTGAGAACCGATTTCCACCGCTGTTTTCAGCACCAACTAACGGTATCAGAGAGAATCGCCGCTGTAAAAGTACCCACTGTGAAAGTACCAACACCAAATAAAAACTTGTCTAAATCACGCAGTTCAAACCAACCGTGAAAATACGTTTGCAGTTCTGAGTGTCGCCGTGGTTTTGTTAACTTATACCATGTTGTTGTGACAGCCTGTTGGTATTACGTTTGGCGGCTGTCAACGGCTCAGCCATTGTCGAAAACGGCAGAAAACAATTTTAAGTAGGTACTTACAAAAACAACGTTCTAAAAATGTTGTTTATGTGAATCATAGACATAGAGAATGGACTGATCGTTCCCTATTCCGTTGTGTAGTGAATACTGACCAAAAAGTGGGAGAGAGACAAAGTGAATGTGCGGCCAGTAGGTAGTTGTATCTTTCTTTAATGTATGTATGTGTATATATATATATATACACACATGAAAAGTGTCTACGGATCAAGTACATTATTGACTATCAAAAATTATCCAATTAATATTTACCAAATCTAGTCTTCCAGACTGGCTTCTTACATTAACTCCTATGTTTAAGTTAACAACTTATCCCTATATTTATTCACAATTAAGGAAAATTGCAATTTTTCCAATTTGTGGGAAATTAACCTAAGTTAATGTCGTCAATTAAATGTAAAAAAAAGGCAAACGTGAAGAGATTTTTTAATTATTATTGTAAAGAACATAAATAATCTGTTTCCACCATTGACACGAATCACACCATCACAGCGATTTGCCATGCTTAAAATCACTTTGAGGAATCACTTTAAGGAATGGCTGTCCGCGTTCTTTCTAACAAGTCAAAAAGTTGTTGTGGGGTATGCACGGCATCCATACTCGGCAGACCTCTTCTTTGGAGCTTAACCAATGCGTGCTCAATTGGGTTGAGGTCTAGCCAAGGCAGAACGTTGATGCGAACACCGACAAAACTACGTGTTGCGACTCTAGCCATGTGTGGACGATGGACGATGTGTGTATGTACTTTCGTATGCTTGTAAAATATCAGTATTAAACTTGTTATGTTTAAAATTAGTTTTTTTTTTTTTTATGGATATCTTTAATAATAAATCAATCAAATAAAGCTCGCAAGACTTAGTTCGCCTTTAAAGAGAAAATATAGTGTATTACTGTCGCGTCCTGCAACAAGGGCATTGATAGCTGATCGTGAAAATGTGGGCCGAGGCGAAGCCGACGCACACTCACGTGAGTCCATCATCCATCCGAAATCCTGGTTACGGCCAAGGCTTGTATAATACTTTTCTCAAATAATGCGCGGAAATTCAAACTAAGTAAATTAATTATAAATTCCAGAATCAATGATGAACAACGAACATTTTTCACGCGCTATTTGTTCATTTGTTTCTTCTTTGCAAACCAAAGGATTTTTTAATAAAATCTTTGATATGTTACCTACTTGGCTGCCATGTGTTGAAGTAAAAATAATGGTCGAATTTGCAAGCATATTTGAGAAAAAGAAAATTAACTACCTATTTATTATTATATTATATTATTACTATTATAAAATATAGTTTTCATTATATCGAAATATAAAAATACTTTTTAATTTTTTTATTCGGTTTGTCTCAATTTCTCATATGAAGAAAAACAATTAATTTAAAAAAATCATTCAGTCTCGAACCTAAACCAGTAAAGTTTAAAAATAATAATTAGTAACTTACAGGAATAACTAATTTGTCTATTATTTTTATTAGTTACTGTAATTTCCATACATCATTCTCCTGCCCTTACCCTAATTTATTTGGGGTTGATGCAACATATGTTTTTCTTTAATACTTCACTGTAATTTCCAATGTTTTTCCTACTTATTAAAATTGGAACATTGCACCTTTGTTAGAAAAGACAGGTATTGGCCGCACAGTCGCTCTTTCCAGAGAGTGGTCACCTATCTCACATAGGTGACCACTCTCTAGAAAGAGACAAATAGCCTCACATAGGTTATGTGAGGCTAACGCTCAGTCCATTTTCTATGTGTATGATGTGAATACAAGAGTCTGTTAGATTACCATTTTCGTAGAACTCAGTTTTTCCTTGTCGTAAGATCGGTGTTGTTCACCGTTCAGTGACAAATTATACAAATATGGTGATATTATGTTAATAATATAAAAAAATAAACATCATCAATAAACCTAATCATTTAAAAAATAAAATGTACATACATGAGCATTGCTGGCCCAGTGGTAACGGCCGCGACTTACGAGTTGTAGGTCGTGTAAATTATTTCACCAGCTCTCAAAACGGTGAAGAAAAACATCGTGAGGTATCCGGCATGTCCTAGAACCAAAAATTCGAAGATATGTGACATCTACCAATCGCACTTGGCCCGCGTGGTGGATTACGGCCCACTCCCTAGCACAAAGAGGGGGCCTGTGTCCCAGCAGTGGGCAAATTATAGGCTGATTATAGCTGGTAGAACATTCTATGATCGCGGAAAGCGATAAAGCCGACCGTTGTATATTTTGTAGCGTTTACATTTTTTTTTGTTTTTATTTTTGTGATGTACAATAAAGTATATATAAATAAATAAATAAATTGTGGCGGCATCTACAATCGCCACATGCGAACTACGCATCAAAGATCTGACGTCACACAACATCCTGACGTCACACAAATCCTGCATTGCCCAATTAGAGTTTACCGCGCGATGGACATATATACAATCTCCCAATTTCAACCTCTGGGCAGTTGCCCGCCAGACACGACACCCGTCTGGTCGGAGGATTCTCCCATTTCTATGGTGGATGAGTGAACTTTACACCCTGTTCCTCATACCACTAAAAAATAAACATTTAAAAAGAATGAAAATTCATTTAAAAAAAAATCCATCACATCACCTTTATTTAGTGACAATCACCTGTTTTCTAGACCATAACTACTTTACAAGTCTCTCTCATAACGCACAAATACTAATTTAAAAGTGGTTTCAATACCCGTGGCCCAGTAAAGCAGGCAGTAAAGTGTCTGTTGTAAAGGAGTTCAATCAGCTGCCTGTCGTCCAATATTTGTTATAGGCTGCGCAGCCGCAAGTGCCCATTGTGCGGCAATATGTACCGAGCATTGAGCACCCACTCGTTATACTTTCAGCCCCTGATTTTTAGCTACATGGATTGCGGAGAATTATTATTAAACAGCTCTCACCAAAATTTACGAATAATTATTATGTTAATAACTTACTTTGAAAATCTTATTGTCACCTACGCGTCTAAGGTGCTACGAAAACGTAGACGTAACAAATTGAAGTTGTAACCTGAAAACGTTACTGAACGCAAAGAAACGTCAATGAAAAAAAAGATCTTTCTAGAGTAATCTTATTAATAAATAAATCAATGAGCGCAACGTTAGAAAAATTTGCATCATACTCGTAATGACTTTAGTTTTACCTTAAAACAGAAGTCAAAAATATTCCATTATATTAAACAAACACATGTTTAAACTCCAAAAAGTATAAGCCACTCTACTTCCTCATGGGTTATCAAAAACTAATATGGCCTTTAAGTATATTTATTTATATAATAATTCCCAATACCTAAAGGCTTGAGGTAGTATAACATCTGTACTGACGTCATTCGTCAGACGTCGTATGTGTTTTACATAGATTACGCACTACGTCAGTAGGAATGTGGGTTGCTGAGCGAATTTGAGTGGCTAGGTCACTTTGAACGTCACAATAGGGAACCACTGCGAATTCACTTGATTTTAAAGTCATCACATTTAAATCTCTATACCGTTTGGATTTTGAATTGATGTTTAGTGAACTCTATACTACTCTATATCTTAGAGTTGCGACTGGTAGAGTCTAGAAAAGTCAGTGAAAATAAAGTCTTTGATCGAAAAATTAATGTAAAGAAAAGTGTCTTAGTGAAAGAAAGAAAAATAAAGATATAAATTTTGGTTCGGTGTAGTTGGTTGCAGGGCTTATTCTAAGTCCGCCTGGCTAGCTACCAACATCTTATCTAACCCTGTTGCCATGGCAACATTGTTAATTGTGTTTCGGCAGTTAAAGGTAAGATAGCCAGTTCCTCTGTGGTTGAGAATTCCAGGTGAAGCTCGTTTCCATCTTTGGCCTGATCATCACTTACCATCAGGTGAGATGAAGGCCAAGAGATTACCAATTTTGGTTTAAAAAAAAGGCAATGAACAATGAGCATGGCAATGAACTTTTGTGAATAATTCAATGATGAGGTATTTTAACTACTTATTGATTTTTTTGCCCAAAGATTGACCATTAGGACCCTTATATTAAGCGCTTTATGTTTGTCCATACACGTGTCTCAGAATGTAAATTTATGATAAAAAATTAAAAGCTTTTGCATTTGATCTTTATATCGATGCATTAAAATTGAGTGTATACCTACGTATTTCAAGACCAGATTTTACTACGTAATTTAAAAAAAATACCCTGCTGTATTTTGCATGGATATACCTAGCGTAACAACTGCTCTCATATCGGAGTTGGCCACGATCTGTCGAACGAGCGTGTGAGGTGGTGTGGTGAGGTTACTACCTACCTACTAGTTGGCTCACAGGCTCACTCGTTCCACATGTCCACCCGCAAATGTGTCGCAAACCTTATTACTGACTTTGTATGAATATGGTTGTCGTGAAAATTCCTGGATAGTTTTTTTTTTTTAATTATTTTTGTAATTTATAAACGAAAAATTAAAAGAAATATTGGGATTTAAACATGCTGGTCTTGTTTCCTACACACTATGGTACCTATTTTGTTAAAGGAGTTTTCCTTAAGCTACGGTTTCCTACGACAGCGGTGGCTGCCACATAACGGCCGCAGTGACGGCAATCAAGAAAAAAAAAACAGAAAAAAAAAAAAAAACATTTATTTCGAGCAACCTTCACTCATAATGTGGTACACACAAATACAGACAAATAACGAAAAACACAATAAAATAAGAAAAAAAAAAAAAAAAAAAAAAAAAAAAATATTTCTACCCGACCCTGCTGACGGCAACATGCCTATCACAGCAGTGCCGTAAGTATAAGCAGTCCATCCGGTCCGCGATCATAATGGCGCTGAGGTTTGACTTTACGGTGACAAAAATCCTATATAGGGTAACGCACCAATTTACTATCTCATATAACGTTTTAGTAACGTCATTGGATGGTAAATTGCGGATGCTATGTGACGGCCATCGCAGTCTTGTGGCCGATTCCTATAATTTACGGACCGTTATCTGTTAAACTTAAGACTCTTGTATTTTTACCAATAATTAAATAAATACCTCATAGCATCGCATAGTAGACCCTCCCTTAAAGAAGTAGCTATCACAGGTAAAATTAGCTTCCGAATCTATTTAAATGCCCCGTTCGGCAATTAAAAATGTTACCATTGGTAATCAAAACGATTTGTTTTTGTTTTTAGGGACCGAAAATTTGAAAACCCTCTATAGCTACGGAAATTTTTCGATGAGCGAGACATTTTACTTAATATAAGTAGATCAGTAAAATGTCTCGCTTAACCAGACTTACAGAAAAAATTGTCAGAAAATACAAACATTATTTTGAGGATAGCATATATTATGTAACACATTTACTACGCAAACGATATCGAAAAAATAAAAATAATGTGACGTCACAACGGATTTTTGCATTTCCGCTACATAACGCAGTTTTAATTGGGTAATTAACCATTATATTATTTCGAGGAAAATGTGTCAGTTTACCCTTAAGTAATATAATGAATATTAATATTAATCAGGATAAACCTGCTGATAGCTGTAGGTATAGAAAATATTTCAAATTAATATCTGCACCGCAACACTTCGAATGCTAGGTAGGTACTTATTTAATTAGTATATTTTTTTATCTGCTTCCCTGATTAGGTCCCACGTAGCAGTGATGAAAAGGATACAGATAAAAATATCGCAATGTTATTTATTTATTTATTTATATATACTTTATTGTACACCAGAAAATACATAGTTAATCATAAATTTAACACTACAAAACATACAATGGGCGGCCTTATCGCTTTCTGCGATCTCTTCCAGGCAACCTTGTTAATTATTAACTTGTTGTTGTTGTTAATTATTAACGTTGAGGAAATCTAGCAAGCTAACCACCTACTACCTACCTTCTAACTAACCTAAATAACCTCGGCAATTGCCAATGGTAACAACAACATACCTAGGTACTACAACAGACCTTGTTGTTATACTAAACTAAATTAAGAATACTCTAGGTATATATGTGTGAAATTTCATCCAAACCCGTTCAGCGGTTTTTGCGCCAATCCGGAACAAACCTACATCCAGACAAACGGACCAAAATTCTTCGTAACTATTTTTTTTATAGGGTGTCAGGGACATCGACGCGAAGCCGGTTAGTTTACGTCAGTTATTTTAAAAAAATCTGCTGTTTCATAGAAAAGTGCAAATACCTACGCGGTCAAAATGTATGGAGCAGCTGTTTCTTTTTTAATAACCTACGAAAATTTTCAACGCAGCGGGGTTCAGAATCATGTACTGAATCCATGGTAGCCGGCTTCGCTTCGATGTCCCTGCCACCCTGTATATATAGATATCAGTTATACCTAAAGATAAAGACAGTAAATAACGCGGCAACCAATCAGTGTGAACATAAACCAGCTCCAAAGTTAGGGTCATGTAACGGTGACATCGATAATTAGTTAAGTTAATTCCTCAGCGATGCACACAAAAGGTGTTCGGCGGCGGGCAGCGGGAACGCCCGGGGGTAAACGGCACTCAATTTAACCATTTCTCTATATTAATTACCAAAACAGCCCCCGGCCGTTGCGCCGAGCATAAATAACAAAAAATGACGTGTATACGTCACGCCGGCCGACTCCACCGATTACATTAGCATCCCCCTTCTCAAGCCTAAACGAGTTTAAGGGAGGCGATTTATCACACATTTAAAACGTAACCTCGCGTATAAATTGTATAAAATCCATAAAAGTGGTTCATAGACAACACCTGTCCTTTGGATTTGGTCTTCGTTTTTCCTTGATCTTACATGCAAATAGAGCTTGAGAATAAATAAGGATGTAGCCATGTATGTATAATAAATAGCTTATGAATTTTTATGAACTGGGCCTTTTCATAAGCGATCGAATCTCTTTTTAAAATGGGTTTATTTTGGTTAAAGGTTTTGAAATGTATACGGCAATTCAATTTGAAAGATAGATTTATTATTATCTTAAATTATTTGACATTGTTAACAAAACATTATGATAACACAATAAAGCTGTTGTGAAAATCAACAATAAAATATCTTAGATAGAATAAAAGAAGACATGAAGTTGAACATATTGAAAACATTTATTTAATTCTTCTAACATAAGTAAGTACTTAGCTACAATAGACAATTGAATATTTACATGAATTATGGTACCTACGGTTAATTTTAATTTAGGTATTAGGTACTACCTACTAACTTACTTTACTATATCGAATTATATTAAGTACAGGTTACAATGCAAATAAAAATACCTATGCGAAATAAACCGGTGTACACTTCCTTCTTTCGACACTCTGATGGAACACCTTGAGTTCACTCCACGCACCTGGTCATCACTCATTGCACCTTGGTTTTCTCTTTATTAATATTGATCTAGTCTCGAATATTATATATAAAATAAAAGGCAACACACAGGGGAAAGCTGTGGGCGAGACCTTTGCCCAGCAGTGGGACAACACAGGTTGGTTGATAGGTTAGGTTAGGTTAGTATAAAATTGATAAGTTAGGTGGTATAAATAAACAAATCATTAAAAAAGGATGATGCGATTGATTAGTTTGAATTATAAAATGCTAAATAAAATGTAAAGTGTTATGCACTTTGTAAAATATAAGGAACAATGGCTGAGAACTGAAGGCCAATTTCCGTAATTAAGAAAGGTCAAAATCTAGTCGCAGTCTCATCTCAGCGACATTCAATGTCAAAAAAAATACAGAAATTTAAGAAAATTAGAGGTAGGTACTTTTGTCAAATTGCGGCTGAGATTAGAGCGTTCTTAAAAATACGGAAATTGGCCTTCTGAAATCAAAGTGTTAATTAACATTGGGTTATAAGTTTTTAATTAATGTCCCACCGATAAACGCAAATAGAACACTAAAGTTTTATTAATTGTAGGTACTTAACTAACGTTATTTTATTAATAGAAGCCTATTCTGAAGCCTTAGCGACACGCTATCATTATTAACAGGATAGGTAATATATGTAATATTATGTTGAAAATGTTTTGAACGCGAAATGATAAATTATTAAACAACAAGGTTTTATTAGGTACTTGGCACTTTAGGATGACCATACATGAGCATAGCATGCTAGGTAGGTAAGTACCTACCGTTTTTTTTTTTGTGATTGCCTTCGTTAGTTTAATTAAAAATTTCAGGCGTGAGCATGTCGTCTGTTAAATATCTAAGCTTTCCAAACTTAGGTTGAACTATGAAAATGTCTGTATGTCCGCGTTGTTCTTCTAAGCCACGCAACAGATTTTGATGAGATTTTCCCCATTGTTTAGAGAATTTATTCCGGAAGATTTATGTGTATAATACGTAAATATTAAAGTTACGTAAAACTAAGAAATTTCGATGTTTTGTCAATTGTGTAATTTATTTAAAAATCACGTAAGTTTAATGATGACTTTGTTTTTGTGTTCTATGTCTCGGGCTTTTAAAACTCTTGTACATAACAATACCTAAATAATATAGATTATACACTTAGCTATTTATTTTTACAATAACATAACAAGAAACTCTAAATTATAAATGCAATGGTTGCTGGAGATAAAAATGCAGATTATCAACAATGTTCTGAAAGTTAAGTCTTAACTGAAAGTGTTCAAGTGGTGATGGCGGTATGAAGGAGGGCCACATGGCCGCGCCCAGCGCCACCAAGTCTGGCCGGTACGGCACCAACGGCGCGCGCACAACACTCGCGGGCACATCACTAGCCTTGTCCACTCCACTGCTCAATAAACTATCTATGGAAAACGACTTCCTCCAACTGTCCTTAGTATCAGTCACTGTATAAGAATTAGGAATCACTGGTGCTTCAAACACTTGTTGCAGAGGCGGAACCCTCATATTTAACTGTCCAGCAAGGAACTGCTGATTGAAGTTCGCCAACGCAGTCAGCTCTGACTTAAAGCTGTCCTTCTGATCCGTGTGCAGCTTGAACCTCTTGCGCCTCCGGAGCAGCGAGCCGTTCTCGAACATGTCGAAGGCCTGCGGGTGCAGCGTCCAGTAGGCGCCCTTGCCGGGCCGGTCCGGGCGGCGCGGCACCTTCACGAAGCAGTCGTTGAAGGAGAGGTTGTGCCGCAGCGAGTTCTGCCAGCGCTGCGTGTTGCGCCGGTAGTACGGGAAGCGGTCCGTGATGAACCGGTAGATCTCCGACAGCGGCAGCATGCGCTCCGGGGAACTCCAGATCGCCATCGCCGTCAGCGAGATGTACGAGTACGGAGGCTTCTGATCGCCGTAAGATTCACGCGAGGGTCGCGGCATGTTCGACAGTGCTAAATGCTAATGATATGTGTCGGGGCGGCGTGGGCCGGGCGTGGCCCACGGGGCGGGACGCGCGAGGCTCCGCCCCCGCCCGCTCTCGCCGTCAGATATGATAACGAGAATGCCACTCGCCGAGCAAACCACATCTCCCCCTGGGACTATCATTACTGACATGATTGACTGTGCACTTACCTCCTGTTGGTTTAAACCTGCATAACGCTAAATAGACGTTTTCTACGCGTAGCCTTCAGGCATTCAGCTTAAATAACCACCCATCGATAAAAACGTATCTGAGTAGTTAGGAAGAACTAGACTAGATATAGTCTACTTATCCACTTAAATTGAGAATAAGTACTTAGTTGCCTATAAGTATAAAATAACTTGTTAACATTTTTACTAATCATTTTGCTTTATAAAAAATACATAGAAACGTCATAGGAATAGGTAGGTTCTATTGTTTTATTCTATCGCATCTGCAATACCTAACTTTTAAATATTGATCTACTAAGATAATAGGTACCCATTCTACAGTTCTCTGGACAGCGTACCTATATACAATATAAGTCACCACTAATTTATTACAGTCAGTAAAAGTTTCGTTTCATAATTGTATTCTACTTGCAATACAATACGATATGACAGCGCCATCTGTTATGGAGTAGCAAAACCAGACGCCTTAAAACATTTTAACTGAATTTATACAGCAAAATTCAATATGTATTAAAATAAGAACAATCTTTACAAATATTTTTATATGTCAATATGTATCAAACATATAATATACGTAGTTCGTGGTTTTGAAAGAATTGCTAAATGAACGTCTCGCCGCGTTTGAATTGCTATCGAAATCATAACTTTTCTTTTCAAAGGTCGTTTTTATATTGCATTTACATAGTTGAATCGTTTACATAGAAATTCTTGTTGTATTGCCTCAGCAACAATAAAATTAATTCGTTTTAGAATGTCGCAAACAACATCTTAGGTAGACCGCAACACTTAGGTACTCCGTAGGGATATCCTTAGATTTTGAAGACCCGATTTTGGTATTGACATGTAATGCCCGAATAGGTATTGTCACAGGAAATGTTTTGTATAGTGAAAATTTTGATTTGGTTCTAAAATGAAACAAAAAGTATTGTAACAATCTTTATTTTACATACATAATTCTCTTACACATGATAAATTAGGCTGATCAACAATAAAAGATCACAAATCTCGCGGGATGGGGTATAAAAGTCGTATATAAGAATAAAAAGTTTCATCTAAAAAGGTTAGACTATGTACTTCATTCTCTCTATGTTTCTCTCTTCAATTTGTAAATGTTCACAACTTAGATGTGAGCTCGGGAACAGCCTTGAACAAGTCGGCGACGAGGCCGTGGTCACTTACCTGAAAAAAGGAAAATTTATATATGATTTTTGTTACTCTTAATTGGTCTTATTTTACCTTCAAGAACCATGATATTTTCAAATTAAATATTTACGTAATATATGAGTTAAGACATAAAATAATAATTATAATAAGTACATGTTTAAAATGTCGTGTATTTTTCTGAATATTCATGTTTTTTTTTTTCGAAAATTAACTTGTAAAAGACATTTTTTTTTTTTTTTTGTACGTTTGTAATATCTCCGATGTGATTGGCTCGATTTGGATTCTGAGTATTATTTCTAAAACCCTACGAATAATTTTATGGGATTAACTAACATTTTTATTCGTTTGCCGATTATGAAAAAAAACAGGTAAAGAATATTTTTCTAAAATAAAACAGTATTTATTTAAAAAACACAAGTGGAAATCCATAAAATCGTAGGGGGATTTTACAAAAAAAAAAAAATAAGATTGACCCCCTTGTAACTTAATTTTCGATAATTTTTCAATGATCCAAAAATTCGTCCGCATCGTCGCAACAGGAAAAGTGCCCAGAAGAGTGGCAGCAATACCACGTTGTATGGCAATGCTGATTCTATGGCCAAAAAATAGGCCAGCCCTCTGATCACGTAACGTGTCGACCAACCGCTTGGCAATGTTTCGAAAAACCAACTGGGCCCCATGGCCCTAGTGTTTCAACCCCAAACGGCTCGAACATATAACACCCAATAAGATTTGTATATTTTCGCCGTTTGAAGTCTTCCGCACCTGCAGCAGCCGCCCCAGAACAGCCCGCCGTGCTAGGAAGATGGGATGGCGTAAAGGTATCGACACATGTTAGTCGTATTATGTTTTCAGTGCGGGGTTTCGGATTCAACTTGCCAACATTATGAACTTAAAAGTTGTCCAAATAATTGCGTAATCTTGAGCACCAAAATCATTGAAACAAAGCTAATAGTGGTGACGCGTAGGTCAATCACAGTTTCTTTATGATTACTTAGTTATAACTATGTACGTTATCGCTTATTAAAAGTCTGGTTGCTAGCAACCCAATTGCATAATTCAGATTAAAATTATATAAAAGAGGCGTGTTGCGAATATTTAAAAAAAAATGGATTACGCAACTACAAATTTCCTTGATATACCAAATTAAATATTGTTAATTTGATAACTTTAATCAATATCAATCTGCACTTGTTTTTAACGAAGAAGATAAGGCACTGATAAAAAATATTCATCCTTGACTTGTTGGCATACAGATAAGAAACTTCGCATAATATTGGCTGTGTTACAAATACTTATGAGTATTTATTTTTGTATTGAATATCGAATGCACAGCGAAGCTAGCATAACATTATTTATTGTGATTGAAGCCTGTATTTCAACGCTAGAATGATAAATAGATTGGAGTAATGGCAACAGAAGCTGAAGAATATTGGCTTGAAAATCAGGAGAACCAAAACCGAACACATGTTCTGCGATTTCGGTGGTTTCTCCAGTTCTAGAGCCATAGCGCTTGATGGCGCTTCTCCTAGCCTGCTCCGAATTTCGGTATCTCGGTTCACTCGTGCAAAGCGATGCACAGAATTAACACTGGATGGATGAAATGGCGGCAGGTCACGGGAACAATAAGAAACTTAAGGGGAAGATATATAAAACAAAGGTTAGACCTGCTGTCTTTATGGATCACAATGTTGGGCCACAAAAGGGATGAAAGAAAGGCAATTGCATGCAGCTGAGATGAGAATGCTAAGAGGGATGTGTGGTGTTACACAAATGGATAGAATAAGAAATGAGTTCATAAGAGGAAGATTGAAAGTGGCACCGGTGACTGAAAACTTGTGTGGAAATCAGTTGTCATGGTATGTGATGCGGAGGAATGAGGCAAGTGTTGTGAGGAAAGTTTTGAGTATGAATGTAGATGGCTATAAGAGTAGGGGGACACCAAAGAGACGATGGATGGACTGTGTGAAAAATGATATGGATAGAAAGGGGGGGACTGCCGAGATGACGACTAATAAAGAAGTGTGGAAGAAAGCGACTTGTTGCGCCGACCACTAATAAATTGTGATAAGTGCAGGAGAATGGTGATGATTTCAATGTAGAATACAGATTTATTTCTGTAATCTTTGTTAAATTGTCTAAACAAGTTTAAAAAATCTGGTTGGAAGCGCGGCCCAGATCAGCGTCGGCGTGGGTCTTCCTCAATTTATACAAATCATATTGTTTTCATAACAACTCATGTTACCTGGAAGATAGGTGCCTCAGGGTCCTTGTTGATGGCGACAATGGTCTTGGAGTCCTTCATACCAGCCAGATGCTGGATAGCACCACTGATGCCTACGGCGATGTATAGATCCTGTAGGGAAACATAACATTATAATCCTGGCATCTAAACTATTCTGAACTATAACAGCGCCCTTTATTTCGTAGCCGTAAGAGCTATTTTCGTAGTTGAAAGTGTTACTGTAAAGTACTGACGTGCAGTTCAGTGAGTATTAAGGCCTTTTGCAATCTCAAGTATTTCTCCTCTTTTTCTCTTTTTCTAAAAAGCCAATATATATCTTAAAACAAGGTTATATTATGACTATGAAGATTAGATAAAACACTAAGGACCAACTTACAGGGGCAACAATCTTGCCGGTCTGACCAATCTGCAGGTCGTTGGCGACGAAGCCGGCGTCGACGGCGGCTCTGGAGGCTCCCACAGCGGCGTTGAGCTTGTCGGCTAGGTCATACAGCAGCTTGAAGTTTTCGCCTGACTTCAGGCCACGACCTGTTGGTATTCTTGTCTATTATAACAATTCAACTAGGAGAAAAGTTTATGACAGAAGTGTTAATTCTACTTAGAATTTATTTATTTACTGCCAATGACATAAATAAAACACTACTTTAACTTGTAGGATGAACTGAATGTCAGTAGCCAGCCTATCATGCCATTGTTCAAGTTGTAGTTGGCTTTTGAATGTGGAAGTTCCACATAAAGGCATGCATGTAAAATACTTGATTCTGATTGTAATTCACTTTGGCTACTAACAAGATTTCCTGTAGGAAGCTTTGGCATGCACTTCTTAGAGGATTCCTTAAAATTCTTATATGAATTTTAAATGAGATTTCTTACCGCCAGCAATAATATTTTTAGCAGCAGTAAGTTCAGGACGGTCAGACTTGGCAAGCTCCTGCGAGACGAACTCAGTGAGGTCAGACTTATAGTCGCCCTCGGGTGCCTTGTCCACGGCCGCGGAACCACCCTCCAGAGGCTCAGGGGGGAATGCCGTGCTTCGGACTGTGATCACTTTAATAGCGTCTTTAGCTTCCAAAGTGAGGACTGCATTACCTAAAAAAAAAGTTTTTTCGTGAGCATGCATGTTATGAACTTCGAAGTAAGAAATAGGTTTCTTTCTTTGACATATTTATTTATGAGTAGAAGATTTGAACTATATAAATGTAAGTACTGTAGAAAATAATGAGAAAACACAATACAAAATGGACATCAGTATTCAACAATTCATTTCCAATTGTGTTTATTTAAATTCCTACATTTGTAATAACATGAGCTATACATCTAAATAACATCAATTTGTTATGATTTCTATTATTTAAAATATCTATTGCTAAAAAAATACAGTATGGAATTTAGTTTACCTGCATAAATAGTTCTAATGAAGGTATTAGCATCCTTAACACCAATAATATCAGTGATTGGTGAGACGTCAAGCTTGGCTGCTACTCTAGGCAGGACAGCCTTGCCGAAGGCCGTGGCTGGGGCCAGGATATGGGTGAACTTGAACTGCTTCTGTGTGGCGATGATGAGGGGTGCTACAGACTCAGCTGTAAAACCCTTGAATGCATCACCTTCAGCCACCAGAACTTTGGAAATGCCATTCGCTTTAGCTACAGCTTCAGCAGCCTGAAATGAAAATTATAGATTGTATTAGCAGCTTGTTCAGTTCAATGATTTACATATACATATCTTATACTTATAAATTAAAGACTCTTATTTTGGCATTATCTTTGTCTATGCAATTATCAACTCCATACAATAATTAATTTCTGTGTGTAAAAATAACTTAATTTTAAATTATTCTGAAGTTTATTAAAACAAGACCAACTTACAGGGCCACACTTGGTGCCAACCACCAGCACGGCAACATCTCCTCCAATCTTCTTGGCAGCACTCAAAGTGTTCTGTGTGGCTGGCGAGAGGACTTCATTGTTGTGCTCTGCTACCACCAAAGTACTCTGCAGTCGCCTCAACTGGAAACAACAACAGTATTGAGAACAGAAGATACTACCCCTAAGATGACCCACTGACCGATAATCTCAGTTATATGTGATTCTGTCTACCTTATATAAGAAGCGAAAAGGTAAAATGTTCCTGTCTTTTTAGTTTTCCTTTTTATTTTTGTATAGTTTCATGGGAGCAATACAGAATGATCAAGAACAAGCTTGCGTTATCAGTCATTTAGGAATCTTATCAACACAGAATTTGGCCTTGAAATACTGAAGCAGCTTTTGTACAAGCAGCTAATTGAGACAAGCAATAAGTGAATGAAAAGCTGTTGCTACACGAGGAATAATAATTCAATTAGATGGCTTGATAACAACCAAAATAGAGACTGTTTTAACATTTTGTTCCTGGCTTATACACAAGGTTACAAATGTATAGTTTTGTAAAACTATTTTACGTAGTTTTATTTATTATAAATTATGAATGTAATTAGGTAACCTTTATGCAAATATGGGAATCATGGGAAAATTACTTGGTGGATGGGTAGACCGAAGGATCAAATATAAAAACTAACTAACCTGCGTTGAAAAGAGCAAGTGTCTGCTGCACGGAGAGAACATATTGTATGATATAATATGCTGTAATATGTACACTAACTTAAATTAACACTATTTACAATATTATTTTTCAAAAAGGTTACAAAGTCCAATTCACTGTACTTTACTTCTACACATAGACCACAGAGTACCACAGAATAAAAAGTACTCTGTGACCACAGAGTACTATTATTTATTATAACCTTTAGTTATTACTCTGAGATTATAACATAAATAAAGTACTTTTATCATGAAATCTAATGTAGATTTCCATTTGCCGACGCGTTTGACATTGACATTAGTGGCACAGACGGCAAACAGATAGCTTTCTCATTCTTACAACTTTGAAGTTCTAAATAGAGAAACTAGAGAAAGAGACAAAATGAAAAACAACGCACTCAATTTTTGACGTTTATAGGATGAGTCCGTACTCCTCTTTATTTCTATGCACAAGTAAGAGGCGAAGTATATTATTATATCATGGTATGCACCATAGAATTGTAATCACAGCCAGTACAAGCTAGTAAAATTGCGAGTGAACTAAGAAATGATTCTATTTATGTAATGTATATAATCAATTCTTAGTACTATGCCAATCCAGACTTTAAAAGTTTCTGGAAAGGTACTAGTAAGCTGAATCCTAGGCCTGGTATTCCTGTGAGTATCGATGGAATTGCCAACCCAAAAGATATTGCTGAGTTGTTCAAAACCCAGTTTACCACACAGTCGCCCCTGGGAACACCATGCGGGGAGCTCGATGCTCTTCCCAAAGATGAGGAGGTACCAACGATGGTCTTGGCGAAAGAGGTCAGGGCCAAAATTAAAGGTATGGTTAGAGGGAAATCTCCAGGACACGATGGGTTAAGCATCGAGCACCTACAGCATGCTGGTGCGCACTTGCCACGAGTACTCGCACTACTATATAACTTGTGTCTCTCATTCGTACTTGCCCTCAGATATGATGCGGACTCTGGTGGTGCCAGTAATAAAGAACAAGACTGGAGACGTGTCAGACGGGTCAAACTACAGGCCAATCTCACTAGCTACCGTCATAGCCAAGGTACTTGACAGCGTGCTCAACTCGCATCTAAATAGGCATGTCAAGATTCATGATGCCCAGTTCGGTTTTCGGGCAGGGTTGTCAACGGAGACGGCCATTCTTAGTCTGAAGCACGCTGTTAAGTATTACACGGATAGACAGACACCAGTCTACGCGGTTTTCCTGGACCTATCTAAGGCCTTTGACCTAGTCTCTTACGATTTACTCTGGCAGAAGCTAGGAGACACAACTCTGCCGCCAGAGATCGCATCTCTCCTCAAATACTGGTACCTACACCAAGAGACTCGGGTGAGATGGGTAGGGGAGCTTTCGGAGCCATGTAGGCCGGAGTGTGGGGTGAGACAGGGGGGACTGTCCTCACCCTTGCTCTTCGGTCTCTATGTGAATGCCTTGGTCGAGCGACTCAGCAGCATGCATGTCGGCTGCTATGTGGATGGTGTCTGTTTTAATAATCTGAGCTACGCGGACGACATGGTGCTGCTGGCTCCCTCAATTAATGCTCTCCGAAAGTTACTGGCTGTGTGTGAGTCATACGCGGAATCTCATGGGTTGATATACAACACCAAAAAGACAAAGTATATCGTCTTCAGGTCTGGTGCCAAATGTCCATCTACTGTCCCTCCTCTGTTACTTAAAGGTCACCCAATAAACAGGGTGTATAAATGTAAATACTTGGGCCATTTGGTGACAGATTCAGATTTGGAGAGGGAGCGCAGAGCATTGTCAGTCCGGGCGAACATGCTGGCCCGCAGGTTCTCTCGTTGTACAGTCGCAGTTAAAATGGCCCTTTTTAAGGCGTATTGCACAACACTGTACTCGGGGGCCCTGTGGTTCAGATATACCCAAAGGGCTTGCAATGCTCTGCGTATCCAATATAACAATGCGTTCAGGGTGCTGTTGCGACTGCCACGCTTCTGCAGTGCGTCGGCGATGTTTGCCGACGCGCGCACTGATAGCTTTGACGCAGTATGGCGTAAGAAATCTGCCTCGTTACTTCGCAGGTTGCGTGACAGTCCCAATATCATTCTGCACTCTATAGCAGCGCGGGCAGATAGTCCGCTTGTGTGGGCGTTGGCCGATCGAACGAGATCTGTTTTAGTTATTAAGTACTAACATAGGCTAAGTAAGATTGTTACTAACACAATGGACCTCATTTGTTGTCTGAAAATTAATAAATAATAAATAATTAGTTCACTTTGTCACAAACAAAGACCCAACATTTTAGAGATTTTAATTTTTGGGTGCCCTTGCTTGGGCACCCAATAACAATAAAAAACATAAAAGTAAAAAATATACAAGAAAAAAGTTTCATATAGCAACCCTAAAAGTGACAACTCAATCAAATGTAAACTTTTTTAAACGAACACTTGTTGTGCTTGTGATTTATTTCGTAAATTTTATTTCGTCCGAATTGTACCAAGTTAACTGCACCATATTACCAGTATTCTATTAGCTGTTACTACAAGTAGTTGTTTACTTTGCTTTCATTTAAATTAAATTATTTTAATAAGAAACAATGACACCAACACCGCTACCAATCGTTTCTATAACCAGGCGTGAAACCTTTAGTTCCTGCCACAGATTGCACAGGTAAGCATAATTTTACAAAGTGGATATCTTGCAGTAATACGGTAATCGATATAGGTATTTGTTCAAAGTAATTTGAGATGGTTACACATGCAGCATAAATTACCATTGCGACTACCATTATTGGCGACGCATAGTAACTTAATAACGAGAACTTCCGGTCTCTGTCTCCCTGATCCCTGAGGTTATCAATTCCTTAATTTCGATACCATTGAAGAACTTTTTCACTTGAAGAATATTCTCTGCAGCAATAAGATTTGATACTCATTTAATGAATTTGTTTCAGTCCATTTTTGTCTGATGAGGAAAACAAAAAACTGTATGGAAAGTGCAACAACCCGAATGGACATGGACACAATTATGTTGGTAAGATTACATGTGACTTAAATCATTCAGAATGTATGGGGTCGCAGTTGATACATCTTGCCATTTTTATTGTTGATAATAATTTAAACTTTTTTGATTACAGTTCTAGTGACAGTTAAAGGCCCTGTGGACCCTACCACTGGCATGGTTATGAATGTGCACGAACTAAAACAGTACATGCAGGTCGCAATTATGGATCCACTTGACCATAAAAACTTGGACCATGATGTACCATACTTCAAGGCTCAGGTAATCATCTTTATAAACTAGTTCTTCAAATTGTTTTAGTAGAAATTATAATTCACAGCAACGTTAGCAACCATTAATATATTTTTAATTACATTGTGAAAAGTTGTGTAATACTTTAAGGGCAATAAGGTCAGTGCTTATCTTGAGTCTCTAAACAGTTGTTGAGCAATTTTTTATTACAACCTTTGAACTCTTCACAATATTAATTGGGATTGAATTTTGAATTTTTTTAATTGATTTCCCGTTTTCATAGACATATTTTCTTTTAGGTAAGCACAACAGAGAATGTGGCAATATACATTTGGGAACAACTCCAGAATGTGATGGAGAAGCCACAGTTGCTCCATGAAGTGAAGATATTAGAGACTGAGAAGAACCATGTGGTGTACCGTGGTGGTAGCACTTATCCTAGGAAGAAGTTTGACGCGTCTGGCCTACATCCCAACCAACATCATAATGTATCCTCTGACTCTGACTAATACAATCAAATTTGTATTATAAACTTATATTTTATAAAATATTGCAAATGTTAATGACTACTACGTTAATGTTTATGGATCGGATTATACTATAATGTTGAAATTAAACATTCCAACTTGATATATTCGTCTATTATTTTAATATTGGGTAAAGCAGTAAAAAAAAAAAATTCACTAAAATGTTTATTATGTAGGTAATCCATCTTGATTTAGACAAGACTGAAAACATTAATTAAAATTCTAATTATTAAACTAAAACTAGAAATGATCTCAAATATTCAGCCTTTGCTTTTACTATGCCTTATACCTCCTACACACTGCCGGCGGCACGGCTTTTGTCGCGCGGCACGTACCCCTGGCTTTTGCGCCTGCATTTCCTTTGCGATCCTTTGTGCGGCAAGGCCGGGCGCGCCACGGCTTGCCCGGCGGCAGTGCAGCCGGCATAGTGTATAGGCGCTATTAAACACATTGTTGAAACTGGAATCAAGCACTAAACTCCGGCCGCTGAGAGAACGCATTCCTGACACCTCAAATTATCGGACGCGTCCGTAAGCCGCGACCAACAGACGTCCGAACGCTCAAGGGCACGTACGCGACTTACGACCAATAGTTTGCACAGTTTAGTGCTAAATGTACTATCCAGATACAAATAAGCCGCGGCTTACGGACGCGTTCGATAATTTGTTCCAAGCATAAGTTGGACACAATTAGGAACAAATAACGTAATTAGGTATACTACATTAGTAGGTAATACACGAATTCTTTTGTACTCAACTGACAGGTTTCAGGAACGCATTCTCTCGATGGCCGGATTATAATGACTGACTTCAGATTAACAAAAATCACCTAACTGATAGGTACTGGTCTCAGACCAAATAAAATACCAAGACAGAGCGCTGCAAACATTACAGTGAAGCATGCCAAAAGTACACCGCCGCTCTGTGCATACACGCTCACACGCACATATTTACAACCATTTACAATGACACTAATATCAAACTACACCACACAAAGTGCACACATGTTTACGAAACCGGCTTCACTTCACTGTTGACAGCGCTCTGTCTTGGTTTTTTATTTGGTCTGAGGTACTGGTATAGTGTTATTTCATACAATAATTTAGTAGGTACTTAATAGAAAAAAAATGAGATTCATAGTCAAGCCACACGTAACTAATACAAATAAATATTTTCGCTTCCATACAGAATAATAAACCAAACACCTTTACAATTTTGACAGATATTTATAGATGCGTATGCCTAAAAATGGTAAAAGATAGATGCCTAATAATGTTAATTAAAATTATAATAAGTTTTAAAACGAATCGGAAATACTTTAATTAATAACTTCAACAATATCAGAAACCAAATAAAAATAATATCTATAATCTACCTCATGCATGACTCAAGTTTAACTAATTTTTAAACTCCACGAAACTAATTTTCGAGTAGAGTCAATGGATTTCTCCAGGCAATAGTGATTATATTTGTGTCATGTCAATAAAATTAATTTTGATTTTTCGTTACATACGTTCTATATCTCATCTTTGTAAGTATGGCAGGCACCTCACTTTGTAAATCTAAGAGCTCTTACACACGAGCGGCATGTTCACAACGGCAGCAGTCGACCTATAGCGACACTTGCAGTTGTAGTGTGTTTTGAAGTTGAAATGTCGACGGCTGCCGTCGACGCGTCAACGGAAGCCGTCGACGTGTCGACGGTTGCCGCCGACGCGCGTCGACGGCTGCAGTTACCTTTGCCGTTGGGAACATGCCGCTCGTGTGTAAGAGCTCTAATTCGAAACCTTGCTGGCGCCATGACGTTAAAGAGACAGTTTTTATTTGTTTAAAAACTCAATACTACTTAGACAATAAATTGTTTAGTGTTTCAAATAAAATAATCTTAATACATTCCATCATTATCACTGTTATTTTGTACTACCCATTGTTTCAAATTTACAATCTAACAGTACACAAAATAAGTAGCTACACACTTAAACTATCCTACATTTAATATCTCAGATATATTTGACATCACATATTTTTATGTAAATATATTATATATACTGCTTTGAAAGCTGCTTCTGTCTAAACTTTTTCTGGTTTATTCAGCTATACTGAACTGGCACTGATATTTTGAGCGACTTCTTTGAAAATGTTTATATATTTTTTGTCATTTAGTTATAAATAAATAAAATATTCTAATGTAGGTATCTAAAAACAATGACTAAACAAGTAAAAACTATTTCTAATTGTTTCTAAAAATTACAACCGGTAAAGATATACAGAGTGGCAGGGACATCGACGCGAAGCCGCACAGTGGACGGAAAAACAAGGTTCACTTTCATAGGATTTTTGAAAAATAAAATATTTTATTTGATAGTTTCAAGTATACCGTTTTATCGAGTACATTAAAACATTGAATAAATTAGTAGCTACAGGTTTTTTTTTCGAGTCAATACCACAAAAAAATGACTTTATATATTTCAAATGTATGAAAATAGAATTCGTTTTCCTCATAACTTTTTTCTGTCCTGGATTGTAAAGCTGAAACTTTTAGGTATTGTTTCCGAGCCTATAAAAAAGCCACCTGACCTTTGACCTTGACCCTGAACTTCCCCGTTCAAAAGATATGAATGAATTAAGAACCTTGGGAACCTTGTTTTTCCGTCCACTGTGAGCCGGTTACCATGGATTCAGTAAGTAAATGATTCTGAACCCCCCGTTGCTGGGTTGAAATTTTTGGTTGATTTTTTTTTTGTCTGCTGTTTCATAGAAAAGTGCAATACCTACGAAAAATTTCAACGCAGGGGGGCTCAGAATCATGTACTGAATCCATGGTAACCGGCTTCGCGTCGATGTCCCTGACACCTGTATATTATGGCGCAATGATCATGAACATTTAAGCGATCTCTAGTTAATATCTCTTTTGTTACCATTACGCCAATCTCTTCAACTGCTAGATATGTGCAATATAAACTATCATTTCAATAAGGTCAAATCAAAGTTGACAAGTTATTCAGCCTTCTTAAGAACTGTCGTATGTTGTAGGTTCAGACCTTAAAGCTAAAATGACTAGATGGCTACATTTTTGTCTGTTTTGTAAGGATGTTTCATGGTAATGTATGGGATACCGAGTTCGAATTCGTTTACTGGCCAGTACTTGAGTTGTGGTTTCTGTTCTGGGCACTCTTCATTGACGTTGAAGTAAGCGAAGAGTACGAGAGCAGTGTAACCGGCGATGAAGATGAGTACGTGCCACACGCCGTGCATGTACGGGAAGTCTATAGACAGCCACGTGTCGCAGAACATGCGGTCTATGATCCAACAGAATATTGCCAGGAGAGTGACGGCGACACAGCGCAACCCAAGGCGATAGACGCGCGAACATTTAACACTGGAATTTAAAAAAAAACATTGATTAACACCACTATTATTTACTTATTTGCTAAAATATAAAGCACTGGCTAGTAGGCATTTGCGCGGGGTGTCCCGATTTTCAGGGGTCTGGGGTCGCGTCCCGATTTTCAGGGGTCCGGGGATGCGTCCCGATTTGCACATGGTTGGGACATTATTAAATGTCTATTAATAGCAAAAATATTTTGAAACGCAATAAATGCAGGTTGCATTTATTTTTAAAAACCTTTGTTTTTTTTATTGTCCCGATCTACAACTCTAAATCCCGATTTGTTTTAGCTTCTGCCCCGATTTAAAAACAAATCGTACTTGGCAACACTAGTAGGCATGAATTAAATACCTCGTGCATGAGAGGCGAGGCCTTAACCACTGGGCCATCACGACACGCACCCACGCACCACATTATAAGTACTAAACATTAATCAATAATTTATTACATTTCATTTTAATTACTTAAATAATTATTATAGTCATTATTTCACATTTACGTCAAGCATATTACAAGGACTTTAAATTCCTCAACGGTACAGTAGCCTTTCTTTATTAACAGACTAACAGAGATTTCAACAATTTCGATAAAATTTAGTAATTTGGTAGGAACTTTCCGGTAGCTTATATAGATAGATAGATAGAATATTCTTTATTATGCACACCATACAAATTACAGAAATAAATTTAGAAATGTTACAAAGGGTGACACAATGGGCGGTCTTATCGCTAAAAGCGATCTTTTACAGACAACCTTTGGATGGATTAAAGGGAGAAGGAGAGACAATACTGCAGGTAGTCAGTGGTGTACCATTTACATACACAATAAATACGTAACGCATAAACTTAACCACATAAATATATACATAGATATATATAAAATAATAAACATGAAACAAGAATAAGGAACTATATGTAATGATGACGTTTAAGGAAAGAGGAAAGTGTTTTTTCACCAGAGTTTTAAAAATGGACAAAGATTGAGCACGCCTTATCGACACGGGCAAGGCATTCCATAACCGTACTGCTTGAACTGTAAAAGATTTGTCATAAAAGCTGGTGGAATGCATCGGCATCTCTAGCCTCAAGTTTTCTGATGACCTCAGATATCTATTATGTGTGTCATGAAGGAACTGGAAACGTTCTTTAAGATAAGAGGGGGTTGCAGGATTAAACAGAATACTGTAGAGCTGAAATAAGATATGTGAATTCCGGCGAAGACGTATGGGAAGCCACTTGAGCTTTGTACGAAATTCAGAAATGTGATCATATTTGCGCAGGCCAGATATAAATCTTATGCAAAAGTTTTGAAGTCGCTCAAGTTTATCTAGTTGTGCTTCAGTGAGATCGAGATAACTGACATCAGCGTAGTCAAGGATGGGAAGTAAAAGGGATTGTGCAAGCGCAGTTTTAGTGGCAGTTGGAAGAAAGTTCCGCAAACGTCTCAGGGACATACCAGATGCAAAAATTTTGCGACTTACGGTCTGTAGCTGGGGACCCCAAGAAAGATGTTTGTCGATCCAGACTCCAGGGTTCTTAACCTTTTCGCTTACTGGAATAGCAGTTCCGTTAAATTGAACTTGGGGAAGCTGCGACCAGTTTATCTTGGGGGTCATCCTTGAGCTGCCAACAACAATGACCTGAGTCTTAGATGGATTAACCTGCAGCCCATGTGCCTCACTCCACTCGCAAATAGAACCCAAATCTTTGTTTATAATATTGATTGAATCAGCCAAACCCGAAATCGCAGCTTGTTTATATATTTGCAAATCGTCTGCATAAAGGTGGTAGGAAGAAATAAGTTTTTTGGAAATAGAGTTTATAAACATTGCGAAGAGTAAAGGAGATAAAACGCCACCCTGAGGTACACCGGCAGAAGTATAACACCAAGAAGAGCAAGACTCTTCTATGCATATACGTTGTCGGCGGCCATACAGGTAACTACGAAACCAGTCAATCGCCGTTGGAGATATGTTAAGCGAGCGCAGCATGCCAAGCAGGATATCGAAATCGACATTATTAAATGCGTTACTAAAATCCAGTAAGCAAAGAACCGTCAGATTTCCTTCTTCCATGCCTAACCGTATGTCATCAGTGACGTTAACTAAGGTAGTAGCGGTGCTGTGACCAGGACGAAAACCGGATTGGAAAGGATTCAGCAGACTATTCTTACAAAGAAAAGCACTAAGCTGATTGTGGACAAGGCGTTCTAGGACTTTGGAGAGGAAAGGCAAGATAGAGATAGGACGGTATTCGGAAAAGGAAGTAGGATTCGATTTTTTGGGTAAAGGAGTAATTTTTGCCTCTTTCCACATCAATGGAAAAACACCATAGGATATAGAGTAATTTAGGATATAGCATAGGATGGGAAGGATTTCGTCGAGGACAGGGAGTATAATTTTCCGACTCACACAATCACTACCAACTGCGTTAGATGTGATTGAAACTACGCTCTTCTTAACATCACAATCAGAGAATTGACTAAAAATAAATGGGGGATGGTCCGGAGTTGGAAGGTTCGAAAGATAATTTATTGTAGCTGCCTTCCTGGTCCCATCGTGGTGGGTCGAAGATGAGGAAGTGTTGATTCAGTAGATCAATATCTAAGTTTTTAGGAATCGATTCTTGGCGCGATTTTCCAACTCCCAAGGATTTAAGAAATTTCCAGACTTTAGCTGGATCTCCGTTTTCAACTGAAGTGTGGATATGGCGGCGTTGGGCATCTCTACACACCTTATTGCAGCGATTGCGAGCATCCACAAGGATCTCCCGGTTCGACGGCGAGGGCCGACACTTATATTTAGTTTTAGTTACCGCCTTCCTGTGCATGATACCTCTTATATCGTCTGTAATCCATGGTGCCGGAAGATGTTAAATTTTAACAGGACGAATGGGAGCGTGATCATCGTACAGCTTTACAAGGTTGTCCGTCAGCAGGTTGACTTTATCGTCAATCGACTCAACACTAACTAAAGGAGTCCAGTCAATGCTGTTAGCATCTCTTCGGAGATCATCTGAATTCATGCCACTAAAGTTGCGCTGCAGGAGAATTTTAGGTTTTGCCTTAGGTGGGCGAATTTTGTAGGAGAGGAATAATAGATCATGGTAAGAAAACATGTCAGCGGGGCATTGACCATGCTTACTGACATGTTGAGGAGAGGAAACAATGAGAAGGTCCAAAAGTGAGGGATTACAGTTTGGAAAATGGTGTGTGGCACTTAAAGGGAGAATTGATAAGTTCGATGACTGAGCTATTGATCGAAGAGAAGAAGAGCGGTAATCGATTTTCAGTAAGCAAGTATTGAAATCGCCCATGATGATTGTATGGCTGTAAGAGGGTGTAAGGTTTTCAAGGATCATTTCAAAAGAGGAAAATAAATTGATGCGGGACTAAGGGCAATAATAAACACCTAGAAGGACTTTCACGTGATTCAGGTTTACTTCCAAAAAGAGATGCTCGCCCGCGTTCTGCGGTGGAGGTTGTGCAGACATATCGACAATTGAAAAAGGAATATGTAGACGAAGGTATATGGCAACACCACCACCACCACCGCGCGCGCGATCATTTCTTATTAGTTGAAAACCCGGCATGGAATAGGAAGTTGAAGGGAGACATGGCTTTAGCCAAGACTCTGAGACAAGGATAGCATGGACATATACATAGATATATACGGGGTGTCAGGGACATCGACGCTAAGCCGGTTACCATGGATTCAGTACATGATTCTGAACCCCCCTGCGTTAAAATTTTTCGTCGGTTATTTAAAAAAAAAATCTGCTGCTCCATATACTGCGTAGGTATTGCACTTTTCTATGAAACAGCTGGTTTTTTTTTTAATAACTTACGAAAAATTTCAACGGGTTCAGAATCATGTACTGAATCCATGGTAGCCGGCTTCGCGTCGATGTCCCTGCCACCCTGTATACAGTACAATCTCGCTAACCCGGCACTAATTCAGACACAAGAGTGCCGGATTAGTGGAAAATTCGGATTAGTGGAATCTTGGAAAATATTGGGACATGTGTGTAAATTTCTTATTTTAAATACAATGAACGTAATGTTTCTTGAAATAATCCGATATACATGGTGTTTGGCGCATGGACCGACACAATTTTTTGGGGGGTTGGGAGGAATTTGCGAGGTTTCACCCAAAGACCCCATGTCCTAAGTGTCACGGTTATTGAGATATGTTATTTTTAGTTATTTTCCCAAAATTACCCGATATAATAACCATGACACTTAGGACATGAGGATTTGGGTGAAACTCGCAAATTACTCCCACCCCCCGAAAAATTGTGTCGGTCCATGCGCCAAACACCCTGTATAACCTTTTGTTTTTTGCTCACAACCCTTGTTTAAAAACATTCCATCTTCTCACCCTTGTACTAGTAGAAGCCATATGAAACTGAATTATCAGCTTAAATCAATCTATGATCTATTTTAATCCTTGTTTCCAATTTATGTTATTTACACTTAAACAAACATCAACTTTATGAAAGTGTAAATAAAGTTGAATTTAGACTGACTAGTACTGTTAAAAAAGCCATAAAAAAAATAAAAAAAATTGTAGCGCAAACTGAACCTTATATGTAGGCATTACAGTTGTTTTCCCTAAAACTCGTGTTTGTTTACATGTTTGGCAAATAAATTGCGAACGCAGATTAAATCAATCTCGTGTTTACGGTTTTGGCGAACACTTGCGTTATCGCCCAGAAGTAAACTGACCTAGCAATACAAAAAATACGAAGTAATACTGTGCCGGATTACTGGACGCGCCCGGTGGGTTTACCGAGATTGTACTGTATTAGCTAGTCTAAAATAAGGGCTAAACCCGATAACTTATAAGTTTGTGATGGGTAGTATTAATCTACACTTTTTCCGTCGGTTATAGTTTTCATTTATTTAGCTCGATATTAGATTTAAAATGGTGCCTATTTTTCCTAACGAATATACAACTTGGCAGTATACACGGTGACTTGTAATTTGACGAAAGTATTCTTTTCAGGACGTGATACAGGTGTGACCCATTTGCAAAAGTTAAGCACCCCATAAAGCCTAGGCAATAATTCATGGGATTCGAGAAAACCAAAAACTTTATATACCACAAATTAACCAACCGTGTGTATATATGTGTGTGAGTTTTCATGTGTACCGCAAATAAAACGTATTTTCTTTCTTTATATTTTTTTAAACTTTCCTAGAATGCGTTACTTAATATCACGTCCCTCCCTCTAAACTCTCAAATTGAATGGCTTTCATTGCTATTCCAGTGTCCGCGGTACATGAACTTTGAAATAAATTATGTCAAAATTTTACTAAAGACACCTTCATTTAATCAGCTACCTAACGAAGCAAAAATTTAAATAGAATGTCGTAATGCTGGCAAAGGTAGAATTTTCAAATTGTTGAAATATTTAATAACATCAATTATTTAATTTCATAACAATATTTAGGTTTGATTTTAGATAACTACCTAAATTGGAAGCCTCATATAGAGAAAATCAGATGTAAACTCTTATCACTCACAGGAGCTCTTCACAATATAAATAAATGCCTTCCTCGGAAAGTTCGATACATAATTTATAATTCTTTAGTTAAACCACATATAGACTACCTAATAGAAATCTGGGGGACCGCAGCTAAATCTAACCTTGTATTACAAACAGCGCAAAATAGGTTAATCAAAATATTATTTAATTTAAAATTTCGTACGTCAACTCATAAAATATACGAAGATACAAAAATAATGAACATTTCCCAAACATATATGTACTATACCTGTATACTAATACGCAAAATATTACATAAAGATATTCATACAACACTAAATTTCACAAAAAAACATGAAGTACAAAAAAATAAACTACGAAACTCCAATTACTTAGTAACACGTCCTCCCAGAACAGTTAATTACGGGAAGAGGAATATTGAATTTGAAGGTGTTAACATGTATAATAAAATACCCATGAAAATAAAAGAAGCGAAAAGTATGTCTTGTTTTAAAAAACAACTTAAATCGTATATAATGTGTCAATAACAATAATAATATAAAAATACCAGCAATAGCAAACAAAAACAAAAAATAAAAGATCCGATCAGATTTAGTCAGTACGCTGCCATGTATGCCACATCTAGTAATACATCTACTTTTGCTTTAGATCCGTGTTTGCTGGGTTGGTGATTAGTTGATATTTACTTTGCACTACCTTCCTTTTTGTTTTTATCGATTTACTAATAACGTCGTTTTTGTACGCTCATAAACATTTTATGTTAATTTAGTTTCTCAATAAGTGAATTATTGTTAATTCTTAATGAGGAATAATAAAGTTCTTAAACCATAATAACTAGCTGCGCCCCGTGGTTTCCTCTTGTCGACCTTATTGCTAGGCAATAAGGTCGAAAAGTGGTCAGGCGCCAGTGGGTGAGTGCCCAGATAGTCCGCAGAGGATTTAAAAAAATGGTTAATAAACTTCTTCCTTATTTTTTTTACTATTTGATGAAAATTTGGTGAGATTGAAAGGTTTGTTAAAGTATTAGGTACCCAAAAGTAAATTGTTTGGATGTCTCGTTGGTCTAGTCGTCGCAAGCGTGACTGCTGAACGAGAGGTATTTGGTTTGATTGCCAGGCCAATCAGTCTTATTGCAGACCAGATTCCGGACTTAACCATAACTGGCGAAGTGTGGGTGTAATAGTTCCTTCCCATAGGTGCCTACATGGTGCCTTTTTTTTTTTTTTGGGTTGGAAATCATCAAATGACTCCTCCCGCTCTGGGCGGAGCGAGAGGGAATGTCAGACTTTTACTGACTAAAACCCACCCGTGTTCCTTCCGTTGCCTGTGTGCCGGGGCCGCGATATCCCTTTCGGACAAACTCGCAACCCTGGCAGGCATTGGCCCTTACGGACCCCATCAGTTGGTGCTGACATCTCTTTGAGGCGCGCGTGGAACACAACGCGCCGTCGACCCGGGCCTGGTCCTAATCGGACACCGTCCGCAAGCCCGCGCCTACGGTGGCCGGAAGTCGGCTCGCGACTCCCGACGCCCGGGGCGTCTCCTGCGGCGACTAGGGGCGCGAGGGCGCGCATCTTGCATTTCCCTCGCGCGCTCCGCCTCCTCTTTCGCGAGCATTACTGCTTCGCAGAAGGAAGTGACGGCTTCCCATGCACTCTCGCTCCGGACCATGGCCTGAACCAGGGCCGGACGCGAGAGATCGCCGCTGCCGATCGCCTCCGTGAGGACACGGCGGTGCCCCGCCCAAGCCGGGCAGACCTCCACCGTATGCTCCACCGTGTCCTCCGGGCGATCCACACAATGGTAACACCCGGGTGTTTCCTCCCGCTTTATCCTGAACAGGACCTCCCGAAACAACCGTGTCCGGTGAGGACCTGCGTCAGGCGGAAGGTGAGGACGCCGTGGCGCCTCTCTAGCCACTCCTCAAAGAGGGGCCTTACCGCCGCAATTGTGGCGTGCCCAGTGCTGGGTTGCGACAATCGCACTCTCCATGCGGCCATGAGATCCCGCCGGAGCTCTGTCCGCTGTGCCGTGATTTCTCGCGGCAGCGGAGTTACACCCCGGCGTTTCGCCTCCTCGCGCAACTCCCACATGTGCGCGAGGACTTTTGCCTCCAGATCCCATGGCGGTATTCCGGCAAGGAGGCTCGCCGCCTCACGGGAGACCGTGCGGTATCCTCTGACCAGCCTAATGGCCATGACCCTTTGGGACGCGTTCAATCGCTGGGCTGGTCGCAGCCTTAATGAACGCGCCCACACCGGTGGGCCCGTAAAGGGCCATGGACCGCACGATCCCCGCGTAGAGCCTCCGGCAGGAGGCGTTTGGACCCCCTAGATTGGGCAGAAGCCGCTTCAAAGCAGCCCCAGCCCTCTGCAGTTTGGGAGCCAAACGTCGGAAGTGCTCCACGAAGTTCCACCGGCTGTCGAGGACGAGTCCCAGGTACTTCATCGTCGACTCGACACCGATGTGAACCCCTCCCGCCGTTATCTGGGAACCCGACAGTGGCGCGTTCCGAGGACCATAGAAACATATGGCCTCGGACTTGTGCAAGGCCACCTCGAGTCCCAGTTGCCGGATCCTATTGACGATTGTCGCAACCCAACGTGTCGCTAGTTCGGCCGCCGCCTCATGCGACCTCCCCTGCACCAGGACCAGCGTGTCGTCAGCGTAGCAGACTACGCTGACGCCGCTAGGGAGGTCGGCGCGCAGCACCCAGTCGTAGCCGATGTCCCATAGATGCGGCCCCAGGACCGATCCCTGCGGGACACCGCACCGCCTACATGGTGCCTACGTTTTCAATTGGGGTATAATAGCGTGATGTTATGATGTTGTGTTGATGTGAGAAGTGATAATGAATCAATAAAGTTCAAAAGTACCTGGTCAGCTCTTCATACAAATATCCAAGAGAAGGCAGAGTGAAAAACATCAACGCAAAAGCGTTCGCTGCCGGGTTCATCACTAGGAAGCCAGTGGACAACACCGAAACCACGACCGAGTAGATGGCCAGGAGTCGTCTGCAAACAAACAAAGGATTATTTTATAATAACGCTATTCAATAACGATTACCCTAGTAACAGGTTTTCGTGCAATCAGAACGCATGAGTCATGCACTATCTCGTCATGCCAACCAACCCGTTCACAATACATTCACGGCAAATGGAGTTTTATACTACACCACAGACTGAATGGCAGCTGGTGATATAATTATTATTACATGGAAAATTGTTTTAATTAAACTAGATAACGCCCTACGAAACGCATGACCTACTAGCGAGCCCAGTGTTTTTATCGATTATTCGATACTACTTAAATAGTCATCAAATTTATTTATATTATGTTGCACGTTTTTATAAATTACTTACACATTATCTGAAGTTTGTAAACAATATAATTGTGTGGAATAGCTCGGAGCTATAATAATGACTGTAAAACAACAGTACCTAAGGAATGTTTGTTAAATTTAATGGGTCACGCGAAATTATATCAGCGATATTTATGAGCTTGTAAATTGTCAATTGATGTAAGTATATTTACGTACAATTATTTTATTTGAACCTTCAGAGGTACGCACATAGTGTATTACTTCCAAGAAGGTCAGCAGCAACTAGAGAATATTATAAGATCTCTTGTAGGCATTTGATAATTTGATCTATTGGTGAATCTCATCAGTGGCAAACACGCACTAGACTCTTCTATAGGACATCACTAATCGAATGGGGTCAGACCACGGTCAGACTGTCACTATCTGGATATTATTTTCTAGTTATTGACAGCCCTAATATTAACTATGTACCTACTTAAGTACTTTTGCGTTTTCCTTTGTTATTTGCCCCATTTCCACTGATGACGCAACAAACCATTTTTACAAACAAGTGACAAAAACAATATAGTTGCAACCGTTGGGGTCGTGCAGTGACGCAGTTGAAACTCAAGGTTTATTTAGGACTTGTGTGAGTTTAATCGATCCTGCACTTCTCACTTTAGGGTCGGAACACAGTCATAATTGGATTGGCATTAGGCGATCAGCGATTTAGATAGATAATACATATTTATGTATAATAGATTAGAAGACAGATACCGCGCCAGCCGCGGTATCTATTCAGCTTCCGAAAAGCGACGCGACCGCCAAAATCCTCACACCGTTCGGTTGCCAGTAGCAGCGACCTAGTGAGGCTTTGGCATCTGCAAAACATGCGCAATTTAGATACCACGCTCAAACGCCGCGATTCGCCAAAACGATGCAGCATCGATGAAGTAGCAAAATTGCCGATGCTAAAAGTAACAAGTCTGCTAAGGTACCTATTGCTAATCCAATTAAGTACATATTTTTATACTTTTGAAGAACCAAGCGTTGCTACGAAAATGATCTACGATAGTATACGTAATAATCATTGCATTTTAAATTTAGATTATCTATGGAATGACGCAAGCATGCATTGATGTACCTACCTACCTAGATTGGCACCTAAGTACTAAACAAACTACCTTGTGTTTTATTTTGTTCCTACCTATCGTAGTATTTTTATAACGCGAGAATATAAACTTTTTACCGATTTTTTATTGCATCGCATTATGTGAGATATTTATTCGTTTTAAGAATAAAACAAACATTATAAAATATTATACATACTTTTCTACTTTTTATATTTCTTAGTTAAGTATTTATGAAAATAAAATGTTCTGAAATTTCCATGACGCGACGTAAATATGACGCATTAACCGCTAAAGTAGAGCATAAATTATGTGTATGTTTTATAGCTCTAATTACCAAATTCACATTCTCTTTATAACAAAATGTGTGAATTTGCGTTAATTCATGCTAAGAATAGTTAAGTACCAACTTGTTTTTTAAGAACAAGGAAGTATCACTTTGTAGTAAACAACAAGAATGGAATGGTTCTCTTACTTTTTACCCGACTGCCCCAGAAGGAGGGAAATGTTTTTCGAGAGTATGTATGTATGTCTACTTCTTTGGCACGCTCTGTAACCTAAACGGCTTGATGGATTTTGACACATGAAGTGTCGTTAGATTCGTCTTAATTGTGGGAGTGACATAGGTTATATAATATTTATATGTTATGCCCGCAAATACTCGTACAAAAAATGGAGAAGGTATTTTTAAAATATTTTTCGAGATTTATTTATTTATTTATTATAAGGTAGCTTCACAGCTGACAGTAAAAGTACACAGAAAAATATAAAAACAGAGAGTGACATAATTAATAAAACTAAAAAGCTTGAAATAAAGTAAATTATTTAAAAAACTAAAAATCTGAATGCAAAAACACAACTGAAAAGAGAAAAACAAGCATTATAATTTCTTTAAATTTTATGTTGCATACTTATTACATAGGTACTTGCATTTCTTTGATTTTGTTTTTAACTTCTCTTAGGTTTTTCGAAATACTATTATACCTATTATAATATCTTAAACTCTACTGATTTGCAAATGAACATGTCCTATCTAAGCAAGCCGGGTGATCTGTAACTCAGGATCATCCTACCTCAGACTTGTGCATATTGAGATAAATAAAGATTTATGATTATGATGAATGATATAATAATATAAATACATATATTATATGATATAATATAATAATAAAAAATAATATAATATATATGGTTTAATATTTTATTATGATATTTTAATTTGTATGATTATCTGTGTCTGTACCTATTAAAATTAGATGTTAAGTAAAATTGTAACTAACGCTATGGACTCTGTTCGAAATAAAATGATTCTATTCTTATCTATAGAATTTTGGTATTGCAGGCCACAAGCCATTAACCTGAAATATGGTGTAACTTTTGTTTGCCTACAATACCAAATTTCTATATATTATAATTCTTGTTTTTCGGAATTTTTGTTTACATCTTTCACAGGAGAAAGCGTCGGAGTAGCCGGCGAATTTAAAATTTTCTTATGTTTTTCCAATTTGCAGGTCAGTATCTGGTTGTGTGTTGATCTAAATATGATTCGCGGCTGTATCCAATATTTAGCTATAGAATTATAATCATAAACATCATCAGTACAACTTTCTAAGTTCATATAATCCTATTGAATGACTATTTCATTAAATCACAATCTTTTAGGATTATTCTAAGGTATTGTATTGCTGATTCTAATTCTCTAAAGCCATATTTGTTACGGTCGTGAATCATATTTTAATCAACATACAACCTGACACTGAGCTGCAAATTGCAAAAAACGTAAGCAAATTTGAAATGTGCAGGCTACCTTAGCGCATCCCCATTAAGTAGTTTTTTCTTGTGCTCCTGTGTGAAGTAGGTGTGAATACAATACATATAAAGATTGAAAATGTTGGAATGGGATATGCAAATAGGTAATAAGTACACGCACAATGATCCACTGAAGGACTAAGTGCGGAAACCAAACCCCATAACATAGAACATAGGTAATAAGTAATAATTGATGAATGGTTCTCTTCAACATGTTATCAATAGGTAATATGGGCTGGTGGTGTTCGCACCTCCACGTCAATGCGCGTATTTTGCGTATAATGTTATCAATACAGACTTTTAAAACATGGGCTCATAATCTACCATAACCACAATTATGTCATAATCATAATATTATGTACCTACTTGCGTAGTAGGCACTCAACTCACCTGTTACCATCTAAGAATGTTGGGAAATATCTCTTTGGTAAGAACATTGCGAATGCTGCCATACACACCCACAGTATAGCCAACTCATCCAAAAGCTGCCCTGAAAAAGTAAATAGCATTGTTAAAAATACCTAGTTCATAGAAACCTCTTTGTGATACTTGTATCCTTCTTCTCTTTCGTCTCAGATAAACATGGTAGGTGTGAGTCATTCAAATTTTGCTTTTATCAGAATAAAAATAAGAAGTAAACTTGATTGTGATTGTTTGATAATATTTCTTGAAATAAACACTGTTATCTGCTATATTGTATTTAGACTTACACAATGATATTTCATTGAAATAGGGACAAACAAGATGTTTAACATACAAACAAACACATTTTGACATTGTTTTATTAAATATACTAGTAGAGTAACAATACATTTGTTGAAACCATATTTTGTTATAGATTATTTTACATGTTTGATGAATTTTATTAAGTAGCTAATAAAATATCAAAAGGCTCCTCTTCATTTAAATTTTAACTTCAACGGCTCAAAATTGGAAACTGTTGATGAATTTACACTACTTGGACTTACATTAGATAAACATATTAACTGGAAAACACAAATACAAAAAACCCGTTCAAAAATTTCAAAATTTTCGTACGCTCTCCGCGAAATAAAAAAGACAACCAGTCTACAAACGGCCCTCACCACCTATTATGCGTATGCCAATGCATGGCTTAGCTATGGCATAACTCTCTGGGGAAATAGTACAGATGCACTGACACTATTTACCCTACAAAAGAAATTACTTAGGATCTTGGTAAACATTGGTCAAACTGACAGCTGTAAACCCTATTTTCTAAAATATAATATTCTAACCCTCCCCTGTATCTACATTCTAGAAATATGTAAATTTGTCCGTAAGCATCAAGATTTCTACACAAAACGCGAAGACATCCAATCACAGTATACACTTAGGCACCGATCTAGACTAAACATACCAACATCCAAATTAAAAATGCATTCTACAAGTCCCTACGTAATGTCTATAAAAATATATAACAAACTACCTGACATATTAAAGAAAGAAGAAAAGTTGAATATATTTATAAATAGACTTAAAAAATTACTGATAAACAAATGCTATTACTCCTTAGATGAATATTTAAATGATACACAAAATATGAAAAAATAATAATTATTATATATTAATGATACGGATTTTGTTTTTTTTTTTTTTTTTTAATATATAAATATATAACAAAAATAATAATTAAATAAATTAGCAATTATAATAAATTCAACAATATAGCAATAATAATTATTCGAAGATAAACAATTTATATAAATTAATAAACAGAATTATAATAGATATGTACATACATATCGAAATAATCTAAAATATTTAAATACACTTTTACAGATAAAACAATACTCGTACATAAACAATAGATAAACGAAATGATAGATCCTATTTGCGATCTCCTTGACTTTGAATAAATGTACGTTAAAACTTGCATGATCTCCTTAAACAGGGCTTCCTCTCTCCTACCCTTTTGCTGTGCCCTACAGGGTCCATAATGATCTAAATATATAGTTACCACCTAAGTACACATTATGGTAAAGCAATAAAGATATTGAGTATTGAGTATTGAAATAAAAAATGGTCACAGTTCAAATGAATTCAGTAAAATTTATATTGAATGTTTATGACTAAGTAACAAAAAGAGGAAATAACTTGTGATCTTACCTACTAAACTCAAGGTGGCATGGAAATAGGCTGAGCTTATACCAACCACCATCAACAGAATCCAGAGAACATTGATTGCTGGGTTGAACAACTTTGAATACTCTTGGAACAGGTGCATCAGCACAGGTGGGAACAGGAAGAACAACACATTGCTAATCTAAAAAGAGAAAAAAACGTATAAGTATGACATTGCACACTTCGGTTGGTTGAATAAATTAGAGGGCCAGGTTCATTGACCATTTGGGCAAGCATGCATGACTAAGCCATGCCAGAGTATCTGAATAACTTACAGATACTTATTTAATTAACACAAAAATCTCTCATGAATACTTCTTACTAATATTCCAAGGCCAAATAACGAGTATAATATAAAATCAACAAAATAATAAATGCGCCAAGAAAGAAAATCCTTTGTCTGTGTTCAGAGACTAAAAATAGAGAATGAGAAAACTACTTACCGTGTTAACGAATTCGGCTATTACCGGTGAAATGGAATAGTTAGATTCACACCAATCTACCGGTGAACTTCCACGTTGTAAATGCGACCACATTGTTTTTGATAAATAGATTCTTTGTTTACAATCTTTCAAGTAAAAAGACGCACAAATAAAGGTAAAATATTCCAATTAGATGATATAGGACGAAAGTAAAGCAAAATTACAATGTAAATACATTTAGTTTTGTATTATCAGTTTAACTTTAAAGTTGATTTACTTAAAATGTAGATTTGCGATAATTTTGTTTAGGCACAACGAAATACACGTCCTCGCAGAATCAATGTTGACTTGGCACTGACAGTAGTATGACAGTGACATTTGACAGTAGTATTGCTTTCCCAGTCTTATCAGCCAGTTACTCGTTCAGAACCATGGAATTAATAGGTCCAGTATGTACCTAATTATGTCGGCAGTTGATGGCGGTGCTCGCTACGGTTTCCTAGAAGAGCGGTAGCCGCCATCACTGAAACGCTATATAAGAAAGTAAGTTGGTGTGTTTAACTAGACAGCGTTTTAGATAGATTTATATCTTTAGGCAACGGGGTTTATTTGTGCCCTCACCGTATTTAGTCACGCGAAAAAGTGTCCATACTGAGAAGAGTGAGCTCACACATTATTCAATAGCTTTTCCATGACAATTAAATCAAGTCACTGCGTTATTGTGAGTCAGAGGTGTCAAAACGAAACAGAAACGCGATTAACTTTGGATGCGGTAAGGCGGATCTAACGATTTAAATCTTTGCCGATGCCATCACCTTTATGTCAGCCGTCACTGCGGCCGTTATGTCTAGGTTAAGCTTCTAGGAAACCGTATCTTTAGAGAGCGAACTAATAACGTTGGCTTTTGCAAACGTTAAAAATCTATCTCAATTCATAGCACCCTCCTGCCTGCATGTTTCACAATAGTATTCGGAAAAAAACATAAATAAGCTCGCATTCATTATCGTTAGATTAACCACATTACTTGTCTTTAGACAGCTTATACGTAGTGCCTGAAAAGCTACCAATATCAACAGAACTATACGAGTGCGGTAGAAGTCCAATTCCTGCACAGAGTCGTCCGAAAATACCTATAGGACCATTCGACCATATGCAGCCTTCTTATGTAGACTGCCGGCCATTTAATTAACAATTTAGTTTGCAGTTTTGCAAATGCACTATCTAACTACCCTATTACTCTGAGTAACTACCTGTGGTAATAGACCATTTTCATGGCTATATAGATCTTCTTATATCAAACACTTTAGGACGATGACATTTAAAATTTCCATAGTTTCATACAAAATTGTCTGTCAGTGAATATTTATTTATTGCAATATGTACTTGCGGTAATTTTCATGAAAAGCTGCCGATTATAGAGTTTCCAAACAGTAGTTACTTAGTAGGAAAAAATATCTCACACTTAATCGCAATGGCTTATAATGGTTCACATCAGAATTCAGGTAAGCAGCAGAAAAAATATGCAATAGGTACCTACTGTTTTATGTATAACAGCGCTGAACAGATTGTAGATAACTTCTCATCTCTAATTTTCTACTTTAAACGAACGAATCTAATCACCCTATAATATTTCCACTGGTGGGACTCCTCTCTCCGAGAGGGAGTGAGCTGTAATCTACCTGCCACGCGGGCTTAGTGCGGGTGGTAGATGTCACGTCTTCGAATTTTAGGTACTAGGACATACCGGTTTCCTCACGATGTTTTCCTTCACCGTTTTGAGAGCAGCGGTGACTAAATTATTTACATAGTAAAGCGCCTGCCTGGGTTCGAACCGACCTACAACTCGTAAGTCAGGGCCGTTACCACTGTGCCACCACTACTCTCGAACGAACGAAACACCGACTAAAAAAGGAAGGCAGCAGGCTTAACTGGATACGATACATAACGTCCAGCAAATTACTATAGATACCTGTGTACTATACACAGTGTGACTGTGTGCCATTTACTCTAATTTAATAACAATATATTTTATTATTATATTTATTTTAAAACCGTCACTTAAGGGCCGATTCGAGGTTCTTATGAACCCATTAAATCTCGACACGTTACCCTAATTAATAACAAAATATCCTATTTCTTTAAAATGTTAAAACAATATTGAACCTCTTACAAACCCATTCCATTTATATTTATGGGTAGCAACCCGTGGCCACTTTATACAAATATTCTGAGAAAGCAGGTAATAATAATAATAATAATAATAAATAACTTTATTTCACAAAAATACAGATTAAACATGCGGGGGTGTCAACATGCGGTTCTTTCAATGTAAACTTACAGCTCTCGATTTTCATGCTTGAAACTTTAAACAACAAGTTATGAAGATGGATCTAACCAAACTTTCAAAAGTCATGCAAAGCCGATGCTTCCATCGATGTAACTATCAATTATCCAATAACTGCAGTTATATTATTGGATTAATTATTTTATTATTCTAGCTAGCACCTAGCTAGAATGCTTTAACCGCTCTCGTACTGTTAACGTACCCGGGCCGACCGAAACTTAATATGTTCTGTTCTAAAATATTTGTATCGTTTATAATAAAATGTATATAAATAATAACTTGTCGTCGGTCTCAAAAGATGGACCATCCCTGAGACTTGTAACGTAACGTTTTCCTCCGTGGAGGGAAACGAGAGTCACAAATTAAATTAAAATAAAAAGGTATTAAAATTAAAAGTTAAAATTAGTAAAAGTAAAGTTAAGTTTAGGACACAGGACAGGCTCGGGTTAGGCAGGAACAGGCACAAGACAGGCTCAGGTTAGGCAGGAACAGGCAGGCAGGGAGTGGAACAGGTGGGCAGGCAGGCAGGCCGCAGGCAGCGTGCAGGAGGCTGGGCTGAGGATTATCCCCCCTGGAGGTACACTCCAGCCTGTGGAACGGAGTAGAGGTTGTGAGACTTTGTAGATGGAGGCGCTTTGAGGCGCCTCACCTAGCGGGAGGACCGCGCTAGCGTCACAGGTGACGGCGGAGGTCTCTCTCGGAGAGTAACGACGTCTAGTGTCGGAGGCCTTCGTGTGCGTGTGCTCGCGGCGTTTTACGCCGCGTGGTTAAGAGTTCGTTAGAAGTGAGCACCTCCTACAGGGCTAGGCAGGAGGGCCGAGCGAATTAAACACAGTATTACACAGTATTAGAATGTTTATTGACATAATCCACTCAGTATCGATAGTTTAAATTACACAATAAAATTAGGACACTCGCGCACGCTAGTTATGCTAGTTTTAAGAGACTAATATTCGAGTAGCTAACTGTTCAACAAATAAGACTTAAGGGCATAAAAACAGTGACTCCGTCTCAAGTTAAAAATACGACTCTCCGAGGGCTCAGACAAGACCAGACCCTTAAAAATATGAAGACCGTTTTTATCGTTCTATGTCATATTTTTAAACGTTTTAAAAACGTATTCAAGTTAATTCTTAATTTAGATATGACCAGCACTAATAAAAACGGCTTACAGAGTAGAAATCTTAGATCTACGCTTATTGCAAAGGTTCAGTGTGTACACCCACTTTATGAGAGAAGATAGAGTGTACTTATCTATGATGTGTTCTGTCTATGTTTTAGAAAAGTAAATTACGACAGATGACATTAAGATGAAAACGTCAGAATATAAATATTCTAAAGTTTTTACAAAAAGGGAAAATTAAATACTATAAAATCGATTTGGATGCTAAAACAATCAAGAGATAATTAAAAGTATGCTTTACAGGGGTAAACAGTGCTACAGAATATAAAAGTGAGTTAAGTACATGTGTCATAGAATATCAATAGGTAAATAAATCAAAAGGTGGTTTGTTTAATATAATAATATAAAGAAAGACTAACGTAAACAAACTAAAAGATGTGGTTCCAAATAATGGAATACCACAGACTGCATCGAGCATCTGCTAAGGATTAAGTCGAACTATTCAAAAGACCCTTTTAAAACAATTAAGAAGTTGTGCACAAAATGAGTCATAAACCTATTCTGCGAAATTGTGTCACCAAACCGTCAACGTGGTATTTTTTAGGAATTTAGGGGACTGAGGAATGAAGTCCGGGGGTTGGTTCTAGATCACGAAAGACTACGGACGCGAGAGTCCAAGCGGGTGAAGTTGGGAAGTTGGTTTTAGACCACGGTAGGGTGCGGACGTAATATTAGGCTAGTTATATTAGCAGACTTGTTGAATACCAGAGGCCATGATTGTCCAAGTGGGCTGTCGCAAGATAGCGAGTATTATTTATTAAGTTAAATATAGTTGGGTTGAAGCCCAGATTAGACTAATGTAGTATTTAACGAAGTACGAGTATATGTGTGTGTGTGTTCGTGCGATTGGGTGAGTGTGTGCTTGTTGGTGTGACTGAGTGAGTATTTCATTATAATAATTATCCTAGGCTGGTAATATAATTCAGGTATCATAAGTTCTTGTAACTCAACACTTATTTAGTATCGTGTTTTATAACTAATGTTACATTCTCGTGTATTACGTGTCCTTATCCTAATCCGTACCTTGGCAGATTATTGTCACTAGCAGTTGGCTATAGAGAAATGGCGAAGGCCTTCCACCATACTTGACTGGGCAGTAATGCTCCGACTGTTGACTTTGAGATGACGTACCACATTTGGAAGGCAGAGCCATAAATACTCTCAGGTCATTTGGAATTGATCTAGGCTATAAAGCCAATCTGTAATTGCATTACAAAACAACCAAACTTTAGTGACGATTTCTGTTTCCGAAAAGGTTTTGCCACAGAATGCTTTTCGTGAGGCGTGTTGACACATATTTCCAGGGAGTTGGGGTAGGCTTCACTAAGTACCCTAAACTGAATTGGTAGACGTTCGATGAACGCTAGGGAACGTATCTCGATCGAAAAAATACTCCGTCCGTTCTGTAGGACTATTACTAAATCGACACTGTTTATCGAGACACGCTATTGGGACGCAATGCCGCTAACAGCCGCACCGCATCCTCTTAATGGGGCAGATTAAGGAAATATGAAGTGACGAGCTACCACTTCGGTGTTCACCAGGTACGATCGTAGTGTATTCTGCTAGAGACTGAGTCTACGGTGCGCTTGTGCTAGTTTTGTGTTAACTTTGTAAAAATGGGCTAGGCTTACGTAAGGGTCTTTCATATTAGTACGCGATTAGAACTATTTAATATTAAACTTGTTTTCCTCAATGACAGTTGGACTTCGCAGTACTCTGTCTTAGGATTGAGTAAAACATTTATTTAGTGCTTAGGGAGCGTGTTCCATTAGAATCGTATTAGTTCCTCAGAGGTTCTATGCGTTAGTTCTAGCAGGACACGTACAATGAGGCAAACGTTGTTATACGGTTCCCGGTCTCACTGAAGTGGGTATATTGTAAACAGACAAATTAACGTAGTAGTACGTAATCGTATTTGAAGTACAAGCGTAACGATCCCTTTACCCCTTTCTACCTTACCAAGTCTGTAGTGCAGATATTGGTGCTCAACTGCGAGACGAGGAGACGTTGGCGTTCCAACATTTATAATACTAAAACATAATATTATATTATATACTTTTGCATACCCTCTTGTCTTCTTAGCTTCATATTATAATACTTGTGTTTACTAACTGTGAATTCCCAATATTAACTTCCTGGTCCAATCCTTGTTCCTTAATCTTCCGAGACGGAACAAGGTAGTTTAGTTTATGGGAATGCTTCTCTTTCTTATATGGGTGGGAGGGTGACCAGTCTGGGACGAGCCCTACAGAACTGTGCGGAAAGGAGGGGCACAGTTCTTCCCCCTACGGGGAACCGATCCAAACACTAATATTAACACAATTAGGAAAAACGAAAATTTTATCAGCCTAGGGTATTTCAGGTACTGTCACAACAGGTAACAGATATACTTAGTCAAAGTCATAAATAAAACCTGAGATGATTGATTTTCATCATCTCAGAACATACATACATAAACTCACGCGTTCTTCCCATGGGGGTAGGCAGAAACTACAAAACGCCACCTGATACGATCCTTACTGAATACTCCTTTTGACTCATTATTGTTCATACATACACGCACGCCGCCGGTAGTAGGTACTCAAGCGCGGATACACCGTTGTGCTTGTGAGCACGGTGGGCATGCCCACAACCCTAATTGAGGTCGATAGGCTGATCTACTGAGGAAACACACACACATTGTGTGCGAGTATATAACCTTACCAAAGGAGCTGAACCAGAAGCGGTATTTGGACTTATAACAACGTATGGTTTTGATATTTAATTAATCGATCGTGAGCGACTCCTAATCCAACGTGACCACAACCTTTTTTGAGGCCTGGATCCGCTTCTGCGAGGGTTTACTAATGTTTGCCATAATTTAAAATGCAATAATTTTATATACCATACTTGTATTTGCCATAATTTGATTAGAAATAACGCTTCAGTTGCCATAATAGTGAAATTACATAATATCATTTTCACTAATTTCATTTGTCATAATCGATCAAGTGTCATAATAATTTTAATCCATAAATTTATTTGCTATATTTTTCATTTTCAATAATTTCATTTTCCATTACATTTATTCAACATAATATTAATTTTCCCATACTAGCACAACAATGCTAGTTCAGTTGATTAATATATGATTATATGATAAGTACAATTTTTTTTATTAACAAGTAACCCTAAAAATAGACCTAATCTACCATGCATGCTTGCTTTGCAAAAGAGGAAATCTATAGCACTCGGCGGCCGCTACCGCGGCACGCTCGCTGCGCTCGCTCGCCTTCGCGCGTTGTTTGGCCACAGTTCTAACCTAACTTAACCTAACCGTTTCGAATTTGACAAACTGTTTATTATCTAAAGATTGTTTGCTGTAATAAATCATTTGATAACAGGCAATAAACGTTTCTAAATTATATTAAATGTTGCTTATGTCAAATATCAATTATGTAATGTGTTACTTATAGAAACTAATGATTACAATGAATATTGATGATTATTATGAAAACTTATTTTATGGCAAATAAAAGTTATGATTAATAAGTTGATATGACAAGCGTTAATAGTATAAATGATAATAGTGCAAGTAAATATTATGAGGGGGGACGATTATGGAAAACAATAATAGTACAAATAATTTTATGGAAAACAAAACAATACCTTCTGCGAGTAGGTACTACGCACCTGACCTTTCTGAAGAACGTCACCAGTATGGTCACTATAATTATGTCCTACTAGGGCGTCCCGGCGTTTCCACTCACATCTGCCTTGTAAATACCTTTTGTTAGTCGCTTTTCATTCATCCTCAACATAACCAAACCATCTAAGCATACTCTTTTAAATTTTTAGGGTTCCGTACCTCAAAAGGAAAAAAACGGAACCCTTTTATGGATCACTCGTGTGTCTGTCTGTCACAGCCAAATTTCTCGGAATCTAATTGACCGATTAAGTTGAAATTTGGTACATATATGTATTTCTGTGACCCAAACACGAACGTGTAACGTAAATAAATAAATATTGAATATGGGGGTCACTATTAGGGGGCAAGTAGGAAATTAAAAAAAACTTTTTGCAACTTTTTTACCGTGTGACATATCAAATGAAAGGGCTTCGAGTATGCGAGTATCTATTTTTTTTTTTATAATTGATGAAAATTAACCCTTCCCCCCGCCCTACCTACCACCATATCTCCGAAACTACTGAGCCTAAAATTTTGAAAAGAGTTTTCCAACTACAATGTTAAGTGTGTTATTGGGATAAATTCATCCCAACTACGAAACCCTTCATTGTGCGTGGTTCGACACGCAGTTGGTCAGTTTTTGTCACTACATCTTCTTTTAAACCGCACCGTTGCCTTATCACATCAATCCTCAGCCTATCATTCGTAGTCACACCACACATGTTTCGCAAGAAACTCATTTACACAGTATTTATTCTACTTTTCTGCTTTTTTTGCCACATCCAACATTCACTTCCATACTTAATTAAGCGTAGGCACTGCAGTTCTTCATTTAAAAAAAACGCATACGGTTAATTCACAGTGGGCCTCACGCTGCAAATTTGCGGTAAGTCCACGACACGTCTTTTATATCGCAAAGAGATATATGAAGTACCGCGCACTGCAGTAAAAAAAACTGAAAAAAAAATCTCCGGGGCACCGACCAAGCAGTAGATAATATCCTTTTTAGTCAAAAAAGTCAAATGTGTCATCGCACAAGAATACTTATTTAAAGCAAATAATTGATTTTGACTTTTGACTTTTGTATGAACAAGTTGGCTGACTGCTGGCAAGAGGGAGAAAGTGTGAATTTGGTCAAAATGAAAATCCAAGACGGCGGCTGCGAAAATTTTCTAATTTTTCTTCATTGCTGTCGTTTTCATAGTTTTAAAGGGTGCTAAAGCCGATAGTGAGGTCAAAATGTGAATCCAAGATGGCGGCTCTGAAAATTTTCAAATTTATCATCATGGGTATCATTTCCATGGTTTTCAAGTGTGCTAAAGCCAATAGTGAGGTCAAAATGTATATCCAAGATGGCGGCTACAAAAATTTTAAAATTTTTCGTCATGGGTGTCGTTTTCATAGTTTTCGAGGGTACTAAAGCCGATAGTGAGGTCAAAATGTTAATCTAAGATGGCGGCTGCTAACATTTTCAAATATTTGTCATGAGTGTCGATTTCATAGTTTTCGAGGGTGGTAAAGCCGATGGTGAGGTCAAAATATAAATCCAAGATATCAGCTGCGAAAATTTTGTTGTTGTTTTAAATTATACATGAGAAGGAACTTCGTTCCTGACGGGGGTCGTTATATTAGAAAACACATGTAAAACCATTAAAACCACGGACAAAAGACGGACAAAATTTTCATACTTGCAAACATTTCGCAAAAAATTGATTCAGTCGGTAAGGAGGTACGGAGTTCTTCTACCATTTTAATAGAGTTCTATCACTTCCATGTTCAAATTCCAGATATCGAAGTTTGCCTAGCAGAAACAGAACATGAAGGTGAATCGAAGGATAATAGAAATCTCGATTGCGTTGATGACTGGTATAGCATGGCCGTAAACGTTCAAAATGAAATTTGGCGTGGTAAAAAGCTCCGTGAAAAAAAACCAAAACCAGATGAAACGGAAAATGAATACTTCGTACCCGATATCAATTTTTTTGAATCTTTTGTAAAGCAACCTCGAGTAAGGTGCTGTGACCTCCTCGTTTTAACATTTAGATTAGTCCCTAGCTTAGATACCTACCTAGATATAGCATAAACAAGATAGATTTACTATTAATGAGACAATCTTCAATTAGTACTCTGTCAGAGTGAGAGTTTGATATTAACTGTCATTTTTACATAAGTATTTACCTAATGATAATTCAATATAAACTCAATTACATGGTATTTAATTTTAGCTTCCATCACAAAATAGTTTTTTTTTTTGTTTCCCTCCGCACGTTTTCTCCACACATTGACATTGGCAGAATTGTCGACATCGGCACCATTGCCATATGGAAAAATAGATAGATAGATAATTCAATATGACTAACAATATAAATGTCAAACCCTCGACTACCTTGCTGGTCTAACACGTCCCAATATTAACCCCTTTGTCTTCACCCCAGTCGACCCGGGAGAGATCAGAAAGATTATCCTCTCCATTAAGTCAAAAGCCGTGGGCTGCGATAAAATCAGCCGCCATATGATCGTAACGGCTCTTGATCAACTCCTTCCTGCTATCGCCCACATTATAAATTTCTCCTTGTACACCGGTGTTTTCCCCTCCCTGTGGCTTAAAGCACTTGTTCGGCCCCTGCCTAAGGTACCCAACCCCTCTCTTCCTAGTCACTTTCGCCCAATTTCCATCCTTCCCTTTCTGTCTAAAGTGCTCGAGGCCAGTGTTCATAAACAATTCTCCCACTTTATTCACCACAACTCCCTCATCAGTCCCTTTCAATCCGGTTTCAGGCCTGGGCACAGCACCGTTTCAGCTCTTCTTAAAGTGACTGACGATATAAGGCGGGGAATGGAAGACACTAAAGTTACTGTCTTAGTGTTAATTGACTTCTCTAATGCCTTTAATGCCGTCAGTCACGAAATCCTTTTATCCATCCTTTCCTATCTTATGGTCTCCCCGGAGGTACTGGAATGGTTTTCTTCTTATCTTCGGGAGCGTCAGCAGTCTGTTCATGCTGGAGACTCTTCGTCGAGTTGGTGTGATCTTGCAGCTGGCGTCCCTCAAGGCGGTATATCGCGGTGTATCTCCATTTTTATTAATCTCATTACCACCGTGCTTCGGACTGCGTATCATCTCTATGCTGACGATTTACAGCTTTACTGTCAGGCAAGTGTTGATAACATTTCTGATGCGATTACGGAGCTAAATCGGGATTTAGGTGCAGTCAAAAACTGGTCTGATCGATTTGGGGTGGTGGTTAACCCTACCAAGTGTCAGGCTATCATAATAGGGAGCCCACACAGCATAAGGAAGCTGAATGGCTTAACTGTGCCATCTGTAATCTTTGACAATTCAGTCATTCCGTTTGGCTCCGATGTTAAGTATCTCGGCCTGCTTGTCGACACTTGTCTTGACTGGCGAAGGCAGGTAACAACCGTCAGTAAAAAAGTTACCGGAACGTTGCGGTCGCTCTATCGGTTAAAAAATCTTCTCCCATCACACATAAAGGCAATGCTTGTACAGTCCCTAATATTTCCCATAATTGACTATGGTGATGTATGTTACTATGACCTGAATGCAGATCTCCTCAATAAACTTGATCGCCTTCTCAATAATTGCATTCGATTCGTTTTCAATCTTCGTAAGTATGACCATGTATCCGCGCACCGATTGCTTTTAAAGTGGTTACCCATTCGACAGCGCAGAGAGGTGAGGGCTCTATCTATGTTGTTCTCTATTCTCGACAAACCCACCTCTCCTTCTTACCTGACTTCCCATATTCAATACTTATGCTCTGCCCATAGCAAAAATCTTCGTTCCACCAACAATCGTCTTCTACGATGTCCTTCTCACCGCTCTGGTTTCATTCACTCTTCTTTCTTTGTCCAGGCGGTCTTTCTTTGGAATTCGCTACCTCTGAATATCAGGACGGCAACCAGTCGGTTGTCTTTTAAAGTGAAGGTACGTGAGCATATACGCAAGAAGTTGGCTGAAACATCCCAGCGGTGATTTGCTGGATTCGTTTTCTCCTCTACTGATCGTTATTTCTCCTCTACCGATCGTTATTTCTCCTGACAAAGTTTTTCTGTTTATACTATGTATATGTATGTATTTATGTATGTATTTATTCTTGTATTTTATAGTTAATTTCGTGTTATCAATCCCTTTTGTTGCACCTGCCATGTTTTGTCTCTGCACCACCCTAAGGTTGACTGGTAGAAAATGCCTCAGGCATTAAGTCCGCCTTTGTTCGGTATATTTTTACTTCTGCATAAAGTTTGAATAAATAATAAATAAATAAATAAATATAACTGAGCATTTTCCTACGTCTACTTATTACGCCGAATTAAGCCCAGGTTCGCACGGACGTAAAAATATCGCGGCGGGATTTTATCGCGCGCTGGATTTTCAGCTCTCGGTTTTGAGCCGAGCGTTGAGAATCCAACGCGCTGGGACGCACTCCGTCCCACCCAGCGCGTTGAAAAAACACATAAGTAGTTGGTCTTTTAACTCACGGCAGTCACGGCGCTAAGACGTTGAAAATCCCTGAGCGAAAAAAATCGCCCGTGCGTACCTGGGCTAAGGATACTTAGCCTAGCTTATGTTCAAACAAATAAAAAGTAGGTAAGATCTACTATATGTAAGTACCTAACTATGTAGATTATTATTTTCCATCGTAGGAAAGGCCACCTAGAAACCTTCAAAAACAATACAAGCCAAAGTACTCCTAGATCAAGATGTCCTTGTATAAGACCACCCTGTGCAGCAAGTACTTATTTGGCGATCAACAGAATTTCTAGATCAAATGATATACAAGCGAAGACCCAGAAGGGTAAAAGATGTCCCATGAGGATTGCCGAACTGGCTGTGCCGACAAAACGACAATGTATTGAAACATGGAGGAACAAGTCTAATGTATTACCTGTATTTATGGTACGTATAAGTATTCTGTGTAAGTGTGTAGTGTTGTGCGTTACCTAAAGCGTACTTAAGCAGCGTACGCTACCAGGGAGTAGGTAGGTACAATTCGCGTCAAATGACTTTGCCGCTCTGCAGCTCTGAAGTGAGGTTGCGTATGCGGGTGAAGCTTTGTGCAGACTAGCGCGACGCGACACCGGTTATTGTTATACCGTGAAGTTTTCTTAGAAATTGTATTGTTCGAGTCGCGTCGCGCTGGTCTGCACGAGCTTTTACTATTTTATAAGTAAGATTGACTACTGCGCAGTCATTTGTAGCATACTTCAGGGGGCCTACCACCACCGCTAAAGCAGTATTATTTTAATATTACTGGTAGGCCTCCTGAGCGGCAAATTTATTTGACACGAACTGTATAGGTACAATATGTTAACTTACGATGGGCGTTCAGGTTAACCCGCAATAGTACAGCGTCCAAACATGTAAAAAAAAAAAAAAAAAAGTGTGCTGGGACACATAGTAGAAGTGAAACTTCAACGGACAAGTGGAAAAACGAATCGCAACGGACCAGTGGAAAAACGAGTGGCAACGGACAAGTGGAAAAATGAATCGCAACGGACAATTCAAAACGAATCGCAACAAAATTTTAACTGAAAGTTTTACGGGCAGGTTTTCAAATTGGACAAGTACATTAACAATCTGCCCGTAAAACTTCACGCACGCGCACTTTTTTTTCGCAGGTTTACTGCAAGTTATGATTTGGTTAGGTTAGGTACATTTTAATAAATGCATTTTTTATTTAAACATATTTTATTTTATCAAACAAAAAAACTGAATTCAATCCGGAACCAAAAAAAACATCCATAGTCTACTCTAAACTTATACACATACAAAAGAACATTAACAAATGCACATCTTTCGTCATCCATCTTCATTCGGCTCACCTGCGTTTATAATCAAGGAAAGATACAATCGGCTTATGGTAACTAAAATATGATATCTGCTCATTGTATCCATCTCATACAGCCTTTGCCTTCAAAAGTACTTATCTACAGCGCACCTACCTACCTATCCTATCCTACCCTACCTATCTACCTATCCTATCCTATCCTACCCTACCTATCTACCTACCCTACGCTACCTACGCTACGGCACTTCATTTCTTGACATTGACTCCCCTCCCGTACGGCCCGTACCCCAGTGACGCCTACATTGCATAAGGTGCTGCCTAGCTAGCCGAGCAGGGTGAGCGGCTACCACGCAACTTTTTTCTAATACTTACATTTTTAAACTCGTGATACAAAAAAAACATCCATAGTCTACTCTAAACTTATACACATACAAAAGAACATTAACAAATGCACATCTTTCGTCATCCATCTTCATTCGGCTCACCTGCGTTTATAATCAAGGAAAGATACAATCGGCTTATGGTAACTAAAATATGATATCTGCTCATTGTATCCATCTCATACAGCCTTTGCCTTCAAAAGTACTTATCTACAGCGCACCTACCTACCTATCCTATCCTACCCTACCTATCTACCTATCCTATCCTATCCTACCCTACCTATCTACCTACCCTACGCTACCTACGCTACGGCACTTCATTTCTTGACATTGACTCCCCTCCCGTACGGCCCGTACCCCAGTGACGCCTACATTGCATAAGGTGCTGCCTAGCTAGCCGAGCAGGGTGAGCGGCTACCACGCAACTTTTTTCTAATACTTACATTTTTAAACTCGTGATATCTTTCGTATGGAATGTCCGAATTTAATAATTCAAAAAGTTATATAAAGGTATTGAAGCAGTCTTGAATATGAAGTAATTTATTTAATAAGGATCCCTAATTTTGTTTTAAATGTAATATAGCCTATGTCACCCGGGGACAGTGTAGCTTCCCAACAATGAAAGAATTTTTCAAATCGGTTCAATATAAAAACTTGAAATTCCAATCTATTCTCTCCGTCCGTCGCTGCCACCGCTCACCACGCGATATATCGTCTACCCCCTCCACGCGGCCGTAACGCTTTTTCGTGACAGAAAAATCCTAATCCTTGTTTATCAGCACTAAGTTGGTCAGAAGTATATGAACAAGAAAATTTAAATTCAGGCTTTGATATATTTCATGATACGTTTTGTTTATTTTATAACCTTTGCTTTCCAATGAGCAAAGTTAGAATTCATTCAAACTGTAAGTCACCAAGATGAATAACAATGGGAATCAGAAAGTCAAGTAAAGAAAAAAGGAAACTAAGGTATCGCCAATACATGTCCAAATCTGAACACGATACATCAAACTATACAAAATACAGTACTATCTTCAAAAAATGCGTTAGCCGTTCAAAACACCTCATAAATTCTAAAATAATGTCATCGGCAAAAAATAAAGGCAAAGCTACATGGCAGATTATCAAAAACAAAACTGATCACGTAAACACTAAAACGAATATTGATACTATTAAAATCGACAATAATCATATAAACAACCCTAAAGAAATTGCTGAAACTATCAATGATTTTTTTATAAATATTGCCAAAGGATTCTATAACAAAAATAAAACTTCATCAGACAAAAAACATTTAAATTTATCGAATAAATAAATTATGACGCAAACCATGTTTTTACACCCATGTGATGAAAATTAAGTAAACAATACTATCATGTCCCTTAACAACACAAAATCAGTTGGATTTGACGGTATAGCAACTCACATTCTCAAATCCTGTGTCACCATAATATCCCCAATCATTGAACACTTGATAAATCTCTATATTATTATATACTATATATTTTTCCAGATAAACTCAAACAATCCATTGTTAAACCTTTATTTAAAAAAGGTGACAAAAAAGACTTATCTAACTACCGCCCTATATCACTAATATCTAACTTATCAAAAATCTTTGAAAAAGTCATGCATCATAGACTCACAAATTATTTAGAAAAAATTCAGATTATACGAGTAAAAGAGGAACAAAACGGCTTTCAAAGGGGAAAGTCGACTACTTTAGCAGGATTTAAACTGATAAAAAATGTAATTGAAAATTTAGATAAACGCATTCCAGTATCTGTCATCTTCTTTGATATGAGCAAAGCTTTCGACTTTGTTAACCACGACTTACTCATACAAAAATGCAATAACTACGGAATTAGAGGAATAGTTATTGATTGGATTAGTAGCTATTTAATGAACCGACAACAAAAAGTAGAAATAAGCACAATAAACGAAAATAACGAGTCCACTTCATATAGTTCTGAATATAGTCAAATTAAATCAAGAGTACCCCAAGGAAGCATACTTGGCCCATTGCTTTTCCTCATTTACATCAACGATTTACCTACAGCTTTACAACAACAATGCATACTTTTTGCTGACGACATATCGGTAATTGTAACTCATTAGTTACAATTACCGATATGTCGTCAGCAAAAAGTAAAATAAAATCAGAAACAAGTCATGAAAAAAACCTTAATGAAACATTAAACCAAGTTTTAAAATGGCTCGAAAATAACTATCTCTGTGCAAATCTAAATAAAACCAAATACATAAATTTTCAAAACTACAATTCTAAACAAAAAGCATTTAAAGTTAATTGTCAAGGACAACAAATTAACAAAGTTAGTGAATACAAACTTCTTGGACTTATTCTAGACCAGCATTGTAACTGGAAATTACCGTAAACGTTTAAGACGTACCGCGAGTGAAGCTGTTACACTTACTGCTTACCACGGGTATGTTTCCTCTTAATCCTAACCTAACTCCTATCTATCCTATCCTAACTCTGGGGGAACTCGACGAATATAAATAATGCCTTCCTAGTGCAGAAAAAATGCCTAAGAGCAATCTATGGTATCAGTCCTTTAACATCCTGCAGACCTCTCTATATTTTTTTTTAACTTTTAACCCTAACAGGTCTTATAATGCAAGCTGGTGTATTTGTGAAAGAACACTCTAAATTGTTTATAACGTACGACTTGCATTCAAAATATAGCCGTCGAGACCCAACACGGCTAAGAATTCCTTCACATCAAAGCACATTATGTCATAGAAATAGCTTTATCACACCAATTAAAATCTTCAATAATATTCCAAAAGAAATAAGGGAACTCCCTCTAAAACACTTTAAATCCAAACTACACACATGGCTTATTGAAAATTGTTTTTATAGTGTAAAAGATTATTTTGATAAAAAAGTAACAGATAAATATAAAATAAGATAATGAGTTTTAATTAAAATTAGTTTATGTACCTATTTATTATAATTGTTAAGTGTTCAAATAGATACGAAACCCTAATAACCAATGTTATTAGACAAGTGTAAAAAAAATAAATAATAATAATGTGTTGTATAAAATTTATAAAAATAACATGTTTAAATATTTGTATGCCAGTCCATGGCGAAACATGTAAGATCATTGATATATTATAAGACCTTAATGTACCATGTTTTAAAGCAAATAAATATATTCTATTTTATTCTATATTCTATTCTATTCTAAAAACCCCCGTCTATATAGAAGTTTCACTTCAAAAAATTACACCACTAATAAAATTTAAAAAATTAATAGGTAGGATTTTTGTTTTGCTTTTTTGACACTATACTATGGCGGGTTAACGGGAACGCCCTTCAATATTTATAATACTCTATTATTATAAAAGGCAATTCACGCATAACTTGAATCTCATTCTGGTGTTCCAGGTAGAAAGATTGAAACAGCATGTTACGGACCAGAGACCAATTGTTAAAATACCAGAAGCAATATATTGTTTCCAAAGAGGAAGACGTATGGAATCTAAAAAGTAATACCGAGTTAGGCCTGCATACAGACAGATACACCTGTTTACGCCTTACCTTCTATGGCGCGCCCCTCGATAGTTCTGTTTTTACTAATATCTATCACGATTTGTATGCATCATCTATGCATAAATATTGTACATAGTGTACCTAAGTACTAACCTAATTGACCTAATCTATTCGCCACGACGCTTATTTAGCGCCTGTATGCAAAACCTAGGGTATTTGCAGAACGCAAGACGGTATTGGGACTGCGCTTTGAGTAGAATTGATATCCTGTATCGAAAGTTCAATTGACTGCGCCTAAAGTGCAATGTTGCAGTTTTAGTCCAAATGGAAATGTAGACCGTCTGTATTGGCACTTATTTTTCACGCGAATGTGGTATAATCAGAAATATGTAATAGTCGTCGCCGTCGATGCCGGTTCTCACAACCGGCATTGACGGCGCGGCGTGTGGGTGCGTCATTTTAGTTTCAGCCGCAAAACATAAAAATGTGTATCTATACCTACACTTGTTACTGTCTCTCTGTTTGCAGTTGCTCTTTCAGATGGCTTTCAAGTAAAGATAAATCCAATGAAACCCAGAAGCTCAATCACCAGAATCACCAGATGAACGAAAGGATGTTATGCATAGTATTTGCACATAAAGTTGCTAAAAGATTATCCATACCGATAAACTTAACGTTAAACTCGGAGTAAGTCCTCGAACCTTTATCCCACTGTTCTCGGGAAGAAGGCAGGTCGGTATTTAGTTAGGTTAGCAAGCCAGAAGACCAAACAGTAATTTTATCTATCGCCAGACGCCGACGGCGATGTCTAGTTCTACTAATATACCTAGTATGTATTAATCTGTGGCTGCAGTGGCCTCATTGATAAGTAGTAGTAAGTAGGTACTTTTGTACATAGACCTACGTCATTCGTTGCACAAACGCACTTTACTTTTATTACCTACTGATCTTAGGTGTCTGTTAGGAACCGAGATCACTGTATCATTGAAATAAAATTATTTGCTAGAGATCATAAAATAAGTAGGTTCCTTTCGTCTCTTTTAGTTTGGAAAAGTTGTCCACAATAGTATCCAGTGACATTGCACAAATAATGTCTAAATGCCAGTGTACCTCTCGTAAAAGACGGCAGTATCAAGCGATTCATACAGACGTATCGAATAAAGTAAGTATACTTAGATAGACAACATTAATATTTGGGATATATTTAAAATGAGTTGAGGAAAACCAAGACATGCCCAGGTTAGGAGAGATGCTCCACATCGACTAAATTATTTTAAAAATCGCGTCATCGAGTTCGCTGGCAGGTGACAGCGTTCTCGCTCTTTGTGTGCCACATGCGCGATGCCTTATGGGGCATGCGCTAAGGTAACCCGCGAAATTCAAAGTTTTTTGCATTTTGCAGGTCAGTGTCAGGTTTTATGTTGATTAAAATATGATTCGCGACCGTAACAAGTATGGTTTTACATAATTATAATCATTACAATCAGGAATACAACTCCATAAGTAAGCACAATGGTCAAATGTCATGATTTCATGAAATAGTCATTCAATGGAATTATATGAACTTAGAGAGTTGTATTGATCATTTTTATGATTACAATTCTATAAATATACATTTGATACGGCCGCGAATCATATTTAAATCAACTTACGACATGATACTGACCTGCAAATTGCAAAAAACGTAACAAAATTTGAATTTCACGGGCTACCTTGACACTTTCGCCTTAAGGCTCGTGCAAAACAGCGCGACGCGACTCGAACAATACAATTTCTAAGAAAACTTCACGGTATAACAATAACCGGTGTCGCGTCGCCCTAGTCTGCACGAAGCTTTATTGGCTGCCATTACGCCAGTTTGAGAGTGAACGGAAAATACAAGGTTTTGGCGCTAGTTAGTAATTAGCAAAAACGTGCTTGATCCCTAGACACTTTTGATGTGTGTATTAAGAAAATTTATGTTTTTTAATATTAGTTGTATTATTGAATTACGTAATGTAGTTTCAAGAACGTGATGTATTTTAGTCCTTCGATTTACCAAATTTCTGCAAACCTGCTATAAAGTGAAGAAGGTAAGTTTAGGGAGATTTGATCCATAGTGTATGAGGGAGACATGACCAGTGGTTCAACTGAAGAAAAATGAATGTGATTTTGAATGTTCGCAAAATTTTGGAATTAATTACCTAAATTGTAATTATTACTTTTGCGGGTGGATTGAAAAGTTTTAAGTTTTGTAAGTATCTCGTTAATGTTATTTGCGTACAAAATGAAATGATATTAGCAATTTAATTATTTGTATGAATATCTGCTTAGTTTGTGTGTCAAAGTTCATATAATACTATATTTTAAGTTCTAAAAATTTTGTAAGTAAATTCTTGTAATTTCTTAGTGAGAAATAAATTTCTTTAACCATAAAAAAAATAGAAGGTAAAATGCTTGGTTGTTATGAAAATCCATGATACCTACTGGTTCATCTTTTCAATAAGAAACAGTTGTTGTTGACACAATAAGGTATCTTAAGACTAAGGTTAAGTTACCCTACTACTATGGTCAACTACTCACCCGAGCGTTGCGGAGATTTGAAACAACCATTTTTTTAAACATGGATAATAGAGCTTTGTATACTTTCTTGAGCTGACAAGTTTCCAAGTCATAGTTACAATATTATACCATGTTAAAGTAAAAGGGAGTTCAACTCTCCCTGACTCCCCCAAGGTAGATACTTACCTACTTTAAAAAGTTATTTGCAGTTGTGTCAAAGATTTTAAATACAGTACTCTCTCGCTAATACCGCTAGTACCCGATGGACTATCACAACTACTATAATCCGCCGTTTTTTGCGAGTCGGGGCTGGTCTGATCATACTCTGTAATCCGCCGTCATTCTAAATCTTCAGTTAAATAATTCGCCGTCTAACGTCTCTTTAATGCATAGATTTTTAAATACAAATCTATAATTAGCCCAAAATGTTGTTGTTTCAATCAATTTGTTGTTCCTATACATACACTATAACCAGCCGTTTTCAGTAATGCGCCGATGGTTGGGATTTTGTGGTGGCGGATTAGCGAGAGAGTACTGTATTAAGATCGATTTTAAATTAACTGGCTCATTTCACAGATTACAGTTTGGATAACAAGTATTCTCGAAGATTTATCTTTAAAGATACTTGAAGAAGATTTGAGAGGTAATTATAGATTTAACTGTTTCTAGAAGATTTATTTGGTTATTTTCACGTTAGACAACATAATTATTATTGGTACCTCTACCTATTCGATTAAGTAACCCCGCGCACGCATGCCCCGCACCCCCGAATTTTATGAGTTTTGGAGCCTCCCCCCTTCCGTTCCTGCCACAGGTGGTCATACTTGGGTGACTCTCCCTCCCCTGGTTTGACGTCACATATTTTGACATTTTAATTTAAACTTTATTGAAGTATCGATACGATTTGTTAATATTTTAAAGATTTTTTGACAGTTGAAGCTTAGAGTTTTAATACTTTAGATTTATACATGTGACGTCACGAAGCTTATGACTCGTCCCCCCCCGCTTGTCACACTTTGTTGACCCAATGTTACCATCATTCTGTGGGCTACGCTTCCAGGTGGTTTATGTCCTGGAACCTTATTTTCATAGAAATACCCATTTCTAGAGTGGTTTATTATATTCTAATATATGTATCATTTCTCACAATGATAAAACTTTTACGAACTTGCACCCGCCGAAATAATTATAATATGAATATCCAACAATCCTACACGGGATAGTTTATTTGTTTTTTTTTTTAGAATCTAAGTACTTATTTTCTTTATTTTTAGTCAAACTGGAAATGAAAACTGAAACTCAAATAAAAACAATGCTAGATTTGTCTGAGCGGGTTGTTACGATTATTGACACAGTTATAGGTCAAGAAAATTTTATGAAATCGGAAGGTTTTTAATTTGTTTCATTACTTACCTACTTTTTGAATGCAAGACTATGTGTCTACTTTTAATATGTACTTTAATTTTTAATCTAGAGTGAAATGAGAGTAGGTAGTACCTAACTATAAACTTTCCAAATCTTCACAGATTTGGAAGAGGAAGAAGGCCCAGTATTGGACTTTATTGATGACGTGGTAGAAATTGTTATGGTGAGTGAAAATATTAGAAAATAAAGAGAGTTCATAACATTGTAGGAAAACAAGTAGGTGAAGAATAATTAGAATAGACAGCAAGAGGATCCGACGGATTTAATGAGACTTAAGGACACGTAGATCTTAGATTAAATTATAATAATTACCTATTGTATGAATTACCTACAGAATATCTGCGAACCGCCACAACTGCACATTGAATCTGATTCGTCAGGCTCTATGAAAGACGTATTATTGGGAGAAGAAGAAGAACCGGTGGAGCCAATTGAGTCTTCGGATAATAAAATGTCGAAACTAGAAGAAATATTCAATTCAGAAACTTCCACACAAGTTTCAACTGGAAAAACTGAAGATATTCTTATAGACAATAACGAAAATTTAACGGATTCCGACCATGTCCGAAACGAAATTAGTAATATAATCGATAATATTATTATAAAAGAATCTGGGGATGATATGAGTAATGGTTCAGGAGATGACATTGAAAATGGTTCCGGAGAAGATATAGAAAATGAGGAAGTTTCACCTAAGGCGGAAATGGAACACTTTACGAATGACGAGAATAATGAGGGAATCTCACCCGAGGCGGAAATGGAACACAATACGAATGACGAGAATAATGAGGGAATGTCACCTGAGGCGGAAATGGAACACAACACGAATGACAAGAATAATGAGGGAATCTCACCCGAGGCAGGAATAGAACATGATGTAAATGAAGAAATTTTGCCCGAGGCAGGAATAGACCATGATGGAAATGATGAGAATAATGACGAAATTTTGCCCGTGACAGAAAAGAAACAAGATATAAAAGACGATAATAATGAGGGAATTTCACCCGAGGCAGGAATAGAACACGACATAAATAACGAGAAGTTTGATCAAATTGATAAAAATTCACGAAATGTGGACGAAAATGACGAAGCTAGCGATAACGCTGTAGAAAATGTGGAAGCTAGCGATAACGCTGCAGAAACTTATTCAAACGTGAGTGAACGTTTCGAAATATTTACCGATGATTCTGATGATGACAAGAACAGCAAAAAAGTAATGTTTCCTAAAAAAGACTTGGGTAATTTTATTTTTTATTTCTATAATTTTATTTTGTTATTAATATCCTTTCTATATGGAAATGAAGCTACAGGAATGTGCTATTATTATAGTTTAGAAAGATGTGTCTGTAGATTGTTAATGAAGAAAGAAATACATAAATTGTTAATTACATTTCAGTGAACCCAGATAACCCTGTCGAACAAATAAAAACCAGGTACCTACCGATATAATATTAATCAGCAATTTGCATGTTGATCAAAATTTGATTCACGACTGTAACAAATATGTATTTACAGATTTATAATCACTAAAATCATTAATATAACTCTCCAAGTTATTAGCATCAAATATAATGAAAACTTACATTTCGTGTGCTACCTTAGCGCATCTCCTATAAGTAATCAAAACTATTTTAATTAAACGTAGTATTTTAACTTGGATGAGCACACACACACCACTATACTTTAACATATTGAATTAAATCTCGACTCGTTTATTTAAGCACTGCGGAGGAACCGGCACCGGAACCCGACGAACATAAACGAGCCCCATGGAATCCTCAAAATAATAAGTCTAACATCATGTTTGCCGAACCCAATCATAATCTACTTAGTAAGTAAAATAGTTATAGTAAATTAGGCGCCATAGTTATTATAAATTACTAATTCATTAATCGGTTGAAGTATACTGAACAAGACACAATACAAGCTTTATTGTTATTACGTCCCGGTAAAGTGTTAAAGTTCTTACTTATTAGAAACAAAAAAAAACCATTCAAGTTCTATTCTATTAAGCAAAGTGTTAAGAGGGTTTATCCTAAAAGTTGGCAACGTCGCAAATAACTGTCAAATATTTACCTGTTTTGATTCTTATAGCAATATTACTGAATATAAATAAGAAATGTGCCTAACTAGCGAACTAGAATATTAATAATGAATTGCTATTATAACATTTAATTTGATGTTGACCCATTTTAGGTGTAAAAAACGCATTTGGAAAGTTTCCAAATCGTTTTTTTACATCTAAAACTAAAGATTCGGTGTAACGATATTAATATTGTATTTCATAATCAATATTCTAGTTCGCTAGTTAGCCACATTTTTTATTTTCGCACAGTAATAATGGCAAATTAATCAAAACAGTGAAATATTTGACATCTATTTGCGACGTTAAAACCTTCAGAATAAACGCTCTTAAGGCACTTTGACATTTATAGGGATAATTAGAATGGAAGCGTCAATACCTATCGTTAAAAAAGCTAATGCATATCCAACGAGAGCTCGTGTAGTTGCGGCAAGTACCTAGTAGAAATACTATATTTTGCTCAAAACCTTAGACTTTAGACTCTGTGCCGATGTCCTTTCCCATTCGTTTATTCTGATCTGAGTGTAAACGCAGGTGATGCAGACGAGTCTTGGCCAGCTAAATTAGGCAATAAACCAATGTTGAAAGTGAGCGAAAGTGCAAGCAAATCAGTTTCATCTCTTGGAAGAATTACTGAAAATGATGAGAAGCAAATGTCTTCAACAGAGGATGAAGATAGTATGACTAACAAAGGAACGGGCGATACAATATTACAAGTAAATGATATTAAGGAAAAATTGGACAAAGTACTTCCTACCGAAAAACATGATACAGCAAGCCAACCAAATAAACCATTGATAAAAGTATACTCAGAAACTAGTACAACGGAACCCGGTGAGATACTAGTCGATTCAAAAATCATAAATGAAAAAGTTAAGAGTAAAACTATGACCGTTCCAAAAACATATGATGATAAACCTGGTGTTGAGTCTTCTAAACTAGAAAAATATCTAATAGACAACAGCGAAAGTGAGCTTATACGAACAGGGAGTACAACTGATACAACAGAGGGTGATAAAATACCTAGTCACAAAAGTCAATCACAAGTGGATTATGGTTGGAGTAAGTATTTAACTTTGGCCCCTTTTGTTTAGGTAGGCAAAAAGGTAAACATTTCGCGATAAATATGAGTTGCAATAGGAACAGGTCGAGATTAAAGAGTCTGACGTGGTGACATTTAGAACGAAGGATGATGGCACTACTTTGCCGACAAGTGCTAGTAAGTTTTGATTTGAGTTTGAGAGACAAGCTTGACGAGTAAGAGAGACGTTTTTTGTTGCCATTTATTTTAACAATTTAGGCATATCTCATTCGAAGGGACCTCAGTACGATAGTGGCGCCCTCATTTTGACGAATGTCAACCTTTGCACCGACGAACAAAGTACTGCTGATACAGTTATCATGTTTATAAACCCGCAATGTATTGCAATCAACCTGCGATTGACATAGAGTAGGTACCTACATTCTGTTTTAAAACTAATGTACTTAATTTAACATTCAACAGAAGTCCATCCCAAGACAGCACCTTCGTGGGTTATTTCGTGGGGCCAGGGTCGCGGTGAACCCAGTGAGGATTCTATACCAATTCAAGGTATGTACTTCATAATATATGTATATATATACATAGAACTAGCTTTTGCCCGCGGATTCTCCTAACCCAGGTCATGGTCTACTTGAGTGCCAAATTTTATCGAAATCCGTTCAGCCGTTAAGGCATGCAAAGGTAACAGACAGACAAAGTTACTTTCTTTCGCATTTATACTGGGTGAAATTGAATTCACGGGCATCCTCTTAAGGGGTCATTGTAGGTACTCATCATTATGAACAACGTTAACTATGAATAACTTTACCCCTTAAGGGTACGCTAGTCGGGTCATTCTTCCATACAAACGTCAAACTCAAACTCAAAGCATTTATTTCAATTAAACCATTAACAGGCACTTTTGAATTGTCGAGAAATACGTATATATGGTGATTATTCGTCTGTATGACGGTATACGTTCTAAACTAAAAATTATATTTGTCATTATCTAGCTCTGTATCGAAGCAGAATGGGAAAAAGAAATTGGTTTGCAAGTTATTAGCGTCGAAAATTCCATACTTCAACACTAATTTTAACTCGTATTTGGGTGTACATAAATAGTAATAAAATGGCAAAATAGAAACCGTACAGGGATAGATAATTTATAAAATAGTTCAAATAATTTAATTTTATATAAATACATCCAATCGTTTTTTTTATAATATCTACACGCCCAAAGGTCTGTTCATGAAATTTTACACGCTCGATTTCGTTATAAATCATCGTCTATTTCACTAAATAAATCAATACTAAATCAATAAATAAATAAATAAATATATATATATATATATATAAATAAATAAATACTAAATAAATAATTAGACTAGCCTAGCCTGCCTATTAGTCATCACCAACGAGTTCGAACCGTCGACTAGAGTACATTATGAGGATGCCCATGAATTCAATTTCACCCTGTGTATTATTAAGTATGGATTAGATCTTTTCAGTATTTTCAGTGCGTCGTGAGTTCTGAGAGATGAAAACTTCGTGAAAAACTGCAATTTATTATTCATTTTGTGTCCTACATGAGTGCAACCGCAACCGCACTGACTTTGTTTTCAGTAAGGCCTACTAATGTGAAAGAAATCGACCTGCGCAAATGGTGCAAGGACTTGGAAAGAGCTTTTTCAAATTTGGAAATGTGGAGTAATTGGATAAGTGCTACATGCAAAGAAAGTGTCTTCGTATTGCAACAAAAAGGTAATATTTTCTTGGATACTATTAGTAACGATGCGATGCAATAGGAAATACTAGTCGTAGACCTGCGTATTGTGTTTACAATTTCAGAATTGAGTTGTCCGGCTTTGGCTCAAAAACGCACAATTAATTGGATTAGGCACAAGAGAAATGTTCATAAAGATGCGCTACTTTGGACCAAATTGTACCAACGTACGGATAAAAAATTTCAAAGTTTGAAAGAGAAATATAATAACATTGAGGTGAGCAGCACAATATGATTTAGGTACTTAACTAATAAAAAAAAAGAGAACGTTATTTTTTTTTTCTTTTTTTAGTTTTCGTCAAATAAAGTACCGGTTTTAAATAGAAACATTTTCGAAATGATGCGCGAATTTGAGGAGGATAGTGTGAAGTTACATACAATGGTAGGTACTTATGCCAAATATCCCCCTACATAACATGTAATATTTTAATGCCTGAATATTATTTTGACTAACACATATCTCTTTTTTTTCAGATTGTGGCAGCTGAATGCTATGCAATGTGCACTTGTGATCAAAATAAATCTAGATATCATTCGGATAAGGAATACCTAGGTTACAGAACGAAATAGAAAAATATACCTACATAATACATTCCTTAAATAGCTAATAGTATGCGAAACAAAATATACTAAGAGAACGGATATTAATAAAACTAACATAATAAGTGTCCCAATAGACAGGTATATTAAATCTTATACATAAATATTTTTATTACATACGGCGCATGAGGCGTTCACTTAAAGTGGACATTGATTTGATTAAAATCATATTTCCGAACGTTAGAATCTCGACAGCCAGCGAACACCCACTTGCCATTAAACGCGAGGTCTCTGATGCCATCACAGTCTGAGCCAGTTAACTGTACGCGGAGCTTAGAGCCTCCTTCGTCCAGCGACAACACTGTACAAGTACCGTCTTGCCGGCCGACAACGAATATGTGATTCGTCAGAGCTGCCATGCTGAGTACAGGGTTGGCAGATTCATGCCATTCTTTTAGTACCAAGCCATCTTGCAGATTTAATTTTGTGATCTGTAATAATAATGTCGTTTTGGAACGTTCTAACATAAAATACAAAAGGAAGCAGAAGACCATTTGACTACTTATTCCCATATAACCATTATGCTAAAAAAGCTAAATTAAGGCCTATTCAGATAAGCGATATCGCTGTCGCGCTCGGTAGCGATACTGGTCTAAAGCACAGATTAGTACAAATGGTTCACTCGGCAAAATCATTTAAATAAAAAGCGACTCTTGCGACGACACAATAAAGTGCAATTCAGGTTGCACAGCGCTAAATTACCTACACGTGTTTAACCAGAAGGCGGACCCAGTACCTATCGCTAGCGAGCGCGATAGCGATATCGCTTATATCTGAATAGGCCTTAATTTGGGTTTTTTAGCATACATTTTTTTTTTTAAACAAACGAAATCCGTCTAACCGCCTATTCAGAGATAAGCGATACTCGTAGACTCAAGTGTTAACAATAAACCAAATATAAATTACCTTTCCATTGCTACAGCCCACAATGACTGCCTGGTCCAAAACAATGACGGCGTTACAAGCAGAGTCCAGCTGCTTGGTGTATAGCTGTGCTCTTTTAGCCACATGGGCACAAACTACCAGTCCACTCTCACACCCAACTATTAACAGCTTGTTATGAGTGCCAACCTGGAATTTTATATCACAATTTTACTGTAATAAAGTCTAATATGAAAAATGGTTGAGTTTTTCGTCTTTAGTCTTTTAGTTTAATTTAAAACTGAAAAGATGACTATCGCAGTTTTACGCTTCTTAGGCAACGTTCAGGTCAATGATTTTTTTGGGGGTAGTAAGCAAAATTGCCTATCTTCAATTTGATTTTTCTGGAAATTGATAAGACTTTTCCAAACTTTTTGTGTAACAGAAACACAAACTATTAAAATTTTCTCGATAAAAAGACATCACGAAATTTCCTCTAATTTTTCCGTATTTTCAATTCGTACTTAATATGGTAATGATTAATTGGATAAAAATTAGATGATTATTTGTATTAATAAAAGGCGAAAATAATTGTGTAGGCTTTTTTTTTTATTCCTTTTAGTTTTGGTTTTATTACGACTACAAGCATTTAGCACTTACGACTTTCTTAGTTCGTGGAAGAAGTCATCTTCCGTCGCACGTTGCGGGAACTTCAAGCATATTTTTGTTTCATAAATCAGTCGCCGTCGCTCTGTTGAGACGAGAGGACTGCGCTCAAATTTTTGGCCGCGCTGTGATATAATTTATTTGCGTAAATAATATTTTCGTAATTTATCACATTCTAGAAAAGAAACTGTGAAATAGAAAACATGAAAAAAAACACTTAAACCACTTCCAAAACGATTATTAAAAGCTTTAAGAATTGATATACTAAATAAATACCGAGGCTAAATAAAATTATAAAATTTAATATTGATATTTGAAAACTCAAGATGACAAACATTTTATTTGACAGATTTATGACTGTTAAAGTACAACTAGCGCCATTGTCCTGTATCTTGGTCAATTTTCTTGCGGTGAAAATTTACAACATAGCCAACTAGGCAATTCTACGTTTATTTGAAAGTTTGCGCTGGAAATTTTAAATCTTATTGCGATTAACTCAAGATCCAAATTCGTTTACCCCACTTTTGTTGACAAACTTCTTATAAGGTAACACTTAGACGAACCATTTCGAGCGACTTTTGACCATCCCCTAAATCAGGTTGAAACCCGAAAACCATAATAGTTTATAGGTATATTACTATATCCTTTACGGGAGCAGGGTCCAAGCAACCGGTGGTCAGGGCTCGTGTATTATCTATGCTCCTGAGAGAGGAACCTCCTAACGATACGCGTCGTGTCCAGAAGCACTTGAAGCCCTTGATCTAACAGCCTAACGAGAGCCTCCTCAGGTGTTGGTCGAGGCTCTTAGCAATTATGCCATTGGCCGTCACGACTATCGGATTATTTTTCAAAAACACAAACAGCTTAAAACCTCTAAACAAAAATTTTACAGAAAAAGAGATAAGCTTGACAATATGTCTATAGTAACAAATAGCATTTTCTCAAACATGCTTGGAAATTCGAACATTCATTCGAGCGCCGGCGATATCTGGCGTGTTTAGCGTCTAAATAAATTACTATGAAAACTCATATCTCGAAACCAGCAATGAATACAACTCTAACTTGAACAAGTCGATTTTACACCAGAGGCATTTCAAAGAAAAAATGTGATAACTTTTTTATTAGATAATTTATTGAATTTTTTTGTGTGGTTATTTCTCTTGACAATACAAAGAATGTCGTTATTTAATTTCTTTATTAATTGTTAGTTTTGAAATTAACCCGAGTTAGCCGTTAGTTAACACTAAAAAACCGATAAATGAATGTGCAATAAATTACACCAACTCATAGTTAGCGTAGCGTACATTTAAATGGAATGTCAAAAGGTGAGAATGCTAAAAACAAGAACAAAACATTACATTAAATTCATATTAATTGTCAAACTGTACCTAAAATAAAAAAACATAAATCCTTTACAATAATAATACCGCCATGTAATAGTACTGGTAAGAGTGTGCTTACTCTCAGCTAAGTCTTGCCTTTTTTGTTACGAATATTCACGAATGGAATACACTAGGCTACTCGTAACTAGAGACAGCGTATGCGTATGCGTATGTGTATGCGATTGCAAAAATTACATTGTTTTGGTACTAATTGAAAGTCCATACCATAAATAATTTAGCATTCAAAACGGAAATTGTCCAATTCAAGTTAGCGTAGTGTAAATTGCTGGTGTCGAATCTGTCGTATTATTTTAAAATGGAACGAACTTTTGTTGGTTGGTTGCTCCATGGCAACCAATAAGGCAACTTATCAAAGATTTTATTAAAATTTCGATTTGGGTTGCAAATAGAGGTGTTTAAAGTAAAGAAGAAATAAATGAACATAATTGGCGCGTGTAAAATTATCGTTGTTCGTCATTGATTCTGGAATTTATAATTAATTCACTTAGTTTTCATTTCGGCGCATTGTTTGAGAAAAGTACTATACTGATGGACTCATGTATGTGTGCCTCGGTTTCGCCTCGGCCCACCTTTTCATTTAGAATCGCCGTATGTATCGCCTTTGTACGTAGTCGGGTTTTTGTTTTTTTTTTTTATTTACTTTTTTTGTTCACAAAGGTTTTCGGTGGGGATTGTTACGACTCGAGCTTCGCGCAGGAAGGATTTTCGTGACACATGCTATGTGTCTTTGCACAGTACAGTGCTAAATCCACTATACCAATATTATTTTTTACTTGGGTAACACTGTTGCTAAGTGACTTTGCATTATATTTTTTTACTTGGGTATCACAGTTTCCCACGAAGACGTCGTGAGGTACAAATTGTACAAGATCCTAAATAAAATTTGGTTACATTTGAATTTGAACCTTGTCACGTCAACATAGAGTTTCTAGTTCCAAAACTTGCATTTGATCTAAGATTCTGAATTCAAGCTTAGCGTATAGTATATGCAAAATAAACAGATGTTTTTAGTTTTTACCTATTGAAGAATTGTGTTGAAAATAAAGGGAATGGGTAATGATCATATTTCGTTTAAATATTGTAATTGAAAAACCATTTCGACGAATAGGGTTGCTGATCACTGCGGTCCAACAAATATTCTAAGTTTATTGATATGTTTGTTCAATCATGTTCGTCCTTAATAATTATGACCTTTATGATGTTATCATTCTAAAAAGGCTTGTTTTTCTCAAAGTAAAAAAGGGAAGGTAAGTGATACAATTAGTAAGTTAGTATTTGCTTCCATATCGTCAAAAAAGCAAGTTTATTGAGTTTATTTTCATCATGACTGATAATGTAGTATAATACTTTGATGATGATCCGCTCGCATTTGTGCGGTTTTCTAATCAATGCCTATAACTGACTAATAAACATCGGATAAATACTCGTATAAGATAACAATTATGTTCAGAGGCAAATAAAAACGTTTAAAATAGTAGCCCACCAGCATCGGTAACAGATTCACGGACATACAATAATGTAATATAAATGGAATAATATACCTACTTGTATACGACGATCATACTTAGGTAAATTATATAGACCCGTTTCATCTGATTATTTTGCGTATACTTACTACAGAAAATTCAAATTCGAATTCTATACCTAGCTAGATAAATGCCGGGTGAAAAGTTTCTGCCGGCGGGAATGGATTGTGATTTGTTTTCGTCGTGTTTGATGAGAGGGGTAGGTAAGGGTTGCGCGGGTGAAATTTGATTTTTTGCTAGCTTTATGCGCCCTCTTAACGTTACGCACTTTGTAAAGGGTTAATCTGAGCGCCATCATGAGATGAGGAAAGGGTAACTTTAAGCGTATCTTGAGCTTATTCGTATAACGTATATCGTATATTGAGCTAAGGGTTACTGGAAGCGCCATCAATTTAAGCTAAGGGTTACTTTAAGCGCCATTGCAAAATTGCGCTAAACGGGTACTAGACACGACTCGTACATTGCGCTAAGTGTTACTAGACGCGACTCGTAAATTACACTAAGGGTGACTAGACATGACTCGTAAATTGCGCTAAGTGTATTTAGACGCGACCCGAATGGAGCTATGGGTTAGATACTCTCAGGGCAATCGTTAATTGACCTAAGGATTACTCTAAGCGTCATCGTAAATTAAGGTAAGGGTTTACTGCGATTCTTCTTCTGTCGTACCGCCACGAACCACAAAAGAATAACTCATACCGTTTAAAAAATATATTAATCAGTCAGCAACGTAGTAGATGCGAGGCTGACTGCCGCTGCTGACTGACAATATATTGTTGTTATTCTTAAAGAAAGAGCAAGTGAAATTATATTCACCTCTCTCTCATTTTCAACTTCGACTTCGTCACTAGTTGTTGTGATGGCACAGCAGTTGATCTGCCCATGCCCTTCAACAACATTGTCCAGGCACTTTGATTCACCGACATCCCATAGTTTTGCTGAACCATCCCTGTGAATTAAGAACGGGACAATTGAATTCAAGGTATATTTAAAAAAAATGTATGCAGGGTTACATTTGAAGGAGACGCCCCGGGCGTCGGGAGTCGCGAGCCGACTTCCGGCCACCGTAGGCGCGGGCTTGCGGACGGTGAGCAATGGGTAGCTCGCCGTCCGATAAGGACCAGACCCTGGTCGACGGCGCGCCTCAAAGAGTTGTCAGCACCAACTGACGGGGTCCGTAAGGGCCAATGCCTGCCAGGGTTGCGAGTCTGTCCGAAAGGGATATCGCGACCCCGGCACACAGTCAACGGAAGGAACACGGGTGGGTTTTAGTCAGTAAAAGTCTGACACGCCCTCCAGCTCCGCCCAGTGCGGAAGAAGTTATTTGATAATTTACCGCACTCAAAAAAAAAAAAAAAGTTTCATTTGAAAGATGATTTGGCTAGAAAGGGTATGAACACTGAGATGATGGCTGATGGAGATGTATTGAAAGAGACAAACTTTGCTAACCCCAAGTTAATTAGGATAGGCACAGGAGCTTGATGATGATAAGGCTACATTTCATCAACAATGTAGAAACCCAAACAAAACAAATTCTCAAAATATGTCTTACTTGCTAACAGAAACAACATTTCTTCCTTTTTCAATTATACAGATATCAGATACAGCCATAGTGTGTCCCTTCAGCATGACTGGATTTATTCCAGACTCGGCTGACCATATTCTACAGGAACCGTCGGCTCCGGCAGACAAAACAACAATGCCTGATGGAAAGAATCTGCACCTGTATACTGGGCCGCCGTGACCTTTCAGTTCCAGGCTTATTTCACCTGAAAAATAATTAAACAATAAAAGGTGAACTAACTGGTGTGCGTGTATCTACCCCCATGGAGGAAGGTGTGAGTTTGTTTGTATGTATAAAAATTTGGAGAAGCCTAGGGTTCCCCGGTCCTATTACATTGGAAACTCAGCCCAAAGAGTATCAGGGTAAACGGCAAGATAAACTAGGAAGTCATGAAGGGCGTTTTTGGGGTACTGTCTAATTTTGACATTCGAAATGTGCTGATTTAAAATTTGATATAATTCAGAGATTTGAAATTATAGCTTGCAGAGAATTTCAGAATTGTAAAATGTCTGGTCAAGTGGGTAACTAGTATATTAATCTTTAAAATTTTACAAATTGTATGTCTCTCTATCTGAGATTGATTTGAATTTTGGCATATCTTATGAGGGTTTATCCTAAAAGTTGACAACGTAGCAAATAACTGTCAAATATTTGCCTGTTTTGATTCTTAGAACAATATTACTGAATAGAAATAAGAAATGTGGCTAACTAGAGACCTTGAATATTAATAATGAATTGCAATTATAACATTGAATTTGATGTTGTACATCTAAAACTAAATGTTCGGTATTACAATATGAATTATTGCATTTCATAATCAATATTCTACTTAGCTAGTTAGCCAAATTTCTTATTTCCATACAGTAATATTCTCAGATTAATCAAAACAGTAAAATATTTGACATCTATTTGCGACATTGCCAACTTCCAGAATACATGCTCTTACGTCTCATTTGGATTTCATGCTAAATATACTTAAGGTATCTATTACTATATCCATGTAAGGGCACAAATCCAGGGTCCAGGCTGTTATTGAGAAATGTTGTATGGAAAAATCCATTAATTTGATAGTTTGCCCTACCGAGAAGTCAAACCCAGGATCTATGAACATGGGAATGCAAGCAGTCGCGCTTGCTAGCCACATTTTTTATTTCCACACAGTAATATTGCTAAATTAATTAAAACAGTGAAATATTTGACATCTATTTGCGACGTTGCCCACCTTCAGAATATACGCTCTTAAGACAGAATATTACAGTCTTATTGGTGTCTATGATAAAGCTTATTTAGTTCACCAGTGTGTGAACTAAACAATCTGCCACTTACTTGTCCTGCTATCCCAAACCAACAGTTTATCTTCTTCACAAGATGATACAGCCAATGCATTGTCTGCAACTGCTACAGACCAAAGGCCTTTACTGTGAATTTTGTGAGCTTTTGTAGGTGCTACAAATGCAACTTTTAGGCCAGAGGGTACATGCTTCACTACCAAACTCAACAATCCATGAGAAATGTACTGGTAATTATCCGAGAAATTAATTTTCATTTTTCCATCATTTAAAGTTGTTGTAAGCTGGTCATGGACACTTATTTCATTCAGTTTTTTCGAGGATATCCAAGCACTGCCTTTGGGCAATCTGTAATCATTTTTACATAATATTAACAATTATACAAAACATCATAATATGAAGCTTTTTGAACATAATAAGAAATCAATTGATTTCTAAATAAAGTAGGCACTTTTTTTTTTTATTGAGGGTGGGAAATTATCAAATAACTTCTCCCGCTCTGGGCGGAGCGGGAGGGTGTATCAGACTTTTACTGACTAAAACCCACCCATGTTCCTTCCGTTGCCTGTGTGCCGGGGCCGCGATATCCCTTTCGGACAGACGCGCAACCCAGGCAGGCAGGCATTGGCCCTTACCCCGTCAGTTGGTGCTGACATCTCTTTGAGGCGCGCGTGGAACACAACGCGCCGTCGACCCGGGCCTGGTCCATAACGGACGGCGAGCTACCCATCGCTCACCGTCCGCAAGCCCGCGCCTACGGTGGCCGGAAGTCGGCTTGCGACTCCCGACGCCAAATAAAGTAGGCACTTGCGATCAATTTACCTTATAACATCGTTCCAGTCACATTGGATTGTGATAACCGGCAAAAGATTTGACATTTTACTTTATTATTTCTTGACAACAACAATACACAACGACGACGACGACTTTTTATTCTGGATTTCACCAATAGATAAGTTGCCCTGCACCACAAGATATCTGAATATTACACTCATCAAAATGAAGTATTCTGTATTAGCAAAATAATGAATTGCTAAAATTACAAAATCAAAATAAAACTACAGCTGACCGACGCGACCACAGAACATATATACTCTACGACCCGACACAGCCCGACACAAAACCACAGAACATTGTGCTACGAGCGTCGAGCACAGAATATTAATACTCAAGAAGAGACAATGACCCACAGACTAGCAATGACCCGATGACAAGGGCCACCACAGAATATATAGACTGAAGACTCTTCTCCAGTGCTACAGAGTCTCAGAGTAATAACTAAAGCATAGAGGAAGCGAGAAATTTCAGTCTAGTTAACTGTTTATACTTATGACAAATTCAGTGTGAAAAACAAGGACAGATATATAGTTATAAGGGTTGCATAAGGCAATGCTGTCCACATTTTTTGTCTCGGTAGTGATGTGCCGTATTTTGCAGAGGTATCGATATTAATTTATTTTAGACGGGTAATTTACTTATTGAATTGCTTTAGTTATTACTCTGAGTACAGAGTACTACAACCTTTATATGTTTATAATCAGTGACTACAACTACAAGTGCCCAAGTTTCTGAGCTAAGTTTAGTGCCGCCATGTTGCTTTACTGAGCGCTATGCTTTGAAAGACAAAGACAAAGACAAAGACATTTATTCGTCGGATATGGTACGTACAAGTTGGTAGGTATAATAAATTATGTTCAAGACACATCCGCCGCTAAAAGCGGCATACGAATATTTACATTTAGGTACATGGTCATAAAAACCTAAACGAAACTTATTACTACATAAACTCTAATAACAATACAAAAAACTAAGACTATAGACATAAAGATACATTTAGACTCAACGATAAAACACAACAGTAACAATATTTGTAGGTATTACGAGTATACAATTAAATAAATCTATAATGTATTAACCCTTATAATCAAAAAATTCTTTAGGTGTATAAAAATTATTTTGGAGAAGCCATGTATTTATATTTCTTCTGTAGTAATTAAATGGTAGTTCTCTTATTACTTTTGGAATATGGTTGTAAATTTTTATGGACATAAGGTAGCTGTTTCTGTAGTGCAGAGCGCTGTTACAAAATTGTTTTTTTAGCTTGGTGGGGTCCCTTTTTGTAAATCTATTGTTTTCGGTTACTGTGGAGAAGAAGTGTGAATTTTTCTAACAAATATGGCTATTTCTAAAATATAAATAGAAGCTAGCGTTAAAACCTTCAATTTTTTAAAAATTGGTCTACAACTCTCATATGGAGGCGCCCCAGTTATTGCTCTCAAGCATTTTTTTTGCGCTATGAATGCTCTTTGGATATGTGACGAGTTACCCCATAGGAGTAAGCCGTACCTCAATACAGACGCTACGTAGCCGTGATAGGCGTTGAGTGCAGCTTCTTCATTCGCTGTTTTACGTAGTTCTCTTAGTGCATATACAAAGCTGTTAATTTTTTTACATAGGTTTTCAATATGTATTCCCCAATTACAATTTTCATCTAATGTTAGACCTAAAAATTTTATACTATTTTCTTTGTTAATTATTTCGTTATTATGGTTTAAATTAATTTTTGGGGGGTTTTGTTTATAGTTTGCAAATTGAATGAATTTAGTTTTAGATAAATTTACTTTTAAGTTGTTTTCATTTAGCCAGTTTATTATATTGTTGATAGTTTGATTTACTTCTTGTTGATGTAATGTTTTATTATTTTCCGGTATTATTACTGACACGTCATCTGCAAATAGTACGCATTTATGGCTTGTTATATTTGGTAAGTCATTTATATATAGAAGGAAGAGAAGAGGCCCAAGGATGCTTCGTTGGGGTACTCCAGACTCATTGTGTTTAAATGAGGATTTGTATGTCATCGCAACGAGTTTATCATTTAATATGGGATATTTCCACACACTGTTGTCTTTTGCGTAGATAACTTTTTAGCCATTCTAACGCTGGACCCCTGATACCGTAGCGTTAAAATTTATCTAGTAGTGTGTAGTGGTTAACGAGATCAAAGGCCTTGCTCATATCTAGAAAGATTACTGAAACAGAGCGTTTTTTGTCTATATTATCTGTTATGGACCTAACTAGAGAGAATGCTGCCAAAGTTGTTGAATTACCTTTTTGAAACCCATTTTGTTCTTCATTAATAATTTGATGTTTATTTATAAATTGAATTAAACGACTATGCATTATTTTCTCGTATATTTTTGAGAATATTGGAATAAGGGTGATAGGTCTATAATTAGTTTTATCTAATGTACTCTTGTTTTTATGAAGGGGCTTAACTATTGAAACTTTTAATTTTTCCGGGAAGATTCCATCAAATAGAGATAAGTTGATTGTGTGGCACAGTATTGGTGTTATGATTTCTGCACATAATTTGAGTATGTATGTAGAAATCTCATCATACCCTACCGATTTTTTATTATTTAGAGATATTATTATACGAAACACTTCGTTATCAGAACATGGGTTCAAAAATATGCTGGAACTGTTTCTGGAGGGTTGAGATGAGCAGCTGGTATTTCTTGCAAGTTGAGGTTTTATATTAGCAGTATCAATGAAAAAATTATTAAAAGAGTTAGCTATTTGACTCGGATCGTTTAAAATACAACCATCGTGATCTATTGCATTTATGAGTGTCTGTTCTATTTTTGATGATATCCCATGTAGCTTTGTTTTTATTTTTAGATTTTAGTATGTATTTAAGGTTTGAACATTTTTTTGAGCGGAGCACGCAGGATTATATTTGATTATATTTGGATTGTATTTTATTATATTTTAAATATCTAGACCGTATATCATAATTTATATTTTTTAAGTGGCACATTTTTTTAAGCTGTCTTTTAAAAGTGCAAGATTTCCTTATACCTTTGGTAATCCATTTGGGTGGTGTATTATTCACGTAAATTTTTGTTTTCGGGAAAACATAACTTATAAAATAGTGAGAAGTTTTCATGAAATATATTAAAGCTATCGTTTGCATCAGTGTTCTCAAGAACATCAATCCATGACAAATTTCCAATAGCGTCCACAAATTTTTTGACGTTATCGTCTGAGTAATCCCTGTTTACATTATACCAATATTTTAGGGCAGGTTTCCTCTCTTCAACTGGGAATGTTAATGTTTGGCAAGTGTTGTGGTCTGACAGAAAAACTTCGTGAGTGATTCCTTTAGTTATTACTCTGAGGCGCCATGTCAACAGGTGATGCCAGACCTCGAGGAGAGCGTTTATTTGGAAGGTGGGCAACGTCGCAAATAGATGTCAAATATTTCACTGTTTTGATTAATTTGGCAATATTTCTGTGTGGAAATAAGAAATTTGGCTAACTAGCGAACTAGAATATTGATTTTGAAATGCAATAATTCATATCGTAACACCGAATGTTTAGCTTTAGATGTAAAAAAACTATTTGGAAACTTTCCAAATGCGTTTTTACACCTAAAATGGGTACAACATCAAATTCAATGTTATAATTGCAATTCATTATTAATATTCTATTTCGCTAGTTAGCCACATTTCTTATTTCTATTCAGTAATATTGCTAAGTGAATCAAAACAGGTAATTATATGACAGTTATTTGCGACGTTGCCAACTTTTATGATAACCCTCGTCAACAAGAAAGTTATGATAGACTTCGATTCGCCTTTCACTATGTAGCCCCATCTTGTGCCACTGTTTACAACTGGTATAATGAGTTTAAAAATGGTCGCACTAATCTCACCGATGATCTGCGTGAGGGACGGCCTTCTACGGCGACGACTGAAGATAACATCAGTGTTGTAGAGATGAGTCCGATATCATGTCACATGTAAAAATCATCGATATTTTAAAATCATTTCATCATGCAATGACAACGACAAAATCATCAATGCTTAAAAATCATTACAAGAATGACAATGAACGCGAACTTCGGTGATTTGGATCGGACGGTATCGGGCCGTCTCGGGCGCAGCGGGCGGTGTGACTGTGAATTGCGACGTTGCGAGACTGCGCGATCGGCGATACTGGACTGGAACTCACATGTTTCGATAAAATGACCGGGACTGGGCGCACGGAACGGCAACAATGCTTTCACTTGCATTGTTTATGTTTGCGTGCGAAATGCGCGGCAAATCACGAATGCAATTTATCTAGCATTTAGTATTTCGTGAATCATTGTTTTGGATAGACGAGGACGAACAACCACCCTAATTTAATTTTACGCGTACGAAATACGTAGTGTAATGTGTTGACTCGCTATAATTAAATTGGGTTTACATACGTTATAGTGAATTTAGTTCAGTGAAGTGTATTTATTATTTGATTTTATAACCAAGTTGGGTGTGCCTACTTACTTATTATATTTTTCTATCAGGCAAGAAACGTTTAGTGTTATGTTCTCAGTTTGTACCTAAAAGCAAATATCACTAATGGAAACATATTGATGATTTCCATAACGATAAATCAATACCTAAATAACCTGCAATGAATGTCACAAACTAAGAAAATTTAAATTACGCGGCCAACTGACAAACTCGACTCATGCCTACATAAATAACTAATGATAATTTCACTAAGCCGTTCCGCGATCATTCAGTATCTACTCACAAATGAAGTGACAAGATCTAATACTCAAATAAAAATCATTGATGATTTTGTCATTGTTCCCGTCACCGATATTTTTTTGTCATTGTCATGCAGTCACCGATACAGAAAAATCATCACTCAGCCCATCTCTACAGTGTTGTGCGGCGTATGATAGAGAGTGACCAAAGAGTAAAGTACTATAGAGAGAAGAGTGGCAAAAGAGTGACTTATCAGCAGATTCGGACAAGCTTAGGCACCGGTAAGGGACGGCGCGCGCGATGATGGCATCGGTATGAGTCAAGTGCACAAAATCCTCCATGAACATTTAGAGATCAGGAAGCTTTGAGCCCCGGTGGACACCTCATAATTTGACAAAGCCCCAAAAACTCCGTCGTGTTGATTGGTGTCGTGAAATGGTTCAAAGATTTAACGGAGGTGACTCAAATGCTGTGTTCGACATAGGTACTTACGGGTGACGAAGCTGGATTTATTGTTATGATCCTGAAACTAAGAGACAGTCTGCTGTCTGGGTGTTTCCTTCCGAGGAGTGGACAACTAAAGTGAAGAGAGGTCGAAGCGTGGGAAAAAAGATGGTGGCCTCGTTCTTCGGAAGGACAGGTCACGCAACAATTGTTTTCGAGGATCGAAAAACAGTTACTGCAGAGTGGTACACTAACAATTATTGTTTGCCACTTGTCTTGGAAATTTTTCGGGAGAAATGACCTCGCAGTAGGATCCTCCTTCACCACGACAACGTCTCGTCGTACACCGCCAAGCAAACAATACAATCGACTTCTTGGCGACGGCAAACGTGGAATTACTGAGTCAGTCGCCCTATACCTCGCACCTTGCAATTTTATTTATTTCCGAAAATAAAAGAAAAACTTCGAGGAAAACGTTTTATGGACGCCGAGGAAGCAGTGGCTGCGTTTCAAAATGCCGTTGAAGATACCCTTAAGGACGAGTGAGCAAAGTGCTTTTTTCAGTGGTTCCATCGGATGCAGCGATGTATTGATGTAAATGGACACTATTTTGAAAAGATATAATAAAACTTATAGATATAAGATATAAAAATAACTTGCTAGTTTGTTCAGTTTTTTATTTTCTAAGAACTTTCAGTGTCACCCTCGTAATACTGTTGATATGAACTCTCTCCGCGTCCTCATTAGGGCCGCGCGGCCGAGCCTCGTGAGTTAATAAACTTACAAACTCACGAGGCCAGCTAGGTTTGGCCTCACGGAGCCGCGTACAAACTCACGACGCTCCGGCCGCGCGGCTTGTCCTGCCGGAGCCGCGCGACCTTAGTGGGGATGTGGCTTTACAAATTGATCGGCCATTAGTATACCCATTATTTAATTGAATTCAATACCTTGAGAATCAAGAAAGTGGTTGCAGCCCATTTAGGACATTTGAGGACCTTGAGTTTGCTTTTGCTAAAATAGACATACATTACTTTCTGTCAGTCAGTGCTGTCCTTTACCCAATGTCTTAGTATCGAGAATCGATAAAAAGAGTATCGATTGTTGTCAAACAAAATTCACAAATTGCCTATGTCAGTCTGTGGTCTCGAACCTACCGATTTTTCGGTATTTCTACCGATATGGGCTCTGTCCTACCGAAATACCGAATTGCAACGATTTTTCCCCGATTTCAGAGAATACAATGTATTCTCTGAAATATCGGTAGAAAAATCGGGATTAATACATGTCATGTAATAATCCCGATTTTTCTACCGATTTTACACTTCTACGTTGGCAATCCTTTTCATTTATGTTTTACGTTACGGACAGTCTATTGAGGGATTCCTCAATAGAAAGTAAGTACCTAGTTAGTTCCATATTTTTTTGGAATACCCTTGAGTCCTCTGAAATCTTATGAATCTTATGAAAACAAAACAGCGAAATAGGCTGTCTACTGAGTCAATCACTGTTCTATTACATGCAAAACGACTCTTTAATGACGCTAATTGTTATGACTTGGAAATTAATTCAAAGATGACCGCGGCTATGGCCAAAGAGTAGAGTATGATCCTAAAGATCGAAAAAAATCATTATATTTAAGTGTGTTTGGTTTGATGTAAATTAGACTCTTAATTAATTTTTTGATAAATAAACGAAGTTGATTGAACATTGTATTTTTTTTTGTCATATACCGATTTTGGGTACTAATGTACCGAATTTTGTGGGCAGCTCTACCGATTTCGCACTCTGACATTCGAGAAATCGAGACCACTGATGCCATTGCCAGTCTCTAATTGATGTTGAATTGGAAAGTCTGTGTTTTGGTTACAAGAAACAAATTAAAAAGTGGGCGATTTCTATAAGTTGCACAATATTTGGAAGAAATGATTGAATAATCTCGATTATTTAACTATCAGTTAATTGTTTAGAAATATTATGTATTCTTTGCAATAATAAAAATGCATTTTTCTATTCCTGATTCGCAACAATTTCATGATGACAATGGGATCTCGTATATGGTAATTTAATTTTAGCTTATAAAACTTTAGTTTGTTTTTATTTATTGAAATATAAAATCTATTATCAATTAAAAAAAAAAACGTCGGACTCCAAAGTTGTAATTATTTTTAGTTTTAGCAAATTTGCACCTACTTACAAATTAAATTAAAGTTTTTCTTTTTCAATCTTTCAAATTAATTATTTTTAATAAATAAGTATTTATATTATGACTCGTATCATTATTAACTTTGGAGCTTAAAGGTGGATATGTTATTGTATGGTTTGTGTACAAAATTTTCGTCCTTGACTTAACTTTTGCTGTTTTTAGGGCTACAACATTCACATCGACGGTGTCTTCCATTGCACGGCTCGGTATAAACAACTGCTCAGTCTCCATGAGCAGCTACAAGCACAGAATCCTTATGTTAAATTACCACAGTTCCCACCAAAAAAGTTGTTCCTCACTAGCTCTCAATTGGAAGAAAGGAGAATCTTATTGGAAAAATACATGCAACTAGGTAAATATTTGTATAATATTTTAATTGTTATAAAATACGATTAACCTATCAAGCCTTCACTAATGAAAAACAATCATCTTCTTTTGTGCAACCATTGAGGGCCCCAATTCAATAAGTTCTAGGCATGCTTTTGGTTATCAAAAAGTACATTTGTTTAAAAAAAACCTTGTTAAGAAATTATTATGAACTACCATTAGTACATTGCAGCATTGCACAATGTTTTCAACAACATAATAAACAATAGAAGGACATAAAGATAATCCTAGAGATATATTGAGGAAAAATATTGCACATTAAAACATGTAACCTCTTTTTCCAGTTGGCCAGAACCCCTTGTTTACAACGTCCGATCTTTTGATAACATTCCTGTTTTCGGCTCAACAAGAAACACATTGTGTTAAAATGCATGAAGTAGAAATTGAAATATCACTCATGAATGGTTATAGAATACCTTTGTCGGTGTCATCTACTGATTCATCAAACACAATATTAGATATTGCATGCACCTACATAAACCTGCCAAAGGAGTTGGTGAAGTATTTTTCCTTATATCTTTTTAATTGGAGCTGTGCGAAAGATGGACAACCAGCACTGAAAAAGTTGGAAGAATATGAATCTCCATATATATCTCAAAAGTATGTTAGACCAGAGGATAAAATTGTATTGAGGAAGAGGTAAATAAAATTATTGTTATCAAATACCTGTTCTTAAAATACACATTAGCACTTCTTTACATATTACATATTTTCTATTGTTTGTTACAGCTATTGGGACCCATGTTATGATGTTGATTTAATGGTAGACAGGGTGTCTCTGGATCTGTTGTATCTACAAACAATAGAAGACTTGGATTTGGGTTGGTTAACAGCTGAGCCAGAAATTAAAGAAATGCTTTCTGCACATGAATCTAAGAAACAAAAGAAAGAGGTAGGTAAGCTGCATAGTCCTTACTTTTTCCTAATTTATGTGCAATGAGCTTTCTAGTCATAATCAGGTTAATTAATACAATCTCATAAAGGGACCCAAGAATCCCATGGGTCCCTTTTTAGGATTGCATTAGCGATGTTTCATTGCATTTTCACAATTCGTTATCTTATTACGTCTTGTATGTTGTGTATGTCAGTAGGATTAACCAGTCAATGAATCGTGTACTTTGAAAGACATACAAGCAAAACATGATAAATAAAAGAGAAATTGGTTTTATTTTATCTACAATGCTGTGCAAGAATTCTCTTCACACCTCAAGTTTATCAGTAAACAATAACTACTTGAAAGATTATGGTTTGTGTTCATACTGTCACAAGCACGCTACAATGTGAAGATACTATAAACATCTTTATCTGCAAAGAATGTTGGGTCAATTGAGAGCATTCCATTTTACAATCATGCATGAGCAGATAGGTTTATCGAATAACTACCACTTCGCCCAGGACTTCGTCCACGCGGATTTCTTAGTTTCTCCTACGAACTTTAACACCCCGTCCACCCGTTTAAAGTGTACTTTTGGAAAATATAACAATATCTTTATTATTTACATAAATAAAAGTAAAGTGGAATGAAATTCGTACAAACTTTTTCACCCTGCTTTCACCCGACAGGGGTTGATTTTGGAAAAATAGTTTGGTGCATTTTCATTATTTGACTTGTAAGATTACTTACACCATTTTTAGGGTTCCGTAGCCAAATGGCAAAAAACGGAACCCTTATGGATTCGTCATGTCTGTCTGTCCGTCCGTCCGTATGTCACAGCAACTTTTTTCCGAACCTATAAGAACTATACTGTTGAAACTTGGTAAGTACTTGTAGATGTATTCTGTGAACCGCATTAAGAAATTCACACAAAAGTAGAAAAAAAAAAAACAATAAATTTTGGGGGTTCCCCATACTTAGAACTGAAACTCAAAAAAAATACATCATACCCATACGTGTAGGGTATCTATGGATAGGTCTTCAAAAATGATATTGAGGTTTCTAATATCATTATTTTCTAAACTGAATAGTTTGCGCGAGAGACACTTCCAAAGTGGTAAAATGTCCCCCTGTAACTTCGAAAATAAGAGAATGATAAAACTAAAAAAAATATATGATGTACATTAAACTTCCACCGAAAATTGGTTTGAACGAAATCCAGTAAGTAGTTTTTTTTTAATACCTACGTCATAAATCGTAAACCGCAATTTACCTTTCATTCAATCAACTCAATAATAAAAATAAAATAATTTTTTGACAATTTTCAAGTGTGTATAAACCAATTCCTCCCGTTTCACCCCCTCAAGGGTCGATTTTCGCAAAATCCTTTCTTAGTACACACCTTCGTTTTTTTAAACTACAACTGCTGTCGAAAATTTAAGTTTTGCGGTTCGAGCGGTGCGAGAGTCACGACCATACCCTTTTCTATACCTACACGTATAGTATAGATAGATGAATATTATTTTTCGTTTTTTGGATTAAAATATATTTAACGTATCGCATCGTAAATAATTTCCACATAAAATAAAATACAGATTGACAGAAACATCAACGCTAATCCATCTATATTAAAAATTCGAAAGTAACTCTGTATGCCTGTGTGTCACCTTTTCACGCATCACGGCTGAACGGATTTGGATGAAATTTGGCACACGGATTGACCATGACCTGGGTTAGGACATGGGATACTTTATATTCCGGTAGTAGGTTCCTGTCGGATAATTTCCAATCTCCACGTGGGCATGAGCTAGTTATAAATAAATGTAGCTAAGAGGATTTTTATATTATTATAATATTTTGATTGATTATGGCATGGAGTGGTAGAGTATCAAGTCAATCAATCTGCCTAGCCTTTTCCCAACTATGTTGGGGTCGGCTTCCAGTCTAACCGGATGCAGCTGAATACCCGTATTTTACGTGGAGCGACTGCCTATCTGACCTCCACAACCCAGTAACTGGGTAATACGATACCCCATGGTAAGACAGGTGTCAGACTTTCGGGCTTCTGACGACTCGTAACGACTGTCAAAGATCCACGAATGACAGCCGGGACCAACGGCTTAACGTGCTTTCCGAGGCACGGAGGATTCTCGGTATGTAAAGATGGTCACCCATCCACTGACCAACCCCGGCAAGCGTAGCTTAACCTGATGGATCGACCAGTGCGGCTGTTGTTACTTAGCCACGAGCTCATCGGTAGAGTATCAAGTAATATGATTATATTGTAGAAAAATAAGAAAATATAATTTTCCAGTTCATTATTTTCTGTTACATTGCGACTTGTGGCCATATTCATAGCCTCTACTGCTATTATTTTACATACAATAGGTACTCTATCACATATTTAACTTATACAAGCTGCACATTAGTCAGTAATAGTGTATATATAGTAGTAGTGTAGATTATGTCATCAATAACTGATATCATGCAAAGTTAACAAAATGAATCACATCATCAATATTATTATATCACCAAGTTTTACGTGGAATCAATTTTATGGACAGAATTTACAGTCATCTGTTCCAATAATTCGATCAATGGTTCTATTTCCTATCCTGTAACAGACAAATACACTTTGACACCAGTTTTATCAAACTCCAGTGTAAATGCGTGTTTTATTTGTTAGTGTTCGTATCAATATCGTCATAATTTTCAAGGATAACTTCTATAAATTATTTTAATATGCTACACTCGTGACTGCAGTTTCTTTCTAACTTGCCTGCAACAATTTTGTGTCTTTTCAAACCACCACACTTCGAGCATGCTCATCATATTACAATGTAATGTAATACTCAATAGTATACTATCCTCATCCCCTTTTGTGATGAAGTGTGAAGTGATGATCAGGCCGAAGGTGGAAGCGAGCTTCACCCGGAATCCTCAACACAGAGGAACTGGCTATCTTAGCTCTAACTGCCGAAAGACAAAAATGCTGTTAACATTGTTATTATGGCAACAGACTTAGATAAGATGGTGGTACCTAGACAGGCGGACTTGGAACAAGCCATACCACCAACTAAACCGAGCAGAAAATGTTGCCCCCACTGGGGAACGAACCCGGGACCTCCGAGTTTGAGACAGGTGGTCTAACCAATAAACCATAGAGACTACCTACATAATGGGCGACAATGGTGGATAAGCGCTTGAGATTTGCAAAGCATGACGATAATAGCAAGTTTAGGGGTCCCAAGTAGGTAATGGGGTCTCAAGTCGAGATTGGCTCGAGATCTCGCGAGATACAGATTACTTAGTCCTTAGTCCCAAGTGCCCCGACCTTTTATTAAAATAGTCTATAGACAAGTCCATGTCCATCTTCACTAACATATTCATAACATAATAAGTAAAATCAGCCTATAATGCTTCCACTGCTGAGACAGGCCACTCACACTGACATAACAGAATAAAATATTACAGTACATAGAACTAGCGAAATCGTTGCGGCATTACGGGAGGATACCAGCAGGGGAGGCGGTGACGGAGACAAGCAACGTGACAGACGGCGCGCCCGAAGGCACGTGTCGCGTGCGTGTGTCCCTTGCGTGCAAGGAACTTACGCTGTTGACCCTAACGCCCCCTGCACGGGAGCAGCGGTACAAGGTCACCAGGATGCGATGCTGGAGAATCACTACCTTACATGCTGTGAGTATTGTCTGGATATTTGCACCATTATTTATAAACGTTGCTTAAAGTTAAGAGACCTCATAAAAATATGGTTAATCGGTCGCTCATTACTTAACATTAAGCAACGTTAAATAAACCCGTAGATGTTTATTTACCACGCATGTGTACTCAGTGACGCATTACAGTTTTTTTTATCCCTGTTTTATTTAGTGATGTGACGTCATAATATCGATGAATTTCGATACCAGCATTATCCTTCGGTAATAGGTACCTAATTAATACCCTAGCATTTTACCGGTTTAAATGGAAAAATAAGGGATTTCTACCGCTTTTAATCCCTGTTTATTCATAGGGAAAGGCAGAGAAGCAGCCCAAATTGTCGCAGTATGCAAGGCTTTTGATTATTAAAAAGTTGTAAAGTCCGATACATCATAAATTAGAATGACTCACGGTTTTTTTTAAGTATTGTGTCTTAGACAGTCAACGTGTTAGACACTTGAAAAATAAATAAATAATAATACACAGACAGACAGGCAGGTGATAGGTTGTTAAATTCTCCGAAATACATGGTTTGTTTGAGCGTGGGGGTTCCCTGGTTCGCAGCAGTACTTTATGGTTTTGTTCACTAGGTTATTCTCAGTAGCAGCCCGGATTTTGAATTAGTGCATGGGATTTATAACAAAACTGGCGAAATGTGCCTCCGCCGACCCCTACATGTAGGGTTGCCATCTCTAAAATTTGGCAACCAGGACAAGACGCGTGAAAACCCCGGATTTTAGAGCCCAGAACCCGGACATGTCAACAGGTTTTTTTTTTTTAAGTTAGAGTAATAAAAACAGTTGAAAATGTCTTAATCACCTTTTTATTTATTTTGAGACCTTAAAATTAAAGTTAGTCATCTTTTATCATCATTATAAATGTACCTAAAAAAACAGAAATTGTTTTAATAATCAGTTAGATTTATTTATTCGGTATAATTAATTATTTAGTCGGTTGACCGCGGCGTGCGGGCACAGTGCGTGTCGCGGGCGGCCCACGACAGATTTTTTTTAAACCCGGACTACAAATGAAGCCCCGCACGGACGCTCCCCGGATGCCCTCTAAACTAGGACAAATCCGGGGTAACCCGGACGGAGGGCAAGAATGGCAACCCTACCTACATGGAATGTAGGCGTGTTGTTATATCAATAACTGGTCGCTCATATGCAAAAATTAGTAAAATATTATCCATTGTAACACAGCCACCATGTAACTGATTACTTAGATAAATGTGTGTTGATTAGTAGGTGCATAATTGCACATGTATTAGTACTATCTAGCTATCAACATATTAGGTCCCTACCTATGAAATCAGCGTTTTGTATGGAGAATTTTAAAAAAGTTGCATTTTTCATACTAACATTTTCTTAATTTATTTAACAACCATGAACACTAATGTTTTAAAACTAAGATAACGTATATGCCACTTCTAAGTGCCAGTGCTTCTAAGTGTAACTTAGCCAAAACTTATTTTTGTCGCTTAATAAGTAGTTTATTTAGTTTTTTTTTTTATTTATTTATTTGTTTTTTTTTAAGTAGTTTATCTAGCTATCAACATATTAGGTCCCTACCTATGAAATCAGCTTTTTGTATGGAGAATTTTAAAAAAGTTGCATTTTTCATACTAACATTTTCTTAAAATTCAAAAATTCAAAAGTCATTTATTCAAACTAGGCTGAGAATCAGCACTTTTCGAACGTCAAAATTACATAAGACAGTCCCCCAAAACGCCCACCCTTCACCACTTCCTAGTGCATTAGGTGGGAAGAAGAAGTGGCGCAACAAACTCCCCAGCAGCACAGCTGTCTGTTCAGTTAGAAGAACAAAAAAAAAGATTCTATATAATAGTATTCAAAATAATTTACATTACGCAACACAAAACATAATTCAAATTATTAGCCATATGTTAGCTAGCACACGCCAATATACCAAACAAAATCATCGAGAACTCAACCAATCAATCATCGATACTCAGGCCGAAATAAAAAAAACTAAACGTAAACAGAATTAATATCTAAATAAAAAAGCCTCCAGGCATAAAGGGCGTGCCCGCTTACATATAGTTGTAACTGGAAGTTATAAATGATAAACTAGGACCATCGATGTAAAATAAATAAACAAAGAGTTAATTACTAATAACAGTAAATAATATGATCAATTGTCGAGGTCACTAGCTAACCACATATTGCAATACAACTCATAAAAAAACAGTGTGATGAGTAGATATTGTCAAAAATAAATTGAAGTTAAATTAAAATAACTTGACTTAAAAAGTCAAATAAAATAAACAATTATATAAACTCATATAACTTGTCAGTACGTAAGCTGGAGAAAGAACATAAACATTGTCTTGAGTTAATCACAGCGACCAACTATTCTTATCATTTAAGTAGTCGTTGATAGAATAGTATGCCTTTGAACAAAGATTGGATTTTACTTTCGTTTTAAACGCATTAAAAGGCAAATCTAGCAAAGAAGAGGGTAGCTTGTTATAAAAGGTTATACCAAGCCCAACAAATGAGTTATGAACTTTATGAAGCCGGTGAAAGGGAGCTCGTAGTTTGTCCTTATTTCTAGTGTTAACATTGTGAAAATCACTGTTTTTAGTGTATAAGTTAATTACTTAATTTATTTAACAACCATGAACACTAATGTTTTAAAACTAAGATAACGTATATGCCACTTCTAAGTGCCAGTGCTTCTAAGTGTAACTTAGCCAAAACTTATTTTTGTCGCTTAATCTATTAAGCGACAAAAATAAGTTTTGGCTAAATTAAAACAAATAGTGGTCATTTCTGCTAACAAAATGAGGAGTAATTTTAAGGTATTTTTTTAAGTTTATAAAACTATAAGTAATAAGGTTTTTTTAATGTTGGTAGTTGTCTATGATGGTCATTATTTGATATAATACCAAGTAATTGATGAATGTTTTAAATCATAGAAGTGACGAGGTTCTCTATTTGTGAGTAAAAAACACCAATTTCATAGGTGGGAACCCAATATTTATTAAATTTAAAAGGCGACATTTATCTTATTCTTTTGTTTACATCAACCGAGTTATGAGTCAACTCGGTTACTGTTGTCTGTGGTTCAGTTATATCGAAACAAAAACTTATTTTATTATAGACTTAGTCAGTATCTCAGAGTAAATCTGAGGTCAGTGTGCCCTTCCCTTGGCTGAAAGATCAACGTATTGTTTCATTTTATTTTCACAGTAACAATGCGTTTGTTGTTATAATGTTATGTTTTGTTGAAACATTACTCATATTTTATCTGTCGTTAACACGTTGTATTATTGCAGATTGAAAAGACCCAAAATGGTCATGATTCCCTTCTAGAAGACTCTAACAGGAATCTTGAGCTGTCTTTTGAATACCTCATCAGTAAAGATAACTTGAAATGGATAACCTTGAGGACGGAGCATGCAACATTTATTAGTGTTTGTTTGCAGGTAATTTTATTCATTAAGCATCTGTTTAACACTTAAGTAGTATTAAAAACTACTAAAGGCCAAGATTTTATGATTTTAGTTTTGTGAACTTTATCTATATGAAACATTTACATTCATCAGTTCATCACACACGTTTATCCAGACTCCGATTTTATATTACCTCACATTCAAACGATTTAAAATAGGGATGCAACGATACGGCTGTTACGATACCAATACGAATGACTCATACATCGTAATGGCCAAATACGATAACGAATTACGATACGAATGCATTACCTACGATTTTTGTTTAATAGCATTTTATTGAATTTATTTGAAGCTTTGTTTGTATTTCTTTGTATGTTATTATATCAATATTAAGACTTATTAAATCAAAAAAACATTTACGCATTTATAATTAATAAAATTTTATAATGAAGTTTTGTTTTTAATTGTTATATTTACTTTAATTATCAATCTTATCTTATATATAATAATAATATTAATTAATTATAGTCAATACAGGCAAATTCTTATTGAGAAAATGAAAAATTTAAGGTTGATCCGCCGTGGTAGCCCGCGAAATCCAAACTGTCTTGCATTTTTTCCAATTTGCAGGTCAGTATCAGGTTGTATCTTGATCAAAATATGATTTGCGATGTATATTTGTGTTTTGTCAAATGCCATGATATCATGAAAAAGCCATTCAATAGAACAAATCTAACTTAGAGAGATGTATTGATGATTCTAATGATTATTTCTGTATATACATATTTTTTACGGTCGCGAATCATATTTTGATCAAGATGACACTGACCTGCAAATTGCTAAAAACCTAAGACAATTTGAATTTCGTGGGCTAGCACTGCGGATTCAACCTTAAATTTTTCTTTTTCTCAATAAGAATTTGAATAAGAAATTGTAAAAAAATAATGGAAAAGAATGAATCGTAAATATCGTATCGTAAAGTTTACGATAACGAATAATCGTAAAAACTTACGATAATCGCCGATATACGATTATCGTATCGGTATCGTTGCAGTCCTAATTTAAAACTTCGAATGTTATTTATGTTTGTTAAAATAAGTAAGAATTATCTGTGTTTCAGTCGATAGTGGATGAGTTGATGCGTCAGAAGGCGGGCGAGGGGCCTGTGTCACCACGATGCAGCAAGCGCGGCAGTCTGACGTACTTGCGACGTGACGGGTCCAGTCAGGTCATCACACCATCTTCCTCCAGCGATACTCTTAGCTCTACTGTGAGTATCCATAATCTATACATATATTATACATATCATAAATTAAAGTCGTCTGTTTGTGTGACCGCGTTGTTCTTTCAAACTACGCAACGGATTATGTTTTTGATGTGGTTTTCATAATTATTTAGATTAGGGTTGCCATCCCCAAATTTTGAAAACTAGGATTAGAAGGTGAAAATACAGTATAAGAGCAGTAGTTAATAGCAACACGCAATGAAAACAGGTTCAATGTAACTCAATTATGTATTTACTTTATTTAAATATTTTTTAATGAAAGTTTCTTCTAAAAAAAAAAGGTACGAGCCTCCGACGCACCTTAAGACGCAAAGAGGGTAAATAAGGGCATTGCTTCCCCCTGCACTTCATATCTATGTTATAGATGGTTTCGATTATTGCAGCTGCTGTTTTTGGAAGTAGCCGACTTCTGTCTTTCGACCACTGTGTGTTTATAAACGTAAGGAGGTTGAAGGCGAAATTTAAAATACAGGACGTTAAGAATTTAAAAACTATCCAGGACACCCCAAGACATCCCAAAAGCAGGACATGTCCTGGGAAAACACGACGGTTGGCAAACCTAATTTAGATAATTTATTTCGGAAGGTTTAATAAGTATAATAAATATTAAACTAACATAAAAAAGCACGATGATTTGTCAAGTCGGGGCGGATCGCTAGTCATAATATATGAAGGGGAAAATACTGTGCTATAATATGTGTTTTGTTTACCTTATAATACCTCGAAAAGAGGAGAGTACTAGAAACATCCTGAAATATGAAAAGCGGGCAAAACCGTGACTCAAATTGGATAACAACCTTACACAGGTTAGACTCGACCCTGACTGTGTCTTAGGATTTATGAATGACGTCAATATAACGAACGCTACACATCATTATGTTGCACTTAATTATATCCGGTTTCAGTTCGCTGTTTCCGTGTTCTATTTTTAGTTTATTTCTGTTCTTAAACAAAACTTACGATCTTTTCAGAACGGAGACTCGTCCGTTAGTTCGAGAGAAATATTTTCTGTTCGGAAGTTGACAGAAAAGTTCGCAACTGTCTCGTTCAAGCCCGGCAGAGAATGCGTAGAGAACAATGCATTCGAAGCTATAGGGGACGAAGAACTATAAGGGCTTCCTCTTCACTCGAATTTAATTACAATAATGTTTTCCAAAGAAAAATTAACACTCGGAAACAAAGTTGCCAATAATGTAAAAAAAAACGTGTAAAAATTGTATACATATTTCGTATTTGTACAGAATATTTTTTTATCTAATTGTCTTTATAGATAGTTTATACATTTTACCTACTATTATAAGTATTTGGCTATGAATGCTGTTTTTATCAAATTGTACGTCATATCACTATTATTGAATTTAACGGTGTACTTGCCATATTATGTAAGCGTATGTTCTAGTTACTAAGTAACATATTTCTTCTTGTAATATAATTGCTCATGAATTATTTTCTTAAGTAAAGATTGTTTATTGATTCTACATTGTTAAATTGATAGTACCTATCTGTTTTGGGATTTTATTATGGAGTAGAGTCATGTTTTGGCAGATACCGAAGTTATGATAACTAATTAAATTGAAACCGACCGGAAAAATGGCAATCCGTCCCACCCAGGTGACTCAAGTTAATCATACAGAATTTAAATTAATTATATTTAAAAAAAAATCTTATTCCTTCGTTATTAAATTATCACTGGCTTCGAGATTCCCATTACTTTCTGTAGTATTTTCTCCATATTATCTTGCGTATGGTTTGAACAAGGTAAACACTAAATTTATTCTATAGTGTACATACTGTTTTTAGAATCATGTTTTGTTTACAATGTATGTGTACATTTACTTGTCAGAAACATAGATTAAATTTTCCTCTTGTGGTATCATCGGAATAAATTACGTTTTCCAACGCACTTCAGTAAAGAGGCCATTACTGCCACGCAGTAACGGCGCTGTCAAAGTTAAACTTAAGGGCACGCTAGTCGGTCATTCTTCCATACAAACGTAGTATTGTGATTACTCGTCTATTTGACGGGTATGTTCAAAACTAAAAATTATATCAATTTGTCTTGTCATTATCTAGCCATGCAAAGAAGAAGAATTAGAAAAAAAAAATTGGTTTGCAAGTAATTAGCGTCGAAACTTCCATATTTCAAAACAAATTTTGGGCGTCAATAAATAACGTATGTAGTAAGAGAAAATGGCAAAATAGAAACCGTACAGGGATAGATAATTTATTCAATAGTTCAAATAGTTTTATTTTGGGTAAATACATTCAGAAGTTTTTTCATAATGTCTATACGCCCAAAGTTGGGGTTTTGAATACCGGACTTTATTTTTTTTACATGTATAAATGTAACTAACTGTCTAAATAAACCACGAGATAATTAAAATACGCAGTTTTTAAAACTTACTCAGATACTAAATTGGTTGGAAATATAATGTGTAATAAAAATAAATAGTTTCACTGTAGTGTCTACTGATAATAAAGTAAAATCACCAATACCGGTATCCCGGTATTGGACATTTCAATACCGGTTTTGAAAAAAGAGAAAAAAAAGTCCGGGATCCCGGTATTCGCTAATACCGGGATCCCAGTATTGGAAGCCCTAGCCCTAAGGTCTATTCATGAAATTGTATGCGCTCGTTTTCGTAATAAATCATTTTCTATTTCACTAAATAAGTTAATAAATCAAGATAAATCAATCAATCTGCCTAGCCTTTTCCCAACTACGTTGGGTCGGCTTCCAGTCTAACCGGATGCAGCTGAATACCAGTATTTTTAATATAAAATAGATAAATCAATACTACATTAAACAAATTTACTAATTAGCATGCATATTAGTTACGCCCACCAACGAGTTCGAGCCGTAGTCGACTAGAGTATCCTTATGGACAGCGTCGTCATTGCATTGCATTGTTAATGGATGTTCGATTGACAGTACGAATGTATGTATAGTCGACCCCGTAATTTCTGTACTACTCTAAGGTTGAATGTTAATTGCAGGTCTTAAAACGTCAAGGTAAATTTTTGCCCATGTGAACGTTTTCAACCTTAGTGAGGTTCCAATTTACTGGAAGCTTTTGTCAAAACTGGTAAAGCAATTATGAGTTCGACTATACTTGGTAGATCTCACCTAATTTTGTATTACATTTTGATAGGTGTTTTACTTTTTAACAGATCTGAACCAATTTTCTACAATAATATCATATAGCATAGTTTCATAGAGCACGGAGACGCCTCGGAGGCCGCTGGTAGAGGCGGCATTGTTAACACCTGCCGAGAGGTAATACTGTTTCTTTATTATACTGTAATTAAGTAACAGTATTACCTCTCGAAATAATTACCTACTGTCGCTCGGTAGATAAACCTTCCGTGCGTAACTTGCGTACTGGTAAACACAGATTTCGAAGCGCGTCGTTTCGGCCGTTTTATATGAAGACATAATACTGTTACTTATTTATACTGTGCTACCACTGTGACATAAATGACGTATAGAAACTGACGGCTTTGAAGGCGGTCCGTGACAGAGGTTAGGCGCTCAATTTTACTAGCGCCCACGAATTTTATTAGTACTACCGTCTCAGATGCCGCCGGCGCGGAATCCGTTTTCTATGCATAGTTCTAAGATAGGCGTTATAGTAATACATCATACAAGTAACGATGTTATCAAATGTAATAACTATTCTCAAAATAATCTTACCTGCTATTGACGCAAATACAGTCAATAATATAGCATTAACAGAGTGTTTGACAATAATTACTACAAAAATTCGGAACTTATATGGACGTAGGAATTAAAATATTTTGTACATTATTTAAAAAAATGTCCTCCTTTCCTTTAACTTTGAAAGCTTTAGGTCAACACTGGCCGTCATAACTTTAATCGTTGTCAAACACTCTTTAGCACACGAAACATTTGCGAATTTGTCGGTAGTTTTGCTACTTTTCCTCCAGTCTAATTAAGTAAATTTCATGTATAGTAAGTTAGTGGACGAATTTTCGTGTACAGAAGTAAGTCTTCCGTAAATTACGCATACTTGTATAAGGGTCTGTCCACACAAACTAAGACCAAGGTTCGCTTCGTCCGGGCTCAGTGTCCCGTCAGGAACGGGAAACAATGCCGATCAAGGGAACGCATTTTGAATGAATATGTTCTCGCACTTCACACATGAGGCTACTGGCAGCGCATGTTCTAACGTCCCGGACGGATGGCCCGCACCGCAGAAGGGTCTGACATGTAATGGAACATTGAATAGAACTTTAGATTTACCTTTTTTTGGTGCAGCCTCAGTCCTGAATTTTAATACGAAGTCCAATACGCACGACGAAAGATGAGACGACGAGCGCCCTACCGCGCCTCCCGCGCTTTTTCCGCCGCCCCGTCCCCGCCCGCCTTCAGACCACATAACGTCATACCGTAAAGAGACTTTTATATCGTCTATTGCGCAAGTGAAACAACGTGGTGTGTCAAGTCTCATCTTTAGTGGCACATAATGTACCTGCTGCGCATTTTATATAAAGACTTTCCGATTTCCCGTTGATGTTTATTTTTATCTACATGTTTATTTTAGTATTTTTAACTCTTTCGACATAAATAAGTACTAATTGATGCATCTTGGTTTTGTTTTAACATAAGGCTTTACTTTTGATTATTTATAAGTAAACCAATCTTGAAATTATATTTTGGATACGCATCTCCAAAGGAATTGTGATAAGTTATAAAATAATTCTACTTTTAAAGTTAGCCTTAGTTTATCAAAACAAGCGTTTTATTAAAATAATGAAATATTAGTCCTCGACATTGGACAAACTGGAATAAAATCTCATTCTGGTCAACAGCTAGTACTGTTTACCATACTGCATATTTTAGCAATGAATTAATATACTTTATTTTTGTGAGCTTATCTATGTTTACATATTTTGTTCAAAGATAGAAAAGACAGGAAGATCATTAGAATAATAAAAGAAATATCATTACCATCCTAAAGTTATCTAATATACCTTAAATGCCAATTGTTGACTTGAAAAGGTGGAATTTAATTGTTATAAAATTCGTGTTATTTTTAAAGGGACCACATATTTCTGTAATATAAAAATTAATCTTTCTTAGTGGCCATAATATATTTTGTTGCCGTACTTTGTTTTATGATTCTCCTATTATTACATTCTTCGAATTCTGTATTTTATTATTAATTTGTACTTTGTAAATTTAATAAAATCGTTTATAAATTCAGGTGTTTCATTATATTATTGGCACCTATCAGTGTCGTTTATCTGGTAATCTTTTATGTGGGGACATGTTTACGTGGTTACAGTAAACTATTTTTGAATGGTCTACAACTCTACATATGAGGGTGTTCAATGTGCTGTAATAGTATATGAAACTGTTGCATAATGAGGGGTGTTTTAATACCTAGTTATGTGCAGTTTCATACACTACTTTATCTACTCTCATATCGTAATCCCGCACGGAACAAATATTTGTATGATCTGCAAGTAATTGTTTCGGGTCTGGGTGTTAGTGTATATGAGTTTATATGTTTGTAAACGCACCCACAATATAAGAAGAAATTCTTAATCGTAAACGTTAAAAAAAAAAAAAAGGATTGTAAACTTCACGAGTTTTTATTGACATACTTTATAAACACAATACCGAAATATAAATATAGAATCATATTATAACACTTTTTCTCTAACAAAATATTGTTATAAAACAATTTTTTTTTATTACGATACAATGCAAATCCAAGAAGTTAATATCACCAAGGAGTTTCCATTAACTTTTGCAATGGAACGTTAGCGGGGCACAGCAGCACCGCTCTAGCGCATGCGCGGTGATGTGCTGGGTGCAGGCGTCATTCATACGTGAAATTGTACTGAGTTTCGTGGGATTTTTAAATCTTGATCCTTAACTTTGATCTTTTATTTAGTAGGTTCAATCCCAATGTATGAGAGTAGATAAAGTAGTTTAAGAAACTGCACATAACTAGGTATTAAAATACTCGCGTGATACTATTTAAAACCTCGCCTACGGCTCGGTTTTTAAACCCACGCTCGTATTTTAATACCCCTCTTTATGCAACAGTTTCATAAATTACTATTATCTACTCTCATACATTGGGATTGAACCTACTCAATAAAACATCAAAGTTAAAGATCAAGAATACTAAATTTTCACGAAAAACAGTACAACAAAACGTATGAATGGCGCTAGCACATCACCGCGCATGCGCTAGAGCGGTGCTGCTGTCCACCGCTAACGTTCCAAAAGTAGATGGAAACTCCTTGGTTATATTAACTTCTTGGATTTGCCCAATTTCGTAATACAAAAAAAAAATGTTTTAAAGCATATTATTTTCTTAGAGAATAAGTGTTATATTATGATTATATTTTTTTTAAAGTTCGGTATTTGTGTTTATATAAGTCAATATAAACTCGTTTTGAAGTTTATGATTCGAATATTACTTTATGAGAGTAAATAAAACAACTGTATCATCTACTCGCCAAGTACAATAGCACAACGATTGAGGCGCGGGCTGGCGAGTCTACATTTGTTTGGCAGTGTCAACCGCGCTTCGCCAGGTGGTCTACCTACCCCAGCCCTAGGTAATATGGGCTGGTATCCGCAACTCCACATCTAAGCGCGTATTTTGCGTACTACCCCAGCCCTAATACACAGTCCAGTTTTAAAACTGGTTATACAATTAATTTATATATTATGCATCAGTATAGTATAGCAAAAGTTAATCTGGAAAATACTAAAAATAATAATGCATTATCAGCGATTTCCGAAATAAATTCAAATAAGGAAGAGATATTATGCAAGTCTAACATTAGGAGCAACAATACAGGAGTGCCCCAAGGTAGTGTTACAGGGTCGTTATTCTTTCTGTTATATATTAACGATCTACCAAATGTGACGAAGCATTTCTACTCACTTTTTGCTGATGATATTGCGGTGGTTATCACAGAGAATAAAATGCTTAATTATAATACAGAAATTAATGAAGCGGTTAATGCTATCATAACATGGCTTAATAATAATAATTTAAAAGTGAACATCGATAAAACCTCCTTCGTTCAGTTCTACAATAGAAAATTTAAATCTGACCTTACAATTACTTATTCCGATCAGAGAATTAACGAAGCACAAGAAGCTGTTTTTCTTGGTATAACAGTGGACAGTGGCTGCACATGGAAACCTCACTGCTTAAATGTTACAAAAAAGATTAATCGTTTCGCTTTTGCCTTGTGGAGACTTTGTAAAATAGCTAACCAAAAAACAGCCCTCTTAGCGTATCATGGTTATGTAGCTTCTAATATAAGATACGGCATTGTGCTATGGGGGAACTCTGTTCTTATAAATAGGGTATTTATAGCCCAAAAACAATGTATCCGTGCTCTTTGTGATGTGCCACCATTGACTTCATGTAAACCTCTTTTTAAAGATTTAAAAATATTAACTGTTCCCGGTATGTACATATTTGAATGCTGTAAATTTGTAAAAATGCACTCCGAATTATTTCAACGTCTTGGAGACACTGTTACGTTTAAAACAAGATATCCTGATAGACTGATTATTCCTCCAATGAAAAGCAACTTATATCACAGAAGTTGCTTTCCAATGGTTATAAGGATATATAATAAATTACCAAAATTATATAGGGAACTGCCAATCAATCGTTTCAAAACAATATTATTCAAATGGCTTATAGAAAAATCATTCTATTCTGTGAATGAGTACCTAAAGGACAATGACCAAGTGACTAAGGAACCTAGTATCGGTATGAAACATGCAGTGACTTAAAGATTTATGGTTTAATTAAAAGGATAATTTTAGGGCTTTCAGATGTAATTTACCATTTTACCATAATTCTCGGCATTACACGGTAATTAGGTCTCAAAATCTAGGTTTAGAATCGAATCTCTCGATTTTTTGTCACAATGTATGCTGTTAAATTCAAAATACGAATTAGTCAAAATAACGTTTAAGAATTTTCAATGCTCGTCAATTTCGACATTCATTTCCGACAGTGTTTATTTAGTCATAAAACGTTCACGTTAATGGGACCTATACGTTAACACCATGGTTAAAACCATAAGATCAAAGTGCTGAACATTTTTCAGTAATCTATGTGACATAAACTTATAAACATAGATAATTTAATTAAATCCAAATTGCAATTTAATAATGGCCTAGTAGTAGAGATTAAAACAAAACATATCAATGAAATCATTCAATTAATTATACAATAATAATAAACAATATTTAAAAGTAAATACCTATCGGTCGAGACTGTACTTAAAACTAAACGAATTGGATGTGCATCATAGAAATATAAATAACAGGAGAAGTGGTATGGGGGCGTGTCTGTGTCCGTGCGTCTTGATCACAATGCTCATGCCTCAGGCAAATGGCCGTCTCCGCTAACTAGTGCGCTTTCGAGCGCGATCGTGATAACATTTAAGAATACCGTGTTGTTCAGTGGTTTCTTGTAAAAATCGAAGCTAAACTATAAACTTTATAAATCGTAGAACCACTTTTCATAAATCAGCACAAGTATTTTGCTATATTTGTGTTGAAAATCATGAAAAACAACAAATCGTAAAATATTTCTTGCCTTTACTACGTTATTTTTGTTTTCATATATCACAGCGACTGTACTTTTATTGTAGTAAATACATTGCTTCTTTACAACTACCAAAGTATGTCGCTAAGTAACTAGACAGGCAATGTAAAAATTACAAAACGATATTTACTTTAAGCGGTTGCATCGTTAGTACGGCCGTAGCGTCTTGTGACGGATTAGTGATGTGGTTGTGCAGATCCACTAACGTAGGCTATCGACAATAATGTCGATTGTCGTATGAATTTATATTACTATTAAAGTTTATTCTTCAATTTGTCAACAGTTATAGCCTGATTGGAAGACCGATGTGAAATCTTGTTTTATACTCATTTAGATTTTCTCATAATGTTGTTATTTTTTTGGTTTACTTAATATTTCTTTTTTTTACTTACTTATTGTTTATTTATATCATCTTATTATATGTATATCGTTTTTTATTTATAATTTTTTCAGCAACTTCCAAAAATTTTAATACAAATGTAAATGGGAGAATCGATAAGTTTCCGATTTAGTCAATCACTAGCGTATATGTAAAATAAATGGCTTTTGCACAGCACAACGATAGCGAACGATGTTTTCGTGTGGGTGAGTTGTACGGTGCATGGTAAATGCACGCTGTGTTTGATGGGATAAGGTTTATAATTGATTATGTAGTACGTTCTGATTTGTAAATTGCAAGTGTGAGCGGGGCCTCGTATTTATTGGGTTTACTGATCGCATGTGTGATCGCAGGCTAGAGAGTAGGGATAGATAGAAGACATTGGGTTTCGATACATTTTCAACTACCGGGCATATCTCCTTCTTTCTTATATCTATGATGTGCATATATGCTACAAAAAGAAAGCCCGCTGTTCTGTCGCCAGCATATTCTGCTTAGGATGCGCGCGCATAGAATCTTAGCACATGTTTGTTCTGTTTTCAAAGAGTTTCTTTTGATGAATGAAACAGGCAAAGGTCTCTAAAACCTTCTGCCTTTCGCATAACCAAAAGGTTTGCTTATGTACTTTTAACATCTTAAAAGATTATTATTACAATGTAATAATAATAATTAGTTGTTATTATTATCTGCTGTTACTAATTATTCAACTATAATTTTAATAATTAGTTGCGTAAATTAATTATTTTGCGTAAGTCAAAAAGGTTTTATTGTTTACATACTCTTTGAAGCCAATGACATGTGACATTACGTGGGTGAAAAAAAACAATTTAGAGGTAAAATAGGAAATCGAATTAAATACTGATACTTTTATGGTGTTTTTTATACGGAGAATTTAAGGAATCGCATTAGTAGATAAAATTATTATATTTAAAAACAAGATTTATCAACATTATAAACTTAAGTCACCACAGAACAAATAGCGATACCAGAAATGGTCAATCTCTTTTAAGGACTCACACTGACATTCTAGGTACTATGATAAATTTGACAAATGATTGACATTAATAATCTTAAATATAATAACTTTAATGTATGTACCAATTTTATTAACATAATTACATTTATTTAATTCATGTAATTTGTTTGCTAGTTTTAGCGAATTGTTTTAGAAACTGTTAAACAACCCCACCAACTGTAATGTACTACAATTCTTGCGAATAAATTTCATTTCATTTCATTTCAATAAATTATCAATTTAATCAAATTAAATAAAAACTCATGGAAACATTATTTACAATTTGAACATTGCTAAGTTTATTTAAATAATAATACACCAGACATTACATAACAGTAACTATTTAATAATTCTTCTCCCAGTTCTCACGCTCTTCTCTCTCCTTCTTCACTTTGTCTACAACAGGTGAGAGGTAGAGCTGGTCTTCCTCATACTTGGTCCACTCTTCCTTGGGAAGGATGGTCTTGGTAAGGGACAGTTGCATGGCGCGCACAATGCGGTAGTTGCGCTCATCAACTACTTGTTGGGGGATGCGGCGAAGTGCTTCCGTGACATCTTCGGTCTCATGGAGACAGTCATCACGAAGGAGACCTGAAACAGGTTATTAAATTGTGTTGAGAATAAAATAACTATGAATGATCTTTTGGTAGCATTTTCCCATGTTAGTTTGGATAAGACTCTTTAGATTATGTATCAATGTCACAATTTGTATACTTTTCTGCAACTTAGTTTCATTTTTCTAGGAGTTTTGAATAAAAAGCAGACTTTAAGTTTCATGATTTTTTCCCTTTTGCAGATTGTAATCCTCTGGGAGGCTTGGCTACATGGTTCTGTACCTGAAGGGCGCCAAACCGGACCCTATTACTAAGCCTCTGCTGTCTGTCAGCAGGCTGTATCTCATGAACTGTTATGGGTAGACAGTTGAAATTTTCAAAGATTGTGTATTTCTATTGCCACTAGGTAAGTAATATGGGCTGGTATCCGCAACTCCACGTCTAAGCGCGTATTTTGCGTTCTATTGCCACTATAACAACAAATAATAAAAATAAAATAAAGTTAAATATTAAAGAAGGTCACCATACAGAAAGGTATTTTTTTACTAAAGTATAAAAAAAATGATGTAATGTTAAATATTGTCAAAGCTGTCAGTGTCAAAATTGTACACCAACTCAGCTCATGAACGCATTTCAATGTCCTAAACGAGTACAGTTATTTCATTGGTGAAATCCGCACTTAGTGTCTCAAGTTTTATCTGTATACAGGTTGTCCTTCAGTATGTGCTTCCTAATGCTTTTATTATGGCTGTCAACAATACTTAAGGAAATTATTACACCACTAACTTGAGTAGACATACAGTACTATTGTCATACTGTCCTCGTGTTGTTTACGTAAATTTTTAAGTATTATTTCGATTTGTTCCGAAATCTGGGTAATCAATAAGGATAATGTTTGGGAACGTCATATACATTTTTAACCTGTACATTATGCATCGGAGATAAGTCAGTATAAAAGTACAAACAGGAAAGTAAACTAAAGGGTTAATCGTACCGTATCTGTTAAATCCAGACATGTTGTAGGCCCATTTCTTCATGTTGCCTGAAAATAAATAAGTTACATAACAATATTGAAACTACTGTAATGGTAGTAGTATGTAGGTAATGTGTTGAACATATTTCAGCAGTAATTTATGTGTTATACTCACCGAGGACAACTGCAGTGGTCCTAAAAGCCATTATTTTCAAACTTGTGAAACCTCAGATGTAGAAATTATCACAATTCGGTCGAAGAACGACCGTGCTTTTTCCGTACAAATTCCGTCAATCAAAATGACAATTGACTGACAATGACATGAAAGATGACATTGACTTGACACATGGATGTGGGTTGCTAGACGATAAACATAATATTAGCCTTAGCAAAATATTACTACACAAAAGAATCTACAGGAGGTGTCTCCTGGTGTCTCAAACGTAGTGGTCCAAAGGCAAATAGGGTTGCGGAGGTGGCCACCAAACATTTAAAAGTAGGGATAATCTTAACAATTCAGAAAATTTCGCAAATTTAATCATTTTCAAGAAATTGTACACTTTCAGTTGGATTTTTCGACCCTGTGAACATAATTTTCGACGTAGCGAGTTCAAATCTGGCTTAAAGAGGCCTTGTTAGAGTAGGTACAAGATTATGTTCCTATTTACGTTCAGTGTGGCTCTACAATGCTTCAGATTTTATTTTTACTTGTCTTTCTAACTTTTTATTCAACTTTAGCGTAACTTTCTAAGACTAATATCTTTTTTTTCTGGCTTCCTAAAGAGATATTTGTTACGTTTTTTAAAACCTTAAAGATAACGGATTTTTGCATATTTATGGCATATCGGGACGCCACCAACTTGTCGTCAGGTACGCTTTGACCATCCTTCTTAAAGTTGGTTGATTATTTCTCGTTAACCTGTACAGCCTACTTAGCTCTCATAGTTTTCCTTTTAATTTCGTTATTTAAACTACTGCTGTGAATTTTCGTCCAAGTACAACCATTTAGGTTAGCTAGAAGGGGGATTTCGCAAATGGATTTCTGAATCCAAAAATGGTTTGGGCAAACTCACAATATTTTTGAATGACCCTTCTAACGATACCCAACGATGGGATAGATGAGAAAAAAAATACATCCCCACTTTACGTGTACGGGAGGTACCCTAAAAAAAAAAACTTGATTTTATGTATACATATGCCAAATTACAGCTTTCTAGTACTAACCATCTCTGAGCTAAGACGCGGACAGACAGACGGACAGACAGACAGACGGACATGGCGAAACTATATGGGTTTCTTGTTTACTACGGAACCCTAAAAATAATAGTGATACCAAACGTTACCGCGTATTAACTCAATTTCGAATATTTTTGAAATTGTACACTTTTAATGTTTCGCCAGAGCCAGAGCAAACGCGTAGTAACTACAAGATTTTTTAACTGTCCAAGTTTAGAGCTTACTTCAGTGGAATGTTCACGAAATGCTCATTACAAAACTTATACCCCATTTGGTTTCTTTATAAGATTATGGTGAATCCGCAGTTGTAGGTCGCGAAATTCAAATATTCGTACGTTTTTTGCAAATTGCAGGTCATTGGTGCCGATTCTCTTGTCACAAATGCCTCTAAACTAGACTAAAAATCACTAAAATTAAGTTTAATCCTGTCAAACGACGATTTCCCATTCTGAAATAGACTAAAGTGACACAATTAAACTATATTTTAGTTTGACAGCACTAAGATAGTACTGAGTTTTTAGTTTAGTGAAAATGGCAATTTTGCTATTCTGAATATGACATTTTTCACCAAAAATTTTGATTGTAAAATACCAAACCAGACTAATTCTGACAATTTTTAATCGCGATTAAAAAGGTGTGGTGTAAAATAAGTTGTCATGAACTAAAATTCACACCAACATCTCAACTTCACGTGCAAAAACAGTACTGTATTTTTCTTTTGCTTATATCTCGAAAATGGTGCGTCCTATCGCAAAAATAATGAAAATTTCGACCCCCTCTATGAAATCCTTAAACCCCTAAACCTGAACATGTTTGTTATATTTTTTCATGTTTTCCATACAAAAAGTGAAAAATTCCATATAAAACACGTCGAGGCGGCAACTCTACGCGCCTCCGGCTCTAAAAAAAATCACGGGTGAGGGCAAACCACGGGTACCACGTGGTTTCGCGATTGTCAAATTCTATTTAAGTTGTGTCAAAATTATTTTTTAGTTTAGAGAATTTTATTTACAGAATAGCTCTAAGATTCTCATAGCCTAAAGTAAGGAATTTTAGTGATAGTTTAGTTAGTTTAGTTCGTTGTACAAGAGAATCGGCACCAGTGTCAGGTTGTATCTTGATCAAAATATGATTCGCGACTATATCAGATATGTATCTACAGAATTATAATCATTAGAATCGGTAATACATCACTCTAAGTTAGATTTGTTCTTATTGAACAAATCTAACCAAATCCGGTCGCGAATCATATTGACAATCAACACACAAACTGGCAAAACCTGCAAATTAAAAAAAAAAATACGTATTTGTTTATTTTGAATTTTGCGGGCTACCTTAGCCCATCCCCCAATTTAGTTCCTATCATTACTCTGAGTTCCTATCACAGAGTAGGTTCTTATGCCGTAATGTTGGCTCCAGAGTTGTAGGACGAACCCTCAGAGTAATAACTAAAGCATAGCCTACAAATTAGAGACAAATTACGATATATCTAAGCTCTTCTCTCTTATGGCGCAGATTGTACACTTAAAAGAGACAAATGCATGGATTCATCTATGCTTAAAACTAAATGGACGTTCCGAAATTGTCAAACGGTCATAGTTGGTCTTTTATTACACGACCAATTAAAAAAAACACAATAGTTCATTAGTACGCGGTTAAAGGCTTGTGCAGACCAGCGCGACTTGTCGCGCGACGCGACACGAACAATACAATTTCTAAGAAAACTTCACAGTATAACAATAACCGGTGTCGCGTCGCGCGACAAGTCGCGCTGGTCTGCACAAGCCTTAACCGTACAAAGTATTTGATTTAGTCGTATATTACGTCGTGAATTTCAGTACGTGTGCTGGTTGAGGTGTTGGTCATAATTTTATTCAAAATTATAGATTTATACGCAATTTTCTAAAAAAAAATAGGTGCAAAAGACAGATCAATAGGCTGTTGACATGGCTTGTTTTGTGTTATCGTGTAAATCACATTCGTAAAGGAAAGAAAACAATGAATTTGTAAGCTTTTATCGGTAAGTGTTTTTTTACAGTTTTCATATAAAATCACGCGAAATATTTGGACGTCATCACTAATAACATACATATTAGAATGATAATGATCTCTTCAAACTATCTGTATTACTATTATCTAATTATGGTGTGATCGCGAATTAATTTTCAAAAAAATAAATCGTTAGATTGTGAGGTTCAGGTTATGTTATGCTAGTGATGCAGATACTTTTTATCGATATGATAATTTTATGCCGATAAATTGGAAAAGGTATCGTTTTCTTTTTCAGTATACCTTCAAATGAGAAAGAAAATTGGTGAAAAGTGATTCCAAGAGCCAGAAATTATTGGACTAAGCATAGCCGAATAAGTTCTAAACATTTTACGAACGACTGCTTTGTAAGTAGCGATAAATGGAGAAGGTTTAAACCTGGCGCCATACCATCCCTATTATTGGTAAGTAAAGCCAGCTTCACTTAGTGGTCAATTCGCGTTAATTTTTACCTATCACAAAACGTTCACAGTTCTGTGCCCCAAAGCTCCGTGAAAAAAAATCTTTTTCTTGTACCTTCAATTGTTTTTCTTGCAGGATTGAGGGGTCGACTAAAATCGCGGGAAAGTCCGAAAGGGATATCGTGGCCCCTGGCAACGTACAGGCAACTGAAGGAACACGGGTGGGTTTTAGTCAGTAAGAGTCTGATACGCCCTAGCTCCACCCAGAGCGGGATAAGTTATTTGCCAATTTCCCACCAAAAACAAAGGTGTCTACTAAAAGGTTTGTATGGGGCCTGTGAACGTGTTAACCTTTACCAATTGTTTTACTTTACTATATACTTTACCTAATGTATATAGATATGTATTTTTGGCTATAAATAAAGTATAGTAGATAAAACACAATACACCAAGCTAGTTTTCTTTGTTGTTTTCAGAAATTTTGTATGTTATTGTATGGTTGAGCTGAATGGTGCTGATCCATGCGTCATGTTCGTGAACGGGCGCCGTCAGTTGGAACTGGCCAACTCTTAGCTGCCATGGCTGATTTAAATTTTTGAATTGTTCTTTTTTTTATTTATTTTTTTACTACGGACGCTTTTAACGTGCACGTCTTTCTACACTGTTCTCATATGTTTAATTTCAACATGAATGATGTAACCAATATTTGTAACAATTTATTTGAAAGAGTGTCCGTGGAGTTTTTTTGGCCTTTCTTCTCCATAGGTACCTACTACGCTTTGGAATGGGCAACTAGCTTCATATTTCTGACTGACCGATTCCTTGACAATTCAAAAGTGCCTGTAAATGGTTTAATTGAAATAAATGCTTTTGAGTTTGAGTTGAGTTTTTTTAGTTTTTCACAAAAAGCAAACCGACTTCCAAAGCAAAACACTAAAAAGCAAAAATAACTTTCGTTTCGAAAGTCGGTATCTTTACCTCTTATTTTTTTGTCGTTTTGTGACACGGAATTCCGAAACGAAAGTTAAGTTCTATTTATGGTACCGTCAACTGCCCTAACTTCGCCTGGCGTCCTAAGTTAGTTAGTTAGTAGTATAATGAAAAATATGTAATATCTTTTTCATGTTACTTGTATGGCAATCGAAACTTTGAGTTTTCATAGAGAGCTTTAAGTTTCAATTGCCATACAAGTAAAATGAACAAGTTAATACATCTTTTTCATTATAGGTAAATATTGGATGCCAGGCGAAGTTAGGGCAGTTGACCGGTATCTAAAGAATTGACAAAATACCCTTAAGAACACAATTTAAACATTCGTACTATTTGTCGTTAAGGAGTTCGGTTATATGTACCATATCTTGACAACTGCTGAACCGATTTTGATGAAGCTTGTACTGTTTCCTAAGTTGAGAGATACCTAATCCAATAAAAAAAGAATGACCACGATCCAATTACGAATTTCGGAGAAATGCGTGGACAAACATACATAGATACACTTATGAAATTTGGCACACGTGTTTAGAAGCCCACATAGAGTAACATATATAAATATTGTGAAATTCCAACAATATAAGATACAATACGTATCGAATTGATAACCTTTTTTTAGAAGTCGGTAAGAAGAAAAGTAAGATGGTTTCATGCTTCGGTAGGAACGATAAGCTGCGAACTAATGGTCGTTACTTACATTGAGCTTGGAAAGCGGTAAAAAAACTGACATCAGTTTTTGGTTGATAGATCTTGCAGCTCACACGACAAGAAGAAGAATAGGATTAACAAGTAAAAGCCTGTTGGAACCAAAGCATTTTTAAACGAACAATGTATTCTTTGATTTTATCATCCATGGCATGTATGACATGACAATAACGTACATTCAATTCATTAAGTAAACTACCTGTCTAAAATAAATTAATATCGATACCTCTGCAAAATACGGCACATCACTACCGAGACAAAAAAAGTGGACAGCATTGCCATAAGCAACCCTTACTCGGAAAAAAGCGCGGGAAACCTCAAACTTGGCGGACGCGTCCCTTTAAAGATAAAATTGAAAAATTTAAAACGTTGTAATATAAGATCAGTATAACCGTAGTTTTAGTATTCTGTCTTAGTTTTCTTGTAATTTATCTTTAGTTTGTATAGTTTCTTCGGTAGTGGTAAGTTTTTTATTTTTATTTCTTATTAGCGCGGGAAAATGAAAGACCCGCCTGACCCGGGGGACTCCGTTCCCCCGGCAGGCAATTTCGTCACTATAGCATCGAACGAATCGGGCATGGATACCGATGGGTCGGCATCGGCTCGTAATTTAAAAAGAAGCCGTGTTCATATTTGTAAGCACTGCAATAAGCGTCGCCGTACCCGCAAAAGCCATGGTACCGTGTCTTCGGGTTGCGGTTGCACGGATTTTACACCAGAACTTACTGCATCAGAACCTAACAGCTCAACAACTACTATAATGACTAACGAACCTATTAACAAAGTACCCGATATTCCTGCTCCACCCTCAGTTGTTCCTACTCAGATAGGTCGTAAAACTTATGACAAAACTGACAGCGCGCCTTTTGTCATTCATGTACAAAAAAACTTAATTTCACCAGATGATGGAACGACACTGCACCCAATCACATTTGGCAAGTTCCTTAAACACAATGCCTTCCAAAACATAGTTAATGGTAGCGTCAAAAAAATTGGGCGCAATAAAATTTCCCTTTCCTTTTCGACTTTCCTGGACGCAAACTCTTTTATTACCCATAATAGTCTAGAATCCTATAATTATAAAGCTTTTATACCTACTTTTAATGTTACCAGAATGGGTTTAGTACGTGGCGTTCCTGCAGATTGGTCTCCGGAGGATATTATTGATAACATAACAGTACCAATTGGTTGCGGTCCAATTTTAAAAATCAGACGCCTTAATTTTAAAACCATTGTTGATGGTTCTACCATTTGGAAACCATCCCAAACCATAGTTGTCACATTTGATGGTCAGGTTCTACCAAAAAGAGTTTTTATGTGCTATAATGCATTACCTGTAGAATTATATATTTTCCCTACTGTACAATGTTTCAATTGCTGTCGTTTCGGTCACACAAAAATTCAGTGCAGGTCTAAACCTCGTTGTTATAAATGTGGCCAAGGACACACTGGGGACAGTTGTGAAAGAGAACAAGAAAGTGCATCTTGCTGCCTTTGCTCTGGATATCACTATGCTACTAATAAGTCTTGCCCAGAGTTTTCTAGACAAATATTAATAAAAACATACATGGCACAAAGCTCAGTATCCTATGCTGAAGCAGCAAAAGTTTATCCCCTTGTTACTAAATCGTATGCTGATACACTTTCATCTTCTCCTTCCAAAAACTTTGCAGATACTCCATCCATCTCTTCTCCTAATAAAATACCTGCTTCAAGTAGCTATAAAAAGACGGTCTTTCTCAAACCACGTTCCCCTCCCAAATCTGTACAAGGATATAATAAAGAGGCTCACAATGCCATTATTAAAGATTTCAACATTCCCCAACCATCAAATGGTTGTGCTTTTTCTAATAATCATAATAATGAAAAAAATTACACAACGTTTTCTATAAATGATTTTCTTACTGCATTACACAATCTTCTTTCTCAATTTAACATTTCACCGTCCAACGCTGCCCCTTCTTTCAATGTATCTCAATCCCTTCATAATGGACAACACATCCAAAATAATCCAGTGGAACTGCCGCAGTCTAGTAAATAAAAAGAGTGATGTTATACATCTTTTAAACAAATATGAGCCATTTGCCTTTGCCTTAGCAGAGACTTGGCTCAAATCTAACCATATTTTTAAAATTAATGGTTATTTAACCATTAGAGAGGATAGATCTGATGGGTATGGTGGAGTAGCTATACTTATCAAGAATACTATACCTTTCTCTGTCATTACATTACCTCCTCATAGTGAGGAAATTTCAATTGTAGCTATTAAAGTGCATAAAACTTGTCTTGTTTCTATTTACATTCCTCACCCTTCTTCTTCTGTTCTTCAAGAGATTAATAGTCTCTTTTCATCTCTTCCAAAGCCATTCTTAATATTAGGGGACTTTAATTGCCATCATCAATCATGGGGTTGTTCAACTTCTAATTGTTATGGCGATGAATTATTAGATATATTGGACTTACATAACTTATGCATCTTGAACACAGGAGCTGTCACTCGTCGTTCAGATCCCAATCAGAACCAAAGTGCAATTGACCTTTCTATCTGTTCTCCAAACTTAGCCTCATCATTAACTTGGCAAACTCTATCCTCTACTTATGGTAGTGATCATTTTCCAATAGTTATTTCTTATCCTCTTTCCAAACCAAACGCACCATTAAGGAGATCAACATTAAAACATAAGCTACCTAATAGAAATAATAATGACTGGGACAAATTTAGAAACATTGTTGACAGCAAGCTTTGCTCCTTGCCTGTTATTTCTGATGGCAATGAAAATAGTTGTGCGGAAGCTTTAGCGTTAATTTTAATTTCAGCAGCAGATGAAGTTTTTCCTGTAAAAAATAACAATATTAATACAATTCCCTCGCCTCCGTGGTGGGACTCTGAATGCACAGAAATGGTTCACAACCGTAAAGAGGCTGAATACAATTATAACCTCGATATGTCTGATAGTAATTTTGAAATCGTTACTAACATAATTAACGAAACTTATAAACTTTTTAAGAAGAAAAAATTTGAATCTTGGCGTAACTTTTGCACTTCAATTTCACCGAATACTCACCCTACGATTGTCTGGCGCAATATTCGTAGATTTAGGTCCATTTATAAAAACCCTTCTCCTATTCCGGATTCTTTAGCCAACGAATTTTTAGATAAATTAGCTCCACCTTGGGTTCCTGAGGCTATTAACCTTAACCTGTCTCTTGTATCCAGTATCCAAGACACTCATACGACGTTAGATCTCCCATTCACTCTCACTGAATTAAAGGGTGTTATCCATAAAACTAAGGATTCTGCACCAGGCTTTGATGGCATCCCGTATTCCTTTTTCGCTAATTTAAATGATGCCGTCCTCAGTTACTATTTAGAGCTTATTAATTCTATTATGTACACAGGAAACATCCCTGACGAATGGAAACGTCAAATGGTGTTGCCATTCCTAAAACCAAATAAAACTCCGTCTGATGCTTCTTCATACCGTCCCATAGTTTTGTCTTCAATTCTGATGAAATTAGCGGAACACCTAATAAAAAATCGTCTTGAATGGTATGCTGAAAGTAAGGGTCTTTTGGCAGATTCACAATATGGCTTTAGAAAAGGTAAAAGTACAACTGACTGTTTAAGTATTTTAACATCCGATATTCGGCTATCCTTCTCTAATAACCATTCCACCGTTGCAGTTTTTCTTGATATTAATGCAGCTTATGATAATGTTGTATTATCAGTTTTACATAATAAATTAAAAGCCTTAAAAGTTCCAGTGAATTTGTCGAATTTCATTATTAAAATCCTGACTGAACGCTCTGTTATTATGATAATAGGAGATCATGAGGTATCTCATCTTGTATGGAGAGGTCTCCCGCAGGGTTCTGTGCTCAGTCCCCTCCTATACAATATTTACACTTTTGATTTAGACTCATCCTTAGCTAATCATGTTAAGGTTCTTCAATATGCCGATGATTTAGTATTATATTCTTCAAGCCAATCTGTTGAACAAGCTAGCTATGCTATCAATTCTGCTTTATCTACTTTGGAGTCATGGTTACATCTGAATGGTTTGGATTTATCCACGTCTAAAAGCGCAGCTGTTTTGTTCACCCGGAAGAGAAATATTCCCCTAATAAACATCTTTTATAGGGAAATACCTATTCCAGTTAAAGATAATTTCAAATATCTAGGTATAATACTAGATTGTAAATTAAGTAGTGTTCCTCATTGTGATTATATTGTAAACAAATGTGAAAATCACCTTAACATGCTTAGATGCCTCTCTGGTGTGTGGTGGGGTGCACATCCATTTTCTTTGAAACTTATTTACAATGCAATCATCAGAAGCACTCTGGATTATGGATTGTTCGTTCTAGAACCTGGTAGTGTTATGGCTTTTAAAAAATTGGATCGCATCCAGTCTAAAGCATTACGCATTATTTCTGGAGCCATGAAATCTAGTCCCATTAATGCAATCCAAGTTGAATGCGGGGAAGCTCCTTTATACCTTAGAAGACAATTCCTATCTGACAAATATTTGTTCCGGATTCTTCAGTTCTCAACTCACCCTCTCATTCCTAAACTGGACTCTTTAGTGTTGCAGATTGAATCTTCAGATTACTGGTCCCATAAACGTGCTCCTTGTTTAGTTGAAAGCTATAAAAAATTCCTTTCTCTTTCTTCTCCTATTCACCGTTCCAATAAACTTCCCCTATTTAGCAGTAGTTACGAGAGTTTACAATTCAGCCCCACCATTAAATACTGTGTAAGTAAATCAGGTCCCGATTGCAATTTAAGTTTTAATCATTTTTTGGCTGAACACATAGAGTACCATCACATATTTACGGATGCTGCCAAGCGTTCTGCGACGGGTTGTGTTGGGATAGGAACTTACCATTCTCAATACAACATCGTACAAAAAATAAAATTGCCTCCGGAGACTTCTGTTTTTACGGGGGAATGTTTTGGCATTTTAAAAGCTATTGAATATATTCGGGTTCTAAAGCTCAAGAAAACTATAATTTTCACTGATTCTCAAAGTGCTCTTCTAGCCATCAATAAATCCCCTTTCGAACACAAATCGCAGCATCCTATAATCTATTTAATAAGGGAATTTGCGTTCAGAACCATTTCTGAAGGTGCGTCACTACAATTTGCGTGGATCCCGGCCCATGCTGGAATCCACGGCAATGAAGTGGCAGATACAATCGCCGGTGATGCGGTGCAGTGTGGGGACTTAGTTCCATATCAGAATTTTAGTATAGACCTTGTGATATTACCAAAGACTTTTCTCCGGGACACCTGGAGGGTGGCCTGGGATATCGGAAGCAAATCAAAGGGCCGTTATTTTTCACTTATTCAACCCGACATTCCGGAAAAACCGTGGTTTGGCAGGGCAAAGTTTGGCAAGATGGAGACCTCCGTTCTTATACGGATGAGACTGGGTCATGTTTGCTCCCCAGCCCATCTTGCCAAACTTCATATCATCGACGACCCCATTTGCTCGTGTGGCACAGACGTAGGCGACTTAAATCATATTTTTTTCTCCTGTCCCTTATATGACCGTTCTTCTTTTCTTAGTAACCTCTTGTCCCTTCGTATTCATTTTCCTACCTCAATACTTTCCTTACTTTGTACAAAAAGCTTTCCTGTATATAAATGTATAGTCTCATTCATTACCTTAAATAATATTAAGTTGTAAATATTCGTCATAGTAATTTGCTCATTATTCACTCCTTTGATTCCTCCTTTTTCCTTTTTTTTTACTGATCTTATATCCGTCCTTTCCTAAATTCCGATCTAATTAATACTAATAATATTTTCGTTTCCCTAACTTTGTCTCTTCAAACTAAAAAACATGACATTGGCTAATGCACAAACCGTGCGAAGCCAAAACAAAAAAAAAAAAAAAAAAAAAAAAAAAAAAAAACCCTTACTCGTATAACTATATACCTGTCCTTGTTTTTCACACTGAATGTGTCATAAGTATAAAGAGTATCTCAGACTATGCTGAAATTTTACGCTCCCTGAACTCCCTCTATGTTAGTTATTACTCTGAGGGACGAACACACAGAATAAAATATGTATATTAAAACTCTACGAGGACGACGAACACGAATCGAATACGCTATGCGGCGGGCGCTACAGTGGAGCCAACATTACGGCAAAGGAACTATTTTATGAAACGCACTATAAAATTCAAATGAGATCATTTTTTGTTTAGTTTTTACATATTATTTTTTTAGTTTTTTGGATTGTTGGGTTCTCGGCTGCATGTCTATTATTTATAGTTCACAGCCTCAGAATAATAACTAAAGCATATTACTCTTTAGTTATTACTCTGAGATATTACTCTAAGTTCACAGCTGATTTTGGCTGCTGCCGCTGTCAATCAAGCTCGTTATGTGTATGCCAAATTGTCTTGTCAATAATGTCAGCGATTGTCATGATTGATGAAAAATTATCAAACTATGAGATTTTTCAAACGCAATTTCGGACTAGTAGAATGGCTTACAAAATCACCGTACTAAGTTAGTTGACACTCGTTGCTCGTTTATAAATTTGGAAAAAAATATTGTAAAATGAAATGGTATGTACGTTATAAAATACTTTACAATAATTGTGGTTAGAAGTTACGCACGACTTATCTGTTGTAATATTATATGTCCAAGACAAGTGTGATAAGGTTGCTTGCGCGTGGCTACTTCGTGCTTCTTATCAAGTTGTTTGTTTTCTTGTCTTGAAGTGAACTTCGAATGACCTCGCTCGACCTCCTAGTCCCAGTCCGCTTATCATTATCAGCACGAATAAAATGAGACGGCGGAAGGTGTTTCATTTAATTCATCAGATATCGTGGCGCGAGCACATACTGTTCTCGGTTCTTACTCGACAATTGTCTTTGTAATACATTGTCGTTGTGTAGTACGCGTATAACTCTGCTATCATATTGAATCCTTTCGAGTTTCGTATTCGTGTGTAATAGTGTAGTGGTTTTTTTGTTCATCCTGCATTCAAGAAGAGGAATGCCAAGTGACTGTCGAGACTGTTTGGGAATTCGTTATCGAATTAATACCCTGGACCAAACGTGGAAGTGGCTGCATCAAACAATTGCCCTTCACGAATATCTGATCTCCCTCTCTTCGGCTGATACTGACGCCTGCAGCTGTTCTATGCACTAGGTTATTATAGAGACTATTTGAACTGTTATTAGTAAATTTATTTAGGTAACAATAACAATAAAATAATTAACGTTTAACAAACTGTGGTTATAAAGTTCATACAGAAAAGTATCCGTTTGAGAATTAATTTTGATAATATAAAATTTAAAGATGGCTCAGACAATGATGAAGAAGATAGTCGCAAGCAGTGCCTGCCTTGTGGTGGGTTTAACAAGAAGAACCAGCTCTCGTAGCTTGGTAACTGCAAACAAGACCTTGAATGCCAAGAAAGAACGCGACTTACCGACTGAGGGGGAGATCACCAAGTCTGTCTTCATGTCCCAATCAACTGACATCCATACTAACCTGGCTCTTGAAGACTGGATGTACCGTAACATGGACTTCACAAATCACCATGTGATGATGGTGTGGCGCAATGAACCATGTGTTGTGATTGGAAGACACCAAAATCCATGGTTGGAAGCTAATGTCCCACTTCTCAGTGAGAGGGAGATAGCTCTAGCAAGACGCAACAGTGGTGGTGGTACTGTGTACCATGACCGTGGAAATCTTAACATCACATTCTTCACTCCTCGTGAAAGATATGACAGGAAATACAACTTGGAGCTAATCAAAAGAGCACTCTTCAGAGGATTTGGAGTCAAGTCCATCATCAATGAACGGCAAGATATGATAGTTCGAGATAAATACAAAGTATCCTTTTTAAATTGAAATCATTATACACTCAATAGTAATGTTAGCAAACATTTTTTGAAGGTTTTATGCATTCTGGGAATTCTATAAGCTTTTTAGAGTTTGTTCATGATTTGTAATTTTAGTACTTGTCGTTTAACAATGCAATGTTTGGAGATTGTTTTACTAAACCCTGCGTTGGGTTCCTTGCTCCAGTTGCTTAAAGCACTGTGAATGGGATCCAAAGCTTAGATTGAATACAATTTAATATGTCTGAATAGTTTAAAAAAGTCTTTGGAATTTTTGTTTACAATGATATACACAAAGTAGTTTCCTTAGCAACAATTCTATCAGGTATCTGGAACTGCTGCAAAGCTAGGCCGTCTGACAGCATACCACCACTGCACTCTTCTAGTCAATGCCAACAAGGCAGATCTCAGCCGAGCCCTTGCTAAACGTGAGGTGAGTAAAACCATGACTGCCAAATAAGACTGGAACAAATCTTTATTCTATAAGTGACAGAGTGGAGAAACTTTATTGGTTGGACCTTTTAGACAATTTTATTGATTAAACTTTGTGCAACATAAAGGGTACAAAGGCCTATAAATGATACTGCCATTATCTAGTATGATTCTTACTGGATTCTGTGCAAGCCCAATAATAAGTCTATTTCTCAGTTCTTGTCACAATTTTTTATCTCTATTGCTCTTTGACTCCTTTGAACTAACTGTATTCAAAATAACCTTTATTGCTTGCGTAGGTTTATTAACATTGTTTGGTTGTTGACCTATTTTTGCTATCTGTAGTTTTTGTCATGTAATTTATTTTATCAGGCATTCTATGTAACAGTTCATAATGTATTTTTATTTCCACTCAACTTTAAATGAACATCGATTTTAGATTCTTGTCCTTAAGACTTTCCAAACCACAATTTAACTTTTATATTGATTATTCTGTATAATTTAAAATGCAAGCATAGTCAAATTATAGCTATGTATTCAGTATGCTGGTACCAAGCAGAGGCCCAGTATGCTTTTATGCATATTCAGTAATGTCACAGGTCAAACTTGTTGCATTTCATTGTTTACGTGTGATTCATCACTTTATGTAGGGGCAACTAAAGCCTCAATATTGAATTGCACACGACCAGCAATTTTCTAGATTACACAATGTTTACCAAAACTATTGTATTCATCAAATTCATTGTTTTATTAACCTTTTAGTTGCTTGTTTTTTCACTAACTCTTTGTAACTGACCTTGATAGCCCCCTCCAGTTTATAAGTTAAGGACCTTTTAATTCTATTTAGCATGGCATACAGACTCAGGCGACTGCATCGACGCGCTCTGAGGTGGCCAATCTGTCGGACGTGGACACCCGCGTCACCGTGGACAGTCTGCAGACTGCCGTCGGCTTCGAGTTCCTGCGCACGGCAGCCCTGAGCCTGCAAGACGGTGGCACCAACCAGATCTCAAAGCAACGAGGCTTCCAATTCGTCAACCCTACTGATGACTGGTTCCCAGGTATGTTATTGAGCATTCAACAAACAGTTCCCATGATTCACAAAAATGTTGTTTTCTGTTGTACAAAATTACTCACACAATATTGGCTTCATAACTTGATATAATTTCGGCAATTAATTAATTATAACGTTTTCCCCAGGTCTAGCGGACTTAAGAAACGAGCTTCAGTCTTGGGACTGGTGCTACGGCAGAACACCTGTGTTTACAGTGAGTCGCTCCTTCCCCGTGCCGGCGGAGCTGCTCGCTCCGTCCAAGGTTTACTCTGCGACACAAGAGCTTGTCATCACCATGTCGGTTGAGAAAGGTCTTATCGATGACGTCACCCTCAACATCCCACCAGGTCTAGTTGAGTCTGGATTCCACGGAGAAGCGTCGGTCATCACCCACCTTAAAGGGAAGAGGTTCACCTCTGAAGCTCTCTCCGCGTTACAAGACGCAATGCTGACTCGTCACTTGAGCAGTGACGTCAGAATGTTGGACGAAAAGGAACAGTTCGTCGCGAAGTGCTTCGACCAAGTGGTCAACACAGTGTAAGTCTCACTGTCTCAGATTATGAACATTTAACGTTGTAGGTGCTATGAGTACTGTATGTTAGAATAAGTATCATTGAGGAAAATGTTGTGGAGTCTATAAAGCAGGCAATATTTTCGTGTTGATTATAACATCTTTACTTGTCAACATAACAGAATTGTAATAATGTTAATAGTCTGTACATTGTAATGATATTTTTTATACAATTGAATGTGTTAACCTAACTAACGATATACTTGTTAGCCTCCCGTCTCGTCTAATAACTCCTCGATGCTTGTTAACATAATATTTTTCTTCGTTATATACTTCCAGTCTGCTTTATTACATTACTTACGTGTTTTTTTAGTTTAGTATTATATTTATAAATATCTAGACTCTTAGCGTAATATTGTCGGTGCATTTTAAAGGATTGTGAATCTCCTACCACAGTTATCTGAAGGCCTGCTTATGTTCACCACTATATTACGCTATCCGCCTAGAGTTTATTCACGCGAGTCGCACCCTAGTGCCGAACGCTACAAGAATGCATCATATCATTTGTTTTAATTAATTAAATTATAATTTTGTTACAGAATTAACGTACCCACGTAATGTTACTTATCAAACATTTTGTGTAGCATGTATTACCTACTGTATTGTAATCATTGTGTAGACTTCTTTTAAAAAATTTACCCATTTCGTAATCCACGCAACCTTGTTTTCGTAACACCACGCCGAAGCGGGGACTTTTTTGTATGAAATGGACTTAGAATAATTTAATATAATTTTAGTTTTAATGTGTAGTTACTAAGTTTTGTTTAATGATGTCCAAAAGGTTGCTTTGTAATAATAACAACATACCTAGTTTAATGCGCCAAGTTTGAGTTCCGTGACTCATCAGATTTATTTAGTTATAAAATAAAGGCTTAAGAAATAAGACACAGATTTATGTTATTATTATTATTAATGGGAGATTGGATTTGAAAGTTAACTCATTAAAATAAAAAAGTATAATAAAAATTAAACTACAGTTTTTTTATACACCCGTTGCTTGGTACCTACACTCGCTTTCGATATCATTGTAAAATGGCTATAATTTGCAATGAATACTAAGTAAGCTAAACTGACAAGTGCCGATAACAAAATATAACATATTCGACTCATGGACTGATCAGGACAACAACAACGGCAAATAAACGCCAAGGCCTTTCAGATACCTATTCAAATAAATCTCGCTGCAATCGGATCGGCCCAAACCATATCTAAGCGATGAACTTGTCGCGGAAGTTACATAACTTAGTGTCTTTAACTTGAATCAGCATTATAGGTTATCGTCATCATTAATCAATTATTTAAGTTATTCTAATTGGCTTGAAATAAATGAGAGATGTCGCGCTAACAAGCTATAGAAGATTGCCGGTGTAGGCGCACTATGCATACAAATCAATGCTATACCTACTACTAATGGAAACGTGCACTTGTCCTCGCACAACTAAAACTCGCTTGGAGCCTGGGCTCTTCCTCTCGCTTTCTGAAGAACCGCGGTGGTGGTCGGCGTCCGCGCAGGCAGCCAGTCTGCGCTCGTTCACAGAGGCGCGCGCGCATTCGCCGCCATATTGTATTTATACACACGTTACCATGACGACCGCGTAAACACGAACTCGTACATAAGTTTGTATTGAACTTTACCGGTAAAGCTTAGTTTACTTATCAGTTGTACTGTCAGACTGAAAGTGTTTGTGAGTCAGTTACTGTATGATTACAGGGTGTACCTGTAGTTTTTTAACGAATAAAAGTAAGTATTTTAGTTGTTTATTTCTATTTTAAACCCTGCTTGTTTACCTACATTTTACACGTAGGAATGTACCTATTGCGCTTGCAATGATGACGATTTAGCGAAGACTAACAAATAATTTATAATATCTTAGATAAAAAAAAAAAAATTTGTCTATACTCTATAGTAACGGTTCTCATTGCTACAACTTGATAGCCAAAAAACTTCAAATAAGTCTCTTTGCAACACCTTTTCTTCTTCACTAATATTACTAGTTTCGTTATTAATTTGTGTAGGAACCTACATACAGGTAATAAATCTTAGGAACACGAAATAGGTCTACCTGAAAAATTAATTAAAGGAAGGTAGGAAGATTTAGCATGGCCATACAACGTGGCAATGCTGCCAGGCATTTGGGCACTTTTTCTGTTGACAGCGATGTGGGCGAAGTTTTGATGCCCTATAATGATTTCTCCTTCTTATTTTTAAACTTACTTGTACATATTATTATTTTAAAACTGACTTTTAAATTAGGTAAATACGTCTTGAAAATTGAAATTAAAACCTTAATCAAGGAAGATATATTTTTATTTTATTCGCATTATTTAGGTACCTTCCTAAATACTTAGTTAATTTGATAACATTTTCTCTAGCTTATAGTTATGACAGATTAAGTTTAAAAAATCCTTGGCTACGTTCATTGTTCTTTTAATGTGGAAATATGATTAAAAATATAATTATCTCAGTCCTAAGCAGAGTAGAGATACCTACTCAGCCTATTTACCAATTTATTTAACTTATTGTAACACACAAATATTTTAATCTTAGTAGGTATTGGTAGGCAAATTGCTAAAGTGACGATGTCAAGAAGTTCTTAACCGGGCATCGAACCCTTGACTTCCGTGCACAACAACAGCGCCGCGCATGCGATGATTTTATCAAATCTCTTAGAGGAAGGTATTGGAGCAAAAAGGATTCCTGAAATGGCTGCTTAGGATAAGTCTAACTTTCCCCTGAAGCATGGTACTTTGGGCCTTGTGGCATATATCATAATCAGAATACAGCGTTCTCACTGCTGGGACCCAAGCCTCCTCAGAAGGACCGGACCATAATCCATCACGCGGGCCCAATGCGGGATGGTGGATGATGGCCCTGTGATTTTTATGCTTCTTTTTCTTCTTTTCGTGTGGTTCGTGACTAACCTGGTGTCAGGGTTTTATACGGACTAATAGTTCTTCTGACGAATGGTTAACATCATATTTTTGCAAAAAACTAAATGAGCCCTTTTATTGTAAAGGATGGCTAAATGGCGTTCCCCTCACATAAAACCATAAGCAGAAAGAATTGATTACTTATAAGTAATAATGATTAAGCTAGGTGGTTAGTGCCGTTGTGTCTAATGTCCTTGATTATGATGAATTAGCTCGTTTTCCGCTTAGAAAACGGGCATCCTATTCATTCCGGCGATTCGTTATCACGCAGACTGAAGAAACGATTTCATAGGGATTGCGAAACAGCTCATCGCTATTAATTTCATATTCGTTCTTAACCGTTAAAACAATTGAAACTCGTTAATTAACTTGCAATTACACATGTTAACTGTTTACTAGTTTCCTACTCAATACCTAATAATTTATAGTAAAGTAGGTAGCTACTGAAGAATTAGCATTTTCAGGTAATATTAAATTACTTTTCTTAGAGGCCCGAGAACCTCCGAGCTTCAAACGAGACCAAAAGTAGATGATTGTGTAGCCACCGACATTAGCGTAGTTTAAGTAGGTATCTAGTTTTCTTTATTTTTATACAGATAAGGAAAATGACAAATTGGCATAGTAGAGCGTTAACCACTAATTGGGCATTCGTTCTGTTTAAGAGTGTCTAATGAGCATTCGCATGGTCTATCGGAAAACAGATTTGAAAAAAAAAATGGCAGTAGAAAACCATATACTTACATAGAGCGTAACAAAGTATGTTCTACTAAACGTAGGCGTATTAGTTACCTCGTTAAGTACATATTCGAGCATTACATATATTTATATAGGTCGCAAGATTAGCTGACAGTTAGCAACAAACATGGGTACATCGGTATGCGTTGCACAATTATTGTCGGTAACATCGTATTACGTAAGGCTGGACATGATTCTTCGAGCGAACGGCTGCAGATGTGTCTAAGTACTTAGGTAATGGCTACTGTGGACATTTTGGAAACAATGGACTTAATCTCATTATAGTGGTTTAGGTTTAAATAAAGTATGATTCCATTTATTGCTTGATTTATTGAGCTGTTGATTAAAAGATTACATTTTCAATGTAGGATGTAACATATTATGTTTATGAATTATTTAATTCAAAGGGATGTTTAATAGCACTGTAAATTTGATGAAAACAGCTATAAAATTAATATACATCTATTGAATATTATCACTATAATAAACATGAACCAAATATACAAAGTAAATATACTTACACTATAAAGTAATAATTTCATAAACAACATAATTAAAATACCTACAAAAATAATGGTTTGCACTATAACTGTGTCGAGAACCAACTTCAAAACTGAAAAGTATTTTCTTCTGTATATTCTGGTCGTTTTTGGGGGCGTAGGGGGTCACTGTTCTAACCTAACCTAACGTAACCTTTTTTGCTAGTTAAATTTATAGTTCATAGTTCATTCAATTAATTTTAAAGCTACGCATATTTATCGTGGAAACCATTATTTTTATAGTTCATTCAATTAATTTTAAAGCAAAACATTTTAAAGTGTGAAACATAATTGTTAAAGTTATTATATTCGCTTATTTCAAACACGCTTCTAAATAATGTTGTAATAGCATGCAGTCGGTCGCCTCGCATGTGTGTGGTGATCAGGATCTCATCCTAAGGACCTTAGGTTGGGCAGAGATACGTGCTAACGCTTTACTTGGCGCAGTTAGCCACGTACCTATTTCTATTTTGTTTTTTGGGGCTGTAGAAATTACAATATTGGCAGGTTGCCGATTTACCCACCTGATGTTCTGAGTATACATACATAAGCACTATGTAGAAATAATATTTAATAGGTATAATTCCCCTACCCTACCCTAAAATTTGCGTAACTCATGATCAATCACAATCTGTTTCATTTTGACAGTTCAACACCATTCATTGCGTTATTTACGTTGTTGAGCAGACAAATTTTTCGAACTTGTGAAGCAATGGATTAGCAATATCCTTATAAATGATTCAGATTGTGATTGATAGTGTGTTACGGAATTAGGGTGCTGGTTGGATTTGTACGAGAAGTCGATGTATTCGAACGTCAGCAGTTGTACCATTGACATGAACGTGAATGAACCCACCTATCACGAACATAATGTAATAACATGTTAGCTTTATCCCAGGGCAGAACACAAGCGTAGCATACATTTTAAATAGTTATTATTCTAAAAGCACAAAGTAGTCGTTTTATCAAAGTACGAATTTTTCCAGGTACGTAGTTTAGGCTTCGATCTCTACCCAGATTCTTTGTAAAGGCAGTTCTGATTAGAGAAGACCAATTTTAGAATATTTTTTTCTACCTGGCCGACTAAATTTTACGGTACACTCTACAGAAGGTAAAGTAAGTGCACACCGGACAATAATTGAAGTCGTTAGAAACTTGCAGGAAGAACGTGCAGCGTGCACCATCCACTTTCACCGTGCAACATCTTCATAATGCATTTAAGTGTCTCGTTACTGTATCCATTTTCCTTTTAACTTATTATGTATGTAGGCAACTTATTCTGTATTCATATTCACTATGTTTCTGTAATCGTTTTAAAATTAAGTTACAAAAAAAATCTAACTAAAAAAAAAAAAAACTTCGACTTATTTCCTGATTGAATTAGGTCACCCTTACCTGGGGGCCTACCACCACCTCGAAAGCAGTATTATTTTAATATTACTTCAGTGGGGAAAGAGATGGAGCTATACGTCCTGTAGAGATTCATCTCTATCCCACACTAAAGTAATAAAAAAAATAGAGGTGGTGGTAAGCCCCCTGATCTCGCCAGCAATGTAATAAATCAAGTACCGAATGAGTTTTTGTGGTTCATAGAAAAAATAACAAGACACGACTTCGCTCTTCAATCTTTACTGATTCAAGTATCTAAGTGCGCAATGGTTTTGGTCCAGTCACGCGCATAGGCTACGTCTGTACGCATAAGTATGAGATATTAATTAGTAGTTAAGATCGCCCCGTAAATACCAGTTGCATCGTTACCGTTTTATTTAAGCTCTGCTCGGATTAATTACTTTCTACAGCGCTGGTTGTAATGCCGTGGGAAACGATTGGTCCTGAAACAGTCTAAAGCTTATTTTAAAGAGATACCGGTGAATTGCCTTAAAATTGGGCAATAGTACAGCATAGGCGTTTTTCGAATTTCTGCGAAGCGCAGGCGCCGCGAGTACCGCGACATACGACCCTATGAGATATCTTCGAGACTCCTACATACCAGCATCCTACGAGACCCCTACAAGTCGCTAAGAGACGGATACTAGACGCCTACGAGACCGCTACGAGATACCTACGTGACTGCTACGAGACGTCTACAAGACGCTACGAGACCCGTACAAGACACCGATTTTCAGTGGTCACCCGACGTAGGTATCTCGTAGATACCTACGTCGGGTGACCACTGAAAATCAGTGCTGTGCTGTGGGTCTCCATAGCACAGCATCATGCTGAGTGGAAGCCTTCTTGCCACAGTCATGACGTGCCAGCAGCTGCCGACTACTTCTGTTTTGTGCTCGTTATTGTTTTGTTATCTACTCGAGTTTTATTAAAAAAAATGCACGTGTGGCAAATAAACTTATTTTTCTTTCTTTCTTTCTTCTTTCTTACGTCTAAATAATCCCTACTCTGGACAAACATGTTCTCTTCGTGATCTTGTTAGTTTGCCTGATGACAAACTGGCATACTGTAGTCCTCGCAACCGGCGTGCATGTATGGCCGATGTATGAACGTAAACGAAGAAAAAATTGTATGTACGACTATGTTAGGAGCGAAGCAGGTGGCGTTCAATAGTTTCTGCCTACTAAGGCAAGAAGGCGTTAGTTTATGTATGTGTTTGTTTTTACACTTTCCACTCAACCCAGTTTTCATAGAACTCATACGCCATGCCACCATTCATATTGGAAGTGAACCCTCCGGGAGGGTTGCCGGCATTACGTTTGCGCTAAAGTTAACCATCGCGGACGGGCAACGGCGTTAGGTTTAACACCGTGTTATAAAACACTGTAACACGAAGTAAAATAATGTTTTCAAGGGGTCTTGTCGCTATACGTAGTTTCCAACCTTCTAATTTTTTTGTGAATATTTGTAAACGTGAACTTATATAAATAAAAAAATGCTTTTATTCTAAAACCAACGTATATACTAATAAATGTTGTTAAAATATACATCAGATTTTATTTTCACGGTTTATAATGCTGTATTCGCTAAGACAAACCGACATTTAAAATGAGCCCTCCGCGAGGGCTCCCGGCATCCCTTAAGCGACTAGGTGAACCCTCCAGTAGGGCTGCCGGAACTGAACGTGTTAAAAGGAAGCCTTTGCCCTGCAGTGGGTTAACACACGCTGATTTATTTATTTTTATGTATGTCCTTTGACCAGAGTAATTCTTTTGTATTTAGGACTCGTAAGAAATCGCCTCTTTTGGACTTATTAGATTTTTAATCAACTGGTAATGTAGTACCTCAGGTAAGTATAAACACACATAAAATTATTATGCAGTTGTGTCAAAATCAAAAGTAGTAAAATTGACAATATTTGTTTTCTAACATTATCTATCTATTCGTTAACGCATTTAATATTTAAATACTCGTAGCATCCACTATCCAGTATAATAAAATGTTAGATTTTTAACGAAGCTTCGGTCAAAGTTCAATGTTACTTACATTCGAATCAATCTGTATGAGCTAAACGAGTCTTGTTAATCCAGTCGTGACGATACGGCTATCCGTAAGTAAGTATGGCCGTGTGCAATCATATAATTTTTTATAGAGGTATATTGATGGCCATTAAAACCCGTGAAACGTTATTAAGTGATTAGCTATTACGTGAGCTTATCGTTTTAATTTGAATGAGTGAAAAGTTTTTAATGGAGCGCTAGGATATAAAATGGCTCTTTGTTTGAATATGATTAGTTGTTAGGAGGTGCCTCGTTGGCCGCAAGCTCTACTGCCGAGGAAGAGGTCCTGGGTTCGATTCCCAGGTCGGGAAAAGTGTTATTGGGTTTTTTCCAACTGACATTTCGTAGTAGCAGACTCCGGATTTGTGCACAGTTGATGGCAACAGGCTCGCCCCCTATTACATGGGACTTAAACATAGTTGGCGAAATGTTGGTGTAGTATTAGATACACCTCTGTGTAACCTTTCGGGAATTACAGGCGTGATGTTATATTAAGTATGTTGTAGGTAATAAGTACCTATCTACTTATTTGCCTCTATTATTGAGTGTTATTCAGACAATTGCAGTCCTTTTTCAAGTAACCTTGCAATTCTACAAATTAGATTACACATCAATTAGAGCAGGAAATTTAATTTAATTTAATTTTATTTTATTCAAACGGAACAACAAACAGCTACAATATAAAACATAGAAACAAGAGATTCATAAAAAAATATAGACAATATTGCAGCCCACAACGCTGTTCACAGATTAGCTACAGGATACAAACAATGAATATAATCGCTAGGGGGTAAAATACATATACATTGTGTTTATTTTTCTTAACTAACTTAACTAACGTGTTTAATATATCTAGTATAACTCCATATAAATCTCACGAAATTGTGCACAAAAAAGAAGGTAGTATTATTTGTAAGAAAGCACTTTAAGTATAAGACTTTTGAACGTATAGGGAGCACAAACAAAGATGACTATATGTTCAAAAGTCCCATTGTAGGAATCGACCATTCTGCGTACAGGCGAACGCAAGCCAGAATTGGACTTGCAAGTACCCACTGAAAATAATGTGCCAGCGCGCACCTTTCGCTTGTGTACCGTCCTAGGAACTGCATAGCAAACCATGTTGGACAGTTCAATGCAGTCAAATTTATGTCTTACAATATTATATAAATTCATGGCTTCTAAGAACTTACGCCTATTTTCAAGTGTTGCGAGCATATACTTTGCAAGCAAATCCTGGTATGGCAAATAATATCCATAGCATCTATAATGCATGCCACGCAGGAATTTGTATTGAACACGCTCAATCACTTCAACGTACTTTTTATAAAATGGACTCCAGACGGACACGGCATATTCCAGTTGAGAGCGTACTAGAGACTTGTACAGGCAAATGTAGGAAGAAGGCTTTTTAAAATCGACAGTTGATCGCATTACAAATCCGTATTGTTGATACGCTTTATTAACTATCTTCTCTATATGAAGGTCCAAGCAAAGCTTAGAATCAAGGATAACACCGAGATCACGAATGTAGTCCACTTTAAGTAGGGGGGCATTGCACAACGTGTATGCGTAGTTTATTTTATTTTTGTTTTTTGTAAAATTTATGTAGTTACATTTGGGCAAACTTAGTTGCAACTTATTTTTCTGGCAATAACAGGATAGTCTGTCCAAATCTTGTTGTAGCAGAAGGCAATCAGTTGTTTGTCGTATGGCTCTGTATACCTTGAGGTCGTCGGCATATAGCAGAAACTTGGTATTGCGAAAGCATTGGCTGATGTCATTAATATATAAAATAAACAAAAGGGGACCAAGTATAGAGCCTTGTGGCACGCCAGAGGTCACCTGTGCGATATTAGATTGGTGACCATTGATTACAACCCTCTGACTGCGATTGGTAATATAAGAAATGAACCACCTCAAAAGATTTCCACGGATTCCGTTGAACGCTATTTTATTTAATAGTATTTCATGGTCTACCTTGTCGAAGGCCTTACAGAAGTCCGTGTACACTGCATCCACTTGTACACGGCTATCAACACAATCAAACAAGAAGCTAGAAAATAATAATAAATTTGTATTTGTCGACCGCCGTTTTACGAAACCGTGCTGTGGTTGAATAATGATGTTATGTAGTACAGGATAAATTTAATTATGGACTAACCTTTCAAAGAGTTTCGACAAGGCAGACAGGATAGAAATGGGACGATAATGTTCTACGCTGCGTTTGGATCCACTTTTGTGAACGGGCACGATATACGCATGCTTCCACGGTTTCGGTACAACTCCCTCAGAAATACATTTATTATAAATAATAAAAAGGGGTTTGCTGATGGAAGTCGCTGTATTCCTAAGGAAGTAAGATGAAAGTCCGTCAGGTCCAGGGCCCTTCGCCGGATCCTAGGATTTAAGTTCCTTCAATATATTATCTTCATTAAAAGAAAGGTCGCAAATAGAGATGTTGTGTAGTGCATTGTTGTCCTGCGGAGGCTTCCACTGAGACAACGAAGGTGATTTCGGTTCATATACCGAGTAAAAAAAGTCAGAAAACATATTACAGGCCAAATCTGGGTTATTTGTTTCGGCATTTTTGTATTGAAGCTTTGACGGGATTCCAGGTTTATCTTTACGATTATGAAATGGGAGAAAGGATCTCTGTTATCTCGGCATGTCAAAAAATAATTTCGTCTATGGCGACCAATCTCAGCGGAGACAAACCGGCGCGCGGAGGCGCGGGAGATATTACTTATAGTGCACAAGTGTGTGCGCAGATACAGGTGCACTCTCTTTTCCCTCACTCTCATAGTCCGATGTCAAATATTTAGATAAATTATAAACTAATACTCTACATGCTTCCATTAAACTTTCATAATAGGCCTATAGACCTATAGGTACCTATGTACTCAGTAGTTGAGAGGCAGTAGGTATGTACCTAATTTAAGTTGGGCGGATGATACCTAATGATGACAAACTTTACTCAGACTTAATATTTATTCAGTAAACAATAAACCCCTTTATTAATAAACGTTGACCAAACCATACATTTTTGACGGTGTAACCTCTTTTAACTTTATACATTTATGAAATTCTGGTTAAAAATTAGAAAATTGGTAGGTAAAGGTAAAATATATTTTATTCGATATTATAACATTGGTAAAACTGATAAGAATTTAACCCCAAAATATTCAGTGCCCGTGTATATTTTGCTTACAGGATATTCGTGTTTCTTTAATTTTATAATGAAGCATTGATGTTGTATAATTAACAAAATTATTATAATAGGAGAGTCAGCTGTCCACATATGATTGATTAATTAATAGTCTAGTCAAGATATTAGATATCTAACCTAATTAAATTATGCATCCGTTGATGTTTATCTATCGGTTTTTAATAAGCAATCATGCAGTTTTTTGTGGTTTGTCGTGACAAATATAATAATTAAAATACATAAGGTGACATTAACATTAAACATTTTTTGTATGAAATAATAAATTAGGATTCATTAGTTAGTCAAGTTTAAGCTAACATTGTGGTGTCGATATGAATAATGTCACCTACAAATTTATAATTTCTGAATTAGTTGGCCTCTAGGCAGAATATACGCATAGATTTGAATATTAAGCAAAGCGATAAATATTGGTAAACTTTTGCTCTTATTTTAGCTATATTTTATATTTTGTTTTGTTACAGGACTGCAGACCTAGCCTAAGAAAATAAGATGGAAATGGAGAAGGACAAAATTGTGTTTAAGGTAAGTTTATTTTAGCCATTTGAAGCAAGTTAGGTACACTTTTTGTTCTAATTTCACGAAGCTATTACAGTTTGTTTTTATCTTGTGCCATCGTTGTTAAGAAAACGCGTGAAACCGGTAAACATCCGTGTCGGGAGGTTTTTTTTCGTTTTTGTCCGAGTCACATTGAACCAGTCAGCGGTGGCACGGATTATTTACTGGGACGAGCCGACGAGCTGACCACACTACTGTTTTTATATGCGGTTTGGTACTGAAATGTTTTAAACTAGGTAATATGTTCGTAAATTAGGTCTGTCTATAAATATTTGTAAAGACAAAGTGAATGGTAACCAACGAGTCATCCGCTTCCTTATGACGTCAGTCACGATTAGACCACATTCGTAAGAGAAGACACTTGCACTACTTTTAACGACGTCGGAAGAGTAACTGATAAAATGAAGATATCTTATTACGATTCTTGTGGGATGATGCCTGGGTAAAAAAAAAACGAATTAGTCCGTCAGCCAGGTAATAAAAAAATATTAGACACGTATTTTTTGCTTTATCATATTAATAAAAGATTACTTAGATAAAATGCATTTTAGGTTGGGGAGTGGGGGTCGCTACGTCACTAGTATGTATAAAATCTACATACTCGTGAGGTCATGGCATATTTTACTTCGATGTATCGCCGTAATCTTTAGATTTCGTAAAAAAAGAAAAAATACGTGTCCAATATTTTTTTATAATCTCACAGATGGACTAAAAAAAAATGTTTAGTCATCATCCCTATTATACATACTAGGTACTCAATGAGCCTTCGCTATAGCTCGGACTACTTAAAGGCGCGTTCCATAAATAAGGGTTAATACAATGTTATTAAAAGCAATGCTAATAGCAGTGTCATTTATCATTACAAAACCACTTAAAAGGCACTTGTATGAACTTCATAGACAATAGAGCAGTTTGTATGCAAATTAGATTGCGCACATTATTTCTAAGGTAATTCAACCGCGTCGGCGTTTTCGTGATCGCAATTTTTATCTCTTACCTATCTGTTAAGTTTATTTATGGAAATTGTGTAAATTCACGTACACCTGTGGTCAGCAATCACATCAGGTTATGTTGCAACAATAGACTGCCTGTACTCTATGCCTGCGTGTGACCGACGCGACGGGTTGCGGAGGCCGATTCTATTAGCGGACCAATGATGTAAATCTTTCGACAGTTTATATAGATAGATTCACACTTTCAACCAACCAGAATATCTAGTCTTTTTTTTCCTAAATAATAGTAAAGTAATGGTGCTTGCTCAGCATACCAGCAACAGTGTTCGTTCTTCAACCTACCGTGGTACATAGTAGCGCATGTCGTGCGCCTGTGACATTCCACTCATGCCATACCTACTCATTAGTCGTCATCAAGGCTTCCCGTTCACTATTGTCGTTCCTAGCAGGTCCTGTGCTCGCCTTCATGCTTATTTACCCTAATGTTGTTAACCTTCGCGAATTAAAAAAGGCTTCGTTCGGGCTTATCGACGGCACGGCCATTACTTATGTAATCTGTATTGTGTTAGAGTGCAATCATCGGCATTTAACCTGCGGTATCATGTCGTCGAGCGGCAAGCGAATTAATTTGTTTCTCACATTTTTGTTGTTTCATAAACTAGTTACGCCGAGATGATTGTGGGAAAGGTATTTGTCCCCATTAGTGTTTATTCGCTTTGAACCGAACGTCATGTTAGTGTGGTAGGTTGTAGCGCGTTGTACCGCAGCTGCTAGTGCCGCCTAGCTTGATGATCGACTCGACATGTGGAGAGATCGAAACAGGTTCGATGTCACGGCTGTCGTCGTGGGTCAAGGTGTCCGTAATCAGGCGCCGATCCCGAATACAAGTTTCGAGGAAAGAAGGTCGCGTGCTCAATGGAGAAAATTGCTGTTATAACCTTATAACAAACATTTGTTCTGTGCTTTGTGATCTTTCGAATATATGAATTAATCATCACGTCTTTAATATGTATTAAGTCCAAGTTTAGGCTATAGTTTGTCGTCGTTAGCTGTCGACATTACTGGTAGTTTTTTTTCACAAGCCGCATGATCTAACCTGATAATGTTATTTAAAAATACATGTAATCATTTAATCACGTAAAAAAAATTGTGAGCATGCAAAAGGCGAGTGTAATGTTAAAATATACAAGAGCGTATGATTGACTGGATCGCTTAGTTCCGACAGGACGTTTTTATTAGGTGTTTGTTACTTGAAACGTGGTAATATAAGGTATGGTTGGGCAAGCGGAGCGTGATCGTCGGCAGCACGTCATCCGGCAGGCGGGTGGATCGCTCACGACCGTTTCGTGGCCCAACGATGTACCTAAAGTAACCGAGCCGGCGCCAGCGCTCAAGCACTGACACATCTTTGACACATTGAAGATGACGTGACATGGTAATCGGAGCTACCAAGGCTGATATTATGGTCTTCTGAAGAGCTGTTAGTGTCATGTCAAGTTATTTGTACTTGGGTTAATAGTTACTCAATGTTGTTGAGTGGAATGCAATCGATCATAGAGCATATCTGAATGCAAGTCTGACACAGAATTTTGTTTCATTATGGAATTAACGAGGAGTTCACGTTCTGTGCCCGGAGCCCTCCTGGAGGGTTCACTATACAGGGGGGCAGGGACATCGATGCGAAAACTGTTACCATGAATTCAGTACATGATTTTGAACCCTTGCGTTGCTAATTTTTGTCGGTTATTTAAAAAAAAACTGCTTTTCCTTACATTTTAACCGCGTAGTTATTGCACTTTTTTATGAAACAGGTGTTTTAAAAAAAAAAAATCGATGAAAAATTTCAATGCAGGGGTGTTCAGAATCATGTACTGAATCTATGATATCAATTTTCGCGTCGATGTCCCTGCCTCCCCGTATATATGGTGCATATGTATGGCGGCATGGCATATATCTGTGTTGTACTCGTTATTGTATTTAAATCTAATGTGTTTTATTTTCTTGTTCAAATGAGTTTATCTTTTTTTTTTATGCACGTGTTTCTGTGACAAATAAACTTATTTTTCTTTCTTTCTTTCTTTCTCATATGAGCTATATGAAGAGTGGGGGGACTCAAATGAGTTAAACGGTGCTAATATCTCTCATATTTGTATAGCTACACAAGTAGGTACCTCCAAACATATTCAAGGGGTAGAACACGTCGTGACTAATAGTAGTCAAATATAATTGCGGTACTAGTCTCTTCGACAGGTTTTGGCACAATCATGTATATGTTCCAATACATTCGCATATTAATTACTTGTAAGGTGTATAGGTCTATTGTATTCTAATTTATCTAGCCTGTTCGTGATACGAAGGCTGATCTCGTCACGACTGTGTCCCGGTGACAGAGCAAGATAAACTTGGATCAGCTAGGTACTAATTCATGCATCAAATGATGGATGTTTCAGACATGCGCAACTCATATTATTCAATCATCGATTAGGTGTTAATACTGCTAATAATTACTTCCGGTAATTAATTACCTATCACGTTACCTAATTAGACAAATTACAAAACTGTTCATTTATTATTACGTACTTTAGTGTCTTAATAAGGCTACTGGAGTTACAAATCTGAATTATGAAGTCGGTTCGCTGTTGGCTGGGTGAGTTATGTAAATAGGTAGATAATATTATTTTAGCGGATGTTATTCTTCCTGTCCGTTCGAGTGGTAATAGTGACATTTATATCTTGAGTGGATGATACACGATACTAGAAAATCCTTTCACTTTCTAACCGCGATCAAAATCAGTTTTAAAAACAACGTGTCCCTTACTTAAAAAAACCGGCCATGTGCGTAGTTGGGATGATTTGCCCAAGAACTAACTTAACATTGTAGTTGAAAACCAATTTTCCCATACATTCCAACTGTAAATGTAAGTTTGTACGCACAATATTGAGAGATTTACCATGTTGTTATGTTATTTTGAGATATGATTTCTTATAGGTTTTCCTGTAATCTATGAGTAGAGAACCATTCTTTGTATTTTTTCAAAATGTAAGTACTCAGTTGTTTCGGAGATAAGGGGGAGAATGGTCAATATTCAAAAAAAATCTCATCTCTCTCTTTTTCACATCTTTAAAAGTATTAATTTTAAAATTATGAAAATAAATATTTGAGATCCTCGCAATAAGCCCTTTTGTTCGATATGTCACACGGTACAGTTAGCAAAACTTTTTTAAATTTATGTATTTGTCTACGAAAACTGACACCCATATTCAAAATTCATTTATTTACGTGACACGTCCGTGTTTGGGTCACAGAAATACGTTTGTGTACCAAATTTCAACTTAATTGGTCCATAAGATTCGGAGTAAATTGGCTGTGACAGACGGACAGACAGACAGCCAGAGCCAGACACACGAGTGATCCTATAAGGGTTCCGTTTTTTCCTTGTGAGGTACGGAACCCTAATAAAAACAAGATAAAATAAATGTTTGGTGTTTTATCCAAGATTGTTTACATCGATTTTTTTAGAGATTTACCACAACAATTAGGTAAAATATTGTTTCCGTATCAGTTCAAATGAAGATTTGATTTAGCTTTTTGTCTGACAAGTCTGTTTACAATTCGGGACAAGTCACGTTTCTGCTATTATGTGTTTCAATGTCAGAACCTCAGAACATAATAGATCAGTAAATTCAGTTCATATTTAATAACGGATTCCTTGCGACTTCACAATGGAATCTTTATGTGTGACCCTGACATTTCAGAGGCGTTTAGGTATTTTTTTCGGATCAGTGATCACTGAGAACTGCTTGCCCTTTTTATAGAGATGCATGATGTAATTGTGATTGTAGGAAATCCCGTCATGCAGTTTACAGGTTGATGTTACCGAAATACAGTTTAATACTTTGAAATCAAAGTAGTTACGGGTAGTCAGAAGCCCAAAAAGTCTGACAACCAGTCTTACCAAGAATTATCATGTTACTCAGTAACTGGGTTGTGGAGTCCAAACCCAACATACGAGGAAAAGGCTAGACAGTATGGGTACTTTGAAATCAAAGTAGTTACAGTTACAAAAATGTTATATTACTTAATTTCCTGTTACATTCAAAATCAAACTCAACGCATTTATTTCAAATTGTTATTTATTTATTGCAACTTTATTTTTATTTTTATTAACTGCACTTGTTTGCACTTTTGGGACGGTCAGTCAGAAAGATCAAACTAGTTGCCCATTCCAAAGCGTAGTAGGTACCTATGGACAGTGGCGGATTTGCCATAAGGCCCAGTAGGCCCAGGCCTAGGCCAGTCAGATAATAGGGGCGGCCAATTGTGACAAAAAGTACCCTATATATTCTAAACGTTCGCTCACATTATGGCGGCCGCCCTGAGCCGCATCGTATAACAATAATAACTTAAAACCATTTAAAAATATGTCCAAATAACTAATTGAAACGTGTCATAGAATTTCGCGGCGCTAACCCGACTCTAAACTAACTAAATTGCTAAACCGATTTCGATAAAAGTTGGCAATAAAGTAAATTCATTATGTAGTCTATATGATGGGTGCTGAGAAAGGGGCGGCTGATACGAGTACTTACTACATGGCCTGGGGCCCAGGGCGGTCAAGACTGCAAATCTGCCACTGCCTATGGAGAAGAATGAGCAAGAAACTCCACGGACACTCTTTTAAACTCATTCCGGAATAACATTTCCTTTTAGTAATAACTCCTTAGAACAAGTTGATAGCTGCCGTTCATTCATTGCCGACATCTTTACAATAACCTGGTGATAAGGGGTCTATCTCTTGGGAGATCGGTATTTTCCGTTCCTTTGTTGCGAATACTTGCGAACTACGGACGTATTTAATTAGCGAGTGATGCTAGAGTAATTAATAGATAGTGCATTCATGCTGACGATTTCCTACATCTATCGGGGCATATAGCCTACCAATTATTTATTTTTTCCCTTTTTTTTGCAGAATGTAGGTATTTACAAAAAGGTGGTTACAATAATATTAGAGAATACTTGTCCATTCTACCATTTTGGCGTGAAAACATTGATAAAGTTCATTTGCTAGAAAATCCGGTACGGAGTAGTAACATTTCAAAATTCAAAAGTCATTTATTCAAACTAGGCTGAGAATCAGCACTTTTCGAACGTCAAAATTACATAAGACAGTCCCCCAAAACGCCCATCCTTCACCACTTCCTAGTGCATTAGCTGGGAAGAAAAAGTGGCGCAACAAACTCCCCAGCAGAACAGCTGTCTGTTCAGTTAGAAGAACAAAAAAAAAGTTTCTCAAACTCAAACTCAAACTCAAAGCATTTATTTCAATTAAACCATTTACAGGCACTTTTGAATTGTCAAATAGTCGCGTCAGTTAGTCAGAAAGTTGAAGCTAGCTGCCCATTCCAAAACGTAGATCTTTATGGAGAAGAACGGGCAAGAAACTCCAAGGACACTCTTTTAAATATAGAAAATTACAAAATCCTGGGTACATTATTCTTGTTGCTTCTATATGTGAGAACAATGTACAAAAAATAATCAAAACAATTCAAAATATAAGATTAAAAATAAGCCATGGCAGATAAGAGATGACCAGTCACAACTGACGGCGCCCGTTCACGAACATGACGCATGGATCAGCACCATCCAGCTCAACCATTTTGTAGGGAACCGAATGATCTAACACACTCGCCACCATCAGCGAGACATTTAAGTGAGCATGACATACTCTCAACTGCCATGCTCTTTCAAGTCAACATACATCTTAATAACATTAAAACGGCTCCATGGTACTCACATTTACAAAAATTGAAAAAATGCTTCTAAATTATACAAAACTAATTTGCAATGTATTTGAGAGATTAATAGAATGTTACTACCAAAAAGAAAGAAAATCATTATCCATTGGAGTATTCAACAATTAAAACTTGTTTTAAATAAAAAATAAACGTTAAATTTGTAATGTCAGAGAAATAAAAAGAGGAAGCAACTCTTCCAAACATTTTTTTTTATTTTTTTTAACTTGTGAGCCCAAGTGGCTGTGGAGCAGGACCAGCATTAAGCCAAGCATTTTTATCTATGATATAATCATCCAACTTATAATATGCTTGTCTACATAGTGTGCGTTTAATGCATGTTTTAAATTTCTTCTCATTCAGTTGAAGAATATCGAGTGGTATTTTATTATAACATTTTACGCAGTACCCCATAAAAGTAGTGTGCACTTTAGACAATCTGAAACGTGGTTGATCTAATTTGTTCCTATTTCTAGTGTTAAAATTATGCCTGTCACTTATCTTACTATAACTTCTTACTTTAACTTCTTACTATATCTTCTATATAATAGTATTCAAAATAATATATATTACGCAACACAAAACATAATTCAAATTATTAGCCATATGTAGCACACGCCAATATACCAAACAAAATCATCGAGAACTATACTCAGGCCGAAATAAAAAAACTAAACGTAAACAGAATTTAATATCTAAAAAAAAAAGCCTCCAGGCATAAAGGGCGTGCCCGCTTACATATAGTTGTAACTGGAAGTTATAAATGATAAACTAGGACCATCGATGTAAGATAAATAAACAAAGAGTAAATTACTAATAACAGTAAATAATATGATCAATTGTCGAGGTCACTAGCTAACCACATATTGCAATACAACTCATAAAAAAAAGCAGTGTGATGAGTAGATTTTGTCAACAATAAATTGAAGTTAAATTAAAATAACTTGACTTAAAAAGTCAAATAATATAAACAATTATATAAACTCATATAACTTGTCAGTACAGTACGTAAGCTGGAGATTTGTTTACATTATACATAGAACACGCATATACGTCTTTCTTTGTTAGGTACTTGTATCGGGAACTGATCTCCGAACAAAAGTTATCGTGTACCTTTGATATTTGCAAATCATCTTGCCTTTTATCTTTGTTTTTTTCGATGGTTTATTTATTTGTTTTTTGATGTCGGTAGAGCAAAAACTTGTTATTGTATTTAAATTATACACGTTTGATTCTAAAGTCTAAGCTGTTATCTTATTTTAAGAGTGGAAAATATTTTCTGCGAGAGGGTTTTCTGTTTATGAACCCAATTTTGATTCGTTTAATTATCTCAGAGTTTGTAGTGGTTGTTACAATTTAAATCAAAATTAGTGCCAGTGTTCCTAGATAGTGTTAAAGAATGTTCTTTAACACTCGACTCCACCCAGTTTTCATAGAACTCATACGCCATGCCGCCATACATATTGGAAGTGAACCCTCCGGGAGGGTTGCCGGCATTACGTTTGGGCTAAAGTTAACCATCGCAGACGGTCAACAGCATAAGGTTTAAACCTTGTTATAAAACACTGTGAAACGAAGTAAAATAGTGATTTCTTGCCTTGGGGGTCTTGCCGCTAAACGTAGTATACAACCTTTTAAATTTTTAGTGAATAAAAATAAAACCGACGCATATACCTACTAATAAATCTTGTTAAATATACATCAGATTTAATTTTCACGGTTTTTAATGTTGTATTCGCTACCGACATTTAAAATGAGCCCTCCGCGAGGGCTCCCGGCTTCCCATATTATGCGACTAGGTGAACCCTCCAGGAGGGCTCCCGCCACTGAACGTGTTAAGATGCATTTAATAAAGTTATTCAAACTTAGTAGGCTTAAATAACTAAGTAAATTTAAGATCAATGTAGCGACTTTAAAACACCCGGTGAAGTGACTAAGCAGACGTGTCTGTTGCAAACAAGCACAGTCCTCTAACTATAACAGTTCCAATAGTCCTTAAAGATAAGAGCTGTTATCATAAAATATGAATGGAAAGTCTTAGGGCTCAATGTCTCTAGCTTGTTCATTTCTCTGGTCATTATGATCACATGTCCGGTATCAGTCCGGCCTACTTGTCGGAGACGGCCTTATCTGATACGAGCTGTTTATAAGTACGTTTGATTTCCGATTTGTAGACCATGCCAACATATCAACGACTTTTACAAACATTACGTTATATAAACCGATTATTTATACATATCGACTCTTTTAATAAACCTAAATGCTTTATCATAGTTGATTTTACATTCGGTGTAGCAGACCGAAGTTAAAAATATTATAATTATCAGTCTGATATTATTCTTCCTTTTATTTTCCAGAATATTTGTCGTTGATTGATACCTAATATTATTATGTATGTTTTGTTTTGATCTCAAAAAACTTGTCTAATGTAATCGTTTAGCATACAATTCTTCAGTTAAACAGGCAACAAGAAAACTTTCATACTCTACAGAATGATCTGTATCTTGTTAGTAAAATTTATGGGCGCCATAAAATGTCGCCTCGTCTTTTGCATTACATTAAAAAAGTAAAATATTACTTCTGGTTCTATTGTTACATGGTATTCTTTGAATTTTCCAAATTTAATGTTGTTTTTCGGGTCGAATTTCGTCATTAAACCGTATGTTAAATGCACATGCGTGAGTCAGCCACCTGGCCAAGTCTCGCTACAATTTATAGTGGAACTCTCAGGAACAATATTGTACATTGGACAGATTGCGAAATGTTCCTGTTTGTTAACTGCCCATTAGTACCAGTTGACAACGTATTTAACCCAATAACATTTGATTTAATGACCGTCCTTCGTGTAATGGGAATTTAATCATGTGCATTTCATATTTTCGAAGGGTGTTTTTTGCACTTTCTAATACAGTAGGTACCCATACAATTAAACTAGTGGGAAAAACGAATGCCACTTAAAGAGAAACTACCCCGTCATAATAACAGTTCTGTGACTGAATGATAGAAACAACACAGAAGGTAAACCCATGGATACCTATTCAGCAAGAAAGCTTTAGATTGAGAAACAAACTTCAACTCCTCCCCATACAATATTTAAAAAACCACTGTCCTGCACCCATATGGGTACTGCAATAATATTACCAAAAAGTAATAAAATAATCTTATTACCTATTATTGAAAATAAAAAAGTTTGTGCGATTTAAAATTCACATTTTTTATACCAAAATTACCCCAAATTCATTAAAAATGTACTTTCAAAAGGGGTGATAAATTATGACTTGTAGACTACCTGCTAAACCACGGTCGCCCGCGCCCCCATGTAATAACCTGGTAAAATTCCCCATAGAAAAAACAAGGGCCAATATTTTTTTTACTGTTTTCCTGAACATAACCACAAACGTAGACTATCAATACGACATTTAACAACACCCTCACGGATCGGACAGGGCTTTTTTACATGTTTTATTGGTAATAGTTGTTTTTTTACGTATGCGGACGAAATAACGGACGAAAGCTGCATGTCTTAAAGTATTAGAGAAAGTGCATCCCTTTTTACGAACACCGCGTGATTCAGATCCACCTATAGGTTATCTAACTTTTCCAGGTGCCTGTCATATGATAAGCCACAGAACTCGTCTGTGATTCTCGTAAACTTTCTTCAAGATCTTACCACACGCTTGATTGACAAGTCTACTGACTAGTGGCTATTGGCCACTGGCTAGGCAGCTGTCCGGCCAGTTTTCCTGCACCACAACATGTATAAGGAATTTAATAATGTCTCTATTACATCTGTCATCGGCGACTACTAATCACATCTATCAATTACTCGATACAGCTACCTACTTCTACTAATTTGGTGAATACCAGTTCCTTTGCGGATGTCGTTGGCACTTTATCAGGAAATAACTTACCTACATATTTTTGTGATAATTCTAGAATTTCTTACATAAATATTGCATCGAAAGTATTTGTTAATCCCTAATTGGCTTTTAAAATGGTATTGGAAATTGATATTTCGTTTTAAACATGCTGTTCTGGCCCAATAAACTTACTGAAGTAAGTACGGTCGGTAAAGTTAAGTTATAACATAACAGGCTATAGTGTTTTATTATTGAACCTTATTATTATTGATTATTAAAAAGCAAAGCTCTTCTCTGAAAACGATTATTGAATAAAGACCGCAGGGACTTTTTTACGAGTTCGGTTATGAGGATACTTTAAGAATTAACAACTTAAAACATATAGTTTTATAAGTAAAAGTTTAGTTTCTAAAAGAAAACAAACAAAAAGTTTTAAAAACAAAAAAAGACTGTTAACTTAAAAAAAAAGTGAACTTTAAAAACGATGAAAATAAGATGTTCTGTTTCTGTCTCCAATCCCACTTAATACCATAAACAATGTCAAAGCATCTTCCTAAAAACAATAAAAAACATTTTTTTTCTTTTTCACAATTTGGCGTCTGGTTGTCGCCATATTGAATTTTCATTACTGCCATGTCTTTAGTGACACTCACAAGATTAAGAAAAATCCATTGACGTAAGAATCATCCAAATCGGCCCACGCGTTTGGTCTCTAGAGCGCCACTAAGGAACAAACATACATACATACATATATAAGCTGATAAACACAATACCACCCTTTACACCGCGGTCGGGTAAAAAGACTCACGTGAACTAGAATGTTACATGTAACCCTACAAATTACCTACTCACGAAATACATAGAATAATAAATTAAAATTACGCCTTGGTCACCTTCATAAAATTGTTTAGTTTTATACCTATTAATGATATACAGTAGCATGAATGCAACAACAACATAACCAAACTAGTTTCTAACTTTTGTTTTTATTGTTATATAGGTACACATGGTTACATATCAAGCTATACATTTCCATTATAAGATACTATCGCATTGTATAGAATTTCCGTACAATGAGAGGTCAGCTTATACTGGAAATGTATGGCTTGATGTGTACCTAGTACCTACGAGTAGGTATTATTAAACAATTTCGTGAGTGTGCTGATTTTATCGTGTTGCTTTTGCGCATTATATTTGTCTGTAGCTTCTTATCTATGTTAATTACACGCGCTACTGTAGATATTTTGAAGGCATTCGGTTTTAAAAGAAGCGTATGATTCGGTTCAGTGTGCTGAGGACCTAGACAAGGTGACATTCTATCAACGACAACCATGACGGAATAGCCAAAAATCTATAGGACTGACATAAGCTACCGAAAAGCTTATGCTCAGGGACCTCTAAAGCAGTATTATTTTAATATTACTTTAGTGTGGGAAAGAGATGAAGCTCTACAGGACGTATAGCTCTATCTCTTTCCCCCACTGAAGTAAGATTAAAATAATACTGCTTTAAAGGTAATGGTAGATCCCCCAGCGAATGCTTTTGTAATGTCAATCCTGTTGAACGTCGTTGTTGTAGAAGTACGAAACGCCTCGAAAGCCATTGCCACTTGTCTAGGTCCTCTGGGTTGACTATTTGGCAGTTAATACAATGAAATGATCAAGGTTGTGTGGCCCCTGGCAACATACAGGCAACTGAAGGAACACGGGTGGGTTTTAGTCAGTAAGAGTCTGACACGCCCTCCCCCACTCCGCCCAGAGCAGGAGAAGTTATTTGAAAATTCCCCAAAAAAAAAAAGGCGTACTCGCGGACACGCGCGAACGGTGCGTCGCGATTCTGGTACAACACTTTTCATGAAGTTTTCATTGAAATTATTCTACTAGAGTCGCGTCGCGCCTATCTGGAGCATAAATAGTAGATAAGCTCAAAAAAAAAAATACATGTTTCAAGGGAACGGGCAATGGCGACAATATTTCAGATTCTTTATGTAAAAAAGGTCTTTCCCGAGTTTATACAGGGCGTCAGGGACATCGACGCCAAAACTTTTACCATGGATTCAGTAGGTACCAGATTCTGAACCCCTCTGCGTTGAAATTTTTTGTCAGTTATTTAAGAAAAAATCAGCTGTTTCATAGAAAACTGCAATACCTACGCGGTCAAAATGTATGGAACCACTGATTTTTTTTTAAATATCCGACAAAAAATTCCAACACTGGGGCGGTCAGAATCATGTACTAAGCCATGGTAACAGCTTTCGCGTCGATGTCCCTGCCACCATGTATGTATATGTGTATGTGTCTTTCTCTTCCTGGCTTTTCATTTCGGTAAAAAGGCGACTTAATTTTTGTCGACGGAAGAATAGAAAAAATGACAGATTCACAATTACAATCTGTCATTTTGTCTATTCTTCCGTCGACAAAACCCGTTTCTATGGTGGTCATGCTACGCGTGCTGTGGAAAACTATACATCAATTAAGATGAGTCTATTGCTAATTATAGAGAATAATTCCACAACAAAGTAATATTTTATCATCATTTGACTATTAGACGTGGATAAAGCGCGTAATACGTTTTCTAACAGTATCCGTATCGTATTTAAGTCAAGACCCGGCCTCCCGACCAGGGTTATCAGACCTGATAAAAGTGCCCCCGATGTGCGCCAATCAGTGGTCGCGACACCCGTCCTACATAACGATGTAGGTACCTTATAATAATATGAGCAGCTATTATGATACCTATTGTTATTTTAAGAATAAATTACCGTCTCAATTAATCGCGGTCAAAGGTTCATGATGTTTTTTATATCATGTGTAGGGTTTCTCATCGGGAAGTCTCGACTCGGGAATTCCCGGGAAATTTGACCTTAGTCGAGACGGGAAAAAAAGGGTCGAGTACCCGGGAAGCCAAAAAAAAAAACAAAAAAAAGTAGAATTTGATGTTAATTCCTGAGTTTAAGTAACACAGGAATTAACATCAGTAACAAAACTTATATCCTCTATCTCCTCTCCTCTTTTACATCCTTTTACTACCCAATAATGCACCCACCTCCCGCCTGCCCCACCCCGTGATCTCTCTGTTTGTTTAGTTCAGTCAGTAACTCGCAAACATTTACTGAAGCCCAGTTAACCAAAAGCCTGATAAAAAGAATTTAATTTATTTGAATCTACCGGAAAACGAACGCCAAATCTAGAAAAAATATATAATGCCGTTATGACTGAGAAGCCTACGTCAACTGAAAATGAACGAGTATTCTCTTTATCTGGTTACATCGTTACAAAGATTAGGAACCGTCTATCAGACAAATCAATTAATGCTTTAGTATTTTTTAAATCTTATTTGCATAGAACCTGCTAGCGAATTTGTCGGAGCTGCTATTAACAGAAAATTGTTGCTCTAATTTGTTATATTATGTATGTAACGGAGATGATTATCAAAAGAATGATTTAAATGTCGTTAGTTACGAGTATTATTACAAAAGTTTTATATAGGTTTATTTCATAACCATAATTATTTATTTTAATGAAACATTTTGACTTTAACATTAGGTATATGTCAAAGTGATCATATTTGTCAGTAACAGCTAATTATTAAAAAAAAATGTCTGTGAAATTTTGTTAATTTTAAAGATTTACTTATATTTTGTTCTAGTTTTAAAACTCTGTGATAATAACGAAAATTAAGAAGGCATATTTTTTAGTTAATTGACGAAGACTGATTAAAATGAACATATTGTCGATTACGAAAAAGTGTATTTTATTTTAAAACCTCTTTCATTCATTATTATTGAGGTTAATCAAATTCCCGACTTCTCGGGAATTCCCGGGAAATGGTGCTCGAGAAGTCTCGGTATCCGGGAACAAAAAAAAGTCGGGAAATGAGAAACCCTAATCATGTGTGGAAAGCTCTATAGATATTTTTAAAGAATGTTTAATTTTCAAAGTGACAATATGCTTCTCAAGGGCAATGCTATTACGTACGTATTGACACACTCTTATTGCGAGTATTTCTTGAAAAAATGACATCTTTACCCCAATCCTTGGGTAAAATTCACGCAATCACAGATTTCATGGCATACCTTTGTATAGTTCCCATGACTAACCCGAGAGATGGAAACACTTCCACTTCCAACCTTTTCCCTAAGAGTTGCGTGACATTTGTCACGTGGTCATGTACTGCTACCCATGTTTAATATTATCGGATAATCGGCGGTACAGATAACACTAACATTTATGTAACGTCTCGCTCTTCGCGAGACGACACACTTTATTGTTTTTTTAATATATTGCGTCGGAATGCTCGTCTTGTTATAATTGATAATTGGGGTTTATAAATCACCAGTTAGAATGTTAGATCCATGTCAGGTTGAGACAGAGCCCCGGGCAACGTTGTAAAACCATATAATCTGCATTAGGCAACAAGAGCGGGTCATCACTCACAAAATTTACATGTCAACAGCGTCCAAAATATTGTGTACTGTTGCAAGATACCACAATCTTTAATAATACGTAATTTTGTTCTCGAAGGAATTTCTACACGAGTAAGAAGTATAATGCAAGGGAATCATTCGCTATTATTACAAGAAAATTGCTTAATTAAGAACGTTTTATACCGGAGTCCAATAAGGTGATAGTTATCCTATAGATATCGTATAGAAAACCGCCCAAGTGCGGGTCGGAATACGCACAAAGGAAGGTTCCGTAGTAAGGATGGATTAAAAAAACAAACTTTAATTTTTAGTTGAAAAACATGTTCTGCCAAACAGATCTCAGATCAATTCTCCAACTGCAAAGGTAAGTTTGTAATCGCAAAAAAAAAAAAAAAAATGTGGTAAAACTACAAATTAACGATTATCGGACTTTTTCCTTTACTTGTGCTGTGAGACCTTGCTTCCTGCCAAATTTCATTTTCAAATTTCAAGTACCCTGTAAGTTTTGATTTACTTGCTAGTGTCAAAATATCAGGTTTGAGATATCTTTATTTCCCATAAGAAATTTCACTTACATGAAAAATAATTATCCAATTTAAAAACATAGTAAATATGACACATAAATGCCCGTATTTTTTTATTGCGTTGTTTTACAAGCTTGATTTTTTTAGAGCTCCAAGGGACCATACGTCTACGTATTTGATATTAATTTCTTTTTTTTTTCCTTTTGAGGTACGGAACCCTAAAAAGTGACAAAAAGTGACGTACGGAGAGATTACTTTTCGGGGGTTTTTGTATCATCCAACCCATACATTTCTCACATGTAATAAGCAAAGACAAGACCGATGCTATTAATAGTAATGATTTCGAAATAGACCTCTTATTAGTTTTAACGACAACGTATAATTAGCTTTATTATTAACAATGACTCTATTGGCGCAAATGATTTGGGAAGCAAAAAGTAATTGATGAGCAATGGGCCGGCGTCACGTAACGTTCGCTTGCCAAACGAGCGACTTGCACAACGTTAGTGGTTACCATAGCATGCATTGACCGCTGATCACTGAACCCACTGGCGAAATGTCATGACCTGCAAGTACTTCACAAAAGGAACTGTGTCTGTGTCTCTTTATCTTTAAGATTCCTAACGTCGAACTGGTCAGGATTCGTTTTTGCTGAAAAGAATGTGTTGTTGAATTGTTTAGCAACCGCAGGACCAGTTTCTTCTTGATATTGTGAAGATAAATCTGGAAAGTACCTACGAAGTTTTTAGAATATAGAATAGAATAGATTAATATTTATTTGCTTAAAAACATGGTAACATATTAAAGAAAAAAAAAATACAAGAGCATACATGTTTTTGCTTAACAGTCATATCACAAGCATATTTTATATTTATTTTCAAATAAGCATTTTACACTATAAAAACTATGACATCAATTCAATTTATTAATCATGCAATTTATTTTTGAATAATCTCATATTTATTTTTAGTTATTTCTCAATAAGAAATAACAAAGATTTCACTTTCTTGAGAAGATTTTTAAAACTTAAAATATGGTAATAAAAGAACTTTAACACACAAACTAAGCAGCTATTGTTTTATTCATTTACGTAATAACAAAAAATGTATGTCTTGAGATTACTTGATATCTTATTATAAGTACACACATAGATATATATGAACACATACATAGAAAGGCGACTGCCGCCTCAACCCTTAGAAAATAAAGCATTGTTGGCTTATTCATTTCTGGTACCTATCAATAGGCATATTCCGGTTGCATTTTGCAAAAGCCACAGCTATCTATCTAGTAAGTACTAACATCTATTGAATCTTGCAATAAAACTTAACTAGCTTCTGTCAGCGACTTCGCCCGCGTGAAATTTTGGCCCTCGACCCACTGCGTCGCATCCCATCGCCCGCTCGTGCTATTACTTCGTTTTCGCTTAGCGTTCTTTCTTTTTGCTCAACTTCTAAGGGTCTTCTAATAGTCTATAGGTAACCTTCCTCAAGAATTGGGCTACCCAATGCCAAAAAAAAATCACATCCGGCTGGAAGTTCCGGAGATTACCCCCTAAATACAAACTTACAAACAAACAATATAATATTAGTATAGATAGATAATGAAAATAAAAGGTAATGCATTAGATAACAATCAAAATTCTAATAACAAAAGTTGAAGTTACTGAAGACAGAAACAATCAGAATTTTCAGACTGAATCGCAACTAGATTAGTATAATCGACCTACCTTAGTTGATATCGCTCACTATCTCGTCGCGTGCAAATAGGTATATTATTTACAATGCAAAAACAATATATTTAGTTGATTCTTTATCTCCAGACGAAATATACTTAGCGAATATCGAACGTAGATCTATGGCAGATAACAAATAATTAGTTCACTGTTCTTTGGTTTTGCTGCTTTATTGGCACTTTATTAAAACGGAACGGAAAAAGGATTTTCCACCTTATTATGTGCTTACCTAATATTAGAGATCCACCAATCTAATACAGTGTTGAAATTATACTGTTTTTTTTGTTGTGAATAAATATTTCGCAGCACTTTTCTTTAGTAGGTAACGATTGATGGCCCGTAATAAAATGAATGTTAAAAACATTTCCATATGTGAAAGAGGCATTAACTCATTTGCCATATCATTAACTACGCCCGAGCTTACGCGTGCGTAGTACAATCAATAGCTGTAGCAGGGTGAGTAAACTCAGATTGCAACTCATTTCAGGAATTGAACGTGCAAAACCTCATCTATAGCTTCAATTACCCGGAAAAGAACATTCAGATAGACCAAATGATTTCTTATATGATTAATAAGTTAGATGTCTATCTTTAAACATATGTGCAAAAGCGATAAAGACCAGAATTATCTGGAAAATATAACCTTCGAGACGGCTCTACGAATCGTAAAAATCTTTTTGTATCAATGCTATCAATAGTTACTATGCGGTAATAAAAAATGTAATGTTTTTGTAGAAATATCTACTTCCACAGTCACTTGCTGGTTTATTTTTACTAGATAAAAATATCGCTCTCTGTGATAAGCCTTTTAATAAGGGTTAAAGTTGATCGGAATAAAAAATAAAATGGAGTATTTTAAGCGTATCAACTATCAGCTCGTGGCTAAATAATAACAGCCGCACGGGTCGATCTATCAGGTTAGGCTACGCTTGCCGGGGTTGGTCCGTGCATGGGTGTCCAATTTTACATACCGAGACTCCTCCGTGCCTCGGAAAGCCCGGCTGTCATTGGTTGATCTTTGATAGTCGTTACGGGTCGTCAGAAGCCCGAAAATCTGACAACCAGTCTTACCAAGGGGTATCATATTACCCTGTTACTGGGTTGTGAAGGTCACATAGGCAGTCGCTCCATGTAAAATACTGGTATTCAGCTGCATCCGGATAAACTGGAAGCCGACCCCAACATAGTTGGGAAAAGGCTAGGCAGATTAATTTTAAGTGTATCAACTACTGTTTGTTGGGCTGACATTCTGGTTATTGCAGTGAACATGGAATATCCAGAAAAAACATTTAGTTTTATCATGTTTAACACTGTGAATTTTGTAGAGCTTGTAGATGCGTAATAATAATCCACAGGATGACAAAAGACACCATCACACGATAGTCAGCCTTGGAACACCAGACAGCACATTTAAAAGGATTTAATTGCCGCTTACTTTTTTGAAAATTGCTTCAGCAAACGTGAATTAGAGTTCATGTTTGTTTAATAATTCTTTAATATTTACGACATTCTTGGTGCGTGTTGTAAGATGCAGGATCTGTCTGCTGGGCGTGGCCGGCGGCTGCGCAGGCGCACTGAACTTTACCTGACCTCTTGTTACTAGTTTGCTCTTCGGCTAGATCTTTGAAACACTCAATTAGCTTATTTACTGCACGCGATATACAATTATAAGAACGAGGGCTTTGTAATTAGGGTACAATCTAATGGTAGTTGTAATTAGAGCAGTCGTGGCGAGTGATATAATACCACGGTGTATTTTATTGTAACGTAATTCTCATATTATGTCAGTCTAGTCAGTTTAGTTACCTTTCATGAATCTCAGGACAATATTCGCCAACAAAAATTGAACGCGATCAGCACATACAGGTTGGCAGGGACATCGACGCGAAAACTTTTACTGTGGATTCAGTACATGATTCTGAACCCCCCTGCGTTGAAAATTATCGTAGGTAATCGCTGTTACATAAAATTCACTGCTGCGTCACTGGATCGGACTTCATACGTCTAGTGGTAGGAACTACTTATTACGTGGATAGTGTGAGGTCCGACTCCAGACTTATAATTAGGATTAGGATACTAACGTTAGATTTAGTTTTTCTTTACTTACACTGTATGGATCTCTGTGGTCTGAAAATAAAGGTTTAATTTAATTTAATATAAAAGTGCAATTCAAAATGTAGTGAACACCAGATTTTTCTTTAAATATCCGACAAAAATTTAAACGCTTGGGTGTTCAGAATCGCGAACTGAATCCATGGTGATAATTTTCGCGTCGATATCCCTGCCGCCCTGTATACCACGCTTAAGAGCTGTCAGTGTCATTATTTTCTATGGAATATTGACACTGACACCTTTTGAACTTGGTTTAGATGTGCTGATCGCGTTTAGTGTCACTGGAGAAATTCGCCTTTAGTATTTGTTTGTTGAACAGTTCATAATTCTATAAATGCAGATGCAGATTTTGGGTGGATCGAATGATCGATTTTCCCTCCCGGATGCAAGAAAGCAAGTTGCGGACACAAGCCTGATGTGTAATATAATAGATACAATACAAAATATTCACATAAATATAACACAGAGGTGTGCTCGTGTTGACAAGATCTCAGGACCTTGACACGTTGACGTTACGCATCTAGCGCATTGTGAGACCTTCAGGGAGCTTCTTTCGATACCATTTCTGATTTGCATATACTGAATTTTACGAAGGCTTACATGTACAATGGTAAGTTATTTTTATAGTTATTAATGAGGTCGTGTTGCGCCACAAGCGTGACCCGTGCAGCACCCTTTGTAACGGCTGATGCCGTGATTCGCTACGGGGATTAACAACCAGTGTCGTATGTCACGAGGCCTGCCACCGTTTGCGAAACTCCCAAATGTTGCCTAGCTTTAATTACTGGCTTTTAACTACTGTTCAATTATAAAAGATTGTCTTCCGAACGTAAATGTCAATAGAATGGCGTTTATGTCCACACCTGTTGACCAGTAGCATCAATCGAAGAACGGAGCTCTCTTTTGTAATAGTTGACACTGTGGTTTTTTTTTTTTTAAGACAAGGACATTTCACTACAATACAATAAGGTGACCTCGTCAGAGGTAGAAAAGGTCATACGAACTTTGTCCTGTGAAAAAGCACCCGGTTCAGATGGAATACGGGTGCAAGACATTATATATTTACGTAAGCAAATAAGTCCTGTCCTAGCTGCTTTGGTAAATATTTCTATAACTAACGGTATCTATCCAGACCAGCTAAAAAATGCAATTATACGTCCTATATACAAATCAGGAAGTCATTTAGAATATGGTAATTATAGACCTATCGCAATATTTTCTGTTATAGATAAAATAACCGAAAAAATTATTGTAGGGCAGATTGGCACGTTCTTAGAACAACACAACATATTATGTGACACTCAGCACGGTTTCAGGAAAGGGCGCAACACTGTCTCTGCCTTGTTAGGTTTTTCAGATTATATTAATGACTGTTTAGATTCTGGCAAACAAATTATAGCACTATTCATTGTATATAAAAAAGCGTTTGACACTTTAGACCATGAGATCTTATTACAGGCAATGGATGAATGCGGAATACGCGGCCCCATAAATGAGTGGTTTAAAAACTACCTCACTAATAGGAAAATAAGCACAATTATATCCCGTGTGGCTGGCAAAGAGGCGGATGTCGATTTGGGTGTGCCTACTGGATCGGTGTACGGCCCTGTAGGATATATAATGCATGTGAACAGTGTATCAAATGTCGTACGTAATTGTGAGGTGTTCATGTACGCTGACGATATGTGTCTTGTTCACGCTTCTAAAGATATGGCTGAGGTACAAAAGTGTATTCAAGGTGACTTTGAGAATATCAACAAATGGGCACACGACAATGGAATTTTGTTGAATCTCTCGAAGACTAAATGTATGCATATACGCTCGCCATATAATCGAAATGCTAAAACTGTAAATAATGAATATCTCACAGTGATAGGACATACATACGAATGTTTGCATAGAAATAAATGTAATTGTAACTGTGCAAAATTAGAGTTCGTAGACAAATTTAAATATTTAGGTCTAACAATAGATAAGAACTTTAACTGGAAATTACATGTAAATGACATTTGCAATAGGCTAAGATCAGTGCTAAGTAAGTTTTACCAATTAAAAAATGTATTGAACAAACAGACGTTAAGAATTGTGTATTTTGCACTTGCCGATTCGCTGATAAGCTATGGACTCCTTGTATTCGGGCGAACCTTTACTACATATTTAAGAGATGTTAAAGACATACAAGTAAGACTAATAAAATTTCTGGTCAGTAAAAATGTTAAAGATAAGTGCAACAAAGACTATGATAAGCTATTTCCCATCTGTAAAGTTTTACCCGTAGATAAAAAAGTAGATTATTTGGTAGGTCTGGAATATTATTATAATGAAGAATATAAAGTTAATGTTACAAACAAGTACAACACACGTAGGGTTAGAGAGAACAAACTGGTTCAACCACAGATAACAAATTATTATGGTAAGAGAACATCTAAGTATTTGGTACCTAAAGTGTTTAACAAAGTAGATTTATTAAGAGAAAAAGTAAAAATTTGTAAAGGATCACTTAAGACAAAATTAAAAAACATTATACAGGATAGCAAATAGAATGAAAAACATTGTTAATATATAAGTAGTAGGTATGTGCGTAAGGTGGTGCATTGTTATGTTAAAGAGCGCCTCTCGCCATCAAACGTAAAAGTTTGGCGAGTTTAGAATTAAGTAACACCTCTGTATTAAAACATCATTAAATAAAAAAAATAAAATTAAAAAAAAAACTACGTATTTAAAATAATGAATAATATTATGTATAGGCTCATTTGTACTAGACGATTTACAAGTAAAAAATAGTTATTAGCGTCATTATATCAGTTCTCGTAACACGCATTTACTATTAGGAAGTAGTTAGTGAACATATCAGTTAAGTTTACATAAATATCGTCTAGTGCTATAATTGCGATTATTCAATGGTCGAAAGCTGTTCAACAAGTAAGGAGGATAAAAGTAAGCTCACATAAATCACATACTCTCGTTGAACATATAACTATAACGTACGGTGATCGCATGATATGGATCCTTGAAGATAGCATCTTAAATAAAACGTCGATGATAAATGATAAGTAGCCAACCAAAACCAGTATCGAAACTGTACGCTGCATACATTTTTTTTAGCTCTTGAAATGCCCACTCAGCTCCAGTCTTCAAATTGCGTAAACTTAAAATCTACATACAGATATAAATCGTGAGAACTTAATCATTTTGCTTGCATAGATAATTATCTTAGTTAAATTAGAATGATTTTGTGAATTATGTGCAGTTCTTAATTCGACATTTTATAGGTCATTAAAACAGATTGAAATTGGGTCTCTAAACCAATTTAGAAAGTCGGTATCCGTCTAGTTAAGCAGTCTTGGGCAGACTTCTCAGAACTTGCAACTTCTAACTGCATAAAGGAGTGTACGCATGAACGAACAAGAACATAGTGAACACGAACATCGAACACTTTGTTTGCATGTGCGTACCACTAACGAACATCAAACACTGTCAATCTGCCTAGCCTTTTCCCAACTATGTTGGGGTCGGCTTCCAGTCTAATTGGATGCAGCTGAAAATACAGTTATTTTACATGGAGCGACTGCCTATCTGACCTCCACAACCTAGAAACTGGGTAATACGATACCCCTTGGTAAGACTGGTTGTAAGACTTTCAGCCTACTGACGACTCTTAATGACTGACAAAGATCCACGAATGACAGCCGGGACCAACGGCTTAGCGTGCTTTCCGACGCACGGAGGAGTCTCGGTATGTTAAGATGGTCACCCATCCACAGACCAACCCTGGCAAGCGTAGGTTAACCTGGTGGATCGAACCGTGCGGCTGTTATTACTTAGCCACAAGCTCCTCACACAAAACATCAAACACTGTGTTCGTCAAAAATGTTCGTGGCGATCCAATTTCGAATCCGCTTTGCTCTCTTTAGTAGCCATTACTAAAGAGAGCAAAGCGGTTGAGAACGAATTGTGTTCGTGTTCGCTTAGCTAATTTACGTCCACACGTATGAACCAAATATTTCGTGTTCGATGTTCTTGTTCACCATGGTTTGCTCGTTCGTGCGTACACGCCTTAACGTTTGACATTTCAGCGAGCTGTCATGATGGTTTCATGACGTCACCCAATTTAGATAACGACGGCCGTTATTGGTCTCTATGGTTCATTGTTAGGGCTATCGGGAAACTTATTGACCTTTAGAATTTTCCGCGCACTTGCCTCTTACTAAGAAACGGGCAGTGGTGTTGTTACTACGGCCTGTTGCACCAGAACTTACTATAACATTACTTACGTCAGCTGAAAGATAATTCTTCATACGTAGTCAATTTATTGATTCGCTTTCCATTAAATTAATGTGTATTATAAAGGTTATCATGTTGAGAATAAACGTTTATTTATAAGATGTAGATATATATAAACCTAAATTGGCTACAGATAGTTTAATAAGGAAGACATCCATATGTAAACTCCCAATCGCATATGCCCTTTTAAAGCAATATTAAATTGCTAATACCCAAACAGAAATATGTACTCAAACATAAACATACGTAACAATTTAATCACATACAAAGTACACAGTAGGCTGACATTACATTTCAAATAGTTAACGAAACGGGGGCACCTTTATTTGGCATCATTACATAACTAGATCGATCTTCTGCTTGGACGTGAATTACAATACGTAAGTATTGCATTGGAAATGTCATTGTTCTCCGAAGTTCCGAGGCACTAGCTATCTTAGCAACTATCTGTAGCACACGTGAAAGTAAATGAGAACAATGGAATCAAGCACAGGTCGAGAAATTAATCGTCGCCCATCTGTCTAAACGAATATGGATGATATAGATCACAATGATGTATGGCATCGGTTTACACCAGTACTGTACGCGATTAATTATATGAAACCTACTCGTTTCTGTTACATAAGAATGTGTGGCTCAAATAAATAAGTACTTTTTAATTGCAGTGCATATTTTCCATTAGTCATATTGTCAAATTCTATCAGCATTTTCGCTTGAATTTGCCCAGAAAACCCTAGGGCTATGTAGCATAACATTGGTTAATTTGTAACTAAATTATCTATTAGGACATTTCCAGCTGTAGCTGCCCAGGCGCGCCTACTTTCAGTAGGTGCAATAATCAGAAACCAGAACGCATTTACGATAGAAGTATTACTCAAGTATGCAATTAATCATTTCGTTCGCGGGAGCGTCTCCAATCGATTGTGTTCGGCTGGTTTTGTTTAAGGCACTTCGATTGTTCAGCTCTATTAGTATGCCTCGATAGATCGCAATTATCCGTTAATGTCGTGCTACGATTTTATCATCAATTTTGTTCGAGACACCTGTGAAAAGAGATTCGTTTTGAGCTTCATCAATCTTCCCTACGATTGTTTTGTCCCGGTATTTGCCGTAAACAAACAGACATGTAGGTATATCTTGTGTTTAGTAACAATTACTACAAAATATAAGGATTAATCAAACGGTCTCGCCCTTGTGTCATGAATGCCATGACATTTGTGTTCGTACCAGAACGTGGCCCAACCTGCGCTTGCGCGAGATTCCAACCTCCTTCGTAGAGCATTGTCGGGAAACGTATGATGAATAACATTCATGTGTCCATTATTAACAACCTGCTCATTATTATACTGATTGACGTACAGGGTCCTTGTCTACCAGATGTTGTAGGCATTTAAACATGTATTCCGAATTACGGATGAATAGTTGCGCTTGTACATTATAACTATCACTATAGTATTATGTGCTATTACCTACGTGAAATGTCAGGAATTTACTAGAGATTGGATTACGGATATCCATTAAATTAGAGGAGCTAATATATCCATGTGATAAGCCTTTGTATAGCATCACCCCACTCTACGTAAATATTGAATCTTATCTAAACATTGGATCACGTTTGCAGAATGTGTTAATTGACGTTTGTTTATATTATTAGTCAAAGGGGGTTAAGAATGGAAAGCTACAGAGATATAGATAGTGATAAATATTAATTATAGGTCTTATCTTACTTTGTATTAATCATTGGGAGCGCACGCGGCTGATGCGTGTGCGCTGCTTTGGTGCGTTGCTATATTGAGAAATATTGCACATTTGCGTCATCCCGTGACTTCTGTCACGTTTGACGTTCATATTATTTATATGAGGGCAGAGGAGTCAGCTGACTGACTGACACAGCACAGCTAAACCAGGGAGATAGTAGTATGAAACCAAGATGTAGGTGCACTATTGCACTAAGCTAGGATTAGGTACCAATTGGTAACTTCACCCCTGAACGAGTCAGCGGGTGCGAATCCGAAGTAGTAGGCAATAGCTATTATGTTAAGTATCTTATATCAATTTAAATTATAGCATGTCTATTACAGTTATTAAGTGAAATGTGAGGAAAAACCCAACACTCACTTGCTTCATTATAATGGATTTTTTATACTGACAATACTATAATTAAGACTGGCCGTATACTATACGGTTTCCCGATCAGGGTTCCTGATTCGGAAACCTGAATGCTTGCCTTATATACAAAATGTTCAACTAGGCGCACACGTTTGTACATTTTCCGAACGGAAAAAAAACTGACGTTCGTTTCAGACACAAACAAAACAAAAAAACCTACAATTCTGGGGAATATCTCACGGAATTCCGAATGAGGAATCCTGATCAGGTATCCGAATCAGGAAACCGTACGTATACTGCCAGCCTAAATGCGAACTGTGTAGACAAAAGTTGATAGACATAATATGTCATCAACTTTTGTCGTTGAAAGACACGTAAACGTGAAACACATGGTTATATTATGACGACAGCCACAAGTCAGTGTTAACAACATATTTTAATCTATTATAACTTGAACAATAACTCAATTTGCAGACGACAAGATATACCTCGGTACTTCAATTATTTTCATGAAATCATTCGATTTCAAACAGACAACGTTGCGATAGCAATAAAGTTTTTTGGAAGAAATAAAAAGAAAAATTGTGCAATTATGTATCTGGAATACACGTAGAAATATTTCCGAATATAATAGCAACCAATAAAAAATTGCCATACGACCTAAGTTTTGACTCTGCATGCAATGATGCAACCATGTTGCAACGTTCATGAGTGTTTCAGCTTTACTTGAGCTTATTTCATTTGGCAAAAAATCTTGCAAAGTATTTCAAACTCAATTCTTTAAGACTGACAGTTGGATTCAGAGAAACATAAATCATAATGTCTATTAACCCCATGTATGGGTACATGCTCGGGGTTATGCATGAGGAATTGTTGTCAGAGATGAAGATCCTACATGCATTATGCTGATATGGATCATTTGAATTACTATTATGTAAGTTGTTTCACCATACGTTAGTGTGTATCGTTGTACCTGTACCTCAGCGTGCCACATATCACATAACATTATTCTAACGTCAGTTTTTATTGAATTTTATTCACTACAAACCTTGTTATTAGCACAGTTTATGGTGGCTATAAACATTGTTTACTATACGCTAATGCCGTCAGCGATTTATCATTTTCGAGGAAGGTGCACGAAATGTATGTGAGTTATGTAATTTTATTTGTGTTGTTTAATGTATTGTAACTACGAGCTTGTGCAGCTCGTGGCTAACTAATAACTGCCGCACGGGTCGATCCATCAGGTTTAGCTACGCTTGCCGGGGTTGGTCGGTGGATGGGTGACTATCTTTACACACCGAGACTCCCCCGTGCTTCGGAAAGCACGTTAAGCCGTTGGTCCCGGCTGTCTTTCGTGGATCTTTGGCAGTCGTTACGGGTCGTCAGAAGTCCAAAAGTCTAACAAACAGTCTTACCAAGAGGTATCGTATTACCCAGTTACTGGGTTGTGGAGGTTAGATAGGCAGTCCCTCCATGTAAAATACTGGTATTCAGCTGCATCCGGTTAGACGGGAAGCCGACCCCAACATAGTTGGGAAAAGGCCAGGCAGATTGAATGTATTGTAACTACTGTATTTATTAATTATACCGGAACGAATCATCGTAGTTTTGTTTTTACAGTATAGGTTTAAGGGCATAATGCAAATAACTATGGCTTTACAGGTTATTAGATGAATTGTAAGGTCTGAAAACCAGTTGAGCTAAGAAACTTTTGGTGACTTCACAGCTGTTAGTGATGCGTGGTTGATTTAAGGTCAATTTGGCCATAGCTAATGAGACAGTTAGAAGCGTGAGAACCAAATTAGCTGCAGAGAAAAAATGTACTGGCTGTCATTGAGTTAAGTCTTACAAACGTAACCTAATCAAATCATCAAAGCGCACGTTCACCACAGCTTCCACATCTGCTTAACAAATCCGGGGATTGTGCTAACGATCATTACTCTATGGCATGTTACGCCTAAAATAACGCATTACGTGCCCGTGACCGCCACTCTTGCATCACGGCGCTAGTTATCAGCTGCGGCGACGAGCAGGGAGGTAAAGGTCCTAAAATTCCCACGATGCAGCCGAATAAGAATAAGAGCCCCAAACATGGCTATCTTGAGCACCATTGCTCCGGTTTTAATACTTTCGAAGATTCTATCTGTTGTTAAATATTAGTTCCCGAAGAACTTAATTGCGCAGACTATGAGCGTATCGAATGAACTTTGCAATTTCGGTCGTAACCTTGTCATTACGATGTTAAATAATCGCACACTAATAATACGGAAGACCAAACTTTATAGCCACTTTGAAGACTATCTTTTTTGATATAACAGTATGTACGATTTTATGAAGTGATTTACCTTTTTTCTTTTATTTAATTTATTTAACTTTCAATGAAATTCTATGTCGATTTATTGTATGACACAACAAAAAAACATTAACTTTTGGAAGGTTTGAAAATCAATTGCTGTTCTCACAATGTTTGGCTTGAGATGTAAATATTCACGGAATGTTAGGTAGGGAGGTAGATTAATGTTTTCCATTTAAAACTCCAATAATTAAGCAGATAATCAATTAACTGTGTGCACGGAGCATGTAGGTGGTATGTCAAGGTTATTAATTTATTTAATAAACATAAAATATTATCTAAGACGAGCCTATGTCGAGGACAACCGAGTCACTTGCCGGAGATGCGACCCGCTTTATTTCACACCTGCGTGCGCGCACTGTGTGAAACTTTAGTAATTAAATGGTGTAGTTACGTGCTTAATAATCTTGTCAAAGCACCATCCATTACTCGGTTTATGCTACGGTGATATTTTCGAGTTAAATTCGGAACGTCTTAATTATGCTCTTTATAGAGTTGTCATTCAAGCTTTTTGTGAGTGTGTTGTCCTGTTTATGAATTAAAGTAGCTGGTGCGGTGCATTATTACTCTGCATAGATCTGTGTTAAAAGCCCTTAATTGTAAGACACTGGTTTGCATGCCTAAAAACCCATTTAACAATTATCTTATCTCATCGTCTAGGTTTGCTGACGTAACGATCCAGTTCACTTATGTCGTGTCTGTTATCTGTCAATGATCTGAGGGCTCAGGTACGGCGGACGGCAGTGGACGTCTTTATCAGAAAACATGGCGGCTGCACGCCGATGGCGTCGGTGTCCGTCACACCCGGACCCAAAGACCGTTGAACTTCACGATCTAGATATAAATTACAAAGTACCGATTAATTTCGGATCCATGCATTACGTGAGTGCGTGATTCTCAGGCTTTTGCAATCTGTAGCTATTTATTGTCCTCGCGACCCCGACAATTCTTCTAGAAAACAACACAAGTTTGATCAGATAGTGGCCCTGAGTTACCAGAATTGGTATTTTACTTCAGGATTTCCAGTTATTAAAAAGGCAATCAGACGAGTCAATTGAAAAGGATAGCATATTGTAGCAACTTAAAAGTAAGATTAAGTCGGGTTTCCCTTCCTACAACATTGCATTAGGTTAATAAAGAAAATCCTGAAACGATAGTTAAAAATAAATAAAAACCTAAAACGCAGTGATATATGTACGTTGGTCTAGTGGTCGCAAGCGCTACTGCTGTGCACGGGGATCGAACCCTCCTGGGTTCGATCCCCGGGTTGTGCAAAGTGTTATTGGGTTTTTCTATCTATTTCTCAGTAGCAGCCCGGAGTCTGGATTTGTGCCCGGTTGATTGCAATAGGCTCGCCCCCTATTACATGGGACTTAAACATAACTGGCGAAATGTGGGTGTACCTGCTACAGGTAGGTACACCTCCACCGAACCCTTGGGGGAGACAAGGCGTTACGTTATGTTTATGAGGAAGAAAACGAATCGCTTGGAACACAAAGATATGTATTGTGTTATTCTATCGCCTTCTAGAATTTTCTGCATATGCGGTTGTCCATAAATCTGATTTATCAGAGATAGGGTACCCCCTTCCCCCCCGACTCATTTGGCACCCGTATTGGTATGCCGATAGTATTTTAATGCCCGGATTAAGTTAATACATCGATGACAAAATATCTTATGTTTAGGACCTTTGTACTTTAAACTTTAATGCATACCTACTTGGAATTCCGTTCCAAAATCCGCATTACGCAAACCGATACACTTTTTCTCGATCCTATCGATCTACACTACAGCAGACCTACCCTAATCTGATTACTTTGAACAACATTAACATAAAACAAATCATGACATTTGTTTCCATTCAAAGCAACAGGTATTATGTACATACTTGAGTACAATACTTGTTAAAACATTTGCCATTTGAATATCTATTAAGCATGATATGTTCTCACATGTCGATGTCGAGCGAACAGGGTGTAGGTATGTCGTTGCGAAATGATCTATTGTGCGCAGGCGCCACCTGGCATACGTCAGCACTGCCCCGCCCCTCAACCACTATCAACCTATTTGAAATACGAACACGGGAGCCTTGATGTGTCCATCATTCTACGATGAATTATGTTATTGTCACTTACCTATGAATGTACTTGTCATAAAAAGTATATGATCATTGTGCACTATATACAAACTGGAACTCTCAGCATGTGAGTCATTTCGTAGTTCGTTTCGATAAATTTTATGCCAAATGCCTATGCAACCGCAAAATGAAGTTGTTTTAGGTCATTCTTGTTCAAAGTGTTAGCGGATTTAAATGCTTGTGAGAATATGTATTATATTAGTGCTGAATACTTTAGTAGTTTCGTGTGTTCAATTAACCGGTTGAATGCCGTAATTACAGAAACAATTAAAAAGCCAGTGTGTCTCGCGTGGATCCACGATACGAAGGGTTAAGGGCTAAAATAATTCTAGCATAAATTATCTTAAAATAGGTAGGTTATCAAGTGCACTATTTCAAATATTTCTGAGCATGAACACACGTAACGAAATGATTACAGTTTATATTTATGACTATTTCATTGTTCTTGATGATGTTACGATAAAAAGCCGAATAAAATGATACTTAGATGATAATATACTCGTCACGGTGGATGTGGCATCACGACAGTGTGACGAACGAGGGTTTTATGGGCGAAGATGAAGATTTGATGAAAAAGCATGCAGCAATAGCATAAAAGCGAAAACACACAAATTACGTGAGCACTTGGAAGTACACAGATGTGTGTTACAGTACATTAAATTATAGATGGGGATTATATACAGACGCTTCTGTGTTTTCCGTACAAAATGACATTACCAGAATGATCTATTGTTTCACTCCTAAAAGCTTTATTTAAAAGGGACTTGCCAACACAAAAATACAATACTTGTCAAGTCATCTTCATACAAACCTATCACGTAAAGCTACCATGCAAGCCCTCCCAGACGCCTGCATTCAAATTCAGTTCTGCAGAGTAGGATGAAAAACTGTAGGTATTAAATCAAAACTGTTCCATATAATTCTCGATGAATCGCGTCATGTAAGGATGGGCAATCACCCAAAAAGATTAGCAGAAGACAACATGAGTCAATGCGACTTGAAAACGAATATTATCAAAAGTACAGCTCAACACAGCGTGTTAATAACACTTTTAAATTGTGTGACACGATACGAAACGACACGATACACGGGCACCGGCCCGTATCAGTATCGAATAAAAATAGAAAACAAAAAGTTATCACAGTTCGTGGTTGATGCAAATGTACTCGCACAAATACGTAATAATACGTCTTTGAGTGGTTCAATAAATATGGACCCTGATATATTTTGTAGGTATCGTGGACAAAATAAGTAGGTAATACATATTATTATTTTTAGGGTTCCGTACTTCCAAATGCAAAAACGGAACTCTTAAAGGATCACTCGTATGTCTGTCTGTCTGTAAATGAATGAATTTTCAATATGGGGTTCACTTTTGGAGGAAAAATTAGAAAATTAGAAAATAACTTTTTTTTACTACCGTGTGACATATCAAATGAAAGGGTTTGTTATAAGGGTTTCTAATATATATTTTTTTATAATTTTGAAATAAATAGGTAGTTTTAAAGAAAATAGATGAAAACTGACCATCCACCCCTAATAACTCCGAAACTTCCAAGCCTAAAATAAAATAAAAAAATACTGTGTTTATGTGTGTTTTCCTGTTATCTATAATTACACGCACAGTATTGAGTGATTTACCATGTTATTTTAAGACCATAGACTTCTTAAGGTTTTCCTGTATAGATAACAGGAAAACCAGTTGCGGTTGGAATGTAGTTTTAAGTATGTTTTTGGAACATGTTTTTCAACTACATACAATGTTAAGTTTATTCTTAGGATAAATTCATCCCAACTAAAGAACCCTTCATTGTGCGTGGGCCGACACGCACTTGGCCGGTTTTATAAGATAAAGTTTGTTATTGACTCTTTATTGTTTGACTTGGGGGTCTTTATTGAATAACAGTGACTTTGTAATAAACGATTAAATCATATTTATTTGACTCTACATCAATATTGACTACCTACAAACGGCTAGTTTAAGATACCAGCGAGAAACTCGAAGTTCTCTCGATTTCTGAAGACTGAAGATCTGTTGCATACAAACACATGTCAAATGCATTAAATATAAGTTAACTAGTGTTAAGTTGTACAATTAAAGACATTCATAGCTTGCTATTTGAAAAAATGAAAAAGAAATGAGTTTTTTGGGCATACTGCGTAGTAATTATATGGTTTTATTTTCTTCACGACATATTCATAAGTCGACACTTTACATAAAGCATGCAAGGTACGGTAAATTTTTCTGAAATGTTCAGTTAGATATTTATTTATTACTTGATTTAAAAAAAAAAATATTTCGAGCACTCAGTTTTATCATTGAATTGACCCACCTCTTATTGTTTACTTCAACATTTTTTATCAACACTCGGAATTTTCCAACACTCTTAAAGTTTGAAGTTAATTATAATTGTTGTCAATAATTTAATTTATACGACCATACAAAAAATATATTCGTTGATAAAAACAAAACAATTATAGAACATTGTAGGTACCTATTTATTAGCATGGCAACACATCTGTCGACAATTAAGGTACCATTCCGTACCCAACCGCAGCGGCAACTGCAGGCGACATGTCGCCAACACTGATAAATGAGAAGTGAAAGTCAAAGGTTTTGATGTTTTAAAATTTTATTCTCCGCCTGTATCAACAATGTGTAGGTACTACGAAAAAAAATATCGGAACCGGAATTAGCACTAAAAATATTTATTCATTAAGTACAAAGGTTATCGCAAACTGACGTAGTGATTGGAAAGCAATGTGTGAAGTCTGCAGAATATTAAAGTGCGAATTGGTTGTAAATTGATATAACTATGAATGGACGATTTTGAGGAGCTTGTGGCTAGTTAACAACAGCTGCACGATCCATCAGGTTAAGCTACGCTTGACGGGGTTGGTCTGTGGATGGGTGACCATCTTATCATACCGAGACTCCTCCGTGCCTCGGAAAGCACGTTAAGCCGTTGGTCCCGGTTGTCATTCGTGGATCTTTGACAGTCGTTACGGGTTGACAGAAGCCCGAAAGTCTGACAACCAGTCTTACCAAGGGGTATCGTATTACCCAGTTACTGGTTTGTGGAGGTCGGATAGGCAGTCGCTCCTTGTAAAATACAGTATTCAGCTGCATCCGGTTAGACTGAAAGCCGATCCCATCATAGTTGGGAAAAGGCTAGGCAGATTGATTGGACGATTTTGAAGTTATTTTCAGTAACTTTGGATAGTTATTCAGTTATTTTCTTTTATTCGTATAAAATAATAAACAATCTGAAGTTATTGAGACAAACCTGACCAATTAACTGCGTCAAATATCGTATAAAATCCCTTCTATCAAATAACTTTTAGGAATGATCCATTAGTGGTAATTTTAAACAAAATATCAACACTTAAGTCAGTAACTTTTATTGCCAATTTATTTCATACATGTAAATGTCAAAGGATAGCAAAAGGCAATCGTTCATTGATGCTTATGCGCAGCGAAATGAATTCCGCGAGATATCGCAACCGTGTCATGTATGTACGTATGTTATTTACAATACAGATTTATACTTACAACCCGAAACACATCCATTCTTTTTAAACCAAAGAAGTTATAGTAGACCACTGCAATACAAATACCTCTTCGTATACCATTTTATGGATTGAAGATTTCAGACCATCATAAGTTCCGTGAGCACATCGGACAGCGGAAGTGGGGGGCAGAGTTTTTTTGTTCTAGTTACGATATAAGTACCAATCCAGCTTGTCACTTACTGGATTCGTACTTATATTTAGTTCGAGTAAAAAGCGTATTTTTTGTTTTTTTTTAAACTACAATTTTTATTCTTTACTTTTTGTCTAGTATATTCTTAATTTAGTTAATAAGTTTAAAGTCAACGACAGCCCAAACTGGAGGGGTTTACTAGTTGCCACTGAAGAGTTCCACTATCGACCTCTTGCCTCCATTATCAGATCATCGACACCAAATGTAACATATTGAACTCGTCAAATCGAGTCATATGAGCTCAAATTCGAGGGGTTTACTAAAATTCGCTGAAGAGTCCACTTTCCACCTCCTGGCTCCATCATTAGATCAGCTCCAAGATACTAAGTTATTGTATTGTCATCGGTCGTTGATACGTGTGAAAATTTTCAGGTTAATCGAACGTCTTGAAGTTTGTGAAAATTACGTTGAAAGATTCCGTTACATAGATAGATTACGCTACATAGATAGATAGATACAGATCAAGCTAATAAAAGCGTATTAATAAATAAAAAAAAGCGTATGTAAGTACGTAAGAAAAAGATTTTCTTTTTGTTTTGACGGAATTTAAAGTATATTATACACATTATACGTTTTCGGAAGGGGGTGACCAAAGAAGTTGCCCCCCCGTCATGGCGTACTTCGTTTTTGAAAGGGGGTGACCAAAGAAGTTGCCCCCCTCGTCATGGCGTACTTCATTTTTGGAAGGGGGTGACCAAACCAAAGAAGTTTGCCCCTCTCGTCATGGAGTACTTCCGCGGTCCCTGCGTGAGTATAAGTCCTACAACTGAAAATCTTGAAATTATGTGGTTTCAAAAATTATAAAGAAGTCAACAGCTTGTTTTATTTTAGAATTCATAAAATAAACATGACACACTTATTTACAGATAATATGTTCAAAATTTTCCGCAATGTGTTAATCTTGTTGCAAATAACTACTCGTGTAATTTCATTCAACATTTACTTATCATACAATTGGTATGATTTCGAAGCTTCTAGATTATTGTTCTGAGATACAATGTGGTACGTACGTACATGCCTAGTGATTGCAGCAGTGATCACTACAATTTTTATTTTATCAGAACGATAAGAACGCTTTCCGAATAAATTGAATAAACCGGAACATAGCATCTACTAATGTGTCGATGGTTGGTACTTCAATAAGTTTATAGCTACCTTGCACGTTGCTTAATAGAAACATGAATGCTAAATGTTTACAAGGCACGGCTGGCATTCAAACTTCTGGTATTCGATCAACCTCTTGACCCGATTAGACTTCGTTTTCCGTTCCCCTAAATGGTAGTAGGTACGTTTCTTGGAACAAAACAATCGCTTAAGAAGTTAAAGAATCTTTTTTAAAGCATTTTATTTATCTTGATACCTAAAGTGGATTATGTGTAAATAAATAACAACCCTGAACTTTTGAACGCTATATCGCTCGTTTTAAAAACAGTGTTGCTACGTAGAGTTGAACGAAATAAATTAATGAGACGTTAAAATATTCATCCACACATTTACAAGGTATCACACTAATGCTACTAATCATTGTTTATTTAGTAGTATCGGTAATTAGTTGGTCGCGACTAGGGGAGTGTGCCAAGGTGAGAGCATTCATCTCGCTCGGCCGCGATGCCACCGCGCTGCGCTTGCGCCGACCCACTGACTCATCCTGCGACGTGGGCTCCACAACAACACCTATTGTCTGATCATTATGGCAGGTGCACTTCATTATCCACCTACAAGATTATATTCACCACATATTCAGCAATCGCGACACGTATGCCCAAATTGTTCACATACGTGGTGTGTGGATTTTAAGAATATTATCCCTAAAATGGATAGGATTAAGTACACATAAAGAGAAACATTGAAGAAATACTGAACAACGACATATTCAGACAATGTTCTTCAGATTTTTTGTTAGAGTTTTATAATACTCGTAACAGGTTTCGCCACAATGCACACCATGAATTTTACTCGGTGTGAAAATGCCAGACGTTAACGACATTTTCACATTAGAGACAAATTCCGACTGCAGTACTAGGATTGTTTCACGAATTCGTTTGATTTCTAATTAATTATATATATATATATATCGATATCATTCATTAGCTTATTAAAATGTCCGGCAAACGCAAATAAACGCAACTTTATTGTGAAGCACGAGCGTAGCCGTGCGTAGTAGCGTAGTATTTCCTTTTGATTATTTTCCAGTCAGGACATTATCAGAAGCATAGTGGATTTTCGGTGTTGCTTTTACGTCTGGCAAATGCCAATAGGCTCACCCACACGGAACTCAACACTTTCAATAGTAAAACGTAGGTGTACAACAATACATCTCTACTTATTCCTATCAACATTAAGATGAAATCATCCGTGAACAAACCGTCTTCCGATCTAACGCAACTGTATTTAATTCTAAGCCATCTGCGTACATTCAAGGGTACATTCCAATGTTTATATTTTGTGTAAAGCTATCTAGGGTCGGGCGACCCCTGCGCATGCGGCACGACGATCCCACTGGTGTTCACTTATCACAATGTTTGAGGATCTAGCGACCTCGGAGCATGCATCGCTGGGATGCCGCAAGATGTCATACCACTCCGTTGTGAAAATAATGATAAGTATGTTCGAAATTCAACATGGCAATAGTTATCGCGGCAAACAACTTAGTTACAAGTTATCATCAGATTTCTGGACAATTAGTAGTAATAAGTTAAGTGACAGAACTTATCAGTAGATCTTTGACAGTCGTTACTGGTAGTCAGAAACCCGAAACTTTGACAATCGTTTCAGTAACTGGGTTGTGGATATCAGATAAGCAGGCGCTCCATACTGGTATTCAGCTGCATCCGGTTACACTGGAAGTCGAACCTGTGGCGGCATCTTCATCTCCACATGCGAGCTACGCATCAAAGACTTAACGTCACACAAATCCTGCACCACGCAATTAGAGTTTACCGCGCGAACACCATAATAACTTCCCCGATATCAGTCGTTGGGTAGTTGCCCGCAAGACACGTCACCCGTCTGGTCAGAGGATCCTCCCTTTTCTATAGAGGATGAGTGAACTTTACACCCTGTTCCACTAAAAACCCAACATATTTGGGAAAAGGCTCGGGAGACGACGAACTTGCCACTCAAAGCTGCTTATAAGTTTTCAAGTGATGTTGAAGATGACAACAAGTGCTAATTAGTACTTGCGTAATAGTTCTTAAACCTAGTCTTCAATTTACACTCGGATAAGACTCATGGCCCATAAATGTAAAATCTTTGGGATACCTAACATGATTGTGCGTCATCTTTACGCTTGTGCTTCAAAGCTTTTCCATCGCGAAAACTATTATTACTTATGAAACTATTACTCAACAGGTGCTTAAAAATATATAAATTATCAACATTTCATAAAATTTCAATAATAATTCGACCTTTCTTTATAATTTTAAATTAAATGTTTACGCCCGGGCCGGCGCGGCGGCGCGGGCGCCATGTGTCCCCTACACCCCGTATACAGCGACTGACCCTTTGTAAACTAATTTACATACCTCAATGTTGTTTTTTTATTATACCTGTTATATTCCAGTTTTCCTGTCACCACTCGTCGGTGATTAACTAACCTATTCACTGTAATTACATGTAGATTCTATTAATCTTCCTTATTTACCCTGAAGTTGCCAGCCTACCCAGCTTTGCATAACTGGTCAACTACATAATTATTTATGTAGTTCAAGACCAGTTCTTCTATTTCTATCTATGCTAATGTCTGATGTACTGGGTTCATCTATCGTAGATTTATAAAGTAACGAACTATTTCTAAGTCCTTCACACGTTTATAATGAGCAATGTAATAACACATCTGTCAGTGAACTATTGACCTCTGAACTCATGTAAGCGATGCGAATTGGCAAAAAGTTCACTACGACACGTTCGTAAACGTGTTCAATCGAAGAACTCACGCATTAGCAATTACACGACAAGCCACACCACTGGGCCATTAAGAGTACTCGCATACCTGCACCGATAAGTACACAATAACCACGTTAATTCAACTTAATACCAACTACTCGTATTATGGATGCTTCGTTACGAGAACTATGCGAGAATATATGCAAAGGTATGTTTCCCTAACTTTAAGAAATGTCTTTAAGATATACCTACATTATCGGATGTCTGCGATGTCGAGGAGTACCTGCTTCGATGCCTAAGTATACATTTGTTTATGTACGTATATATAACGGCGCAGGATAGGCCTTAAACTAGTGACCACTATTACTTAGTATTAGTGGTTCAGTAGCTTAAATATCATCAGGATCGTACCGGAATATAGCAGTTCTTTGTGGACGTGGTACGACAGCGGCTCCCCCTTTTTTTTTTTTGAGGGTTGGAAATTATCAAATAACTTCTCCCGCTCTGGGTGAAGCGGGAGGGTGTGTCAGACTTTTACTAACTAAAACCCACCAGTGTTCCTTCCGTTGCCTGTGTGCCGCGATATCCCTTTCGGACAGACTCCACAGCGGCTCCCCTGACATTCTTTTTCTAGCATCAGAAAAATAATGTCAGGGTCATGTAAAAATCGATGCGACGCTCTGCTACAGTGATTAAGTGATTCTAGTAACTTCGTAACAACACTGGGCAGCGGCACTTGCTGCGCCGTCACATAATATGTATGGTTAGTTATTTAATTTAATACATACTACGTAGATAAATAAATTTGATGCGAAATAAAGATATTCTTTTCTATTTCCGGTTCAATTGTTTGCAAATATTTTGGTAGATCTCAGTCATTTTTCACTTCGAGTAGGTACCCAATCCCGAAGTGTAAAATTACTAGCTAGTCCATTGTCTTACTCAATAATTCATAACCCCGGGGTTCCGTTGAACTACAGTTTGGTATGTACTTAGTAGTAAGTTAAATGTTGTGTTCACAATCGAAATTAAGCCGTCAGTTTGCCTACAACTTAAATATTCGATGCTAAAACAGATAAGTCGAGTTTATACGGAATAAACTTTGCTCTTGGAGTCTAGGAGTTGTAATACTTTAAGTTTTCCGTTTTCGTTCCAAAATCGCCATATGAACTACATCATAATTTAATTCAGTCTAATCTAATAACCCAAATCTGTGTCGCAAAGTTTAACAGGCGTGTTATTACTTACATTTATCATTTGCAGAATAATTTAAGGTGGTTTGTAAAGTGGGTTAACATTATTTAACCTTCGCAGTTCCTTTTGATCTATTTATGTCTTATCCATTACAGCGAAAGTCTCTCGATGAACAAAGATGCGTTGTCTAAAGTAGGTCGAACCGTTTGTTGTGTTACATTATGTAATGACTATTACATTCTTGATTATTTTTAGTAACTAGGTATCGTTAATAGAGAGGTGTTGAACTCTGTGTAGCCAAATAGCGATATTGCATGACTGCATGCAATACCACAATTTGGATGCAGACACCTAGTTCCTAAGTAGTCTTGTTAAGCTCACTGATATATTATTCAAATACTACGCTCGAATCTAAGCCAAGTGCTTTTACAGCGTTCGTAAAGAGCTCTCCAAACAGAAAACTGCCTGCAGTATACTCCACATCAGACAGAACATAAAGCTACTCGTAACAAGCCGGTGATATAGCATATACTCAAGGATTTCGCCTTGTTTGGATTGTATAATAGCAGACAAAAGAATCAACACAAATGAAATTAAGCTTTAATGTTCATACAATTGAACTCAGTTTCAATGGGCATTGAATAGGGATTCTAATAAGGTGCACCCTTTGACCTGTGGGTTACGTGGGCTCGTCTGTGGCGGACGATAATTGTTGAATGTTCGTAGATTACACTGTATTGTGAGGAATATGCAGATACGATAAATGAATAACGACGGTATTCATGCATGGCCACGCGCATGGATTAATGTGATCGTGTACGAGATGTCTTGTGTCTCATAGTTAGTTATTAATGATGCTGAATTTCTAGTATGTTACCCACTGCAAGCATTTTGGAGGTGTCACAGTGCACATAACTCACGACTGCGTTACAGGCAATTTGCATGTGAATGCGTATTGTTATGGTTTCACAATATCTGAAGAAACAACACACTTCGATCAGTGCGAATTTGTTTTACATGTTAACCAAATTGCGTAGGAATAAAGTTTTATTTGTAGATATAGTGAAATTGAATAACCTTTGTAGCAATTGCAGTGGTTCAGATATGCAATGTAGCTACATGAAATGTAGGAACTTATTGGTTTATTTACATTAAGGTTATCGAAATTTCGATACGAGCGCGGCTGTCAACAATTAAAACCAATGCCATGAATATTAAGTAAAATAAGTTATGTCCAGAAGCTTTTATGCTGTTGTTTATGTGACTTATTAACAGCTGCTGTTGCAGATATCATGTTTAAACAACATCTTTTTTGGTTGTTCATATCAACGCGTCGTGGATCACCTGTGCCGTGTCATGGCCTGAACATTTGTGCAACTACACAGAGACGCCGCAAACTGCGCAGGAACGTAAAAACGTCAACGATGTTATTTTAATTGATTGTGTAACACGGTGTAAGGGAATAAAATACATGTACGAGTATAAACGTTTAACTTAAGTTGTTCGGTTTGATCTTATGTTACTGAAGTACGTTTCTTACTTCTGTTTGTGCCTCATGCATATGGCACAAACAGTAGTAAGGAACGTACCTTATTATGGTTTTATTTGCCGCGTCTTTTGAGTGGACGCATTTTATGGAGTGAATTTCAGTTTTGAGCTTATAGCTTTTCTTAAAAGTATTTTTGTGCATTTCTACGTTACAAGGAAGAACAGAATTTTACTGGGTCCCTAAGTAGAGCTAACAGAGGTCTGTTTAAAGAATCTACAGCATCATTAAGAGTCCATATGTATAGAATCAAAAATAAAACAAAAGTATGTAAGATATTGGAACTTTGGAAGAGGTGAGTCTCCTAACACAGGTATATTTTTTGCTTAAATTGAAGCTCCAATCACTATTTGTTAAGGTGTTTACTTGTAAAAATAATAAGCCGTTTTTTTTTCATAATACCTCAGCTCATATTCACTCTTTATCTCGCTCGCACGCTACTGCTCGCGGGCTGAGTGAGAGCGAGACTGAGCGGCGGGGAGAAGGCTCCAAGGCACCGATAGTTTAGGTAATTTCTTTTTACGAAATGTAATCGTGTTTTCGTCAAAAAAACTTAGCATTAATCCTCAACTTTACAACAACATATATTTATTTAAAAGTTAATGTTGCAGTATTTTAGATATAACGGAGGAGCATGCTAAGCAATTTGAGGTACTCGTATTATAGAATCTTAACAAAACGTTATGTGATTCGTTAGTACCAACCACCAAGGATATAGGAATGTGACTGCATGAAAGGCCACTCTGATGCAGGCCAGGGCATTGATAAATCATGTATTAGTATCTGCCAATCACAGTAATTTTGTGTGTCCTATTTATTATTTAATAGCAAGACTACACACAGCGTAATTACTCATTCGTTTTGACGATAATTATTTTGCTAGATTTTGCAACTGTATGTAATTCCATACATTTAATAACCACTTAACTTCAAATTACCGAAGGTCCTTTCCGACAAAAATTTGTCCTTATTTTATATCAAGACAAGACAGTTCCTTGTAATGGGCCTAGGGATTGTTTGGTAATATTTATGTAAATATTATTTATATTATTGAAATAGCATCAATTGCTGTCGCGTGGTATCACGCATATGGCAGCCAGTGCCACCTATTATACTGGCTTCTAAAATTTGGCAGTAATGGGCACGTGAAGGTTAATCCTTTGATTATTGGAACCTCGAATGCCAGCGTGTATGTAACGTCACGAAGTACTATGTAGTTGCAAAAATTGTATGAGATAATGTTACGATCCGTGTCGCCTCTTTTTGTGCATCCCACAATCAGCGTACCTTGAAATAATTGTATAAACTATTATGTGGGACTATGAAAGAGTTAATACTTGAAGGATACTAACTAGCATTGCATATTATTACGAATAAGTTATATAACTTTACGTCTATTGTCAGCAATTATAGTTTATTGTAAGTGGGTAAAGGATTTCTATGTTATATGTTAACGATGTTTGTATTAAGAACAATTACCTCATCGAGGAATTTATATAAGGTCACATGAGTTCATTTTATATAAATGCTTTTATTTATTACAGATAATAAAATCAATGCTTTCATGAAATAATGGAGTATAGCCTTCTTCGTAGGTCAAATAATTCCCCTTCGATTTTTTTATTATTTTTTATGACGGTTACGTAATCCTTACGGTTGCCGTAATTAATGCGGGCTGTTAATATAGGGTTCATAAACGCCTGTTATTTATGCATATTGGCCTGTTCATATTACCTGTGTCGGTGCTAGCCGGATGTTATAACAAGTTGACCTCCCGTGCCATGATGCTTTGCTCTCGTTTATATTGTAAATCACGACTCTTTGTCCATTCCATTGATGCAAATGGGATCTGAATGTCGTGACAAAAAAAAAACACAGCTGCCGTGGGTTTAAAATGGTAAGCTCTTAAGTGCGCAGTGGTTTTTCACGAAACAGGAAATCACCTAAAGTGTTCAACATTCACGAAAGAAAATTTTGTTGGTTTTCAAAACTTGCATCAGATTTAATTGAAATGAAATCCTAAGAACCTGCAAAGTAAAGAATGATTCCATTGTATTATTTAACAAATACACCCAAAAATAATTATCAGTCATGATTATAAACTGAGGTCAATTCTCGTTCCCGCCTGTTAAAGATAAATTGACCAAGAAATAAGATTAGTTAGTGCACCAACCGTAGCGTGACTGTGAAGAAATCAAACGTTAGAGTTCAATTGTCAACAAAAAGTAAATAAAAAGAACGCAAATGCTTCAATGCATTTTCGAAATGGATTGCACGTCTTCGAGAATTTCGTATCATCTTTTTGTTCGCCTCACATTTGAATGGATGCAATACTTAATTTAATGTCAATGTAGGGTTTTGTAATTGACATTAACCGCCATCGGGATGGTAAAACTGATAGCAATGTTGTGGTATGAATAATGATTGCAATGAAGAAGCTGTTTCTAGATATTTAGGAAGATTTAACATTTATATTATGTACTTACGGTATAAAATCCACGCTCATGTACCCTTTTTTCTGTGGGGAAATAGTTATGGGACGGAGGGTATAATCCGTCTGGGGAGACCAGAGGGTTATGTAGGACTCCTACCGACTAAAACCCGGGAGATACTTGTACATTCGCCGCACCTCCGACTGGTCGCTCATGTACCCTGAAATTCTATCAAATATAGGTACCTACGCTAGTCGGAAGAGTTTGGACGCATCACCTTGTATCTATCATATCATTATCATTGCGATGACCGTCTGATCCACTTATAACCTTATCTCGTGCTCCCGTCAACTTGATGCCACAAGACCAATCAGGCGTTTAATTTTAAAATCAACAATAGTTGATTTTAAAATTAAACGCCTTATTCAATAGAATAAGCGCGACAAACCTTGATAGAGAACAATAGAATACAAAATAACAATATAATAGTTTTATGTCACTGCATTCTTCTGCGCAGTAAATACAAATACCTCGATGTTCTGAAGTTTAAAGTAACTTTGTAATAATTACTTAACTTCGTTGCTGCGGTAAGTCGTGGTCGAATCAAATAGTTTCTGCCGATGAGACTCGAAACGACTTTAATTTCGATTTCACTTTCAGGTTACAGGAAGTTATTATGGTAAAAGTTTTAATTATGAAAATACTTTGTGTACAACAAAGTATTTTCATAATTAAAACATTTTACTTCACGAACCAGGTTGATTTAAAGTTAAACCGTTTTGTCAACGTAACTGTTGCAAAGATTTTATATAAGTAATTGAGGACTGATTTACTCGTATTTCGTGCCATTAACGTAGGTAATATAAACCCGATAATTCAGATATTCATCGATATCGTATGTCAGGAATCGACTCCCCAACAATGCGGACAGCGTTCGTATTTTCGTCAGGTACACAAAGTTCAAGCTTAACTAAAGAATTCGTGTGTAGCACAAATGCCAGACAAAGGTCGCAGGATGATCGGGGGCTATTGTCGCAGGGTACCTACTTACCATGATACAGGTTATTGGAAGTCGTGACTTGTCGACGAACAATCGAGATTGAGCGATTAAACCCTCATTTATTCAGTTATCGATAATCGTAATTGATGTCTGATGTCTCTAAAGCCGTTCGGCGGGCGCAGTTTAAATAAATTACGTTTCAAAGTCAAAGTCATGATGTAAAAGTTGTAAGTCATTTATCAAAATTTTATGGTTACATCGTCCTCCCTGCGAAGTATGTGATCTTAGGTAATATTTTGTTATTTATTAGTGCAAGTGACGTGATTTTCCTATGACGTGTGATTGTCGGTTTCTCTAATAACAGTTGATCAAAGTACAAAAGTATTTTGTTTACTTATTGAGGGCGTTGTTTTTCTTATTACGTGGATCTATACGTAGGTGGCTACGTACTTTCGACTATGTTTGCTCAAAAACGAAAAAGAGAAGTGAATTATGAAAATCTGGATAACATATATCTTAGATACCTAAAAATGAAACGTTTATTTTATCAAATTAGCGATGTATCTGACATTTTGACTTCTGTAAAACAACACAATTCTTCATGGCATGCCAATTATTTAAAAAAATACATATTTTTTTCTAAGATTTATAGAAAACATTGTATTTAGTATACATGCATCGTTTATGGTTATGACATCGTGGCAATAATTAACACCTACAGACATAATTCATGGTTTTCCGCATTCGAGAATGTCTCTAATAATATTACCACGATATTTATATGTTTATAGGTATACAGGAACACACCTTATGACGAACGTCTAAAGCATTTAGCTTCACAATAAGGTAGTAGAGCGCAGAAATTGCAGACAACGCCTACACCTGTTTCTATTCAAAGTCAAATAAAAGATTAAGTAAATAATTCGATATAATTTAATAAACAAAACAATAATACTTCCGCTTGCTAAGCTTATAAATAAGCATACAAGCACGCAATCATGATCACAGGTGATGACAAAAAAAATTACAATATGGTTAGCATGACATTTTGAGTCGTAATAATTTAATAATCGCGTGTTTGTAGTGAAAACCACCGGCGAACTCCCGCGCAGCTTCCGATTACATAAATTTCGTAACAACAACATTCTAGTCCGGTACGGTAATGAATATTTGACTTTTGACATTGTCGCCTATTTTATGCTCTCTAGATTTTCTATTCCGTGTCATCGTTTGATTGCGATGCATAAAACGTTGCCAGATAATGACTTATGAACTAATATACCCAGAGATTTAAGTAGACAATAATTGGAACTTTAATGCCATATTTGCATTCAATTTACCAACATAATGATAGGTATTATCCAGCTCGATCATTATTTTCTTGGTAAACATTTCTCATAGAAGTCACATTTTAATCAAGAGACTAAAGTTTATAACAGTTCAAAATTCTTCTTTCTACAATTAGTGCCATATTTACTTGGCATGAAAACAAAGATCAAAGTAAAAGCTGCTTTTAAGTATCATAACAATTAAAATGACATAATCATTTTAAGTGCTCGGGTTGGGTACCTTTCCCGAAGCCATTTAAGATCAATAATCATGAAATTACACATCGAAGTGTGAACACAGCCTTCACGATCGAGAGTTTATTTTTAAACGTAAAAGATATGATCGCGCGTGATAGCGCTAAGTAGAAGGTGATCATAAAGACCGACTGGAAGTTGGCGCCAGTTTCGAAAATAAAGGCCAACTCACACAGCGATTGTGATTTTCCTCAAGTCTAAAATCATACCTTTGTTTAATATGTTGTCACTCATGTATACATTTTTAGAAGAATACAATAGAATGATTGATTTTTAAGTGTAAAACAGATGCGTGAACTTTATGTCTACTTAACAGTATCTTCTGCAGGGCAGATTATCCAAAAGAAAGTTTATTGCAGTCATACAAAGATCCAAGTTTCTACTACCGGTAGCCAGAACCTAGATTCCAGGACTAGAGCATGGACAATAGAACTATTAATTCAGTCTAGTTTAGTATCTACCTGCTGCGGAGTAAAGATGTCCTTAAGACGGCGACCAACGGTCCACTAGCGCCATTCATTAAAAAAAATTATCTGGAGACAGAAGGAATGATGAATAAGGGCTAGTAAGGACCCTCGGTAAGTGAGTCTAGAATTTTCTAATAAATATTATCAAAAAATAAAAATAAAATATTCAAGCATAAAGTAAAATTATGATTTAGATTAATTACAATCGAGAAAAAAAATATTCTAACTGTAATGTAGACCTGCCTTATCTAGGTTTATGAAAAACCTGTGTTTCAGGCCATCAATTTACATAAAACATTTAAAAAGAAGACAACAATAATTTAAAAAGTAGCTAAATTATATAGTTTCATATTGAGATTCGAAGCAACAAAATACGATCTAGAGTAATGTGGCCGCTTTTCTTTAGATCGAATTTTGTTGAACAAATGACAATGTCCATTTCCATTTATTTAATGCTCTCCTCCTCATTTGTTTAAAGCTAGCAATCAGTGAATAAAACACTATTATGTGAACCAGGTTTTATGTTAAGCAACGCGCGGGTGTAACCGGTCCCGTGTATCTTGTCACTGACTGATATATGGAGGAGACAAGATTAATAGCCCCGAACGTAATACTAAGTTAATTTTTTTTTTTTTTTTTTTTTTTTTTTTTTTTTAAAAAACGTTGCCCCACACTAAGAATTTCTTCTTGTATCGTGGGTGCGTTTACACACATAGAAACTCACATACACTAACACCCAGACCCGAAACAACTACTTGCAGATCATACAAATATTTGTTCCGTGCGGGGATCGAACCCGCGACACGTTGCGCAGCAGTCGATCGCTCAGCCACTGCGCCAACCGTGTCGTCAATTCACACATTTAAACCTCATCATTAGAATCTTCCAATCAATTATTTTTATTTTAGTTTACGTAACGACCGCGTTCCGCTTATTTATCTGTTTTCATTATAATAAAATAGGAAAACAAATTATTTTGTGATTTCGTGGTTTGATGTCATAATATTATTATATGTGCTTATTGGATCGGTGAATCTATCTTTGTCTATTTGAATTTTAAAAGTGTGAACTGATAGATTGGTAACCCACATTTGTTCCTTAGGGCAGCAGACCTCTGCATCTGCACTAAACCAGGATTTCCCAAAACTCTGTCTAGTTTGCATTTTATTACTTAAGCAGTTGACTGACTGAAAGATAATGTTCCATCCACCTAAACCACTGAATTTAAACATGAAGTACCTATATACATTTTGTTGCTGAGGGCTATCGATGTGCTTTTAGGAATTACAGTCCTGAGTCGGTCCGTTCCAATTTATGATTTATTTTTTATTCCGAACTGTTCCCTTAAATCTGATCCACTGGTGAAAATTAATTAGTGGTGGATGTAATTTGGGTATCAGACGGGAATAACTATTTTATACGCGTAGAAAGGCGCAGGGGGAAAGGTGTTAATAATAGATGTCATATACATCGCGTAGCGTTGGCAATTGATGGTGGATGGTGGTGTTCGGTTTCCGTGTTGTTCATCAACATACGCTATGATGTATTGAAGCTGCTTTTTCTGTAGGAACCGGTAGAATACGCGGCGCTAAGTAACCGCTACTGATTACGCCGACATTAAATTATAGAGCATGAATAAATTATGGCAAATGATATGATTAAATAAGAATATTATCAAATTGTTTTTAGTTTCTTATTACTATCATTACGTGAATTATAATAAAAAGTAATAGTAAAATTGATAACAATAGATTACGTTAACTTTCAACTTTTCGTCTTAAACTTTCTATTTTCTGATACCTTCAAAGTAAATCGTGAATTTAGCGCATCAATTATAAAAGTATTCATAAAAAAGACTACAAAACAAGCAGTTGTAACATAACATGTTATGTTTAAGTCCCATGAAATAGGGTGTGAGCCTATTGCCATCAACCGGGTACAGATCCAGACTCGGAGTGCTACTGAGAAATTGCAGATGGAAAAACCAATAACATTTTGCCCGACCTGGGAATCGAACCCAAGACCTCAGGCTCAGCTGTAGTGCTTGCGACCACTGGTCACACACACAGAGATTATATTATTCCCGATGATTCATTACTGTGTACAACGAATGTCAACCCAAACTTAATTTAAGATTACATATTTATAGCGATGTCATAACTATTAATTAATCTTCAGATAATATTATTCATCCATAATGCGACCATAGTTGCACACAAATCATTCTTCATTTAGAAAATACTTAGACATGTCAAATGTGTAAAACATAATTAAAATAGCAATTAATTGCTTCAGATCAGATAGCATTATTCACGGTTTTGTGTGAGACATATAGACAATAGATTTAGCAGTAAGAAGTACTCGTATATTTTCTTTCAAACTGATTTCGTTACGTTTTATAAAGGTCATAAACTTAGGTGTGAGATAAATACAGGTTCTATTGTATTTCACAAAGTGCCTATAGATAGGCAAGAGCTCGTGGCTAAGTAATAACAGCCGCACAGGTCGATCCATCACGTTAAGCTACGCTTACCGGGGTTGGTTCGTGGATGGGTGACCATCTTTACATACCGAGACTCCTCTGAAAGCACGTTAAGCAGTTGGTTTCGGCTGCCATACGTGGATCTTTGACAGTTGTTACGGATCGTCAGAAGCCCGAAAGTCTGCCAATCAGTCTTACCTAGTAAATGGGTTGTGAAGGTCAGATAGGCAGGCACTCCATGTAAAATAATGATATGCAGCTGCATCCGGTTAGACTGGAAGCCGATCCCAACATAGTTGATAAAGGCTAAAGGGAAAGAAAGAAATATATTTTATTTGGGACACGCACAGGAAATACAAAAGGTAAATAATATTAAAAAATTATAAAAAAAAACTTAAAAGGAGCATTTAAAAACGAACAGAATAATAACGACCTGTGCGAAGCCCTAAAAAGGCTCCTATCTCAGCATAATGCGGCGATATTACAAAAAAAAAAACCGCTGCGCTGGTATTCTGATAGGACCCACTGGTGACTAGGCACTCTGGCTAGGCAGATTGATTGACCTATAGATAGGCAAGATGACGTGAAATATGATATGGCTAGAAAGAGGGTGACTACCGAAGTGACGAATAATAGAGAAGTGTGGAAGAAAGGGACTTGTTGCGCCGACCACTAATAAATTGTGATACTGGCAGGAGAATGATGCGGATGACCTCAACGTTTTAGCGTCGGGTCACACCGGAATGGCAGCGGCCGGCAGTGACCCGGCGAGCACTTTCAGTGTGAAATAATTTTAAACTTTATCTACATACTTAAAAGACCAGTATCGCTTGAAAAGCTTGAAAGGTCTCGAGGCCGCCCCATGGTGACGCGACCGGCCACGCGCCACTCGCATCTTGTCGGTGGTTAGCCTGCGGCTGCCAGCGGCGTCGCGAGGACGCTCGCGGCACCGCGGGCGGCCGCGCGTATGTAATGTAGAAACTATAAACTAGTTAAGAGGAGACTAGGCACGTGAGATCTGGAGGCCGCGCGAGGCCGCCAGCGGCGGCGCCGCTGAGTTTATCTTGGACATTACTGACATCGGTGAAGGAAAACATCGTGAGGAAACCTGGACTTACGAGTATATAGTTAATATTGTAAGTCTGAAATCGCCAACCCGTTTTGAGCAAGCGTGGTGATCAATGCTCGTGCCTTCTCTGTATGAGAAGAGCCCTTTGCCCTGCAGTGGGACAGTAACAGGCTGGTATTATTATTATTTATATAATGTAGGAATACGAATAAGCCTACTTATTGCCAATTAATGGGCACGATTAAAAACATCGTATTTCTAAAGAAAATTTCCTAACAGAAGCACTTATCTTTATTTTGGAGTCGATCCTGGATTCCTGTCAAAAACCCTGGGATTTCACTGGAGCGGCACACTAGCCGTTATTACGGCGTACGCGACGGAAATTACGCGTGCTTATGCTTTATGTTTTCTATGCCAATAATAGGTAATTTAAAAAGCACGTCGAACTTTCAATCGCATATTTTCCGTTGATGTGTCCATGTCCTTTGGTAGCTAATAGCTTGTTGCATTAGTTACGAAATTAGCATACATACGTCTAAATACCAACAACAAAATAACGAAGAGGACAAAACACTTGTCGTAGCATTCGTAGCCAAGAGGTGACGCAATCCGCAACGCGTTGATGTCTTTTGTTCGGCCACAAGTTGAGTGCAGTAACATCCAAAGAACACTCATTGAGCATGCATGAATCTTAAATGCTTGTTGAAAGCACGCGTCAAATAACATAGTATTGTAGTATGTACTGTAGTGATTGATGTATGTTCATATATATTGGAAATTATGTGCCATTTGCAAGCAATTATGCAAACCTGTGCTGCGCCTAACGTTTTCTGAATAGTTTTTAGGTGTTAAATGTTACAACATTGAGTTTAATTAAGCATTGTGTTTTGTTTCGATTTATATATTTTTAAAAGGATTTACCATCAAATAAATATGAATGCTTACGCAGTTACGGAGATTGAGGAAAACTTCTGAAATTGTATTTTATTAAATATTTTTTTCCTGCTATTTTTGTGTTTAAGCAAGAAACATTGAAGTAAGCATATTGTATGTTTAATTATTTATATGTCAGAATAAATTTATTTTATTTATTGGGAGTTTTTGAACTACATAGGAATAAAATTGGCTTAGCTCATCAAGCTTTTTGTCTGTGTGTATGGTTGCACAAGTGTTGTTTTATTCATCTGTTATAGTGCGCGCGCGCCTCTTCTGCGCGTGCGACTATTATCTTACTCACACGCGTTTCCACTTCACAACATTACAACATTATAATAATAAAAGGTATATGACATAGGAGGAAAGTTTTGAGTACAAATGTGGAAGGCTATTGGAGTAGGGGAAGACCAAAGAAACGATGGATGGACTGTTTGAAAGATGATATAGATAGAAAGGGGGGGACTACCGAGAAATGGAAAAGTATGGAAAGCAGACATGTTGCTTGGGATAAGAGGGGGTTAGAGAATGATAAACGATAAAATACCTGAGATTTAATTGGGTTAAAATATCATTTTTACCATAACACCGTCACACGTCAGTGATGGTGCCGACTTCTGTGTGATTCACTGCACCAGCAAACCGAGCGTATATTATACCTAGGTAAATCGAAAGCTGTAAATTGTCTTATTGATATGTGATGATATGATTCAGAACCGCTTCTATCAACAGTCCAAAAACAAAAAGGTAATAAGCAATGCAAGAATAGTAATTTCGCTATTGTGTACGCATTCCAATCATAGACATTAGCTTCGAAATGAAATCATAATTCACCACTACGAATGCAGATTGTTGTAATGTTCACAATTTACCATTCATCATTCAACTTGCACTGTGGCCAACTGTGACTGATGTGTCATTTGTTTTTGTTTGCAAATTTGAGAACGTCCGCGGGAACTGTGTAACGAAGCTTATTACTTGGTATTCAAGAATGTTACCAGACCACAAAAACAATGTAAAGTGACAGTAATATATAAAGCGATGTTGTATAAATTCTCCTTTGTGAATAAATGCCATGTTTTTGCCGAATAAAATACTCTTTTCGAGCGGAAGCCGGTGTGCAATGGACACTCGCTTGCTCCGCTGCATGGGAACTGGCACATATCTTCTGAGAATTGGCGTCTTTTGAATTGTTTAGAACAGTTTTTGCTTGTAATTATTGTTGTAACATAATGTAGTGTTATGTTCTGTATTTCTGAAAATATAAATTATTATGCATGTGACTTTGTGGGATTGCTTTACTGACCCTGAAAGCCTCATCTTGTATGAGTGTGTTGTTTAGCAAACCATTAATAACAGCAGGCTTGAGATTAGCTAACAAGTTAGTGATAATTACTGATCTGATTAACTTGATCAGGTTTTGAGTAACTGGCGTCACCTAAATATTTAAAGGTTCAACCTCAGTCTTTACTGAAAACTGCGTATGACATTTCTCTTTTAGGGCTGTTCATTACATGGGAGGAAATGGCAAAATGAATCCTTTACGTCAGCTGTAGTCACCCAAAGTATTGCATACAAGTTCTCAGTTAGTGTAGTGCTCACCAGACACTGCTCTATCCACCTCCAGTTCCCACCTTATTTTCTTCATACTTAAACATTCAGACCAAAACTATTGTTGTGTTACCATTTAATTCGCGCACTGAGCAATAATAATCACGTTCAAAATTATCTAGTATCTTCTGGGTATAATAGATTGCGTAAAAGTGTAGTTAGCGGGTTTCCACGGTTGTGTTGACAATGCGAGGTGGTGCAACGGTGGTGAGGCTCATCTGGTGGAGCGGCTCAGTCGCACGCGCAGCCTTGCACTGTCAACTGCACATGCCAATACTTCACGCTTTACTTACGATCACAGCGAGCAAACGGTTCAACAGTAGTACCTAGGTACCTAGTGTACATACTGCGCGTTTCATAACAAACAAAAAGTGTATGTTGTTTTGTTTTCCAAGTGTTGTGGTGGTTTCACAGTGTTGGGTAACCAGATGTTATAGAATGCTGGTTGTTTGTTTTTACATTCTTATGTGCTTGAATGTTGATCAACGAACGTGGTTGGTGGATGTTCGATTTGGTTTATGTAATGACCTTTACTATAGAATCATTACTTCAACCAAATAAATGTGGATGCTGTATGAAATATACGTATATGTTAGCGTTTGTTATGACAGCCTTCTCGTGACTATGATAGGCGGGCGCGTTTAGGGCGGGATCGTTTAGGGCGGGCGTTTATAACATATAAAGGCATCGTCTCTTAAAAGGACAATTTTCGCGCTTATGTTGTGTGAGATAAGATGACATACATATATATATTAGAATACAAAACTTTTATTTCAGACAGAGTCCATATGGTTAGTTACAATTTTACTTAGTATCTAGTGTTAGTACAGATTATAGTTTGACCTACATTTAATACAGCTGCACTAGATTACTTTCAATTCAAATGTAAATAAAACATAACAATAATATAATAAATGTTAATAAATAAACATCCACACTGTTAATAAACAATAGCTCTATTAATCATAGCCGCACTGGATTTCCCCAGTTTACGTCGAACTCGTAATAAATAAATATTTGCTTACAGTCGTTGACCGACCGTCGATTTCTCCTGAAATGCTAGTACTAGTATCTACTATTAGTACGTACAAATTATCGCTAACGGTCAAGCGGATGCTAATTGAACATGTCACAGTTCAATGCTCTAATAACGCTGTGAATATCAATCTGTGCTCGCTAATGATACACCAACCCCTTGGACAAACGTTGGCGCCAGCATTGCGTGACGTAACTATGTTTTACGCCATACCCATAACGGTTATCCATTGACAACACTTATTGGTCGTATTGGTCTTGGTTTTACATACAAACTTCTGTTGACCTTAGATACTTTGATTTTATTATAATCTACTATTTGTTTTGTAGTAATGTCCTTCCAGGACTGAAATCTACCGTAACATTTTCATGTTAACTGGGGCGAAGAAGATCGATTAAACGTTGAAATTGAACTACAAAAGTAACATTTCTAATAATGTAGTTATTTAGACTGACGCAGCTAATTTTCATTTACAAATCCACGTGCGCAATATTTACGTACCTACACATAAGTAGCATTGAAATCGGGTGTAAATAAATTAATCCAAGTCAATTAACATGTCTATTGATTCCGGTAACGACACACTTGTTAAATTTCTAATTAGGCGTAGTATTCACAGTGATAATGCATTGTTAGGCGGAGCACACACGACCGCGGTGCGCGCTCGCTCGTGACGACTTTACAGTACGATTACCGCTACGCATTATGGGCTGTTTGACGCCTAGCGTACTCTTCGAATCAGCCCGTTAAAGACAATAAATCTATCATTACTGTCTCTTACTACGCAATTTAATATTTGTTTTGCAATAAGCTTTGTAGTATGTACTCGTAGTAGGTCGTGATTGACACATTGTTTTCTTTTATTTTTCTTTGCAAGATACGGCAATCTTTCTTCGAACATGTGCTAAATATGGTGGCGTGAATTAATTAAATTATTCCTAAATAAAAAAAATGCTTTTCTAATATTATTACGGAACACCAGAAAAAATGTTATTTCCAAAAAAAAAATTGCATTTAAACATAGACATTGCCAATGAAGAATACCAACAAGTAATGCAAAAGTAGTGTAGACCACTTCAAAATAATTTCAAAAATAATTTAAATTATAGTTAAATGAGGATTAACTTCTTACGCACTGTTTTACTTTATTCTCATATTACTTAGATTGAAAAGTTTTATTGAGTGCCAAACATAACAGGTTTGAAAGATTGCGCTAAAACACTTAACAATCTTAGCTTTTTACTACTTAAGAGGGTGTACAACGGCAAACTAGCGCCACACCTATAAAAAAAAAAAAATCTCGTGAGTGAGAAGGAATAATTATGAATACCGTCTAATAAGGACCCTCGGTAAGTGTGTCTAGAATTTTCTAATACTTTTTATAAAGTTTCATATTGAGACGCGAAGCTACAAAATACTTGGTTAATTTAATTTGTTGCTTCGTGCTTCGCTTCAAATTTTTTTAATTAAAGGAGTGGCGCTAATGTACCGTTGTACGCCCTCTAAAGGCGAAAACCTTCGGGGAGCCCACGATTTTCAAATTTTCTTAGGTTTTTTGCAATTTGCAGTTAAGAATCAGATGTTGATCTAAATATTATTCGAGGCCGTATCAAATAATTATTAATAGAATTATAATCATAAAAATCATCCATACAACTCTCTAAGTTCATATTACCCTTTAGAATGACTATTTCATGAAATCATGACATTTGACGCCAATTCAAAACTGAGAAATTGTACTGCTGGTTCTAATGATTATAATTCTGTAAAGCCATATTTGTGACGGTCGGGAATCATATTTTAATCAACATACACTGCCCTGCAAATTGCAAAAAACTTAAGAAATGTTGAATTTCGCGGGCTACCTTAGCGCATTCCCCTTAACTTAAACTTGAGTAAATCACTAGTTTCTTTGGCACATAAAACGCAGATAATAAATGCAAGCCAAAGTAAAACATTAACAACATTAATGATCAAAAAGATCAAAATTGGTTTGTTACTACAGAAACTCGGAAAATACATGACCACGTCTTTGGAAAATGACTACATCAGAATGGGGCTAGTTCAATGAGCTCCATATTATATCTAGACTACTTTTGTGGTCAACCACTATAATCATACTAGTTAAATGTCTTGCACCAGTTTCTGAATATGCAGAACAACTCCTGAAACAGTTTGAAACTAAACGCATTCTTTTGTTTCTTGACAGATCTGAGTCCTCTTTCAGATGGAAATAGGTTAAAATAAATTTTTTGGTCAACGCGTTAAGACGTACACACGGCTACACATCAAGCTATACATTTCCAGTTTATACTGATCCCGTATTGTATAGGATTTCCGTACAATGCAAGGTTAGCTTATACTGGAAATGTATAACTTGATGTGTAGCCGTGTGTACCCTTTAATTGAAGAAAATTTTACTTGTGTACAAAGTAGTTAGTATTTTGTTGTATAACCGCAACGTATACATACTTTAAAATCCTTTATACTATAAAACTCAACTCTCTACTACTCATACAGAGATGCAATGTTTTATGTTACTAAACATTCAACACACAATGTTAATTATTGTAAAAAAAAAATATGTTGAATCGAATTGAATGCGGGGCGTCTTACTAATCCTCTCGCGTCTGCTTCAACACAGCCACGTCGATGAGTTAATCCTAAACAGTACGTTTAGAAAACAAAACGCTGTGGCATTGAGAGTCAATGGATGGCTATTGTTGTTTTTAATCTTTACATTCATGGGCATGAAATATTAATATTATGTGTTTATGATTGCGATTGCAAACGATCCAAATCGTTATTTTTCCATCCACCATTCCTCACAGGTCATCAGATAAATCAGATCTTCACCTCGACATTTAGGAAAATTCGTTCGTACCCAACTAAATTCCAATCACAATTTTTTTCACAAATTCGTGTTACCAAATTACAGTTCAAAGTAACATTCAAATGCGAACAAAGGAATGAACTTTATGATATTGGAATTCTCAATAGTGTGTAGGGTTAGGTCACAGATACAATGATAAAATATCATGAGACGATCCGACGAACTTCAAGTTGGGTTTGTATTATAATAATAATAGCTTACGAAACGCCTGCCTGTGCCTGCCTACACATAGATCAAGGACTAGGTTCGTCATTACTGATGTTACAATGCGAACGATTATATGAATTGTAGGGTCTTGTCTTCCATAATTATATAAGTGGTAATGGAATTTGCATTTCGATAAATATTTTACTTGCTTGATCATTGCGCAGACGCACGTATGTTTCCACTCACTGCTGATGGATATTTTAACTGGGATATCAATCTAGATCTTTAATCAATTTGTAGCTGGTACTTATCGGGCGTGCCGTAACTACACGACTTGAAACGTGAATTACAATGCGCACTGACATTAATGCCTTGTTCGATGTGCTTCAAAGGATCGTTTGTGTAGTTAAGAATAATCTCTTAGTCTGTCGTTCGTTTCCTTTACTTGCAAAGGAAACGAACTTATTTGTTAAAACAAGTGACAAGTACATAAACGCTAGAAATATTTTCGCGTATAATTAATCTTTTTACGCCATTGCAATTGGTGGGAGTGTGCACTCGAGTGTGGGAGCTGTAGGTATCATAGTGTGTTGGAATTTTTTCGTATAGTTTACTTGCTTTGGAAACAGTATAGTTAATTCAAAGAATGTGTGACTAAAGCATAAGATACTTATCTTATGATTTCGAAATTATTATTTTTTACCTTTTCCTTGTGATGGCTTTGGAATCCCGTCTTATGTCATTCATATTACTTACACTATGCAGAACATTCAAAATCCTAGACTTAATGGTTGGACCTGTGCTTTGATATATACGAGTACGTATCAGTCGAACCGGCAGACTAACCTGAAGAAGAGAGATTGCGCAGTAGTGTACCAACACATCTCACAAGTTCACAAATGCAGTTAGCCTACATTTCACTTTACATAACGTTTTCTAATGAAGAGAAGAAACTATTTCGCTGGCATGCATCAGGAAATACTAGTCTAGTAATAGATGAACCGAGTTATCAGTGCATCTGTACCATTAACGGCACATCAGTTGCATAAAGTACTGGTGTTCGTTGCACAATCGCTGCAATTCACTCTCGTTGCGTGTCCCGCGGCCGCCATTGTCGCGCACGCGCTTTACTGAGAATGTTCCCGCGTAAAGGGGGCAAAAAGCGCGGGAACTGCGCCCAAACAATAATGGCCGACATAACGCTACGAATGTTATCTGTTGGTAAGTACTTACTTGCCGTTTACAACATAGCGAATGTTCTCATTGCTTGTTTCAATGCAGTAGCTCATTACGTACGTAACTTAAGTATCGGCTAAATGAAACAGTTTATAAAATACAGTTTTCGCGATGAATTTGGTGATACTTTTAGCAAACAGTAGGCGCAGGCTTTTGTAAGAGCTCAAACACAAAGATCATGACGAAATTATTTGTCACAAAGACGATAAATTGATTCACTTTTGAGTTGACAAACAATAAGTAACAGAATACTCTTCGTCCGGCCATTATCTGAAATTCCGTTTAATTGATGCATATTTTACAGCTAAAGAATTCCACTGTTTCGCCAAACACAATAAACAAACAATCAGCATTAGTAATAAGCGCCTTCATTCAAGCGCAGTGATTTGACTGTCGTCGTCAGCTTAACATCTTTTCTATGTGACCTCTCCAGGTACAGCCGTTACTGACATGTAGTTGACATATTTAACACATTTTACAATAAAAGATTTTCAAGTGAAGTGTAAAGTTGGACAATGATTACGTTACGAAGTGAGAAACACTCAAATTAAGTTGAACTGATAATTGAACTATTGTTGAAAATGGTAAACGGGAACTACGTGTTGTACGGGGACCGACCTTCCTCAGAGTCAGAGATCGTCGATGACCATGTTCATTCACGATCCCACGATCGTAAGAACAAACGCAAAACAAACAGGACAGCGAATGAACTACAGCATTCTTTGAACTTGGCTCAACTGGACAACGAAACAGATTCAGTTAAATATGAAAAGAAAATAAAGGAGCCAAGGTTACTGCGTTACGTGCCCACTTCAGAAGTGAAAGAAAATTTTGTGACTGAAAAATTTGAAACCTACGACCTGAAACCGACAGAGGAACGTCCAAGACGATACGCGTTTATGAAGAAGCCGAAGAATCCCGCGGACGGGTCCGTCAACTACGCTTACTCACGCTCGAGCAGCAGCTGCAGCTCGCCGAACGGAAACCTGCCGACCATCTCGGAGCACGGCGAGCAGCACGGCACGTACCGGGTGCGAGCCATACCCTCCATGCCCTCCATGCCCCCCATACCCTCAATGCCCAACCCGACCATCAACGATCTCATACCTAGCTACGACACCAAGCTGGACAAATACTTCGCCAAACCAAGAGATGTGAAGCCATTCTCTGCCAAGGTAGGGTACAACGTAAGTCTAATGTTTTATAAAAGTGGGTACTAAAAAAATCTTTTAAATACAGAAGAAAATTTCTCAATGTTGAATTATTTTTAAAGCGATTAACATTAATAAAACTCTTGCTCATTTCATAAAATAATATATCAATTGGAAGAAACCAATAAGTATTAATTATGTAAAAGTAAATTTATGAACTGTGAAATTTTTTCATTCCATTTATATTAATGCGGATGATAAATTTATTTTTTGTCAACGGTTAAAAATGCGTGGTTATCTAATAGAATCATTATGTTAATGAGTTCTACCTCGATTATTATTGGTAACTTTATATTTTCAGTTCGTGTCTTGTGCTGATCACGATCTAATAATAAAAGAATCGATATAGATCTCTAGTGACATTAGTATTTATATCCGTGCGTTACATTCTTCTAAATATGATTTTTTAGATAGCTGATAAACTAAATACATGTTACAATACGTGTTAAAAATTAATAATGAGAAGTGAATTGTCTCTAACATCGACTGATCCGCTAGTACTGAATAATTTCTTGAGATTATCTGGCAAACAGAATATTTTTGGTAAAACTTTTGAATTTCGAGCTTTCTTAATTGGATGTTCGAGGTTATGTAAAAAAATTGATGAGGCCGCAAATTACACTCGCGCTTAAATTATACCCAGAATATTTTAATATTTTAACCAGAAAGCATATTCGTATATTTTCATAACAACAGATTTTCTTCTGTTTTTCTTCTTTTTATACGAGTATAGACAAAAAAAAATGGATTAGAAACCGCAGGCACAGAGAGCTTAGACAAGTGACAATCGCTTTCAAAGCGTTTTGTACTTCTATAACGATTTTCCACAGAATTGATTATAAGCTTTTCGATAGCCTATGCCATACATACATATTTGTCTTTTTCATAATCGTTAAATTCAGTACATACTAATTCCATAGTTAATTCTGATTAAAAACAAAATATTCAAAGGCGAGCTTTTCACATCCGCAATAATTACACATGCAAAACGTATACTTACGATGTAGTAACAAGTTAGCCGGGTAATTAACTATCTCATATACCGGGTTTTAATGTTGTCTAAGTACCAAATACGACATTTTATAAGAGGATTGGCAATACACTAATTATGATAGCAGTATCTATCTAGTCGGGCTGAAATTGGAACATGTGTAGAAGGTAGACAACGTAACGTTAGGACTAAAAGCCTTCCGCGTCGGAGCGGTAACTACTCGGTAGGTATTCCTCTTACTGAATTCGCAGTATTATATGTCTGTGCTGAATGAAATACTGCTACTGCACAAGTCTAGATTTTGATTTACGATATTGATGCGAAAACGATGATACTTTTAATAATATTTGATTTGCGATAGCTCTGCTAGTATTAACATAATTCACAATTAACGATGTCTTTATTTATTGGTTGTAAATGTTTTAATAAGCTATGTTTCATGGACGTTTAATAATATTAATAAACCTTTATTTCAGACCACAGAGAATCTACACAGTAGTGTTAGTAAGGAAACTTAAAGCTTATTACAGTTGTTCTTACTAAAACGGTGATCGGTTTTATAAAATGAGAAGAAATTAAGTACTTTTTCTGTGAAATGTGTAGCAATATCCGTCTCAAGTTTACGAGTAAATGCAACCACATTACGAATTAAATCGCGATAAATATCATAACAGCGATTCAAATGATTCATCGCTGCAATATCTTTGTTATTTAACACCTTACAAAGTTGTCGATTTGTTAATAACTTCGCCGAACAAAGTATCGCAACAATAAGCAATTAAAGATATTTAACGATGTAGCAAAAAGTAGCCATAACGTGTGTACAGCCAGCCGACAATCAAGATCACTATGAAGCATTATTTTTTTGTCAAGAAAATATATAATGGATTACGTAATTGATAATATTAACGAATGATTGTATATGATTGAATTGTATTTTGTATAGATATTTGCTTATTGTTCTAGCACAATATTGATTTTGTTAGTCTGTTCGTAGTTAACGATTAGTGGTCATGGTTATTGTTCCCCAACTATTGTGTTATCTGTTGCGTGGACGTGAGTGTACCTATCTGTAAAAAAAAAACAAACTCTATGAAGATTTCTAATGTACTTTAAGTCCCAAGTCCTAAGAAGATTAGTAAACATATATTTTCCCTTTAGCTCAAATTGTAATATATTTGAGATCTCTAATAACAAACCATTATACGTAATTATTATGTAAATGAAATTTTCCTCAACCCGTAAAATTAAACGGTTTAATTGGTCTATTGGTTCTCATTAAACTCTATTAAATATGTGATTTGGTTTAATTCATTTAAAACGAAGCCCGGTAGCAGTGTTGCATAAATTTTGAGTAAACGATGGAGTATCAATAATGAAACTGTTCGTGCTTCAGACAGTTAATATGTAATTTGTATGGATAAAGGCGATGCGGCACCGCGGGAGCCCTGATACTACACGGAGATTCTACTCAAGATTATAATGGTTAACAATATTAATATTATTTATAGCCCATTCGAATATATTCTTTATTTGGAATATTATTTCCTAACACTTTTTGCATCTCTATCATTGAAACTAATACAGATTTGGTGCATAACTCAATCAAAATGCAACTTTCTTTTGTTAGCTAAAAATCAAGTTTTGAAAATGCCTTCTGTTACAAAATGATTGTCATAAATAAAATATTTTAACAGCATCGATAAATCACAACCGAATTACAATCGATTAGTGAAATTTAAATACCGCCCACATTCCTGAGAGTTTTTTTTTATGGTGATAATGTGAGATAATTTAGCTCGTGGTGCAATAACTGGCCCTATTACCTACCTGAGGGTAATATTTACTGACAGTTCCGATAGTTCTCCATTTTTCACATAATTATTTATAATGCCTTTATACCTAAATATAAATAAATAGCTATGTGGATTATGTAACTTTCTTAAAATATAAAGAGGAAAATATTAGAATACAATTGGGTAATTTGTTGAATATAAAGTTTTGATTAATAGGAATATTAATAAGTCAAGTACTAAGTTAAGATTGTCTTATATATCGTGAGATATGTCACAGAAGTATCCCTCCTTTGCATAAATTATACCAAGCTTTAAACAGTACTTAACAAAAGTTACATGCGCCACAGGGGCGGTAGCTTTCTTCAAAATAAATGACATAATAACATTTTTATTCGACCATCACGTAACGTTACTAAGATGAACTCAATATGTATTTTGTCTGAATAAATATAGTAAATCTGCCCGAAACGTGGGCGTATTGACTTATATGTTTATACATAAAACTGTTCAATTTTATTACAAATCGTTCTCTTGGAATTCCGTACAGCCATTAATAATTAATATTAATAACGGCGCGAATGTATAATATAATGATTGTGCGAATTCTTTTATGCTGTTCAAAACTGTCAGAGAAATTACAATATGTCTTAGGAATTTCTAGAAAACATGTTTCGCTTTAGTTTTGATAGTAGTTCTCTAGAATAACACATTTAGATCAACTTGCTTTATCGAATGTTGTACCTGATGAAAGCAAACTAAACTCAATGGTATCTTGATATGATTCAATGTCTTAAAAGTTTATAGAGAAACCTATAGGTTTAAAGCTCTGATATATCAAAGCTTTTTTATAACATAACATCACGCCTTTATTCAACAAAGGGTTATGCAGAGGAATACCTGTAGTACACCCACGTTTCGCCACTTAACGCATTATAGTGTATATTTAGAACTTCAGAAGCTTTTGACCAATATGTATAGAATTAAAGAGCCCGGAAATACCTGTAGGTAAATGTTTGTACACGAGTTTGATCGAGTCTGCTTTAGGTACCGAAAATAAAAGCTTCTACGTTTAAACATTGATACAAATCGAAAGGCTTTCTTTACCAACAAGATTTGAAAGTCTTACCTAAACTTAATACACACCAAAATCTGGATTTGTGTCGGGTTGATGATAAATGATATTTATGTCTGTAAATTGGTTAAGAAACACTATTAGACGTCAAAAATAAATTATGTTAAAAATAAGTTATGGCTTTGTTTTATGGGACTTATACTCCCATAACTGGCGAAATTTGGATGGATATCGTGTATTACTTCGAGGAATACAGCTGTGTGATATGTTCTGAAAGGTTTATTGATGGTATTTGCCTTTTGTCCTCAGGGCTCCCACCCCGACAGTCTGTACCGCGTATCAGCGGATAGCGGCGCGGGCGCAGGCAAGCTGACGCGGCTGCTGCGCATGCTGCGATGGCCGGTCGCACTTATCCTGGTGTGCGTCGCCCTCGCTGTCTTCGTCTACTTCCTTATGCCTGGTGAGTACTGTGAATTATCACTCATTAATAGAGCCCGACAGCATTTTCGGTCGGTCTCTATTCAATTGCTGAAAATATCAATGCTGATTCCTGTAACACGGGTACCAACCTAGCGCAGGAGTCAGGGTTTCCATATATAAATTTAACATACTTTTATGGCAATAAATATTATTATTATATTATTATTAATCAAATTACAGTGAGATAGGAAAAGTAATGTGAGCAACAAACCTATAAAGCTATAATCCTCTCGCAAATTTTAGATTTTGTATGTATGAGTCATTAAGTAGTCATAATAGGTACCTAATAGCCTTGACTATTAGTAGGATGGAGTACCTAGGTACCTCATAAGATTGAGAGTAGGAAATACAGTCATTCAACAAACGTCATAGTAAAGTTCTACAACTGTGCGGTGTAATTTCCTGTCGGTATATACTTCTGACGACCAAGAGGATAGATTTGTATGACTTACTAGCTGCGCCCCGCGGTTTCACCCGCGTAAGTCTCGATTGCGTGAGAATATCGGGATAAAAAGTATTCTATGTCCTAATCCAGGTTATAATCTACCCATGTCCCTAATTTCATCCAAAACCGTTCAGCCGTTTTACCGTGAAAGCGTAACAAACAACAAACAAACATACTCACTTTCGCATTTATAATATTAGTTAGGATATAGTTATGTAGGATTTAAAGAGTGGCTACAGGCTTACCAAATGTAGAAAAGTTTCTTCTACCAGTCCAGTATTAGGAATACTGGACTTCAGGCGTATCACTATGCAAATTAACTTTTGGATCGTTAGTACTACAAAAGTACCTATTATTTTAAGGGAAAGCATAACTTATCATGAACTACATTACATTATAGCGCTGCCATTTTTCATTATCGACTCTTAAAGGTGGTATCGCAAAGTTCTATCTTTTTGTTACAAATAAATACACCTTTTTGTAAATTACCGCCTTTCTATACCTTTCACCCGTTTACCTATTTACGAGTACAATCTCGTGCAATTCTCCTCTTACCTTTCTTGTTTGGTTGTTGGTTTATCTGGGTGATTTATTTGCTCTAAGTTTTTGTTTTGTGTGACACATATAAAGCTCAAGTTTACACGGTACACAAAAGGTTAAAACCAATTAATAGTTCAAATTATATAACATTTTTTATTCAACAGTTTTTAGACAATCGTAATCCGTAGATATCGAAATTGTTCACGGCTATAAAAGGAACAGAATTCCGATTAACTATAGTTATTCTATGAGTATGTTCGTTTATGGTTTGCACAAGGCTTTGTTGGATTGGTCATGTCGGAACTTTCAATTTCCCAAACATAATGCTCTAATATCTGCAGTTTTGCATTATACCGGGCATATTTGATTCGTGGGTATCGCTCCAAAAATGTTATTAACACCATTGTTGGTTATAGCAGTAACAACTGGATGTGACAAGTTCTCACAACTAAATCAGTAATGTTTATGGACGAGGGACACTTCCGAACGGCCTGGGGACCATTCTAAAACAATTTATTTTTTACAACAGTTTTATTATGCCAATGATTGTTATTATTTCCGTTGAGAGACCGAAAGTTGTATGTTGTTATCTCTTTTGCTTATCTCCTTACGGGACATTAAACCAATATGGATTTTATGGTGTATTGGTTAGCGCGTGTGAACCCACATAAGAATGTTAATACGATGCATAATTTTCAGTATGAATTAAGTAAGTTCCTTTTGTTCTCAATTAACTTAAAAACGTGTTTGATTTGATTACGATATTGACCGCGCCAGTGAAAATAAAATAAGGTTATTTCGTAGATCAAGTGGGTAAACATAACTAACAGCTCTTATGTTCATTTTCGATATAATGTCGATTATATCAGACGCTATTCAACATTCTTGATCGAAAGTCGTTATTATAATATGATAGAGTCTGTCCACGTTTGGGCGGAGATGCGCCGGACGGTCGGCACGAGCGATGTCAGAGGTTAAGTCTACACGTAACAGACACTCGCATAGAAAAGCTCCAACAACACCGAAGAAGTGTGTAATAAATAGCTTTGTTATATCAACGCGTCACTACGACGTGTTTGACATAAACTATAGAGACACTCAATTTTTATCGACAATCTGACTCACATTTACCGACATGTAATAGATTTTTATAACTTTTATCACCTAATAAACGTAATTGGATTCTTGTTGGTTAGACTTTTTTATTGACAAATCTATCATAACTTAATGCATTCGCTATTTCGGATTCCTTTATCGATATGACCTGATCTAAAATAAAAGACAATTTGCATATAGAAAGTCTGTAATGTTAATTTTTGCATCAAAATCAGTAATTGCCCTCGAAGCGGAAGCTGAAATACATCGTAAAATAACTTTCAAAGCAATTACAGTCCTTTTCATGTGCAAATTGTACTTTGATAAGAGTGAGTACGAGGCTCTCGAAACTTTTGATCTCTTCATAAATATTCAGCCACTTTCACATCTCACACGCGAAGGGATTTTTTAATAACAGATTTTAAATGGTAAAGTAAAATCGTGGTGAGCAATAATTTGATTGCGTGGGGTACCACCGCATCGCCGCTCCGCAGCGCCACCGCGCCGGCAGCGTGCGCCTGCGCCGCATGTGACCGGATGCGCTCCAGTCTCCTTTGTTGCTCTCATATTGTGTTTTTATTTGCGAAGGATCCGTAAAAATGAAAGTTGACCTCGCGAATACTTTTGTGCATCCAAAAAGGATGTAGGCGGCTTTATTTTTATACTTGCTCCGCTTTATCGCATTTCTTTTCCTTTTTAGATAGATAAGATGAATGTTTATCGTTATGCCGCGGTTTTTATGTAATATGCATAATTTTTGCAACACAATGAAAGTATAAGAAGTCATCACATAAATAAGATCACTTAAACTGACTAATTAATTATCTTTTATTAACAGTCTCGCTTCCGGCGCATTTCGTTTGTCATTGTTGATGATTGTATCTATTGTTATAATATGCAACATTATGTCTAATCTATGACAATAGGTGCTAATAAAAATATTGAAGAGAAACATGACATGTCCACCCGCGACGTCGCTTTCTTTTTATATTGAAACTACAATTACAGTCAACGAAGTTTCTAAATAAAACCGTTTTGGTTGGTACAGTCGGTTAATTAATTGCAGTATGCAAAACGTGAAGATGCATGCTTGTGTGCGACGAGTATTATCATACGAATACACGTGAAATAAATTATGAAATAAATTGAAGGTTGTTGTTACTATTTGTGGATGCTAATGACTGGTTCGCTGCATTTCGAAATAATAACGCCTCTTTACAATGTTAATTGTTCAAATATTGGCTTGAAAACAATAAAAATACTTAAAAATAATCTGTTACATGTTAAGAGTTTGCTTATCATCTGGAGTTTATTTATAAATGTTGCTTATGAGGGCTTATCCTAAAAATTGGCAACGTCGCAAATAGCTGTCCAATATTTACAAGTTTTGATTAATTTGGCAATCATATTAAGTATATGAAAATATGAAATATGGCTAACTGGTGAACTAAAATATTGATTATGAAATGAAATAATTAATATCGTAACATCGAATATTTAGTTTTAGATGTAAAAAAAGTATTACCTAAAACTGTTACAACATCAAATTCAGTGTTATAATTGCAATTAATTATTAATATTCTGGTTCGCTAGTTAGCCACATTTCATATTTCCATACAGTAATATTGCTAAATTAATCAAAACAACGAAAAATATGACATCTATTTGCGACGTTGCCCACTTTCAGATTATACGCTCTTAAAGTTAAGTCACGTTCCAACGTCAAAAATGTATGGTTAAACCAGTCGCTAATCATTATTTAACTTTATGCAACATTTATAAATAAACCCCTTAATTTCATAATTAATGGACTTTTAATTATGACATTAGTATTTCAAAATTAAGTCACCATCGCCTTTATCTAATTTAAATTGACATACACAAGGACTTCTTAATTAATATTCATAAGAACCATATTATAGTAAGGTTTTAAATAAAGCATGTAACATTCGATTTGCAATACAATTTATCTCGGTGGGATTAATAATAAATGGTTGTAATTACGGACGTTTATAACTAGTAGGACTAGCAGCGACAGTTGATATGTTTCGGCGAGGTGTGGCTGCCTTGCCGCCTGCGAGCTGTACTCTCGCTTGAACGCGTATCTCACTTACAGTTAGTGGTTATCTACTAAATTACCTAATGACTCCTCAGTACCTACATACCTACCTAGGTACCTACGCTAATAGACTCCCGCAGCGACTGCAGCACTAGTTCACAAATTGCATTTCATTTGGCACACACCTTTCAGCTTTATGCAACATATAATAATTTTAATTACATACAAAGTAGGATATGTGTTACAGGGAGCATAAACTACATCCCGTACATCGGTTAGGTCACATTTCTGCGAAACTGTTCGGTGTGCGCAGTCGAGTGGAGAAACTAAGCGGAACGCGAGGCTACTGAATTCCTATTGCTTACGAAAACCTTGGAGCATCTGATGGTCCACGAACATAGATCGAACAGTTACCTATAAGTATATTTTACATCTATACGAATATCATCTATATTAAAATAGCTGTCGAAAGGAGAATGGGCGTTTTGTTACCCAAACACTAATAACAACCAATAAAAAAATAAAAAAAATACAGTTTTAAAGGTCTAATTATGTAGAATAATAATTGTTAAGGGGGATAGTCTCAGTTCGCTGTCCGTTCAGAGATATAGAACGTTTAACATTTGTATGCATTATTTGTTTTGAAGTCCAATTGCTACAGTTTTCAGTTACTAATAATTAAATAAGTTAAATAAATCAATTTTTTTTGTGATAAATTATCAGTTCACTCAGAGTTCGACCTTAAACATTTTACAGTTTATTTTTTCATTTATAATGAATTCGTAGGTATGTATGTGTGTCTCCTTGCCGGACTACCGCCATGGGATCTGGAGGCAAAAGTCCTCGCGCACATGTGGGAGTTGCGCGAGGAGGCGTAACGCCGGGGTGTAACTCCACTGCCGCGAGAAATCACGGCACAGCGGACAGAGCTCCGGCGGGATCTCATGGCGGCATGGAGTGTGCGATTGTCGCGCCACAATTGCGGCGATAAGTCCCCTCTTTGAGGAGTGGCTAGAGACGCGTCACGGCGTCACCTCACCTTCCGCCTGACGCAGGTCCTCACCGGACACGGTTGTTTCGGGAGGTTCCTGTTCAGGATAAAGCGGGAGGAAATGCCCGGGTGTTACCATTGTGTGGATCGCCCGGAGGACATGGTGGAGCATACGGTGGAGGTCTACCCGGCTTGGGTGGGGCACCGCCGTGTCCTCACGGAGGTGATCGGCAGCGGCGATCTCTCGCGTCTGGCCCTGGTTCAGGCCATTGTCCGGAGCGAGAGTGCATGGGAGGCCGTCACCTCCTTCTGCGAAGCAGTTATGCTCGCGAAGGAGGAGGCGGAGCGCGCGAGGGAGATGCAAGCTGCACGCCCTCGCGCCACTAGTCGCCGCAGGAGACGCCCCGGGCGTCGGGAGTCACGAACCGACTTCCGGCCACCGTAGGCGCGGGCCTGCGGACGGTGAGCGATGGGCAGCTCGCCGTCCGATAGGGACCAGGCCCGGGTCGACGGCGCATTGTGTTCCACGCGCGTCTCAAAGAGATGTCAGCACCAACTGACGGGGTCCGTAAGGACCAATGCCTGCTGTGGTTGCGGGTTTGTCCGAAAGGGATATCGCGGCCCCGGCACACAGGCAACGGAAGGAACACGGGTGGGTTTTAGTCAGTAAAAGTCTGACACTCCCTCTCGCTCCGCCCAGAGCGGGAGGAGTCATTTGATGATTTCCCACCCAAAAAAAAAAAAAGGTATGTATGTGTAGTTCCCTAAGTGCTTCAAAGTATCTATACGCTAATATTCAGAGCTTTACTATTGTACAATATTGAATTTATTTAACATACGAGTACGTACCTATGACTCACAGTTTTTTTTAAATATTAAAGGTTGTATATCTCTGAACGGACAGCGAACTGAGACTACCCCCTTAAGGACTATTGCTCTACATAATTAGACCATTAAAATTATTTACACAATATTTTTAATGGTTGCCGTTGGTTTTCGGGTACCAGTTTCTATATATTTTTGCCCATTCTCCTTTCACAGGCATGCTGGGTATAGTTATCGTATAGGACGATAAAACAAAAACACAATGTTACAATATTTTCTATCCTATTATATATTTTATTATATTTATATATATATAATATTATAAACGCGAACGTTTGTGAGGATGGATGAACGGATGGATGTTTGTTACTCTTTCACGCAAAAACTACTAAACAGATTTGGATGAAATTTGGTACATAGATACTCGTAGTTTATAACCTGGATTAACCCATAAAATACTTTTTTGTAACGTTAAATTTTAAGTTTATAAAATCTTTTTCTTTCGTCATTAGATATCGATACCCAATCAAGTCGCTGTAGTTTTGTCAGCTAAATTAATTTGACTCTGCATAGAAATAAAACGCATAGTAACAACAGTCGATAGTAATACACTGGCATAACCTGCATAACCAAATCCGTAATCAAATGCAACACACTGCATGCATAACAAAACATGAGGCGATATAGGAAGTCCCAGCGCTCACCTATGACACTGACACGGCGGAACGGGAGCGTGTTTACCTACTATCGTCAAATTACTTATGTATGTATGTTGTGCAACCGCGATAAGGATTAATGGCGATACTAGGCTGACACGGCCGGAGGAGTGCCGTGACATCTTGAACCAAGCTTTCACCGGCCCGCGTCTTTGGTCTCAAGAGATACTCTGGCTTCCTACAACATTTACCGGTATGAACGGCACGGCGACGTAATGTTACAGACTAATCTTCTTTAGGTTAGTCTGGCTACCGGTTATTGAAGACCAGACGTAATACGGAGAATGTCATTACCTTTTCAGTAATCGTAGCATCTCTAATAATCTCTATAAGTAATTTAGGAGAAAGATCAAACAGCTAAACTATTTTAACAAACTGCGCTTGATTCAAATGGTAATTTATATAATAATCCTTTGCAAGCGTAGTCCAAAATTAATGTTAAAAAAGTTTCCTAAATAAAGAATTGTGATTTTGAAATGTAGTTAATACCTAACCTACTTATTTAAATTAAAAGTGGTATTGCATTCAAAAACATCATAATTTAAATGAAATCCATTCGAATCAATGATGTTGTATGAAACCTTAGAGTAGTTATTTGAGCATTATAACATAAATTATTATAGATACCAAATAAATTACATTTCAAATATTCACGTTCACATTTGTAGGTTTTTGGCACGCGTCAGAATTTATCTGTGCATTTAATCAGTGGAAGATAAAGTTATTGATTTATAACTATGTATCCTGAATATCGTTCACTAACGACTGGGTAAAGGCAGTTAGCACGTTCTCTCATTAATTGTCCAATTACCAGAGATCCAAAATGTTTAAAAAAATAATTTATTCATAGTTTTTATGAGATTTGATTTTGTTTATGATCCGGAATCCAATTTATATTTGGAATACGTGACAGACGTAATATTGCAGTTCAATTTTTATTTATAGCTATTATATAGTTAGGCGGCGTCGTTTGCGTACGACTTTGTTACTACGAGTATATAGATAAAATCATTTAAAATTGTGACCACAGTTGAATTTTATATTAATTGTTTCTTGTTACAATCAGAATTATTGCTGCTCTAAAGGAACGCCTGCCACTAGACCCGAGCAATACAATGTCACGCGAGTTCGTTAAGGTACCATTCCGTACCTGACCGCAGGCGGCAACTGCAGGCGACGTGTCGCGGCGTCATGTTGCTGCAGTCATGATTCTGAACCCGACCGCAGGCGGCAGCAGCCCGTATTTCAGTCGGTAGATAGAACTTAGAAAAACGTGTTATCGCTCGAGCGTTGGCGGAACTACTGCGGTCGGGCTACACGTATCGCCTGTCGCTCGCCCGTAGCTGCCAACGACGTGTCGCTAGCTAGGTTTAAAGATATTTTATTCTCAAAAAAGACACAAAGTCACTTAGATGAGAACAATGCTTAAAATAAATTATAAATATAAAGTTCGTCACAGACGACACGGTAGCAATTATGATACACCCATCCCATGCATTCAAGTTTTAGGAAGGGTGTTATTTGTGATTAAATATTCAGCTAATTGAGTTTTGAATGCATTGAATGAGTGTAACTTTTTTATAAATGGGGGTATTTTGTTGTACAATTGTGCTCCTTCAAAAGTTAACGTTTTTCTGCCAAACTTAGTTCTCATCTTCGGTAAAATCAAAAAACTCTAGCTCTGCGAGTGCTACGTTGGGATACTTCTTTTACTTTAGTAAACGATAAATTAGTCTGTATACTGTTGTTGAGTACCTTACGAATGAAAATACATGTATTGTGAATATATAACTGTCTAATGTTCATTATTTTGGTTTCTTCATAAATTTTGCATGTTGATGTTAAAAATGGGTAGTTAAAAATCATTTTTATTATTTTGTTTTGTGCAACTTGATGACTTGTAGTCTTGGCCGCACTACCCCAAATTTCAACCAGATACGAGTATAGGAGGTGAGGTTTCACTAAGGCGTTATAGATGGTGTGACGCAGTCTATGTGGAATACATCGAACTATGTTTCGGAGGGATGCAAGTAGTGACGTAAGCTTTGCTTTTATATGATCCAAGTGAACAGTCCACGATAGAGAACTATCCATTGTCAGGCCAAGATATTTTTCACATGATTTTAGCTGCAAGGGCACATTGTTAATAACTAATGGATTATGTGGAGGTATTATTTTATTTTTTGCTTTAAACAACATGTAGCACGTTTTAGAAATATTGATCGTTAATAAGTTATATTGAAACCATGAAGAAAGGGTGTTTAAATCATCTTGAGCCTGAGAAATTAAATCGTGAAGGAAGAACCAAAATAAAATAAGTAAGTGTCATCTGCGTAAAGGGTAAGATGGCCATGTAGCTGAATTTCCAGAATATTATTTATATAGATTAAAAAGAGCAGGGGCCCCAAAATTGAACCCTGGGGAACTCCACACGTTATAGGTAATGCGCCACTTTGATAATTATTATCCGTTCTAACTAATTGCGACCTGTTTTTTAGATAGTAATCGAACATTTTTAAGGCACTGCCGGTAATTTTGATGGTTTCTAGCTTTTTAAGTAGCAATTCATGACTTACGGTGTCGAACGCTTTCTTAAGATCAATAAAGATACCAAGTACTATGTTTTTTTTAACTACATTTTGCTTAATTTTAGTAACAAGGTCAACTGTAGCTGTTAGTGTGCTGCTTTTTGATCTAAAACCGTATTGTCTGTCTGAAAGAAAGTTGATAGAAGTTAAATGTTTATCTAATCGGTTGTGTAGGATTTTTTCCAATATTTTTGATAATACAGGCAACACTGAAATAGGTCGGTAGTTACCTGGGTCCATTTTTGAACCCGATTTGTGAATGGGAGTTACCTTTGCCATTTTCAGGGTAACGGGAAAATTACCTTCAGCTCGCAGTTTGTTGAAGCATTTGCTTAGGTTGGTCGCTATTATATTTTTCATGCATTTTATGGCTTTGGTACTAATTCCATCTAATCCTGTACTACAGTTAGGGTCGAGATTTGATATAATTTTTGTAATTTCAGTTTCAGAACACGGATCACTAGCTACGGAAGGTATTTCATAGGAATTAAGTTGCGTCCTGCGGTCGGGTACAGAATGGTACCTTTAATCTTGACCTTCTAAACATATTCCAATTTTGTTTACTCAACGAGCTGTTATTACTTTCATACTACCTACCATTTATAACTAGCAGCTTCGTAATAAAAAATAGGATTGAAATCGTTTTTCGTACTTCCCTTCGCAACAAAATATAGCAACGAACCACACTTAATCGATCGTTAACCTTGCAATTCCAGACAACTTGGAGTCTCGGATGAGCGAGAACGGCACGTACTGGCAGCCAATCGTCGCCGGTCAACGGGCGCACCACGACCGGGCACAGGAACCCCGAGACAAGAAACCCGAGAAGAACGAACATGGTATTGTTTTTTGAAGCTAATTTACATTATGAGCACTTGCAATCAGGACTTTAGTATTTGAAGGTTCTGTTTTTAGAATTTAGTAGGTAAACCTTAGCTATCTCCATTGTATTGAATCAGCGTTCCTTCCTTCCGCAATTACGCAATGTTTTCTTAAAACCTTGCGTTGTTTATTTTTTACAAAACCGCATGTTTGATCGACGTGCATCAATGGGACCTCTAACTAGTTCCGTATTTTTAAGTAATGTGTAAGTCTTTTGTCTCATAGGAAGATAAATAGGTTGTGTACATATCATTTCCCCGAAATAAGAGTATCTTGTCAATTTGTCATTACTAATCACTATTCCGATTTGATGCACGAATTGTGTGAAATCACAGTGTTCATGTATTTGTTTCAACTGATGTTAACGTGATTTGTGTTGAATGTTCGTCTTGTGCACATATAGAGAACTTATTTCACTGTTCACTAAATAATTCAAAGTTATAATATTAATATTTGACAAATTATTCTAACTATGAGCTGTAGGTTCCATAATATAATATCACCAATCACACTGTTCGTAGATATGAGGAGCACAACTTGGGAATATTACTGTTATATCACTATTGAATGTTTTATGTTACACAATACACCACACGAAATCATTGCGTGCTTAACATTTGAGACAAATAACCATACAAAAAAAATCACTGTTCCAACGAATATTGTTGCCAACACATAATTGCAGGTACGAAACCATCGGAAATAGATTTCTACGACGCCGAAATCGATAAAAATACCGATTTACACCCTGCTGTCGATACGATGGCGAATACAACTCCCAAAAGAAAACTGCCCATACCTCCAGTCTTCCCAACCCATCTTACACCCGAAGTCCAATACGGCAACGAAAAAGCTGACACCGACAACTTAAGAACGGCCAAGGTTTTGGACGACGCCGACACCGTTGACTCCACGTTGAAACCACACATTACTCAAAAGCCCGAGAAGCCGCTAGCAATTTACTTCAAAAATGGCAGTGCAGCGACAACGGAGGTCATAACAAGAGCAGAAACAATAAATGATTTCACTAACTATGATCATAAACAATCAGTTAATAAAAACGCTGAATACGTACAGAAAAATAAGAGTCAGAACCTCACAGGACACCTCGAACATCACGCGCAGCTTGACCACGTAGCAGACAGGCATGTGCCGGTTGAAGTACAAGAATTTTACGGTCATCGCCGCCCCAATGAAGATATCAGGTTTACCTCAGGTCATTCAAAGCTGTTTGGTATTTCTATAGAGGACGCAGAAAAAATGAAATCAACTACTCAAAGCTCTCTGTATAACACAAGAGTGTCCCCCACGCTTCCAACGTGGCGTGACGGAGATGACACCACCACTAAAAAGTATCCATCTAATATCTATTCAGAGGGTAAGTCTTTACTTTTGTATCGGGGGGCATGCGGTTCCATCACTAACGCTCAAGGTAAATGGTACGGATCAACATATTACTCACATTTCAATATTCACTTTCATATTGTATCGTCCATCGATATGCAGATAAAAATTTTACTGCAGTAGGTGGGTGTAACTAACTATATGTTTCCATAGCCCAAATTAGGTATTTTTAAGCACAGTACCAATTTCTTAGTAAATTCTTTCAGTTCAATGTCGTTCGACCCGCATGTCTCTGTGCCGAGGCATCCTACCATACGACTTAGCCGGAGCACCAGCGAAGATCGGAAATGTCGAGGCGACATCTCTGCTATCCCAGATCGACTACTTGGTGGCAACTAATTGCAGTGAGCGTGTCAGGCATTTCATGTGTGCTTTGCTAGAGCCTGAGTGCCACCCGCCTCCTTTCCCTCCAAATATGCCATGCTACGGTCTATGTAAAGGTAATTAAATTTAGTCCCAGTACATAGTTAAAATTTGATTATTATTCATTCATTCATACCGCATTATATTAATATCAACCTATTAATTATTTTAATTCCAGCGATCGTGGACTCATGCGATGGTCAGATTCCTACCGAGCTGACTCCGGCGTTCAACTGCAAGCGGTACTCGCGAACCAACTGCGTGGGAGCCAAGACCCCGTGCTACCAGCGTGAGTTCCCGTGCAGCGACGGATCGTGTGTGCCGAGAGACTGGATGTGCGATGGCACCAAGGATTGCCCCGCCGGGGAGGATGAGGCGGCTTCGTGCATAACGTGCGATCAGTCTGAATACCGGTAATATTTAATATTCAAATTGTCTCAATATATTTCTTCATCTGGCTATTGTCTATAATCTAATTTAATCTTTACTCTGCCGCCGATGTTGAATGTGAAACGGTAATCATTTGTCCCACAGCTGTAGTTCTGGCGGGTGCATCCTGAAGCGTTGGCTCTGCGATGGGTACTCGGACTGTCCGGACGGCGAGGACGAGCACGTGGAGACGTGCGGCACACGCAAGCCGCACGCGGCCGCACCGGACGCGCACGAGCGCGGCGCCCTGCACGCCGCCGCCGACACGCACGAGCCCGGCGAGGAGTCGGCCGGCTCCGCGCCTGCGCCCGCCGTCAGGAAACCCAACAGGGTTTCTATGCGACACAAGGCCAACAAACAGCGTGCTGGTATGCTAAGCACTGCAATAAGTTGATGACTACACAATAGAATATCTTTACAATTTTCTTGTCTTTTTGCACGCCACCGACCTCGACAACGATGAGAAGGAATATTTGAATATGATTTCGATGCTATCTTTTATATTTTTCATGAGATTAGCTTTAAACGTTTCTTAATATCCCTGAAATTTTAAATTTGTTTTAGGAGAAAACGAAAGTAGCAAGGAGCTACTCATTACGAGCGACAGTAATAATTCTCTGAAAAGAAACTTCACACGCCGTCCCTTACCACCCCGATTGTCTCAGTACTATCACCCCCAACCAACCAGACCAAGCAAGCATTTCGTCCAACCTCTCAAACCAATTCCGAAGATGCCTGAGGAAGAAAAAGTAGCTCAAAAACCGATTTCAGAAAAGGAATCTGTCGAAGATGTCAACATGGGAGATCTCGGGTTTTTTGATGAGTTTGACAAAGAGGGAAAAGAACTAGAGCCTACTGACCAAAGATCGGGGCAGCCCGACAAGATGATGAAGTTCGGAGTGCCTGAACCCAATATGCAACCCAGGCTGCCAGCAGCAGCCCAAGCAACTCAACCCACTCGAATTGATAAAACTGCCAATAAGTTTGATAAAGTCATCGATGGCGCCGCCCTGCTGAGGGTAACACACAAACTTTTATATGCTAGCCTATTTTATGTTCACCTCTCTATTTTGTCCTTAAAAATAAGTCCAGGCCAGGTGTTTACTGCACCTTCGCGCGTTCGACCTCGAAGTCGATAACCTCCCTCTGGCGTCCCGTATCTTTGCCAATCTATCAAGTGATATGCCAGGCCGACACCTATTTCAACCAGCCTGTCGTTTTACTGGTTCGTACCCAAAGGATGCATAGAAGTACCGGGACCATATAAGTAAGCGTAGGCCATTTGTCTAACCCAGGGTTGTATGTTTGGAACCGTTATAGCATGCAACTTAAAGTTTTTACAGAATACATGTTACGATCATTTTATGGCAAAAAGAGTCCAACCCATACAAGAAACATTAAAAGGAAAACTTTTCTCATTCAACCCTTAATGCGCGAGTCCAACTCACACTTGGCCAGTCCTTAATTCTAAATACATCATTTACATGAGTTCAATTTTAGTTATTTTAATGTTAGTAACCGAAATATAATATTATGTGTAGGTAGAGTGTGGGTCATGTAAAAAGAACGCTGGACGCTTACTGCACAAGTTCACGTGAGCGCTCTTTTTACGTGACGCGAACTTTACTAGGTACATATTTTTATAGACGAAGGATTTAGTATCTTTTACTCTTAATCAAATCAAAATAATCGCTTTACAGAAAGCAGCGGCGGAGCAGGCAGCAGAAGTTGCAGAAGACCAAGCTTTGAACGATACCTTTGTGTATGCGGACGATACACCGGACCCTCCGGTCGCGGCTGATAATCACGACACAGCTGACAGGCCCATAATTACCATAACTAAAACCAGCAGTGTCAACAAAGCCGTGTTACCACCTGTGCCATCTGCGAACTATGGGAACCCGATGACGAATGGTAAGGGCAAGGGCTTCACTCGCGCGCACGCGTCCCCCTGCCCCAGTGGAGAGCTGCGCTGCGTGGACGGGCGCTGCATCACGCTGGCGCAGCTCTGCGACGGCGCCATCGACTGCAGCGATCACGCCGACGAGGATAACTGCTACACGTGAGGCCACTGCCACACACTAGCGGTAAGAGGCAGTGAGTGCAGCTCACTCGAGGGAAGTCGTTATTATTCCAGTGAGTGACCAGTAACCGATGACTAGCTACGATATAAAAGTTTAAAACATTTATTAAATGTTTAAGCTATTCGAGTGTGCTTTGATAAAATTAAAATGCTGACCGAGAGAGTACATCACTACTTAAATCTCGATTTTACTCTGAGTTTTACTTGAAATATTAAATTTTATTTTATTTTAATAACATGGTAATTGTCTGAGTACCTGAGAAATTATGAATCAGTGATATTGTAACAAAATTTGAAGACACATGAACTACAGCCCCATTATTCACTGCAGCGACTTACCAAGTGGTGGTCTGCATAGTGCTTCAATTTGACAGTTGATAGTTGATAGGGTTGTCATCGATTTTCTGATACAGTCTAGGCCAACAAGCACTGGGACAATACGGAGTATACATAACCCTCGTTTAACGACGTTCTTAAGTTATGTTTTTAATAGTATACGCTGTGATAAAGCAATGCACGATAACGGTGGATTAGTATTCACCAGGCTAGGTAATAGTTTTACTCGAATTGCCGTCCATTAAATATAGATCTTATTAAGTACCTGGGGAGCAACACGTAATGTATTTAGAATTAGATGTTATGTACGTATTGAAACAATAATGTAACAACACAAGCACCTGTAATTGAATATTAAGATAATTGAAAGAACAAAAATATTGCCCCTATAGATTGAGTCTACAATTTATTGTTTAAAATTAATTAGATAATAATTACTTGAGTAATTTAACGTTTTGCTTGCTAACTTGTATGCATTGTCATCATTACTTTATTGTAAATATTTTTCATATAGTTATTTACTTCGTTTTTAAACACGGTTATAAAATGTCATTCATATACTTGAATCATTTAAGTATTCTTTAAGAGTATTTTTAAATTTTTTAGTTATGTTCATCCACATTTGCTTATTTCATGTAACGAATAGAACTGCGCATTTGTAAATAGGGCTAATTATGAATTATTTATATCGATAAGTATTTATGTGAAGGTAAAGTGTATTGATTAGAATTTTAATAAAACTTAATTTCATTGTAATTTGAATGTACTTTGGAGTAAGGTTTGGGACTTATTTGTCTCGGAGATTAAATTATCAAGATAAAAGTACTTATCTACTCTTGGCCAGTGCCAATACAGAATAAAAATCTAAGAATATAATGTAGCTTTTCTACAGTTATGGCCGCCAACTCTGATTTGTTTATGTTTACGTAGAAAGCCTCAATTACGAATTTAATCAATGTTTTTTTTGGGTTATCCCTACTTAATTAGTAATAGGTATTTGTTTAGTAGTGTTTATAGAGAGCACACTGTTTAAGAATTTCTTAAACAGTGTGCAAACCTACACTAGTGACTGAAATGAAATAATTGATGAAGGAATTAATTAAACCGTACTGAATGAAGGTTTAATCGAAAATTATAATCGAGAACAAAATAATAAACAAACTAAAAAAACTCGGTTTCATTGATAGTTGTCGGTTTTGTTAAAAAAGCTTTTGTTGTATCTTATAGGTTAAATACGTCCGCAAAGACCACGAAACTTTCGATATCAAGTACCTATCGAGCATAATGCGACTAATTATAAAACTAATACATGTAATATTACTGCTAAGTTATCCGTCCATAAATTAATAACGTAGGTTAATATAGTTTATTGCTTCATATTGTCCAAAGTAATGTCATAATAAACCTATAACACCGACGCAGCTATTCGGGTTTTCTCCACTCTGTCACAGTATAAATATGGACAGTATGGAAACTAGGCCTATTTGTTCGAATAATAACCTACCCACCATTTTTAAGAAGAACGCGGCGACCACTCGTCTCGACACGGCACCCGCATCTGTCAGCACCGCGATAATCGCTTAGGGTCTCATCAATGAGTCGCGTCTGTGTGAGTGCGCCGTTTCGAACGTTTACTACATAGTTTCTGTACTGTCCATATTTATACTATGACTCTGTATTCAATTTCATTTATATGTTCTATATTATGTTCTAAGAAATAAAAATTAATTGTAAACCAGTTTACGTATTTAAGTTATCTATTGTTTTACTGTATTAAAATTATTACGATGTAAGTTATCATTTTTATGATAATAAATACTATGCCATGTTATACTTTATTTGTTTTATGAGTTACATCACGCCTCCATTTCCCCGAAAGGTTGGGCAGAGGTGTACCTATAGTACACCCACATTTCGCCAGTTATGTTTGATTCCCATGTAAAAGGGGCGAACCTATTGCCATTAACCGGGCTCAAATCCAGACTCCGGGCTGCTACTGAGGAATTCTTGATGGAAAAACTCAACAGCACTTTGCCCGACCTGGGTATCGAGCCTAAGACCTAATGCTCAGCAGTAGCGCTTGTGACCACATGACCAATGCCGTGGTTGCTTCACTCTCTCCTACAAAACGCCGCGTTTGGAACCGGTATGAAATGTTACTGATAGGTACGTAATGTACCTAGGTAATGTGCGTAGTAATGTAATGTACCTACCTACTGTAGGTAATGAACCAAGATAAAAAGGTGTAACTTGTTCTAAGGCTTGGTATTCTTGTTGTAAGGACAATTTTATTCTCATTTAATAGCCGGACTGTCTGCGCCTTAGAACACAAGCACTCATTATGAAATATTCTGGTAATTATAGTTGAGTGCAAAAACAAAGATTGCGTAGACTCGTAGGTAACTGGTAAGTGTTAGACACTGTGATATTAATTCACGCAACAGTGGAATGGAGGCAAAGTTTCCCACAGACTGTGGTACGCCGTCTGATATTTTATTTTATTGTTTATCGTCTGGTGGGGGAAGATTGGCATTGGGTTTCCGTCGGTAAAATAGAGTGAAATACAGAAGCATTATGTCAAGAAGAAGTGCAGCTGTCTTTTTTTGGTCTATGACCAAAAATAGGCATTTGTTGGTAATACAAAATAATAACTTCTGTGGGATGAGCGAAAAATTCACATTTATTTTATTTCATAGTATTTTATTGCCTTACTAGCTGCGCCTCGCGGTTTCATCCGCATAAATCTCGATCCCGTGGGAATATCGGGATATAAAGTATCATAAGTGCTAATCTAGGTCATGGTCTACCTATGTACCAAATTTCATCCAAATCCGTTGAGCCGTTTTAGCGTGAAAGCGTAATAAACATACAAACAAACTCACTTTCGCATTGATCATATTATTACTAGCTTTTTCCCGCGGCTTCGCCTGCGTAAAGGTCGGAAAATATCCCACATGAACGTACTACCGGGATTCAGAGTATCCTATGTCCCGACCCAGGTCATGGCGCCTATCCGTATGTCTTTCATCTAAATCCGTTCAGCCGTTAGTGCATGAAAGGTAATAGGCAGATAATAAATCTGTTTTAGGGTTCCGTACCTCTAAATGAAACATTTAAACCCTTAAAGCTTCCCTTAGAAAAAGGGTCTTGAGAGACAACGAAGTAACCCTTCTTCGTTGTCTCTCAAGACCCTTTTTCTCAGGAACGCATGGAGGCATCAAGTTGAAATAGATATCAAAAACTTAGGTCTACGGTCCCTATGAGCTGTAATAAAAAATAAATCAAGCATCCAAGCGAACGCAATAAAAAAATAAGGCCATTTTGCCGCAAATTTTAACAGTCGCAAATAAACCAAAGACTATTTGGTACTTCCTGTTGGCCCAGCAGCATGAAGCAAGGTCAAGTAAAGAGGAAAATTTATAAAATAAATAATATGCACTGCAAAGCTAATTTTGTTCTTCAATCTGGGATCAAAAATTCATAGGTATTGTCTTGAAGTAACATTTAGTCTCTATTTCATTCAAAGACTCTGGATTTGGGAATTCGGGCAGCCCAGCAAGCACAGCTTTGAGACGGAACCCTCAGGGTACAAGAGGAACACACAGATGTCGGGTAAAAAATAAGATAAAACAGGTTTATATGATTCTAAATGTCTTACTTCAAATACTAATTATTCATTTTACTTCACATTTTACAAAATACTGTTGCAGCTGTTGAAGGTTATAAGACCATCTTTGTATTGTATAAACTCAATCTCCTTTGTATTATACACCGTGACATTTTAGACATTTTACAAAAGCAGCCCACTTCATGTATCCAATGACTACTAAACATTCATTAAAAAAAAATGGGAGGTATACACCGTAACATTTTAGTCGACTTACAAACGGCCTCTCAATTTACCCGATATAAAATACCTCTAGGAGCAATTGAAAAATTGTTACATTATATAATATTTTTTTAATGAATGTTTAGTACTCATTGGATACATGAAGTGGGTTTCTTTTGTAAGACGACTAAAATATCACGGTGTATAATTACATAGCACAGGTGTCAGTACTATGTACTAAAGTGCTACCGTTTACCGGGTAATATGTCTCTCATTGACTTTAATGTGCCCTGGCGGCTGTGAGTATTTCATGCTTCACCTTATGTCTCGCTGATAGTGGCGCGTGTGTTGGATCATTTAGCTCCTCTTCAAAATGGTTGAGATGAATGGTGCTGATCCATGCATCATGTTCGTGAACGTGCGCCGTCAGATGGGACTGGTCATCTCTTAGCTGCCATGGCTTATTCAAATTTTAGAGTTGCGCTGGCTCCGAAAAGGCGACACGGGTCCTTTACCGGTATTTGTAATACCTACTCTAGTGCCGCCATTGTATGGTGTAAGTACATAATAATGAATATTGTATCTATATATCTATCTATCTAATACCTACATGTTAGATAGGTTAGTTTATGACTTTAAATTGTAATAACTTTTGACAGAGTGGATTTCAATTAAATAAATACAATTTTTTTATTCAAGATATGGACTATGACTATATTTCCAATCTCTTAAATCTCTTGAAATTACGACACCAAAAAATCAATATTACAGGTGAATTTTAAAATCATCCCCTATTTTACCCCTTTGGGGGATGATTTTACAAAAACACTGAAACGCGTATTTTTTATTTTTTACCATAAGCATAAAGGACATTGTTCGGCGTCCATACATTGTTCGCCTAAGAACCAACAGAGACGGGAATTTACTTTCTGTATTCTAAATAATGCATTTATTCGACTGAACCTAAATTAAAATCACGGACACTACTGAGAATTGTAAAAAATCTAAAACACTTTCGCATTTTGGGGTTATAATTAGGTCAATAGAAACATTATCACTTAGCGTTTATTAGTGAAAATACATTGGATTTTACCTTCAAACGTTTCATTAAATGCATAATGTACTATTAGGTAGTCAGAACCATTATTTCTTTATAAGTAGTTACTAATTTATTTGTAGTTATGACTAGTTTAAGGCTATGAAATCCCAGCCAGAGGTCGATTTTTCAAGAGGAAATCACAGACCTTTGTTCACGCCAAGTTGTTAGTTAAAATAGGTAAAAAAAACAGAAAATGCAATAACACAAACGAATACACACAAGCTACGCAAGATGCAAGCGCAGGAGTTAGGATGCGAGTGACAAAATAACAACGCTGTCATTACTATGAAATGTCAAACTGTCATCTGTCAATTCATCGACAGTCAGTGTCGCGGTTGCTCGTTTCACACAGCACTTTTAATCACTTTATTCTGTTTGTAACTAAATCACCTTATTCATAGATCAAGCGCTGAGAGTGCTGAGCGTTGTAATTACGGGGCACACTATAACGCTGCGCAAAAAGACTTGGCGGTATGAAAAGGTGAAAAGGTAACATATAGACAGACAAACAGAGATTTATATGGATGGATAATTAATTAATATTATTTTATTAATACATTAATATTCATAGTTAGGATAGTTTTATTTTATTTTATTTATTTGGGATAGTTGGATTGGTGGTTGGTTGGATCGGTGGATTAGGATAGTAGTTCCGTCTTCTGAATCCTGTATTAACTACACCGCGTAACAGTACTACGCCACGTAGCATTACTAAGCTGCGTAGCAGTACTACGCCGCGCAGCAGAACTACACCGCGTAGCAGTACTACGTCGCGTAGCAGTAATACGCCGTGTAGCAGAACTACGCTACGTAGCATTACTACGCCGCGTAGCTGAACTACGCCGCGTAGCAGTACTACGTCGAGTAGCAGAACTACACCGCGTAGCAGTACTACGTCGCGTAGCAGAACTACGCCGCGTAGAAGCACTAAGTGTGTAGTGGCTGCATTGTGAGGTTATGCTGGTTCCCAGCTGGAGTTATTTGGGACTAGCGTTCATTACGGACTAGGGTTAGAATTTTTTGTTTTTAGGGTTCCGTAGTCAACAAGGAACCCTTATAGTTTCGCCATGTACGTCTGTCTGTCTGTCCATGGCTTAGCTCAGAGACTCTTAGTACTAGAAAACTGTAATTTGGCATGGGTACTGTAATTTTTTCTCTTCTCGTCTCTCCCATGGTGCAAATTTTTGTTAGAGTCAAGTGTCCCCCCCCTGCCAGCTAAATGGTTGGTTTTGGATAAGTGAAAAAATTCAAGGCAGTAGTATATATAACGAAATTAAAAGAAAAACTATCACAGTTAAGTAGGCTCTACAAGTTAACGAGTAATAATCGTCTAACTTACATTTGCAGTTGCAAAAACATGTTCTCCCATACATTGCATATGGTAGAACATGTTTTTCAACTACAATGTTAAGTTTTTTATTGGGATAAAATCATCCCCGCTACGGAATCCTTCATTGGGCGTGGTCCGACACGCACTTGGCCGCTTTTATTTTTAGTTAGCATTCTTTATAGGTAGTATCAATGATTCGGGTTTTCATATTTAATTCGGAATTGAGTAGATGGCTGCGGCTACTCTGCTCACAGATTTGTTCCCTGTTTCAACCATCATTATTTACCTACTGTGGTTACCCATATTCCCTGCTAGACAAGTACCCCATCAACCTTTTTTTGTACCATCGAAGAAGTTCATATCTAACCACCGTAAAGACTATTCTTGCTTGCAGCGCTCGGCGACTATAGAACCGGGCCGGTAAAGATATGGTCATCGTGTTCACGGGATTTTGTTTTGAAACTGATGATGGTACCTTGAGGGGTTTCGCAAGACCCTAGCCCATAGACTCTAGTTCCTGATAGCATTTTAGTTCGTGAACATTCTAAATATAGCCTGAAATCGTATACTGAGAACTTAAACACAACTTGAATACCTAAAGTTCACGCTCAGTGATCTCCTAGTCATAAGATGAGTCATATTCTGTATCTGCTACATCTATTCAATGGCGCGGTGTCTCAAAATATCCACGTGCTGCTTCACGATCAAAAACTACATCTACCTCTGTTGATATAAGATTGATTTTTCGGTGGTATACGTCGTCGACCTTACAGTTAGCTTCTTTTAGATTTTTTATGTTTTTTCATTCATAGTGTGATTACCTCATCGGCGCTACCGTTTGGTTTCGGCCCTCGTATTCGTTTTGCTTTAGTCGTTTCGCACTTGTTTTTGAGGTCGGCGGCTTCGTGGCGTTTCCTTCCTTATCCACTGTAGGGTTGTCCTCAACTAAACCGAATGAAATCGAACAGGAAAATATTTAGGGATATTTTTTTTGTTGCTTATCATTAAAAACATGAGTACAACCCAATTTGGCAGTAAATAATCTGCTGTTATTTTTCATGTCGATAATTCATTGAGTCATGTTAAATTTTATAGTGAAGTACAAGTTATTACCACTAATTTTGCGCACGTAAGTATCTTATTTACATGATGAACTTTGACAAGTGTCAGAACTTTCATAGGATAGGTGACATTTCACGGGAAATGAAGTTCAGGTCATTTCCTGAAGGTCTACAAAACAGTACTATCAAAACCCTAAGTTCCACCCACCGAATAATTATAAAATATACCTTAGTCACTTGTTTACGACATTACAATTTGAGCACAATAGGTCTAGAACGAATGGGGAATAAACAGGCCTGGTGTCATCGACCGCTACCCACCGGCTCAGGCAAGCTGGTAGAAAGCGCAGTGACTCACCCGTGGCCCAACGTGTAGCCACTCCAGGTTGCCTTGACGAAACGGATATGCTGAACCTACTTATGTATCAAGGACCTTTGTATTGCAAGGATAAATTGTGGGACTTGTTACAAAAATTAATTAACATTATTAAAGTATATCTAAATCATGGACATTTTCAAATTCAGTCCACGGATAAAATACCTATTATAAGTAAGTACTGAACAATGTCGACTCTAAGTAGATTTTTTGTGTTTATATACACGACTGTAAGTGATTCCGATATTCTACAGAAACAACTGTATTTCTTAAAAACAGCCTATTCTGATTATTTACCATTTAAAATCTATGCTCAAAAAGAAGGTTAAGTGTACAAAATCAGGTGGACTACTGGCACATACGTTGAAAAAAATCGTCCGAAAACCATTAGGTATTTTTTTTTATGTTTTCTTTCTTTAGTCTACTGGCATTAAGAGAACTTTTTCAGGACAAATGGCCAGTATTGACAGTTATCCATTATCGTTTGTTTAATCACAACGGTCGGACTACGAAGGTTGAATGCCTTGCTGATATTGCAATATAAAAATCTGGCTATATTAAATTAAATTAAAGAGGCTATGATTATCACCTATCTATTATTATTGTTAATAGAAAGGTTCAAAGTAATAAAACGGTCGTGTTTTTGGAAACGACAACCAATGGCGCTTTTGTCATTAAAAAACCAAATGGCATTACAAAGTAAAATGTTGCAAGACGAGAATTTCAACCACACGAACATTAACACAACCTGAATGGGACAGAATTTTCTTATAGCTCAGTCAGGAAAGATACAAAGAAATACATTCTCTTGAATACAATGGATGGCCGGGAATTCTATGCAGAATGTAGACAGGTTGCTGGGAGACGAATGAAAGTAAATAAACATTGCATTCGTGAGGTAAACAAACTTTGAGACTGGTTTGTTCACTCGGTGCACTAGGTATAGCGTATGCTTTCTAAATAGTTAGGTCGAACGTTTATCTAATCAGTGGCGGAGTGCATACATAAATTGACATCAAACTGAATTATTGTACAGCCTTTTTGTTTATCTCGGCAGGTTTATAAATGGCTTTGAATGAAATGAAAATATAGAAATGCACCTACGCAGAACCCTTTAGGTATACACTTTTACGCTGTTCTCTTATGCTCCATATAAAAACTCTTTACAGTGGGAATTTACAGGGTGGCAGGGACATCGACGCGAAAACTGATACGATGCATTCAATACCCGATTCTGAACCCCGCTGCGTTGAAATTATTCGTCGGTTATTTAAAAAAAAACACCTGTTTGATAGAACAGTGCAATACCTACGCGGTCCAAATGTATGGAACAGCTGATTTTTTTTAAAATAATTGAGGAAAAATGTATACGCAGAAGGGTTCAGATCCATGTACTGAATTCATGGTATCGCATGGTATGATGTCCCTACCACCCTGTTTATGGACTTGTGAACAATAAAGTCAATAAAATAATAGTATTATAATAAATAATAAATATTTCTCAGTACTTATGATCACAGAAATTCCTGTGGTAAGAAATTATAGAAAACCAATGCTGACTAATATGTCAGTTATTATCCTGTAAGTGAAACTGTTACCGAAGTAATGCAGTAATGTCCTTACAATTACTTTTACCATTCCAGGTAGTTATAGTTACGTACAGGATATCTAGCCATTAGAGAAATATTTTCAGCAACATACTAGGGTCTGATGACATCCTAATCCTAGCTATAATTGCGAAAGTAAGTTTGATTGTTACGCTTTCACGCTTTTTCGTCAAGATATTTCTCGACGACATGTGAAGTCAAATCAGAGACCTATGGGCGGTATAAAAACTCTGACACCAGGTCACCAGGTCAGCCACACTAACCACACGAAAAACAAAAAGAGAAGACGTTTTTACGCTAAAACGGATGAACGGATTTGGATGAAATTTGGCACATGGGTAGATCATGGCCTGGAGAAGGACATAGACTACTTTGTATCCTACATTGCAGACAAAGTCGCGGGCAACAGCTTGTTATCTATAAATGATAATAATCTGTAAACTCTTAAGCGTTTGGAAGAGTACCTGTACATCCATGATTTCGCCAATTATGTTTAAGTCCCATGTAATAGGGGGCGAGCCTATTGCCATCAATTGGGCACAAATCCAGACTCCAGGCTGCTAATTAATTCCTATGAATGATGAAGATAACGATAATAAGTATTAACATAGAAACTTTGAAAGAATTTCGACATAGGTAGGTAATAATATCTTAGCGCCACTTAAAACTCTACTCATCCTATACATGTAAATAACGAGCTTGGATGTACAAGGTCTACATTGCATCGCATTTTGGGCCGTCGCAACGCAAAAGTCTTAAAAGTGTGGCAATGTATCGGTATGCGAAAGGCCCAGCGACTAGACAAGTGTTTCTTAATCTAAGATTTGTACTTGGACCCTTGTACAATCCACTGACTCCTTTACCGACCTCCGTAGGTACATAGATATACTTAATTACTGAACAAAACATAGGTAAAGATGAAGTTTACAAAACATTTTTTTGTTTGATTTTCTCTGCTCTTCCGATTTACAATATTCATAGCAGACTGCAGACAGCAGAGGAAAACGATTTATATTAACATACTGTATACTTAGGAAGGTATATAAACTCGCGACTTTTACCAATGGTGTACGTAGAAATTCGATATTACATTAGTGACTGGCAAGCGCATTCAGCGGATTTTTTTTTATTGTTAAATGAGCCTGGCTTTGACCTCAAATTTGTCCGATGGAAAGCGATGAATGAGTTCTACGGTGGAACGAGCGTGCCCAGAAGATGCCTGTGGAATAGGTAGTAAAGAAAATGCACTAGAATAGGAAGAGTAACCTAAAAAACATTTGCCAAGATGTAGTCCGAGATCGTTATCGATAAGGAGCTCCCACACAAAGGTTTAGAAAGGAAAACGCTAATTAAAATCTCAATTACGGGAGAAGTATCGGCATTTATGCTTATTTTTATTATGACTTGTTGAACCGGTAAAAAAACAACAAACAAAACCTAATGAATTAAAAATAATCTACAGCAACATTTGTATGAATAACAATGTCCTATGCCCTTTGATTTGTTCTCGATTGATGGCAAAATGAATATCGCCCCAAAACTTAAACTTATCTGGCGAAATGTGGTTGTATCATACACCTCTGCTTACCCTTTCGAGGGATACAAGCGTAATGTTATGTGTAATAGCCACTTCTGGAAAAATAATGTTGCTTTGATTAGTTTCACAGATACTTACTTAGGTATCTGACAATATTTGCAGATCTTGTGAGTGTGAGTCATCGGCGTCTTATTGCGAAGTTAGTGCGCACTGAGCAGGGTTGTCTCCGCCACTTGTTAAAACATACGTAACTATGTTTAATCACTCAGTCAACAAAAGTGAAATACCTACGTAACGATTGTTTTTCATTCCTACGTTATCGGTAGGTAGGTTAGGGACCTATTGTGAAAATTAAGTAGCCTAGCTCGGTACCTATGTATATACCTAGTTACCTACCAAGTTTTCAGCACTAAGTATCTACTAGGTAGGTAAGTATAATCGGTAGTAGATTCCTCAGTCATGATGAACAGTCAAGGAGGTAATCTAAAATCTGCAACTTAGGGGTCTGTGTATATAAAAGAACGACTCTTATGATAGAGGCTCAACCATCGTAATTTTTGTGCAGTTGTGCTGCAGGCTATCAAGGAATTAAAGCACTCTTATGTAGTATCATTGAGATATAGGTACCTTCGTTGTATAATGTTCAGTCTGCCTACCAATCCTACCATCTCACCAATCAGTGTAGATTTTCACTATTTCCGGTTTCCACCAATTTCTTTATTAGAACGAAAACTAGCAGTTACGGAACCGGAGCTACTTTAACATCGACTCTACAATGAATGGATGAACTCTATAAAAAATATGATTGTAGATTGGATAGGGACCAAAATAATGGTTAAAAAAAAATGGTTTTATCTAGGGACTAAAATCTTGTACAATAATTAGAAGATGTTAGACTAATTACGTACCTAGATAGAGTCATGTACTCATATAGGTGTGTACTTCTACTACATATCTAAAGGTAATTTGTATCTTTATTTACAAATAACAATAATGAAGCAGTGTTGTGGGGGAATGCGTACTACATAAAGCATTGTAGAACTGAGTACGTTGGTTGGTGATTCATTTCTCGGAATTGACCTTGCTATGAGTCATTCGTTGGAAGGCAGAGTCGGGGATACCGCGCCTGTCTGCCGGCTGCTTGCTAGACGCACTCCGCTCACCGTGCTGCGCTTTTTACGGAATACTTTGTGTTAACTAATAATCAGTTATATTCGTGATAAATATGTGTGTTCACAAGAAACGAAGAAGATTTAATTAAAAATTCTTCTTTCGAATATTTGTAAATATTTTTGTTTCCGAAGTTGGATATCATGATAACAACCATGACGTCATTCATACTGTTGAAGGTAAGTAATATTTAGAAGCCACTAATATTTATAAAAGAATTCGTTATAAATTCTGTAAAATTAAATAAGATTTATAATGTGGATGAATCATCCTAAAAACTCTTATCAGTTTCCTATTTGACCATTGTAGTTGGTCTGACGTTTACATTATTATGCGAACAAATTAAAAACTAGGGTTTTACATAAAGCGGTCTCTGTTCCACATATTGAAATAACAATGTTTTAGAAAGAGAATAAAGTTTCATATGCGGGCATTTTAAATTGTTCGCTTGTTCGAATGCGATTTCTGATGTGTGGGAAAGAAATAGGGAGAAACATGGCGAACAGTTTATAAAAGTTTATGTTGAAACATAAAGAAGTCTCATACAGTAATTTAAATAAACAAAGTTTATAAAACATCTATTCTCAATATTAATTATATGTTTGTAGTATTAATTGAATAAAGATATCGTGAAGCAAAATCCTGACTCGCACAAGAAATGTTCAAGAAAAGTTTTGTGTCGTCTGTGAAAATACTTGTTGAACTAGTTTTAAATTAACTTTTCAGACAAACTCTTTTTTGTTGAGAATGAACAGAGAAGATAATGTCAACTGGTTTCATGGGAAAATATCTCGAGACACGGCTGAGAAGCTGTTGAAAGAAGGTCGGTTGTGATTATTATTGTATGTTTATTATTGTACCAATGTTTTGTGTTCTTCACAAACTTGAATATCGTTGAAACTTGCAGAAGGAGAGGATGGTGTGTTCTTGGTACGTGAGAGTAACACTTCCCCTGGAGATTATGTGCTCTCTGTTTTGCACCAGGTCAGTTTTAAAAGTTTTTCTAACCTCAAAGCAGAACTTTGTTTTCCTATTTTTAATACTGTTAATGCTATCTTATCAGTCATGTTTATCTGTATAAAAAACTTATTTAACTTAAAATTCAAGACCCCAAGATTTAAGAAAATTGCTTCTACATCTGCACCTTGTACCTATTGTAGGCAACTCTCAAAAAAGGTTTCTTTTTTATAGGGAGAAGTAGTGCACTATCAGATTCGAAGACATGGTGAGGATGCATTCTTCTCAATTGAGGAGCACACAACAGTGCACGGACTGGACACACTCATACAACATTATCGAGGAGACTCCAACGGCCTCGTCACCAGGCTATCAGTTGTGTGCAAGGGACAGCCACCACCCCATGAATCTCGTACTCAGGGCACTACCAACCTGTTACACCGGTAAGTATTTTTAATCATACTTATATTCTTCGGCTTCTGATATTCTATCATTTCTTTTACCCAATCGTAATATGCTTCTAGAATTTCTCGATTTTTAATAAATCTATAAAAAGTTTTGAAGGAAAATATGTACTGAACGTAAACACAATAAACTTCATAAGTACCTACTTATTTGATATTTGTATTATGACCATTTGTATGAGGAAGTTCTGCCAATTATTTGTAATTTGTTTATTTCTGTCACTAGGTTTATTCATCACATGACCAGATATAACGCATGTTCATAAAACAAATAAATATTAAGTAGGTACATGAAAATCTGGCTTTTCAATAATATGCACATGATTCAAAACTTATCCTATTTAAATATACATTGAGTAGGAGTCGAGAAACAACATCTTTTTTTTTATGCATTATTTATTTACAATTGATTATTTTATGTACGCAAAGTCAAATTGAGTTGTTTTCGAAATTCGACAATGCCGGAAGTGACGAAAAATACGATATGAATAAAAATCTATTCTTTGCAAAGTGCTTGAAATCTCAATATGGTAAGTACCTAAGTAAGATTTCGCCTCGAGAAAGACAAAAAAAAAATAAGTGGCTGAGCAACAAGCGGTAGTTGAATTTAACTTTCAATACTATCCTTGGTTTTATATTACTGTGATTTATAGATGGACACACAGGAAATTTCACACAATAGGTAGGTAGTACCTTTAATCAAATTCGCAAATTATTCTATTTCTATAATATCAGGTGTAAAGTATGTTGTCATAATATTTATAACAGTTTGAACTGAAGTGGGACAATGCACTTAAATTAATAATATTGTGCGTATGACTGGTAAATGATTGTATTTATTTAATATTAGTATGCTTCTAAGGTATAATTGACTAATTGTTATCAAAATAACACTATCCTTATTACTGCATTAAACGAATTATGGCTGCAATACAATGTGTCTATTGTGCTTATGCTCAGCAACTTGCCAGTATTTTTTATTTATTTTAAAGTATACAGAGACCTGTTTACTGTTTGCCTATATATATTGTAAAATACTTTTACAAAGATAATGAAAACATAGTATACTAACTTTTTAGTACATTTTTTTTTTATATCTGAAATCATTCAAATTAACATTCAGTACACACCCACTTTCCCACACTAGTAAACAGTAAATAGGTCAAAAACAAAATAATTGATAGAAACATGCAATGTCAATTAGAGATAGAACATCTAGTTGAAGAAGGAAGTTCCATTAAGAAGAGAGCCACCTAAATTGCCCTTAATTTATCCCTCTTGTTTTATTACCAAGTTGAATGGAGTGTAGTCACATTATTTTATCATCAATGGGTTATTTTTCTATTCATTACTATTGAAGTGAAAAGCTGAAACTCAATACAATTATTATGAAAATACATTCCTGAGTTTATCCCTCTTGTTTTATTACCAAGCTGAATGGAGTCTAATCACAATATTTTATCATCAATGGGTTATTTTTCTATTCACTTACTTTGTAGTGTAAAGCTGAAACTCAATAGAATTATTATGAAAATAAATACCTGAGTTTCTGCATGATCTGTGCTTATTTAATATGAAATACTATTGTCTTCATCATCACTTCATTTTTTTCCCCATTCAGATGCCTTTCAGTCTATCTGTAAATGCACAATATGCAGATCTGAAAATATTTTCAATTACTGTAGTAATTCTCTTGCACTTCATATTCTTTTACACCCCAGGATACTACATTGCTAATAAAACTCAACCTTACTCTAATATGTCTTCCTTGTTTATTAAATAATAATAATGGGCTGTGGACTCAGCGATCATTGTGCCGATAGTCGTATCAGCCAATGGCTTAATTCCTGGGGAGGTTCCTGTTTCTGGAGCCCTGACCGCGTAGCTTGGACCCTGTTCCCGATACCAGTCGGCTACTATTTTTATAAATGTTTTTGTATTTTTTTTTTCTTCTAATATTTTAAAATATAATTTATATGTACCTATATAATGTTATAAAGGAAATAATAATAAAACCCAGGACCTCAAACATTGAATGTACTCTTGTCTTCATTCTATAAATAAATTCGAGTCCTTTTAAATTACAATGACCATGAGTAAAATTAATTTCTTATCAACTTTTAATGACCCACCTTGTTCAAAACTTATATTTTTAAATGTATTTTAAGTCTGATCTCCCATAAAAGGGGTTAATGCACTGATTTTGACATGCACTGCACATTATAGCGCTTGTAATTTAATACAAGTGCTGACAAGCTTATTGACAATTTCCTGTTGAGCGCATTGTTCAATATGTTTATCCAATAAATATCAAGAGAAGGCCAGTAGTTGTGGCCATATACTGGCAGCATGATAATGTCTACAACATGATGCTATGTGTAGGTAGAACATCAAAATTCTTTGCATGTTTTATGACAAGATGTGTTTGCAATGTTCACTGATTGGAATACCAAACGTGGTCCGAAATAATTGAGTCAGAAGTCACATGCCATGCCTAGTTTTGTAATCACATTCTTGAATCTTGTGTAAACTGCTAGGAATACTTTATTGATATTATTAGGTAGGTACTAAACTTAATTAACTTTTAATATTAAAAAAATATTGAATTAGTGCTGTCTGGTATAAAATGATTAATGCTGATTAACTTAATTAAGTGTATGAGGTATGTCATTGCCCTAAATTGTAACAAAATAATATGTAAATACAGTAGTGACTCAGGTATTGACCTGAGTTCTTATGTTTGTCAAAAATATACATACTTAAAAACATGTATGAAAAAGAAACTATTCTAATGTTGTATTAACTAATGAGATCATTATTAGTTCAAGTGAGTACTAAGTACCATAGAAGCTGACATGAGTCATACCCTGGGAATGTTTGATGGTGTCTGATATAATGACAACTATTCGCTTAGAGACATCTGTGTTTGGCAATGGTGAATCATTGTTTATGCTAATGATTCACTGGCGCACACATTGTTCCTTATTGATATTGAATTATTTCTTGTGAGCTATTATCAATTTCATTGTCTTAATTATGTTGTCATTAGCTATGGTAATTTGCTACATTGATTGATTTAACAGGAGTATGCATTAAAACAGTACCAAAAGTTTGAAGCAGAATGTTTCACAAAGTTTTTTCAGGGAATATTATAGCTAGTTATTTTACAAATGGACATATTATGAATTAATTAGCAGCCTACCAAACAATCTTTCAGTTCTACTTAAAAAAATCTGTGCTCAGTCCTTTTAATGCTCGTCGCGGCATCTATTTATTTTTCATTTTATTTATTTTTCAGGGCGACAGAAGCCGGCGACTTCAACATAGTTTCTCAGATGCTAGCATGCGGCTACCGCAGTCGCGATGCTAAGAACCAGGACGGTCAGACAGCCGTCCACATTGCCGCAAGGGCTGGGAAAGACAATATACTTGCCAAGCTGATTGAGAGTGGAGCCACTGTCAATGTTAGGGACTCGTTTGGGTATACGCCTTTACATGTGAGTTGTCTTTTGTACTTTCGTAAGATGAAATAGTTATAGTTGGCACACCATAGCAACCTTAAGGCTGAAATTGGAGCTACATTAAATAGCTTCCACAAGTGACGAGTTCTAAATGTCAGTCAGTCACACCATGAGCAGTCAGCTTCTGATTGGCTAATATTTTAACCGTGTCATGAACTATTTAATAGTTTGTCCCTAATAGGGACTCCCTATCTATGTGGAAGTTCCCGCAACGTATATCAAAGAAACCGATTGCTCATCCACTACGCCTGAGTTTATTCATTGAGTGAATCAATACATTTGAAGTGAAAACTTCTTTAGGTGCGTTGAGCGATTTTTGGTAGGGGTTAACTTATGCATTCGGTAGCGGTTTACTAGAGAATATAGATGGCGCTAATACCAATACTAATAATAGTTCACTTTAATCAGAATAGATGGCTCTAAACATGATGGTGATGATGAATATCTTTTATATCATATAAATCAGTTTTAAGTTTCTTGTGGCAGTTCCCATGACAACCTGTTTTTTAACCCCCGACGAAAAAAGAGGGGTGTTATAAATTTGACTGCTATGTGTGTGTGTCTGTCTGTGGTACCGTACCTCTTAAACGGCTGAACCGATTTGAATGCGGTTTTTTTAAATTTGAATGCAGGTTTTCTAGCGACGGTTCTTAGACATATTTGATCAAAATCGCTTCAGCCATTTGAAGAGTATCAGTTCTTTTCTAGTTGATGAACGGATGTGAGCGTCTTCCACAGGTCTGATATATTTGAAATTTGGTATTCTGTTACTTCAATGATATTAAAAGAATGTTCTTTTAATATCATTGAAGTAACAGAATACCAAATTAGGTTACCAAGAGAGTACCAAACAGAGTACAAAGGGTTACTATGTAGTAACCCTGAACTGCTGCAGCATCACCTGGAATTTGCAGGATACCCAACTCCCTCACCAACTTACAGCACAGGTATAATGTTTGGGCTCATTGGAATGGTGTCAATGAATAAGTTATAGATAGATAATGAACAGGGTATAGTGAGGCGGTAAGAAAGAGAAATGAGGAAATGTTTGTGTTGGGGGTTTTTTAAAGTTGTTATTTTTATTTACTTAAAATACAATGATCCAATATTGTCTTTGTTTACAGTATACATGCCAGAACAACTTGCCGAGTACGACGGAGCTGCTGATAACGAAGGGCAATGCTAACTATCAGATGAGACATGCGCCTACAGGCAAGGTGCCTCTACATGATGCCGCGCAGAGGGGATTCATTGAGTGTATCAAGGTTTGTAGGCTGACCTATAGAAAACCTATTCATATAAAACAGTTTTGTGAGTGACTGACAGACAATACAGCTTAAAGTTGCACTAAGCAGCAGTTTACTAACTCATCCCATGAGATCTGAGTATATTCAGGGGATGAAGTTTGTATGCGAACTAAATCGCGAACTTCACCAAGTTAACTAGTATAAACCTGCGCAATAGCTAAGATACAATGCGTAAACGCGGAAGACGCGCGCGCAGCTGCCATGGTCGCCCAATGTACGTGAATGTGCAACATACATACGGATTATCTTTCCATATTATGATAACAGTAAATTGTATACATACGCAACTACATCGTTTTCGTCGATGCAAATGTTTACTACTGGAAACTGTTGTTCGGTGTTTAAACATACGAGGGGTGTTCAATAAATAGTGAGAATGAGTAAGACGCAATTATCTTTTATTATATGTTATTTTATTTTTCGATGTAGTCACCTTTCAGGTTTATACACTTTGTATATCTTTTCTCTAATCCTAAAATTCCCTTTCTAAAAAAATCTTCTTCCTGATCCCTTAAAAAATCATTTACGGCGGCGACTACTCCGTCATCATCTTCGAATTTCTGGCCCCTGAGATGTTCCTTTAAGCGCGGAAATAAGTAGAAATCACTAGGAGCAAGGTCCGGTGAATATGGAGGATGTTCCATCAATTCGAAGCCAGCTTCTTGAATGGCAGCCATCTTGCTGAAACAAAGCAACTTTAGCGAGTTTGCCACGCCGTTTCTTGCGTATTTCCTCACGCAACTTTGTTACTTGTCCTGCGTACATAGTCCCCGTAATAGTGGCTCCATGATTAAGATATTCGATCATTACCACCCCTTGGCTGTCCCAGAAAAGAGAGCCCATGATCTTTCCGGCGGATGGAATCGCCTTCAATATCTTTGGAGTTGGAGATGACGGTCGCTTCCAAGTCATGGACTGTTGTTTCGTTTCCGGGTCATAATGGTGAAGCCATATTTCGTCCATAGTTATGAATCGAGCCAAAAATCGGTCAGGATCTTGTTGTAACAAATCCAAACAGCTTTGTGAAATTCTCAGTCGAGTTTGTGTCTGCGCGTCAGAAAGCATTCTGGGCACCCAGCGCGCTGAAACTTTTTTCATACCCAAATGGTCGTTTATAATATTATGGACACTTCCTATCGAAATCTTTACTTCTTCAGCTATAAAACGAACAGTAACACGACGATCCGCCAAGACAATATTTTCAACTTTTTTAATCATTTGTTCAGTCACTGCCGATATGGGGCGTCCCGTTCGTGGGTCGTCGTTAGTGGAAGTTCTTCCTCGCTTGAACTCAGCACACCAACGCGCAACCGTAGAATATAGAGGAGCATGAACCCCTAATATTGCTCTCAAGTCTTGATTTACCTGCTCCGTAGTAAAAAATTTCAAGCAGAGATATTTTATTACCGCGCGAACTTCAATTTTATCCATTTTTAAGAACACGTTCCGAAACGACGCAAACAATAGACTTCTACTTTAAAAAAACAAAAGAGTATTAATTGCTTTTTTTATTATCATCTTAACTAATGTCTGGGCTATGCCTGCCAGTATTTTTTTTTTTTCTTTCCAAGGAGAATGTATCGCATTCTCACTATTTATTGAACACCCCTCGTACTTACCAGTTTTAGTTATCAACATTCTTTCTTTTTTTTTTTGTAGGTTCTACTAAAACTGAAAGCTCCGGCCCACGCAAGGACATTGGCACACGACACCCCTGCTGACCTGGCGAAACATTATGGACACACAGAATGCTACCAGATACTAAGTAATTAACTTACATTGTTCATCATTTTGTTTTTGCTGCATGGTAGAATCAACATGCATTGTTTGAGTATGCTTTTAATAAATAGGTTTTGTCTACCAAACAAATATCATCATTGTGAACGTTGAAATAAAGCCGAAAATTTATAAATTATTTTGATACTCTCGCAGACTAGTAAAAGTTACAGGTGCTACGATGTACTTCATTCGAATCTTCCATGATCATAATTCAAACATTCTTTACAGAAAACCATCAGCCAGATATCCCAAAAACGTCTAAAAAGTATTGGTACCACGGCACGTTGAACCGCGAGGAGGCTGTGAAGACGTTGGAGGAGTACTGCAAGCACCACAAGGTGGAAGGCAAAGCTTCTGATGGCGTGTTCTTAGTACGGTATAGCGAGAGGCATACCGGCGCGTATGTCTTGACGATGCTCAGCGAAAACACGCCGTATAACTTTATTATTAGGAAAGAGGTGAGTTTTTTTACTTATGTTAGTTGATAAAGGCCAAAAAAAACCCTATCATCGACTGAAAATATGCAGTAAGATCCACCTCTTTGTTAAAAACTTACATTAGCTTTCTGTAAAAGAGTTGAGCCGTTTAATATTTCTTATAACTATTTATTATTCTTGGTGTTAAAAAATAAATAATTTTAAATTAATTTCAGACAAACTGGCTGTTTATAGACGATGGACCCTATTTAGAATCTCTGGAGAGGCTGATCGAGCACTACGGTGCAGTGCCGGACGGTCTGCCTACCCGCCTCACTACCGCTGTGCCGCCCAAACCTAAACCACCTCTACCTGAAGTAAGAACACTTATATTAAGATTTAAACTTATAATTACACTTACTTTGTTTCCTTCTTCCTTCCTTATTGGTCCCTTACTCTTGAGGTTCAAGAATCCTCATTATGTTGTGTTTTCCTAATCATAAAAAAAAACCGTGCACCTGACTCCTAACATTTCGCAACTGCTCATGTAAGATTACGCGAAAAAAAATCCTTTGAATTTTGTGTGAATTGTGGATATATCCGTTTGCTAAGTTCTGACTTGATACAGAGACACGTTCGCCGGCACATTTCCTGTTACTCCGACTAAAGCAGAAATCATCATTCATTATAAGTATCATTTCTCGATACATGACATGTGTAATCAGCCTGTAATGTTCCCTGCTGGGACACAGGCCTCCTCTCCGTGAGAGGGAGCGGGGCGTAATCCACCACGGGCCCAGTACGGGTTGGTAGATATCACATGTCTTAAAAAAAAAAAAACTAGGACATGCCTGTTTCATCACGATGTTTTCCTTCACTGTTTTGAGAGCACTGGCGATGAAATAATTCACACGAAGTAAAGCGCCGGTCTGGGTTCGAACCTACGACCTAGAACTCGTCAGTTACGGCCGTTACCACTAGGCCGCCACTGCTCTCATCTTTTCTCTATAATCAGTACTAAATTCCCACCTCATTGTTTCAGTTCTCAACAATGCCACGAACCAAAAAGTTGGCATCAAGCCGAGCCGCCATGAACCAGTCGCTCTCTCTTGTAAAACATGACATACTGAGCGACAAACAAATGTCTGCTCAGACGTCGCCGCCTTCCTCCATACAATCCAACAACAATATGTTTGAGTTACTCACAAGAAACCTATCGTTCTCATCAGACTTCAACAACGATAGTATTAATAACAACGAAGAACCAGCGGACGATAATGAAACGTATAAGGTTCCAGGGAATAATAGTGCGGTGGTAACGTTAGCAGAGAATTATAATGAAATATCCATCGATTCTGATGGCCAGCTTACCACACTGCAGGGTAAGTTTCATCACAAAGTATTATGCAAAATACAATTTTGTAAAGTAAAGTAGGCGAACGTCCAATATTAATTATTATTATGGTAGTTGGAGGTGGGCTACGCTTTATTATAAAGTTTTACGATTCTGGCGTATCGCTTCTTTCTCATTTTAAGGAAACCTTAGTCCAGACGCTTGTTCTAGTCTGGGTTTTTGTTTAATTAAAAAAAAAAGACGTGTTGCACTCGAAGACTGCCGCGGTAAAGCTATTGCATAGCATTTTTTATCAACTTATGCAATTTGTGTCACAGTGACAATTTGTGTCACAGTGATGCGCGCGCATCTTAAAATTTCACTCTATGGGGGTGTTAGGTTTTTCGTTACGGAATTTCTGGATTCGGTCTCCACGCTCAAGGCCCGCGATAGAAGCTATGCAATAGCTTAAAAAACAACACGAAAAAACCCTAACTTCGATTGCCTAGCAATAACATTAATTAAATAAATTTACATGTACCCTTATTCCTCAGAATTCATCCCAATGACGGAGTTAACGCTAGGCGCCGTGTTAGGCGAGGGGGAGTTCGGTTCAGTCCTCCGCGCGACCTACAACCCTCCCGACCAACCGGCGCAACAAGTCGCCGTCAAGACGTTACACATGCAACACACAGACACCAACAAGAAGGAGTTCTTGTCCGAAGCCAAGGTCATGATGTCCGTCCGACACCGATGCATCGTCCGACTTATCGGCGTGTCTTTGGTAAGTAGGGTGCTGGTGTAATTACAACATTACAAGCACATCTGTACTAATCCATCCTAACTAATATTATAAATGAGAAAGTGATTTCGTTTGTTTGTTACGCTTTCACGCTAAAACGGCTGAACGGATGTGGATGAAATTTGGCACAGAGGTAGACCATGACCTGGATTAGGATACTTTCACCCCCGTAGTACGTTACTGTGGGGTAATTTCCGACATACACACGGGCGAAGCTGCTGATAAAAGCTAGTACTTAATATTATAAATGCCTTTTGTGTATGTACTTGTCACGCTTTAAAGGCGGAACGGATCACGATGTTTGGCACATAGGTAGAATATGACCGAGGTTAAGACTGAATACTTTAATCGCAAGTAGTATTTGACGGGGTCCGTAAGGGCCAATGCCTGCCAGGGTTGCGAGTTTGTCCGAAAGGGATATCGGAAGGAACACGGGTAGGTTTTAGTCAGTAAAAGTCTGACACGCCCTCCCGCTCCACCCAGAGCGGGAGAAGTTATTAGACAATTTCCCACAAAAAAAAAAAAAAAAAGTAGTTCGTTCCCGTGTGATCATTTCCGGCCTCCACGCGAGCAAAACCTAGTTAGATATATTTCAGCGGTGTGTCAAGGTAGGCTACGTACTTGCGATAAGTTGACATCAGGTGGGAGTGGGCCACTCAGTAACATAAAAATCGATGTTCCTTTATCGTTATCGGGCTATCAGTGATTGACCTGTACTACTAACATTTATGTGTCAGATAAAATTGTTTCTATTTGTGTCAGCTACTGTGCTACGTACATATTTTTTTGCACGTCACGATAAACAACATTCACAAACAAGTGACGTCCTCCAACCCGCACTGGGCCCGCGTACTGGATTACGGTCCTTCGACCTTCTTCACAAACATCATAGGCTGAAAATGTTTTTCCATGTTATACAAACAGTAATGTTGTGAATATTTTGAGTATGAATGGACGGCTACAATAAAATACCAAAGAAACAATGGGTTGATTGTTTGAAAGATAAAAGTTGTATGTAACTGTGATGATGGACGATCATGAAAGAAAAAGATATACTGCGCCGACCTCAATTTAATTAGGACAAGGACAGCTCACTTAAAATGACCACGACAGAAACGGGTTTTGTCGACGGAAGAATAGACAAAATGACAGATTGCGATTGTTTATCTGGGAAGTTTGTTGCGCCACTTAACGCCAGCTAACGCACTAGGAAGTGGTGAAGGGTGGGCGTTTTGGGGGACTGTCTTATGTAATGTAATTTGACGTTCGAAAAGTGCTGATTCTCAGCCTAGTTTGAATAAATGACTTTTGAATTTGAATTATCTGTCATTTTGTTCTATTCTTCCGTCGACAAAAACCGTTTCTATTGTGGTCATACTACGCGTGCAGTATAATGATGATAAACAAGATTTTTTCTTTCAGGGCCCGCCTTTAGCAATGATTCAAGAGTTAGTGCCTTTGGGATCATTACTAGAGTTCATAGTACGTCATCCAGACAAGGCATCACCTGGGTACGAGCTAAGATTGTGGGCGTGTCAAGTCGGGGCCGGTATGCGGTATTTGGAACGGCGTCGTTTCGTACATCGCGATTTAGCTGCAAGGAATATTCTACTGGCTAGCAGGTAATTATCTGATAATATTATAATCAATAGAGGGTGTTTTACTAACGGCTCTTATCAATTAATTAACGATCATTGAACTAGTGCCTTTACGGTATCCTCTTACGAAATAAGCTCGACACACTCTTGAAAGGGAAAGTAGCAAATACGAACTTCTAACCACTTAACTCATATTTTCATTCTAAAGGCAATCCAATAGGCGTTTTCGAGGCTACACAGTCGTTAATAGTAATAACAAACAATTTATCTCTTAAAATAACATTTATATCATTATTTCCAGACACCAAGCCAAAATAAGTGATTTCGGTCTCTCCCGAGCACTATCAACAGACAGTTCTTACTACAAGGCGAGTCGTGGCGGCAAATGGCCCATCAAGTGGTACGCGCCCGAGTCATACAACTACGGCACGTTCAGCCACGCGAGTGACGTGTGGAGCTACGGCATCACTCTGTGGGAGATGTTCTCGTACGGACAACAGCCGTACGGAGATATGAGAGGGATTGAGGTTGGTTAACTATTAGTTCGCTTATTTAATAGCCGGGCCTAAAAGTCCCATGTAAAAGGGAGCAAGCCTATTGGCATAAAAAAATGGGTTTAGGCACTATACGCCTCCTAGGCGCTATACCCTTCAGAGGCTACAGGCGCATATAGCGCTAGTTTTAGTAAGACGTTTGTGATCAGCACTCTAATTCCGTAATACACGATCAATCAGAATCTGAATCGTTTTGAAACAGATTGCTAATCTATTGCTTCTTAAGTTCAAGAAAAAAATCTGCTCAACAACGTAAATAACGCAATTAATGTTGTTGAACTGTGAAAATGAAACAGATTAGTGGTAATTAAATACCTAATTAGCTGAACTATGTGCATAAAGTTCTTAGACTTTTCTCTCCAAGTTAGTCAAATGCTGCTGGCAAAATCTCTCATCACAGAAGTCTCCATCACTGTTTTGTTTTTCCAGCTAGTCTCTCCTGCAATATTAGTATTTTATTGGTAGTTCATTTTATAAATAAGACTTCTTACAGGCTATACAAATAGTGGAAAGCGGCAAACGCCTAGAAAGACCAGCGAACTGTCCAGACGAGATCTACCAAGTGATGCTGGATTGCTGGGCTTACACTCCTGACGCCAGACCGACCTTTAGCCAACTAGTAGACGTGTTCTCCCAACACCCGGACTACGTGAACATCAGCCAACTGGCGCTGGAGAACGAAGACGCTAACGTGTAAGAAATAAGGAACAAAATGTATTTATAATTTTGGTTTAATGTATTTGTAGTTTTCGAACAATACATCGACGTGTAGTGCGAGAATCCTGGTAACTGCATATTGATTATGGCAATAATAAACGGGCTAGTTATGCTTTGCAATTTGGATGTAGCAACCAAATGAATTCTATGAAGTGAATAATTAAAAGTCGCTTTTTCGCACCTTCTAAAAGAGTGGATCAATTCGGATTAACCATGTATTATTGCCATTACCACAATTGACACAATTGAATGAAGTTTTTTATTTATTACCTTCATAATAATCAAATGCAGAAATTGGATTGATTGTTTAGACCGTCGCGTCGACCTGCTTCTGACAGTATGTTTATACCTCTCTACTTGTGTATGTGCCTACAATACAATAATGTGTACAACGAAATAAAATTAGTTTAAATTCGGGTAGTTGAATATTCGCGTGATAATCAGAAATGACATGCCATGATGTGCCTGATTACGTATTATATTATAACTAGCCGTTAAATATGTAAATACGGTAGTTTGTATGTCGGTTATTATAAACGTCTTTTAATCGTAAACTTATGTCAGGTATATTGGAATAGCATTTGTTTAGGTTAAATTGTATTCACTGTTTTTTAGTATTGTTTGTGGTTTACAGTCATGCATTTCCAGTTCATGTTCCTTTTATAGCCAAAATGGATGTATATAAAACTTGTAATGATATTATTTTTATTGTCTTTTTAAAGCTATTTAAATGAACTTTACATTCCATTTTCTTACAAATATACCTATTTTATTTATAAATCAATAGATTGAATACTTTTGTTGACTACGTGATGCTTGCTTCTAATTTAATTGTATCTGAATTTGATTTCTAATTCATTTTATGTTCACTAACAACAATTTTTGGCGCCTGTAATAGTTCAATATATAATTTTACCAGTGTTTTGTCTATATGCCATGGGAATGCCATAGTTTACGAATATGAAATTGCCACAAGGTTGTGTTATTAATGTACAAAATTCTATAGAGTTACCCAAATTATATCTATTTTATTTTAGAGAATTTATATTAAATTCTATGAGTCTGACTTAGCATATTATATTAACTTTGATATTATGACAGATCATATAATTATGTTAATGAATCAAATGTGATAATGGTATTTATAAAATAAATAACGATTTTATAAAAAAAAAGTCTTATTATTTGTTTACACACTAACTTACTCTTAACTCTAAATCTTTCATTCCGTCGATCCAAGTTACAATATAAACACTCCACTTAATACTTACAGAACAGGTCCATGAAAGTGAATAGAAATGTACCGCAAAAGGCTTACTATCTTATCTTAAACGTCATAAAGAAACGTGAAATCACAAGTTTCCGCTTCCGGCGACTTAATTCTATTTATCACAAGAGAGATAATGAACACTTGAACAAAGCACACTCCATCGCTCATATATTAATGCGACAATCATTATACGGCGGCGGCGGTGTTTCCGCACGATCTGGCAGACGAATAGCGTCTATTTGTAAGGGAGCTTCAGCGAAGCCGGGCAGACCGTACGTCGGGAACGGTGCACTTCTGTCGGGCAGAGACAGCTGTCTGCGGAACGAGGGCGGAGTCTCCAAGTCAGGGTTCACTATGGTACTCCACAGTAAATTAGTCCTCATGTCCCCATCGAACCTCTGCATCCTACGCCTTTGTCTCCTCGTCTGTGGTCGTCTGCAGCTTAGTGCACCACATGTACAAAACTTGTTCAACCAAATATAAGTGCCCACTATTCCAATGGCTAAGCCTATTTCAATACCAATAACGAAGGCTTTTACTGACGAGAATTCTTGATCAAACTTCTCATACGGTGTGAGTGGTGTAGGAGGCTGCTCTGCTGGCACTGAATCGTTTTTATCTGTAGTTATATTCCAGATGTCGTTCACGTCGACTTCTTTTTTCTCCACAACCGGAACTATGGATATAATCTTCTCAGACATTTGCGGTTGTCTCTTCCTGCATTGCTTCTCATAAGTGACACCTCGAGATGTGATCCAATTTTCAACCGCTATGAAGTCTGCGTTACATTGCCAATATTCATTACGTAGTTCTATTCTTTCTAGTTTACGTAAAGGCAGTAGAAGTTCCGTTTTCAAAGTAACTACGTAGTTTTCGCTTAAATCGAGTTTCCTTAAATTCGGTAGACGGTTGAACAGACGATTCGGTAAGGCTTTAATTCGGCAGTTGTTTAAGTTTAACACCTGGAAAGAGGAAATAAATTATTCGAATACTGAGAACGCTTATACAAAGAGTAATCCAAGCCCATGTGGATAGGCTGAGGGGGGTCATTTATCGAATCAGTATTCTTACCTTTAGTTTCGAATGCATCAGAAAAGGTTCATTCTTGAGGCTTTCAAAGACGTTCGATGACAAGTCCAATGTGTCGAGTTCAGGTGTATCCCAGAAGAGATCTGAAGGGATGAACCTCAGCCGATTGCTGCTCAAATCCAAATGGACTAGTTTGTCTAGGCCTGAGAAAGCGTGCAGGCCAATCCAAAATATCAAGTTATATGAGAGATCCAGTACTTCCAATGAGGTGTAACCAGTTTCCTAAAAACAACAAATATATCAAGTTATATATACCTACGTGGGCAGTAGGTATTAAAAATATTTTTAATAATCCTTTTAAATTACATCTTTGATTGCAACAAGGGTTTCTTTAAACTCAAGTGGTAGGTGTATACGTTTTGAATATAAGTATTCTAGGTCTTCTGCATCGTATGACTAAAACTGAAACTATTAGAAATAGCGAAGGAAGCCAGTCATATAAGCTTGATTTCTGACACATAATATTTCAGAATTCAACTAGTTTTTTTCCCAAACAGTACTTTACATTGTATTTGCTATCGACTAAATCTTACGATACAGACTATGTCCACGCATAGATAAAGCTTCGTAAGCCCGAAATCTAGTCCAGGTAGGTAACGTTCTGAAAACTTTATTTTTAAAGTTGGTCAAACTGCCCGCCATACGAATACAGCTGAGTCACCAAACAAACATTTAGGGAGCCAACTTCTATTCTTTGAATGAATACGTACATTTGTTTTATTTTTCGCCATTTTGCTTTTACATCATGTACTTGAGTAGGTACTTACCTACATATGTCAATGATTGAATACTCCCTCATTAACTTTACCCACTCATAAAACTAAAATACAATAACAAAGGAAGTACCTACCTTAAAACAAAAGTTGTCCAGCTCGCTAATAACATTATGACTCAGACTATACACTTGCACCGCTTTGGGCACTCCTACTTCTATGTTGATAATGTTTTGATCCACACACACGGCCCTGTTCAACCCATTGTCCATATCACAGTCACATTGCGTCGGGCACTTCTCACTCCACACGCCCACACTAATTAACACTAACATTAAAAAACACTTCCACTCCATCTTCCAAAGTTTCTTTTAATCCAACGTGTGAAAGGTTTCGCATTATTGTACGAGTATTTAACATCAAATAACACGATGTACTAGAGGCGGTTCACTTCGGTTTCACATGAAAAATGGAGCAATGATACACGATTTGATAAAACAATCACTATCAGTGTAGATAAGATAAGTACTTAGAATATAATCTTTCACTAGATAAACACTGCTGTTCTTATAAATATAACAGTATGAATGCAGTTTATACTAGGAAAATAAAATGCCATAATCACTAAAAATAATATCGTATTCATAAAATACAGCTGTTGTCATTAATATGCAGAAAAGGTTAAGTACCTACATACAATTCGTTATGTACAGGTCAGATTACAGAAATCAGTCTGTATGATAATAATACTAAATGCCTACAACTTAAGGTTCATAATGGCATGTAAATGAATTTAAAATGCACTTAATACAATCGATAAATAATTATAAGAGATCAATGGAAATATTTTAGCTGAATATATTTGAGGTTTGTCGCTGCTGCGTTGCTGTTGCGGGGTAGCACCGTTTCATGGTGTAATCGATTCCTAAGATAGCGTTTCTGATGTCATGAACTGATGCGCTGATGGTCTCAAACGTCCCGGCTAATCTGTCTACTGCTAGTGCCTGTGGAAAATATTTTCTATGTAGGAAGGTACTTAACACGTTTAGTGCCGGGAGCCCTCCTGGAGGGTTCATCTAGTCGCATATGGGATGCTGGGAGCCCTCGCGGAATACAGCATTATAAACCGTGAAAATAAAATCAGATGTATGTTTTAACAAGATTTATTAGTATAGGCGTTGGTTTTAAATCCAAGCATTTTTATTACTTTAAATTGTATGTTCACGGTTACAAATATTCACAAAAAAAATAAAAGGTTGGAAGCTAGCGACAAGACCTCCTGAAAACACAATTTTACTTTGTTTTACAGTGTTTTATAACACGGTTTTGAACCTAATAGTGCCTACACACTATGCCGGCGGCATGGCCGCCGGATCTGCCGCCGGGCAAGCCGCGGCGCGCCCGGCCCTGCCGCACAGAGCCGCACAAAGAATCGCAAAAGAAATGAAGGCGCAAATGCCGGGGGGTACGTGCCGCGCGGCAAAAGCCGGCGGCCATGCCGCCGGCATAGTGTGTAGGGACGCCGTTGGCCGTCCGCTATGGTTAGCTTTAGCGCAAACGTAATGCCCGGAACCCTCCCGGATGGTTCACTTCCAATATGTATGGCGGCATGGCGTATGAGTACCATGAAAAGTAATGTTTCACTTGTTTTCAGACTCATTAGAAGTGGTTTTGTCTTCGATCAATAATGCACTAGATTCCCGGTAAGCGCTTCAAAAACGGAACGAAAAATAAGAGCACAGATTCGGTTGTGGTCTTATTTCAAATTAGTATGGTCCATTCATAGCCAACGTAAAGACGTCAAAATGTCACAGTACGCGTTCAAAAAATTTGTAAATAACCACCGTAACACCAAGATTTTGAAAGGATTTTTTTTTTTTTCGGTAAGTTTATTATCAGTAAGAGTTTTTCATAAAATAAAAACAGAATTAAATAGTAAATATAAATCAATTAGCAAATATTATGATTGTTTGACCAATGTTTGTGACAACTACGAACTATTGTAACAAACATCGACTGTTCTGGAACAGGGAATGCGTGTAATATTGTTATTTTATATTTTATTTCTGTTTGTAGATTTCCTAGCGACCCATTTCGCTGTGTAGAATGGGTATCTACTGTCGCGAAAGAAAGAGGAAAATAAATATATAAGCCTTATAAAAATTCAACAATTTGTTCGATTCATTTAAATAGATTGGACATAACTGGAAACACGCAAAGGCGTAGATTACTAAAAACAGTACAACAGTAAAAATAAGTATTTTTGAACTTATATAAAATTGACTTTTTATTTTCAAGCGACATGACATTATATTTGTTTCTCCGACGACAGAAAGATTTAATTTTGCCATTGTAATTAAATATTTGTTTCTCCGACGACAGAAAGATTTAATTTTGCCATTGTAATTAAACTTTAGTATAAATTTATTTTTTCTGTATTTCATAGAAAGAAATATAAACACATTTCGACTCCACTCATTCCTTGTCCAAGCGGCGAGCCTCTGTCATAAATTTTTATTGCTTTTATTACCACTTTGTAATTCGAACTTTAAAACAAGCGTGTAAGGTTGAATTTGTTTTGATGTATGTATGACTTTTTTGTTTTTTGTACATAGCTTTGTGAATACAACTTTAAGCATTGCATTTAAGGTTGAATTTACATTAATGTATATTTATTTAAACTAGAAGTACGTAAACACAATTGGCGACAGTTTTAAGAGAACTTTTGTATGGGATAGTGTATCTAGTACATTATTGATCGAAGGGTTTTGTTATTAGGTATTTTGGTATTATGCAAGGTTTTAAAACTCATTTTGTGTTGATAAATATCTAGCTCAAACATAGTTGTCTAAGTGTGGGTATACTTACTATAAACCACTGCTTACTCCTTCGGAAATAGGGTTGATGCTATTTTATGTTACGTGTTGTTAAAAGTCTGTATTACTCAACTTAAACACTAAAAGGAACCGTATCATATGTAAAAATAAATTAAAAAAATTGACGATAAAAAAAAAAAACGGCAGCTATAACCGGTATGTAGAGTATGACAAAAAATCATAAATAATTAGTACTATAACCACCTGTAAGGATATGACGGTTTACCTTGCCGTTTAAGAGATAATTAGATTTTTCATACTAGCTACTAGAATGGTAAATTTTCATCTATTTTCTTAAATATCTTTAAAAGTACATGTGCACTTACTTGTAAATGTGATGCTTCTGCTACTCGTTCTAAGGCTTTTCCGTTACTAAGAGATGCTTGTGCCATTTGCGTGAGGGCCGCTGCTTGCTGATCCATTACTTCTACCTACGAATCAAAGAAAAGTCAATCAATAAACAAGTTTAATCCCAAGATTGGGTTAGTTTAAATAACCATAGATTCTTCTCTTATTTAGGGCAAGATTCATAGAACACACATCGACTTTGCTAAGTAAAGTATGCTTCGCGTACAAATATAAACACAGAACATTATGTATACTGTTAACATTCATATTCAGAAGCGCAGTAGATACGAATGTGAACATAATTGCATAACAATAAAGTTCATATTCAAATGAAAGTCATTCATCATCGTTCTCCTGCACTTATCCCAATTTATTTGGGGAAGTCCATATTCAAATGAATGAATGAAACAATTATTGTACTTAACAACGCAAAGTCAACGTGCGCTCTATGAATCTTGACCCAAAAGTATGGATTAAATTACCACAAACACAAAAAAATAAACAAGTGATACTTAATGCTTTTTTAGATTGGATTATGTTCACTGCAGGAAAGAATACACATTCAAAGGCTCCTTGAGTAGATATAGTTTCTTCAATTCCTAAGACCAATAGACACAAACAGTACGTAATTGTTGAAAAGAATAATGGATAAAGAGTACCTACCAACTTATCTATCATATTCAATTGTCGATCCTCTGATTCCGTTGGGTACAGTCGATTGTTGTCTGCAGGGCTGTATTCTTCATCCTTTGAGAGTGTGTCATCTAATGAGTCATCAGAATCACCATTACATGTTTCTTGCTTCACTGCTCTCTTTTTTCCTAGCCAATATTTATTACTTTATTAAGTTAACTTTATTTATTGAAAATAGTATTGTAATTGGGCAGGCTGTTATCGTTTATTTTATTTGATTTACAGTAAACTTTAAATTGAAAGGCTAGGTAAAACTAATTTGATAAAAAGACATAATATATATTTTTAGGAACGCTTGCAACACAAATCACTAAATAAGTTCAGTGCAAAATGAATTAACATTTTTTGAATCATTACACTGTGGTTTAGTTAATTCTGTCAATGACCCAGACCTATTGAATATAGCTAATGATATACATATAGTGCTAAATGCCTTGAGTGATTTGTGGTGCAAGTGGACCTTAGAATGTTTCTATCTTGAATATTAGGTAATCAGAAGTTGGTTAAAGTTACTTACTAGGTGTAGAGGTTTTATCATCACAAAGTTCTAAAATCTTTACTTCTAATGGTGTCAGTCTGCCTTGAAGTTTTCCTTGCTCTATCTGCTTTTGTTTGATTAGTATACTTCTCCTTTTGTCTGACCAGAACTGAAAATGTTCAAAGTATACAATGATGTATCATCAAAGATATACCACCTACTTTATTACTAGCAGTGAAATAGGAAATAACTAGATGTACCCTGCGGTTTCACCCGCTTATGTCTCGATCCCTTGGGAATATCGGGGTCAAATATAAATAATATAGACATATAAAGAAAAATAATATAGACAAATGAGTAATGACATTCACCTCTCTCTATTGAATTTGTATATATGTATAAACAATGTATATACTTAATGCATTAATAAGTATCGATGAACCAGCCAATTGATACAGGATTGCACAAATGGCATTATTAAAACTTGATTGCTCATGGGCTCATCCTACAAAATCTATGTTAAATATTTTTAGTTTTTATACAATCAAGCAGGGCAGAAACATGAACTAAATAATCGATGTTGTGTAGTAGGTAGATTGAATTTCACTGAATTTTAAAATATTAAGTAGATGAAATTACAAATCAGCCATTGCCCCCCTAAACCACTTCAATACGCTAGAATATGGTAGCATCTACTGGATTCAAAACTTAAAAACTACAAAAAAACATACAATAAATAAATTGTTACCTTGATCCATCCTTTTGTGGATTTCATAGCTCCATCTATAGAGTTGGCAATGTTTGAGAGTTCTATCCACAATTTCTTAAACTTGGCGTGGCCCATTCCAACGCGAAGCTTCCTGTGTGCCAAATCTGGATGCTTTTCCATAAATGATATCACTGCCCTAACTTGGGCCAGTGATGGTCTCATATTCTAAAAAGTAGAGAAACAGGTTTCATATTTAATTTTAGTAATATGTCAAAAATTACAGTAAGTATAATAAATATTAATCGAATAAGGAATAGGAAATGGAGCTATCAGATAAGGCCATGAGCGGGAAACATACCAGTTGGTGGCTTAGCAACAATGCCTAAAACAGTTGTCGGTTTGAATGAAAGTAGTGCATCTTTGATGCCTGTAGTTACATAAACACGATGTTCCCATATTTAAGAGTACCAATATTGTAGGCAAGGTCTTATTAAGATAGCACTAATATAAATAAAGTAAATGAAAACAAGTGTAAGTGGTACCCACCCGAACAGCGCCTTCCCCATTATCTGTGTCGTCTAATAAATTATCAGACATTTCTATCAATTTTTTATAAAAATCTGTGAAGGAGCTTACTGATGTTTTTTAAGGTTTCACTCAATTAATATAATTTTTGCCAAAATCCCAGCGTTTTACGTTCAATGTTTTCCAGATCTGTCAAATGGAATTTTGACAATATCAATGAGTGACTGTGACAGGAGGTGACAGTCGATCGAGACTCGTTCATTTACTTCGGAAGGTAGTTTACTATTTTATTCTATGGTACTGTTTTTAAATCGATGTGTTTAATGTGAGTGCTTTCTCGAGTTGCAGTTTTTTAATAAGTTTTATTATATCACACACGATTGCTCGTGTGCCTAGAACATGATTTAAAAAACGTATCGATTTATGACGATTTATTTTATCTGTGGAAAGGTAATATGGGGTTGCAAAAAATAACAATCCTTTCTCCAAAACTAAAAAGGTTTATCTAAAAGGGCTAAAATTTTAAAGAATCAACTTGAGTTAAGACTATTAATATCGCTTATTTACCGGTCAAAACCTATAAAAATAAGTAAATAATGTGATTATTAAATCTAGAAGATCATAAAAGACAAGGACAGTAAAATAATGTTCAAAAAGTCGGTTCTATGCTAGGCTAATTTAATTCTTATGGGCTAGTAACACTCAAGTTGTTTGCTGTCAAATCAAAGCTGAAATAATACTCTTCACTCATTGCTGAAGAAAACCAATAAAAACTTGTATTTCATCAATTTGGTGTAATTTCATGTAGAGTGTATTAAATTCATAGAATCCTATTATGACCTTGTTTATTCATGAAATATTAAAAGATTATTGAGTTCGTCTTAGGTAAGCATGAATGTCAATTTGTCACAAGGAAAAGTTCAGCTGATTGTTGTTTACAAAATGTTTTTAGTTTATATGTTTAAAGGTCGTGTATTCTGTTTTAGCTATGTATTCTTTCGAGGGGGACTTCAGGCGCAAGCCCCAGCAAAACTTGGCTGGCGCGAGCGCACAGCACAAGACAGATAGAGACGCTTTGATACTGCAGTCACAACAACAAAGACAGAAAAGAGAGGTTAACTTGTACTATATTTCTGTGACTTTCACTTTAATTGCTCTTGAACCATAAACAGTGTAATAAGAAGACAGAGCAATGAATTAAAAGTAAAACTGTAAAATAAAGACAAATCAATCTACTTATCTATCACTTTCTATACATCTCTTAAAAATGTAATCCTTTAAACAGTTGGATATTATGATGATGTACACTATTTTCCAACTTTACCTTGATATTGTTGATCATATGGAGTATTTTAACAATTCTTTTTAATAGCAAAACCATGTAAAAACATGAAGAATGTTACAAATCATCCAATGATTAATACAATGACTTGGCAATTTTCATATAGTTATGTTTCACCATGAATATGACTATTTTTAAGTATTTTTTGGTGCTGCTGTGTAAACATATCTTTCAATTATTCTCATAATATTTATCTTTTGAATAACATGATTCCTTGCCAATTTTTATAAACTAATATTTTATCATCTCTTAATATTTTTCAGGAACATAGAAAACGTTTGAATAGTACAATAAAAATCCAAGCTTATGTGAGGAGTTATTTAACTAGAAAACATTGTAAACAACATGAGAGGGAACAATTTGACAGCATATTCCCAAGAGTTAACCCTGATGACCAGCAGATGTTGTGTGCACTTGTTGCTAAAATACTGTTCTTTTATGATGACCAACAGGATTATTCTAGACTGGTATGACAATACTGTATTTATAAACTGGAAAATATTGAGGAAATTTATTCATCCAAAACACAAAACTATCACTTGTTTCCTATTTGGGGAGACAGAAGACATTGAATACTTTTTATAGGCATCAGCACTTAAAAAAATAAACCATGAATGTATTTTTTCCTTATTATATTGGTTTCCTGTTCTGTTGGTATTACCCAGTAACTGCATTGTGGAGGTTAGAAAGGCAGTTGCTCCATGTAAAATACTGGTGTTCAGCTGGATACAGTTAGACTGGAAGCTAATCCTAACATAGTTGGAAAAGGCTAGCTAGGCAGATAATGATATTGTTTTTCTGTTGTTATTTGAATGTTGTAAGTGAATGTTATCAGTTTGAGCGAAATAAATTTAACATAGGGGATTTTTTTATCAGTGAAACCAAACAAACTGCAATTATAAACAATGAGTCTGACTGTTCTTGTTTATTTTAGATTTTTTAACTATTCAATAAAATGTATTGTGAGATATATTTTGGTAGCAAGATTGAAACGTTAGGTCAAATGATTAATTTGGCACACAGTAATAATATCTTAGTTATTGGAAGGAGAAAATAGAAGATTGCAATTGTCATTATTGTAGCCCATAACAAATCTCTGTGCAGTAATTGGCATCTTTGGGTTACGCAATGTTATTATTGGTTTTCTGCTCTCCATATTTACATTTTTTTGTCACATTTTCTGACAATTGGCTCATACTATGATCTTTTTGTCCATGGGTTAATAACTGTTCCATAATTTTTTAATGTAACATTTGGTTTTAGGTTGCCATATCACAATTACTGCTTAAACAATGGAAAAAGGTATATCAAATCTGCGGCGCCTGTATACAGATCAGAAGGTTGCTAGCATTACACCTGCGTTTGTTGAGAGAAAATAAAGAGGTAAGTGTGCACTATTAGACTATAAAGATCCAAGTTCCTACCCTCCCTGTAAAAGAAAATGGTTGAAAAAGTATAGAGAGGTATGAGTACTAAGCAAGAGGTAAACATCCACTATGATCTGCTAGAATGGAGGTGGTTTTACCAACTCCTTTGCGAGCATGCACCTGGCGGATGAAGTATAGCCACAGATAAAAGAGAAACAAAGAAACATTATTTTTTATTTATATCATCATCATCATGGACCAGTAATGGACATCTTTCGGGTGAATGAATGAATGAATGAAAATCATCATCATCATAATATCACGTCGTGCCTGTATTCCCCGAAGGATTAAAGGTGTACTATAAGTGCAAACCCAGTACAGATTTTAATGTAGGTATATCAGAAATTCTTATTTTCATTGTATTGTTTCACAGGTTCCTCTGGCTGTGCCACTTAGAATGTTTGAAGTGTTCACGTCTACTAACTCTGCTGAGGCTTCCATCAACTGTGATGAAGCTCTCAGTATTGTGGGGAATACATTTTTATATCTTGTTAAAAGGGGTAAGATTTTTTTTACGTTAAATATCTAGCTATGGCATACATAATTGTGTTTTCTTTGAAAATATAAGTTGCATCAAAGTGAATAACAATAATATGTTAAACTCGACCAAAGATTTATGCTCTTATTTTCACTATTTTGCAGGTTACTTTCAAGATCTGTGTAAGCTAATCTGCCAGAAGACGCCGCCTTTGTACGGGCCTTCGCCCAACCCGCCGACGCCGCTCAGTGGAGCCCTGCTAGATCTCATACAACGCCCTCTTACTCTCACCTCGCGGGTCAATATTCCACATTATGAGTAAGTTTTCTTACTTTAAATTATGTGCATTATTTTGGTACGTTTTTAAAATTATATTGTGAATGTAAAAAAATTGTCAGTGCATGAGCAGTTTCTTACTCATGGACAAATCTTAATTTACGACCATTACTACATAATCATACTATTTGACTTTTGTATGTATGTTATGTTAATTCTGTCTCTCCTAAAAAAACCTCTCTCTTCCGCTTTTCGTGATAAACGCTTCCCAGCTTTCAGGAATCTGTGTTTTATCCTGCCAGTACCCTTTGTTTCGACCAGCAGTTCTATTAATGTATTGTATTTAATTTTTTCCAGCAACCATATAATGACCGAGTTCGCTTCCGCCTTCCTCTGCAACCCGTACCCCGAGCCGGTGGAGATGTACATCATCCCGGCGCTCTCCCACGACCCCTACAGGAAGTTCCCGTTCGTCGCGCTCATACAGGCCCTCCGAGACGACTCCAAGTTCACCACACACGTGCTGACCAACGACTCGTGGTTACTACACTCAGTGCTGTCGTTGGAGCCACCGGATTTTGGTAAGATTTTGTATCCAAGATCAAACGTTTAGTAGTGGCTGCAGCTATAGATATATGCGTATGTCCGGCGCTTGTTAGCTCCATTTGGCACGCTCATTATGTTATTTTAGGACAATTATTATGATTCGATGCATATACTCATAATCGTATCTCCGCCCGCCCCATATCTTACAAGTTTAACACTGGCATAGTGCGCGCGTTACTAACGTGCAAAAACAAGCTTTACGTGCTGAAAAAACATCGAATCTGTAATGTCTCTAACAAGGTCATGATAATGCCGCATGTATCAATTAACAATAAATATTATTGATATATATTATAATTAGTTTCAATTCCCAAATAGAATTTCAATGCGGTGCACAGCTGTTAAGAAATGCTGGGACAAGACATAACGGTAAAAGCGTATGAAAAAGTAACTGATCACAGGACCGAGAAGCAAATTCTAATGATATCACATTTGTTACAGTGAACAGCGTACGAAACGTGGACAACACAAGACTGCCGAACAATCCTATCGTTTTAGACTACTTTAAAATTATTGCTAAGTTAACTGTTAATGTTTGTAATAAGCAAATTACTTACGAGTATGAAGACTCGTTGTATAGTCAGGAGACTGTGGCCAATAAGGACGAAGACAGTGATAGTGAGCAGGAGCCGAATCCTACCTCCGTGAGGGAACAAACGTTGCTGACGCGGTGTATAGAGTTGTTGAACGAACCTGACCGGTGCGTCATGACGACGTGCTCGCAAATAACTGAGGCTGATCTGACTGAACAGTTCCTTGACTGTGTGTCTGAAATATGTCACAATTTGTTGCTGAGCCATAGGATGGCGTTGCATAAGTATAGGTTAGTTGATTTTTAAATAACAGGCAGCTTTTCTAGTATGCACTTGCCATTTCGAAATCGTAGATTGAGCGACCAACCATCTCTCATTTATACCTGAATATTTTGATACCCACCTGTTCTGATACGTCAGTCAACTGAAGATATCGATGGATATTGTTGCTGTTAAATTCAAAATATTCCATCTATTTTGGTACTCTTTAGTTTGCTAGAACTGCGTTAAAAGGACCTCAACGAGTGACTATAGTGAAGTGCGTCTGTGCAACCATTTTACTCAGACTTGTTGAAAACTTTCAAAGCATGATTTTTTTCTTGATAGAAGAAGAATGGATTGCTTATCGAATGTATTATATTCCCACAGATTACTGTACACATTAGCCTTCAAGCCGATGTTCCTGCGCGGCGTGTGGCTGTGGGTGTCGTCCATGTCGCACCTGTCGTCGTTCGGCGGGCCGGCCACGCCGCTGCTGCAGACGCTGTCGCGCGGGCTGGGCGCCGACGCGCAGGCGCTCAACGTGCAGCGCCTGCTGGCGCCCCTGGCGGTGTTCTGTGCCTTGTTCTCGCTACTGATCGGGACGCTGCACGATACTGAGTTCTGCAGGGATCCTGATGATGAAAAGACAATTACTTGTGAGTTTTTTTTTTTTTTTTTTTTTTTTTTTTTCAATTAAGTTTCTTGCAGGTATGTTAGTGTTAACACTAAAACAAACAAAAATACCGTCGTTGTCATCAAATATTCTTTCAATAGTCAGTCAAATTGATACCATGGATGTGTAGCAGGTGCAGTCCGGATGACAGCAGTTTAGAATTTTCAAGAAATTGGTCAGTAAAAAAGTCTCTCATATCAAAGCACCATAGAAGTTTTGTAAATGAAATAATAATAAATTGTTTATTCACATAAAAATAGTAGAAATACCTATGAATTGCCTGATTTCTGAGCTAGGTTCAAAGACCTGTATACGGAAATTGAAGTTGGAGATTCTTTTCTACCAAAAATATGGAAAAAGATTTTTGCGGTTTCAGACTTTTCTAGTACTCAAGTACTAGAAAAGTCTGAAACCGCAAAAATCGAATAAAGGTTCAGGTCCATTTTTGATCCTTATAAGAATTAAGAAACACGATCGATTGGCATCAAAAAAGTTTTTGCGAAAACTGCCATTTTCTTGCTGGCTGTTTTTTTTTTTTTCTAAAAGTTAAAGACGGTCTCCTAAGACCGTTTTCCTGTAGCTACAACGATTAAGGAACCTGTTCTTACTGTGCCGTCTCAAAATTCCACCCTGTATATTATCTATAATGTTATATTTATTAATTATGTGTTGTTTACAGTGGGCGTACAAAACTCGGGCGTAGTGCTCAACCCGGTGCAGGGCGCAGGCGGGCGAGTTCACGCGTTTGAGTTCAGCGAACTGGGCGCCCTCTGCCGCACACTACGTACTGTGTGCCTGGGCCTGGTCGAGCTGGCCTACCCCGAGTCGAGGCCGGCCGTGACTGGCCACTACCGGGACGCGGTCCACGCTGACCATATACAGATCTCCGGGAAGAACCAAACGCCTGCCTGGTCGCATCTCTTCAAGGCAAGTTATGATAACACCCATAATATCTGCCTTGTACGTGCAGCGCCCACTGAGCAGCTTGAGTTGATAAATTGATAATTAACAAAATATCAACCAAAATTGAGTTGAAAATAACGTGGAAGATTACTGCTCCTTAGGTGCTGACCATGCAGCAGAATATGCTATGGCTATGGTGCTCAGTTGGCGCTGATCGTAAGACTAATATTCCACAGCACAGATTTTAGATATTTAACTATTTTATTGGTTGTTTTTTCCTTGCTTGCCGCCTCTTTTTCCACGTCAAGCTTAAGAATGCGGTGACGGATGAATTGTCCATACAAACGTAATACCAAAATAATTTGCAATATGAGCATAATTCCACCATATTGTGCTGATATTGGAATTTAGACAATATTTATCAAGGCTCCTACATCTTTATTTTTTTTCAAAAAACTTAACTAAAATGAAGTTTAATGGAATTGAATTTCGCACATTTTTACAGAGTAAATGACATGTTTTCATGTAATTTTTTCTGCATTATTAACATCAATATTTGTACTGCTCGCTGTAGGTGTATATCGTTTCGACTTACACTTTTTTTAATGATGAGTACCTATATCAATATCGCTGAAGTAAGAACATAACTCTAAATAAATGGTTATTCAAAATCCTTGTTTTTTTTATTATTCTTAGCTCGGAACGATGTTATTGATCTGAATTTACGGACCTTGCGTATATATAAATTATTGGAATATTTGTCTTTTACTAATAGGTACTTTGCATTACAGTTTTATTATTTGACTTGTATTCATTATTTAGTAATAACAATATTTGAAGTTTAGTAAAAGGAATAGCTACCTACTGCAATAAGACAGAAAAAGCCTTAGTTTTTTAAAGTTGGGAAATAAATAAACATAAACAGGCTTAGCCCACGTTCGCACGGAAGTAAAAATATCGCCGTGGTTTTTATTGTGCAGTGGATTTTCAACTCTTGTCGCTAATCAGAGCGTTGAAAATCCAGTGCATATAAAAAAATCGATATATAGCAGTATTTCAAACTTATAACACTGGAGAAGCCTTACGAACACTTCCCCTCTGTAAAAGTACAAGAACAAATGTTCTAGTACATTCATAAAAACTACTTTCAAATCGATTCTAACGCACTTCGTAAATCGTTTTAAAGGCGCGCGGAGCTCAGTGAAAATGCCTATTTGTACTGTTAAATCGTGTAAAAAGCGTTCAAATACGTCAAATTTACATAAAGAACTGAATAACTTTCCATATGCAAATTTTGTCTAAGATTTAGTCATGTTTTTATTGAATTTTAAAATCCTAACCTCATAATACAAATCGATTTTTCATTCGATTCAACCATGATTCAATATAAAACGTATTATGAATCGAGTATTTTCCTCACGTTGCTCCTGTGACGTCACCGAGTCTCGCTACATCTCGTTTTTATGTTCTTAAAGATCAAATTACTTTTCTTTTGCATTACGAAAATATACGTCAAATCAACAAAATTTACACGCACTTGACATGCGATTATGACCTCTAGTAAAAATGTTAACGAGACTACCGTAGTGTTGAGGTCATGTTTGAAACCAAAATTGACATGTCGATAATTTCCTAGTAAAAATTACTTAGTAATTATTTTTGTTTGTTTTGATTGTTCATGTTTTATAATTTGTTTATGTCCATTGAAGTGGTTGTATATAAAAATAAAAAAAATTGAACTTGATCAAATTTTTTATTGAGATTACTTACTTATTACAAATTTAGTTACTTACTTTTATTTAATTGAAGTTATTTTCTCTTCTTATTAAAATGTAACTATTTTATGCAACAGCTGTTTTATTTCATGGATTCAAGCAAAATTTCGATTGAATATCGATATCGATAAAACAAAAATGAATGGTACGGACTTCACTTTCCGCTACCGCGTCCCCCGCAAAAAGTGACAGACTGTTTTGTTCGGAATATTGTGCTTATGGCTTCTCCAGTGTTATATACTCTAAGATTCCAAACGAATTTTGCATACTTCTCGACTTATATGTGTGACCCGTGCTCCCCGCCCTCTTAAGTGGAAACCCACCCTTAAACCTCGTGACGTTATTAATGAATGTGTCTGAAATGCTGAATAATTTTTGTTCTACATCTTAACCTTGCAAGTTATAAGGTCCACATCCCCCGCCAGGTGTGCACGTGCCTGCTGCGCGCGCTGTACGCTCGCGACGGGCGCCTGCAGTACGTGGGCGCGGGCGCGTGGCCGGCGCCCGGCGCGGCGCCCGAGGGCACGGCCGCCGTGCTGCTGGTGGCGGGCGAGCGCGCGCGACACAACACAAGGCACCTGCGCAGACCGCCTAATCTTTCTGCTGCTTTAGCGCTCTCACATGGTAGGTACTAATGAGTCCTAGGCAAAAGATAATTGTGATCCTAAGAACTCTCTAATGAACACTCATTGTGTATACAAGGTGACAGGGACATCGACGCGAAAACCGTTACCATTCAATACGTGATTCTGAACCCCTACGCGTAATAAAATATCGTCGGATATAAAAAAAAAAAAACAGCTGTTCCATACATTTTCACCGCGTAGGTATTGCACTTTTCTATGAAACAGCAGTTTTTTTTTTTTAACAACCGACTAATCATTTAAACGCATGTGGTTTCAGAATCATGTATTGAATCCATGGTTGAAATTTTCGCGTCGATGTCCCTGCCACCCTGTATTTTAATTGACTGACTTAGCTTAACTTTGACCTAGCTAAAGTCCTACAAACTTATCTGACCCGGTGATAGCGTCGTTGTGTTCGAACAATGGATGACAGACCTAACCTACTGACAGACAAAACGCCTCCGCGTATTTCCAATCTATACAAGGTCAGAACGCAGCCATAGGAAACTGCTCCCGTATACATTGTAATGCTATTTTTAAATCTGTGATCACAATGTATACACGAATTTAGCGTACTGCTCGTGTATAGTTCGTAACGTGGACGCGCGCGTCTTGGTTCCAAACTATACTACATCACTTACGCTTGACATGAGTTTTAATAATATAGATTAAAAATAAATTGAACTGGGTGAAATGGAACAGCTAACAGATAAAGGAATATGAAATGGTTTAGGTTAGGTTAGAATCGTGACCAACCACGCGCGAGCCGAGCTAACGTAGTGAGCGGTGCCGCGGTAGCGGCCGGCGAGCGCTACTTCCAAGTTGCGCCCAGCCAGGCAGGCTATTTAGTCCAAGGTGCATTACGTCAAAAACAAGTTGAATACCAATTCACAATTTGTCGCAATCTATACACGATTAGTCCGTATGCGTACTGGCACTGTATATTTTGGAATAAGGTAGTGAATTAGGCCACTACGAAGTATACGCGAGTATTTGCGTACTACTCTTGTATAGATTGGAAGACCTTAGTAGAAAAGTGATTTCCAATCTATACGCGATTAGTTTCACACCCTTGCGTTCTGGCCTTGTATAGAATGGAAAGACGCAACGCCTCCGTCAGAAGCCAGCGGTTCATTTACGTTTGTTACACATACTTGGGCAAAATAACGAGCAAAGTAGAGAATGTGTACGTTTATTTTTAATGCTTTATTTTACTTTTATACGTCATGTCTAGCAAAAAAAAATGATGCATTCAAATATGTCTCCTTTCTTTTCCTAGATGAGGGACCACCTTTAACAATTAAGGAGCTAAGAACGGTCACTATTCTCAGAGAAATTCCTTTCGTCGTGCCTTTTTCTACACGAGTTCTTATATTCCAAGGGTTGCTAGCAAGGTAATATCATTTACAATACCGTCATAAAAAATATTATTTTTGTTTTAATTTTATTTATAATTTGTAACTTTATTTTAGAGAGAAACACGATCATTGGTACGAAATGACGAACTTCAACGAGGGGCCTTCTATAAACATCAGTGTTCGGCGGACGCATTTATATGAAGACGCGTTTGACAAACTTAGTCCTGATAATGGTAATAATAAGAATTATTAAATTAAGCATGACACAGACAACTCGAGACAATACCTTGTCCTGTAGGTAATAAGATTTATATTCAATTGCCGTATCTTTTTCATCTCATCTCCAGTGTGATCTGTAATTTACGTTATTACCTTGTTACATATTCTAAACGTTGTATTTTCTTCTAGAACCTGATTTAAAACTAAAGCTTCGAGTACAACTGATCAACCAAGCGGGCGCGGAAGAGGCTGGCGTCGACGGCGGCGGTCTGTTCAGAGAGTTTATCTCTGAACTTCTCAAGTAAGATATTATTCCTTGCTGTTACTTCGTCAAGTTTACACAATATCGGTTCTGAGGTAGCTTGAAAGCCAGAAAAGGCTATTAACGGATGCTTTTCGCATCGAAAAAATTATAACATTCGCTTTAGAGGAACTGCTAGTTGAAAAAAGAATTGAAATCTTCAGAGGGGCAATTACCGTATATTTAAGAATTTCCACATTCCAGTCTCAATCTGTCAAAAATACTTCTAATTTACCAAAATTTAAAAGAAGAAAGAAATAAGAAAATATTTTTAGAAGACTAGAATTTGAACGTTTTTAATTACGGGAATTCCGGCCTCACGGGAATTCATTCTGATATTGAGTGTTGTGATTGTTCAGTTACTATAAATTGAAGCTGACATCCAGTATGTTATTTTTTCATGGGATTATTATTTCAGAAACCGGTTTAAGAAATACAATTGATTTAATAATTATTTTGCTTTACATTTCCGGTATTAATAAAATGTTCTTCCTTTTCTCTTCCAGATCTGCGTTTGACCCGAACAGAGGCTTGTTCCGCCTGACGATAGACAACATGCTGTACCCCAACCCCGCGGTACATCTATTGTATGACGACTTCCACATGCATTACTACTTCGTCGGCAGGATGCTTGGAAAGGTATCGTGTTCTCAAAGCTCTGTTCAAGCACAGAATCGTACAGAAGGCGCACTCCGCATTTTAGATATGAAGCTAGAGCTATGAGTACGCAGCGGGCTCGTCTTGTCGGGCCAATTCCGTAAGCGTAATATAGTCAGAAGATATAAAAAACACGCGATAGAAAGAGAGGCAACTTCTGGGTGAATATAACTGTATGTAGTTAGCGCTGTGCGACCTGATTTGCACTTAATTGTGTCGTAGCAAGAGTCGGTTTTAGGGTTCCGTAGTAAATAAGGAACTCTTATAGTTTCGCCATGTCCGTCTGTCTGTCCGTCCGCGGCTTAGCTCAGAGACGGTTAGTACTAGAAAGCTGTAATTTGGCATATGTATACATATTAATCATGCCGACAAAGTGGTAAAATAAAATCAAGTTTTTTAGGATGTTTAGGGTACCTCCCCTACACATAAAGTGGGGATGTTTTTTTTTCTCGTCTACCCCATGTCGTGGGGTATCGTTAGAAAGGTCGTTCAAAAATATTGTGAGTTTGTGAAAACCATTTATTGGATTCAGGGAACCGTTTGCGAAACATTAAGCTTTTAACTGAATTTTTGTGTTAGAGTCAAGTGTCCCCCCCCCCCCCCCTGCCAGCTAAATGGTTGTACTTGTATTTGTGAAAAAAATCACAGCAGGAGTATATATAACGAAATTAAAAGGAAAACTATCAGAGCTAAGTAGGCTGTACAGGTTAACGAGTAATAATCGACCAACTTAAATTTGCGGTTTGAAAAACATGATCTCCCATACATTCTGTATGGGAGAACATGTTTTTCAACTACAATGTTAAGTTTGTTCTTGGGACAAATTCATCTCAACTACGGAACCCTTCATTGTGCGTGGTCCGACACGCACTTGGCTGGTTTTTTTATTTAAATGATATTGCGGAGTGAAGCATCTGTATGTGGTTCAAGCAGATACCATATTTTTCTTGAACTTGATGGTAACTTCAGACCATCATATACGACATTGAGTGAAGTACAAAGCGTCTTTATGGATAGCATTGAGTCATCATCATCATTCTTATATCCTTATCGCAATATATTTGAGGTCGGCTCAACATTTCATATCTTTCATACTTCTCTATTAATCGTCGTATAATAATTATAAATAGCCTTGATTGTTGGTCTTTATATTTCAAGGATTGATTTTCTCACCCTCACACGGTTTAATAACAAAAATATCAAGTCGTGTCAATTTACTTAAGACGCAGATATATGCCAGTGACCTTGAGTGGTTAGCTTGCGTGTTCTGTACTGAGCTCACGTAACGCGTCGTACGTCCAGCCAGTAATATGACTCGCCCATCAAGGAGCGCTGTCTCAAATTACACGCATTATTAATTTATTATACATAAAACAAAAGATATTTTAATAAAACACGTATACAAAAAAAACAATAATTAAATTATCTTTAAAATGGTGAAGGTTTTATAGATTTTGCGTGATTCTCAGTTTTTTATCTGCGTTAGACATAACTTTACAAATTAAATTCACTATGTAGTATAAAAATAATCTAAAATATAATTTATAAGATTTTTTTTCCAAATCATTAACACTACTCGTTTAGACGTGATATATATAAAATTATCAGTATAAAATCGTTAAAAGTCGGTTATCGTCGCCTTAAAGTGTTTTTGTAGATACCAATATAAGTTGCATTTACCGGTTTTCTGCATGCTATCTAGCAGCATTAAGATTTAATTCAATTGAAAAGTGTAACTCGAAATTACTTCACTGATCATCGCCGAAGACGTTTTGGGCTAAAAGTTAAATTGACCTTCTTTTTCTTACAGGCGTTGTACGAGAACCTGCTAGTAGAGTTACCTCTAGCCGAGTTCTTCCTCGGCAAGCTGTGCGGCTGCGGCGAAGCGGACGTGCATGCGCTCGCGTCTTTAGACCCGGCGCTACATCGCGGGTTACTGTTGCTAAGGGCACATGCGAGAAGGGACGTGCCGGATTTAGGCCTGGACTTTACTGTGCTTACTGATGAGTTAGGGGAGCAGAGGGTATGTACTATCACAACACTTAAAACTTTTTGAACTGTTACTTTCATTAACAATATTGGCACCTCAGTGCAAGTCCTAATTTTAGTAAAACATACAAAAGCAACAGATACTTACTACTTAATATAATTTTTGTATTACAGATAGAAGAATTAAAACCGGGTGGTGCAAACATTCCTGTGACTGCAGAAAATAGGATAGAATACATTCATCTAGTCGCCGATTATAAGTTAAATAAGTAAGTCAACTTTCTTCTTCCTTATTGACAAGGTTTTGGTTTTAAGAATCTTACAAAAGAATAATATGATTTTATTTCAATAATTTAATTTAAAATATTGATATAATATAATACAAAAGTTTTAGTCAGTCAGTTTTCTTTTGCGCAACTTATCATACCTTTTGGAAGGGCAACTAGTTTCAATGTTATCTTGTTAATTTTGACATTCAAACGCGCCTTTTATTCGTCAAGGCAAATTAAAATAAACGATTTGTCTATGGCTTTGTATAATGTATTTATTTTTATGTGTGAGTACAACATGTTCTTTTTTTAAATCAATATTATCTCCGATCTAACACAAATCATCATATTTTTTCTCTCCAGACAAATAAGGTCTCAATGCACCGCGTTCAAGCGCGGCCTGGTGTCTGTAGTGAGCGCCGAGTGGCTGCGAATGTTCTCTTGTCGCGAGCTGCAGCTGTTGATATCAGGCGCAGAAGTACCCATAGACATCGACGACCTCAGGAGATACACGCAGTATGCTGGTCAGTTCCACTAAATTATTGTTATTGATACGATACATAAGTTTCTACTAAATCACCGTTTAGGTACTTGTTCTTCCAGACGAGAAATATGTATTTATTTTTGCCTTTAACCTTTCAGTTTGTCAAAGTAACATAAGTCATAAAAATCAATCTGCCTAGCCGTTTCCCAACTATGTTGGGGTCGGCTTCCAGTCTAACCGGATGCAGCTGAATACCAGTATTTATAGATAATTATCTTAGTTAAATTAGAATGATTTTGTGAATTATGTGCAGTTCTTAATTCGACATTTTATAGGTCATTAAAACAGATTGAAATTGGGTCTCTAAACCAATTTAGAAAGTCGGTATCCGTCTAGTTAAGCAGTCTTGGACAGACTTCTCAGAACTTGCAACTTCTAACTGCATAAAGGAGTGTACGCATGAACGAACAAGAACATAGTGAACACGAACATCGAACACTTTGTTTGCATGTGCGTACCACTAACGAACATCAAACACTGTCAATCTGCCTAGCCTTTTCCCAACTATGTTGGGGTCGGCTTCCAGTCTAATTGGATGCAGCTGAAAATACAGTTATTTTACATGGAGCGACTGCCTATCTGACCTCCACAACCCAGTAACTGGGTAATACGATACCCCTTGGTAAGACTGGTGTCAGACTTTCGGGCTTCTGACGACTCGTAACGACTGTCAAAGATCCACGAATGACAGCCGGGACCAACGGCTTAACGTGCTTTCCGAGGCACGGAGGATTCTCGGTATGTAAAGATGGTCACCCATCCACTGACCAACCCCGGCAAGCGTAGCTTAACCTGATGGATCGACCAGTGCGGCTGTTGTTACTTAGCCACGAGCTCCTCACAACAACAACATAACAAAACAACAAGTAACATAAGTCATACAAAAGAGAAAATATAATTATGAATGATGAAAACATCATTTGAAGTTTTAAGAGGAGTTTCTCTCAACTTTGCCATTCTTTGAATTTTTTACTATTTCAACTGTGCGGCATTATTTTGTTAAACATCATCATAATACGAGTATATTCTCTGTTTTTACTCATATTATCTTCACGCCTTCACAGGTGGTTTCTCAGCGCAGCACCCAACGGTACTATGTTTCTGGCGCGTGCTCCTGAACTTCACGGACGACCAGCGACGACAACTGCTCAAGTTCGTCACCAGCTGCTCGAGACCGCCATTACTTGGATTCAAGGTAGGCATTACGGTTCCTGCCTTTTAGAACTGTTTATAGATAGCGTTTATAGATATAACCTTACTTTATTTTTAAACCTATCAAAAACCGGTAAAATGTTTTTCGAGAGTAAAAGAAAGAAAGAATGAAAGAAAAATATTTTATTTGGGACACGCACGGGAAATACAAACAGTAAGTAATAATAAAAAAATATAAAATTAAAATACAAACAGAATAGTAACGACCTACCACGACGAATAGTGCGAGGCCAAAAAGGCCACTATCTCAGCATAATGCGGTGATATTTAAAAATAAATACCGCAGCGCTGGTATTCTGATTCCACTGTGATGTCACGGACACACCTACGGACTTAGATATAGACCAAGTAATAATAAAATAAAAAAGCAATAAAAAAAAATAGAGAGTATGTATGTACTCGTATATCTATTTCTTTGGCACGCTCTCCAGCCTAAACGGCTTGATGGATTATAACTTATGAGGTGTCGTTAGATTCATCTTAATTGTGGAAGTGACATAGGCTATATAATATTTACATAATGCATCTGCAAATACAAAAAAAGGGAGGTGTTTTTTTTTTATTAAGCGGTGCGGTTGCGAAAACTATGAGTTAGGTAGTTACTGCAGCAACAGGATTTTGCGCGTATTTGATGTTGCTTTTTAATTCAATGTTGTTATGCTTACGTTGGCTTTACTTGCTGTGCATGGATTCTGAACTGCTAGCTTGAATCAGCTCATTGAAACCTATTGGCTAATCTAGGTACTTACTTTTAACATTTAATTTGTCTTTTACATAAACTTTGTAAAATTATTTATTTCCTAGGACCTACAACCACCATTTTGCATCCAATCCGCGGGCGCCTCCGACCGGCTCCCGTCTTCCTCCACCTGCATGAATCTGCTGAAGCTGCCGGAGTTCCACACGGAGGAACAGCTCACTGAGAAACTACTGTACGCCATCCAGGCGGGCGCAGGCTTTGAACTTAGCTAGAGTGAGTATGCTCCGTTTATTTGTAGAGCCCACACAATTTATACCAGTCGACATTTCATGTAAAGGGAACTTCATCGGCCCAAAGATGTCAGCCCCAAAATGGGCAGTTATACCTAAAAAAATTATAATGAAGAATTAAAAAAACATGAGCTGGGCAGAGCAGTGTCGGCCCAGTGGTAACGGCCCTGACTTACGAGTTGTTGGTCGTGGTTCGAACCCAAGCAGGCGCTTTACTTTGTATAGGTAAATAATTTTATCACCACTGCTCTCAAAACGGTGAAGGATAACATCGTGAGGAAACCGGCATGTCCTAGAGCCAAAAATTCGAAGACATGTGACATCTACGAGTACCAAACCGCACTGGGCCCGCGTGGTACATTACGTAGTACAGCCCACTCCCTTTCACCTAGAAGAGGCCTACGTCCCAGCAGAGGGGAACACTATAGGCTGATTATGCATGAGCTGGGCCGAGCGTTGAAAATTCAACACCGTGCTTTTATTTAGGTACCATCTAGTGTTAGTGAAAACGGGCACAAATTTATAAGCTTCGATCATCAATAGCAATAGATTAAGGATTAGAAAGTAGCCCAGGGAAATTACGTTTGAACCCTGCACGAAATCCTAACAGCGATTTTATTCTTGAATCGTGTTTTTGAACTCTTCAAATAATATTTAAAAAAATAACATTTTCCAGGACCGCATCACGGAAAAAAAAAAAACAGAAACGCGATTTTGTGGATAAAAATTGAAGCAAAATAGTTTTATTTTTATTATTAGACATATTGGTTATATTCTGTAAAAAATTAAAACTAATATATTGTTGCAGAATTAAACATTTTCGTCCACAAAAATCTAAATAATAATAAAATTACGAATTTTTGTTTATTGTACTTCAAGCAAAAAGAATAACATAGGTTTTTTTGTTCTCACTTAATTTCAAGAAATGAAACATAAAAGCAATTTTTATTTTTTATATGACGTTTTGCTTTAATGTGTTTAATTTTCTTGTGAGTCATTTGATAATTTCTCACCCTCAAAAAAAAAGGGCCGGTTTTTGTGCCGACGCGACGCTTGAGGTGGCCGCTTTCCAGAAACGGACGGTTTCAGCTGAAAGATAACGATGAGGTCTGTAATCCAAATAATTGGTTTAACTAATAACTAGTGTTTCACTTTCAGGTACAAACAACACATATTTACGTAGTTATCTACTAAATATTTGGAGGTATGTTGTTAGTTTATTTTCCCACTGTAGTAGTTCATTTACCACTTATAAATCGCATTTCTTGTGATAATAGAATATCTGAAAATACTTTGTATTTGGAACTGTGCGAAGTGGTTGTGTTTCTGTAAATAACTGTTACCCTTAGTTATTTTTTCGAGTTCTAATGTGTTTAAGAAACATATCTTATGTATTCTAATGTACTCAACTTTTATTCACATTAAATTATTTATTTATATCAATGACTCATTTCTTCTAAATTGGTATTATATTTTAACTTATGGAGCATAGGGCGTGTTGAGGTTCAATAGTTAAAATGTTAGTGCAATGTTGTTACATGTAAATAAAATTAAATAAAAAACATATTGTGTCGAATTTATACACTATAGCTGTTCTAGATTAGGTACGTGGGATTGTGTAAAAAAGTAATAATATTTTATTTTATTGAATTTTGTAAATGTCCGAACAGATGAGATGGACAGCAATGTTTCTATCGGCTATAGTGCGGTGTGCCCGGTCTTGTACAAAACTATTCAGTCGTGTCAAATTTGGGACTTTATATTTTAGTACCTATTGAATAAAGTTATCTGAATCTTGAAACGTTTTTTTTTCTTCTTCTCATCTGTCCCTCTTCTTATCTAGCTTTGAGAACTTTATTTCGAATATCTATCTCAATGTCACAATGTCTCCATGTAATATCATGTCTGATGATAACAAAAACTAAACGTAGATGACTATCAGGGCAAAGAGCACGTACAGAACACTAACATCAGTGTCATGCCCAGCGCTAGAGAAAGATAATCTTGATAAAGTAACTAGCGCGTTGTGCTAGCGGGCTGACGTGACGCGACTGCGCGACCACCGGCCACGAACACGTCACCACACAACACGGACCCCTAATATCAATTTTACAACTCTTGGCTACCTATGGCGCGCACAATGCCTTGATTGACGCACGCCTCTTTATTGATCGTCGTAATTTATATCACCGGAACATTGAATGCCACCTTTTTAAACCTGCAAGATTGATGCCCGAAGTATACAAAATATTTATTGAAGTTATTCCAATTCGTCATGTTGTACCGATGAATGTACGGCCAACACATAGTATTTCTCTGAGATCGAACAGGCGATACGAATTCAATTAAAGATTGATTGCTGCAATCAGTTTTACGTGACTGCCAACATCGCATTTCTTTAAGTGCATCAGCTGAGACCCAAATGTGGTTGTACGGAATCCTGTTTATACTACTGTAATGATACACCATTTCAGTACTAATATTTCTGTATTTATATTCTTGCACACAAACAAACTTGGTATACTTTTAGCTTAGAGTATATAACACTGGAGAAGCCTTACGAACACTTCCCCTCTGTAAAAGTACAAGAACAAATGTTCTAGTACGTTCATAAAAACTACTTTCAAATCGATTCTAACGCATTTCGTAAATCGTTTTAAAGGCGCGCGGAGCTCCGTGAAAATGCCTATTTGTGCTGTTAAATGGTGTAAAAAGCGTTCAAATACGTTAAATTTACATAAAGAACTGAATAACTTTCCATATGCAATTTTTTTTTCTAAGATTTAGTCATGTTTTTATTGAAATTTAAAATCCTAACCTCATAATACAATTCGATTTTTCATTCGATTCAACCATGATTCAATATAAAAAGTAGCATGAATCGAGTATTTTCCTCACGTTGCTACTGTGACGTCACCGAGTCTCGCTACATCTCGTTTTTATGTTCGTAAAGATCATTTGCATTACAAAAATATACGTCAAATCAGCAAAACTTACACGCACTTGACATGCGATTATGTCCTCTAGTAAAAATGTTAACGAGACTACCGTAGTGTTGAGGTCATGTTTGAAACCAAAATTGACATGTCGATAATTTCCTAGTAAAAATTACTAAGTAATTATTTTTGTTTATTTGTTTTTATTGTTCAATGTTTTATAATTCTTTTATGTGCATGGAAGTGGTTGTAAAAAAATAATTAAAAAAATTGAACTTGACCTAATTTTTTATTGAGATTACTTACTTATTACAAAAAGTTATTTTATCTTCTTATTAAAATGTAACTATTTTATGCAACACTTGTTTTATTTCATGGATTCAAGCAAAATTCCGAACGAATATCGATATCGATAAAATAAAAATTAATGGTACGGACTTCTCTTTCCGCTACCGCGTCCCCCGCAATAAGTGACAGACAGTTTTGTTCGGAATATTGTGCTTATGGCTTCTCCAGTGTTATGTTCTAAGACTTTTAGCAATATTTAACAAACTATTTAATGAGGTACTCAATAAATTTAATAACGTTGTAGACTTTAGACTTCTTGAAGACCACTAGGTTTTCAGGCTCGAACTGAACTGACTTAGAAGCTAAGCGATGCGACGCTCCAAACATCTATTTCCATTCCGTTCCGTTAAAAAAACCAGTACTTTTACGGTAACTGTCAAATGTCATAACTTTTAAAGTTCATGATTACACTGATACAAAAATTATTTGGGGCAACACACTTTTAATTTTATATTTAAGTCACTACAAATATTATAAATATTTGGAAATCATGACACTGCCTAGTCAGATAGCCATGCCTTTTGGTACTCGTATGTAGGTTGCAAATAATTAGAAAACAATTTCAATTGAATCCGAAAAAAGTATGACAAATGCAGTTACCTTTAAATGGAATTGGACGGACCATACTTGTTGAGTGCTGAAAGTTGGGTACAAACTTCACGTAGTAAATGCTTCACAGCGCCATGAGGTTACGCTGTGATGCGGCATTCTTATCAATGTCTATGTGATGTTACTCCCAACGTATTGGACGTGGCTTTGAGAGGAAGCCAAACAGTTGTATGTAACCTCTTGAAGTGAAAGTGGAATAACAGATTATTAACTTCAAAAATTGTGAAATTTTGTGTGGTACAATGAAGGCTATTAAAGGAGTGATTGATTGGATCAGGGACTGGACCAGCAATGCGCCGCAATGCCACAATTGGTTCCGTCGCAAGCCGCTCAGCGGGGCCTACGAGCATCCTAGCAAGCGAGATGGTGTAATCAGTATGATTGTCAACCTGTAAAGTAATCAGCGGAGAAAAGCTGTATGAGGATTGGGCGTCATGGTGAGAGGAAAGAAAGCATTACATAAAGATTTCTGGGTCGTAAATAGATATCAAATGTAATCTAGTAGGTACTTAGAAACCAGAGCCCAAATATTAGGAAAGTAGGTAGTTATGTTGAACGTAGGAAACAGTAGGGAAACTACGTGGTAAGTTGGTAACCTCAGATGAAAAATCCCTGGTTATAAACAGTGAGATATATCTCAGGGTTCGACTGTACCTACCCTCTTCTTGACAAGATTTTACAGTCAACTCATTACCCTCTTTCTAAACATGTATATACACAATGTATAAATTACACATCTAATAAGTAACCGTGAACTTGGCGGCGGCCCATCAATAACGAGCATTAATATTGGCTTAGGTGCATTCATCGGGAGTCGGGACCAATATGGCCGTACTCGCCGCCATTACGGTTTTGACAGTTGCAATCAATCAGAGCTGATGAATGAGGTTCGCGAGCGAGAGCCGTGTGCGCGTGTGCGCGTGTGCGGTAGCTACACAAAAACTATAAACTACATTAATGTTTTGATTTCGAAACTGTATTTAGACATGCTATTTGGCCGTATATGTCCAGAGTATCTCCCTTATAAGCGTAAAGAATCTTGATCGAAAGCGTAGGTTGTGGAGAGAAATAATAGGATTGCTACTTATTTTTAATTTTGCGGTGGGAGTTCCATTTTAAGAATGTATACAGGTGGTCCACAATTTAGTAGGAGCGAGGAATTTTTACTTGTTTCCTCCATATCATAATATACCTATCTCAAAAACTAAAACTCGCCGTCGGCCGCCATGGCCCACGCAAAATGGTCCACCTGACGGACTAAGTGCGGAAACCAAACCCTATAACATAGAACATAGAACTACAACTAGGTGGAAATAAGCGCCTTCAACCTCAAGCACTTAAATTAATAGTCCCTATCATAAAATATTAGTTGGCATGAAACTGGGATCTCCATCTCGTAGCAGCCCTAATGTGTCTATGTCTGCATCAGTCTTTGTCGTACAGTTGTTGAAGATGAAGGATTGAGCTGACAGTCGGTGGCGTGAGTCACCTCGGGCCACCGCGCGCGGTTCATTCTCTGCCAATGAAAAGATTAAACGACTGTCCGTCAACCGACTCGTACCTAATGTGAATTAAATTACCGCTCCATATATTACTCAATAGTCTGAATACTTCGTGCAACCACTAATGCAATCTTGTATGGATCATATCTCTTAATAATAGGTAGGTACTTTACTAATGACGCAAATAATTAAGGTGAGTGAGGAAGTTTAATATGTACTAGGAATGCATTCCTTTACAGGAAATTTTTGAAATGAAAACGTCCAATTTGTACTTATGAGTAACTCTGTGTCAAACGTTCTTCAACAATACAATGTGTTCTCAAAACTGGTGCTGTGGTTATAACACGGCATTACATTGTTAGTGTGCACTCGGGATTAACCTCAACGACTTTTAAAGATGGATAGCCGTCATAAACGCTGAACAACACCGGCACTCGGTAGGCAAGTCACGTGTGCGTCCGTGCCGATTGTCGCGCGAATTCGACGGACGCCCATATAATTTGCAACATTGTTCACCAAAACTGCAACCATGGAAAGTTACGAAGTTATTCGGGAGCAGAATAAGAAATCAATACGTTTTTATTGTAAGCTGCCTGCTGCTTGTTCTTTGGGGCATACATATACCTACTTTACTGCTACGCGCGCAGTAGAGAAACTCATACTAGATAACTTGTGCCGTAGGTTTAATGATGAGATTATATTCACTTTACGATATGTTGTAAACTTGTAACTGACAGAATGTAGAGCAATGCCTTGATTTCTATCTACAGCCTACAATGCTTTAACCGCTGAAGGTTGCAGCAGAAAGAAGTGTGAAATCGCTACTTAAAACAAGTGCTTATGTAAGAGCTAATATGGACGTAATAAAGGCAATTAACTTTAACTGGGTAAGTAGCTTTAGAGTATTAAATATGAAACCAGGAAATCCACCTACCATAAACCGTCACGAGTAAATCTCCTGACAAATAAAAATATGAGACGGCTTAATAGTATTGTGAATGTTGTTCAGTGAAATAATAGCGTCAAGTGTCGTACAAAAGGTGACAGCACAACAATACGTCGCGGGTGGTCGCGACACTGTGCCAACTGATACAGTTCTCGGAAGGTCAGGCGCAGGCCGAGTGCCCCCGAGCTCTTCCGAGGCCCAAGCCAGTGGGACTAGAAGCTCGTAAACCTCTGGAGCCTATAATTACGTATGCGGAACTCTCTGGGCTGCATATGAGGAAGACTTCGAAGGACAACCCTAATGATCGTTTTGAACGTTCCGGGAAATATTTATTGAGTTTGATGAGTATTGTTTAAAGGAAATTTAAAGGTAGGGAGATACCTACATTTTCAAAGTTATTAGGTAGGTATCTTTTAGATGTTTTTGTCATAGGATGACTTCTGGATTTTTTTTGAATTTATTGCCATGGTTTTCCATGGTTATTTGGATAATTTTGTTACCCAAAATAAACTAGGAAGGTATTCCATGGGTATTAAATCCTCATATTATTCGAAGAGACTGCGCAAGTGCGCATAGTAGGTTAGGTAGAGAAACCTAAGAGCTCTTACACACGAGCGGCATGTTCCCAACGGCAAAGGTAACGCGCGTCGGCGGCAACAGTCGACGCGTCGACGGCTTCCGTTGACGCGTCGACGGCAGCCGTCGACATTTCAACTTCAAAACACACTACAACTGCAAGTGTCGCTATAGGTCGACTGCTGCCGTTGGGAACATGCCACTCGTGTGTAAGAGCTCTTATCTACAGTTTGTATTGCTTACTAGCTGCTGTCCGCGGCTTCGCCTGCGTGAACCCTTATTCTTGTTCTAAAATCAAAATCCGTCGAAATCGGTTCAGCCATTTCGGAGATTAACCGAGACAAACAGACAGACAGACGATTTTTTTATTTTTTTTTATTCGTCAGTATCGTATATACTTTATTTACTTTCATATACACAGTAAAAAGCTGTTATTTTGACATTATTAACAGAAATTTTTATTTTATTTATTTTTTATAGATTGACACGCAGCTATCCGAGTGTATTAAATAAATGCGTCTAATTAAACTTCATATGCAGGTATCCAGCAGTTAAGTGTAACATGTCATAAAGTAAAACGTTAATTTTATTATCACCTGGGTGTTTCTGTTTAAGGTAAATGATTAAAAGCCCGAATGGCGGCGGCGTTTGTTTAGTACCAACAAATTTTGTATAAATAAGCAATTCTGTGTGGGAGTAATGATCATAAAATGAAACCGAGTGACGATCCATTCCATATCTTTCACCTTTTGCAATACAGTTTCAAGTAGGTCTAAATACCGTTTATTGGGAAATTGCCCAACTCTTGACAAACATTAAATTTATTTTAATGGCAATTCTGCCGGCAGTAAAGTAGCTGTTGGACATAAAATTAAATCTAAATTGTAATCTTATACGATTTCGTCACGGCTTGTTGGTTGTTCGCACCGGTCCGTAATGGCGGCGGAGATATGGCCGGTAAATGTTCCGAGGTGACATATTATCTAGGCGCACCGGTGCACTAGATTCGATGTGACGCGAGATAAATCCCAACTCGCTATCTATTTCAATTCCATTGGAGCGCGCGATATCGTACAAATCTCGGCCTTATTCTGTCCGCCTGCCAGCGCTCGCGGCCGCGCGCCTGCGCCGGCGCGGACCACCCAACGCGATTCACAACCACTCCTAAACATAGCGTCTGTCTATCTGTTTATACTAAACGATACCAACAGATACAAGAATAACGAAATCCGAGATGAATGTCAGCTCATTCGTTTTATTATCGCCGTTTAAGTATGTACATTCGTATTTTCAGCTCGTGAAGCGTCCGAAATTATATTCAGGTTTTTTATTCTCTTTGCATGATCATTGTGACGTATCAAATGATTATAAAACCTGATAATCACATCATAATATCCACTTCTGGGATCAATAAAAATAACGTGTCATCGTAAATAAGACCTTTATAAATCTAAAGACGATTCATTATTATGAGGTCGTAAGAACTTAATTTACCCGAATAATAAAATGAGGTATGTGCTTAAGTCGTGCTTTTGCGGTAGGTGATTTAAGTATAGGCTATATTATGTACAGCGACGTTTTATTTTTCGCGAGGTGGTGTGGCGACCGTCATATTTCACGATGTCTGGTCAAAGGGAATCGCGGTCGCGGTCTCATGTTATACGGTCAAACCTCTGGAATTTTTGATCGAGACCATAGCCGAATCATACCTTAAATAAAATATTTACCTTTAAAATATTTTATTAATTTGTGTCGTTGATAAATTAGAGAGGATCTTGAATTATTGTTCGAAAGACGGTGTAGCCGTTGTTGCCACGTGGTTGTGTTCGTAGGCCTCTAGTTGCAAGAACTATTCTGGGTATTGTTAGTATGAGTATGTTCCGTATGTCGTAAAGGTGTAAGGTGTAGTCGGCAGAACATCGGCAGACCGAGTGGGTGTGGTGAGATGCTGCGACACGCGAGTCGCCTCACTTCTCTTATCGCGGGTCGCAAAGTCGTGTGTCACTTGGTACACTCGACGTGAAAACTCTTGCTACGGATAGCACTTTTTACACATTATCTTCAGTAGTGGTGGCACTAACTGGCCCATCAGAAGACGGTCGTCTCGCGCCTTAAAGCTTTACCTGAACCTTTTTATGAATAAAAGAGAGAGAGTATAGAATTAGGATTTGTTAAAAGGTGTTGAAAGTTTATAATTATTATATTTTGAGGTTTTTTATGTTTTCGCTTTTATATGTAGTAAGTACCTACATACCTACAGGGAATTGGAACTAAACTGCTACATAGGACGTAGCTTCCATATCCTACCGCAGCGTCTGTATCGACATTTACACAGAAACTGAACAGAGTTTGATTAAAATTTTGTGAAACCATGTTGGTAACAAGTTTACTCAAATTCCGTGTTGACTTACGCACCTGTCTGTACCGCGAGCTTTTACTCGACTCAGCTCGTAATATCCGTCTTACTCAGTGTCGTTAAGAAACAACAGTGTTAACAGTAAAGCTTTTATTTGACTATATCACTCACATTCATGCGAAGCCTTGGTAAATCGTCGTGGGTGGTATCTCGTTCTTGTTTCCACACAAAAACAAAAGAAAAAAAAATTAATCCCCAAAGGAAATTAGTCCCTCTAAAACATGGTTTGGACATGTGTTACTTTTTTCGCTTTAAACACGTCTCTTGGTAAGATTTATGTTTTGGTTCCTCTCCGACATAAAGTTGTGGTCAAGTAAACGTAAAACTTTGGAAGGATTAATTTAAAATAGAATGGAACTAAGTCTACCCACTCGTTCCGTGATCTTCAAAATTGTGTTTTTATTGCATTCGGTTTGTTTGATTTCAAAATCCTTCTTAGAGTATTTGCTGTTGGATTTTGTTGTATACGTATTTTATAGAATGATAAGGATTGTGTGCGTTGTGTAGTGTAGCAGGTAGAGCGTAGCACAGGTAGCACAAACAGCTACTGTGCTCCGTCCTGAGTACACAACTACACAGCTTACTCACACAATGCACACAGGGTAGGTTAACAACGAGGCGGGGGAAAGAACTAGACGTGCTTACTGCTCACCCACCTTTGACATAACACTCGTATGAAGTTGCGTGTCGCACTCATTCTGATTATTATGCAGATGTAGGTACGTTACGGTTTGTTTAACACGTTGTGTTTACTTAATGATATTGTTCGTAATTAAACAGGTTGTTTATTTAATTAGCGATGTTAGTGCGGCAATAACATGCGACTTACATGATAATGAGATAACTGTTAATGTTAGTGGCAATGTTTAGGCACTTAACTAAGCAAACAAAAGACTTCAACGACTTACAGTTTATGATTTATAAAATTAAATAGAAAAAATAATTTATTATGTAATAAAATAATAATATATAATAGAATTTAGTCATCCAGACGTAATATCCGATAATCTTTCTCAAGAAATTTCAACAATGGCACTTACTACACTTAAGCAGTTTTTTTCTGTAATGCTCAAGTCTGCTCAAGAGCTCAAGTATGTCCCATTGTGATCGTTATCTATGGACACAACATCACGTAACAATGCGAAAGTGTCGAGCAATTGGTCCGACACCGTCGCCTGTTATTGTTTATCTGGTGGCTCTCGAGGTAACAAGCAGCCGCTAACCGAGACGGCAAACAACGCCGGTCACTCTGCCCGACGCCCGGCGGCTCTGTGCTAATAGTTCTTCAGACAGACTGTTGATACAGGAGCAGATTTCTCACAACTAACGATTACGACTCACTGAGCTACGCGACACAAAAAATGATGCGAAAGTTTTGTCGCCCCGACCGAAGTTAAATAGATGTCATGTAAAGGAGTAGGTTCCTTGCTAAAGCCAGTCGATTGCTATTATGGTGAATTTTAGTACATAATACCTATACAATTTACAATTTAACATTTATAACCTTTACTGCTTATTTGTAACGTACTGGAATTGTGCAAGGTATTGATTTGGCAAACAAAACCTTTTTTTTTAAATTATTCTTTAATGATTTTAAAAAAAATAGTAATGATTAATTAGAGCTGTTCATACTTTTTGTCCAAGAACGGAAAATGAGGTTGAAGTCTCCTGAAAATAATCCCAATGAGCTGGACGCAAGATACAGATACAGCAGACAACAAGAATACGCATTGAAACCCACTTTAAAAAAATCTTGTTAGTATAGACAAAAGGACAAACTTCCACCCTGAGTTTAGAAACGAAAGTCGATTTTGAAATTCAGTATATGATGCGCTCCAAGCAATGCCGTGTGCCAATGTTTTCAGTTCGTCTTTTTAAATTTATCAACAGAATTTACACAAATATAAATTAAAACCTTTAGAAATCGGGATTCAGTAGCGAGCCCCGCTCATCATCAGCTGTCCCACGCGATGACAGCGCGACGGATTAATGTAAATAATCGCGCTGTGATCGCTCGCCGCGACGCTGACTGGACTTACGCAGGAAGTACGCTTATCCTCGAGACTCGCTGTCACAAAATGTGGGTTTTCATTCGAACACCCTTTTTACTGTCGATCTCGATAGCGATAATTGTTGTCCAAACTTGTACAAGTCCATTTTCAGCCAGAATCAGCGACTCTCATGTAGGTATAGGTATGTAATCAACTAATCACGATCAACACTTTCACGAACAACAACTTATTGTAAACCAAAATCACAATATAGAATAGAATAGCCTTTAAACAACCTTATGCGGCCTTACGATGCATTGGGCTTTCTACAGAATGGAAATGTCCTACAGAAACACTGAAAGCTATTCCCAAATTGGACTGAAACTGTGTAGGTATCTTGGATATCCAGCACAATTTAATTTTAGACTGCTTCCTGGAACATCGCACCGTACCTACACAAAGTTCATAACTTGAGACAATGGAAACAGTCGAAGAGATGTAGCGTAGATTGAAGAGTGAATTATCGATGTTGCGCTCCGCGCTAAGTTTGTTTAGCCGCCGAATGCCACCTTGACTAAAGAACAGAAAAAACATAAAAAGTCATCTGGGAACGGACGACATCCTGCCCTTTCATTAACTTTCAGTTTTTCTCAGAGCTGACCTGAGCCGCCACAATTATCCGTTAATGATTGATTATACTGTTTACTTTCCATTTTTGTAATGTCACTGTTTGGTTTATCGTGAGATAGTTTATACAAAGTTTCAACTTTTTGTCACTATTTTAAACATCTTTTTCCTTTTAGGATCATAATCGAGTGGTTCCACCAGCTCGACCCACGGCAATTTACAGCCCATTGTGTAGCCAGCCTTATCTCGTGCGTTCTGCTAATTGAGTCATTCTACACTAGGAATGGCATTGTTTGCAAAACTTGACCATAAGTTAGCCGCAAACTATTCCACGTGGGTGGTCTTCTGTAAATATGATCCGGACGTTGCTCCTATTTCATGATTATATTCTGTATTTACTTACAGTAAATGGAACATTAAATTTGAATATAAATTAGGAGCTCCGAGCAGTATCTTAACAAAGATTACAGACCGTAACAAAACTGAAATGATATTTCAGTAATTATAATGAACACCCATTGTGAACAGCATTAGAACGCAATCTTTGTTATTGTAGTCTGAATTTGAACCTAGACTTTAGAAACATAATTATAGTCTCAAAGCTCTTAAGCACCTATTATGTAAAGTCAGGCTCTATAGGGGCTTTTGAAGCTTAATTATGTGGCAACTTTTTGTACTGCCATTCTCTCACAGCTCGTTTTAGAAACATATTAATAGACAAATGCGTACAGGATGCGTCGCGAAAAGAGCGTGTATGATGCACGTCGTGAGTGTCGGGGAGTGCCGCGCGGTGTGCGCCCGCGCCGAACGCCGAACAAATTGATTACAGCGCGCTGAGTGACAGCCGACCACCCACGACGCTGATGCAACTGCATTGTGAGCTGCGACCGACTACAGGCATTGTAAGCACACAGCTAGCAGCAATTTGCGACCATTGAAATGTCATGCATTAAACATTTGAAAGATAATTCCGTTTATAATCTTATTAAGTATGAGCACGTAGGTTGGGATGTTCTTCCTGAGATTTAAGTCGAAAAGACTGAATACTGGTTAGATTATAGACTCACCAAAGCAAAGATACATTACACTACGCGTATATTCGTAGTCTTTTGTTAATCAAACGTCAAGAAGATGCACAACATGCACATGCTATGAAAATACCTAGCATTTAATCGCGTCAGCTAAGAATCATTTCAGTAGGAACAGGACATCCTGTTCCTACTGAAATACTGACGGAAACGAAAAAGACAAAACTCAAAACACTCCTATTTTTGCAGCAAACATCCCCATCTCATAAGCACATATTACTATGCTTTGCACCTTGAAAGAATTGGCTATTATTTAAGGTTTTATTTACCTAATTAAAATCTAGACTAGCTCGTGGCAAATCGTTTGACCTGACGGCAGCAGGCTCTGCCCCTAAAGGAAACCTAATGGCTCTATCAAATTGAAACCTATATTCAAAAATGGAAAGCTTATGTAAATATTTATGATCTCTAGGATCATAGAATAAACATGAAGGTTAAGCAGTGGCGGGCGCGGACGCTCACGTACCTTACCTACTATCCTTTCCTGCTATTAGGCTCCTTAATTGCTCTCAGATTGGTCATGTTACTCTCTTTTATGGCAATGCGGTCAAACATAATTGTTTTTATGTGTGCCTGTTTTTAAGTCTGTATTATTCGTTTTGTAATCGGACGTAGGTGGTCTGTCATTAGCGCGGCACGGCTCGTCTACGGCATTTTAATAGTCTAATCGCTAATTAATTGTTTGGAAACGATTTCAATGTCTGTTTTTATGGAAAGCGTGTTGACACTGAATAAATATAGATATTTTATGACATGTTTATATTTTACTGTTAATTTATTCAAGTCTCGCGTATTACAATGTTCGCTAGAATAGTATATTTTTATCGGAATGTGTCCGCTGTATTCATGGGAGTTCCTCGCCTATGCTAGATCTGTATCGGGAGCATGCCTATGTTCCGCAATAATGTTGATTATTTATTAGCAAGCAGATGATAAATAAAGATAATAAATTTTTCACAAAGCCCCATATACTTATTTATTTATAATCTTAGCCACCAACAAAAAAAATCGCAAGTACCTAGGTATGTTTATTTATACATGTAAAATCTTCACAGCTTTTTCTGCAAGGAGGGTCTCCTGCGTGCTAAGAACTTTACAGAGAGTGAAAGTTCATTGACAAAGTCACCTGTATTAAAGTGAGTATACTGCAGAAGTCTACCTACAACGCGTATGTATACAGTGCGCCGCTTATTACCTTTAATGAAGCTTGACGAAAGAACCAATATGAGTGGAGGCACGAAACTCAAACACCGGCCGTGCGACATTTAGCGCGCGATTTGGTACGAGTTTAAAACCCACACGTAGCGGTATTTCCTTTGTTCCGCTGTCGTCCTGGGAGGCTACTGGCCAATAAAACAGACCGTTGCGAACAATGGCCACATAAAAATTGGGAGTACTGAACAAATGACATACAAGTATGACGAAGTGATTCGTAGGCGACGAGTTTTACGCGTTCAGTGTTGAGCAGTAAAACTTTTATTCGTTCATACTTATCAGTCAGTTTAAGTAGATAGAACTTCAGAGGACTGGTTCTCTCACATGAATCTCATGTCCTTCTGCTCGACAATGACCTCTACTTTTCTATTCTATCTAACCTCTTGCTTTTGCGTGATTTCTGACTTCGCCTTCCTGACCTGATATAGGTACCTACATGATCTGTTCTGGAAACTATGCGCATGCAGGGTAATGATAGCAGATTAGCAGAAAACGAACTGTTGGTAAGATTTGGGACTAACGTCTAACACCGTAATAAATAATGAAACTATATCGATATTTTCGACCATGTGTGTGACAAAACTGATACAAAAGCAGTATATACAATGTATTACTAAACAAAAAGCATAGATTAATATAGATGGGACAATCCCCAGTTTAGGTATGAAGCTACAAGTTGTACGCGGCGGGCCCGTCTTGCTGGGCCAATTCAGTGAGTGTAACGTAGTCAGAAGATCTAAGAGTCACGCGATAGAAAGAGAGGCAACTTCTAGGTGAATATAACTGTAGGTGTGAATTGCACTTTATTGTGTGGTAGCAAGAGTCGGTCTTTATTTAAATGATGTTGCGGAGTTTCCCGTCCGTGTTACTCTGTGCCAAAAGCAAGAAGTTCTAATAGAATCCGTAGCCATTACGTATAACAGATGGAGATGAAAGGATCTACTACGAGAATGGAAGTGGAATTGCGGTAAATAAAGCAATCATAAACTAAAAATTGGTAAAAGCACACTGGAATGTTCTTACTCATCTTTCCGCAATAATAAACCTAATTGGCACAAAAACTTGACGCCTGTTGGCGCATGCGCAGGCACCTTGATTTCTAACTTAATATTCAATCGTAAACGTAATCGAGCTCTAGAATAGGCAGTAAAACCAGCCGAAGGCGGCGACTGCGCATATTGTAACTACCACTGCCTAGTTGTAACTAGAACTCGTTTGCTCTAATGATACCAGAGCCCGTAAACGGGTGCAATTTAAAGTAATTAATAATAATTATTAATTGTAAGTAATTCGTGAGCTTATAAAACGAAAGAAGCAATTGCTGATAGGAATCAAGAACGAAATTGTGGTAAACTATATCTTGTCGTGATCAACTGATGTGATCAATCAAATCAATAGTCCGGATATTTGTCAAATTAGCCAATCGATATTCGACAGAAGTTCGCAAGCCTATTGTAGTAAAATGTTTAGAGGTAGGTAATTATGAGAAACAGCAATGAACATTCAGCGGTTGTATCTAAAGCAAATATGGTGACAAAAACTTATCGTAGCTGCTTCTTTCTTGTCTTTGATACATTTACTGATTGACCGATATAACAGCTTACTTTAAATTGCACCCTTTTACGGGCACTGGTATCATTAGAGCAAACGAGTTCTAGTTACAACTAGGCAGTGGTAGTTACAATATGCGCAGTCGCCGCCATCGGTTGGTTTTACTGCCTATTCTAGAGCTCGATTACGTTTACGATTGAATATTAAGTTATAAATCAAGGTGCCTGCGCATGCGCCAACAGGCGTCAAGTTTTTGTGCCAATTAGGTTTATTATTGCGGAAAGATGAGTAAGAAACTTTACGATGTTTTAGTATTTTCCCTTAAAGTGCATTCCAGTGTGCTTTTACCAATTTTTAGTTTATGATTGCTTTATTTACCGCAATTCCACTTCGAAAACAGAATAAGTCAGTATAAATAGAGCTCTACTGACTCCGTCGTATAATATCTTACAGATTACGGACATTTTGTTCTGTTTAGTTCCATTTATATCGATACTGGTAATCCAGTTGATGTCGGTGGTCTACTGGATTTTATTATTAGTTTACACAACAAATGAGACAAATCGTCGATTTGAAATGTGATACGAAACTTGAATGTTTACTTTGTGATTTGGAGGAGGTTTACGATCCTTAAACGCGACTTCAGACACTTCTATGTGTTTGAATAGGAAATTTATTCGTAGAATGTAAGCGGATTAGAAAATTAGCGTGCTTGGATCAGCTCAGAGCGTCGTAAAGTGGGTAGTTTGCGTCCTCCTACGCTGGCGGGGCGCGCGGCCGCGGCCGGTTGTCTCGGGCGCGTGTCACTCGCCGCGATTCCTGCAATAATCTCCCCGAGCGATTGCTCTATCCGGTGACGGAGTAAAGTATCGCTAGTTGATTATTGTGTTTATTTGCGCGTCGGGAACGTGTGTTGGTGCGGCGCGCGTGTGTGTGATGCGTGCGCGCAGTAGTGGCCCACCCAGCGCGCGGCCACACAGCGCGCCCACCCACGTGGCAGGGGCGCCGCACTCGCGGCCCGCGCCCCGCACGGAGCCGTCCACTAACATACTTCCCTTACGGCACGCTAGCTACCGAACGACGACCATCGATATGGGGCTTTGATTGACATGTGACTGTCTCCGATACAACCGTCCTAATTGAAATTTGATTGGTGGGAGCTACTGTTACGCTACGCATGAGGAAACATGCAACTTCTCAGCATGAATGATTTATCACCCTTATTTCTTTGGATACATCTATCATATTTACTTTCGAGGCATCATTTCTTTTAAGAGGTTCCTTTAATGTTTATGTTAAATAATGTATAACCCAACATTCGTATTCATGTACTTTCGAATGAAAGGTCAAAACAAATGTAACAGTCAAGTGACGTACGCTCATGTTTGTTATTCATGTCAAATATTAATGGATTTTGATAAAAACTATTGAAAGAATACAGTATTGGTCGCATAAAATGGATCTGCGTTTTCCTAGCTCCGTTATATGCAACTGTAAAAGTGGAACTTTAACACAAAAAAAAAAAAAATCATTTAAAAAATTGTTGCAGAAAAATAAAATGTGAAGTTGCAGTTATGAATGCGACCACGGATGTGTAACACCTGCCGCGCTACGAGAGCGCGCGTGCGCAGGCTGCTGCCGAATTTCGCGAACGTCGCGTCGCGTCGCCCGCGCATCTCGCCTTCTAGCTCTCATTCACCCCAGCCACTTCACAACACACAACACGTTAGATATGGTCTATAAAACACTAATGTTTATATAATTTAGCGAGAAATATTGTTCGCGCCTAACGTTTCGACCAAATTACTGTGAATAATCTGTAATATCGTTTTATGAGATTTTTTTGAACCGATGATGCGTGTTTCTTTTTACACTATCAAAATTTATTAGGTGCAAAGCTGTAATTTATTTTTTGCTAATATATAATAAAAGTTCTCAGTACGACGTAAATCTCAACATTCAAAATGATGACTAAAATATAATAGGAATGAATTATTTATAAGTACGGTAGCTGTCATAATCTACATTACATTTCCCGGCAAATACTATCTTAGCTCAGAGTTTATAAAAGCAGGTTTTTAAAATCTCATAACGTGAAACCAAACCACAGTATAGTAAAGACCAAACTAACACCATCGGCAAAATCATAGTATGGTCCAACAGTAAATTGGAACAACTATTATCTGCATCTATTAGCTGCATCATTCTAGTATCGGATCATTATCCTGAAAAGAGCAACGTTTTGGTATTACCAATCAATTATCAATATATTTTTCGAGTCCGGCGTCTAACGAAGCACATTTTAGTATTTGAGCTGAAGTAGCGTTTTTAATATTTATCCTGCAGAACTTATGACTTAAACATAGGATATCATGATCATTAATTATACCTATATCAAATCCAAACAAATACATAACTTCACCATCACCATACAGAAATCCTCAGAAATCCCCTAAAACATTATTTAGCACACTAAATACCAAATTACAAGTTGACAAATTGCAAGAATCTTCTCTACACGAGCGATTCTTTGGCGGCGCTCGGGCAAACATTCAATATTGATTGTGATCATTACCTGCGCCGATCTCTGCTTCACACCTTCCTAGAATTTACTCATTAACTCCTGAAGACTTAATGTATTGAAAACTTACGGTGAGAGACCACCATTCGTGTCGTGAGTCACGCAAACAATATTTATTTCTAACCTTAACCTTTAATTGCTTTGATTTGAGCGTACGTTTGTAGCCGCGAAGCACTATTCCGTTAAACTGTTATTGATGTTGGAAACTGAACCTTGAGACTGACATCGTCATATATAACGCTGATAGTAATGATGTTCTATTAGAGGTATGTGCTCGTGAGTAAATGCAATATGCCTTATTTCATACGTGTGGAATAGTCATAACTAGTGTAGCTTTACCTTTATTACGGGAAAAAAGATTTGATATAAAACAATCATGAGTCATGACATTTCGGGTTAAAACATGGTCATTTTCTCAGCAAGGTATAGGTTTAGGAATCTAATTAATGTCTTCCAGTCAATGAACTATCATCTTCATTTATTAAGCCCCCTTTTCTAATGTCTGGAGTTGACTTTAAAAGGAATCATTTTTCATACTGAAGACTTCTACGAAACTTCCCACAAACAGCCTGCGTTCTCCTTTTATTCCCAGAACGGATCACAGTCACACGCACATGAATAAATGTCCAAACATTGCAAAGTCAAACATCCTTAACCATTCTAGGAAGTGATGACTGCTGATGATGATGTCTCTTCCTCAATGACAGGTTGCATATGGCCCGGTGATAATAACATTGTTATTAGGCGATATTTTAGTAAGCTCATCAGTTCAGGTAGATCGGCTATACGCCCGGTAATAGGGCCTGTCGCCATGTAATCGCCGTGTCCGTAGATAAAGAGCATTTTGTTGCTGCAGACACTTACGTCATAGAATATAATATAGGCGTAGAGGAGACATTTGATTGTACAAGCCATGATTTTCATCGATTGCCGTTTATGATTGCAAGAAACAAAATTTAACGTTAGCTGATCAAAGAAGGTACCCACTTAATGAGAATGAGTTGATATCATAATTAATCTTTAGTACTGTTAAAGAAATGAATCGAATCGTATCTCTTTTTGGTCACTGATTTCACTAAGTACATACAACCTGACATAACAAATGAGTGAGAGTTCGAGCTTTACCAAGTTTTGCGTCAGTGCATGTGTGTACGTGAGCAGAATGCGGTAAGCAAGCAGACTGTTGCACAAATTGCTATTAAATTACCATAATAGATAACTTTACAGCAGGAAACTGGTGCTCTCATCTGCGATGCGTTTATAGCTGAATCTATGTAACATATCGAAGGCTGTGTGTCGTTTAATGTAGCCGCCAGCTACCGAGAAGCGATCGTCCGACGGCCGGGGCGTGCCCAATCGCCGAGCCATCAATCTGCGCCACCCTATAGAGACATTAGCTCGACAGACATTTTCGTTGTGCGATTAGTCAGGAATCCGTTTCCGCTCGTTTTTTACCTATCTTCCTTTACATTTTTCACCGACGCTTTGTTCTTTGTATAATTTTGGACAAATTTTTCACTCCATAAATAAACGGTGGCTCCCAGCCTGTAAGGATGTTGCGAAATCATTATCGTTAACTGGTATGTTTAATAAGTGGGTACCCCCTTTCATTACACTATAAATGTTGTCTCGTTTTCAGTTTTTTAGTTATTCCTATAAGCTTTTTAATTGGAAGAAATTTAGTTTAATATTATTCTGGAGAAGGTAATGATTTGTAAGTGAACTGACCATTTTTGGGATGATAGAACTCATTACCTTTCATAAATTCGACATTAAAACTAATTCAAAGTAATTTCAGATGTAATAAATTCACACTAGCAGGAAACCTTGATAACAAAACGCACGACTCCAGGCCTATAATTATTAGCAATAGAAACTTTTACTAGTAATAAACTTTTATGCATTTATGCTCGGAAAGATGAAGGTTTGACATACAATTTTCAGTATTTTTATAGCTGTTGTAACAAAATATTGCTTGTAAAGTTATAAGACATAATGCTAAAAACGTTAAGAGCGGACACTCGTGCGCATTTAAATTTTCAAAGTACAAAGTGAGTTAATAAACTCAGTTGTTGTTCCGTCGAAGTACAAAATTAAGTCATTATACGGAACGACAAGTATTATTTAATTAATGCGTGGTTGGTACAAAACAATGGCTCGATTGTTCCACTGAGCGCTCTGTCAGCGCGACTCGTCGCCGCGCGCCCACTGCGCCGGCCGGCGCGCGTTTGGGACAAAATTGTTTATTAGACACGGATGAACTTTATGTATTACATAATGACGATGGCTCCAAATGTATGTTTCTATAATTTGTAGAGAAATTACCTTGAAATTAATTATAATTGTAGAACCAGATATTTTTTTAAAAATAAATTTGCTTTTTGTTTACCAACTTAAGATGATAATATCGCGCGTAGTTTTAGATTAATATCAAACGCATATTTTATAATGTTGGCAAAGGTGGTTATTTTAAAATTGTCTTCATTGCAGACATACAATCGTGCTTCGTGTCAGTCAGTCGCTATGCTACAAAGTAATAGGCAGATAATTGAATTATTGTAAGTTTGAACATTTATATGTTTTAGATCACGTTGTTGGAGCACTGTGTGGCGTTACAGGCGGGGACGCGTCTCTATGGCAACGGCTTGTTCCGCCATCTTGCCCGGCTTTTTGTGCCGACGACCACCCAACACGAACTCGCTACATTATTTTATTGTACAATAAACAAATTTATTGCTCCATATGGCTATTTATGTTTTTATTTATAAGGGTTTTTGTTAACAACCAAAAGAGATGTTAGTATCTTTCGTGGGTGATTGCGTTTTAAAGTCGTAGTGAAGTTACGGTTGTTACCATGAGCCTTCATAAGCGTGTAATAAATCTTCAGTCGGTATAGTTTACACAACTGTGACCAATATGCGATGATGTTTTAGCGAACTGCTCACTAGAATATCATGTACATTTAATTTATGTCACTAGTGAAATTTCAGTTGTGTTGCAATAAAGACTCGATTTGGGAGGGACAACTTTCTGAAGCAGGTGCAGCTCTCATTTGGAGATAAGGTCTTTTTAGGTTTGTATTTTTCAGAGGAATGACTGACGCATGTACTTCGATAAGTAGTAAGTACGATATATTCGTCGAAAAGTACCAGTACCGCCGCTGCTAATTGTTGCAGACAAAAATGATTGGAACGGTTGGGTAGGTACCATGAGCAAATTGAGCAACCCTTGTACTACACATCAAAAACATTTTCTCAAACATGCTTGGAAATTCGAGCACTATTTTGACAACCTTCTTCGAGATAAGTCTAAAGCACTATTATTTTAGTGTGGGAAAGAGATTGAAGCTCTATATGACGTATATCTCCATCTCTTTCCCCCACTGAGGTAAGATTAAAATAATACTGCTTTGGAGGTGGTGGTAGGCCCCCTGGTCGAATACATGCGAGCGCCCGGCCGGCAATGTATGTATGAAAATCCAAATCTGTCGTGTTTAGCGGCCGAATAAATTACTATGAAAACTAATATCTGTCGTTATTCAAAAATGGAAAGAACAGAATTAGACATTTTGGGAATTAGTCCATTAAAGACACAGTTGCCATATTGAGAATTGGGCATTCTGTGCCTAAATCGAACTTTTTACTTCAACACATATGGCAACCAAGAACGTAACTCAACATCAAAGATTTTGTTTAAATTTCGAATTAGTTTACAAATAGAGCTGTTTAAAGAAGAAACAAATGAACATATTGGCGCGTCAAATTATATCGTTGTTCGTCATTGATTCTAGAATGTATAATTAATTTAATTAGTTTGAATTTCCGCGCATTTCTTGAGAAAAGTACTATACAAGCCTTGGCCGCAACCAGGCATTGATTGGACTCACGTATGTGTGCCTCGGCTTCGCGTCGGCCCACATTTTCGCGAACGTCCATCAATGCCCGTGTTGCAGGCCGCGACAGTAATGTACTATATATCACGAAAGCTTTCTCAGATCGCTTTTCAACCTACTAGACATGGACCATGTGCCTAGGACGTACTATGTAGCATTTAACTACAGTTACATAATGTAACTCATCGGGCAACATGAAATAAGGGATGCAGGTCACGATTTCACTGATGAGTGCAAAACCAAGATGAGAATGAATAGCTAGGAGACCAATGATAACAAGATTGTAGAACTGGATGTCCGTACTATTTTAGCTAATTACTTTATGTATTGTTAATATTTTTTCAGTTTTGCAAACCAGTCAGGAACACTAGCTAAGGACTAAGTAACATAACAGTTCTAAGGTCTAAGCGCGTCTTTGTTAATATTGTTACATAGATAACAGGAACAGGCTCACCCAACATCTCATACGCAGGACGATAGGTACTGACTTCGTAACCAGACGTAGCAGTCAATGAGTCACTACACATCTAATAAAAACCTGCGCACGAGTGATGGATGTCAGTTTGTCAGTCACCGATGAATGATCGACAGCTATCTGGAATTCGTCCAACATTATCGAGCAGTTAAGTTTGATGCCCTTACAAGCACGTGTTTATGAATACTAACTTGCTTCCTGCGTACTAAGTTATTGTTCTAGTCAATGACTATTAGTTGTCGGCTCTGCGCATTGATGAGTCATTTTCAGAATGCTGAGATTGCATGGTAATGAATTATAGCCAATTTCATCAATTCTGGATAGCCACTATGATAATATCTGCACAATAATTTAACTGGCACTTGGTAAGGAAGGAAAAGAAGTCGAATATTTACGTAATGAAGAAAATTATACTTACAGATTTTAATTAGAAAATACATTATATTACACTAGTACATACAAGTGAAAACACACAAACGCGAACACCAATCAATCTGCCTAGCCTTTGCCCAACTATGTTGGGGTCGGCTTCCAGTCTAACCGGATGCAGCTGAATACCAGTATTTTACATGGAGCGACTGCCTATCTGACACACAAACGAACACCAAAGAAAAATAATAGCATGAAAGTGCTTTGAAGATGCACATTTATGGGCCAAAAATAATCCGTAATATGATTTTTTAATCAATTTCATAGACCACACTATCAAAGGAAAGGATATTAATCAAGTCCATTCTAGATTCCTGCTATAACATTGTAAACTTACCGGTCTACGATACCAGCGCAAAAATCATTAAAAGGACGATTAAATGCTTCTAACAGCCTCTTGATTGTCATCTTAATTACCCAGTTCGTAAACAATCATTCTAGAAGCGGAATACAAAGTACGCATTACCTACTTATTTTATACTTTGAGTGCGGATAATATGGCTGCCAGCAGTGTGCGGGCATTGATTAAAATAATTAAACTATCAGTGAGTACACGTTAAAGTATTATAAACATGCATTAAGTATTAATTAAGTTGGTAACAAAAAATAGATTCTGTATCATTAATGGAAAATATCGGTCGGGCTTGCATTATGGATGCGCCTGCGACGGAGGCCACACGACATGACTGGGGAATATTCTCAGGATATTGTGAACAAGAAAAATTAGAGACCTTCCAACGTTCCTAATTGTTATTTTAACTACGTACGACTATTAATAACTCAGCGAAATACTGATAAAAATCTCAACATTAATTTAATTTAGTATTGTAATTAACGTGTCGTCGGGCAAACCAAATACAATAAATCGGTCATGAATGAATATACGATAACTCAATTGTACGTCGCAGTGCGACAGATGAATAGCTATCTATCCAAATATAGTAAACAATAAAGTAGCATCGTAAGACAATCCTCCGCTATAAATTTACAACAAACACTACAATGAGATCGCATTAAAAGATAAGGAACGAACGGTTGTCAACCGTTGCAATGCTTACGGATACTATGGTGGTAGCCCGTTTTCCTTTTACTTACCCAGAATATAAATCAGCTGATTCATTTTACGTTTCAGGTGACAATATAAGCAGTCTGCATGTCCTGAATACATGTGGAATGTTGGTGCTCCTACATTGGAGCAAAGTGGCAGATGTAGTGAATTATAAGGACATTTAGATGCATGTCCATGGGCCGGCTCATAGAGACGTCAGAGGACCACCCACAGCGCACCTCGGCTACTAGCCCTGGTACTCGGAAAGAGACTTATCGTTGAAGAGATATTATTAAAATAACACTTAAAACACGTTGTTATGATTTGTTTGAATTGGACAACTGATATGGTGTTTTTTGAGATTTCACGTACCTTAGTGTCTTATTTATTAAAGTGATAGGTACTTTCTTTTGAAAAGTAGTTTTATAAGGTGTATTACACGACTTACGTTCTTGAACCGTGTCTCAATTAACATTTTTGTAACGAAGTTGACCTTTATTAAAAGTTAAAGTGATAAAGAGCACAGTATAAATGCATAGGTGATTAATCAAACACTGAGAGATATCCCAATGACTTATTTTGTTGTTTCAATCGAAAACAAATTACGATCGCACAGTTATAGTCATTAAGGCGACAATAACCGACTTTTAATGATTTTATAGTGAAGATCACGTCTGAACGAGCAGTGTTAATGATCTGAAAAAAAAAAGTTAAATTAAAGCATTTTATTAATAACTTAATAGATGAATATTTTAGATTATGTTTTTATTACATAGTGAAATTAATTTGTAAAGTTGTGTCTAACGCGGATAAAAAACTGAAAAACACGCAACATCTATCAAGCGTATTTTTCTGAAACCATTGATGAATGAGCTTATAAGAAAATTGGTTACATTTTTTTTCATCTTTAAATCTAACCGATTATACTATTAAAGTATTTACAGACCTTTACATAAACCTCGGTTAGTTCAACGTGTCCGTTAAAGTAACAGTTAGCGACATTACCTGGAACCACGCGTGGCGTAAATTTTATTTATTTATTGGTCAGCAGCCGCTGATAAGATCACTCCACGTTCTGACACTTGACAGCACTATCTACTTGTACACTACTTCCCTTTCTTTTTGCCCACCTTTACGACTTGTATGGCATGTTAGGCAGGTGGTCTGCTTTTTAACGCTTAAAAAAGTACTTAAAAGTAAATGTTATTGGTTTAGCTCATGTCATGGTAAATTAGTCTTGCAAATGTTACAATGTCGGAGTTTTATACCGCGCTGTCACCTGTCACCAAGTAAGGTGTCCTGTTAATGCACTATTACGAACATAAATTGCTGAACTTTTTTTAGGCCAGCGGGTTATTAGTCTACGAAAGTGTTCTACGCCGCTACGCAGGATATTAGAAAAGTTGCATGTTTGTGTAATTGCAGGCTACGCCGTAGCGCCGTAGCGCGTCCGTTATGCAATAGTTACTCCACGGCCAACGTGCAGGTAAAATAACAAATTTTTTAATTCAGTGTATCGTGCGTCTAACTCGGCAATTTATCCAATTAGGCGTCCGCCGGACCACCCACCGCGCTCCACTATTAAACATAAATTATAAATAATTTGGTAAAGTTTATTTTGGCTCTCGGTCCTCACTGATTGCTGCGGTTAGGAAGTTAGTGGATGAAATGTGTTCGAGAGGATATAGTTTTGTTTGGTTTATTCTAAGTTGGGTTTTATGGGTTTAGAGTGCTACGATAGAGTATTATAAATGCATATAACTGTTATATAAATGAAGGAGCGATTTAAACTCATTTCCGTGTATCGTAGAACTTAATTATAATGCCTTAATTGAACCATAAAAAAAAAAAAATTGCAAAATGTTCCCAGGAACTGCAAACATTTTACGACCTATTTATAAACCATCATAATCTCAATAAAACCAGTGACGGAATGTGTTTATTATATGAGGTAACATTATACACACGAACCATTTATTAATTTGTTGCATGGAATCAAATACTTTAATCCATAAACATTAATATTGTTAATGATAGAGTAGACGATACCATGTGGCGCCACATAGCCAGCCGCTACTTAGAAGCTTTATAGTACGCACGTAAATGAACTGACAGTTAGTTCTAAATCAAACAATTTATAGCGGTAACTACTACATTATTTAACTAGGGGCCACGTGACATGTTTTTATCAAGATGTCGGTGCGAGGCACGAGGTGCGAAACCGAAGAGCGTGCAATTAAAATACTCCAAGTGCTTGATTTACATCCGACGCGCACGCGCATACATGAGCCGCCCCCCGCCAACTAATGTATGTATCAACTGCAAACACACACATGTTTTATTGTTCACCCATTCATAATGGTGTAAACACATTTTACGAGTCACCCGGACGTGGGTTTTGTAAACGACGACTATGATTGTATCACTGCCTGATTCATTATTGGACTCCCCCAGCGTATGTTGCCTGCTATGAGTATATTCAGGCATTTCATGAAATATATAACAACATAACATAACGTCATGTATGTATTCCCGTAAGGGTTAGGCAGAAGTGTACGTATAGTAAATTTCGCCAGTTATATTTGAGTCCCATGTAATGTAATAGGGAGCGAGCCTATTGCCATCAACCGGGTACAAATCCAGACTCCGGGCTGTTACTGAGAAATTTCAGATGAAAAAACCGAATAACACTTTGCTCGACCCGGGAATCGCACCCAGGGCCTCATGCTCAGCTACAGTAGCGTTTGCGACCTAGGGCCAATGAGGCATTCTAGGCGATACATCTTGTAGATATTTGACGTAACTAAATATGAGGTGGCTAAGATTAACAAACGGCCATTTATTTTGTCCGATATCATTGAATGTTACGTATTTTCCTGCTGCTTAAAACTAAGGCTAACTTTCTACGTGCCTACGTAGGATTATTGCAGCAAAAAAACTGGACTAGATACCTATAGTCTGGTTTTGTTGCTTCAATAATCCGCTGAGTCAGAATCAGGAAAGGGATCAATTCTCTCCCTTAAATTATATCCTAATCCCGGAAATATTTTCAGGATTTGGAAATAATTTCATTGATTGTCTTATCGATGATTCAAATACAGTATTTATGCACGAAGTGTCAGCTTATACTGAACCTACACTTACATGAATGAAACGTGAAATGTGAATATAGATTTTTAAAGACCGACTATTTAAATGCCTATTCGCTGTCAAATAACTTAGTCGAAGTGCCATTCTGTCCTTGATCTGTCCAATAGAGTGTGTGTGCAGAATTACCGTATTTCTGTATCTAAATTCATCTCGTGACACGTTTCTCAGTTTACGAGGACTATAAAATGGTATGGCGACATGCGCGTCAGTCGCGCGCAGTCACAACATGTCAATGAGCCGCCCGTACTTCCACTTGGCGCATTAAAAAAATATCTGGAAGAGCCTAACGCTCGATAATCATTTGACCGCAGATTGCCTTACACGCTCTTTCAAGTAAATAAAAGTAATGTGTATCCAATTGGCTCCAAGAAAGTCCGACGTCTTTTCCAGCAGTATTTAACTCTGTGTATGCAACGGTTGGCTAAAATTCAGGCAGGCACGGTGCAGCACGGCGCCATAAATTTGTCAATGTCACGCCTGTCGACAGCACGACTACTACTAATTTTTATTAAGCATCGTGATCGCTGACTGGAATGCCAAAATGTAATCACGAATGCGAGTTAGATGCATATCGCATACGCCATTTTAAAGCAGTACATCCCTTGGTGCAAAGATTTTAATCTATTGTATAATTAGACAGTGAAACTTGCTTTGTACGCTCAAGTAGAGAGTTTAATGATTCTTTTCAAATGCTTTATTATCCAGAAATGCTAACTTTCCAAGTTCTGATCTCATAATTAAATAATTTCACAGGATGGTCTCAATCCCGTACCTCACGCGAGGTTCTAAGAAGATGTATAGAGAGACACCCCGCTGCGTCTTCGCCCAAAGTGTCAAAATGTCCAAGTTTAGCCACCCTTAAGAAACCAAATAATATGAGAACTATTGAACGGACTGCTGCGGGATATTTGACTTTATGTTTAATGAAATACGATGTATTGTGAGGTTTTAATCAGCATATCTATTATAGTGGTAGTATTTGCGGTCCCTAATATCGCGAGATCGATCAGTTGCATTCACATTACGGATGGAGTGAATTGAATAGGGACGTTTACACCTCTACGGGTTCTAGGAAGGTTGTCCACCCCGTGAAATCGAGTTGTCGTCGGGTGTGGCTCGAGATGTTAATCCGATCGACTTTATATTATCTCTATAGTGCAGTAAAGTTTTATTGTTGTTATTGGATCTTATCAATCAGTAAGATATCTTTTATGTTCCCTCGTTAAAAATATCTATGTAAATGTGAGATGTTGAAAATAATCTTTTAGAACAGTAATCTTTTAATAGGTTTATGAAAATCAAATTCAAGCTTAAGGTTTTGTTGGCTCTACTTTTTTACCTTCAGCTAAACGATAAAAAAATTAACCAGAAAAAAAGTTTTTAATTCTTCAGGTGTTCATTCTGTTCACTGATTCAATGGTTTTTCAAAACAATAGTTAATTATTATCGACAACTCAAAAACACTTGTCATTTGTAAAGTAAAATAAACTTAGGTATACAATTTACTTGCAAGTGTAAATCTAGACTTAGAGACTTCAGCCGTAGGTACTAGGTACTGATAAATGAAAACCAAAAAAAAATGTGAACAAAAAATTATAATGAGTTGAGAAAAATCAACAAAAACATAGCATAGGGGAGAATCGGTAACATCAATCAACTCTGATTAGTTACGGTGTTTATTCCATTTGAACGTTCGACAATGAATCGTCTTTTTCTTACTACTTTTGTACCGAGTTTTCACGAAAATGCTAATATAATTAAGTACCTATTTTCATAAAGAAATCTTGAGAGCTATTACTTTACTTTTTTTCTTAAAAACATAGGTATATGTTTTGCAAAAACACGTCAATGTGTCACGACACACGTAATTTTCGTATTTATATTGAAGTAAGCTTAGTTTTAATTATCAGAAAATGCATTTATATACACTAGTAAATTATTATACAACTATTTTAAATAACTAATTAAGCAAATACAAAAACAAAAGTTATACTTTTCGTAAAGCTAATCAATGATACACAAAAACAGGCCACAGGCAACAGTGCAAGTCTTGGTAGTGAATTACAGAAATTTCGAGCGTATCTTGTTAGTGCCAAATGAAAATCCAAACAATGTATCTTGGAGACAGCAAGTTTTTCAAAAGTGTTGATCTAAATCGAATACAAAGTAACGTATCTTTGATTTGGGAAGTTAACAGAGCAATTTGTAGCCTGTGGCGTTGGCGTCCTGTCCATGTATCCTAATAGTATTTTTTTTTTTTGCCAGAAAAATAAGAGCTTTGAATTAATTTTGCACTTCAGGAGTTATAGATCGTTTCTGATCGATTCTGTCAATTCCGTTACGAAACTCCAGAGTCATTAATATTTTTTTTTCAAGTTACATTTTGCTAATTAAACCACTTGATTTTCTTTATGTAAAAATTTCGACAGAATCTGTCCCTCAGGAACCTTTATTTATCAAAGTAGTGGAACCATTTTTTTGCTTCTATTATATAATTTTTCGACAGTTCGTCCAAAATTGATCAACCGCAGAGGTATTACATGAATAAGTGCTCACTAATGAAATGCTTGAGGCTTATGGCTCGTTTACGTATAACATCTGCTTTAGAATTTCAAGCACACCATTCAGTGATGCCTTAGAATACTAATACGGCCTATATTTGGCAATCCGCCGATTCTGGATTATATTCAAGTCGCGTCTCCCGAAAACATGGTACACTTCACTAGTTGAGGATTCAGCCTGTGCTTCCCTTCTACGCATCATCACTCACTTCACTTGTCACATTTGCCATTTGATTAGAAGCTGAATTGGCACATCAGTAGTTACAGATTATCGCGTCGCTCTGTATGACTGCGTATATGGATGACTTAACTTGAAGTAGATAGTTCTGTTGCAAAAACTTTGTGCTTTTGTCCTTTGTACCGTGTAAGCCCTTGTGATGTTACGCAACGGAGGATTACTTTTCTTTGCAGGTACCCATCAAGTCCAAGTTGACCTGCAGAGATGGGCCAGGCGCCTGTGAATTGTCCAGTCAGCTTGGGGCAACGAGGAAATGAGAATCACGTTCGTCTTTCTTCATTTCCTTTGTAAAATTTTCTAACTGTCCCCAATTCTCTATGTTTTGTTGGAAACTTCCTGGTAATCAATGATCAATTACAACAGTGTCTAGTGTCGAGTGCATGGGGACAGGGCGGCAATCAGTCAGTGCGGCCGCTAAATAAATTCATTAGTTAAATCACCGCCGGCGGCGTTTTGTGTCGGCAACATCAAAGGGCCAGCCCGCCGCCCTGCCCGGGGGCGAGCTCGTCCGACTTTTTACTCAGAAAACTCTGTAAACAAAATGATATGGTGCGTCCGAATGTTTGATCCGCCTTTATTATCTGTATACAGAGAGAATGTTTGGCTAGCAAACGTACTCTCTTTGTGGTAATTGTGGGGATGTAATAACTTTTGTGAGTGCGGGTAAACAACGCTTTGAAGTGTCTCTGAAACTTTGGATTCCTCGTGAACTCGTGGACATTTTTTTCGTCTGTCAATAAAAAAGTTCCCCATAGCTTCACTGTTTGTGCTTTGCAAATCCCAAAAGCCGCTTGTTGTTTTTATTTGGTTTTCCGTGCCCTCATTTCCACCAAGGTACCTATCAAATTATACCGTCGATACCGGTAATGATAGTGTATTCGTTGTGATCCGGTGGCATTCGTAGCAGCTTCATTCAATGCTTTTATTTTGCCGCTCAGCTTCCCTCTTCCTCTCAATTGTGTGAGTGAGACAGCAACAACATGTGTGTGGTCCTCCGGCGAGGGGGCTCGGCCGTTTCCGTCGGGCTTCGTTCGTTCTCGGCCCCAAGACGGCAACATAATCGTTCGAATCATGATGGCGGCTCAACAAACATCCAGTGTACGCACTCGAAGCTCGAATCAGTATTGCCCGAGTCGCGCCGCTGTCGACACGCAAACGCGACGTAACTTTTGTAATGAAACTCGGTATCGTTCCGTGTTTCGTACGGTAAAGTGATAGATAGAAGTGACGAATCCTGGTGTACAAGTGTGTGGTTATGTGTCGGCGAGTGATATGACAGCGTGCGCCGCCAGACGGACCCCGGCCGTCTTCATGAGGATACTGGTGACAAGCCTGGCCCCGAGATCATGGTGGCTCCCGATTCCGAGGCTCCTGCGAATCCTCGGATAGCGGCCGCCGCGCACGAGAGCCCCTCCGCCGCCGAGGCGCGCCACAGCGCCGACCTGTACATCCGCACCAGCTGGGTGGACGCGGCCCTCGCGCTCTCCGAACTTGAAAAGGTGCAGTGTTCAATAAATACACAACAGTTCAGTGTTGAGTTTTCAATTGTCATATTGCACGTGTGATTGTTTTTCTGCGAATGCCAATCGCGTTGAGGAACGCGGCAGCGCAAAGCGGTGGCGCCGACTAGTGGTAACTGTGCGTACTATCAAGGCCGCGCGTATTTTGTAAAGAAAAACATCTAGGCAACCTACATAGTAATTATGGAGATGACATTTACGAAGTGTGTCATATTGGTAGAAAAGATAACAAAAAATATAATACTGACAAAATAATAAAGTTACTGTTTCAATTTGGCCTATTCTCCTCTTAAATGACAGTTAACTAAAATAAGGGATGAACCCGTTTGAAAGTTATTTCTTAATTATTCGATTATTCCAAAGAAATTGTAAGACCCAACGAGAATTACAATGTATTCAAACGAAACCCATTATGAAAAACGGCTAAGTCCTTATAGAAATCTTTGCAATTGGCGAGTCGAGTAGGCACGTCGTGTATGTATACCAGTTGCAGACGGGTTCGGGGAAGGTAGCGCTTTCCTAGAAGGCCGCACGCACGCCCCGCGGTGGTCCGCACCCCTACCAGCGCCATTCGCGAAACTTCCACTCCGAAATGTCTCTAAAAAGCGTCCACAGAGTGCGTAATCAAACCCACAGGGCTCCATATATTTGCAAAACAATTTCTACTTGATACATTCGAAAAACGAAGAAAACGAAGAATATCCGACATATACGAAGGTCACCAAAACATTACAAAATAGGTACCCGACCACCTATTCGTAGCCATCTCCATAAGAAACATGGAAATCATAAAAAACAGCTGTAATCTGTGGTAAGGTTAATGTAACATACCTCCAGTAGATGTGTAGTTACTTATAATGTAGGAACTTGGTCGGTCGTATGCAAGATGAAGCAATTAAGGCGCAGTGGGAGCAAGGCGCGCGGGGGCCTGCGCACGCGCATCGCATCGGCGCCGATAGAGACATCAACGCGGCCCGCACGCCACGACCCGCGCACACTTACAAAACACACAGTCTTTTTATTTAATATTTTTTGTTTTCGTAGAATGAATCAAGTTAATAGCCGGAAACTTTACTAATTAATAAATACAAATTATTTTCATTCATGAAGAGGTAAATAGAAACACTTCAAATAATTCAATCGTAGCGATTATCACTAATTAACTACGGAATAACAACAATATAAATATTAATAAAGCTACTGCCATTTCCAATATTGAAGACTAAATAGATATTGAGACTCCTCTCAAATTATGAACAAACATTTAAATTACATAACTGCTTCCTCAATATAAAAATAAAAGAATGCTATTCTACGAAGTTTTATGTCTGACAAGACCGCACAGAGCTCGCCTCGTGGAATTGAGACATCTTGTGGTTTCCGATCTTACATCTCGTTCTCTCGTAGCAAAAGGGCAGTTTCTTTCCTCTTCTTTAAGGTTTACATTCCATCTCTTTTCCACTAGTTTTTCCCACATATCGTCTGTCTTCGTCCAAACATTGCGTTCGCCGGCGGTCGGCAGCTGCGTTGGAGACCTATAAATGATTGTACATCAACAATTTTTAAAGGTGCGTCTTTTGGGACAGACTGCTCATTATATATTTTGGAACAAAACATGGCTTTAAAGTTGTCTGAAATCTTGGCAATCTTGCTTTTTATACACAAGATCTTCTGGGTCTTATAAACGAGTCGAATGGTAAGCCTGCAGACTGGCGAGTTTATAAAATCAGAGAAATTGTCTGCTAGACTATGAAATGCATGTGGTGGCAGCAATTTTGATATCAGATTACGGTATGCACTGTGCGGGGCGCCGCACCACGTGGCCTACACACATCACTGCACATTCAGCAATTTTCCCCATCATTGCACTGACCGTTGCCTCCGTCTCAGTAGCTTTACAAGACCAGCTGTTTTTCTCCGTGTTTTAGTAACCACTCAAGTGTAAATGGAACTTTCTGAGTACCGCGTCTGCTAAATTTCTAGTAAATTCATTTTAAACACATTTATTAAATCTCTACAATAAATGTTCTATCACAGAACGTGACATTGGCGAAATTGTGGAATATTCAGTAATCAAGAGTTGAAGTTGAAGGATTATTAGCCACTAACACTGATTTCGTATACAAATAAAAACAGTCGTTTCTATTTCATGTTTATCAAATTCTTGGAAACATTCCACATCCATAACTTCTGCATTGATTCCTGCTTCACCAATATTTGATTTTATTAATATATTTACAAAACCCATGAACTTCTCAGTCCTCAATATTTATATTTCCATAGTGTTAGGATATAACAAGGAAGCCCGGTCGTTTGTGAGTACAAGGGGCACAAGTTCAATCACCATATGGAATCTCAAGAATCTTCGAAGAGTTAAGATTGGGAGAGTCGGTTTCTTTGATGTAATGTCATTACCAAATTCCACATTTCGATGTAAGTATTGTATTCTGATTATTCTGAACAGAATTTAAGCCCGTATAGAACGATGCTCAAGTCCTAGCATTAACCGCTCTCGTACTGTTAACGTACCCGGGCCGACCGAAACCATACCTGTCGATTCAACAGTCTCAGTCAGAGTATTCAATTCAAACCACGATGTTTGCTTGAGCTGGCATCGTCCCTGAGCACAAACCTCTTCTAAATCTTCTGAAGTTCTTCTGCTAACGAGGGCAACCGTCCGCAGCGTTTGAAAAGGTTTTGTAACACAGCTTGTGACTCATACGTGCCGGTCATTCGTGTGGATTCTGTAAGTATTTGGTCTGTTGAAGTCTGTTCGTTATTTTTGGAATGAACCCAGAAATTCGATGGATGCAGCCAGATGTTGTCTCTCTCTGGATTTTAACTATTAACCTAGTGCTTTATCGATATGATCGCTATCATATGGCCATTAGAACCGGTTACGTTGTCCGCCTAACTTGGCAACTTTCTCGATGTTATTGAATGCTTTCCGCTCCGGATTGACATTGAACAAATATCTCCACTATTGATTTGCAAAGTTTCTCATAAAGTTTTATGGTAACTTGTAACCTGTTAAGAGATCTTTGAACACCTACTTAGTTTAGAGCCATTTCTATACCGAAACTTACGTGGGATATCTCTGTTTCCGAAATTTTCATCTCATCATAGCTTTCAAGCTTCCCGTTTCAAGCCTCCAGATCTTCAGAATTGAGACGTGACTACTTACGTGCATAATGGATCAAAAAGCAGCTATTGCAATATTGGCAACTGTTTCCCTGTACCCAGTCCCCCACATACAGGTGATCGTCGCGTTGTCGTGAAACAGGAAATGAGATTCGTCGTTGTCTCGGGAGAATTGCCACATTCACAGCTGGTGGCCAGATTATTTATTCAATACTTTCCGCTGTCGGTTGGAGCAACTCATGAGATTTAAACGAGCAGATGATAAATTTTATTAATTTGACCCTTGAATGTTTTTGGGTCTAGAATCAGTTGGGTGGTCATTGGTACCGATAGTACGGTAATAAAATGCTTTGGCGAAATAAAAAACAGATTATTTCATTCGTTTTTTCTTTAATATGCTGTGTTCCATTGAGAATTACCTACCACCTACTCATATTTTATTCAGTTAGGTTAACAAAAACACAAAATCTATTTCCTAGTATAGCAAAAGGCTTCTTTGATGTGTCCTAGTATTAGTTATGTGCGTAGAATTACGTAAAGAATTTAAAAATGTCATTGACATTCAGTGGCATTGGCAAGTGGCGCGCCGCCGCCGCCGGTGGCCGACTGGCCAATTGGCCAAACGTGATGTCCTTGACGAGGGCCATTCGAATCTTTAATCATACATGCATACTACAAAGTAGGCTGGAAGCGATAAAACATGTCATTACATTTCTTTTTGTCCTATAAACTGTTTTATTTGTCTCTCGTGAGCTGAAACACTCTCACACATCTTGCCTGTAAGTCCGAAAGGGATAGATCTTTCGCCAACAATTTGACCCTTGGTCTGAATGTAACCATTAATTACAGATTGTTTTATTAACGCTCATAAAATAGGCAAGGTAGACAGACTATTGCTTAAAGCACTATGTTTCTTCATGGCTCGACTATGCCATTCTAGAGCTTGCTAACGTAAGTATTTTACTTTTATGTCTTTCTGTATCCCATATACAGAAAGACATAAAAGTAAAATACTTAGTGATTTTTTTCAAAAGCGTTTGAATGTTGATGGAAAGTTCGAAACACAAGGCTCATGTATTGTAATGGGATGATGTTGGGGCGACACCCACGTCCCATTATATGCAGATATAGGGAGCCGTCTGATCGGAGCACGTCGATGGTGCGCCGCACAGGATGTCAGGGATCGCGCCAATCATACCACTCACTCCTCTTGTTGCTACGCTCAACTGATAAACTCCGACATGATAGATTTGAATGAAGCATCGACCTCACTGACAGAGGGATGTGGCGCAAATTCCTCACATACTTTTAATAATACGTTTTTCTATTTTCCTCAAGCGTAGCACTACGTAGACCATAGCAAAACATTGATATTTTTTGTCAGTTTACATTAATTTTAGTGAATGGAGAACTGCATATTTAAATGAAATTAATAACTACATTATTCAATCCACTCTTGGTGTATTTCATAGGTGAATATTTAATTACCGAATGCGTAGGCTACTCGTGTGTGGCCTACGCGATAATTTTGACAATAACAAAATTTTTACTATTTGGAGACACTTTATGGAGTAATTAAATTGAGACAAGAAATACACCGCGCTTGACCTCAGATAAGTTACAAAGTCAGCCGGCGAGTACTTGGCAGCGTATCGCTCGCTATTCATTACTAAAATTATCTCAGAACTGTTTCCTGTAAGATGATAAAGAGTTGTTTATGTAATGGTTTATTAATAGCTAATAAATTATTTAGAAATCAGTGGAGAGGTGCATGAAGTAGTGACAAAGCATCCGAGTGTACTGTCAAGTATAAGATGATCGTAGCCGGCAGCCACGATCGTGAGAACGTGCTCCTAGTGGGCCAATCTCTTATCTGCAGGAAGCTCGGTCGCCGGCGCCGGCGCATCGCGGATTATACATAGTAAATAATCCCGTAGCACTTGCGTCAGCGGTTTACGTACGCGGCCATCGCATGGTTGGCTGTTGTTGGTTTGTAGGACACCGGTACAGCCGTACTCGAGCTTATCACGTTGCACGTTATGTATGTGTATGCCAAATTTGGTGCATGAATGAAGGAGTGTTGGTGGTGGCGGTGTTGCGGCGTGGTGGCGTGTTGCGTACGCTCCACGTGGGTCGCCAGGGAGGGCGGGGAGCGCGGGGCGCGGGCGGCGCGGGCGCATTCCGGCCGTGACGTCACGCCCACCCAGCGCGCCCGACATTCACCTCGCCCGTTCGCCCGCGCCGTACCCGGACCGTTCTACGAGTCTCCACTGTATCTGCCATTATTGCTGCTACGATTTATTTATTTACGCTCGGAAGCTAAACTAAACGATTTCGGCGGGAAATATCGGACAGTTCACCGAACCCACCCCACTAACTGTAGTAAATCAAGATGATTGACCATAAGAGCCTGGAACTTGCTGAAATCACTAATGATGTTTTGATTGCTACGTATTTTATATCGCCATGGTTTGAAGTCTCGAGTTGCTGTGTTTTCGCTTCTAAATTATTAAGTTAGATGTTGTTGATTTGTGTTTTATTTTAATGATGCATACTCTCTTGCTGTTAGTTTTTTTTCGCGGACATTACCTACACTGGTTGGTAAAAATAAAATAATTCTGTTTTTTTTTTGTGTTTTCAGACTAAAAGTTTAGTTTCAAACAAGATAATATTTACATAATATATAAGTTAACAGACTTAAAATAATAATATGTACATGTATATAAATATAAAGAGAGGAAAGAATTAAACGCCATCAAAAAATTGTGTTTCTTTTTTATTGTAAACGAATCATGTTTTTGGGTAGGTAGCCTACCTTCAAGTTTTTGCCGAGTAAAAGAGGAGATTAGTAACATATTAAAAAAGTACGTAAATGAACACTGAAACTGCTAATTATATCCACATTACTGTTCGTCGTCTTATCGAAATGACCATTACTAAAGGGCAAACGTACCCTTGATCGCTTAATCGCTGCGTTCAACACGAGACGTCGATTGAGTTATTATTATGCAATTAGTAAGCGCTTCACGAGATTCGGAGTGCGTCGGCTGTTCTCGCGGGGCCCCGTCTGCGCCCGAGCGCGGCGCCACCGCTGCGGGCCCCGACCAGCCCACTCTCATTAATCACAATCAACTCAGAAATTATTTCGACGTTTAAAGAGTTCGATGTTATTATATCTACCGCCAAAGCGATCTCTTAATATGTGTGTTTATTGATATAAGATCGAAAGATTAATAAACCAACATGTCTGTGGTGACACAGCATGTATGGTGGCTACCGTTCAATCTATTCTTGCCACTGCTACCGATTTTTGTTTACCAAAAAGAACATGATGAATAGTAGTTTTATTTGAATGTTACATCAATGTTTGTTTGTTATTTTGCAGGGCAACATCGAAGGCGGGCGCACGTCCCTGTGGATCCGCGCGTGGCTTCAGGAACAGCTGTTCATATTAGGCTGTTTCCTACAGGGCGACGCGGGCAAAGTCCTATTTGTCGCGATACTTGTGCTCTCAACGTTCTGCGTCGGCTTGAAATCCGCGCAGATACACTCAAGGGTCGACCAACTCTGGGTTCAAGGTACGTTCAATTGTAGTGGACAGTGCACCTTTGATATTTATTAGCCGTAGGAAGGGTGAAGCACATCACGATAGAGACATTGTGGCACATTGTGCATCTTGTGGAATACCAATGCAGGGTGACAGGCGCGTCTGTGGAGCCGCTTCCGTCTCGCGTACGTGCGCTGCATGGGCGCCGCGACTACACAGCGCGCCGCGGTGTGTAAGCGCCCTTATAAGCTCTGTAAACTTGAATTTAAATTCGTCAATCAACAATCTGAATGGGCATTTGCGTCCGGTGCGCTACTCGATTTAGTCTAATTGTATTTCAATGTCTTCATATTGTATTAAGATGTAAAGTTATTTACATATTTTTTTTGAATGGTAAACGTTTCCAACAAACTCATTAGAATGTCGTATTGTTCAATTTACTGTGGCACAATAACTATTTTACATATACGCAATAACAATCACTGCTAAGGCAACACATTCATTACAGATTTTTTAAAGATTATTCAAATTAAAAGATTCGTACTTGCTACGCCGTAGACAAACAAAGGTAAAGATTTATGTAAAAATTCATATGTTAAGAATACGTATACAATATTTTCCAAAGGGTTTAACAATATTCAGGACTGTTCCATTACAGATTTAGAATCACGCATCTTTTGGCGTATGCACAGATTGTAAGAACTGGGTTTGAAATATTCGTAGTAAAGAGGACTAAGAGTCTACAAGTGCTATGACATCGTTTAAAAACTTGTATTTAATCTAATAACTTGTCAAATTCTAATACTTTTTCTTTATAAAAACATTTAAAGAAAACCGTTTATAATAGTAGATTGTTGAACCTCCTTACGAATACGATGAACTTAATTTATTCGTAGCAGAATCTCGTAGCAAACATTTTTTCAAAATATTATGTGAAACTTTTCACATATTTTCGTCAAATCATTAGCTATTTAACACCGCTGCTCATATTTATAGTACCAACTGTTGTTATTTAAACTATGACATGCCTATTTTAAATATTCATCACGTAGCACTTCGTAGATCCTAGCAATTACCCCAACTACCCTTTTATTTTTGTATTTTTTGGTCAACTAATTGGTAATTAATGTAATTAGATCTTTGACATAGCAACCTGTAATTAAAATGAAATAATCACCTGCATAGCACACCACATGAAAAGCATAGTCAAGTCAGTCACATAGAAGGGTCTACGAAGCTCCGTAGACACTAACATTACCTTCGTAAATATATTTTTTGCCAGATATTCCAACTGATGTTTCGTACGGTTAGTTCTTTGATATTGATAATCCGATAATTCAATCTCCTGCATAACCATCATAATATGCTGTATACTGAAGCGTAGTTACTCACGTAGCACGTCGTAGACCCTTGACTTTCGTTAAAAGTTATATTTTGGCAAATTCATTGGCATTTAAAACAATTGTCCTTTTGAAATAGGAACCCGAAAATTTAATCCCTTGCATAACATAAATTACACGCGTAGTCACCTACGTAGCACCCCGTAGACTCTTAAAATGACTATCATTTAAAGTTTTTTTTTAGCAAATATGTTGGTAAGAACAACGATCTGTTTATTGATAAAGGAACAAGATCATTCAATCTCCCAAATAAAAAGAAGTTAGTAATGAATATTGCGCATGCTATGCTCTGTAACAACATTCGTACTCGGTCCACGTACGATCGTTGCACGTACTTCGCTTGATTTATATTCATTGACGTGAATTATTAATTTACCTCACAATCTTTTATTGATGTGGGCAACAACGTGTGTAATAGTGTATTCACTTTTCCGGGTTGGATAACTATTTATTTTAACTTTTTTATCCTTAGGATCCCGAAATTTCCGCATATTTAACGCAAGCAGTTTCCTTAAAAGTGCAGTTTAAGTGCAATAGAAATCGAGGTTGCTAATTAGCTAATTCACGTAATAAAAACTGCTTGTTGTTTACTTGCAATGGCTACAACGAACAGACTGAAAGAGGAATTTCACTTATCATCATACTTCAATCTGCCTAACCATTTCCGAACTATGTTGCGGTCGGCTTCCAGTCCAGCCAGATGTAGCTGAATACCAGTATTTTACATGGAACGACTGCCTTTCCGACCTCCACAACCCAGTCACTCCGTAACACGATACCCCTTAATCATGACACTTAATAATTGTTCATTTGTAACATACATTCTTGGCTACCTTGCTTCAGTAAGTACATCATTTTGTTCTCAAAAATGCAGTGCAAAATGAGTTAGAAAATCAATGACGCTCATAATTCTTACAAAAAAGGTAGTCTCATCGAGTCATCGTTCCTTATCAGCAGTTAAAAGTTTTCAAAAGCGTTCAATTTAATTATACAATAAAAAAAACTGAATTGAGTCATATACTGGGATCAATACCAATGAATTGGTGTTTTTATGGTCACATTGCTGTAAAATATCGCGTCGTTCTGATGATGTTGTTTTAATGTTTTTTATTTGTCTGCAATTAGATGTCGAAGCTATTAATTCTGTTTATCTTTTTATGGAGTTTTGTTTAGTTGTGAGGGTTTTCGTTTTTTATTGTTAAGAATTTTCTCGTATAAATTATATCTCGAATATAAATGTGAGAAAATCAATATTATTTTATCAGAATTTATTGCTAGTAATTGTTAGAGCTTTTTCAAACCAATTGTTAAGAAATACAGAGCAAGATAAAAGTCGCCCCATAAAAATGCTATGTTTAAAGATGCACGTACTAAATTATGACCCCGGAACCGCGACAGACGTGAGCTCCGCGCATGCGCGCCGCCACACCAAGTATCTCTTACGGACACATGCCTCCATTAAACTTTACTATTTATTATCTACCAGCGTTTGCTTTTAACTTCTTTGATGTAACGTTAAGCTCGTTAATGCATTTAATTGATATTGCACAGGACACCATTTACGCACTGTCGCGAGGATGTTATTTGAATGTACTTTTTATAGCCAGTAATGTGACTTATTTGATTTATTTCGTCGTGAAATCAAACGTATATCCACACTTCATTATACAAAAACAATTGAACGTACTTAATTATAGAAACGACATTACGTAAATGGCGGTTGATGGCATGATATCTAAAAGCAGTTAAATCAGAACCGATTTTATTGACTTACGGAAAAATATTATTAATACAACGCGAATAAAATAAGAAATTAAGATAACAGTCGTAAATTGTTTCCCTCGTTACTAAGAAAATAAAACAGCATAAACAGCTGACGTTTATGATTGCGAATGGACGTAAGAGCCGTATTAATCATTCTTATAACTATTACACCGAAATCACATAAGTGTTATCTGTAAAAGCTGTATGAAAAGCACATTTTAAAACAAATAAAACTCTAGGAAGCGTCCTTGAAACCAAAAAGGATACAAAGCAGTGAATAACTGAACCTTTTTTCTTATTTTGACCCTTAAAATGTTGGGTGGTCTCGGGTTTATGAATGTAAGAAATGGTACACATTAATCGACTACTATTTTTATTTTTCGGAGTTTGTTTTTAATTGGATGATGACGTCATGAGTTCGGATGGAAGGAAGCGCACGAGTGCAACTTCCGTGATTGCAACATCCCGTGGAAGATGTACTTGATCACGGAGATAATGCAAGTATTCAGAATTACAGACTATCAAACTCAGATTTGAACAAGTTTTTTAGATTTTATCATTTTATTCCGCGAGAACTAAGAATTCGATTCAGTTTTGTAAATTGGTATGTTTCTGAAATATGATGCATAAAAGTATTCATAGTTTGATTATAGTTTGTCACTGATGAATGCGTTTTCAACTTTCGACTGTTCCTTTCGTTGTTCACGGTTTTTTCTAAATAATTAAGACTATAATAGTTCTATAAGTCCTCATCCAAACTTCGGCACGAAAAACATCTGAAAAAAGTCGCAAAAGGGCGGACGACGTAACAAAAAGGAAGCGACTGCTTCAACACCGGCACAACACTACAACACAGATAACGAAACTTTATTCGCGATGCTCTAAAGATTTAAAAGGCTGTAGGTATCTACTACGCAATGAATTTTATCGAAATTACAATCTAAGATCTTTTCTGTAAATAAAACGATTGAAATGTCAATTTATATGAAGTCGTCGGCTACTGTCCAAAAAATACAAACACATTGAAAGGTAACTGCCTCCCAGACGTTATCGCGGAACAAAGCCGGCACAGTTAAACAATGCCGAAGGTCCCGAGTCGCCTAACAACTTAATTAGGTGGCCCGCGGCCGCCCGTAAATATCCCTACGTAAAATTACGACCAATGAAACTAAAAAAATGTATAACATTTCTATTGACTCACAAAAAACGAGGGATCTGATTGTCCGGCCGCTTTTGTGTGAAGACGCCTTGCTGCGCGCCACGCTCGCCCATTGTACCGCGACCCCGCCGAACCTGAGCCTTTCCCTCTTTTTTTCTATTGAGGATGGGATGTGGTCGAGTTCTATCTAAACTGGTGTTCACTTGTGCAGCGTAGAGAATCATTATAGTACCTTTTATTTGCGGAACCTGAAAGGAGTTACGGTACCTATTCTATTTGCTTGATAATAGACAATCAGTTTACCTGTTTGGTAATAATGAAACGAAATGAGGTAATTAAATCAAGTACAAGATCGATTATATCTTGAAACTATCTTTCTCTCTCCTACTTTCGCTGTGCCCGACAGGGCCCATATTTTTGTAAAACGTACCACCTAACTTCACATGTGGAAGCAATAAACATATTGAGTAACTCAATCAATCTGCTAGGCTAAGCAGATTCCCAACTATGTTGGGGTCGGCTTCCAGTCCAACCGGAGGCTGGATACCAGTAGTTTACATTGAGCGACTGCCTATCTGACCTCCACAGCCCAGTTACTGGATAACACGACACTCCGTGGTAAGACTGGTTGTCTGACTTTCGGGCCTCTGACGGCCTGTAACGACTGTCAAAGATCCACGAATGATAGCCGGGACGAACGGCCTAACGTGCTTTCTGAGGCACGGAGGAGTCTCGGTATGTAAAGATGGTCACCTATCCACGGACCATCCCCGGCAAGCGTAGCTTTACCTGATGGATCTACGTGCAGATGGCTTTACGTGCAGCTGTTATTACTTAGCCACGAGCTCCTCCACGAGTATTAAATTATTGAGTAACTATACATATTATATCGTTCGTGAAATACCGTCTATGCAAATGCGAATTCCTAGCATATCGATAAGAGTTGAATAAAAAGCTTCTTGCCAGTTACATTATCGTACAATGTTCAAGCCAAGACATAATGTAAGTCCACGCGTCTTGTTACATGTGGTGCACTACACTCGACCTACTAAAGTTAACTCTCAAGTGCATGCCAATAAACTGACAGACATAAGGTTGTATAGCCAGCTAAAGTAGGCTTTAAATCCGTTCAGTGGAGGCTCGTAGATGCAGTTACGTAGTTAAGTCAGTCTGGTTCGAATGTCAAATGAGATGTGCCACACGTGTTATTTGTAACTGATACATAATACAGTCCGGTATAATCTTTCGGTTGATTACACGGCGACCAGCGTGGGCCACGCCACTGCGTCCGCGCCGCCTATCTCAAACCTCGCTCGTTACTCGCTATGGACTTCTAAATGCGACTAGTTTTTGTCCAAAAACCGGCCTCAAGCTCGATCGATTTAGCGACCATGACCGAAATGTTACAGATTTCTCTTACTCAAACTTCGCGTATGAAATCTAGAAGTAACTTTTCGTCTACTTTCGCTTTGGTAGAAAGCTTTTGAACCAGTTCTAAACTATGTATTGGAATACTTTGTGTCGCACTTGATGTGTCAATTAAAGGTCCGGAGAGCGTGCGCTAACAAAGTCGCGTCATGGCTGTGCCAGCGCCCGCGCCGGCCGCAAAGGACGCGGTTTGTTTATTCCGCCATCCATCTGTTGTCTACGCTCTGGCTAATTTGCATAGAGGGCCGGCGCGGGGGTGCGCGGGGCGGAGGCCGGACCACACGGGCTCGGCACGGCGGCGCGCGGGTGGCCACAACCACATGCGCGAGCGCACGTACCGTCGCACTCCCCTCGTCCTCGGATCCTCCGCGACGTCATTCATTGCGATTGTCCGCGCTGATCGTCCGCTACCACAGCGAGTAGAAATGTTGTCATTATCGACGCACACGCATCGAGAATGCAATAAAAGGTTTGAGATTCGCATTGATTATGACCAGCGTACATTGACAGATTTAGGTACCATTCAAGCGGTCATTACGCATTGTGTTGTCAGAAGTGCTGATTGTTATGTTGACTTATGCAACGACTATGTGCGTTGGCCGATAAGCGCAAGTGTAGCTAAACCGTATATAAAAGACACCGCCGCTGCTGGTCGCCGCGCGATAAGGCGTGATACGGCGCGGTGAGTGTGAAAGCTGTACTCAGGCAGACAGTCGCGATAACCCCGCGTGACCTTGCAATGTTTTCGCGCTTACCGCTCGCCCTATGGCGTTGAACCATTTGTAGCGGATATCTGTTGTCTCCAAAAGCAAATCATTTAAACTGGTGTCTTAAGGAAGAGATGTGGAGAAGCATGTTTCTCATTCTCTTACCAAGTAAGTAAGCCAGGCTTTTTGAAGTAACTACGTAAAATTGAGACAAGCCCTGTACAAAACACCAAGCTGCCCAACGGCCTCACAGAACATCATAATATAAGCACCACTTAGGCTAGGCATAGGCTATGAGCATCGATACCGATACTTAATCCACGCTGACGCGATCCAACACAAGCGTGGCGCGATGCAGCGTCGTAAATCGCGCCCACGGCCTGGTAGGTGTTAAAATAGAGGCGCCCTGTGCGGCCCACCGGCCCACCGGCCCATAGGCCCGCCACGCCACCTCGCCACCACGCTCGATTCCATTCCACTTGCTTTATGATAATCCCTAATATCCGGCACGAGTGGGGCTATGTTTAGCCTGAATGATTACGAAACCGACGCCCGCGCCCTTCACTTGGAACGACACTTCCAATGTTGATTTTTCTACGTCGATAGTTTTAACTGACGCTTACATTTTATGTGGGTTTGTTGGCTAAGCTAAACGAACATGCGTTTTATGACGACATAAGTCTTGGAATATCACAGAATATGGCTGTGCGTGAATAGTTCTTGTTTTGCTTTGAGCCAATTGATTATAAATTATCGTATCTTGGTATATTTTCGTGAATCTCAACACGCTCAAATGTGTTAACGTTTTAAGCATTACATTGAATTGTAGTATTAAGTGATTCCGACGAATTTGTATAAATACGAATAATAAACAATAACTAACACAAACTGTATACATTAACACGCAACCATTAGCGTTGTGTCACGAACTAAAAACATTTTTTAAATTCCTGTACCTGGCGACTTCATTTTGTTCACGCAGTTTATTTTTGAACAGAAAAAGTTTATTCTTTACCTTCCCTCTTGAAACCCGAAAGTATTATTAGTTGAATTGAATAAACTACTATTCAACTAATAATACTTTCGGTTTTTAAAGTCTGTTTGGGTTTGGTTGTTTAGCCTAAAGCCTAATAATCTTGTTAACATTTGATACATTGAAAGCCATGCTGTATTTTTGTCTGAAACGTCCTTTGAATCAGTCTGCATAATGCTGACCATACGGTCAGCATTTGAGGTAAGTACGATCAGATCATTTAGTTGCAAAAACTTTACAGTTACATAAAAGCTTTTTTGTACCGTTGATTGTTACCCACTGAGCATATAGGTACATTCAGTGTAGACACAGTTACACACAACGGATCGAGGTACACAAAAAGTCTTGGCACGTTTCATCCGATTTTTTGTTCATGCTCGTTTTGTAATTTTTAATGCTTATTAAGCTCATTTACATACAAAGTGTTCTGCGAAATGTTGATGGCATTAGGATTAGTACAATATCTGTAGCTGTGAACAAATGACTGGCGACTGACAGGTGGTCTGGGAACATTAACATTATTGCTATTGCAACACTCGCCGAGTAACCAGAACCACCAAGGAGAACACTCAATAGTATTACTATACAGACACTAAACAGTTACCTATGGAGAGTCTGCACTAATGTCGCCTATGTGAGGTCTTTATAACTTACTGAGTTAAATGCTAATCTCGAAATGAAAGAAAATCGTAATGTGTGGCTGTCCAGAGATTTTCCAGAAACTTGTCGCTAATTATGCGTAAGTTATGGTCTTTAAACTTGGCATGTAATTACTATTGCTGTATCTTCAATAACTGTAGCTATGTATAAAGCTGCGCAAGCTAGCAAGTGTTAATCGTGCGGTGTTCTACTCATTAAAGGTAACAACCGTGAAATTGGTACACTGACCCTACTAGTAACCACTGGAAATAAATCATTAGTGTTGGCAATATGCAAATAACATCGCTGTTTATTTGTAAGGTGCCTGCTCATTGTGCTGCGTTCGCTTTCTATGCACTACATTGACCGGTCACGCTATAAATTAGCGACGAAAATAAAATAGCATTCCGAGCGAGGAGCGAGGGCGTTAACTGCCACTGTTTCACTGTTCCACGGAACACGTGTGAGAAATAGTTCCAATGTGGGAGTGCGGGGACCGACGAGCTTCAAGAGTCTAAAGTCGCGGTAGAACTACTTTGAAAGAAAGGTCTCAGCGACCGTGCTTGAACGATAATAATACAACTTATGAAACATTGTTCTAAAGTGTTTCTGCTGCTATAAAACTATTTTGGTTTTTTGAACACTGCACTTATATTTTTGGCTTTAATAACAATGTTAAAGCCTTGTGTTGTGTAATCTCTAAATGCAGAATGTGCGTGCGCAAAATACGCATAAGTATCCTGCTGTTTTCGTTATTATTCTCTGATGAATTACCAAATGCACCCCGAAGCACATAAACCTAAACTTTATTTATACATTTTATACCCACTTAATAGGTATATATATGGTGTGTCTTCACAAGATAATTTAAGGTTAAGCGAACCTGTCAAACCTTTTTTTATTCTAACACGTCGTGCACCTAATTCAGCACAAAAAATGTTACAAACCGGCTTATAAATCAGCGGGACGGGTGTTAATTGGAACGAATTCTCTCGCCGATTCGCTGACAACATGCGAAATGACTCCGGCTTTACATGCGACAATCACGAACCTATTTAAATTTATGTTGAGTAAACCGTAGCAAACCGTTTTTTATTTATTTTATTGGATTACAATCATAGGCATTCAAAATACTTGGTTACTTGATAACTTTATTTATGTTGCCCCTAAAATAAATAAGACTTCAACACGTCAAAAACGCAATAAATGGGCGTTCAAACGTTCAACATCTGTTTTAATTAGAAGAAATGTTGACTATTTCTAATTAAAAGGTATCAGGCGACGATGGTGACAGTTGAAACACAGGGGCGTTGGATAGGAACGCGGTAAATCACTGGCTGAATGTGTGAAGTATCGCCTCGCCGCGCGACACCTCCCGCGGTACAAATGTGTCGACTACACACTGTAACCCGCGTAGATGGGGCGTTCAGGCTATATTTGGATGTTTTTACACACTGGCTTTGCCTTATTTAATGAGGAGAAATGCTACCGTTTCCACACATGATAAATCTTATTACAATTTGTAATCATTACTATTGTTAGGTTTAAACTTGAGCGTTATCTTGTTTAGTTGGAATAATATTAATTAGTTCGACACTGAGAAACATCAAAACAATTTTATCAGAAACGTGCCAAAAATAGAAATTACAACAATATTTGGTTATTCGTCACCAAAACACATCGCAGGAATGTAAATAAATGACCTTGTAGGAAATTATCTGTACTGGTTACCAACGGGGACATGGATACCTGAGATCTCAGCCCGTAACGAGTGTCTCATTAAACATGAGATTTATTTTAATGAACATATGAGGCCAGCACGCGATAAAGAAAAATATAATTCAATCCAAAGTTAATTGCTTTTCCATCGATACATAATATAAGTTTTTTTTAGTCACAAATTGCGCACTAATTTAACATTGATGAAAATACTGTGTCGCCACCAGAGTGAATGCTATTGAAGATAATTATGTTTTTAGTTTTAAATGGATCGCGATAATCGTTTACTTTTTTAAGGATGTACCTTGATGTTCTTTTACTAATTATACACGCTACTGAGATCTCACTTACTTATAAATAGTAAGCACTTCATCAGTCATGCCATGTATAATGAGCTTTTCTTTTGTTTGTCAATAGAGGGCGGTCGATTAGAAGCAGAACTAAAGTACACAGCGAAAGCTCTAGGAGAAGCTGACTCCTCAACGCACCAGCTCATCATACAGACTGCTAAGGACCCTGACGTGTCACTACTGCACGCAGGTGCACTGCTCGAACACCTAAAGGTAACTTTCCTCATAAATCTCAGGTTTATCGTTGTTTCAAGTAATATCATTGTGAAACCGTTATGGCTAGAAGAAACCTTCAAGTTACACGTGGTTTTTAGTTTCGAGTCGTGCTAACACACAAGACACATAAATTACGATGCAATCGCATGTATACGCAGATGGCAAACTTACGATTTAAAGACGATATACCTACTTCTACTGTTGCAGCAAATATTTTAAGACTAAAAGTCAGAAACTTTTTGGTCTACTTACCTAGAGTAAACAAAATGATACTACCTTTGTTTTGACGAATACAATAATACACCTCAGTGATATTTGGCATAACTTTCAGTTAAATATATCCATTATCTTTCCCCAGGTGGTCCACGCAGCAACCCGCGTCACAGTTCATATGTACGACATCGAGTGGAGGCTAAAGGACTTGTGCTACAGCCCCAGCATACCCGACTTCGAAGCCTACCATATCGAGAAGATCATCGACAACATCATTCCATGCGCGATCATCACGCCACTCGACTGCTTCTGGGAAGGATCCAAGTTATTAGGACCTGATTATCCCATTTTCGTTCCGTAAGTACCTACCTTACTTTTGATGACAGATTTCAAGCTTATTCTGTCCCAATTTTGAGCGTAAAATTCATGAGCAACTTTACCCCACAGTGGTCTTCAGCATAAACTACAATGGACTCAATTACACCCCCAAGAGGTTCTAGAAGAAGTAAGGAAGCTGAGGTTCCAGTTCCCGTTCAGCACAATGGAGGCTTACATGAAGAGAGCTGGCATCACCTCCGCCTACATGAAGAAGCCGTGCCTCGACCCCACCGACGCCCACTGTCCAGACACGGCACCCAACAAGAAAACAGGCAATGTGAGTATTCGCAAATTCTTCATTTTATAGTCCCCAAAACTTCAGGTAGAATTAATCTCTGTGTATAGTTAGATGTTGTGTATGAATCATTTGTTACGGCTCCGTGAGAGACGCATTAGGGACCATTACGACAACTCCCGGTCCTTTTATGAAGACTTCAATTTACGTCAGTTTTACTGGCACATAAATAAAGCATGTAGGATCACGACAAATAAAATATCTTTATCGAGACGAACGCATAAAGTTTAAATACTTTCCATAATAATAAAATATTTTTGGAAACTGTAATAAGGCAGGATGAAAGCGGTCGCCGCCGGGCAGATGTGCGACTACCTGCCGCCGGGGCTCCGCCCTGCGTGAAAGTTATGTTACCAACTACGTGATAACATCATCACCAAATAAAGGTTTCGCAACAGAACCTTTACTCGCTACTCATCAATTTTGTTTTGACACTTTATTTTTACAATTAATTCATAAATCAGAAGAAACGTTTCAATCGTGAACGGTTCTTAGTGAACAAATTGTCTTTAACAAATAGTACATTCGTGGCGGGTACTCAATTGCATTGGTTTGGTTTTTGTGAGTTGGCTGAGTGTCTTTCGCCACCCACGTTCGGCGAAGGGTCGGGCGCAGATCGGGCGCGCATTGTTCGGCGCGCCCGCGCAGCCGGACCGCCGCATTATACGGGCGCATTGTACACGCTTCAATGGGCTTCGTTTGCCGCAGCTATCGCCGTTACAATAACACTATTATATCAATAATGCTCACCATCCGATGGAGGCGAGCACTTCCACGGAATCCTCATAAATTTTGCAGTTGACTTTGTTTCATTATCATTGTCATCATTAATGATGTTCCAGGAATTTGTTTAATTTGTTAACTGTACATTCAATCGGTTCTTCAATAGGCTGTTCGATGTTTACAAACATGGTTAATAAAAGAAATATACTTTGTTTTAATACATTTTACCATCGTCATGGCACGTACAGATTTAATATCTACTTATATTATTTATAACAAACCGTTTATTGTTCAGATTCCAGATGTAGCGGCAGAACTGTCCCACGGGTGCTACGGTTTTGCAGCAGCATACATGCAGTGGCCCGAACAGCTGATAGTAGGTGGCGCCACCAGGAACTCCACCTCAGCCCTGAGGAGTGCGAAGGCGTTACAGACGGTGGTGCAGCTGATGGGCGAGCGCGAGATGTACGAGTATTGGGCAGACCACTACAAGGTGCACCATGTCGGATGGACGCAAGAGAAAGCCGCTGCCGTCTTAGATTCATGGCAGAGGAAGTTTGCTGCTGTAAGTTTTTAGTTTAAATTCCATACAAAACTTAAGATAAGATATTTAAAAATATAATGGTCAGGACGCCTGGTTCTTTCTTAAACAATTTCGATCCTAAGACATTTTTAGAAACAAATTTAAAATAAAATAGTATAGGCCTGAAAGTAATTGAGAATTCTTGCATATTTATTTGACCTCTCCATAGACGTTTTCTATTTGACAAATCAGCTATTAAAGGCAAAGTTACGATTTTTCCATTAAATCTTAGATTTATATATTTTATAATTTCCAGGAGGTGCGAAAGATGACAGTGACCGAGACTGTGTCGCCGTCCTACAGTTTCTACCCATTCTCTACGTCAACACTAAACGACATTCTTGGCAAGTTCTCCGAACTGTCGTTAAAGAATATCATGTTGGGCTACATGTTCATGGTAAGGCACAATTTCACCATTTATTTGCTCCTTTCTAGCTCAGACCAAATAAAAACCAAGATTTAGCGCTGTCAACAGTGACGTGAAGCCGGTTTCGTAAACGAGTGTGCAATTAGTGAGGTGTAGTGTCATTGTAAAAGGTTGTAAATGTGTGCGTGTGAGCGTGTATGCACAAAGCGGCGGTGTAGTTTTGGCATACCTCACTGTATTGTTCGCAGCGCTATGTCTTGGTATTTTATTTGGGCTGAGCTTTCTAGCTAATTATTTTTGTTTTTTATTGCACCTGTTTTGTAGGCGTTATTTTATGTTTGTTTTTTGTTTCTTTCAGTTAATTTATGTAGCCGTGACACTAATGCAGTGGCGTGACCCCGTCCGCTCGCAAGCCGGTGTGGGTATAGCCGGGGTACTTCTGCTTTCGATCACTGTCGCAGCCGGATTAGGCTTTTGTGCTTTGTTAGGTGATTATTATTTTATTTTGGTTTTTTTTTTCCACGCACTGCTTACACATCATGTAGATTTTATGATTTTTTTGTATCTTAACTTTTTTAAACAAGAGTTTTTTTTCTTATCTAAGGCTATCTAATAACTTTTTTTTGGTCGATCCTTAGGAATACCATTCAACGCATCAAGTACGCAGATAGTGCCGTTCCTGGCGCTAGGGTTGGGCGTGCAGGACATGTTCCTTCTCACTCACACGTACGTGGAGCAAGCGGGAGACGTACCTCGCGAGGAGCGGACTGGCCTGGTCCTCAAGAAGAGTGGCCTTAGCGTGCTGTTGGCCTCACTCTGCAACGTCTTGGCCTTCTTAGCAGCGGCTTTAATGCCGATTCCCGCTCTGCGCGTGTTTTGCTTGCAGGTAAAATTGCATATTATTTTCCTAACATTTAAAATTCATTCTATTGTGGCACTGGTAATTTAAAAAAAACGATAAATCTAAAATATTTATTTCTCCTCAGGAAGAAATATATGCTACATACCCAAACAATATTTATAAATCCGAAAATTATTTCCAAAAAATAAAAGTTTTTTGAACAAGTTTTCGATACAAAAATAGTAAAATATACACGAGCATCATATTCACGCGTAACTCATGTACCCGCCAGGCGGCCATCCTGCTGCTGTTCAACCTGGGCTCCATGCTGCTGGTGTTCCCCGCCATGATCTCGCTGGACCTGCGCCGGCGCTCGGCGGCCCGGGCCGACCTGCTGTGCTGTCTGACGCCAGAGACTCCCATGCCTAAGCGGAATAAGAAGATTGCGGACCGGTCCCGCGGTAGGAGTGGAAAGACTGATAAGGTTTGTCGAGAACGAATTTTTTAAATCTATAAAGTTCTCATGAAATTGGAAAGCTTTTAATAACAAAACTCTGTTAGGTCTTTGGCGTTATGAAAACTAAAAAAAGATCATAGCAAGGCATGGCTTGACATAAAAAAAAACCGGTCAAATGCGGAACCAGACAAGTCGGACCACGCACAATGAAGAATTACGTAGATGGGATGAATTTATCCTAAAAACAAACTTAACATTATAGTTAAATACATTGATCATTGTCCATTGATCATGTACATTGATATACGTCACGGTAAATTCTCCAATTGCAAATGAAAGTGCTCAGCAAAAAAAAAAAAGAAAGTGAATATACATATTTGATATTAATTTCAACTTTAATTCTCAGGAACGCGTGGAGGTATCCACGCGTTCCTGAGCAAAAGGGTCTTGATAGACTGACATACAAACAGAGACAGACGGACAACGAAATGATACTATAAGGGTTCCGTTTTTTCTTTTGAGGCATTGTAATAATGGGCTAATAAGTCAATGTTATTTGCAGACTAATTGGAAAGACACGACAAGACAACCATTGGATCCTGAAGATTTGGGAAAACAGTCGAAGGTGACGTGCTGCCTCAGTCTGTCGCTTACCAAGTGGGCGAAGAACTACTACGCGCCGTTCATCATGCGACCTTCCGTTAAGGTAGGATTCTTCAATAAAGCTTTTGGCAAATCATTTTTGGTGTCGATTTTGCTTTTCTCTTTCATAATTTAAAGAAAAATGTTTTCATTGTAAAACACAGAAGTTATAAGGTACGGTTTATTTTCAGGTTACATCAATGCTAGCGTTGATCGCAGTCATTCTGGCCAGTGTTTGGGGAGCTACGAAAGTCAAAGACGGTCTAGATCTCACAGACATTGTACCAGAGAACACGGACGAACACGAATTCCTATACCGGCAAGAGAAATACTTCGGCTTCTACAGCATGTACGCCGTCACACAAGGAGACTTCGAATATCCCACCAATCAGAAGTTACTTTACGAATATCACGACCAGTTTGTTAGGATACCGAATATCATAAAGAACGACAATGGTGGACTTACGAAATTCTGGCTGAGCCTCTTCCGAGACTGGTTACTAGACTTGCAGGCAGCTTACGACAAGGAAGTGGAGAGCGGGTGTATAACGCAAGAGTACTGGTGTAAAAACGCAAGTGACGAGGGCATATTGGCTTACAAATTAATGGTGCAGACTGGACACGTAGACAATCCCATCGATAAGTCACTAATTACGACCGACACGAAGAATGGTCACCGATTGGTGGATAAGGACGGTATTATTAATCCGAAAGCGTTTTATAATTACCTCTCAGCCTGGGCTACGAACGATGCTCTGGCGTACGGAGCTTCACAGGGGAACTTGAAACCGCAGCCGAAGAGATGGACGCATTCGTCAGGAGACGTCGAGTTGAAGATACCGAAGTCATCACCACTGATCTACACGCAGCTGCCGTTCTACTTGTCAGGTTTAAGTGACACGGAGTGTATAAAGAACCTGATAATGTCAGTGCGGGACCTGTGTTTGAAATTCGAAGCGAAGGGATTATCTAATTTCCCGTCTGGTATTCCTTTCCTGTTTTGGGAGCAGTACTTGTATTTGAGGACATCACTGCTCCTGGCCCTCGCCTGCGCTTTGGCTGCTGTTTTTGTGGTAAGTTTACTTACTTATTAAGGTCTTTTTTTCATTATCATTCGTAAAAATATGTTTTGCCCCCTGATTCCAAATCATCTTTATAACCTTGTTATTTTCTTGCAGGCTGTAATGGTACTCCTCCTGAACTTCTGGGCAGCAGTGCTGGTTACATTAGCGTTGGCAACATTAGTGCTACAACTGCTGGGTACAATGGCACTGCTAGGAGTCAAACTGTCTGCAGTACCAGCGGTCTTACTAGTCCTTTCCATAGGCAGGGGCGTCCACTTTACTGTGCATTTGTGTTTGGTGAGTAAAATTTTCTATTTTGTTTTTATATTTATTTTGTTTTTAAATGTTTTACACCTATATTGTTTTTATAATTTACTTTATCATTATCATACTCATAAATGATATTTATTTTTGTAAATAGGTTAAAAAAAACCCTTTTACACGTCAAAGTAAGTTTTGTTGAATTCGGTGTTTCCTATCCGACTACTCTGAGAAGAGAGACATTTCAGACATTATCTTGGTCAGGTCATATGAGGACCATGCAGATTAATGTCTGAGTATATCAGCACCTTTAAATTAAAACTAATTGGTATTTTTCCCAACAGGCTTTCGTAACATCGATTGGTTGCAAGCGACGACGAGCATCTTTGGCCGTCGAGTCAGTATTGGCTCCGGTGGTACATGGTGCACTGGCAGCTGCTCTAGCAGCCTCAATGCTGGCTACCAGCGAGTTTGGCTTCGTGGCTAGACTGTTCTTGAGACTGCTGCTGGCACTGGTTCTCCTCGGCTTGATAGACGGGTTGCTTTTCTTCCCGATTGTTCTCGCCATTTTGGGACCCAACGCTGAGGTAAGTTTCTATGAATATATTAACTGAAATCAAATCTATACGGTGGCAAGTCATATAGTTAACTTGCCACCTATTAAAGCTATGCCCGTACCCTACCTAGCAACGCCGTTTAGTAACCAAATGTGATAAAGTAACTCTTGTTGCTTATTCTTAGAATTGTGAACAAAATGCTTACAATATAAATATTCCATTCAGGTTCGACCATTAGAACACCCTGAAAGATTGTCGACGCCATCACCGAAGAGTTCTCCGGTGCACCCGCGCAAGTCGAGTTCAGGATCAGGCGGTGGCGACAAGGGAGGTCGAGGGGGCAAGTCTGCACCACGGCCTTCAGCTCCCTCTCTCACGACCATTACCGAAGAACCGCCGAGTTGGCACTCTTCTGCTCCCTCCGTGCAGTCCTCGATGCAGTCCATCGTCGTGCAGCCAGAAGTGGTCGTGGAAACCACCACTTATAACGGCAGTGATTCGGCCTCAGGACGATCGACACCTACTTCAAAGGCACCTCATCCGGGTGCTATTACTACTAAGGTTAGTTTCCGACTAGTACTTTTCCAGAAGCACGAATACAAGCCTAGATTACGTTACACAAGCGTTACTTTATTTAGTAATTCGATGTCTCATCTAACCGTGGAGCTCGTGGCTAAGTAACAACAGCCGCACTGGTCGATCCATTGCCGGGGTTGGTCAGTGGATGGGTGACCATCTTTACATACCGAGAATCCTCCGTGCCTCGGAAAGCACGTTAAGCCGTTGGTCCCGGCTGTCATTCGTGGATCTTTGACAGTCGTTACGAGTCGTCAGAAGCCCGAAGAAGTCAGAAGCCCAGTCTTACCAAGGGGTATCGTATTACCCAGTTACTGGGTTGTGGAGGTCAGATAGGCAGTCGCTCCATGTAAAATACTGGTATTCAGCTGCATCCGGTTAGACTGGAAGCCGACCCCAACATAGTTGGGAAAAGGCTAGGCAGATTGATTGATGTCTAATCTAACCAAATATTTGCAGGTAACGGCGACAGCGAACATAAAAGTAGAAGTGGTTACACCAAGCGACAGGAAATCAAGACGGTCGTATCACTACTACGATCGACGTAGGGATCGCGACGACGACCGAGAGAGAGATAGGGACCGAGATAGAGACCGGGACAGGGACAGGGACAGGGACCGGGAGCGAGATCGAGAACGGGACAGGGACAGGTCGAGAGAACGAGACCGCAGGGACCGGTTTAGAGACGAAAGGGACCACCGCGCCTCACCTAGAGAAAACGGCCGAGATTCCGGCCATGAAAGCGACTCCTCACGTCATTGAAGACACAAAGACTGTCTCAAACTGTGTGCCACTTGAACAACGATCCACAACGATCAACACGCTGTGAAGACTAGATATACTTGCATGAAAGCAACTAATTATACTGTATGTAATGATCTGAACGATTTGACATCTTTACCTAAAGTTACGGAGTTTATCTCTTATAAGCTGAGCAATCGTACGTAAAATGTTTTAAGGTTGGCAATACCGCTTATAATCAGTACCTTAAGACAGTATTACGAGAATTGTAATTTTAAGTTTACTCTTCATTTGGATATAGTGGAGGCTATAATGTTGTTCGGTACATGATGGAAGTGCTAGTATGTAATGTCAACATTATGTGTAACTATTAGTCGTGCATACAGGATGGTACTGAAATCATTCCATAGCGGGGCACTAGTACTTCTATATTGTGGTCCAGTATAGGTGAGTTTCAGTGTCAAAGCTAGTGAATTCTTTACTGTATAAAACCAAATATCATTTATAGACGTCATATCTATACATTTATTTGTGTGTTCCTATTTTAAAGACATTTCCAATTGTCTCCAAACTCTTTGTTACATTTATACTTCTAAAGACTGTGGTCAAATATTATTAATTTATAATATTATTTATTTGTATGTCTATAATGATTCTGTCACCAGGAAAATCTGTGGAAAATCTCAGATTAATTGTACAAATTATTTAGGTAGTTGTAACTGTAGGTTAGACGGCTATTTATGAGATTACTTAGTTATGTTTTATACCTAACTATATTGTTGTGATCTTTAGGTAAACTTAGTAATTGTGAAGACTGCATTTAAAGATCAAAGCACAGTATTGTGTGAATATAAGGCGAGGTGACGCGTCAGTACTGCGGTACAGTGACACCGACTTGAATACTGACCTCACGTTATGATCGACGAGTTACGTTGTAACGTTTTGTGCAAAGTACTTAGTAGCATATATTAATTTATACGTACCTATATAACTTAATGATATTCTGTAAATATAGCTGTAACTCTAGCAAGTAACTGTGCTCGTAGGCAGCGCCCTCGTGCGGCGGCTACGTACATTTGTATCATTTATTTTTATACAATTTTAACTGACATATTGTCGAAAAACTGTAGGTTGTAGCTGAAATGAAAGCGTTTATTAACTTTTGTAGGTTTAAAAAAATATAACAAATGAAATGCGGAGAAATATAATTATTGTGGCAGTGTTCATTAATCACACACAATTATCATGTAGCATTTATTTACAACGAGTATTTAAATTATGTCATTGATGGCTGGATTAATGTGGAATTTTAAAAGACACCTATTTTAATTCATCATAAATAGGTACCTATATTTTGTGGGAACTCGTAACGCACAATAACTAAGCTAAAAAAATTGGTCTGAAAAACAAAATATATTTATTAAAAAAATACAAAATTCAGATTCAAACTAATCTGTCAATGACATGATGTTTACTTTGCCACACATTTGTGACGATAAATGTTATTGTTAAAACAAAAGTTAATGTCGACTGTAATGAGAAAATAAAATACTTTTAAACTGTACAAAATTATCTTAATTTATTTGACCTCCTTATCGAATCTGCAAACCTTGACTTAACCTCAGACGTGTACCTAAATAAAAATCTAAAGCAAAAACTTGAATCATGCTTTACTCAGTGTTCCAGAAGCATGAGTGTCAAACCATTTTTAGAGAGTAGTACATAAAAACCGGCCAAGTGCGTGTCGGACCACCCACAATGAAGGGTTCCGTAGATGAGATGAAATTATCCCAAGAACAAACTTAACATTGTAGTTGAAAAACATGTTCTCCCATACATTCTAACTGCAAATTTAAGTTTGTACGCACAATATAGAGAGATTTACCATGTTATTTTAAGACTATAGACTTCTTATAGGTTTTCCTGTAATCTATGAATAAAGAACCATTCTCATTATTTTTTTTAAATTTTTTTATTTATTTATTTATTTGTTAACATGGTAAATAAATACAGATCTTATGTTTGGTGAACAAAGCGCTATGTTATGCCAGTAGGCGTACAAATATTGTGTGCAATCTAGCTGAGGATTACAAATTAAAATTTACTAAAAAATATTTGATAATCATGCATAATTATGGTATTCATTAGAAAATAAATTGAACAATTACATAATATTTAATACTCCAATTATGTCAGACCTAAATGAAGAATCAGGATCAGTGGTTTCGGAATTAAGGCTGGAATGGTTGATTTTCTTAAATATCGTACCTATTAATTTTCAAAAGTATATTAAAAAAAAGTTTAAGGTCAGGTTAACAACAAGCCCTTTCATTTGATATGCAGTATGCAAAACTTTTTATTTTATTTTCCTATTTGCTCCCGAAATGTGACCCCCATATTCAAAATTCATTTATTTCACCATCTTAATTTCCAAGCTTGAGAAGCTTGGTGTCACAGGAACTCAGCTACAACTTTTTCAGAGCTATCTCACCGGGCGGAAACAGTGTTCGAGTAGGTAGCCATGTAGGCGCTGATCTCCCGGTTTCCTTCGGCATTCCTCAGGGCAGCTGACAAATGCTTGTAGCACTGACTGGACAGGTCCATTCAAATCTGTGTGGTTCTTTCCTCAAAAGACCATTTCAGACACTAATCTATATGGTCCTCATATGGCTTGACCAAGATTATGTCTGGACTTTAAAAGAGACTGCAACCTCTGAGTTTGTTTCGGCCTTTCTTCTCAGAGTAGTCAGATAGGAAACGCCGACCTCATCTAGCTTATTTTTAATATTTTTTTTATATGACGTGTAAAAGTGATTCCGATATCCTATTTACAAAATTAAAAAAATCATTTCATTTCAGCATTTTGGGCCCAACCCTCTTTCTCATATATATCAATGATCTCACAAGTATCATCTTTCCCCAACGCGATATAATGCCATATGCTGATGACACAGCTCTCCTCTTTTCCGCCGATACATGGGACGAGGCTTTGATGCTGCGCAAACTGGATTTAACATTATTAATAACTGACTTCGACGTCACCTTTTGACCCTAAATACTGACAAAACAAAATTTCAGACTTTCAGTATCCGCCAACCGTCACTAATTATGAGTACCTACAGTATAGTGTCATCAATGCTCTCTGGGTATAAATTGGTGTGCGTCTGGATTGAGGAGCCATGTCTCATATTTGAACGAGGGTACTACCAATATTTAGTAGTAAATTAGCCGATTTTGTAGGCCGGATCTTGGAATTTGTAGTAAAACCCTTAAAAAGTTATACAACATTAAAGGTGGCTCCTCAATCCAGATGTCTGAATTGAGGAGCCACCTTAGAACTCGAAAACTAGCCCACGGATATTTTTGAAAATTTTGTAGGATTTAGTAGTACTTAAGCGTAGCCTGTACAAAAAAAATGGGTTTTGTAGGGCTGAATTTGAGATAGCTACAATGCTTTGATTTTTCATTAAAATCCATAAATTTCACCGCGCTGTTTCTCGGAAAGTAATCAACCAATTACAACAGATTTTTAATATAATTTAGTAGCAAATGTGATTTAATTTGTACAGTAAAAATAAAATGGAAAAACTATATAATTTCGCTGATACAACACATTATATGTGGCTCCTCGTATATGTACGTAGCTACTAAACTAGTTGATCAAATCGGACAGCAATAGCACTAATATTTAGTAGAAATTTCTACTAAATATTGGCATAATCCAACATCCTTCACATTCAGTATTTCCAAAGAAATTAATAAAAAAATATTCCTTAACAATTTAGTGTGGTACGGGAGCCCACGATCAAAACCATATCACATCGTTTTACGGCGAAAACCATATAAAATCGTTTGTTTAGATGATTCTCAACCTGACTCGGTGGGCAGTACCGGTCAGAAACGTACCAGTTTTACGGGAGCCCATTTCTACTAAGTCAAAAGAATGGGCAGATGGTTTCATCACAATATGTCTGAATATTAAAAATGTACATACAAAAGGTTTCGTAATTTTATTAGGTTCGAAAAAGTTTGTTTTCAGACATTTTTCGTGTCACATGTGGACTGAGCGTTAATAGTGTAGCGGCATCTACATCGCTACATGCGAACTACGCATCAAAGACCTGACGTCACATAACATCCTGACGTCACACAAATCCTGCATCGCGCAATTAGAGTTTACCGCGCGATAAACATATATAGAATCTCCCAACTTCAAACCTCTGGCCAGTTGCCCGCCAGACATCACACCCGTCTGGTCGGAGGATCCTCCCTTTTCTATGGGGGATGAGTGAACTTTACACCCTGTTCCTCATACCCCTAAACTGGTGACCCCGAGCATGAACGTCAACGCAGCCTTCGTGCAGATACTTCAGCGTGACGTTATCATCATCATCACTCCCGCAAGCTTTCGTGAGGCGAGTCACACAGCCAGCCAGCACCCACGGCTTCAACGGATATCCTGACCACCAGCATGCAGCGAACGCGCATTCCTGGTCATCATCCTCAGCCACAACCCATCGCTGTACCACATCCGACCCACTGGATCAAGACGCAGCGCCACCCCGACTCACTGGGGAATCACCGCAGACAGTTCCGACCCACTGCGAACTATGCGGCACCCGGTTCCGACTCACTGGAACCACAGCTGGCACTGTGAAGCATCGCAAGATTCAAGACTCAGCCCACTATCGACCTCCGGTCTCCGGAGGGGAGTGATGTAGCGGCATCTACATCGCTACATGCGAACTACGCATCAAAGACCTGACGTCACATAACATCCTGACGTCACACAAATCCTGCATCGCGCAATTAGAGTTTACCGCGCGATAAACATATATAGAATCTCCCAACTTCAAACCTCTGGGCAGTTGCCCGCCAGACATCACACCCGTCTGGTCGGAGGATCCTCCCTTTTCTATGGGGGATGAGTGAACTTTACACCCTGTTCCTCATACCCCTAAAATAGTATAGTGTATACGGTGACCATAAATAATTCAAACTATGATCATAAACAGAGTTTTATTTACACATGAATAATTCTTCATCAATCAGCACTTAAATAATAAGCAATATACAGGGTGTTAAAGAAATTGCTTGCCATAGCTTAGGGGTAAGTTCAGTATCGATAAAGGAACCCATGAATAAAAAATATATATAAAAATAAAAATTAAATGCAAGATCACCCTAATTTTGTACCTACTAACTTAAAATAGCAATCGTTTAGAATTATAATTATATTATTTGTTTAAATGCTTTAATTACTTACTTCCATTGCGTTCGATAGTAGGTAGGTAACTCTAGGAAATGATTAATTAGCTTAAACAAAATAAAAACTTATTTTAAGCAATTTTTTTATCAATTCTAAACGATTGCCATTAGTAGGATTGCTACATTAGATTGATCTTGCAATTTTTTTTTTCGATAATTTGTCATGAATATTCAGAAATGGCAGCAGAAATGGGCTCCCGTAAAACTGGTACGTTTTTGACCAGTAGTTCCCAACGAGTCGGGTTGAGAATCATCTAAACTAACGATTTTATATGGTTTTGGCCGTAAAACGATGTGATATGGTTTTGATCGTGGGCTCCTCCCGTACCACACTAAATTGTTAAGGAATGTTTTTTTATTAATTTCTTTGGAAATACTGAATGTGAAGGATGTTGGATTATGCCAATATTTAGTAGAAATTTCTACTAAATATTGGTTCTATTGCTGTCCGATTTGATCAACTAGTTTAGTAGCTACGTACATATACGAGGAGACACATAAAATGTGTTGTATCAGCGAAATTATATAGTTTTTCCATTAAATTTTTACTGTACAAATTAAATCACATTTGCTACTAAATTATACTAAAAATCTGTTGTAATTGGTTGATTACTTTCCGAGAAACAGCGCGGTGAAATTTACGGATTTTTATGAAAAATCAAAGCATTGTAGCTATCTCAAATTCAGCCCTACAAAACCCATTTTTTTTGTACAGGCTACGCTTAAGTACTACTAAATCCTACAAAATTTTCAAAAATATCCGTGGGCTAGTTTTCGAGTTCTAAGGTGGCTCCTTCCTCAATTCAAAATTATATAGGGAACTGCCAATCAATCGTTTCAAAACAATATTATTCAAATGGCTTATAGAAAAATCATTCTATTCTGTGAATGAGTACCTAAATTTTAAGGACTCACACTGACATTCTACTATGATAATTTGACAAAAGATTGACATTAATAATCTTAAATATAATAACTTTAATGTATGTTCCAATTTTATTAACATAATTACATTTATTTAATTCATGTAATTTGCATGCTAGTTTTAGCGAATTGTTTTAGAAACTGTTAAACAACCCCACCAACTGTAATGTACTACAATTCTTGCGAATAAATTTCATTTCATTTCATTTCATTTCATTTCAGACATCTGGATTGAGGAGCCACCTTTAATGTCGTATAACTTTTTAAGTCAACACAAGAAACACAAGTCATGGATCACATATTTAAAAGATGGCAACGGTAAGAAACAAATGAATAGAACAAAAGTATTAGATATATGTACAATATTTTATAAATCCCTCTACTCCGACGACACTCAACTACCCTCAACACCCAATTATTTCTGTTCTGACAGTATTCCACCTATAACCGGATACGAGGTTCATGTAGCCCTCACTAAAATGAAAAACAATAGATCATGTGGCGAAGATGGTATTAGCACAGAATCACTGAAAATAGGCGAACCTATTCTCCTTCCATACATGACCCGGCTCTTTAACAGCATTATGCATTCAGGTAGCTTTCCTCGAGATTTCTGTCACTCCAATATTATTCTTCTCCATAAAAAAGGTGATAAATCAGATATTAATAATTACAGACCCATTAGTTTAATATCACACATTTACAAAACATTCATCAAAATAATAGAAAATCGCATATCTGCTGAACTAGATAAACATCAACCTCCTGAGCAAGCAGGCTTCCGGCCTGGCCTTTCTACGACAGATCATCTGCATGCAGTTAACCAACTAATAGAGAAACATCAAGAATATAAAATCCCGCTATACCTCGCTTTTGTTGATTACTCCAAAGCTTTCGACAGCATTTCACACACATCTATTTTTGACGCCTTAAGCAACCAAAATATTGATCCCACCTATATAAATCTATTACGCAACATTTACAAAAATAGTACAGCCGCAATAAAACTTGAAAACACAGGTCCAAAATTTAAAATAGAGAAAGGAGTCAAACAGGGCGACCCGCTATCTCCCAAACTGTTCACCAGTACTCTCGAAGAAATCTTCAGGAAGTTGGCAGCCGAATGGAGGGAAAGAGGCATTGTCCTTGGCGAAGCGAGACTGACAAATCTACGTTTCGCCGACGACATTGTCCTCTTTTCTTCCTCAGCCACTGAACTTGAACAGATGCTCCAAGAACTTAATAATGTAAGCCTTGAGGTTGGACTGAAGATGAATATGTCGAAGACCAAAGTTATGTGCAATGAAACACCTCGAAGCATAAATGTAGACGGGGAGACAATACAACATGTCCAGGAATACCTTTACTTGGGCCAAGTAGTCTCCTTCCAGACGAGGCAAGATAAAGAAATCACAAGACGAACAGAAAACGCCTGGAAGACCTACTGGTCCATGAAGGAACTATTCAAGGGTGAGTTGCCAATGGCACTGAAACGCAGGCTCATGGACATGTGTATTCTTCCCGTCTTATCCTATGGTGCACAAACTTGGTCTTTGACTAACATCCAGAAGTCCAAACTCAAGGTCTGCCAACGAGCAATGGAGCGCAGTATACTAGGAGTTAAATTAACGGATCGTGTTCGAAACACAATACTGCGCTCCAAAACTAAAATAACTGACGTGGCTCAAAAGGCTGCCCAACTTAAATGGGACTGGGCAGGACATGTCTGTCGCATGCCGGACAAACTGTGGGCCCAAATAGCACAAAACTGGTGCCCTGAGACAGTGAGGCGGGGTCGCGGCAGACCGCGTAGGAGATGGCGGGACGAGCTGGATAGGTTCCGTCAAAACTGGAAGGAAGACGCGCGGGCTCGCGAACGATGGAAGGAGTGGAGGGAGGCCTTTGCCCAGGAGTGGGACAGAGTAGGCTAGTAAAAAAAAAAAAAAAAAAAAAAAAAAAAACTTTTTAAGGGTTTTACTACAAATTCCAAGATCCGGCCTACAAAATCGGCTAATTTACTACTAAATATTGGTAGTACCCTCGTTCAAATATGAGACATGGCTCCTCAATCCAGACGGACACATAAATTGCACGTGCGAAACAATAGGATATGCATATTTAGGGGTTGTGATAGACAGTAATCTCAGCTTTAAAGACCATATAAAACTACTTAGTGCTCGAGTCAGAAAGCTCATATATGTCTTCAAGAAGCTGAGACATGTTGTGGGTGCTTTGTTATTAAAACAAATCGACTTTGCTTTATGCCAGTCTGTTATAACGTATTTGATCTCAATCTAATCCTGGGGAGGAGGTCCTAAAACTGTTATAAAATCTGTCTGCACTTTTAAGCCTCGCTTATTTTCGACAAATTTATTATACCAATACTGTGAAGTACCTACTTACGGTCCGTCCGCTCTTCCTACTTACTACCTTTCTAAGACAACATAAAGATATGAATTATGACTCCAACCATAAACGTAGGCGCAGGGATCAAATAGTGTGCACTCGTCAACACCAAACACAATCTTTCATTAGAAGATTTTTTATTTTCTTGGATCCTTTTATCTATAGTAAAATTAACTCTCACTTACATATATATTCTCTAAACAGGACTCAGTGTAAGAATAAGGTCAAAGAGTACTTTTTGACATTATCTTATGAAGAGTGAGAAAAGCTTTTAATCGTACCAGACTGACCAGGTTTCCTTTAAGCAAATATATATTATCTTAAACAGCTTTTTACTACCTTCTCAGCGTATAATATCAAACACACAATACACACTCATCCCCACACACCCACATACACAGTCTCCCCACATACATCGAGTTACTCACTCCCGTCCGTACTCCACAACTCATTTAAGTGTAACAAATCAATGTCTCTATTTTAATAACAAAAACCGGCCAAGTGCATGTCGGACCACGCACAATGAAGGGTTCCGTAGTTGGGATGAATTTATCCCAAGAACAACTTAAAATTGTAGTTGAAAAACATGTTCTCCCATACGGAATGTACGGGAGATCATGTTTTTCAAACTGCAAATTTAAGTGGTACTCCCTTTCTTCTCCGAAAATTGTTTGTCCGAAAATCATTATCCATAACACGTTTGCTATAAACTTCAGTAACCATAATGTTCAAAAATTCGAAATTTTGTTTTACATAATTATCTTTACTTCTAAAACTATTCTGTCATAATATCGAGTACTATACTAATTGAATCTCCTAATTTTGCATGAAATAAAGTTATATGTCCTAAGTATTGAATTTTGAATTTTAAAATGTGTATTATTCCGAATGTTCATTTATAACAAAATTGTTAGTCCTCAAACATTTGCAAAAAATTAGGTTTTAGTGACAGAAATGAATTGCTGTAAATCCGACTCCACGCAGTCTTGTCTGCCCTACCCCTAGAGTGTAATTTAAAATCGCGTAGGCGCGGAGGGGCTAAGCGGCCCGCGAGTTGAGGTGGTTGTAACGCTCGCCGCCGCGGCTGAGGCTGGCCGGCTCGCCGGCCAGCAAGTCGAGTAAGAAGTAAGTAGTAGCAGGATAAATACGTTTTTGTTTTTATTTCCCTGTAAGAAGCATGAAAACAAGCATACACATTGAATGCAGCAAGCATGCAACATGTAGAATGCAAGCAAACATGCAGCATGCAAGCGAGCATGCAACATGTACCATGCAAACAAGCATGCAACATGCAAGCGAGCATGAAATATGCATGCAAGCAAGCATGTAGCATGCAAGCGGGCATGCAACATGCAGCGGGCTTGGTTTCTGTCTCAGCTCCGGCGCTGCGGGGCTCCGGCGGTCCCATGCGAGCTTATCATCGCAGATGGTTTAACGCTCACCACCGCAGCTTCGACGCTCACCACCTGCTCCTCAACTCGCGGGCCGCCTAGCTCTTCCGCGCCTACGCGATTTTAAATTAAACTCTAAGGGTAGGACAGACAAGACTGCGTGTAGTCGGATTTACAGCGATTCGTTTCTGTCACTAAAACCTATTTTTTTGCAAATGTTTTAGGACTAATAATTTTATTAAATGAACATTCGGAATAATACACATTATATAATTCAATACCTAGGACATATGACTTTATTTCATGCAAAATTAGCAGATTCAATTATTATAGTACTCGATATTATGACAGAATAGTTTTAGAAGTAAAGATAATTATGTAAAACAAAATTTCGAATTTTTGAACATTATGGTTACTGAAGTTTATAGCAAACGTGTTATGGATAATGATTTTCAGACAAACAATTTTCGGAGAAGAAATAGTACCGGCGAAACTATAAGGGTTCCTTGTTTACTACGGAACCCTAAAAACTGTACATTATTAAATATTCTGTAAGATTTAACAAAATGGCTAATTTGCCAGACTGCCAGTCTAAATTATCAGAGTGGAATGGCGCTGTATGCCGAGAGACTGGTTTTCCACCTAGTTCGGCTGCAGATGTGTATTATTGTGTTGTTGTATTATTTTCATTATAGCCTACAAATTTATTTTTACACAATATGGTTGTTATATAGTGTAAACATTTTTGGTGTCCATTATAAAAATTAAAAAATATTTACGTTACACGTCCGTGTTTGGGTTACAGAAATTCATATGTGTACCAAATTTCAACTAAATTGGTCCAGTAGATTCGCAGCAAAATGGATGTGACAGACGGACACCCAGCCAGACACACGAGTTATCCTATAAAGGTTCCGTTTTTTCCTCCTGAGGTACGGAACCCTAAAAACGATTAAGAAACGTTGCTAAATTATTCGATTTGGACATCAGATTGTAGCAGTAGAACGCCATCTATTTTATCAGGTCTTAAACGTCGACACTCTATTTAAGTGATAAGTTTACAGAACTTTGAAGTTGTTCGTTCGTTATAACTTACAAGTTCATACTTTGCAGTGAACATTTTCAATAAAACTGCTGAAGAAACAAATCCGCATATTGTAACGGATCAGGTTCAACCCTTCCCCGCCGATGTAATCGAAGTGAATGTTGCGTAAGTAGGTAATACCACATAAAGCCTAGGTTACCTGCGCCTCCCAGACGTGTCGTAATAATACAGTATTGTCCTCCGAGGTTTCTTAGATTTTTTTTATACAGTGTTTGCACCGCTACGGCAAAATGTATCGTTCGTTCGTTGGTATCTATGCGAAATATTTCAGATAATGCGAAAAATTGCAAACAATTTCCTACAGCAAAAATTTAATTCTTCATTAAAATATTTTTGTCAAACTCCATAAAGTTTTCATTTCCGTCCATCTTAAGTAGAAGAAAATCCCTAAAATTCGTAAGGTGTAACGATAGCAGTCCATGGAGCGTACAGTGATCCGCTTAGCTCAAATTATAATAGAGGGAGGGTGAAATTTCGGCGGTAGCAACGCCTGCGACATTCCTTAGAAAGCGGGAGCGCGGGAATCAATAAAGGATTTCCTGGCGACTTGCCCACGCATGTGCGTGGCGGCCGGTGTCGCGGCTGGCATCACCTCGCACCACCAGCGCTGGCCGAAGCGACTGCCAGCCGTGCATTCATGCAGCAGCCTCGTCATCAGCTTGCCTGCTGGCACCATCATGCAAGCTGGCCGCGAGCTGCATACTACCCGCTTTTCGGAATACTAGGCCGGATGTTGTCGTAGAGCGGCTCGAAGGCGTTCGCATCGGTCGCTGACCATCAACCTTATGTATGAGCAAATAAATCTCAGTAATAAGTAGTAGGCCGCTGCGTTATTGGGCGTATGATTCGCGCGCAGCGTCAGTGCGGGCGCGGGGCGGCGGGGCACGCGGGGCGCGGTTGCGCGGGCCGGCGCGGCTTGGCGCGCGACACGCTTGTCCTCGCCTGCGGCCCGCCCGCACGACACCGGCCCCGGTCCCTAACCTGACTGACACTACCACTCGATGACTCATGCACAAACGTACGCCCCTGTGTGACACTGTCAGGAGAGTTTAGTGCCGTGTGTTGTTCCATGTAGGAGCGGTCAGTGCTGTGTCGGTTGTCGTGTGCCCTTGTCATGTGGGGAGTGCGATGGCGCTGATGGACAGCATGTGTCCGCGGAGGCCGCTGGGCCTGCTCCTCGCTCTGCTCGCGGCCGCCGCGCTCGCCAACCAGCTCGAGGACATCCCGCACAATGAGTAAGTGCCCTCGCATCTGATAACCTAGCGCTCGTAGCAGACACAGTATGAATCCGTGCTGAATCTTTGAACGTTGATATAATGTATTGTAAAATTCCTAGTATTAAGATAGTGATTTATCACAATAATTAGGTTATTCCAAGAAATGTAGACAACAACAAGGCTAGTATTGTAGTGCATTGCCATTTAATAACTATATTATTAAATAACAAATTAAGTAAACAAAACTATTTATTGAGATTTATAGTTTCCCAGCTTCAGAATGCTAAAACAGAATTTTCCACTCCTATTTTCACTTATCCCTATGAAGTATTAGCTTAAAAAAAGGAAAAATATTACACAACCAAAACAGTTTCTATATTATAATGCAGCTACTTATGTACCTGAAACTTCAAATATAGTAGTAAGCTGACATACGGAAAGCTTTTTCCATTAGGGCCACCAATGTACCTAGTGTGTAAGAAAAGAAAGGTTTTCGAACAGCAATTCCTTTCAGGAAGGTGTGATATAGGAAAATACAATTTAACATACCCAAAGAAAAACATTGTAGTATTTAGAAAGGCTTCAATCGTAAATTCACCCACGCTTTACTCCATATTCCGTAGTAGTATCAAATGAAGCGAGAGACTGATTACATTTGACTACGAGTGTATGCACGACATCCACTCATCCACTCTACCCCTCCATCATCCAATGACTCCTTGAAGAAGGGTAACAAGTTTATTTCATCGTATAGATATTTATAGATACGTTTCATCGCAACATTTGATAACTTAGATGAGTTTGTCAAATGAACCGGTCCATGTCGCTCCGAGATACACTTCAATAGGTCTTTATCACGAAGATATCCTTTGATACGTTCTATATTTAACTTGAAATTACATTTTACATTTATATATAAGTCAGTCTTCATGTTATTGTTAACTATACAAGGTGGCAGGGATATCGACGCGAAAGCTGTTACCATGGATTCAGTACATGATTCTGAAGACCCTGAGTTGAAATGTTTCGTCGGTTATTTTTTTTAAATCTGCTGTTCCATACATTTTGACCGCGTACTAGGTATTGCACTTTTCTAAGAAACAGCAAAAATCTGCTGTTTCTGCTGCCACCCTGTATATTCATTAATATTGCAAACAAAACCATAGTATTATAATTCACAGAGATGACAGAAAATGCCGAAAATTGACACAACCATGGATGCCAACTTTCCCCTACATTAATCATATTATTTGCACCTGTTGCGACAATATTCCCGCCATTTTTCCTGTAATTCTTATGGTGATATTGTCATGGGGAACGGAGTGTCTCATCCCTCATAAGTTGCCGAGTTCGTGATAGGTTGGTATGACGATTGTTAGCATAGCTCAACATCCCGCATAGTTTAGACTTATTGTTCTAAGGTTTAGACGTAAGTAATTTAGTACGATCTACTTGTAACTGATTGATATGACTTTGGGGGACATTTACTTGAAATACGGCCCGTATCAGTCATGCTTTTATTTTTAAGAGTGATCTTTGACACTAAACGTTATCAAGAATTTCAGAAACCGATTTGACCGGCACTTACATAACAGGACAAAACATCAGGCCGGTATTATATCAGAGGTATAGGTTTTACTCGCGATGTTTAGGAGTCCTATTACATTTATTACGAAAATTCATGATTTTTGACGCTGTAATTTTCAGCTAGAGTTTGATTAAGTATGAATAACGATAGTGCCATTCTCATTCTAAGTTGGAGTTAATCCAGTTTACAACTTACAATTTTCTTACTTCTGCTGAAAGTAATATTACTTTTTTGTACAGTTCGGTTCTCGCAATGGCTGAGCTAATGACTTCTACGTGTCGTGGGTTCGATTCTCTTTCCGTTCCGCACATATCAAATTTTTGTATAGCCTATGGATAGGTAGTACGATTCGGGATGTTTGTTTTTTCTAGTGGTGGGAAAGATGTGCTGAAACTCCCGCATGAAAATGAAGTTAGGTTAAAAATCAAAACAAAATAATTCAAGACAATTCTAACTAATTACAAATAAGTAATTAGTTTTAATACTGATTGAACAAAATAATAGAAACCATATTTAATCGTAAATTTATAAAACATTTTTAAAAGCAATAAAAACGATCTGTATCATTCATGTAATTTTGATGTCTATGTAGTTTACATAATTGCGGTGGGCACGCCACCAGTGGCTAGATGAATTTATACCACATATTAATGTAGCTCATTTCTTATATGTATTATCCACCTGCCTGTAATTACCTAACTTGTGCAATGGCTGCGTGGCTGGTTCGTGAACGGGCCCCGTCAGTTGAGACTGGTCATCTCTTATCTGCCAGGGCCTATTTTCGATCTTATATTTTGAATTGTTTTTTTTTTTGTACATTGTTGTTCTCACAAATAGAAGCAACAAGAATAATGTACCCAGGATTCTATAATATCTATATTTAAAAGAGTGTCCTTGGAGTTTCTTGCCCGTTATCTTCCATAAAGATCTACGTTTTGGAATGGGCAACTAGCTTCAACTTTCTGACTAACTGACCGACTATTTGAAAATTCAAAAGTGCCTGTCAATGGTTTAATTGAAATAAATGCTTTGAGTTTGAGTTTGGGGTCGTAACTCGTAGGTGAGTGATATTATACGAGTAACATACGTGTAAATAGTTTAAGTTTTACAAATTGTAACAAACGTTTCAAACCAGCATGATAACCAATTCTGAAAAAATCTGAAATCCTGAAAAATGCATTAGGTCGGACTGGAAGCTTAACCTTACCAAATTTAAGGCTAGACACAGGTTAACGATTATTTGATTAAAAATGTATTCAAATTGTTTTAAACTGTTAGCAGCATAATATAATAAGTTCTTTGGGACTTAATAATATTATGAATTGAGATCATTTTGTGATCTGCCCAGTGTGTTTTGCACATAGACTTTTTCTTTAACACCCAATTCAGAGCTGCAACTTGCAAGGAAAACATTTTCAATAAAACTAATCTGGCCTGGCGGCCATCCTCGGTGTCTTGCACAAGGCTTTCCAATGCAGCGGTATGTAGGGCAGGACGTGCCCCGCACCGCCGAGCAGCTTATTGACAGCCAATTACAGAACGATATTCAGGCCGCTACCTCCCCCGCGCCCGCGCACGCTCCCGCTACTTAGATGAATTTCTGTAATGACGTTTCGTCGCGATTTGTTAAACGAAAAAGTTCACAAGTGACAGTTGAAAGTTCCGAGATGGATCAATTCGTGATAAATGGCGCCACAAACCGCCTGCCCGCCTGCCCGCCTGCTCGCCTACTCCCCCGCCACTCATACAATGAAGCGGTTGTAAAAACTTTGAATTATTAACGAGGATTTCCGGTTAAAGTAATTACGAATCCGCGCCACTGATTAAATGTATTGGGTTGTTTCATTAATGTGTCTTACGACGTGTGCTTCTGCGAGTGCTTATTAGTGGATGGGCTTCGAGGAAAAGATAATTAATTAGAAAGCTTTTATGAATGGTAGATATATTAAGATATACAGTTTTCCAGTTTCTTCCTAGCTACGATGACATCTCAACTTGTCAGCAATAAGATCTTCCAGACAGTCTTCTGTGCTTCCTTGTCGATGCATTTTCTTTATACTGAGTTCTGGTTGTTGTAATTATTTATAGCAATATAGATTAGCAGTTATTTTAGTAAGTTCTTTGAATAAAGTGCTTATCTAACATGTTCATTAGGTTTATAATCTATTTTAGTCTCACATAATGAAATCAATTTTAAAAATGGGGTTCGTTTATAGGTGTGAATGAACGTGGGAATTTTATTCAATTTCCCCACACATCGGAGGGGAGAAATTCTTTTTATCAAGAGTGCAAATGTAAAGCTTAAACGAAATCAAAAAAATAGCAAGCTAAGGCCTGGAGCAGCTGTGATCACGCGCGCAAACAAACTCTATTAGCTATGTGCGAGTATGGTACCTGCATTTTAATTTGTATTAAACTCAGTACCAGCTCTGATGAAAAAGAATATAAGAACAAACTAAAAAGTATAGAACATTAAATGAACATCCAACGCTTTCTGATGTCATATTGATATTTTATTAAGGATCAAAAACCTATTTTTTACAATATTTAACACAACTAACTTTTTACACTAGTTACTAAATTAAATGACTAACTAAGCAAACAAATAAATACAAAACAAAAGGACGCTTCGATACGCTTTCTTAATAACATTTTGGTTCTGGCAGCTCACAAGTTACAGGTTGTTGAAGAGTTCTTTGTAGGCTTTATTTAGAACCTATTAAAAAGAGTCAACTAGGAAAGAGCTATCAGCATTTCTCAAAAGCAATGTAGCTTAATGAACGTTAACGTCTGCTGGCAAACCTACAATTAATGGCTATCTGGCTAACCTTCGGAAATCACACGCAGTGTTTCAATGTAGATTAATATTAATCCGCACTGCTTGTTAGAATGGAAGCCGAGCCCAACATTGTTTGGAAAAGGCTTGGTAGCAGATGATGATTGCATGTGGTTCTCGAAGGTTCGTCGAATTGGCAATAATTGTCGGTCAGTTAGATTGCATGTAAATAATGCCAGAGAGTCTCAGCTAAAAATAAACCCATACAAAGGGCGCATTTCATCAACGAAACTGAACGCGATCAAAACATTAAACACGTTTAAGAGCTGCCAATGTCATTACTTTGTTTGGAATATTGACACTGACAGGTCTTGAACTCGGTTTAAATGTGCTGATCGCGATCAATTTCATTGGTGAAATCAGTACTAAGTAGGTACGTATAAAATATTGACACATGTAAACTTCACGACAACTTAAAATTTATCGTAATTTCGTTTTTACACTTGGTCTCCACTAAATGGAGCTTTTATACAATGTGATGAATGATTAATCTCCACCACACAAGGCCATCATGTTTACAAAATGCTTCCAAAAAACTGGCTCCACGTGTAAGCGAAACTTAAATAAATGCCCTTCCAACCAACCGGCAGTCAACCCGCGCGTCTTGCTGACTACTCAATATTTTTACTAGGATCATGAGCCAATATATACTTCCTAAATAATTCGTAACGACACGAGAAAAGAGCCTTTTAATTACATGTCTAACCTTGGGTTCTACTTTATTAAGTAGTGCCTATTAGTAGAAGTACCGGTCGACCGAGCTCTGCTCGGGTGAAAATAAAGAATGCACATTTAATAGTATAGGATAGTTCATACTAATTCCATGTATAGTACATACTAATTCCATTCTGCCATGATAGTAGGTACTTACTAATTCCATGCTGCCATGATAGTACGTACTTACTAATTCCATGCTGCCATGTCATTATTCTAAGGTAGCCAGAAAAGCAGTAGTAAAGTATCTTGTTCTAAACTTTGGGCGGAGGAGCTCTGCTCGGGTGAAAATACGGAGAAAATGAATTTTCTCAGATATGAGACCTAGCTAGATCGATTTATCGCCCCCGAAAATCCCTATAGTACACCTTTCATCGAAATCGTTAGAGCCGTTTTCGAGAACGTGATTACAAATATTGCTCGTATAAGTTAATAAAAATGGGATAAAAACAACTACTAAAAATGACCGACACATTTTAGTGCGGCTAAAAATAAATAATACAAAGATTCTTTTAAATTGTAATACATACAAGACATACCTACATACCTACTACATAGGTAGACATACATAATATCACGGCTTCTTCCCATGGGGGTAGGCAGAACCTACAGAACGCCATCTACTACGCTCCTTACATACTCCTTTTCCCTCGTTTACATTGATACATCTGGTCACACACTCACGCCGGTTGCGAGTACCTACTACACACCTGACCTTTCTGAAGAACATCACCAATAAGATCAATTGTAAGCATGTCAAAATTGATGACAATTAGAACAAAAGCTGAATACACACCCACACACTGTATTGGCAAATGCATGCAAGTCAGGCCTTTAGGTTGAAGAGGTAGGTACGTATAGTAAATAGCTCTGGAACTAGAGCTTGAAGCCCCTCCCAGCTGCGTCAACGTTTTATTACAAATCTTTAAACAATATTAAATTAACTGGTGTCGTTATCTCTAGGGATTTTTCTGAGCTGGTAACGCAGACGTCTTTATTTAACGAAGATATGGTAGTTCTTAATCATATACCCGTGTGTCGCACTTAGTATGAGGGTTTATCCTAAAAGTTGGCAACGTCGTAAATAACTGTCATATATTGATCTGTTTTGATTCTTTTATCAATATTACTGAATAGAAATAAAAAATGTGGCTAACTAGCGAACTTAATGAATTGCAATGATAACATAAAATTTTATGTTGTTTAAAAACGCATTTGGAAACTTTCCAAATAGATTTTTTACATCTAAAACTAAACATTCGGTATTACGATATTATTTATTGCATTTCATAATCAATATTCTAGTTCGCTAGTTAGCCACATTTTTTATTTCCACACAGTAATATTGCCAAATTAATCAAAACAGTGAAATATTTGACATCTATTTGCGACGTTGCCCACTTTCAGAATAAACGCTCTTATTATGATCCACACGTTCGTTTGACGTTGGTTTGTCCTATTTTAACGTTATTTGAAGTTGTTTCTTTATACAGTAAATACGCCTACGGCGATATTAAAATAATTGGTGTGGTTTATCTCTAAGGATTTTTCTTACTGGTAACACAGACGCCTTTTATTTAGCAAAGATATAGGTAGTTCTTAATAATGCACGTGTACACACACACCTACCTACGACACAAGTACACGTCGTTTTGACGTTAGTTTGTGCTTTTTTGAGATTGCTTAAAGTTGTTTCTTCAAACAGTAATGCGCCTGCGGCTATTAACTTAAGTGGTTTCGTATTATCTCTTGATTGTTTTTTTTTTTGAGCTGGTAACAGACGTTTTTCAGTAAAGATGTTTCTCTTATTCATATGTGATATGCACATGTTTCTGACTGTACTATTTTTAACACAATTTCTTTGTACACCTATACTAAAGTTTCAGTTGGTGGTTGACTTTGAATTTGACTTCATGTCAAAACGCTGAACTGTTGGACAGATGACTCAAACATGTGGCTCTGTTTGTTTGTAAAAATATTGAAACAGTATAATGTGTAAAACACATGCTTGAAAGCAGTTAATCTTTTTAATGACTGTATGATCTGAGTTATTGCGTGTGATATTTTTTTGTACTTGTATCGAACATTTTATCTACGACAGTCGACGAATATTCGCTATCATAGTTACAATAGTAGCCCACATTCATCCATTATACCTTAGCACCTTCGTCTTGACCAAAACACTGGTCGTTTGTAAGCAACATGTGGGCAGCTGCAATATCCGCTCTCTACCGAGCCGCTGAGCCGCTGCAGCGCTGTAAACAATAGCTTTATATGAGATACGGTCATAGTTCAGCGAATCGCGATGTAAGCACATTGATGCAGCTTTCAGTGTTGTACCTACCTACTATACAGTGGTTATAACGTATCTGTGGGCTTAAGCGTGTAGTGTCCGGGTTCAATGCGTGGGACACACTACAACATTACTCCAATCCACATATTACACGGCTCTCAAAAAGACAAATTTACATTATACATTCAGAAAGGAAAAAATAAGACATAGGTAAAAGCCTATGTAGTCTTTGAGATAAATAATTCAATCAACTAATTAATAGATTTGGATATAACCGCACGAATCGGTATATAATATTATAAATAATAATAATAATCTATACACATAAAATGCTTTGTCCTGAATGACTGACTGACGGATCAACGCACGGCCTAAACCGCTGATCGTAGAGATCTGAAGCTTGGAGGGTGTGTTCTTTGTATGACGTAGGCATCCGATAAGAAAGGATTTTCCGAAATTCTACCCCTAAGGGGGTGAAAAAGGGGGCAAAGTTTGTATGGGACAACGCGATTCTTAGGTCCAATCTACTTCAAATTTTGCATAAGCATTTTTTAACAGAATTGATGGAAGTCGTTTTTCGTATTTTTTTTAAATTCATACCCTAAGGGGATTAAATAGGGGTAGAAAGTTATTTTGGAAGTGATTTACTTCGAAGTTGATATCAATACTCCTACCTACACATGTTTGAAAGTTTGAAAACTCAATCCGATTTTATTCAAAAAAGGTTGAACTCACATAAAAGCTTAGTGCAATGCAAATACTCTTTAAAATTGGAATGTCTTGAAAGTCACCGTGCTGTATTAGTACCGCATTTGAAGGTTTCTAAGCTTTACAGAGGTCTGTATATATTCCTAGGATTCCCCTAACACCATCAAATTACCCCTTCGAATTCAAGAGAGTGCAGTTTCCCATCAAAGTATGCTTCGCAATGACCATAAACAAAGCTCAAGGTAAAACTCAAAAACCAATAAAAAATCCTATTAGAACCATTTTCCACTTTTACGCGGACGAAGTCGCGAGCAAAAGCTAGTATAATAATAATATTCAAAAGCTTTGAAATGCATTTTTTGGCAATAGGTACTTACTATAATATAATAAATGTAAAAGTTTGAACATGTTTGCTATATACGTATAATCACGCATTAACGAATTTGCAATGCATTGTTAATTTTTTTAGAATTTAATTTCTCTAGTATGCGACTAAAACTACAACTAATATAATAACATTGATATTAATTATAATAACAACTATAATATTTACATAATATATAAGCTAACAGACTAAAAATAATAATATGTACATGTATGAAAAAAGAGGGAAAAAAGGCATCAAAAAATTCTTCCGCATTGCTGTTAACAGGAAAAGTTCCCAAAAGGCTGGCAGCATTGCCACGTTGTATGGCTATGCTGACTCTTTGGCCAAAAAAAAGGCCAGCCCTCTAGTCACGTGAAGAGTCGATTAACCGCTTGGCGATGTCTCGAAATGATTATTGTTATGAGTAACGTTTCAGGTTAATTCCTAATTGTATGCTGTTAACTAGCAACTATTAGACCATTGAGTTCACCTTCAAATACACGATAAATCTATTTCAAAGATAAATATTATCGATCTGAACCCATGGATTATACGCAAAGTGCCAACAGTTCACCTAATTGTAATATTAGTTTGTTTGTTTGTTCCCTACAATCAACCTGATCTGATGTCTGAAATGGGGATCGACCTTGACTCCACACTATCCGTCCTAATTACAAGTTATTCTGGCTTGATAAATGACTTAAATGATCTGAGAAATGAAAGATTTGTATATTCATGTAGTAAGAGAGACTGTTGGCTAATCAGTTAACTTGTTTATGTGTACCGCGCCGTGATCTTATTTTAATTAGAATAATTTTCGATAATAAATTTCAATTTGCAAGACTCAAGCCTCACTCTTGCATTTATAATAGTAAAAAAATAAGGTAATGAGAAGAATTCTTGCCATACAAAGATTTAAATTGTAAGATTTCCTTAGGTCGCACGAAAACGTGTCCATAGGTGCTGAGAAGAGTGAACTCACATATCCTGAACGGAACAATAGATACGATGTTCAGTATGATTGAGCAAAACAATATTATTCAAATAAACCAACAAAAAAAAAAACGAACGAAACAATAAAAAAACGAAACAGAACCGTGAGCATCTTTTGACGTGATATGAATCTAACGATTAAAATCCTTGTTGTCATAGAATTCTTACCTTATTAAATATAGTCTTCCTGGCCATTAATGGCCGTTATCTATAACTTACGGAACGTTATTTGTTAAAATTAAGATACTTGTATCTTTACCAATAATGTAGTTACCATTTGTAAATAAAACGATTCGTTTTGTCTATAGGAACAGAGCATAAGATAACATGCTTATCTTTGCTTTCTAGTTATAAAATGATCATAAAAGCCGTGTCGCCCCTCGGCTAGTTCGCGAGATTGATCACAAAACTTTGACTACACAGCGTAATTATATAGCCTGGTTCAGAGCTCTTAAGGATAATATAAATGAAAGTTCCATTAAAACTTGTCCAGTAGTTTTAAACATCGTTAAGGAAAAACGCGCAAATGTTGTAGTTTTGAGTTCGCTCCTACTAAGTGCTTTGGTCTTATGGGTTCAGTTTCAACGTAAGGAATGTTGAAATACTGGAACTAAGTATGGCATAAGAAGTACTAGATATTATATACAGGGTGCCAATTTAGTGATCTGCATCCGTCAAGGGGGTGATTCTACCTGACATACTATACTTTCGCTATGAAACACGAATAATAAATTCGAAAAAAAAAACTGTTCGTAAAAGAATCTAAATAGTCTGCCTACTGTTATATAGGAATTTGTTTTTTTTACTCGAATCGGATATGAGTTTCGTGGTGAAAGTTGTTTACTACGAAGGGTAAAAACAACCCCTTGACGGATGCAGGTGTAATAATCAAGTGGGTTGCAGCTGAAAATCAGCGCTTTGTGTTGTCATTTGACATTATGCTGAGCTGAGGCCCTTTTGGCATTATAATAATTTGTTTTTCTCTTTTTATAGTTTTAAGGTATATTTTTTGTAATGCCAATAAACGCATTTTTCTTTCTTTCTTTCTTTATTCGACACTCTGTATAATAGAGTTTATATAATAATGACATTTTAAAGCATTCTACTTTTCATATTCTATTAAATTGTTGTGCCCGACATGTGAACTTTGTAACTATTATTTTAAGATCTTGTAAACACATGAGATATGCAATAAAGCAGTGTTTTTCAACGTGTGGGTCGCGACCCCCTAGGGAGTCGGCAACCGTCTTTAAGGGGGTCGCAGTTACTTTAAAATTTAAAGTTCTTAAATATAAAACTATACTAGTTCTAAATGTTATATTTATTAAGAAAAAATTAATTAAAGGCTTATGTTAACACAAATCAACAAATACCTACAAGTCACATGAATCACTAATGTGAAAAGGAACAGGCGCATCCATTCACATTAATGTGATGGTTGCGCCTGTTTCTCTTTAGCAAATTTCAAAACTGTTTATTTATTGACCAAATAAAGAATCTTTACATTTCCTTAAAAGTAATACAAATAAACTATTCCTAATATTAAATAATATGTACAAGTATATAAGAAAGGGGTTGGGGGGGAACAATCATAGGGCATCAAAAAATTCGTCCGCATCGTTGTCAACAGGAAAAGTGCCCAAAAGGCTGGCAGCATTGCCACGTTGTATGGCAATGCTGATTCTCTGGCCGAAGAATAGGCCAGCCTTCTGGTCACATGAAGAGTCGACCAACCGCTTTGCGATGTCTTGAAAGACTAAGTGGGCACTCGGACCCCATGGCCCTAGTGTTTCAACCCCAAACGGCTCAAACATATAAGTCCCAATAAGATTGGAGTATTTGCGCCGTTTGAGGTTTTCCGCACCTGCAGCAGCAGCCCCAGCACAGCCCACCGTGCTAGGAAGATGGGATGGCGCAAGGGTGTCGACACACGTTGCATCCCACACCAATGGCCTACCTACCTTCCAAGGCATTATGGTCATTCCGTCTGGTCTCTTCCCATCGTCGCGTGCCAAGCCGTTGGGTTCTAGAACAGCTGGCACCCCGGCGGTGACAAGAGCACGACGGATGGTGTCATTAATGCTGGCGTGCCGTGCTCTCCGGCCTGCGCTTTTACTGCAGGATAGACCATGGTGTCCGAGACAGTCGACTGCTTCACCGCATTGACAGCGATGCGGGGCCACACAAGGAGCGCCCAGACGCAGACAGGTAGCGAGCCGGAAAGTGGTGTCACCCAGCATAGTCCCTATGTTGGGTGACGGTAGCGCCTGAAGCCAAAGGCCCGACTCCCACTCACCCACAGCCAGCAGGCGGGCACGCTCAGCAGTATTGGTGGACGTATTAATAAGATTGTTCCGTACCAACCTGCAGAGCGGCTCATCCCACTGCCTCTGGGAGGACAGGTTCACAGGCCGATCTGTATTCGGGCAAGCCGTTTTCCAGGCGTTCTCCGCATCAGTCAAGCACGGCACTTCAGAGTCGACCAGGCAGGGGGCTAAAATTTTCCCGGTCAACTTTTCAGTGCTGTGGACAGAGGACAGGAACGCGGGTAAGCTAATACTTGTAATTTTGCGGACACCGAGGCCACCGAAACGGATGGGTAGTGTGGCTTGCAGCCACGCTCGGTCGTCCAAGGCCACATTTAAAATGGATGTTAGGGTGCTGCGAATAATTTGGTCAATTTTGTCCAAGAGGTGTGGCTGCTTCCATAAAGGTGAAGAGCGTAAAAAATATATGAAATTTGGACCAAAACAACAGTATCTGATCAGGGTGAAAGCCGAATGTAAGTTAATTTTAGAGAGTCTGTCCGAAATGTCGTTGAAATTTTTGATTTTTTCGTCGATGAAGGGAGAAAAGCTGTCTTCTAAGATTGGGGAACCTAGGAGCTGAAGTGAACTTTTTTTTTTAATTTTGATTTGTGGGGCTATTGCATTAAATTTCTCAAGTGTCAATTGTCTGTCGGTAATGTCAGAAAGGTAAATTTCGCATTTTGATGGGTTAAGGTCCAAGCCAATGGATTTAAATTGTTGTTTGAGGAGTTGTAAGTCGTTCAAAACGGTGTCTACATCACCTCCTAGTGTTCCATCATCTAAATACCATACGTTAAATTTTGAATTTAGTCTCTGGATGATTGGATGAATAGCCAAGCTGAAAATGACTGGCCCGAGCGGATCACCTTGTTGGCATCCTACTGCAGATTCCAAAACATTGTCCTTGTATAATAATTTAGAGGGGTACCTGTAACACTGCCACATAAAACCATAAATTTCGGGTAGTTCTTTTTTTATTTCAGCCAACAAAGTGTCCCTGTTTACAGAGTTAAAGGCATTCTTAACGTCAACCTTGAGGATAACCTCACCTTTGTTCGAGTTCAAAAAGGTGGAAAGGGCATGCACGGCAGCCTCACAGCCCCCTCTCGAGCCGAAACCAAGCTGCAGGGGCTGAAACTTGGTTGTGAGGGATTCACTGTAAAGCTTACAGCATATTTTGGCTGCCGTACGCCTGTAGGTGCATCCAACGGCGATGGGACGAATGCCGCCGTCCTTCTTTCGCAAGGCACATAGGTTGGCCCCGTATAAGACATCGACGACAGCCTCGTTCACACCGCCGGTGAGCATGAGGTTAATCAGGGCCGCAAGCTCCTTCAGAAGCGACTCACCAGCGTCCCCGGCGCCTGAACTCAATAGATCCTTTAGATGTTGTGGAGTCAGGCCGTCGAGGCCGCCAGCGGACCCGCTCCGGAAGGAGCCGACGGCTGCAATCAACTGGGGCGCCGAAACATTTAGGAAGGTTGAATTTAGGTCGGGAGGGTCGGGGGGATCGGGAAAGGTGAGATTATCCGCAGGCGCTGGATGTTTACTCTCTAGGGCTGTTAGTGTTTCTGGAGAGTAAGGCGCCACCACATCGCTGCTGAACAGTATCCTGGCCGCTCCCCTGATGTCACCTTCACTTAATTTGGATTCCACATGTGAACATAAGCTTTTTCGTGATTGGTTATTGAATGCAGGTAATTTTGGATCTAAAATTAGGGTCGAATTGTTACAATTTTCTTTAATTTGGTTCGTTAAGTTTTTTTTTGTTGCCAAATTTTTTTGGACATGCAGAATCCTATAAGGGAAGGTAAGTAATTGCTCCCAGGCACTTTGTGAGTTCTCCTGGGTCGCAAGGCGGAGACATTGTGCCAAATTCAGTGCGACAGACCGTCTTGCGCCCCGGGGAACTCTCTTTAGCACTGGGGTAGAATTTTTAAATTTTGCAAGCGTTTTCCACAAGTTTTTCTCTAGACGTGTTGATGTTGGTAATGTGGCTGGGGGGCACAGAGGTACACTATGTTGTTTGTGAACTTTGCCATAGTGTATCCGTAGCCCCCGTTCGCCTTTAAAGAAGCGCGGCTGGGAGCAATGGGGACATCTCACCTGGACATCGAACAATGTGGCAGGTTGACTAGCGCTATTTCCGGCGTCGCTACAGCCGGCATTTAACATAAATGTATTAATAAACTTACCTAGATGAAAAAATAACCATTCTGCAAAAAAATAATCACTTAAACACTTATTTATAAAAAAATCACAAAATAAAACTATGCAAATAAATTTTGTCAAATGTCACTTTTTTTTTGACGGAGGTGGCGCACCGGCGCAGACGCGCGGGCCTAGGGCGCCGCGCGTGTAGGATGCAGCCTTCTTGTTCTTTTTACTATAGGTATTCGCCCAAAAAGTTTCATAATTTTTCTTTGATCTCATTGGTTTGCATTTTATTTAATAAACTTGATATATGAATATTTGTACGACTCTGGTTTCGATATACTCGTACGAGTACAGTTTAAGATTATCGGTTTGCGAAACTTCCAAGTCAGAGATTGAGGTATTTGCGTAGGAGCTTTTTTCCAACTGTACGGCTCCGACAGAATGTTCTTTATGAATCTACTTAGAGATATGTATGTAGAATCTCATTATCATTATTATTATCTTTATTTAAATTATTTTGGGGTAAAATCACAACTGGCATCTTTGACAGGTATAATGTAAACTGTTTTGAGTATTCTGGTTTTCTTTTTTAACAAGATGTAGGTACCCAAAGTGACAGACTCCAATAATTCCAAGTTAGTAACAGCGGAGGGAAGGGGGCCGCGAAATATTTTTCCATACTAAGCGGGCCGCGCCATGAGAAAGGTTGAAAAACACTGCAATAAAGAATTGAATTAATAGTAAAAGTAGCACAATATTTAAGAATTACTTAACTTGCCTTACTTGTCGTAGGAATTTGTCAATGTATCTGTCGTTGCATTCTCGGTAAAATATAAGAAACCAAAAGGTGTCGTAAATAATGTGTTACGACTACATAAATGGCAGCAGTGTCTGCTACTCACATTTGCCATTTGATTAAAGCAATTTTTCAACTAGAAATGGTCATGGGGAACATAATATCACAGCATCCTGTATTCTCCGAAGAATTAGGCAGTAGTGTACCTATGGTACACCCACATTTCGCCAGTTATGCTGAAGTCCCATGTAATAGGGGGCGACCCTATTGCCATCAACCGGGCAAAAATCCAGACTCCGGGCCGCTACTGAGAAATGCCTGATGGAAAAACACAATAACACTTTGCCCGACCGGAGAATCGAACCCAGAACCTCATGTACAGCAGTAGCGCGACCACTAGAACAATGAGGCAGTTATGGGAAAATCCATGATGGTCAACCGGTTGACGATGATTTAATTGAAATCTAGTGTCGAAAGTATGTGAAAAATGCAAATCCGTTTTGCTGGAGTTTATCCCACATTTTTTTTCTTTTTTGATTCATGCTTTTAAAAGATGCAAACATCAAACAAAAGCGACTATTTTTGGGAATAAATAAAACCATACAAAACGTCCGTAAAATTTAATTTACCTGGCCTGTTAGGGATAGCAAACTGGCCAGTGTTCAGTAAATATAATTTCAAAATACTTTTATCCTATTTCAATCTACAAACTGGCCAGTGTTCAGTAAATATAATTTCAAAATACTTTTATCCTATTTCAATCTACATAATCGTACGAACAATAGAATTGCTTTAACATAAAAGCACTATAACTAGCAACAACCTTTAATGACGGTATTAAAGTCCATGCGTAGCATCTCGTAGCATGCAATGTGCTACGCCAACGTTGCACTGTGTACCGAGTGCGACATTCAATGCGGGTAGACAGTGCATATTAATAGTAACGTTTTTTTTATAAATCCCTTCAGATTAGTTAAATATGTCTAAATAGAGACGGGATTGATGCAAAAATATTTTTGTAACAAAATGTTTAGCTACGTAGATACTTTTTTTTTTAAATTACCATTTTTCAGTAAATTTTATTCATTTGGGAGTATGTTTAAACTAAAATAAAAGCCGAAGCCATGTTATCATTTGCAACACATGAATATTTAAATTAAAGCTGTACGTTCAGATTTATGTAGTTACAGAGTACCAATTCATTTGGATTATTTAAGTTGTTGGATTGTGGCTTATCAATGGTTGGCCGACACCGCATGTGGTATCAACGTTTTAGTTAAAACTGACGGAACCATAAAACAGTTTCATTTGAATTAATACGACAGCTTTTACGTTTGATGTTAAGTGAATATTTTCGTCATATGAGTCAAGTTTTGGTTCAAAAACTGAACATTAAAAACCAGAAACTAGAGCTCAAAAAAGAAGCAATCAACTAAAAGTAATTGAGACATAAATTAGACGTTTATCAATTAAATTGGTTTTTATTATGGCTGGTGTGTCGCGGGTGGCGTACAAACAGGCAAACGAAACTAGTTATGATCTGTTTCCACAACGTAAATATTTGCAGAGCGGCACGCGGCGCGGGGCACATGTCAAAGGCGCCGGCTCCGGTATTGATCTAGAGCGGGGCACGGGGGGGCTCGTTGCTTCGGGGGTAGGGGGCGCGGGGCGCGGGGACGCCGCTCGTACTACGGACTCGGAGGCTGCCTTACGTAAGGGCGCAGCGCGTCTGACACCCTGTCTACCAGCACTCGCCGACACTGATTAATAAAACAACCGTTATCGACTCACTGCAACCGAGATATCATCGGTTTCTATCTCTAATTAATTTACTTTGACACTTAATTGAATACCTCAGCTCCTAATTCGTATCGATCGCTTTAATATTCAAAGAGGTTTAAGCGTTCATAACAAAACCTTTTCAACACTTCCGGCAAAATAAGGCGGGTGTGAATTTACATCCATTCTCGAGACTCGTTCTTTTAGGAACACCATCGTTTCTTGTTTAATAATAATAAATTAAAAGGTCCTCGGTACGATCAACCCTAATTAAACAGCAATCATAAATTAGATAAGTAATTTAAAAGGTCGCTTTGATGTCGCCGATTGCGCCGGTTCAATTTTCCCACATTTTACTAAGTCCCAGTATTTTAAACAGAAATTTGTCATACGCAAAGGAATGATATTAAATTCAGGTGAAACGTAAATCGGTTTACCCCCGCCCGGCCGACGAAACCCTATGCTCAGCGCCAGGGTTAAACCGATTACAGTAACAAGATATTTTAAGCGGATCACTGCAGTGTTAAGACCCTTTTCTCCGTTTTGCAAACTAATCGCATAGTTCTAATAAAAAATATAAGCACAAACAACTTTTTCTTGTGAGTTCACTGAACTGAGATGTGAAATGAAGTCGAGTACCCTGTTATATGAGCCCTATCAACATGTAAAGTAGTCCTGGTTTCGTTTTATCAGCAATGAAATTATTGGGATTTATAAAAGAAACCTCAGGACTGTCATAACAGTCTTAAAAGAGATTTGTGAAAGATGCTGGAAGCTTCCCGTATCCCGAGTAACGGCCCGGAGACGGTGCCCGCTGCATGCGGCGCACCTGCCGGCTACCAAACGAACGTTTTAAATAATTCTAAATTCCGAACCGGTGCCGGTGACGGCCGAACTTGGGCGAACAATGCCCGCGAAACATTCCCTGATTGCTAATGAGGACATTGTGGAACAACTTGAATTAAACGAAACGGAATAAGGAAATAAGAACGAAGTTTTGCCCAAAAATTCGCTGAACCGTTCTCGTCTTTTACATTTCCTTTATTATTACTTATGTTATCAGCGAGATCTTTTAAAATAGATAGGAACGTGATTCGGTCAGAAAAGGAATGAAGAAAAGAACGCGAAGAGTAGCGCAGAAAACATTGCAAACGACTCCGAAGACATTTTGATAAAGTACACAAAAAATATCACTCCATTATCCATCTCAGGGAAGTAAAACCCTTATTATTTTCTTCCCAGTTACCATTTCCATGTTATTGATAAAAAGTTTGTGACAATATATTCAAGGTTCAGAAACCCTTTAAGGATAGATACTCGTAAGGCAATCTCTTTGGAAATAAACTCTCAATGTTGAGACTTTGCATATTATAATTTTAAATCAAAATATGAAACGATTCAAACTTATTCTAGAAGACTAGTAGAGAAGGGTTTATGGCATAAAGTCTAGACGGCTGGTACTCGTTCTTCATTTCGATGCAGCGCATTTTCCATCGATTTCTCATCACAGGACTGCTCAGGGCAGGGATAATCCCGCATAGATAGACTGGTTTAAGCTCTACTAAATGCTAAAGGACGGAAAAGCAGTTTTATTATGTATAAAAATTGGAATTTCGTCCAAGTAGATTGGATTTTTTAAGTCCGCTCTTAGAATTTTAATAGGAAAATATTTAGCCATAAAATATCTTTGAGGTAACATTTTCATATTATTAATAGTTTAAAGTCCACATACTCGCAATTACTTTCATAATTAGTATTATAAAACTGTACCTACGTAAATTACTATTATGCTTTATTTACATAAAATTCTTTGCACTCCATTTCATTTCATATTTGCACGCAGCAATGTGCCTAAAAAATGCTTTCTTTGTCTAAATAAAGTTTAGATATAGACTTAATTGGGGCACACCGATTAACTATAACAACTCTTGGCAACTAGTAAATCCATTAGTGAATACGTTAGCGGAAAAATGTAAATGGCGTAGTAAAGTGTGGCTGATTCACATAAAATTGAGTTGCAATAAGGACATGCGAATGTTCCAGTGGTCCAGTTCCGACGAGAGAGATTCAGACTATCACAGGTAGTATTTTAAAATAGCAATGTCGTAATCTTTTAATCTGTAACTTCATATATTTGAACGAATGCCAACCTAGTTTGAATGCATATATTAGCACTTTTATCGTTAGTGGCAATTCATATTTCCTGAAAGTATAAAACTGCACTTTGTTACCTAATGGTTACGTGATTGCTAACCTGTCGTTTAAACTTATAAGCCTTTGTATTTACTGTTTATGATTCACAAGAGCGCGATGAAAAGCAGCTGCATAAATATTAATAAAGTTTTCTTTAAAACTTAGATTAACTTGGAAACTAAATATTGTACCTACTATGATTCTTTGTTGGTCGAAATAAACGCTAATTATTATATCCTAACTAATATTACGAGTATAAATGCGAAAGTGAGTTTGTTTGTTTGTTACGCTTTCACGCTAAAACGGCAGAATGGATTTGGATAAAATTTGGCACATGAGTAGACTATGACCTGTAGAAGAACATAGGCTACTTTTTATCCTGGATCGCCGACGAAGTCGCGGGCAACAGCTAGTTAGAAATAAATACCATCGAAATCTACTGTACTTACACATTGCAAAGTAGTTTATTTGAAAAATCGATCCTATTAGAAATATACAGATCATGTAGGATCATATCATAAAAACCCTATATTAATGGTAGCTATTAACACATTTTGAGTCGTGACACGACGCCGCGCCGGCGCCAGGTATCGAGACAGTCATTAAATTGGTCTCATCCTGGGGCACAATGGCTATACGTTTGTACGTGTTGCGACAAATACAAATTGTACGAGTAAGCTCCTACCGAATAAGGGGTGCTTGACGAAGTGGAAAAAAATGCTTAACCCGCTTCCCCGATCACATTTACTTCCCCGTCACAGACTTATGATAAATGTTTAATTTTTGCTTGAGAATCGCTCGAATTTGGTTCCTCCATTTTGGTACGTATTTTTACCATTCGTCTTATTCCTTAAATACTGATATAAGCCCTGTGTTATAGGTGGTATTATGGTGCCTTGATTAAAATTGAGATTTTTGTTTCAGAGTCAAAAACTGGGCGCTAAAATTCGGCGTCGACTTATGGGAGTTCGGAAGGCATTTTACGAAAATGAATCAAATACAAAACGTAAGTAAACGATTATTTTATTCACCTACTTCAATATTTAGACCAGCCCCTTCCTACTTATTCCCATATGACTCTCACTTCGTAAATACATAGAAATAAAGGTTCGAAAAACACAAGCAATCGTCAAGTTCTTCATTCGTGTTAAAACCAGCACGTGAAAATCAGACAAAAAAACAAAAAAAAACCATTTCCTGAGAGTTGTGCGTGTTACGTGTGATGTTTCTCTCTTGAAGGCGGCGAGAGAGCGTGTAGCAAGTAAGCCGGATCGCCGGTCCGACGCGTACGTACAAAAACTACGAGTCCGCTCCCGTAGCGCCCCCTTGCGCCCCAAACACCCCCGACACCCCCAACACCCCCTCAGCCCACGACCCAGTTACGTGTCCGACCAGAGATAGGGATACAGCGACTGTTACTAAAGCATGGTATTAGTCACTTATCGATGCATCTTGATCGCTTAATGGTTTCAATTAGATGCTATTGGTAATGTTTATTATGTGGGGACTTTTACCAGTTTTTGTGGGCCTAGGGCTGCCCCTGATGAATCGTGTCTGCAGATATTGAAAATTATATAACGGATTAATACAAATTACCAAGTGATAGTAAGCATACCTAGTGCATTTTCTTTTCATAACTTTGCAAGATTATTAAACTCCTGCACTGAAACCTGACCAAGTTTACTTAATTAGAAAAAGAAACCTCCAAGTTCGCTTAATTAGAAAAAAAAAAAATCATAAGCTACTCTCGTCATTTTCATCCTAGCTTCTCGTCGCAATAACTTTTTATTTGAAGGTAATTTGAAAAAATTGAAATACATTACTTGTCTGTTAAATTATTTATTTAGTCTAGACACCATTCGGGTTGTGGAACGACTTTTATTACGCTACCTCTGTATATGAATATTCAGATATTATGAGTATAGTACGCTGAAGCTGGTAAGTTAGGTATATATACAGTTATTTCAAGGGAATTCAATTTCCTTTTGTGTATTAAATGTTAGCGAACTTTAGCTATCCTTGCAAAATTATGCCATGTCAAAACTATTAATATCAACTTTTTGAAAATTGAAACTCATGACGGTTATAGAATTTTTATTACGGTAAAAATGATGTAAATATGTAATCAATAAAACCTTTTACGTACAATAGCTAACAAAAAGTGATATTAACATGTTCAATGCCGGGATCCCTCGAGGGTTCACTTAGTCGCATATGAGAAGTCTGGAACCCTCGCGGAGGGCTCATTTTAAATGTAGATTGTTCTTAGCGAATACAGCAATATAAACCGTGAAAATAAAAGCTGGTGTATATTTTAACAAGATTGATTACTTATATGCGTTGCTTTAAAAAAATAGGCATCTTTCTTTTTTTAAACCGACTTCCAAAAAGGAGGAGATTATTAAATCACAGTTTCAAATATTCACAAAAAAAAATCTGGGTTGGAAACTACATATAGCGACAAGACCCCCTGAAAACACTATTTTACTTCGTTTTACAGTGTTTTATATCACGGTTTTATTTTTAACCTAATGCTGTTGACTATCCGAGATGGTTAACCTTAGCGCAAACGTAATACCGGCAACCCTCCTGGAGGGTTCACTTCCAATATGTATAGCGGCATGTCGTATGAGTTCTATGAAAAGTGGGTGTAGTTGAAAGCGGGCTTGCGCCGCAACGCAGCGCAAAATCCTCCTTCATCACTTATGTACATTTTCGATGAACCAACGCACTATACAGTCGGGCCACACCGCACTTCTTTGTATGAAAATGCGTTGCGCTGCGGCCCGTCGCGGCTGCAATGTGCGCTTGGCTTTATACCGATAAAGCCACTTTCTGTTGAACATTATGAAAAATAAAAATAAAACTTGACAATTTAGCCACCATTCCAACTACATGAACTAAAATCGATCGATGTAACTACTTTCAGTGTGATAAGGAACATGGGAAACAGGTAGGTAAAAAGGTCCGATTGAAGAACCTTTTACAAAAGTAACACCGTGATTACGTGTTGCCCGTTGTAATAAAACAATCAAAATTCCGTGTACATCGCGCCGTCCAAGTAATAATGTGATGTTTCGCGAGAAACTTCGCCATCGCAACTTATTCAATATTAGAGGCCTGATCGACCCCCTACCCTGTGCCCTGGCCGTACCCTGCCCGCTATCACTTCAATAAATCATTTATATTATTAACTTTGCTATTTATTTATTAGCTGCTCCATTGTTGTTGTTCACTCCTACGTGCCTCCGCTTCTATCTAATGTAGTTTCTTTATTAATGTTTGCTTGTACTTACTGATAATAAAAAGTTTTTGGGTCGTTATTCTGTTGATTAAATTAATTGTAGTTGGGCGGAACCGACGAATAATTTTCCGTAAATTGTAATAAGTTTTCCAAGTTTACAGGGTTAGAAATGAAGAGTACGTACCTTAATGATTGCTATTATTAAGGTATATTTTGCTTGATCCTGCTTTTCTCATTGCAACCCTAGTCACAAATTGGCCAAGTCGTATAGCCATGAACACAATTTGACTCCCCTACGTAGGTAAGAACAAAATTGGCCTGCGCTCACGCGAGTCGCGATACATTAATTTCTTCCCTTGTGTCTGTTGTTTACCTTGCCCCACATCTCACAAAGGGAGACGAGCGACCTAAACCCACTACTCCGTGAAGGTCCAGGCCTTCACTATTCACTCTACAATCAAATTAGGTTAAAATCTGCGCCTCCGCCAGAGTGCGCTAGTTGCGGCCGCGCGCCGGAACCGGCCCGGGAGGCCGGAGAGCGACACTCGCTTCAAAAGATTACAAGTGGACAATTGAAATTAGCGGAGTTTGTTGAGCTTCGTCTCTTAATTTTATTAAGGTAATTACTGTTAGGGTTTACTTAGGGGTAATCTTAATTTATTATAGAGTTGCAGAACTGGATGTCTAGTAATTCGCAAGACATTGTTTCAGTTGATGACAGAGAATATAGTTATACCGGGGTGGTATGTCTGTCTGTGTCTAGTTTTGCAAATAAGTTTTTGTTTTGATTATTCACTTTAATTATTAAGAAGCTAGTATATACAGCAGTGGTGAAATGATGATAATTTATGTTTATTATCCACTGTGTAAACGTAACTGTTTTTAATATTCTACCGTCCAATATACTCAGTAAAATATAAATCCTTTATAATATCAATCGGAAACTGCAGAAGAAGAACTCCCTGCGAAATAATGAAATGACGATAAAAATATTTCAAAAACGCATTCACTGCTGCAATAATCTGATTCAAAATTAAGTTTTACAGTGAAATGAATCTTCAGTACGTTCAATCTCGACATTCTAACGAGAATATGAAATTCCAAGATGCTCGGCTCGCTTCGCTCTTGCCTTTCGAAAACTTAAATTTCATTAGTAATACATTTTTAATTAATCGCTGCTACGTATTAAAAGTTTGGCATTTTGGCAAGCCGTCGCAATTAATATTTAATTGGCGAGGACGACACTTTGTCCCCAGAGGTGAATTACCTGCGTAATACATTGTACCGACAGGTTCATTGAATAGGGCTGTGATAAGGTGCATGAAAACATCGCTCTTTTAAACGTAATACAGAGGCAATTACTGGATTTTTTCCCAAACTGTTTCACCAAAAATTAAGCAAAGTAAGTGAGTAATTAAATTGAAGAAGCACTTTGAACTTCAGAAAATATGAAGTGCTCATTAGCATATTAAACAGAAACAGGCAGCAACCTGCAGGTAACAGATATAGATCTTGTACAGCTATCTAGAAAAGCCAAAGTCGTACAAGAGTAAAGTGCGTACTAGCTGGAGCATTTGTTTACCCGGCCCATTGTAGTCCACAATAATAGCAACGAACACCTTTCATTCTTTTTAAAACTTCTGCCAAAGAAGAAAAGCGCCCGCCCTTGCGTTACATATCGGCACTCACCTTTATGGTCGTATTTTCCTCGTTTAAAGAGCAAAATCCGAAAATGTCTCTTTCCTTCTATGGTTTTAAACACTGTTTTAAGATAGCGCATTTATTCGTTTTTAATCATTTCACTTTTGAGGTTTACTGAAGCTTTCCGAGCATATTTAAGAAGTTATTGAAGCAAATATATGTTATTATACGTATTTTCATCAACGTACCTCTATTCATCCTTTTTTTAAGGAACAACTTTTCTTGTTCATAGGGTGCTTACTTACATTTTGTAATTAAAAAATATTTCTCACTCACTGGTTAATAATTCACTGGTTCTTTTTGATAACATCATAAAATAGCTAAAATATTTCCTGTTTAGTAGGTACCTAACATTTTCTTGATGAAAATTAAATACAATTTTTACATTTAAAAATATCTTCCTACTTTAATATTTTTGTAACAATTTCATGTTCAAAATTAAAAACATTTTAGCATCAAAAATATCTTGCAACTCCTTTGTATAATATTTTTAATTAATATTACAAGCTCAGTATTTTCCATTTTTAACGACTTCATGAAATTCTTTTCACAAATACGTATAATATATTAAACATCATAGTAAAAGGAAATAAACAGCAAAGGACGCATATTGCTTTTTTTACACGAGAGCTTGGAACATCAGTTGAAATATTTCAACATACTTTAAAGCAGTGTTTTTCAACCTGTGGGTCGCGACCCCCTGGGGGGTCGGGAAGCCTCTATAAGGGGGTCGCGAAGCCTCAAGATTTTTTTTAACTTTATATTGTTACTTTAGATAATTCCAATAGATTTGCTTTTAGGTTGGTTCCCAAACTTGCCTCATCTATAGCTGCATTTAAAAACGTAATTACTCTACTTGGAAATCCCTCGTAGCCATGATCCTCATAAATCCATCAATTATACGACATAAAATTTACCTTAGGATTTAATTAGGATGCGAGTGGGATACGCTCTCCCCACAAATTAATCGTATCGCTTTTCCGTGGAGGCGTTTGGCGATGTAATATGTCTGTTAATTATGTAATTAGCCGATACGTCATTATAAAAAACAATAAAAAGGGGTACGTATTTGATATTTGTATTATAATAAAATACAGATTATAAACAGTGGAGGGAAGGAGGTCGCGAAAAAATATTTCGTGCTATGGGGGTCGCGAAAAAGGTTGAAAAAGAATAGAATAGAATAGAATATTCTTTATTATGTACACCATAAAAAAAATACAGACAAAAATGTAGTCATTTTACATCGGGTGACACAATGGGCGGTCTTATCGCTAAAAGCGATCTTTTACAGACAACCTTTGGATGGATTAAAGGTAGAAGGAGAGACAAATACTGCAGGTAGTCAGTGGTGTACCATTTACATACACAATAAATACATACATTCATAAAGCATACACTTGAAAAAACACTGCTTTAAAGCTTCAGTTAAAATATAACTAAGTAATAGAAACGCCCTACTATGTCCCGAGGGTTAACCAATCACACAGAAACAATAGGCCCACGGTCGTCTTATTAATGGAGTGAGAGTCTTCTGCGAAAACTTATTAATCAATATTCAATAACAAACGAATTATCATCGTGTTTCAGACATAATTTTACAAAAATCACGGAAGATAACCCAAAAGAGAAATCTAATCTAGAAATCGAAAAAACATTTTGGAGTACAACATTTTCCCCAACAACAATAGATTTCATTTCAAGATCAAGTCCATCCATGTTCATATATCATGTCGACATACAGGGTGTGAACGGATTCGATCGGGGCTCGTCCGCGACCACCGCCATTATTTATTTCCATCCTATATATTCGGAACTGTTGAGAGGCGCGCCCACCTTATATGTTTCCCAGCGGCTCGTATTTTGGAATTCGCTTAGAATTGTACAGCACACAAGGCGATTCTGCCCTTTTCACTACATATTTTTTGTTGGCAAATGGAGTTCCCTTGTGCGTAGTACGCACAAATGCGGCCGGGCGGAGTAGAAAATCCTGTCCGGTGTGGCAAGAAACGCCGGACCGACGGCGAACCGGCCGCCGGCCGTGACGCCGCGTTTTTACTGCTATAATTTAACATAGTTGATTATTCAACTGTCCTAGATATGGGTTTATCAACATTTTGGTGGTGGAAAACCACATATGCCTTAATTGAGTAAATATCTCATAGTGTTTGACAAAAAAAAACCAGATCTGAGGCGTTATTATAGCGCTCAAAAGTCTACCAAATGTTAGCAAGTGCGTTGCATTTAATTTATTTTGTATATTCTAACGCCACATATTTTACGATACACAATATAGATACGTAGCCTCTAATACAGCCTTTTTTTTATTGTTTTGAAGGTTGGAAATCATCAAATAACTTCTCCCGCTCTGAGCGGGAGGGTGTCAGACTCTCACTGACTAAAACCCACCCGTGTTCCTCCAGTTGCCTGTACGTTGCCAGGGGCCACGGTATCCCTTTCGGACTTTCCCGCGACCCCGGCAGAGCATCTAATACAGCATGCAAATACTCTGAAGCAGATCTCCAACCTATATTCATAAAGTACTAGATACAAGTCTTATAGTACAGCTACCGTTGGAAGATGACCCCTGAAAATGCTCGGCGTGCCATTCATTCAGCTATCCATAACTCGGTTCGTTTCAGAGACAAGATTTTTTAATTTTATATAGTCTTTCAGACCGTATTTCGGCCACGGCGGCCAATCTCAACGGACTAGTAGCCTTCGGCGCGAGAGATATAATAGTGCACTAGTTTTGCGCAGATACAGGTGAACTCTCTCGTCCTTCACTCTCATAATCCTTTTTAGTTTTGCTCACGGCATGTATGCGTGGCGTTTTTATTTATCGGTAAGAGACTGTAGCGAGCGACACTATGATTTTAGTATAAATAGGTGAGTTACTTGTTATTTATGAGATATAATGTTATATGAGCAGCGTATCTATAAGTCATGCTGTATTTGTGTTTACTCTAGTAATACCAGTACATTTTTCTAATTTTACCCCTACGTAAAGTCAAATAAGAACACAAAAAAAAAAAAAAAAATAGTACAAAAATGACGCTTCAAAGTATCAAGTCGTTTTGTTTTCGATTTTATTTTTGCGATAATTTATGTTTTAAAATTTTCAAGCACTTTGTGTCCGTAAGTAACATTAGCAAAACATTATCAAATTGTACACCAACTCCTTAAATAAATTAAAATAGTTGAATATATAGGATTAATCATAGGTCCGCGAGGGTGGTGTTGACACACAAAGCGGATTAAATTAACTGCCTTAATTGAATTTAGGTTCCTTGTTAGCCAATGTGTCCGGGCGTCCCTCGGGCGGGGAGAGCGGGCGTTATGCAACCGCGCGCCGCAGTGATGCCGGAGTGCCCAGCGCTCCCCCGACCAACCTACCGATTAAATTACGAATTAAATACAACACTATACCTAATAAATTGTCTATTTTGATGATGTTCGACAAGTTTTGGCGTTTATTATTAAGACAGGGATATTATATGCTAGGGCTGTGATGGGAAATTTTATATTCGTTATAAAGCAGTATAGACTCTATGTCTAGTATAGCTATTTATCATATTCTATGTATTAGTATTTATTCTTGTAATTTATAATAGTTTTCGAGTTAGATCCATACAGTTGTCTCTGCATCACCATAAGGTTGACTGGCAGAAAATGGCGAAGGTATTAAGTCCGCCTTGGCACAGTATTTTTTTACTTGTACATAAAATAAATAGTATCTACCAACTATTCCGCCTCGATTCAGTTTACGTTGGGTTTTTGGTGTAATCCTATCAAATCCTATCCCGGCTTGGGCGGGGCACCGCCGTGTCCTCACGGAGGCGATCGGCAGCGGCGATCTCTCGCGTCCGGCCCTGGTTCAGGCCATGGTCCGGAGCGAGAGTGCATGGGAAGCCGTCACTTCCTTCTGCGAAGCAGTAATGCTCGCGAAGGAGGAGGCGGAGCGCGCGAGGGAAATGCAAGATGCGCGCCCTCGCGCCCCTAGTCGCCGCAGGAGACGCCCCGGGCGTCGGGAGTCGCGAGCCGACTTCCGGCCACCGTAGGCGCGGGCTTGCGGACGGTGGGCAATGGGTAGCTCGCCGTCCGATTAGGACCAGGCCCGGGTCGACGGCGCGTTGTGTTCCACGCGCGCCTCAAAGAGATGTCAGCACCAACTGACGGGGTCCGTAAGGGCCAATGCCTGCCAGGGTTGCGAGTTGGTCCGAAAGGGATATCGCGGCCCCGGCACACAGGCAACGGAAGGAACACGGGTGGGTTTTAGTCAGTAAAAGTCTGACACTCCCTCTCGCTCCGCCCAGAGCGGGAGGAGTCATTTGATGATTTCCCACCCAAAAAAAAAAAAAAAAAAATCCTATCAAAGGTAAGACATAGCAGCACAATAACTATTTATATTAAACCTCAAACGTCCTATAATAGTAATGGCAAAGACAGAAGCCGCCGAAATGCAATTTTTTTTTTTAACGTACTTTCAATTGTTCGCTTAGTTTTTGGTCGTCTCATGCCAGTTACATTCGTTATTATTTTAAGAGACATAATATAGTACAAACTAATTCCATACATAAAAACTTATTGCAAATAATACAAAAAATACTGGCCACCATAAAAAAGTTAAGTCATTATTCTAGAAGTGAAACAAAATTGGCGGGAATTTCCAATGTATGTTGGTTCTGTTTGTAAACGTTATACAGATTAAAGTTACGTTATTCATGTAAAGGCTCTGATATTAATAAGAAAAAATATTAATTTAATGAGTTCCATTAAAATAATTAACGACGGTCTTCCAACCAACCAACAACCTTTTCTTCGAAGTCCTTACATAATGCAGGTCTGCGGGTTGGACCCAAGGGTCAGTAAATTCTCCATCCCATGAGAAGCCCTAAACTCACGTAAGCATATTTTTTTCATATCGTCACTTTCAATTTTAAACGAAGAACCAGATTTTTTATTAATTATTAGTTTTCACCAGGGTAAATAAGTGCTATGATGATTTTCTTGATAACGTAATTGTGACGCTATCATTGAGTTAAAATTAATTTAAATTTGTAAACTAGGTAGATAATATTATAAACCAATCAACCAATATTATAAAATAAATTTAGTTACCCATTTTTTGGTTAGTAATAAATTTAGTTACCTATTTAGTTACTAATTCATATTAACTTACCCATTTATTTTTAGTTTTGCATGTTTACATTGTCTACGTTTTAATTGCATAAGATAATGATAAGTGGAAGTGTGGAGTCTCCTAACACAAGCAATTTCTTGCTTAAAAGATGATCTCCAATAATAATGTATCGTAATGCCCTTTGAAATGGAATGAGGAGCTCGTGGCTAAGTAACAACAGCCGCACTGGTCGATCCATCAGGTTAAGCTACGCTTGCCGGGGTTGGTCAGTGGATGGGTGACCATCTTTACATACCGAGTCTCCTCCGTGCCTCGGAAAGCACGTTAAGCCGTTGGTCCCGGCTGTCATTCGTGGATCTTTGACAGTCGTTACTAGTCGTCAGAAGCCCGAAAGTCTGACACCAGTCTTACCAAGGGGTATCGTATTACCCAGTTACTGGGTTGTGGAGGTCAGATAGGCAGTCGCTCCATGTAAAATACTGGTATTCAGCTGCATCCGGTTAGACTGGAAGCCGACCCCAACATAGTTGGGAAAAGGCTAGGCAGATTGAATGCCCTTTGAAATGGAAATAAACATTTTGATTTATTTTAAAACAAAGTCACTTTTCGCGTTTGTCTGTATGTCCGCGTTGTTCTTCTAAACCACGCAACAGATTTTGATGAGGTTTTCACCATCGTTTAGAGAATTTATTCCGGAAGGTTTATGTGTATAATACGTTAATATCAAAGTTACGTTTACCTAAGAAATCTCGATGTCTTAAAAACCGTAAAAACCGAGCGAAACAGGAGGGGGCCGCTAGTTATTATTTATGACACTATTTTAACTACTTTTATTTAAGTAATAGGAAAGTATCATTTGCATGTTAGAACAATAGAATCTGAAAAACCACACCTAAATTGTAATTAAAAAATCATCAAGATGTAAACTTAAGTCCACAGACTTGTAAGTCTAGTGTTGGCAACCCTAGAGCTCCACAAATAGGCCGCGTGTATAGGGCGGGATCAAATCAAATATCCGTCGGCCGCGACCCTTCCTCGGCCACTCGGCTTCGACTAGCGAGCCACTCTATTTGCGCAATTAATATGGCTTTCCTTGATAAACTAGAAATGAAGTGGTAGGTAGAATATCAAAGCTTGTGACATTTTCAAAAAAAAATACATAAAGTAATCGCTTTAATAATCTTACGTATTTATCCCACGTTAAATCATAGTCTTTGCTCATAAAATATTATATTTAAAAAAGGATTTCACTTAGCCATTTTCCCCCATTTTAAAGTTCAAGTAGGCTATCGATTAAATGGGATCCCCGGGTGTCGTTGAAGACAATGTAATATGAAGGGGGGTGTCATCGTGGCCAACGGACGGACGTCTCTATGGCGCACCGCCATTTCCCATCCGCTGCCGATGGTACCCTTAAAACGAACTCTATTGACTGAGCGGCAGCTGGTTTCCCGTAGAATGTATTACCGCCTATCTATAAGCTGTATTCCTTTTTATTTCCTCGGTCGTCCTTAATCTAAGAGATGTTCGGAGTTAACTCTGTTATTGCAGGCTCACGTTTCCGCAACAGATAAGCGGCGGTTTTGTCAAAGCGGTCGGTGAAAACGTTAATAAAAAAATATTATAAGCACAGACGCATCTCGTTAGATTTGATAGTACAACAAAGGCGACATCGGGCACATCCCAAAATTCAATAACAAGGCAGCACGGGCGCCTCTGCCGAATAACAATAATTTGGCAGCCAGCATCCGCCAAATTCCGGATGTGTTCGTTCCATTTTTAAATTTGACAGGTCTCGGCCGCGTCGCGCGCGGTCCGCCCCGCGCGCCGCCGCGCCGCCATGTTGGGAACCAATAACTCAACGCGTAATGTAGCGCGAATGCGACACGATTGTTGTCATTTTCACAAATTATGCGAACGCTACATGCCTGCCAATGTTTATCTGTGCTCGTGAAAGCATTAAATTACGCGTGCTCTACGCAGATATTACTTGCACTAGTCTATTTGCTGTGAACTATTGTTATGTTTTATATGTATTTGCTGATGAGAGATAATTCGGTTGCATTTCATGATAATTATATCTACTATATTGGTTAAACTACGGTCTACATAAACTCTGAATCTTTGTGTTCATATTTCCCGCCAATGGCACTTATGGAATTTTGCCATAATGACCATCGTGGTAGATAATACTGCATCCTATATGAATAAAACAATGTTCTCTCGCGGACCTATTTTCGTATAAAACTGCAAAGAATTCTATTTTTATTATAACTGAACTAGCAGCCTGAAGCAACTACATATTAATTTGTAAATATTGTCCACACAGAAATACCACGAGTACAATGTGGACGTGGTGCGCAAGGATGGACTGCTGCTGGTGCGCGAGCTCGCGGCAGAGGTCAAGAACCACATGGACTTCAAGATCAACGCTGTCATGGTAAGTCACTAATCTTTACATAAATATTAAGTTCTGAATTACCAACAAATACAATAAGTGATTGAGAACGTAATTTCGCAAAACAATGAAATCGTAATATCAATCAAATACAAAAACCACCGTAGTTCACAATAGTAACATTATAGGTGCGATACGCGATACGCAAAATTTACAGCGTAGCACTCACTGCTTCGCTACGCTTGCTATGCCATAAGCTACGGCGTAGCACGCACTGCGTCGCTGTAGCTTTATTCTGTCTGATAAATTCAAGCCAAATAATTTGAATTCGGTGAATTTATTTCTTGAGCTATCTTCAAACCATCTTCTATAATGTTATAAATCTGTCTGATTGAACAAAATACATTCTGTGTGTCAGCTTTGTTCAAAATTATATGTAATAAAATGACTAACAAGTTCATATGTATTCATTTACGCTATTTACTAAATTAATATTTATTAAACGCTTGAAAACGAAGGTAAACAATTTACGCTGTAAATATTTGAACATCATAATTCAAGGAAATAATTTCACAGTATTCACAATTATAAAATATGTTCCGAGTTTGAGTGTGATCATGAGGTTGTTGAACATATAAATTCATATTATTTATGCTTTCATGTCGCAACAGTAAGCCGCAATCAATTATAACTCATACTGCCTTAAGTTTATGATGACTTAATATTACGTTATTAATTTTTTATATAAAATTCGATCTCTTGATCCTTCTCGCGGCACAGCTACCTTCCTTATAATGCCAACAATTTAATGAAGATGGGAAACGTACTTAGTGTAGACAGGTAAAAGAAAATTGAAAAAAAAAATGCTAAATCGAACGATTGTCACTGAACTTTACAATATTGAAGGACAGATTGAAGTACTATACGAACCTTTTTCTTTTTTTTTTGGGTGGGAAATTATCAAATAACTTCTCACGCTCTGGGCGGAGCGGGACGGCGTGTCAGACTTTTACTGACTAAAACCCGCCCGTGTTCCTTCCGTTGCCTGTGTGCCGGGGCCACGATATTTCGGACAATCTTGCAACCCCCGCCAGGACTATACGAACCCTGACACTTATTTAGAAACATGAGAACATCTTTTACACGTTTCATTGTATGTCTAGAATCTAGACGAATATTTTTTCAATTGTTATAGCTCGTCAATTGAGAAGGACTTGAGTTCTATTAAAAGAATCATAAAATATTAAGTACGCCTGCAAATGACGGGCCTTAGATAAGCTTCTCATTTGTATTTTGTCATGTCCCTTTGTTTACACTCCCCAAAAGCACTTTTTTATTTGTCAGAAAAAGCGAAAATAATTTCTCATTGTGACATTCTGGCTCAACAGATCTTAGATTATGCTCAATTAATTTGAACATTCAAAGTTTTGCGTGAGTGTTGCAATGGCGCCATTTTCATGGGGCATTGTCCTTTAAATAATACTTATTAACTTTTGCAAATAATGTAGATACAGTATACGAGTAGATTCATAAGTATTTGTCCAGCTCAACACAGAGTTACGGCTACTAGGATGCCCATCCTTCTTGTACAAACTTTTAGACATCTTCTGCGGGCCCAAGTAGAAGGTTGACCTACTCTCCTAGCCGGTGTCTGCAGATATTCCAAGAAAAAAGTAAAAATATGTACAAAAAAAGCGTTATATTAGATATATAAAAGTTACAAGGTTTAGTTACAAAACATAAAATATCTCACGCCGCCTCCCACGATATCTCTCCACAACATGTTCTTGTACTAGAAATCCTTTATTAGTTTCGCTAGGTAGGGCACACTGAAGCATCCCATGCGACGATTAACCAAATAATCCCTACTAGGAACTGGAAGCCTACCTACGTAAATAAAATCAAGTAATTGAATTTAATTAGTAGCGAGTTAAATTTACTTAAGCTGGGAGTATTGCATAGTGAGGGGATGAGTGGATGCTGTAAACGCGTCGTGTAGGCACAGTGCTGCTAACGTACGGCCGCGCCAGTGTTTGTGAATCTAGTGCACAATACAGAAATCCTTTCAAAGTGAATTGTCATGCGAGTCGAGATCGAGCGACGCTTACATTCCCTTTTATGTATAGACTCTAAACGGACTGCTCCCGTACATTGGCTTATAATATATGTGCAACACATGCAGAGTAGCAATTTTAAACAGGAATTTAAAGAATAACAGATGATGGAATAAACTAATCTCAATAAAGGGAATTAACAACATGACTTAATTACAAAAAAGTTAAATCTTTCATTCAAATTAACCGTGCCATTGTCGTGTATTTTAATTATACATATCTAAGCACAAATTGGCACTTTTCAATTTGCGTTACAAAAGCAATAAAACCGCTGAGCTCCATTTCGGTATAAAACTCAATAGGAATGTGTTAACGATGAGGCGGGCGAGTTGCGAATTGAAAGTAACGATATTGCGGCGACAGCGAGCGTGGCGTCTCCGACATTAACATATTCAGCAATGGTCGCTGTCAAAGTTGTGCCGCGCCGCCGCCGCACCGCACCGCGCCGCGCCTCGCTCTGCTCGCGTTCGCGGACACTCGTCTTCGCGATTTGCCGCTCCCACTGATATTGGAATTCTTTTGAATCTCAACTAGTCCTCTGTCTGCTGTTGCCTGAGCAACTTTCAGTCGAATGCTAAGTTGACAATTTCGAGGGAATAAATCTCCCCGAGAGCTCTTTTATTCACTATATGCAGCATTACATATTATAAATATGAAAGGCTTCTTTGAGGAAAGTTTTGCATAAAACCACGTCGCCTCTTTGGTGTCTGATTGCGTACACAGAATGACACGCGACAAGTATTTAGGTACCCATGTCATCTTTTCACTTACACAAAGTTTGTTAAGCACTTACGTTTTCGTAAAACATGTAATAATTCAGGCAGTGAGAAGTTGTACGCAAAGTTTTATGAAGGAGCGACGATGTTTGGAGTGTGAAAGCCAAGTTGAGCATGAGCCGCGCCGACGTAATTATTCGATCCGTGCCACCTCCCGAATGTCATTTGTGGTTTTTGTCGGTACCCCGACGTTCTCCTTTCCGTAAAAGTTCGTTTTTGCCGAATCGTCCCCCGCCATCTCTAATGAAGGCCTACAGGATTCAATTAACCGGAGGGATTGGAATGTTTTGTGATTTGTACCCGGTACGGAATTCTATCAACGCGCTTCAATTCAATGCCTAGCAGCCTACGTGCAAATTAAATTGATCAAAAACTGAAAGGAACTGCTACGTCGCCTACAGTTCACCTTTACTGCGATAGGAAACTACAAGACGAGGAAAATCCCTTGGATAAAATAATATATGCGAATAAGTCTTCCTCTCTCTTTTTTTGTTTTTAAACCGTTGATACTTAACAACTTGGGTAGTAGGCAAAGATAGTTTAAAAAGAGTCGGTGGTGCTTGAGCGCGATATTCAAAGAGCTGTGTGAGGCTCGGCGCGGTGCGGCGCGGCGCGGCGTCGGCAGATCTCGCTGAATGCACTCGTTCCTCTGTCGCTGTGTTTACGTTCTGACTATGCACTTCCAATTTGACGCATTGTTGAATGAACTCGAACCTTGTGCTAACATTGGGCTTCTGAGCTGCAATCACTTCTTGTTAATCGAGTTTTGAGTATGATCCCTTTCAAATCGCCATTTCATATTTTCAGCTTTAAAGTGATTCAAAATAAAGCACAAAACATATTACAACCTGTTCAAAAATACCAAATCACACGACTGAAAGAGGTAGGCGGTGTGTTCACAAGAGACAAAGCATATTATTTTAGGCTCTCACCCTCACATAAATTCCACTTTATTTTTACATAAACTATTTACCTTCGCCGTATCAAAGCATCTGATTCCTTTAAAGTTGAAGCGTAGTTGAAATTCCTCCATGTACATGAAGTTTAGCAACATTTCGGTGAAATTACCCGAGTGTCTGGGGCGGGGTGGCGCATCGATTGAGTAATAAATCATAATAATATAATAGGTATAATGTAAACAGTGGCCGCGGGTGATGCCCACCCTCTAACCTCTGCCGCGCGGCCCCGCCTGCCACCATGCTTTATTTAAACACACAAAAATTTACAATGGAACAGGTTAGATGGAAAATTCTGGAGCTATACCAAATATTAGCACAAAATATTCATATACTCTATATGGATAAACAAAAGTATATGTACATACTCGTTGTTACCACGGGAAGTATTTTATTTTGTTACATACTCTTCTAAACTGAGTTAGCGAAAATGTGTATAGAATTAAATAAAAAATATTGTCTATATATATAATATTGTGTAGCCTGCAAGAGATCTAAAATGTATGGCAAATTGTTGACAAAATTCACGGCACGTATACGTGAAAATTATAACTATCGTGACTAGTTATACAGGGTGTTCGGCAGAAGGTTGAACATACGAAAATGGCGGATCCCTGGGGCCGTCTACTACGTTTTTAGGCCCAATAACAAGACCCCTGGGTCTTATTATTGGGCTAGTTGTTTTAAAAGAAATTGTGCATATTGCATACCGTTAGATTGGGCATGAACCAAAGATGTTTTCCTAAAATTAGAACTCCTCTATCGTTGTTAGTTTTTTTTTTTTAACGCAGTTCAAAGTCGGGCTTTCGGTATGTATTTTTATTTGTTTGTAGTTTAAGGGCTCGTATTTACTTTTCTAGCAATCATCTGCGTCAAATACGAATTTTATAAGATTCTACAGTTACTTTAGATGAAGATAAAAATAAAATGTTGCCAGTTTTGTTGTTTTTATATGAAATTATTGACGTTTGAAGTTTTGGCAACGACAAATTCCGAAAAAAAAAAATCTTGTGGCCTGGGTCTTGTTATTGTGCCTAAAAACGTAGTAGACGGCCCCACGGATCCGCCATTTTCGTATGTTCAACCTTCTGCCGAACACCCTGTATATTTCGTGATTAGAAAATCCTAGACAGCCATTAATCATTAAAATTCATAATTATTAACGATCACAGCATACAACAAGGTTAGTAGTCCTAGACTTCTACGAGATCGCGTAGCATAGTGTCTACGACGTACTATGGTCTTTGTAAATCGACTATTTAATAGAATTTTTTACTCAGCCATGTAAATGAGATAAAAACATTTTATATTATTTAAATGGTTTCAATAGTGTTGTTTAGATAGTGCAATGAACCGTCGCGCGTCGGTCGGAACACAACTACGGCCTAGTTTCAAATGCGCTAATTACCTCTGTTCTGCAACCACGAGTATTTAATTAGAGATACTGGCTTGTAAGAACTGCATACAATAGTTTGTGTATTTATCTCAGTAATTAATATAGAACTTTATTCTATTGATCAAATACCCAAATAAAGGAAGTTTCTGTACAAAACATGCAGTTGATTGTTTGCTCTTCCCGAGCTCATCTCATCGTTCAAACAAAAAATACAACTTGTGTAAACATCACATGAATAGCTGAAATATTATTAAAATAAAAATAGGTACAAACATTGTTGCTATAACAACATTCACCCAACAATATGACATCATACCTAACCTATAGTCATTAAATCAAAACTCAAAGAAAACCAGCTTTGTATTTTATTGTACAAGTGCAAAAGCTGCAGTAATTGCATTGATTACCATTTAATAAAAACACCGTGTTATTCGCTGGTTCCCAGAATTAATGATATTGCCTGCGGTAGGTAAGCATCGGTAGTATAAATAAGTTCGATGGAACCACGGCTGAATTAACACGAGTTCGTTGCCAGCTCGGTACGTGAAATAGAAATATTTCGTTTTACTCGTTTTTGGCTATGTTTCTCTCTTGCAAATGAATTTTGAAGCACTTAATTCAAAGAATTTGGGATGTACATTAATTGCAACTGAAATGTGTTTCAGAAAATTTACACACGGATTAATTAAACCTATAGTATTTGTTCTGACCAATTAATTGGTCATCGTATTGTATTCGTTAGGGCATTTCATTTACGCATAGAAATCGCTACTTAAACAAGATTTTCGTAGACAATTAGTAAGGTCATGTTAGATGGGTAGGTTTCAAAACAAAATCCCGTGAACACGATGACCACATCTGCTACCGGCCCGGTTCTATAGTCGCCGAGCGCTGCAAGCAAGAATAGTCATCTAGACATCTAGTAGTAATATGAGAAACATGGCGAAAGATCGGGTCTCGATGTAATTAAACTATCTATACTTATTATTTTTATTATATTATAAAGAGGTAAAATTTGTTTGTATGTGGGGGTAATCTCTGAACTACCAGTCGAATTTGAAAAAATATTTTTGCATTGAATAGTTAAATTCTTGAGGAAGGCTCGCGGACGTAGTCACGGGCAGAAGCTAGTTCCTAATATTGTTCAACACATAGATTAAATTACTCAACAACAGATTTCAGAAACAATGTCTTGATAATGTAACGCGATGCACAGCTTCATAGATGCATGCCTTTGCGAACTATGATAAACTCAATAATTCGTATAATGTAACGTCAACAATTCATCAAGTGAGCACACACACCCGCGGGCTTGTCGCGTGTTTGATGCAACCTCCCGACGTCGCACGACACAACTATGCGAACCCAGGTGCTGCCTTCAAATACCTGGAATACCTTCGACTACACTAACCAAATCAATTTAGAATTCACAACAATTTGCAACTACGTCACTCTGCCTCATTTTCCACCCTCTACGAACATTCGTAGCAAGAGATTTATTCGTAGCGGTAAGCGTAGTATTTCGTAGCAACTTACTGGCCACTCATAAATCTTTTCGGCAGTGGTTCGCATTAAAAGGAAATGACTAGTGTTGAAACTAAACACTAAAAGCTTAGTAGTGTTGTGGAAAAACAGTGTTTGTGAACCAAATACATTGCTAAAATATAGTAATACTGCCACTATATTTCACGACTTTGTTGTGAACGTTATTTAATTATGTCTTCTCAATATAATGCCCAGTTATACAACATGTCCACTAAACATCCCAATTAGAATATTACATATTTTATAATAATAATAAATATACTGAATTTTTACTATTATTTGTAAAACATTGATTAATTATTTATTAAATTAGTTATATTGATTGTGGGAGAAAATTGTGGTCAAATTACAAATCTAGGCACTCACCACACAGTCGCACATGTATAAGTGTCTAGCTTAGTAGGTACTTCGTCCATTTTGGTTTGTTTAGACTGTACAGCGGAAGTGTGACTGTAACTTACGCAGTTTTAATTATTTTTGGGATAAAAAAACCTGTTTTAACCTATTGAACGCCAGAGCATAAACGCACGCGCGTGCCCTCCACGCCAGGCCACAATTTCACCGCAATTTTTTGTCACATATTTGTGTCGTTGGCGTACAGGGCACGCGCTCGCTTGCAGGTTAAAAAGCACAGAAATCGATAGAGTAAACGACTCTGAAAAAACTACTTTCATAATGTGCATTAATTCAGTTACACATTGTATAATAATCATAGCAATATTTAATAATTCCTATCAATGAAGGTTACCAATTATGCAGTTACTGAACTCTTTCAACTATGCTAAAACTTCTTGTGCTACGAGGGTACGCTCAACCTAAACTCACAACGACGCAGCGACGCGACGTCTCGCTAACTTGCCAATATTTTGGCTTTGTTACTTTTCTAAGATATCTTGATAATCCTCTGAGGTCTAACATATTATGGTAAATAGGGGCATCCTGTCAGCTCTAGATGGAAGTAAGGATTATAATATCACAGGATTCATGTTTAGGAGCAGTACCAGATAGCGATGCCAGAGGAATTTGGATGAATAAATAAATTCAACAAAAATGCAAATTAACTTACCAAAGTTATAATTCTTAGCTTAGTATCTTATGTTATTACTTTCACTTATATGCTCCGTTCAAGCAATCTGTTCAACGAATTTTGTTTTTATTAAATCGTTTGAGAGCTAAAGGGTTGGAAGCCACACAAGCGAGCACAATATCCGCTCGGCTTGTAAGGTAATACGTTACGCTTCCCACGCTATACGATATAACATGTGTATGCTTAAATTCCGTAGCAAGCCTAAGTGCAAGGCGCACCGCCAAATTCCGGCGGCGTGCCGCAGGGCGAGCGGGAGCCATGTGGGGGGCGCGCGGGGGAGGACACGCCAAGTAGACCGCTGCACTTGCCCGACCTTAATGCCGCCATCAGCAAATTGCAAAACACCAGCTGTTTGTGACAAGAAATCTCTGACATAATTCACGCCATTGGACCGCAATCGGTGCCGGAAATTGCTATGACAATCATCTCCGATGCGACATTTATGACGACGTCGCTCACGAACCTCCTCCTTGCAGCCCATTCAAACTTAAAAATGCGAACGATAAAAACGCGATCTCAGTATTTATCATGTCATAACGATTTGAAAGCGCATTTAAAAATCTTTCCGGGCGCTCCATCGCTTACATTTAAACACATCGCGGGCGGAAGGAGGATCGAGTAATATCTGTCAGAGCGTGTAGAGGGTTATTAAATACCATCTCGGGGGCTGAGTGCACCGTGACCCATATCCAGTCGCTGCACCGCCCGACTTATACGAGTGGACTTTATTGATTCGCAGTCTTGAGACGGTGCCCCGTCCCGCTCGCACGCGCCCCGCGCCAGGATAGAGGGCGGTGATTCCTGTAGGCTACTTACTCAATATTCTAAAGCGCGCCCCGACGCCTGCACTACTACCACTATACCCGATACTTCGATACCACGTTTTATACATATCAAATGACAACACAATTTATAGCGCGCTAGTCCTTGCTAATGTTAAGGGCGGAAATAGGAACAGCATCCTCCACAAACGCAATAATAAAATCAGCGGAATAGCAGAAAATGCTTTTAAAATAAATAGAATCCTTTCGAAGGTTAATGGGAGTAGTGCGGCTTTTAAATGTTCATTCCTTTTATGTTATGACAAAGCGCACAATGCGGTGCGAGTGAAGCTTCAAAGAATTATAAGTCAGTCCTGAGTACTATGTAACAACACATCTGACTAAACTTGCTTGAAAGGAAAATATTATTTGAAAGTAGCTTATGTATTTGCTGGAAATGTAAGTGATACGAAGGTATAGTTGACGCGTGGGCGCAGGGCCAGCCGGCGGCGCCTGAGGGCGCGGATCATTGACCTGCACCGCTACCTTCAATATAAAACTCAATTTAGCGACCACTGCCTTCTAGTAAACGTTACAAAGTAATCATGTTATTGTTAGACGTGCCTCCCGGAGTTTTCTTTAAAACAAAACCCAACTAGTTCATTGAGATCCGACATGCGATCATTTACTTTAATAAATTGCAAAGAAGATTGACATTGTGAAAGGCCATTACAGTGAAAAGTATTGTTCTGTGGCTTTATTAAATATGCCCCTTAGTTTCATAGGTATTCTCGCACGAATCGAGCAATTTGTAATTACTTTGAGAAAATAACGTAAATGTTCTGTGACAAGTATGTCGACGCTTATACGATTAAATCTGAATTTACTAAAAAGGGTGACTATAGCAATGAATTTTTATTGCTCACTTTAGAAATAAATTAGTGGGTACATTTATATTATGTGAGGCTAATAAAATTGGTACGTTACAAGAAAAGGTATATTTAATTAAGATTTCACTATACATAAAGTGTGCAGTAAAATTAAACGCGAACATTTTTTACTTTTACTTTTCAATAAAATAAAATCCATGTAGCTGAAAGCTTGCTACATTTTCAGAAGGTATCTAATTTCACAATAATACATGAAGTCAATCGGACATACTTAGTTATTCATATTCAAATAATTTTACTATTATGATTTCATGTTATTCGCGCTTTATGGTTTATTTACTGATTTACACATATACATAAACTTTATCAACCCATTCTCAGTCGGACGCACGATTTCAAATAACATGTTGTAGCAAAAGTTCCCGATTTTGCTGTAGCGATTTCCTAGAGTTGAGCTCTGTCGACACATCGGATTACGTTTGTTCATATTCCGAAGCTAGAACTTCAGCAGTACCTAAACCCGATGAACTAGAATGAGCTGTTCACAATTAATACTACAATGTCTTTTTTACCTCGGGGAAGTTTAGCAAAACTAAAATCTGGTAAATATCAATATTACTTTTAAAATGGTATATAGGTAAGAACTTAATTCTTCGACATGACTTACAGTGTAGTAAAATATCGCGGGGATACCTGAACTTATAACAGTCTGAATTCACCACATCGCTATGAAAAAGCTTGGAGATCGATGATCGTTCCTTCTCTGTATGTGTTATTTAAAAAAAAGCCGCAAGATATTGTAAATTTTAAATAATATACAATATCTTGCTGGATTGCGTCATCATTTAATCAGTTTGTCCATTTGATTTATTAGAATCTGCTGCACCAAACGAGATTGGTTTGTACTCATTAGCAGACCAAACAGTTTCTCCAATCGTGATTTTGCAGCGTATAATATTGTCACGGTATAGCGGTAACTACAGTAAAACAACATGCTACTACGCCTCCTCGTCGTCCGTACAATTTCAAGTTTGTAACTTTGAAACCTATATCTTGCGCGCAACTGGGAAGTGTTTGCACGTGTGTCGTAATAACTGTTAGGTATTACTTATTGCGGAACCGACGCCAACTAGGAGTACGCCGGTAGACTTGTCTCTATGTAGATAACAATTATGAGACCCGAGTCTTCTACCGCGTTTTATTATGTCAAAAGTCACATATTCATAGGGTAACAATTAGTTTGCAGCCTCATCATCATCAGCCTATAGCACTCCACTGCTGAACATAGGCCTGTCCAATCACACGCTATTCAGTTCAAGTCTCAGCTATTCTCATCAAGCTTTACACATAAACTCAACCTAATATAAGTCAGACTCATTGCTTTTTATTTCTAGGCGTAGTAAAAACTAAAGAGTTAAAGCACCACTTAACCCCACGTGTGAAAGCAGTAAATGCTGAGTTAAGATTACAGTAATCCATTAATATCAATGAGCTTAACTCGCCCATACCTTACAGTCACTATAACTCATTTTGCTCGACTAACCATTTCAGCGCGCTGAATCATAAATTTATGGAAATCGAAAATTGCATTTGAAATCGCTTTGTACTTATAAATTAGCTACAGTTCAAGTTGGTAAATAAAAATGGGGAGTATATAAACGCACTTTAAAAGTAATGTTTCACACTTTAAAATGTTTATGGAAATCGAAAATTGCATTTGAAATCGCTTTGTACTTATATATTAGCTACAGTTCAAGTTGGTAAATAAAAATGGGGAATATATAAACGCACTTTAAAAGAAATGTTTCAAAATTAAAAAAAAATATATATATATATATGCTTTAAAATTAATTGAATGAACTATAAAAATAATGGTTTCCACTGTGAATATGCTTGGCTTATTACTATGACGTAGAATTGTCTAATTATCTAGTCGCAGGCAGATTGTATGGTCCGTCATTTTGAACTAGGTGATATAGGTTAGGTTAGGTTAGAACTGTGACCAAACGCGCGCGAGCCGAGCGAGCGTAGCGAGCGATGCGGGGGCAGCGGCCGGCGAGCGCTACTGCCAAGTTGCTCGCAAATTTGGTTCATATGTCGTGATGGCCCAATGGTTAAGGCCTCGCCTCTCATGAACGAGGTTGTGAGTTCAAATCCGGGCAAGCACCAATGTGATTTTTTCAATTCAAATGTACTTTCTGGGTTTATCTTGGACATTACTGATATCGGACGGACTTATAGTTAATATAAGTCTGAAATCACCAACCCGTCTTGAGCAAGCGTGGTGATCAATGCTCGCGCCTTCTCTGTATGAGAAGAAGCCTTTGCCCTGCAGTGGGACAGTAACAGGCTATTATTATTAGTTTTTATTAAGTGATATTATTAAATTATAGATGTATTATTATTTTAAAGTGCTGATATACAATGTTATGGCTGTTTTCATCAAATTTAAAGTGCTATTAAATTTATCCCAATAAAAATTAAGTGTGCATAAACTGTATACTGTTTCACTTCAAATGGTTGGTTTACACTTTACAATTTAAAAATGATGATGATTTCATATGGCGTACTGATCCATAACAAACAACTAGCTGGAAGTTTTCACCCCGCCCAAACATTGCACACATCAAGCATCTATGCCAAAAAGTGAACATAGATGCAGTATCGGTGTGTGCAGTGTAATCGCATTATTCATGTGTGCACGACAGACGACCGCAGCAGCATGCTCATCGCTCAGACTTATTGCATTAGGAATGTCACCGCTTCGCACCGCGTTCTGAAGCCACGTCCTCCGTAACTAAACACGCCGACAGCACTCCACAATCGCCAAAATTAGATGCTACACCCATGACGCGGAACTATTCAATTATGAAATTAGTCACGTCATTAACAGAGGTGACGAATGTCTCGGCTTGGTGTTGTGATTGTGAATTAACCAGAGTATACACTAATTAGCACTACTAAACTATGATGTTTGAGTATAACGGTGACGTACTCACGGTATATATTCTGACTTCGTAGAGTGCTTCATAACTGTATATTTGTATTGCCAATTACTCAAGTGCATAAAGGACATATACCTATGAATGTATATTGTATACACGATGATATAAAATGACATAATAAAGTTCACTAACCCCGTCTGAAAACATGTCGCTCTTGACAAAGAATGGCAGGTCTTCATCGTTTGAACTTGTTTCAATATTATTTTGTAAGTTATTATTGAACACTTTGTAGTGACTTTGAGATCACAATGTTCTTTACGTTTCCATTCAAGTTTGCAAAGTATTTGCTCAGCCAGACTAAGCTGAAGGCTCGAGCTGGCAAAAAATGTTCCATATATTTATCATGTGGTAGTTATTTAAAGGCGTCGTGTATAGCGACACATTGAGCGCCAACGAGACGGAATCATAGTGAATACGTTGAGTTTATCTGAGGCGTTTATCTTCGCTTTATTCGTCTCAACCCCTCATCTTTACCGGTTGCTACAAATGAGAGTGGCGTATCGACGCTGCCTCAGTATTTTCTCTTTTACATACTTTTGTGAAACGGTCTTTGCTTGGAATTTTCTTGCAAATAACGTCTCAAACGAGACATACATGTTGTAAACTTAACTATGTACTTATACAGATTGAAGTTATTATACAGCACGCGGGTTGCATTCCTTGCGGTTAATTAATTCTGTCTCTAGTAAAACAACAAACTTGAGCAAACAATTGTAAATAACGTTGCAATTATTAAAATATAACAGCACAACATTTGCAAAGACTCCATTTGTGTGCACAAGAAGCTCGAAAACAGAATAGTTCGCATAATAAGTTGGGAATAGGACTCGGCAATAGTAGAGGGCCGAAAGCGGCAGAACTTAGCTCAACAATAAAGTTGAAAAATCGAGGGGATTGCTGCGCTGCGGGCGTCGCACGGAGAAAAAACGACGCCAACATTTCGCACTTAATGAAACTGTAGCTGAAACAAAATAAAGGAATGTATTTACGGCCGGCACTAAGCATTGTTCCAAGAATACTCCGCTTTCAGAGCCGCTCCTAATGGCCCAGATAAAATATTTGAGGTGTCTTGTAATTATTTAATTGCTGCTTTTCTCTATTAGCCGTGCGACTTGGTTCAGGGTTATTCAATGCACACTTTTCGTTTGTATCTAATTTGTAATACATAGTTTGGTATTTTTAGTTCCGTATAGAACAAGTTTAAGCTTCGCCATAATGAAGAAACGTTTTTCAATTTGGAAAAAATGTGTCGCGTCGCACTATATTAAAAGATTTTCTCCTTATTATCAAAGGATTAATTTTAATAAAAATCCTTTTGCGTGGAGCGAGGGGTGTCGGACGCTGCAAGTGCGGTGTAGTGGTGTAGGAGGCGGGCTCAGCTCAGTGCAAGTTTTAATTACTTCGCCCCCACTTCGCGAGCTTGTTCCTAGGATGGGGCTATTTCGTCTCACAACTAAAAACTCTCATTTATAAACTGTGTTTTCTGTAGACCTTTTTTTAAACTTCTGAATACGTAATAAGAGCTTGTTAGAATAATGTTCAGGTCTAGTGATCGAGTACGCTTGTCGAATTTAGAATGATAAAGTTTCCATCGTGTAAACATTAGCGCATATTTTCAACTAACTTATTTGTTTGAAACTATAAACGAGCTGCGGTTTGTTTCGAAAACATTTCAGTTACCTAATTGTGTGGTATAGGTGTGCCCTAACCTAATGGCCTAGATGTTACAATAACGAAGTTTATACAATCGACGTGGAGCAAGATACAGCTATGGAGGCAATCGGTTCTGGGTCGTTAAGATCACGCAACCCCTATCATTATTATCAAACACTCGCAGGTCAACGGATTGCCAAATGTCTGCATGCAAGGTAACCTGGAAACGACCTCACTTATCTATTAGATCTATCTTTCTTTTAAGTTGTTGTCTGAGTACTGTATTTTACTTGTGAATCGGCTTAATTCGATATTTTGGCCTTAATCTGAACACAAACTTATCCCGTTTGCGTTCAGATTAATACCGAGAGTCCTATTTAGCTTGTTAATCCTATTTTATCAAACAAGAATGTAGCGGTGGTTGTGAATATTCTGACTAAATTAACTTTTTGGCTATGCTCCTAAAAAGTAATTTTGGCGAAAACTCTCCCAAAATGATATAAAAAACCTGCGATAGAGAAAACACGTCCTGTCTTCAATAAAGCAAGAGAAAGGTGTGGCAGGGGAGTGGAGCTGATTATTTTTGATCGTTCGCTAATGCCTGGCTCTGGGACAAAGGCAGCTATCGATCAGCCCAATTCCACGACGGCTAATTGCCGACAATTGTCTACCGCTTTTATCCGGCCACTCTTTGTGCTCGCGGGCCGCGGCTCGCTCCATGACTTGACTGTTTCAACCCTTGTAAATCATACCAAAGGGGAAATGTTGACACAAATACAAACTTTTATTTTAAACCGGCGTGCTTTTAATACTTTTACTTGTCGCAATACAGCTGGTAGTTTTTACAAACGCGTGGTTTAACAATTGTCATCTTTAGGGACTGATGTCGGCTTACGTTAGACATGTTATTTTATTTGTTGTTTTGTTTGCTGTTGTTTTAATCCGGTCAATATAACTATGTACTCGTATTTGTTATTTATGCATTAAGGTTTTATGTTCAGTTAAGTACCAAAAGAAAGTAAATGGTGTTGCGCGTTTTACTTAGGTATCAAACCTATTTACGTTTACGATTATATTCCTACACGATTTCTTCAGAGTAATTGCTAGAACAGTAAAACTGTATACCTACAGCTCATCAAGTCTATAGTAATTATTAAATCTAACACGATTGTTTTGTTGCACAGCGCATAATGGACAGTGCAGAAGCCGCAGCTTTATCAGCCGGAAATGGTGGCAGCGATGGGGCTCCAGGATCATACTACGATGCTCGTTGGCTAAATGTGCACGCAGATGACGGGACCCTGGCGGCTCGGGCACGACGCTTAGCGCTGACGCCCAGCAGACACTTCGATCACATCGCCGTCAACACCAGCTACAGCGCTGTGCTTATGCCACCTTACATCAATACTGATGGTTGGTACTCTCCTATTTTCAATCGTTCCAGTAAGATTTTAATGCATACAGGTGACATTATTGTCGAATACGTGACATTCTAAACAAGTAAGAAGCAATTATCGAAAATGTAAATCTTTTTTTAAAGTTCCGTGCCATGAAAAATGGTGTCAAGCTAAGAATCTAATTAACTGCGTCATTACTTACCTTAACTATGAGGTGAGATAGACAACACACAGAATGAATTCATGCCAGTATGTATTTAAATCATTACAGCATATTTTTTTATATTTCTTTGATGGATCGAAAATTTATAACTACCGAACAGTCAGTCATCTACGAGTCCCGAATCAACTGTCATCAAACATCATACCAGATTACAAAAGATACAGATAACAGTTAGTCGACCTCATACTTTACGCGGAATAATAAAACGCAAGCGAAAAATACAACTCCTCTCCATCCCTAAATAATGGAAGCTAATATATTGTTGACACACGGGAGGGAAGCGGGAGGAGGGAGGGGGGAGGGTCTCAGGGTGGCGGCCACTAATGATTAATGGACACATTGACGTATTCCTCACTATTTAGTAGCGCTCACTCGAACAAACGTTATTTCAAATCTATGATGAATTAGTGTTGACGAAATTACGACTTGCTCATACTTTTAAATAAAGAACTTTCCGGAAGTTACGATACTGGAAGGTTTTCGATTATAATTATACGTCTGTGGGTTGATTACTTCTTTATAAAAACGAATCTAGTTGAATTGGGATTGGTAGGATGAAACGAATTTATATTTCTCTTATTATCAAAATCTCTGTATCGTCGCTACACAGGATAATTAGAAAATGTAGCTTGACCAGCAAAAAATACACACACAGGAAACTTCCCACTAAATCCTTCACGCTTCCGAAAGCCCCAAAATATCGTTTGGCAGCCCGTATTTAATTTAAAGGGCGTAATTACATAGGGCCTGGTGCGTTTATTTAACAAACCCATAGTACACAGGCGAACCATTAATTTTTCCGGCCGGCGGTCCAGGAGAAAGCAATCACGGCTGCCCAATGAACCAAGTTTGCCAATTACACTTCTTTTAATGGGTAGTTAAAGAAAATCTCCCTAATTGGTGGACAGAGTGCCAACAGTGTCGCGATTATCCTCTATTGTGTAACCAAAAGTTACTGCATTCATACATAATTCATAAGTTTAACAGCACGTGCAATAATTTACATATAATAAGCTGAATTTAAACTTGTTCGTGCTTGTGGCCGCTTCATAAACAGGTTTATTGTTGTCTATAAAAATGGTCGGCAACTACAATTCAAATTAAATTATATTTTTAAAACAGGATGGATTAAACTGTTTCCGTCAGTCGTAATTTAAACCAGTTGTAGGATATTTTTATTTTATGCTTTTGTTAAATGAACAAACTGTTTATTCTAGTTTTTATAAATTGCTTTTTACTGGACGTTTGTTTTAGTTTGTGACACATTAAAATTAAATTATATACGTGTCACACAATATAATGTACATTATGTATGTATTCATCCGCATTTGTTTTTAAAATCTAATTGTATCTCTACGTCATTATCAAATTAAACATTTCCGGAAGAATGGTTCGCAATAAACGAGGCTGTAAAATATTGTCCAAGTTGGAGACAAGACAAGTTAAGACTTGGCGTGTTGTCGCAGATGGCGAGGTTCAGAACCAGATCGCGTGGTCGGAGCACTTGGACCCCCTGTTCGTGAACAACTACGAGATTGACCCCACGCTGTCGTGGCAGTACTACGCCTCGTCTTCTGGCTTCATGAGGCGGTACCCTGGTATGTAAAAAGCTAGTAGAACATTATTTACTGTGTATTTTTTCTTACGTGTCTTATTCGGTAAACCGGGGTTTTGTACAATACATAAATCACACACTTTAAGTTAGGTTTATGAATGTCTTGATCATTGTAAGAAAAGCAACCGTTATTAATTATATTAAATCAGTTCGTACTAATAATTCGAAATTAACTTATCTGCCCTTAAATCGAAATCCCAGTACGCCATATTTGTACATAATATTATACCATAAAGATAAGTCATAATACACTTTACTTTTAAGAGTCCTTTTACATTTTTTACGCAAATTCATGATTTTTGACGTTGTAATTTTCAACAGCAGTAAAATCTAAAGTCTAATAAAAGCTAAAATTACTAAAACATAAGTTGAATGATTTTATTGGAGTTCTAGAATTTCTTTAAATTCCTTGAGTTTTCACGAAAAAAATCGTGAAGAAAAGCTATAAATGTCTCGATTCAGCAATTCCATTTTATTCCAAATAAACACAATTTTATCAAATAAACTAATATGATTTAGAACTTTTATCTACAATGAATAGGTTTCATTCGTTTTCTTTTATCAATACGTATACAATAAGACAAAAATACAATATATAAAATTAAAGTATTATATTCCGCGTCAATTCAGTAAATTACACGAAAGGAATGTATAACGCCAACTTACAAGAAAGAGAATGGCACTATCGTTATGATAATCAAATAATTAAAATATCTTACTGCTACTGAAAATTACAGCGTCAAAAATCATGAAATTCTGTTAAAAAAAAATAGGACTCCTAACCTTCTAATACAATCATTAATGTTTGCTACGAACGCTACGTGTGCTACGATTACGTAGCTCACGTAGCGTATATACTTCGTGTGTATCAGTTCAACTTCGCCGCAGATGAAAGTCAAACATTTGCCTAATCTCGTCTCATATTAAACTTGCCTACCAACTATTTGATTGATTTTTAAATAGTAGCAAATATATATTTGTTTTATTAGTATTCTAAAGTAATATGTAATTTTATTGGGGACAAACTACATTTATATTAATAAATGTAATATTAAATATTATAATCGGTTTTTTCAAAGTCTTTTTTGTATCTCGCAGCCATGTCCTGGCCACCAGAAGACGGTTATTCACACCACGCAAGAGACTTCTACGACTTCAGGTCTTCAAACTGGTTCGTGGAAGCTGCGACCTCTCCCAAAGATCTGGTGATCTTACTCGATGACTCCGATGACCTGAGCTCATCCTACTGGCGGCTGGCAAAGTCTACCGTGTCCGCTTTACTGGACACCCTCGGACCGAATGACTTCGTCAACATCTACCGATACAGCGACACGATATCCGAGCTACATTCGTGCTACACCAAAGTTTTGGCTCAGGTAAGCATTTTACGTAATTTGTCTGAGATATTCTCTCCTTGCCCTCTAGATTGGAGAACATTTAAAAGATCTCGCTCTTTACGCTCAGATCGAAAACACATTTATCACTGGATATTCTACGAAAATCAAATCTTATTTTAATATTAAAAGTATTCTAGTTCTTGATCTGAGCTGCGATTCATCTTCAAGTTGGCAAGCTTCACTGAAATCGGTTTTAAAGTTCCAACGATTTGAATTATTAAGAAACGTGAGGAAAATAGTAATAAATGATCGCTTTTACTTGGAAATATCAACTAAATTGCATTATTTGAAACACAAATAATAGCTGAAACATGTTACCGTATTGCGATGATTCATTTTATATTAATAACGCTCGCGTTATAAGCTTAACAAAAGTTCAACACGGTTGGACTCGAAGCCGCGAACTTTTGATCCAAAGTTCACGCCCTGGACGATGGACTATTGGCTTTTTATTAACGGTTAAGTTTCGATATTATCGAATCTTAGTATCCACACATAAACAGCGTATAACTTCGTGAAAATTTATTTCTAACGTATTAGACACATATTGGTATGTATGTCGAGACGTCGAGAAACTAATAAGGTACATTGCCCGCTCCTCCGTTATTTAGATGAGTTTACAAAAATCACGTAATGATGTCCGTAGTTGAGTAGTGAGTAGGAGTCAGAATTAGCAAAACAAGTATCAGGGATGTCCGTAGGCGTTTGAATAATCCGTGAGTATATATTCGTTTACGCTCTATTACGATATTCGATTACCCATGAGCTAATATTGTATCGGTGTAAAACCCACGGACTCGCATTTGGGTGTAAAACGCTAACACTACATAAATATTAGCGTAGGTGTAGGAATCACTAGAATATACCGAGTATTTTTTTGGATTGCAGATAATTTATATTTTGTTTTTTAAATATTAGCTAAGTTGATTGATTGATAGTTGATGCTACAATTTAAATCCAGCCATATACCTCCTCATTACGTCCACTTAAATGGGCGTTACTCTAACCAACGACACGGTAATTTATAAGTATCGCTAAGGGAACGTTTTATAAAATATTAAAACGATACTAATAGTTCCCAACACATTATTATCTAAGCGCAAACAGCAATCAAGAGTAATTAAACGACATAAGTTTAATTAAAACAAGGGTTGCAGGTACAGACAGGTGGGCGAAACAATTTGTTTCATGTCAGTACTGATTTAAACATGACGTAAATTCCTTTTTGAATTACCTATAACCTACCCACGTATAAAGCTTTTAATATCGGTTTATGCGTGTCAATTACTGGCGGGGCACATTATCCACGATTTTGTATTAACAATGCTGGATTTGGGTCACGCCAAGATAACAGCACGTTGAGAATTATACACCAAAAATTGTGAAAAAATACGGACGAGCATGGAAATGTTCGTGGAAATCGAGATCAAATTAAATACTCGCGGTCGCGGGGCGTGACGGCATGGAAGCTGATTACTCGTGTGTTATTAATTATTGCGAACTTCGTGGAATAAAATGATTAAAATTGGTATGAAATCGGAAAATCAAAAAGGAAATCCTACACTAGCGAAATAAGCCACCACACCAATTTCACAATGATTACAGCAATTCTTATGAAATCTATGATCATCTTTTTTAGGAAGAGCAGTGGTAGCCTAGTGGTGTGACCTTCGGACTGCCAAGTCATAGTTTTCGAGTTCGAACCCAAGGACCTCTGACTTTTAGGATTCATGTGCGTGTTGTATAATTATCATTCGCTTAAAAAACGGTGAAGGAAAACATCGTGAAGAAACCGGCACGCTTGAGATATATTTCTCGACGGCATGTGAAGCCAATCAGGGACCCATGGACGGCTTTAAAACTCTGGCACCAGGTTAATCACTAACCACACGAAAAGAAGAACAAGATCATCTTTTTTAATTTCATTGACCTCATTATTATCAAGATGTGTACCAAATGTTTAAATTCACAACAGCATTTTAAAGCTGTAAGGCTTAAGCTTCTAAACAATGAAGACGTTAGGACGTTAGACGGTTAGGAATCCTAGATTCTAGTAAGGCCTAGTTAATTAAAAGCTAACTCAAGACTAGTCCGGTAGAATTCTAGACCCCCTATTTCCTACATGGGGGATAATTAAATACCAAGCCCTATTTGGAATAGGTTTTAATCAAGGAACGTGACCACACAATATTTGAAGTGGCCAGGTCAAGAATGGCTTTTGAGGTTCTGTTCAAAGATTACTTACAGTTTTGTTAAAGTTGTCGTCATATTATAAATTAAACATGAGTTCAACTGTCACTAACGAGACACAATAGAATTTCTATTGTTATCGCCCTGTTGAGCGATTAAGAACATTGAAAATTGTGTCTCGGATATCGCCGGAATAATAAAAACGCTCAATACTTTGTCATTGAATACAAAATGTTTAATCATCAATTCACAGGAATGTTTCTGTAGATATTATGAAATGCGACCATTAGGACCAGATGGAGTCTTCAGGCGGAGATGCTTTCAGGTTCCAACCTTCTAACAGCTCAACGTGGTTGTAATCATTACAACCAAAGTTATTTCATATAGAATTAACCGCTGTAGCTAGCCGCAATCGTGGGCTACGCTGGGGCCACAGCAATATACTCTATGTACTGTACGTATGTACTAGGCCGAGATACGAGTATAAGTTAAAACACATGAGCATCTGCAATACAGTTGTAGGTACCAATTATTATCAAAAATAAGATGAGTTCATAATGAACATCGCGGCAATCTCAGCGAATGTATGAACGTAGCATAGAGAAGCAATTTACGTGAAACTTCATAAAAAGCGGGTCAGAATTTCGGCCCAACGAAAAACTTAATAATATTTATATTACAAGGGAATGCGGCAATATCGACAACGAATTTCATTAATATCGTCGAATCAAAATACCATTATCCTTGTGACCTACTGCAAAGACGAATAAAATATTGTTAATTACTGAATATAGTGAATATACAGGTTGTTAACAAAAATGTTATATTGAACAATCTACGAGTAATGTACTGTTCATTCGGAAGCTGAAAGTAGATTTTATGATTGCCTCGAATATTAAGCGCTTGGTAAAATATGACGTAAGTGGGTATGACTTTATGAGTATTTTTTACTACTTACGTCAGAAGTAGGTACCCCAATAACAGTACCTCAATAAAATCCGCCTGTACACAAGGATGTAAATGATGGCGACAAATGCAAGTATCGCGTGTCGGCGCGGCGCGGCGGCGCGGCCGTTCGGCACCGATACTCATCTGTCATCGTGTGTACGCACCTTAATGGATTCCATGGAGCCGACTTTAATGCGACGCCATTAATATTGGGTATCAGATCATTTTAGTTTCACTGTACACAAACGCCACAATTAAGTAAATTATTGAAGAAACGTTAATAATTTGATCGCGATTATTTGATTACCGTTTCATAGAACTGTATTACAATAAATCTGCCTATAACTGTAGGTACTGTTGTACGTCAAACATATTCCAGTAACGGAACAGTAATAGCTTTTCAAAAAATAAATTAGTATTAATAACAGCAACCACCATCTAAAATTATATTTGTATTTACTACACGTCAAAGTAACGACCACCATCATAGTTATCCATAACAACTAAAATTGAGCTTAACCACATATAGTATTAATGTGACAAGAAATTATACACGTGCCTCGTGGCGGTGTTGAACAAATAAAGCTGGTGATCTTTACGAACCACCTCGGGGGAAAGCATTAGGGGTTCATACAAAACCACTTCATTATCACAGCGGTGACACGCGAGCATCAGGAGGACACATTCATCAATCGCTGGGTTGACTCACGCACTACCCACCTCGGGTCTGCCCAATGTTAACATGACATTCGTTAACTGACAGACAACATTTGAATATTTATGCCCCGAGCTTTCCAAAACCCATTTCCGATTGTACGATCAACTGGTTCCATTTTGAGGTTAATATTCTTTGGTATTGAAATCAGCGGCTTTATTTATTTTAAGGTAGGTTACACGTGGTGATAATAAGGATATGGGGCAGTTTTATATTTACTAATCCATTGATTGTATGACTTATTACAACAGATTATGTCGCTATTTATATTTAAGATACCTACATCTTAAATATAAATAGCGACATAATCTGTCCGTTTGCAGAGTTCCGTAAACTCAAATTAAATTAAATCCAAAGCCCACTGACCGACACATTCCAAGCCGGCTGTTGTCAGCTTCATCTTTCGCTGTAAAGTCTTAGTTGATAACACATCCTCGCATTTCCCGAGGTGTCTGTAAAGAACTATATTTTAACGAGAATATCATCTTGTCGTGCTCACTTTATTCAGTTCATAAGTCTCCGCAAAGTTTAGAGATAAAATCAACGATACAAAGAAGAGAGCGGCGCGTAGCTCGTGACAGGTGGGAGGGAGCGGCCGCGCCCTTATCGCGCGAGCTTGCAACTTTGCTGCGATACTTGCACACTTTCTCCAAGCGGGTCGAGCCAAGTCACAAGTCCGATCGATGACTAGATAATACTCCAACTCCAGCTCCAGCTGAGATATGATTATATTTTCTTGGGAACAATAGCGACGGAAACACAGATGGTTTCCACTAAAATACGAGTAATAGACTAATTAACTAAAATAATTCTTAACCCTAAAATTAAACCAACAGTGATTACATCACATCAAACATAGATACGTACGAGTCGATACATCACCCTTCTTGGAATCGTCCAAAAAGCTGGTTCGCTCTTGAGCCGGCAACTTCGCTAATATACGATCCAACAATTACCTTCATTGCAAACATTCCCGGCTTTATGTCGTCCCGGGCGAAATGAAACTTTGTATATTTAAGAGTAACACGCACTATGTTTCATTAGTATATTCGTGTGTTTGTTCACATTAACGACTCTGCAAACGCTGTATTTGTTATCTTGTGACTTATTTACTGTTTGTAAGCAATATCGGTTAAGTTATTTGACATGTAAACTATAGATTTGAGATCTATTTTCATATCGGATTACACGGCTTGTAAACACAAAAATAATCCGTTTTAATTTCATAAAAGAAAGGTGGCAGTGCGTGCGTGTTGTATAATTGTTCACACTCGCTAAATTTCCTTAACAATGGGTAATTAAGTTACAACTTGCATGAGTAATTACATAAACAACTCAACGTCAGCAGTTGGGCGTACCTCTTCCTTGTTTTACATTAAACTTGAAGATAGCTAAGCAATAACCGCTAAACATGCTGGTGGTAGTTGGAACTCATAACAATGGGCCTTCGCAGCAACTTTCAAGGTTGTTTGCCTGCACTCAGCTGCAGCCTTCGTCCGCGGTTACACACAACTTTAACTCATCGCTAGTTGTACACATAACTTGGCTGGTTTTATTAAACAATACGAGGCAAGGTGAGACCTTGCCGTTTCTTTAGAAGATAATTCCGATGTAACATAATTTACCGACTAGCACAAATTCGAACACAATGACTTTGTACTCTTTTACAAAGCAACTTTGAAGATTCTGTGCTTTTGTTTTAACTAACTACTACTTTTTGTCTTACTCATAAAAACGGCAAATGAGAGAGAAGAAAGGGAGAGCAATTAATAAATTAGTCACATTCCTAATCTCAATGGCATCGCCTAATGAAGAAAATGTAATGAATATTCATATTTTCATAGTCTTTACGTTTTACTACCTTTTGATGTCAACCAATAAAATTGCAGGATCTCTACAGCACTTGAGCCACTTTGTGCGAATTATGGATAAAGGGGTGTAGTAAAGTGAACTTATTGAGTTACTTCAGAATAAGTTCTTTCTCGGAAATGTTTGATTTCTTAAGGAATAGACATATGGCTCTTTCGGATAGCAATGCAACCAGCAATAAAAAGTAAGATTATATACTTTATATGCGTGTCTGACCATAATCATATTGTTCCAGGCTCTACCAGAAACGTTAAGAGAACTGAAGACGGCAATATGGAATGCTGAACTTTCCGGAGGAGTGGCCAACCTGACCGGCGCTCTCACCACAGGCTTCGAAATCTTACATCGGGTAAGAAATATACATATTCTAGAGATTTTGTGGAAACATAAGGGGTTTGAAAAAGGAGAGGTACTATCGCGGAGCCGCATATCTGAACACCGTAAGGACTACTCCTGCTTGCAGCGCTCGGCCGCTATAGTAACGCTTACCTACGAAAAAAAAAGGCTAAATATGCCTGACCGCGATGGTACCCACCTAATAAAGTTTTATCGAATTGAGTAATAAACTTTTGTCGAGTCAAATTCATTACATTGTCCTTTTGTTGCATGCAGAGCTTATAATTTTACCAGTATTGTGAAAATAAAATAATACCCAAATAATACATACATTAATTTAAAAGGTAGAATAAACAGACTGACCAATATCCTTCATTCTATTTCCTTGCAGTACAACCGCACAGGTCTAGGTTGTCAATGCAACCAAGCTATCGCCGTGATAGGCGCTGGCGGGGGCACGGGCGGAGTAAAGGGGGTGTTCCGCACGTGGAACTGGCCACACATGCCCGTGCGCATCTTTACCTACCGCGTCGGAGGAGACGCCACCGCTGGACATAACATGAAGGACATGGCATGCACGAATAAAGGTATGGTCATAAATACTTTCGTTTCTGGTAATTATTTTAGGCTTAGATGTGTGCGAGGGAAGATGAACGAAAATAAAGTAAATGCTGACGGGTGACAAGGTATAATGAACTAAACAACTATACTGCACAACCTTCTGCCTGCCCTGGTTTCAAATTACGTCTCCAGACCAGGGCAGCCAAAAGAGGAAGTGACCTGAAAGTGGAAATAAGAGTACGTATGATCCTGTGGCTCTTCATCGTATTCTGCTAAAGACGTTAAGTCTTTATGCAACAGTTTTCTGCATATTTTAACCTACTAAATGATTATTATACAGGTTTCCACGTGACGATAAACGAGCACTCTGAGATCAAGTCGAAGGTGCTGCACTTTGTGGAGGTGCTGGCGAGACCGCTCGTCATGTACCAGACTGTGCACCCGGTGCACTGGAGCCCTGCGTATGTCGGTGGGAGGGTACGTACATTTTAAAATATATATAGAAACTGCAAGCAGGAACGATATAGGAGGCTGAAGTGAGTAGTAAGTTTCGTGAAAATTCGACCGCAGACAGTACGAATAAAGTGCCATAAGAGCGAAATAGAGACAAAAAATAATTATCAAATAATATTTCCTCCAGGAGGGCTCACCTAGTCGTATATGGGATGCCGGAAGCCCTCGCGGAGGGCTCATTTTAAATGTAGGTTTTTCTTAGCGAATACAGCATTTTAAACCGTGAAAATAAGATCTGATGTATATTTTAACAAGATTTTTTAGTATAAGCGTTGGTTTTAAAATCCAAGCATTTTATTTTTTTATTTTTTGTTCGCGGTTACAAATATTCACAAAAAATTTAGAATGTTAGAAACTACGTATAGTCACAAAACCACCTGAAAACACAATTTTACTTCGTTTTACAGTGTTTTATCACGGTTTTAAACCTAATGCCATTGACCGTCCGCGATGGTTAACTTTAGCGCAAACGTAATGCCGGCTACCCTCTCGGAAGGTTCACTTCCAATATGTATGGCGGCGTGGCGTATGAGTTTTATGAAAATGGGTGGAGTCGAAAGTGTTAAAGCCTCTTATTGCAAGGCAAGACTTTCAATTCCGTAAATAAGATGTTACCCAGAATGAAAATTGTATGTTTTCGTTATTACAGAGCAGTAGCCTCTCTGATGATGGAATGGGCCAACTGATGTCCTCCGTCACCGTCCCCATCTTCGATAGGAGAAACCACACGGTATGTATCTCCCCACCGTATGTCAATATAATATGTAACCTTAAAATCAAATCTGTTTTAACGTTACACTATTATCACTCTGCACTGGGGGTATTTCTTGTACTTATCCAACATTTTTGTTTTCAGCAAAGAGAAGCTAATTTACTCGGCGTGGTGGGAACTGATGTGCCTATCGACCAGTTGAAGAAGCTCGTGCCACCATATAAGGTAGAATATTCACTAACATATTCTGTACAGTACAACTATTTTCTTAATGTCCCTCGGCAAACTTCGTGTTTCGTCAGTCGTCGGATTTCTATCAGTTGCCCTTTGCACTTGGTGCTTGTACGTATTGACTCCTACCGCTGCGCCCACGATGCCGTCAACCATAATTAACAAGTGCAAAGGGCAACTGATGGAAATCCGACGACTGACGGAACACGAAGTTTGCCGAGGGATATTAAGAAAATATTTGTACTGTATATAACTTTAAATTTGAGAACATCATCATTTTCAATTGTATCAATATATTTTCAGTTGGGTGTGAACGGTTACTCGTTCATGGTGGATAACAACGGGCATGTATTATATCATCCAGATTTGAGACCATTGGTATGTATTTTTATTTCCTTTACTTAGTAAAAATAATGCCAACAAATTGCTTTTTATTTTAGTCAAAAAAAATATAAATCCAAAATCTCTTGTTACAGCATACGAACGAGGAAGTAAGTACTTGAAAAAAGTTATCATAAAGAATTGTTTTACAGTTTTAATTCGTTACCAAGAAGGAATATGAGAATATGAATAGTGTTAGTTGAGTTTAGTCGGTTATACTAAATGTGGCTACTATACTCCACAGTACACTGAGACGCTGCGTCCTCTGTACTCGAGTGTGGACCTGACGGATGTGGAACTGCTTGTGGATTCGGATGAGAACTCCAGGGTCAACCTCACTTCGCTACTGCTCGATGTAAGTCACCACTTTTTTATAAGCTTAGTATTACGTAAATTGGGAGTACCGCAAGGATCTATCTTTGGTCCTCGGTTATATCAGGGCTAAATTATACTTAAATAGGAGTACCCCGTGTACCCAAAATATCTAATTTTGGGTCCTGGGTTATTTCAAGCTCGTATACTAAATTGAGAGTACCCCAAGGACCTATATGTGGCTTGTTAACTAAAATGGGAGTACCCCATAGAGTACCCAACGATCTATATTTAGTCCTCGGATATTTCAGGCTCGTTTACAAAAACGCAAAGGCACATTTAAGTGTTCAGAGGGACTGATACATTTTTTTTGGACCAGATTTGACAATTCGGTTTTAACGTGAACATTTTCCTTTACCCAAAAATAGTTTTCATTATCAATAACCCTTTCTAGCTCCGCCACGACATGATAGAACAACGAGAAGGTGAAACAGAAATCGCGGTAAAGGTTCAATACGACAACATGCGGCGCGTGGCGACCAGACGCCAGCGGTACTTCTACAGTCCCGTGGATGGCACGCCGTTCTCTCTGGCGGCAGTCCTGCCTGACGGGTACGGCATGTATGAACTGCAGGCGGAGCAGGAGGTCAAGCATAGTCCTATTAATGGTGAGTAGGAAAAGAGATAACAGATGCTAGAAGTAGAGGTTGGAATGGACGGCGTTTATTATTTTGTTGGAATGCTAAAACGCAGGAAGTTTATGAAATAATGACATTTTGTCGGGATAATGAAAGCACGTTTGAATACTAATATGTTTTGTCATTTCTGCAGTCACGGAATATTTCAAAGGCGAAAACTGGAAAGTTCACCCGGACTGGTAAGGATTTCACCTCTTATTAAAATGTATAATTTTATCATTAGGTACAAAAAGCTCAATACAAAATTGGTGATAAAATTGTGATTGTATTTCGGATAGACATTTCGATAGTCCAATGATGGACAACTAATACAATAAGAACTTGAGGTCTCCTCAGTCGGGGTCGCGGGAAAGTCCAAAAGGGATACCGTGGCCCCTGGCAACACATAGGCAACTGAAGGAACACGGGTGGGTTTTAGTCAGTAAGAGTCTGACACGACTCTTACTGACTAAAAACGTGGTCTGAAACTTATTTGATAATTTCCCACCCTAAAAAAAAAGTCTCCTCAGTCCAATAATGAAGGTAAGAGGACTCGGTAATAGGAACACCTGTTTTTTTTGGGACAATTCACAAGAAATCGACCAGCTGTTATTAACCAAATGTTACTCTAGGGTTTACTGCGAATACGCGTCCACATCAGACCAGTCGTTCAACTCCCCGGAGGAGCAGCTGGTGCACTTCCTGTCGCGCACGGGGCGGCCCGGCTGGAAGTGGATGTCGCTGCGCCCGCGCGCGCTCACGCTGCACAACGCGCACAAGAAGCAGGACAGAGATTCTTATTACTGTGAGTATTCATATTCTTAGATAATTGTAACCTACCTGAAAGAGGTTCCGTCTGGTCCTAGCATAATGGACTCCGGAAAAGAGGCCAATTTGCGAGTCAGTTCAATTAACAGTTCAGTCACTGAGTTTTCACTGGCCTTGAGTACAACTGCATTTAAAGTCAGTTCACTACTGACTGGCTTTTTGACCGCGTCAGTCAACAGCCCAAGTCGCTAACCTGACCCGCGCACTGGCCTCATTTCCGGAACCCATAAGACTCCTATATTTAATATTTTTCTCTTTTTAAGCTGTCTCCTGTAAGCTCTAGACATTCGACAGACATAGGCACGCAAAATTTTTGATAATCCTTACTTGATTCCTTTCCTAAATAACAGGCCACCGGGATTGAGACTAGTCTCCAAAGGTCTTTTCTGAACTAAGCTGTCTGAAAAGATTCCTCAACCTCCTACCATTACTAACCTTTTATTAGTAAAACTTTTCGAGCAAATGCATTGTAACGTTATTTTTCACTTTGTAGCATTTTTTATTTTTTTCCCTTTTTTTTGTGGGTACTACCCCACACAAATTAGAATACCACTACCTGCTATGTAAATAACAGTGACAGGAACTTATTATAACATCATCCACAAAGGCTAAGTGGAAAAAATAAGTATTATGGAAACTAACTCAAAAACTATAAACAAACAAAGCAAATTTATATGGGACCACCACGCAAGCATACTCTACCATACTAAAAAAGGAATTTTCATAATCAGTCGTCAATTACGACGAAACAAAGACGACAATATCGAAGGACATACATTAAAAAAAAAACATACTGACGAACATAGAACATCCTCCTTATTGGAAGTCGGTTAAAATCTATCTTTTGTTTCCAGGTGACAAAACTTTAGTGCAATCTTTGATTAGGGATGCGATGGTAATCAAAGAATTGGACGCTCACACTGGACACGCCAGCCACCACTCCCAGTAAGTACATCTTATATTGGAGCATGATCATAGCACGACACGAAATAATTCAATATTCAATCTCAGCAAACACCTTTTGTTTTTGCATTAGAGGGAAATTTATCCTCGGTTCTCAGTGGTGGTACGAGGGTTAAACATATTGACTGAATTTATCAGTCCGAGCTACACCTTAACGTCATTTGTCTCGATTTTAATTGCCCTAATCCACAACACTTTTACGATAAAACTGTTGCACTTATACGATATAACTGTGTTGACTGTGATGGCTGTGCCCAAAGTTCAATTCAATTATTTGCGAAACTAACCAGCTTCTGTGAAACCTAGCCAATATTAGGATATTACGGTTAAGTAATAAGTTATAACATCACCAGAATACCCGGGAAAGTTCACGTTCTTGCAAAACTTTTTAATTAGTCAAGATTTTTTATTCATATTCTCTAAGGCACCTGTCGAAAGGAAAATGTCGTGAGGAATGTTTTGAGTATGAATGTCGATGGCTATTGGACTAGGGGAAGACCAAAGAAACGATGGATGGACTGTGTGAAAGATTATATGGATAGAAAAGGACTACCGAGGTGACGAATAATAGAGGAGTATGGAAGAAATAGACATGTTGCGCCGACCACTAATAAATTGGGATAAGGGCAGGAGGATGGTAAAATGTTTATTTCTATAGCTATCCGAATATCAAAAAATATTTAGCCTAGGTCATAAGGGGGAACCCTATAGATATTCTATGGGGGAACCCTTAAGACCTAGGCCAAATATTTTTGACATTTGACATTGACATTTTTGACGTGACAATTAATTCGCTGTTACAATGTATCAGTGCCAACCCGTACGATAATTAAGGGGGCGTACGATAATTTGGCCAATGGTACAATGTACGATAATGATTGTCAAACGTACGATAATTTTGAGATTCGCTGAAAAATAATTTTAAGTTCCAATAACAAAACGTATTTGTCAAATAAAAATAATTGCAATTTGATTTGAATGTAGTTTTTTTCGACGTGGGAACTCGATCATTTAAACTTTTGGATTTGGCAACACTGCAATGTATTACAAATTTCCTCGTACTGCCACTAAAAGAGGACACCTTTCAAATAAAGCCACGCAATAATAATAAGGCCCTGTAAGCATGAAAATATAGCACACCACCAGCGATAAAATTACAGCTTTTTATGTTATTTTATGTGGATGACTAATTTGTTTGTGTTTGTCACACAAATAGCCCGATAGCGACTTTAATGGCACTACTTACAAGGTAACGTAACTCTTCAGATTGGTTCAACTACAAGTACTTAGTATTAGTAGATAATATCTTACGCTCAGGACAAACGTCTTCACATATACACGTCTCGTATTGGCTATTGGTTAGAGTGAAATCTAAAGAACACTGGGTGAAGAGTTGTAAGCAAAATGTAAATTGGTCTAAAATGCTCGGACAAATTTGAATGTGGTGGATTACACTATGGATATGCTATTTTATAAAGATGAAGACGGTATTCTAGCATGGTTTCCAACTATGCAATGACCACAAGTAGTAATAAAGTAGAGCTCTTCGTGTGCGTGGGACACACTGAAAGTTCTTAGAAAAAAAACTGAATGAACCATTAAGTTGCTAATACCTTTACTGTTTTTCGAAATATTCTCCATTCCTTTCTAATCAACGTCGCATTCGATGGAACCACTGATTTACGGATCAAACGTTCACGCTGTTTCATGGCGTTTTTGGTTTTCGGTCAAATTATGAGGTATCCATCTAGTAAATAGCTTCCTGAACCTTAAATGCTCATGTAAGATTTTTTGCACCTGACTGATACGAATGCCCAAACTTTGCTCGAATCTGTTGGTAGGTCACTCTCACAACAGCCTCTATCATGATGTTATCGTCAGTTGTCGCCGTTGCAGGACGTTCCTCACGAAGTTTATCAGTAAGATTCCTACGATCACGCTTGAAGTCATTGAACCAGTTGTAAACAGTGGCAAGTGATGGGGCTTCATCATGAAAGTCTAATTGAAGTGTATCATACATTTTTTGTTGACTAAGCCTACAACGAAAGTCGTAACAAATCATAGAGCGAACATTTTCTCGCGTTAAATTCACTTTGACGCGCTACACGCACTTTTCAAATTGCCGCCAATATAAAGGATTAAATGACAGAAGAATCCAGAATACATGAATCATAGATGTATTAATAAAACTAGCTTAGACATCATCAGGTTACCAAGGAGTTCTAAATTCGAAATTTAGTTCTAAAAACTTTCAGTGTTCCTTGTATCGCTCGTCTGTTTAGTTTAAGTAGTGGGATATACCGTTACCGTTATGACCACTGTTACACAAAAAGTTTACTTCGATCGAAGCAAACATTGTGTGAATATGAGAGTTCAAGACTATTCACGAAAGTACCAGTGGTCAGAATGTCAGATATTCAGAAACATAACTTCATTTGAAATAATGTATTTTTTACATTCATCTACATGATATCTAGCTACCGAGGATCAGGTAAAATATTTTGTGTGTTTTTTAGCCAGCACGGATTGTTATTTCTACTTTTCTAAATTTTATTTAGGTATGTTTTCTGCGCCTACCAAAAGTCTATCGATAAACTCAAACCTTGCTCGAGGTGACACTGCAATATTTCTGTTTATAATAGAACTTATTTTAAAACTCCACGGCAATCCACTTTCATCTCCAAGAAAAACATTTAAAAATAAAATCAATGAAAAAGAAGTTACCATGTTATTTAAATTAAACAAAGTGAATAACAGAGAGTCGGACAATCTTGAACAACAAAAACTAAAGTGGAAGCAGTCCCACTAAGTAAAAAATTGCAACTTGGCCCCATTTTCAAGTTTTTAGACCTACTCTACTAACTACTTCTTATAAGAGAGAACTAGAGAAATGTAAACTAATATGAACAATACAAGGATCACCTGCTTTATTTGTCGACAACAAAACCCAATCAATATGAGATGCTTACCTCATAATATCTTTGCAGACAAGGTCGGTTCCACAAGTTCGTGGTGACGCTGTCGTTCATCGCGACGCGCTCCGGTCTGCTGCGGTGGACCGAAAACGTCAACACCTCCAGGAATACTGACTCTGCTGAACCGTAAGTCAAGCCTGAACTGAAAATAGTGACTGGGACTAAAAAAATAAAATTACAATCATGATAACATGGGTATTCTATTTGTTATCTTGATTTATCATCATGCACTTCAATGATTAGATACAACTTACTTAGGTAAAAAGAAACCCTTTTTCCCTTTCTAATTAAAAATTTTCATATCTTACCTTGCAGCCACTTCAGTGAACGATACGCTCGTGCCTACGATTCCGAATGGTACCGTCGGGCCGTAGAGCACCACGCCATCGAGCCCGAGAGCTTCGTGTTCTCGGTGCCGTTCCGCGACGGCTCCGAAGCGGAGGACCTAAGCGGTCGGCCACCGCTCGTCCTGGCCACACACGCAGTGTTCGTGGAATCCCGAGGTCATCGAGCCCCCGCCGCCGTCGTCGGCTTACACTTCCAGCTAGACTCACTAGCAAAACACTTCCTCAATGTTACTTCTGCAGTAAGTCATACTCAAATCGACGACCCTCCCTTCGACCCAATCTAATCTCCCATTTCTTCTATAGTGCACAGCTGGGACATCATGTAAGAAAACCTGCGCGGGCGACGAGTTGGACTGCTACATTTTAGACGACAACGGATTCATCATTCTATCAGAGGACGTCTCACAAACAGGCCGGTTCTTTGGTCAGGTCGACGGTACTATAATGGATTCTCTGGTACAGGATCGAATATACAAAAAGGTTGTCGTACACGATCATCAAGGCCGTTGTCCGGATTCCAGAAACTCGTTTAGTGGTGATGGACACAAAATTACGGTAAGTGCATTAGAAAAAATGTATATATAGAGAAACTCTTGTTAATACATTATATTTCATGCCATTACTTGTTTTAATTTTCCACCGCAGCCCCTGAAACCGCTCTCCTGGCTCGGCGGTTACCTTACCAGTTTGATTGCAATGTGGTTCCCGCTCTGGGAGCCGGTGCGCGCACACGCCAGGCCTTACGCCGAGGAGGAAGCCGGTAAGCGGGCGACACCCTCAACAGAGACATCAGCGACGTAACGCATTGAATACTCTAAGCTAACCGACTATCTTGTGGGAACAGATTACGAAGACTATGAGACCGAAGACATGGAGAACGACGACGACCTGGACAGAGACCGCGGCACCTACGAGATCATCATCGACGGGCTGGGCGACAGCGCGCGCGACAGCGGCCGCGCGCACCCGCCGGCGCCGGCCGCGGGCCACGCGCCGCCGCCGCCGCGCGAGGCGGCGCGCTCGGCGGCCGTGCGGCCCTGCGACACCAGCGCCGAGCTGTTCACGCTGCAGTCCTCGCGGCTCAACACCGCGCAGCCGCTCAAGGGCAAACTCACCAACTGCCATAACTCTGGCTGCGAGAGGTAACCAAACAGATAATTATTCTAGGATTATTATTAAATTCGAGATAACCAGACTATTCCTCATGTAACAAACGAACTGTTAGAAAATTCGTGCTGTAGCAGTACGCTACAGCACGAATTTTCTCAATTTGGCTGATCCAAGGAAAAGACGCCTGATTTTTTGCACTTACATTGTGCTTAACCTCTGCTGAGCAGACTTTAAGGAGGAAATTCCTTTAGAAAGACCCTATTCCCTAAATGCATACGCCTGTTAAAAGTAGTTATTTTTAAAGTATGTTATATGTTAATACTCAAAAACTGACTAACATCACTCAGTGTTTGAGTAAATGGTAATTAACTTTTTTCGTGTGTACCAGGCCGTTCAGCGTGCAGAAGATCCCGCACAGCAACCTGATCCTGCTGGTGGTGGACACGCTGTGCCCGTGCGGCGCCAAGCGCCTCGACGTGCGGCCGCGCGAGGCCGGCGCGCGCGCCGCGTGTCGCCGGGCCAGCGGCCAGCACCGCCGGCGCCCCGCGCACTGCGGCTCCTACCATCCCGAGGTAATGACTTCATGAAAGCCATCTGCCGAAACATACTGTTATGATTGGTGGTTCTAATAACTTGCCTTAAATATGTATGTACCTACACAAGGAGGGGCTAGTTAGTGGCTAATTAATAACAGCCGCACGGGTCGATCCATCAGGTTAAGCTACGCTTGCTGGGGCTGGTGGATGGGGACCATCTTTACATACCGAGACTCCTCCGTGCCTCGGAAAGCAGGTTAAGCCGTTGGTTCCTGCTGTCATTCCTGGATCTTTGACAGTCGCTACGGGTCGTCAGAAGCCCGAAAGTTTGATAACCAGTCTTACCAAGGGGTATCGTATTACCCAGTTACTGGGTTGTAGACGTCGGATAGGCAGTCGTTCCATGTAAAATACTGGTATTCAGCTGCATCCGGTTAGACTTGAAGCCGACCCCAACATAGTTGGGAAAAGACTAGGCAGATTGTTGATGTATCTACACAAGTAAACACTAAAATTATAGGTAGGTAAGTACCTACCTATAATTTTAAAATAATTATAATTTTTGTTTTTTTTTATTTTTTTTTTTTTAGTGTAGGTAAGTACTTGCTGCAACTTTTCTAGAATTGTTCGTCTCGTGCTTATATTGAGAATGATAGCGGGTTCCATAGCCAGAACCCAAGGTCTCATAATTGATAGGTTATCAACACGCAGGGCGAAACGAAATAGTGAGCCTGGCAAAACCGCCGTCTTTAACGGTAGCCTTACTATCTTCTGCCCCTTATACTTAATAAATGAAAACGATTAAATGTTTCTATGTCTCCAGGAAATTGAGATCCAGTCGTGCGGGCGCGGCGGGCGCGCGGCCCCGGCGCCGTGGGCCGCGCCGCTGTGGGCCGCGGCGGCGCCGCTGCTGCTGCGGCTGGCGCGGGCCACGTGACTGCGCCGGGCCGCATAATCAGTTACCAGCCACGCCCGGGACGCCGGCGAGTCGTGAAGCTTTCTGTACCCCAATCAGTTTCAGTAACCGGTCGATTTTTTTACTGTTATCTCGTAGTTTCACGACGTCTCCAGGGAAAGCTTCTACCGAATAAGGCGTTCGAGTGTTCTTGCGAGTGATGTGAGTGGAGCGGAGTGCGGTCTGTATGTGTGTGTGGCGGGCTGCGGTCTGCGCCGCGGCGAGCTACAGTTTTGATCAATTTTACCGACTGAAGTTTTGGTCCGACCAAGTGAACTTTTGATCTTGTTTTGAGACAGGATTATAGTCGAGTTAGGGTACGATGATTATTGAAATATTTTCTCCTCTCTGTTAAGTTGTCACTTTCATATTGTAACTGATGCAGACGCATACGGTAAATAGGTAGGTAACGAATATCTTGTTAAATTTAAATCGAGGATTATCACAAACTTGGAGATCTTATAAATTATAGCTAATGTTAATAGGTATTGAAAGATAATTAATGTAAAATATTAATATCGTTTAAACTGTTTTAGAAAAATTTACCTATGTTGAGACCTAATTCGATTTATTTCTTGATAATCTGTCATTCAAATTTATCGCAAACTTATTGAATAGTTGCATAGGGGTTGATGTAAATAAGAAGAATATTTGTTTGTAGTGAAGTTTTTTTGCTGAATTTATGTGTGCCTGTGTAATGTAAAAAGTCGTTGTGTCGTCGAGAGGGCGTCGCAGCGCTAACACGCACTGCCATACAGGGGAACAAACTTATTGATAGCACGTTGTTGTAGAGGGCGCGGCGCGTGGGCCGGTGCGGGCCGGCGTGGACCGGCGCGTGCCGGTGCGTGCCGGTGCGGGCCGGCGCGGGCCGGTGCGGGCCGGTGAGTCAGCCGGCCCACGCGCCCACGAGGCGTGTCCCCGGGCGCGGCGACGCCTGCGTCTCTGACGACTTTCCATTCTAGTCGTTAGTGATTTTCTCGCCTAATCTTCGAGTAATGTCGTAAAGAAACTGTAAACAGTTTCGTATTTTTATTGTAAATATTTTACTAACTTTAATGGCCTACTACAATTTTAAGAAAGTGTGTTGCTAATAATATAGGTCGTTCAAATTCGACTTCTGCTGTCGTAAAGAATAACTTCGTCATATCGATCTGTTACAATAATTGTTTGCATATCAAAATGTTCTCCTTCGATTGTTTCAAGTTGAGAAGACAAGGCCTCGGAACATTGGATAAGTACTGAAATAATACTTTCATACGTAAATTTCAAATTTCGGAGTTTAAGAGAATAAGCGTATTTACCTATTAACTTGTTTGTACCTAACCTAAATGTGAATGTTACATAGGAGTAATGATCAAATCCACATACTTACATTAAACATTAAATAGAGTTTTATATATCATATATTGGATAGTCATTAATGTACACGAGTATACGGCTTGCTATTGTCCATTTTATTGCAAAGTTTTGAAATAGTACAAAAGCATACATACAGATATTCCTAATTAAATAGCTGACAGAGATTGAGTGCCAAACCACTGTATTACAATATGTGTCACAGTTCACACGGATTTTATTGTATGGAACCGATGGCAAGTTTATGTGTCTACCGCGCGTACCTAAGGCGAGGGGGCCTCGTGCTCCGTCTCACTTGCAGACATACCGTAAGTGAGAAGGAGAGCAAAGCGCCCGTAACGACGGCCGGAACTACGGGATTCGCTTAGGGAGTAGGCCCCGAGGTACGCAGGACAATAGCAAGCTAGACATTCCACATAACCACCGATGAATACATGGGTCACTCCGCATTTTAAATATAAAGCTACAAGTAGGTACGCGGCCTCGACTTGTCGAATTCAGTGGGCGTAACGTAGTCAGAAGATGTAAGAGTTACGCGATAGAAAGAGAGGCAACTTCTAAGTGAATATAACTGTAGGTAATTAGCACTGTACGACCTGAATTGCACTTTATTGTGTCGTACCAAGAGTCGCTTTTTATTTAAATGATTTTGCGGAGTGAACCGTTGTACTCACCTGTGACATAACGTAGATTGATTACAGTAATCTCTTGATGTGTACTTCGCGTATTATAATATTAAGTGGAAAGAGAACTGAGCGGGCTTAGAGTTTTAGAGTCGCCTGATATCGGGCATTGTATAAGCAGTTTTACCAACATTTATTATGGTACAGTAGTTAGAATACATTACCCAAGAAAGTTTTAGATATTACAATTCTCTTACATACAATAGAGAAATACTAGCAATTTAAAGCAATAATAAAGTTAACTCGATATATTCCCCAATTGAGTAACAGCGAGATTACTGTAGTCAGTGTGCTCATATCACCGACAAGCTAACATAATCATATCGTACACGGCATACTCACAATATACAGCAGATATCGTTGATGGAAGGCGCTTTTGAGAAATTGTACATTTTGTATAAATAATACAGTAAGGAGTCGATTTAATGGCGTAGAGATTGTTTAAACTGGTGAGTGGCGAACGACTGGTAATGTATTGAAAGTGCTTCTAGTAAGCGTCGAGTCTTCCATAGCAGTCGAACGCGGGGGAGTGTTTACTGTTACGTCTAAGTATTAAACGATAATAATAGCGTATACTTATCATAGCATAGGCGGAGCTCGCGTCTTGTACCATGTGCAGATATTTTTACTTGCACTTCGCGGGATTTAGTTCTATGTAACTATAGACACAAAACAAATACCTCGTTTAGTTACTCAAAATGTAATAGTTAGACAGAGTTAGCGTTTATTTCGCGTTTAGTTCTTGGACATATCAATTCAGGCACCAAATGAGACTATAGCGTAAGCATTTTTAAATTTTTTCATGTATTACAATATTGATATCGATTATTTTAATAAGGTCTTTATCAATGTTTTGTAGAGTCGCGGGACTGGCGCGCAAGTTAATGATCCCACATTGACAGGGTCCTCGTTAAAATAGTTGTGTCGTGCGGCGAGCGGCGCCGGCGGAACACGTGTGAGTGGACACTCATGTCTAAACTAGGCCACAAACACTATATCCCTGTATCATACATTTTTATATAAATCCAAAATTCTTGATTTTACGTAATAGATCTGTCAGTTTAGTTCTAATGCTTTTTAGAACTATAATCAAAATTCGTGTGAGTAAATTTTTAAAATTATTCGGATTGGAAAGCAAATTTTGACGTCACTGTTTGTAATAATTTTCTTTGTGTTAGTTAAAAGTTGTATCATTCGGCACGGCAATCTGTGTGAACATGGTTCTCTAGCGTAATTCTAGTAAAATACTGTTCTTTTTGTTACTTGCCAGTTCATGCTATAGATATACAGTAATTACAACAATAAAGTTCTCTTATAACATTGTGACTGTGCGCTTTATTTCCTTGAGCTTTCCCTACCCATTCATATAATCAATGTTCCTTATCAGCAGCGGTAGATATGTGCTATTTTTATAAGTGCTTTAAGAGGGTTTATCCTAAAAGTTGTCAACGTCGCAAATAACTGTTAAATATTTACCTGTTTTGATTCTTATAGCAATATTACTGAATAGAAATAAGAAATGTTGCTAACTAGCGAACTAGAATATTAATAATGAATTGCAATTATAACATTGAATTTGATGTTGTACCCATTTTAGGTGTAAAAAACGCATTTGGAAAGATTCCAAATAGTTTTTTTACATCTAAAACTAAATATTCGGTGTTACGATATTAATTATTGCATTTCATAATCAATATTCTAGTTCGCTAGTTAGCCACATTTTTTTATTTCCACACAGTAATATTGCTAAATTAATCAAAACAGTGAAATATTTGACATCTATTTGCGAGGTTGCCCACCTTCAGAATAAACGCTCTTAACTTTTAATGCAAATGTTTGGATGTGATTAATGTTATTAAAGAGTTTCTCGCTCAGCCACCTATAGTTTGTCCGGGACCGCGCCGCGCATTCCTAAGGCGAGGAACAGCGGTCGCGGTCAAACTATAGCTTACATAGAGCTGTCACAATAGTTATACAAATATTACCGATGTCAATACAAAATAAGATAACTATGCTATTATGTTCTACCTTACTGAAGAAATCATTTCCCCTACTTTTATCACCCAAACAGGAACACAGAATTTATCAAAATAAAATAAAGCATTAAATTGGAATACTTATATTATTAGAGTTCAAAGTTACATACATAGCTGTTACATGTACAGACTGGCCGCAAACACGATGTCTCGTTTCAGCAGTTTGATGGCTTCACTGAACTTATTCTCGAGGTCTGTGTTCCCAATGTTCTTGGCTGCTTGGCATAGCTGTCGCAGCACTTCTTCCAAACGACGCATGCATCTGATTATGGAACCTGGAGATAAAGGAAAATTATGTTATTGCAAACCGTAATACATTTTAGGAGACATCGGAATCATAATATTCATTAGATTAATGAAAAATATATGTTCGTGTTGTGTGAATTGACAGTGGCACTTTAGTGATTAATCAAGAAACTGCTTTTTTTTTTTAAATCAATTTGATGCTACCTCCGCTTTTACGATGTTGTCACAGATCACAAATCATCAAAGGTAGCCAGCAAGATAAATATCGGAACTGACTGATTGATTGCCCAGGGTCCTTACATCTCATCATTTGCGGAGGCTCTTTTAAACGGACAATAAATTGAAAAGTATCGAAGTATACATTTTTAAGTATGTAACCTGCTCACCTTCAAACACGTCAGTCATCTTGCATATCTGCAGGAAGGAGGCTCCCTTGGCCCAGGTGTGCACCACGTCCATGAGCGTGCACTTGAACTTGCCCACGTACTCGTCTTCATCCACCTCCAACTTAGCGTCCAATGACACTTTCGCTATTCTACGGGCGTATTCCTAGAACAAGTTAGTTTGATGAAGAAAACTTCAGCACAAGATTTTTGACGCCACTATGCGTAAGTGTTGGTATAAAGTAATAAAACACTCCCAAATATAACCAACAGACGGATCGCTTGATCGTCACAAAAGCATTTTGCGTCATAGGATACCGTAAATAAAGCTTGCAGTTGCTTATCTGTCATAGGATTTAAAATAGTTGTAACAGATAAATGGAAAAGAAAGAAACAAAAATAATTTATTTAATGTCCTAAATATTTAACTCTGTAAAAAGCATTGAGCAAAATCTTGTTCTCGAAATGAAACTGTAAATTTTCCGCTACTACTTTATTTATACCTAAACTAGTGACCTCCTGTTTCGCACGGTTTTTATGACTACAAAATATCGAGATTTCTTAGGTAAACTTAACTTTAATATTAACGTATTACACACATAGACCTTCCGGAATAAATTCTCTAAGCGATGGTGAAAACCTCATCAAAATCTGTTGCGTGGTTTAGAAGAACAATGCGGACATACAGACAAACGCGAAAAGCGACTTTGTCTTATAATATGTATCGATGTGATCTTTTAATACATTAGTGAGAAGACACTATTAACAAACCTGCAGCTGTCTAAGCACTCCACGTAGTTCCTCTCCGGTAGCGGACGACTGTGAAGAGTTCTCGTCGCAAACGAAGCAGCTGATCAGCGACGCACTCTGTTCCGAGGTCAGACCGTTGAACACTCCGTTGAATATCAATTCCGTCAGTAACAATTCGTCGGCGCTGGAGGAGTTGGACAAAGGAAAACATGTTTTTACATTTGAATAAACTAGTGAAGAAGCAGTTCTGTCTGCTTAGGATTCACGTGAAAACTACTGGACCGATTAGAACAAAATTTGCCAAATTGTGTATCGCGGGCGTTGCCGTATTTGCGTCTTTGAAGACGTCTCAAAGAATGATATAATAGTAATATATTTTGACCAAAAAAAACACAACTTTTTTTTTGTTTAACACGTCATTTAGATTATTAAAAAATATTGGACAGGTATTTTTTTTCTTTTTTTACGTAGTCAAAAGATTACGTCAATAGATTGAGTAGGAAATGAATTAAAATGTGGCATGATGTCACTGGCCGGTAGATTTTATAGAGACTTGTGGCATAGCGAACCCCCACTCCCCAACTTTAATGCGTTTTATCTAAACAACTTTTTATTAATATGATAAAGCAAAAAATACGTGTCTAAATTATCTGACTGACGGACTAAAGTTTTTTTCCCTGTCAACATCCCTATTAAAAGATAACTTGCATTAATCGTACTTTCCCGATAAGATTCGGATACGAGCAAAAACGTTAGTCACGCACGAGCTGTTCTTCTTCTTTTCGTGTGGTTAGTATATAACTAACCTGGTGTCAGAGTTTTAAAGCCGCCCATGGGCCTCTGACTTGGCTTCACATGCCGTCAAGAAATATCTCTCAGACATGCTGGTTTCCTCACGATGTTTTCCTTCACCGTTTTTAAAGCAAGTGATAATTATACACGAGCTGTTAATGTGCACACTTAAATATATTTAGTTCTAACCTTCTTGAAACAATAAATGAAACCATTTTGTTACCATGGAGAGTTATAAACTTGATACAGTCTATTCACTAACCTGCTCAACTCGCAAGCGATGCGTCCCTTTAGTTCAATGACGTCAGCGGCGGTACAGTACCCCATCCGCCGCAGCACTCGCTTCCTCTTCTTCAGTTCGTCCATCTGCAGTATACTCTTGGCTTTCCTCAGCTCGGCCTTGGCGAGAGTCAGTTCTTGGTGCAGTTCTTGTTTCCTGTCGTATGCCGCGGTTAGAGCGCCGCGACTCTTATCGTTGTGTAAAGGATGGGAGTACAGTCTGCGAGAAATTGAAACAAAGTCAAATTATGGAATGAAGATGACAGGAGCTAGGTAAAAAATACAAATATAAAAAAAATAAAAACGGGCCAAGTGCTTGTCGGACCACGCACAGTGAAAGGTTCCGTAGCTGGGATATCCCAAGAACAAACTTAACATTGTAGTTGAAAAACTTGTTCTCCCATACATTCCAACTGCAAATGTGAGTTTGCGTGCACAATATTGAGATTTACGATGTTATTTTAAGATCATAGACTTCTTATAGGTTTTCCTGTAATCTATGAGTAAAGCACCATTAGCTATATTTTATTTTTCAAAATTTTAGGCTCAGTAGTTTCGTAGATAAGGGTAAATTTTCATCTATTTTCTTAGATATCTTTAAAAGTATTTATTTTAACATTCTAAAAAGACCCTTCCATTTGATATGTCAGACGGTAAAGTTTGCAAAACGTTTCTTTTTTAATTTTCTGATTTGGTCCCGAAACGTGACCCAATATTCAAAATTCATTTATTTACTTTACACGTCCGTGTTTGGGTTACAGGAATTCAAATGTGTACCAATTTTCAACTAACCAATTTGGTCCAGTAGATTCGGAGCAAATTGGCTGTGATAGACGGACTGACATACAGCCAGCCATCCAGCCAAACAGACAGAAACACGAGTGATCCTATAAGGGATCCATTTTTTCATTTGGGTGTACGAAACCCTAAAAATCAATAAATCGTGGGAGAGGTTCTTTGCCCAGCTCTACTAGATATATGCTAACATTCACTTAGCATGCGAGGTAGGTTGGTTCCATCGACCATTTGAACATTAAATGATTAAGACCAACTTTAATTTGGAATTTGGATCTGCTATAGAAGACCAAGTAGAACAGTTTAAACATTTCATAATCATATCTCACCTTTCTTCTAATAGTTTTATCCTTTGAACACATTCTTTAAACACAGATTCATTGATTTTCATGTCTTTTAAAGGATTCAATAATGGCGGCCCTTCAGGGAAGCGCTTTTTAACTTCACCAATAGTCTTCAGCACAGATTTCCGGTTGTCTGCGGGTCTCAGATCCTTGGGGTAGTAAACTCGTAGAGAGCTTATTTGATAGATAAGCGTGTGAAGTACTGGGACCACTTCCACATCCCCTGCCTGTCAATAATGTCAACAAATTAGATTAAATGGATAAAAAATTGCAGCACAAAACCCTATTATCATGTTACGAAACTTTGGTAGACAGGAAACTTGCACATTAAATTGTTAAAATTAGTTTTAAATTTATTCTAACAATTTAATGTAAACGAATAAAATGAACAACAAAACAAGTACGTCTTGCATTTAGCTGTCCAAACAAAATTGAAAAAACATTATTATTTCTAGTTTGTTTGAAATATCCTTACCTCGCCAGGTGGGCATGGCACTTTGCTGTCCGTATCTTCACCAGTCGCTTTCTTCACATGCAGCAGTATGTCAACTATGATGACAGTCTCCGCTGTGAGCGGGTTGTCTTCACCCTTCTTTCCTTTACCAGTCTTGTGCCTGAAGTTCACTATGATGCCCCAGTCGAACTCGTGTTTTTCGGTTTTTATCTATGTAATGACAAGAATGCATTTCTAAAATATTTTTGTCACTAATGCTCAATTTAACAATCGTCCACTCGACTTTATAAAATAATAATAATAGTTAGAGTACTTTATGTGGCCTACCCGAATGTCCTTTCTTTGGTATTGTTCCTCGAATCATTGAGCTCCTTAAGTTCTGAGTTGAGCTGCAGGATTACTGACAAATGCGAGCACTGACTGGACAGGTACACTCAATCTGTGTAATTCTTTCCTCAAAAGAACATTTCCTACACCAATCTACATGGTTATCACATGATCTGACCAAGATTATGTCTGTTGTTTGAGTTTAAAACAGACTGTAACCTCTGAGTTTGTTTCGGTCTTTCTTCTCAGACTACATCGTCGTCGTCCACTACAAAGTCGACCTCATGTAGTTTTTAAAATATGTGTGAAGTGTTTATACAAACCTACTTAAATCATTTAAATGGCCTCCACTAATGTAAACATAGTTAAAACGTTAATATTTACGAAGCATAGCCAGTTTGAATGAAGATAATCTTCAATAAAACTGTCTAGGATCTGGAGGTGTCTGTCTGTGTTTGTTTTCTGTAAACATAGTTTGGATGATATAAGAGAAATACTAATAACTTTATTTCAGAATCTTAGATAATTTACATTCATTGCCTTAGTTAACTTCCTACGTTATAAATGTAAGTTTTTGAGTGACCCAAATGGTGAGTGAAAAAAATGGTTTCAATGGAATCGGAACTGTGTTACGTGCGACGTTGAGTTTGTGGCTTCTCTCTCATCTGAGATTCTAAATTCAAGTTTAATTTTACTTAGTTTGATAAGTTATAAATGATAGCATACATGAAAAAAAAAAAAAAAAACAAAATGGACCTTAATTGACTTAAATCACCTTATTAATAAAGGCGGAGTAAAGTTATGCGGTTATGCCAAACTTAATCCACGAAAAATGTATGGTTAATCTGAAGGTTATACTAGTTGTAACTTTACTCCGCGCTTATAAGGGTGCATTTTATTGGGGGTATTTAAGAAAAACTTACTTTAACAAGTCTTCCAGGCTGTAAGAAAGGCTTCAAATACTCCGGCTTAGTGATGAAGGCTCTGAACTGCGCGCCCAAGAGGTCGAGCTGTGACCTGATGGCGCTGTATGAAGCTATCGAGTGCTCCTCAGCGATGCTTAGGGAATCGTACTCTTTCTGCTTTGATTTCACTTCTGTTGGTGCGCAATGTAAGATTTTATTAAGAAATGCATCAAAGATGATGTAGTGATACTTTACGCGCGAGGCGCTACTTAATTTACAGGTAGGTTATACCGTAAAGTTTTAATGCTTGCGAAAATATCATGGCGTATTATGTTGACAAAACGCTGTTGTATCATTATCAAGAAACATTTTCGGTTCTTTTACAAAGATTTTCTTTAAATCAAATACATCTTAATAATTAAATCTTATAAATCAAAATAAACTTACTGTCTATTAGGTCTGGTATAGCCGCCTGATTTTGGAACTGGAAGAAACTCCTCTCTAACATATACTCTGGATTTATTTCTTCCACTCGTAACAAATTGAGGACCTACAAAAAAATACATTCCGTTACTAGCACTGGCAACACTTTTTTTTATTATGGCAATGTTTGTTTACATTATAAAAACTTACCATATTATACGTAAGATGGAAGGCAGAGTTGATAGGGTCAGCTTTACCCTGTACCATGCCCTTAACAATAGCGGGCGTGACCTTCTCATCAATCATGAGGATCACGATACCCTTGTCATCGAGACCTCGTCGACCGGCGCGACCTGACATCTGGATGTACTCGCCAGAAGTTATCTACAAATGAGGATAGTACTATAATGGTTGTCTTCAAAAGGGAACCTTACATCATGCAGGCTGGAAGGAAAACGATTCCATCACTCAAGCGAATTTAGAATCAGTTTAAAAAAAGAATCGTTTGTTTTAGAATAAGAAAGAATGGGTTTTGGCGCGTAAAAGTGAACGTCCTCTTGAAATAAATAGCTAAAATTCAGTATTGCTTTTTATTTAGCGGCAACCCCGTATCTATTCTGGTACGCACGGCTACATATCAAGCTGTACATTCCAGTATGCTGATCTCGCATTGTAATTGTATAGGATTTCCGTACAATGCGAGGTCAGCTTATACTGGAAATGTATAGCTGGATGTGTATGTGTACCAAGGCTCGTAGGAGCCTTACTTGTGGTGATGGCGCCTAGAGCCAATGTTATAAAAGTCAAATGTGTTAGCATGCATCAGATCATATACTCTAGAAATTTAATAATAGACCATAGTACTTTAGTTAGGAACAAAGCAAGAAGAGTATACTTACAAATCTAAAATCTTTTCCGTCGAATTTCTGACAGTTGGTGAAGACGACAGTTCTGGCGGGCATATTGAGACCCATGGCGAACGTCTCAGTCGCAAATAGTGCCTGATAACAACAGAATTATGAAACATACACACACTATTGTGAAAAAAAAATACAAGCCCAAATAATAACCAACTGCAATAATTTACATAAAGTCGTGAAGCTTTAGTATTGTTGCTATTCCGTACCTTAATAAGTCCCAATCCGAACAGTATCTCAATAGTTTCCTTGAGTATAGGCAGCAGTCCACCGTGATGTATACCAATGCCACGGCGAAGTAATGGGATCACGTTCTCAACCTGAGGTAGCTTGCGATCCTCTTCGGATAACACGTCCATCGCGTTGTTGAACACTTCGTCTACTAACTTCTTTTCTTCAACTACAGGGATTCATCGTGTCATATATAATTGATATACCATTAAGGTAATACACCAAAGGGTAAGCAGAGGTGGTGTTATTGAACCTAACTGATTGTCAATCTTAGAGGAAAGGTAATTTACGTAATGGCTCCTTTCAGGTCAGTAAATATCAAAACAAACTACGACAAAATCATTTTAGAGGCCTAAAACATACAAAATATGTCTTAACTCACTTGTGTTAAAGTCCAATTTAGCCATCTGCATAGCATAAGCCTCGCAGTCTTTTTTACTGAAACTGAAAATAATGACAGGGGCGAAGTTCCTCTCCATAATCATCTTAACGATGTTGAATATGTTAGTTTGATTAGCGCCGCGTGGGCCACCGCGACGTCCACGCTGGTCGCCCTTGGCAGCGTCACCCGCGTTGCTTAGAACTGCCATTGCAGTGTTGAAGTTATCTTCTTTAAATATACCCTGTTTGAGGAATAAATGTGTTGTGTACTTTTATTTTATTTCAATAGTTCAAACTTCTTGCAGGTGCTAGGGGTACAGAAAGGTGAAAGTTAGCGTTGCCTGGCTACCTGCTAACATTATTTTCAGGGAATGTCAATACTGTGATAAATGATTATAGTATGGTATGAGGGAATATAAACAACTCCAACTAAGTTTTATCCTCACATTGAACCAGCTGTCATTGCTTACTTATATCATAAACCTGAACTAACCTTTTCATCCACCACAAGGTGTATCCCATCTCCTCCGGCTGGAAATATGTAATGTTGAAGTGGAGTGGGTCGGAACTCGGTGTACACCACATGGCAAGGTTGAGAATGCAGGCGGCACACCCACTCGGCGAACTGACGAGCATTGGGGATAGTGGCTGATAGGAACACGTAGTGGACATTGTCAGGCAGCAGGATCAACGTTTCTGTGTATTGGATGAAAATATACTGGTAGATGAGTGTATTATTTAGATCATAAGGAAAAACTGATATCTCGGAGATTTAAATATATGAAATTTTTTACCAAATCTAATTAGGTTCATGTTTGAAATCTACTACCAAAACTGGACTCAACTTTTATAGGCATACATAAAAGAAGAAATAAAGTTTTGAAACCATCACAATAAGATTTATACAACCAAGTTGTTTGTATAAATCGAGGCTGTTTTTTTTTTTTTTTTTTCATATACAAATCCATATTTTGATAAGAAAAATGGCAAAATTCTCTTTTTTTTTTTTTTTTTAATAATTTACCTACCTTCCCAGACAACGCCTCTCTCTTTATCTCTCATGTAATGAATTTCGTCAAATACAACCCATCCCACTTCGCGCATGATTTCTGAACCTCTATACAACATATTTCTTAAAATCTGAAATTAAACAATTAAATTAAAATACTGAAAGTTATAAGAATACTTATTTAACTCTTTGTGTTTCTTTTGTTAGCTTGAAATACTTTATAATTCTTACCTCAGTGGTCATAATAAGACAAGAAGCAGAAGGATTGATGGTCACATCACCAGTAATGAGACCTACGTCATGAAACTCTTCGGAGAACTCTCTGTACTTCTGGTTCGACAGAGCCTTTATAGGAGTTGTGTATATGACCCTCTGTTTGTTTTTCAGAGACAATGCTATAGCATACCTAGGAAAATTAAACATATCGGTCAAGTTATATTTTGAGCAATTTATGAAAGTGCCACTCAGAATTTGTTTTTGCTATGTGTGTTTACTGAGGTAAACAGATAAGATCAGCAAGTTTTATAAGCCAATCTGTTTTGTTATGGAGTTTAACAGCCGAATTGTTTGCATTTTCACAGGCAAAAATAGCTGATAGTCTAAAAAAATTGGTATTTAATCATAGAAAACAAGATTAAAATTAAAAAGTAACTTACTCAGCCACAACAGTTTTACCAGCAGAGGTGTGAGCAGAGACCAACACAGACTGCACATTGTCTATGCACAGTATAGCCTCCTTCTGAAACGGATCAAGTATGAATGTGTACTGCTTTGCCGGCTCGCCTGTGATTGGCATAAGAGGTGCATACTCATGGTTGGGCGGAATTGCCACCTCGTGTGTGCAACCCTCATGAGTCTCTAGCGTATGTATCACTATGCGGGCATTGAGAAGGTCCAAACTGAAATAGATTTTACAGATTTGAGATTATGAGTTGGTAAATAGGATTAGGCATGAAAATAGCCCCATCAGGTCTGTTCAGTAAGTGCTAGACAGTAGACTATCTTATAGGAACTTACTTTATGTCACTAGTAAGCTCTGAATCATCTTCCTCCTGTTTCGGTTTCTTCGTGGTTTGTTCAATAATCTCCACTTCTTCGTGTAACCGCTTAAGACTGGTAGCTTCTGTTTCAGCGCTTGCTTCTCTATAAAGAAGTATAAAACCGTCACATGGAAACAAGAGTTAGAGAGTAGAACAGTAACATCAGTAACATTAGAGGTTAACTTACGATTCATCTTCTTCTTTTTTTATGTTTGGGAATTGGACAGAGGCTTCATTCGGCGCCGCCTCATCAAAACAATCAAATAAACTATTTACGTCTGCCATTTCTAATTACTTGTTGCGAGTAACAATAAACCAAATAAACATAGCCTCATGATTTCATGACATTAAAACATATTTTTAATCTATGTTACGGTAAAATACCGTAAAATACTTAAATCAGGTTCTAGTGACGTTCTTTAATTATTCGACTATTAATAAGCGATTGAGAAAACCAGTAATTTTGTATTATTGTGACCGTCCATAAAATGTTTATCTAGTCATTTAATGTCTCTTGAGTATCCAAGAATCCTTCTCCCCGTTAAATACCAGATAAACAACGTTTCGTGAGTTTGACGAGTGTGTTTATGTTAAATGGTCCGGCTGCTACACCCTAAACCATTTAACATGAATCCGCAGTTGCAGCCCGCGAAATTCCAATTTTCTTACGTTTCTTGCAATTTGGTGTAAGGTTGTATCTTGATCAAAATATGATTCGCGACTATACCAGTTATGTATTTACATAATTATACGCATTCCATTCGAATCATTAAAATACATCTCTCTAAATTAGATTTGTTTCAAATGAATTTTTTACAAGTTTGTTCTAACCGACACGGTTATCTAAAATTTGAATTTCGCGGGCTGCAACTGCGGACCTAAATAGTCTAAGAGCCCTTAGACTAGGTCTAACTTAGGTCCGCAGTTGCAGCCCGCGAAATTCAAATTTTGCGCAAACACGCTCTGTCTTCTCCACCGTCTTACCTGCGCAGTTTTAACTGTACTTACAGTGCAGTGTGTACAGGTAGATTCGAGAGTGTAGACGGATCATGATGGCGTAACAGGCAAAATGCTAGTGAAAACGGAGGGTCCCAGTCAAAACCGTTAAACCGGTATTATTCATTGATAAAAACCTGGCAACATTTGTTATGAGTCAACGGTCACGTGACCACACAAGCTTGGGTTTATTGCGATTTGATTGGCGCGTTTAGCGTTTGCTTGCCTTTCGTGAGCTCTACGCTTGGCTGAAGGAGTGTGCGCTCGTGTGGAGTTAAATTATTTTGTGTTGGTTCTATTTATTGTGACAGAAAAAGAACATTACAATGTCGTCAAAAGCGAAAAAGACTGTATCATCGTCCTCTTCTAATATAAGTGTGGTGTCATCAGTGCAAAGCCCACAGCAGTCGAGCACTCCTGTGGGAAGCCGTCCTTCAAGTTCAGCCGGCCGGCCGAACAGCCCGCTGAGCCCTACACGACACACCCGTCTTCAAGAGAAAGATGCCCTACAGAATCTCAATGACCGTTTGGCGGCTTACATCGATAAAGTCAGACAGTTGGAAAGTGAAAATTCTGGTTTACGCCGTGAGATTCAAACTACACAGGAGGTGGTCACACGCGAGGTTTCCAATATCAAGGGAATGTATGAGCATGAATTGCAAGATGCTCGAAAGCTCTTAGACGATACATCGCGTGAGAAAGCTAAATTAGAAATTGACCTGAAGAGGTTATATGAGGAAAATGATGATTTGAAAAAGCGGTAAGTAGTGACCCTTTAGAATACTTAATTGTTGATAACACTGTTATAAATAAATGTAGTGCATGTGGAAGCAAGTTCTTCCGGCTAACCTTAGCATAGCAAGTTTACGTCATCGGCGGAGTTTCTCAGCGGGTGCGGTGTGACGAGCGCGGCCGACCTCGCTTTTACGACACAGTGACATCATACCCCGATTTAACTAAACTAATCACATTCCTAAGTATAACAATATAAGTACGTTTTCTAACTCATGTCGCAATTTGTACTAATTTGTTTATAAACAAATTTAGTTACATTCCAAAAGATAATGTAGTTGATTTTATCATTATATCTAATTTCGTGTTTGCAGCAAGTACCATAAAATTCCCAGGTGCACTGAAATGGTATTGACTTTTAGTATTACACAACAAATAAATGTCACAATTGGTAATGAAGATAAACAACTGCTGTGCAAGCCAACTAAACTTGTGTTCTTGAAACAGTCACACTTGTTTATAAACAATCATATCAACAACTAATTGTTGGATTCAATCGTCCCAATGTTGGCATAGTAATGCTAAGAATAGTTCTACTACAATGTAGCTGACTACTACCTACAATTTTATCATGTGGTTCATGCAGATTGCCAAAATTACAAGCTAAAAGTAATGGCTGGCTTCATATAATGGCAACCACGTCTCTCGCAGCAGTATTTTCTTTTTGTATGAATTCCTTGATTTATCTAGAACAAATACCTGCATGCTAAACAAACACCTTGTAATATGTTGAATTTCAAATACAGATTTTATTAAACTAGTAAAGCAAAATAATAAATGTTACCTCCAATATGTTTAGTCTTAGGAAGCGGCCTAGATAGCAATCAATTTGTGTCAAGGTGAAATTGTCTCATCTTTAAATTTAATTTTATTATGTGCTTTAATGATTTATACACACACCACGCTTGCTGTATTCATTTAGTTTTATAAATCTGTCTAAACAAACAACGTTCCAAGTCCACTATTTCAGATTAGGTTTAGCTAGCTTTTAGAAAATCATTGAAATAGCAATATGTTTTACAATCATAGCTAAATAATAATGTTAATGATAATTTTACTCACCTTGAAAGAGGTTGATATAAAGATTATCATGGATTACTGTTCAGTTTCTTGTATAACATGAAAAAAAATTGTATCTACAATATACCAAAAACTCTTTAAATTCATTATTGATAATCCTTCACAAAAGTGCAGTACTAATTTGCATTGCATTGTGCATGACTACATCCATATGGTGATAATGAATGTCTTTTAAGTTTACCTTGACTCTGTTTGCCAGTTTTGGTAGACATTCAATGTTAGTATCAAGTGTAGAGGTCACACTCATACATTATAGCTTAGTAGAAACATACAGCAAAAAGGTGTAAGAATATTTTTTGTAGACCTTGAGTAAAGTTAGAACTTGATCATTGAAATGTCTAGTCTAGACGTAGGGATATACACAATTTGCATTAAACACTACAACACAAATTGGATCAGAACTTAAATATAGCTTAGCTTACTTTGCACAGTTAAAACTAGTGTAGTTTACTAATGTAGCAGAATACTTACTATTTGTATGATAGAAAATGTATGTATAGTATAAATCCTTAGTTAAAGGCTAGTGGAAGTAGAGTACTCAGTTCAATACCTGTTACTGGAATGGAAAAGTGTACTTGACAAAACTTAATGATATTAGTGTAGAAATATGCTCTTCTAAAGATAACCACTTACTAAAACAGACAATGGTGGGATAGGGTGGCCTAACACATGTTTATTGTCTTATTGTAAAGATATAACTAACTTTTGCTCTTGGCTTCGCCTACATTGAGGCCGAAAATTATCTCAAGGGAATGTACGCACGGCTACACATCAAGCTATACATTTCCAGTATAAGCTGACCTCACATTATACCGAAATCCCATACAATGCGAGATCAGCATAAACTGGAAATGTATAGCTTGATGTGTAGCCGTGTGTACCTACTGCTGGGGTTGCGGGTTTGTCTGAAAGGGATATCGCGGCCCCGGCACACAGGCAACGGAAGGAACACGGGTGGGTTTTAGTCAGTAAAAGTCTGATACTCCCTCTCGCTCCACCCAGAGCGGGAGGAGTCATTTGATGATTACCCACCCAAAAAAAAAAAAGAAACTTGAGAGGTGTCAAGGGACCCTGCTGGGGTTGCGGGTCTGTCCGAAAGGGATATCGCGGCCCCAGCACATAGGCAACGGAAGGAACACGGGTGGGTTTTAGTCAGTAAAAGTCTGACACTCCCTCTCGCTCTGCCCAGAGCGGGAGGAGTCATTTGATGATTTCCCACCCAAAAAAAAAGAGGTGTCAAGGGACACCCGGATGAAACGAAGTTCCTCTTTCTATTAGAGAGAGAGAGAGAGAGAGAGACAGAGACAGACAGAGAAACACGCGCACGCCGCACGGCTTACAACTATAGCAAAAAGTGTCGTTACAACTTTTGGTCTCGAAGTATAAGTATAAGTCTCTTGACTCGTGTCGACTTATACACTCGCTCGACTTCAACTTCGACTCCGACTTCGACTCCGACTTCGACTCCGACTCTGACTTCGACTCCGACTTCGACTCCGACTTCGACTTTGAGAGAGAGAGAGAGACAGACAGAGAAACACGCGCACGCCGCTCGGCTTACAACTATAGCAAAAAGTGTCGTTACAACTTTTGGTCCTAATTTTTTCCGTCTAGCCCCCTTTCGCAACGCACGATAAGGAACTTCGTTCCAAAAAAAAAAGGGAATGTACCTACTACTGGGATAAAAAGTATCCTATGTCGCAACCTGTTTCATGGTCTTCCTGTGTGCCCAATTTTGCCAAATACTTGAAAAGGTAGTAGACAAACAGACAGAATTACATTGCATTTATGATATTATAGGATTTAATGATGACAAGAAAATAATAATAACCTACATAGGTTCATCGTATTTTACAAAGCACCAAATATCATTATAGGATCGCCGAGGATACGATCCCACGACCCTGGCGCACGCAATTTTTGCAACTGGGTCAGGGAGCTCTCAATGTGAAATCAAACATTTCACTTGCTTTCAAATTTACGTATCTTAAAGAAATTTTATCTTATCGGTTAAATATTATAAACTCATTTAATCCCACGTTACAAAGATAAAGGAACACTAAATGGAAATTATCTAGGTAACAACACAACATACTGTTTACCTATAAGTAATTTTTAACGACATCAAAAAAGAAGGCTGTTATTTTATAGACATTAGGTATTTCTCTTACTTTTTTTGTTGTGACCAAAAGTTTATTAAAGATTTTTGGTGAACTGACACTAAACATTCTACGAAAGTATATAACAGCAACACATGGTACACACGGCTACACATCAAGCGATAGTTTTCCAGTATAAGCTGACCTCGCATTATACGGAAATCCAATACATTACAAGATCAGCATAAACTGGAAATGTATAGCTTGATGTGTAGCCGTGTGTACATAGACAGAGCACCTGTACGCCATATGTTGGTGTATTATTTGTCTACAAATCAGAGGCTATTTAGAGTTCGATCAAGTTTCCGCCTAGGCATACCGATTAACTTTAAAGGCTACGGCTGTTGACCCTGGCCTGTTACGTCAGCCACACGCATTACGACGCGGCGACGCGACGCGCTGCCCACGCAGCGTGAGCTTAACGCGCTTTTACGACGATGTCATCAAGTAAAAAAAATACGAAGAATAATACAACCACATTTAACAAAGATAATCATTACCGAATACATACATTGTTAATGCTAATATTTTTAAACCAAAAGTTAGCGTTTCCTGCCTAATCATTTGATCAAAGCTTTGCCAGTGACGTAATCGTCATACATAAACGTAGACCTATGACATCAATACAGGCTTCTTTGAATCGAAACTGGACTTAATAATATAGCTGACGACTTCTTGAAAATATGTCCATCGATATTACTGTTAGTCACACTGTTTACTACTTCAAGCTTTTCTTGAATAAAATTGCTTTATTTTTATAGGCCTCCCGCATCGCAAATTGTACTTAAAACACGTGTGTAATCAACATTATAATAGAATTTAAAAAAAAAACTGGGCATATTTTTTCAGAATCTCTTAATGCTTTAAAAAACTAGGTCACTTAAAAATATATTAATAGATATTTGGGTGTATACCAAAATAGATCCTAATGTTTAGGCGCCGTCGACATAGTACGGCTCACGTAGACATCCGAGACTAATTCTACTTGTGTAATTATTAGACCAGACAAAGTATCATGCAGTTAACGGAATTTTGATACAGGGGTAACCTAATAACAAAAAAAATCGAAAGCAGAAAATAAACGTTACCATGGCTTAATTTATTCGTTTGATCATTATAACTTCTGCAGGGGGCGCGGGCGGGGAATAAGCGCGTAATCGTTATTTTAGTTATTGACCTCGGTCTTCTGTAAATATCAGTGGTAGGTATTATGTACCCTGAATGACGAAAATGACGTCATGTCTGTGTCATATTCTGGTCATCTCTAAATAAAAAATCTGCCGTAAGCAATTTGAAGTTGTAGGTATCTATAGTACACAAAAAGAGGGCCGTATTTCTTATGTTAAAGTTATCTGTCGTGCATTTCCGTTCCACTTTAACAATTGGTTTGAGACAGTAAATTATCCTTCCTTATCGCACAACGCATTTTATGAGTCATCATTTTAAATTGGCCAAAGTTTATCATGTTCCCGCGACGTCAAACGACGTTGTATCATGATGGGCGGGAAACGCGAGAATCAAATAACCGACGCGACGTATACTTTGTAAAATGGTTATTCACGGCGGCGACAAGAACACGCGGGAACCGGATAGTGGCGTGTTTACAAAAACATTCCGTGTGCGGTTGCGCAACAACGCGCATGGAAACGCAACTTTATTTCTGAGGATTACCTCGTTTGGATGTCACGGTTTCATGTTTTCAATAACTTGTCCCTCTAATTATGAGAATGGAATGTTTGCTTATTTACATACTAAGGCGTTGACAAAATACATACACGTTTTTATTGTCATGGTATTTTATAAAGACCTTCATGTTCCTTGAGTACTTAATAAAAAATGTTATCATCATACCGTACGAATGAATAATCGAAATATCATTTCTTTTCAGCTTGGACAAAAAGACTAAAGATTGTCAACAAGCAGAGAACTTGGCGCGTCACTACGAGACGCGCTACACTGAGGAAAGCAACAAGTACAACACAGCTCTCGCTGATAAGAAGAAGGCTCAAGATGAAGCCAGGGTTCGTATACTTTTGACCACAGTTTTAGACTCTTGCATTCAATTTCAACCCAACAGCAAACTGCGCTACTTGTGCAGGCATTATTAATTATGTGATGAATGAAAAGAACAGTGCAACACAATCCCGTGTCTATCAGCATTCAGCAAATACGAATGAATCCGCTTATCACCAATAACACTGGATAGATCATGAATAAATATAGACACTTGGTCAAACTGTTACTATTTTCCTTGTTGCTTAAATGACCCCCAGACTAGCGTTGCTATTTCCTTAAACAACAACAACTTATGCATTACACAAGGCGATTCATATCCTGCTTCCTAGAAACTATGATGCCTAATGAACATTTTATTTACAGGAGCTGGGCAAAGAATTGGAGAAGTTGCGCAAGGTATACGCGGATACGCGCAAGACCTTGGAGGAAGAGATGCTGTGCCGCATCGACATGGAGAACACCGTGCAGAGCCTGCGCGAGGAGCTGTCCTTCAAGGACCAGGTGTTCCAACAGGAGTTGCAGGAGACACGCACCAGGCGCCAGGTTGAAATTACCGAAATTGGTGAGTCTGCGTCTTCAAATAACCACCAATTGTTGGGCATCAAACAAACCACACAACTACAAATTACGAATACCTTTGTCACTCCACCTATTTACTTGTTTGCATTGAGTTTAAATAATAAAAAAAAACAATCAAATACCCAAGGCAATCTTCCACCTACAATAAGTGAAATATGCAGTTACACTCGATTTTAGTTTTATGCATATGTCTCACATTGAATTGAGTCATTTGCAATCAATCATTTAAAATAATTATTTTCTTTCTTACATAATTTTCGAACCCTTTATTTATAACTTATAAGCATAGTTCTAAAACTAACGATTTGTTATAGATGGCCGTCTGGCCCAGCAGTACGAAGCTAAGCTTCAACAAAGTCTGCAAGAGCTGCGCGAACAACAGGAGGCCAACATCAAGGCCAACCGTGACGAAATTGAAGCTCTCTATGAAAACAAGGTAAATATAAGTTTAGAATAATAAAAGCAGGATTTTTTCGTGAATTTAAGAGAGTATGTAAGGAAGCAACCGGCTATGGAGCAGGTGGCGTTCTGTTGGTTCTACTTACGGGTCCACGAGAAAAAGGAGTGAGTTTATGGATGTAGATGTTTAATAACCTTGTGGAAAATTTATCTCCATGGAGCATCAATATTTTTTTGACTATACGTTTTAATTATACTCAAAAAGCTACACAAGAATGAATTTAACAATCATTCTTGTGTATCGTCACAATATCTCATACTTGTTACCTACCTGGGTTAAATATATAGCTTTCCTCTATAATGTGAGACTGTATAATAATTTCTGTAGATGAAGAATCTGCATAACGCGGCGAACCGCAACAGCACGGCCGCTGGCGTCGCCGTGGAGGAGCTGCGCACCATGCGCACGCGCATCGACAGCCTCAACGCCACGCTCAACGATCTGGAGAACAAGAACGCGGCGCTAAGCGTAAGTGCTGAAGTGTTTCGTAACAATTTTTTGTTTTAGCTGAATAAAAAATGCCTTTTATATAGTTGGCCTATGCCAGTAAAACATCCGTTCCCTTAGATTAAACACAGTAATTGCTCTTGAAGGCTTACAGAATAGAACTTCTTTTCGCGTATTTTTTTTTTTCGAAGTATTATATTGTTAGGCAACAGAGATACCTATCAATACAATAATAATTGTGAGATGTTAGGAGTGCCCGAAGATTGTGGAAGATTATCATAAGGATTAATCATCATTAATTACTAGATACGACACTATGTTTTCTTTTCATGCAATCCATCAATTTTATATTCAGGTTGCCATTATAACTAAAACCTTCTGCGGCGTTTCTCACAGGAGTTTCACTGCTTAAGAAAATGTGTTTTTCGTGTCTGTCTGTGTGGCCGCGTTGTTGTTCGATACTACGCAACGGATTTTGATGCGGTTTTCACTATCAATTAAAGAATTTATTCCGAAAGTTTTTTTATGGATAATATATTAATATTTATCATAACATTAACATAATAAAAAAAATCTCGATGTTTTGGAACTTGTATAAACCGTGCGAAATACGGGCGGGGGGGGGCTCTACTAAGGCATAAAATAAAACAACATACTATTTGTGATTGCCTCGTTCGGCTAGTGGTTGCAAGCGCTACTGCTGAGTTTAAGGTCTTGGGTTCGACGTGAAAAGTTTATTGGGTTTTTCTATCAGGAATTTCTTATTTTCTGAATTTGTACCCGTTTCATGGCTATAGACTCGCTCCCTATTACATGGGAATTAATAAAACTGGCGAAACGTGGGTACACCTCTGCCTAACCTTTCGGGGATTACAGGCGCGATGATATGTTATACTTATTGTACAGAACCGCTGCCGCGAACTGGAGCGTCAGCTGGAGACGGAGCGCGCGCGTCACGCCGAGGACCTGGCGTCGCTGGAGCAGGAGCTGGCGAGGCTGCGCGACGAGATGGCGCAGCAGCTGCGCGAGTACGCCACGCTCATGGACATCAAGATCTCGCTCGACTACGAGATCGCCACCTACCGCGCGCTGCTGGAAGGAGAGGAGGACAGGTAATACTTAGAACTTTATGGTTGTTAGCTTCACATACAATGTTTAAAAAGACCTAATTAACACATAGTCTGTATCTACGTATTCTGTACATCAAGCTAAGTCACATTAAGCAATAATTATTGCTTGGAAACTATTTAAATTTTTAGAGAGAAATATCGCTGTTTAGCACGTAATGTAAAGCACGCAAAAAATTGTGTTATTAGGTGCATGCAAAAAGTTGGAACTTTAACTTTCAAAACAAGAAGGGTCCCAGATTTGGTCCAGTACATAAAAGAGATTTACAATGATGGGGAGTGCAAGTGACTTTCGGCTTCGTTAAGCCTTTTACACCCGTTTTAGAATAAGATATTACGTAACAAAGTAGAACATGAATAAGGTAATATCCATGTAGAACATAAAATAAAGTAAATGTTATCCTCCAAAGTATAGTCGTTTTCTGAACTCAATATTTCCAAATGTATCATTACATACGTTTCCATAAATCATCACGTTTATTACAACCAAATACACTCCAAAAATCCACAACTCCTTAACACTAGCACTTACGACACAGGCTGAACCTGACCACCCAGTCCCCGGGCCCCGAGTCCCGCGCGTCGGCCAGCGGCGTGTCCATGAGCGCGTCGGGCGCGTCGGGCACGCGCGGCACGCCGTCGCGCCGCGCCACGCCGCTGCGCGCCGCGCGCAAGCGCACGCTGCTGGACGAGACCGAGGAGCGCAGCCTCAATGACTACAGCGTCACCTCCAGCGCCAAGGGAGACCTTGAAGTCGCCGAGTCCTGCCCCGAAGGCAGCTTCGTAAAGATCCGGAACAAGGGCAAGAAGGTGAATTCAACGATGTTTTTTTTTTTCTTTTGTAGGTTCTTTCAGTTCTTTGTAATCCAAGGGCGTTTCAAAAATATATTCATATTTCTGCTAGATTCAGTTATTCCTATGTATCACGTACCTGATATCTAAATGTGATATTATGTTCTACAGGAACTAAGCCTCGGTGGCTACCAGGTCCTCCGCAAGGCAGGCGATCAGGAGACCGTGTTCAAGTTCCACCGCACCGTGAAGCTGGAGCCAGGCAGCATCGCCACTGTGTGGTCGGCCGACGCCGGCGTGGACCACGACCCGCCACGTGACATCGTCATGAAGGGACAGAAGTGGTTCATCGCCGACTCCTTCACCACCGCCTTGCTCAACACCGACCAGGAGGTAATTCACATTTTTTCCGCATTGTACTCTAACCAAATTTCCTGAATAATAGAAGATGTTTTACTACTTAAGAGGTTGTTTTTCTAAAATCTTAAATTGTATTGTGCAGGAAGTAGCGGTGTCGGAAAGACAGCGGCGACAAATAAGCACCAGTGCCCAGAGACACCGCGAGCTGGCACATAAGTATCCTCGTCGTGAACAGGTACGTTTCACATAGGTTGCGTCATATGGATGGTTTTAGGTGTAAAACTATCTATAATCTTAATTAAATTTCATAAATTATAATAATGTTGTACTCGTATTCCAGCTCGGTGAACTTCGTGAGGGAGAAGAGAACTGTCGCATAATGTAAGTGTCGCGCGGACCTGAGTGGCCCCGCCGCATTGCCACACGGTGCCTCACGCTTCACCCGGAGCTATGGACTCTGCCCTATGGGCATCCTCAGCATTACGTATACAGTTAATTTATGACTGTCTTCATTTCTACACCGGAACTGCAATGAAGCAACATTTAGACAAGAATTAAATTACGTTTATAAATTAAATTTTAAGTTAGTGAACAAACAACAATTTTTTTGTTAAAGTATAGTATGAATAAATTCGGTGAAGTTGTGAAGTGACAGTAAGTACTATCTAGCAGGCATGTAGCATTATAAAAGAGGAAATAATTTTGACAAAAAAAGTAAGGCAACTAGTTTAAGACTGGTTATCCAAATGGAATGGAGTGTGCTGTCTAACACACGGGAGGTAACGTTTTGTGTAGTTTAGGTTTTATGGTCCTCTAGCTATGCCTCTTAGATATTACTTAAAAACTTAAAAAACCTTTTATGTTCGTCTTTTCTGCGACAGTTTGTCTTATTTTGTTTTGTGTCTGGTCAAATTATATAAGTATAAAGCACTGCCTCATATGGCTTTTATAATATAATATATAGACAGTGAACAAAGTACAAAAAAAATCGTTCACTTATTGGTGAGACGATTGCAATCCTTCAAAGATAATCATCATTACAACGCACAACTTTTTCCCTGTACTTTTTTTATTCAAACCGAACCTCAGAAATATTAAATAAGTTGAAACTCGGAAATATGCTGGCACTACACTCGATGTATTTACGCAAATATTCGCGTTGCCTCGTCAATATAAAGTCAACTTTTATATCAACGGGAATAAGTATACTTTGTATTACCCATCTATACCCAAAAAGTGAAGGACCAGCATTTTATAATTCCATAAACAAAAATCTTTGGGGGATTGCAATCCATAGTGGGTAAGTATAGAAATACAGTTTTTTTCCACCCCACCCTTTCCTGAGTTATCATAAGAAATTTTATATCCATAAAATAATTTAAAATATCCATCTGATAACTGAGTTCATTCAATGCGTAGATTAAATCTACTAATAATATCATTATTCTTAGTAACTTTGGACTAGATAAATCACTGTATTAGGTTAAGTTTCTGTTGACTATCACAAACGATGGCGATTTAGAATAAGCGTTAGTACGCACCTATAGTATTTTAGGAGTTCAACAAATTATGGGCGCTTTATAAATGAAGATGTTTCTGCATTGTGTCATTCAAACTTATATTGTAACAAAATGTTGTGTGATCTAAAGAGAATAAAGTAAAATTTGTATTAACATTTCCAATCATGTAATCGGAAGATATGACATCAGAAATACATAATCGCCATTTTTGGCCTCATGGCTAATTTCAATAAAAATAAAGATAGGTGCAAGTCTCAAATAAAAGGCTCTCAAGTCAGCATAAAGGATGAAAAATAATAGCATTTACAATATTGTCTGTTAATGAAGTAGGTAAACCTAATTAATAAAAAGATAAGTTGCTATTTATAGGTAATAATTCAGTTGGTGTTAATTTTTGTTTTTTTATCATTGAGGATAGAATCTGATTCATTGTCATTCTACTTTGTTTTATGATTAATCCTGAGACCTTTTTAGTTTGGACCCAGTTTATATCTTCCATGTAATAAACCATATAATATTAAAATAAAGTTATATTTAAGTTTAGAATTATGTTTTATTTAACCCTTCCATTCCCCACCCAATTGATTAAAATGTTATGTATTCTCTACGAGAGAAAGTCAAGCGACATGACATGACATTTATGTTTGCGATCTTCTGCGGTTCTACGGGACGCGACGCAATTTCGACAGCGGTCGTGGCCCGACTCGTAAAACATGTGGTGTCATTGACTCTGGCAGGGCCACCAACAGGGATTTTAATTTTGATTACACAAAAATTTAGTCTCTAATTTGTTGAAATTTGTCGCCAAATATCAGAATTTGTCGGTCACTGGTTCAAAAGATATAAGGGTTTATAGGTGGCCGATCTGGAGAGAGTCTCCCCAGCAGGGCCACATTTATATCAAAAACTAGGGCACCTAGCGAAGATCTGTTTTCTCCAATATGTTGTCGAAATTTGTCGCCAAGTTACAGATTTTGTCGGTGTGTAATTAAAAAGATATTAAAGAATTCAATTTCCCCAGTGGTACAAGCAAGTACAAAATACTTTATGTAGTTTCTAGACAGTGTCTATGACGTCTTATTGAGGAATGTTTGTTTCGAATTAAATAAATATAAACTTATTCTATAATTTCAACCATCAAAGGAAAACTGTATTCATTACCTATAAACAAATCTACAATAAATATATGTAATTATTTATCTAACACAATGTGCATTTACCACTTAGTCGCTGGCAGATAGATCGCTGCGCTCCGTTTCATTTACGGTAAGTAAGAAAGAGATAGATGCACGTGTACAGACGAGCTAGTTATAACGAGTTGCCCGTCACGTAAGTTAAAGTCAGCCAGTTTATTAGAGTGGAACTTATTATGAATAGTTACGAACTCGAGTGTTGTTATCGCTATTATAGGTATTCCGCAAATACAAAAACGGGGAAAAGTGCGAGATAGAACGAGGGTTTCCCCTGCTGCACGTCACCGGCGCGGCGATTCGGCGTTCGCGCCGCTCAAAGTACTTAAAAAAGAATAGGTAAATAAACAAACTTGCTCTAAAGGTTTTTTTTTTTATTCCTCCACCGGGAGTACAGCGAGGTTTGTTTCTGTAAAAAATTGAAAGAACAATTACGAATGCGGGCATTTAAGTGCATTGAACAAGGTGGTGGACAATTGAAAAGAGGACGCCGCCGCGCCGTACGATTGCAGATTAATATGTACCCCCTTGTTTTTTCACGTCAATAGCGTGTTTGTGTGTGTGCCTTTAGATACAAATACCGAGGCGCTACCTACCAATGTAGTCCGTCGATGTCCATATATTATTTGGCTACAATTAGGATAGCTAATATTTTTTTAAACCGGCCATGCGCGAGTCTGACTCGCGCACGAAGGGTTCCGTACCATTATCTATAAAACGGCAAAAAAAAAACACGTTTGTTGTATGGCAGCCCCCCTTAAAAATTTGTTTTATATTAATTTAATTATTTATTTTTAAAGTGAATATAAAACTAAATATTCTGTGAATATTTCAAGCGTCTATCTGTTGCCGTTATCAATATCGAGCAAAAAATCACGTTTGTTGTATGGGAGCCCCTTAAATATTTATTTTATTCTGTTTTTTTAGTATTTGTTGTTACAGCGGCAACAGAAATACATCATCTGTGAAAATTTCAACTGTCTAACTACTGTCACGGCTCATGAGATATAGCCTGGTGACAGACAGACAGACAGCGGAGTCTTAGTAATAGGGTCCCGTTTTACCCTTTGGGTACGGAACCCTAAAAAACACTACTTAGGTGCTTCAGTGCATAAATTATGACTGTAACCTAATTTTCTAATTGGGGTGTATCGGGCAGGGTGTGCATTATTCCAGTTACATGTTGTATATGCCTCGCGAGGATATGCTCATTTAGGACGAACCATTTAGTAGCTACCTTATTAATAGGTATCTATTGAATTTTAAGATTATATCTGAAATTTTAAGTTTGTGTACCTATGTAGTAAAATTAACATAGGTACATAACATAACATCACACAAAAAAAAAAACACTCATAAAACAGTTGCATGCGACTGTACATCTTGACACCAAATAGACCAAGAGCAAGGTTTAATGTTTTCAAACAAGTTTAAGCCATTCTAATCTAGTATTTAAAACATAAAAACATGTATTTAATTGAGAATTTATGTCTCTCGGACATTTCTAAGGACTGTAGACCGATAAAACTAGAAGTATATTTAACACATATTAATAGAAATATTTTTTCTTGACAATTTTTCGTGAACTCTTCGATCTAGCTCTTGGACTATACCTTACTAATTGACTCCTAAACTAAGACCCGACAAATTCTGATATTTGGCGACAAATTTCGACAAATTAACGACAAAATATGGGAGGAAACAGATCTTCGCTAGGTGCCTTAGTTTTTGAGATATAAATGTGGCCCTGCTGGGGAGACTCTCTCCAGATCGGCCACCTATAAACCCTTATATCTTTTGAACCAGTGACCGACAAATTCTGATATTTGGCGACAAATTTCGACAAAATATGAGAGAAAACAGATATTCGCTAGGTGCCTTAGTTTTTGAGATATAAATGTGGCCCTGCTGGGGAGACTCTCCAGATCGGCCGCCTATAAACCCTTATATCTTTTGAACAAGTGACCGAGAAATTCTGATATTTGGCGACAAATTAGCGACGAATTTTTTGTGTAATCAAAATTAAAATCCCTGTTGGTGGCCCTGCCAGAGTCTTAAAATTTTGAAGCACTTGCCTTGCAAAAAGCTGTGTGGAAATTTGGCAGCACCATACCCCCCCCCCCCCCATGTAAACAATATAACTGCGTCTCTGAACGGCATAGGTCATGTCAAGCTGGAGATGTAACTCCCTAAAAATATGGCATGTATTTATAATTTAATCGAACCCCAAATAATTAATATTTTGTGGTCATAGATGATTCAATCATCATGAATCACTCCCTTTTTTTTTTTTTTTTGGGTGGGAAATCATCAAATGACTCCTCCCGCTCTGGGCGGAGCGAGAGGGAGTGTCAGACTTTTACTGACTAAAACCCACCCGTGTTCCTTCCGTTGCCTGTGTGCCGGGGCCGCGATATCCCTTTCGGACAAACTCGCAACCCTGGCAGGCATTGGCCCTTACGGACCCCGTCAGTTGGTGCTGACATCTCTTTGAGGCGCGCGTGGAATAAATACAACGCGCCGTCGACCCGGGCCTGGTCCTAATCGGACGGCGAGCTACCCATTGCCCACCGTCCGCAAGCCCGCGCCTACGGTGGCCGGAAGTCGGCTCGCGACTCCCGACGCCCGGGGCGTCTCCTGCGGCGACTAGGGGCGCGAGGGCGCGCATCTTGCATTTCCCTCGCGCGCTCCGCCTCCTCCTTCGCGAGCATTACTGCTTCGCAGAAGGAAGTGACGGCTTCCCATGCACTGGTAACACACATGGTAACACCCGGGCGTTTCCTCCCGCTTTATCCTGAACAGGAACCTCCTGAAACAACCGTGTCCGGTGAGGACCTGCGTCAGGCGGAAGGTGAGGACGCCGTGGCACCTCTCTAGCCACTCCTCAAAGAGGGGCCTTACCGCCGCAATTGTGGCGTGCCCAGCGCTGGGTTGCGACAATGGCACTCTCCATGCCGCCATGAGATCCCGCCGGAGCTCTGTCCGCTGTGCCGTGATTTCTCGCGGCAGCGGAGTTACATCCCGGCGTTTCGCCTCCTCGCGCAACTCCCACATGTGCGCGAGGCTTTTGCCTCCAGATCCCATGGCGGTAGTCCGGCAAGGAGGCTCGCCGCCTCACGGGAGACCGTGCGGTATCCTCTGACCAGCCTAATGGCCATGACCCGTTGGGACGCGTTCAATCGCTGGGCTGGTCGCAGCCTTAATGAACGCGCCCACACCGGTGCCCCGTAAAGGGCCAGGAACCGCACGATCCCCGCGTAGAGCCTCCGGCAGGAGGCGTTTGGACCCCCTAGATTGGGCAGAAGCCGCTTCAAAGCAACCCCAGCCCTCTGCAGTTTGGGAGCCAAACGTCGGAAGTGCTCCACGAAGTTCCACCGGCTGTCGAGGACGAGTCCCAGGTACTTCATCGTCGCCTCGACACCGATGTGAACCCCTCTCAGTGGCGCGTTCCGAGGACCATAGAAACACATGGCCTCGGACTTGTGCAAGGCCACTTCGAGTCCCAGTTGCCGGATCCTATCGACGATTGTCGCAACCCAACGTGTCGCTAGTTCGGCCGCCGCCTCATGCGACCTCCCCTGCACCAGGACCAGCGTGTCGTCAGCGTAGCAAACTACGCTGACGCCGCTAGGGAGGTCGGCGCGTAGCACCCAGTCGTAGCCGATGTCCCACAGATGCGGCCCCAGGACCGATCCCTGCGGGACACCGCACGACATCTCTCGCCGGTTCCACTCTCCGTGGTGACCGGGATGACGGCCCTGTCCGTCAAATAGGCCTCGACCACTCGACAGAGGTAGGTCGGCATCCGGTGATACCGGAGTGCCTCCCTAATGCAACTCCAGGGCAGGGTATTGAACGCATTGGCGATGTCAAGAGACACCGCCAAGACCACCCCACCCCGGGCAACAGCATCCCCCGTCGTGAGGGCTCGAACGCGCATGATGGCATCCACCGTAGAGCGCCCCTTGCGGAAACCAAACTGGCTGTCCGCCAAATCCGGCCCCACTCGCACCAGCTGGTCGACAAGGCGGTCTGCAATTACTCTTTCAAAGAGCTTGCCCACCTCGTCGAGCAGCACGATGGGCCGGTAAGCGGACGGAGAGTCCGCCGGGCGCCCCGGCTTCTTGATGAGGACCAGTTTCCCCGTCTTCCAACGAAGTGGGAACTGGCCCCTCTCCAAGCATGCGCTAAAGAGCCCTCGAAGTCGAGACTCGAGAGCCTCTAAGGCCAGAACCCAGGCTTTTCCAGGTAAGCCGTCGGGTCCTCGGGCGGTATTTTTGGCATTCAGACTACGTACCGCCACTCTCAAATCTACCCCGGTCTCCTCCGGAGATTCGTCGTCGTCGTCGTCACCTGTGTGGTCCGCATCGGGCACCGCAGGAGGCGGAGCCATGGGCGGGGGAGTATGTTCCCCTCGCGAAGGGAACAGAGCGCTCACCACGTCCTCCACGAGCTGGGGCTGGAGACTCTGCGTCAGCGGGGGAGCCCATGGGCGGAGCTTGTCTCGTACCCATTTATATGGGCGTCCCCACGGGTGTCTGTTCAGTCTCCAGCGACTCCTTGCGGGCCAGTCCTCTGGCCCGCTCGATCTCCGCTCGGAGGGCGGTCTTCACCGCTCTGTACCCGGCGTACAGCTCCGCCTCAATGGCTTCCGTACCCGGCGGTCGGTTACGAAGCCTGGCGTACAAGTGGCGCGCAGCAACGCACGCCGCGCGTAAAGCGGTCAGCTCACGCGACCACCAGTACACCTGGCGCTGAGCACCTCTGGGCTGGACCCGGGGCATTGCCACGTCACATATTTCGGACATGGCCTCCCGGAACCACTCCGCCTCGTCGCTGATGTCGGCAGGCCTGTCCGGTGATGACACCCAGGCCTGCACGATGGAGGCTTCCAGGAGGAGCTCCCGGTCCAGCTGCTACAGCGCCCACCGCGGACCACTCGGGGTCTGTCTGACCGGCGTGCCCGAGGTCTGGGCGGAGACGTCAAACCGGATGTACCGGTGATCGGAATAGGTCTCCACCCCCTCCATGACGCGCCAGTCGATGACACGTGGCGAAAGAGCGGGGCTGGCGAACGAAATGTCCACCACTGACTCGCCCCGCATCCGCACGCACGTGGGGACAGAACCCCGGTTTAGGACGACCAGGCCCGACTCCAGAGCCCAGTCCTCCACCATCCTGCCCCGTGTGTCCGTTAACCGAGAACCCCAAGCCACGTTCTTGGCATTGAAGTTCCCGAGGACGATCACGGGGAGGGGATGGTACCCGACGACGACGACTCTCAACTCCCCAAGGGAGTTGTGGAACTCGGCAAGAGTTCGGTTCGGGGAAAAGTACGCTCCTACCACGACAATCTCCCCGAACCGTGCTGCTACGCAGCCCTGTCCCTTCTTGACGGCCTCGAGGGACGGGGTACCGGCGGCGGCCGACGAAATAATGGCCACTGAGCCGCTCAGGTCCTCCACCCAGTGATCCCTGGGCGGGACAAAGTACAGCTCAGCGACCACGGCGATGTTAATCGACCACTGCGCCATGCCCTGGAGCAACAGATCCTGAGCTGCGGCGCAGTGGTTGATGTTCGCCTGGAGGAGGCGTAATGGACCTATTGGCAGTCCATTTTAGCCCCCCCCTGAGCCCCGCGTGAGGGCCACGGCGGCAACGGCCGCGGCGGCGACGACGGTGGTGGTGGCAGCGACGGCGGCAGTAGCAGCGGCGGCTGCGGCGGTGACGGCGGTGGCGGAGGACTTGCTCCTGGCTTTGGCGGGTTGGACGCAGGCCTTACTCCCAATCCGGTGCTCGGCCAGCTTGCCAGCCGCCGCACATACGGCGCAGTGCGGCGTGGCTTGACACGAGCCGGCCTTGTGACCGGGCTGACCGCAGCGATAGCAGTGATCGCTGCGGTCCACCTCCGAGGTGCATTTAGCTCCCACGTGGTTCCCACATGGCAGCGGAAGCACCTCAGAGGTCTGGGTTCGAGCAGTTTGACCTGCGCGGATACCCAGCCCACCAATAACCTTTGGCCCTCCCCGGCGATTTTCCTGGCCGCCGACACGGGGCAGCTCACCGTTACGGCTCGCATCCCCGTGAAGTCAGGACGGATGGTGCCTGCCCTAACCTGCTCGGCAGAGCACCCCCCAGTCCTGACGACAGCGGCCACCACCTGATCCTCCGCCACTGAGTCGTCCAGGCCCGAGATGCGCATTTCTACGCTCTTGGTGGGCCTGGACACTCGGGCCTCGTCCGCATTTAAGGACACCCTGAGCTTTTCAGCCAGGGCGTCAGCGGCCGGGCCACTAGCCGCTCTGGGGAGCTCCAGCATCCGGGCCCCAGTCGCAGTGACCCTAACCCGGATGCCCTGAGCGGCACCTATCTCCTTTAGGTCCACCGCCGCCCCAATCTTGGAGAGCACGTCGCGGTAGGACACGCCCTTCTTCTCCGCTTCCGGCTGTAGTGTTATCGCTACAGCTGCGGACTTCGCGGCGCGGAGCCTAGCCGCGACGCTTTGCTCCTTGCGCCGCTGCCGCCTCGCCTTCTTTTTGGCCGCCCTTTTGGCCTTGCCCGCCTTTTTCTTCTCCCCGGCTATTTGCCACTCGGCGTCAGCCTGGGGAGATTTAGGAGGCATGGGCGGCCGTTTCGCCACCAGGGGCGGAGCCCCCGCTGCCAGGGCCAGGGCCGGGGCCCCCACCGCCTTGGCCGGGGCCCTCGCTGCCTGTGTAGCAGCCCCACCCCTGGTCTGCCCTGACGGGCCTGGTTTGGCCGCCGCGGCAGCTGCGGTGGCGGCGGCGGCATGAATCACTCCCTACGGTCGTGATTCAGTTGTTAGAATCCTTCACTTGCTCGTTCATCTATGGCCTTATTCCTTAAAATACTAAATAGCCAACTAATTGCTACTCATTTCAGAGTAGACAAGCAATAGCGCTCGCCGGCCACTGCCGCGGTACCGCTCGTTTCGCTTGCTCGGCTCGTGCGCGGTTTTTCACTGTTTTAACCTGACCTAACCCGTTTGGTCGGGGCACCCTAGATTAGTTACTGCGACCAACTGTCAGAATAGATCAGAAAGTTAAAAAGAGATCAGTTATTTCAAAAGTGTGCATCATTAAAAGGTCAAAAAGTTTTTAGAGTAACAATTAAATATTTCCCTAATATTCCTCGGCACTCATGGTGACCCCCCCCCCAAAATCTTAGGCTGCGACCGCGCCTGCCTCCGACTGAAGCAACTTGTTTCCTTCTGCTCAAATATGATTTAAACCAGGCAAGAAGGGAACCCTGGGTACCATAAGATTCCAGCTTTTGTAATAACAGTTGATGATTTACATTATCAAAAGCACTGGAAAAGTCAGTGTATATCGCATCAACTTGATATCAATGTCTTTTGACAAATCAGAAATAAAACAAGTTATATTAGTAGTATGTGAAAAAGACATTATAGCATAGCTATAATGGCCTTTTTACACACATGGTTTCCCATGATTGCGCTGGTAAAGGATCGTCCATTAACCACGTGATGTTTTTTTAGCAACTTTTTAACTCCCCCTCCCTGGTGATATGTGGTGAGGTTTTAGACTAACACCCCCCTAACCAAAATCACGTGTAATGTTTTGGTACAAAAACAAAGTACCTTTGTGACTTTGTGTTTATGCTAAAAAAATACTTTAAAAAAAAAAAAAAACAACCGACTTCCGAAAAAAACACTACAAAGTGAAAAATAACTTTAATTTCGGAAGTCGGTGTCAGGGTTTTGAATTTTCCTTTTTTGCCACCGACTTCCGAAATTAAAGTAATTTTTCACTTTGTAGTGTTTTTTTTCGGAAGTCGGTTGCTTTTTTTTTTGGAAAACGTTACACTTTTTAGTTGTGGTACCTACCCCACACAAATTCGAATACCAGTACCTGCTATGTAAATAACAGTCACAGGAAGTTATCATCATATCATCCACACATACTAAGTGGGAAAAATACGTATTATTGAAGCTTACTCAAAAACTATCCCAGCAAAGTTAATAAAATTTATATGGGACCAATCCGGGAAAATCCCTTTCAAACAAAAAAAGAATTTTCAAAATCGGTCCACAACTGACGGAGAAATCGACGGACATACATAAAAAAGCATACATACGCGTCGAACATATAACCTCCTCCTTTTTGGAAGTCGGTTAATAACTAGTACCCAAGGCTGCATTCCGAGTTACGCTGTAATCGATTTGAGCGTGCTAACGCCCGTGCCGAAAGGGCGTGGGTGCGATAACGATGTATTGTGAATCGTCATAGATGACCCCATGACATGCGCCATCTTGCGATAACGCCGACCATGCCTTTTACTAATAACACCGTGAGCGCTGTCAAATATGACAGTTGTGCTGTTTTGTTTTGAGTCGCATCATAACTTTAGACAAACGTGGCATTTTCGAAATTGTGCTTCTGGCTACCGTGGCCACCTAACCAACGAAAAGAAAGAAAGAAAGAAAAAGTATTTATTGGAACGAAGAAGAAGAAATGTGTAGTTTAAACGCAAAGAAATATGATATGCAAGTTTTGACGTTGTGCGATCACCGTGACAGCGTTCACGAGCGTTCCGAATTGTTGACAGCCCTCAGCTGTCATAATCGGTCTGCGTCAGAATGGCTGGACCAAGGGAGATTTCGGAAGTTTGAGCAATACCAAGTTTTAGTACCTATTTGGTACTATTTGGTACCAGACATCAAATAATTGGTCCCTCGCTAAAGAGGGAAAATTCTGACTTCAGAATGGCTGGACCAAGCCGGTTTCACCTGGTTGTATGCGTTATAAATAGTTCACCTTTTCGTTAAAATTTAGTACCTCATTGGTACCTCTGTTTTTCTTAGATTTTTTTGATAAGCCAAAAAAAAGTTACACCTAGAAGAAATTTTGCATGTAATCTGGAGCACGTTGATTTCACCTAATTGTAGACGTTATAATTAGTTTATCTTTTCAGCAGTAATATTTTTTTTAATATTAAGATTTTAAATTTATGTTTAATTTTTATAAACATTAATAAAGTTTATAAAAATTAACATTATTATATATGCAAAAGTTCTTGTAGGTGTAACTTATTTTTGGCTTATCGAAAAAATCTAAGAAAAACATATGTGGAGGTTCCAACGAGGTACTAAATATTAATGAAAATATGAACTAATTATAACGCCTACAACTAGGTGAAATCAACGTGCTCCAGATTACATGCGAAATTTCTTCTGGGTGTAAAATTTTTTTGGCTAATCGAAAAAATCTAAGAAAAACATATGTTGAGGTACCAATGATTTCCCACCCTCAAAAAGAAAAGGTACCAAAGAGGTACTAAATATTAACGAAAAGATGAACTACTTATAACGCCTACAACTAGGTGAAACCGGTTTGGTCCAGCCATTCTGAAGTCAGAATGGCTGGCCACTTTCCTCGTTTGATGTCTGGTACCAAATAGTACCAAATGGGTACTAAAACTTGGTATTGCTCAAACTTCCAAACTCTCCCTTGGTCCAGTCATCCTGACCATAATCGTGATAACTAACTCGGAGCGCCAATTAAGGATGTCTGCACTGTGCTGTGAGCGATTACGTTATAATTCGGAAAGTGGCCCTAATTGAAACTGTCACTGTCAAGTGACAAATGTCATAACAAAAATTCTAACCTCATTTTATCTATCTACAATAATACTATTATTTTTAATAAATAAATGTTGTGGAATCGTGAACATATAAGGGGATATAATGTAAGATATTTATTATACATATTACCCATATTACTGTAATTGACATGTAATGTATAATATTAGGTACCTAAACCGCTTAAAATAAAATTATACCGTACCGAAAACACAATACATCCTTGGTTATATTATGTGGCTAAGATTTGTACATAAATAATTTAAATTAAACGTTTAATGAAATATACTTTTAAGTGAAATTTAACACTTTCATATAATTATGTATCTCCTAATAGTAACCAATATTTAAATACAGGTAGCCACAGTCATGCATTTGTTAAAACATAATTACTATAGATTCTACTGTAGGTAAATATAATTATTTCCATAAATACAAATTATTATCCAGATAACTTGTAGAAACAGTCAGCATTCATTTGGGGTTTCGGTAGTATAAAAAATTCCACTCAACTTTAAACACCATGTTTATGATAATCGAGGCGTCCGGCTTATTTGACAATGTTGTGATTGCCTATGCTCTTACAACTTATTTCAATTTACTGCTGAAGATAGGATTAATTTATGTAAGAACTATAACGGAAAGATATGACACATCATGTTATAAACAAGTCTGATAAATAACTAAGATATTGAATACTACCTTCTGCACGCGACTTCGGCTGAGTGAAATTTCTTGTTGCTTTTGTGTCCTTCGCAGCCCCGCCTGCGTTACTGCTGTTACTTTGTTTTCGCTTAACTCTTCTGAGTTTTTTTACTTTTGTTTGGCTCCTAAGGGTCATAGTGTGATGATAATCAACCTTGATTATGAAACTATTTACTTGGATAAGGATTAATATCATGATACGAATATCATCATCTTTCGATTCTGTTTTGATTGACTAATCTGACCAAAAGACGATTATTGACCGTACTATAATAGTTAGACATATAGCCTCGCAGACAAGATTTTTGTGGGTAAGATGAGTACTGTAAACATGTGCTACATTATGTGATGTATGTATCATCAATAGTTTTCGCAGCGCATGCAAAATAATGACTTATAAAGACAAATAAAGGCAAATTTTTGGTACCTTTGGTCACATCATTGCAATATTCGAAGGGAACTCAATAAAAATAAATGATAAGTGATACTCGCTGATAATGTAGCTTTCTACAGGTGATAGAATTTTTTAAATCTGTTAAGTATGTTTTGAGTAATAATTTATAGTAGTAAATATACAAAAAATCAAAAGTTTCCTCTATATAATATGTATTAGATTAGTTTTTTTTATTCCATCAAAAATATTTTTCTTTTATGCCTCCAAGAAAATTTTATAAAGTTATTAGTTTATTAAAAACATTGCCATTTGTCACCTTGTGATAGATCAGACATTTATCGCACAGGACCCAGAAACCCAGAATGGATGCCATCTAAGATAGGGTGAAATAGGTATTCATAATATATTACACTTGTCTGCTCCTCTGCAACAGCTTATTTTAGGGCAGTTTTTTTGGGCTTGTTACAACAAGCCCAAAAAAACTGCCCTAAAATAAGCCCTTTGATTGGGTTTGGCATAGTTTATTATGCAAGATAAGATTAAATCCATTCAGCCACCTTGATTCATCGCCATCATAGAATCCTATAGAAGCCATATAATGTTGTAGTCTGGTGTAGTTTGTGGCAGTTATTTTTAGTAAATCTCAAATTTGATGCCACCAACTGCATCAGACTGCTTGAAAAGTGAGCTGGTTTGAACTTTTTAGTTGAAGTCTGTTTTTTTTTTTCTATGTTTATGTGTTTTATATTTTTTTATTCGTCTCCTCAAGTCCTATAATAATAATATAGTCCTACAATATTGTCATTGTTGATGTCATTGATGTCTAAAATCCGCCATTTTGATTTTATAAAAACGAAACCTCAGACACCTCATTTATTTAAATCGATCCAGCCGTTAGGATGCTTCGAGGGTACGAAGAATCTGACATACAAAGATACACGTGAAAAACATAACCCTGTCTTTGATATCGCGCAGTCGGGTAAAAAAAAGAAAAAGAAAGGAGTTAGCTAGCTAGAGTGCTACAGGGTTTGGGCCGGGGCCCGTGCTTAACAGTACCTATACTTACACTGTACAAATAAATGTAAATCCAATCTACCACAAAAATAAAGCAAATCAAAACAAAAGTTTTATTGAGCGAGGAGCTTGTTGTTTGAGAATTTGTGAATAAGTTTGCGTAAAATATTTATTTATTGGGGCACAATACCACAACAATACTGTCGACATTACAATATTTAAGGCCGCCAGTAACAGTCACAAACACAATACCCCCGTACTAGTTGATACTGTATTACAGTAGGGTATTATTCATTGATGAACACAGCGAAGGACAGGGAAGAATGGAAATCTCTGGAGGAGGCCTTCACCTTCAATTAACTGGGGGGTTCTTACTAGAGCTTTATACATATATAAAAATAAGTTTAACATAGTAGTACCACAGATTGTGGTAGTACCTACGTAAGAAATTGTCATGTTTAAAGAAATGTATGTTTTGTAGAATTTTGTTTTTTTTTGTAAGAAATATAAGGCTTTTAATTTTATTATTCCTTTATTTCATTTTGATTACTTATTATTTACATTTTTAAATATTTTTATAAAAACCATACAAAATCATTATTTATTATTGTTGTGACCCGTAACAAACGAGTGAGAACTTAAGATTTAAAGGCTCCTTAGGAAAAAATAATGAAACAAATGAAAAACTTAAAACCCTGTCTCGAAAAGACAGGACTGTCGGTTACAAACATATCTTTGGTAACGACAAGAGGAATATAGTAACTAGTATCCTACCTACCCTTCCAAAGCATCCTCACGTATTTCGAAAGGAAGGTAGAATGGTTTCGATCATACTGTACAGTACTTATGCTAGATTGCCATCCGCTCCTAGCGCCCCTGCCGCTTCAGTATTGGCGGGCGTGTTCCCGATTCTGGCCACTGCCGGATGGCACGGATCCAGTCGAGCCCACGCGTTTATATCCGTTCTGTTGGGATGTCTAAGAATGGGAAGTGTGTTAGGTCAGTTGCTGTCTCATAACACAATTTTCTTACTTAGTGCCACAAGTGCAAAGTCAGTATTTTTTTTCATGTAGGTACGTAATTTCGTCTAGTTTTTGGTTCGGATATAAAACTAATAATGTTGCTAGCTGTAGGTACAAACTTCCGTATCGAATCTTTTGGGTACCTACGTTATTTATTTGAAAAGATGCTGTCGAATACTAACGTCATTTTAATTTCATCATACCTTTTGCCTTGGATTTATATATTATAAATAATCAACATTTCAGTAGCATCAAACGTCACATGAAATTTGAGTATATCGTAGTAAACCAATTAGTTATTATAGTGTGAGCTCTATTAAGGGCCACGTTACGTACCTACCTAGTACCTACGCGTCATTAATGAATGCGTTCAGGCAGTATCAATGGATGTTTATATACTTTCAAAGAGGTAGGCGACTGCTTGTGTAGGTATAAAGAAAAAGCGATTGTTCACTTGTATTTATCTACGTAACATAGTGTAACAATGCCGGCTGAAGGTATTTTAACATCCGGGCGGGTCCAGTGGGCTTCCACACCTTGACCCAGGTGGGCGTAACGGCGCAATAGGTCAGAAGGGAGAGGCGCGCGCGGGGGTATGTTTGGGCGGGCGTAGTAGCGTAGTGACGTCAGTGACGCGCGCTATCGACCCCACCGAGAGCCGTCACAACACCCCTCCTCCGCACCCTGCACCCGCCATCCGCACCACCCACACCTCCCGCGCCCCGGCCCCGCTGGAGCTACCGCGCAACTACGCAGCGCGCCAGCCGGAAGTTTGCCGACGCTAATGGAAAACGCTCATGGCCCGCTTTGATGAGATTCGCGCGCCTCAACCCATACCATACCCCGATGAATTCAAATAATATGACTCCCCACAAAAGAGATGGCTACTTGATATAGTGGTTCTATCCACAGGATATTATCGCTGAGCTTTTGTTAAGTTTTGGTAGGTAAAATATCCAAAACCTACTCTGATATTTGAATTAGCTGGAACAATCAGTCACACAATCCTTGCTTACTTAATTTTCGTCCTTCATTGAGTCTTGGCTGGTACGCTTGTCGCCTATCGGTACTGCAGCAACAATGTTAAGCCTCGCTTCGCTAGTAATATCTTTATTTCAGTAAATCCGTAAAAACATGATGTAGGTATTATCGATCATTAATGCTGGAATCAAAAGCTTTCGTAAAAGTAGCCGCTCTGCTCGCGAAACTGAATAGTTACGATTCCATGGGCACAAAATCGTGGATCAGCCATGCAAAATTGGTCGTAACAAATGCGTAGTAGCTATGATCGGCAGGGTGGGCCTTCCCTCCAATTTTTCCGTCGTTTGACCTTGACCCAAATTGGAAAAACCCTCGAATAGACTAAATAAGTTCGAGAGCGAAAGTCTGTTGTCTCGGCAAAGGAGGGCTGGCTTGTTTACATAAGTAATACTCAGTAGTTAATATTACGGACCCGGTTTATATTGTTTGGGTAAGATATATAGGTAAGATAGGCGATAACAAGGGGTGGCATCAGTAAACGTATGTTTCTAAGTGTAAACTTTAGGCTTCTGGTAATCTTAGTACCTAATAATATCGTACATTGAGTGGCTGTGGACTAGTAAAAGTAGGACAGCAATCGTCTACTACCTGTACTAAGTAGGTATCTACTCGTTATTATTTCCATTTGTATCATTGGTTATGTTTATTTTTCCGATCAGTGAAGAGAGAACTGAGAGTTCAGATAAAGTCAAAGTCAAATAATTTATTTCAAATAGGCCCTTGCAAGGAACTTTTGAATGTCAAAAATTACAAAAAAAGACGTGTGGCACTCGGAGACTGCCGCGGTAAAGCTATTGCATAGCATTTTTTATCAACTTATGCAATCTGTGTCACAGTGATGCGCGCGCATCTTAAAATTTCACTCTATGGGGGTGTTAGGTTATTTTCGTTACGGAATTTCTGGATTCGGTCTCCACGCTCAAGGCCCGCGATAGAAGCTATGCAATAGCTTAAAAAAATAATTGATTCTAGTCGCCCCTTCCAAAAGGTAGTTTTCGTATGGAGAAGAATGGGCAAGAAACTCCACCGTTACTCTTTTAAAATGTTTTACAATATTTTGTATAACTAGTAGCAGTACCACCAACAAAATGACGTTATTCTAATTTAGATATTTTCTTTTCAGTTCTAAAACACGAACATGTTAGGACAATAATAAAGATTCTAAGGCACCTAGAACTTAAATCAATGGCTGAAATCTGTGATGAAATTACGACTCAGAAGCGATTCAAAAAGATTCCTATTTATGTAGTCGAAGAACATAATGATGCGTTACAATTTATATATTCAGCAATTGGGGGCAAGAAGTTACCATTAGAAGGAACGACTCTACTACACTTGGATGCGCATCCTGATATGCTCATTGATCGTAAATTGAAAGGAGAGGAAGCACGTTCTGGGAGACATGTTTTGCCATTATTACAAATAGAAAATTGGATTGTACCGGCAGCGGCAGCTGGACATATCAGCCGAGTTGTTTGGCTGCGTCCGCCGTGGGCGAGTCAATTCCGAGACGACACGCGACCTATACACGTCGGTGATCATCCGACGTCAGGCGAGCTGCGAGTCGACTGCAAAGAGCCGTACTACCTCTCTGATGCACTGTACTCATCACAACTAATCAATAAGAGAAAATTTATATTTACATCAGCCGAACTCTCCGACACCTTACTTGCTGGGGACGAAAACAACATCCAGAAACTCATATCGAAAGTTAATGTTTCACAACCCTATGTACTCGACATTGATCTAGATTTCTTCAGTACTGGAAATCCTTTTCTCAGTTTGTACGAAAGTATCAATGTCTACGATCGATTGCAACCAATATTTGAATTTAAACTTCCCGACGACAACGAAACGGAAACAATCGATAAAGTTGTCGCCTCACGAGAACGACAACTTGCAGAACTTGAACACTTGTTCCAGCATTTAGAGCAATACGATAACTTGGATGGATATCAAGGAGAAAAATCACAGTTGTATCACATGGTTAGTAGAATCACTTGTACAATCCTAACTTAATGTTATAAATGCGAAAATGAGTTTGTTTGTTAGGCTTTCACGCTAAAATGGCTGAACGGATTTGGATGAAATTTGGCACATGGGTAGACCATGATCTGGACATAGGATACTTTTTATTGCGGTAGTATGTTCCCGGGAGATAGTCTTCGACGTCCATGCGGGCGAAGCCGCGGGCAAAACCTAGTATGTAATAACAATAAAAAAAAAAAAAATTGTCCTCGAGCCCGAGCCGCAGAGTTTCGTGAAAACGTGTGGTGAAATAATAACAAATTTCTTTAACGATGTTAATGAATTACAAAAAAATATTTTCATTGCATTCCTAATGATGCAAGCTTTCATCGATTGTGATATTTTTCAGCTCTGAGCAGATTTACGGCCGTTATGAGACGACATCTTACATTTTCAATAAATTTTCTAACGGTTTCTGATACTGCTGTTGCTATTGTATTATCTCGGCACTAGATTTTTTAGGCTCACTGCATTCCTTATGATGCAAGCTTTCTTCGATGGGGTTTTTTTTAATTTCTAAGCAGATTTACGGCCGATATGTGTCTGTACGAAATAATTTTGCTATTGTCAACTTCATATGCATTTTTACCCCTATTTTACGAAATATTTTTTTTATATCTCTAGGTCCTGGTAGTCCTTTGTCAACTCTTGGGAAAGACACCAGAATGATCATTCTAGCTGAACAAGTTTTTGCACTATACTAATTGGAATTTCGACATTATAGTGAAAAAAATAGAGGATCGCGCGCATGCACATACCCTCGCGATGTGACGCAATGGCCCCTACACACTATGCCGGCGGCCGCGGCCGCCGGCTTTTGCCACGCGGCACGTACCCCCGCCTTATTTATTTATTTATTTATTTATTTAAACTTCTCGCACACATTAAGGTCGCGGACTTAATGCCTTAGGCATTCTCTACCAGTCAAACAAGGGTGGTGAAGAGATAAGATGGCAGGTATTACAAAAAATCAAATCTGTAGTAACTCTAACCATACATTTTTCAGTGTAAAAATATTTCCAAATATCAAAGCCGTTTAGAAGTAGTTAGGGATAATAGCCAAAAATTGCGTTTTGGTAAATATTTTTTTAAGGCAAACGTATTAACCTTACGAAAAAATCCTGACTTGTAAATGTTGTTCATGAATCTATAGCAAACATATATTTTTTTCAAACCTTTTAACCAAGCCGTTAATGAGAAGATAGCTTTTTAAAGTGACCGTTTTACTGTACTAAACGAGAGTAAGGCCCTTAAAGGAGATAATAATATTAAAAAGACAACAATTAATTATAAATAAAATAGGTACACACGTACATATATAGTTTATAGACTTATGATACACGTACATACATATTTACTATAATATATACCTACATCATATATATATATATATATATATAGAAGAATGGACTGAATATGAAAGGAAGAATGAAAAAATTCAGAAGTATGAGAAGGACAGAGTAGAAGAAGATTGTTGGAAGAACGCAGATTCTTAGCGTGTGAAGAACATAGATATTGGAAGTGAGACATAAGATAAGAAGGACGGGTGGGTGAGTTCAGAAGGGAGAAAAGAGTGGTCAAAGCGCGTAAACTTCTTCTTTGGCGAATAGACATCCATTTGAGCTCGGACCTGTAACTCGACACATGGTCATATTTCCTTAAATTAAATATGAACCGGATGCCATAGTTGAGCAGTCTGTCGAGCTTATCAAGCAAAACCGCATTCAAGTCAAAGTAGCACACGTCACCATAGTCGATGATAGGGAAAATCAAAGTCTGCACAAACATAGTTTTCGTCTTAGCGGGCAAAAAGTTTCTCAGACGATACAGGGATCGCAGAGTACCGTTGACCCTTTGACTAACACTAGATACCTGGCGTTGCCAGCCCAGTGTCGAGTCAGGATGCAACCGAGACTTTTCACCGTAGGGGTAATGGTTATGACGGTACCATTAAAAATAATAGGAGGAAGAGCGCTTAGTGTCTTCATTTCCTTTGCGATTCTTTGTGCGGCAGGGCCGGGCGCGCCACGGCTTGCCCGGCGGCATTGCTGGCGGCCATGCCGCCGGCATAGTGCATGGTGCTATTATAGGCAAATTATATCCTGCCTCAAAATTTTTATAAAATGAACTATCTTTTGCGTGCTCAACCGTTACTCTAGCATTAAAAGTCTTGTAGTTATTAGCGATTGAAATCTTACATGTTTTTGACGGTCAGAAATATTGAACTTACTACCATCCAGTACTCCGAGCGAAAAGACGTTTTCACGTCAAAAATGAACCAAAACCTTTCATAAACAGTATTAATGTTAACCAGGTTGCCGAGTTAGCAGCAGCAGTGTTGGCAGAGGCTGAAAGGTTAAATGAAAAGCCAGACTGGTGGGCAGTGTTCGCAGGAGGCTGCACTCGAGACCAAGGAGGACTGCCTTACCACATCAGCTCCGAACAAGAGATACAAAACTTGGTTCAGAAGGCTCTGGTGCCACTATTGAAGAATATACCTCCACCGGTGTTAATCACGGTTGCTAGATCTACAGACGATGGCTACTGTCCTCCTCATCAGGTAAATAAAGGATGTGCTCGAATGAAACTACCATTTAATTTCATGAAGAAGGCAACTTACCTACATGATTTCAAGTATTTTTATTTTTTTGTTTTTTTTATTTATTTCAATGTTGCCTGGAAGAGATCGCAGTAAGCGATATGGCCGCCCATTGTATATTTTGTAGTGTATTACTTTTTCTTTATGTAATGTATAATCTGGTGTACAATAAAGTATATATAAATAAATAATGATTTTATATTTTGTCTTTCAGGTTGAATACATACAGTCTCTAGTGTTGGAAACTTTAAAAGAAATATATGACACAGATGAACCAGCCTTGTACTACCTCAGTGTGAATACCTCAGAATAATTTAAGTAAGTGTATGCAGGCAACTTTTTGTAACTGAATATTATGTCGTTTCTGATAAATAAATAAGTGGTACAATAACAAAGGATTTTAATTTTTGCCAATTCCATAATAATCTCCATGTTGAGGCGTGAAGAGACCCCTACGGGAAATCTGCAGAGGGTAGATGCATACATTTTCTGCAACGTAGGTCTGTCTCCAAAATCCTATGAGGCTCTACTGATTTCGTTCAGTTACAGATATGCGATATAGAAAATGTCCAGGAAATTCTAGTAGGTGTCCAGAATGTAGACCTTTGAAGGAAATATTTGTCACAAATGTACTGTATCGGCTATATCTTCTAGTCTTCGTTATTATACGCACTCGAAGTACGATCAAACTTCTTGACTATTCATTGACTCTTGTAAACATATTTGTGTCAACGTTACGTGTTGAATCGTTTCAAATTTGTACTGAAGAGTACTCGTTAATCCTATGTCTGCTCGTCGCAACTCGCAAGACGCAGTCTCATTCAGCTCGGGTGCCAAATGCATCGCCGTAACTCATTTGTAATGTGTTTTAACAAACAGTGTCCACAACAATTACCGGAGCGAAATATTGCCTTTGAACAATATTATGAGAGCAACTTGAACAAGTTTATTGTAGTTCCGCAGTGTCTGAACATGCACACTAAACATAAATAGAGAGTATAAAAACTTAACAACTTTATTATGATGTATTATATCGTTGTTTTAGTATACGTTGCGGATTTGGTTGCGGATGAAAAACTCACTAAGTTTCCGTGAATGTTTTAGCTGGATAATTCGCTTGGCTCAAAACTGCATTCAGGCATCTTCAGATCTTCAGTGTGGTATGCCACAAGCTCGGATGAAGAAGGCAACTCAGGAAGAATTAATGCAGATATTTCATAGGTATGTGCCGATATTAAAATCTATCACGTTAGGCAGAAACGTACTAGGTATTCAGATTCCGAAGGTCTCTATGACATTATCGTTTTATAAATTGTTTGGTCTCAGTTTGCCCCAACTCATTCTGCAGATACTGATCCATAACCGAGCTGAAATAAATAGCAATCTAAAAAAAAATCTACCACACGTTGCTATAATATATATTATAGCAAGACATATTACGATATATTTTCCATAGTATTCTTCGAATGACCTCAGACAGAGCTGTCTTTGGTGCGGTACTAGATATGTATATTTTTAGTAACTACGCACCAAAAACTACGCAATAAATAGCAATAGCAAAGTATAACAGCTACGTCTGTGACGGGCTTAAATCCTAACGTGGAATCTTAAGGTACGTTTCCTCATTGCGGTGTGCATTATATTAGCTCAATAATTTTTGCATTGGCATCAATAAGCTAAAAGTCAAGACGGTCACTGTCACCTCAAGCGGGTCAATTAACAATAACAAGAGGATCGGCGCCCTAGTTACGTGTGACAGCATTCTTACAAATACTTCGCAGTAACTCGCACGCATGAGTATGATAATGAAAAGATGTTTAACATTCTCATAGATGATACAAATCGTCGCTTAGACCGCATCTGTTTGCATTATTAGTTGAGGGATTGTCTTGGTTCCTTCTCTGTAGTTGTTAGTGGGAATATCCTATCCTTATGGTGGCACTTCACACCGCTATTCGGTATTCGCCTTTTTTTACTGTGTTTTATTCGGCTATTAGTGTAGAAGTCCGAATAACTCGAACACAACGTCCACACATTTGATTGTCATGAACAGCGAATATGCCGAACATTCAAGAATATTATTTTTGCTATGATTTTGCTAATGTGAACGCAAAGATGGACGTGTTGACGGCAGCAGCGACTTATTTCCTCTGTGTTCATTACCAATACATGTTAGACGTACATAAAACAACGCACTCTACTGAGCAAGCCATGTGGACGGTAAACGAACTTATTCGGTATATTCGCAATCCATTGATATGTGACCAAAAACCGACAACCGGCGGATACGAGTGTTCGTGTATTTGCGTATTCGTCATAATCGTGAAAAATAGGCAAATATAAGCGAATAGACTAACTTCACATCGTCGTATTTGGGCAAATATGACGAAAACGCGAACACGGATAGCGATGTGAAGTGCCACCATTAAATGGCCCCTTTTTGGAAGGGCCCGTATGTGGCTATGACTAGTGGCTGGAACTCAAGTTTGAATAGCTGAGAGATTGAAATAGTAGAATAAATTAATTGTTGTGGCACACTAGAGTGGTACATTATTGACAGTGACATAGATAATTAGATAGAATATTCTTAATGTATCTATATAAAAATACACACCGACACCGGTTCCGATACTACTCTGTCTCTATTCAAGGAGTTGGGTCCTCCAACTACTATCCGCTCTTCGACTGTCGGAAATGTCCAGCTCAATGCCACTACAGTTTACTGACTGAACCTACACAAAGGTCAGGTAGAAGCCGCTTTTGGAGCTATTATAAATTCAGTATCGGATATGTTTTCGTGATCAACAACTTATGCGATGCAGATCTCACCCATCATGAACCTCGTAGCAATGGTCAATTATTTGTGCAGTTGAAATTTTTTGCCCTGATTATTTTAGCAAAGCTCCTGAAGTCTGCCAATAACTTACAAATGACTACAATAATATCATACAATTTTTTAAAGATCTCTTGATTGAACAAACAATTTAGTCCTTCGATTGGGGGCGATTGGGGTCAACTGCGCATCGAACACTCGAGTCACATTACTAACAACGCATTACATCATGCGTCGGCCATGCTTGGAAAACTTATGTGCCAATTATATCCAATAAAAACGCACTACTCAGAAATTATTTTATTATACACGTGTGATGTTTTCTACATTATTTTTATCGTAGGTACATTGTGTTTACGGAATTAACTGATTAAACTGCAATATTTCTCTCTACTCAGTCAATATTATTGTATGATAATAAATTTCTAAGACGCATTGGAACCTTGGAAATCATTCTCAGTAGGTTACAGGAGCTCAATTAACATATAGGCCTTGTTGAAAGAAACGTAGGCATATTGTTATTTATTTATGCAAGGAAATTATACGTCGAATGGACCAGAGCTGTTTTTTGCACACGTAGGGAATATAATCGTGCGGCACGCTACCTGAATCAACAAACTTGGAATACATTCAGTATTTTTATATCATTTTGTGTTCTCTGCTTGGCGAGTTTGCGACGCGTTATGATTTATGTACCTACCCAAAGTACCCACCTACTACACTGATTGTAGTAGGTACTTGAAAACTTCAAGCACGGAGAGTACTCGTAGAAATTTTACGATGCCCCTAAATATCTAAAATTATATTTTAAGTACTTATGTGTTGCTTATCAGTCCAAAACCTATATGTATATCTATATATGGAAAGTGCTGTTGCTGGCTGCCGAGACGACACAGATACTTGCCAAAAAAAAATCAAATAAAATGTTAACACAGAGTAATGATTTTATACTGAAGATCACGTCTAAACAAGGAAAAATATATGTTAAATTAGAGCATTTTCTTAATCACTTAATATAATTATGAATATTTTAGATTATGTTTATATTACCTATAAGTAGTGAAATTAATTTGTAAAGTTATGTCTAACGCGGATAAAAAACTGAGAATCACGCAAAATCTATCAATCGTATTTTTCTGAAACCTTCACCATTTTAAAGATAATTAAATTATTGATCTTTTATTATACTTACGTGCTTTATTAAAATAAATTTTTGTTTTATGGATAATAAATTAATAATGCGTCTAATTTGGGACAGCGCTCCTTGATGGGCGAGTCCTGTTACGGCTGGACGTACGACGCGTTGCATGAGCTCAGTACAGAACACGCAAGCTAACCACTCAAGGTAACTGGCATTATACTGCGTCTCTAGAATCTAGATACAAAGTTATCACGCGCTGCATGATACATTTTCGATTATCATCTTTTGACAGTCATGGCTGTATAAAGGTACTCCCTTTCTTCTCCGAAAATTGTTTGTCCGAAAATCATTATCCATAACACGTTTGCTATAAACTTCAGTAACCATAATGTTCAAAATTCGTAATTTTGTTTTACATAATTATCTTTATTTATTTATTTATTTATATATACTTTATTGTACACCAGAAAATACATAGTAAATAAGTACTAAGTGCAACCTAAGTACTTTAAGTACTTCTAAACTATTCTGTCATAATATCGAATCTCCTAATTTTGCATGAAATAAAGTCATAACGTCCTAAGTATTGAATTATATAATGTGTATTATTCCGAATGTTCATTTATAATAAAATGGACAAAAAAATTAGATTTTAGTGACAGAAACGAATCGCTATAAATCCGACTCCACGCAGTCTTGTCTGCCCTACCCCTAGAGTATAATTTAAAATCGCGTAGTCGCGGAGGGGCTAGGCGGCCCGCGAGTTGAGGAGCAGGTGGTTGTAACGCTCGCCGCCGCGGCTGAGGCTGCGACGATAACCTCGCATTTGACTGGGACCGACGGAGTCCCGCAGCGCCGGAGCCGTGACAGAAACCATGCCTGCTGCATGTTGCATGCCCGCTTGCATGCTACATGCTTGCTTTCATGCTACATGTTGCATGCTCGCTTGTATGCTGCATGTTTGCTTGCATGCTACGTGTTGCATGCTTGCTGCATGCAATGTTTATGCTTGTTTTCATGCTTCTTACAGGGAAATAAAAACAAAAACGTATTTATCCTGCTACTTCAAACAAAACTACACAACAAGTGAACTATGTATCACAAAACGAGTCGGTTGAAAAAAAAAAATGACCCGCGTTCATATATACCTAAGTCGTATCTACGTAACGCCTGACAGAAGTTCTTCGATAGTTCATAAATTATAATTATATTTAAATAATGTACCTAATTGGCTACGGCCGTTCTATCTAAATAAATAAATACATAGCAAAAGCTTTGTAATACAAAGTTTTAAAAACAGTATTAGGATAAATAAATAATATGAATTTAAGACTTATAACTTTTTATTGAAAACGGTTTTAAGTCTTTTGTATATTTATTGATTGTAATATTTATGACAAAAAAATTTAGGGCATATTATATTTAGGAATGTAAATTTTATGGCAAATTATATTAGTTCGGGCAAGTTATCATTCGGACAGATGATGATTAGGACAAAAAAAAATATGGCACTTTAGATTATGGATAAAAAAGTTAGGGAACACAATAGAGAGAACCCTGTATAAAACATGAAAGAATAATCTAAATTCAGCCCGTCTCAAACTCCTAAATTAAAATAGACGTTGACACTAATAGAAGTAGGATACATTTATTGATTGATTTCCTTGCTTCTGTTGTGCGTATATTTTGATTAGCCGGCTGCTTTACTATACGTCTGTACCTATAGGTACTTATCCCACTAATACTTATATGGAATTATATACAATAGATTAGGTAAGTTAATACACACACCGGCAAAATTAGAGGAACACAAAAAAATGGTGCCTTTTTTTAAAAACTTTTGGGTATTTCGATAAGTGATTCCGTTATTTGAATGATTACCCTTTTTTCATATAACATTATGGGCTTTTTAGAAATTTTTCAACCTTCTAACAGAAATTGTAGCCTCTTAAGTGTTCGTTTACACTTTACGCTTCTGAGTGTTTTTGATAAGAAAGTTGGTTTATGCAGTCAATGGTGACCCTAGCTCATTTTGTTTGGAGAGTAAACATTGTATTGCATACAGAATGAGTGATTTGCCTGCAACTGAAGTCGCCAGGGCCGTAACAATGATTGAGGAAGGTCACACCTATCGTTCGGTCAGTCGAACGTTGCGTGTATCAGTATCCGTGATCCACCGTAATGTGCAACGGTACAGACAGACAGGATCTTACGAGGGCAAGGCAGAAATCGTGCAACCACTTAAAGTTTGTACCCTTATAAAACGGTCGAACACGGTCGTACAAACTTTAAGAAATCGTCGTCAAACAGCTGTTCAGACCAGAAACCTCTTAGAAGAAGTGCGTAACGTACGTGTTAGTGAACGAACAGTGAGGAGAAGGTTAAATGAAGTTGGTTTGAAGTTATACGTGCCAGCAAAAGCGCCAAAACTTGAGGTGAGTCATCGAGTAGCAAGATTAGCGTTCGCTCGTCAGCATCAAAATTGGTCCGATGAGTGGAGTCGAGTTTTATTCTACGATGAAAGCCGTTTTTGTGTAAATTGCATTGACGTAAGGGAGAGTATGTGGAGATATTGAGGAGAACGTTACCATCAAGCAAATTTTTCCGAAACAACGGTTTACGGTGGAGGGTCTGTTATGGTGTGGGGTGGTATAAGTTTGACGGCACGCACCGCACTGGTCATTATTGACGGCGGTTCTTTAACTTTACACAGGTACATAACTGAGATCCTAGAACCCCATGTTATGTCTTTTGCTCCATTCATAGGCTCAGATTTCGTGTTTATGCACGATAACCTTCGATCAACAATACCAACACGATAACGCACGGCCCCACACTGCGCGCATAGTGTGTGATTACTTAAAAGAGATTGGTGTAACCCAAATGGACTGGCCAGCACGATCGCCAGATATGAATCCGATAGAACATGTCTGGGACATGATTGGACGAAGGGATCGAGAAAGAAATCCTGCCCCTAGGAATGTTGATGACCTAAAATTCGTGCTGGTGGAAGAATGGGAAACTTTGCCTCAAGAAATAATTGAAGGTGTCATCAGAAGCATGGCTAGACGTATCCAAGCCCTTATAAGGGCGCGTGGAGGCAACACGCGATATTAAATCTTTTTTTTTTACATTATTAAAAAAACTTTTCTTGCATAAAATAAACGAACAGACTCAAATGAAGCGAAAAAATAAATATTAAATATCAAAATACATATAATGTTTTTTTTTTGTGTTCCTCTGTTTTGCCGGTGTGTGTAGTTATAGGTATGTAGGTACCTAGTGTACTTACATACTTTATTAAAAAAACTATGGGATTAGTAGGTGCTGCAGTGGCCGCTTTACTAAAAAAAGAATGCAATTCTGGGAATGCAATTTCGATCGAACGAAATCTCGACATCTCGAGCCATTTCTCGAGATTCAATCTTGTGTCAAGACAATCTCGTTCGAGATCTCGACAGTAGTGGGTCGAGATTACAAACAAAAGAGATTTCGAGATTGAGCGGGCGCTACGCTTCTTGAGAAACCATTTTTAAAAGATTTATAGTGTGCGTGTTTGCGTGTGCCAATTTGATGCGTTATGTATATGTAAAAAAGGAAGATTAAGTATTTAAGTAATAATCATCTGTGTAGTGTCACTACGCAGATGATTATTACTTAAATACTTAATCTTCCTTTTTTTGGTTTCGAAAGTCAATACCTACTTACATGTTGGGTCATGTGTGAGTTTTCAGTTTCATAAAGTTTATTAAACGAGTTATATTTTTCTATTTATGCATTATTTTAGAAAGTAGGCGAAATCTCGAACCCGAGACTTAGCACGCGAGATCTCGAGTTGCCAATGTCGACTCGAGATTGCATTCCCTAGTTGTGAGAAACAGCTTGTTGGGACAAAAAGGCATTTATCTTACAAAAGGTAGAGTAGAAACGATTTTGATGTTGTTTAGGTCTGGACCCAAATGAAAAATTCAAGTTGTCGATCTCGAGGGAGGAAAAATGGCAAGACTACCTACATTAATTTGAATATTTTCTTCGAATACACGAACAGCTAGAACACGTAGGTAATAAAATGTTCTAACATTATTTATCACACATAATTGGAATGCAAATCGGAGTGGAAGTGGAACCTTCCCAGACAAAACATCCGCCAGCCAAAAAAGTTAAGTGCTTGCGAATTACAACTAATTTCAGGAAGTATAGTAGATAATTCCTACCTACTATGATATTTCTTTCTTTGTCTTTCTTTGCTCTCTTTGAAATTTTTGTTATTATTTTCAGCATGTTTGCCCACCCATCCCTAGGTTTCTTCTGGGGATCCAAGGAACTTCGACTAAAAGCCGAACTGGTGTGGCTTGTGCCGAGACCCGAGAGCCCATGCTCATCCCACATACACAAAATATATGCTGGGAGTGCCTGACAATGAAAGTTTGATTTGAGTTTTTTGGGCTGGTTAACTATAACTACCCATCTCAATAAAAAATAGAACTTAGTAAAATATTGTGTTGTTTCAAATATATGAACCCAAATTATGTTGGGGCCTCCCGGACCCGGACCCCAGGGAAGGAATAATGTTCCTCCAGGGAAGGGTAATAAGTAGGTAGGTACATAACTATTTATGAAATATTATTTATTTATTTATTTATATATACTTTATTGTACACCAGATTATACATTACATAAAGAAAAAGTAATACACTACAAAATATACAATGGGCGGCCTTATCGCTTACTGCGATCTCTTCCAGGGGATCTAGGGGATATTCAAGTATTTACCGCTACTTCATAAGTTGTATAAAACACGTAAATCGAATCGTTGAGTTCTCAAGTCCTCACCTCGTACAAGTACAACCGTGGACGATAAGAAAAAACTTGCTTTCATTGATAAAATACTGCTTGCGTAAACGATGTTTTTCAATGGCGGAGTTGATAAGCAGCCGTCACCGCCGTGGCGCCACTTGCAGATAATGTACGGCCCTTGTATCGAAAACAACATGTTTATACGACGAATAAAATAATTACTTTCCTTTCAGACACCTTTCCCCTAATTACGTAGGTAACACATTTTCGTAAACGACTACGACTACTCTGTTTCATTTTGACAGTTCATCAACATTCATTGCGTGCGTATTTACGTTGAACTTGAGTTTTTTTCGAACTTATGAAGCAATGGATTCGGAATCTGTTTAAAAACGATTCAGATTCTGATTGATCGTGTGTTGCGCAATTAGGGTACTGTTTTTGGTACTTATTTCAAACAAACCGCCTTTTTAAGAATGACTCGCATAAGTTCGAAATTCCTACTCACAGACGTAGGTATACATGTACCTACGTACATACGTACCTACCTACCTATTATCTACCTACTTTAATTATGCGATTTGGTTTCCGAAATAAACAAGTGTTTCACAGAATTGAGCAATACCTACCTCCCTAGTAATCAGTATACTTACCTACATTATTGCGTTGATTGCATACTGTGCTATGCACGGGTACGTAATCAAACAAAAAAAAAAAATGCATGCTTTTTCCGCTTACATTCCAAAATGTTTGTTCACACAGCACCTAGACTCCGCAGGCCACAGTTGATCGTCATTTATGGTCTTTCCTATACTATAATATACCTACCACAATGAGCTGTCGTGCGACGAAAAATGTTTAGAAAACCACGTTGTAAGCGGCGAATATCAATAGGGGGGCTTGGTTATTCGCCATAGTACGTTACTATCAGAATCAGAGCACTGTAAACTGTTGTCTGCAAAGGGAACCTCACGTCATGCAGATATATGATTCTGGTTGCATTCGATCACATAAGCGAATTTAGAATCAGTTTCAAAATTGAATAATTGGCGCTCTTTTTTTAAAAACTACAGTTTTGTGAGAGGCGCGTCAACATGAGTACGTCCTCTTGAAATAGAAAGCTAAACATCAGTATTACTTCTTATTTTCATAAGTAGCGCCTACATCGTATACCGCTTACAATACCTACCTAAGTAAAACCCATCGTATTCAAATATACTATAGCACCTAATAATATTATGTATTATCATCAGGTGCAGTTGTGTCACACTCACAGGATATACCTATAGGTACATCTTACCTGTAATCGATCGTGGACGCTCTTGAAATATGAAAAATGTAATTATATTCTAATTTATAATCGTAAAAAAACGAGCGAACGTTACAGTTGTCGATAATGTGTAACATCTGACATCTTGGCTCACAGTACCAACCTCTAGGAAAATGGGTTGGTAGGTATAATCTGACCGCCAACTCTAGCACCGCGCGCGCTCAGTGGTCAAATCAAATAGTGGGCGTTCCCCGGCTTCCTGTTACACACTTCCGTCCCCTTTCACGAAATCACTCCCACAGATTGCAGGAAAGCGTGAGCAAAGATGTTACACATCAAAAACTGAAAGAAAAATGCCGTGTTGTTTATTTGGTTGTTAGTTGTTTTAAACCTACCTACTTAAAAACTTCTCAATAAATATTAAGTTGTCAACGACGCCGCATGACCGTCATGACCGGCTCAAGTGTTAAAAGATAATAAGCCAAACAGATTTCCACTGAACTTTGACCGTTCAGCAATTTGTTGATAATATTTTTAGTCAACAAAAATCTTGATATATTTGTACCTATTAAACTTTGTGAAATACGTTGACATTATTTTGTTAAAGAAGGTATTAAAATAAACGGGTTTTTTTACAGTTAAAGGTAAGTCACAGACAGATCACATTAAGAGTAAGTACTTACATATATGTATATTGTAAGTACGCATCATAGAAATATACTCGTAAATAGATAACTTCTTTCATAAATCTATGGTACGCATGACATCCGTGATTGTACGACTTATAGTATAGTTCTTGTAACCAAATCTTATGTAGGTATTTACAGTATTTCACTTACATATTTGAAAATAATTTTTGACCCATACCGCTTTGACTTAGAGGAGACTCTAGGAATGAGTTGAAGAGAAGAATATCTGCTTTATCTTAAAATAGAAAACAACAGTGTCACACGTAGCTACGCATGCTGCAAAAGATAGAGTTTTCTTCTAGCAGCATTTTCTTCAAAAGTAAAACAGAATAGACTGCAGTGTGCGAGCAAGAATGACTTACGTTCTATCTAAGTAGGTAGGTATCTACAAAAACGGGCTTCTGGCACTATATTACAATAAAAAAATACGGATAGAAAATAATGCTCTACTGCTATTCTTACTCTCTTCTTGTTTACGCTTTTGTCCACCTGCTAACACATAGTTAACATGTTATTGAATTGTTTTTAACGACATATTTTTGATAAGTAGGTATGTAGAGTTCGTAAGTACGTGCCAGATTGATAAGGATGGTTATTTTCGCCAATTACGACAACAATCGATAAAGTTCATGCTGTATAGCACACACACATCAATCTACATTTAAATTCAGTTTAGTTTGTACACTAAATAATAGTTACAACTGGTTACAAGTTTACAATTTACTAGAATGTGTTCCGCTTATCTACATACATGCCTATGTTTACTTTGAGCTCCCTGCCTGTGACTTTAGGGTTTTGAATCCCATATTCCCATCAGATGTTCTTCTTGTTATATTATATCTGGTATTAAAGATAATATTTTATTAGGTAAGTACGTAAATGCATCAATATTTTATCAATATTGTGCTTTTTTTACAGTGTCTCCAAATACACTGAACAGAAGAATATAATGAGGCAAGAATTGGCCGCATCAATATAATTTCCTTGTGATGCTGTAAAACAATAAACACTGTCAAGCAACACACCTTTCACATTCGACTGCTGCTTATAGGCCTTTCCGTTGAACGTTGCGCCACAACTCACGGTTATCCGCCTTCAGTCTGTTCCAGCTGCGGTGTTTAGATCGTTGGTCCGACAAGACGGGGTGCGTCCAAAGCTATTCTAGCCAGTGTGGCGGCGAGCCTCCTTTCTGGATTGCCGCCATGCGATTTGAAGGCAAAAGTCTTCGCACACGGGGCGTAACTCCGCTGCGGCTGCCGCGAGTAATCACGCCACAGCGGACAGAACTCCGGCAGGATTTCATGGCGTCATGGAGAGGGCGATTGTCGCAACCCAGTGCTGGGCACGCCACAATTGCGGCGATAAGTCCCCTCTTTGAGGTGTGGCTAGAGAGGCGCCACGGCGTCCTTAGCTTCCGCCTGACGCAGGTCCTCACCGGACACGGTTGTTTCGGGAGGTTCCTGTTCCAGATAAGGCGAGAAGAAACGCCCGGGTGTCACCATTGTGTGGATCGCCCGGAGGACACGGTGGAGCATACGGTGGAGGTCTGTCCGGCTTCGGCGGGGTTCCGCCGTGTCCTCGCGGAGGCGATCGGCGGCAGTGACCTCTCGCATCCGGCCCTGGTCCAGGCCATGGTACGGAGCGAGAGGGCATAGGAAGCCGTCACCTCCTTCTACGAAGCAGTAATGTTCGCGAAGAAGGAGGCTATGCTAGCCAAGGGCCATGACTCGTCAGCTCCAACGGCCATCGCTTCTTCAACAGAAATGGCCAGCACACCGCCACTTCAGCTTGACAGCTGTCGGTAACTCCAGTTCTTTTCCGGAATTTTCTATAAAAAATCAAAATCTAAATGGATTCGTTCTCGTAACGGACTGCATGTGACTCATGGTCATGAGCACTGATAATAGTTATATCCAGCTAAACTTATGCTTCAGCAGCTCTCGGTATAGGTACCTACAGCTGTGGTATTGGAGCAGCCAGTTAGAGTATTTTTTCAAGAGCAGCAGCGTTAAAACATAACAAACATCTCGCTTGTTTTTCCGAAGGCTTCGGCAGAGGTGTACCTACTATAGTTAGCGGTAAAAGAAAGTTTCATAAATATCATGTTCTTTAGGTAGTTTACTACTACAGTACTGGGTTTGTCTCGTGGTCGCAAGCGCGACTTCTGGGGTCCAGGGTTCGATTCCCAGGTCGGGCGTAGTGTTATTAGGTTTTTCCATTAGGAATTTCTTATTAACAGCCCGGAGTTTGGAAGTTGGCGGTGTGATGCCCCCGTGGCTCGGCGTTAGTCCTGCGCCTGGTCTCTCTCCGGTCGTGTCGGATTGAGGGAAGAGTCAGTGCACCAGTGTCTGCGCACACACTAACTTGTGCACTATAATATATTCCTCTTTGATGGTTAAAAAATATATTCTCCGCAATTTCTTCATTGCAGAGGCCAGAGGTCAAAGTTGTATATTTACGCACGCATACTATTGATTTTATCGGCTCTAAAAATAAGTTTGTATTTCATATTTAGTTGGTACATATGTCTCGAAAAAGCTATGAAAAGCAAAGTTAGTTCTGCGGTTGTAACTTAAAATATCCCATATCTCTAATGCTTGATAGCAGCAGACACTTTAAACAACATAATCTTTTAAATTATTGGGTCTAACAATAACCCCTGGCTTGTGTATTAGATGATGTTTTCATCCCTCGATTACAATATGTGTGCTAATCCATTATTATTTTTTTTGCCCTATATACGTATATAAATATATATTTATATTTCAACACTCTCCCAATTTTCATCGTTAATTAAGGAAGTGCTAATAATCTTGTCATCCGGACGGACGGATAGACGGACAGACAGACCAACATGTCTAAATTATAAGGGTTCCGTAGTGGAAAGAACTAGATGAGTTATATGAATATTATGTTAGTTATATTACCATGAGTCACATGCAGTCCGTTACGAGAACGAATCCATTTAGATTTTGATTTTTTATAGAAAATTCCGGAAAAGAATATATTAGTAAGAACCAAAACTCTGAAACTTCCAGCTTCAGGAGGAGAAAAAGTTGATACCTACTTAGGTAGCAATGGTAAGTACCTAATGTAGGTGATCAATAATACTCGTACCTACCTATACGCGATTAATTAATTATTTTTTTATTACATATCTGCGTCCCGCGGTTTCTCCCGCATAAGTCTCGATCCCGTGGGAATATCGGGATAAAAAGTATCCTATGTCCTAACCCTGGTAATGGTCTATCCACAATACCCCTCGAATAATGACCCCTGTAACACAGGTTCCACCTAGCATGGGGGTCATTGACAAATTTCTGTGCACTTATTGTAAGTTCTACCACATCTACGCTGTAAATGCTGCGCATAATTAGTTAGTACTTACATTACTTTTGGAAAATAAAAAAATATTATTATGTCTTTGACATACCTCGGGACCATAGGGTCCCGGACCTTTGGAGTACGAGGGGCCGAGGCCAACTCGCAGAGGCCCCTTAGACATTTTTATGTATTTAGGCACCAACCGACGATTATCCCTGTATGCACTACGCAAGTGCATCCAAGGACAACCCCCGGTTGGTGCAGGACTATTGCAGAACATGGAAACAAAATAAATTGGGCTATGGGTTTTGGTGGCTAAAGTTGACTGGTGACCTGGAACTATGGAAGTACTATGGCCCCTGCCTGATAAATGTTTTATAATGTACACGGAAAAATGGCAGGGGGTGACTTGCACACTCAATAATGGGCCCCCGAAAACTGTCGCTAGCACATAGTGAGCGACAAGGGGGCAACATGTCCTGAGGTGCTTGAGGAGTGGAGAGGTATTCCACGGCTTTCAGAACAATGCCAGAGCCCGGAAGATGGTCAAGATCCCTACGAGCACTTACTGGAATACTTCCTTCCTCCGAGCACGTTTGCTCTTGCGAATCTCAAACTGGCCAATTAAGGCAAGAATGAGGTGGGAGCTCTGTTCCTCGTCAGTGTTCACTCCAGCCGGCCAATAAAGGCAAGCCAGAGATGAGGAACAAGATTTCTCCCGGGAGATAGGGTCCGTGGGGTCGCTATTGCCCAACAGCTCGCCACATGCTGCCCTGCGGGTTTCAGTATCTCTCTTGGTCTGGCCCCTCATCCTAGACCTGTTCCGGCAAAGTAAACTCTACCGGCACAGACCCAGAGACCGGAGCGCGCAAGCCCCACCACGACGTCAACGTAGAGATACGGATACAATTTCTAAGAAAACTTCACAGTATAACAATAACCCTTGTCGCGTCGCGCTAGTCTGCACGAAGCTTAAGAAACAAACATACAAAAAATCTAATCTTTTCTCTTTATTATAATCTTATTTTAAATGTAGGTAGGTAGGTACCTTATTAATATTTAATTAGGTAGTTAGGTAGGTATAATAGGTAGGAACTAGAAATGTAGGATCAGTGAATCAAGTACAATTTTTAAGAAACGGCTTTAGTTCGTCACTGAGGTTTATTAACAATAATATTATCAATACTCATCATTCATTTGATATTCAATTTCTATGCTATGTTGAAATAAAGCCTATCTAGGAAGAGCGCGCTTTGGAGCGCCCCCTGAGCGCCCGTCCGCGGATTCTATTCCGTGGTCCCATGATCCTATCGCACTGAGCAAAAAAATAAGCACGCGAGAACGGGCGAGCCGAGCCGCATTCCTCGACTGGGTCGACGGCACGGCAGGCCCCGCGCTCTCCGCAGTCCGCTTCCCTCCCTCCTCAGTCGTTCGCGCGCGTCGTTTGTGATAACTCGTTCGCACGTTATCCGCTGTTTGCCGCGTATTATGTTTACCATAGTGTTGTTATTGTTGTGGTTATTATAAAATATACACAATTAAAGTGTTTTGTGCTGTGTGATAAAAGTGAATTATTGTACTGAAGAATCTGTTGAGTATTATTAAACTGTGGATCGCGAGGAGCAGTCAAACACGGCAGGCACCGAGCTCAGGTAGCGTTTCGTATTTGTTTTCTCTGATTGCGGGCTAGAACTAGACTGTCTTTGATAATACAGTTTTGTAGTTCAGCGGTTTAGCTTCGAATTACAGGTTAATAATATTGTAATAACAGAACCACGTGACCATATGAATACTCAGTGCACACCACGTGGTGTGAGCGTTGGTGTAAACAACTGTGTGCCCTTCTCCACAAACGCGCGCGACGCGGCGCAACTGCGCGGCGCAGGCGAGGCGGCGAGCGAAATGCGCGATGGCAATGGCGGGGAGCGGTGACGGTCTGACGGCTTCTTCCACTATCGTCAATCGTGCTCGTAGGCGCTACAAAATTATAAAGCGAGGTTGTAGTAGGTATTCATTAACAATTACTCAGGACTAGGGGGGTACAAATACCTATGGCTATAGATTCTTGCTCATTAGAAAGTAGTTACTGTATGTAAATTCTGACTTTAAGTATCTACTTACCTAGTTATTAAAATTATTGCACTTAGAATAATAATGACCTCTTAGTAGACCCAGCTTTCCAATTAAAAACTGAAGCTATGTTTCCCCATAACTTTTTTATTAACACACTGCAGTCGGGCTCAGAGGCGAGGCGGTACGAAAAATAGAAAAAAAAACTGTTTGTTGCAATCGGATATCTATGGATGCAATGATGTACCTACCTATAATACGTCTTTGGTTTGATGGCGTTTTTACTTTGTATTTTGGAGTACCTACCATATTGTTATTATATACCTACTTAATAATAATAATTTTATGTCATAGTACTCATTCATTGTACCTAGGTATCTACAAAGCATCGTGCTTATGCCTATATTACTCATGATGAGTCCTACCATACTCCTACTAGTAGCAGCAGCTAAGAAAAAGTAAAATAGCTAAATACCGGATACCGCATAGGTATGGAATACGTATTATCTAACTAGTTTGAATAGAATGTCGACTGATCGTTTATTCATTATTTGACTTGAGGTTTATTTATTATTTTTTTTCCTCAAGCATTGATAAGATGCCTAATACAATCTTGTGTTCGTGGGTGGTCACTCAGAAATCTGAATTAAAACTTATCTGTATCGTTCGTACTCCACAGATTACGTAACTACGTGTTTAAGTACTAAAGTAGTGTTAGCATTAGTTCATAATAATATTATAGACCCAGTAAGTACCTAATCTATCCATATTTGGTACAGTTTGTATAGTTTTTCAATAAACTTTTTTTTATTATGTAAGTAGGTACCGATCTATAATTAAAACAGCATCAAAGGCAAATCATAATTATTCTTTATCCCTATTGCATTAAGTATGTTTTTGTAGGTAGTAGACATTGAAATATTAAGAATTGGTTATCGATAAGCGAGTGCGCAAGAAACATCACCTTGAAGTCTTATCAAAACAATAATCCGAAAACAACGTTTTTTTTACAGTTCGCTTGGCCTTGAATTAACTTGTTGATGCGATCTGTTGCATTCTTTGTTCTAGGCTAGCTCAATGTGCTAAGAATAAAATGACATGACGGTGGCATTTTATGACATTTATAAAAATAATTCGAGAACTGCGTGTTTCTGGAATGTTTGACCGATCGCGGCGCGTAAATTTTTGTAGGAACTAATGTAGGTACCTACTTTAACTAAACAAGTCGTAAAAAGGGTTTTTTATAGATGACACTTTCTTGTTTAAAAATACGTTATAATTAGGTATAACCAAATTAATTATAGGTAACCTTTTCTGTGATACTAATACCAATACATCTTGTAGTTACGGCTCGTAATGAAATTAAAGCCTGCAGCAAACAGGCGCGACGTAACACCGGTAATTGTTTTACCGTGAAGTTTTTTTTTGAAATTGTTTTATTAGAGGAGCCTTAACTTATAAAATACAAGTCGTACCTATTTATAAAGATGGTAAGGGCAGACGAGAAGACGTTTCCTGTGTCCTGCCTGCTTTCTGAACTATGGTACCTATAATAACAATGTATTAAGGCTTGTGCAGACCAGAGCGACTTGTCGCGCGACGCGACACGAACAATACAATTTCTAAGAAAACCTCACAGTATAACAATAACCGGTGTCGCGTCGCGCGACAAGTCGCGCTGGTCTGCACAAGCCTTTAAACGCTTTGTGAACGCGATAATGGCCTTACCTAGTAGTTTTTTTAGGTTCCGTTCCGTACCTCAAATAGAAAAAACGAACCCATAGAGGATCACTTCGTTGTCCATCCGTCTGCCTGTCAAGGCTCTTTTTCTCAGGAACGCGTGGAGGTATCACGGTCGACGCGGTCCCTTGTAGCTCTAAAAATATCAAGCTAAGTCAACGCAATAAAAATATACTTACGGCCATTTATGCTACATAATTATTTTGATACTCGCAAATAAATCAAAACTGGGTACCTACTTCCCGTTGACCTAGTATCATGAAATTTGGCAAGAAGCAAGGTCTCACAGAACACGTAAACGAAAAAGACCTAAAATAGTCAATTTGTAATTTTATCACAAAAAAAATGCGTAGGTACGAGTATAAGGGAGAAAAAAAAATCAACTACGGAGAAGTTTTTTCTTGGATTATATTTATCCCAACTACGGAACCATTCATTCGGTTATCTCAATACAGGATTTACAATGTTTAGCTTCATCGTTTGTAACCCTATGAAGCGGACGCCTAATTATAACACTATCAATGGGTTAGCCTCAATATTGTGAACCGATTGAACGACTAACCCATTGAACTTTTAAAACATTTTCGAGGGAAAGCGTTTTTGATTGGGTTTACTAACCTGTTTACGGGATAACCCGTTCAACAATGGGTAAACCTGGGTAAAACAATTGTAAGGGAATAACCATACTAAAAATACAATTACAGAGCTAGTTACCAACAAGCTATCAAATTGTAAAAGTTCTGAATTTTATAAATTTACCAAACAACAATGCATTATTTTTTACCAGTAACCACTTAAGTATAAATAAGTATAATTTTGTCATGAAAACTAACCCTTTCTAGGAATAACAATCTAAAGTATTATATTTAAATAATTAAGGTTAATTAAGATCTTGTGTGATAATACTGATAATTGATAATAATAATCAGGCAAGCAACCTAGATTTTTCCATATATTTATGTAAAACACATTATGCAGATCTAAGTAAGAAGGAAGGAAAATATTAACGTAATCTAAAATACCTACCTTGGTATTTTTTTATTTTATCTATTCATAGAAATGTAATGAGTAAATGACAGATAAGTAAAATTATCATGTTATGGTGTCGTTATCAGTATCACACATTTTATATAAAATTCGACAAAACATGTTTGCGTCAATTCAAATCATTAAAATTTAAAATCATGTACGGCTGGGTGACTGACAGTGTAGAGTATGTGTACACATTTCACAAAATTTACGAAAACCTATCTATACTACCTACTGCGTTAAATAACGTCTGGTAACAAAGTAGTGTCTACTCCGCAAGTCCGCATAGACAAGATTTTACGTAGTGTGCTTCCTAAGTGCGTTCACGTTGTTTGGGGGGTGGGGGTGCAATGTTTTGGGTACAGAGCCAAGCACGCGCCGCCGCACTGGTCGCGGTCTGATCGATCGTGCTGCGCTGCGCTGTTCTATCTATTATTTATTACCAAAAATATGGCGGCGTGGTGCGGCACGAGGTCGTCGACCTCACTGTCCGCCACGACATGCCGCGTAAACAACAAATGCAGCGCGGGAAACTCGTCCCCTCCCTATCTGCCAAGGTTTTACCCACGTGCCGTGTGTTGGATTGGAATTGGACCTTGGCGCGATCATGATTGTTGTCTGTCTCTACAATTGGTACGCGAAATGACGCTTTTACGTTAGCGGTTTAGAGCCTTTTTTACTACAGGAAGTGCCAGTCACCTATAACATTCCTCGATCGATACATTTACAATACAATTACGATTTAAAGCGTCGCGCGTCGTGCAGACAAGTCGCGCTAGTCTACACGAGTCTGAATGAAAATTTTAATAACTAAAGACGTGGTTTTGAATTCTAACCTTCCCAACCATACTCGCGTAGAGTGAGTTAATAGTAATTTAGTCAACGTCGAAATTGTAAGGCACCATGTACCTACAATTTTTCTTAATAATTAGGTATGTTGTTTGCTAAGTACTTGACTTCCTAGAACGTAAGTCCGTTATTAGGTACGATGCAGGCAGAACAAATTCTGGTAGGAAGGAGTTAGCGAAAACTTCAAAGGTACTAAAGATACCCTTAGCTCGTGTTTTAAAGTCAAACCCCTGACCATGTATTAATAATAGTAAGTAAGCATTCATGCCCAGTCTCAGTATGTTGTACCATGTACCATGTTTCCGAATTTCGTGTGAAGCTCAAGTGGTTACCAATTCGCCTTCGCCGGAATGCTCATATTCTTTCCCTCTTGTATAACGTGCTATTCTCCCCTTCCGCCCCTCTCTATCTTAAGAAACGTTTCCAGTATCTTTGCGACTCCCATTCGAAATGTTTAAGGTCATCAGATAACCTGAAGCTTAAAATGCCAATGCATTCCACAACTTTCTTCGACAAATCCTTTTCTGTCCAGGCTGCTCGTTTGTGGAATGCATTGCCAGTTCAAATAAAACGCGCGCAATCGTTACCAGTATTTAGGAGACTCGTGAAGGAACATTACTTGTTGTTCTGATCTTGTTCTTGTAGCTGTAATAATCTGTAGTCGTCATTTATTTTCGTTGCTTATATAAATATTCTTATATATTTATTATGTATCTATTATATAGCATATACATATATATATATATTTATCTGTGTGTCTATTATAATATATTGTATCTATATAACTATTATTTTGCACCAATGTCTACCCCATTTTTATGTCCACGCAATCACTGTCCATTCCAAGGTTGCCTGGAAGAGATCGCAGAAAGCGATAAGGCCGCCCATTGTATGTTTTTTAGTGTTAAATTTATGATTAACTATGTATTTTCTGGTGTACAATAAAGTATATATAAATAAATAAATAAATATGTTGTGATGCTGTCCAAATAGTGCAATACTAGACTGCTGAATGGGCCAAAATCTTTGATAGAATCGCGACCGCGTGGTACCGTCAGTCGGGCGCCAGGATATAGCCTTGTAGCGTATAAAACTTGGTTAGGAATTGTGATCGTCCAATATGAACTATAGAATACATTCTAGATTACGTGTGACGTGAATTATTATTTAGGTAGGCAAAACATGCCCCTTGCGCGTGTCTCGACGTAGCATAGCGCTAAGTGGATTTGCATAGGCTCATGAACGACTCCCCGTTTGCAATAGTACAGTCACTAGGTATAATTTGAAATTAAAATGGCCCTTCAAGTACTCGTGCATGAATAATTACGTGTTCATCAGTTATTTAATACTCGACACTTGAAGGTACTTACAAGTTACACAGTTTGTTTAGCCAAAAAAATCTAATCAAAATTACCTACTTACATCTCAACTAATAAGTTCAATAAAACTGGAAGGCTTAAACATATTAATCGCCACCAATTTAATTCATACACAAAAATTGTTTGTTAGTAGGTATCCGATCACTTTGATAAAAGCAACAAAACAAACAAGTGTTTTAGAATCAAAGACTACATGATACTTTAAGAGCTCATAATAGATAATTGTTTGGTTTATTATATTTGACAGTAAGTCAATTTATTTAAATTTTGTTTTCATTTATTGTTGACATAATCTACTCATTAAAATGTTTTTATTATATGAGTTGTATTGCAATTTGTGGTAAAGTAAATTATTTTTGCATAAGTGCAATTATATTTAATCAAGTTGTTCCAACTGAACAGACAGCAGTGCTGCTGGGGAGTTTGTTGCGCCACTTCTTCCCAGCTTAAGCACTAGGAAGTGGTGAAGGATGGGCGTTTTTGGGGGACTGTCTTATGTAATTTTGACGTTCGATGTGCTGATTCTCAGCCTAGTTTGAATAAATTTCATTTGAATATGAATTTTGAATTTTAAAAGAGACGAGCAATGAAATAGTTCAATTGTTCTGTTTTGATGACTGAAGTTCTAAACTCTAGGTTGCAATATTAATACGCAATACCACAGTAATACCCAAACAAAACCTACAAATCCAAAAGGGACGTCGTTATTCCATTCAGTGTTATCATTATCATTATTCAAGCGTGGGCGCTTCGTATTGTATTAATTGTACAAATATGCTCTATAAATATACTATACCTACTCCTGGAAATACTGATACATTATCATCATATTCTATTGCACTACAGGAAAAACATAGCATTTAATTAGGTTTTACTCAGACCCGCTAAGTAAAATATAATTTTGCACATAAATGCGGTTATTTTGTTCAATACCTAACGTGTTTCTTAATTAATATTTTCCTGTTACGGGCGTGTCGTGGGAACATCGATGGCTCCCACGCTAATTACCGCGGTCTTTATACGCTCATTGGCCTCTGCGAGCCGACACTTTGATCAATGAAATTTATATTCTTCAATGAAACCACTATTGTTGTACGTACAATAAGGTTGGCAATTTGCAGAGACGCTATTGTATGGCAGTGTGAGATAATGATTTATTATCGTGTTTGACGTTTAATGCGCGGAACTCGGATTATTTATCCAACGCGGCTCGCTTATTACTGAATAAATCATTACAACAACAAATATTCGCTTACTGACTGAACACAGCTACCTTCGTAGGTATAAATACTGAATCAACTTGTTGTTTGTACCGATCACATCATAACCAGAGACGATTTCGGTTAACCGTAGGATAGGTAAAGGTTTTTGCAAAGGGTTAACCTAATTTCTTGTACGGGTTAGTTAACCCAATCAAGAACTTTCCCTCGAAATGATTTTTAAGGGTTAGATGGGTCTCGTATAATCGGTTACTAAAATAATACTACGGCTAACCCATTCAAAATTTTATCGTTATATATGTTACCGGCCAAACCCGATTTTAGGATGAACTAGTTTCGCCTAGGCCAAACCAGTTCTCCCTACACGCGGTAGGACAAACCAGTATCGCCTAGGCCAAACTCGTTCAACCTGTTACCGATAGGATAAACCAGTTTAGCCTAGGACGAATCGGTTTATCCTAGTTAGAATTTACATGCTTTAGGATAAACTGGTACGTAGTCCTAGTCCTAGTCTGAACTTATTTTACCTATTTCCGCTTTTTACGCCACTTCTTCAGCCCTCTTTGATGTTAACGCACGAAGGAGAACAATTCTTTTTTAGATGATGGTGTTTAACCAGAATGAATTTAAAATTCCCATCTGGTTGTATTTGGAAATCAATCAAATCGACCTGGCATCTGCTATTCATTTCCAAATGAAGAATTGGCTTTGAAACTACGCAGCTCATGTAGCTGTGGGTCATGGTGGTACCATGACCCACAGCTACATGAGCTGCGTCAATCACATCATAAAGTTCATCAGCTGGAAAAAAGTATTTTATATTCCCTTCACACCGTGTAATGAGTTTTTTTTTCACATCAAATCTGCGCCTTTCGTTCGTTCGTTCGTTTACTGATAACACATTATAATGAGAAGACTTTTTGTTTTTACTCTGCAAAATTTCCTCCAAAAACTTTTCTCCCCACAGTTTTTGATTGGCTTGTCTACTACACGAAGGCTCATCCATGATAAAACGCCTCACAATAATTATAATAGAATGTTTTAAATGCAACCAGTAACTTAACACGCGCATTCGTCGATGCAAAATACCGTTCAAATTCATTCTGGTTTACCAAGACCATCTAACAAAATTTGTTCTCCTTCGTGCGTTAACATCAAAGAGGGCTGAAGAAGTGGCGTAAAAAGCGGAAATAGGTAAAATAAGTTCAGACTAGGACGTACCAGTTTATCCTAAAGCATGTAAATTCTAACTAGGATAAACCGATTCGTCCTAGGCTAAACTGGTTTATCCTATCGGTAACAGGATGAACGAGTTTGGGCTAGGCGACACTGGTTTGTCCTATCGCGTGTAGAGAGAACTGGTTTGGCCTAGGCGAAACTAGTTCATCCTAAAATTGGGTTTGGCCGGTAACATATACATAAATAATTTGGTTTCCGCTTCCGCTTCTATAAGGGTAACCGAATGAACGGCTAACCGTTTTAACTATTAAGCTAGGTACTACGGTCCCTGATCAAAATACCTACTTCCTATTAAGTTTGGTTCATTAATGTTTTGGTAGGACGTTGTTTTATCGAACAGGAAGTTGTTATAATATTGGTATTGATTGTTCCAGCTCGGGTCATGTTGCCAGCACGCCAGCGGCGCGGCTCGGCGTGATGCGGCGCGCGCGCGACAGCCTCGCCTGGCCGGTGGTGGCGTGCGCGCTGCTTATGGCATGCGCGTGCGCCGATACCATCGTCGGCGAAAGTGGAAGTAAGTCTCGCATTGGTGTACTACACATGATCAAAAACATGTCATTAATTTGGCTATAGGCTGCCTAATTATTGATTAAATTTAGGTGCGAATTGTAGAAAAGTAGTGCTACAAAAACATTTTATACTACACTACGTATACAATCGTAGTAAGGGAATCTATGCGCCAGTGATAATTCTCACGAGATAGGTACCTACGATTGAAACTAGAAATGTGGTCGTAATTTTAATAGTTTTGTTGCAAGTACTCATACATTGTTGTTACTCGGACATGATTGGCACGCGTTCAGCAATACCCTGTATGAAATACGTAACATTTGGAACGTGCCGAGTGCGTTACATAAAAAAGATTTTTATTGCCAGCGAGTACTTGCGTGTAAAGTAAAAATAAGGCAGCACACTTCATCATAAGTTCTCGAAATACCGTCTACTGTGTTTGTTCACACTTCATCTTGTCTGTCACCTCCCATCTTCTCAGCCTGGTTAATTTTCACATACATCTGTATTCCTAACACATGTCCACAGACAGCCCCATTATTTGATGGCTGCTCAATGAACAATATGAAAAGTAAAAATGTTTAGTTTAACTATGTAAACTACTAATACCTGCCTGCCCACAGTCCTGGGTTCGACTTTAATAGTGAAACCATAAACCATCTGCAATATTCCTGCTGATTTTTGAAAGAACGAATAGGGATCATTATTAATAATAGATTGTCTATGGTAAGACGTAACGAACCAGTAAACATGTAAATTAGAATACCGTTATTGGCTTCATTGGGCATCTATGTTTTTGCGTGTACTATTTGCACGTGTGTCGGTGTGAGTACCTTCGGCGGTGTAGCACGATCTGCGTCGTCGCCGTCGCACAGCGCGAGCGGAGCGTGAGTATCGACTATCGTGCCTGCCGCCGTTTAATCCGTGAGATAACGACTCGCCTCGATGTGTTGTTTGTTTGTAATTCTCTGTTCGACGACCGACGAGCTAGTGAGGCCTCGTTTAGGAGGCGCCCCCCGTTATCTTATGAACCGGCCCGAAATTCACTCGACCGTGTAATATGCGCAGTGATATTGGAACATTCAGAACTTACCAATTTTAAACCTCTCATTAATTGCTTTCATTGTTATTATAACGGAGACTGTTCGCGATCCATGTGGATGCGGGCCAGCTAGTGCCTTTACTCGTTATCTGTTCCACAATCTGAACATTGTTATCCCGTGTGCTGCGCTCTGCAAAAGGAATGGCCAATGGCCTTGATTAACTTTCTTATTCACAGATAAAAATGTAGTTTCATGTGTTAGGTACTGCGAATTTTAGAAAATAATTAAAACAATCTTACTTTTACTTACGGCAACCCATGAAAACTTATACTGATGCGATTGTTACATGTTAGTTTTTGTAATCAATTCAATCTTTTGACACATTTTTACACAGTCTGTTCTCACGTGCAACGATATATTTTAACTTGTGTCGTTCCCAGGGTAAGCGGGTACCTAAAAGTCGCCCTTCAAACACTAATCTTTTGATTGTACGCCAGATGTTTATTATCCCCTATTCTATCTTTACTTTCCAGCTGTCGGGTTCATTGACCTCAAAGGGGGACCGCATTCTGACCCTCTATTTAGGAATTTGAAAATACTTACTATTACTATTGATATTTTTTACTTATACAGGGGAGGATTTTTGAGACACACACAGAACGGCATTTTTTTTTAACTGCATTCACAGATTTTGAATAAAATGTACAGTAAGCAAGAAAACGGGCAGTTGTCACAAAAACTTTTTGCTAGCCAATCGATAGTGTTTATTTTATGGATGGTAGGAGGAAGTTTTTTTCAAAAGCAACAAACTGTTTACGCACTCCACTAACAAACATGTTACTTGTATTTCACATTTGTTGTATTTGTTTGATTAATTCATTCATTATGATTGTGATCAACATTCGTAGTAAGTTGCGTTACAAATAATTATTTTGGTTCATAATTATGTTATATTGGCATTGAATAACATAATGTTGTTACAATTATTTGTTAAAGATAAGTAATAAGTAATTAAATCATTTATAAACACGATTAGTTAATTATCAGCTCCAACAAACTAACTTCCTCTGAAATAAGCACGAGTCCTGTACCTATTGTCAAGATTTTTTTCATACATATTTACGATGATAACGCTTTAGGACTGATTTGAATTAAGAGGTAATAACATGCCTTAATTTACTAAATGTTTTGAAATAATCTTCATATTGGCCATAGTGCATCGTTTTTCCTTTGAACAGGTACCATTTTGGTTAACCGTTTTAAGGGTTACCCAGAGTTTTGCAAAGAGTTTTTAAAAATCTTTTACGATTGTGTTCTACAGTGAACGGCTTATACTAGCTCGTGCTCGCGGCTTCGCCCGTGTGGCGGTCGCAAATTATCCCACGATAATGTAGGTATACTACCGGGATAAAAAGTATTATGTCCGAACGCAGTTCATGGTCTACCTGTGAGCCTTTCATCGAAACCCGTTCAGCCAAGTTAACAGATAGTCAGATTTACTTTCGCATTATTTCATAATGTTAGTTTGGATGAATACCTTCAATCCAATAATACATTGTAACCGAGGTAGTAAACTCTTTCATACCAGTTATTATTAAGGGTAACCCTTATCCCATGAACGGTTGTATTAACCCTTTAAAAGTAAACACTTTCCCTCGAAATATAAGAGTAACCCATATCCCAGGAACGGTTTTATTAACCCTTCCTTTCCTTCGAAAGGGTTTGGGGTTTTTAAAGGGTTAAATGTTGGTTCATAGTTTCAATGGGTAATAGCCGTTCAAACAGTTACCAGAATAATAAGGCTAACTTATTATTTATTTATTATTCATACTTCTCGCACACAATAAAGTACAAAGGCGGACTTATGCCTTTGGCATTCTCTACCAGTCAACCAAGGGTGGTGAACAGATAAGATGGCAGGTACTCTGTTTGAGAGAAGATATTTAATGTTTTATTGTTTTCATTGAGTTTCCGCTTCATGGGGTACGAAAGGAATAAGCTATACAAGATGTTACATCAGTTACATGCTCCTTAGGTAGGGGTAACCAAATGAACAGCTAACCTTCTGAATTACTTAACCTTTACTTAACTCTAGTGGGGTTGCTAGGTCTTTGAATCTGAGCAAATTTAATGCAACTTCTGTAATTCCACTCTAACAGAATAAAAAATCGAGGGGATTAATTGGATTAGATTTGGTAACCTCGCGACACCACCAAGGGTCGCCCGACAATCAGTTGTTTGATAATATTAATCTTTGTTTAGATATTACTAGCGCCCGCCCGCGCGCCCCTTTCTCGCATGATTTTTGACTTGAAAAATCATCGATATTTCTTTACAATACGTATTTAAGTTTATTATACACTTATATCTTCCGAAATAAATTATCTAAATCAGGGCTGTCCAAACTACATAACTTCGCGGGCTAATTAAATTTACTAAAAAGCTGGAGGGTCGCAGAAACAAATATATTCAACTTTCAAGTAAAAAAAATACAAGGTAATCATTTCTTTATTTTTTTTTAAGGTATGGTAGAGTCTTCTAATTGCAACTATAAATTTTGGAGTCGTTGCTTCATGGCTTGATAATTCCATATTTATAAGCATAATTTACTTTTTTGAATGATTCGTTAATATATAAATTTAATGTAGATGTATAACACCGTCATAAATATAGGATAGCTGTAAAGAATAAAAAGTTATTTCATAAATTTCTGACACAGGCAGCAATAGTTGTAATTACCCGTCCTGGCGGGTAATTGCAACTAAGTGCTTGTTTTAGTTTTTATTCTATGGGACCTGCTACTGTAAAATTTCAAAAACATGCCTTGAATAACAGTTTATAGGATTCTAATATCTACGCCTATAAAATAAAACCCAATTATGCACAAATTAACTTTTTAGCTGTCGGACGGGTAATTGCAACTATTTACCCACAAATAGTGATGGGAACCTTATCGTGATTTTATCGACTCGAATGGTAACAAACCTTAAAAGTCAGATCCAGTTTTATAGATTTTTATTTTACGTAATCACAGCACAACATCGTTCATTATTTAAATGAAGGAATTATTACTCTTTACTTAGTAATCAAGCCTTTTTTCTCTCATCTTTAATTAAGCTTTTACTATATTTTTTCATAACTTTATTTTAATCACAGTAAATATTTAATAATCAAACAGCCTTTTTACTCTTATCTTTAAGCTCTTTACTATGCTGGTGAATAATAGTTGACCTCGGGATTTCGTATTTTACGGAGGCTTCGAGCTATTCATTTATATTTATATTTTTTTATATTTTTTGCAGTATATTTTCGACTGCTTCTATTAGATCAGTTAAAGAATATTTCGTCTTTTTTTACGTATGTATTTTGGCATCTACATAATAAAATATAAAAATACTCCAAAAACTAGATAACAGGTCACAAAGGACTAGCTAGACCCTTTCAATAAAGTATTATTTATCGACATAGTCATTTTAACTGTCACATCACTAGCATTTTCATACTTCATACAAATACGGTCAGATAATTGCAACTAACCTAAAAATTTAAAAATAGTTGCAATAACCAAGCTTTTGATTTTTAGTCTGGGAATTGTAACTGCATCCGTAACTCGGAGTAGATTTATCGTAGAATGAAAAAAATACGTAAAAAGCAACTTATCGTTGTTAATAATCACTCTCCTTGTGAACAAATTTCCGAAAAACCACAAAATACTGAATTTTACATCATTGAATGCTGCAAGTGTACTCGGCGTCACTACGAAAAAAATGTCTGTTTGACTGTTACTGACTGACTGTTATTCACACAGTTTTTGACAATACAGTGCCATCTATTTTTTTTTATTGAGACTTAGTTGAAGATCATTATCTGGAGGTATTCCGTGAAGCACACCCAAATGAAGCACACCCAGACGCAGCACACCTAAAGTATTCCACATAGCACACCCGTCGGTGGGCTTCAAATAAAAATTTAAAATAATTAATTTCCTATTCCACGAAGCACACCTACGAATATCACTCGCATAGTGCGGGGACTAAGAAATAAAAATGTCGATAGAAGAAAATATTTATTATTTAAAAGACTAACTTAAATTTCTAACATCATTCAGTTTCATTATAATAATGTGATACAATATTTGTAATTTTTGTAATCTTACTATTTAAAATCACAGATTGCTTCATAATTGCAATAAAAACTTGGACAAATATCAAAAACATTGTAAATATTCTTTTACATAGAGATCTATTTTGAAGTTTTCATATATATATCTATACCTGTTTAGAATAATAAAAATACTCTACTTTAACATAACAAATCACAGATTATTTCATAATTACAATAAAAACTTGGACAAATATCAAAAACATTGTAAATATTGTTTTACATAGAGATGTATGTTGAAGTTTTCTTATAGCTACCTGTTTAGTGAATAATAAAAATAATAAATAAATAACAATCTGTGATTTTAAAATAATAAATATTTTCTTCTATCGGCATTTTTATTTCTTAGTCCCCGCACTATGCGAGTGATCTACGGGTGTGCTAAGTGGAATACTTTAGGTGTGCTTCGTCTGGGTGTGCTTCGTTTGGGTGTGCTTCACGGAATACCTCATTATCTGGACTGTCGTTGTTCAGAACGACGATCCTAGAGGGAGGGATTTATACAGCCCTGCTCTAAATGATGGTGGAAACTGAATCATAATCCTTGCCTAGTTTAGAAGAACAACGCGGTCACACAGACACACGAAATGCGACTTTAATTAATCTAAAGTAATATTATCTCACTAATATTATGAAGAGAAAAGATTAGATTTTTGTATGTTTGTTTGTTTCTAAAGCTTTCACGCTAAAACGGCTAAACGGATTTGGATGAAATTTGGCTCATGGTTAGACCGTGAATGGGTTTAGGACGTAGGGTTCTTTTATCCCAATATTCCCACGGCATCGTGAGTTATGCGGGTGAAACCGCGGTGCGTGGCTGGTTTATAATATTTATGTATCGAGTATTACGCCAGCGGCTTAGCCCGATTTTTTTTTTAGTTTTTATTCATTACAAAAAAAAAATCTTTATAATATTAAGTTTAGATTAGAATTAAACTATTTTACGCATACAACGATCGGTGTTATTAGAATAGAATTATCGGTTCATTATGAAATATTCGTAATTGTGTAGACGTGCAGATTACTCTGGTTAAATTAATTAGCATGAGGCGTACTCACCTAATCTGCGTTCGCAATTTATTTGCCAAACATGTAAATAAACACGAATTTTCCACTAAGACAAACATCAACTTTATGCTCGTGTAAATAAAGTTGATTTAAGACTGACTAGTACTGTTGAAAAAGTCATAAAAAATAACAAGTTGTAGCGCAAACTGAATCTTATATGTAGGCATTACAGTGGTTTTACCTAAAACTCGTGTTTGTTTACATGTTTGGCAAATGAATTGCGACCACAGATTACTTATCTCATTTGTATGAGATAGGTTCGTTATCAGTCGGTAGGAATAGCTGGTCTGCTCCACAATGCTTTTGTTTTATCTTGTATACTCATAACAAAGTTATTAAATTATTCGCTTATCTTTTCGGTATCGGGTATTGGTGACATAAGTGACATTGAAAACGTATGTCTCATCGGTACAGTTGCTCCGTTTCATTAGATTGTAGCGTGACATACCTACTCATTTTACTGCTTTGTCCGTTTGTACATACAGTATGTGATTGATGCACTGACCTTATTACAGTATAGGTCAGTGGATTGCAGGCAGGTATAACAAAAGTAAATAAAAATAATTTAAAATAATAATTAGTATAGAAACAAGGTGCAATTTAAATTTAAAAAATACTGAAATTGTTCAGTAGTAAATTCTGAACACCTTACAACTTAAAATACTATTTAAATGAATATATTATGATCTCTTTAAGTAACAGCCAGAATAATATCGTTGTTGTTGTTGTTGGTTGTGTAGTTATAAGTATTAAAGTCTCAAACATAACAACTTAAGGGCCATTCAAGTAGGTATAACGTAAGCAGAATTTTTGTAATTTTTAACCCCCCTCCCCCTTGTTAGCAAAAGTAAGCGAAACTCTTACCCCTCCCCTCCTCCTGTTTACGTAAACATTGGTATTTATGTCGTAGCCAGATCTTAGAATTAATAATTTCATGAAGTGTTCAACCATTTCATGAAATGGTTGTATTTCATGAAATTGAAATTATTTGTTTTAATCAGAATCTACAAAATTTTGCAGAAAAATCAGAAAAAGTAAATAAATAAATATTGCTGACGTACCACCACCCAGTCCCCCGTCCGCCATGTCCTCAGAAATAAGCAATGCAGAGACCCCCACCCCACTTTGGTGCTAACGTAATACCTACTTGAATGGCCGGCCCCTCATGCTTAATCTTGAAGATACTTTAAAAACTTAAAATGATTTAATAACGTTCCTTCCTAGGTACCTATTTACCTAATTTGTTCGAGACCGCCATTCGGCGCCATATTTTATCTAAGTTATGAAATACTCGTACGTGTTAGATCAAAATTAGACCGTACCTAACAAAACAGTATTTCTAGTAGTTTTGTAGCCAGTAGCAGCCAATTGAAACACGGACAAATAGGCAAGGACTCAATTGCAAAACATTTCCTTGTATTATGATTTCACACAAACATGTATTTATTTATCCACAGGCTTGCTTGCCTATGTGTGAACTGTGTTGCATGGATTCGGAATCCTGAAATTTGATAAGAAAGGTTCTCACATACAAACATCTATGATAAGTTAAATCTTTGTCGCCTTGATAAGTTTTATCAGTGTTTGTTTATTTATGTAATTTAGTTTGTTATTTTCATGCTGACCTGAGAATGGTATAAAAACGGAGTAGGTATCTACGTGAAGAACATAAATAATGGCGCCGATTCTCTTGTACACCGAACTAAACTATCACAAAAATTCCTTTCTTTTGACAATGAGAATCTTAAAGCTATTCTGCAAAAAAAGATTCTCTCAATTTAAAAATATTTTTGCACCAACTTAAAGCTTTGTGCAGACTAACGCGACGCGACACCGGTTATTGTTATACCGTGAAGTTTTCTTAGAAATTGTATTGTTCGAGTCGCGTCGCGCCGTCGCGTCGCGCTGGACTGCACGAGCCTTTAATCGAATTTGACAATTGCGACTCGACGTGGTACTTGTTTGCCCACGCCCGTGAATTTCTTTTAGAACCGGAGGCGCGCAGGGAATGGCAGCCTTGGCGTGTTTTACCTATATGGAATTTTTCACATTAGTGTAATGGTGGTTTTGTAGTGGCGCCTAGGCCGCCTAGGCCTTGTCAATCATAATATCAATAAAGATATCCATCTAGGACTTAAGGAAAAGTAAACCAGTGAAACATGCGACACCAGTACAAGACCATGATATCTAATCACCGTCACTGAGCTCAACCAAACAATAGCCAGAAATAAGAATCAGAAATTTTCCTAACTTAAGACGCCAGTGACCTTGAGTTGTTAGCTTGCGTGTTCTGTACTGAGCTCACGCAACGCGTCGTACGTCCAGCCAGTAATAGGACTCGACCATCAAGGAGCGCTGTCCCAAATTAGAAGCATTATTAATTTAATAAACATAAAAACAAAGGGTATTTTAATAAAACACGTAAGTAATAAAAGGTCACTAAAAGGTCAATGATTTAATTATCTTTGAATTGGTGAAGGTATTAGAAAAATACGCTTGATAGCTTTTGCGTGATTCTCAGTTATTTATCCTCGTTAGACATAACTTTACAAATAAATTTCACTATGTAATATAAACATAAATCTAAAATATTCATAAAGTTATTAAAAAAAAAAACGAATTTAGCATAATATTTTTTCCAAATCATTAACACTACTCGTTCGGACGTGTTCTTTAGTATAAAATCAGTAGGAGTTGGTTATCGTCGCCTTAACTTTTCCTAGTTTTCCTTACTTTGAAGTTAGGAAAACTTCTGATGAGGCCGTAATAGAAGATAATCTGAAAATTAATAAACTATTTTCAGAAAGAAGATCTTAAAATAGCGTGAGAGGTGATTGCATTAGATTCCATGAGAGCGTAATAGGGCAGCTATTTGTAGAATGATAACATGAGTATTTGTCATGCTCTCACAAAACGTTAGTACATCGCATTAGTACAGATAATTACTAACCTGCCGCTAGAACGCTCATGTGATAACAAAGTCAATGACTTTTCATTGATGTTTGTGCTCATTACAGGAATATTATCATTCCGCTGTATTATGTGCGTGAATGTCAATAAAAAATGGTCCCAACAAGTACAATAATATAAGATAAAGTCGGTAATATGTACTACATACTACTAACCGGATGTTGTGAATACTTATGATATGATAATGTCCAAAAAAGTTAATAGGCAGAGTGCCATTAACACAATTTTCTACTTCGTTATAAATGCTTGTGCAGACCAGCGCGACACGAACAATACAATTTCTAAGAAAACTTCACAGTATAACAATAACCGGTGTCGCGTCGCGCGACAAGTCGCGCTGGTCTGCACAAGCCTTAACTCGAATGTTGTTTTTCTATGGTGTTATCGGAAAATATAATTCTTCGGATTACTTTCTGGGAAGCTCCGGCAACTTAATTGTATAGATTTAAGATAATAAACACTTTTTTTTTTTTATAATAATCCTTAAAAGGAGCATAAAATGAGAAATTCTGTAGGTTTCCATTCGATCTCACTAGGCTAGGAAAATACAATATAATCATGAACCTTACTGATTGGCCCAGAATAATGCTATTAAAATCTAACGTTTATTTTATTATTCACATGCCAAATAAGATTACTTGTAGAAGGTAAGTAAATTAGCATTTAGCACGTAATTTATAATCTCCTTGGGTAGGAGATATAGGTGACGTGCTAGGTGATTGTGGCTCGTGCAGACTAGCGCGACGCGACACGGTAATTGTTCAACCGTGAAGTTTTTTTAGAAATTGTTTTGTTTGAGTCGCATCGCGCCGGTATGCACACCGCTTTAAGGCTTATGCAGACTGGCGCGACTAGTAGACTAGACTCGTGAAGCGGACACCGGTAATAATTCTACAGTGACGATTTCTTAGAAATTATTTTACTAGTCGAATTGTATTTAATATACCGTTTTAAGCAGACTAGCGCGACGCGACAGCGGTTATTGTTATACCGTGAAGTTTTCTTAGAAATTGTATTGTCCGAGTCGGGTTTGACGCATTTTTTCATTTCAACTTGTACACCATGCTAAAATGGTGAACTTAGCAACTGGTGCACTTCTCATATGGCACACTTCGCAACTGGTGCACTTCTCAATTGGTGCACTTCGCAAAAGGAGCACTTTTTAAGATGGGTGGAGATTTGGAAAAATTGTCTAAAAATGAAAGAATCTTTGGTTTTGCGTAGGTAATTTTCTTAAAAATACAATCAACAAAATAATTTTAAATTAACTCTACATAATCACTATAACATTTATATTTTTTCAAAAATAAAGAAAGGATCATGTTTCTTCAATTATTATATTAGTGATTATGTAATTTAATTTAAAGCCTTTATTTAATTAATAATAATAACTATAACTAAAAGAAGTACAGTTAAATTATAATATTATAAAGGTTATTGATATAATATGATATTATATCATGTCTTTATTATGAACTTTTTGCTGTAAATCTAATTTTATCTTACATAATTATATTTTTATTATTTCCGAGTAACTTTTTTTATTTTTTTTAAATAAAAATGTTATTGTGATTATGTAGAGTTTAATTAAAATTATTTTGTTGATTGTATTTTTAAGACAATTACTTACGCAAAGCCAAAGATTCTTTAATTTTTAGACAATTTTTCTAAATCTCCAACCATCTTAAAAAGTGCTCCTTTTGCGAAGTGCAACAATTGAGAAGTGCACCAGTTGCGAAGTGTGCCATATGAGAAGTGCACCAGTTGCTAAGTTCACCATTTGAGCATGGTGTACAAGTTGAGATGTGCACCAAATGCGTCAAACCCTCCGAGTCGCCTCGCGCTAGTCTGCACGGGCTTTAATACCGATTACACACTCACACACAGTATTGATCATACTGGTTGCGATCCCTGGTTTTGACTGTCTATCTAGAATATTATTATATCTTTCTGTACACCATACAAATTACAGATTTAGACCTATGTAGGAATTTTTCATAGGGTGCCTATAGCTATAGGTACCCACATTTTCCTGTTAAATACGGGCACGTCCAGAGTTATAAGACTCGTCGCGCTAGTCTGCACGAAGCTTTATCTAAATGCTATAAGAATTTCCAAATAATATAATCTTTACTTCTTAGAACATTTTATTTGTTGAAATAGTGTCACTGCAACGAATACCGATACACGATTCATATTCGCCGAATACTTTCATGACATTCGTAATTAGTGACTTCCCGGAAATCCCATATACAGTGCGTTCATTATAACTTGACGCGTGCGTGACGCTATTGGTAGCACTGAATTTTGCAGTCTTACTTTCAATACCAATAGGGTTCAAAATGGCGACTGACAGAACGTACTACCAATCATATGACTGCAAAATTCAGTACTATCAATCGCATCACGCGTCAAGTTATAATGAACGCACTGTAGAAATTGCGTTGCGAATTTGCAACCGAGTTGACAGACACAAACGTTCATTTATAAAACCATAAAAATATCTTATCTTTTGTTTACATCCACAGATGGTAAGCAATTGTGGTGACCTTTAGTTTTTGTTTGTAGCAAAGTTGGTGGGACGGGGGGGGGCACGTATTTAGCGAAAAAAGAAACAGTTACAAAGAAATTCTTTGTGTGTTAAAGTGTGTTATTTATAAGCTTAGCATGTTTAATTTCCTTTCACCTTCTTTGACTAATAATTGCGTGCAGCTATAAAAGAATCAGGTATTCGTATTCGGCGAATAATACCTACAATCGATTTTTGTATTTGTAAAAGTAGTATTCGTTGCATGACTAGAGAAAATCATCAAGGTTATTGATTTTGATAAAAACGAGTTCAGAACTGCATACTTGCTGCCAAATACGGCAAATACCTGCATTTTATGCAGTTCTGAACTAGTTTTCACCGAAATCTCAACATTGATATTTTTAAAAGAACTACTTAAGTACTTAATATGTAAATTAGTTTGATGAACTTAAAATAAAATAATTATTTCATCGTTATAAAGTTCATTGCAGGAAAAATGTAGAAATTGTTAATACTAATGCACTGTTTTTACTTATTTTTAAAGCGAAAACAATCCATATTAGTGGTGGATGTGAATTATAAGCCTGGAAGCGATTTTTTTCATTTATTCCAGTTTAAAAGAAATTGTGCATATTGCATACCGTTAGATTCGGCATGAACCAAAGATGTTTTCCTAAAATTAGAACTGCTCTATCACTGTTAGTTTTTTTTTGAACGCAGTTCATAGTCGGGCTTTTGGTATTTATTTTTTATTTGTTTGTAGTTTAAGGGCTCGTATTTACTTTTCTAGCAATCATCTGCGTCAAATACAAATTTTATAAGATTCTACAGTTACTTTAGATGAAAATAAAAATAAAATGGTGCCAGTTATGTTGTTTCTAAATGAAATTATTGACGTTTGAAGTTTTGGCAACGACAAATTCCGAAAAAAAAATTAAAAAAATCCTTGTGGCCTGGGTCTTGTTTTTGGGCCTAAAAACGTAGTAGACGGCCCCACGGATCCGCCATTTTCGTATGTTCATCCTTCTGCCGAACACCCTATATAAATAAATATAATTAACAGGCGCTACCTATCTTATTATACCTACGCATTTGTGTATGTTATCTTGAGATTATTGTAAAGCCTAGTTCACTGCAGTGCAATACCTACATGACCTACCGCACACAGTATTATATCGTGCGACGCTACCCGCTACTCGTCAGCAACTCTGCGTTGACCTCGGCTGGCGAGGCCGGGGTGAGCTTAAGCACAGTTGAGCTCGAACTAACACTGCGCGATTTTTACTGATAACCCCTATACATAACTATTCGTAATTTCTCAGCTTTACTACTAACACCTGTATGCAACAGTATCGCTAAGTATCTGATTTCTTATCACCGAGATTACTGTTATAGTCCATCATGATCAGGGTACATTGTATTCAGGGTGCATAGAATACTGCATAATTGCTCTCAAAATAATACTTAAAAAAGCTTTTTATAAAAAATAAAAAAACAACTCCTTTTTGGAAGTCGGTTAAAAATAGCATTATCACGGAATTCGGCATTTGGAGAACTTTTTAACACAAAATTATTAATATTTATTTTGTTCTGTAATCCAGAACCTAGGTAAACAAATCTAAACTATCTAACAATATTGTTATCGCAATGTGTGTAGATCGGGTTTACTACGTTGTATAATATTTATTAATAGCAACATTACGTAGCTACATCGTTGCATTTTATCTGTCGGACACGGCGCGCCGTGATAAAGTCGCTGCTAGTGCGCAGATCGCCGAGCGCAATCGAAAGCCATCGGATAGAGCGTGACCTACCGCATTCGGTCTCTGAGTACGTCGAGAGTAATACATTACCACGTGTCTTGGTGAGAGTAAACATGTGGACCCCACTTGTACAAAGCGAACATTCGGAATTCAAACTTTGTCATGACGGTCGAAGGCCGTAGCGTGACAGCTATGATCTATGTCCATATTTTTAGGTAGTTCAGTGAACATAATACACTAATTTATAGCTGGAAAAAGTTGAATTGTAATTGCCTTTTAATATCCATTTCGTCGAAGAGCCGTCAACTTTTAATGAATTATGTATAGCGGTATGCGGAAAATACGTTCCAAATAAAACATCTGTTCATTTCCTTAACTTATTTTTGTTAGTAGGTAGGTTAGTTATGTAGGTTTTCAGTTAGATACTATTTCTACTGTCACTTTTTCATGTAGCAAGTACACGGTTAGCCATAATATAAAGGATTAACGATAGTTTTTACGCAAAGGGTTCTTTTTTAATCCTTACAATTTGTGTCATACTAAGAACGACTTATCTTACATGAAGCCTTTAGTGCCCCATCATACATTGTGTTGCGCGTTTGTAGCCCTCTCAAACTAAACGGTTATGTTATAATCACATGAGGATAACCCCCCTTATTTTATTTCATGAACGGATTAGTAGTAGAAAAAACTATATCATGAACGGCACCCTAATTGCGTAACACACGATCAATTGCAATCTGTTTCATTTTGACAGTTCAACAACAATCATTGCGTTATTTATGTTGTTGAGCAGACACAGTTTTCGAATTTATGAAGCAATGGTTTAGCATTATTCTTAAAATGATACAGATTATGATTGATCGTGTGTTACGCAATTATGGTTTTGATTGGGTTAGTAAACCCAATCAAACTCCTTTAAAATGTTCCCTTGAAAGGGTTTTGACGGTTTCAATGGGTCAGCCGTTCAATCGGTTACCAGGATAATAAGGCCAACTCATTGGAAGTGTTACCGTCATAATTGGGTTTCCGTTTCATGGGGTTTGTTACATGCTCCATAAGTGTAACAAAATGACTTACCCTGATTAAATCACAATCACAACAAAATCGACCCTAACTAAAAATCGATATTTATTGAGTAAGAAAATGTGAAAATCAAAACAACAATAATGATATCTATAAGACTGTACATCCCGTGGAATTGCGGGGGTCGAGGCTTTTTAAATGCGAAGACCCTCCACAACCGCGAGGTGTGCATCCTCAGGGAATATTTTTTTAAAGCCGAAGTGGGTGGGTATGCGCCGTGATGTGGTCGCAGTGGACAAGGGACTGACCCCTCTCTCCATGGCTAAAGAGAACTGGCGCAAACCTGTAGTATTTACTGCAGATGACTGCAAGGAGGTATGGCAAAGCAAGGAGCTTCACGGGCGCTTCTATGGGGCTCTTCATGAGCCCGATGTAGAGTTCTTATCTTAGCGTCCGTATCCTGGGTACGCTTCGGTGACCTCTTCGGAGAGACTGAAGGTTTCGTCTGTGCAATTATGGACGATGTTATCTTGACGAATAACTACTGGAGACATATTATGAAGGACGGTACGGTTGACGTGTGTCAAGCATGCCATCGTCTTGGTGAGTCTATCAGACATCTGGTTGTTCTCGTCTGGCTAACGGCGAGTACTTGCACAGGCATAACCAAGTGGTCAGGATTATTCATCAGCAACTTGCTTTGAAATATAAACTTGTTGACTCTGAGGTACCGTATTATAAGTATATGCCCGACCCAGTTCTCGAAAATGACCGTGTCACGTTGTACTGGGATCGGTCTATCATTACTGACAGGACTATTGTAGCCAATAAGCCTGATATAGTGGTGAACTGGTGATAGATCGATCAACGCGCCGCGCAATGAAAGTCGATGTTACCATTCCACATGACGAGAAACCTCGTGAAAGCTGAGAAAGAGAAACAAATAAAATATCTCGACTTAGCACACGGGGTTGTTGACAATTGGAATGAGAGCTCGGCTATCATTGTGCCGATTGTCGTAACGGCCAATGGCCTGATGGCCGAAAGCCTCGACCAAAATCTCTCGAGGCTCTCCTTAGGCGGTTGGATCAAGGCCCTGATTCAGAAGACAGTACTCCTCGATACGGCTCGCAGTGTTGTGAGTTGTGAGGCGGTTCCTGTCCCTGCAACCCTAACCATCAAAAAGCTTGGACCCTGCTCCCGACACCTCTACATTTTTAAATGTTTTAAAAATATCTTTTTAGTATAAAAAATATTCAAAAATGTAATTATATACTTATGAAAGAAAATAAATAAACGACATATCTATATAATATGGATGGACAATAATAAAACTATGTTATAAAGGTCTATCTCATTGACTTAATAATCCCATAATAACGATTCATGGTAATGAATAACCGTTAATTATGGTGTAAATAATTAAGAATAGATCACTTAAGAGTACACACTTTAGGCTATACCAATAAAGGTCAATTATTTGACCTATTATAGCTAGGGGATTGACCTTAATTTAAAGTGCATTAAAAAGATACATCGTACCAGCATTCTTAAAAAAAAATCCTTTGAAAAAATCAACACATAAAATCACGCCAGTATCCCCAAAGGTTAGGAATAGTAGCACCATTTCCAAATCAGCAATGATAGGCACATACAAATTTAAGCATTACACTAAAATAAATAAAAGTATCGACTGTCAAAGATCCACGAATGACAGCCGGGACCAACGGATTGCAACGGATATTACAATATGGTAACCCATCCACGGAACAACCCCGGCAAACGTAGCTTAACCTGATGGATCGACCCGTGCTGCTGTTATTACTTTGCCACGAGCTCCTGTACCCACCCTAATTGCGTAATACACGATCAATCAGAATCCGAATCGTTTTGAATCAGATAGCTAATCAAGTGCTTCATAAGTAAAAAAAAATCTGCTCAACAACGTAAATAACGCAATGAATGTTGTTGAACTGTCAAAATGAAACTGATTAGTCGTAATCGTTTACGAAAATGGGTTAGGTACGTAATTAGATAGCTGGTTAGTTGTAGAAGAAATAGACGGGATCAATCGAATGGATGTTTTAATTAAAACCTGTAACCTAGGCAAGTTGATAGACTTGACAAACCAATTTTGGTGTAAACAGGTGACTGGTGTCTTATTTTTAACGATGTTACATCATAAACATAACGCCCCTGACAAAATAACAGGTGACAAATAAAGATAGTTCACTGATTCATACCAAATTCCAAATAAATAACTGCTGAAATCTTGTCTCGGCTCGTGTCGATGCGGTGCGGAGCTGCGGACGGTGGCGCGTGGCGCTCGACAAATGTGAACTCATTCTTTTAATAATATCGTTATTATTCCAATGTCGCCTTAAATGCAGTTTCAAGGTTTGCTGCCCGACTGTATCGTGCGTGCGTAAAGAAGATTATTTTTAAAATAACATTGTGTTCTGATAACCGATAGCGTCGCCTCATACTCTCGTGCTCTCGCCGTGCGCTCCACATGCTATGCTGGAGGTGCAACATCTTCGTGCTAATGCTAATAATCACATCGATATCATCACTGATACGGAATAGTAGAAAGCGCTACACCAAGATCAGACATGCTAGCTCCTTAACTCTAATAAATATCATTCTTAAGGCCACGTGCAGACTAGCGCGACTTGTCGAGCGACGCGACACCGGTAACTGTTCTACCGTGAAGTTTTCTTAGAAATTGTTTTGTTAGATTCGCGCGCGCCGGTCTGCACGACGCTTTACTTAGATAAATAGTGAAAGTAAAATGATACAAGGCTAGTATCCTATCAAAGCCGTTAGATGGATCTGCAAATAAGCGTCCTCCTCTCCACACGACACCACACCGACGTCATCGATGACGTCTGCTTTCGTGCAATGAACCTACTTAACAACTCGGTAAACTTCGTAAACTACGTAGATACTTGCGCCAAAATTCGTAATGTAAGCCAATGCCAAACGAGTCTGTTGTTTACGTCCAAACATTCTGTCGAAGAAGGCTGCTGTGACACCTACCGTTTCTGACTGGTTTTGTAGCGGATATTACATTTCATTTGATATAATATGATTGTGTACCCTGTAATTATTATTTGTTACGAGTTTTTAAAGCTTTCTTTCGATATTGTTTTCTGACCGTTGCTGATAAATAACCGAAAACGATGAGAATGTACAGATGGAGTACTAAGTTTGGTAACATTAAAGCGTAGGTTTCAGAATCTACCAATATAGTAGGATGAAAGGATCTCCTGAAAATCTGAAACCCTTCCAAACTTACGAGTTTACAGGAAAACTGGCTTCCAGAAACTACAATGAACAATCTAATTATAAGAGTTTACTTTTATTTATTCTGTGGTATAAGTCAGTTTATTTTAATTATATTTTCATTTATTATTGACGTAATCTACTCATTACAATGTTCTTTTTATGAGTTGTATTGCAATTGTGGTTAGCTAGCGATCTCGACAATTGATCATATTATTCTTGTATGAGCAATCGGCAGCAAGTTCGTCATGCTCTCTTATCACTGCTTGCGGTAGCGTCGGGGGTCGGGTTTCCTCGTTCCCTCAAATATGGCGAAGGAGGTAATGGCTGATCTTTGCGTTGTGCTCGTGAACGGTTGCTGTCTGTGGTGACTGGTCTTGCTGACCATGGTTTTGTTATTGTTATTAGTAATTAACTAAATATTTATTTTATTTTACTTCGATTGCACATTTTGAATTTTATGCAGTAAACTTAAAAGTTTATTGTAAAATTCAATATGTGCCAGTTGCCTAATACGTATTTCTGGAGGTGTCGATTCACCCACAATAAATTAAATTCGTGCGAATAGCCTCAAGAAAAAAATATATTATTTAAAATCGTCGCGTCGATTCGCCCGTTTCGGGCGAGTAAATTCGTGAGAATCAACCAAAAAGCCAACCAATTAGTTTATCATTTGTGACTTTAAGTTACAGACACACCCATAATGCCTGGAGGCTTTTATTTAGGTATTAAGTTCTGTTTACGTTTTAGTTTTAAATTCTGCTTTAATAATATAGTTTTATTTTTTGTATATTGGCATGTGCTAGGTGCTAGCTGAAATATAATGGCAAATAATTTAATTTAATGTTTTGTGTTGCGAAATGTAAATTATTTTGCATACCATCGTATAGAATTATGTTTTTCTAACTAAACAGACAGTTGTGCTGCTGGGGAGTATGTTGCGCCACTTCTTCGCAGCTAAAGCACTAGGCCAGGGCGGGCGTTTTGGGGACTGTCTTATGTAATTTTGACATTCGAAAAGTCCTGATTCTCAGCCTAGTTAGGATAGATGACTTTTGATTTTGAACCAAAATTAATGATTTGCAAAAAGATCCGATATCAAATGTTTCTCACCTACATACTAGACATAGAACTAAGTTAATAAACTTGACTCCGCATGCAAATGAAGAAATGAGAAAAACTGGATTCATGCGAAGGCGTAGAGACGTAGACAAGGTATCGACCATGCAGACTTAAGGCGAGAGCGTCAAGGTAGCCCGCGAAATTCAAATTTTCTCACGTTTTTCGCATTTTGCAGGTCAGTATCATGTTGTATGTTGATCTAAATATGATTTGCGCCCGTATCAAATGTTTATTAATAGAATTATCACCATAAAAATGACCAATACAACTCTCTAAGTTCATATAATCACATTGCATGACTATTTCATGAAATCATGACATTTGACCATTGTGCTTACTTATGGAGTTGTATTGCTGATTGTAATGATTATAATTGTGTAAAGCCATATTTGTTACGGTCGCAAATCATATTTTATTCAACATAAAACCTCACACTGACCTGCAAAGTGTAAAAAACTAAAGAAAATTTGAATTTCGCGGGCTATCTTAGCGCATGCCCTACTCCTACTATGAAGTAATCCCACTATGAAGACATGCCTAGACAGTCTTCTACACAATTGGAAACCTATTTGTATGCAAAACGCACACGCATATAAATATCTGCTATGCGTTCTATTTCTGTACGGAGTACTGTTTACTTTTCTAATTACAAGCCGCGAAATAGACGCCCGTGCTGCTCGCAGTTAAATATATCCCGTCCTATTTTCTACTACAATAATGGAAATGGGTCACAGGGTTGCTCATCGCTTAGGCAGTAACCCTAACCATGTCAGTTATAAGGACGCAGGGCCAAATCCATACGCATAAGTATCTACCTCATAAAATATCATTTGATTGATCCGTTCATCACATGTCATTGGCTCTTGTTTACTTTTGTTCAGAATGCTAGAATGAGCTGTTGTTAGAAGATCATTCGAAAACGTAAGCATTTGACGTCACCTTAGTCAGTCACTCAGTCATCATAATCACGGCACCTAATATCTAAAGCTCATTACTGCCTAGACTAAAAAAAAAAACTATCATAATATTTTATGTACCATCGAAGAAATTCATATCTAACCACCGTAATGACTATTCTTGCTTGCAGCGCTCAGCGGCTATAGAACCGGGCCGGTAACAGATGTGATCATCGTGTTCACGGGATTTTGTTTTGAAACTGGTTAGATATAAACTTCTTTGATGGTACCTACAGTAAATATATCATCGACTAAAAACTTACACAAGTGCTATTATACGAGTATGTATTAGCGTTGGAACGTATGTATGTAATTTGGTCTGTTTTGTTTACCACGCAGCGAACTACGTCTGCCAAAAACTGCGTCTGTCACGCATTTGGTTCGTCGTAGGTGTAGCTAGTAATTCTGTTCGGTTCAGTTCATACAAGGTATCCAATATCGGATTTCCAATCCCGGAACTGACTTCTGTGTATGTTAGCGTCGGAATTCCGGAATCAATTCCTTAATTGGAAACTGAGCAGGACAGAGTTATATTATAGTAGATACCTACCAAGACACAATCTGTATTATTTATTTACTTTATTTTTTATTTAACTTAAATAAAAAGAAAGTCTATTGATATAAACAAAGACGAATACTATTGATATAAACAAATACGAAGATTGATATAAAAAAAGTTTCAGCCAAACTTTGTCTACACAGTACCGAAAAAAACAGTGCTTTTTCTGTTCTGCTCTGTTCAGTACTTAAAATCTTAAATAAATGTTATTAAAAATATCCCAATTAATTATACAATTAATCTCAATTAATCAATTTGTGTCGTGATGGCCCAGTGGTTAAGGCCTCGCCTCTCATGCACGAGGTTGTGGGTTCAAATCCGGGCAAGTATCAATGTGACTTTTTCAATTCATATGTACTTTCTGAGTTTACCTTGGACATTACTGACATCGGTGAAGGAAAACATCGTGAGGAAACCTGGACTTGTAGTTAAAATATAAGTCTGAAATCACCAACCCGTCTCGAGCAAGCGTGGTGATCAATGCTCGTGCCTTCTCTGTGTGAGAAGAGGCCTTTGCCCTGCAGTGGGACAGTAACAGGCTGGTATTATTATTTTATTATTAATTATACAATTGGAAATATTGGAATCCAAATTTTATTATTATGGGAATGTGTAAAATTATGTAATGTTTGTATCTATATGGTAGGTACTTATTGTGTGATATACTATATACAAGCAATAACTGTAGGTGATTAATATTAATCACCTACAGTTATATGTTTATAGTTACCACATTGTTAATGCGTATTTATAGTATAATCAGTAAACAATATTTAAATACTGCACTTATTAACATGTTTCAAATGTTACATCAATTACTTATTAATCGGTATTTATTTTGCCATGGAGTAAAAAGAAATGGAGTGCTAATGTGCGGAACAACCGACGCGGCGACAGCGCGGCGCGGCGGTCCAGACGATTTCGGCGTAGTCGATCATAGTGTTCCGCACCCGCCAGCGCCACTGAAAGACATAAATCTGATTGTTCTTGAATTCTTCACTTAAGTATTAAATTATTAGGACATTTTACATACCCATGGTGGGATTAATAACTTACAAATACTTTATTGAAATTGTCCTTTCTTGTATTTATTATACTAGCTGCTGCCCGCGTCTTCGCCCGCGGCTACTTTATTTTAGGAAAAGAATTAGGGTCCACCTAATTCTTTTTCTAAAATAAAGTAGCCAGTTACTCCTTATAACATCAGCTATCTGCCAGTGAACGTCCCGTTAAAATCGGTCCAATTGTTTCAAAGATTAGCCAGAACAAACAGACAGACAAAAAATTCAAAACATGTTTTCTTTGTGTTACAAGTACCGTATAAACTTTCATAGTTTGCATTTAGTGAAAAGCTGTTATTTTGACATTACAAACAGACACTTTAATTTTATTTATTTGTACATAATATGTATATTATATACTAGCTTTACCCGCCCCGACTTCCCATGGGTAGCTTTAAACCCTACTTACCATACCTACCCCACCTACCCTACCTACACTACCTACTACCTTACCTACCCTACCTACCCTAACTACCTACCCTACCCTAATTTTTCAACCTTCAAACCTTCCCTGGACTATGACAAACATTTCAAAACCAAAATCAGCTAAATCGGCCCAGCCGTTCTTGAGTTATAAAATTACAACGAAAAGTGGCATTGATTTTTATAGATTAAGGACGCGTTTGCAAAATTGATAGGTATAGAATCGAACTACTACATCGACACGGGTCACAAGTGTACGCTCGGTTAGCTGCGGGAATAGTAGTGAAGTGAACTAATTTTGATACTTTGGAAAATTGTTTTTTTTTCTTATGTCTTTATATTACTCGACGAGGAGTTCCAGTAGCAGTCACCGAAGTACACCTTCAGGTCACTCCATCAAGTCCGGAGGTAAGGTCTCATCATAACTAACAAAACGAGCCCAGACTCGGTACACCTAGTTCTACTCGTCGAGGAGTTCCAGTAGCAGTCACCGAAGTACACAGGTCACTCCATCAAGTTCCAGTCGAATAGGCATTTATAAACCGTACTTACTTTTATCGAAATAAAATAATTAATATTATAAAAATCTGTGAATACAAAATTATCTTACCATAGCAAATATCAAATTTGGTTTAAATCGAATATTTTGTATTTGTACAACGATCTTTTTCCACACGAGCCGTTGCAAAAAGGCAACACAGGGTCCACTACCGACAGCGGCCAAGCGCGGACTGAGGCAGTGTTGCCAGATGCATTGAACCTTAAATCTGTAGTAGAAACTGCTAAAATCTGTATATATATCTGTATGCTATTTTAACTTGAAATCTGTATTAAATCTGTATGTATGGTCAAAAGAACCGAAACAGAATAATATACCTACTTACCGTATGCAGTCAAATTACTTTATTCTGCTTCTTTTGAAAAAGAAGAGAATATGTTTGATTCATCCCTACTACTCGACCTCCACTTCACAGTTACTGTGTAACACGATACCCCTTGTTAAGACTGGTTGTCAGATTTTTGGGGTTTTTTATTGTGCATTAAATCAATATCAATTACCATTAAAAGTTTGTACGAAATTAATTATTTACGATAAATGCATCACGAGAGCGGAGTATTTTGGAGAACACGCAAAAATCTCCCCGTTTGAAAAATAAGTGAAACTGGCCACTGACTGACAGAACAGTACTACCAATCGCGTTTTATATACCTACCTAAATTCAGTTTTAAAGCAGATTAGGCCATTTAATCAATAGAATTAGAAAATTCTGTATAAAAATCTGTATCCAGTGCGTATCTGTATCATAAATCGAAAATCTGTATAAATACGGAGAAATCTGTATATATGGCAACACTGGACTGAGGTTTCTTTCGAAATATTTGTGCAATAAATCAAAACAGACCAAAAATAAAATAACCCTTAATACAATCGATTACGATTTAGATTTCCGTAATAGTAAAATATGTGAAAAAGTTAGTTTCGTATTTTTATTTTTTTTGCGGCTATTTGTGACATTTGAAACATTTTTTTCCTAAGGTTTAAAATTAAACATGTCTGCCTACTAATAGTATTTTTAGAAATCTTATCATTTGAAGATGAAGAACCAACCTATATGTGGTAGTTATTAGTTATATTTGATTCGGTTTAGTTTTGTCACAAAATTTACCGAAAAACAGCATAATTTTGTCCGATTTGCAAACGCGCCCTTAACTGTAACACTGCAATCGATCCCCGTTATATGTATAACTTCTTGAACAAAAAACATTTAACGAAGATTTGTTTTTGTTTCAAATTCAAAGCAAGAATGTAATTCGGATATAATAACAGGCTATTTAGAATCGTCTGGAAGTCAAACACTTCAGTTCGTTAATTTTTGAAAGGTTTCACAGATATAAATAATTAGTGCAAAGATCGTATAGGATCTACCGCATCCAGATACAAAAACTACATTTGGTTGTTTAAAGAAGTATCCCGACAGGTATTAATAATGAAAGTAACAGCGCATGTCGGTAGCCCCCGCCGTCCACTGCTTGGCGGTTACGGCATGAGCCGAACAGTGGGTTTCCACTCTAGGTCACCGCCATCGCCACCAGGCTAACAACCTTAGACGATATCATCCACTCACGAAGGTAGCGCGGTCGACGACCGACGACACTCGTCATCTTGTTCCAATTAGTGCGGGTAAGTATTTGTAGCGGGCCCCCGATATGGGCCTCTCTTGCCCCAAACACGCGCGCAGTTATTAGTAATGCGATTGCTAAAACTGCCCCACATCTGATTACCTGAGCGCATGCGCGAAGTTCGCTCCACTTTGTTTTTGCGTTCAATGTCAGTGTATCGGCTAATTTTATCGCGCTTCGCACACGCTACGTAACTATCTTGTTTGACGAGGCCAAATGACGATTTGTTTTGATTTCTCTGCCCAAAACATGTGCACATTTAACAAGGCGATAAATAAATCTAAAATCTCGCTAACGAATTTTGCAAACGTCATTAATATTTAATTACTATTTTTAGATAATGCCTATCTCATGACACTATTATTAAAACATTATTACGAATGGTGCAAGTTAATTAAAAACTTAATACAATTGAATATTTATAAAATAGGAACTAACATTGTTGATCGTTGCTTAGTTTAACCTTTACAAGCAATAATGTTAAATCAAAGTTAATATACAATTTACTTTTAATGAACCCGCCCTTTAACGAGTTACGTTTTATGTTTTTCTAGTTGTGCTACAAAGTTGAATGGAAAATCAAGAATGAAATATGAGGGAAAACATTGCCTCGAGTTGTTTTAAGAATGGCCAAGATGAGTGTAGGACTGTAGGGCTGGTGAGGGTGACATGCGGCTGGGCGAGGTGAACGTATCCGCGTCACGACACGACGAGGAAACGCTTTTCGTCGCTATTTCCGCAACAAGTGTTGTTTTGAAGATAGAGGCCCCAAGCGGGCGAGCGTAAGCGTCATGCCCGCGCCGCGGCCCGTGATTCGTAAGCGTCATGCCCGCGCCGCGGCCCGTGATTCCATTTCCATATAATTTATCAGCTGATCTTAATAATACGAAATTATCGTCACATCACTACATCTTCTTTGGTGAATTTAGATTAGAAAGAATTAATCTTCTTCAGTTATTACGATTTCAGGTAACCGAAAGAATAAAACATTCCGAAAAATAACGAAGTTGATAAAAACAAACTTGCCTGGTATGCTGTGATGAAAATAGGACAAATTAATACAAGAGATTTGCATGGCTAACATACATTATTTTGTACCCTCAAACCAATTTGGTCTGAGTTTGTAGCTTATAAATGTAAAAATTTAAATATAATCTAGCTTCAAATAACCAGTAAATTCCAACATTTTCATCTGTCTTTCAAGGTTACTCGTTACGCCCCATTTGTTTTAATTAGTATAGTACCTTCTCTACTTGGATATAAGAGTTTTGTCTTATTGCTGTCAAAAAATGATGTTTTGAAGGTATCCATAACTTATCATCAGGCATACAGATTTCTGCTCATTGCCGACGTAACTGATTTCATCGATAAAATTATATCATGTATCGTGATCGTCGCATATATCTTATCAGTAGCGGTATGAGAAAACAAGATCAACGTTTCCCAAATCTGGTCATAATTATTTGGCTCGTAGTGTTTACATTTCAATTATACGTGTATTACTGGCGACTATAAATTAATGGGAACATTGCGAACAACAGACGTCATACTGTGCAAATAAACGTCGCGCGTCGTGATCGTGGCGTTGCGTTGCCATCATTGTTGTTTCTCGGTGATTGTACTTTTTGTTGAGCTTAATTTTGTTTAGCCAAGACGCGGTACTGAACCTTTTCCGTGTAGCAAGTATGATGAAAAACTTAAAAAGATATATCAATGAAAATACTAAAGGTTTTACCAAAGCATAGGAAACACCTAATACCTACTTAAAAGCATTTCGTGTTGTTTAAGTCACGGTTGGATACTTTATATTTCTATTTTTATCCGTGCGAATCCATTATCTGAATCAGTCCCTCAGTTTATTAATTCAAAATGCATTTTCCTATTCACAGACATTTGCCACACGTCTGCTTTTGTTTATAATATTATATTATTCTTTCTTTTAATATTATTCTTCAATTTTGTAGGAGTTAATTATCCTATTGGATTCCTATAGAGAACCCTTTGCGATTAAAGCTTCGTGCAGACCGGCACGACGCGACTCTAACAAAACAATTTCTAAGAAAGAACAATTACCGGTGTCGCGCTAGCCTGCACGAGCCTTAAAGACAATGGTGCCAAAGCAATCACTCGAGAATATAAGTGAATCGGGCGGATCCAACACTAAAATAGGTACTGCCGATATTGCAAGACTAAAAGAGAGAGCGAGAGCTGCCACCCATAAAGGCTGGGAGTAAATAGACGCAACGCGATAGCGGGATGCGACTCTAATAAAAAAAAACTAAGAAAACTTCACGGTAGAACAATTACCGACGTCGCACGACAACCCGCGTCCGTCTGCACGAGCCTTAACATGGACCTAAATAATATATTAATTGAGTAGGTAATGAGATCAATCATAAAATCATAGGAACAATCAAACAGAGTGTCCTTCACCACACAATCCTCGCCTTTGAAAAGTTCATGAAAATCTATTTTGAAAACGCCAAAAAATAGTCAAGAAAAAGTCATAAATAGTCACCAAGGTTAAAAAAATTGTCGCATTATGGTTCCGAAGATACAGCTATAAGTTGGTGAGGATTGTGGGGTGAACGTCTCCACACAATCCTCACCTCAGTGCAAGCAAAGGGCTGGGAGTACCGACTTGGTTTCAATTCCAAAAAATAGTCAAGAAATAGTCATAACGCTATGCCAAATCTCGAAAATAGTCATTAAGGGATTCCAGAGATATAAAGGGGTCTTGGTGAGGATTACGTGGAGAGCCTTTCTCGCCACAATCCTCACCTGATTACCGCGGAACGCCTAGGTTTTTGAATTTGAATTTGGTGTCAAAAAATAGTCAATAAATAGTCGTCTCGAACCATGATAATTTCGACTTGGTTTACTATGTAGAAGTATGCTAAACTTCCACGTCAACTTCTACATACATTTTGTTTTGGTACAGTCGCGAACAGTAAAATTGTAAATCTATTTTAATAGAAAAAGGAAATTTCTCGCCGACTGGTCGACACTTCACGCGACCAGAGGGCTGGCTCGTTCTTTGGCCAAAGAATTAGCATTGCCATTCAACGTGGCAATGCTGCCAGTCTGGGCACGTTTCCGGATGACAGCGATGTGGACGAATACTTCGACGCCTAAGTGTCCTTTTGTTTTTTGTATCTATTTGTGTAGTTACTTATTGTATTTAGTACCTAGTGAAAATAGTTAGTAAGTTATAGTAAATTAGAAATGAATGTAAATATATATTACTGTTTTAAATTAATATACAACACTATTAAAATAGATTTACAATTTTACTGTTCGCGACTGTACCAAAACAAAATGTATGTAGAAGTTGACGTGGAAGTTTAACATATTTCTACATAGTAAACCAAGTCGAAATTATCATGGTTCGAGACGACTATTTATTAACTATTTTTTGACACCAAATTCAAATTCAAAAACCTAGGCGTTCCGCGGTAATCAGGTGAGGATTGTGGCGAGAAAGGCTCTCCACGTAATCCTCACCATGACCCCTTTATATCTCTGGAATCCCTTAATGACTATTTTCGAGATTTGGCATAGCGATATGACTATTTCTTGACTATTTTTTGGAATTGAAACCAAGTCGGTACTCCCAGCCGTTTGCTTGCACTGTGGTGAGGATTGTGTGGAGACGTTTACCCCACAATCCTCACCAACTTATAGCTGTATCTTCGGAACCATAATGCGACAATTTTTTTAACCTTTGTGACTATTTATGACTATTTCTTGACTATTTTTTGGCGTTTTCAAACTAGATTTTCATGAACTTTTCAAAGGTGAGGATTGTGTGGTGAAGGAACCAGAGACAGGAACTACATGCCCGAATCAAAAGAACATTGTGTTACCGTCTGACTGTTTAATGAAAATGAAAATCCATTATTTATTAGTTTATTACCCACGAATAAGTTTCTGAACTCTATTTTTATGTCGATATTATAATTCCTTTTAAGACTTTGTTTTCCAAGGACGCGAACGCGACTCATTCATTATTTATGGTCCCACTGGCGTCTAGGTTTAGTACTACAAAATCTTTGTATGTTGTCATTTAAATGGTACCTACTAGCTATGTTAAATCCGTAATACTTGTTCAAGAACCGGTTGACGGTTCGCAAGCGGCGAGGACAGCGTGCGGGGTAAGAGGCGGCCCGGCTAGCAATCTGCACCGGCGTGCATTCCGAACGCATTCCATGAGCCGAGCCGACGGACGAACGGTGACCTAGCCACGGCATTTACTATAGCTGATTTGAATGCCATAAACTTTATGAATAAACACCACCATTTATATGATTGCCTGGAATGTAGGTACCTACAATCATTACTGCATAACAAACTGTTGGCTATAAAGATTTTATAGTCTTATTTACCTAGTAGGTTTTAATTGTATTTCCTGACCTACCTACCTACGTTGTCTTTGTCTTCCTTATTTTTTTTATAATGTAATATGAGAAACTTACTGAGTTGTTGCTGGAAGATGCCATACCTGACTAATGGTGTAACAATAACAACGAATGGTGTCACTGGTGTACATCTTTAAAAACAAAGATGGTGTCCTGGACTTCAGCAACTGTAGAGGAATAAAGTCAAAATATCACATAGTATGAAAGCTTGGGAGAAAGTTATTGTAAGGGGGACTGAGAGTAGAGACTGAAATTTCGCAAAACCAATTTTTGGTTTTTTGGTCGGGAAACAACGGATACTATCTTCGTTATCCACCAGCTGTGCAAGAAATACAGAGGTGCGCATAAAAACTTGCACATGGTATTCGTTGACCTCGAAAAGGCATACGACCGAGTGCCTCGTGAAGTTTTGTGGTGGGCCCTTAAGGAGAAACGGGTGCCTGGGAAGTATGTGCAGTTGATTCAAGCGATTTAACAAAAGTACCCAAGTCCGGTCTACAGTGGGCATTATTGGCAGCTTCAATGTGGTTGTCGGCTTGCACCAAGGGCTGGCTTCGGCACTCGGCTCTTACCTCTTCCTGGTGAGGCTCCCTGGTGTATGTTTGTCAACCTCCAATCTGCTCTGGACCTGTAGGTCCTCTAGGTCCAGAGCAAATTGGAGGTGTGGTGTGAGACTGAAGACCGTTGGCCTGAGATTAAGTCGGACCAAAACAGAGTACTAGTTTTGTGATTTTGACGGTCTCTCCAGTACTGTGCCATATCTCTCGCCGGAACGCCCTTAACGAACTGCTCCGACTTTTGGTACCTCGGGTCTCTTGCGAGGGGATGGTTAAGTAGACCGAGACGCAGGGTTGATAAAAATCATGATTTTTATAAAAAAAATCAAAATAATCGGATTCATTTGATTTAAATCGGATTAATTGGATTTAAATCGGATTTTTTTGATTATTTCCGTCACACATGTCTCTAAATGTTTTTTCATTCTCGCTACTAAGCCCATTAATTCCTTATTACAACGTTTACACACCGCTTTGTTAAACTTGCCGCAAGTGGACTTTTTTTCATCGAAATAAATCCATTCAGCATCTTTTTTCCTTCCAGACATCTTGTTGTATTCACTTTTATTAATCAATCACGAATAACCGCGCCAAAGACTAAACGGACGGATTCGGTCACGAGTTTAAATTTCGGAGAACCTCCGAACGGTGTAGTTAAACAGCATTGGACACGTGTGTGCGCGCCGTATTTTATGTCGGGGGAAGTCCCTTGACACATTTTGGCTGATTTGGTCGAAGTAAAAAAATATTGATTTAAATAATTGATTTTTATAAAAAAATCACTTGATTTTAATCGCGATTTAAATCATATCAACCCTGCCGAGACGTACCGCGCCGGATCAAGGCTTTTGCAGACCAGCGCGACTTGTCGCGCGACGCGACACCGGTTATTGTTATACTGTGAAGTTTTCTTAGAAATTGTATTGTTCGTGTCGCGTCGCGCGACAAGTCGCGCTGGTCTGCACAAGCCTTCAACATAGGATGGATAAAATGGCGACAGGTCACAGGAACAACTTACGACACGGATGCTGAGCCGTGAAGATAATGGATGAAAATAGATTCCATGCAGCGAAAATGAGATTGTTTGGATGGATTTTCATCACTCCACACGAGTGAAGAAAATGGATGAAGTAAGAAATTAATATAAGGGGAAGTTTGCAAGTGGCGCCAGTGACAGAAAAGTTGAAAGGAAATCGTTTGGCCTGGTAGATGAGGAGAGAAGAATCGCATCGCATGTGACTAAAAGGAGAACAAATGTTGATGGATGGAGAGGGAGGGGAAGGCCAAAGAAAATATAGTTGGATTGTGTGAACAATGATATGGAAACGAAGGGAGTGAATGATAGCGTGACGGTTGACAGAGGAGAGTGGAATAAGAAAACGTATTGCGCCGATCCCACGTAACATGGGAGAAGGGCAGGAAGATGATGAGGAGAAACTGGCTGACTGACGTATCAGCCCTAACTACTGGGACTAGGGACGTAATATTTTGGGCTTCCTTCATAATGATAATAACCTTCAATGGAATAAAAAGGGGTAATTCCGTTTTTAGGAAAGGATTTTGCAGCGTGTATTGAATAACTCAAAAGTTTGTATACATAATCTTAAAATTAAATGACGCAAGTTTAGATTTTCCAAAAATCAACCCCTGTTGAGGTGAAAAGATTTTTTGCTTAAGAGGGTAACCCTTTATTTTAAATTATTCAAATTTAAATCAAACCCTTTCCTTCGAAAGGGTCTTAAAGTTTCCTATGGGTCAGCCGTGCAATCGGTTACCAGAATAATAAGGATTAAGTTAACCCCTGGCCAGTGGTCGGCAAACCGCGGCTCACGAGCCGTATGCGGCTCTTTGGCTTATAGAGTGCGGCTCTATACAATGTCAATGAGTGCGAGCGTGGATACGCGCGAGGGTCGGAGTTTCGGTCATTAAGCAAGACATCAAGTTTAATTCAAAATTCAAACAATATTGAAAAAAAAAACGAATTCTTTTCACCAAAAATTAACAGGACATCAAAAATTTATCATTTACCTTTCAAAGTTTTCTAAGTTTAACTTGTTATTATGTAAGATGCCTTCATCATATTATTATTATCAGCCGATATGATGATGATGATGATGAAGGCATCCTACTTCTTAGCTAGCTAATTTTAGGAAGTGTTGTGGTGTGAAAGACGATAGGAGTTTTAAGGATTTAGAAAAGTGTATTGAGACAGTTTGAACGAAATAAAATAAATAAATAAATAAAAAACGTTTTATTGTTTCATAAACAAACAAGTGTTAATATTTAGGTATGACACTGGATCACGCACTAGGTACCCTAGGTCTCTATAGACATAAAAAACGAATTTTAAAGATAGGTTAACAAAATGTATTGGTTTTAGTAAGATAATAAATCAAACTTGAAAGTTGACCAAATGTATATGTGAATGTGATGAGTGTATGTACTATCGAAGAACTTCATATCCAAGCAGTTTGAAAACAAAATCCCGTGAACACGATGACCGTATCTGTTACCGCCCCGGTTCTATAGCGGCCGAGCGCTGCAAGCAGAAATAGTCCTTACGGTGTATAGATATGAACTTCTTCGATGGTACATGTGATGAGTGTTAGTGATTATGAGATGATGAATACTTTAATATTTGAAAGATAAAAGATTTTCCGTTTCAGCATAATTAAGCCCTAGCAGCCAATCCTGCACCTGTTTTTTACACCCAAACCTTGTCAAGGGGAAGATTTTAATATTTTTGTTAACTTTTTCATACAGGTTTGGCCCAATACGAGAGAAAGCCTTATTTAATTTAAGGCTTGGGCAGACCAGCGCGACTTGTCGCGCGACGCGACACGAACAATACAATTTCTAAGAAAACTTCACAGTATAACAATAACCAGTGTCGCGTCGCGCGACAAGTCGCGCTGGTCTGCACAAGCCTTTAAGTTTGCAGCTAACTGTGTTCCACTTAGGATTTCTAACTCACAGAAAAGTTTGGCTCTCATAAGAAATCTTAGTCGTTATAGTATTGATATTTGGCTAATTGCTATTGACATAATGATTCATTAGCTATTGACTAATGAGTTTGCCGACCACTGTCTTAGGCTAACCCGTTCAGTTACCGTTATAATTGGGTTTCCCTTTTATAGAGTTAGAAAGGGTTAAGCCATGTTTCATGCTCCATAAGGATAACCAAATGAACGGCTAACCGTTTGAACGACTAAGCTCTAAGCTAACTCTTTGTACACCCTGTTCTTAGCTAAAGTGTCAGACAGTAAGAGAAAGTCGATGTTAATGTGAAAGGAAGGAAGAATCCCGAGTGTTTGGCATTCATTTACATACTCGTAACAGAAAACATTATGTAGAGTAGTGTGCTCTTCTATCTATATGTGTTTTTCTCTATTAAGTGTTTTATGCGTACATTAATTTAAAAAGTAGGTATTATCAATTAACAAAGTGGAAGATAAAGTACTGCAGATCAAAATGCCTGGACTGGTGGTGGTGAAGAAAATATTAATATTTGAATAAAATGAAAAAATATTTATTAAAATCATCGATTTCGCCGCCTCGCGCCTCGGTTCGATTTGTTATACTTGTAGAGACAGGTTTTGGTTTTGAAATCTCAATCATTCATTATAGAATACATTCTAATATTGTTTCACCTGCAGCTGCGATTATGAGCGCTGACATTTAATTTGATATTATGTTTTAATTAAAATTAGCTCATGGTCTTGTCAACTAGTTCATTTAGCCTAGGAAGCTTTTACAAGGCGCTGAAGTAGGTTGACATAATATACAAAAAAATACTTAAAATACTTATTGTTTTCTCACTTGTTATTTTATTTCCTTCTACAGCCCTGTCATCAATATGTTAATAAAAAACATGTTTACCAAGTTTGTTTGATTGGAAATGATGTGACAATCGTATTAATTATTATGAAGTCGCAAAAACAAAATACCTTTCTATTCGTAGTAAGCATTCGCAGCACGTGCAACCTAATTAATTAATTATTTGCTGTACGATAATACCCTACACGTGCACTTGTGCAATTTGATATCTATTAAATTGTATTCAGTTCAGCTTCAGACTAGTCGTAATTTCTTAACGACTTTTTTCTACTTTGTTGGAATTTCTTTTTAATTTACACAAAGTATAATTACTCGTAGTATGTGCTTTAATTAATTCTATGAATTCTTAGCGAATGTAGTCAATTCATATTAATTAAATACGATAATTACTGCTAGCGTATAATTTTTGAACAGTTAATCAATATAATAAAAACTTTTTTACAATTTCGGAAGTCGTCGGCAAATAACGAAAATACAAAACCAAAGACACCGACTTCAGAAATTTACCTAAGTTATTTTTCACTTTGTAGTGTTTTTTTTGGAAGTCTGTTTTTTTTTTTTGTAAAATAGTTTTTATTTATAGCTTTTTAGTAGGTCAGTTTGTAATTGATTAAATCTAAGTTACAATAGCCTAATGTCAACTAGGTACTCATCATCTTTTACAAAATATTGCATTTCCTGATGCAGGGGCGTTAATCGTTGAGGAGTTCTCGTGGTACTTCACCATCAGCTCCACTTCTCCATATGCATTGTGACGAGTATAAATTGCTTAGCAACCATATTAAAGTAATATAATCGCAACCCGTGAAATACTTATTAGAACAGTTCCGGTGGCCGTCTGTGGTCTTCATCATCAGTTCCACTTCACCAAATGGTGCTTTCCGACAGCAACTACACGAGTTACTATAAAAAATACCCAAATTACTATAAGTGTGCCTTTGGTATTTGAAGAGTTCCCTCGATTTTTCCTAGATCACATCATAAGATCCTGACCTGATGACAATGGGACCATCTCGGAAGTATACTCTTTCAAACAAAAGAAGAATTTTGCAAATCCGTCTATAGACGGAGTTATGCCCGAACATACTTAAAAAAAAAAAACACTTTATATACAATAAACATCCGAATTGATAACCTCCTCCTTTTGGAAGTCGGCTAATAATAAAAAAATACGCCATGCAAAACATACTTAAAAAAAAACATCGTAAATCTCTTGCGTCATTTCCAGGTCGATGACCGCAGCCTTGGCGGGCCGGCCCTTTCAACGTTCAAATCTTACAGTAACTATACGATAACAAACCGTAGTATTACCTATCAGCTTGGCGAACTTTGGCTAGAATTTTATAGGTAGGAACGCACCCGCGATGGTGTTCGATGAAGCGACCGTTAATGAGTCATCACCAACCGACGGCGGCAGCGACGTAAACAACCGGAGCTCCTCCCCGCGAGGCCGCCGCGCGCAAATAAACGTGCCTCACATGGGTGTACCGCCAACTGTTTTGTTTGACGCACCCGAAACTTACTTTTTTGTGTTTTCATGGGCACAACAAGGATATATATTATACCTGGGTACTCTACAATTTATGACCTTGCAACAGACTGCAACAGAATGATGCTGGTGAAGAGAGCAAACTGCGCGCTAGCCGCGCTAACGCGATAGACTCTCGAGAATAACAACAGAATTGTTTATTTTATTTATTTTATCGTATGGCAATGGCTCATTATCCTCATACTCAGAAAAAGGATCATTATATTTACTACACGCATTTTCTATTTCCGCATTTCGTAATCTCGGTCTAGAATCTAGATTAGTAAATCAAGCGATCTCTAAGCACCAGATTTCATTTTAAAATAGAAAATGACTCGTGCAAAATTCCAAACACTTCCGTGATTTCAAAAATAGTCGGGAAAACATGGCTTTACCGGTTTACTTTAAAATTGTACAGGGTTAAGGGCGGAAAATACTACATTGCTGGAATGTTGAAGGGGTTACACAACATAGGGCCAATTAATATTGCCAGTTTAATTATATATTGCGTGTAGATGTCGTAGTATTGTCACGCGGGGGTGGAAGATTGGATTAGGCTGCTATTACCGCGGCGCGCGGTAGGTATGCGAAATAAATAGTGTATAAGTGCAAAACGCTGCCAGTCGAGTTCAAAGGCAGGTCACGTGTGGGATCGGGGCCTGCCACCGCACCACTTTTATTACATTCCCCGAATAAATGCTTGTGACCTACGAAGTCTTTTAGATCATGCGCCTACAATTATTTACAGAAATATCTGCGCTGAATGTACTGAATTAAGTTTCCCGTATTTCGTGGAGTTTTGTTATTGTTTTTTTTTTTGTTGCGGCTGGTATTTTAAATGCCAACTAATCTCGCGACGAGCAGGAAGTATGAGTAGCTAATGAATGTCGTGAAAATTATATTTTTCTTACGACATGCGACACGCTGACTTTCACTATCTTATCCACGATTTTATTATTACGTTATTATTAGGCCTAACTTGAACATTGTAAAAGTTAAGATAGTACTTATTTGATCTAATATTAAAGTTCTCGTTATTGAACTTGTTCAAGTGTTAAGGCTTGTGCAGACCAGCGCGACTTGTCGCGCGACGCGACACCGGTTATTGTTATACTGTGAAGTTTTCTTAGAAATTGTATTGTTCGTGTCGCGTCGCGCGACAAGTCGCGCTGGTCTGCACAAGCCTTTACCCTTTTCGTAGAAATCCACATCGTTTCTGTGTTCTTTCTTTGATTATACCGTACTTATACTTACCGTACCAGTCATGCTTTACGATCGTGACCCGAATCTTGTGCGGTATTTGTCCTTTCTATATTATCAAACTAGCTGACCCGGCGAACTTTGTTCCGCAATCAATCAAATATTTAAAAAAAAAACACCCTACCCTACCTATCCTACCTACCCTACCTACCCTACCTACCCTACCTACCTACCCTACCTACCCTACTAAAAATCGGTTCAGCCGTTCTTGAGTTATAAATAGTGTAACTAACACGACTTTCTTTTATATATAAGGTCCCATTAAAATAGGTGGACAAAATTTTACAAATCATTCAGACCACCAAAATAAGGATAATGATAAAAAATATATAAGAAAAAAGCATTAGGTACTTACAAGAAAAATAAATCTGCTAACGAAAATACACTAAAAATGTTGGTTACCCAATGGCATTTATAATTTAGGGCAAAATAAAATCACTTTAATCAGTGATTTTTTTGCTTGGATATCTTTGGTTAGACGTACTGAACGCTGTGTTAAAATTTGTCCATCTATTTTAATGGGACATTGTATATAGATTACGATTGCCTACGTATTGCTATTACCTTGTTTAGTATTTATTTGCGTTAAATGATCATTGGTTATATGTAGGTACTTCACTTAATTATGGATTGTCGATGCGGGATTTGTTTGGGACATTAATCATTTACAGACCCACCACCACAACCCTTTTCGTCTCTTTGAAAAGGAATAATATTGTTATTTGAAATAAATTGTATTAGGAATTATGAAAAAAAAAAATACTCATTTTTATTATAATTAGTGGCAGGAACATCGACGCGAAAACTCTTACCATGGATTCAGTACGTGATTCTGAACCCGCGTGTAACAATTTATTTCAAAAAAATCTTCAGTTCCATACATTTTGACCGCGTAGGTATTGTACTTTTCTATGAAACAGCAGGTTTTCTTTTTTAAGACCGACGAAAATTTCAACGCGTGGGGGTTCAGAATCATGTCCTAAATCAGTGGTAAAAGTTTTCGCGTCGATGTCCCTGCCACCTGTTTAATACTTTTACATAAATAGCCATCGATTTGAAAAGAAGAATCAATAATTTTGAACCAGCGACTATTTGGGTTTTCGATTAGGTTTTTAAAAACCCTTACGGTATGCTGTCAACGGTTTATCACATAATTTATCATGAACCGATTGGTACATCTTCATCCCAATCGTACACTGTGAACAGGTTGGTAAACCCCTTCAAATCAAACAGTTATCCAATAAGGGTAACCCTTATTCCGTGAACGGGTTAATTAACCCGTTTAAAAACCCTATACCGTGCACTGGTTAGAAAACCCAATCATAAACCCTTTCCCCAGAAGAATTTTTAAGGGGTTTGAAGGTTTCAATGGCTTAGCATTGAATTTAGGTTACCAGACTTATAAAACCAACCCATTCAATGTGTTATCGCTTTAATTGCGTTTCCTCCCCATGGGGTTAAAAAGGGTTATGCCTTACAAACAAGATGTTGTACTCCATAATATATAATAAGATTAATGACACCTTGGAAGTATACCCGCTAAATAAAACATTATGTAAAAGTTTACTCTTTAAATTTATTAGTAAACTCACATAATTATTAGACAGAACTCTTATTGAAAATATTGAAATAGTAAACTCCTATACTCACCCTCTCTCACTCTTTCACACACTTTCATATACTACTCACCGAGAGGTTAAAGGCTTGTGCAGACCAGCGCGACTTGTCGCGCGACGCGACACCGGTTATTGTTATACTGTGAAGTTTTCTTAGAAATTGTATTGTTCGTGTCGCGTCGCGCGACAAGTCGCGCTGGTCTGCACAAGCCTTTACACTCCACATACCCGTTTGGTTATTTTATTTTAAACTTGTTTTCTGTGTAAAGATATACCAATATGTCTAATTAAGCTAGTATTGTAATGGTCATCATAAGGAAGAGCGCTGATGTCTGAGATACAGATATTTTTATCTAGTTCAGACACAGATGCCTTCACTATAAATCTAAGATTTTTTTTTAATTGTCCTGTATATCTATCTCTCTAAATGTAACATAAGTTTTTGTGACAAATAAATTATTATATGGATAACCGAATTAACGGGAAACCGCAGGAACGACTTTTCTCTGTCCCCGTTTTGGACACCGGAACGTGTAATAATGTTATAATTATGTTTGAAGTACCCAGAACAACCCAGAAGTACCCAAGGAGACGTAAATATGTACATAATGTCTAAATAATAAATCAAAAGCGCAATTACGCTTTATGATGTACTTATAAAACAATGAAAAAGCTTTATTATGTTGATACTATCAATTTATAATAACAACGTCTGAACTGCTACTGAATGATATTGATATTGACTGTGCTATGTACTTCAGGATCGGAATATTCCACATGATACCGTTACGAAAGACATTCCCTAGTTTGTTTACATATCGTTAGTCATGGGCCCTTGAATGTTGTGTGTGTACCAGTTGTCTTTGTCGGTCCTTTCTGGTTGGTAGGCGAGCTTTCAACTAAAAGTATTTAGTTGCAACTAAATACTAGTACTACTACAATCTAAGGCCTATGTGCTTCTAATCTGTCCGGTGGTAAACACATATAGGGAAAAGTACCCAGGTACCCTCCGTGGGATTGTCAGTAACACCAAACCGTTGCTGGCCTTCCTTGAGCAACTGGGGTCGATCGAATAATCGATTTTCCCACCCGTACGCAAAACGTGAAGTTGCAGGCACCAACCCGTATTACCTACCAATTACCTCATGTTTATAATTTAACTCTAAAAGAAATTGTCATTCCGAGTGTGTTACTCAATGGCTGGCTTTAGCTCAAATGAACGTTATGCTGTTTACTACTATATTAGGCTGATGATGCACCCCACGCGGTCGCGGTCTACGGATCGAACGTTGATATCTTCATTCAGAAACCGGAAACATAAATCAACGTAGAGCGACGCGTCGCCGCGGCTCACGACTGGGACGTCCATGTTGTCTGTTTGCAATTACGAGTAGTATACTTCACAGAGCATTTATACATATAGGTAGGTATGTGAAATGTTTTCATCGCGTATTTTTCACGAGCGTGCAGTTTTTCGCTTTGTAAACAAAACAAATTGCTGCTGAATCGGCTACTTACATTAATTCTTTGAAGTTTTCTTTCAAGCAAAGATGTGGAAGTGGAACGTTATTCACATGCCGTATAAATGCTTCTTGTTCATCAAAGCGGGAAATAATTCGGTCTAGACATTCGAAACGAATCTCGGTCAAATATTAGTATCGTTGGTCGGTTGGTGCTCTCGCTCTGTAAGACGGACGGGACTTGTCACTTGTGAGTTATATAAGACATAAAAATCAAACAGTCTCTTTACAATATAGTTTAACAACATTTGAAGTTATTCAAATCTGTCAAAAGGTATAATTTTATTAGTAGACACGCGACACTATTTGCATTGAAAGTGCAGTGAGTCATGCGCGCCGTGCGACGTCGGAAATAGAGCTGCGCCCACGCCGATGCTGCAGCGGCTGCGGGCCGGCGCGCGGCGCCCGCGGCGCCGCGGCGTGCTTCTGCCGTCCTCGGCGAGGGTCACATAAAGCATAAAGTCACTTATTTGCAGCCGATCAGGCGATACAAAAAGCATAGCTGGCAAACTAACACTTAAATCTGTTTACCAGAACCTTTTTTTTTTACTATGTCAGATTACCTGATAAATCTTACGTGACGTACGAAACGATAGTATTTTTATCATTCGTGGATTAGATAACGTTTAATCGTGATAAGGGTAAGTATTATTTTTATTTCAAAGGTGAGAAGTTGTTTATTTATTTATTTGTTATCGTTTTGTAAAATAATTGTATTTTATGTGACGGCGCGTCTAAAGGTTTTACGACGCTGAACTTTCGGAGTTGATTTAGAACCATTATGACAGCTCTGTCAACTTGGTGTCATTGTCTCTGGCAGGGCCACCATCAGGGATTTTAATTTTGATTACACAAAAAATTAGTCGCTAATTAGTGAAATTTGACGCCAAATATCAGAATTTGTCGGTCACTGGTTCAAAAGATATAAGGGTTTATAGGTGGCCGATCTGGAGAGATTCTCTCCAGCAGGGCCACATTTATATCTCAAAAACTAGGACACCTAGCGAAGATGTGTTTTCTCCCATATTTTGTCACCAATTAGTCACAATTTTTCGCCAAGTCACAGATTTAATCGGGTCATAGTTTAGGAGATATAATGAGTTCAATTAGTAAGGTATAGTCCAAGAGCTATAGTCGAAGACATCACGAAAAATTGCCAAGAAAAAATAAACCCTTATATCATTTGAACCAGTGACCGACAAATTCTGATATTTGGCGACAAATTCTGATATTTGGCGACAAATTTCGACTAATTAACGACAAAATATGGTAGAAAACAGATATCCAAACACATATCCCCTTTACAGATGGGGAAAGAAACTGACCTTCCGCGGAATAACCGCACAAGGTCATAAACAGGAAAATGGTTACTGTTATCTAGAACGTCAATGTGACCATAATACGGTATCCGCAATCTGAAAAATAAAAAATAAACTGAATACCTATTTGCTATTATGTAGGTTACGGTAAATAAAGTGCACGCTAAAAACAGCGTTTGTATTTATATCAGCGTGTTTTGAAACTTAGGGCTCCCACAGAAAACTGCGACGCGATGCGTTACGCTTACGTACGACGCAAGCCGCCGTATCGCACGTTTTTAGAGGAGCTTTGTTATTTAGGAACACGCAGATTTTTGCAATGTGATTTCGCAGTTTTGTGTGGGACCCCTTATGGGACATAACTACCTATTGCGCAAGTATTTATGCGTGTGTCAACATAGCTTGGCTGAAAAAGAAACTGCAAGGAGTAGTAAACTGGTTTACAGCAGCCTGCTCGTCAATAGTAACTTACTAGGGTAGGCTGGCCTCTCATTCTATTGTAACTCCGTACTACGGTAGGCCAGCTCAAGAACGTGCCGACGACGTGCGATCGACTGTACGTATAGTATTACTGAACTGTGCTGTAATGTAACCATATTCATTCACCGGTTTGGGTACAGTGGCTTGGGTGAGTACTACATAATTATATGTATATGTATGTGACTGTATGTCACTGCATTACGCGTACAGACGCAATGTAGGTACTATTGCAAAGAATGTACTGACGTATTCATCACTGCATTACACTACACGCCTCTTACTTCCCAGGCCTTGACAATAAGTACCTATGTTGATATTTAACACATGAGTCAACTTGTTTATCTGTAAATCGAAACTCAGCTCAATGACTGCAATTTTATAAGATTATCGTAAAACGTAAAAGTTACTCGAAATACCTACCTACGTTGTAAAAGGAAACGTCACTTTTCGTACTCGAAGAAGCGATGAGTATGACGCTTATTCACTTGTTTTTATGGTTTAATGTTCCAGATAAAGGTATACGACGTTGTGTTAATCTGTCGGCGCGCGACGCCATAATACGAGGGTACGCGCGCGGGCGGGAGGAGTGGAGGCTGTAGTACAGACGTAGTAAGCGCGGGGTGCTGGGGGGGGGGGGGGGGGACGACGACGCACGCCGCGTTCATTATTAGCCAACTGTCAGTACATCCAGTGCAAGTAGTGCAACTATTGTCATAGTGATTCAATTGCTATCGATAAATAAGTTCCTGATTGTGCTAGGTAAGTTAGTAATAGATAACTGTAACAAAAGCTTAATTAAACAAAGTGTTACCTACCAATAAAGTTTATTTTTGACCTTAGCATTTTTTTGCGGACAGCCTATTTGGTACACTACATTCATCTGTACACTACGCACGTGAAGTTCTGGAATCGCAGTTTTTTTTTCTATCCATAATACTTAATAATAATAAAATATTTATTCTCAAGTAAGTAACATGGGCTCATATTGTTAGTGACAATTTACTTACAAACTATGTTAGTGGTATTTATAAACAACAAAAACAAACAGGATCTCAAACAATTAACCATTACTAGGAATTAGAGATGCACCGAATATTCGTTTTATATTCGGTATTCGGTGTATTCCGCAAATTTTGAGGTATTCGTATGTGTGAGCACTAGCACTTGTAGAAGCATTCCGCCCAGTGTCCCCACGAGAAAGCACTGCGTTGCACAACATACATCGCACTTTTTTATTATCATCTTCGATTTCTTTGAAGATCTCCCACACACGCGACTTTTTCCGTCGACTTGTCATCTTTCAAAATGCCCACACAACAAAATTTTTATCAAATAGTCAAGAACTGCACTAAATACTGGCACCCGTATTGTGTTTTCATACGGAATGACAGTGGCGGGGTGCAGCGGATAGCGGAAGGCGAGGTACCACTCACACCGTACGCACGCGGCGCTTTGGAATTGTAGCGTGTATAAACTTGTTTGCGCGGCAAAACTATAAAACGGGGAACCGAATTATCCGGCAGTATATTCGGTTCGGTAAGATATTATCCGAATATTATTCGGTATTCGGTTATTAAGTGAAACCACTATTCGGCGCATCACTGCTAGGAATATTCAGCTGGCTTAAAAAGTAAATGATAGGACAATCCAGTTTGCTAGCAATGACAACCAGGAGACTGTTGGAGCTGGCATGCACTCTGCGCAACAGGGATAGTATTAAAATAAAATAAATACTAATACAGGTAATAAATACAAATAAATAAAAATACAAAAGTAATAAATACAAATAAATAAAGAAAATAAATACTAATACAGGTAATAAATACAAATAAATAAAGAAAAATAAATACTAATCCAGGGAGCATTTTAGTTAGCCGTGTAAGGGGTTTTCGATAGGGTTTTTCCAAATGTTTAAAAAAATAACCGTTCTGATCGATAATATGTATTACACTGTTACCACTTCAAGTGCTTTCAACTCAATCAAACATTGTGGAAGGGTTAGTAAACCCCTTCAAAAAACCTTATAAGTACCCTGAACGGGTCAGAAAACTCCTGGAAGTGTTTTAAAGGGCTTCAATCGATTACCATAATAATAAGGCTAACTCATTCAAAGTGTATCGTTTATATTGGTTTTCTGCATCATGGGGTTAAAAAGGGTTAAGCCATAGAATATGTTACATGCTCCATACTGTTAACATTTTTAACCGATTGAACGGATAACCCTTTCAACGATTTAACTCCTAAACTAACAGTCATATTCAACTTAATTTCAAGGTGCAGTAGTAGGTGGGTGTTCAGATAGCAAACGAAAAGCGTATAGCGTTTCCAATCAAAATATAATGTTCATAAAAGACGGTTTAGCATATAATCTAACTTTACAGGTGAATCATTAATTTGCAAAAATCTTAAACAGGTTATCTAATCAACCACTTGTCTGTTAACATGAAACTGTGCCCAAGTTTTCATAAAGCTTTGATCAAACCTCTTAAGTGTGAAAAAAGTTTAAAGACTGGTATGACTATCGACAATTCGACATAATTTATTGTTATTGAGGTACATCACTATTCTATGGAGTTTTACAATAACATTCCTGGCTCTATAAATACTAAGTGAGCTGACTGACCGAGGTTTGCGGGACGTGAGACGGCAATATGCGTCGAGTTCATTTGCATTGTGTCGCCTGTCGTGTTTCAGGTTAGCTTGGTGTTATGCCACCCACCACCGCCTCCCCACCGCATCACGCACACCACGGCATCTACCGTATCGCCCCTCTCTTCAGCCTCCCCTTGCGCCATTTCAGCCTATTCCAGCATGCAAGTTTAAGATTCGTGGTAGAAGTACCTACGAGTTGCGAGAATTTAATGTTTATTGATTGTATTCCAATTGCCAGTCAATCAGACATTTTTTAAATTGCTGTCCAGTAGTTAGGTACATGTTTTAACCTAGTTTTTTTTAGATATTTCTGTTAAGTATACGATCCAAGAACAAGAATTCTTGGATTAGTTTTTAAACAGATTGATTGAAGATGATTGAATGATCACTGCAAAATCAACTCGGCTTCGACTCACCGGTTAAGTGAAGCATGGCCCGTTAGGATATTAGTGTTCTCAGAGCATGGCACACTCCACTGCTACTGACATCATACCGTGTCCCGTCGCCGCGCGCCTTGGCGCGTATTGTTTACGCTGCCATCTTGGTTTCCCTCCCGCGCATTTTTTGCACATGCGCACTCGGCCTTTGACCTTAACTTCCTCGTCCTGGGAAGAGTAGCCTGCAAGTACTGCGTAGATAGATCTGGCTAAGAATTAACACATCAAAACAATAGATTAACCTTTTATAATATTGGTACAATTTGTAATTTCTCTGTCATAACGACCGTTCATTACTCATTACAAAAACGAGTTGTAAAATAAAAGCTCAAGGGTAAAGATAGTTGGATATAATGATAATAATATAAGTACCACATACCTGTACGATGCGGGAGCCTGTACAGTTACGGATTCTAAGCCTGAACCTAAGTTCTGCACGCGTTTCATGACCATAATAGAAAAGGGTTTTGTCGACGGAAGAATAGACAAAATGACAGATTGTGATTGTGAATCTGGCATTTTGTCTATTCTTCTGTCGACAAACCTGTATATAACCTGGTCGATGATAATCTCTTTGATCTGCAGCACAAAAGTGATGTGTGGGTGATGATGGAATTACGGTCGAACTCCTGAAGGCCGGTGGAAAACCCGGAAAACCTCCAGAAGCTGTTGGATTCCGTCATATCGTCAATATCAATCGTCGAATCCGACTCGGCTGGGCTGCATTTGGGAAGCTATGTAATATCTTCTTGTCCCACATACCAGTGTCTCAAGACGAAAGTCTTAGATTAGTGCGTGTTGCCAGTGATGACCTAGACTGAAACGTGGTCGCTCACAATGGGCCTCATTAGAAGGCTGGGCTGGAGGGCTGACATAGCCCTAAGAATTGCCAAACTTAAGTGACAGTGAGCAAGGCATATTGCTCGCAGAACAGATGATGAGATAGGGCCGAACGGTTCTGAAGTGGCGACCTTGTACCGGAAAATGTAGCGTTGGAATGCCTCCCGCAAGGTAGACCGATGACCTTGTGAAGGCCGCAGGAACCCGCTGGATGCGAGAAACACAGAACCAGTCGAGAGGGGAGGGGTATGTCAAGCAGTAGACGTCTTTCGGCAGAAATGATTATGATGATGATGCGAGGTTAGCAACTCTGCGACGATGTATATCAGTAACTATTTGCACAATGGCTGTAAAATAACGTTAGTGCGAAATGAAATTCAAATTCAAATTCAAATTCAAAATCATTTATTTGCTAATATGGGTAATTACATAAAGTTGTTAAAATAAAAAGGGCATAGTTCAACCATATTACGCCTTGAGGCATGCAAATCTCAAGCGTTGACTGTATCACAACAATATTATACAGTTACTTGCAACAATAATTTATAATAAAATTAATAACACAATTATGGGTAATTTCACATGGCAAATAATAATGAAACATAAGTGAATAATAATGTCACTAGAAATTAAAATTTAAATGTCATGTATTAAATGAGAATGTCAAGATATATTTGTAAATAAATGTTAAAGTAATAATAATAGATAATTAATTAGTGCTTAATCACATGTCATATTAACAACAATATTTCTGAGTACAATATGTCCTTAAATCCTCTATCAAATAATCCTGAATACTATAATAACATTTAAATAGCAAGAATTTTTTTAATTTATTTTTAAATTCATCGATGGATGGCGTTTCTAGTATAGACTTTGGTAAGTGATTGTACACACGCGGCGCCATACTGAAAATGCTTTTGGTATATAAGGCTGTCTTGCTAGATTTGCAACAAATTTTATCACTATGCCGCTTACTTCTGTACTTATCAAAAAGATGTTTGTTCGTTCTTGCAAAGCTAGCAATCTCATAAATGTAGACACACGGCAATGTCAATAAATTATATTTGATAAAATGTGGCCTACAGCTATCAGTCTGGTTGATATTAAACATACCCCTAATACACCGCTTTTGCGCCTTGAATGCAATGTCCTTATTTGTGGAATTACCCCAGAATATAATACCATACTTTATCAAGGATCCCACGTAGCCATGGTATGCTGCAAGTACAGCAGAAGTGTCTACCGTTTTTGCGAGCATATGTAGGGCATATGATTGCTTATTTAATTTTTGATTTAAAGTATCAACATGTATCTTCCAATTCAGATTATAATCAATTGTCATGCCTAAGAATTTTGTAGTTGCTATCTCATTTATTTTGTTTCCTGTATAATCTATATTAATGTCAGTAAATCGGACTTTACGATTGCGAAATATCATAATTTTAGTTTTGTCAAAGTTCATTTTTAAATTGTTATTAGTTAGCCATTTCATAATTACACTTAGAGTGCTGTTTATATCTTGTTCTAGGGATAACTTGTCCTTACTTGTAAAAACAACAGTACTATCATCAGCAAAGAGTATAGTGGGATGATTAGTTACTTTGGGAAGGTCATTTATATAAATGATAAATAGCAGAGGGCCCAAAACACTTCCTTGTGGGACGCCTTGTTTGTTTTCTCTGTATTCTGAAGTGTAGTTAATTTCTGTTCTTGTTTTGGTGCATACTCGAGTAACTAGAGTGGACTGTTTTCTGTTTGTAAGATAAGAAGTTATCAGCTCTAATGAAGTGCCCCGAATTCCATACCTGTATAATTTATTTAACAGAATTTGGTGATCCACGTAATCAAAGGCTTTACTTAGATCCATATACAATGCGCACGCCGGAATTTTATTGTCTATGCTAGTCATAACAGTGGTCAGAAAATCATAGACTGCCATATTAATGTTTTTATTTTTCCTGAAACCTATCTGCTCTTTAGCAAATAAATTGAAATTTTCAAAGTAGTTATTTATCCTGTCATAAATTACTCTTTCAAAGACCTTAGAGAGCACCGGTACTAGTGCTATGGGCCTATAACAATTCATATTGTAGGGATCATCTTTCTTGAAAAGAGGTTTAATGATTGTTAATTTAAGTTTATCAGGAAAGTATCCATTTAGGATCGACAGATTAACGACATGACTTAAAATATATGATATTTTAATTGGCACTTGTTTTAATATTTTAGTCGATATACTGTCATATCCAGTACTGTTGGTATTTCTTAAGTTAAAAATTATTTTGTGTATTTCTTGGGGTGTAGTTGGATACATAAATAATGTTTCCGAGTGATTAGGTAAGGTCTCTGTTTTATTAGTACAACTTGTATTCCCTTTTACTTGGTCAATAAAAAAAATATTAAAACAGTCCGCAATGGTCTGCGGATCATCAGTACAATGTTTACCGTCTATATTAATTTGATTGATTTCGCTTTTTGGCACAGTACACATTGTTTTACTAATAACGTTCCAAGTAGCCCTACACTTGTTTTGAGCTGTATGGATAAAGTAATTATTCTGTGACTTTTTTGTCAGCCTTATAACACGTTGTAATCTACTCGCGAATTTTTTTAAATTGGTTTTGTTTATGATATTTCGATTCTTACGATACTTCCATAGTAATTGCTGCTTACGCATGCAGCATTTTTTTATTCCTTTAGTCATCCACCGGGGTCGTATTTCAGAATATTTTTGAATACGAATATATGGAAAACATAAATTATAAAATAAAGTGAATAAATCATAAAAAATGTCAAAAGCTTCCTGCGGGTCATTATTTTCAAATACGTCATTAAACCAAGTCGAATTTATGCAATCATTAAATTTCCTAATATTATCTTTACTGTAATCTCGTCTTTTTACATACCAATGTTTTAGAGAACAGCTAAGTTTTACGGGACAGGTTAGTAATTGTGCCGTGTGATCAGATAAGGCAAACTCCATGGTTTTACATTTACATCCACGAATGTTATACATGAAATTATCAATGCATGCTCCACTAATAGTCCTTGTTGGTTCAAATAATCCCAGATGTAGGTTGTGACAAGCTAGTATTTCCATAAACATTGTAGTCATTTTGTTTTTGTTTAATACATTTATGTTAAAGTCGCCACAAACTATTATTTTCTTTTTACTGTAGCAGTACTTCCCAAGTAGTCGGCTTAAAGTGTCGAAAAATGTGTTTATGTCATCTGTTTTGGACCGTGGTGGTCGGTATATACAAAATATTAAGATATTATGATTCAGAAGCTCGATGCCTGAGCACTCCAGAACGCATTCGACGCAATATTGTTTTAGTGTAGTGATTGGTTTAAACGCATGATTATTGCGTACTAAGATACATGAGCCCCCTCGGCGATTATTCCTTGAGAAGAAGGACCCTTGAATAAAATTTGGAATATTGATTAAATCTATATCAGTATTCAGCATATTATGCTCTGTGAGGCATACTACATCTACCGGATTTTTTGCGTCTTGGAGTGACGACAGAGATATAGATAATAAATCCATTTTCCTAGCAAGTCCATTTATGTTTTGATGAAGGACGTTTATACTTTTATACACGAAAAAAATCTGATTTCCTTGAGGAATTTTGAATTTCAGGATTCGTTTCAGTTTCTGGAATTATATTATTTGAATTGTCATAGTCATTAATATTATATTTTAAATTTTCAAAAATATTTCTCATTCCACAATTGTTTAATCTACCACTGTTATTTGAAAACATGGTACAATCATATAATAAGTTCAAATTAGTGTCAAATATTACAGCATAGTTATAAATTTGTATGTCATGATATAGTAAACTATTGAACATTTCAATTCTCCAGTTGAACATACTAGAGTAATCATTGCACCTATATGTAGGCAGACATATAATTATATTTGTGTGAGATAACAATAAAAGGATTTCCCTAATGTTAGAAATTAGGTCTGAATAGTTGTTAGTTTTATTAAAATCGTCACTACCTATAAGGATTACACAATAGTCTTGCATAGTATAATTAGTTAGTTTTGAGTCTAGATTACTAACAAGCGTACTTATTCCACAGTTAGCTGTAATATAGTGGCATATCTGATGGTCCGGAAAGCCGTTGTGTGCTATGGATAATACGTTATTAATCTTATTACTACTTATTATACACAATTTGTTTTTCTGAATGACTATTCAGTCACGGGTGTGCCACCAGGCTACGTGATAAATATAGGTCTGTATAATAAAATTCCTCCCTAGTGTTCGTTAATATGATATTAGCTAGCGCGTGGGGGGTAATTTGTGCCAATAATTGAATTGTTTACGGAAACAGCAATATAACTTACTGACCAATTTAACTGACGAAGTCTATTAAGGTTGCACTAGTCGACGACTCGAACTCGGGGCGTGACTAATATCCATGCTATTTCACCTAACATTGTATGAGAAAATGAAATAGACGATGATTTATAACGAAAACGAGCGCGTATTTCATGAACAGTATGCTTACTGTGAGTTTTACAACATTTTTCGAATGATTTTACCATCGAGTAAATCGGTATCCTAATTGCGTAATACAAGATCAATCAGAATCTGAATCGTTTTGCAACAGATTGCTAATCCATTGCTACCTTAGAGTATATAACACTGGAGAAGCCTTACGAACACTTACCCTGTGTAAAAGTACAAGAACAAATGTCCTAGTACGCTCATAAAGACTACTTTCAAATCGATTCTAACGCACTTCGTAAATCGTTTAAAAGGCGCGCGGACCTCCGTGAAAATGGCTAGCTTTGCTGTTAAATTCTGTAAAAAGCGTCCACATACGTCAAACTTACATAAAGAACTGAATAACCTTCCATATGTTAACATTTTTTTATAATATTCAGTCATGTTTTTATTGAAATTCAAAATCCTAACCTCATAATACATTTCGGTTTTTCATTTGATTCTACCATGATTCAATATAAAACAGCATGAATCGAGTAGTTTCCTCACATTGCTTCTTTGACGGCACCGAGTCTCGCTACATGTCGTTTTTATGTTCATAAAGATCAAATACTTTTCTTTTGCATTACGAAAATATACTTACGTCAAATCAGCAAAATTTACATGCACTGTCATGCGATTATATCCTTTAGTAAAAATGACAGCGAGACTACTGTAGGGGGGGTCATGTTTGAAACCAAAATTGACATGTCGATAATTTCTTAGTAAGAATTACTTAGTTTTTTTTTTTTTTTTTCGATTATTCAATGTTTTATAACTTTTATATTTCCATTGAAGTGGTTATTTTTTTTTTTTCACTTGATCTATTTTGTTATTGAGATTACTTGCTTATTACAAATTTAATTACTTTTATTTAATTGTAGTTATTTTCTCTTCTTATTATAATTTTACCATTTTATGCAACAGGTGTTTTATTTCATGGATTCAAGCAAAATTCCGAATGAATATCATATCAAATTATGGTACGGACTTAGTAGTAGCTACCGCGTCCCCCGCTAAAAGTGACATACTTTTTTGTTCGGAATATCGTACTTAAGGCTTCTCCAGTGTTATACATATACTCTAAGATTGCTACATAAGTTCGAAAATAATTGTTGAACTGTCAAACTGAAACAGATTAGTCGTAATCGTTTACGAAACTATATTACGTAATTTGATAACTGGTTGACATCAAACGCATCGACAACCGTATGCACGCGAGTGCGAGTTACCATCAAAGTTAACCATCCAATACGCGTTTGGTCACCGTGAATAGCAATCGTTATTTTTCTTATGTTGGTGTCACTTAAGCGTCATCCTATAAACCGACCAAATAGAATGACATTTATATTCAACTAGCGACCCGCCCCTGCTTCCCAAGGTTTGTACGACTTCACAAAACATCGAGATTTCTTAATTATCTACAAGTTAATACACATAAACCTTCTGGAATACATTCTCTAAATTATGTTGAAAACCTCATCAAAATCCGTCGCGTATTTTAGAAGAACTACGCTGACATACAGACAAACGCGCAAAGCGACTTTGTTTTTAATATGTATGTTTTATAGATGTTCAATGAAAGCGGCTGTCTATTAAAATTGTGTTGGTTATTGTAATTTGGTTTAATATTGGATTCTATTAATTAAAGGCTTGTGCAGACCAGCGCGACTTGTCGCGCGACGCGACACCGGTTATTGTTATACTGTGAAGTTTTCTTGGAAATTGTATTGTTCGTGTCGCGTCGCGCGACAAGTCGCGCTGGTCTGCACAGGCCTTAAAAATGAAGACAAAATCGTCCCAATTTGTTATGATGATGACATTTATGGAGCAGTAGAAATAGAATTTAAATTATTTGGTGTTTAGCGAACTTGTGAACTTTGCAGAAATAAAAATAAGTTTGTTTGGATTTTTAGAGAAATGCGAGAGTACATAAAAAAATCTGTTTAAATATGTAAAATATGGACTTCGTGTAGCGTGTGTTAGAATGAAGGATCTTCGGTAGGATGAAGAAAGTGGAAGTCACACAAATGCTGATACATTACCCTATCTTCCAAGGTTACCTGTTGAGAAGACTTTTATACATAAAAATCTGACTGATTACTCTAACGCGATGGTAATGTTAAAAAACTCACATCAAGCACACAGACCTTTGGACGTGTAGATATTATGAAAACACTACAACAATTTTGCAATTTTCATACTCTTATTGACGCCCAAAGATGCGTTAAAATTTGTGATGAAATATTGAAATTCGACGCTCATAACTTTTTAAAGTCCAATAGTTTTTTAAAATTCTGTTTCCTCACAGCGCTAAATAAAGACGAGAGAAGTAGATATAATTTTTAATGACTACTGTCAAACAGTGTTATAAACTCCATACGACTGTAGTACGGAATAATGGCTGAATCAAATGTAATTTCTTCATAATTTACAAACTTGTATTACACGCATACATGCTGGTGTTAAAATATCTCATTATTGCAATTATGGATGCAGAAAGCACAGAATCGGTCGAAGTGGCGGTGCTTGGGGGAGGCCTATGATCAATAAGTGTTCACTGTAAACTGTATATTAATCTTATATAAAGGCTTGTGCAGACCAGCGCGACTTGTCGCGCGACGCGACACCGGCTATTGTTAGACTGTGAAGTTTTCTTAGAAATTGTATTGTTCGTGTCGCGTCGCGCGACAAGTCGCGCTGGTCTGCACAAGCATTAAACCGGTTACTCTTCAACTCTGTCATAGGTACATTATGAACGGTTTATAAGAGTAACCTTATTCCATGAACGTAGTAAATATGTAAAAAAACCCTTACCTAAACCTTGAACCAGTTACCAAATCCAACAAAAAAAAACCCCTTCAAACTCCCTCTTGAAGTTTTTGTTTTCTTTATCTCAACGTATTTTTCTCTATTATGTGTTTTGAGTTATAAACTCATAATCAGCCTATAATGTTCCCTCTGTGAGAGGGTGGGCTGTAATAAAATAAAATAAAAATGATAAAAACTGTTACTTACTCAAACTTTTGATTGTTCCAGTATGCCCTTCAATGGACATAAGAAGCAACCACACTAGCTACAAGCAACTAAGAAACTGCCGAGTCATCGAAGGTCAGCTCAGCATCGTGTTGATGGAGCGCACCACGCCCAAGGACATGGAGAACATAACCTTCCCGCTACTAAGAGAGGTCACCGATTATATTCTGATATACAGGTGAAACCGATTAACCTTATAATCATAGTGCTCAATATTTTACGCATGAAATAAAAACTATTCTCAGTAATCTTAAAAAGAAGCATGTATAATTATTTAGGTTACTTACCTGTAAATTGCACCAATTAACTTGAAGGCCCTTCTCATATTATGGAGTTACAGTCTCCACACGAACTGATTACTCTGAAATCTTCGCACAAGATCATCGTTGATTTGCCAGCTTTGCTTGTTGTGAGCAGGGTGCACTGTGAGACCTCCATTGAAATACTATGCTACTGCTAGTAACTGTAGTTTTTTGAGTTAGTTGGTAATCGGGTTTCGTTTGAGTAGCCACATGCGAGCAGGGCCTTAGTTACACAATTAAAAGGTTTGAATGTATTGTAGGACGAAAGGCGTGCAGAATCTGGGTAATCTATTTCCCAATCTGTCGGTGATACGCGGGATTCAGCTCTACAAGGATTTCGCTCTCGTTATATTCGATAATGAGCACCTGGAAGTAAGTTGGTTTTACATTTTATTTGCAAAAGATTAGGTTTATTTCTGAACGTTCTTTTTTCTATTGGAATTTTGTATGAACAGGGGTGTTGACTGGGGAAAACAAAAAACTGTTTAGTCCGTCACGCGTCAGTCAGATAATAAAAAAATATTAGACACGTATTTTTTACTTTATCATATTAATAAAGGATTGTTTAGATAAAACGCATTAAAGTTGGGGAGTGGGGGCTCGCTACGTCACAAGTCGGTATATAATCTACTACAAGGAGTGACGTCGTGCCACATTTTAACGTATTGCCGTAATCTTTTGATTACGTAAAAAATAAAAAAAACGTGTCCAATATTTTTTAATACTACCTGAAGGACAATTTTTTTTTTTGGCGACATTCCTATTATTAAAAGGACAGGACAAGTTTCTCGTTATGATGTAAGAATAGTATAAAACAAAGTCGCTTTGCGCTGTCTGTCCCTATGTATGCTTAGATCTTTAAGACTACGCAACGGATTTTGATGCGGTTTTTTTAAAAAGATAGAGTGATTCATGCGGAAGGTTTTTGTGTATAATACATTAAGGTTTTGTGTAAATTGGCTGAAATATGACGATTATTGTCGAAGATGTCGGAAAAAATCATGCCAACTGGGAGCTTTACTGGCGTGCGCCGCGTACGGCGTAAGCCGTAAGAGATACATCAAATTTATGTTTTACAGAATTGTATATGTTAAAAAGTTCAAAAATAAAGTCCGCGATAGCATATGTCTATCTTCTAAGGATGACCTAAAGTAACTATTTTTATCTTTCAGAATTTGATAAAAATTTCTTTGTTATTTCCGAAGCTATTTTGACCGGTATTTTATTTATCCTTATCCAATAAAATATGTTATTTAAATCGGGCATTTAATGGACATTAAAACATGCCTTGACATCATATCATTAAAATGAATAGTATAAAAGATATCACAGATTCAAAATTACGCGTGACAAAATATGGTTTAGTATGGTTGGGATGGGTTTATTATGGTTGCCGACAACGCGGGCGCAGCGGTAGGAATCAATGACTTTTCCTCGGATATTAGGTATCTAACTAATCCCGAGTACGTTCCCGTGGGATATTTTCCGACATCCACGCGGGCGAAGCCGCGGGCAAAAGCTAATTTAATTATAAATGCTTGTATTTCTATCCACAGTCCTTGGGTCTTCGATCTTTAATGAAGATTGAGAGGGGCGGTGTGCGAATACAACAGAACGACAGGCTTTGTTATGCAAATACTATTGACTGGACTCGGATCACTTCGGATCAAGCGGACAACATTATTAGGGTAAGTTATATTCATTATTAATTAAGAAGACTATATTTTAGAAACGCAATTTTCTAATACATCTGCTTGTGGAATTTGTATCAGCTATTACATTTTGAGAGATCAAAGGAATCAATAACTTATTTTATCAAAAGAAAAATATCACTATCCAATACAGAATTGAATATTCAACTAATCCAACCCTTAAGAGCGTTTATCCTAAAATTTGGCAACGTCTGCAAATGGCTGTCAAAAATTTACCTGTTTTGATTAATTTGGCAATATTACTGTATGGAATTATGAAATGTGGCTAACTAGCGAACTAGAATATTAATAATGAATTGCAATTATAACATTGAATTTGACGTGGTACCCGTTTTAGGTATAAAAAGGCATTTGGAAAGTTTCCAAATCCTTTTTGTTTGAGATGCACCGTATATTCGTTTTATATTCGGTATTCGGCGTATTCGGCAAATTTTGAGGTATTCGTATTCGGCCGAATCATTCGGATGAAATGCCGAATGTATTCGGTTTAATTGATCATTGTAAAACAGCCTATAGGGCAAAAAACAATTAAAGGAATCCCATAATCTAACAATCGTATTTATTAGAAATCGTTTATTGTAAGGGGTCTCTCGGGTCTTTAATAACCCACTTTGTAAGAAATGAATCCTGCAATGTTTGTTACACAGTCAAAACCGATGATAACCCGGCAATCGATGTTGACCCAGCCACTGGTGCCGGAACCATATCCGCTGCGCTGTTGCTACTAGACGATGTCGAAGCAACTTGTTGAAAATGACTTTTATGCTTTAGCATTATATGATTATTCATAGCACTTGTAGAAGCATTCCGCCCAGTGACCCCGCGAGAAAGCACTGCGTTGCACAACGTATTTACATCGTACTTTTTTATTATCATCTTCGATTTCTTTGAAGGGTGTCGGGATCCCACACACGTGACTTTTTCGGTCGACTCATCATCTTTCAAAACACCCCAAAACACCAAATTTTTTATCAAATTGTCAAGAACTGCACTAAAATCTGGCACCCGTATTGTGTTTTCATACGCAATGACAGTGGCAGGGTGCAGCGGGTTGGGGCTGCTTTGAAGCGCCTTCTGCCCAATCTAGGGGGTCCAAACGCCTCCTGCCGGAGGCTCTACGCGGGGATCGTGCGGATGTCAGCACCAACTGACGGGGTCCGTAAGGGCCAATGCCTGCCAGGGTTGCGAGTTTGTCCGAAAGGGATATCGCGGCCCCGGCACACAGGCAACGGAAGGAACACGGGTGGGTTTTAGTCAGTAAAAGTCTGACACTCCCTCTCGCTCCGCCCAGAGCGGGAGGAGTCATTTGATGATTTTCCACCGAAAAAAAAAAAGAAAGGGTGCAGCGGGTAGCGGGAGGTGAAGTACCACCACTCCGTACGCGCGCTGCGTGTATAAACTTGTTTGCGCGGCAAACCTATAGAACGGGGAACCGAATTATCCGGCAGTATATTTGGTTCGGTAAGAAAATATTCGGTTATTCGGTGAAACCACTATTCGGCGCATCTCTACTTTTTTACATCTAAAACGAAATATTCGGTGTTAGGATATTAATTATTGCATTTCATAATCAATATTCTAGGTCGCTAGTTAGCAATATTTCTTATTTCCATACAGTAGTATTGCCAAATTAATCAAAATAGCGACATTTACTTGACAGCTATTTGCGACGTTGCCCACTTTCAGAATGCACGCTCTTAAATTCCTCAGAGAGAGTAAATGAACTGTATGCCTGTTTTAGCTATTTCCTGTTAGTTCCCCCCATAATGTGAATATGTTCCAAAAAAAAGTAGAGTTGTGTGATAAGTTAAATGTTTGTGGCGAAAATTAAGTTGTACTTTTGCTTTTTTTGTGTAAAATCAGTACGAATTTTCATTAAAAAACGGTTAAGTAAATAGATTCCTATCTTTATCTTTACCATCTTTACCCGCATATTATACTTGAAGGGTATCTAACCCTATCCTGTAGCATCGCCTCCGTCCGGACATGTGTCCAGTAACAGTGGAGTAGTGCCCTCACATTATTATTGTTCTTCACGAAACTTGTTCTGGTCATGGACCGTGGGATCGTGTTATTAGTTCCGCCACGACTCGTGTTTACCTACGATACACATACGCAACATATTCATTAACAGCGGGGTAATTACGTCACGTGAGAGTCAAAGTGACGGATGTATGGCTGATTGGCTTAACTAATCGAATTATCCCATATACTAAAAAAAATATTTACTATTTAGTACCTAGGTTATAAAAAAAAAACTTCTTTCAGAACGAAATTGTATCAAAATTTAGGTACACCCGTCGTATTGACGTCATAATGGCGGGTGTGTTTTTGTGAAGCCAAGATCACTGAGAAGTTAGATATAAAACATGCATGAATATTTACTACCTAATTGGTATTTCTCTAATCATACCTTAAGTCAGTGAAATCTCATCGGAACTCGACAGAAACTGAAAAAATCATCAAAAGCCATTCCTATATACATGCTGTTACAATATCTTGTTTGTACTTAGTTTGTACATTTTAGGTATTTTTTTTGGTATAAGGGATAATTCGATTAGATAAGACACACCCGCCATTTTGACTATCACTGCGTAATAACATCTAAAAAATGGCAATTGATCGCAATGGGTTTCATTTTGATAGTTCACACGTTCATTGCGTTATTTACGTGGTTGAGCAGCGAATTTTTCAAACCTCTATAGCAAGCAACGGATAAGCAGTACTGCAGTATCGTTCAAAAATCTCTTGTGTTGTGATTGAAAGTGTGTTACGCAATTAGCGTGCAAGTTTATTTTGAACCTAAGTAACGAATCTATGTTATGTTTTACGTGAACCTCACATTATGTATCAGTATTGTTTAGTCATGCCATTCAACCATGTAAATCACTTAAATTATTGATAGCTTTTCGAAACTCATTCCATATCTTCTTCAAACAATGTTTAGAATTTTTCAATACATTTGGTATGTTTTATGAAGATGATATCATTACTTCTAGTGTTGTGATAATAAATGGATCGTGCACATAGTGTTGAAATGAGTAACTCTTAAAATAATGTGGCTGACCTCGTCATCTCCCAATTAACATTAATATATTGATCGAATGTATTGTTCATTTGTAGATGAACTACGACACGCGGCTGTGTGGGCTGTGCCCCAATGCGCAGAGTCGAGTGGAGGACCATCGACAGTCGCAGTGCCCGTCAGATACAAATGGCCGATTGCTGTGTTGGGACGATAAGCACTGCCAGAAGAGTGAGTTTTGCATATTATCAGACCTCAATATCATATCATAATAGGTTCATTACAATGATGAGAATGGGCTGAGATGAGCTATGAGTGCAGGCGCACTTTGAATGTAAACTAACAGAACATTATTAAGTAATTGATGGATATTGTAAACAAAGGGAGCAATGGACTTGGGGAGCATGGGTCATTGAGCATAGTTACGTGAATGATGCAATGATATGATATGACACACGCTCCATTATAATGATTCGGTTCTCAGTAGTTATTGTTATGTACAATTCTCGCCGCTTGGTGATAGGTCTTCCATATATTCCGTTGAGATTTTACGGACGGTGAACACAGCCTGCTCTTCACGAATAGAACAATCTTAAGAGCGTGCATTCTGAAAGTGGGCCACGTCGCAAAAAGATGCCAAATATTTCGCTGTTTTGATTAATTTGGCAATATTACTCTATGGAAATATGAAATATGGCTAACTAGTGAACTAAAATATTTATTACTAGCTACGCCCCGCGGTTTCACCCGCATAAGTCTAGATCCCGTGAGAATATCGGGATGAAAAGTATCCTATGTCCTAACCCTGGTCATGGTCTTCCCATGTGCCAAATTTCATCCAAATTCATTCAGCCGTTTTAGCGTGAAAGCGTAACAAGCAAACTTACAAAAACACTATTTTTTCTCTCTTTATTATAGTATTAGTTTAGATGAAATGCAATTAATATCTTAACACCGAATATTTAGTTTTAGATGTAAAAAAAGTATTTGGAAAGTTTCCAAATGCCTTGTTTACACATACTCGTAAACGGTTACAACATCAAATTCAGTGTTATAATTGCAATTCATCTATACTTCAATAAAAGAGGTAAATTTTGTAAGTTTGTATGTAAGTAGCAATATCCGGAACTACCAGCCAGGTTTGAAAAAATATTTTTGCATTGGGTCGCCCAATTCTTGAGGAAGATTGCCTGGACGAAGTCGCGGGCAGAAGCTAGTTACTAATATTCTAGTTGACTAGTTAGCGATATTTCAAATTTCCGTACGGAAACTTGATTTCTGTGTAGTAATCAAAACAGGTTAATATTTGAAAGCTATTTGCGACGTTGCCAACTTTTAGAATGAACGCTCTTAATCCATCTGTAACCAGGGACCGTTTCAGTTAGCCGGATAAAGGGATTTAGATAGGAATGGGTTACCCCTTCAACCCAATTATTCATCTTGAACGGGTTAATCAAACCCGTTTAAACAAAACAGTTATTGTATAAAGGTAACCCTTATCCCATGAACGGGTTAGTAAATCAAAAACGGTTTCCCTCGTAAGGGTTTGTAAAGGTTTTAAAGGTTCGAATGATTTAGCCTTTCAAATGTTTACCAGAAAAATAAGGCATACAAAGTGTTATCTTTATGATAACACTTTGTAAGCGTCGAGAGCAGTGTGAGTCAATTCGCCCGCCAACCCCACTTATATAGGTTGGCGGGCGAATTGACTCACACTGCTCTCGACGCTTGACGTGTTCACACGTCGGGTCCGGGTTCGCAACAAGTCAATAGCCATCCTGAGGATGCCTCGTTGAGAGGTGAAACACGTGTCGATTTCTTACAGGGTTCTTTATGACTCCTTAAGAACGGTTAAGCGGATTAGGTTACTAAATATACGTCGTCTATTGTATTTTATAATGGATTTCCGCAAATTCACGCCTGAATCAATTAACTAGACTTTATTAACTCCCGGTTTTGATTTGTGAATTAGAAGTGAGAACGGTTCATACTCTAATTTAGCATTACTTAAGGTTACCTTTAATAAAGCTTGCGAAAATTAAAATTTCTTACCTTTTGTAGCAAAGAAATTTTTAATTTAACAGGTAATGCCAAAGTGGATTTCAGAAGTTCAGAAACCGGGCCTTCATGCATGTGTTGTTTATTGATTTAGCATGTTCCACGATGTGCGGCGACCGCGGCTGCCTGGGCAACGGCACGTGCTGCAACCAGGCGTGTCTGGGCGGTTGTTCGGGACCCTCCGCGCAGGACTGCCACGTCTGCCGCAACTACTCCTTCGGCTACGGCAGCGAACGGAAGTGCGTGGACTCCTGCCCTGCGAACGGCACATATCAGGTGATTACCTATACATATATATACATCTTATAAATTAAAGTCGCTTTTCGGGTCTGTCTGTGTGACCGCGTCGTTCTAACATAGTAATCGCAAAAAAGTTATGACCTGGACCTGACCCATACAAAACTTCAGTACCCACTCGTACCCAATGTATAGGACGGCTGATTATTTGCGTGAGCGTGACAATTATATGGGACATTCAATAAAGAAAAGTAGGAAGTTTGATCGCGAGTTCGTACGATCAGTTTGATATGATCGCACGATTGCCAATAAGGATAGAAATTATGCCGAATCCGTAGTGCGGACAGGCGATGGTTTGTTTGTTGGTCGACCAATATTTTTCGCTCCTTACTAACAAGTATTGTATTGTATTATTTGCAGTTGTTCCGTCGCTGTGTGACGGAGCAGGAGTGCCGCGCGACACTGGCGCCACTGACCGCCGCCGACTCGGGAAGAAAGTATAAGGTCTTCGGTAATCGCTGCGTCTACGACTGCGACATCGGCTTTATGGAGGTGCGTTCAAAAAAATGTTGAAAGAAATAAGGCCCCAATGCCCTACATCACCGGTGCAGACAGGTGGCGCTACCATCCATGCGTTTTGTTGACGACCTGGCTGGATTGATCATTCACGAGAAGAACTAATATAAATTGTGTTACGATTGTTAGGTGGGCGATGCGCAGAACGCAACATGTCAGAAGTGTCCGCCGTCCGGCTGTGTCAAAGAGTGTCCTGGAGACAAGGTAGACACGGTGACGGCTGCAGAGAAGTTCCGCGGATGCACACACGTCAACGGCAAGCTGGAGATCACCGTGCGCGCCTCTGGGGGTGAGCTTCATAATATGGTCGAGTCCCCTATACTCCTGTGGTCTTTTGAGAGACTTGAAAAGCTGTCAAGAGTGTTTCCTGTCATAACAACTGTTTGTTATCTGATTGAACTTTTGGAAAAAAAGAAGAGTGCATAATGCAATTCAAACTAGTCGCAACTTTTTTAATTGATTAGAATATTATTGTTTTTATTTTTACTTCCAGACATTGTGGAATATAATTCACTTGTTTTAATGTAACGCCTTCAAGCAACTATGAAGTCTCTGAGTACTGTAAAACTAAATCATAGTTTAGGTTTCATAGTGCACAACTTATTTTTTTTTATTTAAATTGTAGGTAACACACTGGCGCTACTCGAACAGTCATTGGGTGAAATACGCGAGATTACTGGCTCGTTGGTAGTAATACGAGCGTACCCACTTGTGTCACTCATGTTTCTTAAGAGTCTGAAGAAAATCACCGGAGCATGGCCCAAAGAGGTCAAACCTAAAAATAGGTGAGTCAAAACTAAAATATGTGATTTTATATATATAATTATTATACTTTCTTATTGCTTTTGTGTTTCTATAAGAAATATTTGAATGTTAAATTAATGGAGGAACATCGTTTGAGCTAAGATGTAACCCCACAGAGGTCACGACCTTCAGCATAGAGGTGCGGCGAGGAGCAGGGGGCTGAAGACTCTGTTCAATACTAGTATTATAAAACACAATAGAGTAGTTTAGATTGGTATGTTTGCTTATTTGTTCATATCTTAATAATAGGTAAATATTGTTCTTTCCTATTTAAAAGTCTTTCCCGGCTCGTTAAATATACTACTTGTTCATAGACATAATAACTCTATCTTAAATATTTACTACCTTTTTTAGTATTTTCCATAATTGTTATAATAGAAACCACTAGGTACTATATTAAACTAAGTAAAGGATTTATTGTTGGGGTTTGTTGAAAATCGCCTTTCAAATCATCCGCGTGTCCAAGTCAATTAAAAATCAAAAAGTCAAAGTCAAACGTTTATTGCGAACTAAGTGTACAATGTTGGTGTACCTATGAATTCTAGTTAGGTTGAAAATATCTACCGTTAAGGTTTATTTTTTATAATCATTGATTAGTTAAATACTTATCGCAGGTTTTTTAATATAAATCTTTTTTTGTTTCCATTATCAAGGGATATTTTTTTAACTGATCAGTATGGAAATTGTTTGCGGGATCCACACATATATGATATACTTACGTTATATTTATTTGATTTATAACTATACGATACCGTTTCAGACAAGTTTTACATATATTCAACAACCCGAACCTCGAGTTGTTATGGGATTGGCCAACTCACGGCGACATTGACATCTCAGGGGGCTCCCTGTTCATACATTTAAACCCAAAGCTGTGCTACTACACCCAGATAATGCCGCTTAAGAACATGACTAGAGATCCAAGGTCCAGCTTCACTGAAATTGAAGTGTCAGAAGACAACAACGGAAATCAGGCCTCCTGTGAGTAGTTCACGATGTTATTAAACACGCAATCATACGTGCTTGGTATTGTTTATACTCAAATGTATTGATCTGTCGTCCTCCGTCGTTGCCTCATTGCTGAGGTTGGAGACCAATTAGAGATAGAATGTAGAAATTGCTTCACAGTAACATTATTATAACGATTTCTGTGTGTGACGCAGGTTTACCGGACAAGTTGCACCTGCGTGCGAGCGAGTTCGCCAGCAAAGCCGTGGTCCTCACGTGGAACCAGTACTGTCCTGAAGACATCCGCAAGCTGCTCGGCTACTCTATCTACTACATCCCGACCAAGCCCAACCAGAACGTCACGCTGTATGAGCAGAGGGACGTGTGCTCCGACATGTTAGTATTCACTCATTTGTTTTTAAACGTAGGTGAGTTGCATGCGTGGTTTAATGGCAGTATGCTAAAGCTAAATTGTTATTAAAACAAAAGAAAATTGAATAATTATAGTATCGAGTTGCAATTGCATAGTAGAACTATAGTATTGAGTTCAAATAATAAGTGGAGTTTTGTTTACTTAATTTTAATGAAATATTTGTTTTCCGGACACTGAATCAAATAACCAATGATCTTGTTTTATTTACAGATGGAATGTTGTGGATATAACCGAAGTCGAAGCACGTTTAAGAGAAAGCAGCAATGGTACAAAAGATGTTCCCATTGGCAACCAAAACGACATTCTCTTGAATCCATGTCTGAATATGCAGCCCATGTTCCACATACTAACGCCTCTGATCCCCGACACGCGATATGCGGCGTATGTGAAGACGTACACCACACTGCAGGAGAAAAAGGGTGCACAAAGTTCCATCATATACTTCACCACCTTACCTGGAAGTAAGTACCAAAAATAACAACAACAAAAAAGCAAACTTCTTTAAGTAGATCAGGGTTCCCTTTACCTTTTTTAATTAGTGGAACCTTGAGATTTATGGCAGGGCTCGGAAACGTTATTTAAAATAACGTTTGTAACAGTTCTCGTTCTTCTTTGTACAACATTTTTTTCGGAACGAAAACGAAATGAGAATGTTTTCAAAAACCGGTTTATTCCGCAGGACGTAGCCGCACACGGTGGGTGCGCCGACAAGCATGAACTTTGTTTAGTTAAATTGTACCTTATCTTTATTTCATGACATCATTGATACCAATGCGCTTGCCGCTTACGTATTGATTAAGGTTGTGTTGCGAGTTTCCTATCGATCAACCCAAAAATTGTTAAAAACGTTTTATTTACCGAGAACGATTAAAATTTTGATCTTCTTCAAAAACGTTTTAATAACGTTCCGTTCGAATGTAACCGAAACAAATTGTTCCTTAGGTTTTTATGACGAAACCCTTTTCGTAATATATACCGTTATCCGAGCCCTGATATAAGGGCGTTTTAAACTTCATGCGGACTAAATTGGTATTGTTGTTTTGAAAAATTAAAAGAACTTATTTAAACATACCTAGTGCGTGTGCCATTATGAATAATAAACTGAATGTTTCTAGGGCCCAGTTCACCGCAGGGCTTGTCAGTAGAGTCGCGGTCGCCTCACTCGGTGTTCATCCGCTGGCTGGCGCCGGCCATGCCCAACGGGACCATCGTGCTGTACCACGTGGCCGTGCAGGCCAGCAGCTACAACGTGCCGCAGCTGCTCACGGGGAGCACTAACTACTGCGCGAATCGTAAGTTCTTATAAAATACTATTATATTTGAATGACTAGTTTCCGACACTTCTCTTTGGCGGCATTACGTACTTAAGTATAAAGGCTTGTGCAGACCAGCGCGACTTGTCGCGCGACGCGACACCGGTTATTGTTATACTGTGAAGTTTTTTTAGAAATTGTATTTTTCGTGTCGCGTCGCGCGACAAGTCGCGCTGGTCTGCACAAGCCTTCATAAAGATATGAAGAGCGGGTGCTTCTTCTATCCTGCGCTTTTACATACATAATAATTTAATTTTCATTGGAATAAATCCATAATGAAAGTAATGGCAGGGAAATTACATTACATACTTGTATGCAGTCACATTATATTATTTGGATATTTTTTCTTATTTCAGCGAGTGCCCTAGCAAATGTGATAACTAGTCGAGCAGAAGAGTCTCCAGACAGTCAGGAGAAGGAGGCGACCGGTGACGTCACCAACGGCTCGTGTTCTTGCAAGGAAGAGGACAAACCGGGCATGAGGTTCAATTCACGCGCAGAGAGAGAGCGAGAAGAAACCATCCAATTTGAGAACGACCTGCAAAATATTGTAAGAGATTGTATGCGTGAACAAAACGACGAAGTTTTTGAAATAGGAGCGACGTGCGAAGTTCCTCCTTTGAAAAGGGGGATTCTTTCGGCCACACGGGTGTTGAGTTTGGTGGCCTATACTGCTGATACTCTTTTCAATGGAGGAACTTAACACCTCATTCCTCCACCTCCAAACTGATGAACCCCGTGTGATAATGAAGCTGTTGCTCGAAGGCTGTGCTAACAATCACGTCGGGGTCACAGATTTGGAGTTTTTGGAGGTGATCAACTCCACAAGTTCATTTTAGTGCCTAAGCAGACATCCTTAGGGACTATGGCTGAATAATTATTCTAAGTTGAATCGGGTCCGCAAAATTGTATGAATTTCCAACCGCCTTGGGCCCTACTACGTGGTCCTAAAATTGATCGTTGATTTATAGATTACTAAACGCCAATCCATTGCAGGTGTACAGAAGACAGAATGACAGACAGAAGCATTCAAAAAGGGTAAAGCGATCTCTGGAGCAGTTCCTGAAAAGCATGCTTGTGAAAGTGGCCGAGACTGTCGCGCCCGCGCTTGGACAGAACTACACCAACACCACAGACGAGGAAGGTAATTCGCGAGTTTGTCATGATCTCTAATTAATAACGCATTCATCTAGCCAGTGCCTTGCCTTCACTGTTCGACCTTCAGGGTCGAACAAGGTCGCTTTTCATCAACATTCTCATTAGCCAAATGCAGTCGCATCGAGGCCAAAGCTTGCGTCGTAAAGGAGCCCATAGGTTACAAACATTTTTTTTAAATATTTCACGGGGATTTGGTTGCTGCATGTTGCCATCATCACATTCACATCGTTATCATTATGGTTAATATTTCATATTTTTGGGACGAAGTTCTTTAACGCGACTTGTAAACTTTCAGAAATCATCACGCTAATAAGTGTTAATACTTGCGACTGTATTCTTTTAGTTCAAAGAGAAAGTAAGAGAGAGAGAACGCCGGCAGACACAAAAGAAAAGAGTAAAGTGAATACAGTGTCGTGAGATAAAATTGTCCACATTTGCCCGAGTACATTTCATGCCGGAAGAGAGAGAAAGTGTGAATTTGATCAAAATGTAAATCAAAGATACGGATGTCGTTTTCATAGTTTTCGAGGGTGCTTAAGCCGAAAGTGAGGTCATATTGTAAATCCAAGGTGGGGGCTGCGAAAGTTTTAAAATTTTTCGTCATGGGTGTCGTTTTCATAGTTTTCGAGGGTGCTTAAGCCGAAAGTGAGGTCAAAATGAAAATCCAAGATGGCGAATGCGAAAAATTTCCAATTTTTCGTCATGGGTGTCGTTTTAAAAACAACATAGCGGCTTCAAAAATTTTGTTTTCGTTTTAAATCATACGTGACAAGTAACTTCGTTCCTGACGGGCGTCCCCCTACCGCACACGTTTTTTTTTAATAACACCGCACCTGTAATCCCCAAAGGGTTAGGCAGAGGTGAATCTACAGTACCCACACTACCCACATATCGCCAGATATGTTTAAGTCCCATATAATAGGGGTGAGTAGCTTTATCATGAGATGCGCAGCCGTATCTGAAAGCACGGGTTGCCGCCAACAACGACGGCGTGTGACTGACGCTCCCGCTAGCAGGTCCCGCCACCCGCACGCTACTTACCACCCGGCCCCGTCGCTGGCTGAACCAAGGGACTGTCACGAAAAAGTCGGCATATAGATAAAATATTCTTCTTAGGAGAGTTTTCCGAAGCATTTAAAATTAGGAATAAAGTTTCGTTCCTGTCGATGGACTCATCGCGCTCACAATTTATACTCCAGAATACTAAAAAGATCGTCTACTAAAAGTTTCCAAGGACACAGACAATTTCAAATCTGTAAATGCTTGTCAATCTATCAAACAATTCAACCTATCGCAGTCCACTGCTGGACCTGACCTGACCTCTCCCAGGCTGCGCCACAACACCCTGTCTTCCGCCTTCCACATCGTCTGTCCCAGCCACCTTTTTAAGGTCGTCGGTACATCAAGTTGGGGGGCGTCCCATAATACGTTTACTAATACGCGGTCTCCACTCCAGGACTCGTCTGTTCCACCGGCCATCGTCGATAAAAGCATTTAAAATCTTAATTTGTCAACAGGTTCCGCGGAATCCCTGTACTTCGAGCTGGGAGCCGACACAAAGTCGCTGACTGTGACGAACTTGCGGCACTTCACGTGGTACACGGTCAGCATCTACGCTTGCCGCTCCAAGCACGAGAAGGAGACCCTCAATGATTACAACAGCACTTGGTGCTCAGAACATCGGGCATTTAATACCTTCCGCACTTTGGAACTAGGTAAGCTTTCGAACCAACTGAACAAAAAAAGTCAAACATAATGTACTTAGATTATAAGTGAACGATGTGGTCTCCTATAGTTGGAAGCGAACACTACTGTTTGTTCTGATTCTTGTAAACTTGTATGTAGCATCTGTTAGAGATCCAATAAATAAATAAACTATGCTCCAAATTTAGTTTCCAATGTATGTAATCTAGGAAATATAACTTTAGTGCTCGAACATAGTCTGGTTCGGCTAGACGTCCATATTTTTAAGACATTTTCAATAATAGTCATTCTGAAATTAACTTCATTTACACCTTAGTATTGTTGATATTTTAGTTAGTATTAGTAGTCAACCAAAGTCCTTCAGGTAGCACGCCGCCTATCACATACAAAATAATAAAATTGTTGTTGTCTTTGCAGTAAACGCGGATAAAGTGAACAACTTGCAAGCAGAAGTGATCGTGTCGAACAAGACGTTAGGCGAAGTGAACGTGACGTGGAAACCGCCCGAAAAACCCAACGGGTTCGTTGTAGCCTACACCGTGCACTACTTTCGCGTCGATGATAACTTGGCGGTACATAATTTCCTTAAAATTCCTTGTTTTCTTTGTAGAAATCTGTTTCTGTTGGTTTTATAGGCTGAACTCATTCCATTTAGGAAAATCCAAGGTTGCAGACTATCCAACAGCTTCAGTTGAATACTATGCAACCATATCTCCACTTATAAAGAATTAAAAGAGGTCCGTGGAGTTTCTTGCCCGTTCTTCTCTATAGGTACCTACTACGCTTTGGAATGGGCAACTACCTTCATATTTCTGACTGACCGACTCAAAAGTGCCCGTAAATGGTTTAATTGAAATAAATGCTTTGAGTTTTGGTCAAAATGAAAATACCAGGATGGCGGCTGCGAAAATTTTAAATTTTTTTCGTCATCGGTGTCGTTTTCGAGGGTGCTAAAGCCGATAGTGTCGTCAAAATGTAAATCCAAGGTGGCGGCTGCGAAAATTTTAAATTTTTCCATCATAGTTATCGTTTCTATGGTTTATGGTTTTCGAGGGTGCTAAAGCCGATAGTAAGAACAAAATGTAAATCCAAGATGGCGGCTGCGAAAATATTCAAATATTTCGTTTCATGGGTGTCGTGTTTTTTTTGTGTTATTACTGATCTAATAAACCAAGTTCCAAACATCGTTTTAGAAGAAAAAACCTGGACACTTTTGAGATAACAAAAATCTTTTATTTAAAACTACTTGAAAAAACAGAAATAGGGTTATTTCTAAAAAACTATAACATAAACTTTGCAGTTAAAAAAACTTACTTTGTCTGAGACATCCATGGCTCAAAATGGTGTCAACTATCACCCCCCCCCCCCCCCCCCCCCCTTCGGCTTTGCACCCAGGTTCCTTCCTTCTGGTGCGAAACAAAGTATATAAATGTATAAAAGGTATATGTGAGGTATAAAGATCGTATTTATTACCAATATAATAATGATTCTTTCAGTGTATCCCTCTTTCCTCAGTGGTAACGAGTACCAGATAGGCCTACACTGTCCTCCCATACCTATTAACAGAGTAATTTTAAAACATTGTAAAAAAAAAGTTTATGTCGCAGCATTATGCTGAGATAGGAGCCTTTTGGCCTTGTACAGGACTGCATTCATTTTAAATTTTACTTTGTTTTTTTATTGTTTTTCTTTTTTATTTATGTTTAGTGTGTTTTTAGTTTTATTTGTGATTTCCTGTGCGAGTCTCAATAAATACTTTTTCTATCTTCTTTCTTAAAAGGAAATTATTTTTAAAAGAGTAACCATGGAGTTTCTGCCGTGTTCTCCATAGGAAGGAATCGTGCCCCTAGCTTCTGACGTTTTAAAAGTGGTTGCGAATGAAATATATGATGTATCTATGATAATTAAATATAGGTTTATGTGAATAAACCTGAATGTGAAAAAAATTGAATTTGAATAAATAATAATGCATCAAATGTGTGTCGTTGCGTAGGGCCAGGACGTGGGACTTCAGAGCTGCATCACGGTGGATGACTACGAGAACAAAGGGCACAGCTACACGCTGCGCAACCTGTCGCCCGGCAACTACAGCGTCGAGGTCACGCCCGTCACGGCCGCGGGCGCGGGCAACGCCAGCACAGTGCCCATCTTCATACCGGTAACTATGCACAATAAACCCAGGTACACACGGGAGATTGCGTCGAGCATTGAGAATCTAGTGCGCGATAAAACATCGCCCGTTGGAACGAGGGTAATTCTTTTGACCCTTTTTTGGTCACTCCAGACAATTTTTATGGAGACTACGAAACTAGACATAGTGAACTATGCAGGATGCATTACAGTGCACAAGTGTCTTTTCAAAAACTCTGGTCATCTCACTCTTCCCTCCCTCCATATACTAACAGCCTATTGTTGACTGCTTATACACTTACTGGTACACTAGGTTCGTTTGTATAAACTTATCTGTTTACTGAAAGTTTGGCAAGCACTCTGGAAAATAATTAAAATGCAAGCCGCGACGCAGTGTACGTAAAATGCGATAGTGGGGCGCGTCATTTCAGAGTGGACAAACTATACTAAAAAACAGATGATTCCAATTTCAAAAATATTTCCAGGAGAGAAAAGCTCAAGCCGCGTACGAATGGATCTGGGGCGTCATAGGTGGGAGCGTCGTCATGTTGCTGGTCCTGGGCGCCGGCGTCTGGTACGCGCGGCGCGGCCTGCTGCCGTCGGCCGAGGCCAACAAGCTGTTCGCGAGCGTCAACCCGGAGTACGTGTCCACGATGTACGTGCCCGACGAGTGGGAGGTGCCTCGCTCGTCCGTCGAGTTCGTACGTGAACTAGGACAGGGGTCGTTCGGAATGGTAAGTCTACTCTATTGTAGAAGCCGTAAGGATTATTGTCAGCATCAATTCAAGGCGTACTTTTATTAGCCCAGGAAAATATAAACAATTAAAGACAAATCTGCGAAAAAAAGTACTATTGAATTTCCACTAGAATTATGTTAATTATGATGGTAGCAATGCTGTTTGAAAAGTCCATAAAATAATCATGTTAAAAAAATAGTTATCAAAGGTCCCGAAAACCATGAATTTGCAAAAATCTTGTAAAGCATCCGGTTTACGTCAACTATCGAGATTCTTAGTAAATTCTGCACAAAAACGTCTTACATAAAATTCATTTAGGATCGAGATATAACGCTAAAAAAATTGGAGAAAAGCGTATGCTCCTGTACTAAATCCGTGCGTATAATAGTGTATGCTAATAAAATTATGTTTTTATGCTTAAGAAAGTCATTTAATATACAAACATCTTAGCAGAAAACAGAACCAGGAAGAGGGATAAGAAAACGACCAACAATTAATTAAATGCTTCATAATTTAAAATCCATGCGTTAGGCCCGGACTCCATCAAAGCAGAGACGAGACGAAAGGAGAGGAGATGTGTTGTAAACAACAAATAGGATTTCGTTATTTACATATCTCGACTCCGCTCAGCTTCAGTGGATACGGTTGAGCAGAGAGGAGAGGTGATGTCTCATATTTGTGCGAACAAAACAGATATGGGAGCTGAGCCTAGCAAGCTGGCGACGGCGCACAGCGGAAGACGAGAGGAGATGTGAGCGCCGTGCGGCGAGCGGCACCGCTAGTCCCCTCGTCGTACAACCCGCCCGCCCGCTCTAGCCATTACACACCTCTGCGCCGCTCTAGCCAGTACACATCTCTGCTCTGCTCTAGCCAGTACACATCTCTGCTCCGCTCTACAATTCTCTGCTCCGGTCTAACTAGTACACATCTCTGCTCTACTCTAGCCAGTACACATCTCTGCTCTGCTCTAGCCAGTACACATCTCTGTTCCGGTTTAGCCAGTACACATCTCTGCTCCGGTCTAGCCAGAACACATCTCTGCTCTGCCTCTAGACCGTACACATCTCTGATCCAGTCTACCCTAACCAGTATGCATCTCCGCACATCGGAGGTGGATCTCTCCGCTTCGCACATGTCCGCTCATCTTCGCTTCGGTGGAGTCCGGGCCTTAGGCCTACGATATCAAGCAAAGTAAAACGCGCCTGGTGGTGGTGCGGGAACAAAAGCATCGATATCCCAAACTTTTCATAACCTTATGTCGAGAAACCTACGTAAATCTCTGGTCTTATGTAAATGTTGTCAGATTATTTTTGAAATGAAATGAAATGAAATTTATTTATTTGCCAGAATATAGGTACTTACATAATAACATGGTAAAATAATTTTAGTCTCACTATATTCGACTTATCAGCCGTGTAAATATTTACTAGTAGGTACATGCTTTAATAATTATCATGAAATTACTTATTTGTCCAAAATTAAGTCAGGAGTATACTTGAGCTAACATAAATTCACGTAAAACGAATACTTTACGAAATATGGGCAAAAAACTGTTTTTTTGTGACCTTTCCGTCCGTTCCGACCGTGACAGACACGATTTTTTTTTTCATACATGCTAGTATGGACTTTTCAAACAGTTATTTGTAATGCCTATGTAAAGATAATCCTGGTGACAAATCTGCAATAGAATTTTTTTCGCAGACATATTCTTTCACAAAAACTTAGATTTTGGTTTACAATTTCTATTTCCTTTTGTTTTATTAACATCATTATTTTCAGCTTTCGATGTTGGCATTATGGTTATTAGTCTACATCAGTGTTAAATCCACAAATATGTACCTAACTTGATTCTTTTTCAGGTGTATGAAGGTCTTGGCAAAGGTATAGAAAAAGGAAAACCCGAGACGCGGTGTGCCGTGAAAACTGTCAACGAGCACGCTACTGATCGGTAAGTAGAACCAGCAATGTTGAAATACATTCATGCAGGTAATTTGTACAGAAGAGCGAGCACTGAGTACAATGTTATTGTCGCAGGGAGCGTCAAGAGTTCCTGAACGAGGCGTCGGTGATGAAGGCGTTCGACACGTTCCACGTGGTGCGGCTGATGGGCGTAGTGTCGCGCGGACAGCCCACGCTCGTCATCATGGAGCTCATGGAGTGCGGAGACCTCAAGACCTACCTGCGCTCGCACCGGCCCGACGCGGAGGCCTCGCTGCCGCGTAAGGGCGGCAACGACCCGCCCACGCTGCAGAACATACTGCAGGTATGTCGTGAGTTACATAACACCCCATAGCTCATGGAGTGCGGAGACCTCAAGACCTACCTGCGCTCGCACCGGCCTGACTACCCCTAATGGTGGTCTTGATAGAAAACAATGAATAAGTTTCTTTTGCATTTTTCGAAAATCAACCCAAAAGTAATCAACCTCTGTCTTTTACACAACCACTCCTTTTTTAGCTTCAGCTTTCCCCTATCCCATGTCAAGTGAGCGGTGAAACCACAGAGCATGGAGCCGCTGCAGCGGCCGCTGCCAGAAACGTACTGCCAACACTTCTCATACAACCCAAGCGTGTCAGTGGGCCCGGGGCGAGGCGGGGCACGAACTGCCGCCTCCGCCTCGTGCCCTGCCAATTCTTTAACTTTAACACTGCATACATCTATACTAAATAATTTCAGAAACATGTAATTAGGAATTACAGGACGCTCGTAATCACAAATATATTTACTGAAACCATAATAAGTACTTGATCAATTTTGTGAAGGCTTCTTTCGCAAAACTACGATGTAGCGGTAAAACACAATATGCGACACGAGTCGCCTTTGAAAATGCCTCGTTCCTGGCAATTTGAATTTGATATCATCCTAATATAGCCGAATTTGCAAAATGGCAATAATAATTGTCGGCGTCTTTTCAAACAAACCAAAACCACTGGCCGGCAACAGCATGCGCCTTTGGTGGCCATGGGCGCATGGACTTCGAGAGCGCCACGAGCGACGCAGGCTCTTTGAGACCGCCACGAGCGCTCTTTGAAATATTATTAGTCGTGTTTCTGTTTATTTTTGATAAGTTCGAAGGGGAAGTAGGAAACACCTGGATGAACTTGCGGGGCGAACTACTAGTATTATAATAAAAAAAACTGGAATCAACATTATCGGTATTGTTTCAGATGGCTATTGAAATAGCCGACGGTATGGCTTACCTATCGGCCAAAAAATTCGTGCACCGCGACCTCGCGGCGCGCAACTGTATGGTCGCCGGCGACCTGACCGTAAAGGTCGGGGACTTTGGCATGACCAGAGACATCTACGAGACTGACTATTATAGGAAAGGCACTAAGGGCCTGCTGCCGGTGCGCTGGATGAGCCCTGAGAGCCTCAAGGACGGAGTAAGTTGACTGACGCTAATTTTTTCAATATGTTACTATTGTATGATTGTACTGTGTGAATAATCATATGGCTCGGAAGAAAGTAAATTCAGAGATGACGTTTGGTAGAGAAAAAGACGTACTGTGCCGACCGCAAATCAATTGGAATGAGACGATGTTACTATCACTTGGATTGTTAACCATCTTGTGTGCTTCAGGTATTCTCGAGCAGTACCGACGTGTGGAGTTACGGCGTGGTTCTTTGGGAGATGGCGACGCTGGCCATGCAACCTTACCAGGTATGTACACGTCTAGCTGGTCAGAGACAGTTTAATTGAGTTCACAATTCTGTTTCCAATATATGTGAGATCAAAAATTTACAAGCCTACAGTCATAAAGTCCCCGTCACGAGAAGCTATAAATTTTGTATAGTAAGTCATGGCAATATGACTCTTATCTCGGTAAAGTAAGGTATAAATTAGAAATGGCGGCCCAAATGTTTACGTTCCATGAGTCAGACGTGTTCCAGTACCACAGATATTATACGACTGAGCTTTATATCGCTAAAATATAACCCGACCAAGTGAAATTACTCGTTAGTTTCGTATAACACGTATGTACTTTGAGTTGATTGAATTTGGAATTCTTTGTTGTTGATTGAACTGTCGCTACGTAACTTAGTAGAAGTTCTTTATTTACAAAATTTATAGCTTCTCGTGACGGGGACTTAACTTTACATATAAAATTTTCGCTACAACTTCAATATCTTTACTTACAATTCTTTTTGAGGATGCTCCTCAAACTAACTTCTATTACACTTACGAGTATATACATTACATTAAATAAAAACTACTTTACGTGAGAATATTTTTGTTATGTGGAAATAACATCAATTTGACTGTTTTTTTTTAATTCGATTTTTCGAAACCTAGAAACCTTAGTTGGGATGAATTTATCCCAATAACAAACTACAGTAGTTGAAAAACATTTTCTCCCATACATCGTTAAACGTCACTGTCAATTCTCCAATTGCAAAATGTAAGTCGGTAAGCACAAAAAAAAAAAATGAGATAAAACTAGAAATGAACGATTTTCGGACATTTTTCTTTACTCGTGCTGTGATATTACACTACACCGATACTAAACTTATTTTTAAGCAATGAGCCCAAACATATAACGTAGGTACTGTCAGCGCTGGAGGAACCGGGATAAATGAAACACTTCTTTGTGATATAACTCGAATAGTTATTTAAAATCTTTTAGTTACAGAATTACGTTATTTTATTTTATATTATCATGGCAAGCGCTTATCAGCTAGGGGGACCGACTGTCTAAATTTATCTTCTATTCTTTAATTGTATCCACGTTATCTTATAATTTTATGCCATAGTGATAGTTATTATAATTACTGGAAAAGGTTGTAGCTAAAAAATTGTTGTATTAACTAAAAAAGTTAAGATCTCAGTTCAAAGATGTGTTACTCTTACTCGGAGGGTTTATTTTAAATGTAGGTTTTTGTTATCGAATACAGCATTATAAACGTGGAAATAAAATCTTATATATATTTTAACAAGATTTATTAGTCTATGCGTTTGCTTTAAAATCAAAACCCTATTTTAATCGTTTTCATGATGTGTCGCACCATCGCATGGTGTGTACCGGCCGCAAGTAACGTGTGTCGCGGTCCGCAGGGCCTGTCCAACGAGCAGGTGGTGCGCTACGTGGTGGAGGGCGGCGTGATGGAGCGGCCGGAGCACTGCCCCGACCGCCTGTACGAGCTCATGCGCGCCTGCTGGACGCACCGCGCGCCCGCGCGGCCCAGCTTCCTGCAGCTGGTGGCCGACCTGGTGCCCACGAGCCAGCCGCACTTCCGACATCGGAGCTTCTTCCACACGGCGCAGGGGCAGGAGATGTACGCGCTGCAGCGCACCGCCATGGGTCAGTCTCGCCGCATTTAGATCCCCGCCCTCATGCCTCTCCCGCGATACCTTTTTCAAATGCTCGTTTACACCAGGATAAAGACGCGGATTAGTGATCGCAAAAGTGATAAATGCCAGGAGTGGAAAATGTGGCAAGCTGTATAACATTCAAGTAGCATTTTCCATTGTTGTGAATCGTCAGCCTAGGTGCAGAGATTACCACGTATTAGATTGACGTTTAAATGCTTTCCCCTACGTCCTGGTCTTCGTCAGCAAATGATAACATTTGTTACTAGTACGAACCTGTGTTTAATACGAGCCCGCTTTTCTGTTCCCACCGTTGCGCCCCGTAGAGACGTGTGCCGAGTCGGCGGCACGCTGTTGAAACGTAAGTAGCGGTACAAGTTTGCATGTTTAACGTAACGTGAGATGCGTGCGGGCACTTTTGTTATCATTTTCTGAGCGACCATGAACCATTGTAGTGACAATATGTTTCATTTGCGACACCGACTTGTATGGCGAAGCCGATCAGAATTATGCAACGGACTAAACCATCCCATGTTTCGAACAGATTTAAAAATAATTCAATATTAATACTTCTTTGCTTTGGTGCCCTATTAAGTGGTCTGGAGTTTTAAACAGATGCAAGTAGACAATTTGGTTGATTTATTTTTAGAATTCCACTGTCATTCCATCCGTTGGTATTTACTCTGCTGCACTATTATAGTTGAACTTCTTAGTTACAAATGCTTATAATTATAATTTTGCCGATCTTTAAGCTCATATTTGAGTGAAATATTTTTGGTCAAACATGTCATATAACTCCTCGGTGGCGTACTAACCGTCGGGTGGTTGTGCAGAGGAGGAGCAGGAGCTGGCGGAGGTGAACGTGGGTGCGGTAGCGACGGGCTCGGGCTCCAACTTGTTCGGCGTGTCGGGGCGCCTGGCGTCGTGGGTGCGCGAGCTGTCATCGCTGCGCTCGCGCGCCGACGACGACGCCGCTGCCGAGCCGCTGCAGCCGCTGCAGCCGGCGCCGGACCTCAAGTCGCCCAACGGCCTCCCGCCCGCCGCCGCCGGCTGCTAGCCGGCCGGCGCCGGCCCCGCCCGGCCCGCCGAGCCTCAGCTACCGGCGCCGGTCCTCAAGTGGCCCAAAGGCCTTCCGCCCGCCGCTACTGGCTGTTAGCCGGCCGGCGCCGGCCCGACACGCCGGAGTTGGCCCGCCAGCCACATCTACCTCAGGTCGGCCGCCGAGCCGCCGACTCTTCGAATCGTAGCCGTAGCCTAGTGTAAATATCGTAATGATCGTCCGACGAGCGGGGATCGTCTCTGACTGTAGTGTAAATTTATATTAGGGGGAGCCCTTCGATCCCCCCGCATTTATTACGTTAGCGTGCCGGGGCCGACGGGAGCGTCAGTTTTGTTGTTTTGTGAGAGCTCGACCCGAGACGGCGATACGTTTCTTTTCGTCTGACGATTCGTTTTCATATCAGGAAAGTAATATTTTTGCTGAGACGATATTGAGTGAGTCGATTTGTCTCGACGTGAATCCTATATAGTTTACCTCGACGTTATTATATAGTATAGATTGGTGTCACTTTTGACATAGCCTATTAATGTTAAGTTTACCGTTTAAGATGTATAGTTTTATGTAGGCGAGATCGTGTACAAATTATTTTTATTGATTTCTTGACGTATAGTTCGGTACCTTGCTAGTGTTTCAAAGGTAAAAGTAATTTTGTAACGGGTGTCAAATTCGTTGAAGTTGTTATGTTGTTGTGCCAAGTACTTTCATTGCAAACGTACTTGCGATATGAATTTGTCACTTGTCCTAATCGATGCAAAATGCAACCGCTTATAATACTCAACTGTTGGATAAACCGCTTTATATATCAAGTTATTTTTGCTACTTGTATAATGAATAATTTCAAATATTGAATTTAAAATTGAATTAACCACCAAAGATTTGGAAAATAAACGTCAAAATTTACAATTCTTTTTATGCTGTTATTGTAGCTTTGTTATCAACTTTTGCAAAGATAATTATATAATTGTATTAGAGTAATTATACAGGGTCGTTTCAAATTAGTTGTAACTGGTTTTAGTAGGAACGTGAAGCAACACCCACTGTTTAGTCATAATGCGTAAGTTACACGAGAAACGACCTAAAACGTGTTACTTAGTGTTGCCGGCCATACGTAGCGATATGATATATTGCACAAACTACAAGCAGGATGTGTATTCTCATGTAGTTTGTACAAACGAGTACTTACTAGTACCAGTTAAGTGACAATGTTGAATTTAAATGACTTCATATACGCAACAATTATTATTTAACAACTTAATATTTTGTGTATGAATGATTATAAATGTATATCATAATCGTGTTGCAGTTATTCTCAATAAGAATTTACGCTGAAAACAATGTGTTCCCATCGACTAAAATGCAATAGATAATACCTGCCACTATTTTAAAATAAGTAGTTATATTACTTACATGCAATTTTTATTTTAAACAAAATGTAAAGCCAAAGTATATGTAAAGATCAGCGCACACCGGCGAACGGCACGAACCACGATTTTTTTATTACTGCGGCGGTGAAACATCTCGCATCGCCTCGTGTCGCGCCGCTGAGCCTTAGTGTGCAAATCTAATCAGTGAACTATGTACATCTATAGCTACAATGTATGGTAATATCTCACTAAGGAAATAACTAAATAAGTTACAGAAATAGTTAATTTATGTAACGCGAATATATTTATGTATGTAAAGTTGAATGAGAACATATACACATTATGTATTCCTAGAGTTCAATTTATATTGTGTTCATATTTTTCCATTCGTATAATTACAGTGTTTTTTAAATAATTTAGTTCACTGAAATATATCTGTAGTAACACAACGTAATAATTAGGTATAATATAACTCTGTAGTTCCTTTTTTATTTTGTTTACTTACATTTTAATGTGCAGTGATTTTTGGCAGCAAGTATGTAGTATGTAGATATTATTGACTTTGTTAATTTAATTAATGACATAACGCGAAATAGACATGATGGTTTCAATATGTATTTAAAATTTTGTTTAGAATTTGTAACTAAAGTAATACCTACTTTTAATTGACAGCAAGTTTCTAGTTAAATAAAACTACGAAAATCATGTGTTAGCTACATAATAGTAATAAACTGTAATAAAATATTATTATAATAAACATTCAACCAAAGTTAGACTCCAATATATACAACAGTCGTGGACATTAGACTCCAGGCGTCAACCAGCACTCGCGGCTGGGGTCCGATGTAGTAATAATAACTATAACGATAATGTGGTATAAGGGTTTAAACGAGTGCCTTCAGACATCCAGCCTTCATGCATGCAGGTTGGTCGATTGTGTGACGTGGACACGATACAGTCGCGAGCTCACTACGCGGACCGACGCGGCGACGAGGCCCGCGCGCCTGCATACCTACTCTCTATTATAATCGCGTTTGTTTCTCTCTCTCGTTTGTTCTATTATAAACGTGTTTGTTTCACAAGTAACGCTAGAATTTCGATAACTAATATTTTCGATGGCATTTAGATGGTTTTCATTTTAACACAATCAAGAACCTCTGCCACAGGAAATCAATTCAGCTCGGTTGTCTCTGGATAGGCGATGTATTACGAATGGCTTACCGATAGTATTTTATTTAAGTCGTTGACCACCTTTTTATTGTGAATTAGTAAGAAATCTGGTAAAAAGTAATGTAAGTAATACGTTGGGAGCGAGAGGGGCGAAGGCGAAGACCTGGCGGACTGGGGCCAGTACATGATCGTACACGTTCGTGTTGTTGTCGGGGGCACAAGGCACGTTGCATCACTGATTGAACCATTTCAGTAAAATCGAAACGATCTTCGTTGAAACCGAAATCCAAATATTGTTTTATGTGTAAAATTTGCATAGTGCCTTTTGCTCAATTATGAGGAATGTCGTAGATAGGTATCGTTAAGCGTAACCTAAATATATTAGAACTATAATGTAGTTCCATTTAAGTTATTCGCTAATATTCCAGTGAGTGAAACACACAAAGCCCCACCAAACTGAAGCTCGCTGCACTGGAATGTTACGCGGTGTAATGTATAACATGGAGTCTAGTGCGCGCACACCTGCCGAGTAGCGCGCACTCCTGTGACAACGAGCGAGCTGAGACACTCCACGCCGACACGCTCACACGCATCCATACACTCACCTCTCACATTTACTACTTTTAGAATGTTTTTACAAATAAATACGAAACTCAGTTTGATTATTAACTAGTCTTCCCAATTAGCATTAATTTGATGACTATAACAAGCCTGCAATTATATGCACGTGGAGTGAGCGATGCGTGGAGTGACTGCGGCGAAGTCTCGCACAACGTTGCCTCACACAGCGTTCCCTGCGGACTGTGCCTACTATCGACCTTTGTTACTTACGCTCTTGTTTTTATCAGTATTTGTTTAATTGTGATTATCACTTTACAAGGCAGTTAAATTACCTCATTTTTAGTGATTATGTTATGCATAAATTATTGACTGATAAAATAATTTCCAAATGATTTATTTCCTTGTGTGAATTGTGTATGTTTTGTATAAGTGTCGGGGTAGCGTTGTGCTATATGCTCAATTTAGATACAATTTCACCAAACGATTGAGATAGTGTACAATTTTATATAATTAATTTAATAAAAACCGAGTACCTATTAATAATTTTAATATTTATATTAATAAAAAAGTTATAAAAAATAGTAAAATCTAGTTTGAATACATCCTTTTAGCATTAAAATTGGACTAAGGACGCTGGGCAAAGTTGCGTGGGAAGTGGTATGTGTGAACCAAAATCCAATTGGTCCAGTGTACATTGCGCTAAAATTCTTAAAAGAAAACACCGGCTGAAGTGCGAGTCAGTCTCGCGCACTAAATTTTCTCGGGCGAGTATCGCCCCCAACATTCGGTGTGACCATAGATATATTTCTATGGGTGTGACGCATGGTGGGGTCTTAATTATCAAATAACTTCTCCCGCTCTGCATGGAGCGGGAGGGTGTGTCAGACTTTTACTGACTAAAACCCACCCGTGTTCCTTCCGTTGCCTGTGTGCCGAGGCCGCGATATCCCTTTTGGACAAACCCGCAAGCCCTAAATACGAGCCAAAAAACAGGTTGCGCGTGTTTTGAGAATTCCCGCACATTCCCGGGAATTCCCGCAGCTAGCAACTTTTATCTAGTTTTTGCGTTACACAAATTACTTAATAGTTCATTGTGCTATGTTTCAATTTAATTCTGTGCGCGACAATGAAATTCACCCGATTTCCTGACTTATTTTTTATTTTTATCTTATCCTTTTCTTTTTAAACGATTGTTAGAACACGTTTTATTTTCTTCATTTTCTTTTCTCTAATTCTCTTCAAATAAATCTTAAGAGGTTCTCGGAGTATTAATGTTGGATCTCGACAATCACATGGCACATCCGCCCCATAGCGCATTAGCAAATAATCCGCTCTTATATATCCTTCATTGCCATTATCTTTCAACTTTCTCAAAAAACGTATATAACACGGTGGAAGTCCATTTTCTTTAGCCCCCATTAATATAATTTCTTTGTATGACCATGACGGCCACTGCTCAACGGGTATGGGATCTCGGTTACCTTTCGGTAGAGGATACACTTTTTGCATATAAGTCCGGCACGTTAATATATCCATATGAGGAGTCAGGACTTGAACGTTTTTCACGAAAAACTTTTTAGTATCAACATCTTCATGGCTGCAAAATAAAATAATATTATCAAGGAAAAGTAACTAAATGTACTTTGACTTACTTACATACTGACTTTTAGACTTACCTATCAAGAAATTTGAGATCTTTTTTATGAAGTCTCCATATTACGCCCCATACATGAGCGTTAGCCGTGGGCACAATAGTGGCGAGGGGACCTTCCCAAAACTGGCTTACATTCATAAAGTCAAGTCTAAAGTTCTACAAAGGCACAGGTAAGTTTATAAAGTTTTTACTAAATCGTCACCTTTTTCTGTCTGTATCTATTCTACATTATATCGGTAAGTAAATACATACATCTAGTCGTGCTATAGAAACAAATTCTGCAGTTGGACAGAACGTTCTAATACGAAACTTGAACATATTGGCTGCATATGCGAAATACAGAAACGTTTTGGGTTTGTGAATTTCGGATTTCATCATTTTCAAGTACCTACCTACAACTATGGATTTGTGGACGAGCCAAAATTTTGAAAATACCTAACACAAAGAATTTAAATATGACCTAACCGACCTGACACGATATTATTACTATGCCATTAAAAGTAGGTTATAATGTAGGGAATATTATAAATTAAAACTCACTACAGTAGGTACACGTACCCGGTATAAAAGTATTCTTTGGGTACACGTACCTACATGAATAAAGTTAATAAATTATAGAAAAATTGCTGAGATAATTTCAAACTGGAAGATTTTGACAGGAGTTTTATGAACCGACCATGGATAATTATCACAAGAAATCAATCATTATAATAAGAACTTCATAGTATCTACCAACCACTCTCAGGATATTTTACCCATTCAGCCTGGACGTCCAGCCGTCTCGCGCCTCGGGCGGCGCGCAGTGAAGTACGGTTTCGGTTGTATTATTTTATTATATTCTAGGTATCATGGTCTTATAAAACATGTTGTTATACCATGTACCTATTCTATGAGGCTGGTGGGCTGTTATAAAACATATTGTTATACCATGTATTCTATGAGGCTGGTGGGCTGGTAAGTAGTAGGTTTCTGCTCTTTATCGTGCACTGCAGGGCACACCAAAGCTACTTACTGCATAGTATGTGCACGAGTGTCTTGTGTGAGCTTTAGGGATCGCCTAGCTAGGTTGAAAGTACATAGAGTTGGATCACATTTTATAGCGATTATCATTCGACACGATCAATAGATGGCGGTAGCAAACCTATACTATAATGTAGGTACTAAAGAATAGCCTTCCTCTCCTCAAGTAAAAATGTTATTTTGCTTGTTTATACTGGAACTCGAATACTTAAAGTTTTTTTTTCAAGTAACAGTTTACAGAAAAAAGAACAAATTAAAATAATAGGTCCACACCTATGAAATCAGCGTTTTGTATGGAGAATTTTAAAGGAGTTGCATTTTTCATACTAACATTTTCTTAATTTCTAAAACAACTATGAACACGAATGTTTTAAATTTTTATGCACTAATGTGAAAACTTGAAAAGTGGGCGTTTTGGGGGACTGTCTATGTAATTTTGACGTTCGAAAAGTGCTGATTCTCAGCCTAGTTTGAATTGAATAAATGACTTTTTGAATTTTGAATGGGTGCAGACGGTTAAGGACTATAATGGATGATGTGTCATGGGACGTGAAGGTACCTAACATGTTGCTGGGACTGCGTGTAACGCCATGTTTAGGAACAGGCAAGAGCCCTTTAGAAATGTTAATGAACAGACGGTTAAGAACTTTATTGGACAGTATTCATCCAATCAATAAACAGCACATGAGAGTCGAGAAACAAATGACCAAGAACGCACAAAAGAAACAGAGAAACGGACATTGGTCAATGCGTGATGTACAGAAATTATGGAAGAGGGCCACGTTGGTTACCAGGCACTGTAACAAGTAAGGATGGCCTGTCTAGCTATCAGGTTACATCAGACAATGGAAATGTTGTAAGCAGACGTATTGTCTATTGACCAACTGATACAGAAGAAGCCATCAAGCTCAACAACAGGAGAGGAGGAGAAGAAGGATAAGGAATCGGAGGACGAAAAGGAAGAAAGAATACAGGAGCAGGTGGAAGAGTCAAGTCAAGAACATGAACAAATAATCCAAATTCCTAGCTCGGAGGAATGGGCCGAGATGCTTGGGATACCTAGTGGGGCAGAAACCACTTCACTTCATCCAGGTGGCAAACAGAAGAACAAAGTTTCTTCTTATGCAAAGTCACCATATGCCAGGTCTAGCCACAGCAACTATTTGGTGTAATGTTATGTGTTTATGATTGCTTTTGTCCGTTTACTTGATTGTTATATTTTTTGTATTGAGATGATTAAGATACTTTATGTTTGTGTTGTTTATATTTTAATTATGTTTTTACGATGTTCATGCATACTTAGGGGGAAAGGTATGTTGTGTATCTTTAATGTAGGTACTTGGAAATCTTCTTGACTATTAAGATTTGTACAAGTAGGTACCCCACATGTGGAATAATATTACATTAGTGTAAGGGTACCTAGTGCTTATGCTATCCACGAAATAAAACAGTGAATTACCTAATTAGTGTTTTATTGAACATAATAATGTAGGTACTTGGAAATCTTCTTGACTATTAAGATTTGTACAAGTACCCCACATGTGGAATAATATTACATTAGTGTAAGGCTACCTAGTGTTTATGCTATCCACGAAATAAAACAGTGAATTACCTAATAGGGAATGTGCATGAGATTCAAAAAAGGATATTTTTTTTTTTTTATGAACTATTTGTATCTACTTCAGAATTATGCCTCCATCAATTTTTTTTATTATATTTTATTAATGAGCAAGGTTATTAATTTTTGAAAAGTGCAAAAACTGTGGGAAATTCAAATACTTGAAACGCGACGCTATTGGTCAGAGGCTCAGAGCCAATGTGACGTAACAATCTATGACAACAATGTAATGTCAATGTGTTTTGTAGGAGTTTTTGCGATTCAGTCAGTTTTATTGTGATTTTAGGACACATTTAGAAGTAATACATTTGTTTTGTAAGAAATACACGAAAGACTCTTTCGAAAATGACTGAAAGCGGTTTTGTAAAAGCCCAATCGGATACTTTGCCGAAAGCTGATGTATTGTGTTCATGATGACCACATTTTTACATCAAGTACCGATTTCACGTCTGTTGAAATCAAAGGAGTGAAAGCTTTAAGGTAATTAAGTATAACATATAATGTTTATTTTATCTTCCACACCTTTTCCGGAATAATTTAGTTATAAAAAGCATCATAACCTAAAACAAATAAAATAACATAGCTTCGCAAAATATCGAAATCTAGATTGTGTTAAGTATAGAATGTTGTCATAATACTAGGATATTGAAAACAAGTTGATGGAGATAGCATGTTTCTTTTCATAATTTTACACCACGTTCTCCGTAAGTCCGAACCTCTCAGGACAAAAAAAAAAACACTTGGGCACAATACAGTATTTGTATGTCGGTTTTTTGCATTGTTCTATACGAGTATAGGGAGAAGTTGGTTCCATGATGATGTATTAGTCGAAAATAGAAAACACTGTATATTTGCAGCAGAGCACAATACTTCTTCAACATAACCTCACTATTTGACATTTGTTTGTTTGTTGTCATAGACTGTGACGTCACCACACCAAGCGCGCCAAAATGGCGTTTAAATAGCCCGGGTCGGATGGTTATTTTTAACTTTTTTTTAAAGTACTTTCAATTGCTTTTTAGGCGTTGATTTTTTTTTTACTATTATTTGGCGATGTAAAGTATCGAATAAAAAATACATGCATATTCCCTATTAGTGTTATATTGAAAATAATAGTTTTTTTTTTTTAATAAAAGGGGGAATTTTGAACCCAGTCATATTCATCCATAGGCTATCATCACAGATATACAATATAAATAAAATATATCATCACAAACTTTTTTGCAACTTCTCTAACATCTTAGGAGAGGCTTCTTGGCCATTGTTTGGTATTTTCTTGAGTTCTTCAATATAATATTCTGGAATTTTGCATTCAATTGCACCAGTTACAATACAGTTTAAATATGTTATGCAAGGCCTTCTCTCTGGAGGCAGGTCTTCGCCCTTTTTGCGTATTGGAGGATTGATTGTTTGTTGGTATGTTCGGCAATCTGTACTGGAACCATCCGGTAGTACAATTTTAACAGTTTTAGCAAAATACCAATTTGAATCCACTCCTTCTTGTCTACAAAAGAAACATTACATTATATTTGTTAAGTGAGATGTCCACCGCAAGGTAAACTAAGTTAGTTTAGTCGAGCTGGACTAAACTAACTTAGTTTAGCTCGCATTGGACAGCTCACTTTAAACTAATAATATAACTCATTCATTATTATCTAGTCAAGACATGCTTACTTGTCCAAAGCAGGCATATCATCATTATTCAACCTCCATATTGCTCCCCATACATGTGCACCAGGGGTAGGTACTATAGTAGCTGAAGTACCGCGCCAGTGTTCAGAATATTTAATAAAATCAAGCAGGTGGTCCTAAAAGTAATAATATAACAAGTGTCAGCAGAAACGTAGGTTGTACCATGACAATTTGCTTTATATTTGGGAAAGAAGGACAGAAGAAACATTGTTCTGTTATGGGTATATTTAATTACATTGCATGCTGTATTAATTTAACATTGTGTTGTATGTAATATAAGGTTTATATTTGCGTCAGTCTTCCTGTACACTTAAAGCAAATAAAAAATCAAGACAGCTCAGTCAACAGGGATGTGAGGCTAGTTTCGTGTGTGCGTGTGTGTGTGAGGTGTAGTTTGATTGTAATGTAAATCGTTGTAAATGTGTGCGTGTGAGCGTGTATGCACAGAGCAGAGGTGTAGTTTTGGAATTTATCACTGTATTGTTTGCAGCGCTGTCTTGGTTTTTTATTTGGTCTGAGCCTGTACAAAGAAAATAACAAGAAAGAAAAACTTACGTCCAATCGACCAATTCCTAAAAATGTGGCTGATGGATTGTTAATGCGTATTCTCCTCTTGAGTAAATTACTGCCGTAAGCAAAATAAAGAAACGTATTTTCGATGTCTTCGAACATAGTTGCAAAAAAATAACGGCGCAAGTACAGTAATACACCTAATAATTTGGAATGTTTGTGTTGAAACGTATTGCAATAACCTGGACGTTATCTTCTAAAAACATAATTATCTAACAAATGATTACAATTTATTATCACATTGCATGACATTGCTTGTTGTCAATGCTGTCAGTCTGTCACTGACATGACATCGCGCAGTCAGCTGACTCTGACCCCAGCTGACATGTCATGACAGCATAGTGACAGTGGCAATTACTCTGAGGTGGCAATACAGTGAATGAAAAAAACTTTTTACAAAAAAAAAACAACCGACTTCCGAAAAAAACACTATAAAGTGAAAAATAACTTTAATTTCGGAAGTCGGTGTCTTTGGTTTTGAATTTTCGTTTTTTGCATTGATGATTGCGTGATTTTACATTCTGTGATGACTTCCTCACACACTGACTTATTAATTGTAACTTTTTTTATTTTTTTTTGGAAAATCGTCTTCTTTTACAATGTTTGTAAATATGTGAGAACCATGTATCTATCACATAGGTAATTAATTTATCTGTTGTTGCTCTCTTTTTAAATTTATTTGTGGTATGGTAAATTTTATTTTTTTATTTTTAGATGCATCGTCTTCACATATAATTATATAACTAATGTACCTACATATATACAAAATATTGTAAAACATTTTAAAAGAGTAACGGTGGAGTTTCTTGCCCATTCTTCTCCATACGAAAACTACCTTTTGGAAGGGGCAACTAGAATCAATTCATTTTTTTTGTAATTTTTGACGTTCAAAAGTGCCTTGCAAGGGCCTATTTGAAATAAATGATTTGACTTTGACTTTGCCACCGACTTCCGAAATTAATGTTATTTTTCACTTTGTAGTGTTTTTTTCGGAAGTCGGTTGTTTTTTTTTTGTAAAAAGTTTTTATTTTTCACTTTTTAGTTGTGGTACATACCCCACACAAATTCGAATACCAGTACCTCAGACCAGTACCTGTTATGTAAATAACAGTCACAGGAAGTTATCATCGTATCATCCATATAGTGGGAAAAATACCTATTATTGATGCTTACTCAAAAACTATCCAAGCAAAGTTAATACAATTTATATGGGACCAATCCGGGAGCATACCCTTTCAAACAAAAAAATAATTTACAATGCATTTGCTCGAAAAGATCCTTTTCCAAGCAGTAAATTAGTGCGGAAAGTGTCACTTTTTTTCACTAGTGCTTTTTACTTTTCTGTTTTTTTTTAATTTTTGTGGCCGTCGTCAACCCGTTGCAAAGAGTTTTTATTATTTGAAAACAAGAAAAAGTAAGAGAAAAGTTTTACAAATCAGATGATGATAACGATGGCGATGGCGATGACGATATCGATGACAATGGCGATGGCAATGGCGGAGTCAAAGTCAAAGTCGTAGTCGAAGTCAAAGTCAAAGTCGGAGTCGGAGTCCAAGTCGAAGTCGCAGTCGAAGTAGAAGTCGGAGTCGGAGTCGGAGTCGGAGTCGGGGTCGGAGTCGGGCTCGGAGTCGGTCGGAGTCGGTCGAAGTCGGTCGGAGTCGGAGTCGGAGTTGGAGTCGGAGTCGGAGTCGGAGTCAGTCGGAGTCGGTCGGAGTCAGTCGGAGTCGGTCGGAGTCAGTCGGAGTCGGTCGGAGTTGGTCGGAGTCAGTCGGAGTAGAAGTCGGAGTCGGAGTCGGAGTCGGGGTCGGAGTCGGGCTCGGAGTCGGTCGGAGTCGGTCGAAATCGGTCGGAGTCGGAGTCGGAGTTGGAGTCGGAGTCAGTCGGCGTCAGTCGGAGTCGGTCGGAGTCAGTCGGAGTCGGTCGGTGTCAGTCGGAGTCGGACGGAGTCTGTCGGAGTCTGTCGGAGTCGGTCGGAGTCAGTCGGAGTCGGTCGGAGTTGGTCGGAGTCAGTCGGAGTCGGAGTCGGAGTCAGTCGGAGACGGTCGGAGTCGGTCGTTGTCAGTCAGAGCCGGTCGGAGTCAGTCGGAGTCGGTCGGAGTCAGTCGGAGTCAGTCGGAGTCGGTCGGAGTCGGAGTCAGTCGGAGTCGGAGTCGGAGTCGGAGTGAGTCGGCGTCGGAGTCAGTCGGAGTCGGAGTCAGTCGGAGTCGGAGTCTGAGTCGGTCGGAGTCAGTTGGAGTCGGTCGGAGTCGGTCGGAGTCAGTCGGAGTCAGTCGGAGTCGGAGTCTGAGTCGGTCGGAGTCAGTTGGAGTCGGTCGGAGTCGGTCGGAGTCAGTCGGAGTCAGTCGGAGTCAGTCGAAGTCGGTCGGAGTCAGTCGGAGTCGGAGTCGGAGTCAGTCGGAGTCGGAGTCGGAGTCGGAGTCAAAGTCTAGAGACCTTAGAGTTTAGAAAAAAATAAGACCAAAAGTTATAACGACACTTTTTGCTATAGCTGTAAGCCGTGCGGCGTGCGCGTGTTTCTCTATCTGTCTCTCTCTCTCTCTCTCTCATAGAAAGAGGAACTTCGTTCCATCCGGGTGTCCCTTGACACCTCTCAAGTTTTTTTTAATTTCCTCGCACAATGCATAGTAAAACGTTGTATGATACACGTGTGTAAGATGATTTCCGACTCGTGTCAAAAAATGAAACAAAAAAAATGCCACTCATCGGAAATCACCTATCTTCCGCACTTATAGCATAAATAACTATTTCAAAATCGGTCTACAAATTGACGGAGAAATCGGCGGACATACATAAAAAATAAAACATACATACGCGTCGAACATATAACCTCCTCCTTTTTGGAAGTCGGTTAAAAAGGGCTGCGTTCCTTTTTACACGCGATATAACAAGTATGTGATTCAATATTAGTCGTAGAGTCTACTAAACAAGCTCGCTATTTCGCTATTACCGCGGGCGTGCTGAATACCGCACGCTACAGTGCGTTTCATCAAATAGTTTTTATGTCGTAATGATTTCCTTCCATGTTGTAGGACGATCACGAATACAATACGGCCGTTGTAACTTGGTGGCAGTTCTGAACATAGGCACTAAAAACTATCGCGCATGTTCTCATATGCCTCATTTACATTCAGCCCCTGCCACTGCTCCTCGTGCTGCCGGCAATAATTCCCTAATTATTGCCGTACAGTTCGCGTCAAATAACTTTGCCGCTCTGAAGTTATGTAGGTTGCACATGCCCGCTGGCATGCGCGCCTCTGTTTTTTAAAAGAAAGATTGTGCGTCTTTTAGATTTTTATTTGAAGAGTTGCAGATTATTCCCAGTACATTCTTCCTGTTGGTATACAAAAATATATTAGTTAACTTACAGATAATTTAGAAACTAGGTGCTTAAATTCAAAATAAGAACATGGATCAACTAAGTCTAAAATTATTGACGTATTGAGATAAAGTGAAGCAAAATATTACAATTCATCATTTATAAAATCGGTAACAACATTTCTCTGTCAGCAACGAAGACAGGAGTTCCTTGAATTTTATTAAGGGTTGATCCTTAATACAATTTGGCAATTTGTTAAATAGGTATAATAATAGATGCCATACCAATAATGTTTTTTTTTAAGCAAAACAGTGTTAAATCTACCAGTACACAATATACTCTGATATTTTGATCTCGTGGCAGTAGTTCGCATCCTCCTATCACTTAATGCCGGAAATAGATGCTTGTTAGTTTTAACGAATATAGCTAGGGTGGTTGCGCCGCCCGGTTGGCGACCAGTTAGTTGAGTTGCTAACTTTAGACGAATCAAAATGTATGCCATTAGCACGCAAAATTTTTGGCGACCATGTAATTTGGTCTAAATATAGTCTAGTTATGAAACAAAATATAAAATATCACGCTTCCATTAAAAAAATATGAAAAATTATGGGAAGTGCAAAAATAGCCGAAATGCTAGATAACGAACACTTTTTTCAGTTGCCGACCACTAGTACGCAAGATTACGGCCACTATTAAAAATCATAAAAATAAAGTAATAAACCAACTTTTATGGATAAAAATATTTTTTATTTTTGACTTTAAATCAAACATATTTAAATATTAAATAATCATCGACACAAATAGTATTTAATCATCTGATTTAACGTTTTGTATTAAATTCATAAAATAAAATGTCTTTTTCGTTGCCCGATTTAACCAGGTACCTACAAATTTTGGTATATCCCTTTGGAGCTAAAACTTTTCCAGTTTTAGGGCATAGAGAAGCCACTTTGTCCTCATTTCAGCCGAAAGACGTCCACTGCTGAACATAGGCCTCCCCCAAGCACCGACATTTTCCGCATCTAGCGGATTCCTGCTGCCTTCACAAGGTTATCGGTCCATCTTGTGGGAGGCCTTCCAACGCTTCGTCTTCCGGTACGCGGTCTCCACTCCAGAAACTTTTGGCCCCATCGGCCATCTGTTCTACGAGCAATGTGCCCTGCCCATTGCCACTTAAGTTTGGCAATTCTTCGGGCTATGTCAGTTACCTTGGTTCTCGTACAGATCTCTTCATTTTTGATTCGATCACGTAGGGAAACTCCAAGAATAACCCGCTCCATTAACCTTTTGGGGACACTTTTAGCCTTCTGATAAGGCCCATTGTGACCGACTTTGTCCTGTTCCACACAATTTTGTCCTGGACAATCGTCTTTGAAGGGATTCTTTGACAATTTTTTGGGCAGTATCCAGAAGCTCCTGCTTCTTAATTGGGAATCCGCACACTTGGCAACAGGCAAGCGAGCGGAGCTCTAGTCATGAGAGAACTAGCAAGTCTCTTTAACTACGTTATCCAGGAGGGTACAACGCTTGAGGCGTGGAGCAGAGGTGCGGTGGTTCTGTTCTTCAAAAAAGGTGACAATACCTTGCTAAAGAACTACAGACTCATCTCACTTCTGAGTCATGAATACAAGCTGTTCTCGAGAGTTCTCACGAACCGTCTCGCCAGGAGACTTGACGAGTTCCAGCCACCAGAACAAGCCGGATTTCGAAAAGGCTTTAGTTCCGTAGACCACATACATACTGTTCGACAAATTTTACTGAAGACCGAGGAGTACAATCAGCCGCTGTGTATGGCACTTGTGGATTACGAGAAAGCCACTTTTTTTTCGACTCCATCGTAATATGGGCAGTTCTGGCCTCTCTGCAACGATGTCGAATTGACTGCCGCTGTTTGAGGTGGTTCATGGGTTTCTTCAATTAAATGTGGACTGTATATTTTATAGGTATATTTTAATAATGCAAAATAATTCGATGCGAAACGATGACCGTTCGCACCCGATTTTGAGGTGAAGTGAGGCGCGGTCCGCGTAGGTCGTCGCTCATTGGCTCGCGCCGCGTCGTCGTCCCACGCGTCTCCCGCACCCCGCCTACGTCTCCTGTAGCACTGTGTCCGCGCGTGGACATGCTCCCCGGGTTGAAGCGGTGGTTTCAAAAAAGTGGTAGCGGGCAGATGTTGTTGAAGGCGCGTCGGATTGTCCCTTTCTTCGTCTTCAACTCCGCGACCCTCACGATGCCGTCGGAGCCCGGGTACACCTGCACGACGCGACCCAGCAGCCAGCAGAGAGGTGGAAGCGCCTTATCCTTTACCAGGACGAGGCTCCCCACGTTGATGTCTCCCGATGTGGTAGACCACTTGGTCTTTTGCTGCAGCAGAGATATGTATTCGGTATTAAACCTTTTCCAAAAATGCTGCTTGATGTATTCTACCCTTTGACATCGCTCGAGTCGACTGATGTTTCCGCTGTCAGTCATCTGTGGATGCGGAACGGACGTGAGTGATCTTCCAGTTAAAAAATGAGAAGGAGTTAGGGCACAAAAATCAAGTGGATCAGGAGAACAAGGAGTGAGAGGTCGGGAATTGAGAACGGCCTCTATTTGAGTTAGGCACGTAGCCATCTCTTCGTACGTGAAGTGCGTTAGCTTAAGCAGTCTCTTTAAGTGATGTTTTGTTGAGCGCACAGCGGCCTCAGCAACGCCATTGAAATGAGGTGAGTAGGCAGGCACAAAGCTGAATTCAATTCCTTCCTGAGCAACATCGTACGCAATATTTGACTCCTGCAAGAAAAGACGTAACTGGTTACAACAACCGACAAAGTTTGTGCCGTTATCGGACAACATGCTACGAGGCTTGCCACGGCGCGCAATGAATCTATTTAAAGCAGCCATGTATGCTTCCTTTGTAAGATCCGTGACAAGCTCCAGGTGAACCGCTTTGACAGCGAGGCAGACAAAGATACATATATACGACTTTATAAGTCTGCAGCCTCTTCCCTTCCGGTCAGCGATCAGTATTGGGCCGGCATAGTCGACACTTGAATTTAAGAACGGGAATTCTAAATTGCTTCGTGATTCTGGAAGTTGTCCCATTATTGGTTGTAAATTTTGTGCCTTATGCCTAAAACACACTACACATTTTTGAACAGTGATTCTGGATAAATTTCTGCCCCCCAAGGGCCAATAGTTTTGACGAATATTTGCCAAGAGCAACTGAGGTCCCGCATGTAACAGTTTTCTGTGAACAGTTTGAAATAAGATTTTAGTTATATGATATTTACTGCAAATGAGTATGGGATGCTTCACGTTATAATCATAAGGAGAGTTATTTAGCCTGCCTCCGACACGAATTATATCATCTGAATCTAAAAAAGGAGATAAAGATATGAGCCGATTTTTATGAGGCAAGGATTTTCCTAATTTTAAAATAGAATATTCATCCGGAAACATTTCAAACTGTGCATTGCGTAAAATACATTTTAATGATGATTGAATTTCTTGATTAGACAGACAACCTACAAACTTATTATTTTTATTTTTTAAATTGTAAATATACCTTTTAATTAATGTAGGCTACAATTCTTTGTAAATGGTTAAAATCTGAGTATTTATTAATTAGTTGTTGTATTACAGTTTGATTAACTTGAATGTGGTAATTATCAGATTCATTTACAAAATAAGTTAGTTCTGGCAAGTCCTGTTTTGCAACATCGTTTGGTGGTTTCGGCCACAGACATTCATCCTGTGACAGAAATGAGGGACCTGCCCACCATAAGCTAGAATCGCTGATATGATCAGCCTTCACCCCTCGAGAAACGAGATCTGCGGGATTGTCTCGTGTTGGCACATACTTCCATACAGATGCAAGGGTGGTGTCTTGTATTTCGTTAACACGATGCCTGACGAAAGGCTTAAGTTGAGTTGATGGTGTGGATAACCAGCTCAACACTATTGTTGAATCACACCAAAAGACGCATCGGCTAATTGGTATGGTAAGGGATTCTTTGACCTTTGTACACAATCTTGCACCTAAAAGCGCCCCACATAGCTCTAACCTGGGCATCGTTGTTGGTTTTATCGGAGCTATACGATTTTTAGAAACTAATAAGCGTACCGTGACTGCATTACAGTTATCAATACTGCGTATATAAATACAAGCCCCGTATGCCTTCTCACTGCTATCTGTAAATGTATGTATTTCATTAGTGATACAGTTGTCACATAAAACCCATCTGGGAACATTCAAACAATTTAAAAAATTTAATGCTTTTACAAATGTCGACCACTGATCGGCTATATCCTGAGGAACCTCATCGTCCCAGTCGCACTTACTGACCCACAATTTTTGCATTATAATTTTTGCCTCAACAACACATGGACCAATTAATCCCAATGGGTCAAAAATTTGGCTGATTATAGACAATATGTGCCTTTTTGTTATTGTTTTGTGACTGTCAATATTAATGGAAAATGACAAAACATCTGAATTGCATATCCATAGTAGCCCTAAAGTTTTAGATGTGTAATTATCCGATAAATCTAGATCGAGGCAAGAGTTATCCTCTATGTCTACTATCTCTTTTAGAATTTCGGTACTGTTAGACTGCCATTTTCTCAAATTAAATTTCGCTGAAGCTAATATTGTTTTTATTTGCTGGCAAAGTTCGATTGCGCCGCGCACAGTGTTTGATCCACTCAACAAATCGTCTACGTAAAAGTCACGTTGGATACTACCTTTTACGTGCTGATCCTCTGTGGCCTCAGCAAGGCTCACAAGGCACTTGGTCGCAAGATAAGGTGCAGACGCTGTGCCATATGTGACTGTATTTAATGTGTAAGTTTTGAGAGGCTCAGACGGATCTTTCCTGAATATAATGCGTTGCAATGATCTTTGACTCGAATTTAATTCGACTGCTCGATACATTTTTTCGATATCCCCTGAGATTACATATTTATGTTGTCTAACTCTCAGTAAGATCGATAGTAAATCATTCTGTACAGTAGGGCCTACATATTGAATGTCATTTAGCTCCGGCTCGAAGGACCAATGTTTGAGGTGGTTCATGGGTTTCTTCAATTAAATGTGGACTGTATATTTTATAGGTATATTTTAATAATGCAAAATAATTCGATGCGAAACGATGACCGTTCGCACCCGATTTTGAGGTGAAGTGAGGCGCGGTCCGCGTAGGTCGTCGCTCATTGGCTCGCGCCGCGTCGTCGTCCCACGCGTCTCCCGCACCCCGCCTACGTCTCCTGTAGCACTGTGTCCGCGCGTGGACAGCCGCTATATCGAAGTGTGATGCGCAGCGTGATGACTGTCCAGAACCAGCCCCATCCAATTGCTCAGAAGGGCAAGACAGGGGGATACGATATCCCCGGAACTCTTTACCAATGCTCCAAGTCTTTTTCTTCTTTTTTTTGCTTACGAGGGCATCATCTTGAAAAAAAAAACTACTTTTACTTATACTAAATCAAATAATCACATGTGATCGAATACTGAACATAGAACTTATTGTAGTTTACGGCCTTTCTTTTAGTAGGTACTAAATCTTGGTGGTTGCAAACTACCATCAAAATTTTCGAATTAGCGACCACCATTTAGGACCAATATTTGTGGGTGAATTAAACAAGTTTTATCTAGAAAACATGTGGTCGTTTACTGAAGAATTGCATGTTTAGGCTTTTATAACACCAAACCCTAAATTGCGTAACCATAAATAAAACATTGAGAACATAATAAGCAAAACAAAATAAAACTGAGCGAGTCAGAATACGACCACCTGGTCGCTTTCTAACGTATTGTTAAAATATGCATTTCAGTAGCCGACCACTGGGTTTTAGTTTAATATAAGGTAAAAATTGCCTTAAAATGTAATTAAACAATTGAAATCACTACATAATTGAAGTACCCACGCTTCTAATTTGAGTAAAAAACTTAAAATAAGTGACAAAACTTACCTTCGAACGCCGCGCGCCTTGCTATTTTTTTGCTCTAGTGCAGCACTTCTACACCGCGCTGAGGCAACGCGTGAATTGAGCGTCCTTTTTCTTTGCTTTGGGTCAAGCGGTTGGTGTAAAAAGTAGTAAATTCTTATTACGTAACTATTCAAATAATATTTAAGGCATACTATTTATTTCTATTTCCTAAAGAAAGGTTATTATCTATATTTAAAGAAACCTAGTCAGACAAGTGGTCGGTTACCGGAAGTGGTCGCGAAACCGGCGCAATTAACAACATTTATTTGTCAGCAACGACGACAGGAGTTCCTTGAATTTTATTAAGGTTTGGCAATTTGTTAAATAGGTATAATAATAGGTGCCATACCAATAATGTTTTTTTTAAGCAAAACAGTGTTAAATCTACCAGTACACAATATACTCTGATATTTTGATCTCGTGGCAGTAGTTCGCATCCTCCTATTACAATAGATGCTTGTTAGTTTTAACGAATATAGCTACTTCGAAAATGTATATACTAATAGGATGTATTTTTGCCATTATTGAGCTAAATCGCTTACTGTGCATCTAGTTTCAGTTTATTTCTGGTTTTCTGGTAGTTTTAATAAATAAACAATTAGGACAGTTGAATTCTAAAACGTATATTGATATAATCTATTACGAATCCTTCATGCTCTTCTCTGTTTCATCGTTGGTGCGTTTCGGGGAATACTTTTGGTGCGTTCCAAAGTTGGTGCGCTTCGAGGAATACCCCATGACAGACTTGATACCACGCGCTGTAATTTAGGCACTTTACGCCCCTTGCAGTTTGTTGTAGTCGATCGTGGAATGCGACATGTTGATTTCTTCGATGCGTGATAAGGCGGCCGCTGCTTCGTTTTTATCACCGTGAATGTATTCGATCTTAACCAAACGAACAGTGTAAGATGGGCCGATGGGCTGTCTGTGCCGTACGGGCTGGAGTGCGGGGTAAGACAAGGAGGGATAACGTCACCCAAACTGTTTAACCTCTATATATACGATCTAATCGTTGAGCTCAGCAGCAAAAAAATCGGATGTCGCATTGATGACGTTAGTGTCAACAACATCAGCTACGCTGACGATATGGTGCTGCTGAGCCCTACGGTTAGGGCGCTGAGAGAGCTGCTTAATTGTTGTGAGCACTATGCTCGAGAGCACGGCCTTGTCTATAATGTCAAGAAAAGCGAGTTCTTGGTCTTTAAGGCTGGCGGTGCTAAATGTCCTGAGTACGTGCCCCCGATTAAGCTAAATGGGAATGACATATTGCGAGTGTACCAGTTCAAGTACTTGGGGCATTATGTAACCGACGACCTTAATGACCAAGTGGATATTGAGAGGGAACGTACGGCGTTGGCAGTCCGATGTAACATGTTGGCTCGCCGGTTTGTACGCTGTAGCAGTAAAAGTAACGATTATTGCCAAGTGTTTTACACGTGCAGCCTGTGGACCAACTATACTCAACGGGCTATCAGCGGCCTACGGGTCACATATAATAACGGGTCCAGGATGTTGATGGGGTTGCCCCGTTTCTGCAGTGCATCAGGTATGTTTGCACAAGCACGCGTCGATGGCTTCCACGCTATCGTTAGACAGAAATCTGCCTCTTTGCTCTGCAGAGTGCGGGAAAGCTCCAACTCCATCCTACAGACAATAGCGGGAAGGTACGATTCTCCTTTGTTAGGTTAGGTTAGGTTATTTCGAACAACAGCCTTGTCTCCAAATAGATAATAAGTTTACTAACATAGGTATAAGTTATCTTTTTGTTTACTAACCCTTACGGATGTTGCTTGTCCGAAATAAAGATTTTTTTTAGCACTGGTCAGCATCATCTTTTGAATGATGAGATCCAACAAAAACGATACCCCACAGACGCATATGTGCATTGAATTTTTGGGAACATTATGGGGAGTGTCATCCCCAATTATTTTTTTCATAATTTCACTACTCACACCATTGTTTAGCAGTGCCATGGGGTCTCAACACGAACCAATTATAATTAGTCCTTGAAAAAGAATCATAGATGGCAGCATAGGTAACAATTATGAAATTAACAATCACTAAAAAGCGATAAACGGCAGATTTTGGCTGAAGAAAGATTAGAAAAAATTCAAACTTCCTTGTTTATTGCTGATATATCTATTCAAACTCATAAATCTCGCATTTTCAACAAAAAAGATAAATTAAACCTTTTACTTCAATTCCAACCCATAGAATGATAAAGTAGCCATCTGTTAATCATTTTGTGTAGAGCTCTTCGCAATAGATGGCGTTTTACTCAATTAATTGTCATCACGTTTAGTAGGAAAATCTAAAATTTACCTACGTTACATAGAATTAAAAGAATCGAAAGCAATCTATCAAATTGTTTTTGGCAAGTACTTTTTTTCAGTTTTCTGATCTACTAAGCTTTCTATAAAAAAAAACTTACCAAGTGCGTGTCGGACCACGCACAATGAAGGGTTCCGTAGTTAAAATGCATTAACAATATTGAGAGATTTTGTATGTTATTTTAAGACCATAGACTTCGTATAGGTTTTCCTGTAATATATGAGTAAAGAACCATTCTCTCCATTCTTTTCAAAAAAATTGTCTCAATAGTGTAGAGATAATGGTAAATTTTCATCAATTTCAATGATTTTTCAAATATCTTTAAAACTATTTAGTTTAAAATTATAAAACAAGTCCTATCATTTGATATGTCACACGGTTCAGTTTGCAATACTTTTTATTTGCTTATTTGCCCCCAAATGTAACCCCAAAATTCCAAATTCATTTAGTTACGTTACACGTCCGTGTTTGGGTCACATAAATACATATGTGTACCAAATTTCAACTAAATCGGTCCCTTAGATTCGGAGCAAATTTCCGTTTTTTCCTTTTGAGGTACGGAACCCTAAAAAGGATAGCAAAGAGCGTTTTAAAAGTAGATAGTCTGTCTGTCAATGGTGCCGATTCTCTTGTCACAAATGCCTCCAAACTAGACTAAAATTTAATTTATTCCTTTCAAACGACGTCTTCCCATTCTGAAATAAACCTACGTGACACAACTTAACTGTATTGTAGTTTGACAGCACTAAGATAGTACTGAGTTTTTAATTTAGTGAAAATGGCAATTTTGCTATTCTGAATTTGACGTTCTTCACCAAAAATTTTGATTGTAAAAAAACCAAACCAGGCTAAACCTGACAATTTTTAATCGCGATTAAAAAGGTGTGGGGTAAAATAAGAACTAAAATTCACAACAACATTTCGACTTCACGTACAAAAACAGTACTGTATTTATTTTTTATTTTGCTTATATCTCGAAAATGGTGCGTCCTATCGCAAAAATAATGAAAATTTCGACCCCCCTTTATGAAACCCGTAAACCCCTAAACCTGAACATGTAGGTAATATTTTTTCATGTTTTCCATACAAAAAGTGAAAAATTCCATATAAAACACGTCGAGGCAGTCCACATTGCGCGCCTCCGGCCCTAAAAAAAATCTTGGGGTAGGGCAAACAAGTACCACGTGCAGTCGCGATTGTCAAATTCGATTTTAATTGTGTTAAAATTATTTTTAAATGTTGAACTTTTTTTTTTGTAGAATAGCTCCAATCTTATGAGATTGGAGCTATTCTACAAAAAAAAAAGTTGCCAAAGGTAAGGAATTTTAGTGATAGTTTAGTTAGTTAATTAAGTATGTTCTTGGGATAAATTCATCCCAACTACGGAACCCTTCATTGTGCGGGGTCCGACACGCACTTGACCGGTTATTATTTGATGTTTAAAAAAATATTTACTATCTTAATGAGTTCGGACGAAGAAGGCGTGTTTTCAGTTTTAGGGTTTTAGCAATAGGTAAGTAGTAGATTTGGTAAGGAGGAGAAGAAAATCTAGATTAAAGCATTGAAATACTAAAAACGCATAAAGAAGCATTCGCAGCAGCGTGAAAATTGCTAGCTCACTCACACAGAAATGAAACTATACCGCCAACTCGAGATATTTTAGGTGTATTCTTATTACTTGTCCTTGAACGGACCGTGCCATGTACTATTTATAGAATCTACCATAATAAAACAACGCCATAAGTATCTAAGTCGCCATAAGTACAGTCTCTGGCAATTTGTGAATCGCTGATACTGCCATCTGTTGAAAAAATGGAGGAAGAAAAATAGCCAGCTCAATAGCCAGACTTAGGGAGGTTCATTTCTTAGTATGGGATTGAGTATCTGTACGTAGTATTATATTATCTGTGGCAGTGCACAGAATACACTTTCTTTCCAATTTTCTTCGATATGGTGCCAATAGACTTCGAGTAAAATAGACGTTTGACTTCCGGACGGACGGACAGACGGACATGGCGAAATTATAAGGGTTGTTTTTGCCATTTGGCTACGGAACCCTAAACACAAATTTATATCTGTTACTTACTCCTTCATAGGCTTCAGCAGACATTGTGAGCATCTAGGAAGGTAGGGTATATTGGGATTTGTTTATGACCCAATAGATATGTGTAGAAGAAGAAACAAACATTAATTTAAATTCCATCTATATTTCTAAAAACCTTGGCACTGCCGTGTTTTCCTATGCAATACTTTACAGTAGCATAGACTTTCAACAGTCTTCGTTCTACCGCTCTATAATGGTCGTCAGTGGTTAGCTTTTCCCCTTGGAATGAAGCTATTAATTTGATTGTCTCTGTTAAAATGCCGCCAGATACTAGCTCCAAAGTTTGCCAGGTCTTGGAGGATAATCTGAAATTTTACCATTAATATTTATTTAAGAAGTGGACGGTACACACGGCTACACATCAAGCTATACATTTCCAGTATAAGCTGACCTCGCATTATACGGAAATCCTATACAATGCGACATTAGCATACACTGGAAATGCTAGATGTGTAGCCGTGTGTACGTATATATATATATATATATATATATATATGTTACATAAATATATTACTATGAACAGCTCGGCAATATTATTTAATTTCATGATTTATCTATTAATATCTGTCGTCAATCTTGACGACAGCCGTCATCTAACAGCAAATTAAATACAAGGTGGATAGAGCTGACAATAAGTTAAGCTTCGTATATCTGACGATTCCTGTTTACATACAAAAATTAAACCAAATATATTCAATAGTTTAGTCACTAAGTATTCAAAGATTGGCCAAATCCATACGACTATGCGCTTTGCCAATCTTTGATTAGCTAAGTGAAATTGCTAAATAATAGTGATGCCCGAATTTCATAATCCAATTTGTTACCGTTACTCTGCATTTTTTTGTGTTGGTTTTACGTATTGGTCCCATAAAACCGTAAGACCTGCCGATTGTTTTACGGCATCGGATTTTATCCTATTTTACCCTTCAACTTTACATGACACTCATGAGAGCGGAAGTTTTATGAAATCGTAGAGTTACAGACAGTATGTAAAGCAAAGGTTTATTTGATGCACACAAAAGACATAGCACAAAATACAAAAACACGTTTAAATAATAACTAAATACATGAATATAGAATTTATGGTAACTGGCAACTGGGACTCGAGGTGGCCTTGCACAAGTCCGAGGCCATGTGTTTCTATGGTCCTCGGAACGCGCCACTGTCGGGTTCCCAGATAACGGCGGGAGGGGTTCACATCGGTGTCGAGTCGACGATGAAGTACCTGGGACTCGTCCTCGACAGCCGGTGGAACTTCGTGGAGCACTTCCGACGTTTGGCTCCCAAACTGCAGAGGGCTGGGGCTGCTTTGAAGCGGCTTCTGCCCAATCTAGGGGGTCCAAACGCCTCCTGCCGGAGGCTCTACGCGGGGATCGTGCGGTCCATGGCCCTTTACGGGGCACCGGTGTGGGCGCGTTCATTAAGGCTGCGACCAGCCCAGCGATTGAACGCATCCCAAAGGGTCATGGCCATTAGGCTGGTCAGAGGATACCGCACGGTCTCCCGTGAGGCGGCGAGCCTCTTGCCGGACTACCGCCATGGGATCTGGAGGCAAAAGTCCTCGCGCACATGTGGGAGTTGCGCGAGGAGGCGAAACGCCGGGGTGTAACTCCGCTGCCGCGAGAAATCACGGCACAGCGGACAGAGCTCCGGCGGGATCTCATGGCGGCATGGAGAGTGCGATTGTCGCAACCCAGCGCTGGGCACGCCACAATTGCGGCGATAAGTTCCCTCTTTGAGGAGTGGCTAGAGAGGCGTCACGGCGTCCTCACCTTCCGCCTGACGCAGGTCCTCACCGGACACGGTTGTTTCGGGAGGTTCCTGTTCAGGATAAAGCGGGAGGAAACGCCTGGGTGTTACCATTGTGTGGATCGCCCGGAGGACACGGTGGAGCATACGGTGGAGGTCTGCCCGGCTTGGGCGGGGAACCGCCGTGTCCTCACGGAGGCGATCGGCAGCGGCGATCTCTCGCGTCCGGCCCTGGTTCAGGCCATGGTCCGGAGCGAGAGTGCATGGAAAGCCGTCACTTCCTTCTGCGAAGCAGTAATGCTCGCGAAGGAGGAGGCGGAGCGCGCGAGGGAAATGCAAGATGCACGCCCTCGCGCCCCTAGTCGCCGCAGGAGACGCCCCGGGCGTCGGGAGTCGCGAGCCGACTTCCGGCCACCGTAGGCGCGGGCTTGCGGACGGTGGGCAATGGGTAGCTCGCCGTCCGATTAGGACCAGGCCCGGGTCGACGGCGCGTTGTGTTCCACGCGCGCCTCAAACAGATGTCAGGACTAACTGACGGGGTCCGTAAGGGCCAATGCCTGCCAGGGTTGCGAGTTTGTCCGAAAGGGATATCGCGGCCCCGGCACACAGGCAACGGAAGGAACACGGGTGGGTTTTAGTCAGTAAAAGTCTGACACTCCCTCTCAATCAAATCATCAAATGACTCCTCCCGCTACCCAGACGAGACAGAGCGACCCAGAGCGGGAGGAGTCATTTGATGATTTCCCACCCAAAAAAAATAATAAAAAAAATGGTGCAATATACTAAAAATAAAATATAGAAGAAAATAAGGACAAGTGTATGTATTTTATTCATTTGTCATTTGTTTACGATTTGGCGGCAAATTGAAAACTGTCTGTGTCACGTCAGCATGAATTTAACGCGAGAAAATTTTCGTACAATGCTTGATTTTTTATAACTTTCGATGTCATTTAAGTCAACAAGAAAGTTATGATAGACTTTGATTGGCCTTTCACGATGAAGCCCCATTTCTTGCCACTGTTTACAACTGGTTTAATGTGTTTAAACGTGGTCGCACTAATCTCACCGATGATCTGCGTGAAGGACGGCCTTCTACGGCGACGACTGAAGATAACATCAGTGTTGTGCGGCGTATGATAGAGACTGACAAAAGAGTGACTTATCAGTAGATTCGGACAAGCTTAGGCATCGGTATGAGTCAAGTGCACAAAATTCTCCATGAACATTTAGCGGCCAGCGGGAAGCTTTATGCCCGATAGATACCTCATAATTTGACAGAGGCCCAAAAAGTCCGTCGTGTTGATTGGTGTCGTGAAATGGTTCAAAGATTTAACGGAGGTGACTCAAATGCTGTGTTCGACATACTTACGGGTGACGAAAGCTGGCTTTATTGTTATGATCCTGAAACTACGAGACAGTCTGCTGTCTGGGTGTTTCCTTCCGAGGAGTTGCCAACTAAAGTGAAGAGAGGTAGAAGCGTGGGAAAAAAGATGGTGGCCTCGTTCTTCGGAAGGACAGGCCATTACGCAACAATTGTTTTAGAGGATCGAAAAACAGTTACTGCAGAGTGGTACACTAACAATTGTTTGCCACTTGTCTTGGAAAAAGTTCGGAAGAAACGACCTCGCAGTAGGATCCTCCTTCACCACGGCAACGCCTCGTCACACACTGCCAAGCAAACAATCGACTACTTGGCGACGTCAGACGTGGAATTACTGGGTCACCCGCCCTATAGCCCCGACCTCGCACTTTGCGATTTTTATTTATTTCCGAAAATTAAAGAAAAACTTTGAGGAAAACGTTTTATGGACGCCGAGGAAGCACTGGCTGCGTTTCAAAATGCCGTCGAAGAGACCCCTAAGGACGAATGGGCAATGTGCTTTTCTCAGTGGTTCCATTGGATGCAGATGCAGCTATGTATTGATGTAAATGGACACTATTTTGAAAAGATATAATAAAACTAATAACTTGCTAGTTTGTTCAGTTTTTGATTTTTTAAGAACTTTCAGTGTCACCCTCGTATTGTTATACGTGGGGTAGCAGTACAGTCGTCTATAAGCAAGTTTTAGCTCGTTCTACTTTAATTACTGAGGTCTTGTCAGCACCGTCTCACGCTACTATGCAGTAGTTAAGAACGGATTGAAAAAGAGAGAAGTAAATCATCTTTAAGACAGAATCATCAGCAATTTTGCATCTTGCCCAGTTGATTAAAGATATGCAGCATCGTTCTCATCTAATGCCTACCCTTTAATGTGCTCTGGTGTGTGGACCAAGTCAATCTAAGAGCGCAACTGTAAGCAAAATACGCTGTTAAGTGTTAGGGGAAGAACGTTAGGAAATTGCAAAGTTGATTGCCTAGGTTTTTCTATATTCATCGTCAAAAGATTATATTGGAGCCACATCGCAACACCGCATCGTTTTCCCATGGAAAACTATCGCGATGGGAGGTTCATGGCCCATAATCCATTTATATAAATAATAAAAAGAGTGGGACCCAGCATGCTTCCCTGGGGAACGCCAAAATGTACGGTTGTTGAGGCATTACAATATTCCCCTAGCCCAGCACAAATCTTTGCGTTCTATTATAGAGATAATTATGAGGTAAACCAGTCCAAACCTACGCCACGAGCTCCTAGAAGACACATTTTCTTGATCAGTATTTTCCTGGAGATCATATCGACTATTATCGAAGGCTGTTGCAAGGTTCAGTATGATGTACTATCGAAGAACTTCATATCTAAGCAGTTTGAAAACAAAATCCCGTGAACACAATGACCACAACTGTTACCGCCCCGGTTCTACAGCTGCCGAGCGCTGCAATCAGAAATAGTCCTTACGGTGTATACATATGAACTTCTTCGATGGTACATCTTCTCCAGTATATGTCTGTGCTTGACCTAGGTTCAGAGTTATAATAATAATAAAAATACCATTTATTTCAGGCGACACAGGCCCATAGAAAAATACCTTAACCTAAACATACATATTTAATATAAGCAAAAAACTTGAAACTTATAAGTCAGCTAAGTTAGTTACTGCATCCTACGTGAACCTGCCAACCCGAAAGCCGTATTGAGTGTTCGACAGTAATCAATTTACTTTTCTAGGTATGCCAGTAGTCTCTTATTGACAATTTTCTCAAAGATGTTTCAGAGAGCTAGAGAAATTGAGTAATAATTTGCGGTAATTTTTGGATGTCTACTTTTCAATATCGGGCAAATAGAATGCAATTGTACGGGTTGTAGTAGTTAACTCAGTACACCGATTTGTCGTTAAGGTTTGTAAGTTCAGTTAGTATAGAGAAACACTTACCACTAAGATGCACTAAGTAGTTAAGTTTATTTAAGTTAAGACTAAGTAACAGTACTAGAGTGGAAGGCGATTATTTATCTCAGTTGTTGATAGCTACAGTTATAAGTTCACTATATTTAAATTCATTAGTCATGTTATTTTATTACGCAAAATTATGACGAGCATAGTTGGCCTTATGTAGCTTACAGAGTAAGCAGAAAAATGTACGGCGATGAGATCGCACGGCAATCTTTATGCAGTTGGGTAATATTCCGTACTAAGCTAAACAGTTGAAGGACACTGAACTATCACAAGTCAACTTGTCTTAAGAGTTTGTGCCAACGTTTGAGAAATAGTCGTCAACTTAGTGTGGGGAGTGTGGGGGACCTGTCACTTTCAGTTACGAGCTCAGACTTCCCTCTTTGTTGTTGTATTTCCGAAAAATTCAAGAATTCATATTAATTACAGAAGGATCTTTAAAAGAACTTGAAATAAATACTGTCAGAAATTTTTGTTGCCAGTGGGATGTCATATTTTTTTGCAGTAAGAGTGGATAGCAGATATGTATAATACAAGAAATATCCAATATTAATGTATTCTAAGAGGTGACACATCTTTTTGAAGCCAATGCCTATACTTTGGCGTTGCTTGTCTTGTTAGATAATGTTGGTGTTCCTTCCATGTTACATATTTTTGCTGCCACAGGCCACTTGTACATGCTTTCCACAAATGATCACATATATTTGCCATCATCTTGACAACAGATATTAATGGATGAATCATGAAATCTGATATTTATTGTTAAGCTGTTCATATAGTAATATATTTACGGTTGTGACTGTACAGTCAACAAGAAGGTTTGGTTTTCGTTTATAATGTTTTGGATATTACTGAGATCTGATCTTGATCAAATATAGATCTGATTTAAGTAGTAATGAAAAAAAAGTATTCTGATTAAATGTTATTTACTTACATGCAACACTGATAAAGTGGGGCCAGTATATCTAGTTCATCTAGCATAGGATTCCCGAGCCCTTTCCCATTGTCCAGCAGGATTATTTTATGTTTGTACACTTCGTACCGGTGCCGATCTCCATTTTGAATTAGAAAGTCAATAATAGCAATGTCAATTAAATTGAGTATTCGCTTTGTACTAAGCAGTAATGACACTTTTCTGTGAAATATAAAGTTTAAGTCAAATATAAATTGTTTAACATTAATAATTTACGTGCATTCAGAAAACAGTGGAATTAGTTAGATGTATTAACAGAAGAAACTATTTTCAATTTAATAAATAAACAATACTTACTTACAATAGTCATTATCATTTTCCCATTCCATTTTTAAGCTATTATAGGACCGCCTCCATGGTGATTTGTTAACTTTGAATTGTTTATCTAAGTACAATATAGCCGCTCCTTCAATTTCACCCACATTGTCAGGACATACAGTTTCATTTACTTTGCAGTAATAACACTTGCCATAAACACACACTCCTTTATCTAAAATAAGGTAGAGTTGGAGATTTAGCAATAATGCAACCGCATAGTCAAAATGATTTAAAAAATTATTAAAAAAACTGTAAATTATTACTTACCATTTTTAACCATTGTCCTTTTCAATCCAGCTGTAGCATGAGCTAGTATCTCTTGGTTGAAAAGAATCCTCCTTATGACAGAAGGGGCCACCCACTTATAGTTAAGTACCATAGCAAGGTAGTATGTGAACACCTCTGAGTTGTAGCGGTCATAGCCTGCATAAATGTTTCCTCTTATTACATCACTTAGATTATACCTCTTTGGTTTGAAATACAGCTTTTGTTTTCCCTTTAATAAAACAACTGCGTTACTAAATTACTAAATTACAGATGTTTACAGTCAACATGAGATTATAAAAACATATGCATTTATTAACAAACCTTCAAAAGGAATAATAACTTTAATTGTGTCCCTTTGGGGGCATTGTCAGCAAGTGCTATCTGTGAGGTGCGCAGAGCTTGCAGTATCTGACCTGCCGCACCATTCTTATAAGGGAACAATGACTCCTCATCAGCCCACTGCAAATAAGAAACAATTTCAACAAACATCTATTTGTGCTGCGGGCCCTCTGATAGGCTCAACAGATACAACTTATTTTTCTGTTAAATGTTTGATTCAATAAATAAACTTAATAAATATGAGAAGTTTAGTATTGTAACTACAAAACTGGCCACAACCAATTTGCCCATACTTACATTTTCAATATTGTGCCAAACACTGTCTAAACTAGCCCCAGAAGAATTGAATGAGCTTATTAAATCTCTTTGAATGGGTAGGAATTTAGAGTTTTTATTGTGGTACTGACTAGGCAAGTGGTTGAGGTATTCGTTTATTTCCCTGATTATGGGGGGTATAGGGTCAGACTTCACAATAGGCAACTTAAAGGTAGCAGGTTTGTGCTCACTACTAAGTATATAGAAGAAATATATATTCAGAGCTACTAGCAACAGTAGAAATAGTGAGAACCCAAAGATACAATTCATCGACATACTTCATTTCAATTTTATTCTACTTAAAAACAAATATTTATGTAAGAATATTATTAACAAATATAGGTATTTCAGGGACGCAAGATATAATTTATATACCTGCACAGTTAATTATTTTTGGCTCGCACTAAATTGCTTACCCTTGTCTCGAGACTTTTAGATAGATGTTTTGGCACAATTTTTTTTATTCATGTGATCCATATAATTAGCAGCAATTAAACTAAACTTCTCAATGACAAGTGGTTTTTCAATTTTTAAATAAAAAATAGAATTGAAGTTTTTGTTTTATTGTACACTTTCTTCTTGACTAGATTTTTATTTATAGAAAAGTAAACACAAAATGTGACTCGAACAGCGGGTGCGGTTCAGTCACAGAATGACAGAACGAACGAAGGTTCAGTAATCAGTTCTGTTGTCTTGTCACTATCAGATCTGTCACGGTCATTTTCCTTTGGCAACACTGTCAGTTGTATATAATTGAGGGTCTGACTGAGACAAATCTAGATTTCGTTTGTACCAAATAAATTGAAATCCCTGCCTTCCCCGGTTCCCTAATGGTATCTTTTCTAGGGTATCGGTACTGTTTCTTTTTAGCATGTTTATTATAGTTATAATTGCCCCTTTGGTAATATCTCTTCGTAGGAACCCGTACAAAAAATTTACGAAAACTTATCATTTGACGTATTTTTACAGGGACATGATAGTAGTTTGAACACAGAACACCAAGGGCTGATTTCACCAATCAAACAACGCGATCAGCATTTCTAAAACGCGTTCCTATGCTGTCAGTGTCAAAATATTACGGAATTTTCTATGGAATATTGTAATCTGACAGCAATAAACAATATTTTGTATCTGTTTGTTTCAGTGTTCTAATAATACCCGCCAACAAGTTTCGCATTAAACTCAATTACATGGTATTTAATTTTAGCTTCCATCACATTTTTTTTTTTTTTTTTTTTTGTTTCCCTTCGCACGTTTTCTCCACACATTGACATTGGCAGAATTGTCGACATCGGCACCATTGCCCTATGGAAAAATAGAATAGAATAGTAATCTGACAGCTCTTGAGCGCGTTTAGATGTGCTGAAGAAAAGCGCGGGAAACCTCAAACTTGGCGGACGCGTCCTTTTAAAGATAAAATTGAAAAATTTAAAACGTTGTAATATAAGATCAGTATAACCGTAGTTTTAGTATTCTGTCTTAGTTTTCTTGTAATTTATCTTTAGTTTGTATAGTTTCTTCGGTAGTGGTAAGTTTTTTATTTTTATTTCTGCGCGGGAAAATGAAAGACCCGCCTGACCCGGGGGACTCCGTTCCCCCGGCAAGTAATTTCGTCACTATAGCATCGAACGAATCGGGCATGGATACCGATGGGTCGGCATCGGCTCGTAATTTAAAAAGAAGCCGTGTTCATATTTGTAAGCACTGCAATAAGCGTCGCCGTACCCGCAAAAGCCATGGTACCGTGCCTTCGGGTTGCGGTTGCACGGATTTTACACCAGAACTTACTGCATCAGAACCTAACAGCTCAACAACTACTATAATGACTAACGAACCTATTAACAAAGTACCCGATATTCCTGCTCCACCCTCAGTTGTTCCTACTCAGATAGGTCGTAAAACTTATGACAAAACTGACAGCGCGCCTTTTGTCATTCATGTACAAAAAAACTTAATTTCACCAGATGATGGAACGACACTGCACCCAATCACATTTGGCAAGTTCCTTAAACACAATGCCTTCCAAAACATAGTTAATGGTAGCGTCAAAAAAATTGGGCGCAATAAAATTTCCCTTTCCTTTTCGACTTTCCTGGACGCAAACTCTTTTATTACCCATAATAGTCTAGAATCCTATAATTATAAAGCTTTTATACCTACTTTTAATGTTACCAGAATGGGTTTAGTACGTGGCGTTCCTGCAGATTGGTCTCCGGAGGATATTATTGATAACATAACAGTACCAATTGGTTGCGGTCCAATTTTAAAAATCAGACGCCTTAATTTTAAAACCATTGTTGATGGTTCTACCATTTGGAAACCATCCCAAACCATAGTTGTCACATTTGATGGTCAGGTTCTACCAAAAAGAGTTTTTATGTGCTATAATGCATTACCTGTAGAATTATATATTTTCCCTACTGTACAATGTTTCAATTGCTGTCGTTTCGGTCACACAAAAATTCAGTGCAGGTCTAAACCTCGTTGTTATAAATGTGGCCAAGGACACACTGGGGACAGTTGTGAAAGAGAACAAGAAAGTGCATCTTGCTGCCTTTGCTCTGGATATCACTATGCTACTAATAAGTCTTGCCCAGAGTTTTCTAGACAAATATTAATAAAAACATACATGGCACAAAGCTCAGTATCCTATGCTGAAGCAGCAAAAGTTTATCCCCTTGTTACTAAATCGTATGCTGATACACTTTCATCTTCTCCTTCCAAAAACTTTGCAGATACTCCATCCATCTCTTCTCCTAATAAAATACCTGCTTCAAGTAGCTATAAAAAGACGATCTTTCTCAAACCACGTTCCCCTCCCAAATCTGTACAAGGATATAATAAAGAGGCTCACAATGCCATTATTAAAGATTTCAACATTCCCCAACCATCAAATGGTTGTGCTTTTTCTAATAATCATAATAATGAAAAAAATGACACAACGTTTTCTATAAATGATTTTCTTACTGCATTACACAATCTTCTTTCTCAATTTAACATTTCACCGTCCAACGCTGCCCCTTCTTTCAATGTATCTCAATCCCTTCATAATGGACAACACATCCAAAATAATCCAGTGGAACTGCCGCAGTCTAGTAAACAAAAAGAGTGATGTTATACATCTTTTAAACAAATATGAGCCATTTGTCTTTGCCTTAGCAGAGACTTGGCTCAAATCTAACCATATTTTTAAAATTAATGGTTATTTAACCATTAGAGAGGATAGATCTGATGGGTATGGTGGAGTAGCTATACTTATCAAGAATACTATACCTTTCTCTGTCATTACATTACCTCCTCATAGGGAGGAAATTTCAATTGTAGCTATTAAAGTGCATAATACTTGTCTTGTTTCTATTTACATTCCTCACCCTTCTTCTTCTGTTCTTCAAGAGATTAATAGTCTCTTTTCATCTCTTCCAAAGCCATTCTTAATATTAGGGGACTTTAATTGCCATCATCAATCATGGGGTTGTTCAACTTCTAATTGTTATGGCGATGAATTATTAGATATATTGGACTTACATAACTTATGCATCTTGAACACAGGAGCTGTCACTCGTCGTTCAGATCCCAATCAGAACCAAAGTGCAATTGACCTTTCTATCTGTTCTCCAAACTTAGCCTCATCATTAACTTGGCAAACTCTATCCTCTACTTATGGTAGTGATCATTTTCCAATAGTTATTTCTTATCCTCTTTCCAAACCAAACACACCATTAAGGAGATCAACATTAAAACATAAGCTACCTAATAGAAATAATAATGACTGGGACAAATTTAGAAACATTGTTGACAGCAAGCTTTGCTCCTTGCCTGTTATTTCTGATGGCAATGAAAATAGTTGTGCGGAAGCTTTAGCGTTAATTTTAATTTCAGCAGCAGATGAAGTTTTTCCTGTAAAAAATAACAATATTAATACAATTCCCTCGCCTCCGTGGTGGGACTCTGAATGCACAGAAATGGTTCACAACCGTAAAGAGGCTGAATACAATTATAACCTCGATATGTCTGATAGTAATTTTGAAATCGTTACTAACATAATTAACGAAACTTATAAACTTTTTAAGAAGAAAAAATTTGAATCTTGGCGTAACTTTTGCACATCAATTTCACCGAATACTCACCCTACGATTGTCTGGCGCAATATTCGTAGATTTAGGTCCATTTATAAAAACCCTTCTCCTATTCCGGATTCTTTAGCCAACGAATTTTTAGATAAATTAGCTCCACCTTGGGTTCCTGAGGCTATTAACCTTAACCTGCCTCTTGTATCCAGTATCCAAGACACTCATACGACGTTAGATCTCCCATTCACTCTCACTGAATTAAAGGGTGTTATCCATAAAACTAAGGATTCTGCACCAGGCTTTGATGGCATCCCGTATTCCTTTTTCGCTAATTTAAATGATGCCGTCCTCAGTTACTATTTAGAGCTTATTAATTCTATTATGTACACAGGAAACATCCCTGACGAATGGAAACGTCAAATGGTGTTGCCATTCCTAAAACCAAATAAAACTCCGTCTGATGCTTCTTCATACCGTCCCATAGTTTTGTCTTCAATTCTGATGAAATTAGCGGAACACCTAATAAAAAATCGTCTTGAATGGTATGTTGAAAGTAAGGGTCTTTTGGCAGATTCACAATATGGCTTTAGAAAAGGTAAAAGTACAACTGACTGTTTAAGTATTTTGACATCCGATATTCGGCTATCCTTCTCTAATAACCATTCCACCGTTGCAGTTTTTCTTGATATTAATGCAGCTTATGATAATGTTGTATTATCAGTTTTACATAATAAATTAAAAGCCTTACAAGTTCCAGTGAATTTGTCGAATTTCATTATTAAAATCCTGACTGAACGCTCTGTTATTATGATAATAGGAGATCATGAGGTATCTCATCTTGTATGGAGAGGTCTCCCGCAGGGTTCTGTGCTCAGTCCCCTCCTATACAATATTTACACTTTTGATTTAGACTCATCCTTAGCTAATCATGTTAAGGTTCTTCAATATGCCGATGATTTAGTATTATATTCTTCAAGCCAATCTGTTGAACAAGCTAGCTATGCTATCAATTCTGCTTTATCTACTTTGGAGTCATGGTTACATCTGAATGGTTTGGATTTATCCACGTCTAAAAGCGCAGCTGTTTTGTTCACCCGGAAGAGAAATATTCCCCTAATAAACATCTTTTATAGGGAAATACCTATTCCAGTTAAAGATAATTTCAAATATCTAGGTATAATACTAGATTGTAAATTAAGTAGTGTTCCTCATTGTGATTATATTGTAAACAAATGTGAAAATCACCTTAACATGCTTAGATGCCTCTCTGGTGTGTGGTGGGGTGCACATCCATTTTCTTTGAAACTTATTTACAATGCAATCATCAGAAGCACTCTGGATTATGGATTGTTCGTTCTAGAACCTGGTAGTGTTATGGCTTTTAAAAAGTTGGATCGCATCCAGTCTAAAGCATTACGCATTATTTCTGGAGCCATGAAGTCTAGTCCCATTAATGCACTCCAAGTTGAATGCGGCGAAGCTCCTTTATACCTTAGAAGACAATTCCTATCTGACAAATATTTGTTCCGGATTCTTCAGTTCTCAACTCACCCTCTCGTTCCTAAACTGGACTCTTTAGTGTTGCAGATTGAATCTTCAGATTACTGGTCCCATAAACGTGCTCCTTGTTTAGTTGAAAGCTATAAAAAATTCCTTTCTCTTTCTTCTCCTATTCACCGTTCCAATAAACTTCCCCTATTTAGCAGTAGTTACGAGAGTTTACAATTCAGCCCCACCATTAAATACTGTGTAAGTAAATCAGGTCCCGATTGCAATTTAAGTTTTAATCATTTTTTGGCTGAACACATAGAGTACCATCACATATTTACGGATGCTGCCAAGCGTTCTCTGACGGGTTGTGTTGGGATAGGAACTTACCATTCTCAATACAACATCGTACAAAAAATAAAATTGCCTCCGGAGACTTCTGTTTTTACGGGGGAATGTTTTGGCATTTTAAAAGCTATTGAATATATTCGGGTTCTAAAGCTCAAGAAAACTATAATTTTCACTGATTCTCAAAGTGCTCTTCTAGCCATCAATAAATCCCCTTTCGAACACAAATCGCAGCATCCTATAATCTATTTAATAAGGGAATTTGCGTTCAGAACCATTTCTGAAGGTGCGTCACTACAATTTGCGTGGATCCCGGCCCATGCTGGAATCCACGGCAATGAAGTGGCAGATACAATCGCCGGTGATGCGGTGCAGTGTGGGGACTTAGTTCCATATCAGAATTTTAGTATAGACCTTGTGATATTACCAAAGACTTTTCTCCGGGACACCTGGAGGGTGGCCTGGGATATCGGAAGCAAATCAAAGGGCCGTTATTTTTCACTTATTCAACCCGACATTCCGGAAAAACCGTGGTTTGGCAGGGCAAAGTTTGGCAAGATGGAGACCTCCGTTCTTATACGGATGAGACTGGGTCATGTTTGCTCCCCAGCCCATCTTGCCAAACTTCATATCATCGACGACCCCATTTGCTCGTGTGGCACAGACGTAGGCGACTTAAATCATATTTTTTTCTCCTGTCCCTTATATGACCGTTCTTCTTTTCTTAGTAACCTCTTGTCCCTTCGTATTCATTTTCCTACCTCAATACTTTCCTTACTTTGTACACAAAGCTTTCCTGTATATAAATGTATAGTCTCATTCATTACCTTAAATAATATTAAGTTGTAAGTAAATATTCGTCATAGTAATTTGCTCATTATTCACTCCTTTGATTCCTCCTTTTTCCTTTTTTTTACTGATCTTATATCCGTCCTTTCCTAAATTCCGATCTAATTAATACTAATAATATTTTCGTTTCCCTAACTTTGTCTCTTCAAACTAAAAAACATGACATTGGCTAATGCACAAACCGTGCGAAGCCAAAACAAAAAAAAAAAAAAAAAAAAAAGATGTGCTGAACGCGTTCAATTTCATTGGTGAAATCCGCACTAATAATCTAGGTAAGTGTGACCCATTTGCAATAACTACAGTTCGTGTCAGGGCTTGGAAACGTTATTTAAAATAAAGTTTCTTACAGTTCTCGTTGTTCTTTGTACAATAGTTTGTTTGGAACGAAAACAAAATAAGTACATTTCCAAAATCCGGTTTATTCAGCAGGACGCAGCCGCGCACGGTGCTTGGGTCGTAGAGGTGGGCAAAATGTATAATTTTTGCGATTGGAACATTTTCATCTATATCACTGAAATGATCCGAATCATTGATATGTTTCATTTGGATCATTTGAATCATCGACTCAAAGGATATAAAAATGCATAAAGACAACGAAAAACTGTGAGAGTATGAGTGGTGATACACATCTCATTTGGTATCTCTTTCTGACTTAAATATATTGTAATGTTTCATCCGCTGACTCGCGAGTCAGTTCGGTAGTACTGACACTAAAGTAACGTAACTCAGCGTCTCAGGCTTTCTCTCTCGGTCACTCGCTCACTGCTGCTCAGTCGCCTCGTAAGTGACGGTCGCGCGGAAAGACAGAGACATAACTATGATGTGTAACATTTGACATTTTGGCTAACGTATACTTAAATGATACAAACAATATTCATCATCATCACCGTCAAAGTCACCGTCACCGTCACCGTCACCGCCACCGTAACCGTCATCGTCATCGTCATCGTCAGCATCATCATCACTATCCTGTTTACAACCTCTCGGAAAATGGGTTGGTACCATTGGTTGGTATCTGACGGCCACCTAAAAACCGCGCGCGCTCATTGACCAAATCAAATAGCGCGCGTTTCCCCGGCTTCCTGTTAGATACTTTCGTCCCTTTTCACGAAACCACTGCCATAGATATGATTATTAAAATTTTGATTTGATTGCAGTAAAGCGAGATCAAAGATGTTAAATATTAATTAAAAAAAAAAAAAACAGTAGGTCTGTCTTCGCATAGCGTGTGAGTCGAGGTCCACCGTAGGTGCGCCGTAATGTTGTAGCGCTTACGATTCGACGAACATCTATGCTGCACCGACGACGCTACATGCGCATTTTATCACTAAACTTGTGCTTGCAAATTTTATTTTCTGGAATATGAACATCAGGTGTTTACTCGGTTCCGGCTAGTAGGCGCCAGGTGAATTAAAGAAGGTCAACAAGATGTCTGTAGGTGGAACCATAAACAGCGGTAATTAAAAACGAAACAATTGTAAGTAATACTTATTCATTCATATCACAACATATTTTTTAAATAATTATACGTATTTAATTACACCTACATTAAAAAGGGTAACCAAGCTGATCCCTTCTCTCTTTGGAAGCCATTTTGCCGTTAGTTGGGAATGAGAATATGAAGCCAATATATTCAGGAGGAAGGTGCGACTCAATGGCACCGAGAGCGATAACCTGAAAGAGAAAAAAAATTACCTCAAACATAACATTTTGGTTTAAGAGCGTAGCAAGAACTATGCGCGTTTCCTTATCATCATAGGTCTCCACTCTTTAAAATGGTTTTATACAGGATATGAGTTGCGTGCTCCTGGACAAGTTCAGGCACCTGTGCGGGTTACATGCATACTGCAAACCATTGTCAAAATGAGTGTAACTCGTTAATTGATTCAGGCGTGACCTCGCAACTCTGTAACTCGCGCAACTTCGCGAAAGTAGCTCGCACCCGTCTCACCTTTAGACCCTTATCCTCCTTAGAAAAGGATTAAATTAGGCCCGCCTAGATATATGGTAAGAAACCGTAATAAGAAACGATACGTTCTTTTACTCAGGAACGAGACATTTTAAGATTTCCATATTATTAATTTTCATACATTTATGTCCTAGTCTGTGCTTTTAGACTTACCTCCAGGTATGTACTGGAAGGACGTCTGTCTACAGGTATGTCTGTGCTTGCGGTTTTATTAGGGTTAATAGTTTCCTCATAGGTTCGGGCCACTAGTTCTTGGCCGCTTGGTGTCGTCAGAGTGACGTTCTTGGCGAAGTACCAGCCATCATCCACGCCCTCTTGCCTGTTGAAAGAAAGAAAATCCTAAGTTTAAGTGATGAGTCCAGCCTTCCATCTTGCGCCGCATGCAGCCCTGTCTCTCACCTGTGTACTTTTGAGGATACATTTTGTGCCAAATCTATGTGAACTTTTTGCCATAGATACGCTAAGCAGAAGAGTGATTACCTAGATAGTTACACAATTTTGCAAGTGGTTATAGACTGAAAGCCCACTCTAAAAGGCTGAGGCCCTAGCCGGATAATGATGTGTGAGGCACTGTAACAGAGCCAGAAGCTACAAAAAGTTAACCTCGCTAGTGGGTTAGAGACCTTATGGTGGAATAGGATACAGAGACGAAACTTAGTGTAAAGGTAAACTAGTATCTACGGGTAAACAGGTCCGATCTGTCAAAATCCGTGCATTTTGGCGTGAAGTGTAAGTTTACGCATGGTTTACCTTTTTTTTTTTTTTTGTAAATCCTCATGGATGTCCTCCATCCTGGGGCGGACGGAGAGGTCTGTCAGACTTCTACTGACTAAAACTACCCTGTGTTCCCTCGCACACTTCCACCGGGGGCTACAGGGGCACTTAAGCACTCTTCAACGTAACCCCCGACTGGTTCCAGACGCCTCTATAGGCTCCATCTGGCCAAGCGGGGGAGTGAGGTGTTTGATTCCCCCCGCGACGTAGAAGGGCGCGCGTGGAACACTACGCGCCACCACCTCGGGTCTTAAATGATAGGGGGCGGCGGACGTCCCTGCGTCCACCGTCCCTGAACCCATATAGGGGGGCCGAAGGAGGACATTATCTGCCCTCTGCCGACGCCCGGTGGTGAGCCTGCTGTGGGCCGGGAGAGCACTAGAAATCTCTCTCTCCCTTTCCACTGCCTCCTTCTGTGACATAACATTATCGCAGAAGGAGATCACCGCGTCCCACGATGCTGCGCCGCCGGCCATAGAACGAATCACAGACGGTAGCGACAGGTCGCTTCCCACTTCTGGAACGAGGGCATGGCGCGGCTCCTCCCAAGCTACCACCTACCTACCTACCTACGCTAAGTTTCGACTCAGTAATATTTTACTCTGGAGACTACGGCAATGTGTTTTGACGGTTTAAAAAGATTCTGAGGTTCGCTTGACCCGCCTGGGTGCCTATATCCCTAATTGCTATGCCTGATATGCTGTAAATAATCTTACTGGTCAAGATAATGCAGATTGTCTGCGCTGATGGTCCACACGGTGCCCCACACCTCTTCTTCTTCGTCTTCTACGATGGTGGCCACCGCGCCTTGCCACGTCTCCTCGAACCTGTTAAAGTCTAACCTGTGGTTCTAATGACAATAGGACTATATTAGAAACCTATAAACTATTTATGTTTTATAAATGAATAGATTCTTTGGTAGGTCTATGTCACAAATCATTACTTAGGGTGGATGTGGAAACGATCTGTCATGACAACTCCCTCATTTTTCCGTTTACCCATACCGGTTTGATAGAATGAGGGAGTCGTGATGAAAGTTTGGAGTATGAATTTGATGGCTATAAGAGTTGTGGACGCTCAAAAAAACGACCGTTGAATTGTATCAAAGATATATCAAAAAAAGTGGCAGCCCCCAGTACGCTACCTTGTGGGACGCCATATCTTACGTGGCTTGGTTCAGATACATAAATGGTTTCCAATTTAGTTTTTGGACATATTCTAGTAATTTCTGTACATTGAAGCCTATTACATTAGTACGATTCTATTACCTGTAGGATGTTCCCTCTTATACCGTAATTATGTATTTTTTGTAACAGAATCTTATGGTCCACATAATCAAAAGCCTTGGTTATCAGCCTTGGTCAGTATAAATTGCACAGACAGGATTTCTTTTATCTACAAATGATATTATATTAGCTAATACATCATATAGTGCCATAATGATCGTGGTATTCTTACGAAATCCCTTTTGATCTTTGCAAATTAATTGATACTTTTCGAAATTCGCATATAAAGAATGATACCTAGATGACTTTCTCAAATATTTTAGACAAAATTAGAATTTTTGCAATAGGTCTGTAATTTTTTATATCTGTCTTGACATCTTTTTTATCTACGGGTTTAATTATAACTTTTTTAATTGTTTGGGAATATTCCGAGTTATGAAATTGAAATTAATATTAAATACGTAGGTCTAGTGGAGTTAAAAAAAATCAAGCTACGAAAAATACGGCTAGTTATGCGACATTTTTGATACTCGCAAATAAATCAAAACCTATGTATAGAGTAATTCCCGTTGACCTAGCTAGCATCATGAAATTTGTCAAGAATCAAGCACAAGTAAAGGAAATATCCCGAAAATCGTTAATTTGTGGTTTTATTTATTACATACAGCATTTGCGATTGGCGAATTGACATGATATATACGTGATACGTATATAGACGCACGGGAGAACATGTTTTTCAACTACAATGTTAAGTTTGTTTTTGGGATACATTCATCCCGACTACGGAACATTTCATTGTGCGTGGTCAGACACTCACTTGGCCATTTTTTTATAATTGGCGAACTGCTTATCCCATCGAGGAATACAGTACAGGGTGTCTCAAACATAGGCCACCTCCACTTTACCCCAAAAAGTGGTAAAGTGGAGGTGGCCACCTATCTGAATTTAATGAAATACAGTAAGGTTATATACCACTTTTAAATCTGGGGACAGTAAAGACACCAACAATTATAGACCAGTATCCTGAGATAAAACTGTGTTCCTGGGGATTACGCTCGACTTCAGGCTACAATGGGGTCCTCATTTAACATCTCTTGCAGGACGGCTAAGTTTAGCAGCATATGCTTTAAGAATCATCCGTCAATTTATTGATGTAGATACCGTGAGGCTAATCTATTTCAGTTAGGTACTTTCATAGTATCATGTCTTACGGTATTTTACTATGGGGACGAGCTGCAGACATCGACTCTATTTTTATTCTGCAGAAAAGAGCCATCAGATATAGCCTCCGCAGGCCGATTCTCTTAGGGAACTGTTTACAAATATTAATATCATTACGGTACCTTGTCAATATATCTATGAATACATCATGTACACGACGTAAGAAAAAATCTTAATCTTTTCAGTAAAAGAGGTGAATGACACAACTATAGTACTAGAAATAGGGACCTATTAGTTCAACCTGGTTTCAGACTGGCTAAAGTAGACTCATCCTTCATGGGTTATTTTTTTAAATGTTACAATAAAATACCTCCCCCCACATACTCGAACTAAAAAACTAAATTTAAATCTTGTATAAAACGCACACTATGCTGCCAAGCATAAGTTGGGGGATTACATCGCTGAGAAAAATGCTTGGCTCAGCGCTGGTCCAGGTCCACTAGGGCGCATAAACTAGTTCATTAGCATTGAAAATATTGTTGGAGCTGCTGAAGATTGCAATAACTATACTTGCATTGTATAAATTCAATCTCTTAGTATTGTATAACTGCATAGCACATGTGTGAGCACTGTGACCATTACCTTCTACAAAACTACCATTTACTGGTTATGTCTTCCATTGACTTCAATGTGCCCTGGCGGCTGAGAATATGTCATGCTCACTCAAATGTCTATATATTAATTTAACGTGCACGTCTTTCTACATTGTTCTCCTTCTCACATGTATAATTTCAACATGAATGATGTAACCAATATTTTGATTTAAAAGAGTGTCCGTGGAGTTTCTTGCCCGTTCTTCTCCATAGGAACCTACTACGCTTTGGAATGCGCAACTAGCTTCATCTTTCTGACTGACCGACCCCTTGACAATTCAAAAGTGCCTGTAATTGGTTTATTTGCTTTGAGTTTGAGTTATCATTTAAAAATTTAAACATTGGGATATTCTAAACAGTTCAGAAAATTTCGCAAATTTAATCATTTTCAACAAAATTTTCGTCGTAGCGAGTTCAAATCTGGCTCGAAGATGCCTTGATAGTGTAGGTACAAGATTATTTTCCTATTTACGTTCAGTGTGGCTCTGCAATACTTCAGATTTAATTTTTACTTGTCATTAATAACTTTTTATTAAATTTTAGCGAAACTTTATAAGCCCAGATTTAAAAAAAATATTACGTGTACGTGCACATATCTTTAAAAAGTACCTTAATTATTGATAATTAGACTGGGAAAATTCCATAAAGATAGTTAATGACAACTAATGGATTTCATAACGAGGTCGAAAAATCCGAAAAACTCTTTGCTCTAATTCAAACTCAAACTCAAAACTCAAACTCAAAGCATTTATTTCAAATAAACCAATTACAGGCACTTTTGAATTGCCAAGGGGTCGGTCAGTCAGAAATATGAAGCTAGTTGCCCATTCCAACGCGTAGTAGGTTCCTATGGAGAAGAACGGGCAAGAAACTCCACGGACACTCTTTTAAATCAGAATATTGTTACAAAATATTGGTTACATCATTCATGTTGTAATTATACATGTGAGAACAATGTAGAGAGACGTGCACGTTAAAAGCGTCCGTAATAAAGCAAAAACAATTCAAAAATTAAAATAAATTCGAAATAAGCCTTGGCAGCTAAGAGTTCACGAACATGACGTATGGATCAGCACCATTTAGCTCAACCATTTTGAAGGGAACTTAATGATCCAACACACACGCCACCACCAGCGAGACATTTGAGTGAGCATGACATACTCTCAGCCGCAAGGGCACGTTCATGTCAATGAAAGACGTACCCAGTAAATGGTAGCTTTAAAGTACATAATATAAATAATAAATACAGGAAAAGTTTTTATCCACTGCGCAAATTTTGACAAATTAAACTTAAACGAGTTTTATTGAACATACTTTTTTTATTTTGATACGTCATAGTACAAAATAAAAGTTATCGTTAACGAAAGATGTTTACTTTAAAAGTGGTTGCATGGCTACCCGGTGGCGAGCGGCGAAGCGGAACGCGCGAAAGTACCTACCTATCAGCTGTGTGATCGCTCGATTCGCCGGCGTAGGTATTTACGTGTGTTACAATACTTACAATGTATTGATCGCTAATTTTATCAGATTCGAACTAGACTTTTTTATGTTTAGGCCGTGACCTGAAGTTATTTGAAGAGTAATTCCAATTTTTCCTTCATACTTTAATGGGCTTAGGACCATCAAAATACAGAAAATAAAGCATTATTATCAATTAAATTTACATTACTTAATACCTTATACCGCTAAAATGGTCTTTTCCTTTCACGGGGTTAAGGATTCCATGGGCTCGCATTCGAGGTATGCTCTGTGAGCTGCTCGCAAACTTTCACCACTCGGTACATACACTCGCACCATCTCATAAAACTCGCGGTTAGTGAAGTCTGACATCGTGACCGGTAGGTCTGTACAAGTACGACACACGTGCAGCGCGGGAAAGCGATTAGACGCGACGTCACACGACAGCGCGTGCGATGAGCGAACTGTCGGTCACAGCGCCCGGCGCGCGGGCGTCGCCTTGCCGCCCGGAGAGGGAGGGGAGGTTCAACACCGCCGCTCGGGCCGGCCGCCGGCCGCGCCGCGCGCGCCCATTGATATTATTACGAATAGATTGTGTCCATATTTTGCTGATTTAAAGTAGGATAAAAAATTAAAAATAAATATTGAATAAATAATGGAAATGTGTTCTATTACTGATTTTGAACCACCAAAAAAAATTTGCGCACTGGTTAAAAACTTTTCCTGTATAAAATACATAATTTTACTAAAAACATCTCTGAAAAGTGTTGAGCAGGTATTTAAATTTAACACAATTTTGTAGGTATTTAGACGTGACCTTCGGGACAAGTGTCACATAAAAAATAAAAAAAACTTCCGTTGTTGACGCTTCACAACTCGTGTTGTCATTTCCAAAAGCAGATTGAACAAATTAGTGATATTTTTAGGGTTCCGTACCAGAAGGGAGCCAAACGGAACACTATTACTAAGCCTCCGTTGTCCGTCCGTCCGCCCGTCCATCTGTCTGTCAGCAGGCTGTATCTCATGAACCTTAATAGGTAAACAGTTGAAATTTTCAAAGATTGTGTATTTAATAGAAATACACAATCAGCGAAAATTTCAACTAAAACTTAAAAAAAAAAATCTGAAGCACTGAACGTAAACAGGAACATAATCTTGTACCTACACTATCAAGGCATCTTTTAGCCAGATTTAGACTCGCTACGTCGAAAATTTTGTTCACAGGGTCGAAAAATCCAAGTGAAAGTGTAAAATTTCTTGAAAATTATTGAATTAGCGACATTTTCTGAATTGTTAAGAATATCCCAACTTTTCCTTTTTTTAAATGATAGGGGGGCACCTCCAACAGTGGGCACGCAGTGTTGCATGCGCGCCTTTATGGGAGGACGTGCGATCGTGGGATCGGCCGCACTGGGTGATGGGTGATGGGGCCCGCTAGGCATGGCGGCCTGATACCAGTCGACCCATCTCCGCTTTACGCCATTTACCTATGGACCATTACGCTTGAGACACTCTGTAGATGTTACGTTTACGTCTGGTATTTACACTAATACATGAACAACGGTTGTTGGGTTAGACATTAGACTAAACGTCTGAATTCTAAATCACAGAAATATGTTTTAAATAAAAATAAACTAGGTGTTACTGTTGTATGATTATACATATGATATTAAGTTGAAATAAAAACATAATTTTTAACAAGCAACATCTACGCTTTATGTTATGTTTTAATTTTGCACAATACAAGTTTTATTGTATGTCTGGTATGTTTGGTGGTTTGTAATTAATTTATCTCTGTCACCTCTCCCAAAAGGTTCATTTGCAAATCAACGACAGCATGCGCTGGAGTTATTGCCAAAATGAACCTGTTTAGCGCGAATAAACCTTCTTTTTTCCTGATACTATAATAAGCGATCATATCCGTACCTATTATTTTGAGAAAATTGATCACAAAATAGGCCTTATCCATTTGTTTATAATTGCCACAATAATGAATTTCCCACCGTTTAAGTAGTATTGACAAGTTATGAAACAAAAGTCACAATCACATTATTGAAACGTGACGCTTACCTTAAGCTTGGCGATGCGGTAGAAAACTGCGGCGCAACCTTTTTGTTAACAAATTACTGCCGTACGCATAATAAAATATTGTTCCATTGGGGCTCGTTACTATATCTGTATCACCATATTCACAATAACATATTTTGAATAAACTTAATAATATCAACGTTAAAACTGTTTGAGACGTCATAGCTGCACCGGTAGCTGTACGAGAGGAGCGCTCGAAAGCAAGAACTGAATTGAGTTAGTTTCACTGGCTCTAGTTCAAATGTATAACCTGTATTGATGTATCGTAGGTATTTTCAGTAAAAGGTCATGCTATATATACACTGGGCCGCAAAGAAAGCGTGTCAGTAACAAAAACCTCAATACTTTCCAAAATATTGGAGCTAGCTTTATGAAATAAAGACTGTATTATAGAAAATTTTATAGTGCTTAAATCAATGTTATAAAAGTTCAAGATGAAGTTCAAGTTTATATTTAATCAAAATAAGTAAAGTAAAAAACCGGCTAAGTGTGAGTCGGACTCGCACTAGAAGGATTCCGTACCATATGGTACAAGATTTAACACTAGGTACTTGATCATGGATAAAAAAAAAATCGCAAAGGTAAAGGACATCATTCAAATTGGTCCAAAAAAATTGATTGAGAAAGTTCGGTTAAGCAGCTGACAACCTCCTAGGTGGACCTGAAAGACACGATAAAAAAAAAACATCGTACGTCTATTATTCATTACATTTGAAATATGTTTTAAAAACATTTTAGTTGACTTTTTATAATGCTAAACTCGCATGTAACAACTAAACTATTAGGCGCACGAGTTCGTTTTCATAGTAAAAAATGTCAGGGATTGTATATTCAATCCACATACAACATTTCTTTTTAATGGCCACTTTTCGTTTTTTGGACCAAAAATGTATGAATCGTGAATGATCTCCTTTGTATTTCATAATGATACTGCGAATTTCATAGATATTTTTTGCAGTTGCACAAAAAAGCCCATATTTAAATAAAATCCCTCATGAAACGGCGTTTTTAATATTTGCTGATTAAATACAGTATATGTTACATAATATACAGAAATTTCAAATTCCTAACTTGTTTAGTTGTTGCGATAGAGGTCCTACAAAAATGATCTAAAACTGACAACTTTTACGGCCCCCTATTTCATCAAATTTGAAGTAAAAAAAAAACAAAAAAATTATTATACTCTACTCTAGCTCTAGACAATGAAACCACACATGAAATGATAAGAAAAAAAATCAAAATCAAAAATTTATTGTATGGGGTTTTTATTATTTTTGTTATAGCGGCAATATAAATACACAATCTGGGAAAATTTCAACTTTGTATGTACTTATTACGGTTCATGAGATACAGCTCACTAACAGACAGACGGACGGACGGACACCGGAGGCTTAGTAATAGGGTTCCGTTTGGCACCCTTCGGGTAGAGGATCCTAAAAATTACCATTTTCACTAGATTTCGAACCGCTACCGTAGCACATTTTTAAATTTTTAAACATTTTAGTATTTTATATTGCCACCACGTGCTTTTAATACAGCTATTATACGGTTTGGCATGCTTTCCACCAGATTTCTGAGCCGATGCTAAGGAACATTCTCCCATTCCTCTATCAGTGCTTCTTTCAGTTCACGAAGAGTAATTGGACAGGAATTTCGCTGGCGTACACGTCGCCCCAGTTCGTCCCAGGCATGCTCGATGGGGTTCAAGTTTGGGCTGCGTGCCAGCAGGGCTGACATGACACACGCGACAACTACTCACTCTCGCGTGACTAATTGTCGTCTATTTCTGTCACTTTTCTCGTTTACTGACAGCGCTGCCATACAAAATACTCGACTCGTTCTGCCAAACTTGTTGTTTTCTCGACGAACCCTAACATGGCACCTAAGTCTCGAATTTTGTCAATTTAACACGACATAACCTCCGATGCTTCTGTCATTTAGTTTTAGGTATTTAGTCGTCCTCGATTTTGACGACGAGAAGAGTAGACAAAGGTATGATACAAAAAAAAAACTATAATAACAGCAGCTTCTTAATGGTACGCTAGTCGGTCATTCTTCCATACAAACGTAGTAACGATTACTCGTCTGTTTGACGGTGTACGTTCAAAAATAATGTCAGTATCTAGTCCTGTATTGAAGCAGATTTGGAAAAAAAAAATTGTTATGGAAGTTATGAGCGTCGAAACTTTCATATTTCAGCACTAACTTTATCTCGTCTTTGGGCGTAAATAAAAAACTTATGTAGTAAAAAAAATGGCAAAATATAAACCGTACAGGGATAGATAATTTCTTCGAAAGTTCAAATATTTTATTTTGATTAAATACATCCTTTTCCATAATATCTATACGCCCAAAGGTCTGTTCGTGAAATTTACGCGTTCGTTTTCGTTATAAATCATCGTCAATTTCACTAAATAGTCAGAGAATATTAGAAAAAGGCAACTATAACAAAAATTTCGGTTGATATTTTCGTGTTATTACAAAACAAAAAGCGAAATCAGATTAAGTTAGACCGGAAGTTCAGAAGTCCGTTTAATGTAGCGGAGTTTTGAATAGTGATCGCTATACGTTAAAAGCTTTAAATTCTAACCGAACTTACAAATACGCTTACGATTGGTTAGAAAGATGTCAGTAGGCCATGTACCAGTTGAAATAGATGGTGATCACAGTGGTGATGAGCAAGCCTAAGTTATGGGAACCACTTGAGTAGGGTTCTCTATCGGCCGTATTGTGTTCGATCGTACCAGTAGTTATTAGGTGGTCGTAGCCCGGTAGAAATCGGTGTCTCTTGAGGCAACTCAAGTAGTCCGTGGGTGCGCGATAGGCGTGTTTCTCTGGCGGTGGTCGGGGTCTGGAAAGACCACAGTTTCGATCCATGCGCTGATGTGTGAGAGCAATGCGATTGCTAGTCGGCTGGAGAGCCGTGGCGTTAGACTGGTTTACTCGTGTGTGGGTTTCTAAGTGCCTAAGGCTCTTAGTTAAAAAGATTATTGTGTGGAAAACGATGGTACAAGGCTCTGGTTGATGATTTTTGCTATGATTTGTCGAAGGTTTGTTTAGTTCATTTCATTTAGAAGTACTTATTAATTTGTTAAAATAAGAAAAATATTGAGGATTACTGTTTTCTGATGTCAAAAGTCGGAAGTCGTGAATAAATGGTCAGAATTGGCTGAGGCGAACAGGCACTGTTGTTGAATTTTGGTTACAGGTTAACACACGAGGACCTGTGCAAGCAGGATGGCTGTGTGGGAAATACGTTACTGAGTTGCCCAATCGGGACGCCAGCGCCGCCTAGCGGCGCTGACAGAGTCTACAACATATCGCTCGGACCGTCTGGAGCTAAGCAGAGTTCATGGATGGCGGTCAAGCAGTGAAGACGTTTAGAAACTGTTGCGCGTTTTAAATAGTTGTGTCGTTTACCTACAGTGTGTGAATTGCTAATGTGATTAATTTGCTGGTAAATTATAATTTGATCTGAACTGCAAACGGTTTTTCTATTGCGCAATAACTAACACTACCCACAGTACGCCCACAGTAGTTAAAAATATAGCTGATAATAACGAAAGAGACACACACCTACCCTTCTCCGTCATATTAATAATGAAAATACTTAGTTATCCATTCGGCGGCCGCGAGAGAAAGTGTGGAGGAGGGGAGCGCAATAACGTGGATGAGCATCAGTTTCAGTAATAACCAGTAAAGTAATTTTGCCCATTATGGTGATTAACGAAATCTAGGGATTATGGCTGTATGGCAATATCAAACCTTCGCTACATATAATCACTAAAATCACCAGTTAATTTTCTAAGGGTGGTGATCAACAACGTTTAGTGTTTTATAGTTATAGTAATAGCGAAATCTACTCCAGCTGCATATTTACGTATCTCAGTCCTTTTGGTAATTGTGGTGATTAACAACCTTCGCTTTGTCAATTTGCGATCGTCGGCCCATTTGTCATTTGGTGAATATACATATAGTGAACAAGCTGAAGTTGAATTCATGGCCAATATTTTAACCACGTATTCTAACCATGATACTTCTTGATTTAGGCCAACAATATCGAAATAAAAAAATATAATTTGCTAGGTTGTACTCATTATTATTTCCGTCATTTTGTATTTTAATTTCGGCATCCGGCATAAAACCGGCCTCTCATTCTATTGAAAGTCCGTAGTAAGCTAGGCCAGCTCAAGGTCAAAGCGTTACCACCATAGATATAAGAAAGAAGGAGATATGCCCGGTAGTTGAAAATGTATCGAAACCCAATGTCTTCTATCTATCCCTACTCTCTAGCCTGCGATCACACATGCGATCAGTAAACCCAATAAATACGAGGCCCCGCTCACACTTGCAATTTACAAATCAGAACGTACTACATAATCAATTATAAACCTTATCCCATCAAACACAGCGTGCATTTACCATGCACCGTACAACTTACCCACACGAAAACATCGTTCGCTATCGTTGTGCTGTGCAAAAGCCATTTATTTTACATATACGCTAGTGATTGACTAAATCGGAAACTTATCGATTCTCCCATTTATTATTGTATTAAAATTTTTGGAAGTTGCTGAAAAAATTATAAATAAAAAACGATATACATATAATAAGATGATATAAATAAACAATGAGTAAGTAAAAAAAAGAAATATTAAGTAAACCAAAAAAATAACAACATTATGAGAAAATCTAAATGAGTATAAAACAAGATTTCACATCGGTCTTCCAATCAGGCTATAACTGTTGACAAATTGAAGAATAAACTTTAATAGTAATATAAATTCATACGACAATCGACATTATTGTCGATAGCCTACGTTAGTGGATCTGCACAACCACATCACTAATCCGTCACAAGACGCTGCGGCCGTACTAACGATGCAACCGCTTAAAGTAAATATCGTTTTGTAATTTTTACATTGCTTGTCCAGTTACTTAGCGACATACTTTGGTAGTGGTAAAGAAGCAATGTATTTACTACAATAAAAGTACAGTCGCTGTGATATATGAAAACAAAAATAACGTAGTAAAGGCAAGAAATATTTTACGATTTGTTGTTTTTCATGATTTTCAACACAAATATAGCAAAATACTTGTGCTGATTTATGAAAAGTGGTTCTACGATTTATAAAGTTTATAGTTTAGCTTCGATTTTTACAAGAAACCACTGAACAACACGGTATTCTTAAATGTTATCACGATCGCGCTCGAAAGCGCACTAGTTAGCGGAGACGGCCATTTGCCTGAGGCATGAGCATTGTGATCAAGACGCGCGGACACAGACACGCCCCCATACCACTTCTCCTGTTATTTATATTTCTATGGTTACCACTAACTTGCGGCCTACTGTACCTACTTATCGAACACTATCTGGGGCATACCAAGGGGCTGGAAAATAAAGTGGGCTTTAATTAAAGTGTTATTTTTTTTAAACAGTTGGTCTCGTTGGTCGCACTGAGTGCGAGTCAAGGTCTGCCGTAGGCTAGCCGTATTGTCGCGTTGGCACAGCGCTTACGATTCGACGAACATCTACGCTGCACCGATGCGACGCTACATACGATAGCCTTATAACACTTGTTATAAGCAGTTGTGCTTGCTAATGTTATTTTCTGGAATATACACCAGGTGTAGGCTCTTTTAAGCGACCCAGCTATGGTCGGTTCCGCTCAGTAGGCGTCAATTGAAATAAAGATGGTTAAGAAGATGTCTGTAGGTATAAAGATTAACAGCGGTAATTAAAAACGAAACAATTGTGATCTTAATACTTATTTATTCATATCACAGCATTTTTTTATTTATTTATAATATTTAATTACACCTACATTAAAAAGGGTAACCAAGCTGATCCCTTCTCTCTTTGGAAGCCATTTTGCCGTTAGTTGGGAATGAGAAGATGAAGCTAATGTATTCAGGAGGAAGGTGCGACTCGATGGCACCGAGAGCGATAACCTGAAAGAGAAAAAATAAACCTCATACATAACAAGAACTGCGCGTTTCCTTCATCATAGGTACTACTTTTTAAAATGGTTTTGTACAGCATATGCGATGTCTGCTCATGAATAAGTTCAGGAACCTGTACGGGTTACATGCATACTGTAAATCATTGTCAAAATAAGTGTAACTCGCGCAACTTTGCGACACTTTTCGAAACTTTTTAACCTTATCCTCCTTAGAAAATGATTAAATTAGGTACTCCTATATTCAATCAATCTGCCTTGCCTTTACGTATTGTATATGGAGCGACTGCCTATCTGATCTCTACAACCCAGTTACTGGGTAACACAATACCCCTTGGTAAGACTTGTTGTCAGACTTTCGGGCTTCTGACGACCCTTAACGACTGCCAAAGATCCACGAATGACAGCCGGGACCAACGGCTTAACGTGCTTTCCGAGACACGGAGAACTCTCGATATGTAAAGATGGTCAACCATCCACGGACCCCGGCAAGCGTAGCTTAACCTGATGGATTGACCCGTGCGGCTGTTATTACTTAGCCACGCCTATAATATGGTAAGAAATCGTAAGTAGAAACGATACATTCTTTTACACAGGAACAAAACATTTTAAGATTTCCATATTTTTCATTTTGATACAATAACTAGTCTGTGCTTTTAGACTTACCTCCAGGTATGTACTGGAAGGACGTCTGTCTGCAGGTATGTCTGTGCTCGCGGTTTTATTAGGGTTAATAGTTTCCTGATAGGTTCGGGCCACTAGTTTTTGGCCGCTTGGTGTCGTCAGAGTGACGTTCTTGGCGAAGTACCAGCCATTAGCCACGCCTTCTTGCCTGTTGAAAGAAATTAATACCTAAGTTTAAGTGATTAGTCTAGCCTTCCATCTGCATGCAGCTCTGTCTCTCACCTGTGCACTTGAGGATAAATTTTGTGCCAAACATATTTGAACGATACGCTAAGAAGAAGAGTGATTAGACAGTTAAGGCTCGTGCAGACTAGCGCGACGCAACTCTTACAATACAATTTCTAAGAAAATTTCACGGTACAACAATAACCAGTGTCGTATCGCGTTGTCGCGTCACGCTAGTCTGCACGAAGCTTTACACAATTTGGCAACTAGTTAGACTGAAAGCCCACTCCAACATAGTTGATAAAAGCCTCACGGTCCTAGCCGGATAATAATGTATGAGGCACGGTTAACTTTCTTTGTAACTTCTGATTCTGTAATCAGAAATTACAAAGAAAGTTAACCTCGCAAGTGGTATAGAGACTTAGAGACCTCGTGGTAGGATAGGATACAGAGACGAAACTTAGTGTAAAGGAAAACAATTATCTACGGGTAAACACGTCCGATTTGTCAAAATCAGTGTATTTTGGCGTGATTTTCACACATCGAAGCGTTATTTTTACACATGATTTACCTACGTTAAGTTTCGTCTCTGTATCTTAAACTGGAGACTACGGCAATGTTTTTTGTCAAAATCAGTGTATTTGTCAAAATCTGTGTATTTTGGCGTGATTTTCACACATCGAAGCGTTATTTTTACACATGATTTACCTACGTTAAGTTTCGTCTCTGTATCTTAAACTGGAGACTACGGCAATGTTTTTTGTCAAAATCAGTGTATTTGTCAAAATCTGTGTATTTTGGCGTGATTTTCACACATCGAAGCGTTATTTTTACACATGATTTACCTACGTTAAGTTTCGTCTCTGTATCTTAAACTGGAGACTACGGCAATGTTTTTTGTCAAAATCAGTGTATTTGTCAAAATCAGTGTATTTTGGCGTGATTTTCACACATCGAAGCGTTATTTTTACACATGATTTACCTACGTTAAGTTTCGTCTCTGTATCTTAAACTGGAGACTACGGCAATGTTTTTTGTCAAAATCAGTGTATTTGTCAAAATCAGTGTATTTTGGCGTGATTTTCACACATCGAAGCGTTATTTTTACACATGATTTACCTACGTTAAGTTTCGTCTCTGTATCTTAAACTGGAGACTACGGCAATGTTTTTTGTCAAAATCAGTGTATTTGTCAAAATCAGTGTATTTTGGCGTGATTTTCACACATCGAAGCGTTATTTTTACACATGATTTACCTACGTTAAGTTTCGTCTCTGTATCTTAAACTGGAGACTACGGCAATGTTTTTTGTCAAAATCAGTGTATTTGTCAAAATCAGTGTATTTTGGCGTGATTTTCACACATCGAAGCGTTATTTTTACACATGATTTACCTACGTTAAGTTTCGTCTCTGTATCTTAAACTGGAGACTACGGCAATGTTTTTTGAAGGAATGGGCTAGATGTCTATTCCAATAGTAGAAGCAAGCTCGATTGATTTCCGTAATTGATTCACTCTGACTCCAAGTCTGGGGCGGTCTAAAACAATTCTGAGGTTTGCTTGACCCGCCTGGGGACCTATGTATCTCCCTAATTTCTATGCCTGATATACTGGAAAAAATCTTACTGGTCGAGATAATGCAGCTTGTCTGCGCTGATGGTCCACACGGTGCCCCACACCTCTTCTTCTGGATCTTCTACGATGGTGGCCACCGCGCCTTGCCACGCCTCCACGAACATGTTAAAGTCTAATCTGTGGTTCTAATGACAATAGGACAATATTAGAAACCTATTAGTAATTCATGCAACTGTTATTATTATTATTTATTATTTATTTATAGTTAATTAAAACGGTACAACACCAATTACATTAATTAACATAGAAATATAAAAATATTAATATTGACAATTCTTTTTATATAATTTAATTAAACTAACATGGAACAGTGAGGGAAGGGAGTCACCCTTGCATACTTTCTCTCACAGAACATCAGACATATACGCATAATTTTATTCCATTCATCAGCAAACACATCGCATTCAGGGTTGGCAGTCAGAAGGGCGTTGAGCATCTTCAAAGTAAGAACATTTATGAGTTTGACACTCAACATTTACAGTCTGAAATTCAGGTACTAGAAGCATCACTACAGTCACTCTATACTAAGTATGTGAGGTCTGAAAAACAAATTCAGGAGCACATTCTTGCTGCAAATGAGTTAGTGGAAATGTGCAACTCTAATATAGATAAAGTGGACCCGCTGACTCCCAGCAGCCCTCAATCATCATTGCAAAATAAAAACAATCTTGGCACTCTCCAGCCTGAGGCAACGGAGGACCCGTACCAGTTGGGAAGTGCTCAGGTCTCTATAACTAATGAATTTACACCACATATTGAACAAGGTCCTTTGCAAGTAGTTCAGACAGAAGCTGATTCTCTCCCTTGCTCCATTATGTTTTCTGATAGCTTTGGAAAAGGGTTAGGTAAATTACTTAGCAACAACCTGAGTCATTCTTCTCAAAACTATTGTATGCCTCAGAATTCCTACAAACAAATAATGTCTTCATTAACTAGGAAGGAATATGATCCTAATGCCATTATTACCGTACTTATAGGTAATAGTTTTAATGTTAAAAAAGATGATATTACTGATTGTGTCACAGAACTATTGAAGTTAAATTGTAAGAAAATAATTTTGTGTGCTTTTCCATATTTTGAGCATTTGTCAAATAGGCTAAACAACTACATTCACATATTAAATAATTACATGCATTTCTTAGTTAGTCACCATAGTGACAAGTTTATATTTTTTGATACCAACATTTTTGTTGATAAGTTAAGGTCGACTAGGGATACTGTGTATCTGCCCATTAGTTTTAGACGTCAATAGCTAGGCTATTAGCTTTTAATATTAACCCAGACATAATTAGTATGTCTAAGTCATCTACAATTAGCACCACAATTAGTAATAGTACTAATGTTAAGGTGGTTAGTTCAAATAGTTTAAACTAGTTTGTAAGACAACAGAAGGTACCTCTAACAGTATAGTTACACTTAATAACAAAAAGGTATTTTCTAGCACTAACATAATTAACTGTACAAAAGGGGCTAAGCAGAAATCCTTGAAATTATTTCATCAAAATATTCAAGGCTTTTCTTCCAAACAATTGGAAATTGAATTGTTTTTAGAAAAAACAAGGTTTGACATTATTTGTTTAACTGAGCATTGGTTAAAGGATTATGAAATGTTAATTAACTATGAGAATTATAGTGTGGCCAGTTGTTTTAACCGAAAATCTATGCTGCGTGGTGGTTCACTAATATTAATTAAAAATTGTATTAAATCAAAAACCCGTATTGACATAGTTGAACTATCGGTTGAACACAGCATTGAACTGTCTTGTGTTGAGCTAGATAAGCATGTTATAGTGTGCGTTTACAGACCCCCAAATTATCAAAACTACTCTTTATTTGAAGTCGGTAATGGAAGATGTCTTGGCAAAACTTGCAACTAGTAATAAATCAGTAATTATCTGTGGTGACTTTAATGTGAATATTTTAGAAAATAATTCAAATACCAGTAGATTTTTAAATTTGTTCAAATCATTCAATTTGTCAAATGTGTTTGTAGAACCAACCCGAGTAACTACGACTACTGCTACATGTATTGATAATGTGTTTTGTTGTTGTGACTATTTAGATAAAGCCATAGTTAATTATCTCCCTTCTGATCACAGTGGTCAATCCGGAACTTTTGAGTCCAACATACCAATAACAAAAGTCCAGTTACAATTCAGACCAATAACAGCAGTTAATTTAAATAAATTTAATAGCACTTTAGTTTGTAAGTTAAATAATCAAGACCTTACAATGAACAATGCTAATATTTTGTATGAAGAATTATTTTCGTTAGTCCAGACCGAGTTCAATAATTATTTTAAGAAGAACACAAAAACTATCAGCCCTAAGTTTTTATTTAGTGAGTGGGCAACTAAAGGACTCAGGAAAAGTAGGGATAGACTGTTCGAGCTGTATGGCCTTAAGCCTTATATTAACACGGAAACTTTTAATAAGTATGTTGCTACTTACTCTAGAACTTTTAAGAACACTTGTAAGACAGCTAAAGCCTTATACATTAGCAACAAGGTTAAGTCAGCAGACAATAAAATACAGACGGTTTGGAAAATTATCAATAATGAAACGAACCGGAACAAAAAGCATAATTCTGACTACACACTGAAGACGTCATGTGGTGGTCTCGTTCGCGATAGCAAAGAAGTTGCTCAAGAATTTGTAAATTTCTTCACCAGTATCCCACTTAAAACTACTGAAACCTTAAATTCCTCGCCCTCGCTCTCTTTTGATTTAGTAAGGGCGAATGTTTCAGCTTGCCCGATTGAATTTAACTTATAACCCTTTAACAGTAATAAAAGCTTTTAAGCAAATTAAGATCAAATTAACCGAAGATCTTTGGGGAATGTCCATTAAAGTATGTACTTCCATAATAGAGACCATAGCGCCTTACTTAGCATTAATATTTAATTTGTGTGTGGACCAAGGAGTCTTCCCGGATTTAATTAAATACAGTAAGGTAATACCACTTTTCAAATCCGGGGACAGTAAAGACACTAATAATTATAGACCCGTGTCCGTGTTGCCGGTTTTCAGCAAGGTGTTTGAAAAGGTAATGCTTAATCAAATGCTCAATCATTTTAACACAAATAAAATCCTTCATGATCAACAGTATGGTTTACCAAAGGACGTTGTACGACCGACGCCGGTGTAACCTTATTAAGACACATTTTTAGCGCGTGGGAAGAGGCCCAAGACGCCATAGGAATCTTTTGTGACCTCTCCAAGGCATTTGATTGCGTCGATCACGAAACCTTGCTCTTGAAACTTGAGCATTACGGACTTGGAAAACTTGCGCTCAATTTAGTAAAATCTTATTTAAATGATAGACAACAGAAAGTCCAAATAAACGGTGTCAATTCACTAGGTTTAAAAGTGAAAATGGGCGTGCCACAAGGCTCGATATTGGGTCCATTCCTCTTTTTAGTTTATGTCAATGATCTACTCCATTTATTAAAAAATCAACCACAAATGGTGTTATTTGCTGACTTTACTTACTTAATTTTTAAGGTAGATAGACGTGCCACAAATTTTGACGACGTAAATAACGCCCTAATGCAGGTCCAAAGTTGGTTCACTGCTAATAATTTAGTATTAAATGGAAAAAAAACGAAGTGCATAAAATTTTCTTTACCAAATGTCAAAAGTACTGATTGTAAGATAGTATTGAATCAAGAGAAACTAGAATTCGTCGATAATACTGTTTTCCTGGGGATCACGCTCGACTCAAGGTTACAATGGGGACCTCATTTAACATCTCTTGCAGGACGGCTAAGTTCAGCAGCATATGCTGTCAGAAACATCCGTCAATTTACTGATGTAGATACCGCGAGGCTGGTCTATTTTAGTTACTTTCATAGTATCATGTCTTACGATATTTTACTATGGGGACGGGCTGCAGACATCGAGTCTATTTTTATTCTGCAGAAAAGAGCGATTACAGCCATATATTATCTCCGCAGGCGTGACTCTCTAAGGGAACTGTTTAAGGATATTAACATTATGACGGTACCTTGTCAATATATCTATGAAAACATCATGCACGTAAGAAAAAATGTACATCTTTTTAGTAAAAGAGGTGATAGATATAATTATAATACAAGAAATAGGGACTTATTAGTTCAACCAGGTTTCAGACTGGCTAAAGTGGACTCATCTTTCATGGGATACTGTTTAAAATGTTATAACAAAATTCCTCCCCACATACTTCAACTGAATGAGACGAAATTCAAATCTTGTATAAAACGCACACTATGCAGGCAGGCATATTATAAGTTGGGGGATTACATCGCTGATAAAAATGCTTGGCTCAATGCTGGTCCTGCTCCACAACCACAACTATTTGATTAACATTTGAAAACACTGTTGGAGCTGCTGAAGAGTTTAAGACTATTTTTGCATTGTATAAAATCAATTTCCTTTGTATTATATAATTTCAGAGCACAGGTGTGAGTACTATGTATTAAAGAGCTAACATTTACCGGGTAATACGTATTTTATTGACTTGAATGTGCCTTGGCGGCTGTGAGTATGTCATGCTCACTCAGATGTCTCGCTGATGGTGGCGCGTGTGTTGGATCATTTAGCTCCCTTCAAAATGGTTGAGCTGAATGGTGCTAATCCATGCGTCATGTTCGTGAACGGGCGCCGTCAGTTGGAACAGGTCAACTCTTAGCTGCCTTGGCTGATTAAATTTTTTTAATTGTTCTCTGTTTTATATTTTTATTACGGACGCTTCTAACGTGCACGTCTTTCTACATTGTTCTCACATGTTTAATTTCAACATGAATGATGTAACAAATACTTTGTAACAATTTATTTAAAAGAGTGTCCGGGGAGTTTCTTGCCCGTTCTTCTCCATAGGTACCTACCTACTACGCTTTGGAATGGGCAACTAGCTTCATATTTCTGACTGACCGATTCCTTGACAATTCAAAAGTGCCTGTAAATGGTTTAATTGAAATAAATGCTTTGAGTTTGAGTTTGAGTTTGAGTTCGACACACTGGAGATTCAGCTCTGGCAACAGTTTTGGATGACGGTGGCGCAAATAGATTGCGCCGGCGGCTGGGACGGTGGCCGATGTATTTGTCGGGCACAAATAGTCGGCAGAAAAGGCCATGGAGGTCTGGGCAGTCTATACGTCCCCGTAAGGTTTTACAGGCTACCGTGAGCTGATCAAGGCCTCTTCTCACCTCCAACGAATTAAAGCCCAACATCCCTAAAAGAAAGTTGGTAGGGTACATGTAGGGAAAGAAATGGTATAACCTCTGGAAGAGGCATCTTAAGAAGGTTTTCTGTACCTTTTCAAGCATCAGTGTTTGGGTCGCGGTATGGGGGTGCCAAACACAAGCACTGGACTCAAGTTTGGTTCGAACCAGAGTGGTGTATAATAGCCTAATAACATTAGGGTTGTGAAAGTCACGAGCATTTCGCAAAACAAAACCTAGGCGCCTGAAAGAATCCTTTGCAAGGGTAGAAATGTGATCTCTAAAAGTAAGACAGCGATCGAAAGTCACTCCCAAGTCCTTTATGTTGGTGACACGAGTAATTACTTCACCACCTAAACTATAGTGATAATGAATGGGTCGCAGCCCTCTACCGTAAGTCATGACGTGGCACTTGCTAGGATTGAAAAATAGCTTATTTACGATACTCCACTCAAAAGTGTTGTATAATAAGGGGTATTTAAACACCAATGTGTGTTCACATGAGTGTTTTAATACCTAAGTATGTACTAATTATGTTGCATACAAGACTTTATCTACACCCGTGATATGAATCCTCTATAAATGGTTCTGAAACCATAGAGTGTTGTACAGTGTTGTAAGAACTGTATGTAAATTCATGGAAAGTTTAATTGCTGAGTATTCTAATACGAACAAACTATGTATAAGTATTTCTTTTTTAATTACGGTGCGACAATGTTTTTTTTTTTTAATAAAGATACCACTAATTGAGTAGTGAAGATGTGGCTGTTTGATGAATAAGGAAGGGATCAAAAGTAAAGGAGTTGCATAATGAAATTTAGTACATTTTATCACTCGTTTGGATGATAGGTGTTATGGTTACTATGACACTGGTTGTTTTAATGTTGGCAATAAGCTATTTCTTAATTATTCAGAAACTTTTATAGAGGACTTATAGCATGGGTGTAAATAAAAACTATTTATGTTTTATAAATGAATATATGATACTTTGATATGTGTATGTCGCAAATCATAGGCTGGATGTGGAAACGATCTGTCATGACTCGAATTTTTCCGTCTGCTCTGTACCGGTATGATAAGAATGAGGGAGTCGTGATGAAAGTAAGGAGTTTGAATTTGGTAGCTATAAGAGTTGGAGACGACCAAAATAACGACGGCTGAATCGTATAGGAAAGATGATAAAGCCCACTTTCGAGCTTACTATATATATTTATTGGATTTCGTGGCCAAATACTTAAGTCATTACTCAGGACCATCAAATCGCAATAAAAAGATTTACACCTAATGAAACCTAATTATATTTACTGTTATTTTTTTATAACTAGTGAACTGCTTATCCCATTGAGAAAATACAGGTGTGACCTTACATATAATACTCGTAGATGTTACATTTACATCTGGTACACTAATAGATGCACAATGGTTGTTAGATGAGACATTTAGGTGAGTATAGAATAGTAGAGCATTTACGAGCACTAGCCGTTTTTAGGGTTCCGTAGTAAACAAGGAACCCTTATAGTTTCGCCATGTCCGTCCGTCTGTCTGTCTGTCCGCGGCTTAGCTCAGAGACGGTTAGTACTAGGAAGCTGTAATTTGGGATGGATATACATATAAATCACGCCGACAAAGTGGTAAAATAAAAGCACGATTTTTTTTTTAGGGTACCGCCCATACGTGTAAAGTGGGGATGCTTTTTTTTTTCTTGTCTATCCCATAGTGTGAGGTGTCGTTGGAAAGGTCGTTTTTCAATTCAGGGATCCGTTTGCGAAATATTAAGCTTTAAAGTGCAAATTTTGTAAGAGTCAAGTGTCCCCCCCCTCCCAGCTAAATGGTTGTACATGGATTCTATGTTCTATGTTATGGAGTTTGGTTTCCGCACTTAGTCCTTCAGTGGACCATTGTGCGTGTCCTTCAGTGGACTTGGATTCACAGCAGTACTATATAACGAAGTTAAAAGGAAAACTATCACAGCTAAGTAGGCTTTCCAGGTAATTAACGAGGTAATTTTAACGAGTAATAATCGACCCACTTAAATTTGCAGTTTGAAAAACATGATCTCCCATACATTCCGTATGGGAGAACATGTTTTTCAACTACCTACAATGTTAAGTTTGTTCTTGGAATAAATTCATCCCAACTACGGAACCCTTCATTGTGCGTGGTCCGACACGCACTTGACGGTTTTTAAATTTTATCGAACCGCACGCACTTCGAACATGACGCTCGATGTATTGTTACATTTTCATTTTTATAACCAACGAGCGTATTGGAGTAACATTTTAACGAGCAAAGGCATGAGTCCGAGCGACGCGGAATGAGGTGCGCGGCCCGAGGACAGGTCGTTACAATGAACGCAAGGTAGAAAGAAAATTTTACAGGTAAATGCTCTGTACTGAACAAAAATGTAGTTCCACAATTTTCCTGCATATTTCAGTGGTGGCACGGACACTATGTCTGGTATGTTTGGTGGTTTGTAATTAATTTACATCTCTTCCAAAAGGTTCATTTGAATGACTCATCTGCCGGTTGGAGTTATTGCCAAAATGAATCTAATTGGCGCGAAAAAAAACCTTCTTACTTTAATTTGATTTAAATTTTCCTGATTATATCAATATACTTATTTCAGTAGGTAGGTCCCTACCTACCTAATAAAGTAGGCATTAAAGTTGATTTATGTTTAATTTCATCAATCAATCAATCTGCCTAGCCTTTTCCCAACTATGTTGGGGTCGGCTTCCAGTCTAACCGGATGCAGCTGAATACCAGTATTTTACATGGAGCGACTGCCTATCTGACCTCCACAACCCAGTAACTGGGTAATGCGATACCCTTTGGTAAGACTGGTGTCAGACTTTCGGGCTTCGGACGACTCGTAACGACTGTCAAAGATCCACGAATGACAGCCGGGACCAATGGCTTACCGTGCTTTCCGAGGCACGGAGGAGTCTCGGTATGTAAAGATGGTCACCCATCCACTGACCAACCCCGGCAAGCGTAGCTTAACCTTATGGATCACCCAGTGCGGCTGTTGTTACTTAGCCACGAAATCCTCATTTAATTTAATTTCATCAATATACCTACCTAATGTAATTTCTGCTTTGTAAACTTGTAAACCAGTACCATAATTGCGTAATACACGATCAATCAGAAACTGAATCGTTTTTTAAACAGATTGCAAATCCAATGCTTCTTAAGTTCGAAAAAAAATCTGCTTAGCAACGTAAATAACGCAATTAATGTTGTTGAACTGTCAAAATGAAACAATTAGTCGTAATCTTTTACCAAAATATGTTTACGTAATTAGATAGCTGAAAACATTCACTTGACTAGGGTATCTGAAATCCATGCAATAGGCTAAGGTCCGAGAGATTAATTAATCATCTACCTCAAAAGTGTTTTTATTAGAATCTGTAATTGGAGTAAGCGATCATATCCGTACCTATTATTTTGAGAAAATTGATTACAAAATAGGTCTTATCTATTGGTTTATACGAGTAACTGCCACAATAATGAATTTCCCACCGTGTAAGTAGTATTGACTATGTTATCGGTTAATCACATTATTCAAACTTCACGCTTACCTGAAGCTTGGCGATGCCGTAGAAAACTGCGGATGGATTGTTAAGGCGCAACCTTTTTGTTAACAAATTACTGCCGTACGCATAATAAAATATTGTTCCATTGGGGCTCGTTACTATATCTGTATCACCATATTCACAATAACATATTTTGAATAAACTTAATAATATCAACGTTAAAACTGTTTGAGACGTCATAGCTGCACCGGTAGCTGTACGAGAGGAGCGCTCGAAAGCAAGAACTGAATTGAGTTAGTTTCACTGGCTCTAGTTCAAATATATAACCTTTATCGTAGGTATTTTCAGTGAAAGGTCGTGCTATAAATGTTACTTGCCACTGGGTAAAACTACGGTCAATACGCCATAGAAATAGTTGGCAATGATGCCTTTTACGTACCTAACTGACGTTATGGTATATCTGTGACGTAAGAAGGTAATAATTGCGCACACATAAATAAGGAAAATCTGGCAGTATGATCAAAGTGAGTGATTTATGAAGAAACCGAAAAAAACATACTAAGTAATGTGACTCAGAAATCTTATCGTCCATACTTAGCATTACCGACACAGTACCGTGAATCAAAATATCCTGGATTATGGAATAATATTATCGAAGTTTACAGACCAGCTGCTATTGTTTGATCAATATTTTTCATAACTAGGCATTATGAACGATTACGGGTAACACCTTGAAATTGCGAATCGAATGGAACTACGCAGGTTTGTAACTAAGCAGTGATATCCTAGTGGTGTGACCGTCGGACTGCTAAGTCATAGGTCTCGAGTTCGAACCCAAAGCACGCACCTCTGACTTTTCGGATTCATGTGCGTATTATATAATTATCACTTGCTTCAAAAACGGTGGAGGAAAACATCGTGAGGAAACCTGCATGCCTGAGAGATATTCCTCGACGGTATGTGAAGCCAAGTCAGGGGTCAATGGGCGGGTTTATTACTCTGACACCAGGTTATTCACTAACCACATGAAAAGAAGAAAATTGTGTTGTATCTGGAATGGTCTAGTTTGAAAACTGGAGACTGGGTGCATTCTACGAAGAGAACTAGATTTAGAACACCTACAACAGTCATTGTATGCAGCATGCATGTACATGCTGAGGATAATAATTCAACCCTAACTGAAACCAAAAATGCTTGAATGAAAAATCAACCCGTTTACTAACAAACTGTAGTAAGTATTATTACATAAAATAAAAGCCATACAGTAAATTATTTAAAACAAAAAAAAAATGTTTATGGAAGTGTGGACACAGGATGTACAAATGATATTATTTCCGAAAACTAAGTTATTAAGTTTCAAGAACTGGGTAACAGGGAATAGAATGGTTTACCTAATAAGCTAGAAGGTATTATTTCCTGTCTGAATCATTTAATGACGAAAGCTGATCAAACCACTGCTGGTGGTTATGCAGTCATCATTGGCTCGCACTCATTGGTATCGGATATTTAACTTTCAATCAAATTCAGTGAATATGGGATAGATAACAATATGCACTACACAGAAACGAATATTTACGGACCTCGCAGTCCCTCTTCTTGTCCGACATAGTATGTATATTTTTCTCTGTCGTTAGAGTCCACAGAAAAACTGAGAAAGACAGAAAAGGAATCTTGCTGTTGTTCATTTCAGCCATTCATCGTTCTACATCAACGTAACTAATATAAAAAATGCATACAGGGTGAAATGCCACTAGGAATATAAACTATCAGTTTTATTATAATTATGTACAACATGCATTGTAACATTTGTAACGAAATAACAGACGGCAGCGACGTAACAATCATTGGAATGAGCCCTCAAGTTGACGTGAAGGCAGTTTGAAACAATCATCGAGCTTGTGTGTTGTGAGACAGGGTGCAGGGGGCTGTTTGTCGCCGATACTAACGCGATTACGCCCAATCAGCAGAGTCGCCGCCCTAATTGGGCGCACCCGATGCGAGGGCGGGCTTTTTTAACAGCTTGCGCAAACACGCTCGCTCCCCAGTCTAGGCCGCAGTAACAGCACTGATGTTTGTCTCGGTCCGAATTCACGAAAAACTGAGTGCATGTTATTAGTTTATTAAATTTTGTATTTGCTTTGCATTTTATTTATTTATTTCTCTTTAAACTATTTAAGTAGGTAGAGGTTATTTTTTTGTGAAAGTAGTGAAATCCTTATTTTTGTGATGATTATGGAGCTCCATGGAAATAGACACCTGATATCTATTATAAGAGGTATAATTCCAACAGCAGCATTGCATAGATTACTAATCTGTAACTGACTTCAGGCAGGTATTTGGAAAATAAGTCTAAACTTGCGCTGCCTAAGTTTTATGCCGAATCAAATATTTTTAATTTCGGAAAAGTACCTACCTACTTATCGCACTTTTTATTTATTATTTACCAACCAGATTGATGCAGGCAGGTTTATTGTAGCCGTAGGAATCACAGGCAGCGGCCATATAGCCGGAGCTGTCATCAATCAGCCGCAAACGTAGAAACAATATCGTTCGCCGATGGGGATGCACACCCCTGCCCTGATTTATGAGGGATGTCAAATAACAAACTCATCTGTATCATTGTTCGGTGGTAGTCGCTTAGTGATATTTCGATTCAAAATTTTCATTTGTAACAATGAATAAGTGCTTCTTTTTGCGTTGGATGACGTTTACTTTGTAAATGGTTTATATAATTTGAGTTTCATTAAAAGTTTTTTGATTCAGTGTTCTAGGTTGCTTGCATATTTGATGGAATAAGACCTTGGTCACATGGGCGTCCCAGCTTTTGGTCCGAGTGGGGCCATTTCCCCCCGCACGTGTTTTACATAGTTTGATATTGCTGCTGCGTTCGCGTATTTTTAACCGACTTTAAAAAACGTGAACAAACATATTTTAAAAAAAACACAGACGAACATAGAACCTCCTCTTTTTTTAAAATCGGTTTCGCATGATAGGTACAACACGAAAGGCCGCAACGCGCGGTATTTCTAAAATTAATGCACAATTCAGTATTTAGGCATACAAAATCCGGGGGGGCAGCTGCACTCCCCTGCCCTCCCTCCTGGGTCCGCCCATGCTTGGTCATTTGGTGAACTGGTGACTCAGATTTCTTAATTTAAATAAGGCTTAGCATCGACTTTCTCTTGCGCTTGTCTAAGTACTAAGATACTTAAAAAACCTTCACCATAAACGTATATATTGTTAAGAATATAAAACAATTTTTCTATCAGGTATTCTTAATTAATATTCTATTGTATTCTAGCATATTATTTATTCCAAAAAATAAATAATTAAACAAAAAAATAAGTGACAAGAAAAAGATGTAATGTTCGTCTTCTAATATTTATTTGTAAGTACACCACTATGAACAGAGTGTTGATACTTGATACCGAACACCTTATTATCATATTTACATTAATTTGTGATCGGAATAATAGTATATTACAGTAATTAACTTACATATCAAGAGTTCATTTATTTTATTACATCTGCGGCCATGATCCAATAAAAAATTACGTATTTCTAAATAAAATAGTGCGGTCTAAGCAACATTAACATGATATGGTACATATACACACATATACACCCAAAACCGTACATCATTTCATCGCTGCAACAGTCCGTCGAGAGACTGCGTTTTTGACACCTGTCAGTTTCACACTAACGAATATTTGTTTTGGCAATTTGATCCATAATACAACTAGAAATTGTACAACTGACAGGTGTCAGGAACGCATTGTCTCGACGGTCGGACTGTAGTTGATATGAGAGAGAGCAGAAGGCCAATTCTGGTACTTAAAAAACGTTCACATTCTAGTCGCAAATTGTCAAACTTGTCAAAAATGTTGGTAAATTGATTGTATTTTTGACAGATTGCGAATGAGATGCGAATGTGAATGTTCTTAAAAATTACGGGAATTGCCCCTCTGGCATCTGTACAATAATTCTGACTTTCATCCAAATATGTACTAAGGCCGATGTAATAGGAGGAAAAGAGTATGTGATGTTGGACAAACTTATAGCAGACGACGGTAATGGGCTAATTTTGTAAAGAGTTTTTTGGCGAAAGTTAAAAACTGTCTCAGCATGAGGTCCTAGGGTCTCGATTTCCAGGTCGGGAAACTGTTATTGGGTTTTTCCATCAGGAATTTCTCAGTAACAGCCTGAAGTCTGGATCTGTTCCTGGCTGATATCAATAGCCTCGCCCCCTATTACATGGGACTTAAACATAACCGGCGAAATGTATGTACTAAAGGTAGACCTCTGCCTAATCCTTCGGGGGCTACAGGCGTGACGTCAAGTCATATTATGTTAACAACTTAAATCATAAATAAGTATTGTATCCAAAAGCCGTAGATGTAATTTCACTTAAACAAAAAACAAGCTAAAGAGATCATCGTTTTCCCATTCCAACTCGTACACTTATCACAGCTTATTAATTTACAAATACGTCACAGTCCAATTTACTCGTTTGGTCATTTATCTCTAACATACTGTTCTGTACATGCCTGATACAAGCGGAGACTTTAATACACAAACACTGAACTTATATTACTTTACTGTTAAGGTTCCTGCACGCAATGAACAAACTTAGCAGTATCTATTGTACATTGTAACAGCGAATCAATTTTCACGCCTCCGGCTTTAAGACCTAGGCCAATTTTTTTTAATATATTCGGATAGCTCATGACCTAAAGAGGTGCCATAAAAAATATGAATAGTAAAAATAAAAATATCAATACAATATTAATCAATCAATATATTAAACTTAACCGTGAAACGCGGGTATTCTGGAAATTTTACAACATAATAAATAGTCCCTTAATATTTACAGATGTTTCAATAAAATTTTGTAAAATGTACCTAACAAAAGCAATAAAGATTGTATTATTTAAAACTGAAACAGAATCATCGCATCCTAAAATTTCAGTATTGAGATAGAACTTTGTTTTACTTTGCACAAAAAGTAAAGCAATGTTACTTGGTCATTGTGTCCTGGAGCCAATTAACTTAAATCTATAACTATAGGTAACACCCACATAACGAAGTTCAACTATTTAGTGTTTTAGTTTACAAGTTTAGGAACCAAGAGTCCTCAAAGTACCTCCAAGGTGCCTTCGCAATGGGCGCTGGTCTAGCGACAGCGTAGACGCCGCAGCTACGACGCTAATGTTTGAAAAATTATAAAAAGTGTAAAGTCATTTTAGTCAAATGACCGAAAATTGGTCTAAGTAACCACCATTTAAAGTTTAAAATTCTGGTAACAATGTTTCGAGTGTTTCCTCGTCGAAGACCATTATGTTGTATAATAATATTTATAATAATATTGTTATTCATAATATTATAACGAAACTATTAGCGTTGGCACAGCGTGTACGCGCTGCGGGCGGCTACGAGCTTCGACGCGTCTGCTACGCTGGCTCTACGAGCTGCTACGCAACTGCTACGGGCTGCTACACGACAGCTACGCGGCTGCTACGCAGAGCCTACGCGAATATCGCATTCACTGGTAAAACACCCATACTAAAGACACTATTATAGTTATTTTTAATAGTATGTCATAAGTATTTGAAACTTGTATAGAAGTTTTCTAATCCAAATGGACAAGATCTCTACCACGTAATTTATCAGTAAATGATTGTAAACCACACTCCGCTATATCAAACAGTCTATATCTTTATAATCTTCATTTTATATACGAAATGATTTCATTTTACAAATTGATAAATAACTATGTACATTATTGGACTAGGTTGAAGAGCTACTAAACATTTTATAAACTTTTGTCAACCTAGTTGTAGGTATTTTGAGCCAAAAATAATAGATATATAAAATCCCTTGAAAACCTGGCCAAATGTGTTTTATGAAGAGAAATCTGTTGAACACACTCAAATCTGCGCACAGTTTGATTGAAATGTATTGACTCGGGGCCAAAGCCCGTTTTACCATACACACGAACCTGAAACTTGAGTATTCAGAATATCGGAATATTTTATTTTTACAGATGCAGTTGCAGCCGCCAAACATTTCCAGTGTGCCTTTAGGCTTAACCGACGATAAGAGAGCACGGTAGCTCTCCTGAGTGGATTTAGGGTAGCTATGTGTCTGCGGGTGCGGACGCGGGCGCGGGTGCGGGTGCGGGAGGCGGCGAGGCGCGCGCGGCCGCCAGAGCCGCCGCGTGGCGCCGCGCCTTCAGCCGCAGGTCGGCGATGGACGACGAGCGACAGCGCGCCGCCAACGCCGCCAGCCCCGCGTACGGTGGACACAGCGCGGCCGCTGCCGCCGCTGCAGCCGCACTGGCGTACTGCGATAAAAAAAAAGACGAATTGGATAAATCAATCAAATAAGATCCAAATTCGTCGTTCGATGCCGCAGTACCGTAGTGCCGTAGTGCCGCATACGGAGAACTAATTGAGATGCGTCAGTGTTAAAAAGTCTGAATTAAACTCTGAGATTGAAGTTCACTTCCCCTAAGTTTTCACGGTAAGATTTTTACAGAATAGACCGGCTGGTGTAGTTTTACGATGTTTACCTGATGAGCAGCAGCAGACAGCAGAGCAGAGTCGAAGGGCGCGAATGCTGTGGAGGGTGGCGGATGGGGCGCGAGCGGGGGGAGCTGCGGCGCGGGCGGGGGGCGCGGCATCGCGGACAGGCGCGGCACCGACACGTACGGCGCCACGCGGCACGGCTCCAGTGGTGTGCCCCCGCCACTTACTAGTAGACCTAAGATAGATATGGATGTTACCATTTCGAAATTTGTGTCTTTTGTCAATTCCCACCAAGACTTTAAATCTTTCTTTTGCTCTAGTCAAATAACTTAAATAATTTTTTTGGTTTCCTAAAAAATCCCCTAAGCCCTGCTGACAATTTTAGACCGAGGGCCAAAAAGCCGGACAAATCCGGATGGATGGAAACCCAATATTTAAATAATAGTAGTAAGAAGGTATATATATAAGTTTAACAACAAACGTACATGTTAGTTAAACTTATTGTCAGGCATATTATTAGCTGTAAGATTAAAAATATATAAAGTATAATCATCTGCAGAATAGCACTATTTTACCCCAATATTTTTTGGTTTGGTCATCAAACCGCCAGCCTAACTACCTTTGATTATTTATATCTCTAAATAGAATTTCGCGCTGCAAAAGAACTAAAACAAACAAGCACTTTTTATGCTGGTGTACGTGACAGCTACGACTTCCACTCGCGCCACGTCATTGCGCTTTTCAAGACAATGTAAATGTTCTTTCTCCAGATTACCTACTGACAAGTTATTATGAGTTTATATAATTGTTTTCTTATTTGACTTTATAAGTCAAGCTATTTTAACTTTATTTTAATTTATTGTTGACATAGTCTACTCATTACAATGTTTTTTTAATGAGTTGTATTTCAATATGTGGTTAGCCTCTGACCTCGACAATTGATCATATTATTTATTGGTATTAGTAATTAACTGTTTGTTTTATTTGTTTTACCTCGATGGTCCTAGTTTATCATTTATAACTTCCAGTTACAACTATATGTAAGCGGGCACGCCCTTTATGTCTGGAGGCTTTTATTTAGATATTAAGTTCTGTTTACGTTTAGTTTTTATTTCTGCCTGAGTATAGTTCTCGATGATTTTGTTTGGCATGTTGGCGTGTGCTAGCTTATATATGGCTAATAATTTAAATTATGTTTTGTGTTGCGTAACGTATTTTGAATACTATATTGAATCTTTTGTTTTTCTTCTCTTTTCTGAACAGACAGCTGTGCTGCTGGGCAGTTTGTTGCGCCACTTCTTCTTCCCAGCTAACGCACTAGGAAGTGGTGAAGGGTGGGCGTTTTGGTGGACTCTTTTATGTCATTTTGACTTTCGAAAAGTGCTGATTCTCAGCCTAGTTTGAATAAATTACTTTTGAATTTTGTTTTTTTTTTAATTTGAATTTAGTGTGCGTGCATTTAGGTTCATAGCCTTGAATGTCTATCTAGAAATATTTTATATCTTTGCATTATGCTTATATTTTAGGGCTTGACAGATGCGCCATGGCGTGGGTTGTAATTCGCTGAGAATGAAGCTGAAGACTTGGGTTACACAATTATGATGCAAGGTGATCAATGTAGACTAGAATCAACACGAGCATGCATACCATATGAATTTAAAATGCATCTATCCTTAACTTGTAGCTAATCAATTAAGTAATAATGTTATTATTAAATTTTTTAAGGATTCAGAAATAAATACATAAAGAAACAAGTTAATCTGTCAGCGAGAGACGCGGCCGGGCCGCATCGATCCACCTCGATTGGCAGAGACAAACGAGCTATCCGAGCTCACAGCGCTACACAAATCCACTGAGATCCGTTCCCGAACTCCACTTAATTAAATTGATATTTAAGTAAAGCATAATTTGCTCGTAAATTAAGTGAGATCCGTTGTTTATAGCCCACCCGTCGGGCGAAGTGGGCAATTAATAAATTAACGCGGATCTTCCCGACTTAAGGTGCTCCGTGGGTCTCGTCTGAAAGATTCATTAATTTAATTACTATTAATAGAATACGCGAGGTATTCTTTACATCGATTACATCAGTCGTGATATTATTTAATCAAACTTAGATCATCTACAGAAATGTTTCTTAATTATATCGGTGACAATGTCTTTTAATTTAATCTCTTATAATTAATTAATGGAATCTAAATGAAAAGTCTGATATTAAATTATATATCTCAATAATAGTAAAAAAATAAAAAATTGGAAATGTTTAATAGTTAACATTATTGTTGATTTTAAAATATTGTACAGTATTTAACACAATTCACTATTTACACTAGGTACTAAATATTATAATGACAAGCTAACTATACAAAAACAAACGGAGACTAAGCCGTCGAAGTGTTCGTCCGTATCGCTGTCTTCCGGAAACGTGCCCAGAAGACTGGAAGCATTGCCACGTTGAATGGCAATGCTAATTCTTTGGCCAAAGAATGAGCCAGCCCTCTGGTCACGTGAAGTGTCGACCAGTCGGGGAGAAAATACCATAAAAAGGAGACGCGCACTCGGGCCCCATGACTCAAGTGTTTCGACCGCAAACGGCTCAAAATTGTAATTACCCATAACAAACTTTTGAATTTATAACAATATGTGAAAATAAATATAAAGTATAAAACTAAGCGGCATATTATAGTTACTTCGTTTTTAAGCTGCTCTATTTTATTGAACTTGTATTCTTTTCTTTAATCATGAATCCAGGTGACCTTTACTAATACTGCAGTTGTAAAATAAATGCATCGTATGAGGTTATCGAAGTAAGAATATAGCATACGTGTCGGAGTCTGCGAAGGCGGGGGGGGTCGACGCTAGGGCGGGCGCTCGCGTTCGCTGTAAATCAGAACCTCTCCGGTCGCCGTCGGCATTATCAAAATGGATGTTCCCCGCGCGTATGAGTTATTTCCATATTTGACACCGAATTACTTTCGAGAAGTGCCGACATAAATACCGGCGGAGTGCGTCCAGTGGCGGGTCGGTACGGCCCGACGCGGCACTGCGCGGCGCGGCGCCCTCTGCCCGACGACCGCCGTGCATTTATTTGATTAACTCTGAGTTGTTTAATTTAATCGAATTAGAAGGTAAGCCGGGGCGCTGCTCCTCTCTCTCGCTTATTTTAAAGCGCTCCGAACATCTTTACAGCGGTTTCTGCGCAATAAAATATCGCCACCCTCGCGACGCGCGAATAACTTTACAATTTTATGAACAGGGGAACAATTAAGCTTCGGTGTATTCTTTTATTCTTGAGTTTCACGGCTGCTCTGATTGTTTTTATAGCAGGCGCTGCGAGCGCGGAGGTTCATGTCTTCGTTAAATATGAATTCTTAATTTTTATGAAGATTCAGCGCCTACTGGTTATGATTTAATGGGAACTGATGTAGATAATATTGCTATTTCTAAAAACAACAAAAAAATATAAAATCTGTTATGCAGCTTTATTTGAATTAACTCAATATATAATATTAACTAATAACTAAGGATATATTTAAAAAAAATGGATTGAGACAAAAAGACAACTTTTTTTTTATTTGATTGCCAAGCCGTCCTTCCAACACAAATGTTTTACGAATCACAAAAATCTAAGTTTTGAATAATTAAACCGAAAATTAAATATTAAGATGAAATTAACTAGATTCGTAATAATAACAAACCATAGCAATATGTTCGGGAATCACTGACATCAACAAAGAAAATAGTGACAAAGTGTTTGAATTTTTACTCATAGGTAAAGGTTTTGGCTGTGCTTCCCATTATGTTAAAATGATTTTGATAATAAATTGATTAACTTGATTGAATTCTTATTTCTTTCTTTTTCGTGTGGTGGTGGATTTGATTGAATTTGAAAGTGTCCGTGTTAATGCAAGTGTTTTTTTCCAAACAGTCTATTAGATGTATTTTAAGGGAATTACCTTAATCTTTTCCTCAGTGCTACGGCACGTAGCCGTAGCGTAGCTACGAACCGTGCGTAGCTGATAGCTAAGGAAAATCTTCCAATCATTTATTTATATGTTTAGAACTTTAGATACATGCTTCCGTAGATATAACTTGTAAATACTATATTTTGCTTTCAAAATAAACATTATACTTCAACCAACACTTAAACATAATTGAATTACGTGACAATGCATCTTCAAATCAGAGATATGAGGCCACAAACGATTGCGTAAATCAATAACAACATTCGGAATCTCGTCGCTCCGTTAAAGGGGCATAACATAACAAATAACCGTTTCATTTCACTTTACATGATTATTCTCGTGTTGGCCGGGCGGCGGCGGGGGTGGGGCGCGCGGCGCGGGGGCGGCACATAAGTTAATAAGACATTTAGCAGGGGACGGCGGGATTGCGTCCGAATGGCTCCCGCGGGGAATCATTTTATTCGATTCCGGCGAGCGGCTTTTTTCCGCTTTACGCTCCGTTTAGCGGTTCCTCAATGCTCTTACAATCACGCGATAGTGCGATCTCCTCGAGATTTTCGCGGATAAGTCGCGCAGTCACGTCTCATTTGTCTATGTCGCGTTATGAGCAGCGACGGCGCTTGCCGCAGCAACAATATGAGACAATGTGGTATTTTCGTCCGTGCAATGTGTAACTGGGGATGTAGGACAACCATCGCGTCAAGATGTGGGTAATTAATTGTTAGATAGACGATACACTGTTTTGACATTATTGTATTACGTTATTACTTTTCTCTTATAGAATCAGCGCCAAAGTGTTTCATAGAACCGAGATGTATCAGTCATGTATGAACTTGAGATTGCTAAGTTATTCAGATTGAGAAATCTCCTTAAGAATTTTCTTAGATTCAGAACTCAAACAAACCTACCTACTTAAATGCAAATGATTTCCACAAGTACTTACCTAGTTTTCACACGTTTATGTAAACATACTTATTTTTTCCAAGCAAGTGTATTTCAATGAAATATATGTATATAAGTTCAAAGTGTAAGGAATCTCACCTAATTTATTTATTTCCTCCTTGACCAGTGTAAGGGAGGTCAGTCAGTCGATCGCTAAGTGCGTTGTGCAATTCCCTGAATTTATCGCCTCGCGTGTACCGTTTCCCGGGCTTTTTTTACCGCGTTCGCGCGGATTCCCGCCTCGGCCCGCCATTTTAATTATTCATCCGCGTGAGTTATGGTCGAATTAAAAAACTGTTAGAGTCGGACCGGCGCCGGCGGGACTTGTAATCGAGTTAGACGGAGTCATGGAGAATACATAATGTGCTAGTTCTGTACTGACAGCGAGTCGGTTGTGCATGCCGTGGCTCCGCTAACTACTGATGTAGTGCGCACCACGCACGAGTGAATTCATTGCGATTATACAGCGGTGCCAACTCGCCGACAACTAGTTTGCCAGAATCATTTGCAATTTGTAGTTTTCGACTACATTAAACAGGGAAACTGTTTTGAATATAAATTATGACGTTGATACATTTGGCTGAGTTTAAACAGTAATAAAAAATTAAAATGGGACTTTTAGTGGAGAACTGTTTAGTGAATCGTAAAGTGAGATGGAGTATGATTCGATTTTGAAGAACAAATAATTTTTTTTTATCTAGAGCGTAAACTTTGGTGTGATTATAGGAATAACATACCTTTGTGCATCTGACTCTCGTGTTTGCGGCACTTAGCTCTTCGGTTCTGAAACCACACCTGTAGAACAATAAAATACGCGTATTAATTCAAACAGATCGAATAGCTAACCGTCTACAGGTCAAACCGTCAAAGGTATCTATAGTCTACGAGTTAGATCTACAAATTGTTTGCCATATGTTTCGTTAAAAGTAGATACTGTACGACACAACTTAGATGTACCATCGGCAAAATTCGTAAAACCGATCACCATCCGAACTGAGTGCGTCTTCAAAATCACCCATCTTTATTACTGCTTAAGGTGAAAATGATCTTTACGAAAACGCAATAACTTGTAAAGTCATACCTATAACCAAATACATTCGTAAAATGGAAATGAATGAATGAACATTTTCAAATTTATGCTACATCTAAGTTGTGTACTGTAACACAAAACTCTACATTATTTTGTACTTTGTTTATAACAGTCAAATCTCTCTCTGAGCCTAATATTAGGTACCTAATCATTTTTACGCCCAGTACAACTTCACCACGCTACTAAAGTAACTAAAAGGTAATACCCACAGAAAGATTACAAAATTCAAAATTACTACGTAATCAGTTAGTTGAAGAAATAATGGCTTTGAAAACAATACCTATTATACAATAATGACCTAGTGCCGCAAATGTACGAATCACTATGCTTTATATAACTAAGGTACGTCGCAAAGAAAAAATCAGCACCGTTCAACTGAATAAACACTAAACAAATGACAAGCAAACACAAAACATTTGCATTTAATCCAGTTTCAATAATTGACGAAACAAACAAGGGTTGATCTCGTCGCGAGTTTCCGAGAAATCGCATTATACGACACTGTAGTGGTACTGATGTACGTTAGTCTGTGCCGTATTAGTGTAGGTTACAAGCACATGCATGCGAGCAAACATGGGTAACCGCATTAGTGAGGACAGCACGAACGTTGCTGATTGCATGTTGCAGACAATCTGTTGGCGTGCACCAATTGTCATTTACATTAACAAAAGTACAGTAATTGGTTACGTCTAAATTAATTTGGAGGAATTTAATCGGTTGAATTTATTTGTATGTAAACTGTTGGAAATTGTTTATCCAACCATACGGGAACATATAAACACATTGTTTTAAACTTTGGATGTACTATATTGATCGCACAAGCTAATACTTATTATTATCAAGCACTACTGTTGCACTGGTTTAAAAAAACAACTAGCTCATGGAAAGCGTTCGGCGACGATGACGCAAGTTCCATGATTTTTGTTCACCAAAAAAGTGCTCAACGCGCCCAAAGAAGGTTTCACTTAAAAAATAAATCCTACTTTAGGTTATGAAAATAGCGTACACATGTCTACAACACTTTGTTGAGTCTATATAAGGAAATAGATTTTCTATGTTAGGAAAGTATTATTTAAATAATATATCTTAACATCAACCAAACCTTTGTACATACTAACATCGATTTTTTTATGAATGACGAGTATACAACAAAAGAAAAGCATTTAACTATTACTACCTACATCAGGGCCTGTAAGTATGAAAAGTTTGACATCGCTACGATACGATAAGCGTAGTTCGTGTTTCGCTACGATACGATAAGCGTAGTTCGTGTTGTTCGTATATTGTTACCGAGTGGCGACCGATACGCTAACTAGAGGCGAATTCATTAGCTCTGATTACATAAGACAATACGACTAAATAACAAGCAAACATACGAACACACCCCTTTCTAAGCAACAAATGTTTTGCTTTCGTTTATTTAGCTGCAGTAAGTATATGAAGCCTAAAATAGGTAGGTACGTCAACAGCATAAAGGTGTATGGTAAGTACATTAAATGATAAAACTTCAGACGGAGTTCGGGGGGTTTAGGAGGAGCTTATGGCTTAGTAATACCAGCCGCACGGGTCGATCCATTAGGTTACGCTACGCTTGCCGGAGTTGGTCCGTGGATGGGTGACCATCTTTAAATACCGAGACTCCTCCGTGCCTCGGAAAGCCGCTGCCAATCGTGGATCTTTGACAGTCGTTACGGGTCATCAGAAGCCCGAAAGTCTGACGACCAGTCTTACCAAGGGGTATCGTGTTACCCAGTAACTGGGTTGTAGAGGTTAGATAGGCAGTTGCTCCATGTAAAATACCGGTATTCAGCTGCATCCGGTTAGACTGGAAGCCGACCCCAACACGACATTCACATACAACAAAGCAACAATTTGTAAATTATATGACATAAAAATAATATGTCTGAAGATAAACCTATACCTATAACATAGATATACGATATATTTCTATGACCTATTCTATACACAGCAGCAATATTTTTAGAAATAGTTTTTATTTTTAATTGAAAGTTTTGATAAATGCGCTTATTGTACATTGGCCCAAAGTAAATTCGTCCCATTTTTGTACACTCCATACATTGAAAGTATATTCGCCTTTTTTTGCATTAATAAGTAGTATTATGTCAAGTCATTATTGGTACTCATAATTTTTACATAAAATACTGGTAGCAAGCAAAGTTATTGGTTTTTAGCGCTCAAAAATGACGAATTTACTTCATGAAAATAGAACTGTGGCAAATTTACACATACTTTTTTCCGAGGCGAACTTACTTTGTGGCGAATGTACAATAACCCGAAAAATTTACATCAAAGTTGAGTTCGATACAAAGTGTGACTTTCATTTGAATTTGATAAAAGTAACAAAACTTCGACACTAGTAGACTTGAATCTAAAGAAAACACACAGCTTAAGTTTCCCTATTATTACGATCTAAGGCAAGACGTAAATCAATAAGGGTAAAAGTACACATTTCATCACGAATCAATATAGGTATTAGGTACTTAAATGATCATGACTGTCCATACAACAGTACTTACACACAATAAACGAAATCACTGCAAATAAATATCAATAAGGTCAACAAAGAGGTAGGTCGCTTGACACTAGTGAAGACACACGGTGTTGCCCGGGGTCAAGGCTTTTATCTATTTATTGTAACATCCCCTGCGATCGGCTACTCACGGCACTTAACAGCAATCGGACGCTAATCGCGATATATAGCCGATAAACGTGTCGCTCGTTGGCCGCTCACAGCTAATTACGTGCATTAGTAATGAGTGAGGGTCGCATCACTATTAACGCTATGTTTATACATATACGAGATAGCGGTGCGTGTAGCGGGGTTATTGAAGAAGAATAGGTACCTATTTATTTGATCGTTTTGGAATGAGCTATACGACAGTTGAGCAAGCGTGGTGATCAATGCTCGTGTCTTCTCTGTATGAGAAGAGGTCTTTGCCCTACAGTGGGACAATAAACTGAACCGCTGAACAAATTTCTGGGTATCCTGGGTGTAGTGTCCATGGGGAATAGGCTGGTGTTATTATTATATGAGGATTGTCAATGCCGTATTGGAAAGGAGTCAGTCAAAGGAAAACCCCAAAAAACATAAAGATTCGACAATCAGCAAGGTAGGAACTTGGAAGCAGAGCTAAATGGAATGCCGGACGTTTTTAGTATCATCACTGGTGAAGGTTTTACTTACCCTTTATCTTATTGCGTTGATTTGTATCGCTGTACTTCGGAATTAACAGTGTTTACAGCGATTTGCAACGTTGCGTCATTACCCGCTAAACAGTCAGTTATGCAGAAACGAGGTAGCCTTTTACAACACAAAACGCCCCGATCGCTGGACATTCCGCTTTCTTACGCACCATGTACGCAACCTAATCGAGCCGAATTAGGGGTTCGAGATATTGCCGCGCTCTAATTAATATCGCGCGTGATAATTTCGTGAGTATAAGTATGTTTAGTAGGTGTTAATTGATATTTGTGACGACGGGTCGAAACAATCGTAATAAAGGTGTCTCCTTAATGTCTATCGTACCTAGGTATTTCATTTGGGTAAATATTTTAGAGATTTTTAACCCTCTCGCATATTCTAATTGAATTCAGTTCATGTTTAAAACGTGTATCTACGTATTTACTTGAGCTATGCTCCAATTTTTTTTCAGGAGGTTTATAAATTAATTTTTGTGTTGGGATTTAAATATATGGGTAAAAAAACTTCCGACTTCCGAAAAAACACTACAAAGTGAAAAATTACTTTAATTTCGGAAGTTGGTGTCTTTGGTTTTGAATTTTCGTTTTATGCCACCGACTTCCGAAATTAAAGTAATTTTTCACTTTGTAGTGTGTTTTCGGAAGTCGGTTGTTTTTTTTTTTGTAAAAAGGTTTTATTTTTCACTTTTTAGTTGTGGTACCTACCCCACACAAATTCGAATACCAGTACCTGCTATGTAAATAACAGTCACAGGAAGTTATCATCATATCATCAACATATACTAGTGGGAAAAATACGTATTATTGAAGCTTACTCAAAAACTATAACAGCAAAGTTAATAAAATTTATATGGGACCAATCCGGGAGCATACCCTTTCAAACAAAAAAAGAATTTTCAAAATCGGGCCACAATTGACGGAGAAATCGACGGACATACATAAAAAAAAAAAACATACATACGCGTCGAACATATAACCTCCTCCTTTTTGGAAGTCGGTTAATAAAATAGATTTTTACAACTCATACTTCAAGTTACTGAATTGCTCATTGTCCCCACGAACGTTGTCCAACGAACATGAAATCTTTTTGTCTTTTGTTTAGAGGTGTTGAGATTTCGATACTCATCACGTCTGCAGAGTTCCGCTAGTTAATTTAATTTAACCTTGTATAACCTGAAATGATCTTTCACACATTAATAATAATAACACCACCACCGTATCTCTACCTTGACGTCATGGTGGAGCTAGAGTTTACTTTGCCGGAAAAAATCTAGGATGAGGAGCTAAGCCAAGAGAGATACAGACACCCGCAGGGCAGCATGTGGCGAGCTGTTGGGCAGTAGCGACCCCACTGACCCCACGGACCCTATCTCCCAGGAGAAGTGTTCCTCATCTCTGGCTTGCCTTTATTGGCCGGCTGGAGTGAACACTGACGAGGAACAGAGCTCCCACCTCATTCTTGCCTTTATTGGCCGGCTTGAGTGGAGATTCGGAATAGCAAACAGGAAGGAAGCATTTCAGTAAGAGCTAGTAGGGATTTTGATAATCTTCCTGACTCTGGGATTCTTCTGATAGCCGTGGATAACCTCTCCACTCGTCAAGCTCTTCATGACATGTTGCCCCTTGTCGCTACGTCACTATTTGCTAGCGACAGTTTCCGGGGGCCCATTATTGAGTGTGCAAGGCACCCTCTGCTATTTTTATCCGTGTACATGTAAAAAATTTACTAGGCAGGGGCCATAGTCCTTCCATAGTTCCAGGTGAACAGTCTATGGAGTCCAATATCTCGGTTTCCATATCCTGCAATAGTCCTACACCAACCGGGGTTTGACCTTGGGTACACTTGCATACAGGGATAATCGTGAGTTGGTGCCTCATTTTGATAAAAAAAATGTCTAACGCGGGCCTGTGCGAGTTGGCTTCGCCCCCTTCCTTCCAAAGGCTCCTGTCGGAGGCGTACGAGGGTCCCTAGAAATGTCAGACTAAAATATACTATTAATAACTAATATTTTTTTTTCCAAAAGTAAGTATGCGCAGCATTTACAGCGTGGGATTTACAAGTGCACAGGGATTTGATCAATGATCAGGTGAAACCTGTGTTACAGGGGTCATCCATCCAAACATTGGCAATTCGTTGGTGTAATTTTTGTATAACAACATTTCCGCTGAGCTGCTCTTTGCATACGATGTTGCATTAGGTATGATTTATTACACGCAACATAGTACACATAGCCAATACATAGTTGCGTAAAAAACGAGACCAGACTCATAAATTCGAAGCGAGGTATTACAATACCTGAATCAGGACTAAACTATGCAATATAATGGAATTTATGTTTCTTCATGCTTTAAATTATAGAGTTAATTGAATAGCTTAGTGAAACCAAGCTTACCGCCGCGAAATAGAATACTCTTTATTGTGAGCACCATATAAACCAGACATCATCTGGTTTTTTTTTAATCCTCTTGGCGCATTAATGATTTAATGGCGGCCATACACACTACGGTCTACCGAAGAGGTTTACCTGTGCAGGTGTGCCTGCACAAGTAAACCGGAGCGTGTATTGGAATAGACCTGTGCAGTTCTTGGAACATACGACACACTGGTCGACCTGCGCAGGCACACCTGCACAGGTAGACCGTAGTGTGTATCGCCTACATTAGTAAGCGATCTATGAGTATGTGGTATGGTGTTCGGCTTCTTCTATCGTGTGGTTAGTGACTAACCTGGTGTCAGAGTTTTAAAGCCGCCCATGGGCCTCTGACATGGCTTCACAAGCTGTCGAGAAATATCTCTCAGGCATGCCGGTTTCCTCACGATGTTTTCCTGCACCGTTTGTGAAGCAAGTGATAATTATACAATACGCACATGAATCCGAAAAGTCAGAAGTGTGTGCTTTGGATTCGAACTCGAGACCTATGACTTGGCAGTCTGACGGTCACACCACTAGGCTATCACTGCACTAGGTTATAATTGCAGCTTACAGACGACAATAAATCTGATAAAGATTTGTAAAACCATCGATGTAAGAAGGGATCACATTTGATAGGTACCCAGTACCTCCTAAATAGAAGACGTAAGCTATTCACCTATCAGGTAACGGACGCCAAGGGTTTTGAGTCATGCAAGTTCAAATACTTAGTTTTCTAAACACAACTGAAAAGCTTGCCGAATGATTCTTTGTGCCCGTCACAAACCTACGCAAAAAAAGTTGATTCTAGTTACCTACCTGAACTCTAGCTTCGCTGAGTCCAAGCCGCTGGCTGAGCTCCTCTCTCATAAAGGCGTCGGGGTAGTGCGTCTCGTCAAACAGTCGCTCCAGCTCGCCCAGCTGTTCCAGGGTGAAGTTTGTTCTGGAACGTCTCTGCTTACCCCCGCCGTTGTTGCTGCTGCCGTTCGGAGATTTGTCTGTGGCGTCTGGTTAATAAGAAAGGATTGTGTCAAAATAAAATAATTGAAACAAAGAACGGAACAGGTGGAAACTAAATTCTGTTTTAAAATAGCCTAACAATAAGAGTATAACTACATAGAGATTTCACGAAATTTTGACGTTCAAAAGTGTATTTTAAGTGCCCATTTGAAATAAATTATTTGACTTTGACGTTGACTTAAAACAGTAAGTTTGTCAACCTATGATTTAAGTTAAGACATCATTAATTTCATCGCAGGATTGGACCCTTAACAGCAAAGGTAAGTATCACCACACCGCTCTAAGCAAAAATACAAGTTGACGTGACTTAGGATTAGTTACATACTTTGTTTTTTGTGAAATTAGGTTCGATTCCAGCTGCGCGAGCTTATCCTAAAACTAAAAACTGTTCTAATTTTTTCCAAAATCGAACCTATAATTAAATAGGTCCTTTGATAATTTTGATGTACTTAGTTCTTAGTTTCGGTTGAGGCCGTAAATGTTCATCTAAAAATGTCAGCTGTATCTATGTTCCCAAAAATAACTTACCTTACTCACCAGAAAAGTTATCTTGTTTACTTATAAATTATTACAAAAAGAATTCAATTCCTAAAAATACGAAGTAATAGAGCAAATCAAAATAAAAGTGCCGTTTAAATCAACATTTCATACGAGGCGGAGGGATCCTTATTCTCCGGGGACATCTCGATACCAGGGTACACTAGGTAAGGTGGTGGGATTTACTGTGAATTGAATTTAGTGAAAAGGAAAATATTTTGTAAGTACTTACCAAGGAAAAAACACAAAACCGACTCAATGTCCCGTATCTATCTTTTATAATAATGAGCAAATGAACAATTTGTACGTAAACAATAGTAAATATTGAAATATTCGTTAATTTCAATATGTTAATGTCACCCTAAAACAATCTATTAATTACTGTATTGTTTATTATAATAGTAAATAAATACTTACATAAGTCGTTATTTAAACTTATTAAAGTACCTAAATGGCTACCGAGCAAAGGAATTAACAACATTCTGTCAACTCTTGATGTTTAGTGGACGAAGGAAGGAGTTTGTAGCACTACGTAATAATAATTGAATACGATGAAAACGCAATTTCAATGTTTTATTCAAACGAAAATGTTAAACTGTAATACTAACTTTGAATCTGACTACAGAATGTTGTCGCAGCATTTCTCGTAGCGTCGTAGCCCGCTCGTAATCGAGTTAAGGAATAACAGTTTCGCTCCGAGTACAGTTCTGCTCAGTTTTACTGCTGTTTGAGATGTCCCGTAATACCAATTTCTTTTATTAATATTGGTTTAGTCCAGTTTGAATGCGAATTTATAAACCAAATTAAAACTGCGACATATAATTTTCTTGAAGCGTGCTGAATTCTAAATAGGTAGGTACCTATACAATTAATTTGAGCTGTATTAATAGTTAGGTACTTTAAGCGACGCATGTAATACATGAAAATATGACGTCGTGATCCTTTCGTTTCAGAAAGTTTAATGCCTCGCGAAGTTAAAAGAATGTTTATAAAACGCCTAGCTGCGCCCCGCGGTTTCACCCGCGTAAGTCTCGATCCCGTGGGTATATCGGGATAAAAAGTATCCTATGTCCTAATGCAGGTTATGGTCTACCCATGTGAAAAATTTCACCAAAATCTGTTCAGCCGTTTTAGCGTGAAAGCGTAACAAGCAAACAAACTCACTTTCGCATTTATAATATTATATTTTAAATTATAGTCAGGATTAGGATTTGCAAAACTTTAACTTTATACAAGTACTAGCTGTTGCACGCGACTTCGTCTGCGATCCAGGATGAAAAGTAGACTATGTCCTAACCCAGGTCATGGCCTAACCATATGCCAAATTTCATCCAAATTCGTTCGGCCGTTTTAATGTGAAAGCGAAACAAACAAACAAACTCACTTTCGCATTTATTATATTAGTTAGGATTTCAAGAGACTAAAGAATAGTTCGAAACGGTTAAATTAATCAATAAATAAATCAGCGAAGTGCTAATACATCGTTAATCGCATCTACCGGCGCACGAGCTTGCCTCCCGGGAACAAGTCGGTACGTTTAAGATTGTCGTTTGAAGCAATTTAGCAAATTGGGAAGCTCTCCTTTTTATACGGCAATTATGTAAATGGAGGGATTATCCGGCTGTGGGCGGTGCTGTGAGCCACACCCGCTCTCCCCTTTCGTCTCCGGGGCACCCGAACTCCTCAGACATCTAACGACCAGCGAACAGTGATTAATTGTACAACGCTCCGTAAGTATAACCCCTGTTAAAGTCGCCGAGCGTCTCTGATTTATTTGATTGAGAACTCTTTCACGGATCTGTTCGGAGCTTTCTTCTCTTACTCAGCGTTCGGTGCTAATCCTCGCTTAAATGTAATTAATGATCGTTTTAAGAATGATACCTTTTTATTCGGTTACTTGAAACACGAATTTGATTTAATTTTAGTACCTATTTGGATCCGATCTGTTGTAGATTTAGGTGACCATGATAGGTAAGTTCAAAAAAATTACTACTTTATTAGACGGCTTATGAGAAATCAGGAAATTAACCCCCCGTCTTATTCAAATGCTATCATCGCGCGAACTCGCGATCATCGCGTGAATGTCACTTTTTGTTCGGAAAACCGGAAAACGCCCTCAGTCGGCGGGACCATGCGTTCAGGTTCACTGATCTGACCGCGACGGATCGCGTATTCGCGCGACGCGACGTTTGCTTTTATATAGGACGCAGCCTCGCATAGTCGCATATTCCCGCAGTGAGTATGTATTTATCGATAAACGCTAACTATGCGAATAATATCAAATGAACTTATCTAGGAGGTGACGGTGGGTAACTTCCTAGATAGGTTTTGATAAGTAGGTGAGTTTACTGTCTTTCATAAAATAGTAAAGTTACATCACAATATAAGCGGAGTGGAGTTTCTTGCCGTTCTTCTCCATAGGAACCTACTACGCGTTGGAATGGGCAACTAGCTTCATATTTCTAATTGATCGACCCCTTGACAATTCAAAAGTAGGTACATGTTATTGGTTTATTTGAAATAAATGCTTTGAGTTTGAGTTTGAGTTTGAAGCTGATAAGAAAAATAGGGGTATGCCGTATGTTATACATAGTCATTCTCTTTGATGAGAACGTTCAATAGGACTTTGGACTAATCATTTACCTATTAGAAATAAATCATGACATAAAAACTTACAGCCAGTTGCAGAAACCAACTTTAACTTTTAAAGCTGTCATTAAATACTAATCTTCTATTAACTTGTTGCAGAAAGCAACATTAGACTCGATTTTAATGGTCCCTTGATGAAATTAATGAAATCATTAGCGTTAGGGATCCATTATGTAACGCGGCATTAATGTTTGTCTTTGTGCAACTGGATGTTAAAGCGTTTAATTAATAGGTAAGTACTGTGTGGAGCTCGGGGCGTTACCATAACTACATAAATTAATGGATATCGGTGTTGGAGATAGAGATTTTAGCTAGTTACGGAACTACGTGGCTACGGAATCCCACCACGCCACGCCATATGACTGATGAGACCCAAATAAGTAAGCCCGTAAGTACAAGAAAGTCCTTAGGAACAATAAATAAAATCGAAATGTCTGTTTGTGATTTAAATGATGTCGTGGTTTGCACCTGTATGGCATTAAAACACAAACAGCCTCTTAATTTTTTTTTACTTCGCAATTTTTTTCTTCTTTTTTTCTTTTGACTTCCAAAAAGGAGGAGGTTATATGTTCGTCGCGTATGTTTTTTTATGTATGTCCGCCGATTACTTCGTCAATTGTGGACCGATTTTGAAAATTCTTTTTTGTATGAAAGGGTATGCTCCCGGATTGGTCCCATTTCAATTTTATTAAATTTGCTTGGATAGTTTTTGAGTAAGCTTCAATAATACGTATTTTTCCCACTTAGTTTAGATGGATGATATGATAAGCTCCTGTCACTGTTATTTATATAGCAGGTAGTGGTATTCGAATTTGTGTGGGGTAGGTACCACAACTAAAAAGTGAAAAATAAAAACTTTTTACAAAAAAAAATAACCGACTTCCGAAAAAAAACACTACAAAGTGAGAAATAACTTTAATTTCGGAAGTCGGTGGCAAAAAAGGAAAACTAAAAACCAAAGACACCGACTTCCGAAATTAAAGTTATTTTTCACATTGTAGTGTTTTTTTTCGGAAGTCGGTTGTTTTTTTTTTGTAAAAAGTTTTTTAAGAGAAATCTGTCTCAAGCCGTTAAGACTCCATCATATAGTGTGAGACCCATTTCTAAGATTCTATCTGAGACAGGTTGCTTGAGGTACAACCACGCACAGTGTTTTATGAAGCCCGATTTTCGGACATCCCATTTTTATTGCAAAACCTGACAGAAATGATCATTTAAGAGCGAGATTTCTTATCCCCATTTAGCTACCAAATCTAGTTTCAGAGTGATAATTTTTTGAAAATCGTAATTTTTCCATCCGGATATTAAGAAAAAAATGAATTACGCTTAAACTAAGCGTGATACGAAATAATGATGTTAGGTACATTGATGGCGCATCTTATGTAGAGTATTTTCGTCCATAAATGAACCTCGCACCATTGTTAGATCGAGATTTATACGGGTTTTTCGGTTTTTAGTTTTTCTTAATTTTCTAGAAAATTCCGCCGTTTCGGGAAAAGTTATCTATACAGAAATAATTCTATTTACTTCCCCAATACACCACATAATTATGACATCCCAAATCCATGGAACTCAGAAGTTATTCCAATTTAACTATTTTTGTTAGGGTTGTCAATTTTTTTAATCCTAATTTTGTGGATCAAATTTTTCGTAAAAGTAAAAGTTCCGTAGACAGAATGACAAACAGAACGTGAATCAGTTTACTGGCAGCCTACCGAGACCTTTCAAAATAATATTTTTATTTTTTATTATTTGTTAAAAACTACAAACACTTTGAATTTATTCGTAAACAATTTAAAAACGTCTACATCGTCATCTTGTCAACACTTTTTGTGAGGGCTGATTTTCCACAGCCTGTGCGTTTGCTGCTACTTCTAGAGACTGAAAAGTACCGACTTTGGTGCTATCCATAGCTTCGTTTGACATAGAGGCCACTTGCTGACCATCATGTGCATTGGGATTGTCATGCCCCCCTGGAATTAAAAAGTCATCTGGTGGGGGCCCAGAAAGACCATCTCCAGCAGAGCGGGTCAGGTTCTGCTGAGGTAGAGTAGTCCCATGGGTCGTGACCGGCTCCATGATTACTAAAAAATTCTGCTTACTATTGAGTAAAATATTTGGTGGCTGCTCCCCTGCGTTACCGGGTAGGCTACCGTGCCACTACACAGATGTACGCAATAGACAAACGAAAACAACATAAGCCCGAAGGCATAGCTGGTGGTCAAGTTAAAAATATTTATGGGAGTTTTAGCCAGTAAAAACTGTTACCACTTTCACCGCGTGGAGGTACTAAGCTTATGTTATTGCTATTGAATTATGTGGATTTTGCTTGTCATTTAGCAGTATTTAGTACGTACTACAAAAAAACTTAAATAACACTAAATGCCTGAATATGCCTCTTAACGTACATCGATGAATAATATTTTATTTAGATACCAAGCTGGCTTCTTCACGTCAGATAACCTAAACCACCGATTTTACTACAAGGTAGATATATTTTTTGGCAAAGTTATATAAAACCCGGATATAAATAAAAATCTGAGATTTTGACAGCCCTAACGACGTAAAATCCGGATAAAACTTAAAATCGTTGTGGTTTCCAAGTTCCATGGAATTGGGATGAGAAATTTATGTGGTGTGTTGGAGAAGTTATCGAAATAATTTCAGTATAAACAACTTTTCCCGAAATTACGGAATTTTCGAGAAAATTAAGAAAAACTAAAAACCGAAAAACACGTATATATCTGGATCAAGCAAAGTTACGAGGTTCATTTATGCACTAAAATACTCGGCATAAGATGCGCCATCAATGTACCTAACATCGTTATTTCTATGACGCTTAGTTTAAATGTATTTTATTTTTTTCTGAAAATCGAAATAAAATTTGGTCGATTTTCAAAAAATTCTCACTCAGAAACTAGACTTAGTAGCTAAATGGGGATACGAAATCTTGCATTTAAATGATCATTTCTGTCTGGTTTTTCAATAAAAATGGGATGTCCGAAAATCGGGGTTCATAAAACACTGTGCCACGCCACAATAGGATACACAGATACAGTGCTGCATCATCAAAGAAACAAAAACAAGTTGAAACTTGAAAGTATGTAATAGTTAACAAAACAAATTCAGATGCTAGGCGGAGCTCTGCATGTACTGCTACAGTTACGAGTACTAGTCCAGTAGAGATGTTGTTTCAGAAATCAAAATGTTGTGAAGTTCCTTCTAACTCTAGTACATTATTTATTTGCCTTTGGGTTAGTAAAAAAAAATTATAGGTGAAAAAGACGTCAATTACGCATTCTGAATACATCAAATTATGAAGTGAAAAATGGTGCATAAAACACGGGGTTGGTATTTTAAGTTATTTTGGGGTTGTCGGGCGATGTGGCTCACACTGCTCTCGACGCTTGACTTGGCAACACGTCGCGTCCGGGTTGGCAACAAGTCAATCGTCATCCTGAGGATGCCTCGTTGAGAGGTGAAACACGTATCGATATTACACGGCAGATATTTTATGACTTTTTAAGAACAGTTTATTCGTCGTCTATTGTATTTTTAAGTTATTGCATTTAAAGCGTTTTGTAAAAAAACGTTAGAAAAAGTTGGAACTGTGACCAGACAGAACTGTGACAGATCTCCATAACCAGAAGGTTCCCAGGTATCGTCCAGTACGAAACATTGTTAACAATGACGGGAACAAGAAGTGACCGTTACACCTACTGTCAAAATGTCCGAAACCTGACCAGACCAACCCTATAACTAACTAAGTATCTATAGACCGTTCTGAGTGTGCCAACACACCTGTACTTTTCACGATCTGAGGAACGTAACAGATGTCATAATAAAAGTGACTTTTTACTGGAACCATAGAACTTACGTACCAGTAAATGGTCACTTTTCAATCGACAGTAGATAACTATATGGACATACATACCTATATAGGTATCTACTGTCGATTCTAGGTTCTAAATAGGTTCAAGTTCTTTCCTAACAATAGACAATATTGAGTTAAATACACGAACGTGCTTCCAACCGCCGAATCTGATAATTATAGGTATGCAGAATCTCATGTACTTATCAATATGATAAAATTTCACCTGTAAACTATATGGAATGTATACCGATCTAATTTCCATGGATGAGCCTCTTATGTATCTATTACACGTTCATCGGGTGATTGACCAACACCCGGTTTCTCAAACTCAAAGCACGATTCAAAAGTGCCTGTAATTGGTTTAATTGAAATCAATTTAATTAAACCAGACACTTTTGAATTGTCAAGGAGTCGGTCAGTCAGAAAGATGAAGTTGTCCATTCCAAAGCGTAGTAGATTCCTAACTTAACTTCCTATAGAGAAGAACGGGCATTTTTAATTAAAATATTGTTTACAACTTTCATCTTTGTTTACATTTTTAAGGTTGAAGTTTAAATTATACATGTGAGAACGATGTAGAAACACGTGCACATGATTAAAAAAAAAAAAACCTGTTAAATCCCTGGGTCAATAAAAAATTGCTAAACCAACCATCGATATTATATAACCAACTGTCAAGTACATGGTTGGCTGTTGTTGTTTTGATGAAGGTTTATTGCAGATTTTGTTAATTTCTTCATTACAAAAGTAGTGTCCTATCTGTCAGGGATGTGGACGGAACACAGACTAAGTAGGTATGAGACGGAAAGGGGAGTCCTAGTGTGGCAAGCTCTTTGGCAGACTACAACTAGTGTTGGTGTAGCCATTACAATTGTTATTTCAATCAGCCAATCGCAGCAGTAACATAACATTGACAGTCTAGCCTCATAAGTAGGTAGCCTAAGTAGTGCTTATAATAAATTTGTCGTTCCATGTCCATCCATGCATTATATTAATTTATTATTGATAGAGAACTGTGACCGTGAAATTCTTTTTGTGTTTATAGCAAGCGAGTTGTTAGTTGTTACATTATGATTCAGTCTGCTATCCAGTTTCATAATGCTTGATAGGTATGCATGGGTGCAGTGTTAGGTCTTTTTTCAGCTGATCAGGAGATTGTTGTTTTTATTATGATTAAAACTCGAGATACAACAGAATTCTTGGTCGAAAACTTAAATTAAGGATAAATAAAGGTACGGTGTGCGTATCTTCCGTCGAACAATTTAAGGATAAATAAAGGTACGGTGTGCGTATCTTCCGTCGAACAATTTAAGGATAAATAAAGGTACGGTGTGCGTATCTTCCGTCGAACAATTTATTTCGTATTGGTACCTACATTACATACAGCCAAAAATATTAATATTTCCACTACACTGTCGATATAACTTCTATTGTATGCGTAATAACTTTTTAAGCGTACCGATGCCATATTTGAAATGAAATTGTTTATTCCGTAAATAGGATATTGGACTCACTTTTACACGTCATACTAAAAAAATATTAAAAATTTGCTAGTTCGGCTTTTCGGCATTCCTATCCGATTACTCTCGAGAAGAAAGGCCGAAACAAACTCAGAGGTCACACTCTCTTTTAAAGTCCAGACATAGTCTTGGTCAGGCCATATGAGGACCATGTAGATTAGCGGGAATTTTTGAAGGTTAATTGACTAGGTATATCTACTCAGCACAGTCAACACACTCACAACACTGTTTATAATTGTTGCAAGTTATATAGGCATTAGCTAGTAGTGGGAGTGGTTAGTTAGTTTAATTAGTGTAACGTGTAACACAAACTGTTAAATAAATATGAGATTGATGGGAAGTGCTTATCTTGAACTCCGGCCTGAGCCGTGATGTTGAGCGAGAACACTTCTCCCTACATCGCAGTTTAGTAAAAGCAAGTACTTAGATAAGTTATAGTTGTCACAAATGAGTCTTTAATTTGATCAAGATAGTCAGATGGTGGTTTGGTAACCGGTAAGATAGCGCTTCAAATACCTAGCACAAAATATACTAGACTTGGATTTTAGTATAGATACAGCATCTGTAGGGTGGCATAACTTACTCACCATGCCTGTGATCATCATCATCGTCTTGTGCAGCCTCGCGCTTGCACGCGGGCACGGGCGACAGCAGCCAGTTGCGCGGGCGCTTGGGGACCGGCGCCTCCTCCAGCTCGGTGATGTCCACGTCCACGTCATCGGCGTCGTCCGCGTCCGGCTCGGGCGGCGGCGCTGGCGCCTCGCCTCCCTCCAGCGACTTGCTCACGAAGTGCGCCAGACGCTCCATCACCATTACTGCCGCCGACACGCGGCGCCGCGCGCTCACCTCGCCGTAACACGCTCCACGGAATACACACTGCAGCAACCGAGCACCCTACGCCCACACTTCCACACTCAACACCTATTTACATCAAATAACACTTTATTTTTACGATGTAAAGTCCATTATTGTGTGCGTACCCACTAAGGGCGGCGATTCAGACCCCGCCCAGAAGTCGCGCAGGCGCCCGCCCAGCGTGCCGCCGCCGCGGTGCACTGACGCATCCGACGGCGGATAATACACGCCTACATTATCGTTACATTAAAAATGAATTTTTAATAGTATTTTCTAGTGTTTGTGTCCATTATTAAACTGTGAGGACAACCTGTGAATGTTCTGTGATTTTAAAACGATGTAGTGGTTGTGTCACTTAGCGGTCGTGCGATTTCAGGGTAAGGCATCTTACGGAGAATAATACAAACAAAATATTTTTTTTATAAGCCAACGTATATTTAAAATTACAACATTATAACTCACATGGCCTTAAAAGAAGGTCCCTGATGTCTAAATGATGGTAAATAATGACAGGCCCAATTAAAACACGGCATACATAAATAACACCTATTTACTAAAAACTATAAATATCACAATATAAATATTAATTATCTAGATTCCATTTTATTTCAAGTCGATTGGATTAGTAAACAAATCAAAACTGGTATACCTTGTTCATTATCTCTCTTACTGAATTATTTTTGGTCGATATTCATCTGATTATTTAAGCTGTAAGCCATGTAAGAAGCTAGAATCAAAGCCCCATTGAACTTGCTTGATATAAAAAATAGCGACATATCGTCATCAGCTAAATATGAATGTTTATTAGAGACGTTAAATATATAATCACCGTAATAATCAATAAGTAAAAAATGGGTTAAGATTTTCGGCTAGCTAACATGAAAAACAACCGAAAATAATTTGACATTTCCAACAGAGACCCATATAAATTCATCTATAGCCTTACACAACATAACATCCGTTACGTATATAAAAGATATTGAAGATTTGTCTATTTATAAAATTCTCATATAGGAAAGTGTCACTAAGTACTTAGAGCGCAATTCGGGTTGGCTTGTGCACGACTGCTCACTAAACAGTCAACTTCAGATATAATCAATATAATATCATATGTTTCTGTCAAAGAAGTAATTATATTATGTACATCATTATATTTATTATAGTGAGTCGTTCTGCAAGGTCGGATCAGCCAGCAGTTCAATTTATCATTTGAAATGGTCTAGATTTACTGAGTTTTAAATAATCGCCGCGGTGATACCAAACCCAAGCCTGAACTTATCATTAGGGTGGTTGAGAAGTGCAGAGATGGCGCAGGCCAGCTTTGCCTTCTTCCCTCCGAGGCACCTCTGCAGCGTGGCTCCCACCAGACCGTCGGAGTCTGCTGAACCTCGCACAGTCCATTCCTTTGTATGCCACTCGTAAGCTAGGGTTGCAACCGCGCGACGAACTGCAAATCCCACCTGCATTTAAAAGATACAATTTTAGTAAGCACACGAAATAGATCCGCGCAAGAGGCACCGATGTTGCCCCTGTGTCTGTGCTCGGTTAGCGAGAATAACCTTCAGCTGGAGATCTGCCGTTAACCCCTTAGACGCCTTTTCATAGGTTGCGATGATAATATTAAGTAGTTTTCGACCTGACGGATAGGACTATCGAAATAAAAGCATTTGAGTAACTTCCGTGAGTTTCCAATTGTAGTTTTTTATTTTTTCATTAATAAGGTACCTACTCCGACTTTCTAGCGATGCATAAGGTTGACCGCAAAATTCCAATTTTCTTACGTTTTTTTTTTCAATTTACAGGTCAGTGGCAGCAGGCAGGTTTATGTTGATCAAAATATGATTCGCGACCGTCATTAGAATCTTCAATACAAATATTTGCGTTAGGATCGGCCCTAAATGTCATGATTTCATAAAATTTAAATTCAATAATCAAAAGGGTAATTTGGGCTATAAACCCTGGCACTTTCGCCTTAAGTAAAGTATATATTCACTAAGTGGGAACTCAACGAATGAACTTACCCACCCAAGTTTTCATGGGCCTAATCCGATAAATGTAAAAAAAGATTGTGAGATTTATTATCACCTCAAGCATGGCGGCCACGGTGAGGAAAGGTTTGATATCTCTAGCGTAGCACAGGTCCAGGCCCCTGTTGCCCAGGGTCGCACTGACGGCGTGGTCCCCACTGGCCCAACGCCCGGCTCCCGACGCCGAGCTCACCTCCGTTGTGTGCCCTCGAGCCACCACCTCCGCACCCAACGAAAATTTTTCCGTCACACCCTACAAACCAAAGAGATGACTTAGAGGATTAGGGATCAGTTTGTTATATCTATGTACAAAACACAGATTAAAAAGGATAGGTAGGTAACGAACCTACATCACGGCTGGGTTTGTTATTGGTGATTTAACCTCGATTTTATTAACTAGCTGCGCGTGCGTCTCGCGGTTTCACTCGCATAAATCTCGATCCCGTGAGAATATCGGGATAAAAAGCATCCTATTTACTAACCCAGGTTATGGTCTACCCATTAGCCAAACTTCATCCAAATCTGTTAAGCCGTTTTAGCGTGAAAGCGTAACAAACAACCACTTTAGCATTTATAATATTAGTTAGGAATTAGGACAGTTAGGATAGGATGGCTCTACTTCGTATTTTCAATGAATTCAACTTTTTGTAGGCAATTTATTTGTAGTTAGGTACCTAATTTATTATTTTATTAAATATGTATTTATGTTGTTGATGTTTGTTACCACAGAACAGATAAAAGAGACCTCTATTATCTGTTCTGTGTTTGTTACCCAGGTTTGATGTTACCCAGTAGCTGGGTTGTTGAGGTCAGAAAGGCTCCATGTAAAATACTGGTATTCAGCTGCATTCGTTTATACTGGAAGCCGACCCCAACATAGTTGGAGAAACGCTGGTAAATGATAAATGGTGTTTGGAAGATGGACAGGTACCATTACGACCTACTCCTTTTTTTTCTGTACCCAAGCGTCTTAGCGGTACATAGCTCCCTTACATGAAGGCAATTATAGACATCGCGCTAGACTAAATGTGTATTGTAATAAAAAGAGGCTGGCAGCACAGACCAAAAATCCTCCAAAATAATACCTGAAGATAATGAAGAGCAATGAACTCCCGATTCACAGCGATAATGGAGGTTGTAAACCTGTTGAAATATGCGTCTATGATGCTCTCACAACTGTAGAACTCTGCATCGGCTATCTGAGCAACGACTGTCGCCCGTGTGCTCCGCGTGGGACCCACGCGCATTTCACAGCTCAACTGCCCACCGGGCGCAGCTTCCATTACGAAGTATGGCAACGCCGCCGGTTTATCCTTATCCGCGTACGACATTAACAGTTTATAGCCCCCAGGAGACACCGAACTAAACGATAGAGAATGACCAAACATCCAATTGGATGTTGCACTCTGTTTTACAGATACACTGGCTCCTTCAAAACATTGTGGGAGTCTATATCTTGCCGCGTTATGTATATGCCGCAAAAGACCCGGGTTAGTTGCACCTCTCGGCAGATTGTCATCTTGTGAACAGACTTCCCGTCCCGCTCTGGAACCCGTTACCCCAGCGCCAGTTTTCCCACGGTCACCGGCTGAGCTAGTGCTGTCAGACACTTTGCATTTGCATATTTTTATCGGAGGCGCATCACCTCCAGCGCATCTATCGGCATCGTTTGGGGGCTCTTTGGGGACACATGGGTTCGTTCGTGGGCATTCGGAATGCCACTGTTCCTTCCGAGAAGAGTTACCTTCACAGGGACCTTTAGCATGAATGGTTTCAAAAAGTCCCAATTTTAATAAATTAAACAACGATAGCGATAAAGAAAACTTTGACTCACTTTCCTTTTTATTCATTTTTTAACAAATTGTATCCAAAGTGAGTAAAAGAAAATTTTGAGGTAGCAGTGACATTTTGTGGTGACATTGAGAAAAAATGTCACTTTAGTAGACTTTAAAAATGGAACATATTTAAGTACTTTCTGACACGAACTCATTTCGGTCTCCAAAGGCAAAAGGGTAAAATCAATTCTCCACTCGCGAGATCTCACCGTGGAAATATTCACAGGCTTAGGTACGTAAGTAACAGTTATTTCATTACAAATATGAGAATAATCTCATGTTTATATTCGTACAACCCCTGCTTCGCACGGTTTTTACGACTTGACAAAAATCGAGGTTTCTTTATTATAATATTTAAAAATATGAATGTAGATATTAACACATAAACTTTCCAGAATTAATTTTCTAAATGATGGTGAAAACAGCATCGAAATCCGTAGCGAAGTTTAGTACAACATGGTCACACAGACAGACACGAAAATGTGTAGGAATTAATCAAAGGCGTACCCAGGGGGGGCAGGGGAGGGCAGCTGCCCCCCTCTGAGTTTTGTATGCCCAAGTACACACAATCACTCATTAGTCTTTAACTATCTTTGAAATAGAATCTAAATTTTATTTTATGATTATACGATATATCTTCAATAAGTAAATCAAAGGCGAACTAAACATTATTTTCGAAGGCGCAAAAGAGATGCAACTATTAACAGGTTCTGTGACTGCCACGAATGGTTTAGTGCCACGAAAACTGTATTGTTATAGTTACACAGTAATGTTTCAATTATTTCAAGCTTTCTTACAATTAGGTTTGACGAAAAAGGGTATGAAATTTCTGATTTCCCCCCTGGGCCAAAAGCTGGCTACGCCCATTCGCGAATGTGAGCAAGCATTTCGTACGAATAGGTATCCATCATTAATCAAACGCGAAGAAAGTTAAGTATTGCTTAGAACTTTTTGCAAGCCAACTAGGTACACTCGGCTACACATCAAGCTATGCTTTTCCAGTTTATCATGATCTCGCATTGTATAGGAATTCGGTACAATGCGAGGTCAGCTTATACTGGAAATGCATAGCTTGATGTGTAGCCGTGTATACCTAATTATAATCAGTAATTTAACTACGTTACTAAACAAACTACAAAATAAAATAAAGTTATGTCAAAAATCCAATAACTACTTTGCAAAGAGAAGGCAAGCTTAGGAACTTGTTGGGGATTTACGTTTTTCTATAATTTGCAACAAATTCGGGGAAAAACACAGACATGGTTCAGATAATGTCTGAGACTGAGTCATCCGTCTTCTTGTTTTGTATGGCTTTTAAAAAGAGACAACAATATTATTCCATCATTCCATCTACAAAAAAAGTATCCCGGCCATCTGACACGTGACTGACAAACAGGGATGACTAATTTTTTGACAGTGAATGAGTGAGTGACATATAGAGTGGTGCCAGATTAAAAGATATTTTACTTTTAGGCCATTTTATGTTATTCGTGAGAGTTGCGCTGATTGGGCCGACTCGAAATAAAGAATAAAGAAGATGTGAAACATCTATTGGCACGCCTTGGGGGTAAGCGTAACTGTGTGTTTGCACTGCCGAAACATCGCAACAAAACATGTTGAAATATCTAGTTCCTGTCAAAAAATTTATGGAAAATTGACAGATCCTATAGATTTCAACATTCACAACAAAACATGTTGAAATCTCTAATTTCAGTCAAACATTATATGGAACATGGACAGAAAATAGAGATTTCAACATGTTTTGTTGTGAATGTTTCGCCAGAACAAACGCATAGTTAGACCAGTATGTTATAAAGTACTGTGTGGTTAGCCCGATTCGTATGCCGTGACGGCAAACGGCATGACGCTCTTTTATGCCATCCGCCACCGCTCCGTTCGATCCCGGGCGTCCCGTGAAGGCCTCTGTTTTTGTCGGTATAGTTTAACTCTTTATTTCCCTACAGCTTGACAAAAAAGAGTAAAATTAAAATGGGGCGCCACTATCGCACTTAGGTCACTTCGAATGGGAAATGAGTGAAATAAATTGTTTAAAACACTACTTGTGTGTGTACAAAGTAGTGCCATCATCGTAGGTCTGCATTAAAATACTTAGTTCCAAATGTTACCACGTCAGATTCTTTTATGTCGACCTGACCTATTCACTGTGTTGAGAAAAAGGGCACATAGGTACAATTTGATAATGGCTAAAGGTTTCTCTAAAGGTTTTAAGGTTAAAATGTGACTATCAACCAATACAATTATATTTGTTGTCCCGCTTCAATCTTAAGAATTCCTTATGACTTACAAAGGAATTGTGACGCACTGATTCTGTCACTCCCTTTCTTAAGTATCAGTCACATTTTATTCGTCAAACCTTGGCTTTTCCAAGGAAAATGAATGGAACCTTACTTTAGACGGCGCGGCGGTCGAGCAATACACTTTCGGCTATTACGCCTTAGAAATTATTGGCTATTTGAAGAAACTCGGATCTGGCAACACTGAACATTGTCATTGCAACTTTGCAAGTGTTGTGGGTGTGTTTGTGTAAGTCTAAGTAAAGTTACGTGCTCTGTGTGTGCTGTGTAAGGTTGTTCGTGCATTTGCAAAAGTAGAAGTGAAGTTAATTTTTTTGATATAGTAGGAAATACGGGAAACAGGATAGAAAATAAAACTGTAACAAAGTGATTAAATTAGATTCTGCAATAGAGTGCTCTATCAACAGAATCTATTTCTATTCTGCTAGACAGTAAAATCCATGTTTGTTGGAAAGTTCTTTGTGACTTTTATGTTTTTAACAAACAGTACACAGTAGGTACACTACTAATTATTTACACAAAATTAAATGTCTGCTATCAACATGAAACTCTCCAAAATGTTGGAAATGTTTAAACTGGGGTTGAAATCGGACGCAGTCCCCAGAGCTCCTAGAACTAGTGAAGAGACTCCAACACCAGAAGCACATAATGAGAATGTTGAACTTCCTGAAGAAGAACAAGAACAAGAAGAAGAAATAGTTATAGAATCAGTATCCGACGACGAAATAGAAAAGGAAAAGAAACCTAAAAAGAAAAAGTTTTTTAAATCAAAGAAACAGGATGATGATGATGACGAGAAAGAGTTTTCAAAGTCTTCGCAAGAAAAACGCGGGAGTGCAAGTTCAGTAAATGTTCAAGGTAATAGTTTATGAAATTATGACACACTTCAAATAAATAACCCTATTGAAATCTTTGATTTATCCAATGTTTACCATTGTACCAAGTGGGTATTGGTATGATTCATAATTATGCTTTATGTGGTTGTAGACTTACTAAACATGTAATTTGATCCCAATATTAAAGCGTTTCTTGCATTATTAGCAGTACAATCTCTTAAAAGTATGTGGATACAACATGCCTGTCACAGCTGTAACTCTAAATTATCATCTTTGTATTTTGTTATCAATGATGATTCAATGTTTGTCTTACCTATCAAACTTTTCTCACTCCATGTAAAATACTGGTATTCAGCTGCATCCAGTTAGACTGGAAGCTGGCCCCAAAATAGTTGGGGTTTTCCCAACTATGTTGGCTAGGCAGGCAGGCTAACTTTGTTTTCATCCATTTATCAAATCCTATGTTGTAGGAGTAATGGAGGTTCTATCATATTCATTTCAGTTTTGGTTTACATTTTGATAAAAACATCATCAACTTTTCTCTCTTGATTCCAGCTACTGGAAACGTGTACAACATTGTGAATGCTAAAGGTGTCAGGCTCGGAAATGATTACTACTTTGGTCCGGTCACCAAGTCAGACGATAAACCTGGCAAACAGAAAAAGTATGAAGAGGACGTAATTGAAAAAGATAATTTTATCCGACTGCTCATGGAAGCTAGAATGAAGGTGATTGTTTTTAGTATAATTATAGAAAATACACAATATTGATGTATTGTTCGAGGAGCTCGTGGGTAAGTAATAACAGCCTCATAGTTTGAGCCATCAGGTTAAGCTATGCTTGACGGGGTTGGTCCGTGGATGGGTGACCATCTTTACATACCGAGACTCCTCCGTGCCTTGGAAAGCATGTTAAGCCGTTGGTCCCGGATGTCATTCGTGGATCTTTGACAGTTGTTAAGAGTCGTCAGAAGCCCGAAAGTCTGACACCAGTCTTACCAAGGGGTATTGTATTACCCAGTTACTGGGTTGTGGAGATCAGATAGGCAGTCGCTCCATGTAAAATACTGGTATTCAGCTGCATCCGGTTAGACTGGAAGCTGACCCCAACATATCCTTATCCCAACTATGTTGGGGTCGGTTGATTGATGTATAATAGTTAGACATCAGGTATTGATGAGGTAACAACAACTTAATTACTATTAACTTATGTCTTCCAGCCTGATCATGACTACATGGACTACATATCAAAGAACCTAGGAAAGAACTGGCACACCATATTCAGAGCACTCGGCTTCACTCAAGGCAGAATAGAAACTGCCGAGATAAATGCAGCTGGTTATGATATCTCTGAGGTATAGTACTTTTTTTTGTTAATACTTTGATCAACAAATTATTGCACATTATAAATAACATCATATTTATGTAAAATACAAATGTTTTTCATTGTGTTTTTGTTGTGCTAAAGGTTAGTTTGGGTTACACCTTAACATGGTGTTAAATACCAACCAACATGAATGCTTTTGATTAATGCACTATACTAACTAATATTACAAGTACATCTACATTTCTCGACACCCCCACACTGTTATGATTGCAACCATCTATGTTGTCAATTTATAAATATACCTATGTGAATATATGGTGGAACTGACTCCCAAGTCACAGGCAATAAACCTAGTTTAGGAGACAGGGAAACTGTTACTGTGTGTAATGTATGATAAGTTATGAATATAGATAGATTATTTTAAACAATTTTTTGAGTTTGAGAGAGCTGAAAAAAAAGAAAGATAAATGCGAAAGTGAGTTTGTTTGTTTATTTATTTGTTACGCGTATCACGCTAAAACGGCTGAACTGATTTGGACGAAATTTGGCACATAGGTAAACAATGACCCGGGTTAGGACATAGGATACTTTTATCCCAATATTCCCACGGGTCCATGGGATGGAGACTTATGCGAGTGAAACCGCGGGGCGCAGCTAGTTTTCCAATATTTAAGACACACCGGTGACTAAAAATTTGTATGGGAATCTGTTGTTATGGTATATGCAATGAGGAAGAAGAGGAATAAGGAAAATGTTGCGAGGACATTTTTGATTATGAATGTGGCTATAAGAATAGGGGGAGACCGAAGAAAAGATGGATGGACTGTGTAACAGTTGGTATGGATAGAAAGGGGGTGACTACCGAGATGACGACTTATAGAGAAGTGTGGAAGAAAACGAGCTGATCCCCCAATAAATTGGGCAAAGGGCAGGTGAATGGTGATTCCAATATTTAAGACAAACCTTGAAAATAATAATAATTATAGACAATAATAATTATTGTTGCTATGCTTTTTAACACGCTTTTATTTGATCAGTATTTTGTTGTTTGTTATAACTGTGATTTTTCCAGACAAAACAATCTATGGGTCAAGCTTAATAATTATTTTGAATTTTTCCTCAAACATCCTGTGTAGTGAAACATTCTGTCTAGTGAGAAAGTGTCTTAAGATTAAAGAAAATCTTATCAGTGTGTACTAACACACTTATAAGATTTTCTTTAATCTTATCTTGATTTGATTGACGTAATAATTAAGACGCAAAATACGTATAATCATTTGTATAGCAGCATAAATATGTACATAAGAAAATAAATGACTGCAATATATTGATAAAATTAATTCTGTCTGATAATACTCGTACATTTCTGGAAAAATGTTTATCAGATAATTATGACTTGCATTTGGCTGGAGCTTTGTTTCCAATAACTTGTTATTATTACCTATGAATATTTATGTATAAATTCAACTTCAATTGGTTTTTATTATTAGAAATTTAAAAAACTAGTTTTACAATTTATTTAAATAAAAGGTTTACTAATCAGAAATCTTCAGATTGCTTTGTTCTTTAGAATAGTCCTCCCCCAGGCACACGGTCGTGAGTCTTTCTACTCCATGTTCCTCCCGCAGTAGTTTTCTCATGTCGCCTTCCCATCTTTGAAATGGTCTTCCTCTTTCCTTCTCTGAGATACCATTTGGTACATTTCTGGCCCATCTTCAGTTTTTACTCCTGATGACTCATGCCCAGCTGCCCACTTTCATTTTGGTTCTTTAATAATGAAAGCTGCGTCTGCTACGTTTGTTTTTCTTTTTGTTCTAAACTTATACATAAGTTATGTTTATTTATCCCCGTTTTTAGACTTACAGTTGCATTACAAAAACTTTTCCTCGTCCGCAGCAAGTCATCCTGCCATTTTTTCAAAGGTCTTCCTTTCTTTTTCTGGTCCTCCCTAGGGTACCGTAGGGTCATTTTTTTTGTTCCATTCCTCTTCTCCCCAGACAGTGTGGCCGGCCCATCTCCATTTTAATATTCCCAGTTTTAGTACTAAAATAAAAAAATCTGCATAAATTTTTAATTTTACTTTGTTTTTTTATTTCTGTTTAATGTGTTTTTAGTTTAATTTGTGATTTCCTGTGCGAGTCTCAATAAATACTTTTTCTTTCTTTCTTTCTTTACTACATCTTGTGTTTTTATATAAATAACTTATTTATAAATTTTCCAGGCTCGTTACAAACTACTATTGGACTGGGTGACTAATGACGACGATGGATCTCTGGGGCGGCTCGCGACTTTGCTGTGGGAGGAAGGAGAGAGAAGTATTGTTAAAGATCTCTCTGTTATGTTTAAGAAGAGTAAAAAGTGATCTGTTAAAACACTGGGGAAATAGCCAAGAGAAGAATTGAAATCAAGTATGATCTGGTACTTGTAGAATTAGTTAATTACCTATCAATAGTTTTATAAGTACTACCAATATTTTTTAATGAATTATTTTTAGATTTCAATTACATACTTTTTTCTCTTGGTATTTACAATTGCTAGTAGTTAAAACTTGTGTACAGTCAGCCGCACATCTACTGTAATAGTTAACTTTGACAGCAGGGTGCGTCTTATGATCATATAAAGTTATTTGGTATATTTTCATTTTAATAACGTTCAAAAGATGTAATAAACGTGAGATATACCACCTGTTGATATAATTTCTTTACATATATCAATTATATACTCTAAAAGTTATTTCGTATAAAGTTATTGGATGTAACGTTTATTTAATCGAAAATCATTAGGTATATTGTTTAAAATGTATATTGATACCATCATTATGGTTAACACCCCGATTCAGTGCAATCCGACTCGGATAGGTTAAGTTAGAAGGCTAAGCCGGGAGCGGCCGCCGAGCGCCAAATCCCCTCTATTGTTGGTGAATCATTTGGGTTAGGTTAGGTTAGAACAGTGACCATTAACATGCAATTAACTGATCATTATATGAAATAAAATTATAGATTCAGTTGTAATATTTTGTAAATATTATAGATTTTGTAATCAATCATATATTACTTACCCTTGAAAGCATTATGTCATAGCGATAAGGCCGGTTTTTGTAGTTCAAATGTTAGTACAGATGTGTGGCTGACCGTACTACATTAAAATTATACTTTGAATAAGGATCGGAAACTTGGGTGCTTAGTTTGAGATTGTACTGGAAAGATAATATAAAGTAATTTAGTTTAGAACATTCCTTGATGATGAGATTTTTAAAATCTAAGTACAAGTGTGTGTAAGTACTGTATGTTATTATTGTATGGAATAACACTATGAGGGCTGTGAATGCGGAAGTCTACATGTATCAGTGGACAGTAACATTACAATGTGCAATGTATGAACCCCGTCACAGACGTAACTATAATATATATTAATATATTGCGCTATATATTATATACCATAATAATATATTTTAAAATAACCTTCTATATCTATCCACATATTTAGGTGACGTCTGAGGTCGCCCGAAGATTACTATGGAAGTGCCCAGCTATGATATATATTAAGTATAGCTATGTCTGTGATGGGCTTGAGGCTAAAAAATTAAGATGACAAATGAAGATAAATTAATGACTTCGTGAAAGATTTTCTAAACGTTTATTCAAGGTCTAATTAAATTAATCGGTAACTTCACATACGTGATGTATCGATATCGCATCATGATAAAACCACAATTTTTTTTAAAATAATCTCATAATTTTATGTAACTACAGCTGCTTGGGACAACAACAACGCCGGGCGCCGGAACGCACGCACTATGAGAAATCATAAGTTTGAAAAATATGTTTTTAGGGTTCCGTAGCCAAATGGTAAAATGGAACCATGTCGTCATGTCCGTCCATGTTACACCGCTGTTTTACTCGGAGACTACTTGTACTATCGATGAAAATTGAAAAAAAAGTTGTATTCTGTGCACCGCTAAACAATGATGTACTTAGTTAAATTACGAAAAAAAAATTAGGGGTGGGTGTCCCATGTACATGTATGTAATTGAGGGATAAAAATAAAAATCAATGCACTTAAACGTGTGGGGTATTGTAAGATCTAAGTGACTGCTATTATTAAAAGCTGCTATGCAAATGCTGCTAAGTCAATAGTTTTTGCAATATGGGATATATTCGGTTGCAACCGCAGAAATAACTTTGTTTTTCATAGGTTTTTCGAGAAATACTATGAAATACAAACTTATTTTTGCGGTCTATAAAATCAATACTGTGCATGTGTCAATATTCATCGGTAGTTGTGAATATTGAAGGGTTCCGATCCTTTACTGTGCGTGATCTGACACGCAATTGGCCAGCTTTTTTATGTGTAACATCTTTTCTCTCGCTTTCCTGCAATATGTGGGAGTGATTTCGTGAAAAGGGACGGAAGTGTATTACAGGAAGCGGTAGAAGCGCGCGCTATTTGATTTGACCAATGAGCGCGGGCGGTGCTCTAGTTCGCCGTCAGAAACGACTTTGACGAGGCTCCGCCCCTTTAATGTTGCTTGTTACCAAGGTGAGATGTCAGATGTTACATATCATATTTTGACGACTGTAAGGCTCGCTCGTTTTTGTTTTAGTTCTATCATGTTTTGATACCCGTCATGTCTTGTGAAGTTTCGCCAGGTAATTATTTTTACACTGTGTTTTATGATTTCATTTATACGCATGTTTTGTAATTGCAAGACCCCGCCTGATCTGTTCATGACCAATGGCTATGTTCAAATCCGAGACATGGCAGCATTTGTTATCTTAAATTAGCCAATTAGAATAAGTTTTAGGAGGGAAATGATAATTTTACACTACGTATATTAGCCCTAGTAAATGCGTGATATATTTAAAGCTCAATGCATATAATGCATCTGTATGATAAATAACAAAAAAACGCCAAATGAAAGTGCCTCTTAATGAAATTAAAACAATCACAATTTTGACATAATAAAATTATACAAAATATTTTTTGATCTAGTCACAGAATTGTAATACAATGTTTTTATTTAAGAACAATTAAATTTATTTAAGAACATCTTTATGTCACCTACAAAAAACGAGTGTATTTAGATTTGTAATACAAGATTGAATATACATTTTATAATATTTTAGTCCTTTGTTTAATTTACACTCTCACTCTAGTTTGCAGAACGTCTATAAATTCAAGCGCGGATGAGGAATAAGGTCCGGGAAAGGCCCTGCAGCCCCTCCCTCTCCTTTTGTAGCTATACATTCATACAACATTATGGAACTAAGATTGTAGACAATAAAAGAGGAGTCCAGGAGGTATACATCTTTTTGAAACTGACTGTATGTATCTTTAATAAGTTTTTTAATGCAAATCATATATCCAGACAAGGCCGCCGTGAGATGTGTCTAATTGTAGAGCTGTAGTTTCAGTAACTATGTCAAGATGCAATCCTTTATCAGACTCCAACAACCGCAACACCACAAGTAACAAAAGCTTTAGTAGCTTGAAACTAAAGAGATATGTATCAAACTGGCCTAATATAAAATAGAAATTAAGTATGACATAACATAATGTTAAGATAACCCGATCGTTTTTTATATATTTTTAAATACTTATTACCAAAAGTACTCTCTTCTTATCAGTTTGGCATCATGTTCACAGCAAGAACAGTAAGAATATGTGAATCTGCTTCTTTCGGAAGATACCTAATAATAATATTATTCAACGGAACATTAAGTAACAGATACCTCGAAAGAGCAGATATTCTCAACCTTTTGTTGTTATTCTTAAGGTTTAAAACTGAACCGCACTCTAAATTAAACATATCCCATTATTTATCTCAATGAAAACAACATAAATACTGTTAATGATAACCAAACAGCAAAACAGAACGTCAGGGTTATCTGAGCGCAGTAGACGACAGTCGGTAGCTACGTTTGTACAAAATGCCCGTGCTTGACCGAAGCGGTTTGGAAATTGTCTCGATAGACGTAAAAGATGTGAGGTTCCCTACATCGCTGGGCTCACACGGCTCTGATGCGCTGGTAAGTCAATAACCTAAAATATGATTAACTTGTAATTTGGTCACGAGACCGGTAGGTACCTATAGGTGTCAAGATTATGTATAGTTTGCTTTCCTACATACAAATTTGGCCTTGTTGCATTCGCTTTAGATTCAAATTAGTATTTCCTTGAACCTACGCGTACATAATAATATGCATTTAAATATGTACCTACTAATCACATGTTGGCAGTAATTTGTAACGCAAATGATTAGCTAGGTCAGTAAAAAAAAAAGGTCAAGAAACTGTATTTTAACTTTCCTCATGTAATAAAAGTCGGCCTACATTTAGTTAGGCCTTGAATGAATTCTCGTGGTTTTTGTTTTGAAAAGGAAATAATGTGTATTTTATATGTACGAGTATATGTTCAGTTTGTCCTGTGTTTACCGCGCTATTGGTTGTTCCGATAATATGATGATTATGTCGGCGAAGGCATGGCAATACCTACTGACTACAAAAATGTGTTCTGTTTAGGGACAAGAAACTATGTAAGTGTATGTAATGCTTTACGAAATTGGTTCGTTGAAGCATTGGTCACTGTGACAAAAATAATTAGGGATAAGCCATCACATTTGTGAGGTTTTATCTTTGCAATCTTATTGCAATCGTATGTATGGGAATTTTGTAACTTACCTTTATCTTAAGGCGAAAGCGCCAGGGTATTGATGATTTTAATGATTAGGTATAATTCTGTAAATAAAGCTTGCCCGCTCTGAAATGACGCGCCCCACTACTGGTATTTACGCACACGGTAATGCGGTAGTGGGGCGCGTCATGTCAGACTAAACAAGCTAAACATGTCGCGAATCATATTTTGATCAACAAACAACACTGACCTTGTAAGTAAAAAAGTAAGAATATTGAATTTCGCGGGCTACTTAAGCGCATCCCCCTTTATAAAAGAAAATAATACCTACACGGCAGATGTAAATGGCGATAATGTAAATCTATAACTACATACCTACTTTTTGATAATGATTTCTTGCATAACTACTTATTTAATTAGTAAAATATGTATAAGTATAGGTATCATATGACCTTTGACACCTTTGTTATTTCCAACCATTACTTTGTTATTACGAATTATGTTACCTATATCGTCCAAAAAAAATGCTTCCAGCACACTGATCCAAACTACTCGTGTGCCTACGTCACTGTGACAACCGGGAATGGCAATCAAGGGTTCGGGCTGACCTTCACTTGCGGCCGAGGCACCGAGATCATAGTCCTCACCGTCAGGTCTATGAAGAGGTTCATCATCGGGAAGAATGCTGCTGATATCTTTGCAGACTTCTCTGGCTTCTGGCGGACTATTACCAACGACTCGCAGATGAGATGGGTAAGCTATTTTTTAAATGTTTTTTTATTGAGTTATGAGCCAGCTCTTGACCTTGAGCTCGCCTGATGGAAAGCGATGGATGAGGTCTATGATGGAAAGCGCAAGCCCAGAAGATGCCTGTTCACTCTTACTTTGAAGGCTGACGGGTTATACGTGGGAGGGAACACAGACGCTTGCAGAGAGTTCCACACTTTGGCCGTGCTCATAATAAATGTGAAGAAGTGCTGAGTACGACTAGTCGCCATCGGTATATCGACCAAGTGCGGATGGTACCCCACAGTATGTCTGGTAGTCTGATAGTGAAAGGAAGATGGTGGGATCAGTTAGTGGGGCGCTTGCGCACACTCTCTGAAGTGCAGTCTGTAGAAGCCCAACAGGCAAGCAACATTAGGCCGATGAGCCAGGCTGTGGAGCCCCATGTTTGTTTTGTTTAGCCTTATATCATGTCGTTTCATAAGTAAGTACCACTCCTGTAATCTGTAATCTCCGAGGCTGTACTTAGTACTAAGTATACAGGGTCAAATTAAAATAGCTAGCGAAACCTTGCAGACGTGATGGGTATCGATATAACACGATAAAATAAAAACAAAAATGTTTTTTTTTGTGATCATCGACCGCTTGTAGTGTTGTTGACTTGAACTATGAGTTGAGAAAATCTGTTTTAACGTATTTAGGTAGGTATCAATACAAATCACATCTGTCAAGTTTACACAACAAAACGGATTTTGTAAACTGATACACTAACTGCGGTCGATGACCCCACAAAAAAAATCATCATATTAATTAGATAATTTCTTTTTGTTTTATCATGTTTAGATACCCATCACGTCTGCGGAGTTTTTCTAGCTAATTTAATTTGAACCTGTGTATATTTAGTTTGTAGATACTCCCACATTTCACATGTTACGTTTTTTAAGATCCAGGCTCCCGAGCTGCGACTGCGAATATCGTAATGGAAAACCCAGCCCAATGCTCGACCGGGATATTGAACCCCAGGACTTCACGCTCAGCAGTTGCCACTAACAGACAGTCTTATAAAAATTATCTACGTTTCGTTTTAGATTGGACCTGAGAAGGGCGTCGCTCATTTGGCGGCGGCTGCCATACTAAACTCCCTGTGGGATCTATGGGCTCGCCTTGAAAATAAACCGTTATGGAGGCTTCTGGTAGACATGGAACCGGAGGTTTGTATCGCGACGATTTTCTACATCTATGTAAATCAGACCGCAATCTATTTGCGGTTAGGCTAAAAGACTTGTTAGAGACTGTCTTATTGCACTTCACATCGCTATTCGGTATTTGTGTTTTTTTAATCAATCAATCAATCAAGTTTATTCGCTAATATGGGTTTACAAGGATGTTATACAGGTACGGTTTCACAATATGAAAAAAAAAAATACTTTTTATTTCTTAAAAAATAAAAAATATTAAAATAATTAAATATTATAAATATATTTTAAGATACGAAGACCCCCTCCCCACGCATTTACATTAAAATTGTCAATATATTAAGAGGCACAACTGTACTTATTCATTTATAAAGTGTTAGCTTATTTCATAACGATTCCAACAACATAAGTTCTTTATACAGCTCCCATACAAAACTTTAGAGATATTTAATTATTTATGTCATTTTAATCTCAAGGGTGTCAGATTACGGGATCTTAAAAAGGTCGCTTGACAGTAGTCTCACAAGGCGCTCCGGGGGTCCGACGGTCGATAGGATAATATTTAAACAATTAGATCATATCTTTTAAAAAAAAAAATATTATACATTGATAGTCAATCCATTACAAATAGTCGTCATGATGTTATAATAAAAGGTCAAAATCAGTAAGAGTAAAATTATTTAGATTAAATTAAGAATTAAGCTGGGTAGATAACAATATTATTTCAACGATAATTACATTTTGGATTACTATTAATTCATTATTAAACAATGATTGCGTTACATTTTGTCTTCGAAGTACTCCTTACTGTGTGTTATTCTGTCATATATTGTGGTGGCACTTCAAATCGCTATTCGTGTTCGCGTATTCGTCTTATTTGCCCAAATACGACGATGTGAAGTTACTCTATTCGTCTATATTTGCCTATTTTTTACGACGAACACGCAAATACACGAACACACGTATCCGTTGTTGGTTTTTGGTCACATAACAAAGTATTGCGAATATACCGAATAAGTTCGATTACCGTCCACACATGGCTTGCTCACTTGCTCAGTGGAGTGCGGTGTTTTATGTACGCATAACATGTATTGGTAACGAACACAGAGGAAATAATAAGTCGCTGCTGCCGTCAACACGTCCATCTTTGCGTTCTGATTAGCAAAATAATAGCATTTTTTTTTTATGTCCTGCATATTCGCTATTCATGACGATGTGTGGATGGTGTGTTCGAGTTATTCGGACTTCTACACTACCTATATAGCCGAATAAAACACAGTAAAAAACGCGAACTCCGAGTAGCGATGTGAAGTGTCACCTTTATAGAAGTCCAAATAACTCGTATACACCGTCCACACATTGTTATGAGCAGCGAATATGCCGCCACAATTACAATACTCGAACCATACTAGTAACTACGATTAGGTAAATACTCGCCAGAACAGTAGGGTATGTATTGGCATTGATGTAAATCTATGTATATTGGTAGAATACTGATACTTACGGCCGATATAACTTGGCAGTTCCGAACTTCGCGCAGAAGGCTGCGCAGTGAAATTTTTTAGGAACCAAATGGTGGCATGAGGCGAGTGTGAGTGAGAGAACATGCGCGAAAGTTCGCAGTGCCTATGTTCAGGCCAAGTTACATCGGCTACCTTACCTTTCTAAATGTGGTAATTCCAATTTTTCCCCATTTCTCTCCCCCCGTATCATATTGTATCGTAGAAGAGACGTGACAGACCAGATCCTTCTTTACAAAATCGTTAACGGTTTACTCAATGTTCCCGATCTTTTGGCAGAATTAAGTATAGCTGTACCTCGACAGAAAACTATTCGATCTGGTCGCGAGACCATTACTTTTGCCACAACTGCAAGTCGTACTAACCTAGGCGGCACCGCACCCATGAACCGTCTAATGGGAAATTATAATAAAATCGCTACACGAACCAATAAGCATCGACATATTATCTAACACTTTTCGTCAATTCCGTACGAGACTTTTAACCAGCTCGGAGTCTCAAGACCTCTGTGCGACACAAGCCGCCTATTAATAAAATTTAATACACTTCCATTTCCTTCTTTTTAGGTCTTTTTTGTTATTTATTTAAATATTTCTATACTTTCCATCATATTTGTGAACATAATTATTTAATTTGTCTTTTTAATATGCAACTAACGATGACTAAAACGTCCTTTAATCATTAAGTTCTCTGCTAGTGCTGTGCACTTCTGTAAGTGACGAATTCACAATACCTAAAACTTTATGTGATTTCTGTATGTGTATGTTTTAGTGAGTAAGTCGTTGAGGTGCCTTACCAATAAATAAATAAATATTGTAATGGGGATTTCGTTTCTAACATTATTTTTTTGATGACAGGAGCTGGTTTCGACTATCGACTTCCGCTACATAACAGACGTGATAACGAAGGAAGAAGCGATAAAGCTGCTGAAGGACAAGCGAGCCGGCCAAGAGGAGAGAGTCAAGTATTTGTTGCAGAACGGATACCCTGCCTACACCACACAAGTTGGTAAGACTCTGCTTAATACACAAATAGAACTGGTGATGATGATTAGCTACAGGTCGACATAAAAACGTCTGACGTGGTGACATTTGGAAATAAATATTTTACTTAATGCAGACCTATGATGATGGCACTACTTTGCCGTGCTAGCAGGTTTCGGTTTGAGTCACTCACAAGCAGCGTATTTGTTGCACATTTATTTCCCATTCGAAGTAACCTAAGTGCGATAGTGGCGCCCTCATTTTCATTTTACTCTCTTTTGTTTGAGTTGTTCAGTCTTAACAGCAGTTAAGTCTCTGAGACGGCTGCGTTAGCACGTCAGACCAATAAAAAAATATTGGTCTGAGGTTAGCACACATATATATTTACAGTCATGTTACACATATACATATAGTCATGGCGATGAGGATTCAAAATTTTGATAATTTGACCTGATCGAGTAAGTCTTCAAAAAAGCTCCAGACCGTGCGTGATAGATATTGATGGTTGACCGGTACCACGGCTATTTGACGCGTCGGGTCTCGATTTAAGGTGGATCCGCAGTTATTCAAATTTTCTTACGTTTTTCGCAATTTACAGCTCAGTGTCCGGTTGTATCTTGATCAAAATATGATTCGCAATTCGCAACTTTAACAAATATGTATTTACCGAATTATAATTATTAGAATAATTAATAAATCTCTCTAAGTTACATTTGTTCCTTAAGAACAAATCTCTTACGGATAAGAAGCACGGCGTTTAATTATAATGGTTTTCTTGTATTTAATTTAAGGATGGCTTGGCTACAGTGACGAACTCGTGCAGTCACTTTGCGACAAGTACCTGAAACTGGGCTTCAAATACTTCAAAGTTAAAGTTGGAGTTAACTTCGAAGACGATTACAGGAGATGTAGTGCTGTCCGCAAGCGGATTGGTCCTGAGAACGTTTTGGTAACAAATACTATAGCCATTATGTATGATAAAACAAAATTACTCCTCTACAGAAAGAAATTACGGTTCTTTTTAAATTGTTAAAGATGGTTGACGCCAATCAAGCGTGGAGCGTGAACGAAGCCATCGAATGGATGAAGAAGCTAGCTCCGTTAAAACCGTTGTGGATTGAGGAGCCCACCTCCCCTGATGATGTCCTGGGACATGCTGCTATATCGAAAGCTTTGGCGTGAGTAATTCCTATAATATAACACAATGTTGCCAGTCACCGAAGCATTTCGACGCAGTGTGAAGAGCGATGGATAACCTTATCAGTTTTTATATTTAGTTAACACAAACTCTGCTACTCATACACAGATATAAATCAGGCCTTTCCCGAAAATTAGATAGATGATACTCTTATTTCAAAGTAAAATTATATTTTTTATTTCTAAAGACCATACAACATCGGTGTGGCGACTGGCGAGATGTGTGCAAACCGCGTTATGTTCAAGCAGTTCCTCCAGAGTGGAGGCATGCAGTACTGTCAGATAGACTCGGCTCGCATCGGCGGAGTTAACGAAATACTCTCCGTTTATCTCATGGCTGAAAAATTGAAAGGTATGTAGTTACTATACAGGTGGCAGGGACATCGACGCGAAGCCGACTACGAAAGAAGCATACTGGCTATATGCTGTATACCGGTAAATACAGGGTGGCAGGCACGCGAAGCCGGTTACCATGGATTCAGTACATGATTCTAAACCCCCTGCCTTGAAATTTTTCGTCGGTTATAAAAAAAAAAAACAGCTGCTCCATACATTTTGACCGCGTAGGTATTGCACTTTTCTATGAAACAGCAGATTTTTTTTTAATAACCGACGAAAAATTTCGAGGCAGGGGGGTTAAGAATCATGTACTGAATCCATGGTAACCGGCTTCGCGTCCCTGCCACCCTGTATTTACTGGTATACAGCATATAGCCAGTATGCTTCTTTAGGTTTAATTAAAACGCTTGGTGCCAACATTGGCCAGATTGGTAAAAGATGACCGATTATTTGGGTCAAAAGGATGTTCAGAATCACACTCTTCAACGGTAATGACTTATTGACATATCCGATCACCAATTTGTTTGCTCACCAAAATTATTATAACCGACCACCACCACGAGCTTCACGATGGTGAACTGCTGTTGTCGATGGGCCGTTTGTCGGTTAACGCCACACCATACCAAAGTTTAGGATAAACAATTGGTTATGATCGTCTTGTGAACAAAGTTCTAAAGTTCTAACTTCCCGAATCTTTTGAGACTTTAGGCGCGATAAAGCGCCCGTTAATGAAACTCGATCCAGTTGTAATAGACGTGTATTTGTACCACACTCACAGTATCCAAGCGACAGCGGAAGATTACATGTACATACGAACACAGGTTAATAAACTTGTTAATCACACGTAACACAGAGTCTCGTAATATTATTGAGCCATTATAATTTATAATCAGATTCCAAATCCTCTGGTGGTTTTATGAACCATCGACTATCCCCTAGACAAACTAGTGTTGTCAGCTTATCTCTTACAGTGGGAACCATAGACAATTAGTTGGTTCGCCACACCACCCCCCCACGGAGAAATACAAGGTATGCACACAGAAAAAATTAAATACAACAATACAAGTAAAAAAAAAAATACTACAAATCTAGGATGTCCCTAAATTTCACCCTCCTGCCAGCTCTGGTGGTGACAGCACCTGAAGGGGATGGAGTAGTTGTTAGCGTGGAGGGAATTGGGTCTGTGGAAGGGTAAACTGGAACGGGAACTGGAACAGGAGGTGAGGAAACCAGTTCAGAGTCCAGGTATGCTGGCTTGACACGGTCTATGCTGACCGTAGCCTCTCTTCCCTTAATCTCCAAGGTAAGGGTTTTGTCCCTTCTCCTCAGGATGCGGTATGAGCCAGTGTAAGGAGGTTGCAGAGGCCGTCGCACAGTGTCGTCGCGGAGTAAAACGTGGGTCGACGTCGCCAAATCTTTAAACACGAAGGTTGACGGTCGAGCGTGTCGAGAGGCTGGTATTGGGCGTAAATTTTCCATCCGGCTTCTCAACTGCGTGACGAAATCTGTGATGTCGTTTGGGCTCCTGGGTTCTTCCGCTGGTATGATTAATTCTCCAGGAAGTCGGAGAGGTTCTCCATAGACCAGCTCGGCGGACGAGGTATTCAGGTCCTCTTTGAGAGCAGTCCTCATGCCAAGAAGTACCAGTGGAAGTGCCTTGCTCCACGTTTGGGGGTGGCACATTAAAGAAGCTTTTAGTTGGCGGTGCATGCGTTCTACCATGCCATTTGCACACGGGTGGTAACTGGTTGTGCGAATTCGCTTTGTTGCGCACACGTTCATTAGGCGCCGAAACAAAGCGGATTCAAACTGACGACCCTGGTCGGTCGTCACGGTGCTTGGCACCCCGTAACGGGATATCCAACCAGTCACCAGCGTGTCAGCCACTTCTTCCGCCGTGATAGATATCATAGGCCACGCTTCGGGCCAACGCGTAAATCTGTCAACCGCGGTCAGACAATATGTAAAATTGTTTGAAGATGGCAGTGGTCCTATGATATCAATGTGGACATGACAGAATCTGTTTGATGAGATCGGAAAAGACATCAATGGTGCAGATGTGCGCCTGGTTACCTTACTGCGTTGGCACTTTAGGCATGACTTCGTCCATTTTCGGCAGTCGGTGTTGATATGCGGCCATACGTATCGCTCAGCCACCAATCGTAAGGTTGCTCTCACGCCTGGGTGACTGAGATTATGCAGTCGATCAAAAGCTACTCGACGGAAAGGTAAGGTGAGGTATGGGCGAGGTCTGTCTGTCGACGTGTCGCAGAGTATGGAAGTGTTGGTTCCAGGAACAACGATTTTTGTCAATTTCAAAGAAGTCGATGAGCCCGCGTCTTTGAGTTCCTCGTCTCTCTCTTGCGAGTCTGCAAGGGCTTGGTAGTCCTCTTCCAATGAAATGGATTCAACCCGCGACATGGCATCTGCGACGACGTTGTCGGTGCCCTTAATGTATCGTATCGTATGTCGGTGGTAAATTGGCTGATAAAAGTTAGTTGGTTGAGTTGTGTTGGTGGAAGCTTGTCGCGACGCTGCATGAAGGCATAAACAAGGGGCTTATGGTCAGTAAAAACTGCTGCGTTTTGGACTTCTAGTATGTGCCGAAAGTGTTGGACGCTCTCGTACACAGCTAGAAGTTCTCTGTAATAAGCAGGCCACTGAGATTGTTTCTCGGTTAGCTTTTTGCTGAAGTATGCTAGGGGTTGCCAGTTATCATGGACTTTCTGCTGTAAACATGCCCCTATGTGCATGCTGGACGCATCGGTAAAAAGGCCTAAAGGGGCCTCACAATTTGGGTGCGATAGAGTGGTAACATTAGCTAGGCTCTTCTTGCAGTCATCAAAGCATTGTTCGAGCTCGGGCGTCCATGGAAATGGTTTTGCGCCTTTGCTGTTAGTTGCAGCGACTGCGTCGATTAAGGGTGCTTGATACTTGGCGGCGTCGGGCAAAAATCTGCGGTAATAGTTAACCATGCCCAGGAACCTACGCACGCCTTGCACGGTCTTAGGGGGAGGGAAATCCACTAAAGCACTTATTGTTCTTAAGGAAACGCCATAGTATTTGTGAAGGTAAGTTGTAGGAATGTTCATCCATGCACAAAGTTTATAATAAAAAATAAAAACTTACAAGTTTTTGCTGTCACACTTTTGATGCAACACACTTTTACGTTTCGAATATCTCTGGAACGCAGCCGGTTAACATTTGACGTTTGCAGACTGTGATGACAGGCGACATGTGTCAGGCTCTGTCAAGTGTCAAATTTCGCGCGATAACTTTGAAGATTCCATAGAAAAACCGCACAAGAAAAAAGGGCGCTGCGATCGCGGAGTTCCATGATTTTTCTTGTTTCAGGTCGATAAAGTTCAATTAAGGTGTAATTCGGCACAAAAGGTATGCGGAGCAGAACACTGTATCGTTAGTCGATGTACCAATAGCATGAATGTTCGAAGAAAGATGATTTTCGTAAATAAACTCGCGTAATGGCGGCGAGTAGGTACCGGCTTGGACTTGTTTACGAAGAAAACCGCTGCTCGGGATGAATGTGTGCTCGTTGCGTTTTGCAATACTGGATTCCAGTTCTTCTGTTTGCGTTAATAATGTTCTTCTATCGTCGGGGTCACCAATTTAGGCGCGATAAAGCGCCCGTTAATGAAACTCGATCCAGTTGTAATAGACGTGTATTTGTACCACACTCACAGTATCCAAGCGACAGCGGAAGATTACATGTACATACGAACACAGGTTAATAAACTTGTTAATCACACGTAACACAGAGTCTCGTAATATTATTGAGCCAATATAATTTATAATCAGATTCCAAATCCTCTGGTGGTTTTATGAACCATCGACTATCCCCTAGACAAACTAGTGTTGTCAGCTTATCTCTTACAGTGGGAACCATAGACAATTAGTTGGTTCGCCACAAGACTATGAACTGATTTATTTTCTAAAAAACAATGTTTTTATACTTACATAATTTCCAGTGAAGGTATGTCCGCACGCGGGCGGCGTGGGTCTGTGTGAGATGGTACAGCACCTACAATACTGGGACTTCGCGAGCGTGTCCGGAACCATGCAGGACCGTCTCATCGAGTACGTGGACCAACAGCATGAACACTTTGTCGACCCCTGCGTCGTGGAGGACGCCAATTACCTCGCTCCTAAGGTAGGCTTTTCAACCAAGAGTAATTTGACCACGGTATGTGGATGAATTTTTTTCGCAGCACAATATTTGTAAAACTAGCAGTGCCCGCGACTCCGTCCGCGTGGAATAGTGACTTTGGGGGGTATAGTGACTTTCAGGATTTATTTTAAAACTTCTGAACAATAATAAAATGTACAAAGACTTTTTGCCTTAGGCATTCTCTGCCAGTCAACCTTTGTGTGATGCTGAGATAATATGGTAGATGCACAGTTTTAGGTTATTCTCGAAAAACTCATAACCAATGATATATTAAAGTACTTCTGCGTAAACTATATTTTTAGTTTTGTCTTCCGGTAGAAGTAGAAATTGATTTTCACCCGAACCAGATCTCGACAGAGCAACATATAGTTGCCCGTGCGAAAAACACTCTTGGCGTAAATCTATTCCTACGTACTTAAATGTTTGTCCCTGGGCCTTATTAATTGTTACCGCAAACGATATCTTCACCAGCACGGATCGGAGATATCGGTATCAGCACTGTTTGCCCTACTGCTGGACCAGTCAATACTGTAGCACCAATCACGTTATCGCGAAGGAATTTTACTTGGAGTCTGGTTCCGTTGCATAAATTTGGTGGTTTAAAATTCCTTAGCAGCACAATTGGACAGCCAGTTTTTAATTTGAGTGAATGTGAGGGAAGGCCACTCGGATTTAAAGAATTTAAAAATTCTTGTAGATAATGTACCGCATCTTCTTGATCCTTTACTTTATCAATGGACATGTAGTTCACGATATCTCCTGGAAGTTAACCCAGTATCATGTTATTGAACATATGCCTTCTTTCATACATGGTGACGTCCCCTCATGACCACCCACCACATCACACATGCGCGCGCAATACTTAATACTTATTTCGCTACAACAAATATCGCGATATCTTTTGAATGAAACGTCTGAATTGAATAATTCAAAAAGTTCTAGAAAGGTATTGAATTCGTCTTGAATATAAAGTAATTTATTTTGACGGCAATTTAATTATTTAAAAAAATAAAAGAAAACACTTATTGTGAGATAACTACAATAGTTAGACATATGGTGACGCGATATTTTTTGTAGACAATTATATGTTCTGCAAAGTGGTAGTACATTGTTTTGTTCTATAATCAATAGATTTCGCGGCGCACGCGGTGTAAGGATTTTTTCGGGTAATTTTTTTACACTTTGGGTTACATTATTGGACTTTTAGTAAGGATCCCTAATTTTTTTGAAAATATAATATAGCCTATAACCTTCCTCGATAAATGCACTATCCAACACAGAAAGAATTTTCAATTTTCAAATCGGACCAGCGGTTCCTGAGATTAGCGCGTTCAAACAAACAAACTCTTCAGCTTTATAATATTAAGTATAGATGTATTCGCGCATCGTTTTTCGTGCTATTCGGTAGTCTTTCTGAATTTACATATCAAAAAGTAGGATTCATAAATATTATAGTATTAAATCATAGATTCTACTGGGAGCTAGTATCCCTCCCTAATCTGGCTGGATGGCTCTATGGTTCTCCTTGAGTTTACAGAAACAGATGTCGAAGACATCATTCTGTGTCTCAAGTCCGACTCTGTTACCGGTTGGGATGGCATCCCCATTAGCATCATCAAGTCCACGAGAAGTGTGTTGGTCTCAATCATTACACATGTCTGTAATCTGGCCATTTCATCTGGAGTCTTCCCAGACACGATGTAAGCTACTACAGACCTATCTCGGTTGTTTCTGCCATGTCAAAGATCTTGGAACGTATTTTAAACAAGAATCTCGTCAGTTTCCCCGATATTAACAATATTTTAGCCCCCAACCAATTTGGTTTCCGGAAATATGAGTACTGAAGATGCAATAATGGCTCTGTCTGACTACGCAGTTAGGACTGTTGACAACAAGCGAAAGTGTCTTGGTATCTTTCTTGATTTATCTGAGGCCTTTGATACCATTTTTGCGCCGGCCTTGCTGAATAGGATGGAGGGCACTGGTGTTCGTGGCTTGGTGCTGGATATCTTTAGGGACTACCTGAGGAATCGCTCTCAGGTGGTTAAAATCGGGAAAAATGTGAGTGAAGAACTTCTCATTGTATAGTGTACCCCAAGGTAGCATACTGGGTCCAGCTCTATTCCTCATCTATATAAATTAACTCTATAAATTGCCCATTCAAAACTGTAGTCTTCACATACGCCGATACTGCCGTACTTATAGATGGAGTAGACTGGGTCCAGTGCAATCGGAGTGCCGAGAAGGCGCTTGCACGTGTAATGGAATGGTTGAGTAACAACCTACTCAAACTAAAAGTCAGTAAAACGGTTTTTATAACATTTGCAATCGGGATCCCTTTTTTTTGCATAATGTTCTTTTTCCTAATATACTTTGGCATAACTGTTTTGGCATAATTTGTTTTGCCATATTTTTTTTTGGCATACAGTTTATATTGGCATAATTATCTTTAAGGCTAATTTGTTTTGGCATAATTTTAATTCGCATAATGTTAGCTCTAATGACTACTCGTATTAGCATAATAGTATTAAGGTTTCTGTAACAATTAAATAATATTATTGATTAAAAATTTAATTGCTTGAAAAGTTTGTGACAGAAACGAATCGCTGCAAAACCGACTCCACGTAGTCTTGTCTGCCCTACCCCTAGAGTGTTATTTAAAATCGCGCAGGCGCGGAGGGGCAAGGCGGCCCGCGAGCTGAGGAGCAGGTGGTGAGCGTTAAACACATCTGCGACTAGCAGCTCGCGTGGGATCGCCGGAGCCCCGCAGCGCCGGAGCCGTGACAGAAACCATGCCTGCTGCATGCTGCATGCTTGCTTGCATGCTTGCACGCTGCATGCCTGCTGCATGCATGGTGTATGCTTGTTTGCATGCTGCATGCTTGCTCCATGCATAGTGTATGCTTGTTTGCATGCTGCATGCTTGCATGCTGCATGCTTGCATGCATGCAGCATGCATGTTACATTTTAGAAGTTAATTATTATGCGTATTTTTTATGCTTTAAAAAATAAGTTTAAATATTATTATGCGTAAACTTTATGCTTTAGAATGTTTTGCTTAAACATTATTATGATTAGAGATATTATGCAAAAAAAAATTATGCGTAAGCTATTATGCGAAAACAATGTTATGCGTAAATACAATTAGGATAAACAAAAGTATGCCATGTTATATTATGTCTAAAAAAATTATGCAAATGGATAGGGAACCTTTGCAATCAGGTTAAGTTTATCACCTTCTTTTACTCTTAAAGCCCATATACTCGTATGTACGCCTTCCACTATTTGTGACTGCTTTAAAATCTCTAAGTCCACTAGTGTCAAATACTTAGACGTCCTACACCTAGACACACTTCCTGGTAAAACTCGCAAGCTGATTTACGTTTTTTTTAAATTACGCAGGTCTGCAGATAGGGATACATTGAGGGTGGTTTATTTTGCTTCGTGCCAACCAATCTTAACTTATTATATTCCAGTCTGGGGTGGTGCTACTGAGAACCATTTGATCCGACTGGAACGAGCACAAAGAGCTGTTCTGAAGTTTCTGCTTTCTCGGCCACTAAGATATTCCACAGTACAGCTATATTTATTTATTTTATTTTTTATTTTTATTTATTTATTCACTCCAAACATACAAAATATATGCGGAATCTAAAGTGTTGACTGTCAGGCAGCTGTATGTCCTTCAGTCAATGCTCCGTAAACACCCTTCTCGTCCGTCCTCTGAGCCAACAGGCAGAATTAAACATACGGTTTTTCCTCAAGTGTCGCATAGAACCTCGTTTGCCACGAGACACTATTATGTCACCAGCACGAAACTTTATAACCAGCTTAATAAAGTACTAAAATGTATCTCGATTCTAAATATCAGTTCAAATCTGCTACAGGAATTTCTTCTAAAACTAACTTATCGCAATACGGAGGATCTTCTGTTGGGAAATTTAGGGAATATTTATAAATAGTTTAGGGTATAAAAGAAAAAATATGATTGGTATACTCGCGCATACGCTCGCACACTCACTCATACCTCTCTCACAGTCACACTCACTCTTTCACACACCTTCAAACATCCATACACACACATAACTCCAGACAAACACACTAGACATACACAACACGTTCATTTGATGTTTTCTTATTATTATTTTTCTCGCGTTGTTTTTTTTTTTTGTTTCACTTGGACTTGCCCTAATGGATTATTGTATATAATGTGTGTCCTATTTTTTTATATCCACATCACTTTGAAGGGACACTGGCTTCTAAGATACAGGTACATAAACCTAGTTTAGAAGTCAGGGTTTTTTTACTCCGGAGCACTAAATCAAGCCAGTTTTAGATCAAAATTATGTAAATGCATATAGGGAGAAATAAAGATTTATTATTATTATTTTATTAATCGTCGAAAAGCAAACAGAATCTAAAAAAAAAGCTACGGATTTATTGTTAAATAGGCTAGTTGAAAGTCGAGCTATGTTGGTTTGTAATCCCAAGGATCTCCCACTATTCAAATATAAATTGCGTAAATTTTTAATTGACAAAGCTTCTATAATCTGTCACCATACACCTAATTGTTATTCTGTAAGAAATGTTTTATAAGTGATACCTAAGAATTGTTTTATACTGCATGTTGACATAATTATTGTATGCATATTAGGCAGGACATAATGGAACTGTAATTTACCTAACATCTGTCTGTATAACCTATGCCCACAATAAAAAGATTTGATTTGATTTGTTTCAGCTGCAGGGATACAGCACTGAATTCTTACCAGGAATATTAGACAAGTTCGCGTATCCTAATGGCAGTGAATGGCGGCAAATGATCAAGGACGGAATATTCCCGCCGCCTGATGAAGCTGAATTAGTTAATGTCTAAAGTATCAAACTATCAACTGTGCTAACATCTTGTTTTATGATTAAGCAAGTTTACAAACAAATGCTGTTTTTATTTAACGACAAAGGAACTAATATCGTTGTCACTAGCATTAAACATCCTTTTCTAACTCTTAACTGTAAGCGATTGTTTACTTTTTATTTTATTTCTCAATATCGTGAAATATTGTCTAAGAAATCATGACATAAGAAAATAGTCGTAGTGCCTAGGCAATGACGTAGAGAAAATTGGCATGATCAGTAAAATTATTGAAGTACAGAATGACTTGTCAGTTCACACACTAGCTAGTATCTGGCATGACTCATTTTATCAGATATCTTAGTCTGAATTCGGATCGAATAATTTTTCAATCAATGAAAATTGCTGAACATATTTGGGAGATATCCCTAAATGCAGGGATATCTCGTATTAAATTAGCATTATTAATTTAAGGAAATTCGCACCTCGTTTTAAAATGTGAAGAGATAACGTAAGAAACTTCATAATTAAGTTTATCGAAAGTAAAAATTAGAACTTATACCCATTCGTTCGTAAAATATCAGTAGCTTCATACAGTGAACAATAGTTCACTCATCAGGAATTGGGAGCAAAGCCCGAAGCTAGCTTTCCAGCTAATAGAGATACATTATTATTACATACAGGAAAGTTTTTAACCAGTGCGCAAATATTTTTTGTTGGTTCAAAATCAGTAATAGAACACATTTCCATTATTTATTCAATTTATTTTTTATTTTTTTCTCCTACTTTAAATCAGCAAAATATGGACACAATCTATTCGTAATAATATCAATGGACGCGCGCGGCGGCCGGCCCAAGCGGCGGTGTTGCACGGGGGTGAAACCTCCCCCCCTCCCGGGCGGCAAGGCGACGCCCGCGCGCCGGGCGCTGTGAGTGCTGTGACCCTGACCGACAGTTCGCTCATCGCACGCGCTGTCGTGTGACGGCGCGTCTAATCGCTTTCCCGCGCAAGCGCCGCGCTGCACGTGTGTCATACTTGTACCTACCGGTCACGATGTCAGACTTCACTAACCGCGAGTTTTATGAGATGGTGCGAGTGTATGTACTGAGTGGTGAAAGATTGCGAGCATCTCGCAGAATGTATGCGACGGAGAGCGTACCTACCTCGAATGCGAGCCTATGGAATCCTTAACCCTGCAGTCCCTAATGAAACGACCATTTTAGCGGCATAATGTATTAAGTAATGTAAATTTAATTGATAATAATGCTTTATTTTCTGTATTTTGATGGTCCTAAGCCCATTAAAGTATGAAGGAAAAATTGGATTTACTCTTCAAACAACTTCAGGTCACGGCCTACTACATACAAAAGTCTAGTTCGAATCTGATAAAATTTGCGATCAATACATTGTAAGTATTGTAAACCCAAGTAAATACTTACGCCGGCGAATCGAGCGAGCGCACAGCTGATAGGTAGGTACTTTCGCGCGTTCCGCTTCGCCGCGCGGGGTAGCCATACAACCACTTTTAAAGTAAACATCTTTCGTTAACTATAACTTTTTTTTTTGTAGGTACTAAGACGTATCAAAATAAAAAAATATATTGAATAAAACACGTTTAAGTTTAATTTGTCAAAATTTGCGCAGTGGATAAAAACTTTTCCTGTATACTCCTGTGTACTATACTTTGATAAGATTTTTTAGTGGAGTAATATTTTCCGTCTAATTGTTTTTCCTGAGATCCATGCCATCACCCTTCGAATATTACCTAGTCAATAAAAGTGTAAAAACATTCGCTTTGTTTTCATAGATGAAGCTCAACAATCTACAAGAAAACGTGTTTATTAATTGGTGGCATCATGCATGCGGTATGTGTCGAAAATGCTGTATGACTAGCATTTTCACAACAAACCGAAAATGAAAACGCTGATTCATTTTCGTAAACTAAATATTTATGGAAAAATAAAAAAGGAACCCACGTGAGTTTAGTACCTGAACGACTAAAATCGGAATGTTGACAAAAAACGTGTTTTTCTTTTTTTTACGTAATCAAAAGATGCCGTAGCAATACATTGAGTTAAAATGTGGTATGACGTCCCTTTCCGGAACATTTTGACTTGTGACGTAGCGAGCCCCCACTCCCCAACTTTAATGCGTTTTATTTAAATAATTTTTTATTAACATGATAAAGCAAAAAATACGTGTCTAATATTTTTTTATTATCGAACTGACGGACGCAATTTTTTTTTTCCCTGTTAACATCGCTATTGCTGTTAAGGGAAACGAAAACACGGAAAACAAATAAATTTGTTGTTTACCTTCAGTTCAAATTGTAGTTCGCCGACTCAATGGGTCATTGTTATGAGGAAGACATCAACTATTATTATAAATCATCACATGGGTGGGGTTTTTGTAGTTGCGTGCGTGACCTAATTTTTGTGTGTTGTTTCCACCTTATGTGGTTATGGGAATTTCGTCTAAACTTATTCGTAGTCAAAGCAGGGGTACAGTCATCCAAGGGTGCTTAAATAATAAAGGCGAATACACTAAGGTAGCTCGCAAAATTAATTTCCTACCAATCAAATAACTGAAATTAGGGTGTTGTCTGACTATGGGATCAAGAATGGAATGAATGGTTATAATCGTAATGCAGTTTTCTGGGGATGACGCAAATAAAGGTCACAAATCAGAAAGCAATAAATTAATTATCTTACATATCGATGTGGTAAAATTAGCAATCTTTGCATAATTTTATGTGCCGATTGACCCATTAGTATCTAGCATAAACAAAAGAATGAAATACACTTTGTTATTGTTTTATGATAACACTCGAAAATATTGACATTTTGAAGAGCATGAATGTACACAAACCCCAATCAGTTGTTATGCAGTTACTTCAGATTATTATGTAACTCTGCATTTTGAAATGTATATATTTTGGGTTCAGATACCAAATAAATTATCAATATGGAATGTAATCGTTCCGCCCGACGATGAAGCTGAATGTAATGTTATGTAATCAAACAATCAAAATTATAAAACCTTATTTTATTGTTTAAATTATAAGAATTACTACTTACATGATTAAACTCACGTACAAAGAATGACTATGTTCTCTTATGAAAGGCAAAGGCACTAAGTTTGGACTGTTTCGGAGCATTAGTCACTTGTGTTTCCGTTCCATTGGTTTCTTCATCTAATTTCCTTTTAGGACCATTGTCGGTGTTACTGGTAGGTTTGCCCTGAATCGTCTTGAATAGTTTGATACCATGTCGAGTTAGCTCCGACGGGCCAAGTTCTGGGTTTTGTTTTTCAAGCACAGTTTTATTTCTTGTAAACCAGTCTACGAAGGTCTCGCCTTCCAGAGGTGTCGATGGCTGTTATGAGAAAAAAAGGCGAGTATGTAGTTTTGTAGTGCGTATAGGCGTAAACGGGTTATTTCAACATACATAACTAAAAGGACAAAAATATGCTTCATTATAGCCGCGCGCGGCTTCATCCGTCACCTAGTTATTTTTTTCTCAATCAGGTGAATAGATTCCAACAACACCATACCGTGATCATTGTTACGCTTTTATTGTAGCATTTATTAGCTTTCGAAATTAAAAAGTAGGCACCCGAAAATTACTAATTTTTGTACTGGCTTGGGAGAGTATTACGAAACTTTATGTATATAAATCGCGTTATCAAGATTGATTGGCAGTATTTAATTATAATCATATTATTTATGAACACTTACGTCATCGTTCTCAGAAGTATCGGCAGGTTTGTGGACCTCTACTAGAGTTCTTTCAGTGAGACTGAGCGGACTCTGCGCACTCTTTGAGTTCGTCGCCTGCTTCTTGAATATATTCCTCGCTCTACCAGGCGAAGATTTTATAGGCTGTAAGTTTTTTAAGCAGTTAGTATAAAGTACACAAAATCTCAAGCTTCATCTACAGACGTAAATGTCTCGATTCGAATTTTAAAACAGTAAGTAAAGCTTGTCCACTCTGATATGACGCTCCCCACTATCGCCTTTCACGCACATGGTAATGCGGTGGTGAGGCGCGTCATTTCAGAATGGACAAGCTATACTCAAATAATATTATCAAAAAACCAAAACTTACAATTGGTTTAAGCGTAGTATCAACATCAGTCTTCTTCTCCTTAAGTTTCTGTGGTATTATAAGACTAGCGTTCAAGTCTGTATCGCCGTTAGTGACGTCATAAGTCTCCTGTGTATCCAGCTCTTGGAAGTGTGAGGTCTGTGCGACGTTCAGTTTATCTGTCTCTTTGTCCCAAGATTCTAACAAGTTCGTCAGTTTGTCCGCCAAGTGTACTCGGCCAAGCCGTGACGCGTACTTGGCCGCTAGAGGCAGTAGGCGGTCGTCTTTCAATAACTCCATAAGTTCTAACGCTCTTTGCTCTATCTCGCTGCGGCACGCAAGCTGCAAATATAACATACATAACATTACGCCTATACTGTGAGAGATACGCACATTTACCCAGTTATATTTAAGTCCCACGTAATTCTTGCAAATATAGTTTGAGGCAAATATTTTGTAAGTTTTTCGTGGCATCACCTTTATTTATTTAAATTACGGAATATTCTAGAGAAATCTTTAACTATGCAAGTAACGAAAACATGTTTCTAGAACAACATGATAACGAACATTTTGATATTATAAGTATGAGTAATTCATTATCGGAAGTGTTTGTGCATTTATAATCGTAGTTAGGTACAGTTACTTACCGCAAACAATTTGAGTGCAGTTTCTCGCGCAGTTTTCACGTCCACATCAGCAGTTGTATGGGCCCATCGAACTAGTTGCTCTTCATACTGACTCTTTTCTGTGTCCATTTCGCAAAGGGGTATCTAAAACATAGAAGAAAAAACTACCTATTGGCGATGCAAAATATTTTTATGTAAACATTTTAGCCGGGGTACCGTTATTTCCATCTACACTCATGAGCAGAAGGCTTAACTTAATGTTCACCAATTCTATAGCAAGCATTCATAGCCGGACATATTTTTTACATACCTGTACACCTAATTCTGCAACGATAGGTTTAGGCGCAGTAGCAGGGAATGAAGCCCCTCTACAAAGTATCGCGCGAACTTTTTGTGTTGCTTCACTCACCTGCGGAAAACAAAAAAAAAACAGTTTCTTTAAATTTCCTTACAGTACAAGGCCCGATTTCTGCAAAAGCGAAGAGGATAGCAATAACTGGAACAACAAAAATGTAAATCTCTCTTTCAACGCATTAAACTAGCCTGTAGGTTGTTTACGAGGCATGTCTGCTCTCGTTTTGGTGGAATAATCTTGGTAGTTAAAAATGTGCATAAGTAGTAAAAAATGTACTTACAGAAACAATGAACCAGGAGTCAGAAGCTCCCTTAGAATGTGTGTTAGTATCACAGAGAGGCATCCACACACCACTAGCAACGTCATACATCCGCAACACGCCTGTGTTGTCGTACGCGCAAGGAGAACCCACGTCAGTAGTGCCAAGCCACGTGAGTTTAGAACTTGGCGTTAAAGGCATAGGGACTGTTTTGCTTCGGACTTGGCGACCTGCAATTTTAACGTTTCGGTCAGGTGTTTGAAAGATTTGAGGGAGAGATTTTATTTCTCACCAGCTTGGACCGGAAATTACATCCAATAATCCCCCACAGATAAATTAACTGTAACTTATACGGAAGTGGTGAATCAGACAATAAATGCTATAAAGGAAGTACGGTTTCATGTCCGTTAATGTATTTTCCGTTTTGCGAATATTACAGGAAAACGATTTTGAACTTACAGCATAATTCTTAATAACATAAAACCCACGCATAAAGAGAAATGATGCTAATTGCTCCATGACTACCTAGTGTAGTCACTCTACAAGTCATTTATGTGACTCAACACAAGGTGAAATGTTGTTTTCTTTTTTAAATACTTACCATTCAACGCTACGATGTCCATAGCTAGATGCTGGTCTGAGTAGCCAGGGTCTGTGCTGTGGTACACCGCTAGTACTGCTGTGTTGAACGCTCCTAGAGTTACCACTGGCCCGGCCAGGGATATCACCTATAAATTACGAGTTGTTAAGGGGAGGATTTACTAACTAGGGTTTCTGAACATGCAGGATGAGGCACAAGGAAAGGAAGACGTACACAATTTGCAAATGCTCAATCATTTTAACACAAATAAAATCCTTCATGATCAACAGTATGGTTTCACCAAAGGACGTTGTACGACCGACGCCGGTGTAACCTTATTAAGACACATTTTTTGCGCGTGGGAAGAGGCCCAAGACGCCATAGGAATCTTTTGTGACCTCTCCAAGGCATTTGATTGCGTCGATCACGAAACCTTGCTCTTGAAACTTGAGCATTACGGACTTGGAAAACTTGCGCTCAATTTAGTAAAATCTTATTTAAATGATAGACAACAGAAAGTCCAAATAAACGGTGTCAATTCACTAGGTTTAAAAGTAAAAATGGGCGTGCCACAAGGCTCGATATTGGGTCCATTCCTCTTTTTAGTTTATGTCAATGATCTACTCCATTTATTAAAAAATCAACCACAAATTGTGTTATTTGCTGACGATACTTCCTTAATTTTTAAGGTAGATAGACGTGCCACAAATTTTGACGACGTAAATAACGCCCTAATGCAGGTCCAAAGTTGGTTCACTGCTAATAATTTAGTATTAAATGGAAAAAAAACGAAGTGCATAAAATTTTCTTTACCAAATGTCAAAAGTACTGATTGTGAGATAGTATTGAATCAAGAGAAACTAGAATTCGTCGATAAAACTGTTTTCCTGGGGATCACGCTCGAGTCAAGGTTACAATGGGGTCCTCATTTAACATCTCTTGCAGGACGGCTAAGTTCAGCAGCATATGCTGTCAGAAAAATCCGTCAATTTACTGATGTAGATACCGCGAGGCTGGTCTATTTTAGTTACTTTCATAGTATCATGTCTTACGGTATTTTACTATGGGGACGGCTGCAGACATCGAGTCTATTTTTATTCTGCAGAAAAGAGCGATTAGAGCCATATATTATCTCCGCAGGCGTGACTCTCTAAGGGAACTGTTTAAGGATATTAACATCATGACGGTACCTTGTCAATATATCTATGAAAACATCATGCACGTAAGAAAAAATGTACATCTTTTTAGTAAAAGAGGTGATAGACATAATTATAGTACAAGAAATAGGGACTTATTAGTTCAACCAGGTTTCAGACTGGCTAAAGTGGACTCATCTTTCATGGGATACTGTTTAAAATGTTATAACAAAATTCCTCCCCACATACTTCAACTGAATGAGACGAAATTCAAAACTTGTATAAAACGCACACTATGCAGGCAGGCATATTATAAGTTGGGGGATTACATCGCTGATAAAAATGCTTGGCTCAATGCTGGTCCTGCTCCACAACCACAACTATTTGATTAACATTTGAAAACACTGTTGGAGCTGCTGAAGAGTTTAAGACTATTTTTGCATTGTATAAAATCAATTTCCTTTGTATTATATAATTTCAGAACACAGGTGTGAGTACTATGTACTAAAGAGCTAACATTTACCGGGTAATACGTATTTTATTGACTTGAATGTGCCCTGGCGGCTGTGAGTATGTCATGCTCACTCAGATGTCTCGCTGATGGTGGCGCGTGTGTTGGATCATTTAGCTCCCTTCAAAATGGTTGAGCTGAATGGTGCTAATCCATGCGTCATGTTCGTGAACGGGCGCCGTCAGTTGGGACAGGTCAACTCTTAGCTGCCTTGGCCGATTTCAATTTTTGAATTGTTCTTTGTTTTATATTTTTATTACGGACGCTTCTAACGTGCACGTCTTTCTACATTGTTCTCACATGTTTAATTTCAACATGAATGATGTAACAAATACTTTGTAACAATTTATTTAAAAGAGTGTCCGTGGAGTTTCTTGCCCGTTCTTCTCCATAGGTACCTACCTACTACGCTTTGGAATGGGCAACTAGCTTCATATTTCTGACTGACCGATTTCTTGACAATTCAAAAGTGCCTGTAAATGGTTTAATTGAAATAAATGCTTTGAGTTTGAGTTTGAGATTTCCCATGTCTGTTTTGAGAAAAAACAATATACTGTAATATTAAATAAAAAATGGACTATGGGCTACTCGATTGGCCCCTTAGATGACCCCGTCAACTGATGCTAGTCCTTTAACCATTTTTTTTATAATGTCAGAAGCAAGAGAAAACAAACGACTAGTGGTCCAAATAAGCCCTGGATGTTAGAACTGAAAAACATGGGGAGAGACCTTTGCCCAGCAGTGGGATGATGCAGGCTAACAGTAATGTCAGATGACAGTGCTATTTTAGGTAGGTCACTTACTTATTGCAGTGACTGACGGTACTCACCTGTCTCTGCGTGCCCATAGGCGTGAACAGCCTCAGCAGCCTGGCATTAGTGGCGCACGCCACGACTCCCGCGCCGGCCGCCACGCACAGGATCTCCTCCGTGTCCGGCAGGGACGTGCTCCACTCTTTGCTGTTACCCACTAGCGATATGCAGACTAGCTTACTGGGGAATACATGACCTGATTTTTAAGTGTGTATGATAAGGGACGACTGAAATGTTCAGCTGCGTGCAGACCGATCAGGAGAGCAGATGACATTGAAAAATTATACATTCACATACACATACACACACGGAAGCTTGTAATTGACAAATTTCTCCTATCCATGCATGATATTTAATTTTGTTATGAATCTGTGAGCTTTCCATAAAATAAACAAATAAAATGATCAATTTTTTCTGCGACATAAAGTGCAAAAGTGTACGAACATCGACGCAGAAGTTACATCATCAAGTCCTTGGACTTATCGCTTATATATCCCCAAGCGTATCTTTGACGATAAAGTCAGCCATACAATAACTCGGTAGGTATATTCGTATTTAAAATACTGAAAAAGGAAGCAATCCTGATAGGGCAGCACCAAGGTAATTAGAAGCAAAGTTAGTCACAGTTCTTACCTGGGTGTTTCACAGGCTAAAGCAACTACAGTAGAAGACAAACTAGCCATAGTGTGGTTCAAATAGTTGTTCAAGTGGATGCCGTGATGCAAGTTGGTATCGTGGAACTCAACATCTATTGTAGACTCTCCGTTCTCCGCAGTGTGACACCGAACTATGCCGATGTCGTTCCAACACATGTATCTAAAAATTAAGCAGGTTTTTTTTTCCAGTCCTTGCTACTACTTGGCATTGTGTGTAGTGTACTTGAGAGTACCTATTATCATTAATTTGATTAATGACGAGGGGAGAACATGTCTTTGAAGTTAAACAAAAATAAAAAGATTCAGTATACACAAGGAAGTTTTACAATGGGACTTTAGGTTGGAAACCTTAACAGTTATGATAAGAAGAGATAAATTGCAAGATCAGTCATGTGCTTGATTTCAGAGAACACTAAAACTGGGTGAGCCAGGAATTGAAAAAAAGGAATCATCGGTGTGAAAATACTATTGAAGAATGTTAGTAACCTATGCTCCAAATGTGTCAGCGTGGCTGAGGGTTGGAAAGGCGCTTGCGGTGGCACCGTGGTAGGCGTAGGAGTTGCATTCCGTCGCGAGGTCGGTCTAGACTCATCATGGTCAACAACAACCCCCATAGTGTCATTCTTAATCTTCTGTAGCGATATAGCGTTGTCATCATCACTCTCATAGTTCTCTATCAAGTCATCCATGTCGTCATTGTCTGAGGAAAACTTACATTCTTATGATTCAGGTCAGGTTCAGGTGGCATTTACCTTATAACGGGAAATGATCATGACGTATATGGAGAACGCGTGGCGAGTGCAGGAAAATAGTAGTAGCATGCCTGTGGCAACGCTTCCTAAGGTAATTACAGTTGTGAAGCTGTGTAAACAAATAACGTAAGAACTCAAGAATGTTGCTAAACTATTAAATATTCAGTTAACTCAACAAGGGATTTCCTATTAATTAGAATAATTATTGTATTACACTGCCAAAGTTATCCTCCACCTTTTTTGACCCACACTTAAAAACCATAACAAACATAACTTGTATTACACAAACAAATAATATTTTACTTACCATCTGCTCTTTCAACCATTTCCACATCATCAACATCATCAGCAGTAGCTGTACTATCTTTACCGTAGCAATTTACTAACATGCCAAGTTGACCAGCAACATCACAGTACGCCAATACACCATTTCCTGAAATATAATATAATTATGTTATCACATGCACCATGAACAGTGTGAAGGAGGCCTTATAATCATGGCAACATGTACAAGATGTGTAAGTACATAGAAATGCATCATAAGTATGAGTACTGTACTTTTGTGTCCCAGCAAAATAGAATAGTAACTAGCTAGATAAGCAGGTCGTTGCCATAGGCGTCATTGTAAATACTTCGCGTCATTTGCATTATTATGGCTTATGCAATTATACTTTACACTATGCCATGTTGGAGTTATGCTGTTTAAGGCAAACAAGGGGCCTTTGTACACCACCGGTCATTTATTACTGGGTGCAGAAAACCAGGTGTTGTGGCATAATTTGGGAGAGGCATAGGATCCACAGAGGATCAACCTTCACCCATCTGTTTATTGAATGAAAAGTATTTTATAAATATCAAAATATATCGCGAGTGGGTTGGCTTAAAAATTTTTGGGTGTAGGTCGTTCCTCTGTGGATAATAAACCATGTCTTACGTGAATTACTGATTGACTGAGTTCAATTATTTCCCACAGCAAGACAATATTATGGTGTGACAACTTAATTTTAATAGTAGAATATTTGTTGCCAATACCTTTGGGATTCCATGCCATGGCAGACACATTGTGTGAGGTAGGATGTTCAATAATGCCAGTGCATGCACCAGAGCCTATTTCCCATACTGCAATTTGGCCAGCAACTGTGTTTCCAGCCAGATATTCACCGCATGGTGAAAATACACATTGAGATATTGCACATTTTATCTACAACCAAAGAAAACTAATTTAATTTGAATAGAGCACTCCAAATAGTTTTACACTAAACAGGATTTTCATAAATTTATCTCTGTATGGGTTTATCTACATAGTTGGACGATTTAGAAACATGTTTGTGAAACTGTAAAAAAAAACATAAATATGACATATTTTGTTAGTTTATTTTATACATACTCACCAAACTGTGTGTGAATGTCATTCTCTGTCCCCAAGACTCACAGTCTAACAATATTATCTCTCTATTGTTTGGGTACGCCAGGTACTTTCCCTCTGTAGGCTCAAAATCCATTCGACCTGAAAAATCAAATTCATCATACTATTGTGTACGACTGTCACAACATGTTTTTTTCCTTCTAGGATGACAAAATTCCCATACATTACTAAGCCTAGATGCATCAGCAAAATATATTAATTTAATAATGAACTTCTCCTTACAGGATACTGTTGCAAATTTTATACTACGTCATCATGGCATCTTAATTATTATGAATATATATTGATAAAATAAAAACATACACAAAACTTTAGCAGCATAAAATGTGTTTATCTTTGGTACACATGATACTTCTTTAACAATTTTCTGTGTATCAATATCCAATATTCTTAATTTTCCATCTCCACAAGCAGTGCTTGCAAATTTCATATGGGGACATATAGCAATACTAAGAACTGGTCCTGTGTGTTCCTTCATTACAAATAATGGTGCTCCACCTTCCAAGTTACACAACTTAGCTTCCATATTCTCTGATGTACATCCCAAAGCCTGTAAAAAAAAAAGTAAAAAAAAGAAAATGGACTGCAACAATATTTTAGTAGTCAGGAAAAAACAAAGTATCACCTCAATTTTACTTGATGACTTGATTTGTGTGACTGGTGCAGTAAATCTAGTGACAATACCATCTTTATCAAAGGCCGGATACGTGTATGCTTGAACAGCATGATTATCAGTGGCCACATAGAGTCTTTTCTCTTTGTAGCATACAGCAAGTGCACTTTCCCCAACACAATGGGAGTTTGGGTCATCATCTTCTATGTCCACCCATATTCTCACATCACCGTCGTTTCCACATGTTATAATATGCCTGAACAAGTAGCATTATTTAATAAAAGGCAAGAACTTACATAAAGAAGAGATACATTTCAAAGTAAATTTACTTACTGTCCATTTTCTGTGTAGCACACATCAGTGTGGCCTTCGGCATGAGCATACCGTAATGGTTTGCTATCTATTTTCATATTTAACTTTAATTTCAACAAATAATAAACTAGATAGACACTTTACCTGCTTTTTATAAAATAACAATAAAATAAAACAAAATAAAATTGAACAACCTGAAAGTAAATTTTTATTTTGACAGCTGGTTTGCAAATTGGCGGGAATCTGCAAGACGTCAACTAGTTGTCTCACAACACAAAGTTGACATTTCATAATTCTGCAAGCATTTTCTTTTTGATTCATTGTTTTAGAATACTTTGATGATACAATAATTATTTATAAATATTTTTTTAATTCTGTACATACATAGCCGGTATAAGAATGATAAGAAATAAAAAAATATTTATCAGAGCATTCTGAAAGTGGTTATACCCAGATAATATAATAAATTTAGTACCTGTTAGCGATAAAAAACCATAACTAGTTTTTGTGTTTGATGGAAACACTATTGACGTGTATCTGGTCAAAATGTTTTTTTTTTATCAACACGTTAATCTTATGCCATGGTAGATGTGTAGACTTCATAAGCCGTCTCGTCTCGAGTAGTCTCGTCCAATGTGATTCATGCATTATTATGACGGTGCCGGGTGGTATATAAGTACAACAAAAAGGAGTTTTGACATCTGAAACTGTTCATTTGGAATTGTAATTCAAGTCCCGGTGGCGGTGTGTTGAATAGGTTAGATAAGAATTATTAAAGCGGCAATTGAAATCGGGAATTAAGGTAAGAATCAATTATTCTTATTGAAAAGCAATGTATTTTAATTAAAAGACGTACAACGTCTTCTTACCTTAATGATGAAATATTGACACATTTTTCTACCATACCCATTAACCTTGAATTTACGCGTGCAATTTTTAGGAGAATTATTTTTAGATTTTTATTTTATGGTGTAAAATGATAACTCGTGTTGCTTAACCCAATTAGTAAATTCTTGATAAGTTAATTAGACATTTATTCCAGTCTTTTACGATATTTAAATTAATTTCAAATGTTAAAATTTCTATTTTTATTTGAATTTTATTTATTATTCATTTCTTATATTTTTTTATTCATTTATAAATCTATACCTACTATAATAATAATGATTAATTAATGTAATATTTCATATCAACTATGAAATTATATTTTATTCAATTTTTTTTTTACGTTTTTCCTTTTCATTTGTGTGGTAAAATCTGTGGTTTGATATTTCACGTACCTACCTAATATTTCGTATCAACTACGTAACCATTTATTCACTTGGTACCTACTTATGGTTTCTAAAATACTAGATGGCGGATCAAGGATTTTTGGAACAACAACCAGGTTTTGCTACTGTTGCTATACACGCTGGTCAAGACCCAGAAAAATGGAATTCCGGTGCGGTTGTGCCACCCATTACGTTAGCAACCACTTTCAAACAACCGGCTCCTGCCGAACACACAGTAAGCCTCCTCGTTTTTAACAAGTTTTCCTCAACTTTGATCTTATATATTTAACATAACAATACAATTAATTCGTAGGGTTTTGAATATGGGAGATCCGGAAATCCTACAAGGAATACTTTGGAAGAATGCCTTGCAGCATTGGAAGGGGGAAAACACGGTTTTACTTTTGCTTCTGGTCTTGGAGCGATAACAACAGTGGCTGCATTACTTAGCAAGGGTGACCATATTGTATCCATCGATGATCTTTACGGTGGTACAAACCGCCTTTTAAGGTAAAGAAGATTTTTGAAACATGAAATAATGAGTTAATGGAACGGCGTTAATTAAATACGACTGTGACCGGAAATTAATTAAATGATTTCAATTTCAGGCAAGTTGTATCAAGAATGGGGATTGATGTAACATTCATAGATTTTACAGTTCCTGGAAATTTGGAAAACGCAATTCAAGATAATACAAAGGTGAGTAGTATTTTTATGTTTTCACTAGATACAGTACAAACCATTAATTTCACTATCACTAGTTGCTCATACATTTTATTATTTCACGAGTTGTCAATCTTTCTACGTAGGTAGTAAGTAGTATGTATAGTCAATATATTATCATTCTCAACAGGGATTTAATATAAGGGAAGGTTATTCAATTTCATTTTATTTTGTGGGAATTTGTCATCATCATTCTCCTCTCGCTTCTTCAATTAAAACAATCTCAATTTACCGTTTCGGGATATTATTACCCAAGTTTTTAATTTTGGTAGGCATAATCAAAATCAGACAAATGTAGAAGTATCAAATTCTTTGTGGGTAGTGTTAACTATAATTATGGTCATAATGATATGGTTTTTTTTTGTGTAAGTTATTACTTACGTCAACTTATCATTTTACGAATGCGCATGTTTAAAACTTAAAGTGACGAAAATCATAATATTATTACATTCTTATTTATAATGTGTGCGTATCATGATTTAACCACAACAATCTTTATCACTAGTGTTTTATTTCGAAGTAATTAGGTATATTAACGCTATAAATTATGATAAAATTTATTGCATTATTGAAATAAAATGTATGCATTTCGGAATGTTATTTACAAACAACTGAATTGTTTCCTAAGACTAGAGGTATTTTTTATTTTAGATGATCTGGGTAGAGACACCAACAAATCCGAACTTGAAAGTTATTGATATTGCTGCGGCAGCCGAAGCAGCAAAAAAACGCAGCAATGATATTATTGTTGTTGTGGATAACACATTCCTCACATGTTACTTACAAAAGCCTCTGGACTTCGGTGCGGATATAGTTTTGTACTCTTTAACAAAATATATGAATGGTCACTCCGACGTATTAATGGGAGCAGCAGTTGTTAACGACCAACCGTTAGCGGATAGGCTAAGATTTCTACAAAATGGTAAGTGGGAGTTAAATTTTTTGAAATTATTCATCAGTTCTATTTTCTAAAAATATATTTTCAAATATTAATGCGGCTTTCAAACTTTTTTCTTTCTTCTTTTAAACTATTAGGTGTTTTTACCATTTCGTACCTACTAGGTACATTTTCTTCGCTTGTGTTATGTTTTCTTAATGACGTGACGACAGGAAATGACATAAGTACGGCTTGTATCGTAAGATGATCGCGAATACAGTTAGGCTCCATTAAATATTATTCAAGTCACCTTGAGCAGGACGGCTATCTATCATTACGAATTCACGACAAAGTGTACACTCGTTAAGTAAAACAACTAGTGTTGTCACTGTTGCGGAATTTTGTTCATAAGAAAATCTCATCAATCATGACATGGGAAAATAGTTGTAGTAGGCGATGACGTAGAGAAAATTTTCATTATCAGTTTATTGTAGTATAGAATGACTTGCGGTTTAAGCGTCGGGAAAGTCTGTATGACTCATTTTACCAGTGATGAAATTACAGTAACGTCTGCAACATTGTGTCTTTCTATTACAAAAATTATAGCTTATTTTCTTTTCCGCTTCTCCCATTATTTCCATTACTTTTAATAGTATGTTTTGTTTATATATATTTGAAATTGAAAACAGTGTACGTATTGTATGTATTGCTATCGTTTCAAGGCATAAAGAGATAGGCATAAAAGTAATGAATCTATATCACTCAGATCTTGTGAATAATTTAAGACCCCATTCATACAATCCTCAGTTAGTGAATAATGTTTCATTCATTGCGGGCAAAGTCCGAAGCTAGATACATTCTTTAAGTATAATTTTGTAATTGGATATATGTTTTAAAATTAACATTTTATCTTATCTTTTCAGCTATGGGAATCGTACCATCACCATTCGATTGTTACCTAGTCAACAGAAGTTTGAAAACTTTGGCTTTGCGTATGGAACGCCACAAAGAATCGGCTATAATAATTGCTCGGTGGTTAGAAAAACATCCTAAGGTTGTAGAAGTTATGCATCCAGGTATTGTATTTTTTTAATATTTACTACCTGTTGTCCACGACGTTTTTAACTATCTATTAACGATGTATTTTAATTGTTTAAGGACTTACGTCTCACAAGCAACATGACATCGCCAAAAAGCAAATGACTGGTCATTCGGGTGTCTTCAGCTTCAAACATACCGGTGATCTGAAAGAGTCGAGAAAGTTTTTGAGTTCCTTGAAAGTATTTACTTTGGCTGAGAGTCTGGGGGGATATGAAAGTTTGGCGGAATTACCGTAAGTTACTCATTTAGTTACGTAAATATTAAGTTCCTAAGTGTATAATTTTTTTTTTTTAATTCAACACAATAATTTCCAGATCGGTTATGACGCATGCATCCGTTCCTGAAAAACAACGAGAAGAACTTGGTATCACGGATGCGCTCATCAGACTTTCGGTTGGATTAGAAGATGTTGAAGATCTCATTGAAGACTTGGATTTAGCGTTTAGAGAAGCATTTTGATGACATCAGTTTTTTTAAATTTAAATCCAATCTCTTTTTATTTTCATCTTTATACTTTAATTTATTTTTTTAAACTTGACGTATCTTTGAAGCACAATAAAGTTACTTGCGCTAAAAACTATATATAGTGCATTAATTAAATTACTGCATATATGAAATGGTATTACAATTACATATTGGGCGTTGTTGAGGGAGTAACATAATAACATCTTACATAGTATACTTTTTGTTCAGCGTTTTCAGTAATTTATTAGCACAATCGCATCGGTGATATTTTTGTATCTCGTAATAATTTACAATATTGTTATAGATTAGTATTTAAGCATACTCGTTATCATAATGTTATTCAATCATTAAATCTTGACTTTGACATTATGAATAAATCTAATTTAAAAAACACACAATAGGGCTTACTGGTTAAACTTAACATACCAATAGAAAGGTTAAGTGTGTGCATTTGTTTACACTATTGTGGAAATATTGTCGTGACAGTATTTTACTAAACTACTATTCCCTACCTCATTGTGGTTAGTTTTTATGAAGTGATATTTTATGATGTTTACTAGAATATTTTTGCCGATATGATACACAATAGTTTGAAACACAATAATTATTATAATGTATAAATATCTCATTTTCATTTTATTTATCATTGCATTATCTTTTTTATTTATTTAATTTGTATGAAACAATAGCGAATAGTATGTTTAAGAATATTTTGTTACTATTTTCCAGCATTGATTTGAGAAATATATTTAAAAAAACTTGCGTCTAATTTGTTTTTGTTATACCTATTACATTTTGGCACAAACTGTATTAAGAACTAAGATTAGACCAGGATTTATTTATTTATACTATGATAACCAGGAAAATGTATTCAAAAATTATCCCTTTGATCTGAGTTTTAGTCACTTTGGGTGATGTTTAGACAGATTGTATTTTTTACCGATCGTAAAGTAAGGACTTATAACATTTTTTTTTTTTTTTTAAATGCGACACTGAAAGAGAAAATTAAAAAAGTCAAGTGAGAATTTCCCAAAAATTATTAAAAGCTCTCCAGCTCCTAAACTATAAATTATCGCTGAACATACATGGGTGTTTCGGGAAGCACTTGACTGTTCGACATAAAACATAATTAAAGTACAGCTTTTTCTGCTGTACGACTGGGTAACACGATTTTTTTGTGAAAATCCTCCGGCAAATTGATATCTGGCTATCACTTTCAAAGCAATTTTAGATATACTGAGCATACTGTACTAGAATATTTTCAATTAAACGGTTATAATAACCGTTATTTTAACAAGTTATTCTAAAAATAGATTAATTTTAGGGGGAGTTTCAAAACTTCCTGTTTCTGTCATAATGCTTTGACATTAACAGAGACGCTGTCAAGAAAAGTAACAAAAACAACAACAAACTTTTCATTTGTTCTAATTTTCATTTACGAGTACGTATTCTCTTAACAACTGTCTGAGTAACTACGAATAGATTGGGTTGATTGAAGACTGTTGGTGTTAGCTGGAAGTATCTTCCAAAGTAAGTAAAACCTAACGTAGACAATACACCGTAGTTCAAATATTTTGGCACACAAGACATTTATTTACTATTGTTGCGTAACAATAAAATTGTATCAAGGCAAAAAAGCTCATCCTGGTGGTTATTTGAAATTGGGCAGTATCTAGACATTGTAGTATTTGTATATTAGGTATGTAATAGGAAAATATTCTCAGGAGACCACAACTGACTTTTGGAGTTATTCTCAAAACACAGGTTTTACACTTTTAACACTTGAAAACACAGATTTTACAACATTTAGTGTTAATTAAATAATTTATAGGTAAATGCAGTCAAAAAAATACAACTCTCATAAGCACCAATTTATTTAAAAAAAGTTAGCTTCACAGCTGACAGTAAGTATAAAATTAAAATTATTCTAAACATTACACCAATTACGAAGTACCTACACAGAAAAATATGAAAAACAGAGTGACATAATTATTAGTATTTGTGTGTGTATCTATGCGGTGAAGTGTGTAAATGGTGGTTTTGTGGAGGGTATAATGGTGGTGTTGTAAAATGTGTGTGGAGGTGTGTGTATGTCAATGTACATATGAATAAACTGACACTACTGAGTTCGCTGGTTATCCGGCGTTTGGTGGAGGATGTGGATAATCTCTTTTTTAAGTCTGTTCCGTGTGGTATTGAAGGGGTCCAATGTTGGGAATTTATCATATAATGCAGGTAGACGCAAAAATGGTGACATCTTTAGATAATTAGTGGAGACCGTTTTTTTTCTTTTTCTTCCAGAGTATGTATTAAATTTGTGGTATCGACAGGAGTCCGGGTAATTTGGGATATCTGCTTTAGTTTTGTATTATTTAGGTGCTTAATAAATTTTCGTTGGATTGATTAAATTTTATCAATATATTTCATATAAATCGGTTGCCATCGTATGCTCCTAAAATAACAATAATACAAAGTTTTTAAGCATAGTGGGTTATAGAACTGTTGGCTGATACGTATTACGAATCCAAGGGACTTGTAAGCTTTACTAGTGATTTGGTCAATGTGTGCCTCAAACGTGGACTTTTCGTCCAGAATCACACCCAAATCCCTAACCTGTGATACTCACGGTATGTTATCATTACTGATACGATAACTGTATTTAATATTGTTGCGCTTTTAAGAGAATGTTATAATTTGGCATTTCTTAGTATTTACGTTTATGTTGTTTAAATTATAATAGAGTTTATCAAGACTGGATCAATTGACAGTTACTAGGCTTATTTATTTTCAAAAATATTTTTTGTTGTCGGCTGAGAAGATGTTCAGAGTAGAGGAAACACTGTGTTATGTCAAATAAATAAATGTTATAAAGTAAGGGGGATACTAGTGAGCCCTGAGGCACCCCAGAAGTAACGTCTACGAAAACAGATCGGTGACTACCGATAACTACAGCTTGCCGACGGGCGACGGTTTCTTCGGTAAGAGTCTATCCACCTTAACAAGTTCCCCTTAATACCTACGGCTTTTTGCTTTTCGATTACTATGTAGAAATCTACCAGGTAAAACGCGTTTTCGAAATCTGTGTATATTACGTCCACTTGGGCACCGTCGTTCATACCAGTAACAACATAGTAGGTAAGCTCGAGTAGATTGGTATTGACTGAGCGAGATTTAACGAAACCGTGTTGGGAAGCAGGTACCTATACAAAGCTTAATTGCAGCGTAAATATAACCGTATACAATTTTCTCAAGCAACTTCCCAAAGTTGTCCAATAATGATACGCCTCGGTTATTAGATATATCCAGCTTGGAACCGTCGGAACCCAATAATTGAGATTAGTTTTTTTTTTCAAGTACTTGCATACCTACTCTTCTTTTCTAGTACCTATTGCATTATGAAATGAAGACCAGAACCAACAGAAGTTAGGGTTAGATTTCCGCCTGATGTATTAGTTTATAAGTGCTTGGATTCCTGTGTCACGGCTTGTGGGTTCAATTCCTGCATGAATTGTTGATTTGGAGGGCTTTGGTTCCGATGCTACTGACCATACATGACATAGTTTTAAGTAGGTAATGGTATGATTGTTGTTTGGGTTCTTGTGTTACTGGGGATGAAGGGTTCAATTACCTGCAAACGTGAGTTTTGTATCTGACAGTTTGTGAATAAGAAATTTGTTTGTGCGGTATAAGACACACCCTAATTATAGGTAAACCTTATATAATTAGTAACTAGCATCTACCAAGCGTGAAGCTTATAAAATAACAATTAATTCACCAAGAAGGTAAGTATACCTTCTTGGTGGTAATAACTCTAACTCTAACTGATAACTCTGCAGTTGACGGAGTACCTATGTTATATAAATGAATAGATATGCGTGTGGCCTATTCCTATCGGTAGCATATTAGATAAGTGAAGACATAAATATCCTGGAATTTTAAATTCCAGGATATTTATGTCTAAACCTTTGGTTCCTCTGAACTTAACTGAGGCGCGGTAATAATATTTAATTCATATGAAAAGAGTATTTGCAAGACGAGTAATAGTTCAAATATTAAAGAGCAATCTTAGATGTATTGGTTGAAGATGCTTCTGCAAAACAGTAATAAGTTATAGCAGACATTGCATCTTATTATGATCTTATCGGATTAAAGTTCCAACTGGAATCATCATAATAAATTATTTGATTAGGTGAACATAGGAGACCTATATTCTGTAATATTTTCAAGGCTCCTAAATCCACACATCACCACCATCGGCTTTCACAATAGGATGAACTTTGCCTATAGTTCATCCTATTGTGAAAGCTCATCCGCTGCATTGAGTCACGTGTCTGATTTTCAGAGGGAGGATTGTGATTGTCTTTCACATACTCTAATAACAAAAAAAAAAAAATGGTTTTAAAACCGGCAAATGGTTCAGGCTAGTTAGAAGCACATCAATTCTTCATTTAATGAGAAACAAACTAGGGACAAGTACCGGCTGACAGGTCGAAAACAATAATACACACAAATTCTAAAAAACGCGTAAAATATCTGATTTCTAATTTCGATTCACAATGCTAGTGCCTTATCTGGCCACCATAAGTAGGGCCCAGGCATGCCCAAGCGGACCCTTAAAACAATCGTTTTTTTTTACAAAAACGGCCATACACCTATTCTGCGAAAGTAAGAGAATATAGGTGGAGCGTGGTGTTTTTAGGGATTTAGGAGACTTATGTATTAAATCAAGGCAGTTGATTTTGGGCCACTATAAGATACGGACGTTCTAGTTTAGGCTAGGTAGTTAAGTTAGGAGACTTGATGAACACTAAGAAGCTATGACCGAGTGCGCTGTCGCAAGTTAGCGAGTATTAGTTAATACGTTAAATATAGTTAAAGTCAAAGCCAAGATTAGACTAATTTAGTATTGAACGGGAAGGACTTTAGCTACATTTTAGACTTATGACGACTGATGACGCACGATTGTTAACTTCTAACTGACGCACCATTTATGGAAGGCAGAACCGAAAATACTCACAGTTCATTTAAATCAGACTAGGCTTTAAGGCCGATCTGTAATTGCGTTATAAAACAACCAAACGTTAGTGATGATAACTGCTTCCAAAAAGGTATCGCCACAGAACACTTTGCGTGAGGCTTGTTGTATACACATTTCCAGGAGAAGGGGAAGGCTTGACTAAGAGCTTGACCACTCTGAAACGACCCGCCCCACTACCGTATTTACGTACACGGTAATGCGGATTCGTATGGGTAGTAGATAAGTCATCACGGGCCTCGCGAAGAAGAAGAAGATTCATGGGAAAGTTATAAACAATTCTAATAATTAAGATTCAGTAAACTTTGTATTATCAGACGCCATAATAGTCACATAATGTTATTATAATATGATGCATGTTTCTTATGTTCTTATCTGTTATAGTTGCCAATAACAAAAAAACGACCAAAATTTCTATTTTTAAACATAACCGTCAAATATTTATGCTTCCAGTGGGATATCAGATATTTTTGGATTCAATTTATTGAGAAAATTCGAAACAGAAAAAGATTCCGATTAAGAAAGAGATAGAGAAAGAGACAGAGATAGAGAAAGAGATAGAGAAAGAGATAGAGAAAGAGACAGAGATAGAGAAAGAGATAGAGAAAGAGATAGAGAAAGAGACAGAGATAGAGAAAGAGATAGAGAAAGAGATAGAGAAAGAGATAGAGAAAGAGATAGAGATAGAGAAAGAGAAAGAGATAGAGAAAGAGATAGAGATAGAGATAGAGAAAGATAGAGAAAGAGATAGAGAAAGAGATAGAGAAAGAGACAGAGATAGAGAAAGAGATAGAGAAAGAGATAGAGAAAGAGAAAGAGATAGAGAAAGAGATAGAGATAGAGAAAGATAGAGAAAGATAGAGAAAGAGATAGAGAAAGAGATAGAGAAAGAGACAGAGATAGAGAAAGAGATAGAGAAAGAGATAGAGAAAGAGAAAGAGATAGAGAAAGAGATAGAGATAGAGAAAGAGAAAGAGATAGAGAAAGAGATAGAGATAGAGAAAGATAGAGAAAGAGATAGAGAAAGAGATAGAGAAAGAGACAGAGATAGAGAAAGAGATAGAGAAAGAGATAGAGAAAGAGAAAGAGATAGAGAAAGAGATAGAGATAGAGAAAGATAGAGAAAGAGATAGAGAAAGATAGAGAAAGAGATAGAGAAAGAGATAGAGAAAGAGACAGAGATAGAGAAAGAGATAGAGAAAGATAGAGAAAGAGATAGAGAAAGAGATAGAGAAAGAGATAGAGATAGAGATAGAATCGAAATCTAGAATTCAGGTTTTTATGCTGCCAAAGTGATGTCATATTTTTTTTTTTGATCCAGCGTCCTAATTATTTTGGCTCGTTAGATAGTTTTGGGGTTCCTTCGATGTCACATATAATTTGTGCTGCCACTTATTGCCTTCCACAAAAGATCACATACTTTCATATATTTGCCGTCATCTTGTCGACATAATGGATGAATCATGAAATAAGATGTTATTGCCGAGCTGTCAATAGAGATATAATTATGCTCGTGATTGTACCTACCTATTTATTTATTTATTTGCGCGAAATTGGCCAGAGCCGACTGTCTGCCCAGTCCCATCGAGGCTTATCAAGCTGGTACTACCACTCGGAATTGCTGTGGAAAAACACCTTGAGTCTCTCCTGACTCTCACTCTTCTATGAATTTAGCCCTCACACATGTAAGTTGTGATTGAGAATATTGAGATTAGGACCCCTTATCGCCACGTAATAGATATCCATAACAAATTTATATTGAAGCTTATCTAATGATAAACTCATGACCTGGTTTTTCACAAATATATCAGTCTTTCGTGAACCTCTACTCAGTAAAGGTAAGTTGTATTCATATTCTATTCAAATTACAAATTTATAAAATGAAGTCATAATATTTTCGTTTCCAGTTAACTTCAGAAAGTAGGTAAATTAAACGCTGTGGTATCTATTTGGTAACTAGGTCTCATGCAGTCAGTACTTAGCGCCAGTAGTACCTACAGGACAGAAGGTTCCGTGATCACTACTGCTCTATAGTGCACCTAGAAAATACTATATGCTCAGAATAAAATATAATTTTGTTTATAACTATTAATATAAATCTTTACAAAAAAAAAAAAATTGCCGGTTAATTTAGATCTCGTGAAAATATTGTGAAATGAAAAAGTTTCGTGTTGCATCTGATTCTGAATTGAAGCAACAATTGAACTATTGTTTTCTATTTTATTTATTCATTACAGATGACACTACGCTGGGGAATCGTATCGGCTGGCAAGATCAGCAATGACTTCGTGAATGCTTTTAACTCTTATCCTGAGAAGGGAGATCAGGAAATAGTCGCAATCGCCGCCAGGGACAAGAACAGGGCTGCTGAGTTCGCGAAAATTCACAGCATTCCGAAAGTGTTCGATAATTATCAGGGATTAGCCACCAGTAGCGATATTGGTAAGGACATGACTTGTGTTTTAGTAATAAAGCTCGTCATTGTTTATCTACAATTTACGCCAATTAAATGACTATTGAATAGATAAACTTGTGGCACATAGGATTATGAGCATGAATTCTGTTCTCATTTTTAGATGTCGTGTACATTGCGGCATTGAATCCTGATCACTATGAGCTCACCAAGCTCTTCCTTGATAATGGAAAACACGTGTTATGCGAGAAGCCCTTCAGTCTCAACTTGAAACAAACTCAGAGTTTGATCAACCTTGCTCAGAAGAAGAAGTTGTTCGTTATGGAAGCAGTCTGGACGCGATTCTCTCCCTCTTACATTTACCTGGAGAAAGAGATTGCAGCTGGAAATCTTGGTGAAGTTAGATTCGTTGAAGGTAACTTCGGTATTTTCTGTGAGAGCGACGGCAGAGTGTTGTAAGTTTCATGTTTGTTTTTGTATTGTATTTTCAAAAACTATTCAGAACTTTACTTAATCTATCAAAGTGCGAGTAGTCATAGCCAATATTATGCTTACAGAAAAAAAGAATTTGGAGGTAGCACCGTGCTCGACATCGGCATCTACCTGTTGCAACTGTCCCAATACGTGTTCAAAGAAGAGCCGAAAAAAGTAACTGCTGTTGGTAGCATCAACGACTCGGGGGTGGATGATACCGAGACAATCATTCTGGAATACGGGGGTGGCAAGCGCGCTGTGCTCAACACTCAGTCCAGATTGAAGCTCTTGAATAGGGCCACGATCTATGGAACAAAAGGCCGCATTACGGTAAGGATAGAGAATTAATAGCTAGAATATAAATGGATCAGCGGGACAATTGCGTAACACACATAGAATGACAATTGATCGCAATGGGTTTCATTTTGACAGTTCATCCACGATCATTGCGTTATTTACGTTGTTGAGCAGACGAATTTTTCAAAGCATGAAGCAATGGATTAGCAATATTCTTCAAAACTCTCGGATCTTGATTCCAAGTGTGTTACGGAATTAGGGTGCTTGTACACTTGCGCAGACATTTGGCTGGAAACAATTTCACGTAAGACCATTTACGCGAACAAAAGACTTGACTGAAGGACCATTTGCACGAAAGCTTTTTGTCGAGAGTGATTTGAAGGATTCTGTCTTTCGCTCAAGTGGCTTCTATAGGAGCCAAGGTTAGCAATCAATAAAAATACCAATAACTCGAAATTTTTCGTTCATAGCTGGAGGATCCGTTCCACTTCCCCGATAAAGTCACGGCTATCGATGGAACATTGAAGACTTTCCCGCTACACACTTCCAATCTCCCGTTTGTCTATGAAAACAGTGCGGGGCTCGTTTACCAGGCTGTTGAAGTAGCGAGGTGCATTCGAGCTGGTATGTACTATGTTACTTCTTTTACTTACTTGTCGGCACTAAGCATGGTCGTGCATGACATTGAGGCTCGACCGAGATCTCGGTCTCGGTCCTAGTCTCTGCATTCTCGGCTACAAATATCTCGGCAACATATCGCCGAGATTCTGGGCCATAGCGGAGACTGTTGTGTGGTAGTAATTTACTGCATCGTCAGCTAGCTCATCAAACATAGCCGCAACAGATGAATTCAACTTATGGTCTCATGACTCTATAGAGTTTGAAGATGAACCAATGACCAGTGATTAAAACAGTTGAAATGCTATAATCGAAATAGCGCTTGATACCTGAGAGCCAAGACTGCATCGAAAAGCAAATATAAAACGATTTTACGAGCGCTGTCCACAAGTGAACAGCTCTTTATCAGAGCTGTTCAGCTATATTTCATTTCTTACGACGAGAGATACTCTTTGAAGGGTGAAAACGCGTGTGCTACAATATAATGTTGTTTAATCTTGAAAAATAAAACTATTACACTCTTAAATACAATAAGCAAAATAAGCGCATTTTTTTAAATTTGTTCACGATTTATCTATTCTCGGTGTCTGCTCTCGGTCTCGGCGAGATTTTATTTTATTCTTGGTCTCGGCTGAGAACGAAAAACCTGTCTCGGTCGACATGACATACGTCTGATCGTTTTTGATAGTGATACGGTTCCGCTATATTTCTGCCCATCCTCCTTTTAAACGTAAATAAAATAAATTACCTTTTAAAACTTTACTGGGAAACTGTCCATACATTTCTACAAAATCTTATTTGTTAGGATCGAGATACCATTGAGCCCTATGATTGGGCTAATTAGCATATAAACATAAAACCCTACTATAATATTATAAACGCGAAAGTTTGTGAGTATGGATGGATGTATGGATGTTTGTTACTCTTTCACGCAAAAACTACTGAACGGATTTGGATGAGATTTGGCACACAGATAGTTTATACCCTGGATTAACACATAGGATACTTTTTATCCCGATATTCCCATGGGATCGAGATTTATGCGGGTGAAACCGCGGGGCGCTGCTAGTAAAACATATTTTTACTATTCAAAGAAATTGTATACTTAGACCCTTTTTTATCTGCAGGACTGATCGAGTCACCACGTATGTCGCACAAGGAGAGTCTTGTCCTGGCCAAGCTGATGGACACCGTGAGAAGTCAATTGGGTGTGCACTATGATGTAGATGACCAAGAATTTCCCTAAACACCAAATGCGCAATACCTTTAAGAGGCACATGTAATATAATAATGATAATCTGCTTATTAATCCGCCTTTTATAACAGGGTGCACATATGCTATTACATTAAGGTACTAAATTGGATACTGTAAAACAGAGCCTTGTAGTTTTACTACAATTAGTTTTTATATAATTGGATATTTAATTCGTTTGTTTCACAATGTGTAATAAAATATGTCATTATACCAAAATGTGTTTTTAATAGCCGAAATTCTGAAAGAACGAGTCATGTTTAATCAGCTTTGTGATCTCCTTATTTATCAAAAGCTGACCAATGATACTTGGCATCTTAAAATAAAGAGCAAAATATTTTTTTATAAACCGCGGCCATAGCGGATAGCATAGATGAATGGTTTCATTGTGTTATCAAAAATTGATAACATTAATGGCCGTGGTAATGAACCGAGTTATCAACAAATGGCCTTGCTTCCGATAAAATGGCCTTGCTCTTTGAGCGCATGGAGCAATAGTGCCAACTCATTTATAAAAAAACCGGCCAAGAACAGGTCGGACTGTTATGCAATAAGGATTCCGTACCATAAAGCAGAAGGCAGAAACAGAAAACCAAAATGTTCTCTTTTTAACTTTTGTACAGCGATGGGTGAAGGAATTAAAAAAAAAGAGAAAGCAAGAAAGAAATATTATTTATTGGGACTCGTAAAAGAAGAACACAAACAGTACAGAATAATGGAACCTAATTGAGAACACAGAAACAAAAACTACCTACACTTTGTCGTGATTTTCAAACTGGCTTCCTATTCCTGTCAAAAATATTTAGCGCTACGACAGACATACAGATAGAAATACATCTTAGGCTTAGTAGGTACTAAGCCTAAGATGTATTTCTATCTGTCCATTCTATTGTTCATCATATTGTTCTATTATTCATTTTATTCATTCATTCTGTCTATTTGTATCTGACCCTATCAGGTAGGTACCTGATAGGGTCCCATTGGCACGCTTTGGCTACGGAACCCTACCGGTAGGTATAAGCTTGTGTAGAGATTGATTCCACAATCAATTTATCATTTGGTAGTTTATAGGTCAATTGAATAAATGTCTAAAAAACTGATATGATTATGACTAGGGACGTAAAGTTGGGTAGATTGGCGTAGTGGCGAGTTTTTATATTAAAATAACGGCTTTGTGTGGATCCGCAAATGGCAAAATATGCTGTGTCATTTATGCTAGGTAACAAACTGCGTCTCTGACTATCTATCGATTCGGTAATTGAGCCGCGACAATGAGGCGAGCAGACAGTTAAAAAATGGGGATTATAGATCCATCTCACACTCACTCGAGGGTGGTGTTGTTTACACCAGACCACACGTCTTGTCAGCGAGCGTACTACCTATACCAAGTCTGTACTGGACACTGGTACACATTTGACGATCATAAAAACGTTTGAGATGGCTTCCTATTGGACTTGGTCCTAGACATAGGTAAGTAGTTCCATAAATGAAGAAGGGTGTACGAGATGATCCGTTGAGGTTAGATGATTCTTTTTTATTGCAACCAAACTATTAGCGACATCTAGTTGTTTTCATTGGTAAAACGTAGACCCGGACCCGATATTCCCACGCCACAGTATCAATCTTAATGGCGTCGTGATTCATCGTGAGTGACAACCTTTGTGAACAAAAATAAAAAATACGTGACAATCTAACGTAAGGTTGACTTAAAATGTGATCTTGGTAGTCTATTGTAAAGGTCGTTGCATTAGAGCGCTAACACACTGGGAAGTCATGGCGACGTGGTCGGTTACGTATCCATACAATTCGTACCTATTGTAATGTACCATCGAAGAAGTTCATAATATATAACCACCATAAGGACTATTCTTGCTTGCAGCGAGTATAGAACTGGGCTGGTAACACTTGTGGTCATCGTGTTCACGGGATTTTGTTTTGAAACTGGTTAGATGTGAACTTCTTTGATGGCACTTGGCTACGGTCTCGCGACGTCGCCAATTTGGAAGCGTAGCCACGACCGACTGGCTCCTACTTGGAGAGTGGAAACTACGCGTAGTCAAGTCGCCAGTATTTTGTATAAACAAGTAAGTTACGCCTCCCTCACTCAGTGGCCAACTGATCGCCAGGACGGACGCCCGCGTGTTACTGGTTAATTATTTGGCAACCTCATTTGGTTACGGTAGGTAGCCAGAGCAGCGACCGATGCAGCGACACATGGAGCTGCATTGGTCTCAGCTTCGCGAGGTCCTGGTGGCGGAATGGCGGGACAGGCTTTCACACCCTACCGCTGGCCTCGACATCATCGAGGCGGTCCGGCCGGTGCTCGACCGCAGGCTCGGAAGGAGGCACGGCTCCCTGTCGTTTCGGGTGACGCAGGTGCTCTCGGGGCATGGTTGCTTCGGGAAGTACCTGTGTCGCATAAACAGGGAGCCGGACGCCCGGTGTCACCACTGCGTCAACTGCTGGGAGGACACGGCGCGGCATACGCTGGCAGAGTGTGCCGCTTGGGAGGAGCCACGCCGTGCCCTCATCTCAGAAGTGGGTAGTGACTTGTCGCTGCCGGCCGTAGTGAATGCGATGGTCGGCAGCGGCGAGTCCTGGGACGCCGTGGTTTCCTACCCTACTACGAGACAGTCGTCTCGCAGAAGGAGGCTGCGGAAAGGGAGAGGGGAGGCACCGGGCGTCGGCGGAGGGCGGACAACGCCCTCTTCCAACCCCCTAATGGTCCAGCGGTGACGGACTTGGGGACGTCCGTCGCCCCCCACACATCATGACCCGAGGTGGCGGCGCGTAGTGTTCCACGCGCGCCCCTCTGAGACGTCGCGGGGGGAGTCAAACACCTCACTCCCCCCCATTGACCCGAGGAGGCCCGCGTGGCGGTGACCAGCCGGGGGTTGCGGAAAATTTCAAGTTCCCGGACCCCCAGCGTAGGTGTGAGTTGGAACACCGGGGTGGTTTTTAGTCAGTAAGAGTCTGACACACCCCTCCGCCCGCCCCAGGGCGTCACATCCATGAGGACTTTCCACCCCAGAAAAAAAAAATGAAAAAAGAAGGTAGCCAGAGCAGAGGTAGCCCAAAAATTTGGAATTATTTTTGCAATCTCGGGAAAACCATGTCACCATTGCCTGCCTACCTCGACACTGCACCTACAAACTAGGTACAACCTTTAGATGTCAGTATGTGTACTCCTTGAGCGTGTACCACAATCAATCACTCGAAAAGTGGAGATTTTTGGAGAGACTTACTTAAAAGCAGCAGTCCCATTAAATGCTATCAATGGTTTTGCCAAAACCTACTCACCCATAGGGTGTGTCTCCTACTCGTAGGGGGTAGGTCGAGTAGGGGGAAAACAAAAAACAGGGTAACACAAAAAGTCGTCTTTAACGCCAGATTCAGTGCACTTTTTGCAGTGATGGCAACATTTTGATCGCAATTTTGTTACGTCGCTCACCTTAGTCCCCTCTTGAGTATTAATGTTCTGTGCCTTAGTCACACACACCTGTTTTAGTGGTTTGTGTAAAAATGCAAATGTCTGCGCAGCGACTTTTAAGCAAGTTAATCTTACCTCGTGTCCTGTAACTTTACTTACGTGGTAGGTACGACGTTTTATTGGAATATCTACTCAGTATTTTTAATTCTTAGTTGTGTACATTGTGGTATTCCATTATTTGGAACCACATCTTTTAGTTTATTTACGTATAAACACGTTACTTTCTTTATGTTATTATATTAAACAAACCACCTATTGATATATTTTCCTATTAATATTCTATGACACATGTACTTAACTCACTTTTATATTCTGTAGCATTGTTTACCTCTGTAAACATTGATGTAAAATAGGGAAGATAGGCCACTCTCTAACATCACGTAAATATTAAATGGACTAGAAACACTTACATGTAAATACACCCACACAACTACATTTCCCGATGTCGTGCGTCATGTGCTCGACAACCGAAATAGGGAGACATATTACGCGGGCTATAGCGAGAACGAGATAGCAATAATTGTCACTGTTACGTACCCATAACAACTCGGAAACAAACTACGATTCGGGTATTCCCCGCAAACCGAGAGTAATGTAGGTACCGTCAACAAATAAATTTTAACGAAATAAAATAATACTTACTTTTTTAGTTAGAAAGTCTTTAATTAGAATTTTTAAACAGATTTGTTTACCTTGAAGTTTAACTTATTCTAATTAGTTTACATAGATTAGATTTGTTAATAGTTTTCATATTTTGATCCAATAAGACTATTTAAAGCAAGTTTGCAAGGGAATTTTTTAACAAAGTAAGGATTGAGTTACGTAACTTGAAAAAATGTTTTTTTTGTTTATGTATGTATTTTAATAATTTTAGTTTCAAAAGATATAATTAGAAAAAAAACTAATATTTCAGTTTGATTTATGTTAATCGGACAACGAAAACAGAAAAAAAAAAGTCACTTTAAATCAGAAATTTACCTTTATTACTTAAACCTAATCGTAAAAATTATTATTACCTCTTATTTACCTTCAAATAGAGACAGTTTGTTTCGCTTTTGTCTTCTTGTTTCCGCTGATATAGACGGGTCATTTTTGTGTGAATAATGTAGCCTTACGTCACAATATTTATCAATAATTGCTCGCAAAAGATGAGTGCGATGGTTAAAAGTAGCTGGCTGATTTTGAGAATGAATAACTAATTCAGTCAATACATTTGTATCAAGAAAAGTCTTCATGATATTTAATTTGAGACGTAATAATTCCGAATCGCTCGTGAAGTGCTTCCCTTGGGCAATCATTTTCTTTAGAGTGATTTCAGACTTTGCACATATCATAAACATATCGTAGGAAGGGTAACAGAGACCGCCCATGTCTTTTAATGTTATTAGTTTATGGAAATGCATTTTTTTTGCAGTTATGACCTCTGAGACACACGTTTCACACTGTATTGTCTTTATTAAAGCTCGGGCGACCCATCCAGCTATGTAACCTACTATTTGCTCAGAACAAGTTGATAAATTGTGTTTAATTTTATCGGTCAAAAGCTCACTCAATATGCCCACATTCGTCTCCGCTAGCGTGTCACTTAATAGAACTTTGTTCTTTTTAATATTTTGTACACGCACACGTGATGAAACACGTGATGCTTGATGTTTTTTAAAGGTTTCCTTTTTGCCGCCTAAAGTCAGACTTGTAACATTGCTTTTTCTATCTACAGTTTCATTAATAACGTCAACAGCTGATGTACATGTTAGTATCGGAAAATTGTCAAGAGGAATACAATTTCCCGACAAAGAAGACCGCAACTCTAAGTGTCCTAATATCTTCCTATAGATACCCCGAAATTGTTTGACATTTGGGTTGTTATTGTATCCACCCTGCCTGCGAATGACACCGAAGAATAACTCGAGGTGGTCCTGTGACATTCTATAAGTGGCAATATACTTTAAAATATTTGTTTCGACGAGTGTGGTATACAGATGCTTTAGGCTTTCCATACAAATTATAAAACCAATGAATCCTGTCTTGCAAATGGTGTCAGTTACCGGTTTTTTCGAAATTTTCATATTTATTTTGCGCTTGGTGATACGGCGGGATTTGACAAGGTATCGTAAAGAAATTATGTAATCTTTCATTTCGGTAAGAAAATCAAAAATTAGATTTTTATTTTCAGGACAAATTGGTTTTTGGTAACCGAACTTATCACGTTTTCGTGAGTTCATTATATCAAATATATGATTAAAATTTTCAATAAATTTAACCGTTGCGTCGGTATGCCTAAATCGGGTTGAGTTTAGAATTTCTTCACATAATTTTAACGATTTGGCTACACTCATACTCAGAAGCTGGGTTGCAAGCTTAACCTTCATTATTTGGTTCCTAAATTCTATGTGCCTTAAAGTTAATTTGTTGGCAAAAGTTAAAGTTTCACTTTTTTGTAATTCTAGTAAATTAACCAAAAACTGCCATTTAATCTCTTGACCCTCACTGCCGTAAAAAATTTTTTTGGCTTCAAATGTGTTACGTACTAATTTTATCATGTGACATGGATCAGGAAATACCGCTACATCCATGTCACATGATGGGTGTTTGAAAGTAGTTTTTAAATTATTAACATCGTCAAGTTCACAACCTAGTAATTTTGCGGAACTCATATTTGACCTGCAGCCATCAAAAGTTAAAGCCACAACACTGACTCCTACTTCATGACACTTCTCTAAACAAGTTTTTATTAAATTTGCTTTGGATTCTGCTGGAAGTCCATTAACGAAAAAATATGCTACGGGTAATTTCCAATTTTCGTTCATGCTGACCAACATCATGACAAATGCTTGCGTAGCAACACCAGCATTTTCCAATGATCCAGTTCCGTAGTCAACCAAACCATCAGTTTTTTTTCCATCCCACATCAGTTGTTGTCGTATCGACATCTCGTCGACTACAAGAGTGCATATCATTTTTTTTTTTGTCGCTGCGTATTTTTTCTTTAAGACTGCGAACGCTTCGGCGGTAAACCCGGGCGCAGCATCGGTCTTTTCGTACCATTTTCCTAAAGTTCTTGGATGAGGAAGGCCATTCTCGAAGACTTCTCGCACATATTTGTAACCAGTAGGTGAGTAAAAATTTAAAGTGAGAGCAAATTTTCTCAAGCTAGGTGGAAACTTCAATCTCGAGTTTTTATCCAACTTCTTGTGCCGAACCATTCGTTGAAATAAATCCACAGCTTCTGCTTTAAGAGAAAGCTCTGCGAATTGGTCCGCTGTTAAATTTAATCTCTTTTTCAATTGAATAATGGTTTCTTTCAGATTTTTGCATTTATGGTTAAGTCTTTTACATTTTTTCTTTAAGTTTTTGTTGTCTTGCATCAGTTTTCGCTTTTTTATTGTTTCTTTATTCAACTTCAGCTTTAAGAAAGCTTTCCTTGGAGTTTCAAATACTGATTCTAATTCAGATATATTGACGTCGTTTAACGAATTTGGTGTGGTTCGTCCCGAAACAGAATATGTTGCCATGGCGACCTGATATTAAAAAACGTATAATTATTATGTGTGTATTGTATACCTACTTTATGTATTAAGTCTGTTAGAACGAGTCCCTTTATTTTACAGCCAATATTTCATGTACATTTTCCGGATTGTCATAAAAAAAATACCTTGAACCTACTGTCATAGAATTCACGGCACAAAGCTATGTACACGGTTTATTGGCTGTACATTATTGACCGTATTTGTGCCTTCCCTTAGAACATTTTGTCTACAACAAGGATAGCTGTCTAGAAAAACAACCATCAGTCTGTCGACGAAGCCAACCTATCTAAGTTTTACTGAGTGAAACAGTAGGGAAATAAGTAAATATAATTATGTAATTATCAACTATGCATTTTAATACTTGATACCTACTCGAAAATATGGCACTGCGTTTTTTAATATCTTCCTATATCCTTTATGGGTTGTATACATATCTTCTGTTCTGAAGTGTACCGAACATAATCGACTACTACTGTGTGGTAGCCAATCTGGTTCTTGCCTCTGTTTTCTAACAACTTGGAGCCATTTATGTCTCCACACTTCATCTTGAGGAAACCTAATAATACAAATTTACTCATTATTTATTTCTTAACATAGCCAGTAACTGTGATAATATTGCACAAGATCACGGTATGGCCGTGATCTTGTGCAATTTTGTGGGTACCCAGGTATTGATAAATTTTAATATGAAAAAATATCAGGAACATCTTACAAAGTATCTATTGTGTTGACGTTACAAATGTAAACAAAGGGCAATTACCTCTAAGTAGATGGGTAAAAAATAAATTAAATATTATTCAATTAAATTCGAGGCGATATGGCATTTTTTGCTGACGGTACTAATACGCCACTTGCGCTGCCGCTTGCGCAGACAAGGACGGAGACTGCAGGCGGCGCTGTTGTGCAAGCGAAATCGCGTTTACAGCCGAATGTTGGCCGAATGTTTACGATTAGGAACAACTTATGACGGAGCAAACATTAAATATTATTATAATTTTCAACAAATTAATGTTTTTGGCTGTACTTACGAGTGAAAACTAACCCCGTGGGACTTGTTTTTGGTTTTTGCACTATTTGTGCACATTTTGTAAACACAGGAAGGCATTGTTGCTGCTTATTTAGACGATTACTGTAATTTTACTTAACGTGCTACACAAACGCCAGTTCGATTGTGACTAAGCTCGATTGTGTCCTTTTCCCCTAATTTATGCGGTCCACGTCGAGGAGCGCGTACCATATCTTCCTATTTAATACATCAATGTCTGTAAAGCATACTTTTATTTATCTCTTGTTTTAGCATCCAAATCGATTTTATAGTATTTATCTTTCCCTTTTGTAAAAAACTTTAGAATATTTATATTCTGACGTTTTCATCTTAAACTGTCATCTGTCGTAATTTACTTTTCTAAAACATAGACAGAACACATCATAGATAAGTACACTCTATCTTCTCTCATAAAGTGGGTGTACACACTGAACCTTCGCAATAAGCGTAGATCTAAGATTTCTCCTCTGTAAGCCGTTTTTATTAGTGCTGGTCATATCTAAATTAAGAATTAACTTGAATATGTTTTTAAAACGTTTAAAATATGACACAGAACGATAAAAACAGTCTTCATATTTAACAGTCTGGTCTTGTCTTAGCCTTCGGAGAGTCGTATTTTTTTTTTAACTTGTGACAGTCGCTGTTTTTCTGCTCTTAAGTTTTATTTGTTGAACAATTAGCTACTCGAATATTAGTCTCATATAACTAACATAACTAGCGTGCGCGGGTGTTCTAATCATACTGTGTAACTTGAACTATTGACCCTGAGTGTATAATAATAACACAACAAACATTCATTCATTTTTGTGTGTTTTTCATTTGTGTGTACAATAAACATTCTAATACTGTGTAATACCTGTGTTTAATTCGCTCGGCACTCCTGCCTAGCCCTGTAGAAGGTTCTCACTTCAAAAGAACTCTAATCTCGCGCCGCGAGTATACGCACACAAAGGCCTCCGACGCTAGACGACGTTACTCTCCGAGAGAGACCTCCGCCGTCACCTGTGACGCTAGCGCGGTCCTCCCGCTAGGTGAGGCGCCTCAAAGCGCCTCCGATATCTACAACCTCTCAACCTCCTCTCCGTTCCACAGGGTGGATGAATCTCCAAGGTGGATAATCCTCAGCCTAGCCTCCTCCACGCTGCCTGCGGCCTGCCTGCCTGCCTACCTATCTACCTGCCCACCTGTTCCACTGCCTGCCTGTTCCTGCCTAACCCGAGCCTGTCCTGTGTCCTAAACTTACCTTTACTTTTGCTAATTTTAACTTTTAATTTTTAATACCTTTTTATTATAATTTAATATGTGACTCTCGTTTCCCTCCACGGAGGAAAACGTTGCGTTACAACATCTAAAAATGGCAATTTTTCGTATTTTAGGATTTATTACATTTTCCGACTTTACCCATCAATATTTGATGGGATGAAGATGAACCTAAAGAAGACTAAGATGAAAGAAAGATGCAAACTTTTGTTTTGTAATATCTCGAAATTATAATAAATTGAAGGTACCTAAAGGATTTATTTGATTGATAGTGATGTTTTATTTGCAGTATAACCTTAAGCAATTAAAAAAGAAAATTTGAGAACCTCTACTTAAAGTAGTAAGATTGAAATATATTTAACAAAAAACGTTCTATCTTTGTTAACTAAAGGTATTTTGAAGCTACAAGCAAGCGCGGATCCACCGTTGTGGGCACGATGGGCGGGTACACTACATAAATACGAAAAACTTAATTCCGTCAATCACAAATACGAATTTCAAAATACCGATTTTCATAATTCCGAATGGTTCAAAATTCCGACTATAACAATTCCGACTTATCATTACTCCTATTTTTTATAATTCCTAAATTTCAATATTCCTAACGTTTATAATTACTATTCTCAAAATACCGAGTTTCAATAGATCGAATAACAAAAAGTCCGATTTAATGATAATTCGAAACATCAAAAATACGAATACCGATTATTAAAATACCGAATAATACAATTCCGAAATTAAAAATGGCAAGCTAGCATGCAACATGCAAGCGGGATGCAGGATCTCCCTTGTTTCATCGAAAAGAAATTGCCAAATTATCACTTCCCAAACAATTTTCCGCATAATTTCATTTGCCAAATTATTACTTAGCAAAAAATCTCTTCACTAATAATTGTTACGCAAACCTAATGTTTTGCAAGTGAATGTTTAAACAATAACTTGTTTACCAACTAGTACTTTTAAATTTTTTTTTATGTAGGTAGTCAAATATTTCAGTTGGGATAACTCATTTTACGCAAAATAAAGACGTTTTATTACATGGGTGTTTTTTCCACTTGGTACAAATTCTAAACAGGTAATAATAATATTAATATGAACTATTCTGGTAGTATTTTTTTTTTAGTTAGTAGCATTTTTAAATTATTAATCTCGTCTAACTAGTTCAGTTTAGGGTAGCCTGTTTTTTTTCCATATTTTTTTTCTATATAATCTAGTCGTTTCTGGCGTAGGAGGTCACAGTTTTAACCTAACCTAACGTATACATTAAAAAAAAAAAAATACCCACTCTAACTAGTTCCATAACTAACTGACCAAACGTTTATTGTCTAAAGATTGTTTGCTGTAATAAATTATTTGATTAAAGACCAAATGGCTAAATGACATTATCCTTGATAATATTCTGCCAAGTAAAAATTTGACCAAATGAAAATGTGCGTACTAAAATCATTCCAAACATTGCATTGGTATAAAAAAGGTTGCTAAAATTTGTTTGGATAGTGAAATTTTGGCAAAATCTTTTCGGTAAAACGGCAGGATCCAAGGCATGCAACATGCAAGCAGGCATGCAGCATGCAAGCAGGCAAGCAGCAAGCAAGCAGGCAAGCAGGCAAGCAGCAAGCAAGCAGGCAAGCAGCAAGCAAGCAGGCATGCCACATGCAGCAAGCATTGTTCCTCTCACGGCGCTGCACGTTTGGGCGGCCCCACGCGAGCTTATCGTCGCAGATGGTTTTAACGCTCACCACAACATCTTGACTTTTAGTTTATTCGAAGTATTGAAAATCGGAATGTCGTTTTTCGGACCGAGAACCCTTCGAGCATTTGATTCTTCGAACTTATGAAAATCGGAAAACTAACAAATCGCATTTACGACTTTCGGTAAAATAAATTTCGTGATTTTTTATAATAGACATTATAATTCTTAGGTATCATGAAATTCGGACTTTTGAAAATCGGAACATCGAAATTCGGAATAAAATATTTCGGAGTATTTGGGTGTTCCCCACGATGGGCATGCCCACAACCCGACCCGTGCATTTCCTACAGAGGAAACACACACACATATTGTGTGCGAGTAGGTATATAACCTTACGTGACTCCGCTTCCTGAGTCGTTACGGGCGCTTCGCTCTCCTTCTCACTTATGGTATACGGTAAGTGAGAGCGAAGCCCGGTTTGAGAGCCCGGTTCGAGAGCCCGGTTCGAGAGCCCGGTTCGAAAGCCCGGTTCGAGAGCCCGGTTCGAAAGCCCGGTTCGAGAGCCCAGTTCGAGAGCTCGAAACCTTTACGATTGATCTCATATGATTGTTACCAATTCATAGATATAATAAAGAAGTACCTATTAGTGATATTGAGACTGACTATTAATTAATTAGACTGGCTCATTCTACCTAAGTCAAGGTCTGTAAGATATTTGATTTCCTAATAATACCTATAGTATAAACTCTGATTTGTATTTTATTCCACCAAAACCTAGGACATTCCCAAAATAGGGGCAACATTATCCCCAGGATCATCTTGCCCCTACCGCCTTAAGGCTTGTGCAGACCAGCGCGACTTGTCGCGCGACGCGACACCGGTTATTGTTAAACTGTGAAGTTTTCTTAGAAATTGTATTGTTCGTGTCGCGTCGCGCGACAAGTCGCGCTGGTCTGCACAAGCCTTTACGGTATAGGCAATCATCTTGGACACCGGGGTGTACAAGATGATTCTTTGGTAGTGTTTAAAAAATTTGAATTGTAATATATTATTAGATCAAGAAAATTAACATTTTGAGTATGACAACAGCCAAATTTACTATGATAAACGTTTTTACATCTTCAAGTTGAATATCGTTTAAACGTGAATCATTTGGTACACCTTCCCCTACGGTCGTTATTAAAAGAAGAAGTGTGGATAATCATACAAGGCATAAGGATTAAGGACAGTAAAACGTGCTAAAAGTATAGGTCAGTAACCAATTGAGCTCTTTCCGTTCAATTGCCCTGCAAATACGCGATAATCACGTCATCGTCGACCTCAATGACGATGTCCTGCGACTGTCAATTGAGTGACAACATTTGCCCACCTGAAAGTTACGTGTGCAACAGAAAACTAAAGAATAAAAATTAAGGTAGGTGTCGTACGCACGGCTACACATCAAGCTATACATTTCCAGTATAAGCTGACCTCACATTGTACCGAAATCCTATACAATGCGAGATCAGCATAAACTGGAAATGTATAGCTTGATGTGTAGCCGTGTGTACCATGCCAAACTTATCTAATCTAATTATATAAAAATGAATCCCTATTTCCCTGGTCACGGCTCACGGCATCACGCGTGAACGGCTGGACCAATTTCGCTAATTCTTTTTTTGTTGTGTTTGTTATTGTAAGGAAAAGGTTCTTACGGAAAGAAAAAATAAGAAAATGGCGCAGAAAATTGGAAAATTTCAGAAAACTTAACGACTATTTTAACTTCGCGCGTTGAACAGTTAGCGCGTTTGATGAATGTGAATTTAGCAGAGTAATAGGTTCGTAGGTATGTAGGTAGGTAGGTAGGGTAGGTATGTAGGTAGGTAGGTAGGGTAGGTATGTAGGTAGATAGGTATGTAGGTAGGTAGGTGTAGGGTAGGTATGTAGGTAGATAGGTATGTAGGTAGGTAGGTGTAGGTAAGCTATGTATGTAGGTATGTAGATACGTAGGTAGGTAGGGTAGATAGGTAGGTAGGGTAGGGTAGGTAGATAGGTAGGTAGGGTAGGGTAGGTAGGTATGTAGGTAGGTAGGTAGGTAGGTAGGTAGGTAGGCAGGTAGGGTAGGGTAGGTAGGTAGTGTAGGTAGAGGTAGGTAGGTAGGGTAAGTTGGTAGGGTAGGCTAGGTAGGGTAAGTAGGTAATGAAATGAAATGAAATTATTTATTCTGTAAATAGGATATCGGAATCACTTTTACACGTCATATAAAAAAAATATTAAAAATAAGCTAGGTGAGGTCGGTGTTTCCTATCTGACTACTCTGAGAAGAAAGGCCGAAACAAACTCAGAGGTCACAGTCTCTTTTAAAGTCCAGACATAATCTTGGTCAAGCCATGTGAGGACCATGTAGATTAGTGTCTGAAATGGTCTTTTGAGGAAAGAACCGCACAGATTTGAGTGGACCTGTCCAGTCAGTGCAAGCATTTGTCAGTAATCGTGGAGCTCAACTCATAACTTAAGGAGCTCAACTCGACGAACAATACCAAGGAAAGGATATTTGGGTAGGCCATGGGTAGGCCGCATCAACTACTCAAACTGCCAGACCATCATTAAAACTGTGAAAGAAAAAAGAAATGAAAAGGGTAAAAAAAATATCCACATAGTCCTCACATTCACAATAATTAAAATAATATAATACTTTACAAAGTAATCGTGTCATTTTGAATATAATTTTCAACAATGTCAATGTGTATATAAAACTGGTTTATTGTGATGAATAATTAAAATGTCAAGTTTTATGGTTTTCACAAGGCTTAGCAGAGCGAGCAGCTCAATCCCAAGCTTTTTGATCTTCTAAATAATCAGAAATTTTATAGCACCCTTTTTTACAAAGTTAGGTTTTAATACAGCTTTTAAATCGTTTAATGGGTAAGTTTCGAATGGCAATGGGAAGTTTGTTGTAAAAGCGTATACATTGACCCATGAACGAGTTGCTTACTCTGTGGAGACGTGTGCGATGTAGGTACAGCAAGGTTGTGTTTATTCCTGGTATTTAAACTATGAATATCGGACATTTTCTTAAAATTTGATATATTTTTGTGTACATACAATAGGTTTTCAAAAATATATTGTGAGGCTACAGTCAGAATATTTATTTCTCTGAATTTCTCTCGAAGGGAATCTCTTGGACCTAGGTTGTAAATGGCTCGAACAGCCCTTTTCTGTAGAACAAAGATAGTATTAATGTCCGCACCGGTTCCCCAAAGAAGAATTCCATATGACATAAGACTATGAAAGTAAGTAACTGTAAAGTAATTAAATATTGTAATTAAATATTGACTATAAAGTAATTTTTGACGTTCAAAAGTGCCTTGCAAGGGCCTATTTGAAATAAATGATTTGACTTTGACTTTGACTTTGAACTAAAATAAACAATTCTGGCTGTATCTACGTCAGATAACTGTCTAATTTTTTTAACAGCATAGGCGGCCGAACTAAGCCTTCCTGACAATTTTTTTATGTGTGGGCCCCATTGTAATTTACCGTCAATAGTTATTCCAAGAAAAACTGATAGGTAGGGTAAGCAGGTAGGATAGGTAGGGTAAGCAGGTAGGGTAGGTAGGGTAAGTAGGTAGAGTAGGTAGGTAGGTAAGCAGTAGATAAGTACATAGTGCTACCCGAGCGAAGCCGGAGCGGGGCAGCTAGTTATGTACATTTAATAACCTAGCCCATGACTTGTATAGTCATCTCCTTAATTCCCTGTCGCTACAAACTTTCCATCTCTAACTCTTTGAGGCTTTGAATTTTTTTATCCGCTTCAATGACATAAAAATAAGATGATATTTGTGTGGTTTGTGTGTGATCATTTATGTACACACGGCTATACATCAAGCTAAATATTTTCAAGTTTATGCTGATCTCGCATTGTATAGGATTTCCGTACAATGCGAGGTCAGCTTAAACTGGAAACGTATAGCTTGATGTGTAGCCGTGTGTACATATTTAATTATTTAATATAACTAACAATATTTTTGATCTGTTAGTTTCAGTGTACCTACTAATACTCGTCAACAAGTTTCACCTATTATTGGATTTTGGTTTTAAGATATACATTTATACATAGTTTTTTTTTTTTCCGCCACCATTGCCTTGAGAAAAATATAAGTAATAGAATATCTAACAAATTATGTAATATTATTATTACCAGGGGGTAATACATCGGTAAATATTGATCGATAAGTAAACTAAATAGGTATTGATATCTATTATCGTGCCCTATCACCTTATTATATAACGATAACTGCTTACGACATATTGTATTTCTCACTTTCAGATATTTATCAGTTGTTGTGCTGTGACTACGTGTATCTTGCATTCTTGCTACTCTGCTAAGGTTAGTTCAATATTATTATTTGTGTTTTACATTTAAATGATGTAATCTTTTCTTGTACGAATCTATTATTCAACCATAGCTTGTTCATTGCAGGATCTTTGTAAAAAAATGCTAGGAGCGATAAGTCGGCCTTTGTTCTGTTTAATGTTATGTGTACTTGATACTTGAATATACTCGTAACATCTCTAATGGGGTAGGCAGACATGCTATCCCGCATTATGTCAGTTGGCAGTAAAAAAAAAAAGTCATGTACGTATTAAGGGGTGAGTGATGTAGGTATTATCGGGTCACAAATCCAGATATTAGGAATTTCCTTCGCCCGACCGAGGATCGAACCCCAAGCTCAACTGTCGCGCTTGCTACCCTTGACTAGACCAGCGGGGCTGTCTCTGTATTCATATAAAATCGTAAATTCTATTACAGATGACTCTTCGGTGGGGTATTGTGACAGCCGGGAGGATCAGCCATGACTTCGTGAACGCATTCAACTCGTACCCCAACAAGGAAGATCAGGAAATAGTTGCAGTGGCTGCTAGGAATAAGAAAAGAGCTGCTGACTTTGCAAAAACACATGACATCCCGAAAGTTTTCGATTCTTATGACGCGTTGGCAAAGAGCAAGGATATTGGTACGTCTACGTATCTACGCATTATACCAGCACCCAATTGCGTAATACACAATCAATCACAATCTGAATCATTTTGAAACAGATTGCTAGTCCATTGCTTCATAAGTTCAAAAAAAAAACTGCTCAAAAACGTAAATAACGCAATGAATGTTGTTGAACTGTCAAAATGAAACAGACTAGTGTTAGTAGTAGTATAGTACTGTCCATTGGTTTTAGAGCATCAGCGCAAAGGTTAGTTAGTATCCTCGCTTGGAATAGTTATTTATGCTACAAGTGCGGAAATCATCTTACGCACGTGTATCATACAACGTCATCGCCATGACTTTGACTTTGACCATCGTCATCGTCATCGCCATCGTCATCGACATCGTCATCGCCATCGCTATCGCCATCGTCATCATAATCTAATTTGTAAAACTTTTCTCAAATAATAAAAACTCTACGTCGGTCTGATGACAGAGTTAAAAATTAAAAAAACATTCTGAAACGTAAAAAGCACTAGTGAGAAAAAGTGGTACTTTCCGCACAGTTTTGCTGCTTTGAAACCGCTCTTTTCGAGCTCATGCACTGTAAAAACTCTTTGCGACGGGCTGACGACGGAGCTAATAATTGAAAAAAATACAGAAAAGTAAAAAGCACTAGTGAAAAAAAGTGACACTTTCCGCACAAACTGGCTGCTTGGAAAACCCTCTCTTCGAGCAAATGCATTGTAAAGTTACTTGTTTACTTACTAGGTAATGCCCATGTGGCCCCTAATTGTTGTTTTATTTTTAACCGACGAAAAAAAAAAAGGAAGACCACGCATATCTTTTTATTGAGTAGTCCTATTTGAACGATTCTTATTTTATTGGGGAGAGTATACCTCGAAGTTGGTCCATTGTAAAATTGAAAACTGAAATCCATCCATAAGGGTAAAAAAATTGGGGTTGATTAATTTTACACCTGCTGAATTTTCAATTGCGAACCGATTCTGTTGTAATTTCGCGCACATGTTGTAGTTCTGATGACACAACCATATAATAAGACTTCAGTTGCGAGAGCTCCTCAGCAGTTTGCAACAGCTACATAGTGTTTGGGCTTATTTCATTCACCTTGATGAGAACTTTAGACCTAGCTGGGGTATGACCGTCATCGGGGGTCTGACGATGGAGACGAAAGGCTCTTGAGGAAATTCCTTACTTGAGGAAAACAATTAAATTAAGTAGTACTTAACTCAAAAGCGAAAAATAAAAAATAACCATTTAGTGTAACTAAGCTCCTAAACTTTTGAGGCGGTGCCAAACATATTAAACGAAGATCTATCAACAACATCAACATCATCCGTTACCATTTTACGCTATAAGAAATTAATTTGGTGGATGGGCGCCGCCTCAAAATTTGTTACTTAAATTAGTTTAGGAGCTTAGTTACACTAAAAGGTTATTTTTATTTTTCGCTTTTCAGTTTTTTTTTTCGTTTTTATTTTTTTTGTAAATAAGTTTTCTAAAATAAAGTTTGGCCTATGTTACTCCTTAAAACATCAGTATGACAGTATCTGCAAGTGAAAGTCCCTTCAAAATCGGTCCAACCGTTTCGGAGATTAGTCGGAACAAACAGATTATTAGAAAAAAAATTGTTATACGTAAGTAGGTACCTACCATATATATTTTGCTTATGCATTTAGTAAAAAGTTGTTAATTTGATATTACAAACAGACACTTCAATTTTATTTATTTGTATACGTAGATTTGTTTCGAAGCATTTGTTTTTCAAGAATGAAGGAAAACCTCATTTTCTTTACCAACTTTTTGTGATAACTTAAATGTTACTAAAATATTCGAATTATGTCACAAATGATTATGTAAAGTGTGCTAATGAATTACATAATGCTAGTTATCATTATAAACCAAATATAAATAAACGTTCCAGCGATAATTTCAATTACTTAGGTACAGATAGTTACGTACCTACCTACTGCGCTGAAACCGTATTAACAAGTAGGTAGGTACGTATTTTGTTTGAAATTTTTCACAATCAACTTAATTTACATACCTAACTGTACCTGCTTATTTACTTAATTTGCCATTATTCATGCATGAACATTATCGTGAATACAGCAGGTGCACATTTGTTGAACACGACATACCTAAAGATTCGCTATGGGTAACCTAGCAGGTTTTGTTTTTCAACATTAGGCACATTTCGGGTTTTTCAATGAGATAACTTTGCATCCTTACGGTTGAATACAGTAGGTAGCTAATCATGAGCGTACCCGGTTTCTGGTTCAGGGGGGGCGGGGGGGCTTCATGTAGTGCGTAGGGGAAACACCTGCAGGAGATCCTAAGCTATAGGTAGTAAAATAAATAAACTGGTGTGCTTACTGGCTGCGTTCGCGTATTTTACATGATACAACAACATGACCTGCCGCGCTAGGCGTTTTTTTATAAACTTTATGCATATTATATTGTAAGTATAAACTAAGTCTTAACGTGATGACTCTAACATAACTTTTTTATCGACAACAATAGATCACTAAGAATACAAAATCCAGGGGGGGGGGGGCAGCTGCCCTCCCCTGCCCCCCCAGGGTACGCCCATGTAGCTAATCATCAGTCTTCTCCCATATAGGTTAGGATCTTGGTTTCTAGTCTCCGCAGTTGCAGTTGAATTTCAGTTGCTAGCCTCATTACAAAGGGTTCCTTTTCTTCTACAGATGTGGTCTACATCGGTTCTTTGAACTCCGAGCACTACGAACTGTCGATGCTTTTCCTTCGCAACGACAAACACGTGCTCTGCGAGAAACCATTCTGTTTGAATGCTAAACAAACCCGCAGTGTTATAAACCTTGCGAAGAAGAAGAATCTTTTCGTGATGGAAGCGGTCTGGACCCGCTTCTCTCCTGCTTATGCTGACTTGGAGAGAGATATTCAGAACGGGAAACTTGGTGACGTGAAGTTCATTGAGGCCGATTTTGGGATTGTTAGTCCGGATGACAGGACCACTCAGTAAGAGACACATTTAATATATGCTTGGCTGTCATAGCTCCATAGTCATATAATTAGGGGTTGGACGTTGGGTAGAAATCCATAAAGGTACAAGTCAGTAGCTAGCATGACAGTATTTCATAGAAATATATAGAAACCATTACGGATAGTGCCATCCACGAAGACGCGCCCCACTCCGCGATAACTGTACTGTAAGCTGTACTTTAGTACGGAGCGGAGCGGAGTGGGGCGCGTCTTCGTGGATTGCACTATGTATAGTGTCACGACGACACGTCGGATGCTGCTGCTGCCTGTAGTCGGCTCCGGACTTGTACCTTAACTACACCTAACTGTTTAATTAATGGTATAGGTACCATTTAAGATTGATTGGGTGAATGATCTGACGAACTTTTTGGCTTACCTACGTAATCAAGTCAACCTACCTAGACCTACTTACATTTTTATTAAATAATTCCTAACGTTTTATGGAAATCATGCGAAACAAACACTTAGCCGTATGCTAATACCTCCATTTATCATACATTACCTGCATTACACATGACATTTTTCCATTGACTTATTTGGTAGGTAGGTTACGTTCGTTCGTAGATTCATTGTGAAAAACCTTTTTGTTATCTATTGTTATGGTAAAATCCAATTGTTATTCAATATTTAACCAGGACGACGCCAGCGCACACGTGCTTATAACTAGCTCTTACCTACAAGGTATTACCTACGTCAACAGTGCATTGTATGACGATATCAAACGTTATTAAATGTAAGTTTATGTGTTTTCAGTATAAAAGAATATGGTGGAGGCGCTATGCTCGACGTAGGTGTATACGTGCTGCAACTGCCACAATTTATATGGAAAGAAGAGCCCAAGAAGGTGACAACTGTCGGTAGTCTGTATGACTCGGGGGTGGATCTTACAGAGACCATTATCCTGGAATATGAGGGAGGCAAGCGGGCCGTGCTCAACATTCACTCTCAGCTCGAGTTCTGGAACAAAGCGACGATCTACGGAACTAAAGGCCGCGTGACGGTAAGGATAGCCACGGATGATATTTTTTTTTTTTAATTATAACAACAAGCCTGTAATCCTTGAAGGGTTAAGCAGAGGTGTGCCAATATTACACTCACATTTCGCAAGTTATATGTTTTAAGTCCCATGTGTCCCAGGTTGTGTAATAGGAGCTCGTAGCTAAGTAATAACTGCCACACGGGTCGATCTATCAGGATAAGCTACGCTAACCGGGGTTGCTCTGTGGATGGGTGACCATCTTTACATACCGAGACTTCCCCGTGCCTCGGATAGCACGTTAAGCTGGTGGCCCCGGGTGTCATTCGTGGATCTTTGACAGTCGTTACGGGTCGTCAGAAGACCGAAAGTCTGACAACCAGTCTTACCAAGGGGTATCGTATTACCCAGTTACTGGGTTGTGGAGGTCAGATAGGCAGTCGCTCCATGTAAAATACTGGTATCCAGCTGCATCCGGTTAGACTGGAAGCCGACCCCAATATAGTTGGGAAAAGGCTAGGCAGATTGATTGATCGTAATAGGTGGCGACCCTATTACCATCAACCGGGCACAAATTCAGACTCCTAGCTGCTACTGAGAACTTCCTAATGGAAGAACCTCAGGCCATCATACTCAGCAGTAGCACTTGCCACCAATAAGCTAAAGAGGCCAATCCTGCTGGTCCCACTGAAATGGTCACGCTGGTGCGTTTTTATCGTAAAGAAAAAAAAAAATGTCTCACGCACCTGTATTACATAGGTGTGATAGTATCGGTGCACATAGCCTTTAATCCGGAACACAGGAACGGTGCTTGGCGGTTGAAACTTACTTCAGTAAGGCTTCCTGTACGGCCAGAGCCGGACCGCAAGGTGAAAAAAACATCTGAACTTTTCCACAAACATGCGGTCCGGCGCGGCGCTCCGGTGCGGCTCAGGCGGCCTAGTAACTTATCCGGGTGAGCTTCTCCACAAAGAGCTCTACTACTATACGTATATGCTAGCTACTTCATAACCTACATTATTTCAGAAATATGGTTTAGTGATGATTACCGATGCGTAATAAATACTGGAAACAAAGTTGAAATACAATGATATTTATGGTATGTGTGCTAGTGAAATTGTCGATTCACCACTCATGCACGAACCGGAACATCAAGCAATGCATGTTTGGCGGCAGAAAAAGATACGGTGTTAGTAGCGGCTTTTTCATGAAGTGTTGTATTTGGTCAAAAAATATTTTAATTTGAAGTATTTTTTCCTTACAGTTGGAGCAACCCTTCCATTTCCCCCACATAGTGATCGATGTTGATGGGAAAACAAAGAACTATTCACTACATTCATCAAAGCTGCCATACAACTTTACCAACAGCCCCGGGTTGGTCTACCAGGCGCTCGAGGTAGCAAGATGCATCAGAGCAGGTAATCTACTCATTAAAATCTGCCTAGCCCTTTCCCTATTAACTTAGTCGGATTCCAGTCTAACCGGATGCAGCTGAATTGACCAGTATTGTCTATCTGACCCCCACAACCCTGATTTACTTTATGTTATTTTTTTTTTACTGACTGGGTAGACTACCTATAACCGACTAGTTATAACTATTATTTAGTAGGTAGGTACCAAGTACTATAATCTAATTTATGGTAGGTACCTATAGTAGTTGGTATGTAGTTTTAAGTTTTTTTTTTTTTTTGATGGTGGGAAATTAGCAAGTAACTTCTCCCGCTCTGGGCGGAGCGGGAGGGTGTGTCAGACTTTTAATGACTAAAACCCACCCGTGTTCCTTCCGTTGCCTGTGTGCCAGGGCCGCGATATCCCTTTCGGACAAACCCGCAACCCCGGCAGAATGTAGTTTTAACTTAGGTAAGATTAATATTTATTGATGTAAGTACCGTATTGTTATCAACACAAGAGTATTAACTGGTTAACGTCATCGAAATAAATGAAGATAATGTTGATCGTCATGCAAATATTTTGGCGATTAATTGTACGTTTTCATATCTAAAGCTGGTGATAAGAATTCAATTATCTTAAAGTACACATATATCATTATCTGGATATACTTAATTAATTAATATACGAAGTTTTATGCGGGTTCATCTCCTAATTAGTATTACCTACTTTTTTAGGTTCTAGGTGGTTAACTGGTTTGTTTAGTTCTGTTTTTTTTATGTTGTGCCAAATGAATTTTATTTTTATTTTTCGGTTTTGATGAAAAAGGCCCTACTATAGGTACCTACCTATAATTATTATAAAACAAATCTGTTTTCAGGACTGATCGAATCTCCCCGCATGACCCACCAGGAAAGTATCGGCTTGGCCGTACTCGAAGATACGGTCAGAAAACAATTGGGTGTGCACTTCGATGCTGATGACAAGGAGTACCCTTAAAAAGAGGACCCTCCTCTAACTCTATGTACTTCTAAACTCACCAGTGATAACATGACAACAGTTAAAACAATAAAATAAAAAATTGTGTATGAATGTGGATGTTTTCATTTACGTTAAGTTTCCGTCTACTCCCTTATGGAAAAACTGAAACAGGCGTAGGTACACACGGCTACACATCAAGCTATACATTTCCAGTATAAGCTGACCTCGCATTGTACGGAAATCCTATATAATGCGAGATCAGCATAAACTGGAAATGTATAGCTTGATGTGTAGCCGTGTGTACTTATGTGGAATAATATGCATACGTTCTACATAGGCTAACTTATTATGTAGGTTACTACGTACAATTCAAAGTATAATAGGTCAGACTGTCTCACTTACCTACTTAGAAAATAATAATATTTGTCATTCATGAATATAGATTTTTACTTTCGTATTTACATAACCGCGTTTTACTGAAGTAAAAATTTTTAACAAGGTAGAAAGGCGAGTTATGCGCCATCTAGCGAGTATCAACGTAGTTTTTACGATGTCAAGAAACCAATGGGCGTGGACGGTTTTAAAATGTTGTCAGTGTAGAGGTAGAGCTGATGTGATAAATAAAATGTGCAACAGATGGCGTTAGCGGTTTCATTACACGTCAAGTTCGATTGTTGTTACTTGAAATGAGTTGAATGCAATTGAATGTGGTATGATGATCTACGAATACTATTGATATTTGTGGGATACGATGGATTTTTAAATTTTATAGGTATCATAGATAGAATAAATTGTATTGAAGCTTCACCAAAATTCAATACCTACCTAATAAACGATAAAATGGCGATAATAGTTGATTGTATAAATCCAATAGTTCGAGTGCCTAAATAGGTCTTTCGCCCAAGGTAAATGCTTTACTTTTCAATTCGATTATGAGGAAAGTAAATAAAAAGCTAATTAGTTAAACAAATCCAAATCTGAATCTGATGAATTCATTTTATACAAATATCTGTAAATAATTAGCACATGACAAAAAAACAGAAGATCGAATGGCCGCTTTCCCGCCTTTTTTGTTTCTTTTTCTGTGGCATTCTACCAGCCAGTATTTTTTATCATTGATTGTGGTAAGTATTTAGCTCAAATCTATGTTAATTAAATAATAATTTTGTGAAAAGTAAATTATAAGTATGAAGTCATGTTACAAAATTGTTGTTAATATTTATTATTATTATTTATATTTAATTACAATTTTACGCCTCGATTTAACAGAGTGGCTGCATAAAAAGTTGGGCGATGGCATGCATAGTTTTAAAATTTTGACTCAGGGAAATTCGTTTCTCCGGGACGTAAAGTACTGTTTTAATTTTTCTGATCAGGTAACTTCAAGCGTAGGTACTTTCCAAGTATGAGAATGGAAAAATACCTAACTAACTCTATATATGAACACTCATTCGGGGTTTGAACAGCTTATAAGTTTCCATGCCTACATAACTCTGAAACGTCGGACTGTCGGAGCTTGTAAAGTGTTGTAACTTGTAAGATTCCGATACTGCCGTCACAGTATAAATAAGTAACAGTATTGTGGGTCAACTGTACTCAGCGGACACTCAATGCCCTTCGTGTACAATATAATAACGCTTTTAGAATGTTGTTGGGGCTGCCGAGATGCTGTAGTGCGTCCGGCATGTTTACAGAGGCTCAGATTGATGGCTTTCATGCCATCATGAGAAAGAAAGCGGCCTCAATACTACACCGTATCCGAGCAAGTTCCAACAGCATTCTGAAAGTAATAGCGGACCGGTTAGACGGTCCTTTTGTTAGACACTGGATCGCACTCCATGTGTCAATTTAATGTCGTTTCTTTTATTTTTTGTGTTTTGCTAACATAGTTCCTAAGTACTTACTAACACAAGTATGGATAATTCTGTAATGGATAGTCTGAAATAAAGTTATTATTATTAAATTACACTGACATTTCGAGTGCGTCGTTTCGGCCGTTTTCTATGAAGATATTTCTAATACTGTTACTTATTATATACTGTGCTGCCGTACACCCTTAGTTCAATGATGGTGGTTTATGGGTAAGTTTGAACGAAGTAGTAGTGTAGAAGTAGGCTTACTATCCTTATAGTTGTATACTGGAGAAATAAGGAACAAGGGAGGAAATAAATTTGGTAGAGTACCTAACTCTAGGAATTAACCCTTGTCGATACAAAACAACTTGACGAAATAAGAAATGACGTGATTAACGACGTTGCAGCCTCATATATAATGATTAGCAAAGTTACTTAAAATCAACTTATGCTGCCTATTTGCGTCCAGTTAACTCAGCAAAGATACAACACTTCATACATATTTCATGGCACAGCACCCACGAAGTTTTCTCGTGCGCTTCCTCAACTATTAAATGTTTCCTTGAACGCCATCTAATCGATCTAATTGCTGTGCGAAACTTTCCCTGTGTTGTTTTCAAACAATGGCTGCCGTGCATTAGATACGAAGGGACGGAAGAGAACTCGCGTGACGAACCGCGGCGCATCGTCGCGCCTGATGTCGTCATGTCACTCCGCACAAAACTATTTTCATACTTCCTTCGTTGCCTAATATGGACTAAAATATGCTTCTTAGGGAAATAAATAACATAAAAAATATACTGGCGCACACGAAGGCGGTGGTTTTAGTATTTATAATAGTGATACACCGCAAATGAAAAGGCGCCACCTCCATAAAAGTCAAAGTCAAATAATAGGCACATGAAAGGCACTTTTGAATGTCAAAATTTACAAAAAATATAAAGTTTATTCTAGTCGCCCCTTCCAAAAGCTAGTTTACGTATGGAGAAGAATAGGCAAGAAACTCCACCGTTACTCTTTTAAAATGTTTATCAATATTTTGTTGTACAGACGCAGGCACATCAAGCTACTACAATCTGTCAAATTTATTTAATAGATTTTCAACTCTAGTACTACAGCATAAGGTTCAAGGTTGATTGCGAAAATTTGACAGTTTCGGGTAGCTTGACCTGCTGGCGTCTGTACAATGTTTTGTACCCTATTCTTGGCACGGTGGATAATTTGATACATTGAACTTTGCGAATATCTCGAGACGTACCGAGACGTATTTACGAAACATTTATTATTTAATTTGCTACAAAATATAATCCCAATTCTACTAAAAAATACAATTTTATTTCTTGTAACACCAAATATGCAGTAAGTAAAAAACAAGATGGCGAATCGATCGAAGGCGTCTGCGTTTCGCAAGGTAAAAATATTCATTTTTTATTATATTTTGGTCAAATTGTTTTCAAAAGCTGTTTAATTCGAATATGTTATAATATTTGCTACTCGGAAACACTATTTTCGAGTACTAAACTGGATTAAAATCGACTGTAATTTACAATTTTTTTCGAGTGTACCAGAAATGACACACTGCCAGGTAGCCATCCTTCTAGACATCTTTTGTTATGTATCAAATACGTGACATTGCTCGATTTGTACGGTTACAATTTATTTGTGAATTTTATTATTATTATAACTATTTTATATTATTATTGTTATATTCTTGATATTATTATTGTTTATTTGTATTTTTCTGTCACAGGTGGTTCATCAGCTTAGCATTCAACAACAGAGAAGAGCTCGGCAACTTGTGGCTCTTATTCCAAAGCCAAACGCAAAATCGAATTTGGATGAAAGCGAATCATCTGCTGAGGATGAACTGCAGTATTGCTTCCGCCCAGCGTACTCCGACAGCTGTTCACCGCCTCCATCATTGACTTCTTCGATAGAAAATCTAAATCTTCTATCAGATGACGATACTGAAGTAAATCAAGTGGTTGCTTTAACATATTTGGTAATATACCCCCCACAGTCATCGCCGTCAACCAACCCTTGTTCGCCATCAATTTTATCAAATCCATCTGTAATAAGGATCTTCATTGTGCTGAAGCTAGTCCATTATCTCCGGTACCACCTCTATTTCATCAAGTAAGTTTACCATCTCCTCTAGCAACCTCTTCGCAAGTACCTTCACCACTGGCCACCTCCTCGCAACTACCTTTACCACGAGCCAGCAACTTGACGCATTATAACCAGGTGCTGTCACCATTGTTGCCACCCTCTCCCTCAGCGGCTACTCGTTCAAAAAGACCTAGAGTTGTTGCGATAAAGCGAAAAGTAATACCTGCTAAAAAATTTACAACCTAATTGGCGTTGCTGTAAGTTTACTAGTTCTGCAGAAGTGGAAGATAACTCGTTTGAGCCTCGTGAAGAGAAGAGTGCGATTGAATACTTCAAGCTGTTCTTTTTAGATGACATCATCTCTCTCATAGTGCAACAAACAAATATCTATAGCACACAGAAAAATGGCAGCTCAATAAATATCAAAGAAGATGATATCAAAGATTTTCTGGCAATCCTTTTATTTATGGGGGTCGTTAAAATGTACGCGTATACAGATTATTGGTCCAAAATTCTACGATACGACAAAGTAGCGGATATAATGACTCTGAAGAAGTTCCAGTTACTGAGGCGATATTTACATTTTAGTGACAATTGTATTGATGATGGCGATAGATATCACAAAGTGAGACCACTTCTTCAAAGAATCCGTGAGAACTGTCTAAAAGTAGAAGAAGAGACGCGTTTCAGTATTGATGAAATAATGGTTCCACATAAAGAAACCAGAGCAGGCAGCCGCAAACAATATATAAAAAATAAACCAAAAAAACGGGGGTTCAAAATATTTGTTCGCGCTGGTGTCTCTGGAATCGTTTACGACTTCCTGATCTACGGAGGAGACGACACATTTAGATTTCACTCTTTCACTGATGAAGAAAATGGTATGGGCTTGGGAGCAAAAGTAGTAATAGCTTTGGCGAAATCCATTCACCTGCCTGCATGCAAAGTCTTATGCTTTGACAACTTTTTCACATCTATTGAGGTCCTGCAATATTTACGAAACGAATACGGAATTTTTTCACTGGGAACAATTCGATCAAACAGGCTTCGTGGGGCAGAGAAAAAACTACCCACCGATAAAAATCTTAAAAGAAGCGGCAGAGGATCACACGCACAAGTCGTGTGCAACACAAATAAGATAGTTGTCGTCAAATGGTACGATAACAAATGTGTTACAGCTGCAAGCACATTTATTGACGCGCATCCTATCCAGAATGTACTTCGTTACAAGAAAGAACAAGGAAGGAAATTGCCAGTGACTTGTCCAAATTTGATAAAAGAATATAACACCAACATGGGTGGAGTTGATCTAGCAGATATGCTGATTGCTCTGTATCGAACACCGTTCCGAGGTCATCGCTGGTATTTACCAATTTTTTCGCAAATGCTCGATGTTTGCGTGAAAAATGCCTGGCTTCTCTATCGACGTGATAGAGAAGCCAGGCATGAAGCCAATAAACCCAAATCGCTGAAAACATTCCGAATTGAAATTTTCGAAAGCCTACGCAGATATGAGAGAACTAATACGACAAGCAATGTCAGCAGGACTAGCGTTAGCTCAACCAAGACCATACAGAAACCAGTAGCTGAAAGACCCCCAGATGCTGTTCGGTATGATCAAATTGCTCATTTCCCAACTATAGCATCCATCAGAGGGAGGTGCATGTATTGCACAAAAGGGCAGACCAAATTGTTTTGTCATAAATGCAAAATGAGGTTATGCTTATTGCAGGAACGTAATTGTTTCTTTGAGTATCATAAGAAATAATAAAGTAATTGTAAGACTGATAATAATTTGTGATTGTAAGACTGTTAGTATAATTAGTAGATATTCGTGATTGATCTCATTCTACAAATAATTAAGATTTTTAGAAAGTTCGAAGGCTGTTTATATCTATTATTGTTGATTTTAATCGACTAATACTAAAAGGAGGTTCTGTTTTTTAATTGTATGTACGGAAGTACAAAATATAATTTAATTTCATGTTTTTTTTCACGTTAGATTTTTTTTGTTTTTTGTTTTTTTGGTTTGCTATAATAATCTTTATAACTTGTTGAAAGCCTGGCAGTGCGGCAAATGTGATACATAGATTTTATGAGGTTAATTGCTAAGAGTCTGGCAATGTGCCTTTTGTGATACATTCAATAAATCATAAACTAATAAAATTATATTTTTGTTTTTATTTTTTCTCCCCTCAATAAATACCTAAGAATACATTCTATGTAAAATTTATCAAGATTAAAAAAAAAAATCTTGCCAAGTATAGGGTTAACAATATTAATTATATGTGAAGACTTAGACTTAGAATATACTATACCACAATAGGTAAAAAGAATTAAAACTGAAGCAATGACAGATAAAATAATTATGTGATAGATACACAGATACTTATTTACAAACATTGTAGAAGTGTACGATATTCTTTTTTTTTAACAACTATTACTAGGTAATAGGTAAGTCTAGTACCTAATCACAGCATGTAAAATGTATGTCATAAAAATAATAAATTATACATTTAAATTAGCAACCAGTTTGATTTTGTCTAGACTCTAGATTGTCCTATGGAGCAAGACATGCATGCTTCCAAAGATTCTTATCTTGGAAAGGCTCCATACCAGTCGTGGTTGGACCATTGAACAGACCACAGAATATATAAAGTGAAAAATTAAAAACAAACCAAAAAAAACTCAATTTATTATCAATATAAAAAGAAAGAGTAACCTACTATTCGGAGTCTTGTAATATTACCTTCCTATCTTCTGGGGACGAGAGTCCAGACTCATTTGAAATAGGGTCTATCTCCACCTCTTGTTCCAGGATTATAGAGGTCTTGTATTTTGGTACTTGAGTAGCGAACGTTGATGACCCTGGATCACAATACACATAGTAATTCGAATTGTGATGATTATATTTCATGTCCTTAATCAGTTTCATCACTTGGAATCGAAATTCGAAATTTTGGGAAGGATTCATCGATTTCATATCTGGTAAAATACTGAATAAGAAATTTGCGTCTGGATCGTTCGATTGTCTTTCTGCTGTCTCTTGAGTTGGTGGTGGTTGAAGTAGTACTGGTGGTTGGAGTACTGTTGGTGGTTGGGGAGCAGCTGTTCGGGTAACAGCGGGGCCTGGTTTTGCTAGTTTATATGATGTGACTATCGAGTTGCTGGGTTTAATCGTTGCTGACGCGGGGTTAGTTTCTCCAAGTTGCTGATTCTGAGAAGCTTGGTTCGGTTTTTTCTTTGCATTTAAAAAATTTAACATGTCCAAAAACGGTCTCTTGCGACCTCTTTTTAATTGTAATTCGGTTACATTTTTTGGGGTATATTTTTTATTTTGAACTCTAGTGTGATAATCCCGTAGACCTTTCCATTTCTTTTGTAGATCTTTTACTGAAAACAAACAAATTTCTTACTTAAAAATATGTTTTATTGGCGATCCATTTTGCTTATAGTAATAATAATAAACTGAAGAAGGAAGTTGTTTTTGGTTTATAAAAAGAAATGAGACTAAGTATTACGATTAACGACTCTAGCTCATAAAAGGTTCTGGCGACCTAACTTATTGCAAGTATACTACGTGGTACTACCATTATTTACTAAAAGAGAGCAATCACATTAGTGAGTTCTACTACTTACCACTAGGAACTACGACTCAGTATGGTTCACAACAAAAGTAGCTTTTCATTGAATTTTCAACTACCCTTGATCGAATAGTACGCTAGTAAGTTCCTAACTATTAGTAGGTAGCCAGTAATAATTACATTTTCTTTCAAGTATTTCAGCTATACGTATGCACAAAGGCTACTTTTCAATTCATGCATTTTTACTGTGCCCGCTTCATTCGCTTCTTGCTAGAGCATAGAGAGAGATAGATCTCTTCCTCGCACGTACTAAACATAAGCAAGTCAACAGGTGATCGATGAGTCGGTCGTTACGTTCGGCATAGCTCGGAAGACCCGAGCGGCTGAGCGCAAAGGATACACTGAGTCACTGAGCCGAGCTGGTGAGCCGCGCCGTGTGAGCGCGAGACAATCATGATTTAGTAAGTCACCTAGTTCATTTTTGTCTAATGTTCACTACTAAAGTCAAGCATCAAGCATAAATCTACATACCTAGTTGGTATTATGTTTATTCTATAAAACTTACCTTTTTCAGTTTTGTCGTCTAAATTCAAATCGTCCCAGTCGTCATACATAATCTGGGCAATTTCTAGCCAGGCCATTTCTCTGATTCCTCTGTCATTGTATTCTGCAGTGTTGACGTTCCACAAACATGGTCTGCATTGCATTTCCTTAATGAATTGTCTAGTGTTATACTTAAATGTCATATTTTTGGCGAAAACTACGTTGGAATAAACGTAAACTCGTCACGCGTTGTAAGTGGTGCGCAATGTGCGCAGACAGACTGCCAAGTTCCGCTCACAGCGCAGCGAGCGGCGGAGGGGCTCATTTTACCGGGGCTGCCATTGTCACTATACAAAACTCCTACAAACCAAAGTTACAAACAAACTTCGAAAATAAAGCGAAGTAGCTATTAGCTTAGGGGCTCAGGGCTTACCATGCACTGGTATATTATTATAACCCAAAGAAATGCATCTAAAAATGCATCTCATCATGTTCTCTCACTCGCTTGCTGAGAATTTTAAATAATTTTTCATGTCCGACTGGTAGATAGTTCCGGAGATAACCTTCTACATACAAACTTACAAACAAACAAATTTTACTTGATGATGAGGCGGTGTTGAGTTTTAAATCCTCTTTTATACCAATTTATTTATTTGTTAGTTACATGGCACTATCTCAATATCGTTTTAATTTTAAGTTTACTCTATTGATCACTTAAAAAGCATCCTACTTAAATTGGAAATGTTTTCCATAATGTATGGAATTATGTATGAGTTGGCAACCCCGCTAATAGTTTGCTTTCACGTTCCGCTGCTGACTGAACCAATCAGCGCGCTTAGCCGCGTAGTGTCGGTCGACACGCAGTCGATGACCTCGACCATTGGTTAAAGTGAGTCACTCACTGAGTGCAGTGGTTTGACGTTACGTAGCGGTGCTCATCGTGCACTTGGCAGCAATTGGTTTCACTAGTTTTTGCTGCAGGACATATGCGACCAAGTGAAATATCTAAGTACCTAACTATATAAGTACCTAATAACAATATAAACAGACAAAAAGAAAGGTACTTATAGAGAAATACGTACAAAGGTGTTGCTTATAAAAAAAAAAAAAACTCCAATACCTTTATCTCTATTTGTTTTATTAGTTACTTACACTTTGGCACTTTGTTAGGATTTTAGAAGGTACCGAGTTGTGCGTAATTATTGACGTACCTAATGACTACCGGTCTATCGTTGCTAGGACAGCAGTACAGCACCCTGATGAACCTGACTATTCGGAGACCAGGGCCAAAGTAGATAAAACTATAATGTGAAGGGGTTTTTCAGTTCGGAACCTAGACGCTGAAAAGTTTACTTTACGTTTTAGTTCGTTGTAGCCTCGATAGGTGGCGCTGTACCACGCATATTGATGTGTGCGATACTGTCCTGAATAAATTTTCTTCATCTGTTTGAAGCCATTTATCAGGGTGACATTTACAGTGGACCAAAAATGTTTTTTGAGGATCCTCTCCAAAATCTTTCCAAAACATTTTGGCGAATATATAAAAGTACTTAAGAGGGTTTATCCTAAAAGTTGGTAACGACGCAAATAACTGTAAAATATTTACCTGTTTTGATTCATACGGCAATATTACTGAATAGAAATAAGAAATGTGGCTAACTAGCGAACTAGAATATTAATAATGAATTGCAATTATAACATTGAATTTGATGTTGCACCAATTTTAGGTGTAAAAAACGCATTTGGAAAGTTTCGAAATAGTTCTTTTACATCTATAACTGAACATTCGGTGTTACGATTTAATGATTGCATTTCATAATCAATATTCTAGTTCGCTAGTTATTCACATTTTTTATTTCCACACAGTAATATTGCCAAATTAATCAAAACAGTGAAATATTTGACATCTATTTGCGACGTTGCCCACCTTCAGAATAAACGCTTTTATGTACATGAAATAAGTATTTAGTTAGATAACTACCTACATTTATAAATTTTCATGAAGTAGTTAGAATTTGGCTGATGACTGAGATGATTAGAGACTACATATTATGGAAGTCATTGATATTAGAGGTACCTCTCACAAAAAAAAAAGGTAATAACTTGGACAAGGAAAGGTATAACTTTCACTTCATCGCTACAATAACAAATGCATCATAATATACTGTAGCAAGTTTACCTAACCGCAGCGGCCACAGCTTTAAATTACAGTTAGGTTAATGTTTGCGCAGGCACACGTGTGACACATTATCTCGCTTCTAAGTAGCTCCCTTCTCAGGTTACAGCATCACAGGAGACGACATGGCTTATCAACAAGAACAAACAACTTGTTTGCGTGATAACGTTAATGAATGAGTGTCAACGACTTGCTTTTGTTGCAGGAAAAACACGTGTAAAAGCTTTTCTTATGTACTTACATATTAGTAGGCACCTACCTAGCGTTAACAAAAATGGACGCAATATACAGGGTGTACCAGAAAGGTGTGGGCGTGGTACAGACTACCAAACTGGACACGTTTCTCCTAGGGATCAAAAAAGTAATCACGAAAAAAAAACAGCCGTTCCATACATTTGGGTCAATACTCAATACTTTATTTGCATTCCGCGGACTATATGTGTACTTATAGTGGTAAGTTAAAGTTATATGTGATCATTATGGACCCTGTCGGGCACAGCAAAATAGTCGGAGAGAGGAAGCTTTGAAAGAACTTAGCTTATCACTCTTCTGAACTGAATCTAAAACATTTTTCTTACCATGATTTCAGCATATGATTCTAACATAGAAATTTTCCATCGGTTATTTAAAAAAAATGTAAGTACATACAGTAACAGAGAGTTACAGTAACAGTTTGCGCGTCGATGTCCCATATATTATATCGTGTATAAACATAGTTTCGAAAGACACATTTATCAGCTTGTTTCACTATTCCCGAAAAACCCATTTCTCGCAGCTGTTACATTTCGGTAGCATTTTTTTGAGAAGCGAACCGACCGCAAATGTTTCCTGCAACTTATGGACCGTTGCCCTTTTCTCCCCGGGCCTCAAGAAGGGCTATTTAGTTTGTATGGGCACAGGGGACCTATCCCTTTATTAAGATTACGTACGGACCACTGTTCCCCTGTCGTTCGTGACCAGCCCTACAAATTATTTCCGCATAGCGATATTGTTGGTTATGTAGAGATTTGGCGTAAACGCAAAAATAATACAATGGATTCCAAAATGTATCTAGCTTGTTGCAATTTAGACCATAAAAAAACTCTTGTCGGAAAATTTTCATATTTTCGTACGTGTTTAGGAAATAAAATCATAATGTTCAAAAATGATTATTTAGGATGAGGCTATTTAAATATGAATAATAAAAGAAAAAGGTAGAATAGCAATATTTTCAAGAAGACTTTCTTTTTAGCTACTGGCCATTTGCTGTTTAAAATTACAAGATGCCATAAAAATATTGCTCTTTATTTTTTCTTCATGATTAATAATGGCTGTTTATTAAACATTTTCATCGGTTTCGGCCAGAATTCTTTATGTTTGAGCAATTTTTTGTAAAAAGGTTTGGTGGACTTACCACCTTTTTTCTTAAATCTTCCAGAATTAATCCTTTGAATGCAACAGATTTGAGAACACAACCAAGTATCATCCTATTCTAAAGTTTTACACCGAAAAAATTTTAGAAACAACTCGTTTCAATGAAATGATGATGTAGCGTCAACCTACACTAGACGCACGATCATTGTTCTGCGAAATGAACACAAAAAAAAAACTTTTTTGCTTTAAAACTTAGTCAAGGTTCCAATAACGGCGTCGATTACTCAGAGTTTTTGTTCCATAGACACCATGATTGATATCCTGGAGGCACGCAGGACCCATCACAGATTGATACGCGTCATTAGACTAGTACGGCTAATCGCTGGGCTGCGTGCACGCATCACGCTTCGTCAACTTCAGGCTTATTATTAGATGAACAAGGGTCAGTATTGCTCAACCATTGTGTGATGGTGACATCGGCCATCGTCGCCTAAACAATCATAGATGATGGGATTACGTTGGTTACGTTGCCTGTTTATAGTGATTAGGGTACGAACGAAGTAGGAAGAAAGCTTTTTAGAAATAAACGAACAGGGCACAGTATCACCGAATTACACACTATCCACTATTTTTAAATACAACAGCATTTGGATGGAAACCGTCTGCCACATAGGTGAGATGAGTAGGTACTCTTCTTGGGGTGAAAATGGTGATCCATTACATTTCAATATCAATGGTATTATTATTGTTACTAATGAACGGCACACATTGTCGAAAGGAGAGTAAGGGCAGTGATGGCCCAGTGGTAACAGCCACGGCTTACGAGTTGGTATGTATCGAGTGGTTAGTGTAGGTCGTAGGTTCGACCTAGGCAGGCGTTTCACTTTGTGTAAAATGATTTCATCACCACTGCTCTCAAAACGGTGAAGGAAAATATCGTGAGGAAACCGGCATGTCCTAGAACCAAAAATTCGAAGACATGTTATATCTACCAACCCGCACTGGGCCCGCGTGGTGTGGATTACGGCCACTCCCTCTCACAGAGAGGAGGCCTGTGTCCCAGAAGTGTGAACAGTATAGGATGATTATGCTGTTGTCGGAAGACTCTAGTTGTGGGGCTCCTGTGTTTAGTAAATACTTAAATAGGTATCAATATTTCAAACTTCCTAGCCTTTTCCCAACTATGTTGGGGTCGGCTTCCAGTCTAACCGGATGCAGCTGAATACCAGTATTTTAAATGGAGCGGCTGCCTATCTGACCTCCACAACCCAGTAACTGGGTAATACGATACCCCTTGGTAAGACTGGTTGTCAGATATTTTGGCTTCTGACGACCCGTAACGACTGTCAAAGATACACGAAAGATCGAAAGATAGCCGGGACCAACGGCTTAACATGCTTGCCGAGACACGGAGGAGTCTCAGCATGTAAACATGGTCACCCATCCACGGAACAAACCCGGGAAGCGTAGCTTAACCTGATGGATTAGTATATTATATTTATTAGGGTAAACTACTTACATACAGAGTAGGTAAAGAAGAAAGACTACAAAATAACATGTTGTGTTCATTATTTTTATAACAAAAGAGATTTCATTACCATAACAACGTTGTATCTACTTACGAAGAATATCTACAAAGTAATATTGTAATAATACAAGCAGACAGTAGAATATTAAGTTAGTAGCTGTACAACATTGTTCTTTCCTGTGTTTTATATTTTTCTCATAATAGCTACTAGCGACAGAGACTAGAACATCTTAGGTGTCCGTATGGATTGAGGAGCCATGTCTCATATTTGAACGAGGGTACTACGAGTGCCAATATTTAGTAGTAAATTAGCCGATTTTGTAGGCCGGACCCTGGAATTTGTAGTAAAACCCTTAAAAAGTTATAAGACATTAAAGGTGGCTCCTCAATCCAGACGTCTGAATTGAGGAGCCACCTAAGAACTCGAAAACTAGGCAACGGATATTTTTGAAAATTTTGTAGGATTTAGTAGTACTTATGCGTAGCCTGTACAAAAAAAATGGGTTTTGTAGGGCTGAATTTGAGATAGCTACAATGCTTTGATCTTTCATAAAAATCCATAAATTTCACCGCGCTGTTTTTCGGAAAGTAATCAACCAATTACAACAGATTTTTAGTATAATTTAGTAGCAAATGTGATTTAATTTGTACAGTAAAATAGATAGATAGATAGATAGATCCTATAGCGGTCACGCGGGCAGAGACGAATAGCGACTTTGTTTTATTATAAAATAAAAATAAACGTTAGTAAATAGATAATTAAATATAGATTAGATACATAATATAGTAGACTTTAGTTGCTTCCTTTTTTTTTATAATGACAAAAGCGTAGAATCAAGGCTACAACACGGAAGCTCCTAAAATTTTAAGAGAGTATGTAAAGGCCATCACAGACTTAGCTATATATTACTTAATATAAATCATAGCATATGGGCAATTGGGCATATTACGATATATTTTCCATAGTAATCTTCGAGCGACCTCAGTCGTAGCTATAATAAATATTTCTATTACGTCACCTAAATATGTAGATAGATATAGCAAGACATACATATTAATATATATTATGGACATGGTATATTAAACCGCACACCAAATGAGGGCAAAAATATATATTATAGTTTATCTACCGTGTGTGGTGGCTTGCTATAATATAATATTTTATATAGCACAGTATATTAATATACAGGGTGGCAGGGACATCGACGCGAAAACTGTTACCATGGATTCAGTACATAATTCTGAACCCCCAGCGTGGAAATTGATGTCGGTTATTTTAAAAAAAATCTGCTGTTTCATAGAAAAGTACCATACCTACGCGGGGAAATGTATATAAAAGCAGTTTTTTTTTTAAATAACCGACGAAATACACGACGACGTAACACAGCGGGCTTCAGAATCATGGAATCCATGGTAACAGTTTTCGCGTCGATGTCACCCTGCCACCCTGTATATTATAGCTAAGTTTGTGACGGGCTTAATACATTGTACCTACGGTAGGTACAACGTAAGTAATAGGTGTAGGGATCCTACCTACATACTTTTTTATCATAAGCCCCAAGTTAACAATGATCATAAGCCACACAATATTGGCAGGGGGAGCTGTACTAAAAGGGTTCCCGTGTTAGTAAAGTAATGGTACAAGGGGAATAATTTCCTGCTGTTTATTATAATATTGAGAGGATCCTGCCTGTGCGAAATTTTGGAACTTATTTTGGTTCATGGCAATAAAGTTAGGTAGGCTATTCAAGGCAGCTGAAGGTTCCACTGGGGAGCACTATTATCTATTAACGAGGGCCTTTTATGCAAAATTGTACATACCTAAATAGCGAAACGAGGCTTCTTAAGGTACAGGGGTCGTTTAGTGTCTTATGAAAAGGATTGAAGGTATTAAAAAAACAATGATTTAGTAAAGATATAAATAATAATCAAAGTGAATATTGTATCAAAATAATTTGCTGCATTTTTTGGTTTGTTCAATAAGGATCTCAGGAAGAAGGTGGTACTATTATGTTGATTAGAAAATACGGGCTGAAATCGATGAAAATAATTAGTAAAAAAGCCATTTGTCATGAATAAGAAAATAAAGAAAAAATACTTTAAAAATGGCATCGCGTTAATTTGACATGAAATGGCCAGTGATAGTGTAAGGTCCTGCCATGGAAATAGTAAGTACTTTACAAGGAATTAGTATGTGTTATACTTGTATTATGTACTTAGTAGTACAAAGGGTCCAGGTGAGACGGCCAGACAATATCGACCTACCTCTTTACTGTGAGGTTTTTATTTTTAACCGACTTCCAAAAAGGAGGAGGTTCTTTGTTCATAGCGTATGTATGTCCACCGATTTCTCCGTGAATTGTATAAAAGGGTATGCTCTCAAGTTGGTCCCATATAATAATTTTATTAATTTTGCTTGGATAGTTTCTGAGTTACATAGCTTCAATAATACGTATTTTTCCCACTTAGTATATGTGGATGATATGATGATAACTTTCTGTCACTGTGATTTACATAGCAGCTAGTGGTATTCGAATTTGTGTGGAGTAGGTACCGCAACTAAAAAGTGAATAAAAAAACTTTTTACAAAAAAAAACAACCGCCTTCCAAAAAAAAAACACTACAAAGTAAAAGAAATACTTTAATTTCGATCGCAAAAATCGAAACCAAAGACACCGACTTCCGAACTTAAATTTATTTTTCACTTTGTAGTTTTTTTTTTTGGAAGGTGTTTGTTTTTTTAAAGTTTTTATATTCAAACACCTACATACTCCAATCTATTAAAATTAAACTAATTTCTCTAAATCATTAAATAACAACCACACGATTTCGAATTTTCACAACAATTTTTTCACATTTTCTCTCCACCACAAAGTTTTCTCATAAACCGATTCAGAGGGGAAATGGTTCCGTTTCGATGTTATTATGATTTATGGCAAACAGCTCTCGCTTAGTGAATTTTTCACTGCGTTCACCGAAGCTGGAAACATTATGTGAAGATACGAGTACTTTCTCTTTAGAACTTGGCTAACACCGTCGAATTTACCGCTCATCGTAAATATATCATTTATGACGTCTTTACTTGAATTTATGATGATGTAAAACACCTTTCTCGTTTTACTTCGCGTCGATGTTCTTCCACGTCGCGTCCAATTTGGTTGATTGCAGTTAGAAAGTTTTACTTATTATCCTAAAGTGGAAATGTTGGTATCCTACGTTGAGGTACCTTTAGGCATTATTTGTGAAATAACTATGTGCCTATTATATAAATATCAATTGCCTTGCATTTGTCTCGCAAAAACTCGAAACTGGCTGATTTAAATAATATTTCTTTTGTTTTGTTCGCGTCAATAAAGGGTTTGTTTTAGGAAAAAAAAAATAGCATAAACCCAAAAGAACACAGGACAACGTCTGACTGGTTAGCTAGTTATTATATAAAAATCGATTGCTTTGCATAAAATCAATTGCGTGCATTATTCTCGCAAAAACTCAAAATAACTCGACCGAATAGGTTTTTTAAATTTTTTATTTGTCAATACCGGGGTGGTTTAGGAAAAAAGAAAATCAGGACAAAACGCAAAGGTACAGCTGAAAAAACGAAAAAATCGTAAATTTGCTTCACGAGGTACGAAGTATACCGGGTCATCTAGTAAGTAAATAAAATAAATGCTAAAGTACAATGAAGTGTCCTTTTACTGCCAAGCTTTACAAAATGATTCAGTCAACACTGACCACATAAACTGACAGCCGTGTGCATGTCAACGTCAAAATATTACAGTGCATGTGGTAAATAATAACAACTTAACGAATAACATTTATTCGTATAACATAAATATTAATCAGTATAGGTGATCAGTGTTGACTGAATCATTTTACAGTAATATTTACGGTCTACACAACTCGTGTCGTCGCCACAGTAAGTTCTGTCATAACAGAACTGTGGAGACGACACGAGTACTAGTAAACCTACGACTTTGACAGCTCCAAGCGCACATATATAAAAATCGAGTTATACCTAAATACTTATACGTGTAGTCCTTTTTGTACTATCTATTTATACATTCTTACTCCTACCTTAATGTCTGTCTATACTTACATCCGACAAGACTTACATCATCACAGCATTATGTAAGTAATTTATTGTAATAATCTTCTATTGAAGGGCAGTTCATCACTTACCGTCAAATTCTATTAAAATTACACACATTACTATTGTTCGGGTGTAAATCACGCGAGTGCTGTGATTCAGAGAAAATTACAGATAATTCAATGCTTTTCGTATAACAAAAGGTTCACGTCAGCGACATCTTAGCGTAACGTTATCTTGAGCGTTAGTAGGAAGCGGCTGTTTCGTAAGACAACATGACAAGCAAACAATGAACGAAATCTTGAAGGACTATTCTTGAATCATGCGATATATTTCAGGAGCTACAACTGCAAAATGACTTTTCAGAAACGTTTTCAGGCAAAGAACCGCCCAAAGCCTTATTTTGCTAAAAAGTCTTTGCAGTTTTAGCCTAAGCTTTGTCAGCAATTTCTCTCATATCAAAATGAATCAAAATCAATTTATTCTAATAAGGTTGAGAATCAGCACTTTTCAAACGTCAAAATTACATACGACAGTCCCACAAAACGCCCGCCCTTCACCAGTTCCTAGTGCTTTAGCTGTGAAGAAGAAGTGGTGAACAATCTCCCCAGCAGCACACCTGTCTGTTCAGTCAGAAAAACTTGATTCTATACAATAGTAGGTATGCAAAGTAACACAGAACATTAAATTAAATTATTTGCTATATGTCAGCTAGCACACGCCGATATACCAACAAATACAATAAAAACTATATACCTACTCAAGCAAAAAAAAAAACGTGTGGTCGGGGGAGCCCATCAGGAACGAAGTTCATGCTCACGTATGATTTAAAACAAAAACAAACAATCTTAGATTTACATTTTGACCTCACTTTCGGGTTCAGCTCCCTCGAAAACTATGGAAACGACAACCATGATGAAAAATTTGAAAATTTTCGCAGCCGCCATCTTGGATTTTCATTTTGACCAAATTCACACTTTACCTCTCTCTCTCTGGCATGCAGTGTACTCGGGCCGATGTGTATTATTATAATTTTATCCTACGACACTGTGATCACTTTACTCTTTTCTTTTGTTTTTTTCTGGCGGCGTTCTCTCTCTCTCTTTCCTTCTCTTTGAATTAGAAGAAGTCAGTCGCAAGTATTAAAACTTTTTACTATGACGATTTCTGAAAGTATACAAGCCGCGTTAAAGAACTTCGTCCCAAGAATAAAAAATAAAAATGTTAACAAAACTTTATACCTAAATAAAAGCTCCAGGCTGTACTGGGCGTGATCGCTTCCATGGGCAATGCTGTGTGATATCCGGCATTCATACCTACCCTTTGCGGGTAGGTCAAGGAAGCCTCAACATATTCGATTACAACATCTACGAGACTGAAACAACAATTAATGCACAACATAAATACAAAATTGCGTAATACCCTCATAACTAAGAATCTTGCTTAATAAAGCATGCGGTTCAGTCATTCGAGAGACAGCCATGTTTATCGATGTACCTGGCCTTACGTCACATGCATGCAATGCTATCGTAAAGAGGGACTGAAGAATAGTCGCCGTGAGTCGCGTGTCGTAAGTCGAGGGACAACAAAGGGTCGATTTGTCGCAGCATTGTCGCGGTCACAATGGCAACCGGGTCGAGTGGCTACGGAACCACGTTAATGTGCCTACGAGACATGCTTGGCTTGCCGTAGAAGCTTTTACTTCACATTTCGTGACTACTTCGCGTGAAGGTCTTCGTGTGTTTCGATTTAGGACCATCACATAACAAAAGAGAGGGAATTTGGGCAACTCTCATCTTACATAATCCACATACACCACAAATACCTCCTGAACTGTACAGACTGAAAAAAATAATTATCAATTGGATTTAATATTTATCCAATCGAAAAAGGTATTATATTTCAATGCTCGGTGATCGACCTTGTAGCATCGCAGCGCAGTTTTCTCTGGAGCATCGAAGAGCACGCTAGAGGATACCGCGGTGGTATGCGCTGTAGTCTAGAGTCTACCAGTCTGCCACACTCTTTCAAAAGCAACTTTTCGACTGGGTAGTCGCTACTGGAATAATCAAATCCCGGCGAGAGGTGGCTACTTGGCGGGATGCTTCGGTACGCTGGCGGACGCTCGTCGCAGAGGATTTTTCTTGTCAGTGTGCGCTGGTGGATAGAGGAATCCTCCTCGATGCTTTCCCCTGCCGTTCGCCAGTGTGCGCAGGCCCTGATAATCATTGCTACAACACCATATCACCAAACCTACTGGCATAATAACTTGTTGTAGGTATAATTGTATAGCTTGTAGCACATGAGGGAACCGTTGTTTAAGCTCTGAAAATATTGTAACAAACCCCTAAGAACATCGAAAGAGTGAGGAGTGTCATTATTATGTAGATAACTAGATAGACCTATTTTATTCAGACAATTTATAGCCGATCTTGACAAGCTCGTCCATTGCTACAAAGTCGAGGACTACCCAGAAGATTGTCTGGGGAGTTTATTGCGCAACTTCGTCTTCCCAGCTAAAGCACTAGGAAGTGGTGAAGAGCAGGCGTAGACTGACTTTTGATTTTGTCGTGACCAATTAACAAAGTGATCGGAAGTTCCAAGGAGTCTTAACTGGATTTGAAATAGGGAAATTAATATCCACTCTGACCATTAATTGATATTAATGCCAAATTAAGTATGCGTTTATGTAAGTAATACGATACGAGTATCATCAGGATGTGGCTCTTTTGATCTCGCTATAAACTCGCATGCTAAATGCATCGTCAGTTATTTTACGAGTTCTGTTTTAAGCGAAGGAAATACATAGAGTGGCATCAAATTCACCGCTAAATGAAGCACATGATTAGGTACTTATATTACCTTAATATCAACATAACATAACATCACGGCTATAATCGAGGAATGGTTAGACAGAGGTGTACCATATAGTACACCCACATTTCGCCAGTTATGTTTAAGTCCCATGTAAGCTGGTAGGCTGCTACTGAGTAATTCCTGTTGGAAAAACCCAATAACACTGCCCGACCTGAGAATCGACCCTTCGACCTCATGCTCGGATGTAGCGCTTGCGACCACTAGACGAAACGAGGCAGTACCGCCGACCGGCGACCTTAATAATAATAAGTCATAAAACAATGGGAGGTAATTATCGCTAAGTAATATTTGACTGGTTAGCAGTCACTGGTAATCTAATATCGCTTACGCACGAAATTGAATCCTGCAAGATAAACATTGAATTGCAACGTCGCAAAATAAATTCCCACGGGAATTAATATTTCATTACATAAAATTAATCTTGATAAGTGACAAAGTTGCGCAAACAATGGATTATAATACAAACAGCGGGGTATAAACTGCATAATCTTATTTCAATAAATAATCCCGCAAGATGGTTTTACTCTAACCATTTAGATTGCCTTTGCGCATAATTTTCTTAGTATCAGTGCGAAGTAGACCCGCAGCCATATTTTTTGCGAACGTTAATGCATCTGATAGCGGAGGAAGTCGTCGACTGCAGCAGCCGGAAATTGTATAGCATTAGAGGGACATTAGCCGCTATGAAAGGGACACCTCACCCTTATTGCATCTGAAGGTTAGCAGTAATTTAATGGCATAATATTTATCAAAATTACAATCAATTGCGCATTAATAATTACTTCTACACTGCAGCCACTGTGGCCATATAGCTGTAGATTACATATAATATGCATAATATTCTACATGAACGTAGGTAGGACCTATGAAGAAATATATGAATGACATAGGGAAGGAATGAAATGGCGAAATTAACTTACATCTTCCAGACCGGAGCCATTAGTCGTCGCGATCCATATCAAAGCTGTCGTTAATGCAACTTTGTTCGCGAGCCGTGACCAACAAATTGGATCTAATTGTGAGCGCACTATGTTTCCCTTTTTTGCTCCATCATCGTCCCACTGGCCTTGGCTTCACAAACCCACGGACAGCCAAAAAAATTACAGGAAAAACGATGAATGACTCAACGAAGGCGATGACTATTTATTTTCTGACAGTCTATTGTGTCATGGTGCTGATAGACTTGAGCATTCACTTGTAACAGAACATCGAGCATTCGAAGTTTTTAAATTTGTCGAACTGAACAACGAACAGAGCCAAGCATAGAGCAAAACATCGCTACGAACATTTTTACGATCATTCTAGCGAACGCTCTAGACAATGCTCGTCCAAAAAAAAAATTCTCGAAGATGGAAACGGAACAATGACATAATGGCTCAGCTCGGCAAAAAGCTTGAAGCAAATTTACTGTCCTTTCGCTAGAATGCTCGCAAGAACGCTCCCGTTTATCTCTCTGTAATGTAGCATTCTAGCGAATGCTACATTACAGGTGAATGCTCAAGTTTACCAGCACCTTAATATTTTGGTTTAGTGTATGTCTACCGACTTATGTAACACAGATACAGAAATGATTTACTTCCATGTTATCGGTTTAAAACGTACTGAATACATAATTTAGCTCTTCATGCTCCATTAGATTCTAGTGGACTGTGTAATGTGAACAAAAGTAGGGTTTTACATACAGCTGGAAAGAAACAAACAAAGCCGCTACCATGCTGAAAAATTAATTTAACATTAGCAAGAGGTGTTGATTGCATTACTGAGGAATCGAAGATGTTTTCATAACGTTTGCCATTATATTGTAATTTATATAGCGAATCAATTACATCTGATGAGTCCAGAGCCTTGAAGCTATGATAGCTTGATTGAAGTTTCCTGCGTGGACTGATGGACATGATTGCTAGACTAGACTCTAGCAATCATGTCCATCAGTCGCGCCTAAATTGGTCTATTTACTGATAGATTTTCTATTATTGGCTATCAGTACAATAAATTGTGTGATATCAGTTAGAGAGCCTTGACTCTCGAAGTCTGGGGCCAGTTTCTTATCACTTGGCGAAAAGTGGATTGAATTGGGTCGGTACATTTGCGAATGACTGCGAATCCCGTATCGAATGAGAACATTAACCTGATTGGCATACTTATTTTGAAAATTTCCTCGTTGATATACGCACTGGTTCACGTTAATACAAATAAAATTGTATTGGGTTCTATCAGCGAATTTGTTTACGAGTTGTTTGTTGTATCGGATACGTTTTATGTAGGAAGGTACGGTAAAGAGTAGCTCCAATTTGCATAACGTATTTGTTTACGAAGCAAGGGATAGGTACCTGGTAGGTATGTATATAGGAGTGTTTTCAGGACCTCACCGTACAGGTTTCAGTTCTTAAAATAATCAGCTATCTAATTACGCAACACATTTTCGTTATCGATTACGACTAATCTGTTTCATTTTGACAGTTCAAGAACATTCATTGCGTTATTTACGTTGTTGAGCAGATCTTTTCTCGAACTTATGAAGCAATGGAGTACCAATCTGTTTCAAAACGATTCAGATTCTGATCGATCGTGTATTACGCAAATAGGGTACTGGTTAAAGCGTATGGGTACTAGGACCAGGTAATTGAGTACCTGCACAATGACACCTATAAAAATGTAGAAAGCTTTGATAAGAGCCCGTATTATTATATAAATCGAGTAGCTAATGTTGTGCAGCTACCGACTTCCCGTATTAACTAAATCAAAAGTAGGTACGTTTCCGGTTGAAAAAAAAAGTCGGCACCAGAACCAAATTCTTCATCACAACATTGCAAAAACAGTTCTTCATGTACAATCCAACGAAAAACTAAAATCCAGATTTGATAGAGTAATTTGTAAGTATTAAGCTGAGGCTTACCTAACGCGGCAGATTGGCAGACACGCAACTATCGATGTGTCATAACTAGATGATAGGTATTTCGAAGGAATGTACCAATTACACCACGAATACCAATACCGCGTGCGGCAATCAGTCAAGTCATCCGCGACCGTTGATGTTCATAAGTACGTGGGCAGGGGGCCATGAGGCATCACTTGGTGAGACAGGTCTTCTACCTACAATAAAAAAAAACCAGCCACGTGCGTGTCGGAACACGCACCATGAAGGGTTCCGTAGTTCGGATGAATTTATTCCAGGAACAAACCGAACTTTGTATGGATACGAGTATACGTCACGGTCAATTCTCCAACTGCAACAGTAAGTTTGTAATCTCAAACATAATGTATTTTATGTGACAAACTAAAATTAACGATTTTCGGACTATTTCTTTTCCCTGCTCTGTGAGACTACTTCTTGGCAAATTTCATGATTCTAGGTCATCGGGAAGTACCTTACAGGTTTTGATTTATTTGTGAGTATCACAATATGTCCCATAAATGGCCGTATATTTTTATTGCCTTAACTTAGACGGTTGATTTTTTTAGAGCTCCAAGGGACCGATACGTTCACACGTTCCTGAGAAAAAGGGTCTTGTCTTGACAGACCTGCAGACAGAGGGATGGAAGGACAACCAAGTGATCCTAGTATAAGTAAGTAGTATAGTCAAGGTTCCGTTTCTTCTTTAGGGGCATGAGGAACAGGGTGTAAAGTTCACTCATCCACCATAGAAAAGGGAGGATCCTCCGACCAGACGGGTTTTGTGTCTGGCGGGCAACTGCCCAGAGGTTGAAATTGGGAGATTGTTTAAATGTCCATCGCGCGGTAAACTCTAATTGCGTTTGAGAAAAGAAATCCTGAAAATCGGAAAAAGAGTTCCCTAACTGACTGTAAAATACCTCACAGCACAACCCAAATCACTGAGGATAGAAATGTGTTTCTTTAAAGGTAGAAGACGTGGTTCTCTAGAAACCTATCTCTTGCGTGTGTAGTACTCTTGCGGTAGTTTGAAGTTCGTATGCGAAAGAAGTCGCAAGCAATTGCTGGTAAATAACTAAAACTGCTCCACGGTAAGACAGTTCTTTAAAACTGAAATAAGTACCTAGTGGTTTTATGGCATTGGCACAAATGTAGAAATAAAGTTAATTAAATGAAGGGAATCATGACTAAGTTAGTAAATCGTGATAACTCTTACCTTACTTGGAAATTATAAATAAGAGCGGTAATGTAACTAAACGTGATGAAGCAGAAATAAATTATTCATCAGCGTTTCTCTAAAATAAATTAGACTTGAAACAAGACAAGGTAAAAAATAAAAAACCAGCCTGTCTTTCAGTCCCATTTCAGTGCAAGGCAAAAGAACAAGGGTTTAAAGTATATACGCTGATATTTTATTCGATATTTAAAACAAATTCTGTCGTTAAGAGCGTTTTTTCTGAAGGTGGGCAACGTCGCAAATAGATGTCAAATATTTCACTGTTTTGATTAATTTAGCAATATTATTGTGTGGAAATAAAAAATGTGGCTAACTAGCGAACTAGATTATTGATTATGAAATGCAATAATTAATATCGTAACACCGAATGTTTAGTTTTGGATGTAAAAAAACTATTTGGAATCTTTCCAAATGCGTTTTTTACACCTAAAATGGGTACAACGTCAAATTCAATGTTATAATTGCAATTTATTATTAATATTCTAGTTCGCTAGTTACCCACATTTCTTATTTTTATTCATTAATATTGCTATACGAATCAAAACAGGTAAATATTTGACAGTCAATTGCGACGTTGTCAACTTTTCGAATAAACCCTCTTAAAAGAAAAAAACAATCCTTGTAAACCCGAATCGCATGGCCACCACAGTTCCAACACACATGCTTGCACAGCTGTTGTGAAAACAAGCCACTAATACAGTGCGAATATGGAATCGCACAGAATTCAGACCACTTCATAATTTGCCACTCAACATTACCTAATTGATGAATGGACATACGGATTAATTAACCGCTATTAACTTCTTGCTCTATTTTTCTAATTGATAACGCCCGCGGCTGCGTGGTAGCGACTCATCATTCTTATTGACCGATTAATTTCGTATACTTACTGATTTATATCCTACTAAGATAAAATGTTGAGTTATATAAAAAAAACTATCAAAATAAAACATCAATACTTACTTTATTGTTACTAACCTTCAAAAGTCGAACATGTTTGAATGGACAAACGGAAGTCGCTGTTCATAAACAGTTGTGTCTCTCCACAGCTGGTTATAGGCGTCTCCCATTGTTCGGCGAAATAAACGGCCCTCGACTTTCGACTCTCAATAATTCACTGACGTAAAGTTAAATCTGCAAATTATTATAATGAGAAGCTTTATGATATCATAATAAGATATTGGTAAATACGCAATTACCTGACTGACGCGATGCAGTTGTTGAAGTTTGTTTGTGTTGTAGTTCAGCTATAAATATAGTCTGCTATTAATAGCTGGGAGTGGGCTATTTAAACTGATCAATACGCTTTCGGTCCAATTTTGATGGGACTAATTTAACTGCACAAAAAGCTGACCTATCTAATTAGAAGGGCACAGGGAAAAAAGGGGCTCATCGACAATTTATACGAAATCAAACAAATGATCGCACTTGATAGATTTTGAACAGGCCTTTGATATGACATATTCAAAACAAACTAAAAAGGGCCCATTGCTTTGTAATCCTCAATATTAAAAAACACGTCAAGGAATAAAAAGAGCTGATTTCGTATCGAACTAGCTTAAAAGGTGCTCATTGCATCCCAATCAGAGTTAAAAGGAGCACATTTTACGTTTACAAAACAAGAACGCGCCCATACCCCCGCCATCTTGAAATAAATGACATAATGTGACAGATAAAAGTTAATAAAATAGCGTTCAATTCAATTTGTGATAATTGTTGATGAGCCCCTTCTTTCCCTGTGCCTTTCATATGTCATGTATTTAGGACAATTTAGCCTCAGCTTTGCTTTTTCGCAGCATATAGAGAAATCGTTCAAGTCGTACAACAAAACTACTCGTGCAGTTCTCAGTATCAATATACGGTACTTAGATATAATTGCAACACCGAATGCATAACTAAACATGATATTTTCTGTGGTACCGTGACGTTCTCGTAATACGCCGTCATGCGTGTGCCCCACGTGTTTGTAGTGCATCCGAATATATTATTAAACCAATGTGTTTGAGCGTCACGCTTTTTTCACTTACGGGGTTATCAGACCAGGTATCGACACGAAGTATTGGTGCGAACAATAATGTGAGCGTTAAGTAAGGGAAATAAGAAAGCATTGTAAATACTATAGAGCAGGGGTGGCGAACCTTTATGGATCAACGCGCCATATTTTCTAAAGAAACGTTTAATGAGGCCATAGACGTGCCGTAAAATAATTTTGACTTAGTAATTAATAACTTTACTTAGTGATGATTTTTACTTCTATTGCTTGTCAATCATTCCAACTCTTTCCTTGTTTCAATATATTTTTAAATCTATAATGAACTAGACTGGAAATCGATCAGCTGCATTTCAAATTCTTCAATAACTAAAATGGAAACAGTTTCGCTCGGTGGCCAAAATATTTTGTCACGTGCCATCAATGGCCAACGCGTGCCATTTGGTTCGCTACCCCTGTTATACAGAGTGGAGAACCTTGTGACATGAAATTTTTTAAGTATGATTGTGTACAAGTTGAAAAGATTGTATGAAAGATGATAATAATGGTGACCAAAAGAATGAGATACTGAGGTGACGCCTAATAGAGATGCAACGACCAATAAACTGCTATTAGTACAGGGATCATGATTTTCCGTGTAGAGAACACAGCTCATGACACACCTTTGATTACAAGTAGACCAGGTAGTTTAAAGTTGAAGGTGGTAAAAGAAACTAGTCTTAAGTCCCTGGGTAGCCGAGAAATGCGTTTGTTGCTCCTGAACATGTACAATGTTCCTGGTTAAAATGTGTCGCAGCCTAGAGCCTAAAACTAAATCCGGTATTAGAAATATTCACGAGGTTATAGACGGGACTAATCATGCGATCAATATAAATCGTGCAGAAGCTGTAACAATGAGAGCATATCAATGAAGATCCGATTGCGCTAAATGCAAACCAAGTAATATTTTTTTTTAATCCGTATTATCCGTTGGATCTAGATCATTCATCTTGACCACCACTATGGAAATTAGCTCATTCTCTAAACCGTACTTATACACTCAAGCAGAAGTACGTCCATAAATACAAATTAATCTACCTAGTAACGGTTTTATTTTTGTTCTATATTCCAAAGATTTGATATCCGAGCAGATGGCTCTAATATCGAGATTCGATCCGACGAGTTTCATTCATTATATCTTATGTATTTTTAATGTATGAGCACTATTATGTGATAACGGGAGGTAACGTAATGTTAAAACGTTAAGTAGAAGATAATAAATATTTTACTACTAGTTTATCAAAACTATTTTTGGAATCAGGGATTCGTTTGCGAAATATTAAGCTGTTAACTGATTTTTTTGTTAGAGTCAAGTGTCCCCCCCCTGTTAGCTAAATGGTTGTACTTGGATTTGTGAAAAAAATCACAGCAGTAGTATATGTAACGAAATTAAAAGAAAAACTATCAGAGCTAAGTAGGCTGTACAAGTTAACGAGTAATAATCAACCAACTTAAATTTGCGGTTTGAAAAACCTGATCTCCCATACATTGCGTATGGGAGAACATGTTTTTCAACTACAATGTTAAGTTTGTTCTTAGGATAAATTCATCCCAACTACGAAACCCTTCATTGTACGTGGTCCGACTCGCACTTGGCCAGTTTTTAATATTAGTTTAATGATAGTAGTAAACACACACTATCAAGAAATCATTACAGAGAGAAATTTCTATGCTAAGTGGGCTAGGAATGGAATGACTAATTTAGATAAATTAAAATAATATAAAGAAAGATCATCAAAGTGCTGTGATAACCATGCAAAAGCTAGTGCATGATAACATCATTCTATCCGTAAATATTTAACAAATTAATTGATACTGTTCTTAATTATCATCATCAGCTTCTAGTAGTCTACTTGCTTTTAACCACTCACAGAATATCGTGAAATGGGGTGGCTAGAAAGGGGGTGAAAACCAGGGTTCGCTGATATATATCAGTGGATATATCATGATATTTTTATATCACGGTATATAAATTGATATTTATGTGGATATATATCAATTGATATTTGTTGTTAAAACCAGAAATATAGCAGATACAATACAAAGTGTATCCTACCAACACTTGACAAAAAAGCTTCAATTTAACCTGTCATGTACTGAAATAAAAATCAGCCACAAAAAATTATAATATAATTTTAATTTTCCTGATTATTATTCATCAAAGTTTTTTTTTTTTTGTTACTGTTAGTGTTATAATAAAAACGTCAAATAAATCAAACACAACCTTTTATTACTTAGGTAGGTACAACTAAAACACATATAAACTACTTTGAAAATCGCATCTTTTTTTTACACGGATATTTTGATATCTATCGTCTATATACCTAAACTAGCTTTACCCACCCCGACTTCGCACAGGTAGCACTAAACCCTACCCTACCTACCCTACCCACCCTACCTACCCAAATTTTCTCACCGTTTAAACCTTCCCTGGACTATGACAAACATTTCAAAACCAAAATCAGCTAAATCGGCCCAGCCGTTCTTGAGTTATAAAATTACAACGAAAAGTGGCATTGATTTTTATAGATATAGATAAAAATGTATCGCTAAATGTATTGCTATGTGCAAAACTCGAGAACGGTTAGACCAATTTATGCGTTTTTTTTTAAATATTCTTTGTAGTTTGATGAAGGGTCTTATGAAAAGAACATTTTGATATTTTTAAATAATATTATTTTTTGGTAATTTTATTGCAGTACCTAGATAGACCCTTTCGGATTGGACAGGGTTATTTTTTACATATTGTATTAACTTTAACTCCAGGTTTCCTCACTATGTTAAAATAGAATTGATTATTGTAAGATTGAGTAAATACATAACACAACATCACGCCTTGTTCCTTGAAGAGTTGGGCAGAGGTGTACCTGTAGTACACCCACATTTTTCTAGCTTTGTTAAAAGTCCCATGTACCTAATAGGGGGCGAGCCATCAACCGGGCTGCTACTGAGAAATTCGTAATAACAGCTTGCCCGACCTGGAAATCTAATCCAGGACCTCATGTTACATAATATTATAAATGTGAAAGTACATATTATCTATACTTTCTTTGTTACCCAACAGGTAGATATCGACGATACTATGCGTTCAAATCAAAGTTGTTTTAATACAGTAAGTGCACACTGCACAGGCCTTATACCATTGAACATAATTATTCATTAGTTCTCTATAAGAAACGGGACATCAAGGACAGAATATTTTTGTATAAAGTACCTACAGGAATGTCATACTTGACACTTGATACCCATCGACTTAGAATAACAATAGGCATGTACGATGGATACGAAAAAGGAAAGGAGAAAAACTAATAATATATTCAAACCTTATTGAAAATGTAGCTATGTTTATATCATGTGTCATTTGTAATATATCACCCTGTATACGAGAATACTATCAAATCAATGTTGGCTTTCTTATTTATACGTAATAGTTAAAGTTCTGGTAGGTATAGTAGTCCGAATTCTTTCTAGACATTTTCATTTAAAACTCATTTATTTATTTATTTTATGATTTACGTACACACAGTAAAATACATATATAAAATACCTTTGTACTTAAAATTATTACTATGTTGTATCTCAACATAGTAATAGTTTTCAGTACAAAGGTACTGCTTATTTCTTAAGAAATTTCTTCCAGCAGACCTGCGAAAGGAGAAATGAAAAAGAAATGTAAAGAATGTGTGTGAGAACAAAAAGAGAAAAATATGAATAATATACTTGCACATAATTCATAATTTGTATATTTTAGTGTTAGATGTATATTATATTTAAGATTGTATATTACTCAAATAATATAAAATCTATGAATAATTGAAGTCTTAAAACTAAAATATTAAATATACACACGTACAAAGTTTAAATATAATATATTTAAACTTTGTACGTTATTTATAAATAGTCACAGTTGAGAGGAAAGGTAATGCTCTTTTACTCGATATTTGAATACAGAAATAATTTTTAAATCATATTCAATCGTATTCAATGTTTCATAGCTATATTTTTGAGAACTGTGCAACGTCCTTTGTTTTCACGCTAAACCCAAGATGGAGATGGTAAGAAGATAAGTAATTAATAATACAACTATTAATTCTAAATACAGTCCATAAATCATTCAAAATTATGAATTAGTGCGTATTGCTGGGCTATTCACCGCACGCCCACGGCAATGGCTTCCGCCACTCGCCAGTAGCCCTGATGAAATGCCTCATAATACGCCGACGGAATGCGACTATCGACAATGCGCATGGGTACTCAATTATTTTACATTACGTGTTGAAATCGCAGCATTTCGCGCCCATTTATTACATTACCCTGCTGCCTTGTGAAACGTTTACAGCTGTATGTAAAAACAAGGATATAAACACTTCAGTAGCGAATTATCTTGGTATTGTAGACACTCACAATTAGTAATGGCTGTGTGTAAAGTATTTATTTAAAGGGAACGGTATTCAAATAATTTCCACTTAAAAGACTTTACACATTTGTCCGTTTTTTTTTTTTTTCTGGTTGGGAAATCATCAAATGAGTCCTCCCGCTCTGGGCGGAGCGAGAGGGAGTGTCAGACTTTTACTGACTAAAACCCACCCGTGTTCCTTCCGTTGCCTATGTGCTGGGGCCGCGATATCCCTTTCAGACAAACCCGCGACCCCAGCAGTACACATTTGTCCTTATTTTGTAATCAGTGGAAATAAACTTTGCCAATCTCTTTTATTTTGTTAATCATAAACGAATTTCTGTTTCGTAACATTGATTTAGCTTAAATTTATATCTTCCTTTTATATCTAAGTATAGCTTCTTTTAATTACTTCCGTAGATACTTACTCATTATTTTATTTATGCCATCTTCGGAATTAATTATATGCTAAATAAATCACACAATAGGTATAATTCACGACGTTACTAATGAAAGAGACTCTGGGGGTCTACCACCACCTCTAAAGCAGTATTATTTTAATCTTACTTCAGTGGGGGAATGATATGGAGCTAGACGTCCTGTAGAGCTTCATCTCTTTCCTACATTAAAGTTATATGAAGTGTGACCTTGCAGCATTCCGATTTTGATATTTGGAAAACCTGTACAGGTACGATTCTAGTCATTTCCACAAGTTTTGCTCTCGGCAATACCAATTGAAATCAGAACAGTCACTATGATCTGAACTTCAACTTGTCCAACTTTTCGAAACTATAAAAAGGTCAAGATAAGATCTTCCACTAACTCTTTTATCCAAATAGTTTAAGATAGGTATCTCTACTATATACTGCTACTATGTTTTGTTCTAAGCTATGGGGTCCTTGATGTTATACTTAATGATGTTGACGTAGATTGTGCCGCACTCCATAATGCACAAATAAAAATTGAAACAGACTTAATTCTGAATTGTTCATTTGAAATACGAACCGAAGAAATAACTTTAATTGAATTTAAACTTAAAACGAGATTCGCATAATATCAAAAGTTTGGGCATTCTAATTCTGTCTGAATGTCCGATTGTTTAAATTAATTTGTATTTCACCCTCCTCTTCGTTGTTCCCCTTAATTAACTGTTAACACCCCCGCCACGTTTGTTATAATTATTTACAGACGTGATTAAACGCACGCGTGTTGCAAAATATACATGGATACAATTAATATAAGGGCCTGATCACATGTATTACAACCACACAAATCGGAGCGACAAAAGGTGGACAAACAGTGGCTACGAGTGAATAGTGTCTTCCTAGCTAGCCTGCAGTTGCGGTGTGGTAACTACAAAAACTTGTATGGTTGCGTTGTCGCTAGTAGTTGCGATATGGTCACTTTGTTGCCAGTGTTTCCAGACAGATCGATTCCGGCTGTGGTAGTGTTGTCGCGTCACGCAAAGTTGTGGTGGGGTTGCTGTGACGTCGCCTTGATGTGGTCGGTATCGCCCACACGGTTGATTTTGACGGCTAAATGTGGTCCTTGTGAATAGACTATTCATGTTGACGTGGTGTCGTTGTGGTGTGGTTGTGATTGTGGTGTGGTGATGGTACATGTGAACGGGACCTAATAAAAACATATGGCAACGAACGACCTCACATTAGTGTTATCAAAATACAACCGTGCAAAGGTATTTCACTTTATTGAGCAGATATTTAGCAAAATACATTACCATCGAATTCTTTCCGAGACCACCCACACTTTACGATCCTAAGTTCTCTATCCGGCCTGATTATTTAAATGATAACACAAAAACCGAATCAATTAACGTCAATAAAACTAAAAATATGCAAATGTATGAACGGTTTGACAACGTTAAAGTTTTTGTTTGAAAAAGCTTAAATTGTAATAATCCTGTACCCTAATTGCTTAATAAATGATCAATCAGAATGTGAATCGTTTTGAAACAGATTGCTAATCCATTGCTTCATAGTTCGAAAAAAAAAACAGCTCCACAACGTAAATAACGCAATGAATGTTGTTGAACTGTCAAAATGAAACAGATTAATCGTAATCGCTTACGAAAATATGTTAAGTAATTAGGTAGCTGATTCATATCTAAACATGGAATCACACATCGTTAATAATATGTGATAATGTCGTGAAATGTGATGCTTGCGAATAAAATCACATAAACAATAGGTAATAACAGATTCCGAGGTCGACTGCTAAACAGTGACCACGCCTTTGCAGACTGCAGTGATATTTTGTTTCAAAATCAAGCTAACCTTCGGAATGAGCGGTCACGAAGGGAAACCTAAAATATCATAGATAAACCGCTTACAGTCGACAACTGAAGCTTCTCAGATTCCCTTTATTTATTTACTTTCACGAACTTTGGCGAGATTTACAGTTATTGACTTTACATGCTACACAGCCAAGTGTACCTATAGAAAACTGTTTAGGTACGCGTTTGAAGGGTTCTGTACCCGGAGGGTGCCAACCCTATTACTAAGCTTCCACTATCCGTCCGTCCGTCTGTCTGTCAGCGGGCTGTATCTCAGGAACCGTAATAGGTAGACAGTTGAAACTTTCACAGATTGTGTATTTCTATTGCCGATATAACAACCAATAATAATAATAATATAATAAAGTTAAAAGAAACGTGTACCCCACAAGAAACGTGTTTCGTTTCGGCGTTTTTTACTAAATATTGTACGGTGTACAGTGGCTCTTCGTGTGCGAGACGAACTAGCACTAGGCCGGTTTTATAATAAAAGCTCAAACACTGCAATCTTTCCCTAGGTACCGTAATGGATTGGTGGAGGTCTGCCCTGCTTGGGCAGAGCACCGCGCCGCCGTGTCCTCACGGAGGCGATCGGTGGCGGTGATCTCTCGCGTCCGGCCCTGGTTCAGGCCATGGTCCAGAGCGAGACTGCATGGGAGGCCGTCACTTCCTTCTGCAAAGCAGTAATGTTCGCGAAGGAGGAGGCAGAGCGCGCGAGAGAGAGGCAAATTCGCGCCCTCGCGCCCCTAGTCGCCGCAGGAGACGCCCCGGGCGTCGGGAGTCGCGAGCCGACTTCCGGCCACCGTAGGCGCAGGCTTGCGGACGGTGAGCAATGGGTAGCTCGCCGTCCGATAAGGACCAGGCCCGGGTCGACGGCGCGTTGTGTTCCATGCGCGCCTCAAAGAGATGTCAGCACCAACGGGTCCGTAAGGGCCAATGCCTGCCAGAGTTGCGAGTTTGTCCGAAAGGGGATATCGCGGCCCCGGCACACAGGCAACGGAAGGAACACGGGTGGGTTTTAGTCAGTAAAAATCTGACACACCCTCCCGCTCCGCCCAGAGCGAGAGAAGTTATTTGATAATTTCCCACACTAAAAAAAAAAAAAAAAGGTACCGTAATGAATTAGGTATATTAGCAATAAAACACTTATTTTTAATTCCATAAAATTTTACGACTAAACAGGTCTGCTCGACTCGAAGTGACAATTAAAGAGCTTGCTATTATTATATTATAAAATTAATAGGTATTATGTCTCCGCACACTGTAAAATCCATTATGGTCAAACTTATTGTGTATTTCTAGAAGTTGGATTGGGAGATTTCATTCTAAGGAAAGTTATTTAATAGGTAATAAATTGAAAAGACAAGGCAATAGTCATAAACGTTATTTCACGTCGGCATTGTGTAATGATGGGTATACAATCTACATTATATGTATTATAGTATCAAATTATTTCCCACGCGTCTTAAGAAATATACAGGGTGGTAGGGACATCGACGCGAAAACTGTTACCATGATTCTGAAAACCCCTGCGTGGAAATTATTCGTCGGATTTTTAGAAAAAAGAGTTTCTATCTTTAATATTTTTCATAGTATTCAATTTTTTATTTTTTGAGTAGTGTTCGCCATATCTCCGATGTTATTGGCTCGGTTTGGATTCTGTTTATTATTTCTAAAAGCATATGAGTAATTTTATCGGATTAACTAAAAAAAAATGTAAAAATTGGTTCACTATAAAAAAAATACGAAGGTGAAGACATTTTTTTCATAAAGAAATAATAATTTATTTAAAATACACAAGTGTAAGTCCATAAAACAAAGGAGGATTTAGAAAAAAATATAATTATAAGACAAAAGGAAAAAAAAGAAATAATTAAAAAAAGACCCCCCTTTTTAAGGTAATTTTAGATAATTTATCATGAAAATTCAGAAAAATACGAGCGGTCACATGGCCGTGGGTGACATTGTATATAAAGCAGATCGCCATATGGCAGTTTTACCTTTACCATACAGGCAAATGAAAGTGAAGGTACCATAAGTACTTAAGATCACTTTAAGCCAGTAATTGTACAGCAATTTGGTATCGATTGTACAGCCGGTGTGCTGGTGAATGCATCGGATAGTGCATCGGTCGAAAGGGTCGCGGTTACGGCACGGCCGCCTCTCACTGCGCGCGCGCCGGCCAAATGTCATCGCCAACTGCGTTCAACAACGTAATTATACATAGCTTTCTGTAGTACCTACCATCTATTGTGGGAATTATAGAACACAGTGAATTTGCTTGTCTTCCTCGAGAAATCGAGAGTGTTAATCTAAATCTTCCTACGTTTGTCGTAGGAGTCAATTGAGGACATTGTGTATAATGGTTGTTATATAGATAGCAGAGATGTAAGTTACATCCGTAGTTGATGCATTAGAATTGATAAATTACGTAATAACTTTCATGAGTGGCATTTGTGTAGTACGTAGAGCCAGCCTGACAGAGCCCTTTGTCATGAGGAGCTAGAACACCTCTATTCAAAAGCGAGAATTATTTATGGTTTTTGGTTGGTATAGGTGTAAAAAACGTACTAGAAACGATAATTGAATACGAACCTTCAAACCGCATTCAAAACATTACAAAAACCAAAACTATTTTAAATTAAAAGCAATCTAGAAGTCAATCCATGTTTTCCGTCTTGATAAAATTACTAATACAAAATGCGCCATACAAGATAATTTAAGACTACAGCTTATTCATAATAACTAACACCTAGGCATAATGTATGTATTTTGTCTGCCTGTGACAATGAAGTAAAATATTACATGCCGTATAGTTGAGAACCGATAATATACAGAGACATTTCAACGTAGTTTATGAGTAAGGAGGTCAAGGAAATTGCGTACAAATCAATGGTGCATGGGTGTGCGACACTTCCTCACTTTGTGCTGCTGACAATAAACAAAATGACTGTCCAGAAACAATGAACACTAACTTTGGGGTCAGCAATCATTGTGAAGCGACAATGACATTATTGAATAAGAAATGTCATTCAAACGAAATAACGCAATGGGCAATTATTGTGACAATGTTAAGAACATAATCAGCACTTTCACAAATTGGGATCGAGAACCAGAAAAAGCTCTTTCGAAATATATGGGATCGATATTTTTCGCATATCAACAACTTATTTCATAAAAGGGTCGCAGTGATCGGTGACAATTTCATTACATTAAGTGACGTGCGGGAATGCAACGCGAACACAGCTCTCTGTAGAGATGTGTAGATACCATAAAGACATGTAGTTTATTTTCGGATGTCCCTTCAATACCAAAGCATATTTAACGACCGCAACCAAGCTCGCAGGAAGATATCATTAATAGAATAACATTAACAGATCATTTATTATACACATTTTAAGCGGAAACATGAAATTAGAAATAATATTTACTTTTTTGATTTGTGTGTTTGTAACATATTTTAAAATACACTGGTAAATCTAAACATTTCACGAATGTGTTCTCATTCACTCCCCCTTGCAACATAATAGTTGAGGTTATTTTTAACTTTGTACTTGAATTCTGTGTTACTGATGTGATAGCTACCTCACATGACCGTATTGCTTTAGTAGTTCACTTAAGTAACATGCGTTACGGTTGCTTGTGTATTTAATTTAAAGTAGTATTTGAAATAGTTTATTTAGTCATCTCAACACCCCTCTCCCTTGAATTCGTATATATGTATATATATTTATAATATAGGTATATATTATAGTAAATATGTATGTATGTGTATGTAGTTTGTATCCTATTTATGTACTGTTGTACCTATTTTAGTTATAATGCATTACAATATATATTTTGGATTTATTCTTGTTCGTCTCAAATAGAGCACCTGCCATCTTAATCTCTTCACCACCCTTGGTTGACTGGTAGAGAATGCCAAAGGCATTAAGTCCGCCTTTGTAATTTTTTGAGTGTGGAAAGTTTAAATAAATAAATAAATAATAAAAAGTAGTAGGTACATTCCCAAGGAGGAAACGATTCAAAAGAGGAAATTAACGTTCACAATACAGGTGCAAGTGCAGAGCTTTGCAAGGCAGTATTAAATTGCGGCCATAACTCTACTCGGCGAGCCAGACGGAAGAAAGTAAAATAAAGCAAAGCTCAAATGAAAACAAGAGCAGGGAAACTGCAGTAAACGATGTAATAATATTGACATTCATTTTATTCGAAAAGAAAAGAAGTGTTCAAAACAAACTCATTTACATCGCCTATTGTCCACAGATGAAGTAGCTTTGCTCAATAAAACAAACTCATTTACATCGCCTATTGTCCACAGATGAAGTAGCTTTGCTCAATAAAACAAACTCATTTACATCGCCTATTGTCCACAGATGAAGTAGCTTTGCTCATAAAACAAACTCATTTACATCGCCTATTGTCCACAGATGAAGTAGCTTTGCTCATAAAACAAACTCATTTACATCGCCTATGTCCACAGATGAAGTAGATTTGCTGATAAAACAAACTCATTTACATCGCCTATTGTCGACAGATGAAGTAGCTTTGCTCATAAAACAAACTCATTTACATCGCCTATTGTCCACAGATGAAGTAGCTTAGCTTATAAAGCAATGAATTTAAAAAATATATAACGGTGAGCTTCGTTCCCTTCAATTGCCCCCGTTCGTGTTGATCTTGTTAACTTCCCAAGCACGTTGGTTCCCTTGCGAATATAAAAATGCAAAGTAGAAATGTGGGCAAGTGGTGAATGCAAATTTTATCTTTCTGCACCCCAAGTTTGGTGTTTGGATTTTGTAGATATACTATAACAACATGTTGTTTTTCTTTGTCGTGTTCAAAACCATTATAATATTCAGATTTACAATCACTTTCTGTACGGGTTATAATTTTGATCCAACCGTTTGATTGCTAACTTCCTAAGTATTACATAAGGTACCTAATTATGAATGATTTCATTTATACAATGTATATTAAGCGGAAGTAAGCAGACAAGACTCCTTATAAGCAACTGTGTTGTCGGAGTCATAGACACGAATAAGGACATCACTTGTCGATGGTATCTTGGAGCCGTATAATCAATAAGTAATTCGTATAATTTCATGAGCTTAGAAATCGATCGTTGTATCATACCTTCTATTACGGTTTAAGACATTTATTTCTCAAAAAGAATACAATTCACTTATCATGAGAAATACAAGTTAATGTTATTACTAAATACATGAACTTATGAAGAACGGTAGGTACTCGTAAATAATCTATTAAGTAGTAGATGTACAAAAAGCATTTTTAGTGGGTAACAAGAAAAAGGAAGTGTACTAATTACCTACATATCGTTTCTCGATGGCAAGTCAATAGCAATTATACATTGTTAATAGTAGCAAACTACGAATATTTTTTAATTTGTTAGTGCTTCAAAGTGCTAAGACAGATTAGTACATAGATGTATTTTATGCCTTGGTATGTGTTTTAAGTAAGTAATAATTTAATGTTGTAGAAGAAATAGCACTGACTTTATAAATATGAAATTGAATTAAAATCGTGTGAAATCTTTCAAGATGTGGTGCTTTAAGGTTTTTATTAATTGTTTTACTTCTGTAAGTGTTTAATTACTTCGATTGTTCTAGAGATAGGGCTCGATGGCCATATGTGTACGTAACATTACCAAAGGCGTGGAGCAGTCCAGATAATTGGGTGTTTGCTTTTTATTGCAACCCCGGTTCGTGTCCCGTCCATATTGGAATGTTTTCCTACTAGATCGTGAAATGCCACTCGACAACGGACCCGACCACTTATTTACAACATTGAAATACTTACAGTTTTTACTGAAGGCAGAACGTTTATTTTATAATTAGCTTTACCATTTAATCATATTGATGGGTGTCGTGGACTCTCGTCGATACGTCGAATGTAAAGTATTCGGCATGATAATTTAGTTCTGTTATTAATATGACTTCTACACAATTTATGACTATTTAAAGCGAAAAGGAATATATCATATTGTTTGTAACGTTTCAACTTCAGGCTATACTTACAAGCAAATCACTAGTAGGTAAAACATAGCAGGCATGATTTTAGGATGATTATTCATACCTACATATCTATTTTCTATTCTTAAATTCACTCAGCCGGCCAGTCGCATTAAGGCTCCCGGAGACAGACGCGACGTATCGGTGCGATGCGATTCTCGTAGAACAATTGCCATAAAGTTTTTATAGAAATTTTACTATTAGAGCCACGTCGCGCCTGACTGCGGGAACCTCTAAAAGTTCCGGTTGCTTTTGCCATTAAGCTACCTACTCTGCAGACTCCTCTATTACTTTTACCAAAGAGCCAGGGATACTTAGAATAGACAGTATTACAACTCGTTAACCTACAATGTCAAAACATTGCAAAACATGGCTATAATCTTTGTCATTTCATTTTAAATTACGACTCCTGCTTTCAGATGTAAGTACACGCGAGACTGGTGCCGCTGGTGCGTAAACAATGTCCGCGTGATTACATGTGACTGTATCGGGGGAAATCACTGGAGTTATAATAGTTGACTACCTATTTGCATACGAGTGTGTAACTTTATACATTAGTGGCAGTATGTGTAGATGTGACGCGTGCCGCGAGATCTTCACGGAGTCGCCTAACTGTTTCCTGACACCACGCGACGGCCGCGCGGGCGCAGCGTCATCGTTAACTTTGTTGCGACCAACCCGTTTTAGCAGTACTTTTGAATAGGCATTCAAATAATATGTCCGGTCTATAGAATACCCCCTGTTAGAGTGGTAATCTCGACTTCTAAAGTCTCAGATTGTTCACGGTATCAAAGGCGCATTTTTGCAAGTAATTCTAGACATAACGCGACCACAATTACTCTTCGAGGTTGTCCAATAAACAACTCATGTCCCCACGTTCATTGCGTCCGCTAAGGTGTTTCATATGAGGCATATTTGGAATAGCTGCGAGGATGATGAACTTTTGAGCGGCGTTTTGCATTCTGCGTCTATTTCAGTATCGTCGGACGCATGCAGTTACAAGTCAAGCTATGTTTATAGCGCACCGGTGTTAAGTCAATTACTCTTACCAGTGTTACAAATTCCTTTAGCAACGTAAAGCTGCAGACGTTACACACTCCGCGCAGGAAATTGATAAAATTAACTCACTGTTAAAGTCGGGAAACAATAAGTGAGCTCAGCAGACGTGATCTGTCGTGGTGTCGGACATAACAGAACAGTGCCTAAGCACGATCGATAAAATTAAAGTTTTATTTTAAACCAAAAGCAAAACATTTAATGGGTAAATTCCAGTGGAGCAAAAAATCTGTATTATTTTTCTGAAATTGCTGAAACGAGATGAACCGGCTGGTTTTTTTATAACTTTAACTTACACGTACAACGAGTTCTACTTACTGGAACTATGTATAATAACAATTACGTGGATTCAAATTATGGTCGTTCCTAGAACAATTACTGTGCGATGTCACAGCAATAAAAGTGTTTCATTAACCTTCACGAATACTCGGGATCCACCTGCCGCGGCTGCCGCAAGTTTATGTGGTGCGCCGCCGCAGTTAATATCCATGAATAAGATACAGCAATACCTATCTAATAGGCCGTCGCTAAATAACAACGCGCCTCGCACGTTCGTTTACGCACTGTTTATTGGTGAGGTTGCTACATACTACTTATAGTTTCCTACGCACATCACTATCCGACTATCTACTACCTACTTACTAGAGAACACAGATACATGGATACGCACAATTTATGTCCAGGCTCAGTCCACTAAAGTTCCTAAACTGGGACGTAAAAATATTATAGCTATTTTTTACGAGTGTTACAGTAATTTTATCGCCATTCGGCTCGCCTCCACATTTTCGGTCCATTTGCGGAACAATGGTATGTTTTAGAGTTTTTTTTTGGACATCAAAGTTTTACTATTAGTAGATAGATATTTTATGGCTAAGAGTAGGTGTGTTCCAATAAAATTTATTCTACCATAAATCAAGTGCGACTTAATGATTGTAAGTATGCAAAGCGAAATATAAAACAGGAATAGAAGAGACGTCCGCGAGATACAGTCCGTGAGCATTTTGCTTTATAGACTCGATATTGGCATTATAGTTAATCAGATTAATATTAACGAGACCTGTTGGACGGGATCTGTCCGAGTGTCTGCGCGGAGGCTCCGGAGAGGGTGTAATTACATCCGCGACCAAACAAATAAATAATCCACTCGCTAAGTGATGACAGGATAGTGGAGTCAGTTGAACCAACGTGCAGCACTACGCGACTCTGTGATGATAGACGAGATAGTTCTCTGCAAGGTAGTAAGGTTCTAATTGCTGCTAAACCGCAACGTTTAATGAAATTACAGTAACTGCGTGCCGCTGCTGCAAAGGCTTTAAAATGCGTACGGATTCATTTATAATTATTAACGTTCGCAAGGAAAATGTTTGTTGCGCAATATTACGTAGTTAACTGGCTACTTAAAGTAACGCTACATAATGCATTTACATAACATTATGTAGTTTGTAAGGAATACTGTTTACTGTTCAAATAATCATCTGCAATGTGTTGGAGCACTATTTTTGTGTATAAGAATCAATAGGAATAAAGCAAAACTAGCGTCCAGACGTCTAAAGGCACCTTTGTATCAGTTCAAAAGTTCGTAGCGTGGTTCATAATATAAAATGTATGAATGAAAAGTAAATAATGTAAGGTCGGCGCGGGCGTCGCGTCATGTCGTGCTGTGTCGGGTCGCGTCGGGTATGTCAGCGTCGGGCTGCGTCGAGCACGTCGCGACGGATCGATGCTGCGCGCCAGTCACCGTCCGCACCACACAGGGTTGATGCTCGTTTTATTTCACAAGTTGCTGCTATTATTTTAAAATTCGGTTTTACTCCCAGTCCACACCGCTGAAAAGGTAAGCGTAACCGCAAAAATAATGCATTAAGCTAATTTACAAAATTACGCATCATCATCGCCATAAGCCGTCCAAGGTCCGCTGATATAGGTACATGGGCCTCACAGTTTACGAAATAGTAAAGCCTTCGACAATGTGGTTCTTGCGTAGACCTTTTCAAAAGTTAATCAAATATTCTTTCGAAATATTCCTTGAAGCGCCAACTTTGAAACGCACCAAATGAAGTGCACTAAAAGTATTCCTCGAAAGGCACCATTCAGGTGCGCTAACAAAATCAAATTAAAAATATTATAATTTTATTCCTCGATCAGCACCAACGATGAAAGCGATGGTGCGTCGCGGTGCACCAGCGAGGAAGCATGAAGGATCGTAATAAATGATATCGATAGACGTTTTAAAATTCAACTGTCCTAATTGTTTATTTATTAAAACTACCAGGATAGCAGAAATGAACTGAAACTAGATGCTTAAGCGACTTAGCTCTGTAAAAATAGCTCTCTGGTAAAAATACAGGTTTTGAAATTGAATCATTTGTTGTTTTGAAAAGTACCAGGGTAACAGAAATGAACAGAAAATAGGCGCCTAAACTATCTCACTAAGTTGTGTACCTACCAACGATTCGTGGATTAACAAAAGCAAAAAGTTGAACTTCAAAGCTTTACAATCATATACTTGCGCACACTTTACTTAAGGCTCCCGCCGGCAGGCGCGAGGCGACCCCGGTAGAATAATTTCCGCCGTTTTACAAGAAGCTATTTAATGTCTTTTGTTAAATACCTACTTGCAAAATATAAAGACGTCATGAAACGTGCAGTGTTGTAAATTTTAGCTTGACTCGTCGCTGAAACAAGTTAAAAATTGACTGACAAGGTAAAGTTACCAAACCAAAAGCTTTTGAAAATTTATTTATTTATTTAAAAAGGTCAGCAACTTCTGAATATAATACATTATGTTATACAGGGTTACAGGGTAAGTCATGCTGAATATTAAAGGATGTTATTATTCAGGTCATTTCTGATGAATTTGACTCTGAAATAAAATGTCCGAAACTTAACCGTTATGGAGATATTACATTTTAAAGATTATTTTTTTAAATCATTTACTTTTTGGCTTTTAGTCGTTTTCTTTGGGATTAGAGCTCCTAGAGTCGTTTATTTTATGTATCTAGTTAGAAGACATGTCCATTAATAAAAACGACTAAAAGCCAAAACATAGAGCATTAAAAAAAAAAACTTTATTCAGTACGACTTACCCTGTAACCCTGTATACTATTATTAATATTTTATTACAGATTTAGTAAGTGACAACCCTGAGTCCCGAATATCTGTCTGCTTGCTTTTATACTTCATCCCTTGATATGAATCCTCTAACTTATTGGAAGACGTACGGTTGAATTTCAAACACAGACAACGTACCTACCTATGTTATCAAAATATTACTTTTTCAGAGAAAACTTTTAAGAAATTGCTTCGAATTTAAATGATAAAATAAAATACTTACTTTAAGTATATTTTTATAGTGAAATGAAAAAACGTTAGGGCCCGTTAAAGTTGAAGCAATCATATAAATAATATAAAAGATAAAACGAATCTTTGCTTTTTAAATATGTGCTTATAATTCTTCTAATAATGTTAAACTGATCGCAATAAAAACGCAAAGTCCTTATTTCCGCTAAGTTAGCTTTTTTATTTATTTATTTAAGGACAACCAACAAAGCATTCACCCAAATACATGTTAAAATACCCATATTATTTTTACATTTTGTAGTGTAGCCTTAACTAAAGGCTAGCCTTTCAATCATATCCTGATATTTTAAGGACTCCTGAATCCTTAAAAGAACTTAAAATTATAAACATATTATTCTTTTTAATGAACCATATTATCACGGAAGCAGCTGGCATACGGAAGACGAGAAAAAAAAAGCTTGAGAGTGAGCATATATTTGAGGTTTCCTACTTACTTACTCGAACTTAAACAGTTTTTTTTTTTTTCTGTCTGACCCGACAGACGTTGTCCTATCAAAATTTCAATAATTCATCCATATTCCCAAAGAAAATGCACTTTCAGTTTTCCCGAATTTTCCAATTTACCCGGCAACAAAAAAATCGGGAACCTGATTCGAACTACATATTTCGAACATTTTAAAACAAAAAAAAAAAAAAACCAAATCGGTCCACCCGTTCTCAAGTGAGGCGCTTACCAACGAACAGCATTTCATTTTATTAAATAAATTGTAGTTCTTTTTTCTACCTAAACATATGCTACATAAATACACAGCTAATAATGAACAAACATTGGGGGATATTATTTGTTATTAACGCTTGAAAAGCGAATTGAAAGTTGCTGAAGTTGAAAGTAGTTCATATTAATAACAGGTATTCACGGTTTTCAGAATGATACATTTAAATTTTATTCATTTCTTTGTTATTTTCTTGATGCTATTAGATCCAGTCACGGTTTGGCACTTATTTAATATAATTAAATTCTACCTTTATATCACGGTGAAACGTGTAACTACTTCTTAAATATAGATATTGCATTTTGATCGCATTTCATTTTATTGCTGAAAATAGTAATTATTTTATTAATGAAAAAGTTACCAATATTATTATTTCAATTATCGAGGTGTACTTTAACAGGCTCATCAGTTTATTCTATAGTCTAATTTGCAGTTTCATTATGGAACTGAAAATTTGACGGGCTAGAACGGTTTAAGACTTTTGATGAAAATTTATCTAAATGTGGTACTTAATTTATTAATCTCATTTCGCTCAAATTTGAAATCATAAATGTTGTACAAACTTACAAATTCCATGGAACTTATGCAACGATTGTACTGGCCGTTTTCGGTAAAAAATTCACTGGGATGCCATTAGTGTTATCGTTTTCATTACTTTTTTTTTCATTTAGTCGCCTTCAATACTGGTTTTTTGACATAAAACAGCCTGTATTTTCTTTTACATTGTTATTTTGTAAAACACTCTTTTTATTTTAAAAAACAACCGACTTTCAAAAAAAGAGACTAAAAAGTGAAAAATAACTTTATTTTTCACTTTTTAGTTGTGGTACCCCACACAAATTCGAATACCACTATCTGCTATGTAAATAACACTGACAGGAAGTTATCATATCATCCACATATACTAAGTGGGAAAAATACGTATTATTGAAGCTTATTCAAAAACTATCCAAGCAAAGTTAATAAAAAATTTATGGGACCAACTTGGGAGCATATCTTTTCATAGAAAAAAAATCGACGGTGCACAATTGACGGAGAAATCGGCGGACAAACATAAAAAAAAACATACTTACGCGAAGTACATATAACCTCCTCCTTTTTGGAAGTCGGTTAAAAAGAACAATAAAATGACTTAAACAAATATCAATAAAGATATAAAATAACTAATATAAGCTTAACTAAAAAAAACAATTTTTATATTGGTTTCTTTCTTACTGAAAAATGGCAGTCGTTTTTTCCTGCAGCGAGGGCGGATCTCCAAAGTACATTTTTTTTGTTTGCCCAAAAATGCTATCTGAACAATGTACATAAATACAAAAAACTGTTTTTGTCTTGGCTGGTACTTAATGTGCCTTACCTGCTACTTTAGTCACAAACACAACTTTTCCTAACGTTAGTCGTCTTATTCCGACCAGCTCGTTAATACCTAAGTATACGATATCGTAGACATAAAAGTGTTCGCTAAACCGTGGCTCAGGTGCAGCTTAAAGCCGGTCGTTGATCTTTATTTGCGTGCCCCCAACTCCGGCAGGCTAGACGCCAATGCCAATACACGTCTTATCCACCCCCGGGGCGACTTACTGCTAATGAAGATGTTTACACCGACGAAATGTTCAGAATATGGCCGTTTTATCGCTTTGGTGCGTCGACTTAAAAGGTTCTACAGTTTTGGTGGCAGACGAGGCTTTGAAACGATTACAAGATAGTGTTTTTGAAAGGCTCTTCACATACCTACCCACGGCAGCACTTTGACTTTTAAAAATGTTTTTTGCCCATAAAGAAAGGAAGAAATTACAGACGATGCTCAACGAAAGGATCGTTGAACATACTCGTATTCTGTAATTTCTCCCTTTCTTAACACTTTCACTTTTTTACAGAACTCATACGCCATGCCGCCATACATATTGGAAGTGAACCCTCCGGGAGGGTTGCCGTCGTTACGTTTGCGCTAAAGTTAACCATCGCGGACGGTCAACGGCATTAGGTTTAAAACCGTGTAATAAAACACTGCAAAACGAAGTAAAATTGTGTTTTCAGGGGGTCTTGTGGCTATACGTAGTTTCCAACCTTTTAAATTTTTTGTGAATATTAGTAACCGTGATAAAAAAAAAAACAATAACTTGGATTTTAAATCCAACGCATGTAGGTACTAATAAATCTTGTTAAAATATAAATCAGATTTTATTTTCACGGTTTATAATGCTGCATTCGCTAAGAAAAACCTACATTTAAAGTGACCCCTCCGCGAGGGCTACCGGCATCCCATACGCGACTAGGTGAACCCTCCAGGAGGGCTCACGGTACTGAACGTGTTAAAACATATTCAAATGTGAAAACCTCCGCAAAAAGGTACCAGACCTACTTACTTATGAGCCAACTATATTAAAGCTCTGACAAACGGCACGCGGCCAGCGCTTACATTTGGCACAATCCAATATTGCAGTATGGATGTTATTGGTACGCAAAAAGCTAAGTCGGGCCAACGGGAAGTATGACATACGTGACATCCGGTGCCGGGGGGCGCACGATGTGGCGGATCTATCGGAAGTGGAGTTCTTCTTGTGGCTTCTAACGTACTTGCGCATCAATCATTTTCGATACGTGCTCGCTACTTCGTGATGAACTCACTATTGACAATGTTAACGGAAAAATGATGTCTCTTTTTTTGAATTTCGCGATTTTTGTTCGGTTGTGCCGAATTAAATGGAGACTTTTAATTGTCTGGTATTATAAAAGGCCTTTAATAAAATCGTTTTTATTGAAAAGTAACAACTTAAATATTTCGTAACAGTGAAATTGCTGTTTTTGTTCGTATTAATTTGTATTTTATTATTAGTACTTGCAACATTCACTTGGTAATGGGTTGTTTTAATATTCAAGTTTCATCATCTTTGCTAAGACTTTCGTATTCGCTAAGCCAGGGGTCCACAACCCAAAAGTTACACGTCCACAAGATTTATGTGCGCCCAAAAGTTTTTAACAGTGTTTTTATGTCTCTGACGTTGAAATTAGTTTTATGCCTTTTCCCGGTGGGCCTTCTAACCTTATTTAATACGCCTAAGTAGATCCAGTGAACGTGAGTTGAAAGTGAAGGCACTTTTATTAAGAGGTAGATACGCCAAACTAATAAGAAGGAATACTTTATGTTACCAAGATATTGCTTTCGACGCAGTGATGCGGAGTCAGCAACATTTTCTCAAAGTTTTGCGCAAGCGCACCACTGTTATTTGAGAAGCTTGTTGCCTTTTGTTTGTTAGCTTTAACTTAAGTGTATTTATTGATATTGGTATACTATTTGACTAGCAACAAGGTATTCAACTTGAGGTGGGTATAAGGTACTTCCTACTTACCAGTTTAGGTAACTTGTTAATATGTACTTACATGGAAGAGCAGAGGTAATATGTAGTTAAATGTATTTTCGTATGTAAATAGAGGATTATGTTTACAATTTAATTCAGTGAATTTACATAACTTAATAAACATATTATGTACATGCGCACGTTCTCAGGCTGTTAGCGTGTAACTTAAATAAAGTAATGAGCTTTATTTTAGAAGAAAGTGCATTTATAGATATATAATTATGTACCTACTTACATTGCTGGTAATTCATTAGTAGGAGTTGGGTATTTAGGTAATTCACAGGTGTGACTGTGACCAAATGACGAATCTAGTCTGATTCAAGGTTGGCAACTTGGCAAGCAAGCAAACAACCGCATGCTGCTTCTAAGATTCGGTTCACTACATTAAGGTTTAATGTAGCGATAGAAGTTTTAATGAGGTCCGACCTCACGTTCTGTGGATTGAGTATTCTTAGCTTAACTCTGACTTAATAATGCTTAATTCATACGAACCTCCCCGTAACTTATTGGCCTCAATAGTGAGTATCGACCTCGAAGTGACTAATACAGCATTGAGTATTGGCCCACGATGTTTTGAAGGAAAACTATATCTGATAGTAATAAAATTCGTCGTGGTGGAATTCAGTATCGTATATCAGAAGTTGGTATTGGAATGAGACTGCCTGGCGCCGACAGAGGGCTGTAGCAGCATCCATTTATCACGTCGATCCATCGGTTATCGCTCTGGCAGCGATCCACCGTCCACGAACGAAACTCATTCCATTGTTGACCGACATACTTGTATCAATTGAACAGATCCGAACAGTTTAATAACTTCCATTGGATATAGGAATTCGTCCGGAACAAACAAACAGTATTTGAGAAGACCGCGATATATTGGTTTCCTGTTCAATCACGATTTTGAGCGAAAAACTTCTTCGGCAATAATGATACAAAAGAAAGATTTTCCAATAATAAATAAATAAATCAGTGATCAATAAATCGAATTAAAAATATCCTACCTTAGAAATAGGTTATGTGCGTGTACCAATGTTGTTGTATAAGTTATAATAAAAATGTCTGCAGATGTAAGTAGGTTAAAAGGGCAATGGGCGATGGGCTCGCTAAATATCAGTTAGCACTTATTCACTTATGTGTCACGATCGACTCGTTAATTCGACATGTTAGTTGCGCAGTGTCAATTGATATTAAGCACTTCAGATTACATGAGTGTGTTAGTTACATTTAAAAATACATTTGCATAAATTAGGTCAACACATTCATGCGCGAAATTAATTAAAGTTGATTTTAATTAATAAGGAAAGTTGTTGTTTTATCAGAACCATAAATATTTAATAACTGTAATATAAGTACCTACCTATATAGATACTTAATATATAAGTAGGTGGATATCATTTTTAAGACTCTTATATCCTTATTTCGTACTTTATCATAAAAATGTTGATGTTCGTTTCGCCAATAAAGTTGATAACGTCAATTCGGCGAAGCGATGCGTCGTTACTTTACCAATGCATTGGCTTTATACTCGTCTGTTACAGTAAAAGCCCGAACAGAGGCAAATCCTTGAATCTTTCAGTAAATTGCAAGGTTTAAGTAACTGGAAGTTTCCTTGAGCGATGTTGCTGCATATAAGTAACGAACTCGTTTTATAATGGAAAGTCATCGAAATTGGGTTATAGGGTGAAATCTGTGTTTTTCTTGGAAATAGCCATACTTTTTGTACACCAATATTAAATAGAATAACTATAGAGTATGTTGATATTTCGATACAATGCATAACGCTACTACAAAACTACGACACTGCTACTACAAAGCTACGACGATGCTGCTACGACGACGCTACGATCGCCCATTGTAACCCTATGTAAAATTTCTTCATTTATATGTGTAATTCATATGATGCAATTCTATTCTATGCTACGACGACGTGACAAGAATGCTACGACGACGCTACGACAATATTACGACACAACTACAACGAACTATAACGAGGCTTAACTACTTTTGTATACAAACATTATAGCTCAATAAGTCAGTATGATTATAATTCGATACATTCAAAATGCAATGCGTTGAACGCCCGATTTATTGAGTGTGCGATTTAATAGTGGTCGATATATTGATATTCCATGATTTACACACCATATAACAGGAGCTACTATTATCTAGCTAATTACATATTTTAAAATTAGATTTTCCTCAGACCCTTCCGTTTTGCTGAACATACTGGAAATATCTTAAGATTCACTATTGATGTCACTTTTACAGTAACATAATATAAGTGATATAAACTGGACCATAATCATAAGTCAATCACTCGCCACATAAATGATTTTACATTCGTTTACTTAAGAGTTTTATGAAAACAAACCTGTGTTAATAAAATTAATGGTACTTACAACAGAAAAGAGTTTAGGTTTACCTTGATATGTAGATCGAACGTAAAAGTCAACGACAAAGTTACTGCTTGGTAACCAGAAGTAAGTAAGTAAGAAAGTATTGCAATTTACGTAGAGATTCCAGACTCAGTAGTTTACAAGACGTGCGTTTCCCGTTCGTTTTCTAATCTCAGTCTCAATCTGTCAAAAAACCTCTAATTTACCTACATTTTGTGACTTCTTCTTTTCGTGTGCTTAGTGACTAACGTGGTGTCAAAGTTTTAAAGCCACCCATTGGACTCTGACTTGGCTTCACATGCCGTCGAGAAATATCTCTTAAGTAGGTTAAGGTAAAAAAAAAAAAAAGTATAGGTGAGTTTCCTCACGATGTTTTCCTCCACCGTTTTTGAAGCAAGTGTTAATTATACAACACGAATATGAATCCGAAAAGTCAGAGGTGCTTTTTTTTTTTTTGGGTGGGAAATCATTAAATGACTCCTCCCGCTCTGGGCGAAGCGAGAGGGGGGAGTGTCAGACTTTTACTGACTAAAACCCACCCGTGTTCCTTCCGTTGCCTGTATGCCGGGGCCGCGATATCCCTTTCAGACAAACCCGCAACCCCAGTAGGCATTGGTCCTTCCGGACCCCGTCAGTTGGTGCTGACATCCCTTTGAGGCGCGCGTGAATGTGTTCCTTCCACGCGGGTTCGAACTCGAGACCTATGACTTGGCAGTCTGACGGTCACACCACTAGCACTGCTATTTTATGACAAGTTTTTGACATTGGTTGTCGCTGACATGACATTACAGAGGAGGCCTACCCTTCGCAGAGAGGCCAGTATCCCGACAGTGGGAACAATAAATACGTAGACTGATTTAGATAATGATGAGTTGACATTGCGACTTGAAATTGAACGTTTGTTCACGTAGGTAAATACGATCTAAAATTTAAGGAAAATTTATAGGTTTTGTTTTGTCAATCCAGTTGGTATTTATTATAAATATTAAACCATGTATTAGGTCCCCACCTATGCAATCAGCGTTTTGTATGGAGAATTTTAAAGAAGTTGCATTTTTCATACTAACGTTTTATTAATTTATATAACAACCATGAACACGAATGTTTTAAAACTTTTATGCACTAATGTTTAAAAACTAAGATAACGTAATATGCCACTTAGATTAAGCGACAGAAATAAGTTTTGGCTAAGTTAAAACAAATAGTGGTAATTTCTGCTAACAAAATTAGGAGTAATTTTTAAGGTATTTTTTATGTTTAGAAAACTTTAAGTAATAAGGTTTTTTTACTATTGGTAGTTGTCTATGATGGTCGTTACTCGATATAATATTAAGCAATTGATGATGAATATTTTAAATCATAGAAGTGGCGAGGTTCTCTATTTGTGAGAAAAAAAAACGCCAATTTCATAGGTGGGAACCCAATATAAACATAATGAATTGAAATAACTTCTGAGCATTTTAAGAGACATATCGAAACTCGAGACCAGCTTTAAATTGATAACCAGTGTTAACATTATAGTTTGTTCTCAATATCGTGCATAAAACGGTCAACAGTGACTATCATTAATTAAATAAACACAAGTAGCTATGTTAATAAACATACAATTCATTAAAGGGTCGACGCGCATCCTGCGAGCGTATCTTATCGAGTGTGTTTGTAATCGAGCAGTGACTGCGAGCTCGGGTACCGGCCGGTGTCCCGGCAGCTCGCTCTGCCCACATAAGGGCCATCCCTGGGAAATAAATAGACACGAGATCCTTTTGGAATACTTGCGTACGATCTAATCGTAAATACTTAGCATAATCAGTCTATAGTATTCCCACTTCTGGGACACCGGCCTCCTCTCTGTGAGAGGGAGTGGGCCGTAATCCACCACGCGGGCCCAGTGCGGGTTGGTAGATGTCACATGTGTTCGAATTTTTGGTTCTAGGACATGCCGGTTTCCTCACGATGTTTTCATTCACCGTATTCAGAGCAGTGGTGATGAAATAATTTACACAAACTAAAGTGCCTTTCAAGGTTCGAACCTACGACCTGCAACTGGTAAATACTTATTAACTAAGTACTTAAAATGAATAATATAGGTACGCCAGTAGTGAATAGTAGCGATTATCGTTACGTATCTTTGAAGACAAAAAGGATGAACATCGAATAAATATTTATTACTCATAAAATATATGATTCATAATAATGTGACGGTACACTACTTTATTGATTGCTAAGCTAGGAATTTCTTCAAACAGCAATATGTTGATATCCAAATATCAACATATTGATATTTGAAGAAATTGATGAAGGATGAGCTTTTCGGGCTCGTGTCCATTTCGTTTTAGCCATTACGAAACAGCTGAAAAATTATGAATGTGTCACATCACAGGCCATTTCGGATGATATTTATGTCGAAGAAAATCCTAGTTAAGTAGGATCCCGAGGGACGACACGTTAAATCCTTCCTCACTTGAAAATATATACCTTACCCGTCTCACTTTCTCCAATCCATATTTTTCTGAATCATAAGTCAATTTATCACGCAAAAAATCTAGTGAGGACCAGATTTTTTGCGTGATTTAACTATATTTATTTAAATATTATAATTATTAGGTTTAGAAAATCATGGTAAGAAAGTATGAAATATTTAGAGCGTTAATATGAAAATACATTTACGTGGTGCATAAGAACGGGTAACTACGAAAGTCAATTTATGAAATCAAACAGATGAAAAAACAAACAAAAAAAACTAAATTCCAAAACATCTACAGTCCGTTATCTGAAATAACGACTCAATGAAAAAAAACTTCCTAATATTTAATACTTATGAATTTAATAAAGCCGAGCACTTTGCACCATGCAGCACGCGATCGTACACTATGGCCAGCATCATAATAAACAAGCCCAAAGTAACACTTAGTATGTCAGCAATAGTCCGCTGACTGCCAAGTACGGCGGAGGTTCCCGGAACATTAGCTTCTACGTCTTCTGCAGAATATCAAACACATAACGTAACTCGTCCTTCCGCCAGTATACACTCACTATACATATTTTAAAACATTCACGTCATTGTTCATGTTCACAGCCCACAATATCTTATTGTATCAGCTAAATTATTATCTCGTTTACAGTCAAATTAATTGTTTTAGAATTTAATCGCACGATTAAGACCGCGTAAATGGTAGCTCTGTAAGACAGAGAGGTTTCTTAATGAAATAGACAAGTTGCAGTTTGTTTAGCTAATTATCGATAAACATAAATTGCGTAACAAATATTCTGAGCAAATTAAATTGGTGGCAGCATTCTTAGCTAAATTATGAGATGACTGTAATTGTCATTGATATAGATAATCTACAGACACTGAATAACTCTGCTCTATGCACAAATGCAGCTCGAAATCGAAGTCCGAACAATAACTAAGGATAAATATGAAGTGTCAAGAAACAAGTATGTGTAAAGGTATTTATGTGGGGTCCTGCAGTACCTTCGCACGTTAACCATTAAAGTCCATAGTTTTAATAGTGGAGTCACGCTCCCGCGGCGCGGCACACGAGTTTGTTTTACAATGATGTTCACATACAGTTAGGTACTGGTTAAATTAAACGCGCGCAGTATGGACACTGTATAAGTAATTAGTCAGGCGACTGTAATATTCATCTGTGAAACTTGCACGATGAGGTAATTTATATTAGCTACCGCATCTTGGAACTGTTACATGTTTATTTACCATATCTATTGTTATATGAATTCAAATTGATTATAAATAAAAGACATTTGGAAATGATTTTGAAGCGCTGTCTAGCTTAACGCTTCAAACTGCAATCCTTTTATGAAACCGGGACTTTGATATTAAAGCTTCCCGAGGAGGCTGACATAAAGATGTTTAAATTAACGGAAATCCTATCTAAAAGTCAGCACGCAATGTTGAAGTAAGAAATTTTGATTAATTATATTAAAGCTTACCATGTAGGCAGCGGTGCCCTCGTCCTTGACAGCTTTATAAAAATAATTGTAGGCGAGAGATAATGCAAACAGATAAGATTCATTCAATGATAATCTTGATATAAGTGCATATTGAGCAATGAATAACTTGATTTATGTAGGACCATTTGAGAATGACATAAAAGCAAATGAATCTGAATAGAAAGACAAATTATTCGGCTACGAATAGAAGCATAATGGCATGTGGAGGTAATTTCGCCCCATAAAAGGCAAACGTATTCATCAAAACAAAAACAATAGAAACAATCATGAAATTCGCAGTCACGTTCCCCCGCGCTCCCAATCTGTGTCGGCCTCGCAATCGTTTGGTAAAATAAATGGTGCACGAAAAATTTATGTCGTCTGCGATTCTTTCCGGCCCAGATTTGGTCGGCCCACTTCCTAACACCCTGCCTTCCCTTTGTCACAGCTATTCCCTAACTAGTACAACACCCTTTCATATATCAACTCTCTGGGTTGAAAAGGTGGTGGGGGCTGAAACTCCGAAAATTACGTTCGGTAGTGAATCAGTGCAATTCTCACGCAGAGTTTCAGATTAAGTTTTGCTGTTGTTTGTTGAATGCTGCACAGTAATAAAAGTGTGAATTTGTAGATCTAGAGATCTATAAACTCATACTTTTATTACTGTTGTTCTTAAGTTCAGTACTACCATTTAAATAAACAACATGATCAATAAATATGGAAGGAAGCGTTCCACAGCACCCTGTGTTTGCTCCGCTTTCCTTAATATATTTCTAAGACGTTCTGTAATTAAAAACTAGTTCAAATATAGCGTGTGTTTGCAGTGTCACCGCTGAGTCAATATTATGTGTGGACGCAGCCCGACTGTTGTTCAAACAACTGGTACCCCAACCTAATTTATAACATACGTACACGTGGAGATTCCAAATGAACTTTATAGTGCGTTTCCACTTCCTTGACGTTCTTCTTGACGACGTAGTACCATACTTTTTTAATGTCAATTTTCAAACTTCCGTTTTTTTTTTACCGTCGTACAACATCTAGTAGAGTTGCACGTTCATTAAATAGTCTGTAACTCAAAAAATATTAGAACCGATATTGGTATATTCCATCCCATGCCAGTGAATATTGTATCGTAATAGGCAGAGCAGCCATTCTTTTGATAATAAATAAATAAAGGTTAACCGTTTTACGCCGAAGCAAACCACACCGTGACCTGAAAACACAGACCGCGATACGGACTAATACAATAAGCACAAAAAATATCTGACCGTCACTAAGAATAGTACAGACGACGCGGTTAGAAAAGGAAACGGTTCCCAAAACGTCGCGCATGCAGTTGTGTCACACGGCGCGCTGGCTGCGTGCACGCATGTTTACCCGTTGCTTTTAATTATCCATGAGCCGTAAATCTCGAGGTGTAGTTCAGCATTACCTTAATGTACATACTCTTGATAAATATCTAACACGGAGCCACATGCTAACATTATGTCATTCAGAAAATTATGAAACGAGGCAGTATCTCAACATAATACACAACAACGCGATGTTACACTTAACAAACTGGTTATCGGAACTCAAGCACGCTGTAAGCGACCTGAACCAGTGCATTTTTATCTCGTTCACTGATAAACTGAGCGGAGGACATCTGGTGCCGAGCAGGGTTTCGAGTGTCGTAACTTAAAAATAAACCTCTCAAGCTGTGGCTGTAACGTTAAAGACCTTGTGTTCCGATCAATTATTTCATTGGTTACATCGATTAGAGTCGTATAAAATTATGAACAGTTACGGCTTAATTCATGTTCATGTGAATATACAAATATCCATAACTCGGTGGGCGGTAGTGAGCGTCGAGCAATGAGTCACGAGCGCACTGCAGCGTCGGTAGTAAACACAGGGTAATATGCGCATCGTTGACGCGGAGATGGCCCACTCGTACCTCGCGTTGAAGAATCGGTACCAATTAGGAAGTGCTGTGTGCTGGTGCAGGCGCGCACGGCAGGCGGCACATCGAGGTCGTCGCACGAGCGCTGGCAACGCGCCAACTCGCCACAGACTCTTCTATAATTTTAACAATTTGCACTTAAATCCCACCCCGCGGGGCTGGAACGTGGAATAACTACGCCGGGGTCGTCCTCGTTGCCAACAAATTCAAACTTTCATTTTTGTTTTTAATTATTTTCGTGCCGAGTCCCAATTCGAATACAGATCCTACGACATAAGTTAGCATATTTGTACGTACTGATCGTAAAAAGGAAAGGTATTTTATAGGTACGGAAACGACAAGTGAAGTAGATCTAGATATTGTGACGTTTCACACAACATGTCAGCGGACATTTAATCTGCATTCATATGTGAGTGGCTACATCTTACATGTTGAACATAATACTTGATCAAAAGACGATGAAAGCATAATTGAAACTCGAGCTTGTGCTGCGTTCGATTAGTGCAAATGAGCGAGCGCCTCTCCGTAATATTCTCGCCTTACTGTTATGTTAATCTGCTAAGTCAAGGCCCTGGATGAATTTTGATTACTTATACCAATAATATATGCTTCCTTTATTATTTATCGATTACCATATCGTTTTTTGTGTCTTAAGATCAGCTATGGCATATAATATGTTCGTACTAAATCATGATACCAATAATTATTTCTATTAGGTTATTATACTTAGTCCATGTAGTAGCAAAGCATATTATGTTTATTCTTGTAGATATCAATATTATTAATACGTATCGTATACAGTGGGCGCATCATTGGTAAATAGTTCGACTTCGCTATGTTTATTTCTATCGTTTTTTATTTTCTTTTAAACCAACGAGCTTCCAGCCTTGGCCAGTGCTAGTACCCCTCGCCCAGCGAAAGTCCTAGAAAAATACCTTACCCGAAGAACCTTGCGTTCTATAGAATACCTTTTTTTATTTTTAAATATCTACGACAACCACCAAAATAATATTTTTTTTTACATCTGAATTTTAATTTTGTTTTTTTCGTTATCAAACCAATTTAATTATACTTTGTGACTTCAATCTTTCTGTGTTTCATTATTCGTTCTTCACCATCCTGGGTTCGATCCCCAGTAATTTTTTTAATTTAATATAGCGTGATACCATACATATCGCTATAGAATGGTAGGTGGTCCTGGAAATTTATATCTTCGTACCGTTATAGAATGGGGAATGGAATAGAATATTGTTTATTGTTGATTGATTGATGATTGAATGGATGATTACGTCATATAATACAATAGGAAACATAAACTACCTACATAATTATCGTATAATGTGATAAACTACATCTATTTCTGGTAATAGTTTAGTTTAAGAAAATATTCAAATACACACATCAACACGGTCTAGGGATATTTTAAAAAAAGCGAATTACTATCAATGTGTTAATTATTTATATGACATGTATATATTTAAAAGATACGTTATTTAATATTCTATCATTTTTTAATAATGGTTAAGGTACTTCGATTAAAATTTCAGGATTTTATGGAAAAAAAATGAAGCATAGACGGAAACCGTATATGAATTAACTTTTAATTTATGAGTAAAAACTGAAAAAAATAGAAAAATCATTTAATTTGTGTTTATAAACTTGAAGTTAGTAGTCTGAGAAAGCGCCCATGATGTTCATAACACATCGGCAACGATTCGGCATGCTCAGAACAAGGTTGTCAATGTCTTGCTGCGGAATATTGTCCCATGTCCTTCTGAGGTGCGCAAAAAGTTGATCTTCTGTAGCCAGATTTTCAGGAACTTCCTTCAGAGCTCTTCTTTGCAGCATATCCCACGCATGCTCAATGGGATTTAGATCTGGCGATTGAGCAGGCCAGTCTAAGGCCCTAACATTGTGTGTATGTAACCAAGCTGCTACCATTCTCGCCGTGTGTGCCCGGGCATTGTCGTGCATGAGCAGGAAATCTTGCCCCATTTGTGTTCTGTGGGGCAAGATTACGGGCCCCAGCACCTGTTGGACGTATCGTTCTGCCGTCATATTGCCCCGCACCCAAACGAGATCCGTCCGTCCTCCAAGACGAATTCCTGCCCAAACCATAATTGTTCCTCCTTGGTATGGGTGAACTTCCTGAGGGTTCTGAAGACGGCTCCATCGTCCAGGAACTCGCCAAACACACGTCCTTCGTGAATCTGGATGGAAGCCGAACCTGGATTAATCCGTGAACAGCACATTGGACCATTGCTCACGGCCCCAGTCCACGTGGTTCCGAACCCATTCTAAGCGTCGTCCACGATTGCCTCTCCGCAAAGGTGGGACCCGGAGTGGTCTACGAGAGCGTAGATTGCTTTCATGCAGTCGCCTTCTTACAGTTTGGTCACTCACAAGCACTTGGTGTTCCACTCGCAGCCTTTGGACCAATTGAGTCGCCGTTGCATTTGGTTGAGCTCGCGCAGTAATTTGCAAAAATCGGTCTTGTCTGGGGGTAGTGATGCGACTTGGGCCCCGGTGCCTCTCCGCTACTTCACCTGTGGCACGATAGCGTGTCCACAATCTTGAAATTACATTGTGGTGGGTCCCTATGGCCTCAGCAACATTACGCTGAACAGACCCAGCTTCCAGCATTCCCACAGCTCGTAACATCTCCGCCCTCGTCAAATGTTGGCGTTGTATGGCTACAATACCTCAATTTTAACTTTATCTTTCGTTTAAAAATGAAAAAAAACTGTAACTAAATGTAATTCGTATTGTTTTCTAAATTTCGCACAAATGAAAATACCCTCTCCTACACATCAAGACATTTTTATGGCACCGAAACAAAAGAATTTTCAAAAATTTGAATTTGGAATTAGTCTGAGATAAATTACAAACAAATCGGTGTATAAAAGATTCCAATGCGGCTAGTACTTTTCGAGTTATTTAATTGAGTATGAAATATCCCTAGACCGTGTTGATGTGTGTAATTGTCGTTTTATCGCTGAATCATGAAATCCTTTGAATCAATACAGAGGTTTTAGCTCTTTATTAACTTAAAATTTTCGTTTACATCACATTACGCAGATTAAGGTCGTGTTTCCTTAACAGTACAATGGGTCGAGTATCGCGATGTAACAGGAGCCTGGGCTATTAGCGCAGATGACTTGCCAGTTTACTGGCTCCGAAACACCACCGCCTCACAACCGACCGGCGACCCCACCGAAACTGCATCATAACCAACCTTAATATGGTATGGAACGGGGCATCACTGTAAAACATAATTGGTGACAGTCATTGTTGCACTCACAAGTTGTAAGAGCCACGTGCGAGCACATTGAAACTTAAAAAACGTCGACACATTTAATTTCAAATGAGTTTCTTTTAAGTTTTTAAGAAGAGAGCAAGACTTATAATATAAACAAATATATTCAACCGGTATAATGGCTTCGGTAATGACTTGTCATTTAACTCGGGCTGGCTGTTTCGTTACAGACGAAGAACAAAGACTCTCGCCACGCTCCTGTTAATTCCTCGACACTTTCCCACTGCACACTGCAGTGACGTTAAAAAGGAAGTCACGGCCCGAGGTTCGTTGCTCCTCGCGACTTAATAACCCCTCGTCGTGAACCTTGCCACACATGAAAATGAAAGTTCAGCAGCTTCGAAGAAAGTGTGCAAGATTACCGTCAGTCGCGGAAAAAACAACAGATTCGTTAACCGCATTTTCATGGCTCGTTTCTTTATTATTTAAGACAAGCAACAGTAAAGACTTGATAGCTTTACTTAAGGGTGCACTAGTCGCCGGCTCGAACTCGAAATATGGATGCTAATTAGTCTAATTGTTTATTTATTTATCTAGGTTTTATTAATTTATTTATTTAGTGAAATAGACGATGATTTATAACGAAAACGAGCGCGGAAAATTTCATGACCAGACCTTTGGGCGTATGGATATTATGGAAAAACTACTGGATGTATCTACTCGAAATAAAATTATTTGAACTTTTGAATAAATTATGTATGCCTGTGCTGTTTGTATTTTACCAATTTTTACTACATAAGTTATTTATTTACGCCCAAAGACGAGTTAAAATTAGTGTGGAAATATGGAAATTTCGTCGCTCATAACTTCCAAACCAATATTCTTTTTCCAATTCTGCTTCCATACAGGGCTAGATCACAAATGACAAGACAAATTTATATAATTTTTAGTTTTGAACATACACCATCAAACAGACGAGTAATCACCATACTACGTTTTTATGGAAGAATGACCGACTAGCGTACCCTTAAAGTGAACCAGTTGTAATATTTATCGAATGGTAATCAGTGTTATTTTTTTGTACAAAACCACTCTGTTTAACATACGTTTATATTCAAGTTACTATATCCATAACAATTTGCATTAGCAAAGAAATAACACTGTAGTTAAAGGAAGAATTAAAATTTCAATAAGTGGTGGTAAATTGATTCTAAGTACACGATATTAATTAACATTACTCAGTTTATTCAAGTCCTAACGAAGTGCCTTGTAAAGATACGCAAGTAATGTGCATAGTTCGGATACAATCGACGTCAATAGCTGTCAATTCTTTTACATTGTTGCTTCAATAATTTTTTATCTTTACAGAAGTCTTATATTCACTTCATTATAAAGTATTATAACACGTTATATAATCCATAAATAATTTAAAACTACGATAATTGTCGCATTTGCTGAATCTAACAGTTTCAAAGTCAGCGGGGAGTCGCAGCGAAGCCGCATAGTCGGCGCGATCGCGACGAAATTACAAATATCTGTGGAATGTTTAATATTTTAGTAATTTTAATTCATAATTCAGTATTAACATATAGATAAACACAAAAATGAAAAATAAATGAGACTTCGATTTAATACGAAGTAATTGTGGAAATTAGCCATTATAAAACAACTTTACACTGTCCATAAATTGCCAATATTGCCTTTATTAATGCGTTTTACGACTTTTTATTGCCTGATTTTATGTTAATGTTGTATTTTTGTTAAAGTCCCAAAATTAATGGCTAAATAAATTTTGAAATGTGTACCACGAATTGGAAATTACACAGACCAATCATTTGTGTAAATATTGCGTTTACAAATATAATAATATACTGTTATTGGTAAAGAGTTATATGATTAACATTGTTATTACAATAATGAAGAATCGATCAATCTCTTTAGAACTGGCGGCAACGCCATCGAAAATAAATCTGAATATAAATTAATGTTGTTGAAATTCTTCAATAAAATTGTCAAAACAGCAGATTGTCTTTAATGTCGCGTATCCATAAATTCATCAGCATCACTGATAGAAATTCTCTTTTTATTTCACTTTCGCTTTCACTTTTTATTTCATAAATTCTGGGTACTTTCCTCGCGTGTCAACATCAGACATCCATCATAAAAGTGATTGTCATCCCAACTTGATCAATATGGACAATAGACGTAATTTGAAATTCAAAATAAGGCAACTATTGTAATAAATTGCAACATTTTTTAATAAGAAATTATCCATCGAGGGGTTTCTTACAAAAGCATAATGTGCATTTGGATTCTTAAAGCCAATTCAATGCGATTGAGATGTCAGTAAACCTCATGTCAACATAATTATGGCAAGTTGTGGTTTTTAACTGATCAAAAAACTGATCAGAGATCTCTTGATGAGTCTTTCAAAAAATTTAGAGACCTTCATTCAAGAAGGGATAAACGAGTATATTGATAAGTAACATAACATAACGTAACATAACGTCTGTAATACCAGAAAGTAAGGGTTACACCCACATTTCGCCGGTTATGGTTAAGTCCCATGTAATAGGGAGGGGTGAGCCAATTGCCATCAACCAGTTCGACCAACTCAGATCCCGGACTGCGAAAACTGTAAATTAAATAAACGAAATTATTAGCCTAGCTCTCGAACTAAAATACAAGGCGCTCTAGTTACTTACACTTTGCCTCTAAATGCCATGGGAATAAGAAGTGTCGGCGGCCTTGGGTATTGCTGCTGTAGATATAACTTTGAACTAAGTCAACAATATTACTCAGGTGTACAAGTAACAAGATCAAAGTCTTTAGCAGCAAACCAATAATTAACCGGTAGCGATAAAGCACTAGTTAGCAGCTGTAAGCGATTTAAATTATCATCGCCGTAGATGGCAACTGGGTTAGCCTACACTTTTATACTTCAACTTGAATTTGTGATCACAATTTATGCTATAGTTATAACCAAGCTCGTCTTATGTTTTGTCGTCAATGAAACATTACATAATTCCAGAGATATTAATGGTATTGTTATGGCGACAGTAACTCTATTGCGAATGCTGTCATTCTTTATCCTTTAGGGAACGATTTTCATGAAATATTGTGAACAATATCGAATCAAAGTTTATGGAACACATGTTTCTTGAGCCATTTCTTATTGGCTGTGCTGTTAAATTTGTTTCAATAATACAACACAAACACCAAACAAGATAATTTTTTGTAGTAGATATTATTTATATTGTGAAGAATGTAATCACATTCTGAATGTGAAGTAACTTCAAGAAATTGCAGTGAGCTCAATACCTCTCTATTTGTGTAATACTGAGATTTATGGTCTTCCTTCTACGAACGATGATTTAATAATTACGCAATATGAAAATATTTCGATATAAATTTAAAGTAGGTATATTGGTTGATTTACATCCTCAAAATAACCACGAAACGGTATTTTCATCGTTTGGACGGCGCTTTTTAATAGATTCCTTTTTCTATTTCACGCTTTGTTTGCAAATCAAATTCCGAAATTCGTTTGACGTGTCCCCTCAAAGTGGAACAAAATTAAATGACAGAGGTAATAGAGCAGGAAACGAAATTACTTGGCAAGTTCAGAGATTTTAAACCGAGAGATGTTTGCGTTGTAACATTTACGATGTCTATCTTACGATTAAACATGGCTCTATTATAAAAAAAAACAGTAACTTAGTAGTACGTTTAAGTACTGTTATGAAAATATTTATAGTCCACTTCAATCAAGCTATGTCGTTTTAAACACCATCGTGGAAGGTTCGCCATAGAACGTGAGTAGACAAGTCAGGAGGCTCGCTGGAGCTAAACCAGTACCCATTAGTGAGTGCCTAGCCGCAAAAACAACAGGGAACGAATCGGGAATGCGCCCTGGATCAGGCTCCACACGGGTGTTGCTACATACAAACGATTATCCTTGACTGCTGGAAAATTTCCTACTAGATTATTAATTTCAAATTATGTTCCAGCTTAACTTTATGGTTATTTCATCGGATTAACCGATCGAACTTTCTTCAAAGGAAAAGCAGCGCTCTAATTTTTGCGGTTCGCAAAAAAATTGTGACTTGAATATCATTTTTCACAAAATCGTGCCAGATTGCTATATAGGTCATCGCTTTGATCGGGCAGAAGATACTCAATTTTTCTTATTTTTCTTAGTTTATTTTAAGCAACTTGAGTAGGATACCACTGACATATAATAAAAATACAATTATCAGAATACATAAGTAAATAATATAAACACAAATAAGCGCCCTTCCTTTCTCGCTCCTCCTACTATGCTGTGCCCGACAGCGTCCATAATTGATTCATTAATTTGAAGTCTAAAAACTGTTTTACCAACATATGGAATGCAATTAATGTAATACGGGTGACCACTGAAAATCAGCGCTGTGCTGTGGGTCCCCATAGCACAGCATCATGCTGAGTGGAAGCCTTCTTGTCACAGTCATCAGCCAGCAGCTGCCTTGAGTATTTCTGTTTTGAGCTCGTGATTATATTTAAATCTATTGTGTTTTATTTTCTTGTTATACTCGAGTTTATTATCATTTTTTTATGCACGTGTTTCTGTGACAAATATACTTAAGTTTCTTTCTTTCAATAAAGAAATTCATGTGTCTGTGAATTCTCTGTGAATGCACATTTAATATTTTATTACACCTCAAGTCAGAAAGAAAATTATTGAAGGATAAGAATTTAATTCAAGCATCGTTTCAGAGAAGTAACAGTAGCTTTTAATTAAAAAACATCGTTTACTTAATCGAGATAATACGACGGCTTCGGAACATACCTATATAGAAACATAAAACACGGCCAACAATTCGATGATTGCCTCCGAAATGTATGTTTAACAGGAGCTGTAACAGCTACTTTATGGTTATTACAGGACTGTAATCTTATCACGTAAGTTTGTGGTACTTACCACCTGTTAATATCCCGGCACTAAGCGGAGGTTCCTTACTAACTTATCAGCGCACATGGGAAGCTAAGTCTACAGTGTATAAATATTTTTTATAGGCTGGCACCCCGATAACGTTTCCATTAGGTAGTGAAATAGCACACGTCTCCGCAAGGACCTCATTTACGATGAATAGCCATCCGATCATGAAGGATCCGGTTCTATGGTTTAATTACGCGTTCTTGAACGTAAGTTACGCATTGTTTTGTATCTAAATGTACTTGCTGTGAATAACATAGATGTCTTTGAGCCTTCACGGAATATAGAGGTATTGCTTTTTACGATAGAGTAGTGCGCATAAAACTGCAGTCACTCTGCATCCAGTCCTGCGTTACTTTTTTAGACTGCGAGTAAATTCAGAAAGACTTTTTATATGTGCGCTGTGCACTCCGGTTTTATCTGTAAGTGCTCGTTCTGCGTGTTTTATTGATCAAAATAAGTCGTGGATGGAAACTCAATATTTTTTATTTGGAAATTTCAACTTTTGGCAACTGTTCGCATATGCCATACCGGATAGTAGTCCGAAGGCTTCCTCAAGCTTTTTTATTTTTAAATACAAATTATAAGTGTATCGGTTACGCAACGAATACCTAGACTAATCGGAAACGTTCGACTGAATCAAGTTGACGTTCCCATACATCGTGAGATCGCGCAGCATCCAGCGAAGTGAATGACCAATTACATCTGAGGGCGGATGTGCGTCGGCGATTCCACTCGAAATGTAATCTAAAGGCGCTATTACCTTCACGTGGCTCCGGCTGCCTCATCAGCCTAGTAATTCACGTGATAAAAGCAATCTGTTGGCACTCGCAACCCTTTTATACAGGACAGATTGTCCCCCAGGTCCCCCCCTACTTCCCTGATCGACTTCTTACTATCTAACTTTATTGATTTCAATTGTTCAACGTTGACAGTTGACCCTCATTTTATTTTTGCAAATAGGCTTTTGATTCATGACGGACACTTGACTTATAGTTGGAAGTAGTTTATTTTTCTGATTAATGTTTTGTTATTAGTGAACCATTTAGAATAATAACACGAGTAATGATTTTGAACATTCTGTACAGTTGTAAATCGAGTGGACCCGACGGAGCGGCTCCGGAGGTAACTAATGTCATCTCGCTCGGAGTTCCCGGTAATGCCACGAACACAACCATTAACAATGAATGATTTAATGGCGCCTCCATTCTATGAAATTTTATTAGTAATCAATCGACACCAAGTGGTGGTTAACGGGAAAGTTGGTGTTTATGAAACATTACATTGAAATAAATTAATTTTAATGGTGCAGAACTGCAGATAATAATTTAGGGTGGTAATGAGGAAGCATATAATTTTGACTGAAGCATGCATAGGTACTTCGATGATGGCGGTCAGATAAAGTCTAAATAATCAAATAATGTGCAATTTCCCTCGGTTGCTCGTTCCCATTACAGAGTGCGAGTGGAGTGCGTGGCGTGGAACTAGAACGACCTCGAAGGACGCGGAGCGCGGGCGCAGGCGGCGCGCATTGTACTCGCCGCGGTTGCGCTATATCCGCATAACTCGCTTGACCGCCCGCCACAGCTAATTAAAGAGCTGTTACGCAGAATTGCTAACATCTAAATGTTTTTTGCTACATGGGATCATATTTTACAAATACGTGGAAAATATGAGCAATTTGCAAATAGGTTACAAGAATTTATATTTGCTCTCATAATACTTGTCTGACTGGGGTATAATTTGTTTGCATGTTTTGTATTCTCATTCTCTCTTCTTTAGCCTGTTACGAGAACTAGGAAAACCATAACTTATAAATTCTTTTGAGTCAGGTTCTAGAGCTTTATTTCCCAAACAAACTAGAACAGGCGATATACTTAATTGTAGACTCAACAACCTAAAACGTAACGTTACTTTATTAACCACATCCTATTCTTTATGCAATAACAAATATCGCTTACTAAATAAAGCCAATCAACGGTCGATTCAGGAAACTCTGGCATTCCAACGTTCGGCTGAATCACCGGGATGGACGGCGAACACGCGCGGAGCCTTTAACTCCGCAATCAAATGTCTTGCGAAGCCATTACTATTTGCGGATAAGTAATAATTGCCCTATAATTCTCGGAAGAATGCTTAACAGATTACAGTTACAGGTTTCGACTTTCTTCTATCTAATTTGAAAAGAATTTACCACAAGAGAGCGGCGGACCATTTAAGTTCCAATGAACACTTAAGCTCATACATCACATTTTTTTAACTTTACTTCCTTGTATAGAAAATATATTGTAACATTACTTTATAGGGCTATCTTTTAGCAGCAGTGATAGCTTAGTGATGTGACCGTCAGACTGCCAAGTCATGGTCTCGAATTCGAACCCAAGGCAGGCACCTCTGAGTTTTCGGATTCATGTGCGTATTGTATAATTATCACTTGCTTCAAAAACGGTGAAGGAAAACATCGTGAGGAAACCGGCATGCCTGGAAGATATTTCTCGACGGCATGTGAAGCCAAGTCAGTGGCCCATGGGCGGTTTTATAAAAGGCTAATCACACGTAAAGAAGAAAAAGAACGGCTATCTTGTAAACCTTAGCTCTACAGATGTCCCAAAATATTGTTTCATATTCAGTAGAACCATATAAACAAACAAATAATAGACAATAAAATTATATTCGTAGAGCGTTACTATAGTACGAGGGTCGAATTCTGAAGATTTCTCTCAACGTTTGGGTAATGTAATAACGACATAAACATAAAATATGTAGGTCGGACGTTTTGCCAAATAGGCCGTTCTTCACTACCGCCATTTTAGATATATCCTGAAACGTAGGATTTTATACCACACGAATATTATGACGTAGAAGTTTCACGATAATAATATGGCTCTTCGTGTATGGTTTGTTTTTCTTTTAGGTTGGATATAGAAAAATACAAAGTTTATTATAACATTATTCACTTAAATTGATTAGACTTTAATAATGAATTCAAATTAGTTGAATTGCGATGCTCTCCAAGATTATGTCAGGATTTTAAAAGAGACTGCAACCTCTAAGTTTCTGCCTTTCTTCTCGGAGTACTCAGATAGGAAACGCCGACCTCATCACGTTTAAAAAAATATGATTGATGTGTAAAAGCGTTTGTACAAACTTACAGAAATAAAATCATTTATCATTTATCAATAAGTTTCTGAAACTATTTATTTTTCAAATTGTTAGGAGTTTCAAAGTGATACATAATACCTAATGCCAGTTAATGAACGTGGCGTATAGTACATAATGTAATTGTAGACACTTACACGTATAATCATCATATTAAGTGAAAGTGCGCACACGACGATATGACCAAATGCCGCAACGATACGCAACTTGAATACATGTTCTCAAATCATACTCCAAGTGGTAACTAATAGCGCCACTGTAACTTTATAATCTTAAAAAATATAATTATAATTATTTTAGTTTTTAAATTTATTCATAAATTTTTTCTCATGCTAGGTTAGTACCTGGTATTTTCAGAATCTGACGGGTGTGAACCAAGGTAAAACTTTAGTTATTATTCTGAGAAGGTAATGTACTGCAGTGAAGTTATTATCTAAGTCTAGTTGTAAAAAAAATCCTACCATGCGGTAAGTGTTTAAAATATCGCAGCTTTTTGTAGTATTAAGTTTGTGTATTTGGATAGATTGAGTGCATTAAAACGATTAAATATATGTGTCGGGATAACACCTGTTGTTGATATTACTATTGGGACTTTAATGACTCATTTTTCAAATATATAACGACACCAAACTATACAACATACAACAACTATATATATACAAAACATGTTTTTTAGTTAGGAAAATTATAACAAAGGAAACCCACTCACAATTGACTTTCAAAAAAAGAAATCGCAGGTACTACACTAGAAATCGTAACAAACTCGAACTCAGACCGCCCAGAACCAATTACGGGAAGAAAAACATTTTATACGAAGGAGCGGTACTGTACGCACGGCTACACATCAAGCTATACATTTCCAGTATAAGCTGACCTCACATTTGTACGGAAATCCTATACAATGCGAGATCAGCATAAACTGGAAATGTATAGCTTGATGTGTAGCCGTGTGTACAATAAGTTGCCAGATAATATAGTAAATGCAAAAAATACAAATATTTTAAAAAAATTGTTAAAAGTTTATGTCTCAGAAACACTGTAACACATATTTAGAAAATGTCTACATGATAAATAACTAAATTAACCTATTTTGATTCAATTTTTAGAAGCCTAGTTTTAAATATTTTCCTTTTATTTTATGTTTATTTTCCTCTTATCGACTCACGGAGTCTTTGTTACCTTGTAACTGCATGAGTTATTTGTATATCTCATATATTAAGTGAACTGTCTTGTGTTCTTTATGAGAATAACATTCTTTAAACCGAATTTTAAATTATTGTTATATTTAAAATTTCAATAGTTACACATACACGCAATGAGATCATATCGATTACTAACGAGGAGCTGTGATACTACATAATACTGTTTACTTACCTAACTGAAGATTATTACGAAGATTTTTATTTTTTATATATATATATTTTATTTAAGATTAAGACGCAGGGTACCTACAAGCCAGTTAACTTTTGGAAGAAGAGTGACAGGCCCAGGCTTTAAAAAAATTATAAGCATATGTTGAATTTAAAAGATATATGCCATAGTTCTCTGAATAACGGTAAAAGTTATACGCGCTTCATCTGCATAGAGAAACCGTCAGTCACTAAAGATATCATCGGAAATGCTAATACATCATCCAATAAATACCGACATAAGAATTGCATGACTCGTAACAAGAGTAAAGTGTGTCGCGTGTGCAGACAAAGATGTTCTCCGCCCGCCAATCATTCTGTTAATTGGAGAGAATCATCGCTGTAGAAAGTCCGCCGGTGATGCGCGGGTGCACCAAGCGTCGCCTACGCCGGTCGCCAGCGCCGGTCGCCTGCGCCGGTAGACCGCGCCCGACCGGTCGCTTGCGCCGGTCGCCGGGACACGGCACGTCAAATAGTGACGAGTGTGCCGCAGTGTCAACGCACACGGCCGCGAGTGCAACAAACTACGCCGGACGGTCGTTCACGTCACCATTAATTTGTACACAGTATTGCTTCGCCACGTCACATGACACTAACTAAATTACTGAAACACTAACATGCCTGATATGTGCGACACGTTTTCGTGACACCTTATTTAAATTAAATGCATATTTATTTTACACATGGCTCACGTGCGTTGAAATATGTTTGTATGGTGACCTTATTCAATGTAACATCATACGGCACTGAAAATACTAACGTAATAAGCACTTGAACAGTCGCTGATGTAGTATGAAATAGCAGATAAAAATGTCAGATCTATGTAATTCCATTCCCGAATTCAGATTATGTAAGTAATAGCTTTGATTGACTTTGATGATGGAGGATGACAGGTAGAATCGCATAATATTCCGCCTGCCGACACCTGTCATGACCGAAGAAGGTAGTGTCGATAGATGCAAATCAATAAAGATTATTGCGTCATGTTTGTTTGTAAAGGTCTATTGAGCATCGAGAAAGGCGCGTGGGGTGCGCGCACGCCGCACATAAGGTCGCTGAGTCAGTGGCCCTTCCTGCGCGCACGCCTTTTGGGGAAATGTTACGTGAGCGGTGGGACGCGCGCAGCACTCCAATGCCACGCCGCATTGTCTGACGAGCCTTGGCTGCTAACGAACCACCCAAACGAACTGGCAGGATCCGCGCTATGAATCCTTCATTGATCTAGCCTAACGCGCAGTCAATATAAGATATACATATCTAGGACGTAAATGCAAAGAGAAAATTACGCATAAAATAATTCCACACAGGTATTATACATAACTCGAGACAAGACGTGTTTCTATTCCAATCATTACAGTAATTAATTAATAGAGTAGAGTAAGTGCCTATTCATATCAGTTTATTTTCCTTGATTGTATAAACAACTCTGTTATTGTTTATTGTTCAGCACTGCAACGTAAACAAAGAATTCCAGTCAATGAGTGTCACAATTTGTTCAATGATACGGAAGACGAAAACACGCGCAATGACCGATAGCTGAGCGCATTGAATCTCGGTTCCTATAAACGAAAACGAATCGTTTAAGTTACCAATGGTATCAGTTTTGATTGCAAAACTAGGCATATAAATAGATTCGTAAGGTAGTTGTACCTGTGATAGCTACTTCCATAAGCGACGGTCTACTATACAAAACTATGAGGTCTTTGCTTCATTATTGGTAAAGATACAAGAGTCTTAATTTTAACCAATAACGGTCCGTAAATTATAGTAATCGGCCATTAGTGGCATCACATCTAATCATATTACAAGAATTTAAATGTTTGGCATCTGTGCCCAATTCGTTGGCGCAACACGTTGATCTGCATAAAATAGCATAAACAAACTACCAGATAAGTAATCGATAATAAATGTGAACATCAGTATAGCGCAGTTCTTTTGTTATGATGATGAATATTATGAATAATATGGAAATGTACATTATTCAATAAAGAGCCATATCATCTTAGTAATTGCTGTTAGGCATTCATCTTTTTCTAAAGGCATTCATACATATTGTAGGTGCATGTTGTAGTTATTTATCTATATATAGTAAAGGCACTTCAAAGGACTATAATGTCGCGAGGTGGTCGTCTGTCGATTTGTCAACGTCGTGGGACATCGGAGCGACTGTCAACCACAAATAATAAGCAAAGAAAACATCACAAATTGGATGAACTCGACGAGAAAAAGTATTGACTCGAGATTTGATTCTGTGTTCCGATGCTTGTCAGAACCTAGGTAGTAATAATGAATAATGAGATGCATGATCTTGATAGTCGACTAAAGAGAAACTTTTTACATGTTAAATTAAAAATGTCTATTTATAATGGAAGTCATTAATTAGAATACAAGTGACAGTAGAGACGCCCATGAATTAATATATAAATTAAAGGGAGAAGAGTAACTCATAAAACTAGTTCTCACAGTAATCCAAAAAAATCTGTAACAAGAATTTTTAAATAGTTCGTTCAAAGCTGAAATACTCGTTATTAGTCGCTTATGAGCGGGACAGGTGTCCAGATATGTTTTATTTTCTGAGGATGTCGAGTGACATTTTTCAGCCGGTTAATTGTAGAGACTGTCGATCTCGCAAATAAACCCTAGTTTTTTGATGGACCACTGGAGGAATCCTGTTGATTCGCACACATGTCGCACCATAATAACTCTCTTGCCTAATTTTTATATCTTAATTATTAGTTACTCTGTTCGACGTTGAAGTCGAATGAAATCAAAACCTCAATCTAGGTGTTAATTGTGCGTGCAACAATACACTGGCGCAATAAAACGGACGGATAAAAAAAACACAGGACTGCGATTTGAACATCGGCATCGTCTATAAATTATTTGAAACACATTCCGCGTCGATCAAATGGACGTCAATCTTTCGTCATTGATTTTTACGAACGTAACCCCGATCCGACAGCAATTTCTAGTGGAAAATATGACTTGACCAGCTGCCATGACGAGTACCTGCGTATTTGATATAATGTACGTACAATCACACGTTGCATCGCAAAATTCAACGCGCTGCGAATTACATATATGCAAACATGTTATGTTACACAGATGTTTAATTACAGTGTTCCGACAATCTTAGTAAGCCATCTTATGCGCATTGTAACTTGCGCACGTGTTATATTAATTATTGTAAATGCATAAAATAACGTAACTTAATACACATACCTCTGTGAGCAAATCACTTGGAGATGCAAAAATCCGCCCTATCATGCAACAATCTCACGTATAATGTGTGTACACACATCTGATCTGACCTGATCTGCTACATACATGATACAATTGAAATAATTAGGTCAGTTAATTTTGTTTACATTTGAGTATCTCCGTGTTGTGCAATATTTAATGAGCGAAATATAAAGTCGACAATACTAGGAACGTTATTCAACGCAGTAACCTCAGGACACTATTGCATCAGTAAGAGGCTTACAAAAGGCTTAGTTCATATTAGTATAACAACGCCTGTCCAAGTAAATTGGATTGTAGGTACAGTTGTATATACTTGGTGCGTGCAGAACCGACATAAATCAGGATTTAATGCTTCACTTATCCTGTGCAATGATGACCCCAAATAGTACTTCAGTTCGAAGTCGCAGACGCAAACACTTAAATTGAATACTCATGTTTGCCAATACTGGTTACTTACTTCAGCAAGTTGGCACGTAGGATTATCATAGCATATAATATAAGTTGTGGAGCGAGGACGGTTCCCATGGTGACACAAATAAATATTCAGGTATGCTAATAAACCAAGAGGCCTTCCATTTTTTATTCACGCTCTATTTAGTTTACGGCGTAAGGGATTACCGCCTGTACAGAACCAGATGTTTGGCGGTTTCTTAGAGCTCATTGTGCCACAGTAATAATTGTGCTAGTGAAACATATTCTTGTTTTTTTACAAGAAAAGCCGTTTTCAACTAAAACAATGTGTTTGAGAAGAACTGTTAAAATTAAACACCATTGTTAATGTTATCTACAGTTAACCAGAATTTCAAACACCCCTTTTTTTTTGCGGATGGGAAATCATCAATCGACTTCTGCCGCTCTGGGCCGACCGAGAGGGCGTGTCAGACTTTTACTGACTAAAACCCACCCGTGTTCCTTCCCTTGCCTGAGTGCCGGGGCCGCGATATCCCTTTCGGACAAACTCGCAACCCTGGCAGGCATTGGCCCTTACGGACCCCGTCAGTTGGTGCTGACATCTCTTTGAGGCGCGCGTGAAGAAGAAGAATTTCAAACCCCTTTGAGTCTTAGTTACTTACATTAATATTTAAAGTAGGCTGCATGTGAATCAAAATGTTTCCAATTGAACTCTACATAGAGTTGCACCAACAGTCCGATGGACGCTGCGCTATGTCAATGCATCAAATTGGATAAAAAAAAATGTAGTTCCACAATTTTCCGCCGGACTTCAGTGGTGGCGTGGACTCCAAGTGGGGATTTCATCAATGAAACTGAACGCGATCAGCATATCAAAACCGCGTTCAAGAGCTGTCAGTGTCAAAATTGTTATGAATTATTGAAACTGACACCTCTTGAACGCGGTTTAGATGTGCTGATCGCGTTCAATTTTACTGGTGAAATTCGCCCTAAGTATACACGTTTATTCTGGATGACAACGACAGAGTTCTGTGGCGACAGTCTGTATATAATTAAATATAATAAAAGATAGGAGAGAATAAAGAGTTATTTTAAAATCAAATAAAAGAGATTAAATATAAACGAGTACGTTGAAGTGTAAAAGGCAGTGGATATACATAAATATATTGCAGGCAAGGTGAGTACGTGTCCGCTGTTGCAAAACTTTCATAGGAAGCCCACTGTGCGCCTGCACATAGATCTACGTTAACGTTTAGCAACACTTGGTGTACTACAGTGATTTATTGACATCTAGTTATGCGTAACTGCATTCTTCAATTTTCTATCGTAACGTCCTCAACAACGCACACGGTTTCCCAAAACGCGGGTACTCAGGATATTTATGCTTATTTGGATGTCTTGTACAAAATTCAAATCGCAATGCCGAACTCATTTACACTCGTGTGTTATCGGCCGCGTGTGAGCAAAACGTTTCACGGTGCATTGCGTAAATTGTAGTTTTTATGCGACAAAATTCAAGAATTTCTTAACAAAGAAAAAGTAAATATAAGCGAATGAAACTGGCTCGTTTTTTAGGCCGCCTATGTGGTAACGGACCGACCGCTTGGCACAACGACCCTCCATGTCGGAGTGCCAACTGGGTAAATATCGTCATATAACAGCCGAGGATAGCCGAAACATTCCCGTGAAATGTTATTAGCAATGCGTGCATCACGGCGACTCGTCTTGTTACAGCGATACGAGATAAATGCCAGACAAATTGGTCGAGTTGTGCTGTGCTAAGCAATTAGCAGAACATGGTATTTTCCTGTCCGCTTGCCGCAGACGTGCCTTGTTCGGAAACGTGTCGCGTTTTATTGTACAAATGGAACATGCTCACCGGTCACGGTAATTCGTACTTCATATATTAAGTAAACTTCGAATAGAGACTTCTTCGTGATTGTAATTAATCATTATGATAATGGTAGGCATTCATCCAGCACGGCAGTCTGTGGACCCGAGCCTATCGTACCCATCCCCTGCAACCAAATACGCAGGAGGCTACAGGAGTTCACCCACACAAAAACGGAGTACTGGTGGACGTCGAAACTGGGCTGCAGGCAGTTCAAGGAAGCTATGCTGTCCTTGGGTAGCAGGCTAACCAGGCGTTTATTACGCCTGGACAGGAACGGCCTGCGACTGGTGACGGGCACCATCACGGGACACTGCTCTCTAAACAAACACTTCCACACAATAGGCATAACGGACAGTCCTCTGTGCAGGGCGTGCATGGAGGCTGAGGAAACCGTTGCGCACGTGCTCTTTGAATGCACGGGCGTCACCCAGGTTAGAACAGAAACCCTCGGGTCACCCAGATCCTACACAGATGTTTTGAACAGACCAGGAGATTTAATTATCTTCTGGAGGGAGGTGGGCTGGTTGGAATAACCAGCAAACGGTCGCCATGGCCCACGCACAATAGTCCCCCTGACGGATAAAGTGCGGAAACCAAACCCTATAACATAGAACATGAATGGTAGGCATTCTGAAAAGTCGTACAGCAACGCTTTTCTGAGATAAAAACAAATCCGAAATTTCTGCTATTTTGTCTGCTTTTCATAACAGAACGTGGCGTAGAAATTCGAAAAAAAAGACCAGACCAGAGTTGTGAATGTTGTGGTCGCTACTTTCTATATACCGAATAAAATGACCACGTGAGGGTTAAATACTGAAACAACGGTAAACGAATAATGCATCTGGGATGCTATCGTAAATCGTGTTAACATAATACATGAAATGACATTACCCATATCCGTGTCAAGCGCAATCCCTCGCCCGAGTGAGGGGCACACCAATCTAATTACTTGAGCTAAGCGACGCAGCTTTGATCCACTGCCTGGCATACACGACGCACACAACATTCAATTAAGTTAGAGTCACTTGCATATGCGTCGTACTTAGTTAAGTAGAGCTATGTTATGAACGACACGTGTCGTCGTATGTTTTTCTAGTTAATAGAGATCTTTATGGGCGTCATTAATTATTTTTTACTTCACGGATAAAAGCAATTTTCCTGGAAGGGCTAAATCGAAAGGCTTTCTCCAGCTCAATAAAAAAATTGTCGTACTTACAAGGGCTTTATTTGACATCTCAATCAATATCAACAACGTACACAAAGTTTATCGTAAATACTACATTTACTTACTTTCAAATAACTATTTAAAATTGAGTTGAACAAAATAATTCAGTATCAGAACGTCAACTACCATCGCTATGGCCATTTCCAACATTAATCATTGTGACACTCGATCGATCTCTTCTGCAAGGGAAATGGCATGACCATTCAAGTTTGATTTATAACGCTTATGTATTTTCGAAGTTTTGTATTTTTTTAACCTTATATTTCAAATAAATGTAACACAACAATGTATAACATACACGAGTTTTAATAACTTTATAACCAGATGGCCAGTTTTACACTTTATTTTCTGCGTGACAGTATTATTAAAACTAACTGTTACAGTACATCGTCCTAGTTTCCTTGCATATAATTTGCCAACAAAGATAAAATAATAACTCTAAAATGATGTTAGTTTTTCAACATCTTCTAGAATCGCGAGTTAAGAATGCGGCGACGGATGAATAGTCCATACAAACGTAATACCAAAATCATTTGCAATTTGAGCATATTTCCACCATATTATGTTGATATTCGGATTGAGACAGTATTTATCTAGTCCTGCACGTCTTTTTTTTTCCAAAAAACTTACCTGAAATGAAATTAAAGCGAATTGAATTTCATACATTTTTACAGCGTAAAATACATGTTTTAATATTGTTTTTTCTGTATTATAAACAACAATATTTGTAATATTGTTTCCGCAGCAGCATAGCTTATATTATCAAGTTACAAATTATCGAAAAAAAAAATGGAAAAACATTTAGTTTGAATTCATCATTTTTGGTATGGAACACATCCAATTTATCATAAATTTTTTAAAGCTAGTAGTGCTATCGCGTCAAGAAATAATATTGTCAATGTGTGCGTGGTCGCACAGTATCCATCTGCTCACACACACACGCGTGTCTGACCTCGCCTTGTCAAACAGAGATAGCAATATTCCAAACGAATTTTGAACACATCTCGATTTGCAGTTGCGAGCTATGTTCGCCGGCCCCTTAATTCGCGAAGTAACCGTTATCATGATCCGTACGTGGTAAGAATTCCAAATTATATAAAAATTATTATTCATTTCACAATTAAAATCATACATGAGTGTGCGAGTAATTAACGAATAACGGTTAGACAGATCTCTGGAGCATGTCGTTTGTGTGATGTATGAAACAGAGTTGTATTGTATCTCTATGTACTTGAAACATTCACATTTCTCCGTTTAGAGAGAACCTATTGTCGTTTACCAAACCCAACCTCCCAACAATAAACTAGAAATATCTAGTAATGGTTCTTTATCACCAGAAAATCACAAAACATATTATTCTCGACTAAACCACCAAACCTAACTTTGTAGGTTCTACAAATCCCGCTACAACGTTTTGATAAATACTTCCGATCCTTGATCAGAAGGAAATGCTTTCATATTTTTAAGGTAGCAAATAATTTTATTTATCATAAATTGATAAATAAAATGATTTGCTAGCTTGATAAAAATAGGCTCTACTATTATTCGTTTGAACTACTATACAATATTTTGACTCCTAAATACCTAATAATTATATTAAGACCTATTAGTATGGAGAACCTCCAGTTCCTTAACTTCATCAAAATGTAGAACAGGTAAAACTAGAATGATGTAGTAGGTACTCAAATTTTGCCTAAAAATGATGTTTTGTTCGCGGTTATAAAACACCGGTACATAAACGCATCATAGTTACAGCCAAATGTACAAAATAGATTTTTAATTACAAACTTAACATACGTTCTCCTATTAATCATGACTATGTGAGTGTGAAAAATGTATAAAATTACAATTTTCTCCAAGCTGTTTTTTATTGTGCTCTATTAATGACTCTCCACCTCTGGTGTAATAAAAAGGAAATGATTTTCACGTAGAACACGAAAAGTATGTTTTATTTAAATAGTAAAAATAATTTTTCCTCGGTATTTATCATGAAAGACTGAAATCAAAGCTGGCTAAATGCAGTTAATAACAAAAGTACTAAATAAAAGGTATTAAAGTCGAATGAAATGGATGTTTAAGTTTTATGTTTACCGATTGCAATCGCGATCGTGAGTCTGCTTACCGAATTAACGGCAGAAAGTTTCTAGATGTCGATAATAATCGTTAAGATATATGAGGAGCATTAAGTTATCTTTTAACTGTACCTAAACAAATGGCAGTAGCAGCCAAGTGTCGAATATGAGCACTTACGGACGAGGTGTGAACTTATTTTTTATTTTTGTTGTCCTTGGACGAAACCTCTTTAGTACTTTTTTTTTAATATTGCATTGATACAGCCTGTTTTTTCTTACTTACTTTGGACGATAATTTGTTTCGTTCAACCTTTTTTTTGAGTTTATGGAATTAACTGTATTTGTTCCCTCAAGTTTATTTTCGTTCACTGCATGTCAGTTAATTCCACGGTATTTTCTTGACACAAGCGATATATTAATCGTTTTAATTTTATTTTTGTTGAGTTATTTATATATTTTTTTAATATTGTAGAATAGAAATTAACAAAACCAACAAAAATAAGTACAGGTGGATTTGGTTTATTTTCAAAATTTTTATGTCTGTTACTCTCTTCAAAAATCTTTTTTTCCAGAAACATGTGACATGTGTTTTCTGAATCCTAAACTAACCGACTCGAGAATTGACAGATACACACAACACTGAAAGAGATTTAGAACGCTGCATGCTTTGGAACTTGAAGCTTTACGCTGCAAAATATTATATTATCAGTGAAAAATAAACATGAATGTGTAAGCATGCGCTAAATTATACGCTTGTATTGATTTATAAGCTGAGAAGAATTTGACAAGGGTTATCGAGTACCGTTCCGAGCGTTGGTAAACATTACAATAATACCTATGTTCCAGGTTTACCTCGTTCATAATGTTTTAGTAATCAATACCTATTATAAACATCAATGGATTACGTGAGTGTATGCTATCATTTACGAGAGAGGAAAATATGTAGAATGTAAACACGCTTCTAATTTGATTCATGATTCATATTTTATTTACATCTCTACTGAATAAATATGACTAATTAATTAACGAATTAGCTGTCATTCATTATTAAAGGCTTTATATTGCGGTCGGATCGAGTGTTTACGAATACACAACGCGCACCGAAAACAATGGGCCTAGGTCGTTATCATCGGATTTATTCATAAATCCATTGTTTGAATCGTTAACTCGGGGGAGTGCAACCGCGTGGAATGAATGGATGCACTTGTCGCGTGCATGGAGCTGGCGGCCGGCGGCGGCGGCTTATCACGGCGAGCTGGAGGTGGCTGCGGCGGCCCCCGGCCCCGGCGGCAGTCAGTCGCGCCGCGCGCTCCAGGCCCCACGCTCCGGCCGTTCGAGTGTCTTGCCGCTCCCGCCCTTATCAAAACATTCCCGCATTGGGATCGATCCGCATGTCTTCACGCGCCTCGCACTGATAACGACTCCTCACGACGGCGTGACACTGTGACTCGAGTGCTACTGGATACACTTCCAAATACTAACGTGCTTGTGTTTGACATGTGATTTTACCATCTGATTTTTTAATTAGACAGTTCAGGATAATTACTGAGTTTCAAGTTTTATATTCAAGGATCAATGTGAGTATTTCAATTAATTATGTTTCCAAGTTTCTTATTTGCAAACATTTTCTTAAGTATTTTTTTTATATATTGCAATGCAATGTTTACTATTATTTAACTTTAAAATAACAACACAAACTTCAACTTTAAAAAAAGTAAGAACTTAAAAGATTTAACTAAATCGCTCAGAAAAAGTGATTTTATATTTAATTGTTCTTGACAATTAATTAAGTAGGTGGACAGTAAATAATCTTCAAAATGCACTTTCACGTTTAATTCTACCATTTTCGAGAGCGGCTAAAAAGACAGCCACCGCTTTAGATCGGTAAATAAAGTAAAAAAATTACACTGCTCGGTAAATAACGGGGTCAAAAGATACGCTTTAGTAAAATTTTAACTTCAATGTCTTGAATTACAAGCATTAATCGTAAAATGTTTTATTAACGTGCCCATAAAATGCTCTTTATACGTCCTAATTGCCTGTGGAAATGACTTTTCAAAGCACCAAGGACTCTACTTCTTGATTATTCCTGAAAAGTGCGTGAAAATATATCAGTATTTAATAAATCTTGGCAAGTTTCCCATAGAATAAATCTTACTCATTCACAGTTTTTGAACACAATATATACAGGCTGTTTTGTATTCCGAAACAGTGTAAACCGTAGTGTAAACCTTTAGAAGTCAGGATGTTAAAGAAACATCACACAAGCATCACACAGATATTTTTACCCAAAGAGGAAAACACGAAAGAACCGAACTGAACAGCTGCTCCTAATGAAACAAACTGCATTTTATGACCGTAAAAGTGTGTGCCTCTTTCATATTTCATAATCATAATATTATTGAGACTGAACAGAAAGTAGTTTTAATTTCAAGTAATTACTTTCAAGGCTGGAATTTGAAGTAAATACACGATTCAGGTTTTAATTATTTAAATTGTTAATTTTAAAATAGTGAGTAATAAGTTTAGATAGATTCGATACAGAGTTATCAAATAAGGGTTAAATTCATTGTCATTAACCTAACCTGTATTTATGAAAGTATCTCTCGACTTTTCATGACAGTAGGATACGACCTCATAAAATCGTGCCAAAATATTAATCAAATCATAATCGGCTTAAATACGATGAACACTTATTATTGGCAAATGAAATTGTACATATTCGCGATATCTATCGTACTCGTAAAACATCAACTAAACGTGGAGTTAAAGTTATTTCTGTGATGTAGAGACAGGTTCTAAAGTCATTAACCATCTCTTAGACTTTTACTGGTTTACTATAATAATTATGAATTGATGAAATGAAAATCTTTTATCGCGGGTCTGGCTTTTGAAACAAACATGGTATAAGCTGCTTAATAATATGTTTACTTAAGAGATCATGATTGCATCGATATAAATGAATATGATATGATATGATTAAGGGAATAAACATAAATGTAGGATAGAAGTAAGGTTGCAAACTTTTTGGAAAATAAACAGTATTTCGGAAAAATAAATAGTATCTGGGAAAAAACTATAAAACTTTACTGTATAAAGACAACTGACTTAAAAAAAAAAAAAAAACTACACAATGAAAAATAAGTAGGTAACTTTTATTTCGGAAGTCGGTGTCTTTGGTTTTGTATTTTCGTTTTTTTGCCACCGACTTCCTTTTAATTTAGGTATAGTTTTGGATATCAGTGAAAACAGTATATTCATAAAGGTTTTAAACAGTATTTTAGAGTGAAAAACAGTATAATACTGTTTTGAACAGTATGGTTGGCAATCCTAGATAGAAGTAGGTATTAATAACCTCACGAGAAAAAATCAGAAAACAACAACTGGAAACGGATGCAAAGCAACATGTTTGAGATGACAAAGCGCGCATGTGTCGGGATGAAGCATCAAGATCACGCCAGCGCGCGCCTTGCTGCGATACTGCAGTGACGGGCACTGTGGCAGATTCGCATTAGATGCCTAACGACTCCTGCGCTATTACACTTTATAATAAACACTCCGAGATGGCAGTGATTATTCTCTGCACAGATCTCAGTGAATGCATGGCAGAGGGTGATTGTGCTCTGCTAACGAACAAGTTTGTAAAATGTCATCGCGAGCGTACCTACCTCGCGCAGTAGAGTATTACAATTAGGTGACAATCACCTTGACGAATATTGGAACGCTTGTATTTTAAGTTTCTAGCTCAAGCAGTAAGAACAAAATAACAAATAACTGATACAAGTTCACTAAAACTTGTTCGTGTTTGCTTTATCTTTATTTGATTACCAATTTTCTTGGAATAGGACGAACTGGTTGGGATAGGTAATTCTGATATGTAACTTTCAGGTGGAATTTTGCTGTAACGTTGAGATACTGGTTTTGCAGGTAGGGTTCCCAGGCCCAAAAACAGAAAAGCTGGACACCGATTAATATTTAGCCGGACATTTTGCCTGTAAGCTTGTAACACAGGTTATTAAAAGAAATAAAACAACTTTTATTTGAGTATAATACTGTTATTCATTTAAGACTTAATCTACTCTCAATTATGAAAATATTTAAGTACATTTTGCAGATAAAATAATAGGTACATAAATTATAGATAAGCGAAATATTAGTATCTTATTAGCGATCTCTAGACTTTGATTATACGAGTATATAAGTTAAAACTTATTCCCTCAATAACAACTTAATGATCTCCTAAAACATGGCTTCCTCTCTCCTACACCTTTGCTGTGCCCTACAGGGTCCATAATGATATAAAATTAAATTATATAGTTATCACTATGGTAAAGCAATAGGGATGATGTCTAAAAAATTTTTTTAGTCCTTCGTTGAGATTATAAAAATATTGGACACGTATTTTTTTTTTTTGCTTTATTCAAAGATTAGGGCGATACATTAAGGTAAAATGTGCCATGACGTCACGAGTATGTACATTTTATACATACTAGTGACGTAGTGACCGGTGATTAATATGATAAAGCAAAAAATACGAGTCTAATATTTTTTATTTATCTGACTGACAGACTAATTCGAATTTAATTTTTTTTACCCAGGCATCATCCCTATTAAAATATTGAGTATTGAGTGTGATTCACATTTTGTTCTTACCAAAGTAATAAAGTAACTTCTTAAACAATTAATAATCATCCTTCTTCATTACATTGAAAGTAATTAAAACAATCAATATCAGGCATCTTTTTGCGGGGCGGGGTTGACCAAAAGTCTAACAAAAGCCGAACAGGCCTTGTGTATATTTGGCCGGACACGATTGTAAAAGCCGGACATCTGGCAACCCTATTTGCAGGATCTATTTGATAGTTTACCACCCATATCGAAGGGATACACATAGCAACTACCTACCTATATATACTGTTTTTCAATACTAATAGTAAAACTTACATCACAGTTTCAAAATTCACTTACTTCATACTTGATTTAAATAACAATATCTTGAAAGTTGTAATACTTGTAATAAGAATAAATCAGCTTGTCTTATTAATTACAGCTGTTAATCGATGCTTGAAATGCTGCGACATTTACATGCTCAAGGTTACAGTTGCGGTAAAATAGCCTTTGTACGTACTTTATAACCTATACTTAAAATATGTTGTAAAGTACTTAGCCATATCCGTTATGGGGCATCAAAATGTGTGCAATAACAAAAATAACTTAGAAACCATCCTGTATAGTGGCGTATTTTACTTATATCGTTTAACCTTGATACAAATATGATGTGTCGTACTTGAACACTGCTTATGATTTGACATGATACGCTGTATACAGGGTGTTCTGTAACAGGTAAATAAAAAATCAAAAGAATTTAAGGTTTAAAAAGCAAATAACTTACGTACACAAAATAAATAAAACATCAATGTACCCGCAGGTGCATTGACATAAGCTCTAGGTATTTACTCACTGCTTACACTGAACAATCTATGTTCACACTTATGTTTGTGCTCACCACAGCTGAGTGTTATGGCGGCATGGTTATGGTCTACAACAATATTTAAATACATAAGTTTGTCCGTCCATCATCAAGACCATGCAAAATAATCATCATGACCATAAATTCATGATTTTATACGCCGCTATAAGCACGCGTTTGCGTAAATATTAAACTTACAAAACACTTTTATCATCTGCGGTTTCCAGTTGTTAATGTGGAAAAAATGCTTTATACAGCGTGTTACACTTACGTACAGTATGAGCGCACATCTCGAGCGAGCTAATCTGCAAACATTAAAGTTTTTACTTGAGATAAAACAGAGCTCATTGAGTTCGGCCGCAATGGGCCGTGATGCGAGCACGCACATGCGGCCTGGATGCCACCAGACCGTCTCGCGCATTAATATCTGGACAATTCATCAACATCGCCCTCGGTAATTAAACATACATGTTGCGCCGGGGCATATTTTAGCAGAATTTATTTCCACTACGTTTGAAGTCACAGGCTCGCGCAATCACTTTTAGTTGCAGAATGCGGATGTTTTGTGTGTGTAAAGTGTGACAGCTTATTGAATGAGATTAAATTGATATTAGTTGTAGTGTCAAACTGTTTATTACCTTGTTTACGATTATAATCAGACACGTAGGTAAAATACTACGTTCGCGTAGTTTTATCGTGATATTACGTTCGCGTAGTTTCATCATAATACTACATTCGCGTAGTTTCATGGTGATACTACGTTCGCGTAGTTTTATCGTAATACTACGTACACGTAGTTTCATCGTGATATTACGTTCGCGTAGTTTTATCATAATACTACGTTCACGTAGTTTCATCGTGATATTACGTTCGCGTAGTTTCATCATAATACTACATTCGCGTAGTTTCATCGTGATATTACGTTCGCGTAGTTTTATCGTAATACTACGTTCACGTAGTTTCATCGTGATATCACGTTCGCGTAGTTTTATCATAATACTACGTTCACGTAGTTTCATCGTGATATTACGTTCGCGTAGTTTCATCATAATACTACATTCGCGTAGTTTCATCGTGATATTACGTTCGCGTAGTTTTATCGTAATACTACGTTCACGTAGTTTCATCGTGATATTACGTTCGCGTAGTTTTATCATAATACTACGTTCACGTAGTTTCATCTTGATATTACGTTCGAGTAGTTTTATCGTAATACTACGTTCGCGTGGTTCGTAGCTTTAAAATAGGATGGGAGCCGTTACTTCAATTCATGATCAGTTACAAATGTTTACTAAACAATATCTGCTTTCTTTCTACTAACAAGAAGTTCTTACTTCAATCATTTTTGAGAACTTGACATAAGTTCAGCAAAACACCTGTGAATATCACACGCTAATACGAATTTTAATGTAATTATAATGAAATGTGAATTATGCATAGTTCGATTACTTATCGATGAAACGTTTATTAACATGCAGGATTGGATTCGGTAGCCGTTGCACACTCGCACACAAATCGTAAACATGTTCTAAAGTTGCTGAATATGAACAGTTTTTTATCATAAATGTCACCAACTCGTTTGCTTATTATTAAAAGATAAAATACTGCAATTTAAATGGTCAGAAAGGCGTATCTGAAGATGGTACATTTAATTTAACTGTGTATGTTACAATGTTGTGCTTTATTTATAGGTAGGTACTAGGATTTTGTAGGAAAACGTAGTCTTTTTCTATTTCAAGTTGCAGACAAGCATTGTGCGTTTGTGATACTAATTTAAGTACAAATTACATGGCCTTTAAAAAAATATTCATAGAGGGAGTGGGCCGTAATCCACCACGCGGGCCCAGTGCGCATTGGTAGATGTCACATGTCTTCGAATTTTTGGTTCTAGGACATGCCGGTTTCCTCACTATGTTTTCCTTCATCTTGAGAGCAGATGTGATGAAATTATTTCCACAAACTCAAGCGCCTGACTTACAAGTTGTTCGAACCTAGGCTCGAAAAACTCGTAAGTCAGGGCCGTAAGTAACCACGGGGCCACCACAGCTCTCCAAAAATAAAATTAAGAACAAAAAACTGCGAATGTAAACAAAGTTAGTGATGTATTCAACACATTATTTTCAAAATAATGATTGTTGTCGGTTAATCATAGTCGACAAAAAAGTAGGTATTATGAAATACTTAGCCATTGAAAAATTCTTGTGTGAGAACAGTGTTATTTCCAGGTACTTACAATGAAAATACTTCAGACGAAAATCAAAAACAATACTCGAATTATATAAATAATGTAAAATGGAACAAGTTGCCCGCAACCTTTAATGTAATCGTGGAATAGTATGTAGAGTCATTATTGTATACAAGTCAGCGGAAATAAAGTTTTTATTGAGATTAGTACGCGACGATCAGAAACTCGGTTTTATTGGTTCACTTCGCAAAGACTTTGTTGCATAATGTATCTACATTACATTTATGTGTCAACGTGTTTATGATACTTTCGGCAAGTCGTAAAGGATAATTACATACCTAAAATTATAATAACATGTAGTAAGTACATCTAGTTTAAAAAATAACACCAATTCAATTACCTAATCGAGTAGTTACTTAATAACAGCGCAGACGAGCCATTCAGACATTTTAAAAAGTGATTTTAAAAACAACCAATTGGGCAGCGAACTGGTTTGGCGTAACTCCGGAAGCGAACAGGTTCCACGGCGCCGAGATAAGTATTAATTGGAATTTTAATTTTTACTAATCAAAGAGGCTTGAGAATGGCTCGCTGTTGGGAATCGGTTTTTCTGAACCTATTACGTTTATTAAGTAACACGGCTTTCACTGGATCAAGTTATTCGTTACAATCGAACCATCACGCAATCGTTTTTAGGTAACTAAAGTGCTCGTCGTACATTTGACCACCTCACGGTGCATCGGCTACGCTTGCGGGGCTATAACCATAGTAAATATTCGCATAGGTAATGAGTAGGTAGGTATGGTTCACATCATTCGGGAGTGCTTTAATGAAGGCACCTTCTTGGACAGACTGGCATCTAAAAAATGTCTTTGAAATTTTGAACTGCTGCACGCGCAGCTTGACCACCGTAGAAACGGGTTTTGTCGACGGAAGAATAGACAAAATGACAGGTAAACAATGACAATCTGTCATTTTGGTAGTCATGCTACGCGTGCTGTTCAAGCCATTCGAGGCTATTAAATAATTTAATTGGTCAAACTATGACATTATATATAATTACTTTGTCTTGAACGTAATTATAGTTTTACTCACAAATAATTATTCCCATTATAGCAGGCTGGCGTAGCTCGCAAGTACAATATTGCTAACCGCAATGAGGTTCATGCCTCAAAAGTTATATTAAAGCAGGAACCAGCAGGATGAATCATTCTTGTAACTTTTCTGTTTTGTATAAATTCACTTGAAAGAGCCATTCCGTGACCGTGAAGCATAACCAACAACTATAGATAATTGCTCAAGATAATTGGTGAATTTTGTTGATCACACGTAGAACTAATCGGAATCGCGAGTTCCGGATAACAAAGTCAGGTATGTATGAGATATAGGCATTATGGCGATCCGATCTACTTGTTTTGAAAAGTAAAACGTGAGATCATTACCAGTGACGTTGGAATATCATATTATATTATACCAGGCTATTGTGAGTTACGCGAAAGTACGTGAGATGTGTTATTTTACGCTGCAGTAGTGGGAACTTTTAATGCATAAATAACAAGTTAATCCTTGGCATTGAAGCATGTTTTATACGAGTATCTGCCTCTTTTGTGGTTATGGATGACATTACATGCTACCACTAAAATGTAATTGTTATGGATGACATTACATGCTACCACTAAAATGTAATTGTTATGGATGACATTACATGCTACCACTAAAATGTAATTGACACTACCTACATTTTAATACGTTACTAAGAACGATGTTCAGATTAAATAGATGTTATTTTTTTATTTAGCGGAAAGTTGGCGAAAATACAGACGAATGTATACAATGTCTGTATGAATCTACATCACATGAGTACAGAAATCCTTTTCGAGGAAATGATCCGATATGTTAATATGTTATCGTAAATATGTTAAATGTAAAGTGGCTGGGATCCAATTCAGTGACAGGAAACAGTCGAGTTTGTTTTATTGCCAGCTATTAATGTCTCATAGCTGGACGTGCTTGATTTACCTCCGCTCGGTTTACGCAAGGTGGAGCCACTTAACTTCCGATACCGTTGTATGGGACATCACCATCTAATCAATTAAGTACTTCCTAGAAGCATTGACCCTTCCAAGCTCAGTTGTTAAAATATTTTTGAGCAAACCCTTAGCTTAGTAATTAAACAATACACAGGTATAAGCCGAAAAGCGGTAAAATAAACAAGGCTGTTAAAAGTATTAGTAAAACAAAAGTAATTGCTTTCTCAAGCAAGTCCGCTCTTTACAAGTCGCGTACATTCCTAGTCATTGTTTGCTTAACCGACGCAGCGGCGTAGCGTTGCGAAGGTGTTAGAGTTTTATTAAGCCATGTTTTGTTGTAGATCGTAAAAGTGCATTTGGTTGTAGGAGGAGATAGTTTCGAAGAGCATTTCTCTTGAATGGTTCCGTCCGCCCACGGTGCGCGTGCGCCGGCCCGCCCGCCCACGCGCTTGTAAATTGTTCCCTAACTGTACCCGCGACAAATTGCCCGTGTAGCAGACATAATAGACGTCCTTTAATCTTAATATGATGGGAATCATATTTAAACGTACGAATATAATTTATGATGTAAATTAGAATCACGAGGAATTTCTTGAATGCTCAAAGAGTAATTGTGGAGTGTGCCTGTGAACTAAAATAATGATTTATTTTTAATGTAATGCTTCTTTACCTATTGGTACCTTCGGTCGTCGTGCACCTGCGCATGTCAGAGATGCCGGCTTCTTCAGATTAACGGCACAGCGCTAATGATCAGCAAATAACAAACGACGCACTCGCACAAGTACTGTTTATATAATACAAGTTAGCTGACGATGTTTGAAGCTTTGGTATTTAAAGTAAAATGTTTACTTACATAGTTATATGTACCTACTGTTAATAAAAAAACATTTATTTGTAGAAAAATATGAAACCCAAATTTATCTAAGGATTATAAATTGTAGTTATACAATATATAAAAAATAACCCTGTCCAATCCAAAAGGGTGACATTGGTACTGCAATAACATTACCAAAAAGTAATAAAAAATCTTATAAGGTACATATTATTGAAAATAAAAAAGTTATTGCTATTTAAAATTCACATTTTTTGTACCAAAATTACTCTTTACCTTGTACATAAATCCATAAAAATTTGCAAAAATTCAACAGGGTTCATAATTTATGACTTTTAGGCTACTAAACGACGACCGCCCGCACCCTATGTGCCGTTTTTTTTTCCTATTTTACTGAAAACTTCCACCAACTACCTTACACGGACACGGTTTTTTTACATGTTTATAAAAGCATCTATTGACTATCTATATTTTATATGCAATTCTAGATATCCGAGTATATGTAATCTAAGGTTTGAATAAAAATCCGCGGAGCATTTTATCTACATTCATTAAGCTGACATTAATATTATCTCTTACATACATTTCCGATGTAATATATAAAGATAAAAAAGGTAACCGCTAGAAACTTATTACAAAGTAAGAAACTCACATTACGATTTGCGGAATTACAATCTGCTGTGCACATTATAAACGTTACTTTTAACTGAGTGAAACTTTATACGGCGGGATCTCGGCGCGGATAAGCTGCACAACTCTTTACGAGATTCGATTATTATCAAAACTAACACTTACCAGATTCAGAACTAAAGGCGACGATAACCGACCTTTAATGATTTTATACTGAAGATCACGTCTAAACGAGTAGTGTTAATGATTTGGAAAAAAAACACATGTTAATAGCGCAGATTACGTCGTGAAATTAATTTGTAAATTTATGCCTAACGCGGACAATAAACTGAGAATCACACAAAACCTATCAAGCGTATTTTTCTGAAACCTTCAACATTTTAAAGATGATTTTATTATTGGTGTTTTGGTATACCTGTTTTATTAAAATACCTTTTGCTTTATGTGTAATCAATTAATAATGCGTCTAATTTGGGGCAGCGCTCCTTGATGGGCGAGTCCTATTACTGGCTGAACGTACGACGCGTTGCGTGAGATCAGTACAGAACACGCAAGCTAACCAGTTAAGGTCACTGGCATATATCTGCGTCGATTAATTAAAAAATACATACAGACGAAGATAGAACCTCCTCCTTTTTTGAAGTCGGTTAATAAAATACGGATGAATATCATTTGTCGCTTGTTTGTGGTTACAAGTGCTCCTTGAGTTACCGACAAAGCACGTTTATGAGTTTACATTTACCTACAAACAATGAATCCTACTTTCAAGATTCAAGTAACACCAAGTTGGCTCGGCAACATATTGTTACTATTTCTTTGTATTCTGCAGGTACCTTGGTGAAATCTATGCACCGTGCTTCTTAAACACACTGATAAAACAAAGCTTTGTGCTTTAAGCCTAAGGGATTTAAATTTTAAAAGTTAGTTCATCCGTTTGTATAAATAATACCAGCCTGTTACTGTCCCACTGCAGGGCAAAGGCCTCTTCTCATACAGAGAAGGCACGAGCATTGATCACCACGCTTGCTCAAGACGGGTTGGTGATTTCAGTCTTATATTAACTATAAGTCCAGGTTTCCTAACGATGTTTTCCTTCACCGATGTCAGTAATGTCCAAGATAAACTCAGAACAAACATATGAATTGAAACAGTCACATTGGTTGATACTTGCCCGGATTTGAACCCACAACCCCGTGCATAAGAGGCAAGGCCTTAACCACTAGGCCATCACGACACTCCACGTTTGTATTATACAAAGTTTTAAAACATCAACGTACCAATTAATATATAACCCTTGCATTGATAACATGAACTCAATTCAAACTAGTATAACATATAAGATGACTAACTAGATCATCAACTAGATAGTTGCAGACCACAGAGACATAATTGGCATAAATATTCTCTTTGCACGCTTAGCATGACCACAATAGAAACGGGTTTTGTCGACGGAAGAATAGACAAAATGACAGGAAAACAATCACAATCTGTCATTTTGTCTATTCTTCCGTCGACAAAACCCGTTTCTATAAATAAATTATTTGTTGCCATAAACAGTTACAGAAAAATTTGAGACCCCGCTCCAGAGGGGAATTGTCAGACCTTCAGAGTTAGGTTAGAGTACCTGTATTTCAGGAGTCAATAACTATTCTATCTATGGTTGTCATGCTGCGTGTGCTGGACTCAGGTGTCGTCTCTCAGAGAAAGAATAGGCCGTATAATCCACCACGCGTGCCCACTGCGGGTTGGTGAACATCAGTCACATTTCTTCGAATTTTTGGTTCTAGCACGACCCGTTGTCCACTCGATGATTTCCTTTACCGTTGCCGAGCAGTGGTGATGAATAAAACTGCACAAAGTCAAGTTCAAACCTACGGCCTACGACTTTTAAGCCTTTACCCCTGGGCTACCAGGGCTGCTTTTTATTGTCCACAGAGCTGGCTTATTTATTAAAAACTAGCGACCCGGTCCTGCTTCGCAAGGTTTTTACGACTTGACAAAACATCGAGATTTCTTAATTATCTAAGTATAAGTTTAATATTAATGTATTATACGAGTACACATAAACCTTCCGGAATACATTATCTAAATTGTGTTGAAAACTTCATCAAAATCCGTTGCGTATTTTAGAAAAACAACGCGGACATACAGACTTTTTTATTGTACATTTATGTGGTTCATTGCTGTTACTGGCATCTGGTAAAATATAGTTATAGTTATATTATTCCAACAGATATAACTATATGGTATAACTGCGGAGCGTGTGTTTAATCACGTCTCATTGGAAGCATACTTGTCATTCGCAGCCGAGCAGTAGCCGTGCTGAAGATTAGCTACGTGCAGTACTGTACTAGTAAGTGGTTATGTAGTAAAGTTTACAGTTAAGTTTACACGTTCAGTGCCGGGAACCCTCCTGGAGGGTTCACTCAAGTCGCATATGGATGCCGAGAGCCCTCACGGAGGGCTCCTTTAAAAAGGAGGTTTTTCATAGCGAATTCGGCTTTATAAACTGTGAAACTGTCAGTTGTATATTTTAACAAGATTTCAATCGTAATGCCGGTGACACTCCCCGAAGGTTAACTTTAGCGCAAACGAAATGCCGGTGCCCCTCCTGGAGTCAACTTGCAATATGTATGGCGGCATGGCGTATGAACTCTATGAAAATGGGTGGAGTCGAAAGTGTTAAATATCAGCAGGCCCCAGCACAAAAATCAAGAAGTGGGCGTCAATGTAAGATGGACCTCCATATTTGTCAATTTAACGTGTACAATCTCATACATTGTTGTATTGTAAAAGCGTTCACAAAGAAATTATGTAAGTTGCAAAACAATGGAATCTCATCTCATCCGTTTTAATGTCGGACGTTTCTAATTTTACAGGTTGCGATAAAGTATTCAGTGTCAAAACTTCCTATTAAGTCTTGTCAGAGATGTAGCTGAGTTATGTAGTTATAATTTTATACTTATTTAGGTTAGACCAGAAAGTGTCACAACAGTTTTGTGTGGTATACCTGTAGAGTAATAGGCGTTTGTTATGTGGGTACTCAATCTTGTGTAGAGTATACTTCTCCTACATATTTGCGTGTCACCTGTCACGGTCCGCGGCGTGAGCGTGACTCAAACTCAGCAACATTGCATATCATTCTTACAACGCCGCCCTATTGTCCTGCTATAGATGGCGTTAAAACAATCTACGTGACGGAATTTTTATGTTTCCGATCCCTAGACACCACTAGCTTTATGATATAAAAAGGTTTTATTCAAATATCTTGTGATAGGTGCTTACCGATACAAAAATCTTGCATAATCGTATGCGGGATCTAAAATATTCAAAGCACTTACTTTTATTTTAGATCGAAACGGATCGATACTAGCATGCGACACGTTATGTCTGATATGCAACCCGCGGTTGTATTTGGAAAGTAATTTAATTATTAGTGTCAGTAATTGAATTTCATTTTTATAAAGCCAATAACATGTTTCAGTGGAGCGTCGCGTTGCCTGCGCCCGCGCCGCCTGTATCGCTGTCTCCCCCATGTGCACTGGTATGAGGTGAGTCACCGCACTTATTTTAACTTCAGTCGCCGAGTTCGTAAAACTATAGGAATATTCAGCAATTAGAAAAATTCAACGTGCAAATTCAAATCATTAGTGTCTATTGCAACATAATAGTTAGTGCATGAATTTTTCACCAAAATGTAGGAAATTAACACACAGTCGGCAAAGTAAAACGTGCAGCATTCTACATACATACATAGTATTGTGCGCACGCTATTAGTTAGCGCCGCGCACCTGCCCCGCGACTCGATGTCAATGTCCGTCAAACGCGAGCCCCGAGCCTCTACTTACTTTACTAGGGACATAAAATATTATAACAACGCATACAGTAACCACACCAAACATTACAATATACAGATTTTGCAAGTGGTTAGCGTTCAAGATGTTTATAACTTTGCCAAATAAACAACACCACGTGTTTCAATCGTAACAGACGGTGCCTGCTTACCCGCTTATTTTGTTCAGTTACTTTTAGTGTATTTTTTTAAATCAAAGCGTTGCGTTGATGAAAGAGTTGTCTGGCGTTGCCGTGATCACAACAAATAAATGGAAGAATCAGTGGTAGCAATCAAGTTTATCGATTTGGCCTATAAGATATAATGTTTCCCGTTGCGGAAAAAATTTAATATAAAAATAATTGCTTGGTAGATAAGATTTACATTTAAATGTAGGTACGTTACGTACTCGCGCTGGCACCAGTAAGAAAAACGTAATTACTGAGGAAGAACGTATACAAATCAGGTCCAAGAATAGTGACTGAAGCGCCGCGCGCCGTCCGGCCATACCCGCTAGGAATGTTAAGAGGAGAGTAATCTACTGATATTTAAACTATTAAGAGAGGCTTCCGTAAGTGTCGTCAGTACTGTAAGCTTGCGACAACACTCACATTACGCAATTACTGTGTAGGACATAAATAATAACTGTATACTAAGTACTATAATAGCGCCCCATATTGCACAACGTTCTCTTGATGGATTTAGGTACCTACGAGTACATTAAAATTTGTCAGTATTTATTTATATTAATTACTAGCTTCCGCCAGTGGCTTCGCCCACCCTGATAACTTTATAAATTGCTAGCTGATGTCGGAAAATATCCTATGGGAACGTACTACCGGGATTTCATACCTAATAGCCGAGGATAAGGTCAGTGACTCCTACCGCTGCGCCCGCGTTGCCGTCAACCATAATTACTTTGTTACGCGTAATTTTTGAATCTCTGATTATCTTTTAAACTATTAATTTAAATGATATGATGTCACGGCATATTTTAATCTAAATTAAAAGCCTAATTTAAATAACATGTTTTATTGTATAAGGATTAATACGAGTATAATACCGATAAAAATAGCTTCGGAAATAACAATGAAATTTTTATCAAATTCTGTAGGATAAAAATGGATATTGTGGGTCATCCTTAGAAGATGGACATGCCATCTCAGAAATTTTTGTTGGAATTTTTATGATATACAATCCTGTAGAACATAAATGTTATTCATCTGTCACGGTTTTCGCGGCGCACGCTATTAAAGCTCTCAGATGGCATAATTTTTTCCAACATCTTCAAAAATAATCGTCATATTTCAGCCAATTTACACAAAACCTAAATGAAATATACATTAAAAAAACTTCCTCATGAATCACTCCGTCCATTCGTGAAAACCGTTTGATAATCCGTTCGGTAGTTTTTGAGTTTATCGCGTTCAGACGGACAGACAGACAGACGCGTCGGGGGACTTTGTTTTATAATAATGTAAAATAATAATATCAGCCTGTTACTGTCCCACTGCAGGGCAAAGGCCTCTTCTCATACAGAGAAGGCACGAGCATTGATCACCACGCTTGCTCAAGACGGGTTGGTGATTTCAGACTTATATTAACTATAAGTCCAGGTTTCCTCACGATGTTTTTCCTTCACCGATGTCAATAATGTCCAAGATAAACTCAGAAAGTACATATGAATTGAAAAAATCACATTGGTACTTGCCCGGATTTGAACCCACAACCTCGTGCATGAGAGGCGAGGCCTTAACCACTGGGCCATCACGACACTCCACGTTTGTATTATACAAAGTTTTAAAACATCAACGTACCAATTAATATATAACCCTTGCATTGATAACATGAACTCAATTCAAACTAGTATAACATATAAGATGACTAACTAGATCATCAACTAGATAGTTGCAGACCACAGAGACATAATTGGCATAAATATTCTCTTTGCACGCTTAGCATGACCACAATAGAAACGGGTTTTGTCGACGGAAGAATAGACAAAATGACAGGAAAACAATCACAATCTGTCATTTTGTCTATTCTTCCGTCGACAAAACCCGTTTCTATAAATAAATTATTTGTTGCCATAAACAGTTACAGAAAAATTTGAGACCCCGCTCCAGAGGGGAATTGTCAGACCTTCAGAGTTAGGCTAGAGTACCTGTATTTCAGGAATAATGTAAGGATAAGGATAAAGATTGCCTATGTTACTTAGTGATAATATAGCATTCAACTGGTGTTTTTTTTAAATCGGTCCTGTAGTTTTTGAGTTTATTCATTACAAAAAAAAAAACAAACACAAAAAATAAAATCTCTTTATAATATTAGTTTAGACTCCTTTAGCAACTATCATACGTTTGGTTTTTAAGCCAATACATAGCCTTGGAATGCTGTCTGATAGAAAATCTTCATATTTCACGGTATAGCCCTATGCCACTAGAGCTACGTATGGGGTGCTACATAAAAAAGTCAAATAATTGCCTATGAAAGGCAAAAGCCAACGGCAATGAAAGTAAAAAATACAGAGAAAAGAAATATAGTTTCTATTGAAGAAGAATAGACTACATGAACTACAGGGACGATGAACACTAACTTCATTTTGATACTTAGTACCTAATGAGGAACCCTGCCAAATATTCGTTAGCGTCATGGGATCAGAAATACCAAGGAGAAGAACAATAGCATGATAATAGTAAAGTTATCTACACATGCACGAAGCATGCACGTGAAGAAGTTGCACTATATCGGTGTATGACCGATAACCGCGGTGAATGGCTGAGCCTCACACCCGGCGTGAACACGACGCTTCTTTAATCTATCACGCTTTACATCATTAGCGTGGCGGTCCCAAAATAATAGTAAAGTTATCTACACATGCACGTGAAGAAGCTGCACTGTATCGGTGTATGACCGTTATCCGCTGTGAATGGCTGAGCCTCACACCCGGCGCTGCTTTAATCCATCACGCTTTACATCATTAGCGTGGCTGTCCCGAAATACTTCGCGTGTACCTAAACTAAAATTATCATAATATCTGGACTAAACTTTATTCAAGTACCACTGCCTGCCTTTTTTTCTCCTATCCTATTAAGTGCTCTTCAGACAAGGTACTATATAGGTATTAACATTTCCTGTAAGAGACAGACTGCTTGGATATTAATGGTAATTAGCGTGACCGTTTCTCGGGACTAAAACCATATCCCTACAACTATCACATAGAGAAGTTCTTGCTAGAGAAAAATATCGTGAACTAGATTGGATCGGGATGACAGTCATTAGATAAGACTAACGTCGCGAAGTCTGGATTTCCGGCCATCCTGTAAGACTGGCGACTCGTTTATGACTCACTTGTGCACGCAATATAAACGTTTCTACTGCTTGCTTATATGTACTATGTTATTAGTTACCATACTCGTTTAATGATGGTGCGTGCCTCAATCATGTTGATCTAATGACAGCTGATAACGGTTTACATCCTGAACGCTCGGCTGATTCCATCTCTCAAATACTGCATGACGTATTCTTTCAAAACAATTTTTTTTGCGTTTTTTTTAAGTTCTACAAACAATTTTGTTCAAAATTTTCCATCGTATAGTTAAAAATTAACGAGTTAGGACACATTTTTTGAGATTTAGAAGTATTGACTCAAATAAAAAAGTAACTTAGAAATCTTCATTGTTAAGGGATCCAACAACCCCACGCTTATTAATTAATCCTGAATTTTTATTTCATCCCTCGCTTAAATGTTTTTCCAATTATTTTTTCGTGCTTTCTTTACATTTCCATCCATATAGTTTCATCGATATAGTGTCAATGGTCTCCGAATAAAGTGACTGTGTGACATACGAACGGACGGTTCTTGCCATTTGGCTACTGAACCCTAAAACGGGTAGGACTTAAATCGCAAGCACAATCGTATCAATATAAATACAACAACATAATTATGCGTCCCCATATAGTGTGCGCACTTAGGCTTAAATAAACTGTAAATGTATTGTCCGTTAAACACGAAAAAACATAAAAAAGTATGACAATATAATTAAAGCAACATGTTGCATTTGATATTCCAGAACAGTGGGCGCGTGTGGAGTGGCGCGATGGTTGCGTGATCGGTCATCATGCGCCTCTTCCGCGGGCCGAAGCGCAGGGAAGTGACCGGGCCGCGAGCCGTCGCGACGCCGTCTCCTCGCCGAGACGTCGCCGCCGCAGACATCGTCGACACCGCGCCGCACGTTCCTCACGACTTCACGCTAGTAACCGCACTGCCAGCCATGGTTATGGAGGATGATGTCAAAGAGATGAAGAAAGGTAAGCTTCAGTGTAGTGTACTGGTAACTCGGTGTAGGTACTTAATATTTTATTAACATCACTTCATTATCTGTCCCTTTAATTGATTATAAAAATGTGTTTGATAAAAAGTAAAAAAATGTGTCTATTTTTCATAGTTTACATAATATACCTACGTTGTAGATAATTACGTTACTTATAAATTATGTACCTAAATATAAGACAATTATTTATTGTTTTTCAGTGTTTGCTACGTGGGGTCGCCGTATGGGGAAGAAACTTGAAATGTTAAAGAAAGCAGATACAAAAGAAACGTCACCAGAAACCAAACCCAATGAGGATGTTAAAGAACAATCCACACTTGTTCTCACCGGACAGTATAAAAAAAAACAACACTGGAAAATGGGACGAAGTAGTTCAGATTCTACGTCGTTAAAAAGGGATAACGATACTGATTCCATCAGAAGTGGGTCCAGAGACAGATCTCCGAGCCCTTTCAAATCATTTTTTCATAGGATGGGATCTACGGGAATGTTAAATTCAGCTAAATCTCAGTCTCTTAACATGCACAAAACTCCTGAAAATTATCCTGTTGCAAATGGCCCTTCTTTATATCGAAGTTGTTCTACGTCCCATCTTTCAACTTATGTAAAAGCTGATGACCCATCGGACGACATAGATTTACAAAACACAGACAATGACAGCAAAGGTTCACCAAAAAAACATAATGTTCTTCCTGAAGACACTTTGGTGACATCATCAGCTAAAGCCGTTAGTTGTGATAATATAACTAATCTAAATGATGGACAAACAAATAACGGAGCTTCGAAAAAGCCAAATTTTCCGTATGCGTTCTTAAGATCGAAGTTATCAGTTTTGCCTGAAGAGAACAGCATGGCTTCTCAGCAAAGAACCAGCTCGATCAGACAAAGTTTATCTGAAAGAATTGATAGAAAATCTCCGAAATTTCGAAAAGATAGAACTTGTTTCACAAATTCACGATCAGAAGAACGATATCAGAGTAGTGATAGTATATCAATTCACGACGAAAATCTTTTATTTAATAATGCTTTAAGAAAAGATTATGATTTCTCGCGAAGTTCAATGAGAAGTATCAATGAAATAGATGGTAGTATATATCCAATGGGACGCATCGATGATGTACCTCGTAGATCGTCAATGATCTCAAACAGAGCACCTTTAGATTATGATCCTATGCTTATCCCAAGGAACAGAAACAGTTTACCTGTATATGAATACAGTTCTGTTCTAGGTTCAATGCGAGATATAAAAACCGAGTTCACTTCCTCCACCCAAAGCATTCATCATGGACCAGAAAATGTGGAAGTGCAAACCCATCGCCTTAGTAATTATGTAAGTTCCAACGAGTCTGGATATGATAGTGATGGTCGACCCACCGATGACCATAGCAGTCATTCCCCACCAGGATATTCTTCTCATTTTAATAATGCATCCGTTAGAAAAGATTCAATGGATATGGGCTGTGAAGGGAGCCACGGAAATTTTTCAAGACAGTTTAGTCTTAATCACAAAATAAATTTTGGGCGAGCACAAGTTCCAGCTCGACGAAGTTCTACTCCTTGTGCATTATTTCCTGTGGAGAAAAGTAATTCTTACGAATATGGAAGTGAAAATAGGGATACTATCCATAAATTTCCCAGTGACAGCATGAAGCATGCAATGTTTGAACATATTGAGTCTAAACCACCGCCACTTCCAAAGAAAACTATTAATAAAAAACAACCCTATGTCTACAAAACAATTACATTAGACGAGAGAGTACAGACAAGAAAAATTAAGTTTTTACACTCTCAATTGCTTCCTATCGAACAAACATCAAATCAAGATATTGTGGATATTCAGTCGCAAACGCAACATGCACCCGAAACGGACATTTTGGGCAGAGGACCTTGTACTAAACGATTTAGAAAAATAAGATTATTAAAATCAAGGCTAGATGAGAGTCTTGGTGTTTACTTGGCACAGCATAGGGTAGATTTTGATAACAGCGGTACGAATTATGAAATACGATATATTGTAGTCAAATTAGACTTTGACGGAATAGCTCATAGAGATGGTAGGCTACGAATTGGCGATGAAATAGTTAACGTAAATGGCAGAGTTTTACGAGGATTGTCATCTCTAAAAGATGTGCAACACATCGTCAATTCTTGTTCGACAGAAGCTACGATCGAAGACGGAGCATTATTTCAAAGGTACCAAGTTGACCTAGTGATGGCCCACGACGAAATCACCCCCGTAACATTAGGTAAAATAATAAACAATCAGCCTTTGGAACAGACCACTGTCACACTCCCGACGTCAAATGTTCCTCCAGATATTATATCACAAACTGTGCATAAACCGTTGCCTTCCAATCAAATAACAATTGAAACGCATTTTCCCTCTGAAAACCAATTTTATCGCAGCAATGTTTGCAATAGAACCAAAGAACATTCAACAGAACACATAAATTATGATCCCAATTCAAGAACAGATCATCATAGAAAATGTGAAATTCAAGTAAACAACGGTCCGATACATTCAAACCAGAAGAGTGACGACGAAAAATTGCTAGAGAGGCATTGTTATTCGCAATCGGCGTCCTTGCAAAACATCACAAACATTGAAATATCACTAAGGTCGTCGCCAACACCAAGATCGAACCAGGGTAATAACTATAGACCAATATCTTTTCATACTTCTAGACCACCATCAACTATGCCGTCTTACTCTATCTACAACGATAACGCAACTAACGAAGTCAAAGAAAACTTTTCACACTATATAAAACACGTGCCAAGACTTTACCAGAACAGATCATTCGAAAGTATCCCTGAACAATTGAGAAATAGTAGTCGAAGTAGATTTTTCACCAGAGTTGGATCTCAACGATGCTCTCCAAACCCTGGTCTCCATATATCAAGACTTCAAGAACACACTGCGGCGACACATCAAGACAATCAACATGGGGGCCACTACGCGCACAGTTCGTTACACAAAGTTGAATTTTGGAAAGGACATGGACACAAAAGTCTTGGATTCAGCATTGTGGGAGGAACCGATTCTCCAAAAGGCCAAATGGGAATATTTGTTAAAACCGTCTTTCCAAATGGTCAAGCAGCTGACAAGGGTACTATTTTTGAAGGTAGTTATTGAGTTTAAACGTGCCTTTTTATTAGATAGCGTATTTCAAATTAACACATTAAAACCTATCCGTTTCAGGTGACGAGATCTTGTCTGTAAACAAAGTGCCGACACGTGGACTGAGCCATGCTGGGGCAATATCCCTTTTCAAACAAGTTAAAGAAGGAAAAATAGAACTGACGCTTTCAAGACGAAGGTAAATAATGACCACAAACTTTTTGTTTAATAAAGGTTGTTTGAAGTCGTGAAACTATAATTTTTGAAGCTTTTTCTAGCTTACTCTCTATATAGTGTTATTCTGTAATCGCATCAAGTATTCACGCTGACAAAATGCTCATGTTTTCACATTAACATACTTAATTGCAAATTACCAGATTATGATGCTTTATGAAATATGTGATTTATGAAAAGAAGTCACAAAAAGTTATCATTTAAAACTTAAAATATCCAGCCTGTAGATATGGCTGGATTTTTGAGACGGGACCGGCAGGTACCTTACGGCCGTTTGTCCACCGCACCGTGAACGGGAGGTCATGGTCAACGAGAACGAGATGACGACGCCGAAGTACCGACAGTACATTTACTATGAGCGCGTAATCTCGTTTCTCGTTGACGTCCCGTTCACGTTGCGTTGGACAAAGAGTATAAGCCTTCCTGTACATGACGTTGGAGCCGCACCGGCGCGTCAGACCGCATTTTGTGTGCGAATACGAATAAATATCATTCATGCACCGCACCGCTGCCGCCGCCGCACTGCACCGCAGCGTAGATTTTACGCTCATTATGAGATACGCTGATTTTTTTTCTTCTTGTGGTCCGGCGCGCCGGTGCAGCTCCGGCGTCATAAGAAAACATTCTAAAGAGACTGTACGTAACTTTTTGAATAATTGCTAACAACCTACGAATCAACTTACGAGTACATTCTGAGATTTTAGAAAAATGGTAGTCAAATAGAAAAACATACAATTTTAATTTTACGATTCCAATGTGCGTTTTATAAATTCTAACGTGACGATATCGATAGTTCAAATTTTATGGAAATACGTGCACGTTATAACGTTATCGTGGACGGAAATTTAAAATTGTCTTTATACATTTCCATATAATTTACTTCCCTGTGTTATCGTGATGACGTGACGTGGACGTCCCCGTTAATATCGTCACGTAAGAAATTATAAATCCGCACAGTTGGTGCAATTTAGTAGGGTTAAAACTACTTTTGCACTTAAAATCGAACATTGACCGGTGAACAGTTTTGACTGTAACATAATTATTCACTTATTATCTTTGTTTTATATTCCAGAGCACCTAGGTCGAGATCTGTGGAACCTCTCGGCAATTTTCGCGGCGACGTGAAACGGGAATAATACTATTTATTTATATCCTAAAGAGACAATGGTGTTTTTGAGTGCAATAATATACTCTTTAATAATTATAGCCAAAGGCAATTGTAAGATGCTTGTTTTACAGACACATTTCAGCTATCTTAAATTACTAAGTGTCCCTGAAACTAATAAATAAGTATTTGTTAAAAGTTAACAATATTATGAATATTGATTGAGTAGGCTGACATTGTGTTTTAATATCACCATAAAATAGTGTACCTACGTCACCTACATATTCTTACGGTACCTGTGAAATTTAATTCATGGGCCATCTCTTATAGGGTCATTGTACTCATCATCATGAACAACTTTCACTATGGGTTGGGCCCATACTGAAATTACAAAAAAATAAACAGCTGTTCCCTTATTGACGAGCTATGCGAAAATAAATGTAGGGAACAGCTAATTGTTTTTTTCGCGATTTCAGGGTTCGTCCTATAGTCAAAGTTGTTACAATCCCCCTTAAGAGAAGGCTCATGAATTCAATTTCACGCAGTATAAATATAATGTGTGGTAAAATCGGGCTAATTGAAATCTACGTGGTTATTAAATTGATACTAATTAGAAACTATTTCGTATACAAGGTGTAATAGTTTATCATTATAAACAACTTTTACTAAACGACCCAGGAAGGAGGACAGAGGGTGGTCCCATAGTAGAACACAACATAACATCACGCGGAGGGGTACCCACCCATAGTACACCCACATTTCGCCGAAATTCCCCAGACTACGGGCTGCTACTAAGAAATGCCAGACAGAAAAGCCCAATAACGAAGTAGCGTTTAGAAGCCATAGTAGAAGTTGTTCATAATGATGAGCTCTATCGACCCTTTTCGGGTTTTGAGTTATGAATTTTTATTACACCAAAAGGTGTCATTAAAATAAATCAAAACCTCTTATTAAAACTTAAGGTACATTTCCGTAGTCGACCGCAGGTGGCAACTGTAGGCGACGTGTCGCCGCGACACGACTGGTTTCTATGTATTTTTATGAAACCGACGCGCTCGTGTCGCTAGCTACGGAAGGTACGAGTATTTCATAGAAATTCATAGAAACCAGTCGTGGCGAGGCGACACGTCGCCTGCAGTTGCCGCCTGCGGTCGACTACGGAATGGTACCTTTATAGAATTTCGCACTAAGTACTATCGAGGACACAGGCGCCTGACTACTTTTCGACCCTATTGTTTAGGCAATAAGGTCGAAAAGTGGTCAGACGCGCGTGTTTCCGCAATAGTACATAGTGTCAGGTAATCATATTTTTACCTATAAGCGATGAGAGGCCCAAATAATGTAAATATTTCAATAACCTTGTAGATTCTCATTAAGGCGCTAGGTAACGCTAATTGCAATTTTCCGAGAATTTTTCTCTTGGGCCGTTGAGAATACGGGACAAAACAATTATGTTGAAGTTCAGGTTACTATGATGTGGTTAGTGGTTGTCATAGAAAATCTTTATTTTGTTTTTGGTGAAAAATACATTCAAATCGAAGACTGAAGCGTTTTTCTCTGTAATTAAGCATCCAAATTACTTTCACCATATGTACCTACGTGTTCATTTTTAATAGAGAATGCGGTTGTTTAGAATTTTTGAAAAATCCTTATAATTTATATACTTCGAATAAACTCATTTTGAATCTCATTAGTAGGAGTCGCAAGCCCCGCAATTCCGGCCTTAATTAATAAAATTTTATGTTTTTCGTCACGTTACCTAGTGCCTTGAAGCTCTGATCAAAATGAGGGGAAACCGGTGCAGGATGCAGGACGAAATTCGCTCCGCATTGTGCCAACTAACTTGTATGGAGGTACAACTAGCACGGATAGTCGGGTGGCGTCCTAATTATTATAAAAACAAGACGCGCTGTCGCGACTTGCGCGGGATTCGCCTCAGTGTGACCAGAACTTAAGTCCCAATTAACGCGATAATGTTTATCATGTCTAATGTTTACACTAAATTTTCTTAGCTTTGTAAAATAAGACTGTATGTATAGCTAATGTTATATTTTCGTTGTAGTCTGTTATATGATAGCTATTGTTAAAGTATGTTAGGAATGCTAGATCTCGTTATTTACTGTAACTTGTACATACTAGTAGTCATAGAACATTTTCGTTACGATGTTATCTGTCAATGAAGACTAGACTTCCATAACAACAACCACATGGCAATTAGAAAGGCAATCAGACTGATATATTTGAATAGTGATTTGAGTACCTATATTACTGCCAAAGCTTTAGACTTAGCGCGAAAAACGTCGAATATATTTCTCTAAAACAAAAACTACCTATACAAGAAAAACAGCACCGTCACTTTTGGACGATTAGACCAACTTTAAGTATTGACGTTTACATAAAAGCGTGTACGCACGAACGAACAAGGACATGGTGTACATGAACAAGAACATGGTGTACATGAACAAGAACATGGTGTACAGGAACAAGAACATGGTGTACAGTCACGAGCACCAATATGTATCCACTAAGCAAAATTCTAAAGCGATTTTCGCATGGAATAACGACTGCAACTTTGAGATAAGACCTATTTTATATTAGTGTGGGTTCCAAAATTCTATTTTCGCAACAATATAAAATTACGATCACCACAGTAGGAGAAAATCAGTTTTTAAAGTTGAGTCTAAGTGTACCTATACATATTGGTGCTCGTGACTGTACATGAACAAGAACATGGTGTACATGAACAAGAACATGGTGTACATGAACAAGAACATGGTGTACATGAACAAGAACATGGTGTACATGAACAAGAACATGGTGTACATGAACATCGAACACCATTGTCGCATGTGCGTACCACTACCGAACATTCGATCCAATTTCGAATCCATGGCTACTAAAGAGAGCGGGGCAGTTGACCGCAAACACAAGTCGAACTGTGTTCGTGTTCGCTTGGCTAATTTACGTCCACACGTACGAACCAAATGTTCAGTGTTCGATGTTCATGTTCACCATGTTTCGTTCGTTCGTGCGTACATGCCTTTAGAGGACACTGTTTTACAAGCTTATTATAATGTACCTACACGTAGCCCTATACTACTTGTGATGCAATATGTAAAATATTCAGCGAATTTACTCCGTCCATTAATATTGTTATTACTTCTCATTGTTTCTGCATTACATCAATCATGTTTTAGTTTCAGCAGACAATTTCGTTAGGTACTAAAAGTTTAAAAACATGTAATAATTATGATAGCCTAGAGTTCGAGCAACATCTGTAAGTAATCCATCCATCCATCCACAGTATTGTTCGTTACATTTAATGTAAATAAATTGCAATACCTCAATGCTTTTGAAATTATACTCAAATATCATAATCATTTTTATTTATTTAATATAAAAATACTATAATAAAACAAAACCACAAAATTAAATAAGGAAAGAATACACTACCTATTACTGACAAACAAATTGTATAAAGTTGGTAAATGACTTAACAAACAGTGCTGATGCAAAACACGAGCGATTTTTCATTACCTGTAAAAAGCCCCATTTCGGTTTAAATTACCTTTCTACATGACGCCTACGTATATAATTAATGTTACTTAATGTCACACAAGATGGCGACACCTCGGAGAATCCAGTGGTCAGGGTTCTTGATGGTTGGCAGCCAGAGCGGAGTGATGAACGTAAGATCTGTGCGCACCGGCTTCTTGTACGTCGGACACTGGCAACCGACAATTACTTAGTGGAAAGTGTTAAAAATAGATGCACTAACTAATACTTAGGTGGGTAGGCATATATAGTTACCAGGTAGAGTTTTGGGTCCTTGGGCGCGGTGGAGTTTATCGCATATACGTGTATCACCGGCAACACAGTGTACACCACTTTAATAATAGACTCACACAGGCGTAGGTTGCGCCGGTCCCAACCCGCACCGTCCAAGAACACGCCGTGGACGAACACGCCTTCCTAAATTAGCAATTAATAAACGTCACTGTTGTATCCTACTAGAATTTCAATTGTTGTTTAATAAAAGGATATCATCTTACGCTAGGAGGAGCCTTAATTAAATTAAAAAAAAAAGTCTTATGGCTGGTAGAGCCTTAATTAAATAAAAAGAGATCATCTAACGTCTGGAGGAGCCTTAATTAAATAAAAATATATCATCGTACGCCTGGAGGAGGCTTAATTCAATAAAAAGAGAATCTTAGGTGGAGCCTCATTAAATAATAAGAGATCATCTTACGGCTGGTGGAGCCTTAATTTCGTCTAAGGCAAATTTAGTAACGTCGTTATGTAGCGCAACCATGTCTAGAGCCCAGCCCTTGTGTGCCCGAGTCACTTCCTGACGCATAGCTGTCAAGAAACCTTCAACAAGGAAAATGAACTAAGTATCAATAATGCTAATTGCTGTCTTCGCGACTTCCACCGCGTAGAAGTCGGAAAACAGCACTAAGTGGATGTCGAAACACAGTACCTATTGCATTGGTTGCTTTTATGATTTACCGTAGCACGCTACTTTACGGTGGATACGTAACGTTAAATCCTGGCCAAAATGGAATGATGTTTGTTCTCGTGGAACTGCATAACGTTGACGTCGACGGAAAATTAATAACGCCTTCATAATATGCATAGTATACTCATACATGTAGCTTTTCTAAATATCTTGACGTGACGTGCCGTGCTACAATAAATTATAAAAAAAGCCCAGTGAGCGGAGATACCTAACCGATATTGGTAGGTATGTATCGAGTTACCAGACCATCAATTAAAATAAACCGACAAAGAGTGAGTCAGTTTCGCGCACCAAGTAATTCCGTAGCTTGGAAAGAAAATATTTTTCCATGGTTGGAGCTTACATGATTTAAGATCGCATAAGCATATGAATAAAAACCGAGCAGAATGAAAGCTTCCTAACAGAGTTCTCAATTCTTACCTACTTTACATTAGAGTAGTTTAGAGGATCGGAATACACGCTGTAAGCTCAACCATGTCGGACGCTAGTTTGTTCAGTGAAGAGCTTTGTTCGCTACACATCATTCGATGTATTTCTTTTATTTATTTCTTTAAAGTCCTGCAATTCGGCTCACGGGGAGCAACACATCCGTGCACGTGTGTGTCATGTCGTAATATTTACATCGTCATACGGGTTGCTCGATAATAATAAATATAATAACATTTGGGGAATATCAGAGTCGGACAAACCTTGCGTAATGTTGACTTATGTTGGCGTTCGAAGTGTATGGCGGCGGCGAGCGTGCGCTTTATGCTCGCATCGTGAGTGGCAGGAGGACTTAAAATAGACCGTAACTACTCACGGTAAGTACTTACGACATAGAAAGCTCACGGGTACCTTGGCTCCTTATCCGACAGCGCCTGTGACGATGTGTGGTCTTGGAGAAAGCGAGACAGCAATTATGATCACTGAACTGTTTCGACGGACGCGAATGTTTGAGCGTTGTGGTGGTGGAGACACGTAGATAAATACGAGTTTAGTAGTGTACTTGCTAATTTATATTTTTAATTAAAGTTAAGTAACACGACTTCTCTTTCTCTCGTACACGGTATTGGACGAATGTGAATCGATTTAATTTAACGTTTCTCCGCTGGTACGTACCTTGAGGATTAAAGAATCCGGTCATCCAGAAAGAGTTCGGTCTGCCCTGGAAGCACCACGCCGAGAACTGAATTGTTCTCTCCAAAAACTCAGTGAACCAGAATCCTAACGTTGACGATGACCATGAACTCCTCAACCAGATTTTTGGCACTTTTGCGTCATATATATTATCTAACGAATCCCGAAGTGCCTACAACAATAATTTATAAATAGACAGACAAAACAGTTCATTATTATACCTAATTAACTGACTAATTTAATATCTTCAGAAATCAGCAACCCGCTACAAAGGGCTCTACAATCATCATAATCCACAGCCCGACTTCACCCACTGCTGGGCATAAGCTTCTCTTAGGATGTGATAATCGCCACGCCTCTGTACCAATCCCATGCAAATCCGACCCACGCACGGTGGCAACAATATTGTCCGCCCATCCCACCCATTTTAGTCCTTTGCTTGCTCCACCGGTCATCACCACGCCTTGCCAGATGTCCTTCCCAACTCCATTAAGTTCGATTACTTGTTTGCCAACGCCGTCGGATCTCAACGTCTAGAACTTATTTCTTCAGCCGAAGGTATACCAAGCTTAGAACGCTTCCAGGTTCTCTGTGCAACTCTTAACCAGTATATAACCTCTTGTGTGAGCGTTCACGTTCCGGCATCGTAAGGCATGGAGGGTAGAATATACATCACCAAACCAGAATTGCCCAGCGTAGTGATTTCTTTTGAAAGTCTTTGGCTGTAGATTACTTATAATTATATATGAACCTACAGAAGAGATTTTTCGTCACCTCATTCATTATAATAGTCCCGTCAATAGCAAGCAGTAAGTCCTTTAACGTAGTTCTAACCAGAATGATAACTAACTGCATTCGATCGATTTCTTGTCTTAAGAAAATCACCATTGAATGCAGTATACCATATATTTTCAACCTAAAAACAAAATGCTGTTATTAGTAGATATTAGAATTTTAACATTGCAGGAGATTAAAGGCCAACGTCACCAAACTAAATATTTCAGTGATAAAATGTCATGAAAGCATTTTGACATACTGTTTTCTACTTGTTTGACATACGAGTACTGTTTCAAAAACCCTCTGGGCCCATAATGCCCAGAGGGTTTTTGAGCAAGCTTAATTAGCAGGGCGAAAAATTTTACTGATATATCTAATTGTGTAAGGATACTAGACAAATGAGAATGTTATGATGACAGAAATAGTGAAATTAAAAAAAAATCTATCGTTCATCATTCCACATTGCATTATGTATACAGAAATATAATTTTGTGAGTTGTTTAATTAAAAAAATCATTTTTTTGTTAATGAAAGTGTTACTTATTTCCACCATAACCTTTTTTGTCGTAGTATCTCATTAAAAAACTAATAAAAAATCGTTCTTTCGTAAGACAGTATAACCCGCGCCAAAAAGGAAATTTGAAGACCATAATAGATCGCATTCCGTCTCGCTCATCCAAGTAACCGAGAAGTTCAAAGTCTTCTTCTTTTCGTGTGGTTAATGACTAACCTGGTGTCAGAGTTTTAAAGCCACCCGACTTGGCTTCACATGCCGTCGAGAAATATCTCAGACATGCCGGTTTCTCGACTACTTCAATGTTTTCTTCATTGACTCAGGTTATAATATTTCAATTTTGAGTAAAAATTATTAAGTATTTATGTTGCTGACTGACCTTACATAAATACCTATACATATTTAAAAAGTAGGTTGTACAGATTATTTATAGTAATACTTTTATAAAATATGTTAAAGAACGTATAATAATAATTTTTCTGCTTGGTCTAACCGATATTATTGAATTACATAATGTTATATAATAACATAAATAATAATAAAGCGCCTGCACAAAGTCTAGCTGCAACTTTTTACTTGAAGTATTTTTGCTCGTTAAATTATTCAAGCGTAGAAAATGGCAAAAATGTAAAATTAATTTTGTACAGAAACTACTAAGATTTTCGTTACCCATTGTTGATTTTTGGAGGTACTAAATACTGGTTTGTTCAGAATTATGTAATTCGTTATAGTTTTGGAGAACAGCCATGGTCTCGTCATATGATGACGCATCATATTGGCGGGACCAGTGTTATCGAGATATTCCGTGTATGCCATGTGAGGTACAAAAATTTCAGGACAAGTACAACATAGTACTAAATACACGTGGTAGAATCTTTCCATTACAAGATTTGGACCCACCATTATTACTTTTATATTTTTTTTACTTTTTATAGGTTTTTGTTTGTTACGGGTTTTTATTAAAATTTTTGATTTACATTTAATTTCCTGCTTTTTAAACTTTATATAGTCTAGTAGACACGCTACGATCGACACGTGCCGCACTGAAATCTACGCAGTTGTACATATTTTTCCCACAGTGAAGCTAGTTACATCTTCATTTCTCTTTTCTACTCCATCATGAGACCCTGATCACCATCTATCTATAACCTAGTTATTGAGACCATTCCAATGATGCAGCCCAATCACGATAAAATCGATCAAATCTCGACGGTCGAGATCATGCGAGATCCAGATAGCAGTCCCTAAACGGGTTACAATAGAAGACGCCCCTTTTTATGCTAGAATTGGTCAATTTTTTTTGATATTATTATTGATACCAAAATTGACACCAGAATCAAAATGCCGATGTTGGCCATACGTGAATCCATGTGGCAATCAACCATTGCAAGGAGATCATAGGTGTGAAATTATTCTAAACGTTAAGACACAAAGGGGGGGTCTCTGGCGGACTGCATAGAAAGGCAAGAGATCCCTTTAAGCCATCTGCAAGACTGAGGCCCGCTTGCACCACAAATCACTAAATGCGTTTGGGTACAATCCCCATCAATGGCGATTTGAGAACTTTATTGTAACCAAATCCCCATCTATGGGGATTTGAGAACAATAAAGTTCACAAATCCCAAAGGGGGTTAGTGGAATAACCCATGCGTTTAGCGCTAAAAATATTTAAAACATTCCGTCTTTGTCATCTCCAAATGATTTACAGAAACGAAATTATGGTTTAAATACGTTGAGTGATTTGTGGCGCAAGTGGGCCTTAGAACTCGACTTTTCAAATCACAAACAATTTTGTTTAAATTCTTTTTCCCTATTATACTCGTATACAACCCTAGACATGTTTTTTCAAAATGAATCGATATCGCGCACGGCTTCTTTACATAAAGTTTTTCAACAAGCATTTTTGGATAATTTGGCTCATGTCAGCGCTTTAAACAACATTTACCTAGTCAGCACTTCGTGAGGATCAAAGTTAACCGGCACTTTGTCCAGCATTTCTTTAGTCTGTCTGTAGACCGACACCTCACGTGTTTCCCCACCTCCTCCACTTGACTCTTTCGGCTGAATGGACAATATCGTATCCAACAGTTCTTGAGTGGTGTTGCGCTGGTAACTAAAAGGTAATTATTTGTTAAATGTAGAAGAATCGAAAAATACCTATGTAATGTATACGGAATATCTAGATTAAGTAAATAGTAACTAACGTGATATCAGCATTGGTATGCAAGCCATAAGCTTGAGGTGGATCAACAGTTTTCATCATATCGATTGCTTCGAGGTACTCGGGTATGTTCTTGAACTTTAGAATGCCATATCCCTTGTAGAACTGGAAATCTTCAACAAACAGTTGGTCTGTTAACCACACCCTGCAGAAAGTGCCTAGCAGCCGATTGTCGAAGTCGTCAGTCACTCGCCCGCCATACTGCACCGCTGACACCATGTAACTACAACATCGTGTTAACCAGTTTCTCCTTGCACGTGGCAGTGAATGAACTGTATGGTCAACCGTTAGTACCTACTATACTAGCTACTAGGAAAACATACCGCACGGTGGTCCAGCTTACTGATTGTCCTTGCTCCAAAGCGTCCAAATGGTTCTGCACAAACATACACGACGACAACCAGTCAGCAGAATTAAATTCGTAAGGAATATTCCAACCGAGGGGACCAAATTTCCGTCTCTCTTGTACTACGGTGTGCAGGAACGAGATTGTGTAAATCAGCGGCAGATAAAAGGGACTGTCACTGTAATCAATGAAGTCCTGCCCCATTGAGTCGTACGTTTTCATTAGACCAGCTTTGATGCCTGAAATATTAAAAAACATCACATTTCTGTGCCATGTTAATAAAACAAATAAGTAATACGTAACAAAATACTCGATGCGATAGGTAGGTGCATGATAACGAACTTACCGGAAGGCGGCTCGCAAGTATACTTTATAGACATTTGCAGAAGTGTAATTGGAAAGCTTTCATGAACTTCTGTGGTAATCCAGAGCCTAAAAGTTACGAACATATAAATATCCGTGAATTTCTATAGAGACGGGTACTTAGAGTATATATCACTGGAGAAGCTATAAGCGCAATATTCCGAACAAAAAAGTCTGTCACTTTTTGCGGGGGACGGGGTAGCTACTGTCAAAAATAACAATAGCTGCTCGCCCGGATAGAGAAGTCCGTACCATATTTTTTATATAGATATCGATATTCATTCGGAATTTTGCTTGAACCCAGAAATAAAACAGCTGTTGCATAAAATAGTTACATTTTAATAAGAAGAGAAAATAACTTCAATTAAATAAAAGTAACTAAATTTGTAATAAGTAAGTAATCTCAATAAAAAATTAGATCAAGTTCAATTTTTATTTTTTTTATATACAAACACTTCAATGAACATAAACAAATTATAAAACATTGAACAATAAAAAATTAAAAAACAAAAATAATTACTAAGTAATTTTTACTAGGAAATTATCGACATGTCAATTTTGGTTTCAAACATGACCTCAACACTACGGTAGTCTCGTTAACATTTTTACTAGAGGACATAATCGCATGTCAAGTGCGTTTTGCTGATTTGACGTATATTTTCGTAATGCAAAAGAAAAGTATTTTGATCTTTACGGACATAAAAACGAGATGTAGCGAGACTCGGTGACGTCACAGAAGCAATGTGAGGAAAATACTCGATTCATGCTACGTTTGATATTGAATCAAGGTTGAATCGAATGAAAAATCGAATTGTATTATGAGGTTAGAATTTTAAATTTCAATGAAAACATGACTAAATCTTAGAAAAAAAAATCTGCTTATGGAAAGTTATGCAGTTCTTTAGGTAAATTTGACGGTTTTCAACGCTTTTTACACCATTTAACAGTACAAATAGGCATTTTCACGGAGCTCCGCGCGCCTTTAAAACGATTCACGAAGTGCGTTAGAATCGATTTGAAAGTAGTTTTTATGAACGTACTAGAACATTTGTTCTTGTACTTTTACACTTCTCCAGTGTTTTATACTCTAAGGACGGGTACAACCACAGAACAGCTTTTATCTGTTCTGTGGGTACAACCATTAAATATTACCTAAATAATTCGTGAATTTGGTCTGGATTCTTCTCTAGTTCTCCGAACTGGTCCATTACCTCCACCATGTAGCCCAATCCTAAATGACAGTTTTGCAGCAGCACCCACAAACCCTGTACACCAGCAGATATTTTTGAAATTACGCATTATGATTTCGGTCGAAGTATCAATTCTAAGCATTAAACCACTTATCACCTCTTTTAGACCACGAGATATGAGCTTCCTTGCATGGATCTCCTGACCTTGGCCCATAGATAATGATTGGCAAACAGTCTCCATTCGCTTGGCAGTCATCTCGATAGACGGCGTCGGATCAGAGCCCATCGCTAAGAAGCCAATTAGTGGAACCAATGGACGAGATTCGAAGACCATTTGCTAGAATAAATAAGAAGTTCGCATCAAGTTATTACTTGTTGTTACTTTTATTCACTTTGGCAACATTCTTACCTCGTAGTTAACTATGACGGCTTCAGAGTATCGAGCGCCCATAGAGTGCATAACGTACTTCCTACAACATAACGTAAAGTGTCAGTGCTTGTATCCAGCTGTCAATGGTAGTGGCCACACAGACAGTGTATCATGCGCCACTCACAAGCTCTGCGCCAGAGTCCTGTCGGGACACCAGGCGCGCACCACCAGCAGCTTCCTGAACACGTCAAGGTTGTGATAGCCGTCAGGTAGCGGCTCTTCTTCAGGTGCTTCTTTGTCAAACCTTCCAAACAGACATACAATTACATCTATACGTTTATTTATTATGAATTGTGTATATGTGAAATGAAACTCACCAAGATTTCCATCCCTTCTCATTATTGCAAACTTGGGTCAATATGTTGGTGAACTGACGCAAACCAGACAGTTGGACCAAGTTCAGCCACGATATGTCTGTTACCCACTTGTAGGGTTTAGGGGGACAGGCATTAAGATCCAACGCTGCACCACCTTAGGACAGTAAAGTAATATTCGTATTATTGTTTTTTTTATTCTCTAAACACACTTCATAGAGGCCGCCTTAATGCCATTTCAACCAATCGACCTTTGGGTGATGTGATGAACAGACTAACAGTAATGGCACTTGTAATTGAGAGAATAGTGTATAGTACCTATAGTATCAGTATAAATGCTGTTCGTTGATAAGCGCATCACTTGAGAACAGCTGGATTGAATTTGTTTAGATTTTTAAATGTTCGTATTAATCCGAATTCCGAATAAGGTTTTAGAAGACAGAAAAATTTGAAAAGTTGCCCAGAAAAATGGGAAATTCTGGAAAAGCTGCAAGTGCTGTTTTTTATAGGGTTCTTGTATGTATGATTGAAAGTTTCGGATTCAGGTTTCGAACATTTTAATACCCAAAAATATAAGACCAACAAAAAAAAAACCTTCTTAAAGGAAATAACACACTCAGTTTGTTTAACTAATTGTATACTCTCGTTGTATACAATTAGTTTGAAAATAGTAAAAGTCTATAATATTATTATTATTGTTCCATAGCTTGGTGAGCAGCCACGTTTCGGCTCCGTAAGTCATAGCAGGCAGGTTGCACTGATTGAAGACCTTAGTATTTAGACTCTGTGAAATACGCGACGAGAAGACTTGACGAAGCTTTCCAAAAGCTGCCCTGGGGGCAGCTTTTGGAAAGCTTCGTCAAGTCGCAGCCGAATTCTTTTATTAGCCTCTCTCTTAAAGTTGTTCTTACCAAACTGCAAAGTTTTCCGAGGCTAACGTATTCTCGAACAACCTCGAATGGCTGAAACTCGTCGAGGCTTCGCGCTAGACGATTCGTAATTTTTTTTAAATCTTATTTTATACCTTATAAGTCAAAATTACCCCTGTGCTGCCACCGACGACGACGCGGACGCCGTGGAAGTGGCAAAGCTCTGGGCCAATAAGATTTGAAACACGAAGAAGAAGAACGCTCATGTCTATTTCTACTATGAAGTATTCACTGGATGAGGCTTAGAACTGAAATACAGTGAATCAATAACTATTTCCGTTTTTAAACGAATGTCCAAAATATATTTGGAAAAAATATGTTTTTTTGTACTTTCAAAACTCAAATAGCATCCAGGGGGTTAATTGTGGCCACCGTAGGTGCGGGCCTGCGGACGGTGAGCGATGGGCAGCTCGCCGTCCGATAAGGCCCGGGTCGACGGCGCGTTGTGTTCCACGCGCGCCTCAAAGGGATGTCAGCACCAACTGACGGGGTCCGGAAGGACCAATGCCTGCTGGGGTTGCGGTTTTGTCTGAAAGGGATATCGCGGCCCCAGCACATAGGCAACGGAAGGAACACGGGTGGGTTTTAGTCAGTAAAAGTCTGACACTCCCTCTCGCTCCGCCCAGAGCGGGAGGAGTCATTTGATGATTTCACACAAAAAAAAAAAAGAAAGGGGTTAATTGTAGACCTATGTTGTAATAGTTAAAAAATGTCCAGGATGTTATTCTCCATTAAAAGTCGGTAGGTATTTAAAAAAAAAAAGCTTCTAACATTTTAAATAAAAATATGTATACGAGATATTTATTTTTTATTTTTAACTTCAAATAGCCGTAGGTTAGCTGTAGACTTTCGTTGTAATATAAAAAATGTTCAAGATGTTATTTCCCTTAAGAAAATAGCATTTAATTTTCTTACATTTTTTGATAGGAAATTAATTATTTAATTTTGTTTTTATGATAGTTTGTAGAATTTACACTCAAAAATTTGCAAGTTTATGCCTCTCTTTTCATCTATCGTTATAATAATAAAAAATACCTGTGCGGTCGGGGGACCCCCGTCGGGAACGAAGTTCTTTATGCTATACACACACACTACACACAAATTCGTATATTAAAGAAAGAGAGAGAGAGAGAGAGAGAGAGAGAGAGAGAGAGAGAAAAAGAAAAAGTCGTCGCATGTTTTTTCGTTACGTGACGATTTCTACCAGTCACCTGCTACAAGCCGCGTTATAGAACTTTGTTTTTTTGTTTCAATAAATATCTGTGGTTAGATGACTGTTAATGAGAAAGCTTAACTGTGTGTTTACAACCTACTGTAATATTATTTATTTTAGTGATAGCCGTTCGAATGGGCAACTAGCTTCAAGTTTCTGAGAAACTGACTGCCTCTTTGACAGTTCAAAAGTGCCTGTAAATTGTTTAATTGAAATAAATACTTTGAGTTTGAGCTAGACAAAATGTGACTGAATAGTACTCATTTGGTAGTATAATAATGAACACTGCAACATTGTGCGAAACGGACACTACCAAAAAATACCATTATTTATGTACGTCTATTGGCAAAATTAACTATGTCTGACGCATAAAGTTTGTTTCTATTTACAATTTGAATTTTACTGTAAGCTGTGACGTGTCGCGCTCTGATTCGCGTTCAATGTCACGTGACCAATGGCTTTATTTTTAGGTAATTATTTCTCAAAAATATTAATTTAAGTATAAAGTCAAAGTCAAACAAATTACATATGGTATTTTTTTTACTGTCGTTCCGGATATAAAGACGAATTCAACTTTGCAGTTAACAAATAAGTGTGTTTGTACCTATTTGAATGAAATACAGACTAAAGTGAGATGGTTATCAAAATATGTGAAATAAATTGCTTGTATATTCAGTGCCGGTTTTAGCATTACAGGCGCCCTGGGCGAGATTTCCGCGGCGCCCTTCCACTCTTGGTGCCGCTATTTTTTTTTCTTCAAAATATATGCCTGTGTCATTCGGGATGATGTAAGGATTCTAACGATACGCCAAACATCCAAATCTGATCAGGCATTTAAAAGTTATGGTGGCACAAAGAAACTCACATACCTACATGAACCCTGAAACCATTACTTTCTGGGCAGTCGTGTAAAAACTGGAGTTACTTTAACAAGCCCCACTCGTCTATAATAAAGTAAATCGCATACTTAACATTTACCTATGTTAAGTATGCGATTATCTTTATATTTATTTCACACTTAATTATGATGCCGTGGAAGACATTCTAGCGACTCTGGGTTGAACGTCTGACACACACACACATACACACACTCCAACACACCCACACACACACTCACACTCCAACACATCCCTATTCATACACATAAACACTCCAACACACCTCCACACTCATTCACACATACACTCACCCACTCACACACGCATCCCCTCTTACACACACACATACACACAAAATATACATTCACACACTCATAAACACACGTATAAACACACATTTATACAATCACACTCTAGTTTTCACACAATGCCTTAAACACGATTTTCATTTTTCTTTTTATTCATATTTCTTTTTTATTGGTTATATAAAAAAAATGTGTAACTATACCTAATTAGCACAACGAAACAATTGTTAATTAATTGAGGAAGAGCGAGGTTTATCCCATCACAAGTATCTTCGGATTACTTTCTGGGAAGCCCCGGCAACTTAATTGTATAGATTTAAGATAATAACACATAAACACATTTTTTTTTTTTTTTTTTTTTACTTTATCGACCTATGCAGACAGCAAAAAAGTCTAAAATTTTAGTACTCGACCTTGTAAAGGAATAAGGAGTGATTTTAGGTTTTCTAACTCAACAAATTCCCTTTTACTTACTGATAACCTATTTTGTTCTTGTTAGGGATTTGATTTAAAAGTACTTACTCTTCAGGCACCAGAGGTAAAGGATACAGAGATAGAGAGATGAGGAGAGGATGAGAGATGGGGTGGAGATGCAGTGATAGCCTAGTTGTATGACCGTCGGACTGCCAATTCATAGGTCTCGAGTTCGAACCCAAGGCACGCACCTCTGACTTTTCGGATTCATGTGCGTAATGTATAATTATCACTTGCTTCAAAAAACGGTGAAGGAAAACATCGTGAGGAAACCGGCATGCCTGAGAGATATTTCTCGACGGCATGTGAAGCCAAGTCAGAGGCCTGTGGGCGGCTTTAAAACTCTGACAGCAGGTTAGGCACTAACCACACGAAAAGAAGAAGAGGTAAAGGGGCGCCTCTCCACGGTACTTTCGGCGCCCTGTCACCCCTGGCCCCTGGGCGGTCGCCCGACCGCGCCCTACCCTAACGCCAATACTATGTATATTCTTGATTGAGCGGACTTAGAAGCTTTAGTATTTTTATGTTAATTTCAACTTGATACCTCTACCCGTTCTTGAGAAAAAGGGCAGTCCCCTTTTTTTCCTTTTTAGGTACGATACCCTAAAATCTGGCAGAAGTTGACAGACGGGTATAGGCTGGCAAAAAAGTCCCCGTTTTCCTTTTTAGGTACGAAACAAAAGTAGTGGGTAGGAAGAGTGGGTTTTTAACGCTTAGATAGTGGACTAACATAAGCTTTGATCCACTTTTTTTCCAATTCTTTTTAATAGGGCATCTCGTAGCTGTCCTCTGAGGTCATGACTACTTAACCGGGCTTCACTGTGGCTGCCATAGGCTACTGCACTCAAAGCCTCCAGCTTTGACCCACAAAGAAGGGAATACGTACTCCGGATTTCATGAGGGTCCAGTAGGTATGAGATGATACAAAATAGCTGTCTTATAACGTGCTTATTATGAGAAAATTTGCTAATGAATATTAGAATGGTAATAAAATAGTAGAATGTTTCCAAAGTAGAAAAAAAAATGATACGTGACACCTTTAATAAACGTCTGAAATTCTTCAAATGTAATGTACTCTTTCTGCAAGTCTATTTTTAATGTAAGCAGCACCGTAAATAAGTATTTGTGTTTCTCATAAAAACCACGACTGATGAACTTAAACACGTCGAAAGTCTGAAAAAAAAAAACATAAAATGGTAAGGGGGTAATGGTAATAAATGGTAAATCTTGCGCCATGTTGAGTACCTCCATAAGCCCTCTAAACAAGGTGTTTTTTTATATCCCATAACTCTAGGGTATGAATGAGACCATATCAAAGAATCAACTGGTTATGCCAGTTGAAGTATTTTTTTAATAAAATAATTCGACAGTCACGATTATTTATGTAAAAAACCCCTAGGTGGAATAAAAAAAATACAAAAAAAAATATGTGAACGTCGCATTTTTTTTGCTTTAAATATGAATGATTGGTTTGAATGAAAATGATTTACTCGTACTTATCAATGAAACTTAGATTTGACACATCGAGAGTCTAGTGGTAAGTTATCTTAAAAAAATAAAATTATATGCTAATCTTGCGATAATCTAAGAAGCCATATTTGACGTTTCTCATTATACAGGGTGGCAGGGACATCGACGTGAAAACTGATGCCATGGATTCAGTACATGATTCTAAACATAAAATTTCAAGGCGGGGGCGTTGAAATTACGGTTCCCTATCCATTTGCATAAAAATTTTAGACATAATATAACATGGCATACTTTTGTTTATCCTAATTATATTTACGCATAACATTGTTTTCGCATAATAGCTTACGCTTATTTTCTTTTAGCATAATTTCTCTAATCATAATAATGTTTAAGCATAACATTCTAAAGCATAAATTTGTTTACGCATAATGATATTGAAACATATTTTTTTAGCATAAAAAATACGCATAATAATTAACTTCTAAAATGTAACCATGCATGCAAGAAGCATGCAGCGTGCAAACAAGCATACACCATGCATGGAGCAAGCATGCAGCATGCAAGCAAGCATGCAGCATGTAAACAAGCATACACCATGCATGCAACAGGCATGCAGCATGCAAGCATGCAAGCAAGCATGCAACATGCAGCAGGCATGGTTTCTGTCACGGCTCCGGCGCTGCGGGGCTCCGGCGCTCCCTCGCGAGCTGCTCGTCGCAGATGTGTTTAACGCTCACCACCGCAGCTTCGGCTCAGCCACGGCGGCGAGAGTTACAACCACCTACTCTTCAGCTCGCGGGCCGCCTCGCCCCTCCGCGCCTACGCGATTTTAAATAACACTCTAGGGGTAGGGCAGACAAGACTACGTGGAGTCGGTTTTGCAGCGATTCGTTTCTGTAACAAACTTTTCTGGCAATTTTATTTTTAATCAATAATATTATTTAATTGTTACAGAAACCTTAATACTATTATGCTAATAGTCATTAGGGCTAACATTATGCGAATTAAAATTATGCCAAAACAAATTAGTCTTAAAGATAATTATGACAACATAAACTGTATGCCAAAAAAAAATAAGGCAAAGAATTATTATGCCAAAACAAATTATGCCAAAACAGTTATGCCAAAGTATATTAGGAAAAAGAACATTATGCGAAAAAAAGGGATCCCTAAAAAAACACAAATTAATCGTTGATTAATATTCCGACAGAACGTTATGACCATGACATGTATTTGGGTTCGTTCCCGTAGTGTTGTGACCGTTTTAAGCCGCTTTTAGACCGAATAAAATCGATATTCTGCAAAATCTATACTTTTACAAATATTATATTTAGAAAAGAGAGAAACGTACTGATCCCATATAGTTTTAGCTTTATTTTGTTATTTAATATACGAAATGGTTTGGTTAAAAAGGCCGGAGCCGGTGGACTCCAGCCTTTAATTTTTTTTGTGAATCTATTTATTTACCTGACCCAACCACACTTAATTACTGTTAATTTTACTCTCGTGTTCTGAAGTGGAAACCGCGAATCGGCAAACGAGAATCAGTTTCAAGCAATGTAGATAAATTGTCGATTACAAACTCTAAGTATGATAAATCGATATGTCTCGAGAATCGGTTAAGGCAACCGATTTTTTTTCACAAAGTATCTTGATAGCTGTCAAATCGGGCTTCTTAGATTGTCGCGAGATTAGTTGATTTTTTGACATGGTCTCATCATCCACACACACAATCAGAGAACTGGTGGACCTCGACACCGGGCTGCAGGCAGTCCAAGGAGGCTATGCCATCCTTGGATAGCAGGCTATCCAGACGCTTATTACGCCTGGACAGGAACGGCCTGCGTCTGGGGACGAGCAGTATCCCGTGATGGTCATCACGGGACACTGCTCGCTAAAAAACCACTTCCACACAATAAGCATAACGGACAGTCCTCTGTGCAGCGCGTGCATGAAGGCTGAGGAAACCGTCACGCGCGTGCTCTTTGAATGTACAGGCTCGCCCAGATTAGAACGGAAACCCTCGGGTCACCCAGATCTTTCACAGACGTTCTGAACAGACCAGAAGTTTTAATTAACTTCTGGAAGGAGGTGGGTTGGTTGGAATAACCACCAAACGGCCGCCATGGTCCACGCACAATGGTCCACCTGACGGACTAAGTGCGGAAACGAAACCCCATAAGATAGAACATAGACATGGTCTCATTCATAACCTAGAGTTACAGCATATTAAAAAAAAACATCTTGTATAGGGCCGCACGTCTAAGGGTCCGATCAGATTAGTAAAACAAAAATCGATAGTTAGAAATACTCCAGCGCGTTAGGGTGAGTTAAATAATTTTTTTTTTTTACCTTTTCGTTTTTTTTTTCCAATTTTTTTCTGAATAAGTGTATAAATTAAAAGAAATCGTTTTTTTCACTTGCATGTTATTTCCCGTGTACTTTATTTGTCACAATAAGCGATTGAAAAAATGTTTATATATTTTTTTTCAAACCGTCTTATTAAGAATGTCCCTCCAAATAATCGTTAGATTATGAGTCAACACGAGTAGAACATCAAGCTGAACCGACTGTATAATAATCTGACGCGCTCAAGTATTTCAAAATAGCGATATTTTTTTTTGCATTTTCATAACGCTGCCACGAGTTTGCGTCACGTCCGAATCGTCAGTCTTTTGAATGGAAGCTTCTTTCGGGTTGACTTAACAAGCCCTCAGAAAACTGAGGCGCCAGAAAAAAAAGAAAACCCCCTTCCGTACGGAAGCAAACCGCACCATGCAAACCAGCAGATTAACATACCTCCGTCATCAGAGACACGTGGGGCATATACACTATCATTAACTGAGGCGCTCGAGTATTTCCATGTTTCATCCGTACTGTTTTTTTTTTAACATTTTTGAAAGCCTGTGGATGCTTCCTCCTCTGGTGAAAGGGTATACATTTCATGACGTTTTTGTCTTTCTATCATCTAATCTTCAAAATACAATAGGTCCCCGTGACGCTCGAGTAAATCCCCATTTAGCATCATGGCCTCCCTCCCCTACTATCAGTTATGCTGGTTAAATAAAGTTGATAATTGATTATTTTTAATTAACGCCCCTTAGGCGCGGGACAAGTGGCGAGATGCAGTGTGTCGTAAAATAAACTCTAACCAAGTATTCAATAATGAAGCCGATCCTCCTGAATGTCATAGGGCTTGCGGGCGAGCGTTCCAGTGAGATATCAAAGCGCTCGAGGAACTGTGCCAGCGACGTCTGGTACATGTTGCACACGAGCGACATGTTGCACACGAGGAAGTACAGCACTGAACCGCGCGTCGCCACCGGCCGGTACTCCTCACGTGCGGCGTTGATCTTCATCTCCGTCTCCTTGGCGATGTCTAATTTCTCTTTCACCTGGCAAAAGTGAATAGTGTTCATAAAAGATATAATTACTAGGAGCAGCCTAAAAGCGTTGTTGATAAAATAAGATTATTCAGTGGCTAACTGCGGCATAGTTACCTCGGTGGCCGTGGCTTTAGTGACGTTAAGCACTTGAATAAGCGACACATCTTCGACTAGCGAGCCCTGTATGGTAGTTAACTTGTGCAGCAGATTAGCTTCCAACTCCTGCATCTTACGGCGGTTGGCGGTCACGTCCATGATTAGTTGGGTTCGTTCCGCTTCCATTTCCGCCTTCTCTGTTAGTATCACTCGCCCGAGTAGCTGATCTTCCAAACCTATGGAAATAATTGGTACAGAATAATATAATTTTTATCACATCTATTCAAAAAGACTAAAAGTGATTTGAATTTGGCATGTGGAATAAGCAACAGTACCTTGCATTGTCACAGTGAAGTCTATAATGGAAGTCCTCGCCGAAATCTCAGGCGTGTAAGCAGGGTTAGGTAGTTTTGTCGTTATATATATCCTGTGACCAGCTGTCACGTCTATTTCTTTGTCTCCTAATCTTACCTGAAAGTAAATAAACGAAGTTTACTGTCATATTGTAGTTAAAAGATACTATTTTAAAGTTTATTATAAATAATCTCATACAATTTATATTATTACTGGAGTTTACCTTGTATGAAGAGCCAATTTTAATATAATTTTTCTCAAGAATATTATCGAGGGCGGGATCTAACTCTTCAGCAACGTCTTCTATCAACATAGGTCTACCTAAAGACACGCAGTCTTCTATATGATTCCTAAAACGGAAAAAAAAATTGGTTAATGCAACATTACCGGAACGTCGTAAATGACAAAAGTAGGATAGTCAGCATGCGACATTGTGTTGGTATGCAAATCATGAATCACGAGGAAGCAACTATTTTTTCGCTCAAGAAACAAATGATTGTAGGTCCCGTAAGTAAAAGAGATATGTAATAGACTAGCTTTTGCCCGCGACTTCGTCCGCCTAGTCGAAAGTCAAAAATCGTTCTAATTGGATTTTTTATTGGTTTTGTATGTTATTAGTTTTGTTATAACTTATAAATTATTATGTTAAAATATTTGAATAGTTATAAAATATAAGAATCTTTATCGTATTGGGATTTAAAGGTTAAATTAACATGAAAATAAAATAATATTTTGTTATATTTTATGAACACGAAGCTCGGCCTTTGATCTGGTGAAAGTTACACGGGGGTATTATCTTTTTACAACGAAATCGAAATACTAAACCTACCGCATTATTTCTTTGTAAACAATATTTTTGTTATTCCTTCGGGTGCTAGAATCACCAGAGGGCCTAGACAAATGGCATTCGCTTCGGAGCGATTCTATTACGACAATCGCTATGGCTTCAACGATAACGAAGTTCAATTGGTAGACAAAGTACACTTCGTTTCGCTTTCGTCTCATCCATTGGTTTGTTCGATAAAAATTACATTTTGTCTTTGGTCTTTCGTGAGCAAACGTCAAATTCCGCGCTGTCGCTGTCAATTCTTGTTGTCAGTTGAACTCCGATAGTACGAGAGCCCACGACCAAAACCATGTCGCATCGTTTTACAGCCAAAACCGTATAAAATCGTTAGTTTAAATGATTCTGAACCTGACTCGGTGGGCAGTACCGGTCAGAAACGTCACAGTTTTATGGGAGCCCATTTCTCCTATATCAAAAGAAACAGGCAGACGGTTTCATTACATATTAAAAATGTACATAGGTTTCGTAATTTTAATACGAATAAGTTTGTTTGCAGACATTTTGCGTGTCCAATGTGGTCTGAGCGCATTTTCAAAAATTTAACCGATCGGTCTCCCAGTAACCAGGTTCAATTTTTTTTCTATCTTTAGTATTGTTACCGGGGTTACAAAAATATGATTTCTTACATTTTAACTGGTACCTATAATTCCAAAAACCAAAAGAACGTTTCGAAGTCGCCTGAAAACGCGCGGTTGTTGTTATGCTCCTATCCCTCACGACAGGACCCGAAAGTTTTTAAACACTTTCAAAATGGTTCAACTCATAAGAGGCTCACACTTTCTTCTGAAAAACAATTTATTCGCATCAATTGACCAATGTTCACCTGAAAACAAAAATTTCAGACGGGTTGCTATGTATTTCATTTTTTGACTCATTTTTAACTTTTCAACTTTTCAAAATTTTTAGACGGGTTGCTATGTATTTAATTGTTTGCCTCATTTTTAACTTTCTCAAATGGTCTCCTTGCTACGTGCGACGCTACTGGATTCGAAAAATTGTGTTTTTGGTATCTAAAATCTATCGGTCAACTCCATTCTTAAAATCAGACAAATTGCTATGAAACCGGTCAGTATTTGTTTTTGACATATTTCAGAATGCGGTCCGGTCAGACGTGACGCGAAAAATGAATGAAATTATGATTTTTTGTATTCATGATAACTAAATCTATCGATTGTATAATATGGTTTTGTTCGTAAAACGATAAGGCAAAAATGTTGGTTACGGACTCTCATACCACGACTCCTACTCCGGGACGAAAATTTAAAAGTGATAAAATTCTATAAATAATGCATTTCATCGAGACTTTCGAATAGGGATGATGATTAAAATATTTTTTTTGTCCGTCAGGTAGATTATTCAAATATTGGACACGTATTTTATTTTTTACGTAATCAAAATATTACGACGTAGCGAGTAGCGAGCTCCCCAACTTTAATGCGTTATACCTAAGTATTTTTTTATAAATATGAAAGCAAAGAAACACGTGTCTAATATTTTTTTATTATCTGACTGACGGATTTAATAGAATTTCTGTAATATAAATTTTACTTCTCATAAAATTTACCATACCCCGAGTAAACTCCAAAAGTCGCCATTTTGTTTCGTTTTCCACAGGGTTTTAACATTCGCTAATGTTTCCATCATACGAATCGAAAACTAGCGATAACGATTGTCAAAAAGTGTCACTTGGCTACGCATTTCTATGGAAGTTATCGTTCGACGCTGTCGATTCGTTTGATGGAAACGAATGATGATGACATTGTCTAGCTAATTTCTATTCGATACCTATGATCACGTGACATTTCCATAACATAAGTCAACCGCATACATTTTTGACTTTTCTACTGGCGATATCGCTAATCGAATGTTACTTTGTCTAGGCCCTCAGGCTACTCTGTGCGCTTACTCTGGAGCATGCCACATACAACTGGCCGTGGGAGAAGCAGCTTTTCCTTAAATCTACTCCCGCTACCTTAAGAGTTTGACCTTGAGCCTTGTTTATAGTCATTGCGAAGCATACTTTGATGGGAAACTGCAGTCTCTTGAATTCGAAGGGGTAATTTGATGGTGTTAGGGGAATCCTAGGAATAAATACAGACCTCTGTAAAGCTTAGAAACCTTCAAATGCGGTACTAATATGTATTGTACGGTGACTTTCGAGACATTCCAATTTTAAAGAGTATTTGCATTGCAAGCACCAAGCCTTTGTGTGAGTTCAACCTTTTTTTAATAAAATCGGATTGACTTTTCAAACATGTGTCAAAATAAAATGTAATTTAAATCAAAAGCACTAGTATTGATATCAACTTCGAAGCAAATCACTCCCAAAATAACTTTCTACCCCTATTTAACCTCGTTAGGGGATGAATTTCAATAAAATACGAAACAGGTCTTCCATTAATTCTGTTAAAGAATGTTTATGCAAAATTTGAAGTAGACTGGACCAAGGAATCACGTTGTCCCATACAAACTTTGCCCACCTTTTTCACCCCCTTAGGGATAGAATTTCAAAAAATCCTTTCTTATCGGATGCCTACGTCATACAAAGAACACACCCTCCAAGTTTCAGGTCTCTACGATCAGCGGTTTAGGCTGTGCGTTGATCCGTCAGTCAGTCATTCAGGACAAAGCATTTTATATGTATAGACTAGCTTTTGCCCGCGACTTCGTCCGCGTAGAAGTCGAAAATGGTTCTAATAGGATTTTTTATTGGCTTTTTACGTTATTAATTTGGTTATAACATATAAATTATCATGTTAAAATGTTTGAATAATTATAAAATATAACAATTTTTATTATAGTGTCGGGATATAAAGGTTAATTTGAAAAAACAAAAAAAAACTAAATTATGAACACGAAGCTCGGCCTTTGATCTGGCGAAAGTTACACGGGTGTATTATCTTTTTACAACGAAATCGAAATACTACACCTACCGCAGTATTTCTTTGTAAACAATTTTTTTTTTTTTTCTTTCGGGTGCAAGAATCACCAGGCTACTCTGTGCGCTTACTCAGGATCATGCCACATACAACTGGCCGTGGGAGAAGCAGCTTTCCCTTAAGTCTACTCCCGCTACTTTAAGAGTTTGACTTTGAGCTTTGTTTATAGTCATTGCGAAGCATACTTTGATGGGAAAGATAAGATAAGATAAGATAATCATTTATTTGCTCAAACATGAGTACAATACATACAACACAAATTGTCAGCATGCAAGAGATGTTAAAAGTAGAGATAAAAACAGATCATCACGTTTGCCGTAACCAATGGCATGCAAATATTAATAAAATAAAGTATGTCAAACTGAGTCAAATTATTTAAACATGTCATGATAAAATAGATCATTAAAATAATAAATTAGTAAAACATGATCAAAATCTCTCATCAAAAAACTCATCTAAATTATAATAAGCTCTATCTGCTAGAAAATTTATAACTTTTTTCTTGAAAGCTGCGTCACTTAACTGCTTCCAGCTTTTAGGTAGTTTATTATAGATTTTTGGAGCCATGCAAAAGACACTTTTCCGCATAAGTGCCGTTCTAAATTGTTGTTGGCAAATTTGGCTATTGTCACGTCTATTACGAGGAAATCGATCTGCCATGCGAGAAAAGAGATGAGGGTTCGATCTTAAGAACGTTGTATTTTCTAATATATAAAGCGAAGGTAATGTCAAGATTTTATATTTTTGAAAATGAGGCTTGCAACTCTGAATGGTTTTAAGGTTGAACATCGACCTAATGCAACGCTTTTGAGTTTTGAATATGAGTTCCCGGTCAGTCGAGTTACCCCAAAAGATAACACCGTATCTTAAAATGGACTCCACCAGGCCGTAGTATGCGGTGAGCAAAGCATCTACACTAATTACTGCTGTCAGTTTGTACAGAGCATATGCTGAGGTACTTATTTTCTTGCTGATAGTCTCTATATGTGCCTTCCAATTTAATTTATTGTCAATAGTAAGTCCTAAAAATTTTGTTGTATCAACTTCGTCAATGTTATTATTATTATAGTTTATGTCTAGATTTTTAATTAATGTCAAGGAGCGTTGCCTAAAGTGCATGATTTTAGTCTTATTTAAATTTATTTTTAAATTGTTATTATTTAACCATTCTATAATTGCAATCAGCGAGTTATTAATGTCAGATTTGTATGAGTCACGATTTTTACACGCAATTGTCACTACACTGTCATCGGCAAAGAGGCTCATAGATTGTTTCGTGGATTTAGGCAAGTCATTAATATATAATGTAAACAGGGAAGGTCCCAAAACACTTCCCTGTGGGACACCATACATAACTTCTCGTTCTTGCGACCGATGTGACTCTCCTCGTTTTGTTTTTATGTTTATCCTACTGACTTCCGTTATTTGCTTTCTGTGCTGAAGATATGACTCAAATAGTTTTAGTATATTACCTCTAATGCCATATGCTTCGAGTTTACTAAGTAAAATATTGTGTTGAACATAGTCAAACGCCTGAGTCATGTCACAGAATATACTGCACACCGGTTTATTTTGATCCATATTCATCATCACTGTGTGTAAAAAGTCATAAATTGCCATGTTAATAGTTTTTTTTTCTCTGAAACCTTTTTGTTCATTGCAGAGGATATTGTTGTGTTCTAAATATGAGTTGAGTTGTTTAAGGATATATTTTTCAAATATTTTGGAAATTATAGGGATGAGTGATATCGGTCTATAATTCACCATCAACTCTTTATTCTCTTTCTTAAACAGTGGCTTTACGATAGATGTCTTTAGTGCAGATGGGAATATGCCAGCACTGATACTCAAATTAATTATGTAACTTAAAGGAGAACATATGACGCCAGCTACAGCTTTGAGTATTTTTGTGGAAATTCCATCGTAGCCTACACTATTTGTGTTTTTTAGTGTTGATATGATTTTAAGTACGTCATATGGTGTGCTAGGTGCCATAAACATGGAATCCCTTTTGTTCAAAATATGTTGCGTTACTATAGTTCCAGCATTCATAATGGGTTGAATTTTGTCGATATCTATATTCTATATTTACTATATTTATTTATTTTTCTTTTTCTATTTATTTTTCTATATATCTATATTTTGACAAAATCTACTCATCACACTGTTTTTTTAAGAGTTGTATTGCAATTTGTGGTTAGCTAGTGACCTCGACAATTGATCATATTATTTATTACTATTAGTAATTAACTGTTTGTTTATTTATTTTACCTCGATGGTCCTAGTTTATCATTTATAACTTCCAGTTACAACTATATGTAAGCGGGCACGCCCTTTATGCCTGGTGGCTTTTATTAAGATATTAAGTTCTGTTTACGTTTTGTTTTTTATTTCTGCCTGAGTATAGTTCTCGATGATTTTGTTTGGTATATTGGCGTGTGCTAGCTTATATATGGCTAATAATTTAAATTATGTTTTGTGTTGCTTAATGTAAATTATTTTGAATACTATTATATAGAATCTTTTTTTTTTTTTGTTCTTTTAACTGAACAGACAGCTGTGCAGCTGGGGAGTTTGTTGCGCCACTTCTTCTTCCCAGCTAACGCACTAGGAAGTGGTGAAGGGTGGGCGTTTTGGGGGACTGTCTTATGTAATTTTGACGTTCGAAAAGTGCTGATTCTCAGCCTAGTTTGAATAAATGACTTTTGATTTTGATTTTTTTTTGATTTTGATAAAATAGTTATTAAAGAGATCCGCTATGTGTTTTGGCTCTGTGATGGATTCATTATTTATTTTTAATTTATATATAGAGGTTTTTGGTATATTTAATTTGCTTTGTTTAATTATTTGCCAAGTCGTTTTGGATTTATTAGTAGAATTTTTAATTTTATAATTATTTTGTGCGCACTGTGTCAGCTTTATAATTTTTTTATACAGTGTGGTGTAATTTTTAAGACGCATTTTATTTATTTGACTAGGCTTTAGCCTATAATGCCACAGCAGTTGTCGTTTCTTTTTGCTACAAATTTTAATGCCGCGAGATATCCAATTTGCTTTTTTTTTAATATTTACAGTTATCCTTATATGAGGGAAACATAGGTCATAAACTAAAGTAAACATATCTAAAAAATCCTTATATGCTAAATTGGGGTCGTTAGCATTATATACCTCTGTAAATGTCAAGCTGCTTAAATGATTTTTAAACTTGTATAAATTTTCGTCACTATAATCCCGTCTATTTATACGCCACTTGTTTATTGCGCACGTTTTGCTTACGGGGAATTTAAGAAGTTGCGCTGTGTGGTCAGACAATGCGAATTCTAATATCATAGTTTTGCAAGGCTTATTGAAATTATGGGCAAAATTGTCTATGCATGTTAGGCTCTTCAACCGTGTAGGTTCGTTTAGTGCTAGTTTGAAGTTAAAATTTAATAGCAGATTTTCAAATTCAATGGTATTATTGTTTCTTTTTAATATGTCAATGTTAAAATCTCCCGCTATGACAATATTTTGAGATTTCTTAGTACAAGTTTGTAAAAGTGTTAATAATTTATCGAAAAATTGAGATAAATTCTTGCCGTTAGGAACCCTATAAATGCATATAAAAACTGTGTGGTGGTTAATAAGCTCTATGGCGCAGCATTCGAATACACCAACAGAAGATATTTTAGCAATTTGTGGCAGTTCTCTCCATTGATGTCCGTTCTTCACAAGTATACATGATCCACCCCTCTTACTTTCTTTTCTACTGAACCATGCTGCCAAACTATAATTATCCATGTATAATTGATTCTCATATCCCTGCATCATGAAATGCTCCGTTATGCATAAAATGTCGACTTCTATGACTTTTTCTGATAACTCCTGCAAACAGACAGATAAAGAGTCTGCTTTTGATAACAATCCTGCTATGTTTTGATGCATTGCGTATAGGTGGTTAGTCACGAAAAAATGTGTTGATCTCTCTGTTGTCACCGTTGCATAAGTCTTCTCCGTTCGATTGCATGTTATAGCCTTGTAAATCAGTAATTAAATGCATACAATCTTTGAAGATTGTATGAAGTCCAAAATTATTCAATCCACCTGATTTATAAAACATACTGTAATCATATTTTAAATTTAAGTTACTATCTATGAGAAGTGCGTGTCCATGCGTAGATATGTCAAGATATAATAAATTATTAAGTCTCTATTCTCCAATTATATAAATTTGCATAGTTCGCGTAGATAAATGTCGGCAGGCAGATAATGATATTTGTATGTTTTACATCTTGCAATGTTTGTCTTATGTTCAGGATCATGTCAAAATAATTATTGGTGGTTTTAAAGTCTGCTTCGCCTAAGAAGATTATGCAATAGTCATTCATGGTGAAACCATTTAACTTTGACTGTATTCCATCTAAAAGCTGTGCAGTCCCTCCCCCAGGCTTGATATAATGGCATAACCTGAACGCTTCAGAAAATGTTGTTTCCGCAATTGGTAGTACTTTGTTCGTATTGTTCGTACTCAGAATGCATATCTTATTCAACTTTTTGGTTACTTGTGGTATGTTTGATTGAATCACTTTGTTTTCTTTTACTCTATTTTTATTCAATGGTGTGCTCAAACTTGATATTTTTGTAATAACGCCATCTGTTGTGACGTCCTCGTCAAGTGTTAAGCCTAAGTCTGTACAACTCACGTTTAAGTTTTTTTTATTCAATGTTTTGCGTAAGCGTTTCTGATTGGTTTTTGTTGTACTTTTGTTCGAGCTTCCTACCGAATCAGTACATAATGATTTTAATTTTACAATAACACTGTCTTGCTCTGTTGCCCTCTTTTTTAGGGCACTATTTTCTAAGGTTAATGAGTCAATTTCAGCATGTGCAGTTTGCAGTTCGAGCAGTAATCTTTCAATTTCTTCCTTCATCTCTTCGGTTTCTTCACTGCAAATGTTACCGGTTGATAGATCGGGAAGAGATTTTGACAGACAGTCCGACTGCGTAGACATAAATGAAATATTTGGCGATAGGGCTCTTGTCTTGGTCCTGCGTTGGGTAATATTATCTGTATCCATTTTATTAATAAATTGTAAGTTGTATAACTCAAGAATATGAAATAGAAACCCAGAAATTTGTGTAACAAATTATTCCTCGCAAAAAGACATATTTTATGTTGTTAGCTGGGCCGGAACTCGGTTCACCCAGTTTACACGATAGCAACCGAAACCACTACACCAACTTGTTCTTTTCTAAGCTAGTTCAAATAGGTGTTCTTGACATACAGCTGAATCATCGTTATTACGGTGGCTTTTTGAACTTTTAGATTTTTTCTACAACCGCCACTTTTATTTATTATAAACAATGTTTTTATTTTTTTTTGACAAATAAAACACTGTTTTATATTATAGTTTATTGTTCCACTTCGATTAGATGTTATTTGCACTGCACTCGTTGTTTTTTTGTTGTTTGAAATCAAACATTGACAGTTGTAAGCAAAACTGTCTGTGCACTTTATTTTTAAAATAGTTATTTAAGCACTGTACTTGCATGGAAAGCTAAGATAACACTAGTACTATGTTATTATGCTATTTTATTTACACTTTACTATTTATTTGCGGACTAACTGTATTTTAAATACTTTTTCTAATTAAAATACGCGGAGATGATGTTATGCCTGGCACTAGCGCCATCTATTCAAAACTGCAAATATTCGAAACTGCACTCTCTTGAATTCGAAGGGGTAATTTTATGGTGTTAGGGGAATCCTAAGAATAAATACGTTACGTACGTACGTGTACGTTATATGGCGGCCGCTAAATAACGGCCGCCATATAACGGCCGCCACATAACGACCGCCATATAACGGCCGCCATATAACGGCCGCCACATAACGACCGCCATATAACGGCCGCCATATAACGGCCGCCACATAACGGCCGCCACATAACGGCCGCAACATAACGGCCGCTATATAACGGCCGCCACATAACGGCCGCCATATAACGGCCGCCATATAACGGCCGATATATAACGGCCGCCACATAACGGCCGCCACATAACGGCCGCCATATAACGGCCGCCATATAACGGCCGCCACATAACGGCCGCCACATAACGGCCGCCACATAACGGCCGCCACATAACGGCCGCCACATAACCGCCGCCACAAAATTTGAAGTAGATTGGACCAAGGAATCACGTTGTCCCATACAAACTTTGCCCACCTTTTACACCCCCTTAGGGGTAGAATTTCGAAAAATCCTTTCTTATCGGATGCCTACGTCATACAAAGAACACACCCTCCAAGTTTCAGGTCTCTACGATTAGCGGTTTAAGCTGTGCGTTGATCCGTCAGTCAGTCATTCAGGACAAAGCATTTTATATAAATAGATTAATAGATTAATAGTCAATCGCTGACTGTTCACACCGCCGCGCCGCGGCGCACAGACGGGTATTTTTGATTAGATAGATGATTTTTAGTTAGATTGCATAAATCGCCTAATTTATAAAAAAAACATTATTCAAAACCTAGTTGATGGCAAAATATCAATTGGAAAAGAATTTAGGTGTTTTAGAAAAGATAAAGAAAAAATATGTCACATTCTTAAATTTTTATTTTATTAGACATTAAACTATAAAACGGTATGGTAAGTACTCCTAATCTTTATTTTCCTTGTCCGAGTCACCACTGTCGTGAAATGGCAGTAACATTTCTTTTGCGGAAGAGGTAAATGGTTTAGATCTTTTCTTAGGTCCATGCCTTATTGAGCTAAGATACGGGTCTGATGTGAGCAGCAGCCTATACAGAATATCCCTATTGCAATCTTCACAGGCCACAGAGTAATAAAATACCTAACAACCTACTAACCTACACACCCAGTAGGGTCAACTGTAGATACGAGCGCAAGACGTCACGTACTAAAAAAAAATCTATCGTGTGTTAGAAATCTATTTATTCAGTGGTAACATCACACTGAATACACTAGCGAAATTTACAACGGAATTATCCCTATTTTTACTGTATAGAAAATATTGCTTGCGCGATGTAGGATTTTTGGTTATACCTTCTTGGTTTTTAGGAAATTGTTGACTTATTTTTTATTTTACATCAAAATGTGTCTGACTAATATCTTACGTACCCTGTAAAAGTTTTATACAATAATTGTTTATTTAAACTTTTCTTACCATTTCTTGTAATCTTATAATTTTTTCATGACAACAGCGCCATCTAGGGAACGGTTACTAATGTCGAAGAGTTTGTGTAACAGTAAATAATTTTTATGAAAAGTCATACTCTTGCCTGATTATAGCTATGTATTTAAGTAATATTAAAACGAGTTATTAGTTTCAAAAAAATATTTTTTTATCACAATTAGTGGTGCAATAATTACACAAGTGTTGTACTGGTTTTTTTATACCTAACATTCAACTTTTAACCTAAAAATATTCTGAATCACTGGTTTGAAATATGCTACGGGCTACCTATATGCTAGCGTCGCGATTCATGGCACTATGGCAGCCCTGCAAAAATAAACTTTGTGGCCGCTTCGCACGTACCTAATTATAATGAGGGGGGCATTCTCAGGGGTAGCGCCCATTTGAGCAAGGTCAATGGCATGATACTAAACCGTAATCGCCGGGTGCGGGCGGCTGGACAGGCGCTGGACCCGTCGACGTCGTTAAAATGCCGTTTCATCGTCATAATGTCAACAGAAAGATATCCTCTGCTGGGCATATACCTCCTACAATAACCGGTTCAGTGCTGTCTGCCTCTAGCTGATTTAGTTACTCGTACCTACTAGCAAAAACCCTGGCATACCTACATAGCTCACCTGAAATATTTGTGGTTCAGGGTGCTAACAATCAATTCGTTAAATTTCTCCATGTTTCTGATCCAGATCTTTCCCTGTGTCTGCGGGTCGATGAGCAACGGGAAACGAGCGGCTTTAGTGACAATAATACCGTTTTGTATCGACAAATCATCTGTTGGTAATCCGCATAAATTCCATTCACCGATCTACAAAAATGTACACAAAATGACTCAAAAATGTGAATGACGTCCTCAACAAATAGTATGCTATACAACGGCCAACAGCCGGCCAAGAGCAAGTCGGGCCTGCATAATTAGGGTTCCAAACTACACCATAATTACTAGTAGGTATTGCGCGCAATCACAAGCGCGCAAGCAGCGCAAGCATTAGTAACGTAGATAAATACTACATACGTCAATTCCACGCCTTCTTACTTACGCACCTATTTTTGGTATATTTTATATGTATGTAAAACACTTGACAATGCATGTGCTCGAAAATAATGTTTTCCAAGCAGCCACACTGTGTGGAAAGTGCCACTTTTTCGCATTAGTGCTTTTTACTTTAAGTTATTTTTTAATTTTTAACTCCGTCGTCAGCCCGACGCAGACTTTGTATTAGAGATGCGCCGAATGTTCGGCCGAATACTCGTATTCTGTACATTCGGCATTTTTTTTCATGTTTATATTCGGCCGAATATTCGGTAGATTTGCCGAATAATTACCGAATATTTAAATTATTGTTAATATTTAAAAAAAGAACATTTTATTAAACAGTAAGGTGAACTAATTACTAAATAAGTGTGGTTTATTCCGAAAGTTGTACATAGTTTATTGTAAATGAAAGAAACACTACTTTTTGTACCAAATAATTATTGACTAAATAACAAAGATTAACTTTAACAATCAATTGAACTAAAATTCTACAAATGATACGAGTAAATTAAATTTCTATGAAGTTAACCATTTTAAGAACACTGCTTTGTAACAACTTTTTACAGAAAATATTTTTTTAGAATTTATTATAATAACTACTATCTCTAGGAACCAACACAAGTATTAAAATATGTTATAATCAAATTAAGTTTTTTAAAATAAATGTCTATGTATGCTTAATAAAATTTATGAAATCAACAATAAAAAAAACCTTAAGTAACAAATATTAATTTGCAACGTGGACGCACACAACATCTATTAGGTAATTCAATACCTTGCATGTCTGATTACTCAGTTTATGTAAACGCATGTTTGACAAATAAATGATCTTTATCTTTATCTTTATCTTCAACAGAATGATTCGGCCGAATATTCGGGTCTGTACATTTTGGCCCAATTATTCAGCCGATCATTCGTATTAGGTTGAACCATAGAAATATAAATAACAGGAGAAGTGGTATGGGGGCGTGTCTGTGTCCGCGCGTCTTGATCACAATGCTCATGCCTCAGGCAAATGGCCGTCTCCGCTAACTAGTGCGCTTTCGAGCGCGATCGTGATAACATTTAAGAATACCGTGTTGTTCAGTGGTTTCTTGTAAAAATCGAAGCTAAACTATAAACTTTATAAATCGTAGAACCACTTTTCATAAATCAGCACAAGTATTTTGCTATATTTGTGTTGAAAATCATGAAAAACAACAAATCGTAAAATATTTCTTGCCTTTACTACGTTATTTTTGTTTTCATATATCACAGCGACTGTACTTTTATTGTAGTAAATACATTGCTTCTTTATCACTACCAAAGTATGTCGCTAAGTAACTGGACAAGCAATGTAAAAATTACAAAACGATATTTACTTTAAGCGGTTGCATCGTTAGTACGGCCGCAGCGTCTTGTGACGGATTAGTGATGTGGTTGTGCAGATCCACTAACGTAGGCTATCGACAATAATGTCGATTGTCGTATGAATTTATATTACTATTAAAGTTTATTCTTCAATTTGTCAACAGTTATAGCCTGATTGGAAGACCGATGTGAAATCTTGTTTTATACTCATTTAGATTTTCTCATAATGTTGTTATTTTTTTGGTTTACTTAATATTTCTTTTTTTTACTTACTTATTGTTTATTTATATCATCTTATTATATGTATATCGTTTTTTATTTATAATTTTTTCAGCAACTTCCAAAAATTTTAATACAATAATAAATGGGAGAATCGATAAGTTTCCGATTTAGTCAATCACTAGCGTATATGTAAAATAAATGGCTTTTGCACAGCACAACGATAGCGAACGATGTTTTCGTGTGGGTGAGTTGTACGGTGCATGGTAAATGCACGCTGTGTTTGATGGGATAAGGTTTATAATTGATTATGTAGTACGTTCTGATTTGTAAATTGCAAGTGTGAGCGGGGCCTCGTATTTATTGGGTTTACTGATCGCATGTGTGATCGCAGGCTAGAGAGTAGGGATAGATAGAAGACATTGGGTTTCGATACATTTTCAACTACCGGGCATATCTCCTTCTTTCTTATATCTATGGGTTGAACCTACATTCGGCGCATCTCTAGTTTTTATTATTTGATAAAAGTTATACAAATTAGATGATGATGATGGTAACGATGGCGATGGTGATTACGACGACGATGACGACGACGATGGCAATGACGATGACTATGTTCAAAGTCAGTCAAAGTCAGTCAAAGTTAGTCAAAGTCAGTCAAAGTCAGTCAAAGTCATGGGGATGACGATGGCGATGGCGGTAATGGCGATAAATATTGTTTATATCATTTATAAACGTTAGCTAAGATGTCAGATATTACACATCATATGCGACCACTGTTTTTTTTCATTTCCGCGATTCAAGATGATTTCCGACTCATGTCGACTTATAAACTTGCCTGTAGCATAAATAACTGTTCTTCTTCTTGTTTCACACTTCACTTTCAGGTACGATAAATCAAAAACATGTCACCACAATGACCTTAGTTATCGTGTTATATATTTTTTTGGCTTATATACCAATTCAAGGCTTATATTCCAATAAACCCATGGAATTTGATATCTGAATAATAAAATTATATATTATGATTTTTCGGGTTCCGTAGTCAACTAGGAACCCTTATAGTTTAGCCATGTCCGAATGTCTGTCTGCCCGTCTGTCTGGTTGTCTGTATGTCTGTACACGGCTTAGCTCAGAAACTTTTTGTACTAGAAAGCTGTAATTTAGCATGGATATACATATTAATTACGCCGACAAAGTAGTCAAACAAAATCATGAACAAATTTTTTTTACGGTATCTCCCCTACACGTAAAGAAGGGTCTTGTTTCGTCATATGGTGAGTGTGTGAAAACCATTTTTGGTTTCAGGGGTCCGTTTGCGAAATATTAAGCTTTCAAGTGCTGATTTTTGTTAGAGTCAAGTGTCCCGCCCCTGCCAGCTAAATGGTTGTACTTGTATTTGTGAAAAAAATTACAGCAGTAGTACATATAACGAAATTAAAAGGAAAACTATCACAGCTAAGTAGGCACTACAAGTTAACGAGTAATAATCTACCAACTTACATTTGCAGTTGCAAAAACATGTTCTCCCATACATTCCGTGTGGGAGAACATGTTTTTCAACTACAATGTTAAGATTGTTCTTGGGATAAATTCATCCAACTACGGAACCCTTTATTGTGCGTGGTCTGACACGCACTTGGCCGGTTTTAAATCTACATACCGTGGCATTGTCAGTAAGTTGCTCTGTTATATTTAAATTCATAGACACGGGAATTTTCCTTCGTAACAGTTCAGTAAGCCAGTTGTTGATCAGCAATCCCCGAAACTCTTGATTAAAAGGTCCAGAATATGACAAGAATCTAAAAGAAAAACATAACATAACATCACGCCTGTAATCCCAGAAGGGTCAGGTAGAGGTGCACTTATAGTTCACACACTTCGCCAGTTCTGTTTAAGTCCCATGTAATAGGGAGTGACCCTATTGCAATAACCGGGCACAAATCCAGACTCCAGGCTGCTACTTAGAAATTCCTGACGGAAAAACCCAGTGGTACTTTGCCCGACCTGGGAATCGAACTGACTGCTGAGCATTAGGTCCTACCTCATGCTCAGCAGTAGCGTTTGCCACCACTACACCAACAACTAAAAGAATAATTATGCTAAACAAATTATGCAATATAGCCTTATTAAGCATAATTTGTTCAGCATAGTGAGAGAGTTAAGTGATACCACTTGAATTGAGCGCGCTTCAAGTCAGCTGGTTTCCTTATGGCGTACGTACCCGACGAGCAGCAGGATGTCACCGACCAGACGTTCAATCTCAGACTTGAAGAGCGCAGATTGCTCCGTCCAGCGCACGCGCTCTCCGCTCAGCCCGTTAATGAGCGCGGTGGCGGCGTCCATCTTCATTTGGCACTTGGCCGCGTCGTCCAGCACCACCTGTTTCAGCGTCATCGCCTCTTCGAACTGCTGCTGCACGCCCGCTAACTCGCGCTGCCGGAGTAAGCACACTTATAACTATCACTTTACTGACATGGACTGCCGTATTCAGAGCTAGTGCGCACCTCCTTGGCTTCGAGCTGTGCCTCGGCCGCATCCAGCTCCCTCTTGGCCCCCTGGTATTTGCCCTGCATAACCGCCAGGTTCGCCTTTAGTGGCAGCACGTCCTTGTTCACTGAATAGAACAGAGCCATGGCGATGGTCCACGATATCAGTCCAGCCACGTTACCGCAAGCTACTTTCGCCGCTTCGAACGTGTACATACTATAATGTTATAACAACTTTTAGAAATCATATACCATACAAATAATATTGTATACTTAGCATAATGCAACGTGTAGATACTGATAATTACTGATGAAAAGTATATTATTATTATTTATTATTTATTATTGTTTAAACACTCGTTCGGATAATTTGAATAAATATATTATGTTTTCATTGTCAAATGATTGTTAAGGCGCTTCCACACTAGCCCAGTCAATAACAACATCAAATATCACAAACTCGCATGTAACTACGATTATTTATATGTTGTTAGGTCCCCTGAGTTTATACCTAAGTTTGCAACCCTGAACACTTTGCGCTACTCCCATGGTGCTCGAAAAACTGCGAGTTTCTAGCATCTGATTCAGTTCTTTTTTGGAAAATCTACAGTTTTTGGTATATTTTTGTAAAGCAAGCAAAATTTACTACAATCTGAGCCCAACCCAAACACTCTAGTTAGGTCTATTGGTTGCGAAAGAGCTAGTCAAAGAAAGGTATTTTTTTTTCCAAAAGTGTTTTTTTTTCGATAGGGTTAGGGTCATTTGCCACGGCCGAACTAGCGACACGCGTGGTTCCCAAATGACGGTAGAAGGGTTCACTACGGCGTCGACGACGAAGTATCTGGGACTGGTCCCCGACAGCCGGTGGAACTTGTATGTAGTATGCAGACAACATTTTCTGCACGAAATTGGAATGATCTTCTAAGAAATGTTTCCCTCTAGCGCAAACTAACGCCCCATCTCAAATAACCACCTTGTTTGATTTAGTCTATGGTTGCTAGTGCAAAATTATCTTATTCGCATTGCTTAATCGACGCTGTCGACTTGACCTGTAATTTGGAAAGCTACACAAAAAAATAATGGAGTGATGGTCAACATACAGTTAATAAATGTTAATTATTCATACATACGGGAATGTAAAATAAGGTTGCAGCAAATCAACCATTTCAGCATTTATTTCATCTTTTGGATAGTTCTTTAAGTTACTCAAGAATCTTGCATCCGCCATAACCTAAAGACAAAACATTAGACGTTGGTTGAAAGTAATAATTAATTCTAAGTAAAAGAAGCCCTTTTGGAAGAGAAGCCCAGAGCGTTTTTGAGCAAGCTACCTTTTTGATCGCGTAGGTACTGGAACAATTGTTTTTGTTTTTCTAAATATATTTTTTTAGAGTTGGCCACATAGTAAAAGCTGTTAATTTTCATGAGTCGCAGTCCTTCAAAGTAGAAATGTTCCTCGTTTAACGCATAATCACGTGCACGTTGCATCTGATTATGCGTCATGCCACACACGACGCAAAATCAACCGCTTTGATGATCGATATTTTATAGACTTTTTTAAAATCTGGAAGTGGTGTCTGAGGCCTACTTACCTACTTATTAATATATTTTCGGTGTTCACTCATCATGCCACAACTACTCAGGTATCAACTTTTCGCTCTGCATACAATGTCGCCCATGGGCATGTGGCCTATCCCCCAAAATAATACTGTGGCTTTATACAGCAGTGATCCGCCCCATGATCGCTTACGGGGCCGTGGTCTGGTGGCCCCGAACTCAGCTGGTTACAGCCTCTAACAAACTACAACGCATGCAAAGACTAGCCTGCGTGGCGACCACGGGCTGCATGAGGACTACTCCGACTGCAGCAATCGAAGCCATGCTGGGACTGCCCCCGCTCCACCTGTTTATACAGCAGGAAGCGACAATGGCAGCGGTACGTCTTAATGCAATCAATCTCTGGGGTAAGAGAGACACACAACACACCGTGCTGCTTGAGGGACTCAATAATGAGTTCCCTATCACGAAAGCCATTAATGATCGGATACCCAAACAATTTATCTTCGATAAAAAATACAGAATCCAACTTCATGAGGATCGCAAATGCGAGGGGCTGCGCCCCGCAGAACTGCGAATCTTCACTGATGGATCCAAAACAGGTAGTGGCACAGGTGCTGGGATCTTCTCTGAGGACTTCAACATACATATAGCCACACCGTTGGGAGTCCACAATACAGTATTCCAGGCCGAATGCATGGGTATATCCCTTGCCGCTTTAGCCATCATGGCCAGGAAAGTTAAGGACTACTCGATACGTATACTCTCAGACAGCATGGCTGTTCTGCAAGCGCTAAACAGCCACACTGTTGACTCTGGGCTGATATACGAGTGCCACCAGCGCCTTAACCAGGTGGGTAGCCTCAATAATATTACCATTCAATGGATCAAAGGACACAGCGGTTCGCGGGGTAATGACGCTGCCGACGAACTTGCCAGAAGGGGATCGAGCATGGCACCAGTGGGGCCTGAACCCATTGCGCCACTCCCCTTCGGGTACCTACGCACTCTGGTAAGGAAACGAACCAGGGACCAACATCACAAACTATGGTCGGACCACGGTGAGTGTAGGCAGGCCAAGGAGGCACTACCTACAATTGATGGCCGCCTCACGAAACAGTTTCTTCGACTATCGAAACAACAGCTACGTACAGTTACAGCAGCTGTAACTGGCCATGGGTCATTTAATAAACACCTCTTTGTCATAGGAGTCACAGACAGTCCGCTGTGCAGAGCCTGCATGGAGGACGACGAGACAGCAGCCCATGTGCTGTTATACTGCCCGGTGGTCGCCACATACAGGGCAAAGTACTTCGGTAACCCAGGTACCCTACGTGAGATTGTCAGCGACACCAAGGCATTGCTGGCCTTCTTTGTGGAGCTGGGGTGGATCGAATAACCAATTTTCCCACCCGTACGCAAAATACGCGCTTAGTCGTGGAGTTGCGGATACCAGCCCGTATTACCTATTACCTATTACCTATGGGCATGTGACAGCCCGTATTTTTCTGAATATTCATGAAAAATTATCGAAAATTAACTTTAAAAGGGGGGTCTATCTTTAATTTTTTTCAATAATTTTTTTGTGTAGCTTTTGCTATATCTCCGAAGTTATTGGCTCAATTTGGATTCTGTTTATTATTCTAAAAGCTAATGAGTTATTTTATCGGAATAACTAAAAAAAAAGAAAAATTTGTCTACTATGAAAAAAAAAAACGGAGGTGAACACATTTTATTCAAAAAAATAAAAAATAATAATTAAAAACAAGTGCAAGTCCATAAAATTACAGGAGCATATCGAAAAAACCAAAAAAAAAATCCTTTTATTTCGGACCCATATGTGGTCCATTTAGTTAGTATCCACACGACTTAAAAGCTAGTGTTAGTACTTACAGCTACCAGAAAAACAACACAAACTATTCATTAATACGCTGCAGCGGCATGTAGGCGTATCCAATGTCCCAGCAGTATGGGGCTGTCCCACCTATCAGCTATAGTTTTCAGGATGCTGTTGGGTGTGTGCTGTGTGTCTGGCGCGTACCCTCCGCATAATGGAAGCGCAACGGTTGCGCATGATGGCGTGAAAACCATCTATTCTCGCCTCTACGAACATGCCGGAAGCACTGCAGTAGCGCGGCAACCCCATCAACACCCTGGACGCATTTTTGTATTGTACGCGCAGGGCGCTGTATGCCTCTGCGTGTAGTTGACCCACAGACTACATGTATAGAACGACTTTACTTCAGTCGCGTATGTCGCAAATCTGCGTGCCAACATATTGCAGCGGATGGCCAACGCCCTGCGCTCACGCTCAATATTCACTCTCTTTTAGGTCTTTGGAAACCCAGTGGCCCAGATACTTGCAAGAAGTGACTTGCTTTAAGTAACTTCCGCAAAGTTTCAAATGTGGTTCAGTAAGGTAAGTTAGTGCCCGCCTTGAAAACTAGTGCCTCACTCTTCTTAACATTGTATCTGAGCCCATGAGTCTCCGCGTACCTCTCACATTTTGTAAGCAGGCTTATCATTGCGTTAATAGAAGGGCTCAGCAACACCATATCATCAACCTAACTAATATTGTCTACGCTTACTCCTACTACATAGCAACCCTGATAGGTGTTGCTGAGCTCAAAGATCAACTGGTTTATGAACAGATTGAAGAGGCGAGGGAAGGTCAGGCCGCCCTGCCTCACCCCGCACTCCAGCCTATACGTATACATCCGATAATGTGCCTCGGCACCTCACACAATTTGTCTGATTGTTATACCAAAACCGTAGAATTGATATAACTTCTCTATCTATCCACTGAAGTATCATTCAATAGTTTTTGCCAGAGCAATTCGTACGACACCACATCACGATCACATCAACGCTTTGGAAAGGTCTTGGAAACACGCATTAACAGGCGTTTTCCTAGACATATAATACTGGACAGTATGCTTGAGAGACAGTATGGCACTTTCTTTGGAGAGACCAGGTCTGAACCCAAACTGCGCATCATGCAGTTCGATGCGTGTCGCCATACGCCTATCAAGCAAACTTTCCAGCACCTTGGCAATGCCAGTAGCCAAGGGCTATGGGCCTATAGTTCGAGAGATCTGATGTGTCCCCAGTCTTATCCTTCACAATAGGTACAACCACAGTTTTCATTAGGTCTCTTGGCAGAGCGTGGCTTAAGACAGAGTGAGAAGAACATTGCCTAGGGTAGGCTGGTGAACTCCTGCATGCTGCATATGCTCAATGCTGAAGTAGTCATGCCCTGGTGACTTGCCCCTAAGCATTTTTTTAATAACACACCTACTAGAGTAACAGAAAAGACACAAACTTGCATTGATCACATCATCACCAGCATAGAAAAAGGGTGTGCAAAAATACATAATTTAGGTTTATCAGATCACACGGCCCAATCATATTCTTGGGCTGTTACAAAAATACATCAACCAGTTTTAAAATGGTGGTATCAATTTAGACGAGACTATAGTAATGACAATAAGAAAATATTTTTAAACTCAATTTCATGTCTGTCTTTTAGTGACGTATTTGAGGAAAACTCAACAAACGAAGCATTCCATAAATTTATCGATACATTTCTACTATTTTATATCTTATGTTTTCCTACCATTCGCGTAAAAGTTACAAATAAAACATTAAATAAATTACACTATAAAATAAAATATAAAAATAATGAATCTCATAAAAACAAGTACAAAAGCCATTGTAACTTATTGAAAAATGCATTTTAACGTCTCGGAAAAATAATAATACCAAATACATAAATAAAGCCCAAAATAAGTGCAAGGCAGCGTGGAATGTAGTAAAAAAGCATACCGGCACAGATTTAAAACGCTCCTGTATTTAAAAAATTACTACGGGCAACAGTGACTGTATAAGTACCGATTCTATTGCAAATCAATTCAATAATTATTTCATAAACACGGTTACCAATAACAGCCTTGATAATAAAGAAGAGTCGAGATTAAAACAAATGGATCATATTGAATCAATTAGTAATTCAATATTTTTGTACCCACTGGATGGTAGTGACCTTAAAAAAATAGTGATGATTCCAAAGCGAAATTGGTGGTGAGTGGTTATGATAATATTCGCATGGACATCATAAAACTGTCAGTCAATATAATTCTAGAGCCACTTCTACATGTTGTTAACCTCTCTCTAGAGCAAGGAATATTTCCCGATTTATTACAGATATCAGTAGTGAAACCAATATTTAAAAAGGGGATAGCACTCAAATGGACAATTACAGACCAGTGATATTGATACCTATATTTTCTAAAATTTTCGAAAAAGCTTTTCATAACAAATTAGCAAACTTCATTGAAAAGCACAGTATTATTAAGGACGAACAAAATGGGTTTCGCAAAAATAGAAGTACATCTTTAGCAGCCTTTCAATTAATAAAAGAAGTAACAGACTGTATCGACAAGAAAATACCTGTTACAGTTTTATTCATAGATATGAGTAAAGCGTTTGATCACGTCTCTCATGAACGATTATTGGAAAAGGTTTCCAGATATGGAATCAGAGGAACGGCATATAACTGGCTGGAATCATATTTGTCCGACAGAGTACAATCAGTGGAAATAACGAATTATAATGACCAAACTAAAACGTTAGAATCATGCCAATCTTCGTTTATGATTAATAGATATGGCGTGCCACAGGGCAGTATTTTAGGGCCGCCAATGTTTTTGCTCTACATAAATGATTTCCCAGAAGTTATAAATCATAGATGTGTACTGTTTGCCGACGATACTACAATTATAGTCAAAGGACAAGATAAAAGTTCGTACGAACAAGAAATAAACACTGCTCTTCAAAGAACTATAGAGTGGCTAGAGGCTAATAATTTAAAAGCTAATATTAATAAAACTAAATTTATGCAATTCCATCCATACCTATCGATCAAAACCGCTGGCCTTAAATATATCTTATAAAGGGGTCGCCCTGGCGGAAACTGACTCTGTTAAGTTCCTTGGTATAAATTTAGATAAATTTTGCTCATGGAAAAATCATTTAAATGACATTTGTGTTAAAATAAATAATTTTATATACCCTTTGAGGCGTATTAGCTGCGAGGTATCTAGAAATGCCGCATTAACGGCTTTCCATGGCTATATAACTCTAAGGTATGGTATTATCCTGTGGGGACGTTGTGTGGAGATTGATCAAGCATTCGTAATGAAAAAAAAGTGTCTAAGAGCTATATTTGGGTTGAAGCAAATAGAGTCAAGTCGTCCATTCTTTAGGAAATATAAAATACTAAGTCTACCATGTATTTATATATTAGAATGCTGTGTATTTGTTTTCAAACATAAGAGACTTTTTCACCAAGCGACAAGCTACAATCCCCCACGATCTATGTACACTAATAAGTTATTTCAACCGAGGACGAATCTCACATTTACAGGTAACAACAGCTATATTATGTGCATACAATTGTATAACAAAATACCAAACTCCATAAAAACGCTACCATTTTCTAGATTTAAAAATAATTTGACGAGGTTCTTAATTGAAAAATGCTTTTATAGTGTACATGAGTTTTTAGACTATAAATTGTAAAGTTTTGTAAATTGTATGGTAATTTTAACTAAATTATTAGTGTTATTATTATTATTGACATTAAAGTAGTATTTTTTTTTTTTTTTTTTGTATTCGTTGTTATATTGACATTTATCTGATTCAATAATACAATTTTAATGGGATTATCTGTTTAATGACTGCATGATTATGATCAATAAATTAAATTAAATTATGTAACTTTATTTTATATTTGCACGCCGAAATTAAAGGCAGAATAAGAGAACAATTTTGTACGTTTTACCAACCTACAGAAGATTGGTAAAACGTACAAAATTGTTCTATATTGTTATGTTCTTATTCTATATAACCTTATTTATGCAAATAAATGATTTTTGATTTGATTTTTGAACAGTAGCAACATCTTTTTGACTTAAGTTAATTTTCGATAAGTTTTCATGAATATTCAGAAAAATACGGGCGGTCACATGCTGCATGATGGCCGGCATTGTATACAGAATGAACAAAATAGTGAAGTCATAAAAAAATATTGATTCCTCATGCCTAGGGGCATCCGAAAATACCCAATAAGTGTTCCGCGATGTTTGTAGTTTTCGAGTTATTATTATTTTTTGTAATTATTTTGAGTGGTCTGCCAGTGGAGCTTCAAAATTTCATATAAAAAAAAAAACCTGCAAGTTACTCAAAAAAGTATCGATACCAGGGATTTAAGTTTTTATGGGATAGACTGAAATTTTCAACTTCAATTTAAAAACACAAAAAGGAGTTTCCATAGGATCTAGCGGACTTTAAAAAGTATGCAGGACCTTAAGCTATCCAAAATATAAAAATAAGTTTGTACTTAACTGGCTATTATTCGGCCTTCGAAGGTGGAAAAGTTAAAAATCCTTTTAAACTGTAAAATATAATTTTGCCTACTTTTTAGTAAATTAAATTAATATTAAATTATGTACTTTGACCAAAATTCTAGTAATCCTAACTATCTATACATATTATAAAACAAAGTCCCCTTTCCCGTTTGATTTTTAACAAATGGTAGCATTTGTTAATATTTAATTTTCTAATCACGATATTACTAAATAGGTAACTACTTCCGTGGTTGTAACAGCTCTTTGTTAGATTTCATCATCGCATGTTCATATTTCCGAGCATAGTTGAAGATTTTCGAAGAAAGGCGATGATTGCAGAAACACATACTTTTTCTGGACGATCTGTACCTATACGTATATACCAAATAACCCTACACATTTTTACATAGCTAAGCCCAAATAAATTAATATACTGTTAACACACAATACCTTCAAAGATTCTGCCCAAGAAGAGGTTAAAAAATTCTTTTCTGGATCAGGTCTAATCGGGTCTATTCGCTTCCTAAAGAGCAGAATGACAGCATCCATAATGAGCGTGATGAGATGAGGTGGCTTGCCTAGCTTCCTGACGGTGGCGATGTCGGCAGCATTGATAGTCTGCAAAAGAGCGGTGCCGTCATCAGCCAAGTGGCATTAGCAAAGTAAAAAACTAGACCGTTAGGTGCACCTGTAGCGCGGCCTCGGCAGCGTCTAGCGCGGGCTTGGCGTCGGCAAGCTTCTCCTCCGCAATGGCGGTCTCGGCGGCGATCACGCTCACGAGTTTCACGGCGCGGTCTTTAACCTCCAGCACCTCCGCTTTGACAACCTCGGCTGCTGCCTGTGAGTCCGCTACGGCCGCCAACACCTACAAAACACACGCTGTCAGACTACTTATTAGTTGGTAAACCTGCCCGCTATTCTTACTCAAAGGATACGACGCAAACCTCCTCCGCATTAGCTGTGGCTTCCTTAATTTCCAAATCTTTTAATTCCAACTCTTTCTTTAATATATCAACACTAGCTGCTGCTTCAACCAACTTGCTCAGACCAGTAGTCATTCTAAAAATTATATTAAATTTAAAAAATTACGGTACTAGTGGAGTTTTGTTGGTTGCTTTAGTAAGTAGGGTTTTAAATAGGTGTAATAGAGGGCATGGATCTATACTTAGAGGCCTTCCATCCTACCAATAATAAAAACGCGAAATGGATGGATAGATAGATAGAGGTTTGTTACTCTTTCACGCACAAACCACCACTAAACGGATTTGGATGACATTTGGCACACAGAAAATTTATAACCTGGATTAACATATATAGGATACTTTTCATCCCGATAATCCCACGGGATCGATGTGCGGATGAAAAACCGCGAGGCGCAACTAGTAATACTCATAAACTAGTTAATACTCGTAGTTATGAAATAAAATAAAAATAATCATGGAAGTACGTCGCGTCGTAGTCTCTAACATTCTCTTAAAATTTTCGTAACTACGTAGTTACGAAAATTTTAATATTATGTTGTATAATTTTTTTTTTATATTATGTTGGTCTCACCGTTCAAAGGGTAAACTAACTAAATGCAGATATAATAAGTGCGAAAACACTAAGGTTAGTCGCGCATAAATTGCCTATAATGTGGAATCTATATACAGGGTGGATTTTTGAGATGGGGCAGTAAGGACAGCTACCTTAACCGTTGTAGCTACAGGAAAACGGTCTTAAGAGACTGTCCTTAACTTTTTGAAAGATTTCGATCTGTATTCACAGATTTTGAAAAAATTGTACAGTCAGCAAGAAAAGGGGCAGTTTTCACAAAAACTTTTTTTGATGCCAATCGATCCTGTTTCTTATAAGGATCAAAAAACTCTACTGGACCAACTGAGGCTTGAGTACCACAAAAGTCAGAAATAGCAAAAAACTTTTCCCACATTTTCATACGAAATGTGACTCAACCTTACTATTTTACGATGATAGAGTGGCCGAAACTAAACTAAAACCAATTGAACTTCAAATTTCGAACTGTTCGTTCGAAATTTGTAGTTCAATTGGTTAACACACATTCAACGAAGATCCATCAAGCTACCATTTTACGCTATACATATTATGTAATTAATTTGTTTGTTTGGCGACGCATCAAAATTTGTTAATTAAATTAGTTTAGGAACTTATTATTAAAAGGCTATTTTTTAATTTTCGCGTTTCTGCTTTTTTTTTGCGTCGGTTTAATTTTTTGTAAAAAAGTTTTTTTTCAGTAACAGTGTTACAAGTTTGTTTTTCCGATAAAATCCCAACTACTGAATGAACCCTTCATTGTGCGTGGTCCGACACGCACTTGGGCGGTTTTTTTCTCAGAACGTTGGACATCACAAGCAACAAACTATCTTGTTCTTATAGTAAATAAAATTATAACGCGTATTCGTTCGAAGTTTAAATTTTTTGTTTCTGTTTGGCTAGTCTGTCTGTCATAATAAAGTTTGTTGGAGTTTCTTTCTTACCAAAATGTATGGGAAAAGTTTTTTGCGATTTCTGACTTTTCTAGTACTCAAACCTCAGTTGGTCTAGTAGAGTTTTCACAGTTAAACAGCATCGATTGGCATCAAAAAAAGTTTTTGTGAAAACTGCCCATTTTCTTGCTGACTGTACAATTTTTTCAAAATCTGTGAATGCAGATCAACAGACAGTCTCCTAAGACCGTTTTCTTCTAGCGACAACGGTTAAGGTAGCTGTCCTTGCTGCCCCATCTCAAAAATCCACCCTGTATTAGGTTATCTATAATTTTAGCTATTCAGTAGGTTTCTAATTAATGATGATTTTATTAATAGTACTATAATTATATTTCAAATGACTTAATTAATATAAATTAAATATGTTACAAAGAGATTATAATGTAAGAGAGAGAGATTATATTTATCATTCATATTTTGATTTATTGTTATCTAGTAGGTATGCAATATAATGTTAACTTCCAAATATTGAACCTAGTTAAAAGTTAAATGTAATAATACTTGCTGCGCCCTAACAGGGTCGCGTATTTCCAATCTATACAAGGCCAGAACGCAGCCATAGGAAACTGCTCGCGTATACATTGTAATGCTATTTTTAAATCTGGGATTACAATGTATACACAAATTTTGCGTACTGATCGTGTATAGTTCGTAACGTGGACGCGCGCATCCTGGTTCCAAACTATACTACATCACTTACGTTTGACATGAGTTTTAATAATATACATAGATTAAAAAGAAAATTGAGCTGGGTGAAATGGAACAGCTAACTGATAATGGAATGTGAAATGGGTTAGGTTAGGTTAGAACTGTGACCAACCGCGCGCCAGCCGAGCGAACGTAGTGAGCGGTGCCGCGGTAGCGGCCGGCGAGCGCTACTTCCAAGTTGCTCCCAGCCAGGCAGGCTATTTAGCCCAAGGCGCATTACACAAACAAGTTAAATACCAGTTCACAATTTGTCGCAATCTATACACGATTAGTCCGTATGCGTACTGTCACTGTATATTTTGGGATAAGGTAGTGAATTAGGTCACTACGAAGTATACGCGAGTATTTGCGTACTACTCTTGTATAGATTGGAAGACCTTAGTAAAAAAGTGATTTCCAATCTATACGCGATTAGTTTCACACCCTTGCGTTCTGGCCTTGTATAGAATGAAAAGACGCAACAGGGTCATGTACTCATAAGTTTTAGCCTAGCATGTAACTGAGTGTACATTATGCAAAAATAAATAAATAAATAAGTCTTCCCAGTCGTTAAAAATTTAAATCGGTACCTTCTTGCCATTTCTGCTATATTTATGTGTTTTTCTTTATATAGCCCTTTATAGCCTTCAAGGAAAGATAAATACGACTTAGGAGTGACGTGAGCTTGTCTTCTAAATCGCTCGAAGTACTCTACGCAGGCATCTGCTACATTATCCTGCACCATGCCCATTATCTCAATCAACTGATGCTTGGTTTCACTGGAACACACCACCTAGAAGGCGACATTTCGTCGTGCGCAATTAACAATTCGTTGTAATGCATTTACTCGTATTATAGAAATATGAAGAGTAATATAATAAATAATGTAATGTAAAGTAATATAATAAATATAAGAGTTCAACTGTTAATAATAACAAAACAAAATAGTTTTTTTTAGTATTTGTATATAATTATTTGTTTTTCGAGTTATCTATCTCTAATGTTAAACCAGACCATGTTTGTCTCTGCATCACCCTAAGGTTGACTGGTAGAAAATGCCTCAGGCATTAAGAGTGCCCTAGTCGACGATGGCTCGAACTCGTGGGCGTGTGTTATGCATGCAAATTACTCTAATTATTTATTTATTTATTTTGTTTTATTTATTTATCTAGTTTTTATTTATTTAGTGAACTAGACGATTATTTATAGCGAAAACGAGCACGTAAAATTTCATGAACAGACCTTTGGGCGTATAGATATTATGGAATAAATACTGGATGTATTTATTCAACATATAATTATTTGAAGTTTTGACTAAATTATCTATCCCTGTACGGTTTCTATTCTGCCATTTTTTATTACATATTATGCTACTATCTACGCCCAAAGACGCGTTAAAATTAGTGTTGAAATATGGAATTTTCGAAGCTTCCAAAACATTTTTTTTTCCAATTCTGATTCCATACAGGGCTAGATAATGAGAAGACAAATTAATATTTTTTTTAATTTTTTAACGTACACCGTCAAACAGACGAGTTATCACCATACTACGTTTGTATGGAAGAATGACCGACTAGCGTACCCTTAAGTCCGCCTTTGTACAGTATTTTTTTACTTGTGCATAACGTTTTAATAAACGTCAAAAAAACGTTACGTTGTAAATACTTAAATAAAGCAAAAGATATTGTGGAGTTGGCCATAAAATTGCATTATCACCCTAAGCTTGAATAACAAAGCACGGAATCGCCGTGCTGCCGGCTTCCTCAAAAGACGGCAGTACAAATAAAAATCGTGGAGCCGAAAGTACGTTGAGCGCATTGCTTCTGCCACGAGCCGCCAGCCAAAAGGCAGTTTCTATACGTCATTTGTGTGGTAGTAAGAGTAAACGGTGACGCCCACTGACGTTCATCGTTATGGAAAGTGTTGACAATGCCGACTCTAGCGGCGGCCGCCGAGTCTCTGTGCTCTGTGGGTGAATGTCTGTTACAAATCACAAAATGACAAGGGGTACATGACTAAAACAAAATCAATCCATAACGTTTCCACGGCTGGGACAGAGGCCTTCTCTCTTCGCGAGGGAACGTGCTATGGGGAATCCACCATACAGGCCCGAAGCGGTTTGGTAGATGTCACATGTCTTCGATTATTTGGTTATAAGAGTTGTCAGTTTCATGCTTGACTTAGCTTTTCAACAAGTTTAAACCTAAACTATAGTATAATAGTAAAATTTGGCTAACATTAACATGTTACAAACCTGAAACTCCCATAAAAAGTGATGCGCCACTTCAATAAGCGCTTCTTTGGGCCACTTCTGGAACCAGTCCATAGTAGATCCAGATATAAGGCCGGGGAACTTTAGAGCTCGGCTTCTAAACTTTTCACCCACCTAAATGAACCAATTGTAAATCAAATTATAGAGGTTATAAGAAGAGTACCTTACCATAAGTAGGGAGGTTGCGAGCGATGTTGTTACAGTTAAATAAATCAAATCAATAAAAACCGGCCAAGTGCGTGTCGGACCACGCACAATGTAGGGTTCTGTATTTGGGATGAATTTATCCCAAAAACAAACTTAATAACTCCCTTACATCGATTAACATCACGGTCAATTCTCCAACTGCAAATGTAAGTTTTCAATCGCATTTTTTTCTGTTTTAAAACAAAAAAATTACGATTTTGGACTATTTTTTTGACCTTGCTTCTTGCCAAATTCCATGATTCTAAATCAATGGGAAGTACTCTGTAGGTTTTGATTTATTTGCGAGTATCAAAATATGTCGCTTAAATGGCCGTATTTTTTATTGCGTTAAGGCTTGATTTTTTTTGAGTTCTAAGGGACCACAGACCTTCGTATGTGATAATTAATTTCAACTTGATACCACTACGCGGTCATGAAAAAATGGTTTTGACAGACTGACGGACGGACAACGAAATTATCCTATAAGAGTTCCGTTTTTTCCTTTTGAAGAACGGAACCCTAAAAAAGTTGTTAAACATGTCTGTAACAACTTCGCTTGCAACGTGCCACGATGCGACGTTGTATTATCGTTAGTACATGTTTTGGCCCAAATCGTCGTCCACATGCGTCGTACGACGGGGCAAGGGACGCGACTCCGCGCCTTATTTTTTACATAATGTGCGAATGAACGAAGTCTTAGCTTCTTCTTCTATCTGGGGTGAAAGCAAGTACTACAGATGTAGCCTAGCCTGGGTGTAGTCGGTGTGACCTGCACGCATACGTTTAATTGATGAAAAGTATTTTATATCAAATTTTGTATGCAAAAAAATATAATATAAATATTATTATCTCATTCGTTTTACGAATAAATTTAATTCCAATCGAAAGTATGAAGGCTATAGAATATATAAAAACTTTGGGTTGTCAATTTTTTTCCTGGCATAACTATGGGTTGGCAGGTATAAACAGGGAAGTCGATACTAGTAATTTACATCCATTTGTTTAATAAATAAGTCGTAAATCAAAATAAGCGCTATTTCATGGCGAACACGATGTTATAGGGTTGTCTGCGAAAAATCTGGTTTGAATGACGGTTGGCGAGCTTCGAAAAGAAAAAATTAAATATATTTGTTCTATAAATCCTATACTATAAATGTTCTTCTAAATAAAATATTGATAGCGATATATTATTATATTTATCTTGATATTTTTTTGTGTTCTATCAGGGAAGTTGTGGGCTCAACCATTTCGGTTTGAGATTTCAGGGTTTTCGCAAACGTTGATTTAACAGTTTTTAATATTTCACCAGCACATGAAAAAAGTACAGGCGGCAAATCATGAGAAATCTTTCGAATTCGGAGGTCAACATTTATAAAGCCGGGCAGACCTCCACCGTATGATTCACCGTGTCCTCCGGGCGATCCACACAATGATGACACCCGGGCGTTTCCTCCCGCCTTATCCGGAACAGGAATCTCCCGAAACAACCGTGTTCGGTGAGGACCTGTGTCAGGCGAGAGGTGAGGACGCCATGGCGCCACTCTAGCCACTACTCAAAGAGGGTACTTATCGCCGCAATTAAGACGTGCCCAGGACCGATCCCTGTGGGATACCGCACGACATCTCTCGCCGGTTCCATTCTCCCTGGTGACCGAGGTAGATGACGGCCCTGTCCGTCAAATAGGCCTCGACCACAAGACAGAGGTAGGTCGGCATCCGGTGATACCGAAGTGCCTCCCTGATGCAACTCCAGGAGCGACAATGTCAAATGCGGCAACGTCGGTGTTGGCGGCGGCTGCGAAAGTGACGGCGGTGGTGGAGGGTTTGCCCCTGGCCTTGGCGGGTGGGGTGCAGGCCTTGCTCCCAATCCGGTGATCGGCCACCTTGCCAGCCACCGCACAAACGACGCAGTGCGGCGTGGCATTGCACGAGCCGGCCTTGTGACCGGGCTGACCACAGCGGAAGCAGTGACCGCTGCGGTCCACCTCCGAGGTGCAATTAGCTCCCACTTGGTTGCCCACCTGGCAGTGGAAGCACCTCAGAGGTCTGGGTTCCAGCACTTAGACCTGCACGGAAACCCAGCCCGAAAATAGCCTTCGGCCCTCCCCGACTATTTTCTTGGCCGCCGACACGAGGCTGCTCACTGTAACGGCTCGCATCCCCATGAAGTCAGGACGGATGGTTGTTGCTCTTACCTGCTCGGCAGAGCACCCCCCAGTCGTAACGACAGCGGCTACCACCTGTCCCTCCGTCACTGAGTCGTCCAAGCCCTGGATACGCATGTCAACGCATTTGGTGGGCCTGGTCACTCGGGCCTCGTCCGCATTTAGGGACACACTAAGCTTTTTGGCCAGAGCGAGACCCTGAATGTATAAAACTCCAGCCTGAAAACTGCGGGTGGCATTTGGATGATTATTTAAAACCAACGTGATTTATTGGGGACCAAACGCCTTTGACAATACAAGACACTGTCGGATTGACGGAAAACGATGAGGAATCTTCCGAATTCGAAGATCAAAATTTGACTTCCGATGAATCACATCCAATAAAATATAATGCTTATTAATTTAAAAACTTTTATCTACTCTTATAACGTAAAATGCGAATTATAAACTCCAAAATGAATTTATATTGACATAATTTATGAACACAATACCGAAATTTAAAAATATAATCTTAACTTCCTCACGAATCCTTCTTCCTACTAATATTATGAATGTGTAAGTTTGTACGTTTGGATGTTTGTTACTCAATCACGCAAAAAAGGCTGAACGGATTTAGATGAAATTTGGCACACAGATAGTTTATAACCTGGATTAACATATAGAATTATTTTATCCTGGTAGTACGTTCCCGTGGGATAATGTTCAACCTCCACGCGGGTGAAGCCGCAGGCGAAAGCTAGTATTATAATAATGCGAAAGTGAGTTAGTTAGTTTATTTGTTACGCTTTTACGCTAAATTGGTCGACGGATCTGGATAAAATTTGGCACATGGTAAGACCATGACCTGGATTAGGACATAGGATACTTTTTATCCCGGTATTCCCACGGGTACACCTCCTTTTTTTCTTTTTTTTTTTTTGAGTGTGGGAAATTATCAAGTAACTTCTCCCGCTCTCGGTGGAGCGGGAGGGTGTGTCAGAATTTTACTGACTAAAACCCACCCGTGTTCCTTCCGTTGCCTGAGTGCCGGGGCCGCGATATCCCTTTCGGACAAACTGGCAACCCTGGCAGGTATTGGCCCTTACGGACCCCGTCAGTTAGTACTGACATCTCTTTGAGGCGCGCGTGGAACACAACGCGCCGTCGACCCGGGCCTGGTCCTTATCGGACGGTGAGCCGATTGCTCACCGTCCGCAAGCCCGCGCCTAGGGTAGCCGGAAGTCGGCTCGCGACTCCCGACGCCCGGGGCGTCTCCTGCGGTGACTAGGGGCGCGAGGGCGCGAATCTTACCTCTCCCTCACGCGCTCCGCCTCCTCCTTCGCGAGCATTACTGCTTCGCAGAAGGAAGTGACGGCCTCCCATGCACTCTCGCTCCGGACCATGGCCAGAACCAGGGCCGGACGCGAGAAATCGCCGCCGCCGACGGGTACACCTCTTCACACTCACCCGAGTACCTAATGCTGGCGTGATTTTATGTCATGTTATATTACATTATAATTAAAATTTAGCATACAACGCAAAATCCTTAATAAAGGTTTTTTGGTTTTATTAAAAACATATAGGTACTGTTTACTTTGTTTATTTTTATTTAGGTACTTTCCGAATAGAACACTAAAAAAATCATGGTAAGTATATACCGCTATCATATTTTTATCTACAAGGACATTTATAATATAGGATTTTTAGATCAAATATTTTTAAATTTCTCTTTTCACAGCTCGCCAACCGTCATTCAAACCAGATTTTTTGCAGACAACCCTATATCATCGTGTTCGTCATGAAATAGCGCTTATTTTGATATAAGACTTATTTATTAAAAAGATGGGTGTAAAATACTAGTATCGACTTACCTGTTTATACCTGATAACCCATAGTTATGCCAGGACTTCAGGGCTTCATACTTTCGATTGGTATTAAATTTATTCGTTAAACGAATAAGTGCTTTATTTTTATTTTTTATTAATTTATAGTCTGGCCAGGACTTTTTTAGCCAACCCACTCGCGATATATTTTTAGCCAACCCATTCGCGATATATTTTTTAACATACTAAATTCGATATATAAAATACTGTTCATCCATTAAACGTATGGGTGCAGGTCGTTAATACATTGGATCTTTTGGATCTTAGGCTATTCCGTTTTTCAATGAATAAGATGATTTAAAAGTGTTTTCTAAGATTTAAATGTATGTGTTGACTTACAGGTGAAAAGCATAAAACAACGTGCAAGTTAGCTCTGGAGCGCATGATGAAGTATTCATACAACACATCAGGAACTGGAATCCTTTTAGGTGCATATTTCTTCATAATTGGTGTCAACATATTCAGAATCTCGTCTGCAGTAATAAACAGAAAATAAAATGATTTTAGTTTCCGTTACTGTTTTGTGATTTGAACATACGTGGGTCCATCGTATAGTACTTTTCTCAAATAATGCGCGGAAATTCAAACTAAGTGAATTAATTATAAATTCCAGAATCAATGACGAACAACGATAATTTTACACGCGCAAATTATGTTCGTTTATTTCTTCTTTACTTTAAACAGCTCTATTGGCAAGCCAAATTGAAATTTAAATAAAATCTTTGATAAGTTGCCTCCTTGGTTGTCATGTGTTGTTTGTAGTAAAAAGTTCGTTCCATTTTTAAATAACACGACAGATATGAGATAACATAGTAATTTATTTACCTGCTAAATACGCCAGATATGGATTTAAATACAAACCTTGCCGTCCGGGCGCTCGAATGAATGTTCGAATTTCGAAGCATGTTTGAGAAAATGGTATTTCTTTCTTTAGACATAATGTCAAGCCTATCTCTTTTCTGTCTAATTTTTTGTTTAGAATTTTCAAGCTGTTTGTGTTTTTCAGAAATAATATATAAATGTAATGCTTTTTTTATTTTTGTGTTAATTTTCAATGTACCTAGCAGGTCGTGTAATGCACGAGATCGGTAATTTTTTTTAAACATGTTTTGGCGCCAAAATCCGCCATCCGATAGTTGTGTCGTGATGGCCAATGGCATAATAGCCAAGAGCCTCGACCATCACCTGAGGAGGCTTTCGTTGCAGTTACATCATGGGCTTGATCCAGAAAGCGGTACTGGACACGACGCGTATCGTTAGGAGGTTCCTCCCTCAGGAGCATCGATAATACACAAGCCCTGACCTCCGGTAGCTTGGACCCTGTTCCCGATACCGGTGGGCTACTATTTTTTATATTTTTAAATGTTTTTTGTTGTTTTTATAAAAATATTTAAAAACGTAAATTATATGTATACAGAGTGGATTTTTGAGATGGGGCAGCAAGGACAGCTACCTTAACCGTTGTCGCTAGAAGAAAACGGTCTTAGGAGACTGTCCTAGACATTTTGATCTGCATTCACAGATTTTGAAAAAATTGTACAGTCAGCAAGAAAATGGGCAGTTTTCACAAAAACTTTTTTTGATGCCAATCGATGCTTTTTTTGAAAAAAAAGCCAATTGAACTTCAAATTTCGAACGAATAGAGAACAAAATTTAGAACCTTTGTTGCTTTCGAAAAAACGAAAAAAAAAAAAAAAAAATTTTTAAGTTTTTGTGAAAACTGCCCATTTTCTTGCTGACTGTATTTTTTTTGCAAAATCTGTTTTTCAAAAGCAACAAAGGTTCTAAATTTTGTTCTCTATTCGTTCGAAATTTGAAGTTCAATTGGTTTTAGCTTAGTTTCGGCCGCTCTATCATCATAAAATAGTAAGTTGGAGTCACATTTCGTACGAAAGTATGGGAAAAGTTTTTTGCGATTTCTGACTTTTCTAGTACTCAAATCTCAGTTGGTCTAGTAGAGTTTTTTGATCCATATAAGAAAAAGCATCGATTGGCAACTAAAAAAAGTTTTTGTGAAAACTGCCCATTTTCTTGCTGACTATACAATTTTTTCAAAATCTGTGAATGCAGATCGAAATCTTTCAAAAAGTTAAGGACAGTCTCTTAAGACCGTTTTCCTGTAACTACAACGGTTAAGGTAGCTGTCCTTACTGCCCCATCTCAAATATCCACCCTGTATAGATGAAATAAAGGATATGATAACATACCAATCTTTTATGCTTTTAGGGTTTCAACCTGATTTAGGGGTTTGTCAAAAGTCGCTCGAAATGATTCGTCTAAGCGTTACCATAGTAAGAAGTTTGTCAACAAAAGTGGGAGTAAACCAATTTGGATCCTGAGTTAATCGCAATAAGATTTAAAATTTCCAGCGCGAATTTTCAAATGAACGTGGAATTGGCTAGTTGGCTATGTTGTAAATTTTCGCCGCAAGAAAATTGACCGAAATATAGAACAATGGCGCTATTTGTACTATAACAGTCAAAAATCTGTCAAATATGTATGTCATCTTGAGTTTTCAAATAACATTGAATTTTATATTTTTATTTAGACTCGGTATTTATTTAGTTTATCAATTCTTAACGCTTTTAATAATCGTTTCGGAAGTGGTTTTAGTGTTTTTTTTATGTTTTCTAATTCACAGTTTCTATCCTAGAATGTGATAAATTACGAAAATATTATTTACGCAAATAAATTATATAACAGCGCAGCCAAAAATATGAGCGCAGTCCTCTCGTCTTAACAGAGCGACGGCGACTGATTTGTGAAACAAAAATATGCTTGAAGTTCACGCAACGTGCGACGACTTCTTCCAAGAACTAAGAACGTCGTAAGTGCTAAATAAAAGCTTGTAGCTGTAATAAAACCAAAAATAAAAGGAATAAAAAAAAAACCCTGCACAAATTTTTTCGCCTTGTATTTAAACAAATAATCATCAAATTTTTATCCTATTAGTCATTAGCATATTAAGTACAAATCGAAAATACGGGAAATATAGAGGTAACTTGGTTATGTTTTATTTTCATTTATGTTTTTTTATCGAGAAAATTTTAATACATATTTTGTGTTTCTGTTCCACAAAAAGTTTGGAAATATCATTGTAGTTATTCGTATTATTTTTATTTTATACCTAAGTCTTATCAACTTCATGAAAATCGAATTGCAGATAGGCAATTTTGGTTACTACCCGCTCTTAATAATTATTGTCCTATTCTAATCTCCAATCAATTTTTTGAGAAAATTAGAGAATTTGAGATAATCATGAATTTATGTTTTTGCTCATACAAAAAAATCATCAATTATTCATAGCATTGAAAATAATGGAAAAACGTCAAACGTCAAAAAAAGTCATAGAACAATATTATATTGTAATGGTTAGTACATTTCATTTGCGTATTTGTTTTTTTTTAAATAGCCAATTTTATGTTTTTAAGTCCTCTACGGATCAACCTACCGTGCGGCGGTGCGGCCTGTCGTTCATACATAATTATGTATCTAGCTATTGATTGATTGAACAAACCCATTTCTTCCTTAGCGAACAAATTGGCAATTTCTCCTGAGCTGAGAATATTATTGAGAAACTCTAAGAACTGATCATCTTTGATGTCGTTGTCAGTAAATATGAAGGAGATGCCGCGTCCCTGCAGGCCGGCTACGCGGTACAGCAATTTTATGTCGTCCATAAAGTTGTTCACGTTATACGATCTGAGAACATTTTAGAAAACCCCTTATTTATTTCACCTCATCTACAAATTTTATTTAAAAAAGTATTGTAAGTATTGTCTATATCCAATACCTTGTCAAAGTTATTTGATAGAAAGAGAAATTGGCTATAAATGATGCTAATTTCGTTAAGCTCTGTTTTCCGGAACCACCAACGCCCACAAGTAAAGCATTGCCTCTGTGAACATAAAAGTGTGGATTTTTTAAGTAAGTAAGTAAGTATTTATTTGCATAAAACATGGTATACATGATGTTACAATAATTTACAATAAAGATCTTACATGTTTTGCCAGAATTGTACTTAGCATGCATATGTTCACTTAATACTAACTTGAGAATTTTTTATCCATAAATTCTTTAAGACTATAGAAATTTTCCGAGTTTAACTCATTTTTAAAAGGTTCTAATAGTAGATTATACAAGAAGTGAAAAAAAAGGGAATTTAATTCGAGGGTTTAAGTTGGATCCCTAGAGCAGCGAATGATTTTAGAGTAGAATCACGAGCGTAGCGAGGGATTCTGGATCAGAATCCTGAGCGGAGCGAGGGATACGAGGAACGAATGATTTTTTTTCACGAGTTGTGTACTCTACTTTTTACCATTGACTGCGAGAAAATAAATATTACCCGGTAAAGTATTTATATTTAACATAACATCACGCCTGTATTCCCCGAAGGATTAGGCAGAGGTGTAGGTACCTATAGTACACCCATATTTCGCCAGTTATGTTTGAGTCCCATGTAATAGGTGGCGAGCCTATTGCAATCAATCCAGACTCCGGGCTGCTTCTGAGAAATTCCAGATGGAAAAACCCAATAACACTTTGTCCGACGCTAGAATCGAACCCAGGACCTCATGCTCAGCAGTAGCGTTTGCGACCACTAGACCAACGAGGCAGCTTATATTTATCCATTTTATTATATAATCGGTAGTAACAGAACAAAGTATTAAATATGTTCCAAATTCAAAATGTTTTTATTCACTCAGTGACTAAATGAGAGTTTTATTCACTGTTAACGGTGAATCAAATGCCCTTGTTCGAGTGGCAATGGTTAAATAGTAGAATATACAATAAGTGAAAAAAAGGGAATTTCATTTGAGGGATACAAGGACCAAGACATTTTTTTTTTCACAAGTTGTTTTCTCTACTTTTTACCATTGACTGCGTGAAAATAAATATTGGTATAGTATTTATCTGTCGTAGTTGTAGTATTTATATGACTGCCTCGTTGGTCTAGTGGTCACAAGCGCTACTGCTGAGCATGAGGTCCTGGGTTCGATTCCCAGGTCGGGTAAAGTATTATTGGGATTTTCCAATAGAAATCTCAGTAGCAGCCCGGAGTCTGGAATTGCGCCCGGTTGATGGCAATAGGATTGCCCCCTATTACATGGGACTTGAAAACAAACTGGCGAAATGTGGGTGTACTACAGGTACACCTCTGCCCAACCTTTCGGAGAAATAAGGCGTGGTGTTATGTTATTTATATTTATCACATTTTTGGCGGCAACAAATTATCTAAAAATTACTCCTTTAGAACGAAATGATTCCAGAGCTGACTCTGGAATCATTTCGTTCTAAAGCAGCATTTTTGTCTCATTTTCGTCACTGGAAGAACTCATTTTATTATAATGATGTTAATAGATTTTTCAATGACATTAAAACAACCACGATATCAGATATAAAAGAACCTAACTATGGAATAGCTATATTTAGCGAGCCAGTATAGAAAAAAAAAATTATTAAACTTGCTGAAAGTACCTATACTTTCAGCAAGTTTAATAATTTTTTTGTACATAATTCGTATAATTCGTGCTTGTTCCATATTCAAAATGTTTTTATTCACTCAGTGAGTAAAAGAGAATTTTATTCACTGTTATCGATGAATCAAATGCCCTTTTTCGAGTCTTAAAAAATGTATTATAAAATTACTGAAACAAAAAATTGTTACTTATAAGTTTTAAACCTTACCGTGGGGTGCTAACGATTCGGGATATGATGAACAAATGCACCATCGCATCGTGGAAGAATACCAGGTCTAGATGAGCTCCTCTTATCTGTTCATTAAACAGGTCCTGAAACCCTTGGAGTTTCGAGAGTACAAATGGCCAACTGTAACAATAAAAATAACATTTTTATTTAAAACAAATACCGTGAACTTTTTTTTACATGCATTCAAAGGTTCCCGTTTTAATTTAGCTGCCACATTCGTCAGACACAGTCGTTTACTGTGGGTTAGCTGGAGAGACGTAACTGATAATGTAGCGCTCCTTAGCTCCTCCGAGACAATAATTTGAATTGTTTGGCGCAGTAACTGTTTTTTGTTTATTACGTGGAAACTACGAGGCCTAGAGATTTGAAAATTTTGTTGCTAATGGCAGCTGTTGATTATGCCTTAATTTTGGACCTTTAAATCGAAACTCTACGTTTGATAATTTAATTAATACAACATGTGTAAGCTGGGGTTACGTCACTCCATCTTACACATATTAATCAGTTTATATCTCATGGAGTAATTTGACCAGAGATTTGAAAATTTTACTGCCAATGGCAGCTATTATGGCCTTATTTTTTGAGCTATAACACAATCATGTTCTTCTTTCGTTCGGAAGATATGTCATGAACAGCTGGGGTGAGATAACTCCAGCTTACACACATTTTTTTATCGTAGTGTCAACACATTTTAAGTATTATCGTTCAGTTCTTTCCTTCCTTGTGCAACTATTATGCCTTATTTTTTTACTGTAGTCTAAAACCCTTACCTGCCTGGTTTGCCTGTACTGAATGAGGAAGCTTGGGTGACGTCTCGCCAGCTAACACACAGTAAACGGCTCATATTAACGAGTTTTTGTGGCAGCAAAATTAAGTCTGGGAACTGTGATTACAGCTATTATGACTTTAATATTGGCATAGATAGAATTATTCTATCACCCATGAGGAAGCTGTAGTTACGCACATCTTTCGAAGCTGCAAACTTGGTTTTACGCTATTGGTATATATCGTAATAACATCCCAAAGAAACAATGTATGTGTAGTGCAATTTTTTGCGACCTACGACGTCTTAAATGACGTGCCTATATGCGTTATTTACGTTTAAGGCGCTGCTTACTGACCCGTATCCAGACTGTTATTTTGAAGTGAAACTTCTTTATAGATGGGGGGTATTAGGATTTTTTTCTGTCACGAAAAAGCGTTACGGCCGCGTGGAGGGGGTAGACGATATATCGCGTGGTGAGAGGCGGCAGCGGCGGACGGAGAGAATAGATTGGAATCTCAAGTATTTATATTGAACCGATTTGAAAAATTATTTCACTGTTGGGAAGCTACACTATTCCCGAGTGACATAGGAGACATTATATTTTCAAAAAAAATAGGGATCCTTAATAAAACTCCAATAAAGTAACCCAAGGTGTAAAAAAATTACCTAAAATATTCTTACAATCGCGTGCGCTGCGAAAACTATTGATGATAGAATAAAATAATGTACTACGACTTTGCAGAACACATCATTATTTACAAAAAGTGTTGCGACAACATATGTCTAACTATTATAGTTATGCCACAATAAGTGTTCTTTTATTTTTTAAATTTACTTGAAATGCCGCCGCTAGAAAATGCTCTTTATTTGTATCTTGGTATTAATCCTTATCAAAATAAATTAGGTACTTCATATTCAAGACTGTTTCAATACCTTTATATAACTTTTTGAATTATTCAATTCGGACATTCCATACGAAAGATATCACGAGTTTAAAAATGTAAGTATTAGAAAAAAGTTGCGTGGTTGCCGCTCACCCTGCTCGGCTAGCTAGGCAGCACCTTATGCAATGTAGGCGTCACTAGGGTACGGGCCGTACGGGACCCCGAGTCAATGTCAAGAAATGAAGTGCCGTAGGTAGCGTAGGGTAGGTAGTGTAGGTAGGTAGGGTAGGTAGCGTAGATAGGTAGGTAGGGTAGGTAGCGTAGATAGGTAGGGTAGGTAGATAGGTAGGTAGGTGCGCTGTAGATAAGTACTTTTGAGGGCAACGGCTGTATTAGATGGATACAATGAGCAGATATCATATTTTAGTTACCATAAGCCGATTGTATCTTTCATTGATTATAACGCAGGTGAGCCGAATGAAGATTGATGACGAAAGATGTGCATTTGTTAATGTTCCTTTGTGTGTGTATAAGTTTAGAGTAGACTATGGATGTTTTTATTGGTTCCGATTGAATTCAGTTTTTTTGTTTGATAAGATTAACTGTTTGAATAAAAAATGCATTTATTAAAATATACCTAAGCTAACCAAACCACAATGTGCAGTAAACCTGCGAAAAAAAAATGTGTGCTGGGACAACATTTCCACTTGTCAGTTGCGATTCGTTTTTCCACTTGTCCGTTGAAGTTTCACTTCTACTATGTGTCCCAGCACACATTTTTTTTTAATCAAAGAAAGCTTAGGTACCTAGTTTCTTCAAGTAGGGTGAATTTTTAAGATGGAACTTCAATACGATGATCATTTTTAATTATAGTTTCACCATGTCCGTCTGTCAGTCTGTCTGTCTGTCTGTCCGCGGCTTAGTTCAGAGACGGTTAGTACTAGAAAGCTGTAATTTGGCATGGGTACCTATACATATTAATCATGCCGATAAAGTTGTAAAATAATAGCAAGTCTTTTTTTCTAGGGTACCTCCAGCTCCCCTACACGTAAAGACGGGATGTTTTTTTTTTTGCTTCTATCCCATGGTGTGGCGTGTAGTTGGAAAGGTCGTTCAAAAATATTGAGGGTGTGTGAAAATCATTTGTCAATTCAGGAATCCGTGTGCGAAATATTTTTGTTAGAGTTAAGTGTCCCAGCTAAATGGTTATACTTTTCTTTTTTTTTTTTTTGCGAGGGAAATCATCAAATGACAGGAGTCATTTGATGATTTCCCACCTAAAAAAAAACCCCCCGCTCCCCGCTCTGGGCGGAGCGAGAGGGAGTGTCAGACTTTTACTGACTAAAACCCACCCGTGTTCCTTCCGTTGCCTGTGTGCCGGGGCCGCGATATCCCTTTCGGACAAACTCGCAACCCTGGCAGGCATTGGCCCTTACGGACCCCGTCAGAAATGGTTATACTTGGATTTGTGAAAAAAATCACAGCAGTATATATAACGAAGTTAAAAGCAAAACTATCACAGCTAAGTAGGCTCTACAGGTTAACGACTAATCGACCAACTTAAATTTGCAATTTGAAAAACATGATCTCCCATACATTCCGTATGGGAGAACATGTTTTTCAAATACAATGTTAAGTTTGTTCTTGGGATAAATTCATCTCAACTACGGAACCCTTCATTGTGCGTGGACAGACACGCACATAGCCGGTTTTTTGAAAATGGTGTCGTTTGCGCAGGGTGCTATTAGGCAGTAGATCATACTTCGGTATCTAATGTAAAGGAGCCAGCAATTGCGGTTTAGATACTAACGATGGCAATTCCTCGTATACTTTGGGCGCATCGGTACTGAAGTCTTCATCTTCATCACCGGTTGGGTCGACCGGTTCACGTAGGAAGTTAATAAAGAATGTTTCTTCTTCTGGGAACTCATTCACGTACTCCGGTAACTCCTGTCTGGCTGTTTTCCAGAAACTTTCCACGAACCACTCTTTATCAACAAGTGTGACGAACCTGAGTAAAGCCAAAATCATAAAGAATTCTTTGTTGTCTTCGTAATTCAAACAACGGAGTTAACCTAATAGGGATGATGCCTAGGTAAAAAAAATTAAATTCTAATTAGTCCGTCATTCAGATAATAAAAAAATATTTTGACACTTTTTTGCTTTATCATATTAATAAAAAATTACTTCGATAAAAGGCATTTTAAGTTGGGGCGTGGGGGTCGCTACGTCACTAGTATGTATAAAATCTACATACTTGTGACGTCATGGCACATTTTACCTCAATGTATCGCCGTAATCTTTAGATTACGTAAAAAAAGAAAAAATACGTGTCCAATATTTTTTTATAATCTCAAAGACGGACAAAAAAATATTTTTTGTCATCATCCCTATTGTAACACGTATTTATTACCTGTCCGAAATTACTCTTAAACATTCATGATACCAGAGTTTGATACACGTCGTAATCGATTGGAGCTCCTCTCTTTTTATAAACAGAATCCCTTCCCATATACGAGACAGATCCCTTAGGTTGAAAACGTAGTGGAACTTTGCTGGTGTTGGCAACATTTTTATCTGTATAGAAAAGCGTTAAAAAAAGATCCATTATACGAGTATCATTAATGAAAAACAAGAAAAAAAAAAAGCTACACCGACTCTTTTTTCACCAATTTCAAAAAAGGAGGCGTTTATATTCGTCTGTATGTATTTAAAAAAATGTAATGTTTATGTTTGTTTTGTTTAAAATCACCGTTAGGGGAGCTCTTGTGTTAAGCTGGATGTTGAGCCCTGTTATGGCTAGGTGGGCACATGGTTCAGGGACAAAGATGTGGCTAAGGTCATCAGGTCTACGACTAAAGGTAAGTCTGGCTGGCCATGACGTAGTCAGTATCGAGTATTTACAATACCTGCCTGCTCTCATACCATGGTTTTTGGCGCAGCTGTACAGTTTGTGTATTGGGCATACGTGCCTACCGACCTAATGAGTTACTATTGTTAAAACAGGTGATCTTTCAAGATAGGATATTGACTCAGGCGCGACTTTGCGGAAATCCATTATAAAATACAATAGACGACGTATATTTAGTAACCTAATCCGCTTAACTGTTCTTAAAGAGTCATAAAGAACCCTGTAAGAAATCGACACGTGTTTCACCTCTCAACGAGGCATCCTCAGGATGATGATTGACTTGTTACGAACTCGGACACGAGTCCCGGTCAAGCACCTAATACAGTGTGAGCCACATCACTTTTTTTTATTTATTTTTTTAACTAGGGCATCTCGCAGGTTACCACTAAGGTAGTGTCTGCTTAACCGGGCTTTCCTGTGGCTGCCTTAAGCTTCTACACTCAAAGCCTCCAGCCAGGGGCATAAACTATTCTAAATTAAAACTAGGCGAATGCTCGCTAAGGGCACCCCCTGTGGGGTACGAACCTCGGCTTAGGGCATTCGCTGAGGGGAGGACAGCAAGAGGGACAGGCTGGATCAAAAGTATATCATGATTATTGATCGGGGAATTTAAAGCTACTGGCTCAGCGTCGACGCGGGCTGGCGCATCTTCGAGCAAGGGTCGGGGGGGAGTATCGTTTACTCGGGGGGGTCGCGGTCGCGATCGCGGTGGACCTCGACGGCGAGGTCGGTATGACGGGTGTCGTTTGTGTTTGTGTACTGTGCTGGTGGCCCTACTGCTCTCCTGGAGGAGGGTTATGGGGTCATCAGGTTCTGAGAGAATATGCCTCGGGCGGCGGATCCTACTAATCGTTGAGGGGACATAATTAGCTGCCTCGACAACCAGAGGGTTGCGATGTTTGGCAGCGGATTCAAAGTAACGCTTGGACATGCGTTTTAGGAACTGTTGGATCGTGGGGATTTTGAGGTCGAGATGGAGGATCTCATTCCTAACATACCAGGGGGATCCCGTGGCCTTACGAAGGAAACGGTTTTGGACTGTCTGAATCCTATGGATCGAGTGGGGTTTTGCTTGAGCAAAGACGGTGCCCGCATAGGTCATGATTGGCCGAATGCACGCCGTATAGATGCGCAATTTGCACTTGAGTGACAATTTGCTACGTGCATTCAGGACATAGTGGAGTCTACCTAGAGCGAAAGCGGCTCGCGAGCGAACCGACTTTATGTGCTGTGCGAAGGAGAGATGATGATCGAGAATTACTCCTAGATATTTGGCTTGCTTCCCCCAAGGGATCGGCTTGCCGAACATGGTGACTGGTCTGGGAATGGTGGGTGTGCGTCGCGGTTTGGAAAAGAGGACCGCTTGACTTTTGTTGGGATTGACCTCGATTCTCCATAATCTAAACCAGGCGCCAAGATTGTTGGACCTGTGCGGGATGCCAGTCTTATGACTACGGGACGGTGGTCAGAGTTAAGCTCTTGTACCGTTTCTATTGAGTCTAACCTAAGGTTGACGTTCTTAAAGAGCGCCAGGTCGAGTACGTCTGGGGTATGATTGGGGTCGTGGGGAAAGTGAGTGGGAGTCATCGGAGCGATGACGTCAAAGTTCAGGGTAGCGGAGAGGTCGAACAAGTGTCGCCCTCTTATAGAGGTTCTGGTACAATTCCAGGAGGTATGTTTTGCATTGAGATCGCCCGCAATGATTACGGAGTCACTCATGCCTAATAGAATGGCGAAATCGTCGGAGATGAGTTGGAAGTTCTCAGAACCGACCATTGGTGGGATATAAACCGAAACTAGAGTGACCGGCTGATGGCCAGTCATGCCTAGTAGGCAAATTGAGACTTCTAGTCTGGAAAGTGGAGGAGGGTCTATGGGAATGCAGTATAGTTCCTTTTTATAGTAAATAAGGGTGCCACCCTTGTGACAGCGCGACCTATCATTACGGACCATACGATAATTGGCTATAGATGGGTTGCGACTACTCGGTTTTAAGAATGTTTCCTGTATGAGGAATAAGTCTAGTTTGTGATCGCGGACGAATTCCGCGATCTCATCGCGTTGGTGTTTTATACCGTTTGCATTGAAGATGCCTAAGTTAAGGGATCGGGATTTAAACCTTGCTATAACGGTGTTAGACATTATGGGGGGGGTTATAGAAGGATTCAAGGGCGTGCGTAATCTCCGGGTACGCATGTAAGATTTTCTGCAACATAGGAACGTCGCGGAATTTCTTGGCGGCTGTTATATCCCTGGCCATTTGCTGCGCGCGGGGCGAGAAAAAGGCCTGATAGGTGTCTGTGATGATACCGAATGTATCATCATCTGAGGGGCCACGGGCCCTGGGAGTGGGAGCGGGGTGCGATGCTTTAGGAGCAGATGCGGGAGCGGGAGCGGGAGGCCCTGAAGTAGCGGGGGGCGGGGGGACGCGATTGCGGGGGTCCATAAGGGAATAAAGGGGGATCTGCGGGGGGCGCGGGCCTAGGGTTATGCATGGCTGGGAAGGCCTGCATGTGGTGAAGTTGGGACCACGGGCTAGGCCTCTGGGGGCTTAGCCTTTCGGGGATCTGGGAGGAGGGAATTTGGGGGTAATCCCTATAATTTTGCTGCCAAGCGTCTGATGGACGCTTGGTCAGTTTAGACGGATTGGTTTTTGGGGCTTTAGAGCAGCCCCGGTAATTTTCTGTGTGCCCTTCGAGGCCACATAGCACGCAGCTCGAAGGAGTGTCGCAAAGGTTGCGATCCTTGGGTCGGGTACACTCAGCAGTGCCATGGTCCCCTAGGCACTTGACGCACCTAGGTTTCGCATGGCAGTGCTTCTGTGAGTGGCCATAGAGCTGGCAACGATGGCATTGCCCTATGGAGCTATTTTTCCTGGGCTTCTCTATGATGAAGCCCATGAGGTTACAGATAGAACTGACATTGAATATCGGGTGATGCCCCTCGGTAGGGGAGCACACGACGAGAACCATGTCGTATGCTTCCCTGCCGCGCGAACGGTGCATACGGTGCACCTCGTCTACCGGGATTTTCTGTGACTGAAGGTCAGCTAGAATATCTGAGGGAGAAATCTCTTTAGGGATCCTCTTGATGACAACCCGGGTCTGTTTTTCTTCCGGGAGAGAGTATGTGTGGAATGACACACATCTATCTCTCAGAAGCCTAGTTAATGCCCTATAGTCATTGGCTGTCGGGAGAGTTACTTTTATACCCTGTTGGGTAGACCTAGCGTTGGTGTAACCGATCCGCTGATCGACACACCATTTAGAGATAGCCGTCCACTTGTCCTTGTCCTGGATGAACACAGGAGGTGGCGGCGGGATTTTCTTAATACCGGAATTTGGGGTGGGGGCAACCTGCGATGCGGATGACGCAATCGGGCTGGGGGTGGTGGAGGGGGAAGCTACGGGGGCGCAAGTAGCCGGGGTGGCTAGGGTAACTACCGGGATTGAGCATGACTCCTCAAAAGCAATTACTTTGCTGGCCTGTGAGGATGACTGCTTCTACTTCCTCCTCTTGTTCCCTTTTCCGTGGACAGTCACGAAAGTGTCATCCTCGGATTGGGAAGAGGAAGAGGAAGTAGCGCCATGGACCTCGGTGACCGAGCTATGCATTTGCGGTGGAGGAGTGGGAGCGCGCTTTGAAGAAGCGGTCTGGCTGTCTGTGTCCATAGACACGACGGAACTATCTAGTTCTAGTGCAGGAGTAGCATCTAGGGCATCGCTAAAGATAGCGATAGAGTCAGAAGGACAGACTGGGGACTGCTGTTCAGCAGGGATTGAGTCCGAGGGACTTGACGGGTACTCCTGCTTGGCAGCGAGTGACTCGAGTTCGGGACCGAACTCGTTAATGAGGTCTGGCGACCTTATTAGTATCCTATTAAGGACGTCTAATAGGATGGAGTTTATGTTCTTAGTCGCAATGAGTTGTTCCTCAGTACTGAGGACCGACGCCATATTGACTAAGTTCTTTAAAATTATCCTAGCATGAATTTATAAGGGAGACCTACAAGCCTAATTCCCTAAAACCTATCTCCCCGGGGGAATACCGGGGATGTGTAAACCCTCCCTGTCGGGTGTAGACAGGGAGGTTGTGTACCTAATTGTGAGCCCTAAGCTTGCTTTTGCCCGTTGCCAATCTTAGTGTGCAACGGGGTCCTAACCAGTCTAGTGCGCCGGGGTAGATACACCCGACCGACACTAGTTGTGTGGCTGTTGAAGAAAGACTGTCACCAATGCCGACTAGGAGATCCCCCAAGGCCGAACACTGGGACCCGTCCAATTGACTGCCTTACCCTGATGGGGCTCGGCGGGTGTGTTGGGTCAACACCCCACTCGGTTTCGTTGGCACCGTATGGTATCCACCGAGGACCACGAAACTGTGGATTTTCCCTGAAGGGGCTAAATCGCGACGATTACGTTCAGATGACAACTCTGATAAGAAACTTATTAATTGTGTCTTGAAAAAGACAACAATTAATAGTCCCAGACTATACACGTAGCAGGAACCACAACAGGAGCCACTGAGCCGGAACTCAGGAAATCAGGAACTCGGGAGCACACTAGAGCGCACGTCCGTCCGTGTTCGATGCCGAGCGCTGAGTGAGCCACATCATTTTTTTTTTTTTTTTTTTTTTTTTTTAATAAGGGCATCTCGCAGATTACCACTAAGGTAGTGACTGCTTAACCGGGCTTTCCTGTGGCTGCCTTAAGCTTCTACACTCAAAGCCTCCAGCCAGGGCAATATACTATTCTAATTAAAACTAGGCGAATGCTCGCTAAGGGCCACCCCCTGTGGGGTGCGAACCTCGGCTTAGGGCATTCGCTGAGGGGAGGACAGCAAGAGGGACAGGCTGGATCAAAATGGTGGTTTCATGATTATTGATCGGGGAATTTAAAGCTACAGGCTCAGCGGCAACGCGTGCTGGCGCTTCGTCGACGAGCAAGGGTCGGGGGGGAGTATCGTTTACTCGGGAGGGTCGCGATCGCGGGGGACCTCTACGGCGAGGTCTGTATCGCGGGTGTCGGTTGTGTTTGTGCACTGTACTCGTGGCCCTATTGCTCTCCTGTAGGAGTGTGATGGGGTCATCTGGGTCGGAGAGGATATGCCTTGGGCGGCGAAAGTGACTGATTCTAGAGGGAATGTAACTAGCTGCCTCGACAACCAGAGGGTTGCGATGTTTGACGGCTGAATCGAAATAACGCTTTGACATGCGTTTGAGAAACTGGTGGATGGTAGGTATTTTAAGATCGAGATGGAGGATCTCATTTCTAACATACATGGGGGATCCCGTGATTCTACGGAGAAATCGGTTCTGTAAGGTTTGCAACCTATGGATGAATCGGGGTTTGGTATGGGCAAAAACGATACCCGCATAGGTCATGATTGGGCGGATGCACGTGGTGTAAGTTCGCAATTTGCACCTGAGTGACATTTTGCTACGTGCATTTAATACGAAATGGAGTCTACTGAGAGCGAAAGAGGCTCGCGAGTGAACCGCCTTTATGTGCTCTGAAAACGTGAGATGCCTGTCTAAGATCACACCTAGATATTTGGCTCGCTTAGCCCAAGGGATCGGCTTGCCAAACATGGTGACTGATCGGGGGAAAGAGGGATTTAGCCACGGTTTCGAGAAGAGGACCGCTTGGCTTTTATCGGGATTGACCTCGATTCTCCACTTCCTAAACCAGGCGCCAAGGTTATTGACCGCCTGTTGGAGGTTTTGAAGCATCGAAGCGGAACCTAAACCTTTACAATAGATGGCAGTGTCGTCTGCGAACAGAGCCAACTGAGTCTTTTTATTTCTAGGGATATCGCTGGTGAATAGCGTGAACAATAGGGGAGCGAGTACAGAGCCCTGAGGGACTCCTGCTCGGATCTGACGAGGGGTGGATAGGGCTCCGTCTATGCGATAGCGAAAGGTGCGATTCGACAAGTAGTCTCGTAAGATGAGCACGAGACGATCTGGCACACCGAGTTTGTAGAGCTTATACAATAAGCCGTTGAGCCAGACTTGTCGAACGCTTTCGCTATATCAAAGAAGATAGCGCCTGTCATTAAGCCGCGGTTGATGGCGCTGCTTATATGTTCTATGATACGGTGGGCCTGATGCACGCTAGAGTGCTGGGTTCGAAAGCCGAACTGTTCGTTGGGGATTAAGCCCTTAGTCTCGGCGTAGTCTCTGAGTCGCTTATAAATAAGCTTCTCATAGAGTTTGCCGAGTACTTTGAGCAGACTGATGGGACGGTAACTGGTGGGATCTGATTTGGGCTTGCCAGGTTTTGGAATACCTATGACAGTGGCCTCTTTCCATGTTTGGGGAAAGATATTATTGCTTAGAGCACCATTGAAGATGGTGGTCAGTAGCATAATGAGATGAGCGGGGAAGAGTTGGATCACCCTATTGGTGAGTCCGTCTGAACCGGGGGCTTTTCTAATTTTTAGACCTTTGATTAAGTCGTGCACTTCGTCCGGAGCGACTGGAGGCAGAGGACTATCAGGGTCTTCGACGGGAGGGAGAGAGGCTCTGCTTTCGACTTCGGCATCGACCTCTGCGAGGTGAGCTTGGTCTACTGGCTGAGAGCTGGGAGAGCATTGGAGCTCGAGACTATCTGCTAGGCACTCGGCCTTTTCGATGTCGTCGAATGCTATTGACTTATCGGGGCGTATCAGGGGGGGCATGGTGGCGATCTCCTGGGATTTGAGTTTCCTCTGAAGATCCCAGAAGGCCTTGTGAGTGGGCTCTAGCTCGCTAAGCATCTTGTCCCAGCCCGCTTCACGCAGCTCCGCTACGCGTGTACTTACAGTTCGCTGTAAGTAGCGCATATGGGCTTTGTTTGCGGCACAGGGGAAGCTGCTGTAGGCACGGGTGGCCGCGTTCTTCTCCGTCATTAGAGCACGTACATCGTCAGGGAGCTTCCAGCGACGGTTATCCGTCGCTGGGACCTCCCTTGAACAGTCGTTCAGGACAGATTGTACGTGCTCCGTGAGGGAGTCGATCGCGGCCGTCGTGTCAGCGATAGAATCGAAATTGTTGGGGATTGAGTCTAACTGAGGGGATGTGGTGGGTTTCAGCTGTTCGCTTACTCGCCTCCAGTCTGTTATCTTTTTTGTAGCAGAGGGCTGGTCGGGGTCATGATGACGATGACCTATGCGGGAGTCGAGTCTTAGTAGTACTGGACGGTGGTCAGAGTTAAGCTCGTGCACCGTTTCTATCGAGTCTAGTCTCAAGTTGACACTCTTAAGGAGTGCCACGTCAAGGACATCAGGAGTGTATCTGGGGTCGTGAGGAAAATGAGTGGGAGTCATCGGAGCGATGACGTCAAAGTTCAGGAAGGTAAAGAGGTCGAACAAGTGTCGACCCCTGGAGTTGATTCTGGTACTATTCCAGGAGGGATGCTTTGCATTGAGGTCGCCCGCTATGATAACGGAGTCGCTCATGCCTAATAGGATTGTGAAATCGTCTGAGATATGTTGGAAATTCTCAGCCGGCGTAGCGGGAGGGAGGTAGACCGATACTAGCATGATCGGCTGATGGCCAGTCATGGATAGTCGGCAGATAGTGACTTCTAATTTACTTAGGGGAGGAGGGTCCATAGGTATGCAATACAGATCCCGTTTGTGATAAATAAGGGTGCCGCCCTTGTGACAACGCGTCCTATCATTACGGATGAGACGGTAGTTCGCTATAGAGGGGTTTCGGTGACTAGGTTTGAGGAACGTTTCCTGAACGAGGAGTAGGTCAATTTGATGGTCGCGGAGGAATTGCGAGATCTCATCGCGTTGACCGCGGATGCCGTTTGCATTGAAGATGCCTATTTTAAGGGATCGGGGTTTATGCCTCGCTGTACTGGTGTTAGACATTATGAGGTTTATTAGAGTGGAGAGTTTGCATGACGTCAGAGTATTCATACAATACTCTTTGCAACATAGGGATGTTATCTGACTGTCTGGCCACGAGTATTTCGTGAGCCATCTGTACGGCGCGAGGGGAGCAGAACGCCATATAGGTGTCTGATATTATATTATATACGTCCGAAGTGGACAACTGAGCGGCCGCGGGAGCGGCGGTGGTGGGGCGCGGTGCTTTATGAGCGGGAGCGGGAGCGGGAGCGGGAGCGGGTTTGTAGTGGGCCGCGGGAGGGCCTGCGAACGCGGGGAGGAGGATACGCTGATCCATGAGGGAGGGAATTTTATTAGGAGGAGGTTGAGATTGAGGTTGAGTTAAGGGGGGAGTCGCGATCGCTAAGGCTGGGAAGGCCTGACGGTGCTGGAGTTGATTCCAGGGGCTGGGTCTCTGAGGGCTAAGCCGCTCGGGGATTTGAGATGACGGGATAGGGAATTCCCTTTGCTTTAGCTGACGATCGTCTAGACGTTTCGTCAGCTTGGGCGAAGTATTTTTTGGGGCTTTAGAGCAGCCACGGTAGTTGGCTGTGTGACCCTCTTGCCCGCATAGCACACAGCTAGGTGGGCTGTCACATTGGCTACGGTCCTTTGGACGGGTGCATTCAGCAGTGCCGTGGTCACCCAGGCACTTGACGCACCTGGGTTTCGCATGACAAAACTTTTGCGAATGCCCATATAATTGGCAACGATGACATTGCCCTATTGAGTGATTTTTCCATGGCTTCTCTATTGAGAAGCCCATGAGATTGCATATCGATTTTACGTTAAAGATCGGGTTATGCCCTTCGATAGGAGAGCACACGACGAGTACCATGTCGTATGCCTCCCTACCGCGCGAACGGTGCATACGGTGCACTTCGTCTACCGGAATATTCTGCGACTTAAGGTCGGCTAGAATTTCAGCTGGGGAGATTTCCTTGGGGATCTTTTTAATAACCACTCTGGTCTGTTTTTCCTCTGGGAGAGAGTACGTGTGGAAGGACACGTTCCTGTCTCTCAGAAGCCGGGTTAGGGATCTGTAGTCGGTCGAAGTCGGGACTATAACTTTTATACCCTGTTGGGTAGAGCGGGCATTGGTGTAGCCGATCTTAAGATCGACACACCACTTTGAGATGGCCGTCCACTTCTCCTTGTCCTGAATGAACACAGGAGGTGGAGGCGCGACCTTTTTCTGGCCAGAAATAATAATAGGGGTGGTGGGAGCATCCTGCGAAGAGGATGATGACGTAATCGGACGGGGGGTGGTGGAGGGGGAGGGGGAAGCTACGGGGGGGCAAGTAGCTGGGGTGTCGGAGGTATTGACTGGGGTGAGGCAGGGCTCCTCGAACGCTACGACCTTAGTGGCCTGCGAAGAGAGTTGCTTCCGCATCTTCCTCTTATTTCCTTTCCCTTCGACTCGGACAAAATTGTCGTTGTCGTCGGACTGGGAAGTAGAGGCGACTTGGTCCTCTGAGTCTGATATAGTGATATAGGGGAAGGGGGTGGAGGGGCGGTTTGGCGGAATAGCCTGGCTGTCAGTGTCCATTGACACGACTGGGCTGGCTGCTGTCTGAGTTTTATCTAAGGCATCACTAAACGTTGTGATTTCCTCAGAGGAATTGATAGGGGACTGGGGGGGGGGGGTTCTAGGCTACCAGGAGGGCACTCGAAGCACTCCTGGTTCTGCGCTAGGAATTGCAGCTCTACGGCGAACTGCCGCCATAGAGCTGGTTCTAGGGCGACCATCTGCCTAATCACATCGATAAGCGATGTGTTTATGCGTCTAGTCGCATCTAATTTAGCCTCGGAAATGACGAGGTCCGACTCCATAATGGAGTTTAAAACTGACTACTAGTATTTAATTTGGGAACCTATTGTCCTAACTTTTATTTTCCCTACACCTATCTCCCCGGGGGAATACCGGGGATGTGTAAAACCCTCCCTGTCGGGTTAGACAGGGAGGTTGAGTACTTAGGGTGAGCCCTAAGCTTGCTTTTTGCCCGTTGCCTATCTTAATGTGCAACGGGGTCCTATCCAGTCTAGTGCGCCGGGTGTAGACACACCCGACCGACACTAGGTGTGTGGCTGTTGAGGCAAGACTGTCACCAATGCCGACTAGGAGATCCCCCAAGGCCGAGCACTGGGACCCGTCCAATTGACTGCCTCACCCTGAAGGGGCTCGGCGGGTGTGTTGGGTCAACACCCCACTCGGTTTCGTTGGCACCGTATAGGTTTCCACCGAGGACCACGAAACTGTGGATTTACCCTGAAGGGGATTTAATCGCGACGATTACGTTTTAGAGTACAACTCTGATAAGAAACTTATTAATTGTGTCTTGAAAAAGACAACAATTAATAACTGAAGATAGTCCCAGACTATACACGTAGCAGGAACCACAGCAGGAGGAGCCACTGAGCCGGAACTCAGGAGATCTGGAACACACGCGCACACACTAGCAGCAGCACGTCCGTCCGCGTTCGATGCCGAGCGCAGAGTGGGAGCCACATCACCCTACAGCCCCACTTATATAGGACTACTGCTCGGCCCACCTCGGCTAGGATCGTTATATTTTTTTGCAATTTCTAAACTCTAGTACTGACATTCTGAAACCTTTATTGTGTTATTATTATGTAACGAATTGCGAAAAGTTTTGAGCAAAATGGGATCTTTCTGGATAACTATTCCTGTACGTTGCAATATGTTCTGTATATATTGTTGCTAAATATACGTCGTCTATTGTATTTTTAGGTGATCTTTCAGATAACCAACTTAGACCTATTTCTCTAGCGACTACAGTCACTAAGGTGCTTGATGGCTTGCTTGATACACAACTAAACGAACGTCCTGTTCAACAATCTGTTCGGGTTTTGGCCACGACTTTCTACAGAAAGTACAGTTCTGTGTCTCAAGCAGGCCGTTAGGTACTACACAAAAAGAAGAACCCCTGTTTTCGCTGCTTCCTCGATCTATCTAGGGACTTTGATCTGGTTTCCTACGATATATTATGGAAGAAACTTGAAGCTACAAGCTTGCCTATCGAGCTTATAAGTATCTTCAAGCATTGGTATGGAAACCAGGTGAACAATGTTCGGTGAGCGGGTCTGCTGTCGGAGCCATCAATTGGAGTGCGGAGTGAGACAGGGGGGTTGACCTCCCCTGCCCTCTTCAATTTGTGTATGAATGCCCTGATTAAGGCGCTTAGCATTCATCATGTCGGTTGTCATATTGACGGTGTCTGTGTCAAAAATTTTAGTTACGCGGACGACACGGTGCTGCTGAGCGAGTCAGTCGGCGGTATTAGGCCATATGTGAACGCTACGCAACAGAACATGGGTTACTATATAAACGTTCTGAAAAGTCAGTACATTGTTTTTGAGGCGGGGACCAAATACTATCTTGATGTGCCTTCCATACGGCTAAAGGGTGTCCTCTTAAGCGAGTCGAATAATTTAAGTACCTAGGTCACTTGGTCACCACTGACTTTAAAGACAATGCTGATATTGAAAGGGAACGGAGGGCTCTGTCGTGCGTGCGAATATGTTGGCCCGCAGGTTTGCATGTTGTACTGCAGACGTAAAGGTGATGCTCTTTAGAGCATTCTGTACCACCTTCTACACAAGTCATGCAGCCTGTGGGAGAAGTATTCGCGAGCATCAGTACATGTTCCATATTACCTATCTGTTAGCATTTTCACTAATAAAAAGTTTAGATAGTACTAATAAAGAAACTAAGTATTTTAATTTTATATTATTGTTGTAGCTCGAAATAATAGGGAATACTTACTTAATAGCTACTGCACAACTGTTAGCATTTTTGTACATAGCAATGAATTCAGTAATGCAATTCACTCAGCCAAAATCAAAAACTTTTGAATTATCAAAGGGCATATTCTTCTGGCTACTGGACTATTATATAATTCACTGCTGTCAGTTACATGTGCCAGGCTAAGCGTATACTGAGACGCAGGTGACGCAGGTCCACGCAGCGCAGGGTAGAGCAGTTTTTGTAATGCATGAATGTATTGACAGCTCCGTACGCTGCGGCGTAGGCACGTGCGACGCAAACATATGTCTATTATGCTCTGTGTCTCGATGTAGAACCGGCACAGATTTCTGCGCGACGCGTGCAGGTCTTCACTTGTTTTTTTGCTGAGACGTAGCTAACGCAGCACAGCCGTCTATTTTTGTTGTACTAGCTAGGATACGTATAGTGTCGTTTACTAACACGTAGTTTTAAGAACATTGTTACTAACCCTTTATGAGTTTTGGCTCGAAATAATGTTTGAAAGTTTTTGATTGATTGATTGATTGAATAGGTTTATCGATATTTCCATCAATTGTTGAAAAAAATTTTTGTTTGAAAGGATTTAGGTACTCTTGGGGTAGTCTTATGTATCTGTCAAGTTCTGATGAGTGGTTTTTAAGTTAGCTTCGATAACACGTATTTAATCCACTTTGTGTATGTCGATGATCTTTAATACATAATTATAATAAAATAGTAAAGAAGATTTTTGGTCCGTTTGTCTGCTTGTCTGGATGTATGTTCCGGATTGGTGCAAAACGGCTGAACGGATTTGGATGAAATTTGTCACTCAGGTAGTTTATAACCTTGATTAACACATTATTTTCCGACATCCAAGCCGGCGAAGCCGCTGGCAACAGCTAGTGTCATTATTAGATTCTTTCGTTTCCTGTGGTTTACATAGCAAGTAGTGGTATACAAATGTGTGTGGTGTAGGTACCACAACTAAAAAGTGAAAAATTCAAAACTTAAAATAAAAATACAACCGAATGCTAAAAACAATATGCCAAAGTCGGTGACAAAAACGAAAATACAAAACCAAAGACACCGCCTTCCGAAATTGAAGTAATTTTTCACTTTGTGTTTTTCTTTGGAAGTCGGTCGTTTTTTTAGAAAAAGGATTTTTATACCAACTTTGGTTTGCTGCCACATGATACGAGTGACCGGTACGAGTTTTGGCATAAATTCCACTATCTTCTTGTCGTAGCGTTGCTTACAGAAATGTCCACTACTAATAGTTTCTGAAATGAAAAATAATTATTATCAAAAGTATGCGTTAGTTGTAGTCACATCGTATGATTACTACTAACACATGTGACATTTATTTTTCTGGGCTATACATTGATGTTCACATAATTGGACACAATGTAAGCACCTACTTATGAAGCAGCTGTTATTTTACTATCGGTATGGTGCGTTCAACGAGGATGAACTGAGGGCAGATTTAATAAAAATATTCCACAACAATGATGACACTGACAGCTCTTGAACTTAGTCAAGTGTTGAGATGTGCTAATCGCGTTCAGTTTCATCGGTGAAAGTAAACTATTCACTCAAGACTTGAAATTGTCGCATACCTAGTTAAATAAATAGATCACTTTACCAAATATTTTGTCCATCGAAACAATGCTTGGTAGTGTACAGTTGAATATATTGAACTGTCTCTTCAAACGCGGAGGAATATCGTTACGACCACCACCTAGAATTATTTTAAAACAGGTTGATTGAAATGTGCTTGAAAAATTATTACTATAAGTATTTTGATCGCATTATGATCATAATCATAATCATTTATTTGTCAGAATATGGTACATTATATGGGTCTTAAGATTAGTCAATGGTATCATCACATTCTGCCAAGTGTGGCGTGCAAATAATAGGTACATACATTTATTTTTATTAGGTTATTAGGTTAGTATTAACATGATCGATTGCATACTCACGAATTAAAATTACAATTTTAGGTATGTCAGTTAATAATAATATCATAAACACACACAGTTTATTCAGGATGTCAAAGTATAAAACATTAACAATTCAATTAGTATGTGAAAGTGTCATTCAAGGAGTCGTTTAAATTATAATAACATTTAACATACATATAGCAAGTCTTTCAGTGTCTTTTTAAATCCATTTAAATTTAACTCTTTAATAATTAAAGAGTTAAATTTAATATATTTATTATAATAAATATTTAGGCCTGTTAAACCAGCATGATTCCAAAATCAATTATTGATTTTGGAATCATGCTGGTTTAACAGGCCTCAAATTAGCCCATGTATGTAGGTAGGTATATTTACTTGTCACTCACACAATATCTCGCTTATTAAACACCGCATGAACTCTATGGAGATGCTTATGGTTATATATTCTAACAAGGTAATTAAGAGCGTTTATTCTGAAAGTGGGCAACGTCGCAAATAGATGTCAAATATTGCACTGTTTTGATTAATTTGGCAATATTACTGTGTGGAAATAAAAAATGAGGCTAACTAGCGAACTAGAATGAATGAATAGAATGCCTAGGCAAAGTATAAAATAAATAATATTTCATACATTACCTAAACGTTTAAGGTATTCTATACATTGACTATTGACTACCGGATTATACAGATTGCCGGTAACATATAAAAGGAAAAAATAAAAAAACCAGTAAATTTTTACGATTTAAAATATTTTTCAAGTAATCAATTTTGGACACTGGTCATCTGGAAGTGGTTTATTTTTTTGATCTTTAGGTATATTATCTCAGTCAGTCAGTGATAAAAATGCCGATTTTTTTACTTTAATATCTCAATAACCGTTTGAGCTGTATTTATGAAATGTGTGGTTCTAGTTAATCTAAGGGGTTTTAATTAATAAACCAAATTTCATGTGTTTATGTTAAATCGATTTTGAGTTATTAAGAGGTCAAAAGTGGCTCTCGTGTAATATAACACACGGCTGCTGCGTCGTCAGTTCTTGGCTTGAACTTGGCATGAAACAACCGACGACAATCTAAGAAGCCCGATTTGACGTTTCTCATTATACATGCCGCGATAACTTTGAATTTTATTATTTATTTATTTATTTGGTTCACCAACAATTGTATCTGGTGTAAGCAAATTAAACAGAAGCAACAAATCAGAATAAAGTGTAACAATCACTTATAGGTAAACTCTGCATGCACACAAAACGTTGATGTAACTTACAAAAAAAAATTAAATAAAATCCTATTATCTACGTATACAGTTGCACTGAAAAGAAATTAATAAATTAATTTTATTAAGCTAAATTAATACAAAAGCAAAAAAGACAAATTATGAACAAAACAAACTAAAGTAGACAAAACTAGTTAAAAAAAAAAAAAAAGTAACAAGTAGCCCAAATTCACCCACCCAGTGAGACAACGCAGGGCTAAGAAACTCAGTGTTCGGGGAGATATTTATAAAAGCTGGCTTTCAATTTGCCTAGACTGTCAAAATGGAGGTCGATTCGATCACTGCAATCGTTCACAGCCCTGCAAAACCTCGCGTATGGAGAATTAGCACCCAGAACCGTTCTACTTTGCGGAGGGCAGAGAGGCGTTAATGAACGTCTACGTAAGAAATCGAAATATCAAATTCTTTATCCTAATGAATCACTATGTTATCCATACACTATAACAATGAGTATCATTCGTAAGCACCAAGTTTCACTTTATATTGAAAACACGCAGAATCTCCGATCTTCATGAGGGTCGGTGCTATATGGGTATTTGACATGAACTTAGTTTTATCCATGTTCATTTTAAGACCTTCTCTTTCGGAAACTGTACTGAGGTCATCAAGCATTGTACTGAGGTCCTACGATATAGTAGTCATGGCTGAGACTATCTCAGCCATGACTACTATATCGTCGGCAAACCGAATGTAAGTGACGTACTCGTAGTTATCATTTAAGTTCATTGCTACCCCTTTATCCTCCAATGTAGCAGGGTGAACAGTTTTGGAGAGATAAGGTCTCTCGTTCTCACCTCACCTCGCTGCAGAAGGATAGGTTTTGAGGCCTAGTCATGAAGTCGGAACTACATAGTAGTAGTGTTTTCATATAGACACTGCAGCATCTTGATTTACCGATACTGAATCTGGTTGAAGAGACTGCAGTACACTGTACAACCCAAGCCTTGATCGAATCGAAGACTTTCTTGTAGTCGACAAATGCTTAGCAAAGACGTAGGACGTCTTTTCGATCTTCTATATAACCTGTCGCAGCGTATGTATGTAGACCACATACATACGCTGCGAAATAAGCTTATTAAGGCTCTAAAGCCTTTACAGAATTCGGCTTATTCGGGAGGCTAGAAGCCGTCAAACCTGCGCGAGACGGTTCGTGATGACTTTTGAAAACAGCTTGTAGCTCAGAAGTGAGATGGGCCTATAATTCTTAAGCAAGGCATTGTCGCCCTATTTAGAGAAAAGTAGCACCCCACGTCTGTCCGCCTGTGTCTGCCTGTGGCGTTTTACCCTCGAGTATGACGGTATCAAACAGCTTCTGGGGAGCTTAAGAACGGATTTTCCACAGTCCTAGTTGCCTGCTATTGTATAATAAAAACATTTAATCTGTTTCTCGTTCTTTTTAAAAAAAAATTATTCATACCTTAATATACCTAGCGCTTAATGCTCATGTCCATTTCTATAATGGGCAATAAATGTTTGCGTCTTTAAACGAATGTCCAAAAATATTCTTTTTAACCACCTGGCTGCTGAATAGCCAGGGGGTTAATTTTTTTATTTTTAAAAGGGGGTTCATTGTAGATTTTCGTTGTAATATAATAATGTTCAAGCTGTTATTTCCCATTATAAAACAGCGTTATGTTTTTCTGGCCTGCATTAAAATTTTTGGGTACGAAATGAATGATGTCCTTTTGCAGTGATGCACTACTATCACATATATTTTATGTAGATACTGCTGTATTTCAAAGAAACGGTTTCGCCTTATGCTGGAAGATGCTAGTTCATTTTGAGTGTCCGCCCTTTTTTTCCAAAACATTCTCATATATTTGAGTGTCAAATATCCGTTCAGTAACAATATTGCAATATACATCCTAATTACTTCAACTGTTACATTCAAGGTATGATTCCTCTAAGGCATACAAGTTGCTCATTTCTGCTATATAAGACGCTATGCCTGCACTGTATAATAATTCCAAACACTCGGTGACACTCATTTCCTCTTCAAAGGTGTCTAGATTTTCTTCTTCACAATCACCTTTTCCCACAAGAAGAAAAAAGAGATGTAGTATACGACCATTTTTTTACTGTTAATTCTTTTTTTTTCTTTCGAGCCGTTTCTAGGCTTTCATCTTGATATTCTTCTACACTTCTCATCAGAAAAATCGAAACACCTTGCAAGTTTATGTTTTGTTAGGATTATCAGAAAAAATTGTATATTTAGGAATATTATTATGTCAAATGTCGTTTAATAGTGAATAATATGAGGTTTTTAAATCCTAATGTTAATGTTCTAAATTCAAATTAAATTTTCATAGGGTTCGTATTTTGTTTAACAACTCATTTTTACCCTGTATGGAGTATGAAGGAAATTGATAAAACAACACACGTAAATGAAAAAAAAAAGCTAAGAAACGTTTATTTAATAACTTGTATTCCCTCCCCGAGCTCTTATTACTGCTTCCATACGATTCTTCATCGATCGGATGAGAGTCACGATCAAATTCAATTCCATTCCTCTTGGATTGCATTTTGCAGTTGGCTAAGTGTTTCTGGGGCACGAATTCGTCTCTTTAATTCATCCTATAGATGTTCAATCGGATTCATGTCCGGGCTTCTTGCTGGCCATTCCATAATGGAGATACCGACTTCGGTAACATAATCTCGTACGACGCTCGCGGTGTGAGCCCTAGCATTGTCGTGCATGAATATGAAACCGTTGCCAATAAAATGTGCATAGGGTATCATGTGAGGCTCAAGACACTGTTCGATGACTGTTTAGTGCAGGCAGACGTGGCCCTGACACAAAGACAAGCTGTGTCTTACCATCGGCGTTGATTCCTCCCCAAGCCGTCCACGAACTGCCACCATAGCTGACCTTTCCTTCAATGCAGCATTGTGCAAAGCGCTCTCCATCTCTTCTGCAGACCTTGTTCCTTCCGTCGTTACCATACAGCATAATTTTACACTCATCAGACAAGAGGACTTTGTTCCACTGGAAGTATGACCAAAATAGGTGCGCACGTGCAAAGTTAAGGCGCGCTCTTCGATGGTCTGCAGTTAATTTCTGCCCATTTGCTGGCTTGTGCGGTACCAGTCCACGTTCCTTCAACCTTCTTCTAATTGCAGAGTCACTTACAGCCACCCTACGTACAACGTGAAGCTGCTGCTGCAGTTGAAAAGCATTAAGGCGTCGATTTCGTAAAAAAGTTGTTACAATAAATCAATCATCTCGCGATGCCTGCCAGATCCTGAACGGCGCGTGAAAAAACCAGTCTCCCGATAGCGTTTGTAGACTCTATGAACAGACAGGCTTAGATGCAATTTTTCAGCCACAACATGCTGACTAATTCAAGAATCCAGCAATGCCACCACTTGGGCGGCTTCTGCGGGCGAAGTATCCATATGTTTTAGAACTAACTTTTTCAGACGTCCCAAAATCACAGTACACACACATTACACAGAAAACAGAACAAAAAGTTTTAAGATAAGCGCTAATTTTTAGTTTTCAAAGGTGAAATGTACTCCAACTTTAAACACACATTTGTCTCAAAACAGTGAATCATTTCATTTATAGGATAAATAAACAAATGAAATTCTAATTTTGAATTTAGAGTTTTCGCTTATCACTGTAATGGCCAAACTGCCAGCTATACAATCATGTGATTTTTTTCATGGAATGAAAACTCTTGTGTTAAATTAAGACAGAAACCATAAAAACGGAAGTGTTTCGATTTTTCTGATGAGAAGTGTAATAAGATATAAGTACTTAAAGTTCGTATATAAAATAAATATATTCACTTATTTTATGTGTTTCTTTTTCACAAATAAACTCTAGGTTCCGCACAGACCCCACGCGACTAACAGTGTGATTGTTTTGGCGCGACTAGCTCAAGGTTAATTGCTGCCAAAAAGTTTGTGCTCGCGAGGTCATTCCCATTAATTTAAGACCAGTGCAGTCTCAGTGTCCCAAGTGCTGTGAGACTCCAGCACTCACAGCACTTGGGACACTGAGACTGCACTGGTCTTAAATGAATGGGAATGACTTGATTAGGAAACGTGGTATCATACGAAGCAGGTACGTATCATACCACCCAGTCCAGTGCCCCCCCCAAGCAAGTGACACTGAGACAACTGTAACACTGCGAGTCTCAATAAAATTATCTTTGATTAAAATATAAGTAGGTATGATCTGCGGCATAATTTTGTTAGGAAAAGTGTATCATAATAAAACCTTTTAAATTAAAGTTGCACGTGCATAAAGTCTGCCATTATGGTACCTACTATGATAACCACGATAATATTAACAGTATTAACTTATAATATTATATTATTGCTGATAGCTGTAGATTTGAATATACCTGGATGTATCATTGCACCAAACATCTGAATGTCAGCTATAGTAGTGAAATCGCCGGGCTTCTCTAGAGAGAAGAAACCTCCTCCTTCCATCATTTGTCGTACTATTTCATTTGTCACCTAAAACATTAAACAAACATTTCATTCACAATTTACGAGCGTCTACTATAAGGTCGGTAAGTTCATGCCGTCTGTTGGGACGGTTTATTCAAAATGTTTCTGGTATTTTCCTCAAAAGGCTAGTCTGTATTTTGCCTGTCATATTTATTCCGGGCATTTCTTTCACCGGTAGTAGATACGTGTTGCATCTAATACTTATCTGGCAACTCAATACCGTGTTTGGTGTCAGTGTGCTGCTCATGCGCGCCACGGGTTTTCAACAACGAACTTGTCGGCCTAGCAATCTTTATTGTTTCATCATTACCTGATCTCCCCACGCATTCACCACCGGCATGTTTATGTCGTCTATGAACACTGTCATTGCTCGCCCTCCTGGAGGCCCATACGTCATACCGACTCGCTTTTCCACATATGATTCGATAATTCTCTGAAATATCAAAAGCGTCATAATCAAGTCACATTCAATTGTAATGTAGCTCGTCGGGACAGTCAACGTGTAGGTATAAGGATTAATTCTACTCACTTGGAACAAATTAGGCGTCGTAGCGGATGAGAAGTTTATTATTTTAAACAATCGTACTTCGTTATCGTATTTTAGCATATAACTTTTTAACATGACTGTCTTGGCAGTGCCTTGTTCGCCGATCAGAAGCACCGCCTTGTTCTGTTTAGCGATGGTTTCGATCAAAAAGGTAATGCACACGTTATCAACATTTGGCACCAGGATTGAAGAGTACTCCGGTATAACGTCAGACGGGTAAATGTACCGCTCAACACTCTCGGACCTGACAAAATGAAAATACTAGTTATAATAATTCAATTACAGGCAACTACTGGGCAACACGATTTACACGATACCCCTTGTTGTCGAAATGTCGGGCTTCTGACGACCCGTACCGACTGCCAAAGATCCAAGAATGACAGCTGGGACCCAGTGATTCCGTTTGTCCACCCCTAAAACAGCTACCCTACGGAAATTCGGAAACGCGTGTTCATCTGTCCACCCCAGATGGGGTGGATAGTCGGAAATAACTTTTGATTGTTCTTTCGACTTCTTACCCCAAGTACAGTCATTATCACATTGAATGATAAAACAAACGATTTCAGCTTCAAAGAAGAAGTATAATAATAATAATAAACATTTTATTTCTCTTCCACAAAGGTGCCTTAAAAATATGAAGATTACAAAGATTATAAAGTATGTTTGTATTTTTATAGATATGCATACTAAGAAAATAGTCTACTAAGTATCTTGGGCCAGTTATTCTATTATTTTTCTTTAAATGACTGTACACAGTCGAGGGAGAAAATCGGAATAAAAATAATATACGTTTCCGAGTATCCATGGATTTTTGGGGTGCATTGTCGGAATAACCCCCGGAACCGACTGCTTAACGTGATTTCCGAGGCACGAAGGGGTAAAGATGGTCACCCATCCACAGACTACCCTTGGCGTTATTGCTTAAAACACGTGTTACGTAATCATTATATCTATGATGATAGATATATGATATGGTAATATGGACATATTAATTAAAGTTCTTTGCTTCGCTATAATACCTATATACCTAAATGTTTCTTACAGAATAAAACATATTTTTTTTATGACAGTGATTTCTTGATATTATGATAGTGTTATATCTCTCTTACTACCCTATATATATTAGTGAGGGATGCATATTGAAAAAAAGTAAGTATGACGTTTGTGAAAACTAGCACTGACCAGTGCTCCCACACGCCGCTGGGGGTGACGGTGTACTCGAAGGGCATGATCCATTCCTTGGATTTGGCGCCAGGCCAGTCCATTTTCACCGGAAGCTTGGTCATGTACTCACACATGCGAGTGCGCATATCTAGCTCCAGTACCGCGCCCAACGACCACATCATCGCAAAAATGAACAGCCGCTCTAGATGACGGTCTGTGTGAGCCTCTGCAATATTAAATGATTTATCATCTTCTAGGTAGCCGTCTTATTTGAACAATACATGACAGATTGTGTTCAACTACCTACTCCTAAAAGCTGAGAAGCTGAGAAGCTCCCCGAAAGGTCAAGTTAAAGTGTAATAATATTGCCTTTGACCTTGACCGGCCAGAGTGAACACTGAAAGAGCGCCCACCTCTTTTTTGCGTTTATTGGCCATCTTGAGTGAAGATTCGCAAGAGCAAACGTGCTCGGAGGAAGGAAGAATTCCAAGTAAGATGCTGGTAGGGATCTTGACCGTACTTCCGGGATTGTCCTGATAGCCGTGGAATAGGTCTCCAATCCTCATAAGCACCTCAGGACATGTTCCCCCTTGTCCCTCCGACACTATGTGCTAGCAACCGTTTTCGGGGGCCTATTATTGAGTGTGCAAGTCACCTACTGCCATTTTATCCGTGTATTGTATTTAAAACATTGGTCAGGCAGGGGCCAGTCTTTCCATCAAACCCATGGTACAAAATCTTTTTATTTCCATATTCTGCATTAGTCCTGCACCCACCGGGGGTTCTCCTTAGGTGCATCTGCATAATGCATATGCGGGATAATCGTCGGTTTGTGCCACATTCCTATTAAAATTGGTTGGTTTCGACCCCTGGTACGCCTTCCAAACGACCTGGGACCCCATGGTCCCGAGATACGTAAATCAAATTATAATAATAATTATGTAAGCTTCGATCAATAATGCACATTATTGATCGAAGAATGTAAGCAATGCAATGTGTATAATTTGTAGGCCTGCGTAAATACTGTCGATAATGATCAAAAACACTTAAAAAAAAACTATTTTAGGACCTAAAAATATTGTGCTGAATAGGTTACCTACTACAGTCAATTTTAAACTTATCACAGTAGGTATAATTAAATATTTGCTTACTGCCACTGGGTACTTCAATTTGTAATAATCCAGTAAGCACGTCTGTACATTGTCTGAAAAGCAAGTTTACTCGTACAATCTTCATCATACTAAGGCTGGTTTCACAGCTGTCCGGGAGACCCGTACGGGCCGTCCGTACACGGGTACCCGTACGGGTAACACCCGCAGTACTCTGAAACGAGAGAGTAGTACGATACGTTGAACGGGCTTCGCCCGGAGCGGGTCAGGGGGCCTACTCCTTAAGCGAAATCCGTAGTGTCGGCCATCGTTACGGGCGCTTCGTTTCCCGTCTCACTTACAGACATACCGTAAGTGACAAGGAGAGTGAAGCGCACGCCCGTAACGACGGACGAAACTACGGATTTCACTTAAGGAGTAGGCCCCCTGGTACGGACCAATACGCGTCGCTGTGAAACAATGTTCTAGCGCCTCACGTGTGTCTTCGTTCCGGGAACCCGTAAGGGCGGCCTGTATATGTCTTCCGGACAGTTGTGAAACCAGCCTAAAGATAATTAATACATTAACAAATTATTTTTAATAGATGCAGTATTAAATACAAACCTGATGTAGATAGCTTCCAGAATTTTCATCTTAGCCACAAGCTTTATTTGTAAAAATGCATGCACGTCGTCATATACTTTATTGAAAATATTCCGAAAGGTATCCGCCTCTTTTTGAGGGCGGCGCCGCAGCCAGCCCTGTGCACATGAACTAATAAATATGTATGAACGTGGATGAAAAAGGAATCTGCAAGAACCGCAGTTTCTGTCTATCTGAAAAGCCGTGTGTTTATATTGAACCATTTGTTTTAGGAACGAGTTTCGCTCTGGAATCCTCAGCTGACTTATTCCTTCTTGACTAAGTGGTTCTCTTAAAGCATTTTTTTTTTTGTGCAGTTTCTAGATGATATAATATTACATAATAACCATATCTAACACCCCGTTCCTGAATTAAGAATTTTAAGTTGAGAACTTTTCAAACTCTAGTATAACATTATAATTTAGGTAATACAAAAGCTAATAATTTAACAATGCTTACGTCATTTAAAAATGTTTAAATAAAACTAACCAACCAAGCAACTAACTTACTAAACTACTACTGTTTGTTAATTATGCCCAATTTTGAAAAATCATCTACGTACAAGAACTTTCACACCGTATAGCTGAAAACTTTACTATGACATTAAGCGTTCAAAATTACAGTCAAAAGATCTTCATTTAAACAACGAAAAACAAATGTCAAAAAAAAATTGGTTTGTTTGGTAAATTATATTTCCTCCTTTTTTGAGAACCTATTTATGAATCATGAAATCAAATATTATTGGCAAACTGGCCATAGTACCATATTTATGCTCATGACTGGACATGTTTAAATACACGCAAACTTAGCGGAGCTCTATGACTTTACCTCAAGTATAGGTTGCCACTTGAGCACGGATGAAGACAGAAACACCATGCCCATCCGACTGACAGTGGCGGGCGAGGCGTTGTCCACGTTGTCTGGCTCGAACACCAGCTTACTGTTCTGTGCCATCGAGATGCGGTCTCCGTTGGCCAGCGTCAGCGTCTTGTTGTCATCTAGCACTGAATTTAAATTCTCTATCCACACGGCGTCCACCGGACCATCTAGCAATACAAAATGCTTTGCAGATATTTTATCTATATCGCTTGAAGGTTTCAAAACACATTCTCTTAGGTTCCATATTCACCTAAGACGATCCAAGTTGTATCAGATTTCTTAACCTTCAGAGCTCTTCGCCACAGAGTAGAGAATATCCCATCAGTCCAGTCATTTGTTGCTGCGTCTAAGCGCCCAAACATTTGGGGCGCAGTGATTGCCTAAAATATATATTTATTAATATGATTACAGAATGTCGAATGTGTGTTTTATATAACAAGTTGCCTTTTATTTTTAAAAGGCAACTTGTTATATAAAACACTAGCCCCTGCTTCGCACAGATTATGCGACTTGATAAAAAACAAATATTTATTTATTATATCTAAGCTAAATATTAATGTAATATACACATAGAACTAAACTATAGTTTAGAAAAACAACGAAGGCACACAAAACCATAAAAACGACGTACGACTTCAATTTATAATATGTTTATAGTGTGTGTCCTCATGTATCTCACCCATAAGGAATTGAAAAATAGTTTCTTTTCTTTTTCTGTTTTGATATTAAATATATTTTTTTATTACTGTATTTATTGTTTATTTTCACAGTAGTATAAAATATTAAAATATGAGATGAAGTACCTTAGGATTCATTCTCGCTTCCCTGTGTGGTTTCCCGAGTTCAGTGAGCGCCGCCATAAGCGCGTGTATACAGGTGGTCTTGCCCGAGCCAGTGGGTCCCATCGTCATCAAGCCGTGCCTCACCAGCGATGTCTCAAACAACTGTATGATCTTCAAGTTCCAATCTGGGTGGTTGACAAGGCGCATGCGTTCTGCCACTAATACAATGGCACGTTGCATATCCCTAAATACAAAAAACAAATCGGTCGGTAACCCAACAGTGATAGCAAAGCTAGAATTCCTGAAAACAACATAGGAAACCATCGGTAGCCCTCGAATAAACCAGGTCACTTTCGATTTTGTTATCATTATATGCCTAGCCTTTCCCCAACTATAGATGTGTTGGCTTCCAGTCTAATCAGATCCAGTATTTTACATGAAGCGACTGCCTATCTGACCTCCACAGCTCAGTTACCGGGTAATACGATACCCCTAGGTAAGACTGGTTGTCAGACTTTCGGGCTACTGACGACCCGTAACGACTGTCAAAGATCCACGAATTACAGCCGGGACCAACGGCTTAACATGCTTTCCACCGCACGGAGGGATCTTCGTATGTAAAGATAGTTACCCATCCACGGACCAACCGTGGCAAGCGTAGCTTAACCTGATCGATCAACCCGTGCAGCTGTTATTACTTAGCCACAACCCCTTCACTTTCGGATTTTTGTAAATAGTAAAAGAACGCCGACCCTAAGTATCATAGACAAGGGAAGAAGATGATGATGACGATGACAAATATAAAGTTGTGGTACCTTTGAACAGTTTGAGTTATTTTCATGCCGGGGAACAAATCTTCAATTAATGAAATAAACAAAGGCTCGTCTTCGTCTACTAATTTAGACACGTTCATTTCCCTGCAAAGTAATAGCATTATTGTAGAATACCGTTTAGATTCATTTAGTAAGCTATTGTAACAATCACTCACTTCAGTACTCTCATCATGATGTTCTCCTCAGTATTATCCGGGTTCGCCCGTTTCTGCGCGCCCATAGTTCGCAACACGGACAAAATGTTCCGCAACCCGAAGTCATAGTGCACCTGCTTCGACAGCTGCTCCTCGCACAGTTTGTACAACGTAAAGAACTTGCGAGCTGCAATTTTATTGATCAATTGAACCTACAGCTTGAAGACGACATTGAAGTAAGTACTATGATTTCTGCTGAAGGGTTGGTTAGAATGGCGATATGTAGGTAATTAGATGAGCTGAAGACGCCCCATAGAGCCTATCTGAGTCTTGCGATGGTGAAACTAGAAGACTAACAAAAACCAGTACAATAAACATACCTAACACGATATTATCTTTAAAGCCACAGCTGGCCAACTTGACACGGATAATAATCTGTCTGTCCGGGACCATCATCGCCACAGAGCGGAATTGAATCTTCAAATTTTCAGGCAGCTCTTGACGTCCGGCATAGCCAGGGTTCATGGTGATGATGAAGGCAAACTCCCGATTCAAAGTTACTGTGTCACCGTCGCTACCAAAGCAACATAGACAGTTTTATGATTTTTTTATGGATTTTTCTCTGTAATGTGTGTAAGCAAGCATTTTACAACAAGTATAAGGATTTTTTTTTTTTATAACCAGTCAATTGCGTGTTGGACCACGCACAATGAAGGGTTCCGTCGTTGGGATGAATTTCTCCAAAAAACAAACTTGACATTGTAGTTAAAAAACATGTTCTCCCATACATTCCTTTGTGTTTGGGTCACAGAGATTCATATGTGTACCAAATTTCAACTAAATTGGCCCAGTAGATTCCAAACAAATTGGCTGTGACAGACAGACAGATAGACAGACAGCCAGCCAGCCAGCCAGACTGACAGTCAGACACACGAGTGATCCTATAAGGGTTCCGTTTTTTCAATCGGACGTACGGAACCCTACAAATGTCTATGTTCACAAATTTTCCGATGTTTTCTACTTCAGTCAAGTCATCGGTATAGCCACGCTTGTACCTGAATATGAAGGTTTCCTTCCTTTCCTTCTTAGCGGTGAGACAGATGTAGATCTGCTGCGCGGCGACTGACAGCACGGGCAATTCGATGCGGTTGAACTCATCGAAGCAGCCCCACGTGCCTGACTGAGCTAAGCCTTTGTAGATGCGACCCAAGCCTGACCAATAACACATTTATTAAACACCTCGCATACAAAATATTGCAATACGAACTACTTATAAACAAGTGCAATGAGCAGCTATACCTCTGAAGTCCATCTGGTCGGAACAGTTGAACACAATGACGAGCTTGCCGAGGGTGCGGCCCATGTCTTTGGTGGTCTCGGTCTTGCCGGTACCGGCGGGCCCGGCGGGCGCGCCACCCATGCACATTCCGATGGCCTGCGATAACGTGATGTAGCAACGATCCGTCAGCGGCGTGATCACAAGCCGTTCCGTTATACCCAGGTATTCATTCTGTGCACAATTTTTTTATTTCTTACAATTACATCTTTACTGATTGAGTACTTTTGCTTTGCTACATCAATTGCTGCATTTGACTGTTATCAGCTTTATTATTCGGTTTTATTTATACAGGAAAAAAAAAACCAGTGCGCAAATCTTGAAAAAATAAACTTAAGCGAGTTTCAATAAACACCTTTTTTTTAATGTCTTTGTAATAAAAATAAAGTACGAGAGCCCATGACCAAAATTTTCGCCTTATCGTTTACAACCAAAACCGTTTAAAATCTATAGATTTGGTTATTCTGAATCTAAAAATTCTAATATCAGACATTTTCCGCGTCACCACAGCCGACCGCATAAAAAATAAAAAAAACATCTTTTGGAAATTCTTTCGATATTGATTCGCCAGCAGCGCGGCGTAGGTAGACTTCTTCCGTCTTATTCCAAAACACGGTCTAAATTTGGTGCTGGGATTAGTACTAGCTTTAGTACCATGACTAATTAAAACGTTATTATAAAATGAAGTTTATCAGTAGTTTCAGAACTATTTATGGTACTAAAGTTAGTCCGCCGAGTCCCCTAGTTTATCTTTGGTACTAATTTATTTGACGTTTGCGTTGGTTAATATTGTTTGTCAATTTTTATAAAAATTGTAAAAAATTATATTATTATGATTCACTTGATGGATTTGGAAGATTTGGATACGCTGGAAATTTTTCGGAGATCTTACAAACACCAACATCGTGTGAATCCTTTTGAATTGAGTGACGAAGATTTTAGAATAATATGTATAGGTTCACAAAACATTTTGGAGAAAAAATTGTGGATGTTTTACGTGAGGATTTATCCCACGACCCTCGAGGATGCCCATTGAATCCTGAAGTGCAAGTGGTTTGCGCATTACGCAAATGGGCTCGCCATTAAGTATGTAAGTACCTAGCCTTGGTCAATGCTAACCTAATATTAGACAAAATCCAATAATAATATACTAATATTATTGTTTTATTCGTAGATTCAAGACTATACAGCTGATTTATATGGTGTGTCTCAACCAGTTGTCAAGAAAACATGTAAAAACGTAGCAGATGTCCTGAAGATTTATAAAAATGCCTATTACCTACTCTAAATAAACAGGAGAAAAGCATTAGGAAGTTCCCCAGTATTGCTAATTTTCCTACAGTAATTGGACCAATAGAATGAACTCATTTAAGAGTAAAGAAAGTAAATGCTGATGGGGTCAGTTATGTATTAATAGAAATGGATTTTCTTCATTAAATGTTATACAAACTATATAAGAAATTTGTTTTTTTGTCTGTACCGTACCTCTGTGTCGTAACAGCGTGCAGCGTCGCGATCCAAGAACGGTAGTTTGAACGCCCTTTCGGTACGGTACGGTGATACGGCATCTCACTCACCGTACCGTACCGACCCCCGCCCGATACGCACCCGCCTTGTGTGTGTATTGAGCTTTACAGTTAGGTATATTAAGAACAATGAATACAAATAAGAAGTGCGTTTATTTATTAATATGTAAAGGACGTAACATAAAATGCTTTTAAAATTACGCGCGCCGCCGCCGTATGTAAGTCGGTGCACTTCACGCTAGAGGTTGTCTAGCAAGTCCATAGCCGAATCTCTGGATGTTTTTGAATGGATATTTCAGGTTCGATTAGTGGAATTGATAATATTCAGGAATTATCATTAATAAAATATGTCCTTTCGAGTTGTTTTTCCCAAGAGAAACGTCCGTAGACAGAGTATAGAATACTCTGTCTACGGAAACGTCACTCACGTTTATTCAGTCAACTTGACAGCTTTTTACCAACTAACGTTTCGTTCACAAAAGAAACCTCAACAGAGATGTTAAAAAATAATGACAACTTGATTATAAAAAGCGCATAAAAAGTACAAGTTACAAGTAAAAGTACTTGTTCAATATATTGTAACCTAAACAAAAAACAATAGACATATTTTGGTATTGATAAATAATTATTTAAGCATTTCAAGTGTTATTACAATATCAACATTTAGAGAAACAGAACGTTGCTTCAAATAAAGCCTGCGTGAACGAATCTTATTACTCTGAGGAACGAATGAAAGAATGCCATTTTTGTTTCTTATCTGTGGATATTATTTGAACCATGAACCTTCTTTGGTACTAACTGATCCTCGATTGGTCTTCGTTTTGTAATCAGAACACATTTTGAGGCTGGTACTAGCTTTGTTACGGTAACAATCCTAGACCTTTTAGTCTTGGTTTAAACCATTACTTATGCAGTTTTTTGTAATAAGACGGCTTAGGTTTAGACCGTGGCCTATTTTTCCTTCATACTTTCCACATATTGCTTTATTTTCTCCATTTTGATCGTCACGTCAGAACAATTATTAATGGAAATGTGTTATATGACCGATACTGAATCACCAAAACAAATTTACGCACTGGTTAAAATAAAGTCCTATGGAATACTAGATTATTACGGGATGATAATATTTCAAACAAGATTAGTTTGGATTCGAAGCTAAACAAGCTCCTTTATAATAAAAAACTTTAGCTATGAGCGTTTATTCTGAAAGTGGGCAACGTCGCAAATAGATGTCAAATATTTCCCTGTTTTTATTAATTTGGCTATAATACTGTATGGAAATAAGAATTTTGACTAACTAGCGAACTACAATATTGATTATGAAAATTAATATCTTAACACCGAATGTTTACTTTTAGATGGTAAAAAAGGACTTGGAAACTTTCCAAATGTCTTTTTTACAGTGTTATAATTGCAATTCATTATTAATATTCTAGTTCGCTAGTAAGCCACATTTCTTATTTCCATACATTAATATTGCCAAATTAATAAAAACCGGTAAATATTTGACAGCTAATTGCGACGTTGCCAACTTTTAGGATAAACGCTCTTAAGCACCTGATATATAAAGTCGACATCCGTTATAGACACCAAGCAGTCATCAGTATCCTCAATATAATAAAAACGGGCTTGCTTTTGCCATTCAAAGTCTCCAGTCGATTTAATTCTCATCCTCACAAGATCATCAAAAATATCTCTAAAAAAAACCATTAAAAAATGTCGTTGAATTTGAAAAGTTTCAAGATTTACTTTGTAAATACAATAATTCAATCCAAGTATATCCTTATTCAGAACGTGACGAGATCCCTTTATAAAACAATCTTTTATATTAACACGAAAAACTTTGCCCTGTCCAAATTTTAATACCCATAGAAAAAATCACATTCAGTTTTTCCCGAAATTCCAATGTTCCGGGCAAATTTTCCATTTTAAAACAAAAATTTGCCAAATTCGCAGCCGTTCTCAAGTGATGCGCTTACCAGAAAACAGCATTTCATTTTTATTTATATAGATTTGAATAGGTAACTAGCCTTTGATGCACATGGATAGTGATCATAGTCTCAATTTGCGTTCTGTCAAGAGGCACCAGATCCCTGACCGTCTGATCAATGAGACCGTTCAATAAATCAAGATTTTTCTGATTAGTAATTCTCATAATAAATTTATCCACTCTAGCTTTCTTTAGAGCATACTCTGCATCGCTTGTCCATAAAATTTGCATTCCCAACAAACCAGCCTATAAAAAACAAGAATGAATAATAAAACGGTGTTTGATCTTGTTAGTAAGTACACCCTGGCGTTTAAAATTTTGCCAAAGATGTAAACATCGATGAATGCTAACCTCAATTTTGAGGAGCTCAACGGCCCGACGAACATTACAAGCAGGATATTATTAATATCGATCCTTGAATCATTATCATTGATTGCTTATTGCTATGCAGATACGACACAAAGCAACTGCATTCTATTAATACGTTTACCTGACCAGGAAAATTCCAAAATCCGACCAAAAACTCAAACTCCGGGTCTCCTGCCATTGTTTGCGCAATGCTTGCTATTATATTTTTGACGGTAGTTATCATTGTATCAAGTAGAGTATTCAACCAGATCTGTAAAAGTATATTAACGTGTTATCTATGTTGTTAGCAATTTGGTTGGTCTTACATTGTCAACCTCAACGTTGTGTTTGAGTCAACGAAATAGTTTCTTGTGTAGTTAAATTATGAACTTCGAAAATTTACTAAGACAAGCAATCAAATTATTTTTTACCAGTGCCACTCGAAAAAGAACATTTTATTCATCGATAACAGTGAATAAAACTCTCTTTTACTCACCGAGTGAATAAAAACATTTTGAATATGGAACAATCACGAATTATATGAACTATGTACAAAAAATAAATTAAACGTGTTGTAAGTACCTATACTGCTTGGCTAAATGAGTTTGAATGTCAATTGCGGAAAATCTATACATAATTATAATAAAAATGAGTTCTTCCAGTGACGAAAATGAGACAATTATAGTAGATAATTTGTTGCCGCCAAAAATGTGATAAATATAAATAACATCACACAACCCTTCGGAGAAGACACAGCAGACAGAGAGCAGAGGTAGGCAGAGGTGTACCAGCAGCAGCGGCAGTGTAGTACACCCACATTTCGCCAGCTATGTTTTTAAGTCCCTTGTAAATAGGGGGTGAGCCTATTGCCATCAACTGGGCACAATTCCAGACTCCGGGCTGCTGCTGAGAAATTCCTATTGGAAAACAAACCCAATAACACTTTGACCGACCTGGGAATCGAACCCAGGACCTCATGCTCAGCAGTAGCGCTTGCGAGTACTAGACCAACGAGGCAGTCATTTATATATTATGACTACGACAGATAATAGTACATTATGATACGAGTGTATACATTTTTTTTTTCTACATGTTCTAGTCGTTTTTAGCACTCGCCGGCCGCTGCCGCGGCACCGCTCGTGCGTAGGGGCCACAGTTCTAACCTAACCTTTTTTGCGAGTAAAAATATTTAACCTAACCTAACTAGTTCGGTTCCGGGCCTACTAAAATGATATATTTTTTCTGTTAGCACAAGTCATTTCTGTCATTTTTTATGGTTTATATATTAAATTACCGTTTGCTTATTTAATGAGTTTCATTTCTAGGAAATTGCGTTATGCACTATGTAAAACGTTTTTATTCCAAACGTTTTTTATGAGATAACATGAATAAAAATTAATAGTTTGTCAAATAATACATTAATTAAAAAAATTTGATTTTCGGATAATTAATTTCAAATTAATCACTCCTTTGCCCAGGAGTGGGACAGCGTAAGCTCGTAGGCTAGTAAAGAAAAAAAGAAAAAAATATAATAATTAAGTTTTGGTGAAATGACTGGACACCATCGGAATGACTGACGTAAAGTTATAGAATTTCATATATTTTGGCGTTTACGTCTATTAGGAATAGAACGAACATTTCAAAGTATTTTTGATGTAAACAAAGAAAAAATAAAAAATTGGGGTATTTTATGTTTAGATGTAATTTAATTTAAGATAATAGTGCATCTTGAACATAAGAAATTTTGGCAATGACTTGAGCTACGAATAATCTCTTGTATTTTGTTTTTTTTTTTGTCTGGTTTACTTTCTATGTGAGTGTACCACATAGGTAACCACACACCCCTGCCTTACATTGTACAGTGTTTGTATTTTGATCTGAATGGGTCTAGGTAGGTACGGTAACATCATCATAAATATAATCACCTCAACGCCTCCCACGCACACTACCGGAAATTCAAGAGGTATACACTCTCCATTACTAGAGTTCATTTTAACAATTCTGTCCTTATCGTCGAAATCGACTGTATAAATCGCGTCGAAGATACTCGGCAAGTGCCCCTGAAAACATACAGTCCCACAATGACAGTGAACAGAAAATGCTAACTTGTCAGTTTTCACAGTGGTTTAGTTAGTTCCACTTTCAGACACATGCTATACACAACCAGTCGACAGGCTTACGAGTAAAAAATGACAAATTTTCGGTTACCTGATTTGCCAAGTCCCCAACCGCAAATAGCCGTCGGAAGAAATGTGGTCGTCTATTTGGATTAAACTGTCATAATTTTCAGGTTTCGGATTAGTGAACAGCGTTCAGAGGACTCCTTCGATAACATTGATTGATGTTCGATTCGGCACGGAAGCGTATCGAATGGTTGTGAATGGCTATGCGGGTCAAATGCGTGTGGCACTAGGTATATTTATCCTAAACACCATAAGTACGCACTTTAGCAATGTCAGTTAAAATACTCGTATATAATAAATTACCAGAAGTAATTAAAAATTAACAAAAATTTAATATATTTATAAATAAACTAAAACAATACCTAATCCATAAATGCTATTATAATATTAATGAATATTTTAATGAAAAATTAAAACAATTATTAAAAATAAATACCAAAAATAATAAATAAATTAAAGTGGAAATGAGTAGTGGAAAAACATCTATATTTTACTTTTTTCAAATAATAATATAATATTAGCCCTCTTTCTCTATCCTATCTTGTTGTGCCCGACAGGGTCCACAATGATCTAAAATTATGTATATTTTATAATGTACCTAACACTTATGCTAACATTGTGGAACGCAAATAAATATATTGAGTATTGAGTATTTTCTTGTTTGTATGTGTAATACAAACAAGAAAATAATTATGAAATATTTTATGTATTTTCTAAATAAATATCATAACTTTCAAAACTAAATTATTAATATTAAATATTTGAGAGAACTGCAGTATTCGAGACTGTACTTAGACGCCGCTGGTTGATACCGAGTTTTTGGAGAATGGAGTTTGTGCGGAATTCTGACCATGAGATCACAAGCATTCTTCTCCAGCACCACATTTCTAGAGCATATTTTTTTTTCCTTTTCAGTCTCAACTGCGTACACAAAATTAAGGGGAATACAACTGTACGGACGAGCCAGATCTTAATGGCCTTAGTTATGATGCGATTCCTCAATATTTATTTGCTTGTCCATTGATCGATTTAGGTATAAACAAATTATCTTTGCAAATTTGGACAATAGAGTAATGCTGACAAATAATTTTACAACAACAACAGTTAGGGTGACAAAATTTTAACGACAATGAACCAGGTTCAGATGGGCATAAGAGATGTACCTTACGTGTTATGCCCCATCTGAACTTGCTTCATTATGTCGTTTACAACAGAATAATTTGGAAAAATTAAATGGAATTAATATTATATTGAGGCAAGTACAACATACAGAGCTAAATAGGTACTTTACCATTTATAATTATGACCAACTGAAGATTAAGTGTCAAAAGTTTTTATTTTTAAATTTTAGAATGCAAATGCCTGTATTCTATTCTATTAGCTTGCTAAAAACTGAATCTAGATGGCTCTGTATTAATACTGTCTTAAATAGAACATAAAGTAGGTACGAAAATAATGCGCCAAAACCTGTATTGAATGAGGGTCCGAAGCCTGTCCGAGGATCTCCAGTAAAACTGGGTCAGAGACGAAGAAGAACCTGGGGAAGATGAGTCGCTTAGTCTCCAAGTAACCGGTGAGCGACTTCTGGCAAGCCTCCAGCTGCTCAAATAAGTGAGGCAGGAGCTGCTTCAGCGTGTCGTCCGAAGTGCATGTGTCCACACAGTTCACGATATCGCGCGCACGGTACATTATTTTCACATACGTTTTGTCGATACCCTGCAAACGTTTAGTTCTTTTTTTATTCGCTTATAATGAAAAACGTCCTCGTGAAACTCGTACAAATAACGTACCGCAAATCGCTTAGCCTCCGCCGGCAGTTGTTTGGCGATGTCACCACCAACAAACACTGCTTCCAGATACATCCATAGGTTCTGAACTAGAAGCCACTTTTCTAAGATCTCGGAAGTAGTCACGAGTTTGTTTATCCACATCAATATGTCTTTCTTAAATGGCGTGTTATATCTAAAACGAACGTTATAAAATTTTGAAGACAACTTTTTAATCATGGTCAATCCCCGTATCCTCATAATCCCCCCGATTAATTGCATTGGACATTTAAAATATCCGTGGGTAAACTTGGGCGCTTCTTTATGGAATCTATTGCCTTCCAATTGTGTATCGTAAGTGGGTATATTGTACTGTTTGAGTTTACAAAACCTGATCTATATAATCGCTATGTAAGTAAAGGAACGTTTTGTTTTTTTATCATATAATTGTAATTTTTCTAAAACTGGGTAGTATTAGAACTACCAAGTCAGGTATACCTGTTACCTGCTGGGGTTGCGGGTTTGTCCGAAAGGGATATCGCGACCCCGGCACACAGGCAACGGAAGGAACACGGCTGGGTTTTAGTCATTAAAAGTCTGACACGCCCTCTCGCTCTGTCCAGAGCGGGAGAAGGCATTTGATGATTTCCCAACATCAAGAAAAAAAAAAAAAGGTATACCTGTTAGAAGCCAAAGAGTTGAGGATCATTAAAGAGTCCTCGAGTAAAGTGATGATGTCAAGCGTATCCTGTGCCTTAATCAAAAGCTCGCCTCTATTCTTGAAGTGAGTAAACTGTAGGTCGATAAGCGCCCAGTCCGCGGCAACTTGCTTTAATTTAGCTTCGATATCCTTCTCTTTTACCGCACTGATACAAATGTCCTAAAAAAATAAGAGTGTAACTAAGATTCCTGGTGCTACTAAGTTACGTAGCGAAAAAAATTATCCCAAATTCAATCAACTCAAAGTAACATACGCAGGGTCGGACTAGGCCGGAAGGGCCCGGGTGGCTGACCACAAGCCCGGGGCCCGAGACTAGATGATGGTAGACGGGATACTATCGGAAAATACTGAGATACACAAATTGAGATAAACAAAATATAACATTTAATTATCAACGATGTAATAAATTATTAGGTACGGACATCACATCAGGTTACCAGTATAAAAGGACCTCCCTTAATAGGCGAGTTTCAACACAGACGAACCAGTCGTTTCAACGAAACGCGTCACGACCCCTTACCCGTACAGCTCGGAACCTGAGGCTAGATTTTCTTCTTCCTCCGCTTCATCCCACTCTGATGACGATGGGTTCACCCCAGTCAACGGAAAAGGGAAAAAGCGGAAGAATAAGAAACAATCTTCCACCCAGGCCAGCAAAGTAGTAGCGTTTGAGGATCGTGACTCATTCTCACTTTCCCCGCTATCCCCAGCCCCACCCGCTACTTGCACTACCGTAGCTTCCCCCTCCCCCGCCCCCCGCCCGACCGCGTCATCCTCTTCGCAGGATACCCCCTCCCCCGACCCCCGCCCGATCGCGTCATCCTCTTCGCAGGATACTCCCATCCCACCTAATTCTGGCCCTAAGAAGGTCCCTCCGCCACCACCCGTGTTCATACAGGACAAGGGCAAGTGGACGGACGTCTCTAGATGGTGTTGCGACCAAAAAATCGCATACACCAACGCTAGGAACACCCAACAGGGTATTAAAGTAAATGTTCCTACGTCCCGCGATTATAGGGACCTCACTAGTCTTCTGAGACAGAGAAAGGTAGCATTCCACACTTTCTCTCTCCCAGAGGAAAAACAGACCCGCGTTGTCATCAAAAGGATGCCACGCGAAATATTAGCCGCAGATATTTTAGCCGACCTTCAGTCGCAAAATATTCCAGTCGATGAAGTCCATCGTATGCACCGCGCTAGAGGCGGAGAGCAATACGACATGGTACTAGTTATCTGTCCCCCAGTACAGGGTTATCACCCTATATTTAAAGTTAAATCTATCTGCCACCTCACGGGTCTCGAGATCGAGAAACCCAGGAAAAATGGCATAGTAGGGCAATGTCACAATTGCCAACTCTACGGTCACTCTCAAAAGTTTTGCCACGCGACTCCCAGGTGCGTAAAGTGCCTGGGCGCGCATGGCACTTCTGAGTGCTCCCGACCAAAAGACCGTTCCCAATGCCTCACGCCACCTAGCTGCGTGCTATGCGGGCAAGAGGGCCACCCTGCCAACTACCGTGGCTGTCCCAAAGCTCCCAAGTCGTCATCCCCTAAACTGACCAAGCGCGCAGGCGCCCATCTACAGAGGGAAACTCCCTCAAATTATAGAATCCCATCCTCTCAACTTCCTGAGAGATTAAGCCCTCAGAGGCCCACTCCGTGGAATTACCTCCACCACCAGCAGGCCTTTCCAGCCATGGCTACCTTCCAACCCCCACCCCCCACCATCCCCCCCCTTATGGGCCCCCGTTATCACCCCCCCGCGCCCCTTAATAAGCCCGCACCTGCTCCTATAGCACCGCGTCCGCAACCCGCGAACACTCCCGTAGCCTCTTCTAGCATGCCTCAAAATGTCCTTTCCTCCGCGATGACATTCCTCTCTCCTCGCGCTTTCCAAATGGCCAGTCAACTTGAGGCCGCCCAAGACGCCTGTGATCTCATAAAGATCCAAGCTATTTACAACGCGTATCCAGACATTACGCGTGCTCTGACATCCCGCGCCTCCCATAGAACCCACAATGTCTAACACCATCTTAGCTAGGTTCAAACCCCGATCCCTCATGTTAGGCATCTTCAATGCAAACGGCATTAATGGCCAACGCGACGAGATCGCAAAATTCCTCCGCGATCACCACATAGACGTCTTCCTCTTACAGGAATCCTTCCTCAAACCTAATAAACGAGACCCGTCAATCGCTAACTATCGTGTAGTTCGCAACGATAGGACTCGTTGTCACAAGGGCGGCACCCTTATCTATTATAAAAAAGACCTCTATTGCATCCCCATGGATCCTCCCCCGCTCTCAGTATTAGAAGTCTCCATCTGCCACCTAGGCATGTCAGGCCATCAGCCGATCACCCTTATATCGGTCTACCTTCCTCCCCAACCCACTTCAGAGGACCCCCGACTCTTTGCAAACGATCTCTCTATCTTATTTGGCCTGAGTGACTCCGTTATCATGGCGGGCGATCTCAACGCCAAGCATCCCTCCTGGAATAGTACCAGAACCTCCACCAGAGGACAACACCTGTTTGACCTCTCTGCCTCTATGATTTTTGATGTCATCGCTCCGATGACCCCAACCCACTACCCTCATAACCCTAACCATACACCCGATGTCCTAGACTTGGCGCTCCTTAAGAACGTCAATCTACGTTTAGACTCAATAGAGACGGTACACGAGCTTAACTCTGATCACCGTCCCATAGTCATAAGACTGGCCCCGCGCATAGGTCTCTCCGACCCCAATCAACCTCCCGTCACTAAAAAGGTAACGGACTGGAAGAAAGTAAGCACCCAGCTGAAATCCAACACGTCCCCCCAATTAGATAACATCCCCGATCAGTTTGACTCTATCTCGGACACGATGGCCGCGATCGACTCATTCACGGATCACATACAATCTGTCGTGAACGAATGTTCAAGGGAAGTCACAGTGACGGATGACCGTCGCTGGAAGCTACCTGACGATGTACGTAATCTGTTGACTGAGAAGAACGCGTCTATCCGTGCGTACAGTAGCTTTCCCTGCGACGCGAACAAAGCCCATATGCGCTACTTACAGAGAACTGTAAGGAAACGCGTAGCGGAGCTGCGTAACGCGGGCTGGGATAAGATGCTGAGCGAGTTAGAGCCTACCCACCTAGCCTTCTGGGAACTTCAGAGGAAACTCAAGTCCCCGCAAGTCACTTCCATGCCCCCATTAGTACGCCCCGATAAGACCATTGCATTCGACGACGTCGACAAGGCCGAGTGCCTAGCCGACAGTCTAGAAGCTCAGTGCTCACCCAGCTCCCTACCAGTAGACCAAGCTCACCTCGCAGAGGTAGACGCGGAAGTCAAACGTAGAGCCTCTCTCCCTCCCGTAGAAGACCCTGAGAATCCTCTGCCTCCCGTCACTCCAGACGAAGTGCACGATATCATCAAGGGTCTTAAAGCTCGTAAAGCCCCCGGTTCAGACGGACTCACCAACAGAGTGGTCCAGCTTTTCCCTGCCCACTTGATAATGTTATTGGCCACCATCTTCAATGGTGCCCTAAGCAACAATATCTTCCCACAAACGTGGAAAGAAGCCAACGTCATCGGCATCCCGAAGCCAGGCAAACCCAAGTCTGAGCCTTCTAGTTACCGTCCCATTAGTCTGCTCAAGGTTCTCGGCAAAATCTATGAGAGGCTTATTTATAAGCGTCTCAGAGAATACGCCGAGACCAAGGGCCTTATTCCCAACGAACAGTTCGGCTTTCGAACTCAGCACTCTAGCGTGCATCAGGTCCACCGCATCATCGAGGACATAAGCGCTGGTTTCCAGCGCGGCTTGATGACGGGTGCTATCTTCTTCGACATAGCGAAAGCTTTTGACAAAGTCTGGCACAACGGCTTATTATATAAGCTCTACAAACTCGGTGTGCCAGATCGTCTCGTGCTCATCTTACGAGACTTTTTGTCGAATCGCACCTTCCGCTATCGCATCGAAGGAGCGCTCTCCTCCCCCCGACCCTTACGCGCGGGTGTCCCTCAGGGCTCCGTGCTATCTCCTCTCATTTTCACGCTGTTCACCAGCGATATCCCTAAAAGTAACAAGGCGCAGTTGGCTCTGTTCGCAGACGACACGGCCATTTACTATTCAGGCAGAAGCCCCGACGCGATAGCTCTCACTCTCCAAACCGCAGTCGACAAGCTCGGCAAGTGGTTCAGAAAGTGGAGAATCGAGGTCAATCCCGATAAGAGTCAAGCGGTTCTCTTCAAGAAACCGAGACTCAAAAAACTTATTAACACGCCCAATCACCATGTTTGACAAGCCGATCCCCTGGGAGAAGCGAGCCAAATATCTAGGTGTGGTCCTCGATTTTAAACTCACATTCTCCGAGCACATAAAGCAGGCACGCTCGCGAGCCGCTTTCGCTCTCGGTAGGCTCCACTCCGTTCTCAATGCACGAAGCAAATTGTCACTCAGGTGCAAATTGCGTACCTACACGGCGTGCATTAGACCCATTATGACCTATGCGTGTGCCGCCTGGGCACAAGCCAAACCCTACCATCTCCATAAGATGCAGACCCTCCAAAACCGTTTCCTTCGAATGGCGACGGCTTCCCCCTGGTATGTTAGGAACGAGATCCTCCATCTCGACCTTAAAATCCCCACAATAGCCCAATTTCTAAAACGCAATGCAACGCGTTATTTTGATAAAGCCGCAATACATCGCAACCCTCTAGTTGTGAAGGCCGCCAGTTATATTCCCTCTGGAATAAGTAAAATCCGCCGTCCAAGGCATGTTCTCAACGACCCAGATGACCCCATAACCCTCCTCCAGGAGAGCAATAGGGCCACCAGTACAGTAAAGAAACACACACACCGACACACGTTCCGACCTCGCCGCAGAGGTCCGCGACCGCGTCCCTCCCGAGTAAATGATACTCCCCCCCGACCCTTGCTCGACGATGCGCCAGCCCGCGTCGAAGCTGAGCCCGTAGTCTTAAATTCCCCGAATAATAATAATCTATGTTTGATCCAGCCTGTCCCATCTTGCTGTCCTCCCCCCAGCGACGCCCTAAGCCGAGGTCCGTACCCCACAGGGGGTGCCCTTAGCGAGCGTTCGCCTAGTTTTAATTAGAATAGTTTATGCCCCTGGCTGGAGGCTTTAAGTGTAGAAGCTTAAGGCAGCCACAGGAAAGTCCGGTTAAGCAGCTACGACCTCCTCAGAGGTTAACTGCGAGATGCCCTATATAAAAAAAAAAAAAAAAAAAAAGGCGAGTTTCATATAACTCGATTTTTCTATTTCATTTCTCTCTAATTGTATGAACGAACTATCTGATCTAGTTTTACATTTAGGTCGCAAGAGCTGGGACCTGGCCTGCGTGGGCCTCCTATCCTACGGTTGCCGCAAGCCAGGCCCGTGGGGGGCCCGCGCAGGCTGGGGCCCGGCTGGCAAATGCCACCTCGACTATATGGCCAGTCCGACGCTGAACATACGTGAAATACGAAAAAACGAGTAATTTCACTTGGTCGGGTTATATTTTAGCGATATAAAGCGCTGTCGTATGTTTTGGGTTACTGAGTTCCAGTACCTACCACAAAACATTAAACGACAGCGATTGTACTTGAACTCGACCATTACACGTATGTTACCTTTGAGTTGATTGAATTTAGGATTATTTGTTGTAGATTGAATTGTCGCTACGTAACTTAGCAGAAGTTCTTTGTTTACAAAATGTATAGGTTCTCGAGACGAGGACTATAGATTGCAGTCATTGACACCGTCCATAGACTAGCTTAGCCCAGCCTAAAATGAATGGTCGATGGATGGTCAGCACCACACTGAATCAATAATGGTCAATCGACCGCAATCCACGTGCACCTCAACCTATTGCAACTAAATGACTGATTGCCATTAAAACTAACAAATCTGAATTACTATCCCACACATCTACAAAAGCCACTAACAAATAAAAAGTTGAAATTAAAATTAATAATGTAATCAAAGTGATTTTTTTTGTTTGTTTGTTTGTTACGCTTTCACTCTAAAACGGTGAACGGATTTGGATGAAATTTGGCACATGCGTAGACCATGACCCGGGTTAGGACATAGAATACTTTGGATTCTAGTATTTTCACGGAATCGAGACTTATGCGGATAAAACCGCGGGGCACAGCTATATAATAAATAATGTCGAAATGTGATGAATGTGTGATGTGTTAAGGTGGAGCGTTCTTTTTTTTAAATTATGTTTTTGGTATTTTACCAATATCATTGACCTGGGAAGTGAGATACATGTACGCAAAAAATAACCAATCAAAAAAAAGCACCATGTTTCAAAATTTCGATATAATACTCGTAGCTCTTAAACTCGGTTTTTTGTCAAAAACTGGTAAGTCTTGCCTAGTTTTTATTCTTGATCTTATGAATCCATCTCTTGCATCTAGTCCGCAATCGGATAAAGAAGCTTCTGTTACAAGCTTAACACATCGCTCTACAGCCTGGGTGTGACAAGGGACCTTCTGGAAATACAATAAATTGTTGCCAGATGATATCATCTCTTTGATTTGGCCATCACTGTATTTCATTGTCATTGGTGGCTCGGTAACTTTTTCTTTTGACCAGTCTATTAAATCGTAATAGTGTGACGCCTCAATCTGAAGTTCAGGGTGCTGAAACTGACGTACTTTCTTGCCTTTGGTCTGTTCCCTAGCCTTCAAAATACTTCGAAGAGCTAATTCTCTTATTTCTGGTGCATCGTCTTGTAACATAGCAAGCAAAACATTTCCTGGATGCACAAAGAATGAATACCGTTGAATAGTCTTTAATTGTTTTCAGATCGTCTCTCAAGTACACACACCTTTTTACCATATTAAATATATGGATTGGGCCACCTTTACAAGAAGGCTTAGTCTTGATATCAAACCAGGTTGGTGCGTAAACTTTCATAATAAAAATTGCCAATTTATGCAGGTTTGAGGATAGATTTGCGGTTCCCACATACAAACGCACAATCCTGTTTGCCCAAGTTAACCATCTGGAATGAGCTAGCTTTCCTGGATCTTTTTCAGCTAGGCTAAGTTAGGCGAGACAGTGCCTTGAGAAATAGCTGTGCACATTTCATATAAATATTTTTGATCCGTGCTCAATATATTGACATCAACGTCCGGTAACTCTGTACTAATAGGCTCGAATGTGACTACTGCATTGTCAACACATCGTTCAATTTGTTTCCCGATTGTTCCCGAGAAACTGTTTGGTCCAGTTGTAGTACCGTCGAGACTCATGAAACGATGACGGAGTGGTAATTCATTTGCATGTAGTAAGCACACAAACCACTGTAAATGTGTCTTTCCAGCAATGCAATGACTCAATTTTTATTGCCTGTATTTACAGCGTTACCATCACAACCCACTGCCTCCAAACATGTACGAGAATCATATCGCTGTTCAAGAAATTCAATTTTTTTTTTTTAATCGTGATTGCTTTGCCGTTACTTACTGAAATATGTCTGACGAACTCAGAAGCTGGCTCAGATATAAGGGAAATATGCTCGATGACAGTTTTTCGATGTAAAGCAGTATCAGTCTTAGTAAGGACCATAGATCTATCCTTACGTCCGTCAAAATAAACTGCAGTCAAAGCTTTTTTGTGACCACCACATTGCTAATTATGGTGTGCTTTTTGACGCTCTCGGCGTAATTTATTACGGTCTATTACTTGAGATGAATCTTCGACACTGATAACATTTAGGTCAAGCATTGCTGCATTTACTAGCATTGCTGCTGATCGATCGAAAACCCCAGTTCTATCACAAGCAACTGCAAGATTTTGTAGTTTAGTTCTCATTTGTTACGATTCTTGTTCGCTGGGCTCAATCGATAGCTCAATGAAAAAATCATCCAGATATGATTCTGAAGTTTCAGCAGAGGTATAAGAACTGTTAGAAAGACATGTGTGAGCACTATGTACCTACTTTAAAGCTACCATTTACTGGGTACCTACGTCTTTCATTGACCTAAATGTGCCCTTGCGGCTGAGAGTATGTCATGCTCACTCAAATGTCTCGCTGGTGGTGGCGTGTGTGTTGGATCATAAAGTTCCCTTCAAAATTGTTGAGCTAAATGGTGCTGATCCATGCGTCATGTTCGTGAACGGGCGCCGTCAGTGGAGACTGGTCATCTCTTAGCTGCCAAGGCTTATTTTGAATTTATTTTAATTTTTGAATTGTTTTATTCTTTATTACGGACGCTTTTAACGTGCACGTCTCTCTACATTGTTCTCACATGTATAATTACAACATGAATGATGTAACCAATATTTTGTAACAATATTCTGATTTAAAAGAGTGTCCGTGGAGTTTCTTGCCCGTTCTTCTCCATAGGAACCTACTACGCGTTGGAATGGGCAACTAGCTTCATATTTCTGACTGACCGACCCCTTGACAATTCAAAAGTGCCTGTAATTGGTTTATTTGAAATAAATGCTTTGAGTTTGAGTTTTGAGTTTTGAGTTTGAATTCCACTTCGCAGGTGGTAGTAGAAGTACCTACCTGGAGGGTATAAGCCATAGTTTTCATAAACTCATCGTACTTACGCTTCCTACTTTCTTTACGTTGGATTGGTCTGGTAGTCGCCTGGTCCACAGAACCAATGTACATTTTTCTGTCCTTTCGTTGGTCTTTGAGAAAGTCTACTACACAAATAGGTACTTTGATTTTACAGTTACACATTTCCCTTGAGATGCACTTGCATGTCGCAATATCGAATAACTTTTTCAAAGATTCTTCGTGCTTTTTTTTTCATTACGTATTTTTTTAAATATTTTTTTACTTGTTTTAATCAATCTCGCAACAACTTTTTGATGGCTAATAATAGGAATAGATGCTTTGTTCCATAAATTTTCGATGTCGGTTGCAACTATTTCGCATGTCTTTAACTGCAGGACATTTTCCATTACATAATTCAATTAAATCACACCGTATCCACAAATAGTATTTGATTGCATTAAAATTTCTCGGCAACACATTATCACTTATTTTTTAGGTAGCCCAAATATTGGACAACGTATATCTTTCCGTAATTCAGGCATTTCACAGGTTTAGCTAGCCACAAAACGTAGATATTAAATTCGAACTTTCGTGAAATTGGTTTGAATTGAAGCATGACATTGAAAAATCTGATAGTAAATATGGGTAAACAATAACTATCCATGTAGTAGTAAGCCATTATGAACGCATTATCAACACAATGACAGTGAAAATAGTTAACACACTTCTTATGAGGGTTTATCCTAAAAGTTGGCAACGTCGCAAATAACTGTCAAATATTTACCTGTTTTGATTCTTATAGCAATATTACTGAATAGAATTAAGAAATGTGGCTAACTAGTGTCATGATTTCTTTGATTAAATTAAAAAAAAAATATTACTTAAATATTGAATTATAATATCCACTGTGGCAACACTGTCAAAGTACAAATTATTATTATTATAACAATGTTTTAAATCTATTTTCATTATTGCAACTCAATGTAATAATTTACTTTGGCAACACTCAGAAATAACGGTTATGATAATATCGTTATTTCTGGGTGGGGCAAAAGTCATGCTAAATTGTAAGATGTAATGCAGAGTCAGTCGTCTTTGGATTGTGAAATAGAACAGTTGTGCTGATTAAAAGTATTACCAAGAAAATAGTGTTTTTCTTAACGAGTCAGAAGTGGCATGGAATCACGAGCCATATTATGCCGGTAAAATTGTAAGTAGTCTTATGAATTCTTTACTTCACTGCTTTTGTACGAGATAAGTTCAGTGAGCGATGAGTATGGTTATTATGTAGTCTCATGATTCGGTAGCAATCATTGTAGCGTATTTCCCATAAGGCTAATATTTAAATCATAGTTAATAGTAATTGGGCCGATGCACGTGCTACCTTTGGTCGAGGCAACTCCTCGATAAGGTTATCGTTGCGTTGGACTAATTATAATAATATATAGTAAGTTAATAGTTGGGCTGATGCACGTGCTATCTTTGGTCGAGGCAACTCCTCGATAGGGTTATCGTTGCGTTGGACTAATTATAAACAATTAGTAAATAGTTGGGCCAGTGCATGTGGTACTCTTGGTCGAGGCAACTCCTCGATAGAGTTATCATTGCATTGGACAACTTGGAAAATAAATAAATTACAAATTATGAGATGGAATGTTGGGAATTTCTCTACGAGATTTTACTTCGAATAATTTTAATAGTATGTCAGTCTGTTCCGTTCACTGAAATTTCTGTGCAGCTATATAGTTTGATAGTTAAGCAGTAGCTTAGCCTTTGTTGTTTGCTGCAATGATTAATGACTATGCGAACTATCATATAATAAAATGTGTATTGTGAACTCCTATACGGCGTGCACTGTGGTTTAGCCGTGTGGGCGACCTGTGATGTACGAGTATAGTGTAGACTCCTATGCGGCGTGCACTCGGGTTCAGCCATGTAGGTGAGCTGTTCAGAGATGTACGAGTATAGTGTAGACCCCTATGCGGCGTGCACTCGGGTTCAGCCATGTAGGTGAGCTGTTCAGAGATGTACGAGTATAGTGTAGATTCCTATGCGGCGTGCACTCGGGTTCAGCCATGTAGGTGAGCTGTTCAGAGATGTACGAGTATAGTGTAGATTCCTATGCGGCGTGCACTCGGGTTCAGCCATGTAGGTGAGCTGTTCAGAGATGTACGAGTATAGTGTAGATTCCTATGCGGCGTGCACTCGGGTTCAGCCATGTAGGTGAGCTGTTCAGAGATGTACGAGTATAGTGTAGATTCCTATGCGGCGTGCACTCGGGTTCAGCCATGTAGGTGAGCTGTTCAGAGATGTACGAGTATAGTGTAGACCCCTATGCGGCGTGCACTCGGGTTCAGCCATGTAGGTGAGCTGTTCAGAGATGTACGAGTATAGTGTAGATTCCTATGCGGCGTGCACTCGGGTTCAGCCATGTAGGTGAGCTGTTCAGAGATGTACGAGTATAGTGTAGATTCCTATGCGGCGTGCACTCGGGTTCAGCCATGTAGGTGAGCTGTTCAGAGATGTACGAGTATAGTGTAGATTCCTATGCGGCGTGCACTCGGGTTCAGCCATGTAGGTGAGCTGTTCAGAGATGTACGAGTATAGTGTAGACCCCTATGCGGCGTGCACTCGGGTTCAGCCATGTAGGTGAGCTGTTCAGAGATGTACGAGTATAGTGTAGATTCCTATGCGGCGTGCACTCGGGTTCAGCCATGTAGGTGAGCTGTTCAGAGATGTACGAGTATAGTGTAGATTCCTATGCGGCGTGCACTCGGGTTCAGCCATGTAGGTGAGCTGTTCAGAGATGTACGAGTATAGTGTAGACCCCTATGCGGCGTGCACTCGGGTTCAGCCATGTAGGTGAGCTGTTCAGAGATGTACGAGTATAGTGTAGACCTCTAGTTTGAATAAATGACTTTTGAATTTTGAATTTTATGCGGCGTGCACTCGGGTTTAGCCATGTAGGTGAGCTGTTCAGAGATGTACGGGTATAGTGTAGATAGACCCCTATGCAGCGTGCACTTGGGTTCAGCCGTGTGGGCGACCTGTGATGTACGAGTATAGTGTAGACTCCTATACGGCGTGCACTCCAGTTTAACGATGTAGGTGAGCTAAGGGAGATGTATGCGTATAGTTTATAATAGCCGCATAGGCGAGCTGTAGTTTAGATTTTAAAATTAAAGATGAACATGTACCTACGAGTACAGTTTAGAGTTCTATGCGGCTTACACTCCAGTTTAACCATGTAGGTGAGCTATATGGAGATGTATGCGTATAGTTTATAGCAGCCACGTAGGTGAGCTGTAGTCCAGATTTTAAAAATAAAGATGTAAGAGTATAGGTTAGAGTTCCATACGGCTTACACTCTAGTTCAACCATGTTGATGGCTATAAAGAGATGTATGCGTATAGTTTATAGCAGCCACATAGGTGAGCTGTAGTTCAGAGTTTAAAATTAAAGATGAACATGTACCTACAAGTATAGTTTAGAGTTCTATGCGGTTTACACTCCAGTTTAACCATGTAGGTGAGCTATATGGAGATGTATGCGTATAGTTTATAGCAGCCACGTAGGTGAGCTGTAGTTCAGAGTTTAAAATTAAAGATGAACATGTACCTATGAGTATAGTTAGAGTTCTATGCGGCTTACACTCCAGTTTAACCATGTAGGTGAGCTTCATGGAGATATATGCGTATAGTTTATAGCAGCCACGTAGGTGAGCTGTAGTTCAGAGTTTCACGTAGGCACGTAATGTGATCTTATGCAGCCATGTAGGTGAGCTGTAGTGCAAAGCTTAACGTAGACACTTATGTGATTTTACGTAGCCATATGAGTGAGCTGTACATAGTTCTGTTTTAACGTTGATACTTATTTGATCTTATACGGCTATGCAAGTGAGCTGTAGTTTAGAATTTAACGTAGGCAGTTATGTGATATTATGGAGCTATGTAGGTGACTACTAGTTCAGGAGTTTAACATAGGCACTTATGTGATCTTATGCAGCCATAAAGGTGAGCTGTAGTTCAGAGTTTAGATAGATAGATTCATTTATTTGCCTGAAATATGGTATTATACAGATTTTATAACAAATACACAATAGTGCCAACTAAATTCGGCATGCAAATTTTGTGACATTACCAATGATTTTAATTTAACAAAATAATTAAATTCCAATGTCAAAAAATAAAAAAAAATAAGTACTAGATCAAGAATTGCCTAAATTATTAAATTACAAATGTCAAATAAAAATAATTCAATTACAAATTTTCTAAAAATCAACTTGCAAATTATAACCAAAGTAATAACGTCGAAGTAACGTTGTAACGTTAACGTTGACACTTACGTGATCTTTTGGGGCCATGAATTTAGCGTAGGCACTTATGTAATCCTATGCAGCCATGTACATGTGCTGTTAATAAGTCATGTAAATATGGTGTTAGTGAGCCATGTATGTGTGCTGTTAGTAAGCCACGTAGGTATGCTGCTATGAAAGCCATGTAGGTGCGCTGTTAGTAAGCCATGTATATTTATGCTGTTAGTAAGCCATGTAGGTATGCTGCAATGAAAGTCAAGTAGCAGTGCTGTTAGTAAGCCACGTAGGTATGCTGCTATGAAAGCCATGTAGGTGCGCTGTTAGTAAGCCATGTATAATTATGCTGTTAGTAAGCCATGTAGGTATGCTGCAATGAAAGTCAAGTAGCAGTGCTGTTAGTAAGCCATGTAGGTATACTGCTATGAAAGCCATGTAGGTATGCTGCAATGAAAGTCAAGTAGCAGTGCTGTTAGAAAGCCATGTAGGTGTGCTGTTGGAAAGCCGTAAGGTGTGCTGTGAAGGCCAACGAAATGACAACTCCACTCCAGATCTACGCTCCAGAGCGGATCGTAAGTTTCTCTCCAGAGGCTCCTAGAAGATATGTATAGCAGGAAATGTTTATCTAGAGATTCTGAAGAGATACCTGTGAAGTTGAAGTTAGTTTTGGAAGGACTGACTGCAGATGATCTGCTGAAAATCATCTCGGCGATTCAACCAGGCACAAGTAAGAATGTTCCAACCACTAATGTAGTATTTTATCCGGATTTTAACCCTGATATTAAATCCCAAGATATTGAGTGATGGCTAAAAAGATAAAACTAATACGCCAATATTTATAATTGGAATGAAAAACAAACAGTTCAATATACCCAATCGTTAGAAATTGACAAATCCTCTGGGTCGGTCCATCTGATTCGTCCCACTTTAATAATTATAATTTAGAATTGGACAAATAACTGTAAACACGAATGGTATTCATATATTTAGGAAACATTTAACATATTAAACATTAGTTTTAACCCCGTTTGTCTCGTGGTCGCAAGCGCGGCTACTGAGCTTGGGTTCCTGGGTTCGATTCCCAGGTCGGGTAGGGTATCGTTTGATTTTTCTATCACGAGTTTTTCAGTAGCAGCTAGATCGGAAGCTTGAAGTGTGACACCCCGTGCCTCGGAACCACGGGAAGCAGTTGGTTCTGCGCCTGATCTGTACCCGGTCGTGTCAGGTTGCAGTCCCGTCGGGACTGTGGAGTAGGAGAGCAGTGAGGCACCTGTTTGCCGCACACATTTGTGCACTATGTCTCCTGCGTGCTTGGCTGGTCTCTGTTGAGGTTGGCCGCCCCATGGCCGGGATTCGGTCGGGAGGATTTATGAAGTGAAGTGAAGTGCAGTGCATACTCTTTTCTCTTTTCATCGGGTACTTATTAGGTGCATTGCCTGTCATATAAATAATGATATGATACAGTGTCTTGAGTGTGTAATTGTTTTTTTTTTGTTACTCATTTTTCCTATTTGATGTAATGCCTCAGTGTGCGTGATTATTGCGTGCTTCGGAGTTAGCGCGCTGAAGGATGGCCGAATGTCATGATTTCTTTGATTAAATTTAAAAAAAAATATTACTTAAATATTGAATTATAATATCCACTGTGGCAACACTGTCAAAGTACAAATTATTATTATTATAACAATGTTTTAAATCTATTTTCATCATTGCAACTCAATGTATTATTTTACTTTGGCAACACTCAGAAATAACGGTTATGATAATATCGTTATTTCTGGGTGGGGCAAAAGTCATGCTAAATTGTAAGATGTAATGCAGAGTCAGTCGTCTTTGGATTGTGAAATAGAACAGTTGTGCTGATTAAAAGTATTACCAAGAAAATAGTGTTTTTCTTAACACTAGAGAACTAGAATATTAATAATGATCTCATGTTTAGTTTCCAAATAGTTTTTTTACATCTAAAACTAAACATTCGGTGTTACAATATGAATTATTGCATTTCATAATCAATATTCTAGTTCGCTAGTTAGCCACATTTTTTATTTCCACACAGTAATATTGCTAAATTAATCAAAACAGTGAAATATTTGACATCTATTTACGACGTTGCCCACCTTCAGAATAAACGCTCTTAATAGCGGGTAGAAGTATGCAGTTTATCCTGACTTTTTTGTTTATGTACCCTCTGTGCGCCAACTGAAGATGAAGTCCTACCGCTCCTGATATTTTGTAAGTAAACTTAATTGTATGCGAGACATAAAAAAATTAAAATAAATGTTTGTTTCACTCCACCCGTGTGTGTGTGTGTGTGTATCAAAATATGTGTTATGTCGTATATAATGTTAATAATGAAAAGATTATGTCAAAGAAGTAGGCTATGAAAAAATAAAATTTGTATCGTAATTTGGGAGCAGTTAATAGACATTCACATAGTTATGGCGTTAATAAGGTACCAGGGAAGCCTCATTATGCAGAACGATTATTATTGCCAAACTTCCTTGTCTTTAAAGTAACTAACCATCTAAAGTTCTATTATATTCTATTCTATTCTAACCTAACCTATGAACTGCCGAACTATTTACCTAAATAATAAATAATAATACCAGCCTGTTACTGTCCCACTGCAGGGCAAAGGCCTCTTCTCACACAGAGAAGGCACGAGCATTGATCACCACGCTTGCTCAAGACGGGTTGGTGATTTCAGACTTATATTAACTACAAGTCCAGGTTTCCTCACGATGTTTTCCTTCACCGATGTCAGTAATGTCCAAGATAAACTCAGAAAGAAACCTAACATAAAATAATTTTTTGAACACAATAAGATTTGTTAGAGTAAATTATGGTGAATTTATAGTAAATTTGTAAAGTAAATTTGTATGTAATAATCATGCGTGATAATAACGTGACAATAATGTAATAATAATGTACTAACATTAGAATCTGCTTAATAACTATGACATTTAAACATGAATAATTTGCACGCTTGCTCGCAGGCAGAATACAATGAATTTTATGGCTGTACGAGTAACCTGTAAGATCTTCCCTTGTAAAAAATGTATTTTCTTGCAAATAAACAATTTGAATTTAAATTTTAAATTTAACTGCCCATTTCAACATTTTTACTGGCCCTTAATGCCACTACTCGAGTATTTTTTTTACTTACATTCTAGGGCTATCCGACCAACTTTATTTTTATTACTGTTAATATTGTCACACAAAATCAACCGCCGCAAAATTAAATGATGCCCGTAATTTTTTCAACTGATCATAATAACCAGCCTTATGTTTACATAACAGTCGTAAAAATTATTACCGACCCAAAAAAAGCACCGAATAGCTATCTATTGAAACTGCAAATTAGCACAAAAATAAGGAAATGCCACAAACTTCAACATCCTCCTTGTTTTTCAACAGCGGCGCCTCCATGATGTTTGCCAACGTAAACGATTCAGATTCCACATCTAATACACAATCTAGAAAAGACACCAATTTTATGTGTTAATACTTATTTAACGAAAGACAATAAAACGAATGTTTCAATGATTTTATTTACGCATAAGGTTTTCCAATCTCTTCCAATGCCTTTCCTTCATGGCTTTGTCAGCCATTAATTCCAATAAAGGACAAGTTTGATTGAAATCATCGATCTTATTCTTCAATTCAATAAAAGCTGGCCAGTCCTTCATTCCCCGTGGTAATTTTCGACACCTTTTAATAAAACCATTAAGTAAAAAAAAAATAGAACATATTGAATTTAAATTGAAAAAAAAATCTCCACCATTTATAATATAATAATATACTTAAATATTTTTTTTCAGACCAGAGATCCATAAAATACGAGAAAATTATTTGGTACTTACTAACTAGGACAAGTTTAATAAACTTATTTTTCAACACACTTGCTCGTAAAAGAAATTATCAAATAACTTCTTCCGCTCTGGGCGGAGTGGGAGAAGTCGGGGGGCGTGTCAGACTCTTACTGACTAAAACGCACCCGTGTTCCATCAGTTGCCTATACGTTGCCAGGGGCCACTGTATCCCTTTCGGATTTTCCCGCGACACCGGCAGGCATTGGTCGTAGCGGACCCCGTCAGTTGTCCTGACATCTCTTTAAGGCGCGCGTGGAACGCGCCGTCGACCCCCGGGCCTGGTCCTTACCGGGCGGCGAGCTAACCATTGCTCACCGTCCGCAAGCCCGCGCCTACGATGGCCGGGAATCGGCCTGCGATTCCCGACATCCAGGGCGTCTCCTGCGGCGGCTAGGGGCGTGATGGCACGAAATTTGCCTCTCCCTCACGCATTCCGCCTCCTCTTTCGCGAGCATTACTGCTTCGCAGAAGGAGGGCATGGCTTCCCACGCCCTCTCGCTCCATACTATGGCCTGGACCAGGGCCGGATGCGAGAGATCACTGCTGCCGATCGCTTCCACGAGGACACGGCGGTGCCCCACCCATGCCGGGCAGACCTTCACCGTATGCTCCACCGTGTCCTCCGGGCGATCTACACAGTGGTGATACCTGGGCGTTTCTTCTCGCCTTATCCGGAATAAGGACCTCCCGAAACAACCGCGTCCGGTAAGGACTTACGTCAGGCGGAAGGTGAAGACGCGTAGCGCTTCTCTAGCCTCTCCTCAAAGAAGGGACTTATCGCCGCAATTGTGGCGTGCCCAAATATGGGGACCCCTCAAGTTTTAGAATATTATACTGCTTTAACATTGAGTTTGTTACGAATCATAAGAGTATAATCATAACGAATAACTTCAAAAAGAGCACGGGTTGGCGACGTATTGCCCGTCATTCAATACCGAATATCAAAAGGAATACTGTTTCTGGGAATTCAAACTCCAGTCATATCCTCCGAGCTAACTAGACGAATACAATATACAGGGTGGATTTTTGAGATGGAGCAGTAAGGACAGCTACCTTAACCGTTGTCGCTAGAAGAAAACGGTCTTAAGAGACTGTCCTTAACTTTTTGAAAAATTTCGATCTGCATTCACAGATTTAGAAAAAAAATTACAGTCAGCAAGAAAATGGGCAATTGTCACAATAACTTTTTTTGATGCCAATCGATCCTGTTTCGTATAAGGATCAAAAAACTCTTCTGGACTAACTGAGCTTTGAGTACTAGAAAAGTCAGAAATCCCAAAAAACTTTTCCCATACATTTCATAGGAAATGTGACTCCAACTTACTTATTTTACGATGATAGACTGGCCGAAACTAAACTAAAACAAATTGATCTTCAAATTTCGAACGAATAGAGAACAGAATTTACAACCTTTGTTGCTTTTGAAAAAACTTTTTACATGGGTAGTTTTTTTTTTGCTATTTCTATCTTTTGTAAAGGACAGTCTTTTAACGTTTTCCAAACAAGTCTGAAAGTTATCAATACTTTGAGGTCATTTTTAGTCATCCGTACCTCAAAAGGAAAATACAGAACCCTTCATTGTGCGTGGTCCGACACGCACTTGGCTGGTTTTTTTCTCAGAACGTCGGACATCACAAGCAAAAAACTATCTTGTTCTTATAGTAAATAAAATTATAACGCGTATTCATTCGAAGTTCAAATTTTTTGTTTCTGTTTGGCTGGTCTGTCTATCGTAATAAAGTATGTTGGAGTTTTTTCCTACATTTCGTAGGAAAAAAACTCCAACATACTTTATTGCGTATGGGATAAGTTTTTAGCGATTTCTGTCTTTTCTAGTACTCAAACCTCAGTTGGTCTAGTAGAGTTTTTTGATCCATATAAGAAAGAGGATCGATTAGCATCAAAAAAAGTTTTTGTGAAAACTACCCATTTCCTTGCTGACTGTAATTTTTTTTCAAAATCTGTGAATGCAGATCAAAATGTCTCAAAAAGTTAAGGATAGTCTCCTAAGACCGTTTTCTTCTAGCGACAACGGTTAAGGTAGCTGTCCTTACAGCCCCATCTCAAAAATCCACCCTGTATAGTTACTGTTCGAAATATTATAAAATGTTTTTTTGTCTTTGACATTTAACATGTCCGACGGAAGTACGAGCAGAGAATATGAGCTTTTATTTAGAGTCCAAATAAAAAAATTATATGAGTCGCGGTCCGTTTGGAAGACGTAACCGCAAATGCATCCAAGATTAAAAGTTGTTCAAGGACCTTGCGTATTTTTGTTTTTTTTTTAAATCGGTAATTTCGATTTGTATAGTAGATACTTCACCCAGCTAGCTCTATTACTCCCGAAAACATTTGCAGCTTCATGCAGCTTGCGTCTCGCGTCGTCTGTTGTCGTCGTGTCGACGGCACAAAATACGAAGCCTGGGCTTAATTCAATTACTCTTTTGCTTAGGTTTTTGTTATAAATTTACTGCTTACTTAAAGCCCGCACGTAATAGGTCGGCGGTCCGGAGACGGACCGCAATCCGCCATTTGGTGACTCCTGAGCTACAACATCTGTAAGCTCGTCTCGTATTATTTGTCAGGTAGGTATTTGGTTAATACCCGTGCATGCCGATTTTTTTAAGTCTTCAATATTTTTATCAAATTTATTTCGATTTGAAAGTTACTCAATATAAAAAATACTGATGAACCAACAAAAAAAATCGTAACATCGAAAGTACCAAAATTTTAAGATCGTATTACCTATGACTAAACCATTGTTGTTTAGCAAATTTTAAAACGCGACATTTCAGTGTGGAATTAGTAAGTCCTATCATGGCAGCATGGAATTTGTATAAAGAAATTGCCTTTGAATACATGGAACTAGTATGAACTATACTATTAAATGAGCATTCTCTATTTTCACCCGAGCAGAGATGTGTGTTTTTTTAAATATCATCAAAGAGACTTCCTACCTTCTATGTTCTATTAAACCTGCGCGCATATCGCTAGCGGAAAAAACAAAACCAGCGTGGCATTTTCCATAAATATTTGTTATCGTTTTCGTTTTGTTATTATAAAAAATACGAAATCTAAAGTATTGTCACCAACCGACGTACAATTTTTTTTTAAAGAAGCTCCGGATTGACAGTACCTGGCAACAAAAGTCAGTTGAACTTTATAAATCTAAATTTATCATCTCTATATTTACGTTATTCTAGCATAAGTTCTTACAACAAGTCTGTTTTTTTCCTCGCAAGTGTGTTGAAAAACGTCATATGAAACGCGTGTACAGTGATCATTACACACTCGGCTACCTTATCGCAAATAAGACCGCCTTATGTATAATGACCAACACAGCACACTTGTATCATAATGTACTAATCTCACATATCTGAATGACGGTCTGTGTGCCGCCATCCAGTGACATATTATTACATCCACCCTGCCGGCTACAGTAACCACGAGGCGGTTGGGGCTGTCACGCACCCGATGCATCAGTGATACGATTCGCAGACGCAGCAGCGAGCCGAAATCCGGAACACGTGCATCCGCGAACATCCCCGACGCGCTACAGAAGCGCGGCAACCCAGCATTACCCGGAACGCGTTATTATATTAGACTCGTAGAGCACTGTACGAACCCTGTGTTTAACTGACCTATTACACACACACACACACACTTGCACTGTATGACTACATTTTACGAAATCGCGCTAGAACAGTCAACACGACAATTATTTTACGGTTTTGGTTTACTTACCTAAGATCAAACTCAGCCAACTGCGCGACTATTTGCTCAATTTGTATGTCTACCCACGGCGTTTCGAAATAACCGTCGATAGAGTTCATTACAGCCAAGTACAGGTTGTACCTGTTACGGATAAAACATGACTGACTTAAGTTATGAAATGGCGTTAGTTTGCGTAAACCCATGACAGAAAAATGTTATACAATGTATAAAAACGATGCACAATCCAGCACCTTCTGCACGTGCACAATTTTGATGGGTGCTGCATTCTGCATCCGAGCCCAGAAGAGAAGAAAATCAAACGACAAGCCAAAATACCACAATTTCTCTGGCTAGCCAATTTGTCTGCGAGTTAAATAAATACGTACATGAGTAGGAATATGTTGATATTAAGACTACGGCGAACAATCATTGCACTTACAATTTGCTCAATAAGTTGAACTCCTTCTTCTTTGTGTGCAAAATCGGATAGTCTTTTACTTCCATACCAAATAGCTTTTCACCGCTCGAATACATTTCGAATCTTCTCCACAGCTCATCAAATCGTGATTGAAACATTATTACCCTATAAGTATGTCGGAAATAAGTTACTGAGTTGACGAATCGGGACGCCAGCGCCGCCTAGCGGCGTTCGACAGAGTCTACAACATAACGCGAACGCTTGGACCGGCCAGTGGCCGGGGCTCATTAGAGACTTCAGGGGTGGCGGTCAAGCAGTGAACACGTTCAGAAACTGTCGCGCGTTTCGAATAGTTGTATCGTATACCTACAGTGTGTGAAATACTAGTGTGATTAATGTGATCGTAAATTATAATTTGATCTGAACTGCAAACGGTTTTTCTTTTGCGCAATAACTAACAATACCCATAGTACGCCCACAATACTCAAAAAATTAATAACGATTAATATTATCGATATGTAGGTACATAGTTTGCAATTTTTGCTTTGCGTTAATAAAATAAAAATACATTGTGCGGTCCAAGAAGCCTTACTTTTTTATATTAAAACTAAGTAGGTACCTACATCTACATACATGCATCTCAATTTTAAAAGGAATCGAGAACAGTAACCCATTGTAAATTTGATAGTATATTTAGCCTTTGAAGTGAAAACAGAAACAAACAACATAATTAGATAATAGGTACTTAACAAAATTACTTATTGAAACCGTAATATTGTCAAATACTAAGAGCACCGCATCAGAATTCTACCAATATTATGTATAGCTACTTTCACACGTAGACCATTCAGTAAGTTATTTTCGGTTTATTTCACTTCCCCTCCCTGAGAGAACCCCCCTCGGGGCGGGCGGAAAACTGGACCCTAATATTAAAAAAAAACCAGAAAGCCCGCTTTTCATTTTGAGTTATTCCACTATTCCCCGCTGAGAGAATCTCCCTCAGGGGGGAAACCTAAACCAACCTCTATCACGTGTGTACACGTTGGGCGAGCACAACGGATCAGATCGACGAATCATTTCTTTATGAATCACTTTAAACTATTGCATGCACCTGTCGCTAGCTTCTCGAGCCGTGAGACCGGGACTCATGGGACCAAACGAGTCGAAGTCAGCATCGAACTTGAGGACGTCTGCTAAAAATGTGGTAACACCGTCAGTTAACTCCTGTTGCAGCGGGCCTTGCATGTCAACGATTTTTTGCTGTGCTTGTTGAGACTGAAAGAAGATTAGGAACGGTAGGTAAGTGCGGTAATCTGCAACGCATTAAGGGGCATGCGCTAAGGTAGCCCGCGAAATTCAAATTTTATTTAGTTTTTTACATTTTGCAGGTCAGTGTGAGGTTTTATGTTGATTAAAATATGATTTGCGACCGTAACAAATATGGCTTTACATAATTATAATCATTACAATCAGCAATACAACTCCATAAGTAAGCACAATCGTCAAATGTCCTGATTTCATGAATTAGTCATTCAATGCGATTATATGAACTTAGAGAGTTGTATTGATCATTTTTATGATTATAATTCTTTAAATAAACATTTGATACGGCCGCAAATCATATTAAGATCAACATACAACATGATACACCGATACAGATGACCTACAAATTGGTAAAAAACGTAAGAAAATTTGAATTTCGCGGGCTACCTTAACGCTTTCGCCATAAGTACATTACTTTGCGTTCCAATTCATTAAGAAGAAAACTGGTAGGGCTCCCCCCAGAGGGGTTTTGAGCAAGCATATGCGTGGTGAAAAGTTGATAACCGAGTGGGTGCGGCATGAGGAGCGAACACCGAAAATATATGAAAATATGTTTCAGATGAACCCTTAGGAGTCCACTTTCAGATTTAGAAAATGTACAAATTAAATTATTCCACTTTACCCCACTGGTGGAGGAAAGAGATTTCACTTTGCTCCACTGGTGGGGAAAAGAGGAATGCCAAAACATTTGCAGTGGAATTGCCCCCTTAGTTCGATTTGGTGGGGCAGATTCCACTATTCTAAAATTTTGCTAGGTTCTGCCCAACTAGGGTGGGCACTTTAGAATTTGTGTATGTAATATGCTCCTATTTTATATTTGTTTGGAAAAGAAAGAAATATATATTTCAGTAAATTGTAACTAGAGCGGGTTACGGGTAGGGTAACCCTAGGGATAACGTTGGACTTAGTACATACAATTTCCAAAAAAAAAAAATGCACTTTTATTTAAATACACTACATATATTATGTACTAAGTCCAATAGATACTGTATTTAATCAACAAATATTCATAAGTTGTTTTATTTAAATATGGGCGATTTTCTGCAACTGCAAAAAAATAACTTGGTAATTCACAGTATCATTATGAAATACAAATTTACTTTATCTTTGCGATTTTTTTAAATGTAATTTATTATTTGTGTTAAATCTTGTACGATATGGTACGTAACCCTTCATGTGCGAGTCCGACTCGCACTTGGCCGGTTTTTAAGTATCTAGAATAATATTATGCAAGTGTTATGTTCGTTAGCACTGTAGCAGTGCTTAGTTATTTGGTTGTTAACTTATGTTTTGAATATAATAATTTAAATTATATTTTTATTACATTATTAGCTTTTCCCGCGGCTTCACCCTCACGATAATCCAGGTTATAAACTATAAATTAGTACTTTATTCGTAGAAAGATAAATTAGTACTGACTGAAAAAATGTGTAGGAGTGGATAATAACTTTTATTCTCCCTGAATATCCTTATAAAATTTGTCCAAATCTGAGTTTTCAAAGTCGTCAGAAATAGGGAAGCCCACAATTTTCACAGATTTGCTCATTTAAGGGTACGCTAGTCGGTCTTCTTCCATACAAACGTAGTATGGTGATTACTCGTCTATTTGACAGTGTACGTTCAAAACTAAAAATTATATCAATTTGTGTTGTCATTATCTAGCGTTGTATGAAAGCAAAATTAGTTTGGAAGTTATGAGAGTCGAAACTTTCATATTTCAATACTAATTTTAACTTGTCTTTGGGCGTAAATAAATAACTTATTAGTAAGAAAAAGGCAAAATGGAAACCATACAGGGGATAAATAATTTATTCAATAGTTCAAAATCATTTTATTTTGAGTAAATACATCCAATAGTTTTTCATAATATCTGTACGTATACGCCCAAAGGTCTGTTCATGAAATGTTACGCGCTCATTTTCGTCTATTGTCAAATCATAGTCTATTTCACAAAATAAATGACTTAATAAATAAAAACTAGATAAATAAATACATAGCATGCATATTAGTGACGCCCATCAACGTGTTCGAGCCGTCGACTAGTTTACCCTTAACTCATACCCGCACACGATCATACCAAAATCCTGACCAGGGCCGGTCAGTCCTATATGAAACTTTTCAAATATATTTTTGGTGTTCTGTTTTCTCATCATGCCGCACCCAGCTATCAAGTTTTTGCCCTACATATGCTATCAATTTAGTTAGTTATATCAAGTTTTTGCTTGCGCAAAAATCCCAAACGTAGGTACTTACCTAAAATAAAAAATAGTTACACTTAGACATTTGCATACGAGTATGTAAGCCGATTCTGATATTATATATATTATATTCTGATTCCGAGACGAACACAAAAAGGAAGCAAAGGAAGCTTTGCATAAATAATACTAGTGGAGAGTTCTACAGCTCATTTATAAATCTATAGCTAATAAGTAAATATGTAATAAGAAACAAATTTGCTTTTCTTGTCTCTCCGTTTATCATAATCAGTTAAGTAAATCCAAGAAGGTGATTTAGAAGAACTAAGCGCTCACACAGCCAGCCACGAAAAACGAATTTGTTGTATAGGTAGGTACTATTTATATTTATATACAGGATGGCAGGGACATCGACGCGAAGCCTGTTACCATGGATTCAATAAATGATTCTGAACCCCTGCTGCGTTGAAATTTTTCTTCGGTTATTTAAAAAATAACAGCTGTTCCATACATCTTGACCGCGTAGGTCTTTCCACTTTTCTATGAAACAGCAGTGTTTTTTATAACCGCCGAAAAATTTCAACGTACGGGGGTTCAGAATCATGTACTGCATCCATGGTAACAGTTTTCGCGTCGATGTCCCTGACACCCTGTATACGCTATTAAAATACATACTGTCAATAACATATTTTGGAAAGCGTAACGTAATCCGTACACCATGTCGGCATCCTCTTTAGGGACATCGATATTAAACTGTTGAAAGGTCCCGTAGCTTTCTTCAATTAGATCGAGTTCCATGTCCATGCTAAGATAATTAAATTATGAGCTGTAACTTTCTTCAAATACAAACATAATTTTGTGAAGGCAAAAAGTGATTTCAAAAAGAAAAATTGTTACTATAAAGAAAATTGTTCTTATTTTGCTTTATTATATTATTTCTTCAAGGTAGAAACTTGAAGCGGGCCCAGGAGGACTTACCTTATAGATATTGAAGTTACCAATTTTTTGTCCCGGGTCCCATTTCAACTTTCCACCCGTATAAAAAAAAATGGTCCTCACGAGATGAATTCTTCTCGAATAAGCGCGAGGCATAACATGGCGACTCTAACGTCATCCAAATCTTTAATCCTTTTGCCCAAAGTTTTCATTCGGTCGTTAATGAATTGTGTCAACTTCATCACGCGGTCTTTATAAGCGAGACACAGCAGTTTGCCCAAGGTTCTCTTCCATTCGATTGATTCCAAATGTAAGGCCAATTTGATATCATCTGTAACATGGATGATTGGATTGATTGGAAACTCAATCAATCATTTGACAAGGTCCGGAGTTTATATCAAAGACCGCAACTAGGAATGAAAAATTAGCAGTTACAAATAATTTATTTATCGTCTATGATAGCAATTGTAACTATTAATTACTGGCTGGTACGACAGACGTTGTCCTGCCCAAATTTCAATAATTCATACAAAATTCCCATAGAATGTTCACTATCAGTTTTCCCGAATTTTCCAATATTCCCGGCAACTTTTCAAATTTTTCTTCCCGTAAAAAACTGACTATTACGAACATTTAAAAACAAGAACTTGCCTAATCGGTTCAACCATGCGGAAGTAACGCACATAACAACGAACACAGCATTTAATTTATATTACCTAAAGACTATCTGACCCGTCAGACGTTGTCGTGTCAAATTTTAGTAGGGTAGGGTAGGGTAGGTAGGGTTTAGTGCTACCCGTGCGAAGCCGGGGCGGGTAAAGCTAGTATTATATAGATATGATTTGAGTAGATGTGATTTGTGTTGTTTTGTTTGAACCGTTTTCTAAGTAAGTAGTAAAATGCTATACGTCTACAAGTATTGCATTGTGATGAATTTGTTATCGTTGGCACTATAAAGGATGGTAGTTAATGTTAGACAATCATTAAAAAAGTACCCATGTCGATTTGTACAGAACCGATGATGTGTCGTTTGGGTAGATTTAGCACTTCTTCGGTCTGTGCCTCGTATTTGGTAAGCATGTCCTTCACCATAACATTCATAGGATTAGAATCGACAAAATCTTGAACTTGCTGCACTCTGTCTTCTGCCCATAAATATGTAAATCTTCCGTAGCTCTATAATAAAATTTTATAGGCACTTAAATATAATATGTTTCATCGTCGAAATAATGGGAAAAAATATTAACGACAGTAGAACGAGTCAATCGAACTATTAGGAAGTACTACAGCAGACAACAAACGTGACCACTGTGTTTCGGAATGCCATACCTGGCGAAGTATATTATTATACCATGTGAAATACATTCGTACCGTCAAAAGTTTCTCTATATCAGGTTTGAACATGTACATCATTCCCTGCAACGCCATCACCGATCGGACGATATCTTTATGTTCTGACACCATTCGGAAGTAGCTTCTTATGCCGCCAAGATTAGCCCCCGACCGAGATCCTAACAATATTTCAAATTAGTTCGACAAGCAAACGATATTCATTCTGATTGATTACGGTTACGGAAGTACGGTTACGGTTATTTTAGCATAAGCACAATTATATAGAATCAAGTTTTTTCAACTAAACAGACAGCTGTGCTGCTGGGGAGTTTGTTGCGCCACTTCTTCTTCCCAGCTAATGCACTAGAAAGTGGTGAAGGGTGGGCGTTTTTGGGGGACTGTCTTATATAATTTTGACGTTAGAAAAGTGCTGATTCTCAGCCTAGTTTGAATAAATGACTTTTGAATGTCATTTTTTTTTTTTTTTTTTGTCAGCGAAATTCGAATAATACTTTCAGTCTGTATTGCATCCCTTTCCTGTTTCCACTCAAGACGATCTGGCGCCAATCTGGGCCAATACCGCCTATAGGTAACAAGCTCGTCCCGTCAATTAAATTATTGATCAAACTATAAAATAACGAGACTGATGTAAAATTATAGAATAGCGGACACTGGCGGTGAACCACTTTTTATTAACCTTATTACTAAGTAAGGGTCGGACGGTGAGCAATGGGTAGCTCGCCGTCCGATAAGGACCAGGCCCGGGTCGACGGCGCGTTGTGTTCCACGCGCGCCTCAAAGAGATGTCAGCAACAACTGACGGGGTCCGTAAGGACCAATGCCTGGCAGCGTTGCGGGTTTGTCCGAAAGGGATATCGCGGCCCCGGCACACAGACAACGGAAGGAACACGGGTGGGTTTCAGTCAGTAAAAGTCTGACACACCCTCCCGCTCCGCCCAGAGCTGGAGAAGTTAAAGTTATTTGATAATTTCCCACCCTCAAAAAAATAAAAAAAGGGTTTAAGGATGAAAAGTGGTTCACCGCAAATGTCCGCGGTTGTGCCTATTAACTCTTAGCCATTCCATGAAATGCTGAAAACCAGTTTATCATTTACTATTTATTCATATATTTACCACACTAATACAGAAGTATAGAAGAAAAAGACACGTGCCGACCCCAAATAAAATGGGATAGGGGCAGGAAAATGATGATTACATTTTGATAATAATGTTTTTTTTTTTCAAACCTTTCGTTAGTTTCCGTCTGGGTAGGTCCTAGAGAAAAACACTGCAAGGTAATGGGGGTTAAATTTAAAGAAAACCTAAGATTTTTTTTTTTATATGACATGAAAATATTAAAAAGAGTTCGCTGAACTCTAAGCTGGATTTTTGCAATAATCCTGATAATAGCTCGTATGCTTATGAAAATCTTTCTTAGTTCCAATAAACCGGTTCTATGCAATATACCTAGGATTATCGCAAAGATCCGATTTTTCCAATGCGACATAGTATCTATCTATACTAATAATAAAGCTAGAGTTTGTTTGTTTGAACGCGCTGATCTCTGGAAATACCAGTTGGATTTGAAAACTTTGTGTTGGATTTTTGATAGCATAATTCTTGAGAAAGGTTAAATGCAATTTTTTTTTAACGTTACGTTACGATCTTTAGGAGCCGAGCAAAAAACGGTTAACGAAAACTAAGTAATAGCGCGAGCGAGGGATAGTTTCGACGAAGTCGCGGGCAGAAGCTAGTTTAAAATAAAGTGACGGTGTTAACGGACTTTAGTTGCCGACCGTTCATCTCCTACTTTTGGAAGCCACACTTTAATTTCGACGAATTCCTCCCGCCTATTAACCAAGCAACATAAACACGCGTGAACACAGAGCGTGTTTATGATGCTTATTATAACGTTTATTAGACCGATCCACTTATTGGTCTTCTTTTCGTGTGGTTAGTGACTAACCTGGTGTCAGAGTTTTAAAGCCGCCCATGGGCCTCTGACATGGCTTCACATGCCGTCGAGAAATATCTCTCAGGCATAGATAGATAGATAGAATATTCTTTATTATGCACACCATACAAATTACAGAAATAAATTTAGAAATGTTACATAGGGTGACACAATGGGCGGTCTTATCGCTAAAAGCGATCTTTTACAGACAACCTTTGGATAGATTAAAGGGAGAAGGAGAGACAATACTGCAGGTAGTCAGTGGTGTACCATTTACATACACAATAAATACATAACGCATAAACTTAACCACATAAATATATACATATACATATATATATACATAGATATAATATATAAAATAATAAACATGAAACAAGAATAAGGAACTGTATGTAATGATGATGTTTCAGGAAAGAGGAAGTGTTTTTTCACCAGAATTTTAAAAGTGGACAAAAATTGAGCACGCCTTACCGACACGGGCAAGGCATTCTATAACCGTACTGCTTGAACTGTAAAAGATTTATCATAAAAGCTGGTGGAATGCATCGGCATCTCTAGTCTCAAGTAAGTAGTCTCAGGCATGCCGGTTTCCTCACGATGTTTTCCTTCACCATTTTTGAAGCGAGTGTTAATTATACAATACGCATATGAATCCGAAAAGTCAGAGGTGCGTGCTTTGGGTACGACCTCGAGACCTATAACTTGGCAGTCCGATGGTCACACCACTAGGCTATCACTGCGCTCTATTTGTACCAGTAAACCTCTTAGGCCCACTTGCGCGTTAACAGCTAATTCGGAGTTAAGAGCTAACTCAGGGTTAATGCAATAATTCTCTTTGGATTAACCCTGAGTTAGCTGGTAACTCCGGTTATTTAGCTAACCCATGAACGAGTCAAATCTCAACTTTAATGGCACGACCTGTAAACTATAGAATCAAGATGACATACCGGTTGATGTACTGTGCATTGCGGTCAATGTTGTCGACATTCCAGCTTCAGACTTTAATTGGTCTTGCTTTACTTGGTCCTGCTGCCCCCACATGTACACATAGCGATGGATGTCCATTATACAATTTAATACCACCTAGGATCGGTCGACGTATGAAACACAATAATTATTATTTAAAGGTTTTAATGCCGTGGTAAAAAAAATATGAAAAAACAAATCACCTGGGAGAAAGCATTCTGTATCTCATCCAAAGTAGGTTTTATAGATATTTTTGGAATTCGTAAGTACATGTAAGTCAACATAAGTGGACGCAGCTTTTTTTGCTCTTCTGGGTCAGTGGTCATTGTTAGAAAACTGAAAAGTATACAAATATTGTATTTATTTAAGCATATTCAAATCTGTTTCCGCATTGATGTTATTTTCACAGAGATATCAACTTAATGCTAGGTGTAAATTTAAGCTGATGTCAGATAATAGTGCTATTTAAAAATTGTATGTATTGTTGTAAATAAGCTTTAAATAAAAATACTGCTAGACAAAAAAGGACTTTTAATACAAGATCCCAAAGTTTCAGCAAAAGCGGTACTCTAAGTACCCCTCTACCTACCCCTTCGGTATACAGACGTAGAAATATGTTTTTGAACCATAAAATGTGAATTGAAACTTGTTGTGATTGATGCGAATGCCTTTTGTTTATTTTACAAAAATCATAGACTTCAACATAAAAATGGATATATCTCTAAAACTGGGCATTTTTTTTAACATAATAGTTCAATGACTACAATAAATTTAGACGCTTTGATTATTAGACGGGGGGACGCTGTTATTGATGAATGTTTAGTTTATTTAATAGTTTTGCGGTGATCCACACGATGAAAAGGTGATTTTGTGTGCTTATTAGGTTCGTTTTTAGTCAGTGACACGCAAATATCGCGTTAAATTCCCAGGCAAGTTCAATGTTATTGCTTTTCGATCGCTCTGAAAACCTCCAGTAAAAGCAATAATGCAATCTGTTGAAATGGAACAGTCACCAATTTAATCTTACAATGTAGCTACCAATTTTGAGAAGCGAATAAATATCCACTTTTGATAACAGAACATAATGCAGATTACCTAGAGAAAGTATGAGCTTCGGCAATCATTGCCTATCTTCGAAAATACGAAAATGCGATGATGAAATCTGTTATAGAGCTGTTACTTACCTATTTTTTATTACCATTGGTTTCAAATTTAGAGATTAACAACTCGATGCAATTCCAAAAATCTTTTGAGTGGAAGATGACGGAGGTGCGACCGGAGTAGATAGCCCAACAGAGAAAAAGCTTTATTTATACAAACGCGCAAATGATAGATAATAAGAGATGGTATGGTACAAAACTTAGAAGCTTTGCCTGTGTTTTTGTAATGGTTATTCTGTGGCGCGAAGTTCGTACTAATTCGGTAACATGAAGATTACCGAAGCGCATACTTTTTCTGGTTTAATTGTAAAAAACGTGCGATTCAATGAGCTACGCCGTAGGCGAATGTCTGTTGGTCTACGGGTGATAGGCGTAGCAATCTTCTCTATTGACCTATAAGGCGCTATGTACCCCTAGTTCCCATTAACCGTTGCACTTGAGCCCACTAAAATATAATTGTATTAAACTTTAGGATCTCTGTGGTGTTTTTTTAACCGAATTTTATTTTTATAAATTTTTCTGTCGGAAAAAAGTTCATGCTCAAACCGATTCAACCGCATCCAAGCCGTCCGCGTCCAAGTTAAAAACCTTGAAAACCCACCAACCCATAAACCCATTGGAGTTTCCTAGCACATTAAGGTGACTTCCTGGAAAGAAAATATAATAAAACTCTCATCTACCTTGATACAGAAGCCCGCCGTCTTAGCATATCAAGACTAAATCGAGTACATTTAATTAGTGATTCCACGCACTTTGTAGCAAAATATGCAAACAGTTCATTACACTCGTTGACAGTGGGCACCACCTCGTAACGGTCCGCGTTCTGAATCTCCAAAAATACTAAAACACACAACAACTTAATAAAATCAACTTATCAAAAACTAAATTCATTTATTTCTGATTTGTAAAAACATGTTTAACGCTAAGTATACGTATAATCACAATATAAATATGTGAGTATTTTTTCGTTAGAAGTGTTCTATTACATCACAGTGATTGAATATGCCATTCCTTTAAATCTAGTCGACGGATAAACTAAGTTCCAAAAACTAGAGCACACTCCTACCTAAATATAAGTACTGCAACATAGTGAAGTCGTGTAGAAGTGTGCTACTTTTTGCGGCTGACAGACTACGAAATGTAATAATTTCTACCTGAGTCTTCCGGAATCACTCTTGTGGCTGAAGTCACTTGTTTTAAAGCTTTTTCTATGTTCAACCTTAAAATACAGGATTAAAAAATGAGAAATCCTTACTAGCGAACAGTTTGTAATTAAAAATCAGTATCGATAATAGGCCCAAGTTCGCACGGACGTAAAAATATCGCGGCGTGGTTTTATCGCGCACTGGATTTTCAACTAACTGAGAGTTGCAAATCCAGTGCATTCGTTGAAAGAAGAGAGGAGAGAGATACATTGTTAGATATTCTGTTGAGGACGTGTCCTCAACAGAATATCTAACAATGTCAAAGTCATAGAAACAACACTTATTTTTAAATCATAGACACATTATCTATAACAGTTTTCCTGTAATCTATAAGTATAGAACTATTTTCTACCACAAAAGTAACATTACAACCGCAATCAATCACTTCTAGATTTCCTTGAACTGACAATTCGTAATAATTTTTAAGAATTTCGGTTCTCATTTTCATGTGAGTTTAGAATTAAACTTTAGAATTAACATATTTTTTCATACTTATCACGTGTACATAATACACAGCGTTCGTACATTAGATAACTTCAGAGAAATAGCTGAAATTGTATTTACAGATGTTGATTACAGGTGGCGTGGCTACAGAGAATTTTCAGCAGCAACGCCACATTAATTTACTTTTTTTTTTAAATTAAAAATCGTACTTTCACAAACAATGCATATATATCATGACCGTCAGCCGTACATAAAAATGGGCTATATCATATAAAAAAAAAAATATACGGTGGCGTGGCTACAGAGCACAACACGAACTATTCTCTGCGTTTTATTCAAAATTTTAGGCCCAGTAGTTTCGAAGATTAGGGGGGATTGTTAAATTTTCATAAATTTTCTCTAATAACTCTGAAACTATTCAGGGTGGATTTTTTAAATTGGGCAATAAGGGAGCTACCTTAACCGTGTCAGCTACATGAAAACGGTGTTAGGAGACTGTCCTTAACTTTTTGAGACATTTTGATCGGCATTCACAGATTTTGAAAAGTAAACCCCATATTCAAAATTCATGTATTTAGGTTACACGTTCGTGTTTGGGTCACAAAAATTCATATGTGTACCTTTCAACTTAATCGGTCCAGTAGATTCGGATCTAATCAGCTGTGACAGACGGGCAGACAAACAGACACGAGTGAGGTGAGGTTCCTTACTGAACCCGATAAATGACTCTGGGTGCCTTTTCCAGAATCATTTAACTATGCTTTTGCACAGGAGAAACATTCACATAAAAACATGTTGAAACCTCTGTTTTTTCTCAATATATCGACTCGCGTTCACATTGTCACGCAACTTATTGACGCGAAACATGTTCTACGTTTCATATCACTTGGCATGTTTTACAGACAAATCGCATTAAAAATTACAGAATGTTTCTGTATGAATTTTGCAACATGTTGTCCACTACGTGTTTCGATATTTACTATCTCATTTAGAAAACACTAAACCTTGCAACTAAACAGAAGAGCCTATACAAGTTCCGAGACACAAACAAACAACAGTACGAACTCAAACGAGGCAAATCTCTTTACAAAACATGTTTATTGACTAGGTAAGGTTGTAGACAGTGTGAATGCAGCTAATAAAAAATTAAAATCTTGACATTTATATAAGACTTACTCATGGTTCGTGCAGTGCGAACGCAAATTCAACAAAACAAGTAATGAGATGTAATTCATGTGATATTTGTTTCGAAACATCTACATGTTGAGTGTTTTTTTGTGCAAACGCATTCCACTCAACTGTCAATTTGCCTTTGGAAGTCGATAAAGGTGCTCCCCACCAGGACCATTCACTTGTAATGTAACATTTCAGTTTCGATTTAGAGCATTACGTTACAATACTGCCTATCCCTGACTGACGAGCATTCGCTTGTAATATAACATTTGGGATTCGATTTCGTAATGCTCGGTTCTCCGCCCTCACTGATGTAATGCTCGAATTGTATCATTACAGTTGCGAACTGTAATGCTCGGTTCTCCTCTCTCACTGATGTTATGCTCGAATCTGATCTGTTACATTACAGGCCAATGCTCGCGGTGAGAGAGTACCTTAACAATAAAAATTCTATTGTGTCTCGTTAGTGATAGGTTTAAAACTGATTAAAACAAAAATATCACTCTCACCAATTATTTTTTAAATCTCGAATTTGTTTTGAAGGAACACTGTCTAAGAACTTGTGTATGAGTTCCACAACAGCAATTTCTGCATTCCAAGATTTTTGTTGAATTTCCGCAGCTGTTGAATAAAAAGATGTAATTACTGATTGTCAATTATGGGTTCTCCGTATATTTGCCTAATAGACACGAAATTTTCACGAAACAGGGTGGCAAGGACATCGACGCGAAATCTTTCTTTTTATCATGGATTCAGTACATGATTCTGAACCCCCTGCGTTGAAATGTTTCGTAGGCTATTAAAAATCTGCTGTTTCATAGAAAAGTGCAATACCTACGCGGTCATAATACGAGTATATGGAACAGCAGATTTTTTCTTTTATAACCGACGAAAATTTCAACGCCGCCGCGAGAATTACGTATTGAATCCATGGTAACAGTTTTCGCGTCGATGTTCCTGCCACCCTGTATAATGAATTAAAGTGTTAAACTTAAATAAATAAGCGAAACGCGTATTTCCAATTCAAAATTCACTCACATTAACAATTAATAAACAAGATACCTACATTTACATATACTTAAGTTTTACAGGGTCAATTTTTTTATTCATCGTAACTATATGTAGGGTAACTACACTTGCGGACTCCTAAATAGAGCCACCTTGCACTTTTTTGTATAAAGGTATATCTTTTCAAATGGTCGTGAATTCAAATTCGGAACAATGATGAAACCAAAATGAAGCCCAGTATGTAAGCTTTAAAACTGCATAACAACTTTTTCTTTGAATCATCATTATATTGATGTTTTAAGCCTTTATACCTTACATGGAAATGTACTGTGGCTAGATTTAGGAATCCGGGAAGATACCTATTTCATCACGCCTTATAAGGTTCTCCTCGTAGAAAACTTGCGGATCTACTGGTGTTTCAGGCAAGTAAACGAGCAATGTTGCAGTGATAGATTTCAAAATCGCATCAATGCGCGCTTCTTTCAAGTCTACCACCTGCAATGAAAAAATGTTCAGCTCGTTGTGAAACAAAAAAAGATCCATAATTACTCCCCTAAAATACTGTAAAAAAAACCGGCCAAGTGCGTGTCGGACCACGCATAATGAAGGGTTCCGTAGTTGGAAAGAATTTATCTCAAGAACAAACTTAACATTGCAGTTTGAAAAACATGTTCTCCCATACGCGTATGGGAGAACATGTTTTTCAAACTGCAAATTTAAGTCGCTCGATTATTACTCGTTAACCTGTACAGACTACTTAGCTGTGATAGTTTTCCTTTTAATTTCGTTATATATACTACTGCTGTGAATTTTTACAAATCCAAGCACAACCATTTAGCTGGCAGGGGGGGGGGACACTTGACTCTAACAAAAATTTGCAGTTAAAAGCTTAATATTTCGCAAACGGATCCCTGAATCCAAAAATCGTTTGCGAAAACTCCCAATATTTTTGAACGATACACCACACCAAAAAAAACATCCCCACTTTACGTGTAGGGGAGGCACCCTAAAAAAAATTTTTTTCTTGATTTTATTTTCCACTTTGTCGGCGTGATTAATATGTATACCCATGCCAAATTACAGTTTTCTAGTACTAACCGTCTCTGAACTAAGCCGCGGTCAGGCGGTCAGACAGACAGACGGGGACATGGCGAAACTATAAGGGTTCCTTGTTTACTACGGAACCCTAAAAACTAATAAGCTATTTTTTTTTAAATGAAACTACGTGAATAGGGCAAAACATATATCATTTTCCCCAGTGCACTTCTAAGCTACACCGTCTTCTAAGGCCACGTCCTAACATAAGCTATCATCACCATCATTGTCACAGTTTTGAATTGAACAAAAGTGGCAAACTGGTTCAAAATTCTTACCTCCTTGACGAACAAGTCGACTTCGCTTAAAACTTCGTCAATGGCTTCACAATACGAATCAATTTCTAGTGAAGTCCATGTTATAGTGGAAAAACCAGGCATAAAAGCATTCTCCATTTTGATTAGTTGTGCGCGTAGCAGTGGTAGGTACAGTTTCGGCATGCTCCTATTCAAGAAAACATATCTCATTTATTTCCCTATATACAGCCATTTAATAGACAAAAAATTTTTTTTTTGTCCGTCTTTGAGATTATAAAAAAATATTGGACACGTATTTTTTCTTATTTTACGTAATCTAAAGATTACGGCGATACATTGAGGTAAAATATGCCATGACGTCACGAGTATGTAGATTTTATACATACTAGTGACGTAGCGACCCCCACTCCCCAATTAATATAATAAAGCAAAAAAATACGTGTAATATTTTTTTATTAACTGACTGAAGGACTAATTAGTTTTTTTTTTTACCCAGGCATCATCCCTATTGTACACACGGAAATATATCAAGCTTAACATTTCCAGTATAAGCTGACCTCTCATTGTACGGAAATCCTTTACAATGCGAGATCAGCTTATACTGGAAGGGTATAGCTTGATATGTACCCGTGTGTACAAAAATGTCGGGGAACCGCCAGGAACATTTGGTCGCGCAACCAGAATCCACCAAGACACTAGGTGAAGTGAGGTGTTGGGCATACCTTATTAACAACATTTTAATCTTTTTGGAGTAGCTTTACCTTCGAATTTGATTGTTTCTGTCAACCAAATATTTGATTCTTTCATAGTTTCCGAGGATTTTATTCTTGCAAAATGCTACGATTTCAGCCCCGTCTGGTACATCTACATTTTCAAAGATTAGGGGTTAAATTAAAAATAATATCTACTTGACTATTGTTAACTAGCTTTTGTCCGCGGCTTCGCCCTCGTGTACGTAAGAAAAGCACAAATAGGTAAATAGTATAAAAAGTATCCCAGAAAGCCGTGAAATCCTACTATCCTACTATATAATACATATATGTCGGAGCGCCGGGCTCACAATCGTAGTCAGAAGGGTAATTATTATCGATTAAATCATTCATTATTTAAATGTCTGTCTACTTCGCGGGCTAAGGAAACGCGCGATGTAATTATAATCACTAGTTACTTAAAATTATATTCTACGCTTTTCTTAAATGAATTTACAAGGGCGTAACGAGTCCACAGGTCGCGCTCAATCGATCTAGTGGTCCGAATGGAATTGACTACCTGATCCAGGCACCCCTGATGCTAAACTTTTATCGTCTTAAAACATTCCCACAAGAAATGATTGCCGACCTCCGGCCACGTTCGACGCAATAAGATTTACGTCGTCGCCTTTCATATCGGAAACAATTATTAATTATTTAATATCAATAAGCTCTAAGCGCTAACAAAGACCACCGTGGTCTTGAGAGTTAGACGAGATGTGACTGACACCTTTGTCTCACGCTGATAAGAACTGGACGAGGTGTAAGTTGACAGCATCGTCTCGCGCCTCGCGCCGACATATACAACGTGTAACGTTAAATGCGCAAAACCTGAAAATACGAGTAGTTTGATCAGAATAACGAGTAGAATCAATTGAACCACTTTTTAATATTGGTCACATTTTTCAAAAAATCATTTAACGGTACACATTGTTTATATACAGGGTGTCAGGGACATCGACGCGAAGCCGGTTACAGGTTACCTTCTGATAAAGACGACGTATTGCTTTTTTATATATATCCTACAAATCCTACTATAATATAAATATATATATATATATATTTATTTATATATATATATGTGTGTATATATATATACATAAATAGAATATAATATTATAAATGTGAATGTTTGTTACTCAATCACGCAAAAATGGCTGAACGGAATGGATGAAATTTGGCACACAGATAGTTTATAACCTGGATAAACATAAAGGATACTTGTAAACCCGGTAGTACGATAATACATTTCTGACCTACACGCGGGCGAAAGCTAGTACATAAATTATATAAATTTCATTCAAATCCGTTTAGTCGGGTAGGTTGCTTGTTAATAACAACTTCTTCTTTCACATTTATAAAATTTAACAGCAAAGTAAAAATGTTTTTATTTGAATAAACTGGTAATTAGTCTTACGTAGTCCCAACTGCCACATGTACTCAATCTCTCTGATGCACTCTGGGATGTAAATACTGAAGTTTATGATGTACATATTCGTTGTTGGATGACGAATCAATAGAGGAGCGATAAGACCTAATCGTACCTAAAAAATGTTTATTAGTAGGTATATTATCAATTTAAGTTACTTGTAATAAAGTGGCAAAGTGCGAGTCGGACTTACATACAGAGGGTTCAGTACCAATTTTTCAAAAATCTATTTTAATTTTTTTTAATCCGTAAATCTCACCAGACAAAGATGCTGCTGACGACAAGATCAAACAAAAAAGTGTTCATGAGATTTTACTATACAAGATTTTGCCCGTGACTTAGGGCGAATTTCACCAATGAAGCTTAACCACGTTCAAGAGCTGTCACTGTCAAAATTGTTATTGAATATCCACACTTAGGGCGAATTTCACCGCGATCAGCACATAAAACACGTTTAAGAGCTATCAGTGTCATTATTTTCCTTGGAATATTGACACTGACAGCTCGTGAACTCGGTTGAGATGTGCTGATCGCGTTCAGTTTCGTTGGTGAAATCAGCCCTTAGTCCGTGTGGAATTACTTGTTTTAACTCCTATGAAACTCGGCAATACTGTAGCGTCCCATTACTAAAAGAATTTTCGGAACGTGATAAGAGTTCCGGAGATAACCCCCTACACACAAGCTTACAAATTTTATCTCTTTATAATATTGTATAGCTATAGATTATTTACCTGGCCTACATTTTCAGCCCAAGCGTAATGATAAATCAATTCGAATTCCGTAAACACAATTGTCAGGACATTGTATAACTTTATACAACGTTGCGTGTTCTGTAATAGAAAAGCGGTACAAATAAACCCATTTTGAACAGTGTTCTAAAGAGCGAGACTGCAAGGATCGGAACTACAATATCGACAAAAGAAAAAATATCGAAATAAGTTTTATTTTATTAGAAAACCATGTTTATGCGGGATATTGAATCCAAATATTTCTATGGGATCAAAGGAAATCAGTTCTGTTTATCTTCTGAAATAAGACAAACTGTACCTACATGCAGGTATTATAAGCAATGTTAGTAGTAGTTTATTATTCAAGGCAGTCTACACACACTACACATACACACACACACTCATACACTCACACACACACACACACACACACTACACATACACACACACACACACGTACGTACGTACACATACTATACATACCATGTGCGTAATGACTTCGTGATGCTGTTTGAATATGTCCATAGGAATATTAATATTCTTATCGTAAAATCTGATCCACATAATTCGCCCGGCGACTGGTGGCATGTTTTTTGGCAAATCCGGATTCTCTTTTTCTTCATTGTACCTAATAAAATAAATGAATAAATATCAAAAATACAATGTTAATTTTATTCTTGCACACGACATTTCTTTTATTATCATAGACGCGCGTGTAACGCAACAAAAACGAGCTGCAACCGTACCAGGGGGTCTACTCCTTAAGCACAGAAAGGGCTTCACGTAGCCGTATACTATAAAAAGCAGCACCTGGGGGTATACTCCCTAAGCGAAAACCGTAGTTTCGGCCGAGGTTACGGGCGCTTCCTTCTCCGTCTCACTTACGGATATAACACTTTTAGAGTTTAGGGCACCATCAACGAACGTTACAGTATTTTTATCTCAGGCAGCGACGCGCGCTTTACTTGTGGTTAACAAGTGTACAAACACACTGTGAACGTGTGTGTAAGCGTAGGAACTTTCGGTACCGTCCAAGATAATGGCGAAATCGGCAAATGTGCTGACGCTACTCGTCTCGCATTCACAGCGTGTTTGTGCACTTAATTACGAAAAGTAAAGCGCGACTCGTGAGATAAAAATACAGTAGACGGAACGACAAACAAATCGTCGGCGTCGTGTGCATAGGCACTTCTTCATAGGACTGATTGGAACCGTACATCTAGCTTCTAACGTTTCATAAGTGCCCTTGTAGGTTTATGTGAAATAAAATATTATAGGTAATAATTTGGTTTTTATCATCGCTCCCTCATCATCCGTTATCATGAGCGGAAATGTGGGGAAAAACATACAAGTGAGAAAAAGATTTGGTTAGATAGGAGTTTGAGTTAGTATTCAAATTAATTTCTCATTATTATTACCCGCAAAAGCTATGTCAAAACTAAATGAGTAAAAATATAATATTTATTACCTGTCTCGTAAGGATTCTATTTCAGATGTGTAAGTACTGATTAAATCATAGTATTGATCTTCGAGGTATAAGCAGTCTAACTGCAGTTTCTCAAATCTAATTAGAAGATGCAATGCTATTTCCGTCGTTGGGCATTTATTGACGCTCTGGAAAACGGAGTACAATTTTCACTAGTAACCAAACTAATACCAAAAGGCACAGATTATCAGATAAACACTCCATACAAAATGTTTAAGAGCGTTTATTCTGAAAGTGGGCAACGTCGCAAATAGATGTCAAATACTTCACTATTTTGATTAATTTGGCAATATTACTGTGTGGAAATAAAAAATGTGGCCAACTAGAGAACTAGAATATTGATTATGAAATGCAATAATTAATATCGTAACACCGAATGTTTAGTTTTAGATGTAAAAATCTATTTGGAAAGTTTCCAAATGCGTTTTTTACACCTAAAATGGGTACAACATCAAATTGCAATTCATTATTAGTAGTTAGCCGCATTTCTTATTTCTATTCAGTAATATTGCTATAGGAATCAAAACAGGTCAATATTTGACAGTTATTTGCGACGTTGCCAACTTTTAGGATAAACCCTCTTAATACCTACTGCTATAATAGCCTACACCTTCGAGTCGCTAGACAAATAACTTCTCCCGCTCTGGGCGGAGCGGGAGGGCTTGTCAGACTCTTACTGACTAATACCCACCCGTGTTCCTACAGTTGCCTGTACGTTGCTGCCAGGGGCCACGGTATCCCTTTCGGACCTTCCCGCGACCGACGAAAATGCACCTAACCTTACAAGCGTAAAGTGAGCTTTGCTTTGAAGCTGCGCGCCGCCGCGTGGTTATTGTGAATTGCCACGGCTGCCTCATTCGATAAAGATGTCAGTAGGTATTTGTATTACACTTTATGAAATAAGATAAAATGCTTTTAATGTTTTAGTATGTAAAATATTTGCTAAACGTAATTTTCAAATGACAGTTGACAAATGGAGGTAATTGACCTTTCTATTCTTATCTCAGACGTATATTAGAGATTAAACAGATTGTGGTAGAAATAATTACGTACCTACCAATAACACAAAACACGAAACATGCAAGTTTAAAACAATTTACCTATTTAAAAAAACCGTCCAAGTGCGTGTCGGACACACAATGAAGGGTTCCGGAGTTATCCCAAGAACAAACTTAACATTGTAGTTGAAAAACATGTTCTCCCCTAAATTCCAACTGCAAATTTAAGTTTGTACGCACAATATTGAGAGATTTACCATGTTATTTTAAAACCATAGACTTCTTATAGGTTTTCCTGTAATCTATGAGTAAAGAACCAGTTTCGGCTATAAGATCCTCGCGCAACAAGCCTTTTCATTAGATATGTCACACGGTAGTTTGCAAAACTATGTGTTTTATTTATTATTTGCACCCCAAAACACCCATACGACCGCTAGTAGTGTAATTACTTGACGTATGAGATGAGAAAATCTGTTTCGTTTGTTTTATCATGTTTAAATATCGATACCCATCCCGTGTGCGGAGTTCCACTAAGTTATTTAATTTAACCCTGCAGTAAAGGTTAAAACCATTCAACTATTTACCCGTAATGAAAATTACTAGGAACGAAGATTGTCAAGGTGCTTTATTATTATTTTCGTAATAGAACCTTTTATATTAAGTGCATTGAGAAAAATATTTTAAATACAAATATTGTACCACTCCAAATACACATTTGCAATTAATACGTACATTGATCATAAAGTTTTCAAGTAACAACTCCTGATTAGCAACAGCATCTTTGTATACTTTGTAGTCCTTATCAAAGTCTGGCCGCCTGTAACAAATCGAATTAGAAAATATGAAAGGTTATACTCCATTTGAAATGTGTGATACTTCCTGGCGGCGCCACGGTGGAAAATTAAAAAAAAACATGTGTCTAGATTAATTGTACCATTTATGTACTAAACGGTACGTGTAATGAAAATAATTGTACCTCAACGAATAATGAAATGTATTGAAGTTTTGGTGGCGCGGCTGGGGAGTATACTCCCTGGCCGCGCCACCACGGTTTTTGTAAACTACTAGGCGCACCCGGATATAGTAAACACTAAATAATTGTACCGGAATTGTGCTTTTCCGGTCGCTGTAAAGAGAGTTCTAATTTTAATTAATTTGACCTTCCTTTTTTCTTCATTAAATGTCTATTTTCGCTTAAATCTTTATTTTTCTCGTAATCATGGTATAAAGTATAGTATGCAACTCTTGAATAAAACGGATTTATATCGAGGGCCATGAATCACTCGACTCGCTCAGGATTCTAACACTCGAATTAACTCCCTACAGTCGTGATTCAGTCGTTAGAATCCTTCACTTGCTCGTGATTCATATATGGCCCTCTCTTTAAATCCGTCCTTTATTCACTAATTGCATAATATACTATTTTTTGCAGGTTCGCCTTTAATTGTTCTTTTTTTTTCTGAGTTCGTGAGAAAGACACAAATGTTTGCAGCTTCTCATCTTACCTTGTAAAGGTAATACTACCTTATTTAACTACAGAACAGCGTTAATAGGTGAATTACATTTAAAATACTGACCTGTGATCTAAACCGTCATAAGTTTTTGTTGAAATTGTCTTGAAAAGTTTATTAAACATAGCTGCAAATTCTTCAATTCCTTCCAAAGTGGTTTTGTTTAATACATAATACGTAATATATGTTTGGAATAAGTCTATAATCTGTGACAATCAGAAAAATTAAATTAATTTTTGGGGACCTACTCACATTCCCCAATCATAGACACAAAAACTAATTCATTAAGGGCGAATTTCATTGAAACTAAACGCGTTCAAGAGTTTCGGTTTAGATGTGCTTATCGCGTTCAGTTTCATTGGTGAAGTTCACCGTCAGTGCAGACGATGCGTTGCGACGCCGCACCACAAACATTTCGCCGCATTTTCGGCGCAGCGCCGCCACCGCCACCACCCATCGTGTGCACACGCACAGGCTATAAATCTCGCGTAAAGTTAAGGTACGATTCCGTAGCCGACTACAGGCGGCAACTGCAGGCGATGTGTGACCGTGACACGACTGGTTTCTATGTATTTCTATGAAGACGACGTGTCGCTAGCTACGGAAGGTAGTTACTTATTTCATAGGAATTCATAGAAACCAGTCGTGTCGTGGTCGCCTGCAGTTGCCGCCTGCGGTCGGCTACGGAATGGTACCTTTTGTAGGTACCTAGTTAATAAATCAGACTTTCTGTTTTATACTGCAAAAGATTTTCAAACAAATTAGGTACATACTTTAATTAATCTTTTTCGAAAAGTTTCAAATTTTCCAAATATATACATTTCAGAGCAATCAAAAGGTCTTTCATCAGCCGCCTCCATCATTTCTCTCTGAGTCTCGGCATAACACTCACGATAAAAGTTGTATAAACTTAAGCACAACTGTAAAACAAGAACGTTAACTTTAAATTGTTTGATTACAGTAGGTAAAGTCACCGTCACGAGAAGCTATAAATTTTGTATACAAAGAACTTCTACTAAGTTACGTAGCGAAACAAATAATACCAAATTCAATCAATTCAAAGCAATAAACGTGTAATACGAAACTAACGAGCAATTTCACTGGAACTCGGACGCGTTCAAACCCTGGTCGGGTTTGAACGCGTCCGAGTTCCAGTAGCACAAAACATTAGACGACAGCGCTTTTTAACGCTAAAATATTTTATTATGTTTATAGCTTCTCGTGACGCGGACTTTAGGTACCTATTTTTCACATTTATTTACAAAATCCTATGCGCACCGACAGTTCCACACCGTGGAGTTTCGAACATAGTTGGAAGTCTCTAACATAACGGAAATGAAAATATTTTTCCTTTTTCCCATAAACACACATTTCACATAATATTTTTAACTAAGCTTGTTTGTTATGGGATATTACTACCAACTTGAACAGACAGCTGTGCTGCTGGGGAGTTTGTTGCACCACTTCTTCTTCCCAGCTAAAGCACTAGGAAGTGGTGAAGGGTGGGCGTTTTTGGGGGACCCTCTTATGTACTTTTGACTTTCGAAAAGTGCTGATTCTCAGCCTAGTTTGAATAACAGACTTTACAATTTTGAATTTTGAAAGATTTTTATTAAGTAGGAGATGGTGTACATACGACGGCCAATCTACATAGTGTGTTAATCTGCTAAACACTCATTTTCCCTGGCTGACTTTTGAACCGAAAAAGCTAGAATACTTCACATAGATACTAGAAAAGTATAAAACATCGCATTTCCACAGTGTCACAACAAGAGAAATGGAAACCTTACTTTGGCTTTATGTATAAACCTAAGCTTGTCTTGGTTCCAAATGTTCCTCTTGCCAAAATTGGTCAGGAAATCCATGCACATGTTAAGAATTTGATTGGTAGTTTTAACCAGTAACGTAGATATTTGTTTAGTCGTGTTATAGTATCTCGACGTCGCAAATATCATACGAATGGTGTACAATAAACCCGGAATGAACTGTTGAGTTGTGGAAGGATCGCATCTGTAGACAAAAATTATAATTATTAGACTGCGTGTGAGTTTTATTATACAATACTAGCTGCGCCCCGCGATTTCACCCGCATATGTCTCGATCCCGCGGGATTATCAGAATAACAAGTATCCTTTATCCTAATCCAGGTCATGGTCTACTGATGTGGCAAATTTCATCCAAATCTGTTCAGCCGTTTTAGCGTGAAAGCGTAAGTAACAAACAAACTCACTTTCGCATTAATACTTGTAATATTATATATCATGTAGTCTTATATAAAATTCTCGTGTCACAGTGTTTGTAACAAAACTCCTCCGAAACGGCTTGACCGATTCTTATGAAATTTTGTGTGTAGTTTCAGTAGGTCTGATAATAGGACGTAAACAATTTTTCATACCCCTAAGTGATAAGTGTGGTCCACCCGAAAAAAAAATGTTGAATTTTTTTTTGTTTAATTATTTGGCATTGAAAATTACATACAAGCCAATATTTTCACTCTTCTACCTCCAACCCCTATTTTTAAATAGCGATATTAGTACTGTATGTAGGTAGGGTAGGTAGGGTAGGCAGGGTAAGTAGGGTAGGTAGGGTAGGTAGGGTAGGTAGGGTAGGTAGGGTGGGTAGGGTAGGTAGGGTAGGCGTAAGATCCGAATTACACTGTTTACATAAATTGGTAGGTAAGTATAGTACCTACCTACAGTCAACGCCGTATTTGACTTGAATAACCCTGATTGTTGATGTGATTGATGTAAGCAAAATGGTTCAGAAGAGATCGATGTGTGGATGTATGGTGCATGTAGATAAGTATTTTATGTGTAGGTATACCCACCTACTTATAAAGGCACCGCCAAAATTAAATTAGATCTTTAAAAAAATTGTACCTAATCCCAATATTGACAAATCCTATTTAAATGTCGTCGTATATTTAATTTATTTACCTGTACAATGGTTCGCAATAACTTTCTAAAGCATATAAATATTTAACATTATCAAAAGCTTCATTGTAATAATCAGTAACCATATTATCCAGCTGTCGCCATTTCTGAAATTAATAATAACAATTAATAACTGAAAACTTATAATATTTAAAAACTGGCTGACGAGCATTTTTTATATTTTTTAATGTTTTAATATGTTTTTATATTCAGTAACTTAAAAATGTAATTTATAAGTATTTAAATGAAATAAAGGAAATAATAATACATTGCTCTGATTTGAAACAGTCAAAAGAACAAGATAAAACAAATATCAGAAAAAGAAAAGAAAGAAATGAAGATACACACGTACAGAAGAATTATATTTATAATAATATCTTTAAAATTTGTAATTAAAATCATTTGCGTGCCCATATGACGGTAGCACATGGAGGACTTAATTTAAAAAAACCATCTGTGTTCAACCCATGTTCGCAAAATAATAAATGATTTGATTTGGCCAGCTGCCATTGGATCTTTGACAGTCGTTACAAGTCAGAAGCCCGAAAGTCTGACAACCAGTCCTACTAAGGTGTATCGTGTTACCCAGTAACTGGGTTGTGGAGGTCAGATAGGCAGTCGCTCCATGTAAAATACTGGTATTCAGCTGCATCCATTTAGACTGGTAGCCGACCCCTAAATAGTTGGGAAAAGGCTAGGCAGATTGATGTGAGTACAACCCAAGTTTGCAAAATAATAATTAATTATTTGATTTGGAAAAAAAATATAGTTTTTACCTTTAAAAGTTTTGATTTCGCACGTATTAACGTATGTATGTACATCATGGTAGGTTCACTCTTGAGATGCTCTATTATCGACGTGAACGTAGTGAGCTGACGGCGCCAGTGATCCAGCTCGGCTAGTGGTCCAATGTTAGAAGGTTCACGACGCAGTTGCTGACTCTGTACTAAAACCTGTTATGAGTAAACCAAAAATTATTAATATTAAGATGACGCAAATAGATGTCAAATATTTCACTGTTCTGATTAATTTGGCAATATTACTGTGTGGATATAAAAAATGTGGCTAACTAGCGAACTAGAATATTGATTATGAAATGCAATAACTAGTATCGTAACACCGAATGTTTAGTTTTAGATGTAAAGAAACTAATTGGAAACTTTCCAAATGCGATTTTTACTCCTAAAATGGGTACAACATCAAATTCAATGTTATAATTGCAATTCATTATTAATATTCTAGTTCGCTAGTTAGCCACATTTGTTATTTCTATTCAGTAATATTGCTATAGGAATCAAAACAGGTCAATATTTGACAGTTATTTGCGACGTTGCCAACTTTTACGATAAACCCTCTTAATAAAATGTCTTTCACGTAAATCGTGATAGCTTAAGAGATCGATATTTTCTTCAATTTCATTACCATAGTAATCTGCCTGATCCATTGCTTTACATAGGAACATATTTCTTCCAACACATGAGTTTTAGTTATAGCAAGTTTCATTTTTTCTTCGTCTATTAACTCATCCTCGTACAGAGCTAGATCGATTTTAAATCTCGTACAGCAGTCTAAATCTATTTTTGTTTCTAGAATCAGATATTAAAGATCAAAATTAAATACCATCCACATATTATGTAGATACTGTAAAGGCTATTTCTAATTATTGTGTGAGCACCACCTGGAAAACTAAGTAGGCACGACGACATCAAGCTCTCATTGAACGGAAAGTCAAATTCAAATTCAAATTCTTTAATTCGAACTAAGTGTACAGAATTTTGAAGATGTTAACAATAGGTAGGTTCTTAGAACTTAGTTGCCTGTTAAGGCATTGCAATTTAAATGATTACAACTAAAAAAAATATATATAAACCTATACATACTCAATATTACAGTTTACATTATAATATTTTAACTATTATATTTTTTATTATTATTCATAAAAAAAAAAAATATCATACTACTATACGTACAATTCCATCGCCATTCCCATCGAGGGTGGCCCATGGAATGACGTCTAAAAGAAAAAATATGAATCCTCTATCCAAGGGCTTCCCGAAACCAATGAACACGTATGCTCAGCGATTTTTTTATAGTTGTTTTAGTTTTTTCTTAAGAATAAATAAAATACCGGTCAAAATAGCTTCGGAAATAACAATGAAATTTTTATCAAATTCTGAAAGATAAAAATGGTTACTGTAGGTCATCCTTAGAAGATAGACATATGCTATCGCGGACAACATAAATAAGATGTATCTCTTACGGCTTACGCGGCGCACGCCAGTAAAGCTCCCAGTCGGCATGATTTTTTTCCGACATTTTCGTCAATAATCGTCATATTTCAGCCAATTTACACAAAACCTTAATGTATTATACACAAAAACCTTTCTCTTGAATCACTCTATCTATTAAAAAAACCGCATCAAAATCCGTTGCGTAGTTTTAAAGATCTAAGCATACATAGGGACAGACAGCGCGAAGCGACTTTGTTTTATACTATGTAAAGATATAGTGAGGTTTTGTTTAAAAAAGTCTAGTCTGAAAAAATCAAGTATGTCAAAAAAGGTAAATTAATAGTTACTTCACCATCCATGTACAAGGATTTTACAGTTATTCTCTCCGTTCCGGAACTGCTCTTTTCTGCATTTTTTTTTTTTGCAAAAAAATATAAGTTTGCCTACCAGATTGTATCCTATGATATATTTATGTATGTGGCTATAAGAAGCCATTTCAAGCAAAAAACACACTTTAAATTTAATCTCTAATGTCTTCAAGAGCGACCAGTTTCGATCCACAGTGCAACTTGTCGCTAGCTACGGAAGGTATTTCATTTAAATTCATGAAACCAGCCGCGTCGCGGCGACACGTCGCCTGCAGTTGCTGCCTGCGACCTGATCGCAGGCGGCAACTGCAGGTGACGTGTAGGGAATGGTACTCATACCATGTATTTTCATTTGATGTATTGTCGTCATAGTAAGTATTTAAAAACATTGCACTAACTTGCAAGATAATCAACAAACAGCATTGTCTTCGAAATATATGTCGTAATTATATCAGTACTCTTAGGGTTAGGAGGATTAATATCTCCCCAACCGCCGCAGGCCTTAAGAGCCGGTATATATACACGTTGCATGGTGTGGCATATACCTGATACAATATTATCGGTTTCCTGGTTTACATCAAACACAACGAAGTAATAGTCCTGAAATTGTAATTAAAAATCATTAGTTTTTCATCAATCATTAGGCTCGTGGCTAAATGATAACAGCCGCAAGGGTCGATCCATGGTTAAGCGACGCTTTCCGGTCGGTTCGTGGATGGGTGACGTCCATTACATATCGCGACCCCTCCCCGTAAGCAAGTTAAGCCGTTGGTTCCGGCTGCCATTTGTAGATATTTGACAGTCGTTACGGCTAGTATAACTTGGACTTGATGGATCGACCCGTGCGGCAGTTATTACTTAGCCACGAGCTCCTCGTCAACATTAGTCGTTACGGGTAGTTAGAAGCCCAAAAGTGTGACAACCAGTCCTACCAAGGGGTATCATGTTACCCAGTAACTGGGTTGTGCAGGTCAGATGGAGTGCTGCCTGCACTCCATGTAAAATACTGATATTTGCCAACCCCCAAAATACTTGGGTAAAGATATTTTGACAAATTGTACGATTTATGTTTTTTAAATACAGCCCACTTCACAACTTCAGTCACAGAACAGACTGTTATGTGACTTCAGTGTTTCTTTTTTCATCCGAAACAAATGAAAAATGATTCTTATATGCAAGAGCCGATACGAATTATTAAAAAAATTGGTAGATTTTACTTATTTCTATGGATACCTCACACACTTTCCAAAAAATTAAGTATTTCAAAATGGTTTCAACGAAGAGAGAGCGAGGTTTATAGGTTTTTCTAAGACAGTTTCCCCGTATCTCACATAGTACCGGATTATCCCAGTAAAAAAAAGTAGGCAGTTATGGGGACTGCCGACAGAAGTGAAAACTTAAAACTGGTTGGCATATCGGTGACGCGAATCTATAAGGCGCGGGACATACACAAGTGGCGTGGCGCGGGCGAAGCGCCGCCGGTGCGGCGCGGGTGTTGTGCATGTGTGTAAGTTCCGCGCCCGTCGTTCCTACATACATCTTGTATGAAATATGAAACGGGTGGCGTAACGCCCGCACAACACCGTCGCCACACCCGTGCCACTCAGCATTTGTGTATGTACCGCGCCTTAGTTTATCCCCTTAAAATCAAAAATCCAAAAATCGCTTAACGCGCCAAAAGAAGTTTTCACTTCAAAACCTTGAAATGTTTGGTTCAATCGATCGGTCGAGTTCGGCCGACGACGACATACACACCAACCAGCGCACATCAGTGTTAACACTTGCACGGTACACTACGAACATCACCCTTCTACGACAAAGGCGCTGCCAAAGTCAAATTGTACGAACATAGTTCAAACAACAACAACAACATAGTTCAACATAGTTCGGTCGATGACGGGCTAGGTGTAGACCTCGCGGAGGGTCGATTTTTAGAAAAACTCGAAATACACGTAAGCACAAGTCGACTGTACTTCTTTATATTTTGTCAAAAGTATCAAAAATCTACTAAGTTTCGAGTTATTTGAACTTTCAATACAAACTTCAACACACCGTAAACCCCTTTGAGAATAGTTTTGAAAAAACTAATAACGACAAACTTTTTCTGCATAGTTTCACGTTCATTAACCCAAAGAATTATCGTACATTTTTCACCCCTTTATAGGTTTATTTTCGCAAAATCCGTTCCAAAAATGAAGAGAGAGTGAATAGGTATCTACAAAAAATAGACTTTAAACATAATTACATCGCCAATATTCCTTGAGTCTATAGCTTTGGTCCTCAATCTGTACATGGCAACACACCTGCCCTCGGTTCCAATAGATTCCCCATCAGATATATAGGACCTCTCCATTTTTCCTTTCTGATTGGGAACAAACCGACCGGATTCTGGAATGTGTAGTAAAAGTCATCCGTCATTCATGCGTTCATTGTAATATACGCGGTACTGTTCGTCCTTTGAGTGTTGTTTACGAATAGGTTTTACTGTACCCTGTGCGTTCGAGCGCCCTATGAGACTTCATAGTAATATTCTTGAATACGGGTGTCTTGGTCTCTAGAAGGTTAATCTCGGTAAAGTAGGTACGTACGGGAGATGAAAGCCGGTATGTTCACTAGCTTGTCACATAATCCTCACATTCACAATCATAAAATAAAATACTTCACAAAGTATAAGTAAATATTCATAAGGTGCTGCACTGCATTTGTCTGACGCTGAACACTCTCAACGTATAAATATAAATTATAACGTAGTTTGAATATAATTTTTCATAATTTACTGTAAAACCGTTTATAACGACTTCGCTTAAAACGACGTTCCGGTTATTACGACGAAATTTTGAGGTCCCAGCATTTCTCTTTACTTAACATAGATTTTGGTTATAACGACTATCGGCTATAACAACCGTAATCCGACGGTCCCTTCGAAGTCGTTATAAACGGTTTTCACTTTGAAAACGATAATAAAATACTTGGCCGGTTAGCTGCATCGCTTAAAGTAAATTAAAACGAAATGATGATTGAAAAAAGTAAAACGAAACATTACCCATTTTTACAGGCGGAAACAGACCGTCGCACAAGACAACACAATTTCTGCCACCTTCAGCGATTGAACTATCTAACACATCTATATGAACATCTGCGTCATAAACACCTTCCTGTAAAAATTTTTGATGTACAGTTATAGAACTTGCCATGATTAAACCAGATCGACTATTTTCACACTGCGACGATAACGACACCGACATATCGGTCCGACACTACGTCGATACGGCACTACACCGACACTATGAAAACTACCAATCCGACGATATCGTGTCCTTATCGTTCAATGTGAAAGCGCCCATTGACACACTTTATTGCCATTTCTTACCACAGACAATAAAGATTGACATGAGATTTCAATGTAAGGCCGTTAAAGTTGAAATTCAATTTACTTTACCAATCAAGTTCACTGACTTTACCTAAGTTTATATCTATTATGAGAGTAATGGGCTCCGGATACGAAGCCTGTTTTCATATCGGTTCCGTGAGTCAGTTCTGCGGGTTGTTCCGCTGACTGACACGTGCACGAAACCGGGGACTAAACTGTCAACTGAACTGACTTGCAAAGTGGCCTCATGTCTGCGTCCAAGGAATTAAATGGAACCTTCCAATATTTGGAGACTGGCAGAAAAGAAAGGCGGCCATGAAGCTGATGTTTATTGCAATCTTTCGGATTGTGTACCTACATAATTTTCTTACGCTTCGTTCCCTTTTTTCTGGTGTCGGGCCCAACAAAATATATCCATTATCGCTCAGTATAAAAATGCAGGATGCTTTTCGAATCAGGATTTTGGCACACAGATAGTTTATAACCTCGATTAACACATACTTTTATTCCCGGTAGTACATTCCCGTGGGATATTTTCCGATATCCATGCCGGCGAAGCCGCGGACAAAAGCTAGCTATGAAATGATTTCAGGTCAACTTTTTTCAGATTTGGTTAGAGTTGTTTTATTTAGAGGAGTTGTGAGGGTGATGCCTCAGGGTGAAGGCGAAATGTTGAGTTTGCTTTCAAATGATCTAGGTAGGACCTCGACTGAGTTGAGCCATGCTCTTCCAGGTGTTCAAGCACCTACGGCTGATCTGGTTGAAGGCGACAAGCCCTTACAAATCAAGGAATACCGATGGAGATGGTGATTGTGTTGAAAGACAATATAGGTACCAGTTACGGAAAAGAAGGAGAAGTCACCGAACAAGTAGGACAGTGGTTGCAGAAAGGCACAGAACAGAAAAAACAGTCTGTTCTGTGCAGAAAGGTATACTGAATACTCGTATGCTAGTCCTTTGGTTTAAGTTAAAAAGAAGAATGGTAAAACACGAATTCGGAAGAAAAAATAGAATTTGGTGAAGGGTCATTATCCCTTGCCAATTGTTGACAATCATTTATACGAGTTGTAGCTACAATTTACTGTAAGTTGGATTCGAAAAGTGTAGTTTTCCATTTAAAGATGTTACGAGATGCTAAATAAAAATATAAAAGACTTATTGGATGTTACCAAAAATATGGAAAACTGGCCGGACTGAGGCTAATGTAACATTTCATTTTAATTAAACTGCTCAGCCCTGCTTAGTTATTATTACAAATTAAGTAAGTTGTGTTCATCAGAGAGTTGTCATTTTGTGTATCTTGTGTTCTGGCAGTTCGTGACAGTTTTATTGTGTCTAGATATAAGGTAGGTTGCTTTTACAGTTAAATGTGTTTGTTTAACTTATCCTAACTAATGTTATAAATGCTGTTACCCCTGTGCCAAATTTCATCCAAATCTGTTCAGCCGTTTTAGCGTGAAAGCGTAACAAACAAACAAACTTACTTTCGCATTTATAATATTAGTTAGGATTTATATGCCAATTAATAGTCGTAAAATAATTATTATAGATTATATTCTGGTGCGTACACAAAATATCATATTTGAGAGAGTATCATATTAATGGGAACTAATGGTATTGTTTGTGTGTAAACTGAAAAGCGAACTATGCGAAGCAACTATTGTGTAAATTGAAGCCGATGATATTCAATTTGAAGATGATCATCAAATTGAATATCATTGGCTGATTCACTGCTGCTTAACTGTTCAGTTAAGTACTCGTATAATATGGTCAGACCAGAAAAACAGCAGTGAATCTATGTAAACGTATCATTCCGTACCCGACCGCAGGCGGGCAAGCAAGCGCAGGCGACGTGTCGCGGCGGCTTGTCGCTGCAGTCATGATTCCGATCCTGACTGCAGGCGACAGCAGCTCGTATTACAGTCGGTAGATAGAAGATAAAAAAACGTGTTATCGCTCGAGTATTGGCGGCCTGTCGCTCGGCCGTACCTGCCAACGACGTGTCGCTAGTTGCGGAAGGTATTTCATAGAAAATCATAGAAACCAGTCGTGTTGCGGCGACACGTCGCCTTCATTTGCCTTCTGCGGTCGGGTACGGAATGGTACCTTTAGCATATCAAATAGGTACATTTGGTGCAGGTATGAATCACATATACTTACCAATAAGTAATCAACAGGTTGATTTAAAATTGTCGCACAATTTTCTAGTAAGAATCGGTGTTGTTGCTTGAGACCTCCCATACGATTATTACGAGCTTCTTTAGCCTTGGCCTACAAACAAAACACTTTTATCCACACCTTTGAATAGCTACAAATGAAACAAAATAATCTAATTATTGCGTTTATTTACTTGCTTGTCTTTATAAGTCTCATGGCCTTGTGTCATAGCGGTCATAGACATTCTACTCCTCATTTGAATGTCCGTTAAACGAGAACTGACGTCAAGTATAGCTTCCAGAGCTGTTTTGTCGATTTCGATGGGTTCCCCGTCGCTGAGTGACATTCTTCGCAAAGATGACGTCGCTTTTACAGAACTATAATAAGACTGATCCCCCGGTCGATCCAAAAGCTCTGCTGGTTCTGCGGGTGGTTGTGGCTCTGCAAACTCAACTTGCGCTGCTTCGCCTGCATGAGCAGGGTCAACTTGCGCTGCTTCAGCTGCCTCGCCACCTTCAGGCTCGTCCATTGTTTTTCAAATATAAATAAATCTATTTATTTACTCTACAATAAAATAATATTAAATCTAGATAAACCTTTCACACAAGTCAACTTGTTGGTACACAATGTACTGTAATATAATCTTTGGTACGGTGCAAATGGACAAAATTACTTTTTGGAAATGGACATGAAAAAAACTGTCACTTTAAATTCAAAATTTGAAAAGCTGTTTAGAATGATTATTTCCAGCCAAGTCGACAAAATACTGACATAGTGCACAATCTATCTATAGCAGATTTTTGTGACCGATTTAATATAAATTTTATTTTTAGTAGTTGTATATCATTCAATAATCGTGAATATAAAAGTCAGTTGCCGCACACAAAGGGGAATCTAAAGTTACAGCATTTCGAAGTTGAGAAAAAACTTTAAAATATATAAATATCCCACCTCCACCAACATACCGCTTCGATATGAGGTAGGGGAGCCTACCTCATATCGAAGCGGTATGTTTCTAAACTTGAACCGAATACCATTCTCTTACAGTTATTTTAACAAACAGCAACATTATTGCTACGAGAATAAAGACCACTGTGATTTTGACAGTGATACAAAATTAGAGGTAAAATCTTTAGTTATTACTCTGAGGGTAAAATACACTGCTACAGGGATCTTTTGGCTCTCGAATGACGTTAAATGGCAATTTTGGCTACATGCTAAAAGATCCTTGTACTGCTATTGTGGCGGCATCTACATCGCAACATATGAACTGCGCATGAAAGACCTGACGTCACACAAAATCCAGAGTTTACCGCGCGATCGACATATATACAAGATCCCGATTTCAACCGTTGGGCTGCTGCGGGCGCCAGACACGTCACCCGTCTAGTCGGAGGATCCTCCCTTTTCTAAAGAGGATGAATGAACTTTACACCCTGTTCCTCATACCTCTAAATTGGCGACCTCAAATATGAGCGTCAACGCAGCTTTGGTGCAACTTCTTCAGCGTGACGTCTTCATCATCATCGGTCCCGCAAGCTTTCGTGATGCGAGTCACACAGCCAGCCACCATCCACGGCTTCAACGGGTATCCTGACCACCAGCATGCAGCGAAAATGCACCCGGTTCTCCTTCCTGGACCGATCTATCTGGTCATCACCCTAAGCCCCATCAGCAACGTTGGCACAGCACCTGCACTTTCGGCTAGTTTAACAAGCAGAGCCCATTCTACCCTCTCCTGGTCGACGTCTGCAGTCAGCCACAACCCGGCGCTGTACCACATCCGACTCACTGGATCATAACGCAGCGCCACCCCGACTCACAGGGGAATCACCGCAATCATCACATGCGGTGATCCGCACCCGGTTCCGACAAACTGGTACCACAGCTGGCACCATTGACCTCCGGTCTCCGAAGGGGAGTGATGTGGCGGCATCTACATCAGGTTGGAGGACCCTCCCTTTTCTATACCTAGAGGATGAGTGAACTTTATACCCTGTTTCTCATGCGTCTAAACTATAACTGTGAAAGGACTATCTATAGTGCCACAAGGATCATTTGGCGCTTGACTGACGTTGACAAGGGGGCGTTATCGGTAACATTTGAGGAATTGTTTTTTGAAAATGTATTGAAAAAACTAGATGGCTGCGTTAGTTTCGATTTTTGCCACGAGCCAAATGAACCATGTACAGTTGTAAACATTTGTAAACGGCGCCAAAATATCCTTGTGCAGCTCTCTTTCTGCCTGCCGTGTCTTAGGTACTTAATATAAAAAGCATTGCAGACATAAACACGCTAAAATTTCCGTCACGTTATTTCAGCAGATGTGCTGTAAACAGCAAAATGCTCTAACATGCTCGACTGGATTACAAAAAAAGTCATATGCCTACCGCCGTACCTAAAGCCGTTGGGCCCGACTGTCATTCGTAGATCTTTGACAGTCGTTACGGTTAGTCAGAAGCCCAAAAGTCTGACAACCAGTCGTACCAAAGGGTATCGTGTTACCTGTTACCCAATAACTGAGTTCAGATAAGAAGAAGCTCCAAGTAAAATACCGGTATTCAACAGCGTCAGGTTAGGTTAACCAACCCCAACATAGTTGGAAAAAGGCTAGGCTGATTGATTGATTATTCGCAAATTGCAGCGGGCGCGGATTAAAGTCGCTTAGGTTACAAACAATACAAAAATAAATTTTCAAATGTTTTGTAATTAAAATAAGCCATTCAATTCAATTCACTTGACGTCGCATAAAATAGCGACTCCTCTTAGAATCCAGTGGTCAGTGTTCTTGATGGTTGGCAGCCAGAGCGGAGTGATGAACGTCAAACCGGTACGCACCGGGTTCTTGTACACCGGACACTGACAAACGACAATCACTAAGTAGAAACTGATATATAGATGAATTACTCAAAACACTTGTACATCTACAGTTGATTACCAGGTAGAGTTTGGGGTCTTTGGGCGCGGTGGAGTTTATCGCATATACGTGTATCACCGGCAACAATGTGTACACCACTTTGATAGTAGACTCACACAGGCGAAGGTTGCGACGATCCCAACCCGCACCGTCCAGGTATACTCCGTGGACGTACACGCCTTCCTGTATTAGCAATTAATAAACGATAATGTTACGAAATGGCTTACTAAAACAGACAAGTAGCTGGACTACGGCAATATCGCACTAGCGGCTAGGTCGATTTCGTTGTCAATCGCGTGTTCCATGGCGATTTCATGCGAATGTATCTATCTCGCTGGTCGCTGCTGCGGCCCAGCCACTAGTGCACTATTGCACTTAGAGACAGAGATGTAGCTTAAAGCTACGGTTTCTTAGAAGAACGGTGACCGCTCACGTAGCGTCCACAAATTACGACGAATGACGTCACTGAAACGTCGATTATGAAAGTAAGTTGGTGTGGTTTCCTAGAGAGCGTTGCTAACAACGTAAAGCAAACCCCCAAAGGTTTAAAACGCTAGTTTTGCCCTCACCGTACTCAATCACAAGAAAAAGTGTCCCTACTGAGAAGAGTGAGCTCACACATTATTAAATAGCGTTTCCATGACAAACAAGTGTAGTTCTTTGTCATTGTGTGTCAGAGGTATCAAAATGAAACAGAAAAGCGACTATCTTTTGACCCGGTAGGGCAAATCTAATAGCTCGTACACACAATGCCGCCGGCACTGCCGTTGGACCTGCCGCCAAGCAAGCCGCGGCGCGCCCGGCCCTGCCGCACAAAGCCGCATAAAGTATCGCAAAGGAAATTGAAGGCGCAAAAGCCGGGGGTACGTGCCGCGCGGCAAAAGCCGGCGGCCATGCCGCCGGCATAGTGTGTAGGAGCCATAGCGGTTTAAATCTTTGCCACTGTCATCATTTTCACAACAGCCGACACAGCGGCCGTTAAGTGCGATCACCGCTCTTCTTGGAAACCATCTTACCGGCGGCGGAGCCTTTATTTCCTCGTAAATAAATTTTGTAACGTCGTTATGTAGCGCAACCATGTCTAGAGCCCAGCCCTTGTGTGCCCGAGTCACTTCCTGACGCATAGCTGTCAAGAAACCTTCAACAACCAGAAAGAATTTGCTTAGTAATGTCATTATGTAGATGTCATAATAATTATATTATATAAGTTTTACATTTTACACTCAAAATATTGATTGATGGAATAAAAACATCTCTGACACAACCAGTTACATAGCTTTCTATTAAATTCCAAATCTGTAGCACTTCTAAAATAAGGTGTTATCCGTACTTAGAAACTTCGATGAAAAGTAGGTATCATCGTCTACATAACACGAGCAATAATCTTAAATTAATTGTCAGACAATGCTGAACCTAAACCGCTGGGTCTGTAATCATGAAATTTTGAACAAGAGTTTCTTTTATATCAAAAGTGAGCCCTATGATTTTTTAATGGAATTTTGCTGATAAGAAATCCCATCGGGCGCGCATGGCTTTTAATTATATATTAATCCAGCAGCGACCGGTGTTAAATAAAGTACTAATGTTAATCGAATTGGTTCTTATTACCTCGAATTATGTGCGAAAAGTAGAGTATTCTTCTCGGGTGCGAAAAGTGAAAGGTGTCTTCGTCTAGGGTGAGCTTGAATCCCTCGCTGTACCGAGGATTCTAGTCTTTTAGCTCTCTCGCCTCGCTCAGACATACGTGTGCAAAATTTCAACAAAATATAGGTACCTACGCGTCGACTTGAGAACCGCGTCCCTTTATTCGTCGGTTTAAAAGACATGCGACCAAAAAAGCCCATCTTACATATTTGATACCCTAGTGTCGCAAATTAGCTAACCACCACAGTTCATTTTTTTCTGCGGTAAGTAGCTTAATACCGCCAGGTAAAGCTTGAAGTCGTACTATTCTTATATCACAACTCGTATGTTAGATTAAAATACTGCACAATATTTATTTGCTTATTTATTGGAATAAAGTTCCTTACCGCACGTTAAACTAACTCTGCACACTTGGCGAATGAGATCTAGTTCGGAAAAAGTGTAACCTCGGGTCCACACACTCGCGAGTGCGCCTCGTGGAATCCCGCCCGTCACCCTTCGCGCTTTGCGTCCTTTGACTCCGGTCAAAAAACGACGAGCGGCGAGGTGAGAGACGACAAGAGGAGGTGAGAGCGCCATTCACACTATCGCGCTCGCTTCTCCTCGTCTTACCTCCTGGAGAATGTGGACCCGGGGTAACGTTTTGACTTTCAAGACACTTTTGTTACGTAACAAAAGTACGCAAAAGCGAAAGGAACTTCGTTCCAATTGAGTGTCCCACGACACCTCTCGTTTTTTTTAAATTGTTACCTTGAGGGTTAAAAAATCCTGTCATCCAGAAAGAGTTCGGTCTGCCCTGGAAGCACCACGTCGAGAACTGAATGGTTCTCTCCAAAAACTCAGTGAACCAGAAGCCTAACGTGGAAGACGACCACGAACTCCTTAACCAGATATTTGGCACTTTCGCGTCATAAATATTATCCAATGAATCTCGAAGTGCCTACAACAATAAATAGACATTTCTTCAAGCAAACTTTCTACAAAAAACCACTTTCCATAAGCAGACAGGTACTTTCTTCGAAATCAGACAACACTCAATTTTTATATGTGAATAAAAAATATTATATTCTCAACTACTTAGTTCCATCAAAAACTTCAGTGGCCCAATCCATATTTTTAGAACTATTTAAAGTAAAATAAATTATTTGTTACCTCATTCATAATAATAGTTCCGTCTATAGCAAGCAGTAAGTCTTTTAATGTAGTTCTGACTAGTTCAATTACTTTTTGCATTCTGTCGATTTCTTGTCTCAAGAAAATCACCATTGAATTAAGTATACCATATAATCTCAATCTAAAAACGAATATAATTTAGTTCTGCAAAAAAGAACAAGTGAATAAAACCGACCAAGTGCAAGTCGAGAACTAGTGGAAAACAAATAAAGTTGTTGGTGTAATTCGGGACAGTTAATGCTTTATCATTTGCATGATACATGTGGTAATAGTTATTTATGCTATAAGTGCGGAAGGTAGGTGATTTCCGATGAGTGGCATTTTATTCACGAGCGAGCGTAGCGAACGAGTGTATAAGTCGACATGAGTCGGAAACGACGTTTTACTATGCATTGTGAGAGAAAAAAAAAAAAAATCGAGTGAGCCTTACGATAATGTGTAACATCTAACATAATGACGACGTATATAAATGATAAAAACAACATTCATGACTTTGACTTTGACTTTCGATTTCGACTTCGACTTCGACTTTGAATTTGACTTTGACTTTGACTCCACCATTGCCATCGCCATCGTCATCGCCATCGTCATCGATGTCGTCATCGCCATCGCCATCGCCTTAGCCATCGTCATCGTTATCATCATCATCTGATTTGTAAAACTTTTCTCAAATAGTAAAAACTCTGCAACGGGCTGACTACAGTCACAAAAATAAAAATAAAACTGAAAAGTAAAAAACACTAGTGAAAAAAGTGACACTTTCCGCACTAATTTACTGCTTGGAAAAGGCTCTTTTCGAGCAAATGCATTGTAAACATATTTTTACAATGCATTTGCTCGAAAAGAGCCTTTTAGCCGTTATCATCATCAATGCATAGTAAAACGTTGTATGCAACACGTGCGTAAGATGATTTCCGCACTTATAGCATAAATAACTATTACAATGCATTTGCTCGAAAAGAGCCTTTTCCAAGCAGTAAATTAGTGCAGAAAGTGTCACTTTTTTCCACTAGTGCTTTTTACTTTTCTGTTTTTATTTAATTTTTGTGGCCGTCGTCAGCCCGTTGCAAAGAGTTTTTATTATTTGAGAAAAGTTTTACAAATCAGATGATGATGATAACGATGACGATGGCGATGGCGATGACGATGGCGATGACGATGACGATATCGATGACGATGGCGATGGCAAGGAAGTCGAAGTCGAAGTCGAAGTCGATGTCGAAGTCATGAATGTTGTTTTTATCATTAATACGTCGTAATATGTAGATGGTAGGTAGTCGCCTACTAATTTCTGCACTTATAGCATAAATAACTATAGTTTAACTGATAATGAACGTTTTCGAATCCTTCCCTTTTACCACTTGGCTTTATAATTATACTTAAGGTTAGACAGTAGGTAGGTACCTACCTAACCAGCACTTCGTGAGAATCAAAGTTAGACGGCATTTTTTCCAGCATTTCTTTTGTCTGTCTGTAGACCGACGTCTCACGTGTTTCCCCACCCCCTCCACTTGACTCTTTCGGCTGAATGGACAATATCGTATCCAACAGTTCTTGTGTGGTGTTGCGCTGGTAACTGAAAGGTAATTATTTGTCACATGTAGAAGACTCGGAAAGTACTTATGTACTTATAAGTAGTATAAAGATTAAGTTACTAACGTAATATCAGCATTTGTATGCAAGCCATAAGCTTGAGGCGGGTCAACAGTTTTCATCGTTTCGATTGCTTCGAGGTACTCGGGTATGTTCTTAAACGTGAGAATACCATATCCCTTGTGGAACTGGAAATCTTCATTAAACAGTTGGTCTGACAACCACACCCTGCAGAAAGTGGTTAGCAGCCGCGTGTCGAAGTCGTCAGTCACTCGCCCGCCGTACTGCACCGCTGACACCATGTAACTACAACGTCGTGTTAAACCAGTTTCTTTTTCTTATATTTATTTCAGGATTGCCAAACAATGCAGGTCAATGATAAAGAAATGCTTATATAAACGACACATAAAAACTTAAACAACATGACGCATCCAATTATAGTCAACCACAGCTCCGTGGCAGTGAATGAACTGTAGGTATTTGCCTCCCTTTAGTAGGCACCTACTATCTACAAGAGAAACTTACCGCACGGTAGTCCAGCTTACTGATTGTCCCTGCTCCAAAGCGTCCAAATGGTTCTGCACAAACATACACGACGACAACCAGTCAGCAGAATTAAATTCGTAAGGAATATTCCAACCGAGGGGACCAAATTTCCGTCTCTCTTGTACTACGGTGTGCAGGAACGAGATTGTGTAAATCAGCGGCAGATAAAAGGGACTGTCACTATAATCAAGGAAGTCCTGACCCATCGAATCGTAGGTTCTCATGAGACCCGCTTTGATGCCTAAAACATTTAAATATTAAAAAACATATTTTTTTGGGTCATGTCAATAAAACAAATAAGTAACAGAATACTCGATGCGATATATTAGGTGCATGATGACTAACTTACCGGAAGGCGGCTCGCAAGTATACTTTATAGACATTTGCAGAAGTGTAATTGGAAACTTTTCATGAACTTCTGTGGTAATCCAGAGCCTAAAAGGTTACGAACATGCCAATAGCCGTAAAGGAGATCATTCATTTTAGGCTAAATTATGAAAGTACCGGGGAAACTAAAAAAAAAAATATGCTTTTTTAGAGCATGTTATTCTCTTCACTTTTCACTAAAGGACCAAATCTGTCGGGCCATTGCCTCTGCCGCTGGTATACGAGTTTGAAAAATACTGTTTTCAGTATGTAGCTTTTTATGCCAGTGAACATTACAGTTATAATTTTTTACTGTGAAACTACTAAGGCCCTAGGAGCCTTAGTAGTTTTCGACAGTAGGTATACTGATTAAAATAGGTTACTGGTTTTGGGTTTATTTAGTGGTTTCTATTCACATAAAAACGTAAAAAGGAGCTTAACGAAGCCGAGTCACTTACAGGCCCCGTCATTGTGATTTTTTTTTTCTGGACTATGGTCCAGTATATGAAGATATAGGTGCAGGCTAATTGTGTAACACATTTTCTTTTAGGATTCGAGCCTAAAATGTACTACTCTCAATCGTTTGCTATATTTGGAATTGTGTAACATAAATTAGGAACCTCTGGATACGAAGATATTGAAGGACAAAGTTTCAAATTTTATTTACTAGTTATCTCGAAAACAAGTTTTTTATTAAAAGTTTAATTTATTGTTTAAGAAAATACATTGGAATGCGTTGATTCCGATTCCCTGTGTCGTAAGATCCAGGCTCCTTGGTTCCGTTTATTATTATTTTATTATTACATTCGGGAAACTTGCAGCTAAATTATACGGTGTTCTTAAAAAAATAAAAATTGAAGGCCGTTTACAATGATAAAAATAAAACGTAAAATCGAAAAAAAAGATCGGTACAAAATACCTATTAACTTAAATTAGGAAATAAATAGTACAAACTAAAAAACACTTGCTAACAATTACTTTTCCGTAAAAAATATTATAACTTAACTTTAAATACTCCGACAATACCTGCACCGTTGCATTTACCCATAAGCACAATGGTACGACGGTTTTCAACAAACTTGCGAGGAAAAAAACAGACTTATTGTAAGAACTTATGCTAGAATAGAGAACTATAGAGATGATAAATTTACATTTAATCCGGAGCTTCTTATATAAACTTTTGTACGTCGATTGGTGACAATACTTTAGATTTCGTATTTTTATAAAAACAAAACAAAAACGATTACAAATATTTACGGAAAATTGCGCTGGTTTTATTTTTTTCGCTAGCGATGCGCGCGCAGGTGTAAATAAAGGCACAGGCAAAACCGCTGAACAGCCTATATAAAAATAGAATAAATATATATAATAATTTGAATACACAAATTAAGATTAATAACAAAAAGAACACGATTTTTGTCAATATAATAATTATAAATACATTAAATGTATTTTTTTTTTCAATGTAGGAGTAATAAAATACTCCTTGAACAAATAGTCGATATTTATTATGTCAATCACTGGCATTTCTATGAAAATATAAATTTTAACGACATAAAATAATGGAGAGAGGATGTCGGTTGCCTATGGTCGGTCGATTGACGTTTGTAAAAATTCAAAATCCATCCCAGTTTTCACTTTTATTGTTGTTATTGTATATATACAATAATAACAACAAAAGTATTTATATATTTATATACTTTTGTTGTTATTAAAAGAGAAGAAACACGCATAAGATGTTAAAGTGGGTGTGATAATACGTGTATACTATTTAGTGCGTATTTAATCAGTGACACGTAGATATCGCGTTCAATTCCCAGGCAAGTTCAATGTTATTGTTTTTAGCGAGTCGCAACCAAATTCAGATTAGTTATCTGTGGCATTACAGCACTAGTCCGATAATATAAAGTAAAAAGCATGTATATTTAATACACTGCATTATGATGCTAAAAACGGTTCAATAAGAGCCACTTTACGAGCAAGTGTGTTGAAATAGTAGTTTATGAAACTGTTGCATAAAGAGGGGTATTATAATACCTAGTTATGTGCAGTTTCATACACTACTTTATCTACTCTTATACATTGGGATTGAACCTACTAAATAAAAGATCAAAATTGAAAAAATCCCACGAATTTCAGTACAACTTCACGTATGAATGGCGCCTGCACCCAGCCTGCACCACTTGCTCGTAAAGTAGCTCTTATTGAACCGTTTTTAGGGTTATAATTCAGTGTATTAAAAACGCGAGCTTTTTACTTTATATTATCGGACTAGTGCTGTAATGCCACAGATAACTAATCAGGCTTTGGTTGCGACTCGCTAAAAACAATAACATTGGACTTGCCTGGGAATTGAACGCGATATCTATGTGTCGCTGATTAAATACGCACTAATTAGGATACACGTATTATCACACCCACTATAACATCCTATGCGTGTTTCTTATCTTTTAATTAAACTATTTTAATTAACAATAAAAGCGAAAACTGGAATAACTTTGAATTTTTATAAAAGTCAAACAACCGACCATAGGCAACTGACATCCTTTTTAACTGGTCTAAATTTATCTTGTCATTGAAAAGTTAGTGATTGACATAATAAATATCGACTATTTGTTCAAGGAGTATTTTATTAATCCTTTATTGGGAAAAAAATACTATTTTAATGTATTTATAATTATTATACTGACAACAACAAGTGTTTTTCGGCTAGAATTTTCAAGATGCTGTTGGAGCTAGCCCGCGTTTAAAGATGCGGTCCTATTTCCTTATTAAATAATGTGGTAGGTCTATACGTATTATGTGGACCCCTCAAGTTTTAGAATATTATATAATACTGCTTTTAACACTGAATTTGTTACGAATCATAACATTTGGTGACTCCTGAGCTACACCATATCTCTAAGAAGTCTGTGAGCTATACCATCTGTAAGCTCGTGTCGTATTATTTGTCAGGTAAGTATTTGGTTAGCTTATGTAATTTTTTTTTAAATCTTTGACAAATCGAACGTACGTAACCCGTGCTATCTTGTTCGTTTTCACGGTTTTAACTTCGAACATATTTCAATGGATTTGTTTTTTATTGTGAAAGCTACTCTATATAAAAATACTGATGAAACACTACCTATAAAAAAAATCGTAACATCGAAAGTACCAAAACGTAAAGATCATACTACCACATCACTAAAACCATAGACAATTTTTAGCGGCCATTGTTGTTTGACAAATATTGAAACGCGACATGGCAGTATGGAATTAGTAAGTACTACCATTGCAGCATGGAATTCGTATAAAGAAATTGACTTTGAATACATGGAACTAGTATGAACTATCCTATACTATTAAATGAGCATTCTCTATTTTAACCCGAGCAGAGATTTGTGCTTTTTTGAATCTCATCAAAGAGACTTCTTGCCCTCTATGTTCTATGTTACGGGGTTTGGTTTCCTTCAGATGGACCATTGTGCGTGGGAACTTCTTGCCTTTTTTATGCCTACTGTGTAAATAAATAAAATGTGATACATTAACATAATATTTCATCAAATTATATATTTTTCACTACATATTAATCTTAATTTGCGTATTCAAATTATTATTTTGTGTTTATTATATTTTTATATACACTGTTCAGCGGTTTTTCCTGTGCCTTTATTTACAACTGCGCGCGCATCGCTAGCAGAAAAAAGAACCAGCGCGCCATTTTCCGTAAATATTTGTTATCGTTTTTGTTTTGTTGATAAAAAAATACGAAAATCTAAAGTATTGTCACCAACCGACGTACTCGTATAACGGTTTTTAAAAGAAGCTCCGATTGACAGTACCAGGCAACAAAGTTCAGTTGAACACTCGGCTAAATTATCGCGCTCGCTTATGGCACGCGCGCCAATGCCGCCGTTTAGGTGATGACCAATACAGCACACTCGTATCATAATGTACTATTATAACATTATTTTGTTAGAGAAAAGGTTTTATAATATGATTCTATTTTTAAATTTCGGTATGTTGTTTATAAAGTATGTCAATATAAACTCGTTTTGAAGTTTATAATTTGAATTTTACGATATGAGAGTAGATAAAATACATTACATCACTTCTAAGCCAGTATCAAATAAGTATGAAAAAGTGATTTTGTGAACTTGACGGAAAATGACCCTACAGGATTATCCCCTAGTAAAAAAAATAAGAGAAAAACGTAATCTTTCGGAATATAGCCTTTTTTTTTTTGTTTGGCCGGCAATTTCAAATTTAGCCCAAAAATGTATGAACAGTGAATGATCTTCTTTCATTTAAGTAATAGAATATAGAGACTGGGTACAAGCATTTAATATTACCTAAATAATTCGTGAATCTGCTCCGGATTTTTCTCTAGTTCTCCGAACTGCTCCATTACCTCCACCATGTATTCCAATCCCAAATGACAATTTTGTAGCAGCACCCACAAACCCTGTACACCAGCAGATATATTTAACATTAAGATTTCGGTCGAACTAACGATTCTAAGCATTAGATCACTTATCACCTCTTTTAGACCACGATCTATAAGCGTCCTTGCATGGATTTCTTGACCTTGGCCCATAGATATTGATTGGCAAATATTCTCCATTCGTTTGGCAGTCATCTCGATAGACGGCGTCGGATCAGAGCCCATCGCCAAGAAGCCAATCAGTGGAACTAATGGACGAGATTCTAAGACCATTTGCTGGAATAAATAACAAGTTCGCATCAAGTTATTACTTGTTGTTACTTTTATTCGCTATGGCAACATTCTTACCTCGTAGTTAACTATGACGGCTTCAGAGTATCGAGCGCCCATAGAGTGTACAACGTACTTCCTACAACATAACGTAAAGTATCAGTGCTTGTATCCAGCTGTGAATGGTAGTGGCCACACAGACAGTGTATCATGCGCCACTCACAAGCTCTGCGCCAGCGTCCTGTCGGGACACCAGGCGCGCACCACCAGCAGCTTCCTGAACACGTCAAGGTTGTGATAGCCGTCAGGTAGCGGCTCTTCTTCTGGTGCTTCTTTGTCAAACCTTCCAAACAGACAACCAATTAAATGTATACGCATATATATATTTTTTTTTTTTTGGGGTGGGAAATTATCAAATAACTTCTCCGGCTCTGGGCGGAGCGGGAGGGCGTGTCAGACTTTTACTGACTAAAACCCACCCGTGTTCCTTCCGCTGCCTGTGTTCCGGGGCCGCGATATCCCTTTCGGACAAACTCGCAACCCTGGCAGGATGTATAGATATATTACGAATTGTGTATAGGTGAAATGAAACTCACCAAGATTTCCATCCCTTCTCATTATTGCAAACTTGGTTCAATATGTTGGTGAACTGACGCAAACTAGACAGTTGGACCAAGTTCAGCCACGACATGTCTGTTACCCACTTGTAAGGTTTAGGGGGACAAGCATTAAGATCCAACGCCGCGCCACCTTCAGACAGAAAGCAATAGAGTTTTCAAAATAATAAACGATTGTCTAAAACAAAATACTGATTACGTCTCTGTTAAGCTGCTGTTTATTTAATTGTGTGGATCTCATATTGTCAAATCAATAGCTGATATGATTCCTTGACGGAACTGACAGCAACGCGACAAAACCACGCACAATATTAGACTACCATGTTTACGCGCGCACACACGAATATTGCATATGTATAGGGTTGCCACTAAGCCCTCAGAAGTCATTAGGCCCTCTGTCCCGACGTCCCGACAAAGCACTATTACGTCCCGTTTTATCGCGCGGTCACGGCAATTCAAATACCTAATAAATTGGCCGCGCGGTTGCGACGTTGCGGGTTCGGCGCTGGGGAAGCGAGGCGTCGAGTCGCCGCGTGCTGTCGCAGCATTCGCAGCAACAGTCGGTAAACAAAAACTACAGTGAGTAGACGCTCGGTACTTGCGCGTACGTTTTGTTGATTGCTTTAGTGTTTAGCTAGTAGGTAAATTTTTGTCGTTTCTAGCCTGTTGTCATCACGAAAATGTCTACAACAAAAATGAAAATGGTTTGGAGATTTTGGGCGACAATTGCTTTCAACAAAACATGTATCAGAAAAACTTTGGTGGTCAAAGTTGACACGGAAGAGTGGAAGGCCAAAAATTATGTAGAAGAGAAGTGGATTCAGGCGAAGGCAAGAGTAGTTTCACAATGTCGAGCTAGTGGACCAATGAAAGAAATCGCCTGCTTCTGGAGACTGTGGAATCGATATTACAGTATCAGGTTAACTTCAATGGCATAGAGTTTTATAAATATGTAAAAGTCTTCTAGTAAAATATAATCAAGCTACGTCTACCACTGCTGCCATACATTAGACATTGTATTTATTTTATAAATATAATATTCATAGGTACTTATTTTATTTTTTCTCTTCGCGTCCCGACAAGAACCTTCCAAATATGGCAACCCTACATATGTATGAATTTGTAGTATATAAACTTCAAAGAAAAAAATCACGCGGTGAAACGTAGTGCCGGAAAAATGGCTAACAGAAACCGGAGGTAAGCTATAATTCAAACTAGGTATATGTAAGTACTTAAATATTAAAAATATAATATTGTTAGTGGGTACTATATTTCAAGGAAACCCACTAACAACTTTAGAATTAAAATTAAGCACCTTTAATAAACGTCTGGAACTCTTCAAATGTAATATACTCTTTCTGCAAGTCTATTTTTAAAGTAAGCATCACCGTAAATAAGTATTTGTGCTTTTCATAGAAACCGCGGCTTATATACTTGAACACGTCAAAAGTCTGTATCGGAAAAAAAACAGGATTAGATATTATATTTTATCATATTCGTGAATATCTTAGCAATATTCGTCTCAGCTACGGTAGATACAATATTTCCATAATGTATGAAAGACTTTGAATTAACGGAATTTTTATTGTCACTATAATATACCTCCTCAGAATTTAGGAATTTATAGTGGTTTATTTTTGAGAAAGGGCCGTATCTGAAACTATAATAAAAAGAGCAAAGTAGACAAATGAACTATGAACTTGATATCGGAGAAAGCTAATACTGTATTATTAAAACACTCGTACCAAGTAATCAATAATAGAACCGATCCTTCTTAGCGTAATAGGGCTCTGGGGTGAGCGCTCCATAGATATATCAAAGCGCTCGAGGAACTGTGCCAGTGACGTCTGGTACATGTTGCACACGAGCGACATGTTGCACACGAGGAAGTACAGCACTGAACCGCGCGTCGCCACCGGCCGGTACTCCTCACGTGCGGCGTTGATCTTCATCTCCGTCTCCTTGGCGATGTCTAGTTTCTCTTTCACCTGGCAAAAGTGAATAGTGTTCATAAAAGATATAATTACTAGGAGCAGCCTAAAAGCGTTGTTGATAAAATAAGATTATTCAGTGGCTAACTGCGGCATAGTTACCTCGGTGGCCGTGGCTTTTGTGACGTTAAGCACTTGAATAAGCGACACATCTTCGACGAGCGAGCCCTGTATGGTAGTTAACTTGTGCAGCAGATTAGCTTCCAACTCCTGCATCTTACGGCGGTTGGCGGTCACGTCCATGATTAGTTGGGTTCGTTCCGCTTCCATTTCCGCCTTCTCTGTTAGTATCACGCGCCCCAGTAGTTGGTCTTCTAGGCCTATAAAATAAGTAGTTTTCGTTTAGAAAATTAAAGTAAGCTCCTCAGACCCCAGCACCTGAATTAAATGGATTTGCGATGAGGTACGATTTTACGAGACTTTTGGGGAGCTGTGGTACAACAGGCTACTTATAACAATAATAAACCCGTTTGTTACCTTGCATGGTTACAGTGAAATCTATGATAGAAGTTCGAGCCGACACCTCTGGTGTGTAAGCCGGATTTGGGAGCTTCGTTGTTATGTATATCTTGTGCCCATCCATCACGTCTATTTCTTTGTCTCCCAGTTTAACCTACAAAATAATACATTAAAAAAAAAAACGTAACTTTGCACATGTCATTGTTGCGAAATACTGGCATTCCCTTAAATTAAAAACATACTTTATAAGCAGACCCAATTTTTATATAATTCTTCTCAAGAACGTTGTCAAGGACCGGATCTAACTCTTCAGCAACGTCTTCTATTAACATAGGCATTCCCAAAGACACGCAGTCTTCTACGTGATTCCTATAATGGAAACAAAATTGTGTATCGAGTTAAATAATATCGTTATAAGTACTTACTGAAACTAATATTGAAAATGTCGTACCTGAAATATTTGTGGTTTAGGGTAGTGACAATTAAGTTGTTAAATTTTTCCATATTCTTGATCCAGATCTTTCCCTGTGTCTGTGGGTCGATGAGCAACGGGAAACGAGAGGCTTTAGTGACAATAATCCCGTTTTGTATCGACAATTCGTCTGTTGGCAACCCACATAAGTTCCATTCGCCAATCTGACAAAATATATAATCATACAGCCATGAACCAGTTCTGGATCATGTGACTTTATGGTAACAGTCAAAAGTTTTGGTTAGGAGGAGGTAGGAACAGTTGGAGGACTGCCATGCTTAGATTTGACTTCTCTCGATCCATGTTAGTAATTGACATTTTACTTTAACTTATCTGCTGATAGGTAATAGCATCGTTTGGTATCTTTCTTTTTATTCGATACTGCTTATTAGAGTTCTTAATAAATACTTTTAGGTAAATAAAAATCCTGTAATGATGGATAAATAAATACTTACTGTAGCGGTATCCGTTAGCTCATTTGTGATATGTAAATTCATAGACACCGGAATTTTTCTACGCAACAGTTCACCAAGCCAGTTTTCTATTAGCAAAACTCGAAATTCTTGATTAAAGGGTCCAGAATAAGACAAAAATCTGAAATTGCATGTTTTGTTGTTAACAGCACGTGTGAACAAGTACATCGAGTTAAAGCATACTCATCAAGCGCAAGACAAGTCAGCGTCTCGTTATAACGCAGGTACCCGGTCAGCAGCAGGGTGTCGCCGACCAGACGTTCGATCTCAGACATGAAGAGCGCAGATTGCTCCATCCAGCGCACGCGCTCTCCGCTCAGCCCATTGATGAGCGCGGTGGCGGCGTCCATCTTCATTTGGCACTTGGCCGCGTCGTCCAGCACCACCTGTTTCAGCGTCATCGCCTCGTCGAACTGCTGCTGCACGCCCGCCAACTCGCTCTACCGGAGTAACCACACTTATTACTATGACTATCCTGGTGACATGACTGCCGTGTTCAGAGCTAGTGCGCACCTCCTTGGCTTCGAGCTGTGCCTCAGCAGCCTCTAGCTCCCTCTTCGCCGCCTGGTATTTGCCCTGCATCACTGCCAGATTTGCCTTTAGCGGCAGCACGTCCTTGTTCACCGCATAGAACTGAGCCATGGCGATTGTCCACGATATTAATCCAGCAACGTTACCGCAAGCTAGTTTCGCCGCATCGAACGTGTATTGACTGGTATATAGATAAAAGAAACAGAATAAAACTAGATTTCTTCCAACGAGACAAGCGTGAACTAATAGAGGTTATTCTCTGCAACTTTGAAAATGGTTGTCCTTGTAAAATATTTGTAGTAACTATTACGAAGTGGTCTACATCAATAATGATAATATACACTACCTCTTTTTGGTCTGCCACACTGCTTAAAATATCATAATATTATGGTTTTCAAATAATAATATTTCAGAATAACAAGTAGACATCATGACAATTATTTATTTTCAGTATTAAAATTACCTTTTAACATTTATCATTAAAACTAGGATACAGTAAACGAAATACTTAAAACGTATTATAATAAACAGGGACAAAGCGGTTTCAAAGTTGTAGAGAATTACCGTCCAAAGTTTGTAATTTAGTAACTTACCTAAAATTAAAGTAAGGTTGTAACAAATCAACCATTTCGGCATTGATATCATCTTTAGGATAGTTCTTCAAGTTATTTAGAAACCTTACATCCGCCATAACCTGTTGTCAAACACGAATTAATTGAAGTGCAGGTTCTTAATACAGAGTTCCAATAAGATGACAGGGCAAAAAATTGGTCACGACCGTCTCAGATGGAGTTAGTGTTTTGCAGGATCATGTAGCTAACGGGTGGCACTAACGTAGCTAACGGGTGGCACTAACGTAGCTAACGGGTGGCACTAACGTAGCTAACGGGTGGCACTAACGTAGCTAACGGGTGGCACTAACGTAGGTATGCATTATCTAATTATTTATGTTTTACTAGCTGCGCCCCGTGGGTTCACCCGCATCAGACTCGATCCCGTGGGAATATCGGGATAAAAGTTTCTATATCTACCCATGTGCCAAATTTCATCTAAATCCGTTCAGCCGTTTTAGCGTGAAAGCGTAACAAACAGACAAACTCACTTTCGCATTTATATACGTAATATTATATATAGTTAGGATTAAGATTTTTCCCATGTAAACTCTCACCATGTTTTACATGGCAGGTTATTTGTCTGATTATTGTTTAAAAAAAATTGCACTTTTCATTTCATGGATCCCACAGAATAGCAATTGAGGGAAGAATTACATACATAAGTACCTTTAAAGACTCTGACCATGAAGAAGTCAAGAATTGTTTCTCGGCATCAGGTTTAATGGGGTCGATACGCTTCCTAAAAAGCAAAATGACAGCATCCATAATGAGCGTGATGAGATGAGGTGGCTTGCCTAACTTGCGGACGGTGGTAATGTCGGCAGCGTTGATGGTCTGCAACAGAGCGTTAACTTCAGGAAAGTGCCTCAGTCTCCCTCAAGAAACTGGAAAGCCGAACGCACCAACAACGCGGCCTCGGCGGCGTCGAGCGCGGGTTTGGCGTCAGCAAGTTTCTCCTCCGCCACGGCTGTCTCAGCAGCGATCACTCTTACAAGCTTCACGGCGCGGTCCTTCACCTCTAGCACTTCAGTTTTGACAACCTCGGCTGCTGCCTGCGAGTCCGCTACAGCCGCCAGAACCTACGATACACTCGCCGTCACAAGAATCGCTTACTGATAGGTAGACTAACATATCATACATCGCTATTAGCGGTAAGACCGCCGTTGTACATGTACAATAATTACTCGTATATAAGCTGTGTTACAACTTCTGGTGAAGCATATTCAATAAAGCATATTCTATCTATCTGTCTTACCAGCCACGGCGCTTACTACTCCTTCGAATGTGTAAACATCACATGCAAACCTCTTCGGCATTAGCTGTGGCTTCCTTTATTTCTATTTCTTTTACTTCCAATTCCTTTTTAAGTATATCCACGCTTTCAGCAGCTTCAACTAATTTGCCAAGACCGGTCGTCATTCTAAAAACTTTAAATGCTTAACCAGAAATAATACATATTGCTTCGGTAACTATGTAACAGAAGCTTACAACGAAATACGCAAATATTAAAAGTGACACAGTAAAAATATATTTTTACCAAAAAGAACATAGTTAATATACGACGATAGATGAACGATAAAGATAAAGATCATATTAAGTAATGTTATTCGCAACATAAGCAATTAAATGAAAGTTTGAGGATACTGACATAATGAGCTTTTAAAACCATCCTGATTTTTTTAAATTATTCATGAAAGTACGATATAAAGGCTGAAAATGGAATGGATAGATTGCAATGCTTCAAATAATAATTATAGTGGGATTGGTGACAATACAATATAAATATTTAAAACAACCCAATCTATCGATTGAGTTGTTGGTGTGTTCGTGTCGTTTGAAATGTAATCCTTACGTCCTTACATATTATAAAACTTAGCCGTGCCGCGTCTATCTGTGACAGACAGACGCGCACGGCTTGAATGCGACGAACTCAAAAACTACCAAACGGATTTTCAAACGGTTTTCACCAATTGACGGAATGTATAATTCTAATGAATTATACACTTAAAGCTTCCTCGTGATTTTTGAGGTTTTGTGTAAATTGGCTGTTGAAGATGTCGAAAATAATTATGCCGACTGGGAGCTTTACTAGCGTTCGCCGCGTAGACAGTAAGAGATACATAAAATTAATGTTTGTTCTACAGGATTGTAAATCTTAAGAAGTTCCAGTTTTAGCTTTCAGAATTAGATATAAAAAAAAAACATTATTATTTCCTGAATTGATTTTAACCGGTATTATATTAATCCTTATCAAATAAAAATATGTTATTTAAATTGGGCATATAATTTAGATTAAAATATGCCATGACATCATATCATTTAAATTAATACTTTAAAAGATATCACAGATTCAAAATTACGTGTAACAAAATAATTATGGTTGACTGCGGCGCAACGCTAGTACGTTCCCGTGGGATATTTTCCGACAACCACGCGGGCGAAGCCGCGGGCCCAAGCTAGTTCAATATAAAAACCTTTTCGCCATTTCTGCAATATACAAGTGTTTTCCTTTGTATAAGGCTTTATAGCCGTCCAAAAAAGATAAATATGACTTGGGAGTGACATGCGTTTGCCTTCTGAATCGCTCATAATAAATGACGCAAGTTTCTGCTACGTTATCCTGCACAATGCCGATCATTTCAATCAAATTTTGTTTTGTCCCCGTAGAGCAGACAACCTGAAAGCCGATTTTTTCATAACATAATACTGTTTTATCTACGCAGACGTTTTCGTGCATTAGTTCAAGGGTAAAGCTATAATTTATATGGAATTTGTCCAGATAAGTTTTTTTTTAAATTATTAATAATTAACGTGGTTTATTTCTCTTAATTATAAACTGCGCTAAGTGTAAGGTAGGTACCTAGGCACATTTTTAGATCCAATGCCTCCTAGGCTAACATTGCTATGTATGCCGAGCAGATCTACTTTCAGTGTCAGGCCCTTGATCTAGTCACCTGCTGAGAGCCACATTAGGTGTTGACCATTCAATCACACAATGCCGAATCCTAATCAAAAATTAAAACTATCTTGTGCGGCAAAGCTCATTACTAATCTAGTTACGAATCGTTCTTCAAAAAAAAATCTGAATGTCACAAACCTCAAACTCCCATAAAAAGTGGTGCGCTACTTCTATAAGTGCTTCTTTAGGCCACTTCTGGAACCAGTCCATTGTAGACCCAGATATAAGGCCAGGGAACCTCAAAGCTCTGCTTCTAAATTTTTCACCCACCTGGAAGAAAACGCAGCCAACGACATAGCATAAACTACATCTTCAAAACTTCATTTACTTATAGCGCGCGCTTTACTCGTGGTAAACAAGTGTACAATCACGCTGTGAATTTGTGCGTGAAGACGAGTAGCGTCAGCACATAATACACACATGCAAGACACACACCATACACCTTCCGAGTAAAGCGCGCGTCGTTTCCAGAGATAAAAATACTGTATAAATGAAGCAGAACTAGAAAAAACTTAATTTTATTTATTATAATAAATATAATTTGGTTTCATCTTTTGAAGCTTTTTGTTGTGAATATTAAGGGGAACATTTTGTATGTCAGACGCTTAGCGAAACTACCCTATTCGAAAACACACCCTAAAGTTAAATCAAAAGTGAGTGTAATACAAATTTTAAGTCTACTTCTTACCGGGGAAAAACACAAGACAACGTGCAAGTTAGCTCTGGAACGTATGATGAAGTATTCATACAACACATCTGGAACTGGAATCCTTCTTGGTGCATACTGCTTCATTATAGGTGCCAACTCGTTCAAAATCTCATCTAGTATTATTATATATATTAATAGATGACTAAAGTAAACACTTCAACCATATTTAACTCTTTATTAACATGCAATATACGACACAGTGAAAGTTCCATAAATTCAGGAAAGTTGAATACAACTTTTATTTAGGCGGTTAGATCATCATTTCGGCCTATAGGTAATCATGATAATTTCAAAATTGTATGTTACGCCAAAGCTTGACTCACCCATTTCATCCTTAGGATATAAATTTGCGATTTCTCCAGAGCTCATTATATTGTTGAGGAACTCCAAGAACTGTTCATCTTTGATATCGTTGTCAGTAAATATGAAGGAGATGCCGCGTCCCTGCAGGCCGGCTACGCGGTACAGCACTTTTATGTCGTCCATGAAGTTGTTCACGTTATACGATCTGAAAAAGATGGGAAAGGTAGGTATTCCCCACACCAATATTTTGGTATTTGATATTTATTACAAAAATATATGATTTCACTAACCTGGATAAAGTTATTTGATAGTATGAAAAGTTTGCTATAAAAGATGCTAGTTTTGTTAAACTTTGTTTTCCGGATCCGCCGACGCCGACAAGCAATGCATTGCCACTACGAAGACAGAATTTTTTAAAGTTTGTGCAATAAGTACTGGCAAGAATAAAAGCATTATTTTATTAATAAAATTCCTATTTACCGTGGTGTGTTAATGATTCGGGATATGATGAACAAATGCACCATCGCATCGTGAAAGAATACCAGGTCTAGGTGAGCTCCTCTTATCTGTTCATTGAAGAGTACTTGAAGCTCTGCCAGTTTCGTAAGTACGAAGTCCCAACTGGAAAGGCAATATTTGTCGTGTTAAGCTTTAGTGACGGTCATATATTAAAGAAAGAACATGTGTCGCTTATTAATTAACTAAACTATCTACTTACGAGGGCAATTCCTCGTATATTTTAGGGGCTTCTAGACTGATGTCTTCGTCTTCCTCGCCGGTTGGTTCGATCGGTTCACGTAGGAAGTTAACAAAGAATGTTTCTTGGTCAGGAAACTCGCTAACTACGTCCGGCAGTTCTTTAGCAGCCGTTTTCCAGAAATTCGCCACGAACCACTCTTTATCAATGAAGGTAGTAAACCTGAACAAATAATTAGCAATTTCATTTTACATGTTGTCGATTTAAATAACTATATAGTATAATTTTGAATTAAGTAAACTACCTGTCACAAATAACTCGCAAACATTCGTGAAACCAGAGCTTTAAAGCCATATTAATGCACAGAAGCTCCTCTTTCTTAATAAACAGAATACCTTCCCAAATGCGAGACAGATCCCTTAAATTGAACACATAATGAAATTTTGCTGGTGTTGGTAACATTTTCACCTGCAAAATTTATTATTACGTCAAGTAACTATGATTACAAAAAGTCAAGCTGTAACGGCAATTTCATTTGTACTAAGAAATTTTACATACTTTAGTTTGCTGCCAAATAATACGAGTAACACGCACAAGTCTCGGCATAAACTCTACAATTAATTTGTCAAAACGTGTTTTACTGAAATATCCAGTGCTAATTGTTTCTGAAATTGTAAAATAAAATGATTTGGCCAATCATTAACCCAACCATTTTTTTGTCTCTATGATGCATGTTGGCGGCATTCGCGACTAAATACGTAACATTTTAAATATTTCATAATGAGACTAAAAGTAACTGTGTTCAAATCAAAGGTTGTACCGAAAATCTTGTCCATGGAAATATTACTAGGTAGCGTACAGTTAAAAATGTTAAACTGTCGCTTCAGACGTGGAGGTATATCGTTTCGGCCACCACCTGCAGGCAGAGGAAGTACGTATATATAGGACATGAAGGTCAATTTCGAGCAGCATTTTTAATTAATAGTATAGTATTTGTACCAACCAGGATGTATCATAGCACCAAACATCTGGATATCGGCAATAATTGTAAAATCCCCCGGCTTATCTAAAGAGTAGAAACCGCCACATTCCATCATTTGTCGCACGATTTCGTTTGTTACCTTAAATTAAATAATTCTTCAAATTTCTTACTACATATATAATTAGATAGGTCGTATATATGTAGTTCTTTTTACAACATAGTACATAGAAGAAAAAGTCATCTGCCTACCGTTTGTAGGCAACCTAACTAAGTATATAAATCGAGAGAAGATGGTACGGCTGTTGTTTTTGTGTTTGTTGTGCTGCCTTTGTGTGTGTTTTGCTCGACTTGGCGGGGGCACTGCCGTAAATAATTGCTAAATATACATGATGGTGTTCCAGAAAGCCTTTAGAAAGAGGCTTACATTTTTTGTTATGTTTTGTACCTCTCTAAAGCTTCGTGCAGCCTAGCGCGACGCGACACCGGTTATTGTTATACCATGAAGTTTTCTTAGAAATTGCATTGTTCGAGCCGCGTCGTGCCGTCGCGTCGCACTGGTCTGCACGAGTCTTAAATCGTCAACCCTGCGTAAACGAATGAATGTGATAGGACCTACTTTTTGTGGTCATCAGAAATAGACTTGTAGAGTAGCGTGTGCCAATTTGTCCTACCTTTGGGATGAATACAGCACAATATCGATATCGCTAATTGTTTACCTGATCGCCCCACTCATTCACCACCGGCATGTTTATGTCGTCTACGAACACTGTCATCGCTCGCCCTCCTGGAGGCCCATACGTCATACCGACTCGCTTTTCCACGTACGACTCTATAATTCTCTGCGACAAACCAAACTAGGTATAAACACACAAATAAGAAATTAACAGGTCGTAAATTCGTGCTCTTCATTGATGTAAGCCCACTGCTATTTTTATGCAAACTTAATCAGAGCCAAATGTACATCATGTTGACTTTTTGATCGATAGAAAATGTATAAAATATACTCACCTGGAACATATTCGGCGTAGTAGCGGACGAGAAGTTTATCACTTTAAATAGTTTCACCTCGTTATCATAGTTCGACATATAACTTTTTAACATGACTGTCTTGGCAGTGCCTTGTTCGCCGATTAGAAGCACCGCCTTGTTCTGTTTAGCGATGGTTTCGATCAAAAAGGTAATGCATACGTTATCGATATTCGGCACCAGGATTGAAGAGTACTCCGGTATACTGTCAGGCGGGTAAAAGTAAGGCTCGACGCTCTCAGACCTGACAAAATTATAATTAAAAATATTTTTACATTGTAGTAAAAGATTTAAATGGCAAATAAAAACCTTTCTATTTTTGTGTATGGTGAAGGTTTACTCTGTTTATAAGCCGAGCGGCCGATGTGATTTCCCATCAATAAAAAATACAGTTTGCGTACAGAATATCAAACCGTATTTAACAACTTAGGGGATGAATTAACAGCCCAGCTGTACTCCGAAGCCCACGTAGTCACGGTAAGAAAACTCTATGTCCTCCGCACTGTCTTGCGTCGGCACTCCACGATGCCGCTAGATAAAAATCTATCCAATCGGCGGATTGGCTTTCCTATCTGTAAATCTGTTCAGTGTCGTTCCGCACTGGCTCGGCGACACTGTCGTGCCCAAAGCTCCAAAATATACAATAAAATCAACAAGGACCTATCAATTTATAAACTTACCCTGCATAAGGTCAAGGAGTGTCTTAAGCCATGGCTACTGTCCCTCAGTTACGAAGAAACAGAGCATATTCTCATAACTCTTTCGTAACACCAATGCTACACTATAAGGCATTCAAGTTACCTTTACTCGAGACCCCAATCAATCTTGCCTGAACATTCAACTCAATTTACAGACATACACGCATACACACACACACACACACACACACACACACTCACACACACACACACTCACACACTCACACTACGAGCATACACGCAATCACCAATACAGGCTATTTCTAACCATTTTTTTTTAATTGTTTTGTGTTATTTTAGTCTTTTTATTTTTTATTTCTTATTGCATACGTTTTCAATTGTATTTACTCCCGGGAGAGGGCACTGGCTCTTGTAACACAGGTTAACCTAACCACCTAGCACAAGTGTCAGGGACTTCACACAATTTGTAAGCACTTCATATGAAATAAAGATTATTATTATTATTTTCAAAATCTAAATCCTTTCGTAGTGCTCACTTTCGTTAGATATACTGATACTGACACACTACACTCAAAGACAGTAAGCCTTGCGCGGAATTTCATGCTTCTCAACCCAGCAGTTAAAGCTGTGAGTTTTCTGTCAGTGAATGACGAATTTATAATTATTATGTAGATTATGTAGATACAATGATTTATCACTAGCACTAACCAGTGCTCCCAGGCGCCGCTAGCGTTGACCATGTACTCGAAAGGCATGACAAACTCCTTGGACTTGACGCCGGGCCAGTCCATTTTCACGGGAAGCTTGGTCATAAATTCGGCCATTCGAGTGCGCATGTCCAGCTCTAGTGCAGCACCCAGCGACCACATTATCGCAAAGATGAACAGCCGCTCTAGATGACGGTCTGTGTGAGCCCCTGCAACACGGAAACGGATGTTTCGAGTTCCCAATGCATTCAGTAACTATTCCAATGCCTTTTTTTATTTTATTATATGGCAAACAAGCCTGCGGCCCCGTCAAGCTGTCACCGCCGCCCGTAGCGTTAGAACATCCGCAATACCAGAGGACCCTCAGATGTTTTGCCATCCCAAAAATCTTTCCTTCAAAACGGCCAATAAATTATCACAAACTAACTGACTTGACTTGATTGAATTGTTCATATCTATAATATGTATATAAATTACTTGCTGTTTATAGGTAGGTAGGTATGTAAGTAGGTTTGTAGGTAGGTATCTACCTACCTACAAACCATGACATAGACATGGCTCCTCAATCCAGACGGACACGATTAAATTATGTTTCCTTTTCTCACAACGAATGAACAAAATTGATCTAAATCAGTCGATTTCGTGCACGGCCTTAAAGTAATTATGGAAAATCGCTAAATAAATAATAATAATAATTAAATTAAATTAAATGTCGTTCAGCTGTTTTACATATTGGAGCTGTTTTGTAAAACAGCTACCGGTTATGTAAAACAGCGGATTCAACAATCCATCTGCAACATATACATGTAGAAAAGAAACAATTTTAAACAAATGAGTACTCACTGCCGCCAGGTATTTCAATTTGCATTAATCCGGCAAGTACGTCTATGCATTGTCTAAAAAGAAGAATTTAGCCGTAAATCGTAATCACGTTTGTAAAACAACAATGAAATACATCTTCCATAAACATAGCATAACTACCTGATGTAGATAGCCTCGAGAAGCTTCATTTTAGTCGTTAGTTTTGTTTGTACAAATGAATGTACCTCATCGTATATTTTTTTGAAAACCTTGCGCAGAACATCACTTTGTTTTGGTTCCAGCTTCTTTAACCAGTGCTGTTTAATGTTGAAATGGTTAATATAATAACATGAAGTAACTAACGTTTAAAATAATTATTTTGCATTCACACCACAATCAGCATAATTTAGATACCGGTTGGACTTATAACATTGGTGGAAACCAGTAAAAAAGTTTTATTAGCTAAGTATATGAAATTAAACCTCAAGTATAGGTTGCCATTTGAGCACGGATGAAGACAGAAACACCATGCCCATCCGACTGACAGTGGCGGGCGAGGCGTTGTCCACGTTGTCTGGCTCGAACACCAGCTTACTGTTCTGTGCCATCGAGATGCGGTCTCCGTTGGCCAGCGTCAGCGTCTTGTTGTCATCTAGCACGGAATTTAAATTCTCTATCCACACGGCGTCCACCGGACCATCTAGCAATACAAAATGCTTTGCAGATATTTTATCTATATCGCTTGAAGGTTTCAAAACACATTCTCTTAGGTTCCATATTCACCTAGGACGATCCAAGTTGTATCAGATTTTTTAACCTTCAGAGCTCTTCGCCACAGAGTAGAGAATATCCCATCAGTCCAGTCATTTGTTGCTACGTCTAAACGCCCAAACATTTGGGGCGCAGTAATTGCCTAAAAAATATGAATAACAGTTAGTTAAGATGGGAGGGCGCTTGACCCCCTCCCCCTTTTTTACGCACTTAGTTTGACAATTCTAAGTTCATTATCATTACAGATCCCGCTTGCAACACAAACTGGTAAATACGTATAGCGATAAACAAATTTAAAGCATCGTTCTGTTTCACAATTACTCTAAGTAATAATCACGTTATAAGTCAATGAGCAGTTTACCGTTATTTTATAGCTGAACTGGTTTAGGTTTGTTTAGAATATCAATGATACCTTAGGATTCATTCTCAGTTCCCTGTGCGGTTTCCCGAGTTCAGTGAGCGCCGCCATAAGCGTGTGTATACAGGTGGTCTTGCCCGAGCCAGTGGGTCCCATCGTCATCAAGCCGTGCCTCACCAGCGATGTCTCAAACAACTGTATGATCTTCAAGTTCCAATCTGGGTGGTTGACAAGGCCAGTGCGTTCCGTCACTACAGTTATAGCGTTTTGTATAACCCTGAAAAAATACGAAAAAATCATTCATATTTCGGAATTCGTCATTTCGATATTCATTTACGTAAATTATGAAACACAAGAAGTAAATTGCATAGTATATTTATATTATATAGTAAAATATGTTTAATATGGGAATAATTTCCTGAAATAAAAAATGATTATTATTATTATTATTAAATCCTCCAGTTTATTAAATAAAATAAAAACACTATTATGATATAAAGTAAAGGAATATGCACCTATGTATTTATGATTATTTACAGATCTGATTATTCATGAATTCTTTCTTAGAGATGCTCTAAAAATAAAATCCTACACCGCTGCCAACCGAGCCCATAACCGAAATTGATTGGAAAATTATGAAATCGAAATTAAAAGTGAACAATATTTTGTATAAATTATACCTATTGATATCAATTTTATGATTGACAGCTCAACAGCCAACTACTTACTGTTGTGCTACCGGAAAGTTATAAGTAATCGAACGTGATCTTTGGTGTTATGTTATTTATTTAAATGGTTTATCAGATAAATATAGGTTGTTTTGATTGTAATAGGTATAGTCAAAGTATATAATTATTCACTGTGGTATAGTCGACCTCTCAGTTACCTATACCACTTTGCACAACAATAGGGATGATGCCTGGGTAAAAAAAAAAAAATCTAATTAGTCCCTCAGTCAGATAATAAAAAAATATTAGACACGTATTTTTTGCTTTATCATATTAAAATATGCCCGTACTTTTGAACTGTATGTGTTAGTTTGATTCCAGGAAACAAATCTTCAATCAATGATATAAACAGAGGCTCGTCTTCGTCTACCAATTTAGACACGTTCATTTCCCTGCAAAATTAATAGCATTATTGCAGGATACCGAATACCATTGAGGTACATTTTGACATATGTCGTACAATGTCCAGATAATACGGTGTCATTAAGGAACGTATACGGCGCGGAATGTCATATTTATACAAGTCAGATAGTTATTTGGCGGCTATTAAAATAATCACTCACTTCAGTACTCTCATCATGATGTTCTCCTCAGTACTATCCGGGTTTGCCCGTTTCTGCGCGCCCATAGTTCGCAACACGGACAAAATGTTCCGCAACCCGAAGTCATAGTGCACCTGCTTCGACAGCTGCTCCTCGCACAGTTTGTACAACGTAAAGAACTTACGAGCTGCAAAGTTATTGAACCTACAGCTGCCTACAACGTTGAAGTACAAGTACTACGATTTCTGCTGAAGGGGTGGTTGGAATGGCGTTATGTAGGTAATTAGATGAGTTGAAGACGCCCCATAGAGCTTATCTGGGTCTCGCAATGGTGAAACTAGAAGACTAACAAAAACCAGTACAAGAAACATACCTAACACGATGTTATCTTTAAAGCCGCAGCTGGCCAACTTGACACGGATAATAATCTGTCTGTCCGGGACCATCATCGCCACAGAGCGGAATTGAATCTTCAAATTTTCGGGCAGCTCTTGACGTCCAGCGTAGCCAGGGTTCATGGTGATGATGAAGGCAAACTCCGGATTCAAACTGACTGTGTCACCGTCGCTACCAAAGCAACATAGATAGTTAAAGTAATGGCCCGTAAAATTTTATCGAAGAGGTAACCGGATGGCGAATTTTAATCTGGGTCTTCAAGTGATACCGAACCCCCCGTGCCATCCGACTGGACCCCAAATGGACGGTTGCGGAGATATGGGGAGGGGCAAAATATAATATCTTTGACGAGGCAGCCGGATGGAAAAAATTGAAATGATTGAAAATGGTACTGGGTGACTTTTATCAAAGCCGGATGGCATTGACACACAATACGCACAATTCCTTGCTTAGAATTAGAGCTTATATTTCCAATGCCATGTAAAAAAAAAGTTTTGCCCCCCCCCCCCCCCTTATCTCTGCCTTCGTCCATTTGGGGTCCATTTGGACGGTACGGGGGATTCGGTATCACTTCAAGACCCATTACCACGCGCCATCCAATTGCCTCTCCGATTAAATTTTACGTGCCATTGCCTTGAATCAGTTTTAATGATTTTGTATGGTTTGTTCTCTGTTATGTTTTTTTACAAGGAGACATTTTAAAATACAATAGACGTAGATATATTCAGTTAAGCGGAATAGGTTACTAAATATACATATACAGGGTTACTGGGTAAGTCGTACTGAATATTAAAGGATGTTATTATTCAGGTCATTTCTGATTAATTTGATTCTGAAATAAAATGTCCGAAACTTACGGAGACCGTTATGGAGATATTACATTTTAAAGTTTTTTTTTTAAATCCTTTATTTTTTGGCTTTTAGTCGTTTTTATTAATGGACATGTCTTCTAACTAGATACATAAAAAAAACGACTCTAGGAGCTCCAATCCCAAAGAAAACGACTAAAGGCCAAAAAGTAAAGGGTCTCCATAACGGTTAAGTTTCGGACATTTTATTTCAGAATCAAATTCATCAGAAATGACCTGAATAATAACATCCTTTAATATTCAGTACGACTTACCCTGTAACACTTTTTTTTTTTTTGGGGTGGGAAATCATCAAATGACTCCTCCCGCTCTGGGCGGAGCGAGAGGGAGTGTCAGACTTTTACTGACTAAAACCCACCCGTGTTCCTTCCGTTGCCTGTGTGCCGGGGCCGCGATATCCCTTTTGGACAAACCCGCAACCCCAGCAGGACCCTGTAACCCTGTATACGTCTTTTGTATTTTATAATGAATTTCTGCAAGGTCACGCCTGAATCAATTAACTATCATAAGGAGACATTTCGCTCTCATAAGAAAATACTTTATAAAAAACCGCTATGTTCACAAGTCATTGGTATAGCCACGCTTGTACCTGAATATGAAGGATTCTGTCTTCTCCCTCCTAGCGATGAGACAAATGTAGATCTGCTGCGCGGCCACTGACAGCACGGGCAATTCGATGCGGTTGAACTCATCGAAGCAGCCCCACGTGCCTGATTGAGCTAAGCCTTTGTAGATGCGACCCAAGCCTGACCAACAACATATTGATTAAGCTCTTCGCATACAAAATAATGTAATACAAACTACTTACAAACAAGCGCAATGAGCAGCTGTACCTCTGAAGTCCATCTGATCGGAACAGTTGAACACAATGACGAGCTTGCCGAGGGTGCGGCCCATGTCTTTGGTGGTCTCGGTCTTGCCGGTTCCGGCGGGCCCGGCGGGCGCGCCGCCCATGTTCATGCCAATAGCCTGCGACAGCGTGATGTAGCACCGATCCGTCAGAGGCGTGATTACCAGCCGTTCAGTAATGCCCAAGTATTCATTCTGTTCACAATAAGTGCGTCATGTAACATTTTTGACCACATAAATATACAATTATAATTATATTAAATCTCAGAGAAACTTAAAAGCCACAAACGTTGCCATCATGTTTTATAATAAGTAAGTACCTATACCAATAGGGATGATGCCTGGGTAAAAAAAACGAAATTCTATTTAGTCCGTCAGTCAGATAATAAAAAAATATTAGACACGTATTTTTTGCATTATCATATTAATTAAAAATGACTCAGATATAACGCATTAAAGTTGGAGAGTGGGGATTACTACGTCACAAAAAAAAACTACATACTCGTGACGTCATGGCACATTTTAACTCAATGTATCGCCGTAATCTTTTGATTACGTAAAAAAATACGTATCCAATATTTTTTTATAACCTACAGAACGGACAATTTTTTTTGTCATCATCCCTATTATATTTTTGGAATTTCAAACATTACAATGAAATGACTTGCCTGATATAAGAAATTCACATCGGTTATAGACACAATGCAGTCGTCGGTATCTTCAGAATAATAAAATCGGGCCTGCTTCTGCCATTCAAAATCTATTGGTGATTTTATTCTCATTCTCACCAAGTCATCAAATATATCTCTGCTTATAAAAGAGTTAAATAGAGCACTCCAAGATTGGAGAAAATTATATCATAATACAATAGCCTAGTACCTATTCTTAGGGTTAGTTGGGCTTAGAGGGGTACCTATAATTTCAAAACTCATAACTCATAAAAGTAAACGTTAATTGTGCTTATTATAATAGATAATTAAACCTCGCCAACCAATACTAAGTGGTGAACTAAAATATTGAGTAAACTACTTGCCTCTGGTGTACATGTATTGTGATCATAGTTTCCACTTGCGTTCTGTCCAAAGAAGATAGCTCTTTAACTGTTTGATCAATGAGACCATTCAGTAGATCTAGGAATTTCTGGTTAGTGGCCCTCATAATGAAACGATCCACCCTTGACTTCTTTAGAGCGTACTCGGCATCGCTAGTCCAAAGAATTTGCATTCCTAGCAAACCAGCCTTAAAAGAATACACAACGAACTAAGAACGATACCTATAATGGTGAATGAATTTAGACCTTATTGCAATCGTATTAAGCACATCTTCATTATGTATGTTCGGCCACCGCCGGTCATCACCGCCACGCCGCGTGGTGCAAAATACCAGTTTCATGATACATTTTAATAGGTGCTTGTAATATATGCGATAATTAACTAGGTATATGGGATAGAAAATAAGGTTCTAATAAGGGATGTTACGGAAGTCGTTATACCGGAACCGGAGTCGGAGGTTTTAAATTTGATTGATCGGAATCGGAACCGGAACTAGAGTTGGAACCGGAGTCGGAGGCTGAAGTAGAAGAAAGCTGTGTTAAGGGATGGCTTAATGAAACAATAGAAATATAATTCAGTCTTATTAATCAGTCTCTTTAATTAGTCTCTTTAATCAGTATCTTTAATCAGTCAAATGTTAGCGATAACATCCACAAACAAAACAATAAAATGACACTTCGAGCGCGAGCGCGTATAAAATAAACAAACATTACCCTGGCGACGAGTTAAAACTTGTTTGTACGCGCTCTAGTCACGTGCATCGCTGCGTTTCGAAAATTTAAAATTATCGGTATCGGAGGTGTAAAATGAAACGGAAGTTCCGCCCTTTCGGAATCGGAACCGAAGCTCTGTAACATCCCTAGTTCTAATGCTTTAGAGTATTGTGTTAAGATTAACTAATTTCATGTTAGAAACACTTTGTACGAGATTTTATAAATATTATACAGGGAGTACTTATAGACATATTAAAGGTGTAAAATTATTAATACCTGGCCGGGAAAGTTCCAAAATCCGACTAGGAATTCGAACTCTGGATCTCCAGACATTGTTTGCGCTATGTTAGCGATAATATTTTTAATTGTATCTTTCATTGTATCCAAAAGAGTATTCAACCAAATCTGTAAAACAAATAGCCGTAATTATAATAAGCAACACTATGTTGAATTACTCATGGTCAATCTAAGTTGTTTTTTATTACGTTAGGCACAAGATTCCAATCTACATAGATTTATTATTAAGTAGGTAAAGCAGCCAATTAAAAATATATCACAAAAGAAGTGCTACGCATATAAATACTGAAGACTTAAAGCAAGGACAGTGATGTATTTTTTAAGTTATTATTTCCAAATAAACTGCTTTACTTTTCATCGGCTAATAATGTTTCAGATATGTACCGAATAGTATCTAACGACTAACGGACCCTACTAAAATAACTTGGTAGGAAAAATTTACCTCAACACCTCCTGAACATGGCACCGGTCTTTCGAGAGGAATAGTCTCTCCGTTATCAGAATTAATATTTATTATTCTCTCCTTATCATTAAAGTCCACTGTGTTCACCGCGTCAAAAATACTTGGAAGATGCGGCTAGAACAGTTTACTTCAGAATAGGTTTTTTTTTTTGTTTTGCAACAAAGCAACACACATTTATTAATGATTCTATCGGAACTATCGTTCTAAACAGCATCGAAACAGCGCCTACGGTGAATCTATATTGCGTCCTTGCAGTCTCGTTACTCGCAAAGTCTCTAAGTACCGTCTATGCAACGGAAAGATCAGTGAAAAAAGACTAATTGTCTTTATTGTCTTTGGTCTTAATAATAACAATGTGCGGACTACTCGTAAATTTAACACAAATCATTAAGAAATATATTTCAACCTGTATGGAATGAGGGTTTGACGCCTGTCCAAGGATCTCCAGTAGGACTGGATCTGAGACGAAGAAGAACCTAGGGAAGATGAGTCGCTTGGTCTCCAAGTAACCGGTGAGCGACTTCTGGCAAGCCTCCAGCTGCTCAAATAAGTGAGGCAGGAGCTGCTGCAGCGTATCGTCTGAAGTGCATGTTTCCACACAGTTCACGATATCGCGCGCACGGTACATTATTTTCACATAAGTTTTGTCTATGCCCTGTAAAAAGTCACCTTACTTTTTGAACAATTTTTGACACAATTTGTTAAATATTGGCAGCCTGCATGATAACCATCCTGTACGATGTTCAATAAAAATTGAAAATCATCACATATACCAACATCGCCGACACTAGTTTCAGAAAAACTTTTTGTATAAAATAGTTCAGTTACTACTTCTGGTACCGGTATCACACCAAGACCAATGGTACCGGTTCCCATAAATACCGGTATTTCAAGCCCTTTTTACGGCTTGCCAATGCCGCGCCCGCGGCTGAGTGTCGCCGTGCTCACGTTGGGGCGTCGCGTCGCTTACGTACGGTTTTATATAGTATTTACTAAGAAACGCACCGCAAATCGCTTAGTTTCCGCTGGCAGTTGTTTAGCGATGTCACCGCCAACAAACACGGCTTCCAAATACATCCAAAGGTTCTGCACTTGAAGCCATTTCTCTAATATCTCGCTAGTGTTCCCCAGTTTGTTAATCCACAATAATATGTTTTTCTTAAATGGCGGATTATATCTATTTTTACAAATAAATAAAATTATAAAACAATTTACACACATACAGACTTGATTGAAAACTACATCATCAGTAGTAAATCTTATACCTGTTAGAAGCTAAGGAGTTGAGGATCATTAGAGAATCTTCTAGCAAAGTGATGATTTCAAGCGTCTCCTGAGGATTGATCAAGAGCTCGCCTCTGTTCTTAAAATGAGCGAAATTCAGATCCACAACAGCCCAGTCTGCATTCACTTGTTTTAATTTAGCTTCAATGTCCTTCTCTTTCACCGCACTAATACATATGTCCTGGAACATAGAATTAAAACAAACCATTTATTTGCAGAAACCACAAATGGTCACAAATTACTTAGTGCCATAGAGTTTTTTATGAAGGTCTCGTACAATATTTAAACTCACAAAGAAATCAATCCATCGAAGTCACAGTCAGACATACACAGAATAACATTGTTTTGTTAAAGTGGATATAGATTCTCATATAATTAATCGTCTAGTAGAACTGGAGGAACAAAGTCTACATGTTGCGTATATATTGAAGATCATTATTGGAGATTTCTAAAATAAGGAACCATGTTGAAACATCATTCCTAGTAGCCAGGTTTTTAATTTACCTAGTCTTAAACAAGCGCTCAACAAAATGTAGCATTTTATTTTAAAATTCTGCAGTTTTGTTTTGAAAAACAGACTAAAATGTTTACTTCAACATCTTCCTTGTATTTCAATAGCGGCGCCTCCATGACGTTTCCCAATGTGAACGATTCAGATTCCACATCCAATACACAATCTGGATAGTAAAAAGTTAAATATTTATAAATTAAATATCGAACATTCGGCACCATATTAAAGCAAACCTATCAGAGTCAATTCAGAGATAGAGGTGGTTTGTATCATACTTAGCAGTGTTTCTAATCTTTTCCAATGTCTGTCCTTCATAGATCTGTCAGCCATCAACTCCAATAATGGACAAGTTTGGTTAAAATCATCAATCTTACTCTTCAATACCAGGAACGCAGGCCAATCCTTCATACCTTTTGGTAGCCTTCGACATCTAAAACGTAGTGTTTCAATTATTGTTACTTACTGTATTTTTATGGACTAACCTGAGTACAGAAGCTTCGGTATTGTTTATGTTGTATACCTTAATCTTCGTCTTAGCCATATTCATTCTAGGTCCTACCTTGAAAAAGCCGTCCAAGTTGCGTGTTGGACCACCCACAATAAAGGGTTCCGTAGTTTGGATGTTTTTATCCCAGGAACAAACTTAACATTATAGTATGAAAACTATGTTCTCCCATACATTCCGACTGCAAATGTAAGTTTGCACGCACAATATTGAGAGATTTACCATGTTATTTTAAGACCATAGAATTCTTATAGGTTTACGTGTAATCTATGAGTAAAGCACTATTCTCCGTATTTAAAAAAAAAAATTGGCGTATTCGATTCGGAGATAAGGGGGGTAATAGTACATTTTCATATATTTTCTTAAATATCTTTTAAAGTATTTACTTTAAAATTTAAACAAAAATTGAGATCCTCACAACTAGTCCTTTCATTTGATACGTCACACGGTACGGTTTGCAAAACTATTTTTTTAAATTTTCCAATTTGCGCCCGAAAAGTGACCCGCATATTCAAAACTCATTTATTTTCGTTACACGTCCGTGTCCGTTACACGTAACGTTACACGTTTGAGTCTCAGAAATTCATATGTGTACCAAATTTAAACTAAATTGGTCCAGTAGATTCGAAGCAAATTGGCTGTGACAGACGGACAGCCAGCCAGCGAGTCAGACAGACAGACCGTTCCGTTCCGTTTTTTCTTTTTGAGGTACGGAACCCTAAAAAGCATCGTCGAGATTTTGAACTATCTTCTGGAGATCATTAGAAATACTATGATGTTCTCCGAATAATGGAAGTCAAATGGAATTGGGCCGAGCCTTTGGCAAAGCGTGATGATGACAGATGGAGTAAGGTTGTGACTGACTGGCGTTCAAGAACTGGATGTAGGAGTGTCAGTCGACTGGTGGCAGGATGGGTCAAACCAGTATGAGACTGGAAAAGGAGCGTCGAGTTTGGCACAAACAAGAGAGGCTTGTGCCTAAAGTATATCGCTCATTATAGCAGCACCGCTCCGACACGGCAAATAACTTGTCATTCAAGTTAGAATTTTAAATCAAATGATTTAAAGTCTATTTTACGATGGCTTTACAGAATAGTGGACAGCTCGCGGGTCGGGTTATGGTCGCCTTGCTTACAGCGCGTTGGCGACTAGCGGGCGCCTTGCTTACGGCGCGTTGGCACTAGATTTTTCGAGGCGGTGCCGGGGCGTTACTGCGCTGGAGCGGTGCTGTTATGATGGGCGATGTCCCTAACAGTGAGTAAAGTCCGACTATGGATGATGTTGAACATGAAGATGATGATGATGTTGTCGGATCATAAGTACTCGATTCAAATACATACGTGTATTATTTCTGTAAATAATGTTCTTACCTTACATCAAATTCCGCTAACTGTGCAACAATTTGTTCAATATCTATATCCACCCATGGCGTCTCAAAATAGCCATCGATAGAGTTTGTCACGGCCAAATATAAACTATACCTGAATGTTACAACTTTTATAATTAGGTGTGTTTTGTACGATTTATTACGGTGACAGGATTTTTTTTCACTATTTACGTAAAAACATCAGCATGCGCATGTGGTCCTGGTTGGACAAAGTTTTATTGGGTTTTTCTCTATGGAATTTTTCGGTAGCAGCCTGGAGTCTGGTTGTACCCGGTTGAGGGCAATAGGCTCGCCCCCTATTACATGGGACTTAAACATAACTGGTGAAATGTGGGTGTACTACACACATCATTGGGTACACCTCTGCCCAACCGTCTGGGAAACAAGGCGTGATGTTATGTGTGTGTTACGTTGGGCACGCCACAATTGCGGCGATAAGTCCCCTCTTTGAGGAGTGGCTAGAGATACGCCACAGCGTCCTCACCTTCCGCCTGACGCAGGTCCTCACCGGTCACGGTTGTTTCGGGAGGTTCCTGTTCAGGATAAAGCGGGAGGAAACGCCCGGGTGTTACCATTATGTGGATCGCCCGGAGGACACGGTGGAGCATACGGTGGAGGTCTGCCCGGCTTGGGCGGGGCACCGCCGTGTCCTCACGGAGGCGATCGGCAGCGGCGATCTCTCGCGTCCGGCCCTGGTTCAGGCCATGGTCCGGAGCGAGAGTGCATGGGAAGCCGTCACTTCCTTCTGCGAAGCAGTAATGCTCGCGAAGGAGGAGGCGGAGCGCGCGAGGGAAATGCAAGATGCGCGCCCTCGCGCCCCTAGTCGCCGCAGGAGACGCCCCGGGCGTCGGGAGTCGCGAGCCGACTTCCGGCCACCGTAGGCGCGGGCTTGCGGACGGTGGGCAATGGGTAGCTCGCCGTCCGATTAGGACCAGGCCCGGGTCGACGGCGCGTTGTGTTCCATGCGCGCCTCAAAGAGGGGACTTATCGCACCAACTGCCGGGGTCCGTAAGGGCCAATGCCTGCCAGGGTTGCGAGTTTGTCCGAAAGGGATATCGCGGCCCCGGCACACAGGCAACGGAAGGAACACGGGTGGGTTTTAGTCAGTAAAAGACTGACACTCCCTCTCGCTCCGCCCAGAGCGGGAGGAGTCATTTGATGATTACCCACCCAAAAAAAAAAAAAAAAAATTGTGTGTTACGTAAAAACAGGCTAACATTATAAGGTGCAAAATTATGTTAATACACTTTGCAAGTCCTATTGCATTATTTTTATTCTAAAAATATATACACTGCTAAGCGCTTACAATTTATTTAATAAGTTAAATTCCTTTTTCTTTTGGTGCAATATCGGATAATCCTGGACTTCCATACCAAATAGCTTTTCCCCGCTAGAATACATTTCAAATCGCCTCCACAAGTTATCAAATGTTGATTGGAACATAATAACTCTGTAACGAATTATTACCACATTAAGTGCCCAATGTGGCAATTGTAAATGATTGTAGAAAACATTTATTATTTATCTAAGTTAAATATTGATGTAAACCTTCACACGTAAACCTTCCGGAATAAATTCTCTAAATTATGTTGAATACCTCATTAAAATCCGTTGCGGACTTTAGAAGAACTACACGGTCACACAAACAGACAAACACACGAAAAGCGAATTTGTTTTAGACTATTGTAGATGTAGATTTTATAAGTAGAATAACTGGTTCGGTCTATGGGCAAAATATATTTGACGCCTCAATACCTATCGCTTGCATCCCGGGCTGACAGGCCGGGAGTCATCGGTCCAGATGTATCATAGTCTGCATCGAATTTTAGCACGTCGGCTAGAAACGTCGCTACTCCTTCAGTAAGTTCTGTCTGGAGTGGACCCTGCATGTCTACTATCTTTTGCTGAACTTGTTGTGACTGCAATATAAAAATATTACGGCAATGTTAGTCAGACTCCCGATATCAAGGTTTTTATCATAGAGAGACACAGAGTTACTACGTTAGATAAACAATACAACAGTTAGATACAATTCTCACAATAGTGGATCTTTAAGTTTTCTATGAGTCCAACCCAACACAAACAACAAATTCACAAACAAACAACTACCCAAAAAGCGTCAGTTGCAGCACGAAGTTTAAATCTTCTGGAACGATTTTTTAAAACATCGTGAGGAAACCTCAACGGTCAACAGAGAAGGAATGATTGCCAAAAATATTTGTACCTTCTATGTTTGATGTCTTTACCCCCCAGTGGAACAATTACAAGCAGGTTAAGGTCGTATGGAAAAGATATAAATTATAAAAATCGTTAGTTAAAGAATATGCTGGCCAGTTACTCACAGTTAACAACAAATTCTGAAAAGAATGCCGTAAACTGTTCACCATGTCAGCGTCTTCTTTAGATATATCGATATTGAATTGTGTAAATGTAGAATAACTTTCTTCTACTATGTCAATCTCCATATCCATTCTAAAATATTCATAGAAGAAGATCAATCAACTTAGACATTTCACTGATAGACAATATCCTCCCCCAAGTCGCGCGGCAACACACGGTTTTTACCCGACTACGTCAAAAAAAAGGGTTATGACTTTTCGCTTTTTAGATCGTCGGACACTCGAGTAAACAGTTGGTAGCATCATATCCTCCTGTCTTACATATCCGCATTTTAAATCTGAACAATCACCGAGGTTTTTTGCAAACAGTATGGATAATTTATAAATGTTCCACGCATAGATATAATATTTCTATGGTTCCACGATACTAAGGCGGTTATCACACTGCACCGCGCTCCGTCGCGTACCACGGGAGCGCGCGCAGTTTGTGTTGTGTTCTTCTATACAGCCTGATACAATTTAATAAAGTGCTGTGTAATAATCACCTAAAGCCTTTACGGGAACCGTTTAAAAAAGGGTGAGTTTATGAAATCTATCCACCATTCTTCAAGCAGTGTGTATACTTGACTAGCTTACACTTTTACTGGTAGAATAACCAAAAACATACTTACTATTATTTATTTACACATAGCAATACATATTTAAAGATATAGATAAGTATTATAAACAATTAACCCGATAAATTCTTCTCTAATAAGTTCGAGGCACATCATGGCTACTCTAACATCATCCAAATCCTTAATTTTCTTGCTCATAGTTTTCATGCGGTCGTGAATAAATTGCAACACCTTGACCACTCGCTCCTTATACGCATAACATAATAGTCTACCCAAGATTCTTTTCCACTCAATAGATTCCAAATGTAGCGCTAATTTAATGAGTTCTGAAAAAAGCCAGGTAGCAGGTTATACATACTCGTATGTAAGTTCCATTTAATTAAGACAGGAAATTTTGTTACTTTTTTGCGCGCAAATAGTTTTAAAACATTCGCAAAAGTAACGAAGTTTACAAGAAAAATATGTTTTATAAGATTTTTTTTACCCATATTTATTTGAATTGAACCAATGATGTGCCGTTCAGGCAAATTAGACACTTCCTCAGTCTGTCCGTCATACTTGTTGAACATGTCCTTAATTACGACATTCAGAGGATTTGAGTCAACAAATTCTTGTACTTTGTGCACTCGATTCTCAGCCCATAAATAAGCAAATCTTCCATATCCCTAAAACAAACAATTTAAAACTAAAATCACAATACTATCGACTGCTCGTTAGCCTATCGTAATATCGTGTATCAGGAACTAGACTATTGACCCAGAAATAAGTTGTGGACATCTTCTATACAATAAAACAAAAAAATTGTAACGAAGTCAAAACTGTACATTGAATATTTAAAAAAATATATATATTGCTTCGACTACGAGGTGTGAACGAGTCTGATGCCGAACATATAGTTTTTTTAGAATTTTCGTCCGTTTATCTGTTTGGCTTGGCGCAAAAACGGTTGAACGGATTTGGATAAAATTTGGTAAAACAGAAAAAAAATTAAAAAATCAGCACAACCACCTTACTTGATAATTTATAACTTGGATTAATACATAGGGTACTTTTAATCTCGGTAGTATATTCCCGTGGGATATTTTCCGACATCCACACGCGCGAAGCTGCGCGCAAAAGCTAGTGCTAAGCTTAATAATGTTATCGTATTAATACTTCATAAGGTTATACTTTTAACAGTTTTTCTATGTCGGGCTTGTACATAAACATCATTCCTTGCAACGCCATCACCGATCTAACAATGTCTTTATGCTCTGACACCATTCGGAAATAATTTCTAACTCCACCAACGTTAGAAGCAGACCGAAGTCCTGCAAAACACCATGTATCTTAAAAAAATGTTTGGAAGCCTTTTATTTTTTTATTTTCTTTTTTTGAATTTTCCATACCGCTGACGCTACGTTTAGATGTTAGCATTAATACTCCGGTTAAGTTCTCCTTCTTGATTTGTTCTTGTTGTCCCCACATAAATACACTGCGGTGAATATCCATGATACAGTTTAACACTACCTAGGAAACAAATATAAAGATGTTTTAGTTTATGTCCACAGTAAATATATAACTCCTAAGTTATGGTGTGGGATAGTGATATACAAATTGGTGTGGGGTTAGGAGTAAGTACCACAACTTAAAACAGAAAAATAAAAACAGTTATTTTATTTACAAAAAAGTATTTTCTAGTCAATCCATTAAACAGATTTTTTACCTGAGAGAATGAAGTTTGTATCTCCTCCAAAGTAGGTTTTATCAATATTCTTGGTATTTGTAGGTACATGTTGCTCAACATGAGAGGGCTCAATTTATTTTGTTCCTCTGGATCCGTTGTCATTGTTAGGAAACTGAAAATGGGTTCCAACAAAACTTAGGTAACTACTTGTTTATCTTTAGGTCTGTCACTCGAATTTATTCAAATTAATTCATATGGTTACCTAGAAACAGAAGCCCGTCGTCGAAGCCTATCAAGACTTTGTCTGGTACATTTAATTAGTGCTTCCAAACACTTAGTAGCAAAATATGCGAACAGTTCATTACAATCGTTAATTGTAGGTGTTACATCGTATCGATCCGTGTTTTCTATCTCCATGAATGCTGTTAAATAGTAATGATAATTCATTTTCGGTATTGCCAAAAGTATACTCTGACTCTGTATGCTCCGTTTGTTGGAAAAAAAATAAGAAAACCAATTAGGTCATTACTTTTGTACCTACAGGATGTAAGTACTAATCCTAATTTTAATATTATAAATACGAAAGTGTGTTTGTTTGTTTGTTTGTTTGTTACGCTTTCACGCTAAAACGGCTGAACGGATTGGGTTGAAATTTGGCACATGGGTAGATCATAACCTGGACAAGGACATAGAATACCTTTCATCTCGATATTCTTACGGGATCGAGACTTATGCGGGTGACACCAATAAATAATATGATATCACTACGAAACTGCTGATTGACTGAAGGAAATTTATGAAAGAGCTGATAGAGAAATAAGAATGGTGATGATTTAACCTGCATCGTCGGGAAATACTCTCGTGGCAGAAGTAACTTGTTTTAAGACTTTGTCTATATCCAACCTAAAACAGACCACATTTTTATTAAAAATCGGGTGAAACATCGATCATTACATGTGTGTGTATGTTATCTAATCTAAATATTATAAAGATAAATGATTTGATCGTTTGTTTGTTTTTCACGCTTTCGCGGTAAAACGGATTAACGGATTCGGATGAAATTTGGCACATGGGTAGATCATGACCTGGGTTAGGACATAGAATACTTTTTATCCCGATATTTCGACGGGATCGAGACTTACGCGGGCTACTGCGGGACTGCGGGGCACAGTTATAATATTCATATAACGGTGCGTACAACATTAAAATATTATAGAAACAAACAAACAATCCGGTGTGCTAAAAGTATTGAGATATTTACCAGTTGTCTTTTAAATCTTGTATCTGTTTACAAGGTACACTATCCAGGAACTTATGTATGAGTTCCACAACTGCTATTTCAGCATTCCATGACTTTAATTGAATATCTGATGCTGGTGAATCGAAAAAAAATAATTTGCAATAAAATGTATCAATAATAATTCAGGTCTAAATAAGAATGTTACATACAAATTTTCGTTAAGAATGGTAAATTTGTAAGTACTGCTTTCACTTACCGATTTCATCGCGCCTAACGAGATTCTCCTCATAGAGGGTACCCGGATCAACTGCTTTTTCAGGCAAATAAACAAGCGTTGTTTGAGTTATAGATTGTAATATTGCATCAATGCGAGCTTCTTTAAGGTCAACTACCTGCAATTGCAAAGCTATTACTATAAATCCCTTTGGATTGTATAGTCAAATTGTCTTTAGGGTTGTTCAATACCTCCTTAACAAACAAATCCACTTCATCGAGTGCTTTTTCTATGCTTTCAAAATAAGACGGTATTGCTAGAGAAGTCCATGTTATTGTTGACAAACCAGGCTGAAATGCTTTCTCCAGTTTTATTATTTGTGCTCGAAGTAGTGGTAAGTACAGCTTTGGCATGCTCCTATATTAATGGAGAGTTATATTTAAAAACAATATATTATAATACTTTATTCTAAAAATACTTTTTACCATTGAAAATAGTTAAATAAATACATCATTATTTTAGCTCGTAGGTACCTATGAATTCCTAGGCATTATTTACCGGAAACACCGGAAGTTATAGTCAACTTAACTAGCCTAAATTAACCCCCATCCATCTCTAGGATTGATAATTCTTGAAAGTAGGTTTGTACCTCTGCCATGCTACTTATAATTGTAACCTATTATTTTGCCAATTATACAATTTGATTACCTTCTTATTTGATTGCCTCTTTCAACCAAGTACGTAATTTTTTCAAAATTTCCTAGAATTTTATCTTTGCAAAATGCTACTATTTGGACGGTATCTGGTACACCTACAAGAACAAATAATAATTTACCTAACATAAAGTAAAGTGTCTCTATGGTAATTTTTTGTTAACACATAATGTGATAGTGATGTTAAGGTATAATATGTTGTATCCAGCATGTTTTTTCCATGTTACATGAATCTACACCTACCACCTTCTTCAAAACTCAAATCAGCAACCAAAATCGTCCACTAACTACTACTACACTAAGTAGTTAGTGGATCAGAACGGACGATCAGCGACAGTGACAATAAATACTAAGCCAAAGTCCATGCTAAGTAAGTAATGTTTTTAAACTCCGGTCAGTGATTTCGTTAGTTCAACTTTTGCCCACTGGTTCAGATAAGTTTGAGGTGGCGACGTAGCGGCTGACCACGGAAGATGGAACCGCCACTCCCTGCGTGCGGGAGAAATAAGCCACGCCCATCAAGCTACCATTTATTTTATAAGATTTGGTGATTACAATTCTTACCAAAGCAATTAAACATTAAAAAAAACATTAAAATAAAACATTAAACAAAGTGGGTGTAAACTAACAACAACTTACGAAGTCCCAACTGCCACATATATTCAACCTCTCTTATGCACTCCGGGATATACATACTGAAGTTAATTATATACATATTAGTCTTGGGATGACGTAGCAAAAGTGGAGCAATTAAGCCCAACCGCACCTGCAAGTGAAACGTTAGTTAGATTTTGCAGAGTCCTCGTGTACGCGTATTCGTTCAGGACATACAGCCCTGTGAGGGTGACATGGATCTAGAACTACGCACGCACGTTGTTTGGTGGGCTAAAGGCAATTAGACAGAATTATATAATAATGTTGCTACGAAAGTGCTACGAGAGTGCTACGATGCGGTAGAGAGTATTTTTTTTTACCTTTGCCTGAACATGAAAATCTAAATTTACCAAAAATTTATACCTAAAGGAGTATTCTCAACCATATCTCATACGCGTTATCACGACGGGAATAAGTTAAAGGTTTGGATGAACTTAGCTTACAGACTATGCGCTAAAAACGTCAAAGAGGTGACGTAGCACCCTCGTAACCTTGTGTAATTAAAGATTATTTTATACTTAAACATACTCACAACACTGCACTTGAAATTTCACTATAGTTATAATCAAAAGGTGTCCGAAAACTGAGCTTTTATTATAGGTGACTTATAAACAAAATAAAGCATTATTGGAGACGTGTGCTGAGTTCAAACGTCAAAAAGAAGAAGTTCTTTATTTGTTTCGTTTTACTCCATCATTTACCAGGTTCCTCTATTTATTATAGTGAGCAACGCTAACAGATATGAATCCTTAAGTTATAACATGAAAACTAAGCTATGTCCTATGAACATTGAGAGGTTATTGGTTCGTCGTTTTGAGGGTCTTAACGGAACATGACGCGAGTCTGTTAAATTGAACTACTGTGGTTTTGCTGCTACGGTTTCGTGGCGGAGCTGGAGGTGTGCTATCCGCCAAAGTGTACACGTTTTCAAATATAATGAATATGTACAGCTATATGTCGTTTGTTTCGTGTGAGTAAAAAATATTTTTACCTGTCCAACATTTTCGGCCCATGAATAATGATAGATTAATTCATATTCTGTGAATACTATAGTCATAACATTGTGCAACTTTATGCACCGCTGTGTATTCTGTAACATATTTTTTCAAGCCGGAAATAAGTTCTCCAAATTCTTATACGAAAATGGATGTTTTAATTCACTCAATAAAATGTTATTACCATGTGCGTAATGACTTCGTGATGTTGCTTTAATATCTGCATGGGTACTTTAATATTCCTATGATAAAACCTTATCCACATAAGTCGTCCTGCTACTGGTGGCATATTTCTTGCTAATTCCGGCTGATCCCTTTCTTCGTTATATCTAAACATAAAAAAATATTTAAGTAGGTATGGAGTAAAAAAAACAAATTTCACTAAATACGTCCTACTAATGTTTATAAATGTTCTAGCATCAACCCATAATTTTTGTATTATCTAGGTACCTACTATATCGATAACTCTGTGGACTTCAACGTAACGCAAAAATCTAAAAAAAAAACAAAAAATCAAAGTTTATCAGATGTTTCTATTTAAGTATCGCGAACCTCTGTACTGTAAACTACACCTTTACGTTACCTGTCTCGTATTGATTCTATCTCAGATGTGTAGAGAGGAATTAAATCATAATATTGATCATCTATATACAGACAGTCTAACTCCAGTTTCGTAAATCTCGTCAGTAGGTGTAACGTTATTTCCGTGGTTGGGCACTTTTTGACACTCTGTAAATATAATAACGTACTCGCAGTACTTACTTAGTTTACCCTGTTCAATACGGCACCAAATATACCAAGCTTGCCATGGGTACGGAATGATCTCCATGTTGCTCATGCGCAACTTTACCAAGGTGCGTAGTGAGCATTATTTGCCCACATCACTTACCTACTATCTTAAAGGTTGTTCAACGAAATTCTAAGATAATACACAGTATTTTTTTTAAACGTTTCAAATGTCCTATACTATTAAATGAGCAATATTTGTATATATATTTGTAATCACGTTCTCGAAAACGGCTCTGACGATTTCGATGAAAGTTGCAATATAGGGGATTACGGGGGGGAAAAATCGATCTAGCTTAGTCTCTCATATCTGGGAAAATTCGTTTTCTCTATTTTCACCCGAGCAGAGCACGGTCGCCCAGGTACCATTGTAGATTATGCTATATAAACAGCCTTTTAAATATTTTGAGAAATTAATGGACAAACGTGACGTCCTAATTTCATGAGAAACATTTTACCAACCCGCACTACGTTGATATAGTATATTTACGGTAAAAGAGATGGGAATCATCAATCAAATTAAGTCAGCTTTTGGTAACCCTTCGTCTCTGACTTAATTTTAATTAATAGAAAATAATTACTACATTAGATCTTATAAACGTAAAATTGCAATAATATTTAATATGAAGATTTCGTGTCACTGGGCTGTTTTCTACAAATAATATAGTTTCTGTCAGCTCTGATAGCATTATTACACCATCTTCTGATGAAGATGAAAAGCTTTAATTTATTTCTCGATCTTTTCATTTTCGTTGATTTTATCGATAAAAACGTGTACGCGTCGACGTTACACAGGACTAAGCAAGACAAGCGCGCGGCAAGACCACCACACAGCGCGGCATGAGGTGCTTGTCCTTGTCAATATACTTCTCAATCGTACACAACGCGAAATATTATTCTGAGCGTCATGAACATTATTTTGCCATGCCATTTTTTTACAAAATATTTCAATTTTTTTTACATATCCACATAATATATACCTTTGTCACTTTTGTACTCATGGAATATCTATCTTATCTATCTATATAAACCCTATATATATATATATATCTATAGAAAACTTATAGAAATATCTTATAGAAACCCTCGCCGCAACACGGTGAGAACTGCGATTTTAGGCGCCGCACCCTGGTAAAGCTGGCCCTATACCTACTGTTCATGGCAGGTAACACGCATTGTACTCGAAGCCGATAATAGATATAAGATTTTTACTTACAATAATCAATCTCACTACTGTTAATTTAGAAACATTGTTAACATTAATAAATCTATCTACTAATATAGTTATTTAACAGTTTCATTGGAAAAAAACAATAATATTCAATGTTACATTAACTGCTAATGCTACAAGCTACAATAATCATAAATAATTACACTAATCATGAAGTTTTCTAGTAGCAGCTCCTGGCTAGCCACCGCGTCTTTATATATTTTGTAATCTTTATCGAAATCGGGCCGCCTGCTCTACGAACAAACATTTCATATGTAAAACTTTAAAAAAGTACCCTTTATTATAACATGAGTGTAATATCGTAATCTGACCTGTGATCCAACGCATCATACGTCTTCGAGGAGATAGTTTTAAACAACTTATTAAAGGTGGCAGCATACTCCTCGATGCCCTCCAAAGTGGTTTTATTCAGAACGTAGTAGGTGATGTATGTTTTAAAAAGATCAATGATCTATAAAATAAAATAAAAACGATGTTATTGTTTTTTAGAACTCAGCTTTCTGATTTTTTGTGCAATGTTTTCCACTTTGCTACTATCGCAATATGTTTTGTAACTTTGTTAGAAACGATTTTTTCACAAAAACAGCTGAATACTTTTAATGCCCGACGACTTGACCGGGGGTTGGCTTTTATTGTTCTTTGTATTGTTCGTAGTCGCAAAGTGCAATGAAGCTGTACCTACATTAGCAATCAAATAAAATACATAATTATTTACCTTCATTAGCCGTTTCCGAAAAGTTTCAAATTTTCCAAATATATACATTTCAGAGCAATCAAAAGGCCTTTCAGTAGCTGCCTCTGACATTTCTTCCTGAGTCTCAGAATAGCATTTACGATAAAATCTATATAGACTTAAACAAAACTAGAACATAAAAATAAGATTACCCAGACGTATATCAGAACTGCCTGAAAAAGTTTCAAAATGAAGAATTTAATTTCCACTAGTCCTAGATAACTAACTATGTTTATACCCCTGTATTTATATTTTAAAATAATTTTCCCCGGATCCCACCTCCGCCAAATTTAGAGATGATGGTTACGGTTTCATTTTGCTTTATGTTTCAGTATACATAGGTATACTTCATTAATTAGTTTGCATTCTGTATAGATAAATATGTGGACATTATATCAAAACCAGACTGTATACCATGTTTAAGGCTAATAAAGACATATCTTATATTATTTGCTTACTCATTTTCAATCAAACGTACTATCTTTAAGAGGGTTTATCCTAAAAGTTGGCAACGTCGCAAATAACTGTCAAATATTTACCTGTTTTGATTCTTATAGCAATATTAATGAATTGAAATAAGAAATGTGGCTAACTACCGAACTAGAATATTAATAATGAATTGCAATTATAACATTGAATTTGATGTTGTACACATTTTAGATGTAAAAAACGCATTTGGAAAGTTTCCAAATAGTTTTTTACATCTAAAACTAAACATTCGGTGTTACGATATTAATTATTGCATTTCAAAATCAATATTCTAGTTCGCTTGTTAGCCACATTTTTTATTTCCACCCATTAATATTGCCAAATTAATCAAAACAGTGAAATATTTGACATCTATTTGCGACGTTTGCCCACCTTCAGAATACGCTCTTATTGTAAATTAAACCCTTACTTTAGCTTTATATATAAAATTCTGCTTGTCTTGGTTCCAAACGTTCTTTTTGCCACCATTGGTCAGGAAATCCAGGCACATGTTAAGAATCTGATTGGTTACTTTGACCAGCAATGTAGATATTTGTTTTGTAGTATTATAGTATCGTGACGTCGCAAATATCATACGAATGCTGTACAACAAACCCGGAATGAACTCCTGCATTGTGTAAGGATCGCATCTGTGGATATGTGAAACAATATTAATAATGGTACTTAATGGCCTGCAACGAGAGCGGCATGTGGCTAAGTAATAACAGCCGCACGAGTCGATCCATCAGGTTAAGCTATGCTTGCCGGGGATGGTCCGTGGATGGGTGACCATCTTTACATACCGAGACTCCTCCGTGCCTTGGAAAGCACGTTAAGGAGTTGGTCCTGGCTGTCATTCGTGGATCTTTGACAGTCCTTACGAGTCGTCAGAAGCCCGAAAGTCTGACAACCAGTCTTACCCAGCACGCGTAGCATGACGCTTTCTATTTCTACCAAGAATAGACACAGCTGTTTCTATACAAAGTGACATTTCGTTTCTCCATTTTTGACATCGCACCGTAGAAATCTTTCTACAATCTGTCATTTTGTCTTACGTTTCTAACAATCTTTGTCTAGGTCCTTTTGTATGTAGACTATTGCAGAAGAAAGTTTTCTATCCCAAACTGTCAAAATCACATTGACAACTGACAGTAGTGAAGACATTTTGATTTTGTAATCGCAATGCTAAAGACAGTAGAATACTTTCTACTTGACGGCCACAAAGTATAAACGGATAACTACAAAATCATGATTATACAGAAGAACGTATTGAATGCAAAATTGTGATAATAATTAATAGAAGAACAATCTATCTAGTCAGATTAGACTAGATAGATTGTTCTTCTATTAATTATTATCAAGCCATCTTCTCCTATTTTACATCATTTAGTTAATAGGGCATTACCAAGGAAAGGGGCCAATATTACTGTAATATTTTTTGGTCCTAAACACGATACTTCGTCATTTTAAGAATGATTTTGTTGTAGTTGTCTTTATATACGTGACTTATCAGTAAAAATAGAGAATCAAACAGAAAAAAAGTCCTATGACAAAACAAAGAATTCTGAGTCAAATTATGTCAAAGAGTGAATTTCGTAAAAAGTGCAGTTGACTCTTTCTACTTTACTGCCGTCGTACTGTCTACACGGAACGTCATTTTTGTCTACTCTTCCGTCGACAAAACTGTGCTCATGCTACGCGTGCAGGTGTATCGTATTACCCAGTTACTGGGTTGTGGACGTCAGATAGGCAGTCACTCCATGTAAAATACTGGTATTCAGCTACATATGGTTAAACTAGAAGCCGACCCCAACATAGTTGGGAAAAGGCTAGGCAGATTGATTGAATGCCCTGCAACGTCACCCTCAGTCTGCCCTACCATTCATGGTTTTACCATGGAGAAAAGGTAAAATAGTAATAAATAGTATGCAACGGGCCAACGGGTTTATGCAAATTAATCCCTTGTAGGCCTTTCAGTCGGCCTTTCATGAAGGACAAGAAATGAATGATATTTTTATTCAACTTTGCAATACCTGTACAGTGGCTCACAATATTTTTCCAAGGCGTACAAGTACCTCACGTTGTCAAAAGCTTCATTGTAATAATCTGTTACGTTATTGTCTAATTGTTTCCATTTCTGAAAATAAGCTCTAAGTTGGTTATAATAGATAGAACATTTAGAATGTTTTGCCGTTTGTATCTAAGACGGTTTCTAACAGTTGAGTGTTTGTAACGATGCCTAGACAGACACTGTAAAAGTCTCCCAATAGCAGGTATAAGTATAATTTTGGTGGCAGATTCTATGTGATAGGTGCGCGCCTATCCCGTAGAATCTGCCACATAAATTTTAAAACAATTTCCCACGAACCTAAAGTTGCATATGCACTTGAATAAATTTAAGCGATTCGATACACCAGAAAGTTTTTTTGGGTGAGAAATATCCAAATAACTTCTCCCGCTCTGGGCGGAGCGGGAGGGCGTGTCAGACTCTTACTGAAAAAAACCCACCCGTGTTCCTTCAGTTGCCTGTATGTTGCTCGACCCAAAAGCTTACCTTCAAAAGCTTAGATTTCGCGGCTATCAGCGTATGTATGTACATTATGGTAGGTTCACTCTTGAGATGCTCTATTATCGACGTGAACGTAGTGAGCTGACGGCGCCAGTGATCCAGCTCGGCTAGTGGTCCAATGTTAGAAGGTTCACGACGCAGTTGCCGACTCTGCACTAATACCTATAAACAAATAATAATATTAATATTATACAAAGGTAGCTCCAATAAAGAGTATTTTATCTATCTAGTCCGTTCTATGTGTTCCTCAGGAAAGACCCTCTCTTCCTTCCCAAGCTCTAGAAATCGTAAACGGCAATGAGGTTAATTTGAAAGGGATGTGGGAGTACCGCCCAACTGACTCCAACAAACTCCGTCTGCCAGCAAGATCCATGTGCCATCAGTGCCACGGATGGTCAACATATAAATGTTCCATATCACAGTACAAAAGGTAAATATTATAGGAACTGTGAGTAAACTCTTCCTTTAAAAGTTATCATTGATATATGTATCAATTTGTATAAAATACTATTGAGAATATTTGATAATATCGAATAGAGCAAATGTTTAAAAAAAACAGCTGCTAGATAAGCCGTAGGTCGGCGCGATAGAGGGTAGATCACGCAATCAAAGTAGGTATGCCTACTGTGATTGCGTGTTCTACCCTCTATTCATTTGGTCACTTTTGTAAACTTCATGCAAGTTTCATGTAAGAAACTGCTAAATAACGAACGCAGATGATAGTATAACAATCAAGATCAGACATTTGCCGGCGCCGTGGCTTACAGATGAAATTAAAAAAATAATGCACAAAAAAGTGACGGCGAAGTCTAAATTTAAGCGTAGACCTAATGACGCTAACAGGGAAAGATATGTTTCAATTCGTATACACTGCAATAAGGTATGTAGGAATGCTAATAGCCATCACATTCATACTTCTGTCCAAAATGGGGACGCATCCAAAGTTTGGAAGTTTCTTAGGTCACTGGGGGTCGGTAAAACCCGACAAGACTCAATCCCAAAAGATATAGACATCGATGCAATGAATAATCATTTTACTGCTTCGTCCAATTTTGATAGGACAATTAAATTGAATACTTTAAATTATCTGTCTTCTCTTCCGACTCCCAGTTATTCTCCATTTATTTCTGGTCAATTCTCCGCATGTGATGTTAAGAAGAGCATACTATCGATTACTTCCAACGCAGTAGGAAGTGACTGTATCAGCCGTAATATGTTAGTCCCTGTGCTGGATGTGGATGTAATCCTGCCCGTCATTTGTCATATCCTAAATTTTTCCGTGTCTAGTGGTGTCTTTCCATGTTCATGGAAAGATGCTCAAATTATTCCATTACCTAAAAAGTCCAATCCCGCATCCTTTTCTGAATATCGTCCAATATCCGTCCTACCATTCCTATCAAAAGTCCTCGAACGGTTAATCCACAATCAATTAAGCACTTTCCTCTCCAAAAATAATCTCCTCAACCCCTTCCAGTCCGGCTTCCGCCCTGGTCATAGCACCACCACAGCGCTTTTGAATATTACGGACGATATAAGGTCAGCCATGGAAAATGGTAATCTAACGGTTTTAGCTTTACTAGATTTTAGTAATGCTTTTAATACTGTTGATTTTGATGTTTTTCTCGGCATTCTATGCTCTCTTAATATATCTCCATCGGTAATTGACTGGTTTCGAAGTTACCTGTTCGGTCGCCGGCAACGTATTTGCATCGGTGAGACCTTGTCTACCTGGAGTAATACTTCTGCCGGTGTACAGGGTGGCGTGCTATCACCTTTACTTTTCGCAGTTTTTATTAACTCAATCTCCGATGAACTAATTTCTTCCACCATCTTTATGCAGATGATTTACAACTTTACTCACGAGCTCCTCTTGGAAATCTTTCAGAGGCTATCTTAACGATTAATCGCGATCTGGCCCGTATATGCGACTGGAGCAAGAGGTATGCACTTATGGTCAACCCCGTAAAGACGTAGGTTGTTGTGGTGGGCAGTAGTAGGATGGTCTCAAGGATTGACTGGACGACTCTTCCCCAAGTTTCTTTTGACAAATCAGTTATCCCCTTCAGCGAGAAAGTTAAAAACTTGGGGATTTTCATTGATAAGAACTTCTCTTGGACTGCCCAGCTACAGCAAGTTAGCCGCAAGCTGTTTGCTTCCGCTGCGTCTTTGAAAAGAATACGTAATTTTCTACCGACTGCCACCAAGATTGCGCTTGCACAATCTCTTCTTCTACCCATCCTTGATTATGCTGATGCCAGCTATCTTGACCTTACTCAAGACCAACTCGATAAACTTGAGCGGCTTCAAAATTTTTGTATAAGGTTTATATACGGTTTACGCAAATATGACCTGCCGTGCTATTCTGTAAACATCTCACCGTGAAAACTTGGGTGAAGTGAGGTTGATGTGAGCTGTCATTGTACCTAAAGCCAAGGATTGACACTATTGACAGCTCACTTTATTCTCACTTCACCTCACTCTTCACGGTGAGACGTTTACAGAATGGATCTACATGTTTCCGAATTTCGCGTGAAGCTCAAGTGGTTACCAATTCGCCTTCGCCGGAATGCTCATATTCTTTCCCTTTTGTATAATGTGCTCTTTTCCCCTTCCACCCCTCTTTATCTCAAGAAACGTTTCCAGTTTCTTTGTGACTCTCACACGCCAATGCATTCCACAACTTTCCTTGACAAATCCTTTACTGTCCAGGCAGCTCGTTTGTGGAATGCATTACCAGTTCCAATAAAGCGCGCGCAATCGTTGCCAGTGTTTAAAAGACTCGTGAAAGAACATTACTTGTCGTTATGATTCTGTTTTTATCGTTAGCTGTAATAATATTCGTCATTTATTTTCGTTGCTTATATAGTTAGTATGTAGGTATCCATGTATCTATTATATAGCATTTATCTGTGTATCTATTATAGTATATTGTACTTATATACCATTTATTTGCACCTAAGACAACCCCATTTTATGTCCAGAAAATCACTGTCCATTCCAAGGTTGCCTGGAAGAGATCGCAGTAAGCGATAAGGCCGCCCATTGTATATTTTGTAGTGTATTACTTTTTCTTTATGTAATGTATAATCTGATGTACAATAAAGTATATATACATAAATAAATAAACAATTTTCACCAGAATCATAATCCTTATTTGCATAAAACCACAGCCTTTAGCACTGTCGAAGTCTAATTACATGAAAACATAGTCATAAAAATAAAGATACCATTGTTATCTGCCGCATCCATTGCTTCACAAAAGAGCATACTTCCTCCAGAACATGAGTCTTAGTAATCGCCAGTTTCATTTTCTCTTGATCAGATAACTCATCCTCATATAGTGACATGTTGATTTTGAATCTTGTACAGCAATCCAAATCTATTTTGGTTTCTAAGTAAAAATATGAAGGTATCAAAAAGAAAACTATGAGCTCTTGTCCCTGCCTTGCTAGACTCCATCTATTATGGTTCATATCATATGAATTTAATTACCACCTACAAAAAGTGATTCATTTCAGAAACCATACCAGGGATGTTGCGGATCTCCGCATCCGCATCCGCAACTGCGGAGCTTCCGCATTGATTTGGATATCTGCATCCGCAATAATTAATGCGGATGTTCACGCGGATGCGGATGTAGCACAGGTCGCGACAAGAAAGAAAATAGGAGGAGCCGGTGACTGGCGCGTGCCATACGCACGTGCTCATTGACCAATAGGAGCGAAGATTTCGTTGGGTGATAAGATTCGACGCGTTTGTTATTGTGTATCATTTGTTTATCGTAAATCAGACATAACGTGTTTAGTTGTGCTTATTGCATAAATATTTCAGTTGTAGAGTGTTATTGTGAAATTGTGAATAAACAGTGAGCATTGTGTGTTAAGCCAGATTTCTGCAGTTGAGAGATTATTTAAAAAGTGAATTTACAATGCCACCACCGGCGCAAAATGACATTTGAAATAAATATCTATAGCTCCGCATCCGCATTCGCGGCTGTAAGCCTTCAAATATCCGCATCCGCATCCGCGGATGTAATAAAATCTGTATCCGCAACATCCCTGGTTCATACAATGACTTGCATAACTGCATAATCAGCCTATAGCGTTCCCACGCTATGACTATCTGTGAGAGGGAATAAAAATTACTTACTTGCAAGATAATCAACGAAAAGCACTATTTTCGAAACGTAGGATTTGATGATTTCATTGCTTTTAGGATTAGGAGGGTTAATGCATCCCCAAGCTTTGCAGGCCTGAAGAGCGGGCACGTATACACGTTGCATGGTCTTGTAAATAGCTGACACTATATTTTCAGTCTCTTGATTGACATCAAATTGTACAAAAAAGTATTCCTGAAATGGAGATTAATTACTTCATTGCTTTTAGAAAACTGTGTATCGGAATCAAAAAAAAATCAAGAATTTATGGTTGGAGTAGTATTTCTTAAACCTACGTTGTAGGTAGGTACTTATAGAGGTATAATTGAGTACTCCTCGTCCATTTAATTGCCTTATATGATGAGACAAGCAGTGAATGTAACCGCCATTGCATTTACTTAGGTAGGTATTCTAGTATTTATTTCTTGTAGTACGTAACTTACATCAGCCACATTCCGATTGTCAATTGCCTTGCTTTTCAATCTGTACATGGCAACGCACTTGCCCTCAGTGCCAATCGTTGATAAATCTGATAAATAAGTCCTTTCCATTCTACCTTTCTGACTAGGAACAAACCGACCCGACTCTATAAAAATATGAAAACAGTGATAATAGAGACTAACAATAGAAACGCGTGAATTAAACATGCATGTGTCCATGTGTGATCTAATGAAATATCAAGTTTCTCCTTGCGGTGGATTAAAACTCTACGCTCAAAACTCTACGTGGATTAACATTTCTCGTCAATGAAATCTTAACCCACGTAGAGCTACTTATGTACTTTGTGTAGGTACATACAGTATTATATCTAGGTACTTACATCTACTTTTTAATCCTTATCCTTACATCCTTACATACTCGTATTATAAAACAAAGTCTGTCTGTCTGTCTGTCTTTCGTGAACGCGATAAACTCAAAAACTACCGAACGGATTTTCACACGGTTTTCACCAATGGACGGAGTGATTCATGAGAAAGGTTTTAGTATATAATTCATATTTTTTTTGTGTAAATTAGCTTAAGTATGACGGTTATTGTTGAAGATGTCGGAAAAAATCATGCCGAGTAGGAGCTTTACTGACTTACGCCCCGTAAACCGTATAAGATACATGAAAATTATGTTTTACAGAATGGTTTATCTTAAAAAGTTCAACAAAAATGTCCGCGATGGCATAATTATGTCTACCTTCTAAGGATGACCCACAGTAACCATTATCATGAATTTGATAAAAATTAATTGTTATTTCCGAAGCTATTTTGACCGGTATTATATTAATCCTTATCCAATAAAATATGTTATTTAAATTGGGCATTTAATTTAGATTAAAATATTCCTGACATCATATTATTTAAATGAATAGTTTAAAAGATATCACAGATTCAAAATTACGCGTAACAAAATACGTATAATTATGGTTGACACCCTCCCGCTCCGCCCAGAGCGGGAGAAGTTATTTGATAACCTCCCAAACTCAAAAAAAAATAAAAAAACCGCTACTCGGACGCAGCGATAGGAGTCAATGACCTTTTCCTCGGCTATTAGGTATGTAATCCCGGTAATACGTTCCCGTGGAATATTTTGCGACATCCACGCGGGCAAAGCCGCGGGCCAAAGCTAATCTGTAATAATTTACCTACCCTAAGGTAGCTAACAAACAGTCGTTATTAATGTGGTAACTTTATTTTGTGTTTTAATAAAAAACGAGCGAGCCTTACAGTAGTCGTATATGATGTGTAACATCTGACATCTCACCTTGGTAATAAGCATAGATGTATTATTTTTAATTATGCGGGCCAGGGCCTCGTCAAGGTCGCTTCTAACGGCCAACTCTAGCACCGCGCGCGCTCCTTCCGCGCAGCTTCCTGTAACACACTTCCGTCCCTTTTCACGAAATTACTCCCACAGATTTGATTATTTCGTATTTTTTATATATTTTGATTGTGATTTTTATTGCAGAAAGCGAGAGGATAGATGTTACACATCAAAAAGATCTAAAGTTATCATAATACAGGAAATTAAGACGCATACCCATATCAACATGAGGTAACATTGCATCACAATAAACAACACAATAACTCCCACCTTCAGCGACTGCGCTATCTAATAGTTCTACATGAACATCTGCGTCGTAAACACCTTCCTGTAATAAGATTTAGATACATATTCTTTAACACATCATTGTGTTATTTATAAATGGATATTAGATAGGTTCATAAGTACACTTATTCCTTACCGATACATATTCAGGTGTTTTATTCAATATTGTAGCTGCAATATCAATTAAATATCTGTGGGGTTGTCTAATACAACCAACTCGATTGCTACGAGCTTCTTTGGCTTTAGCCTACGAACAAAAACGTTTTTTTAATTTGGGGCCTCGAATCTCTAAAGTACCTATGACGTAATAAAACAATGTAAATCTAGTTATTCTGTTTATTTACTTGCTTGTCTTTATAAGACTCATGAGCTTGCGCCAGTGTGCTCATAGACACTCTGCTTCTCCTTTGAATACCCTTCAAACGAGAGCTGACATCCAATATAGCTTCCAGAGCTGTTCTGTCAACCTTAACGAGTTCTTCATTTTCCGATGTACACGACTGAACGGACTGCTGTCTTGATTCTCCTACAGTAGCCTCATCCACTTCCTGAGATCTTTGAACCGTAGGATCTTTTACGGCTTCAATTGCGATCTGAGAGGCATCTGCATTTGCCTGTGGCAAATCTTCATCCTCTATATCGGACATTAATTTATTTATAATGGAGTTATTTCAGTTCGAAACTATAAACACGTGTCAATAAGTGGTTGTGACAAGCAGAAGTGTTACTAAATTCACATACAATTGTTTTGGGCTAACCGTAATGATTTCTTATTCGAAGTTTAAAAAAATGTTTAGGTGAACTTTAGTAGGAACACATTGTAGGTAGGTATAGCAATTTTAAGACAGGTATTAGTATAGGCAGGTATTCATATTTTTTATTCCTTTTGTATTAGAATTTTAGAACTAAAGTTGCCCGGGATTTCGTCGGAAAATTATTTAATTATTATAAATTCTGAACAAAGTTTCAATGAGCATACCATAACTAATAGACTAGATTGTATTGTGAATAAACTATCACCAACTGTGATGCTATAAACAAGGAAAAAATAATAAAATGCGTTAGGTATTTTTTATTTTAGCTTGAAGCACATCTTTTTCGAATGACGACTAAATAATCTTCAATTACTACATACTGCTTATATAAGTAAAAATCAGCTGTTCTCTACATTTCAACGACTGAACAGCAGATTTTCTTTTCGAGATTTCCTTTTTGGTCCCGTGTCCATACACGAAATCTACTATGGGACCAAAAAGGAAATCTCGAAAAGAAAATCTATCTATATAGATTGACCGTTTTTAGAACTCATTTAAATACGTGAGGACAGACAGACTGATTTATAGGTACATATCTAAATTCTATTAAATATATGTTTTTGTTTTCGAAACCATGATACCTAGAACATTTGTCTACTTATACAGTTTACTAATAATGGTTGATTGTTTATTAATAAAGTTGAATGATTTTTATTAGCCGGTTTTCGTGAAAATATTTTCAATGTTTTCGACTTCTGCGACATATAATGTGAACAGTAGATTATATAAAATCGATACATAGGTACCACACCACAACAGGTACACAGCACTTGCCCATCAACGTTTTATTACATTAACATTCAAAGGTAGACGATGTACCTGAAATTATTCACAAAATTAATTAAGTCCCGCCATTTCTAACTACATATTGACATTTTTTTTACCCTACAAAAACATAGAGCTTTATAGATTTGAAGGCATGATATTCTCATACATCTTTAGTTTGTGCAGTGATGAAAATAATATAATGTCAGATCCACACGCTTACCAGACCACGGCACGGTGACAACGACGTGGCTTGTGTGCATGCAACTTAGAGTAAGGCATGCAACTACTTGCTGCCGACACGTAAGTGTTTATGGGAATGAAAAAAGGAGATCAATCACACAATCAATCACGAAAACTAGCAAATTAAATGCGATTGATTCACTTGACTTCATGAAACGATTGAGATAGAAAATTGTATATTTTATAAAAAAATTTTATATCTATGCATGAAACAACAACATGAGACAATGCTGAATATTTGATTTTGACGTGATGTTTTGTTGACTGTCACATTGACAGTTTTGAGTTTGACACTCCTAATTATTTACAATAGCTCGCGGGAATCGAGAATAATTTTGAAGTTTTGAAAACATAATTAAACTCACAAAATAACACAAGATGCGTCGTAACTGGAGAGGTCGTTATCGTAACAATTGGTATCGTGCTGGAAACAATCAGAATAATAGTTCAGACAGTCAAAGTTTAAATAACTCAACTAGTACTCACCGAGTGTCGAGTACTGCAGGATCTTCAAGAGCACCAGCAAATCAGCTACCCACTGTACTGCCCATCAATGATAACAATAATATTTGGAAGCTATACTTTCCTACTGAAGGTGAAAAAAGTATTTGAATAAATTCGTTGATGTTTGTGATTGGTGTTTAAGAAATACAATGTGGAGTAATTCGTCAGTAGTTAATTTCTATTTTATTTCATTCCATTTCAGAACAACAAGAGAACTCAGAGTTATCAAGTCATGTTAGCTGTTTCAAGAAGTTTATCCAAAAAAATAAAAACTTGTTTGATTTGGAAAAAATTGATCAAACACGCAGTGTGCCTTTGGATGTTACCAATTTAGTAAATGATACTGAGTTTATTAGTAGCTGGTCAAGTTTTAATACAGAATTGTTTGAATATCCAGATAAAACTTTAAGGCTTTTGGAGTATAGTTTGCATGAGGTAAGTTTTTGGTGTTTTAATGTACGTATTTAATTATTTAATTCGCCTCGTTACTGATTTATAATATTAATATGTAAATTATATAAACGCAACTTTAGCTATTTGCCAATCTATGTAAGTGTACATAAAACTCACTTCTAATGAAAATGAAAGATATGAAATTATTGTGTTATCAATAATTTAATATCTTAAGGTGCTTGCGTAAAGCTGGTAAATTTTGATTGCAGACTCTCAAGTTTGAATCTAAGATAAAAGTGAGAATACTTAACCATCAACCAATAATTCCCTTGGCTAATTTAAAAGTTAACTACTTTGGTGAGTGTAAAAGTTATTTTAAAACTATCAATCTATAGTCTATCAAACTACTATCAATCATCAGCTGTCTAAATCACCACCCTGTATAATACCCTACAAAGCTAAACGCTACTTTTATTCAACTGTATGTTGATTGTACAATACAGCTGATACAACTTGGCAAATCTGAACATAGGCAACTTTCGCCCATGTTCTCTCACTCGCCTCATTTTGGTTCCTAAAAAATGTTACTGTGCCTTCTGCGCGAAGTTGGGAACTGCCAAGTTATATCGGCCGTATTGTACAGACAAATTATTATATAATGATAGCAATCAATATTTTAAAACAATTGATAATATGATCAAAGTATAATGTTTGTGAATGTCAACCCTGTTTTAGTGTATTTATATTTACGGCAGGTAAGCTAGTGACAATTAAGGGCACTGTTATAAGAGTAGGAAGTGTGGGGCTCATCTGCACATCTATGGCATTTGAATGTTCTAGCTGCCACAATGTTCAAGCTGTTGTACAACCTCAGGGTGTATTTACGGGTATGTGAAACTATTACAATTATTCTTCAAGTTAATTACTTTCATCATCATGTCTACAACATATTTTACTTTGGTTGGCCATAATAATTTAAAAAAAAAAAATTGAAGAATATTTTTGAAAATTGATTGAACTTCAAACAATTCCATTTTATGTCATACCAAGCTGTGCTTTCTGGAGTCATATGTTTCAAAATCCATTATTCTCTGATAGTCAGAGGTATGTGATTGCTGACCCGTGCATCCTATTCGAAAACGAGAACTGCGCACGGAAGCTGGTTGTTTCAATAACTGACTTATATTGATGAATATCTTAAATGTTTCCAGCACCTACATCGTGTCAAAGTTGTCATGGCGGGTCTAAGTTTGAACCCTTGCAGTCATCACCATTCACCAACACAACAGACTGGCAAGTTGCTAAAATACAGGAAATTCAGTCCCAAGTTAGTATTGTATATTAATGCTTACTATATATCATTCTTCTGCCCCTATCCCAATTTATTTGGGGTCATGCTTATTATTACTGAAGTGAAAATTCACTTCTATCGTGTGGTTCATAAGCACCCTCTTTTTAGGGTTCTGTACCCGAAGGGTGCCAAATGGAACCCTATTACTAAGCCTCCGCTATCCGTCCGTCTGTCTGTCAGCGGGCTGTATCTCATGAACCGTAATTGTTATACAGTTGAAATTTTCACAGATAGTGTAACAACAAATAATAAAATTAAAGTTTATAACTCAAGGGGGTTCATACAAGAAACGTGTTTTTTCCGGCGTTTTTTGCTTGATCTTAATACGGTACGGATTCTCTTCCCTTCGTGTGCGAGTTCGCACTTGGCCGATTTTTATGAATACTTACAGTTTTTGATTCTACAGAATAATAGTGGCCCACTATTTAATTATTTATTAAATTTTTCAGAGTCTATCTGGGACTATACCAAGGAGTGTGGAGATAGAACTACAAGGTGATCTGGTTGGCAGTGCATGTCCTGGAGATGTGCTCTCTGTCACGGGAATCGTACAGGTATTGCACTTCTATTTCGTGTGGTTAGTGACTAACCTGGTGTCGAGAGTTTTAAAGCCGCCCTTGCCGCCGCTTCACATGCCATCGAAAAATATCTCTCAGGCATGCCGGTTTCCTCGCGATGTTTTCCTGCACCGCTTATGAAGCGAATGATAATTATACAATACGCACTTGAATCTGAAAAGTCAAAGGTGCGTGCCTTGGTTGCGAACTTGAGATCTTTGCCTTGGCAATCCGACGGTCAGTCCTCTAGGCTATCACTGCTGTTAGGTATTGCACTGTTAAACTATGTTATAGAGTTGAAACTACCAAATCAACGTGACCAGTCAGCATCAAAAGTACCTACTGTAGATAAGCACTAAGTTATTGATGAGTAGAGGGAATATTTATGTTCTATCTATGATATTAAATAGGTAATCATCGAATGTTCTCTGACTGTACCTGTGATTTCGTCGGCTTAACTTGGAAAGACGTGTTTTACTACCTTCTCAACGGTAACGCCCTATCCCTATTAGTTTAATTTCAATTCATTTTCTTTTAGGTACGCGGTGAAAGCAAAGGCGGCGAAGACGGAAAACGGGCAGCAAGGCTTTTACAACTTTATATTGAAGCTGTGTCGATTCACAGTCATAGAAATCTGAGCAATCCAACATTATCATTTACATTGAAAGATTATTATGCCATCCAGGTAATAAGAATATGTTGTCCGAGCTTGGTGTTAGCAACAACCGTTTAGTTTCGACGATTTATGTATAGTCGACCTCGTAATCGCTTTACCACCCTAAGCTTAAATGACACTTGCACGTCATAATACGACAAGGTCTATTTGTCTAAGATGCAGAGTTACAACCTTAGTGGAGTTTCATGGGGATAAAAAGTGCCACATGCTCACTTCAGATGTCGCTACTGTCACTAGTCAAAGAATTTGACTGGTATCTGTCATTATACATACATTTTTCTTGTAAACAACACTTCTTTTACGAATAATTATTTAATACGACCCTTTGTGCAGCTGTTAATTGCATATATACGTGGATCCATTATACACAAACACAAATATGTTAATAGAAGAAAACTATGGGAGAAAACTCAACAAGAAAAAAATTAGAAACCTAGTAATTTTCCACTAAACCTGCTCTTTCTATTTCTATTTCATAAGTCATCTTTTAATGGGTCACTCTTCAGGTCGCACACATTGTATTTATAATGTTTGATTAAAACTAAACAACAAAAAAAAGACAATAATGTCAGCTTAATGAAAGTATGAACATAACAACAGTGCTGCCATCGCACGACGAGATTCCAGTTTTAACCCCATTTACTGGGAATTGTTGTCAAAAGTGGTAAATCAATTACGAGGTCGACAATATCTATGATTAAAAAAATATGAAGATCATGCTATCTCTCTTTCAGGAAATACATGGTTCCGAAGATGTGTTCAGATTACTTGTCCACTCACTGTGCCCTACAATATTCGGCCATGAAGCAGTGAAGGCAGGGCTGATACTTGGCCTTATAGGTGGTACTGAACTTGACAATGGACCCAGGTCCAACCCTCACGTATTGGTTGTGGGCGACCCCGGGCTTGGAAAGTCACAGCTACTACAAGCTGCTGCTCATGCTGCTCCAAGAGGTAAAATAGAAAAACAAAAACACATACAGACGAACATAGAACCTCCTCCTTTTTGGAAGTCGATAAAAAAAATCGTATTCATAGACAACGAAAGGGTTAAAACAACGCCAAGTGCGTGTCGGACCATGCACAGTGAAGAGTTCCGTACTTGGGATGAATATTTACGCATACACATGACTTAATCGACCGCACAATTAAAATTTCTACAGGCGTGATGTAATCTCAAAAACGACTGACTTAAAATAGCAAAGTCACTTAAAAACACCATACTCTTTTTAATTATGGAATCCAACAATATCCACACGCTTACTTGAATATACTACACATTGAATTTTTTTTTTCATTGCTCTGTTACACGAATGCCCACCCTAATATTTTTTTCGTAATTTCACCATACCATTGTTTAGCGGTGCACAGAATACACTTTCTTTCCAATTTTTATCGATATAAGTAATGCAAATAGTCTCCGAGTAAAACGACTATGTAACATTCGGACAGACAGACATGACGAAATTATAATTATAAGGATTCTGTTTTTGCCATTTGACTATGAAACCATAAAAAGGAAGTTTCTTCACACTTTTATCAAAATATTTCAGGTGTGTATGTTTGCGGTGCTTCTGCCTCCGCGGGTGGCCTCACAGTAGCATTAGGGCGAGAAGCGGGAGGAGACTTCGCCCTCGAGGCAGGCGCGCTAGTCCTAGCTGACAAGGGCGTGTGCTGTATAGATGAACTTGATAAGGTAATCTTGATACAGGCTGACCTATTAGAAAATATACAACTTTAAATTAAGATTATTTTAATATATTTAATTCCATTATAAAATACAATTGATGATGAGGCATCCTCAGGATGGCGATTGACTAAAGCAAAAAGTCTATCGCCATCGGATGCCTCGTTGAGAGGTGAAACACGTGTCGTTTTCTTACAGGGTTCTTTATGACTCTTTAAGAACAGTTACGCGGATTAGTTTATTAAATATACGTCGTCTATTGTATTTTAATTACAAACGAAAACTACCGGATATTTTTCTATAAGTATAATTATTCAGGCAAGGTTTTTTATACGGTGAATAAGATCTGCCTAATCTGCCACTGTTTTATTCTTAAAAATTAGATCGCTTTTCATCATGTTTTTCATTAAATTTCATAATTTATTAGTTATACCATAAAGAAAGTCACAAACATTCTGCTTTTCGTATTCAAGCTTACTAGATAACCCCACAGAAAAAAAGTCAGGACTAGTCTCGAAATCCTCAGTGATCAAAATGGTATTCATTACTCAATTTATTTTTATTTTTTTTATGTCTTTTTTAAATTGTTTAAGAACTTTAGGATAAAATTAATTAAAGTATTGCTGTGGTCATGGTCTAATAGACTGGGCATAACAGATTTGCCGCATTTTAACTAAATAATAGACACCAAACAATGCAAAATTTGGCGTCATGTCAGAGTGGGGGCAAAAAAAAGTTATATACAAGCTGGCAGGGACATCGACACGAAAACTGTTACCATGGAGTACATGATTCTGAATCCCCATGCGTAGATTTTGTTTATCGGTTATTAAAAAAGAAATCGGCTGTTCCATACATTTTTCTATGAATCAGCAGATATATTTTTTCAGAATCATGTACTGAATCCGTGGTAACAGTTTTTTCGTCGATGTCCCTGCCAGCCTGTATGTACTTCTTAATTGACCAATGACCGTAATACACAGGGTCAAATTAAATTACTTAGCGAAAGTCCGCAGACGCGATGGGTCTCGATATAAAGATGATAAAACAAAAAAGAAATAGAATAATGATAAAAAAAATTGAGGTCAGCGACCGTAGTTAGCGTAGTTACTTGAAATATTAGGTTATTAAATCTGTGTTTTTGTTAGCTTAGTTAATTTGACCTTGGACCTTTGACCACTGTTCAAAGTCTGGAAATACTAGTTTCTTTATCAATATATTCTGCTTGTTTCTTTCTTACCTTGTTATACGATGGAAAAGTATTTCAGCCAATCTAGCCATTTTCTAACTGCATGGAGACGTGACATGACACTACTACACTAAGCAGAATTCCAAGGATTTTTAATTGCAGATGACGGCTCATCACAGCAGCCTGCTGGAGGCCATGGAGCAGGGCCGCGTGAGCGTGGCCAAGGGCGGCGTGGTGTGCAGCCTGGCCGCGCGCGCCACCGTGCTGGGCGCCGCCAACCCCGCCGGCGGCAGCTACAACAGGTCGCGCTAACGGTTACCATGCGACCGGACATGTCAGACTTTTTGGCACTGAGTCCAGACTTTGCCCAGCACTGACATTTGTCCAGGGTTTTCGTGTTCAGGGGATTCGAAAAAATTAAAATGTTATATGAATACTGAAAAAAAAACGGCCAAGTGCGTGTCGGACCACGCACAATGAACGGTTCCTTTTTCCTTTACCTACTTGCGACTGCGCTGTGAGACCTTACTTCTTGCCAAATGCTTCATAATTCTAAGCAACAGGAAGTAATTACCTTACAGGTTTTGGTTTATTTGCGAGTATCAAAATATGTTTCTTAATTGACCGACTTAGAAGCTTGATTTTTTTAGAGCTCCAAAGGACCGTAGACCTTCGTATTTTCTAAGCAAATTTCAACTTAATACCTCTACACGCGTTCCTGAAAAAAAGGGTCTTCACAGATAGACTGACAACGAAATGATCCTATAAGAGTTCCGTGTTTTTTCCTTTTGAGGTACGTAACCCTAAAAGTCAGATCTAAAAATGTTCGAACTTTTTTTGCAAAGTTCGGCTTTTTCTCAGGATTTCTATTTAATTTTTTTTAAACTTTTGGACTACTTACTGATTTTCATACTTATCCATAAAATTCACCGACCTCCCGGCGTGGCGTGGTGGAGTCGGCTACCCGGCGGCTGCCGGCTTAGAAGCTTGATTTTTTTAGAGCTCCAAAGGACCGTAGACCTTCGTATTTTCTAAGCAAATTTCAACTTAATACCTCTACACGCGTTCCTGAAAAAAAGGGTCTTCACAGATAGACTGACAACGAAATGATCCTATAAGAGTTCCGTGTTTTTTCCTTTTGAGGTACGTAACCCTAAAAGTCAGATCTAAAAATGTTCGAACTTTTTTTGCAAAGTTCGGCTTTTTCTCAGGATTTCTATTTAATTTTTTTTAAACTTTTGGACTACTTACTGATTTTCATACTTATCCATAAAATTCACCGACCTCCCGGCGTGGCGTGGTGGAGTCGGCTACCCGGCAGCCTCAGCTTGTGAAAAGGAACATTGAATCATCTGAATTTTGTACACTAACGAAAATACACCATTTAACAAAATACTTTCATTTAACTTTTTAGGTCTAAAACTGTCGCAGAAAACCTAAAACTAAATTCGGCACTGCTCTCAAGATTTGATTTAGTTTTTATTATTTTGGACCAACCAGATGAGGTAATTTTGTTCATCTGTAAGATATAATAATATATGATAATCGTCATCATCTTCGATTTAAAAAGGTTTTAATAAACTTCCACCATTCCCCTGCATGCGATAGAGTCGTGGTGGATATTCCTCCGATTGACTACCTCAGGGCATCGACAGGGCAGGGCAGGGACAGATAAACAATCAATCTGTCTACCCAAATATGTTGGAGTCGGCTTCCAGACTAACCAGATGCAGCTGAATACAAGTATTTTACATGGAGCGACTGTTTATCTGGACCTCCACAACCCAGTAACTGGGTAATACGATACCCCTTGGTAAGACAGGTTGTCAGACTTTCGGGCTTCTGACGACCCGTAACGACTGTCAAAGATGACAGCCGGGACCTACGGTTTAACGTGCTTTCCGAGGCACGGTCGATGTAATGATGGTCACCCATCCACGGACCAACCCCGGCAAGCGTAGTTTAACCTAATTGATCGACCCGTGCAGCTGTTATTACTCGATATATTATGTATTTACGTTTAGAATTTTCCTACATTATTCAACCAACGATATAAATAGCTAATCATTGTTTCAGAAAATGGACGCGATGTTATCAGAGCACGTGCTAGCTCTACATACCGGCCAAAGAGGAAAACATCCAACGAAAACCAGTAATCTAAACACTAGTATAAATACAAGCCAATGTGAAAACGAAATTTCACTTAGGTAATTTTTTATGGAATTTCATTAGGTTTCAGAGTATTGAGCTACTTTTAAATTGAAGCATTTTAATTGAGTTTGCAAATCAATTTCATAAGCATAAATCCTAAATTATTTAATTAACGTCGCCGATTGGAGTCAAATTGGGTAACGGGTGTACCTACTTTGTTAAAAACACCTTACCTAGACTTTTAAGTGCCTAACCTTTGCTTACCGAAAAAGATAAATGTTATTTTAGCATAAAATCTTTTATGATTTCTAGGTTTTTATTATCAATGTAAATGAACTTACACATTTAGGCCGCGCGCACTTTGGACACGAATTTGTATCGTACGTAAACGTACGATCGTTGCCCTACGAATGGAGTGCGCGCACTGAATACGTTTTCTCCGTCAAAATAATATGTAGTGTTCCGGTGCATTGAACGCACAGAAAATTCCAACATGTTTAGATTGTTTTCGGACGTCTGAACTAAACATGCGAATACGTACGACGACTAACTCGCACTCAGTCTGCGCGCTCCCATACTTGGAAGGTCGGGATCGTTCGCGTGTTCGTACATGTTTTCAAGTAAAATTCGTACGAAAACGCGTCCAAAGTACGCACGGCCTTAATCTTGTCTTTTTATACCTCTTCCAGCCAGAGATTACGTCTGAAACCTGGTGAGGTCATCGATCATTTACCTTTAGTACTCTTAAGGAAATATATAGCTTACGCTAGAAGATATGTTCACCCAAAAATAAGCAAGGAAGCAGCCAATGCTTTACAAAACTTTTATCTAGAGCTGAGACACAATCATCAGGGTGGCTCTCACGATGGGACACCGATAACAACTCGGCAACTTGAAGCTTGCATACGACTCGCACAGGTAAAATTACCTTTTTCAAAGAGTGTATTATATAATAATAATGTTTGAGTTCAATTGAACCAGTTTGTGCCCCTATAAACGTTTTTTCATTTTATAGGCTAGAGCCCGAATCGATTTAAGAGAAGTAGCTACTGTCCAAGACGCAAGCGACGTGATAAGTTTATTAAAACACAGTCTAATAGACACATTCAGCGATGAATTTGGAAATATACAACTGTCAAGGTCTATAAACGGGTCAGGTGTCAGTTCTAGAAACAAGGTAATGGGTTTTAAGATAATCTACCTTTGTGACTTTTTAGTGGCAGGTTTTATGTTATAGTTTGACCGGGATCGCTGTTCCGCGCCTCAAGAATTCGCGGCAAGGCCGCCGGGTAGCGTTGAGCCATCAGCGGCAGGCGAGACGCCGCGCGCCTTGAGCATTGACGAATGAGCGGCCTGCACTGCCCCCCGGTCTCGCCGCGCACATGCCTAAGGCGCGAAGCAGCGGTCCCGGTCAAACTATAATTATAACCATGTTAAAGTAAAGCCAGTAAAAGCGGGTCCTAAAACAACTTTACTAAAAACAATATAAGACCATTAGTGCTCAGTGACACGACACCGTCACCGAGCCGCCACCGCGCCGCCACCACACCGCTAACCACCGCTCCGCGTCGGCGGCGGCGGTGGTGGTGCCGTGCACACGAGCCCTTAAATGTATCAAAATATTTGCTTTTTCAGTTGAAGAAATTCCTGGATGCCTTAACAAGGCGATCGCATCAATTAGGGAAAGATGTATTTACAAGGAAAGAAATGATACAAATACATAAAGCTGTTGGTGTGGCTGGTGATCCAAATGATTTGATTGAAGCAATGCATACACATTCATACTTATTATTAAAAGGATCAAACACATATCAGTTGATAGCTATTTAAATAAATAAAAATAATAATTTATGATTTTCTAATTTATTTTATATTTAATATCATCAAAACTGCGGCCAAATATGACTTACAGTTAGTAGACTTTCTGCCAACAGAAAACTACTGTAACTTGTGCTATTATTGAAATGGTCTTCGAGAGTGAGAGCAAATAGAACAAAACAATCAACTCTGTACATACATCATACAACGGATGGAGAGGCAATTTTGTACTTGAATTATTATGTACATACTTATGATTTTTTTTTTTCAATGATTTTAAATCATTGCCCTACCTAATTTAATACTGGTTTCAGTCAATATTCAAATGAATAGAATAGGATATAATATTACAACACAGTCTTAATACATTTTTTTTTCACATCAGTTCTTGAAGGAACATCATATAAAGCAATAGCAACATGACAACAACAATACAAAGACATGTACACTAGCACAAAATTATACAGTGATGGCCATTTAAGTAGTCCAAAATACAGATTACCAATGTCAGTACCAGCAAATAAATAAAAGTTTGAAATTGCTGACATACATAATAAAGGTGCACATAAAAATGCAGTAAATCGAACTTCCATTGCATTTGTTTTTAGCACTTTAGCTTTAAACAATTTGTATTTTTCACTTTCTGCAACAGCTTTACCAATATACTCAACTACAATACCTGCATAGTTTAAAACTGACCATACAAATATATTCCACATAGTTCCATGCCACATAAAAATAAACATAAAGGTAATAAGGGATGAAAGCAACTTGTATGTAATTTTGGGCATCATTGTGTTATGTGACAATGTAAAGAAAACTGGTTTGTAAATGTACCTGGAATTAAGATTTAAAACAATATTATTTTCTAGCAAAAAATATAGCAGCAACAAATATATTTTAAAATGAGGAATTAGGTTTATGCAGAATATAAAAGTAAACTCACTTTAATAAAAACCTGTATAGACCGACATCAAAATATCTCCACATTTGAGAGTAAACATGGATTCTGAGAATGCACCTTGGCGTTGGTGGGGGATCAATATTGTCTAGTCTTGAGTATGCGGCTGTAGTTCCATAAGATATAACATATTTCATGTGGAACTCCAAGCCCATCCATAGTCCTCCTCCACAAAGTGCTAGCGATGGCAACTTATGAATAGCCTGAAATTTTAATCACATTCAGATACCTATATTTAAGTACTTGTATTTAAGAAAAACACAAATAAACAAAATAAATTCATACCTCCAAATGACTTTGCATTGCAAAAAAATATACATAGTGGAATGCAAGTTCTAGTAACATGGTATAAATTAGAAACCGCATCATATCCAGAAAAAAACTTTTTAGCCTCATTAACAAGTTTTCGTTTCTCTTTTGGAAACTACTTTCAAATTCTTCGTAAAGTATTACTGGTCCAACAAATAATAATGGCAAATACAAAACATAACTAAACATATTTATCAGTTCTTCAAATACTGATGCTTGAGCTAATTTTCCTTTATCCCCAGCTTGTGAGTATTTCTCTTTTTTGTCTACATAGTCAAGACAAAAGCTAATACATCTTAATTCAACCCAGGCTATTGCATATAGCATGACAAAAACTTCTTCATCTTCCAAACTTTCAGTATCCAAGAAACGCCAAAAGAAATATTTATATTTTAGAGTATTGTACCCAGCCAACAGAAGAATACTTGTCAACCATATGCATTTTTTTTTACCACCAGTGAACACAATAACTGCGAATATTACAGGCTGGGAAAAAATTATTATTAACTGTCTGAAACCCATATACTTTAGTATATAAATTACACTTGATATAGTGTACCAATATTTCAATAAAGATGTGTTTGTTCTTCGTAAGATCTCTGATACAAAAAATTGCATCAACATATAAAACCATGAGGTCTGTATATGATACTTCCATGTACTCCATTCAACATCAGACTCATCTTTTAGCCTTGATATAGATCGCCAACCCGGATTTAAGTCCCTTATTTCATATTGAAGCTCATGGTTGTTTTCTATTATTTCTAAAACAGTACAGAACAGTCAGAATTAAGACATATATGTTGTACAGTACCTTTTCTAAGTAAACAAATCGTTTATTAATTATAGACGACAAAATAAGTACGAATTTCTAAAAATAATAAATTACCTGTCTGTGCTCGAACTAATTTGTGAATAGAATAGAAACAAGCTAATGTCCATAAACTAAAGTGGATAAAATTTTCAAAACGATTTAGTTCACTTTTCATCTTGCTAATTTTTTTTATTCCAAATCACTTTACATCCTAAAATAAATTTATAAAATTAAAACATGATTCAGAGACAGAAACACACAATTTTTACACCTTTCAAATTTGACGGTAATTGAATGAATGCACAGATTGACATGAAATTGAATGTTGAAAACGAATGATAATAATGCAGTGCTGTACCTAATTTGATTGGTCAACCGTGTTTAATTAAATGCGGCAGCACCGCAGCCTCAGAGTAATAACGTTATTACTCTGAGACCGCAGCACAAATCAAATCAAAACATTCGGAATAGATAAGTGGTACACATGGAATTAGTATGTACTGGAATGCTTACAAGCACCGAAAAGTCGCGTTGTACTTTCGGGCCGCGCCACATTCGCATTTTGAATCGGTACGTAGCCACACACGGAAGGGCAAGCATGAAAACCTGCATGAACAATCATTTTCTGCACGCGTGCTTGAGCGTCTGTGTGATAATTTAGCGCAAGCATCTTGCTTGCGCAAGTCGTATGAAGATTTGATATTAGATTGATAGAATTTTCATTAAGTGGCTTGAACAAGCCACGCTTGCGCAAGCTTGTCATGGTTGCAGTTACGTGTGTGACCAGTTATATGTTCATAATTGTACGTAAAACGGTCGGTCTTGAAAGAGAAAACTGAGCTGTAGTGTAACCTTTTCTAATAAGGTGATTAAGTAAGTACCTACATCAAAAATTGGCCACGATAGAAAGTGATGAGTATTACGTTTACGGAATGTAATGAATAAAATTTTATATATATATATATATATATAAATAAATATTTTTTAATTTTTTGCCAAGCAATTATAAGGAAATAATTATAGTAACAACGTGGCAACGGATAGATAAGTCATTGAATCTTGTCAGAAGTCTTATCTCGTGAAAATTTCAGATAGAAAGTCTGGTCCTTTGTTATGAAATAAAACAAAAACATCAACAACAAAGAAATATCGGTATTTAATCAAATAAATTTACAATTGTAATTTCTTTTTTACAATTGTTGTAAAAAAAAGGGACACGCGCGGGTGCGCGTGAGAAGCGTCAAGTTTTTTTTGGGTAATGCAATTTTAAGGATGTCTTCATCTAGAAAACTTTCGCAAAATTACGCAAGTTCTTAAAGTACGAGTATATAGAAATTCAACCGTCTTACTATGCGTTTGTACTGGCGAAACATTCACAACAAAACCTGTTGAAATCTCTATGTTCTGTCAATTTTCCATACAATGTTTGACAGGAACTAGATATTTCTTCTTTGTTGTGAATGTTTCGCCAGTGCAAACGCACAGTATTTCACAGTAACAGCGTGTCACACGTTGTTACTGTGAAATACTGTGCGTTAGATGTGTGAAGATTTAAAAGTGACTATGTGACATTTGTCACACATACGTGTGTAAATGTCACATATTACCACAGATCATGTACGAATTTCACTCATAATATGTTGTTCCGTTATAAGCCGGCCGCTTAAGCATAATTTACTGATCCGTACCCTAATTACTTAAGATCAATCAGAATCTGAATCGTTTTGGAACAGCAGTCTAATTACGCAACACATTTTATTTCTGTTTACAATTCTGAATCGGAAGCAATCCAATTTTAAACGCATGCCATATTTCGAATTACGCTACACATTTTTTATCAGTTGACTGAAATTGGATAGGGTTGTTCTAATCAATTGGCTATAAATTTTATTTGGTTGATGTGTTTTGTTACACCGTGTAGGAATGATTAATTTCCAAATTACTGTGCTATAATTTATTTATTTATTTTTATTTACAGCTGATGCTCTACTAGTGCATATAAATGAAAATGTACAGACGCCAGCAGGTCAAGCTACCCGAAACTGTCAAATTTTCGCAATCAACCTTGAACCTTATGCTGTAGTGCTAAAGTTGAAAATCTATTAAATAAATTTGACAGATTGTAGTAGCTTGATGTGCTGGCGTCTGTACAATGATTGCCGAAAAATTAAAAAACAATTTTTAAAACACTTTTACCCTTAGAGTATATATCACTATATTGTTATATACTCTAAGCTTTTACCATAATTGAAATAAGTAACAAAACGTATTTCTTTTCACGTTTTTGTTATCTGTGGCCAATGACAAAATCGTAGAAAAGCAGTGTTGTCAACTTAGTGGGATTTCCACTAAACCTGGGGGTTTGGACACCCCTACTGGCGGAGAAATTTTGCTTTCAGTAGCCGGTGGTTTTGTCTAGTGGTTAGTATAATTCAATTTGTAGAAAACAATACAATCACTAAAACTTTGAGTCGAGAAAATATTAAAATAACACGATAATGGCACGTTTTGTTGTTTGTTTAAAACCTGTGTTAATGATTTTTCGATTTATTTCTTTCAAATGAACGAAACCACTGCGGATTCGAACGCTGATTTGGAAAGACTGACACAGCATGCCGAATATATTCAAGCCATTCAGAGGCTCCGCCCCAGTGGAGGTCGAAATACAACGTCATTTAAAAAATATATCCATATATATATAATATAAAAAAATCTACCGTTAAGCCGTTTGAGATATTTAAGTTTAGAGCATTTAAATAAAAGCTTTATATAAAAAGGTTTTTTTGCTTTTAATTTATTTTTTATTTTGGTCTAGTGGAGCCTAGTGGAGCACAATCCACAGTCGGAGTCAACGCGTTACATCAGGCCTGCGACAGCTTTAGTTCCAAAAAATGCGTTATGGCGCTACTTTCGGTAGCCATGTTGTTGGCAGCCATTTTGGCTGTTGTGTATATCTGTCAAACAGACAGATTGTATTTTCCGTCATTCGTGTCGAATCTCTGAGTTAGTTTGTGTATTATTTGTTCTCCTCGCTTTATTGCTTGAGTTGAGACATAATTCCAAATTCCTCGCTCGATACGAATTATACTGGTGCTCTGGTGCTTTGGTCCACGGCCATGGCTTCTATCAAGTGCTGTGTTGTCGGTTGTTCTTCAACCAACAAAACTCATCGCCTTTATAATTTACCAAAGGACGATAAACTTAGGGCTTTGTGGCTGTCGTTTTTGGTGTCAGTTAATTCCGAACTTCTTGGTCTATCAAAGGATCAGTTAGTGAATAAACGTGTGTGCCAAAAACACTTCGACAAATATCAACTGGATGACAAGGGTAATCGTCTCAAAGATGGTTATCCATGCCTATTTTCTACTGAAGAAATCGAGCATGGGGTGCCTTTATCTGGTAAGTGTTATTAGCTCTGCATATTAATAGGTACACCTCAGACCAAATAAAAAATCCAAGACATTGAAACAGCACAGCTATAATTTACAAGAAGTGTACTACTAATTATAGCTGTGCTGTTAAAAAAAAATATTCGATGAAACTGGTCATTTGTGACACAAATGCAAGGAAACCAAGTAGCATTTGTCACTTGGCCGTTATGTATAGTGCCAGTATCACTCGTAAATGATAATGACATGTTTTAGTTTTCAATGAACATAGAATGGGGTGTACATGTATTATGAAGAATTTCTCCAGATTTTTGTAGTAAATAGATGAGCTCTGATGTTATTCTTCCTGTTTATGATTATTTCTTTATTAAAATTATATAATTAAACTTTATTTGGTTATTTTCAGGGGATCATTTATATGATCACAACTACAGTAAAAAGGAAGACATTGAGGAAATTGATCAAAATCCAGTTGTTGCCAAAGGTAATGATACTCATTTTTCAATCTTACTTATGCTTTGGTATAATTTATGTTCTATTTTCTGATATAAGCACCCTTTTCTCATTTTAGAACATCCAGTTGATCATTTATATTCAATACCAGCCACAAATCCTCCTGCATCTTCATTTCTCAATACTGGTAATCATTTTTAACAACTTGTTTTTTTTTGTTAAGTTCTATAATTTTATCATTCATCAACCCATGTGGAACCTCTGTGCACACAATACAATTGAAAATTGCCAATAACTCTTTCCAACAAACAAAATGTAATTTTACTAACATGTTTTTCTGTTGAAAAATGATCACATTGACAATAAAGAATATTCTAATTGTTATATCTAAATATGATCAGTTAAAAAATATAAAGTTAAATATCTGCATGTTGCAATATGTACGAGTATTTTTTTTATTTCATTCAGAGCCACTTGTCCAATTATTTTGCCATGAGAGTGGAAAAACATTAATTTACATTATTAATATGTTTTATTGCAGATTTCACTACACTCAATGTCTTTGAATCAAGTGAAATACCATCAACAAGCAAGTGTGAAAAATCATCACTTAACATACAGATTGACTCTTTGGGGTCCCAAGGTTAGAATCATAGAAACTTACATAATTATATAATATTCAAGCATTGTCCTATCTATACTTAATATTATAAAGAGGTTATTCTTTTCAGCTAATAAATTGACCACAAAAAGCAGGTGCTTTATAAAAAAAATGCGAAAAATTTCCGTTGAGGAAAACAAGACTCAGAAGCCATTTTTGCAAAGATTGGATGCTGCTAAGACACTAAGCTGCAGCCAATTGTTTAATAAAAAATTTGATAAAATGTCACAACAAGCCCAGGATTTTCTACTCATGCAGTTAAAAATGGCAAACAGAAAGAAGAAGGCAATGAGATACACTACCAGTGAAAAGCATTTGGCGTTGACCCTAATGAAGGAAAGCCCAAAAGGGTACAGATTATTACAAAAAATATTTAATTTGCCCAGTAAACCGTCTCGCTGAAAATATAATGTTTAATGTCGGGCTAAATGATAATATTTTTAGAGTACTGAAGCACAAAACACAAAAGTGGGACACAAAGAAGAAACTCTGCTCTATTTTGTTTGACGAAGTTGCTCTTACACCTCATCTCACATATGTAGAGTCCCAAGATGAGATAAGAGGCTTTAAAGACTTTGGCTATGAAAGGCAATTAAGGTTTTGTGATCATGCCTTAGTATTTATGCTGAAAGGAGTGTGCTCAAACTGGAGACAGCCTATTTCTTTCTATTTTTGTGAGGGAACAACGGCAGCTGCTACAGTAGTAAGAATTTTAAAGGAAGTAGTCGCTAAAGTGTCAGAGTCAGACATAATACCTTTAGCAATTGTATGTGACCAGGGCTCGACATTTAGAACAGCCATAAATATGCTAAAATTGGAGACTGAACGCAAAAGAATTATAAATGAGGAACATAATGGTGAGTAGATAAACTCTCTTTACAAATAGCCTTTGTATGCACATTATCTGCGTAGCAGTTGGAAATTATCTGGGATTTAAAAACGTATCCATCATCATTATATCACTATATCCATCAGTATGTTAGTCCCGCTGTTTAACCGCAATTGCGTAACAAACATCTAAACTTTGACATTATTTTATATATTAGTAGGATTCGGATCTGTAATCCATCAAATTAGCTTGTTGTACTCAATAGCTTTTATGTGTGCAGATGGAACTATTGAGGTGTCAGGACAACACTTAAGTGTAGTGTATGATCCCCCACACTTACTTAAGGGCCTAAGGAACAATCTTCTTACAAAAGATATGATTTTCAAAGGCAAAGTTGCCACTTGGAAGGATATTGAGACAGTTTTTGATGCTGATTGCCAACTAGGTCATACTAGAATGCATAAAAAGCTTACAGAGCACCATATTTACGCAGCAAAAATGAAGAAGATGAAAGTGAGTGTAGCTGCCCAAACTCTGAGTGCAACAACCAGTGGAATGCTTAAATACACTGCATTGTTCAGTAAGTTTTTACTTTGTTATCAATATGCATTATCTAATAATACTATAGTCATCTTCTTAATCTATCATCACTCAGTCACTTTACTTTTATTTATTTAGGGTCTCCAACACAAGAAACACATGAATGCACACTATATAATCTATTTATTCTTTGTTAATAAGAATTAGGTTTGTAATAATTTAATTAATCATTTAAGACCCAAATAATATATGTTGCAGTTTCTTATTTATTTATTGTACACCACAAAAAAACATAACAAAAAAAAAAAAAAACAAACTATAAAATATACAATGTCAATGTGTTGTGTTCTTATAGTCGGATAGAATGGAAATACTTTCTTGTTATTTTTATTTGTTTTTTCATTTGATATACTTATATATAATTATGTAATATTTCAGAAACTACAGCCTCGGGTCAAAATGTCAGTGAGACAATGGCTACAACAGGCGAAGCTGTGGAATTCATGGACAAGCTCTTTGACAGCGTGAACGGATCTCGAGGGAGCACTGTACGGGGCAAACTGCGTGGACCAATAAAGCCGAATGCCCATCAACTTTATAAATTTTGGACAGAAGCCAAACGAATATTGAAAAATATTCAATATATTGATGATAGTAGCAAGAAAGCCCTCAAAAATAATAAAATCTATAAGGTTCGAGTTCCTTCTCTTAATGGATGGGTTACAACTATAGAAAGTTTTGAAAGGTTGTCTAAACTGTTGTTCGAAACATATGAAATACAATATTTTTATCCTAGAAATGTTAATCAGGATCCTCTTGAGAATTTTTTTGGTAGGATCAGAGCCATCAACTACAGGAACGTCAATCCTGATGCAAATACTTTTTTGAATGCATTTAAATCACTGCTGATGTCCAACGTTATGGGTCCACATTCAATATACGCAAACTGTGAGGATGATGTAGGAGACACAGTTGTTGATTTTCTAAAACTTATATCTTCATCCAATTTTGATGAGAGTTCCTCATCAACATTTGATGAGGATAAAGAAAATGCCACATGTAGTAGATCCATAACAATGACCCAAAACATTAGCAGTAATTCCAACCAATCACTAAATCCAGTGAACGAAAGATTGCGCGTGCACTCTTGTGCATATACAGCAGGGTATATGTGTAGGAGAGTGACAAAAAAAATTAATTGTAGGAGATGCTCTGAGACTTATACCCAAACAAAAAGAGATGTTTTTCATAAATGGATTGAAGAACGAGAATACACCCTTTTAAAACATCATAATTTAATTTATCCATCAAAGAAGTTTTTAATGATATACAGGGATATCTCGGGCCTTATACATGATTATTTGAATACGCACGCGTACAAAAAATATGTAAAAAAACATTTAAAAATGGAAATAATAAAGAAAGTTGATGTAAATTGGTTGGGGTGTACAGATCATAAAACCGAAGTAAAGGAATGGGTGCTTAATTTAATGATACGCACCCATGTACATAATTGGTGCAACATAATAAATAAAATTTTAAAAGGAGGTGTACAAGAAAAACTTTTGAAACAGATGTGTGCACCCCAACAAATTGCCTTTGAAAAATATAAAGCCCATAGGTTAAGAGGTAAAACAAAATAAAAAATATAATCTGAAAATTCTTTTATTTTTACATTTCCTTATAATAATATTAATAATATTAAATATTAATAAAATTAACCCTATGAATTTTCCATAGCACATCACTATGCTATCGATATAGCGTCACTTTTATAGTACGACGTACGCTGTGGTACATCACTCGGTGACATTACGACACTAGCGCTTGGCGCATATTTTTGGAACTACTCGTCAACCATAGTACTGTCCTATCTGTCTCTGACTAGTATATAGTTATCAGTGCGTTACATGCTCTGTAGTCAACGCGTATTGCGGTATTGAGCGTCCTTTTTCTTTGCTTTGGGTCAAGCGGTTTCTATAAAATTGAGTAAATTCTTATTACGTAACTATTCAAATAATATTTAAGGCATACTATTTATTTTATATACTATTTGTTTCCTAAAGAAAGGTATTATCTTTAATTAAAGAAACCTAGTCAGACAGGTTACCAGAAGTGGTCGGGAAACCGACGCATTGACCCTACCTACTTACCTACCTAAGCTATTTAGTGATAATTCATGTAAAGAAACCATAGTGAAGCAGGAGAATAATAACAGAAACAAAACAATGTACTTAGCTCATCATGACGTTCCTGACACACATTTACTTACAGTAGTTAAAACATTTATAATCACAAACTACAATAAACCTTTTAAGAACCTTGCTCTACAATGTAGAGCGAAGTTGAGTTCACTTATTAGGAGGTCCACTGCAGCTGCAGATCATGTTCGTAGGTATGTTTGCTAGGTAGCTCTGGACCGGGACCGGTGACCTTCATGCCCTGATGTTTATCATAGGGGTGGTTTAAGTGACGTAAAAACCCCATCACCAACTAAAAAGGTATACTTAAACAAGATCAAATTAAAACTCCTTAATCATTGATTTAGGGCATAGTAAATCGAACATTGTGGCTCCGGACTTTTAACAATTTGTCTGTCTGTGAAGTCTTGTTTAAGGTACCTACCTTTTTAGTTGGCGTTTTTGTCGTAGTTGGGTTTTAGTATTTATAACTTTAATTAAAATTATTTTGTGGTTATCATATACCTACATGTTTGAAATTATGTCCTTTCATTTGATAACCAACATGGCATCTTTTTTTTAAGCTATTGCATAGCTTCTATCGCGGGCCTTGAGCGTGGAGACCGAATCCAGAAATTCCGTAACAAAAAAACCTAACTCCCTTGTCAGCGCACTCTGTTTTTATTTTTTGAAATTTTTTGAACGGAGCTTCAGTTTTCGTTCTTGTACTGACAGAAAGCCACATAAATTCCTGACATTTTCGTTAGATGGCGTTACGTTGTTAGAAGCATAATAAAATATTGTAGCGGTGGGTGAAATCCTTAGAGTAATAACTAAGTTATTACTCTGAGGTGAAATCACTTGTTTATCTGTGCCGTGAACAGTGCGTGCTTTGTGTTAGCGAACGTTTTGATAAATACTTGGTACGTAAGTTTGTTATTTGTTTTATACGTAAGATTATAATTATACCATTTTGTTCGTGATTTTACGGTCTTTCTATAGTTTCAAATTTGTTTTCTTATCGGTCACCATGCTCAAAAAGTGTAACTTGAATTAATATCAAAGACAAAAAAACAAAGGAAAAAAAAACTGCATAAATAAAATAAATAAATAATTATAATTGCATAAGTTGATAAAAAATGCTATGCAATAGCTTTACCGCGGCAGTCTCCGTGTGCCACACGTCTTTTTTTTTGTTAATGTCTATGTCTTCTAGCTAGAGGGCGCCAAATTTAATGTGACGTCATGTAGCCTTTATCCAGCGGACTCGAAGACGCTTCCAAAAATACCTCACTTGTAAAACTATGCTAAATAAGAGAGAACAGATGAACATACTACATAATACCGGTCAAAATCATAACCCTCCTTTTTGCTGCGACGTAGCTGGGAAAAAGATTTTAGCTAGTTACCTGTTCACTGATACCAAATTACAAATAAGTTTCCCTTGGTTAGGTATCAAAATCAAAAACACCATTGAACACCAATGTTCATAACATCTCGGACGAGAGAGTGTGAATGACATCAGCTGTTATTATTTTGCACGAGTCAAACACTGCCCTACTAAGCGCAAAAGCGGTATCTCAAGGAAAGCGAGTTTCGAGATAATTGGAGTTTTGTAAAATTATCTTTCTTTTATTTTGTATAATGAATTTTTTGCTTATTATATAGTATTTATATATTACATTGGATCTATTTGTTACTACAATAGTTAAAATATCAAAAATGTATGTGGATATACCTTTTTCATGAGATACTGCTACACCGCTTAGTAATTATTCAATTTCAATTTGAGTTACCGCTTTTTCGTTAGCTTTTCTCCTACATTTATGCATACAAAAAAATATGAATTTTCTATCGAATAAAATATGTATTATTTAAAGAAAAAAAAAACGATCAAAGTATATTTATTAAGTCTTTTATTAATCAGATTTATTATGGCATAAAAAATATTTGAAAAAGAAAACGGATTCTACGAAATGAATCTAATCAAAAGTAGGGAGTTCTCTCCAAAAGGACATTCTTTTTTGAATATATAATATTTTAATATAAATAATAATATAATATTAAAATATTAATTATTATAATTATATATTAATATTACATAAAAATTATTTAAAATATTAATTTTAATATAATATTTTTTATTTTTTTTTATTAATATACGGTTGTTTGCCTATGTAATATTGATATACCTCTAATTCCCTTAGTGATTTATGGTAAAACTGAGATAGGGAAATCTTTCTTAAGGGTATTTTTATATGTTTTGAACAAGATAACGCGAAAAGGTTTAGTTCATTAGATGCGTATTTTTTAAAGCTATCCGATGGCATAAAAATCAAATTTACGATTTTTTTTGAGATACCGCTTTTGCGCTTAGTAGGGCAGACAAACCTCTTAAGCCAAAATATACCTACTCTCAATCCCCTACTGTAAGGTCGATATTAGCGAAGCACTTACTGTAGAAACTAGCGGTCTCACAGACACGTCAAATCGTCACTACTCTTAGCAGAAAGTGAGTAATCTTGGAAGCGCGGTCAAGGCAGGCGGTTCTGTAGCTGACTGTATCAAATCATAACATATGTGTGCAACACGGATGTAGTGCTTTGTGTTCGTGATTAATAAAATAATATAGAAAATATGAATAACTGTGCAGCAGTTTTGTGTGGAATTTTAGTCGTTCTCCAAAATAGTTCTGGTAAGTTACCTTATTAGCACATTTTTATACCTATTGCATTTTATTCTAATGAAGAATTAAAAAAAAAAAAATATGCAAGTAGATAAAATTCATAAATTTTATTATTAGTGAATTATGTACCTATGTAAAATTTCTTTTACAATGTAAATAGGTACATATAGAGATAATTATACCTATGTATTCGTATTAATACCAATGGACAAAAAAATGGTTGCCTTAATTACCTACTATAGTATGATTAATACTTAGGTATTTGTCAGTCTTTGCTTAACAAATATCCCGCGAAATTCAAACGAATAGAGGGTGATCATTCCTTCCTTGTTGAGATAAGTATAAAACTATGTAAGTAAGTAGGTACCTAAGAGCTCATTTTTAACCGACTTCACCAGCCTTTCTGTTTCGATTTCTCAGAGAGTTCGTTTTCTGGGAGAGTTTGAAACGTCCCGGACAAACCAGTCGCAATTGCATACCTACAGTGCCGTGCCGAGGTTGGTCTGTGGATGGGAGACCATCTTTACATACCGAGACTCCTCCGTGCCTCGGAAAGCTCGCGTTAGTCCCGGCTGTCATTCGTGGATCTTTAACAATTGTTACGGGTTGCATAATCTGTAAAGTCTGACAAGTTTTTCCAAGGGCTCATTCGGATTACTCAGTTACTGGGTTATGGAGGTTAGATAGGCAGTCGCTCCATGTAAATACTGGTATTCAGCTGCATCTGGTGACTGGAACCGACCCCAACATAGTTGGGAAAAGGCTGGGCAGATTGATTGATTTTGAGTGTGGAAAGAAGATTTAATATAACTGTTTAAATTGTACCTTTGAATACCACGGTCAAAAGCGCTCAGTGAATTTCTTGAAATTCTTACTTCGATTTTTCCTGTTTTTTTGCATGCGATTTGTACCTACCCAGCGTAGACACAGTGATTAGTTTTGAGTGACTGGCCTTTAAATTTGTAGCTTATAAAACCTACACCACCGAGGTTAACATTAGCAATACCTTGATTACTCTCCACAGTGCCTAGGTACGTTTTGTTTACCAAATAATAGCAAATCAAGGCGTTCAAAGTAGCCAATCTGAATAGTGCGCGCGCGCTAGTTTTAGTTTTATGACAAGTAGGTACAGTACGACACAACTAAGATGTAGCATAAATTTGAAAATTTGCATACATTAATTTCAATTTTGTAGGTATTTGATTATATGACTTAACAAGTTATTGCGTTTGCGTAAAGATAATTTTCACTTAGTTAAAGCTGTAATAAATATTGGTGATTTTGTAGACGCACTCAGTTCAGATGGTGATCGGTTTTACGAGTTTTGCCGATGCTACATCTAAGTTGTGTCGTACTGTATGTCTGGTCTAAATATCTACTCACTTTTAGGGTTCCGTACCTCAAAAGGAAAAAAACGGAACCCTTGTAGGATCACTCGTGTGTCTGTCTGTCCGTCTGTCACAGCCAATTTGCTCCGAATCTAATGGACCTATTAAGTTGAAATTTGATAGGTACACATGTATTTTTGTGACCCAAACACGGACGTGTAACGTAATTAAATGAATTTTGAATAAGGGGTCACTTTTGGGAGCAAATAAGAAAATTAAAAAAAGTTCTAACTGTTCCGTGTGGCATATCAAATTAAATTATTATTGGGAAAATTTAAATTTTATTTTTAATAATTTTAAAATAAATAATAAAGATATTTTAAGAAAAAAATTGAAAATTACCCATTCCCCCTTATATCCGAAAGTACTGAACCTAAAATTCTGAAAAAAATACAGAGAATGGTTCTTTACTCTTAGATTACAGGAAGGACCTATACGAAGTCTTATAGAAGTATCTAGTATGGTCTTAAAGTAAAATGGTAAATCTCTTAATATTGTGCGTACAAACTTATATTTGCAGTTGGAATGTACGGGAGAACATGTTTTTCAACTACAATTCTTGGGATAAAGTCATCCCAACTACGGAATCCTTCATTGTGCGTGGTCCAACACGCAGTTGGCCGGTTTTCTTTAAAACTAATTTTAGTCTATTTTCTTTCCAGGTTTAGAATATAATAAGCACCAATGGGTTAATACGAATACAGACTTCTTATTGCACGAAGGCGGTGTACCAACTGGTGGAAATAAAAGAGATAATGTAGCGAGTCAACCACCCGGCAGTCAGTCGCAAACATACGGTTACCAAAATGGTGGCAGTCCTAATTATGCCGCCCAATTTCCAGCGCTTGGCCCCACATCTACATCACAATCACAGACGACTGCGTCCAATAACGTAAATAATGGGCGACAAAGCAATGCCCAATCATCTAGCGGAAAAAGGGATTATGTTGCGCCTCAATATCCAACTCTTAAGCCTGCACAACAAAACAACCAGCCGACTGGAGGAAATAGTCAGACGCAAATGTCTCCAAATAATCAAAATGGAGGCAGACCTAGTTATGCTGCTCAGTTTCCATCGCTTGGCCCACCATCTCCAACACAATCACAATCGCATACAACTGCGGTCAACCCTGTGCCCCAACGCAATCCTCAATCTACTAACGGAAAAAGAGACTATGTTGCCCCTCAATATCCAACCGTTAAGCCGATTCAACAAAATAACCAGCCTGCTGGAACTGGAGGCAAGGTCAAAGATCTTATAAACTTTTATGATAGCAAAAGTCCGAGTCAAGGAACATTTAGCTACAGTTCAATTTTACAAGGTAACTCCAACAAAAATGGGCCAAGTCCGACGGTGACCTTACCGTCGACACTGGCGCCTTCCTCGGTCCACACACCTAAACCAATGACCTTCAGCTCAGCTGTCGGGGGGAATAAACCTAGTACCTACTCTATGTTAACGACGCCTAAGCCTACATCGGGAATTCCTAGCACACCCATGTCTCGTCCTGGAACACCTGTGGCTCGGCCCGGGACGCCACCAGTGCTACCAAGCTCCATAGTCAACAACAATCGTGGATCTACAAACACGAACAGCGTTACTGATGCTGAACTAGAAACACTTAGCGAAGAGTTATTAAGAAAGGACACTAATAATGCCGCTAGATACATAACGATTAACTATCAAGCAAAGACTACGTCACAGTCTACTGTGGACATGGCACCTCTACCGTAAGTAGTACTTCAAAGAGATGCAACAGTATGCGTTTATACATGCTACATAGAGTCCTATCTACCCTGTGATTTACAATAGCGTTCAGTTTACACCACGAACTGATGAGCTGATGAGTAATATCTTAGTTTAAAATGTTATCTTTATGTCTTAGATTAATCACCGTTACTCCTGAAGTATGGAATATTCCGACTATTCAGAAGTTCGTTCCATTATTGGACAATTATGAACGAGACACATTGGTTAATGAACATGTGACGCCGCAGGTAATTTTTCTTTCTTCATCTTTATAATTTAAGACATGCCATACAACTGGGCACGCCACAATTGCGGCGGTAAGTCCCCTCTTTGAGGAGTGGCTGGAGAGGCGCCACGGCGTCCTCACCTTCCGCCTGACGCAGGTCCTCACCGGACACGGTTGCTTCGGGAGGTTCCTGTTCAGGATCAAGCGGGAGGAAACGCCCGGGTGTCACCATTGTGTGGAACGCCCGGAGGACACGGTGGAGCATACGGTGGAGGTCTGCCCGGCTTGGGCGGAGCACCGCCGTGTCCTCACGGAGGCGATCGGCGGCGGCGATCTCTCGCGTCCGGCCCTGGTTCAGGCCATGGTCCGGAGCGAGAGTGCATGGGAAGCCGTCACTTCCTTCTGCGAAGCAGTAATGCTCGCGAAGGAGGAGGCGGAGCGCGCGAGGGAAATGCAAGATGCGCGCCCTCGCGCCCCTAGTCGCCGCAGGAGACGCCCCGGGCGTCGGGAGTCGCGAGCCGACTTCCGGCCACCGTAGGCGCGGGCTTGCGGATGGTGGGCAATGGGTAGCTCGTCGTCCGATTAGGACCAGGCCCGGGTCGACGGCGCGTTGTGTTCCACGCGCGCCTCAAAAGATGTCAGCACCAACTGACGGGGTCCGTAAGGGCCAATGCCTGCCAGGGTTGCGAGTTTGTCCGAAAGGGATATCGCGGCCCCGGCACACAGGCAACGGAAGGAACATGGGTGGGTTTTAGTCAGTAAAAGTCTGACACTCCCTCTCGCTCCGCCCAGAGCGGGAGGAGTCATTTGATGATTTCCCACCCAAAAAAAAAAAAAAAAAAAAAAAAAAAAAAAAAGACATGCCATACAAAAAGTTAGCAAACAATCATCGAGGTAGGACTGACAAACATTCAAACCGTACCCTAATTGCGTAATATACGATCAATCAGAATCTGAATCGTTTTGAAACAGATTGCTAATCCATTGCTTCATAGGTTTGAAAAAAAAATCTGCTCAACAACGTAAATAACGCAATTAATGTTGTTGAACTGTCAAAATGTGACAGATTGATCGTAATCGTTTACGAAAATTTGTTGCGTAATTAGATAGCTGATCTACTGGCCTTCGGAGTCCTGACCCGTCCAATTCAATCCTCAGGGAACCTAAATAAATACAATAATAATAAAATAATATCGCGGACTGTTAGTTGAACTATTGAACTCTTAAGTACGTATTCAAAGATAAAGCTACGCGCAGTTATTATTTCAGCATGCTCATGAATAAAAAAATACCTAAAAATGTTAGAATAGAGAGATGAAGTCATTATTAAATGCGAGTATGTACTTTACGCCTGTTTTCCCCAAAATATCCGAGTCATGTAACTAGAGATGATGCATAATAAAATTGCTTATCTATTTTCCGCTATGACAATAATATTTTATCTGATTACCTACGTAATTATAGATAAGCCGGACATAATTGGAGTTTCTTTTCTAGGGCCAGAAGTTTTTAGTTTCGGGTGTAGGTAGGGTTGCCAATTTTAAGAAAGAAAGAAAGAAAAAGTATTTAATGAGACTCGCACAGGAAATCACATAAAGTATTTCTGATTTCAGAGAGGGTAATTATAGAGTACCTACCTACAGACTTATAAGAAAGAAGTACAACTTTATGTTATTTTTAAAACATCATTACTTTACTTTTTGCAGGAAGTAACACCGCTTTTTGTATTTTGTTCTTTAAATAATTGTACGACTCTTTTATGTCTAGAATCTAAATTACTAATTCTTAGTTCAAATTGATGAGGTACTCAGTTGTTATCTATTTCAACGAAGCCCTGTTTCTGTCTTTCCGCCACTTTGCAATCTTGACCGAAAACAGGGTCCTCTAAACCTATCGCCACCCACCTCGAATAGTTTAGGTTTTCTTTTGGCAGCCACCTACAACGCTGGCAGGAACTAGGGGGCCATCAGGCCACACGGATCGTGGGCCCCTGGGGTCCTTGTCCAGTGGCCAATGAAAAAGATGGCCGTAATTCCGTAACCGAAAAGACTCTCTCAGTGAATGCTGAATTAATTCAATTCAAAGTGAGAGTCAATATCAATAGAGTATTTTAGTGTACTCTATTGCTTTTGTAGATTATAAAGTACGCTTACGCGAAATAGAGTTCAATTATCTAAATGAGAGTACGGTTGGGCACCGTAGGTGTAGGTATCATGGAGTTTAGAGACCGCATGTACCACAGGAATCTTACATTATTATATTGAATTATTTCAGGAGAGAAATGAAGAGAACGCTTTCATGGATGCCGTAATGTCTACTACTGTTATTAGGCACTTAATGACGTTTCTAAAGAATAAAGGTAAAATTACTTAAAACATAAATAGGTATTTCTATGTGCTTACAGTTTATATTTTTGTGCATAGCATAGCGTATAATAATTAATATACTTAGTAGAAAACATGGGAATGGTCGTTTTCGTTTTTCTTGCGGCTTTACTATTTTCGAAATGTCTGTGAATTTAGATAAAAACTAATATAAAAGTTATGTAAGTACTTACATTGTTCTGAAGAACGTTTTCTACAACGATACTCTGACCTTAGGCACCTGATGAGTGACTGGCACAGAACATTAAGAGGTGACTGGCTTTCAGGGATATGTAACCGTAACACTAACCCTAGAAGTTAAACAAAAGTTGTGTTTATGCGCTATTATAGTGATTAGAAGCTGAGAATTATATCTATCCCGTTACAGGCTACGTGACTCCAGATCCAAAACAACAAAGAGACTTCCTGAAACAACTTTGGTTCAGTTTATATTCAAGAGGTAAAGGAAAAATAAGCAGTTCCGGCTTCGAGCATATTTTTGTCTCAGAACTTAAAAATGGAGGTGTTTCGGGTATGTTTTCATTTATTTTCTGTGATTATGAATCTCTTGGTAGATACCTAGGTAATTCAAATATTTCTTTTTTATAGGTTTGCATAACTGGATTTATTTCTCAAGAGAAGAATCGGCCAATAGAATTAATTATCTGGGATACTTGAAATACGCGGAATTAGGCGACGTGAGTAAAATTATTTTATTATATTACTAGCTTTTGCCCCATATATCCCACCGGAACGTACTACCGGGATTACATACCTAATAGCCGAGGAAAAGGTTATTGACTCCTTTCAGCTGCGCCCGCGTTGTCGTCAACCATAATTATTTTGTTACGCGTAATTTTGAATCTGTGATATTTTTTAAAATATTCATTTTAATGGCATAATGTCAAGGCATATTTTAATCTAAATTAAATGCCCAATTTAAAAAACATATTTTATTGGATAAGCATAAATATAATACCGGTCAAAATAGCTTCGGAAACACCAAGGATTTTTTTTATTAAATTCTGAAAGATAAGAATGGTTATTGTGGGTCATCCTTAGAAGATAGACATAATTTATGCCATAAACCTAAATTTTATTTGTCTCTCTCAGCATATGCGGCGCACGCCAGTTAAGCAGTCGGCTTTTTTTTTCCAACATCTTCAACAATAATCGTCATATTTCAGCCAATTTACACAAAAACTTATTGAATTATACACCAAAACCTTCCTCATGAATCACTCCATTGGTGAAAACCGTTTGAAAATCCGTAGTTTTTGAGTTTATGAGGGTAATAGGTAGGTATCCTGCTTTGCACCTGACTCATGTTAGCAGGAGCAAACGTGGGGAGCTAGTTGAACTGACACCAATATTTTATGGTAACTTTTTAAACTGCAGTTAGGTACTTCATTAATTTATGATAATATGTTGGGTTGGTTTTATTATAATATCCAAGTTTTCACAGGATAGGAAAAAAAAAACGGGGCTTTGGTCTCCTATGCACGCAGTGAATTCTAGGTTAATTATATTTACCTATTCTACATTTTTAGTTAAACATATTTATATTTTTTTCAGAAAGGGGCCGTCATGAAGTTCCATTTTAATCAACAAGGTGTTGATAAACCTGTTAACAGCATCTTTATTGGAACCTCGCCGGAGCTGGAGATGGCACTTTATACTCTCTGCTTTGTCACTCGTGCCGACAATGACTGTAAACTGAAGCTGGCAAACAAGGATGTCAGCATTACAGCTTATACCTTCCGTTACCGCAGTAAAAATTTAATTGGAAGCGCTTTTCCACAAATATAATTATTATTCTACTAATATAAAAGTAAAAGTTACCTACCTTTATGATTGTATAAGTATATTTTTTTACATAAAATAAACTTCTTACCTACAACTTACAAAGTACAAAGCGATATACCTACCTAACTGTCGAACAAAACCACGAATTAAAACAAAAAGAAACCACTGCAGCAGTTTTGTGAATTCCAGCTGCATATTTGACGCATTGCACCAGAATTCACAGTCATGTGGTCATACTGCCTATGTTCCTCATTGCGCTATCTTTGGTAGTGTTAACGATTAAATAGCTAACAAGATACTAGTAGAAAGGTACGGTCACGACTAGCAATCACACCAGACAACTGCCCGCAGGCACTATCTAATAACGACTTTAATTTTATAACTTCAATCGTTACAAACAGTGTTGAAAAGTCATCAAGTGTGCTGTAACTTAGGTAGGTAGGTTCCTTTTAAAAAGTACGAGGTCATGTTAAGTTCAGAGTGAGAGAGACTAGAGTACAGCATGCGAAATAATTTTAAAATTAAAAACTATGATATACTCGTTAAGATAAATAGTACCCTACTATAAATAAACCAATAAATATTTTGTTACGTTAAGGTTTTTAATTTAATTTTAAAAAGTGTCCAGTTGTCCACGTTTAATTATGATTTGATTATTATTTTTATTAATAAGAGATCAGAGAACCAAAGTTGTCGACATAGTTCACACCGCAAGCTGAAGTGGCAATGGGCCGGCCATATTATCCGTAGAACAGATGACCGTTGAGATACACGTGTTCTGGAGAGGAGACCGCGAATCGGCAAACGTAAGGTAGGACACCTTCAGGCTAGGTGGAGCGACGATCTTCGCAGCAGGGCCGCGCCGATCCTCGACAGCGCCTGTGTGCAAAACCAAAGAAGCGCCTCTTTTTTTTGGCATCGTGTTTCAACACAATTTTTTTTTTCAAATTTTGTCTGTTAAACATAATCTTAGATTATATAATCTAAGTACATAATGTTCTCTAGTTATTTAAAATTTTCGTAAATTTATAACAAAATAATCTGGCAATGACAATTACTGAGAAAAACAAAACGCGAATTAAGTGATTTACGAGAAGTTACGAGTACATTCCATAATCAAGACAGAGTGGGAGTTCTACTCTGACAATTGAAATAGTTTGTAGTATCCATTAAACAAATAAAAAGAGGATGACCGCTTTTATGGTCATTTTTCATACAGTGCGACTTGCTGACGTTCTTAGACGTTCTTCTTCTAATTCGATAGAGAGAGAACGGCGATCCAAGATTTTTTGTTATGGGTTTCGCTATTAAACGCGCGGACGAAGTCGCGGGCAGAAAATAGTACAATGCAAAAAGCTATCATAGCAGATTACCGCAGCCTAAGCAACATAGCGACAGTCGCGGTTCTTTTGATTTTAACGCAAAGCTCATAATTAATGTAAACTAAAACCCGAGACCTAAACATTGGGTCAGTTCAAATAATGTAAACTTGAACCACAGACGTAAATATTGTCTTGTAGATTTGTACTTACTTATCGATACTCGACTATGATGATTGATGACTGATGAAGGTTATAGGGGGGAAAAAAAACGGCGCTTGCATTTCATGAAGTCTCAGGGGCGCCGGAGGCGCCCCTGAGACATAAAATATACAAAACAAGACAAATGAAATACTAAATAAATAATATTAAATGTTTTGATCAACAGAAAACGTAAGATTTAAATTACGCGGGGAACCACAGAGCACAGATACTCGTAATATAAAAAATCTTTTCAACTTTATAGTTTTTAAACGACACTATACTTTTTATGAAGTGGTGAATCGTAAATAGAGGAGTGCTTTTTGCACTGTTGAAACATAAATTTGTTGCTGGGAAAGTGGGAACACATTATCGGACGCGTCCGTAACCGTGGCTGACAGTTGCGGCTTATTTGTATCTGGATACTAAAAACATTCAACTATGCCAACTATCGGTCGTAAGTCGCGGACGTGACCATGGATCGACTTTGAGCGTTCGGACGTCTGATAGAAATCTGGCCGGCTGGGTATTTGTTTCAGCCGCGGACAGTGTTATTTGTGAACGGGGTCCGAGACGCATCCGCGGACAATTCGGGAGTCGAGTCACCAAACTTGGGTCCTTTTACATTAATTTCAGGCACCCAAAAGCTTCTTTTTATTATTTTTGGTGGCCAACAAATAGCATTCCAGCATCGAGTTTCCAGCTTTTCCTACCTCAATGTTCCAGCATTTGTCACTACGTAGAAACTAGCAACACTACTAGTCCGTGGCAAGCTGTCAATGTCACATTGTCAATGCTGTCATTGCTGTCATTGATTGACCAGAAGTAAAAAGTAGCGGGTAGAATACAAGTAGTGTGTGTGATGTTTATTCGAATATTATGCAACGATATTTAAATTAATTTAAAAGCTGACAGTTACCTAATCTATTTTTGTGGTTTTAATGCGTAAAATACTAAATCCATGTGTTTTGGGTTCAGTTTTAAGTGATACATTTCGTCTTGTGTTTAATAAAAAATGTCATCTCTGATGAGTTTACGTAGTAATTTAACATTAAACGGTATAAGAAGATGGAAATGCAGTGTATCACAGCTACCAAAAAAAAATCCGGAAGATTTATTACGTAGAAGTTTTTCTACACGCGAATTATTAAAAGAGGCCTATTGTCGTACAAAGCTTAAATTTAAATGTATGTGCAAGCATGTTTTTTATTTATTGTTGAAATATACACGGTTGCATATATGAATGTAGTTGTATAGTGCTTTACACATTAATTACTTTTTGTAGCAAAAAAATTACCGCAAGATGTGAATCCACGGGGTGTATTTGCTTGCAATGAGCTGGATCTTTCTGAAGTCAAAGTATATGGATTTGATTATGATTACACACTGGCACATTACAAACCTACTTTGGAACATTTGCTGTATAATCTCGGTAGAGAAATACTTTTGGAAAAATATAAGGTTGGTATGTGAATATGTTAATATGAGTAGCTGTGCAATAATCAATACCATTAGAAAGTGGGACATAGCTGAATGTGGTAAGTCTAAGGCTGAGCTGAGTGGTTCAAGCAAACAGGTTTCTGTTTACTCCACCTTGCACCAATGAGTAGTGGCCCCAGTTAGGGCTGTGGTCAGAGTGTATAATCAGGACAGGCTCAGAAAAAATTAGTGTAGGGTGAAAGCTGAAATTATCCACTATTATAATATATTGATTGTCTCGTAGGTCTAGTGGTTGCAAGTGCTGAGCGTGAAGTCCTGGGTTTGATTCCCAGGTTGGCCAGAGTGTTATTTGTTTCTAATACTTTTTTCATGAACACAAACAATTTTGGGCAAACCAGTACTTTCCACAACTTAATTACCATCTATAGCTATCTCTGCACATTGATATTTTTTCTAGAGCCTGGATAAAATCGCCAAATTATTGGATACTATGCGAGTAACATCCAAATGACGGCATAGCACTTGTCCACTGTAAAAATTTTAAAGACTCCCTTTTTTAAGAAACAATGTAAAACCAATGCATAGAGCATTGATCGAAATATTGCTTAATTGCTGATATTTCTTTTATAGCTTTCACAAGTACTAGGTGCAATCGATGATTGCAACAATGCACGTAAGGTATTACTCTGCTCGGGCGCTTTTGGAGTAAATGCTTGCACTCCACCCTTTTGTCCATTCATAACAGATGCTCTATCATAACACTGACTTAAAATTTTAGAAGTATCTAAGCCATAATCTTTAAGCACTGTTTAAGGTCAAGATTGTAAATGTTCCAGCATCCAAATCAGAGCATGTTTTTATAGTTAAAATAGACTCTTTCACTTGCCCACCTACAACGTATCTAAGTCCAATTGCAATGTTTTCTCCATTATTTTTATTGTGTGTGCCATCCTCCAAAATACTAAACCATGGAACATCAGCATTGCTGATTTAGTTTGCAATGTTTTGAGAGACCATTTCTGCCATTATATCAATCAAATTATTTTGTATCTCTGGAGATAAATATGTAGCATCAGCATCATCATGTATTTGACACATTCAGCAAGTTTATTATCTTTGAGCAATGTACCTAAATTCAAAAATAGTTGTACTAGAGTAGTAAATAATAAAATAATACTTATTTTAGTTATTATTTTAAACTCGAAATTTCGAAATCCTTAGCAAGCTCTGGCTAGTGGCTAGGGCAGGCTCTACATTTTCCAGGGCAGGCTAAGCCCTGGTGTACCCCTGGCTATGGGCGTGGCCGCAGTAGTGGGTACCCATCATTCAGTAGAAGATCAGAACATTGGTACTTAATGTGTTTATTGTTTATTGAATATTCACTACTTGCTGGCCTGGCCTTTTGTTTAAGAAGTCTGTTGATACACTTATTATAACAAAAACATTCTTATCATTTTCTTTTCCTTTCAGTATCCTCCAGAAATATTACAGTTAGAATACAAACCTAACTTTGCTGTCAGAGGTTTGCATTATGACATAGAGAAAGGGCTCCTGTTAAAACTGGACTCATTCTTACAAATACAATTTGGAGCTGTATACAGAGGTCTTACACAGGTGCCGGCTGATGAGGTGCTCAAACTGTACAAAAACAGAATTATACCCATAGCTTATGTTGAGGGTGATACCAGAGCTCATAAAGTAAGTATAATTAGTTAATTTATTGTTTATTTATAACATATATTAAGTAAAGAAAATCACCAACCAACCAACACCAAGTCACAGGTCTCGAGTTCGATCCCAAGGCATGCACCTGTGACTTTTCGGATTTATGTGCGTATTGTATAATTATCACTTGCTTCAAAAACGGTGAAGGAAAACATCGTGAGGAAACCATCATGCATATTTTTTTTTTTTGAGGGTGGGAAATTATCAACTAAATTATAACTTCTCCCGCTCTGGGTGGAGCGGGAGGACGTGTCAGACTTTTACTGACTAAAACCCACCCGTGTTCCTTCCGTTGCCTGAGTGCCGGGGCCGTGATATCCCTTTCGGACAAACTCGCAACCCTGGCAGGAAACCGGCATGCCTAAGAGATATTTCTTGGCGGCATGTGAAGCCAAGTCAGAGGCCCATGGGCGGCTTTAAAACTCTGACTTAATCACAGGAAAAGAAAAAGTAAAGAAAATATTGAAAAAAATAATTAAAAAGGAAATGACTAAGATGTTAGTCTGAACTAGACATGGTTTATTAACTCCTACCTATAAACATCATACTGTTTACATAACTCTAATAACCATGACAAAACCGCATGTTTTCTATTTTCGAACATTGTTTCCTTTGTGTTAAGGTTGAAAATCACTTTGTCTGTAATACTCAGAGCAGTAACTAGATAGCAGTCAGTAATCACTGGCACTTGTAAGCAATCATTCATTTGTGCTCCCCTTTGCAATGTTGACACAAGGACCATGAGTGACAAGACATTGATATATATATATATATCTACCTGAAGTACCACTTATATTTGTATATTGCTGTCTGTACACAATATATTAAGACATCAGAGCTATGGTCTTTAGGATTCATCATTGTTATGTTAAAATGAAAGGAACAAACAATATGTACTATTGTTTTGTTTTATGTTCATTTGAAAGTCATCTATTATTGTCCTAAAACGCAATGGCATGTGCGAGAATGACTGCCAAGTAACGTAATTATGTGTTATTTTGAGTTAGAATGTGGGTCAGGTAATAATTCTTATTCCATTGCAAATTTCACCATGGGACACATTAATTCTACTGTATAAGTAATCTAAATGTAATGTATTTTTTCCAGCCAAACAGAGCTAAGATGGTGCATTTAGCAGATCTATTTTCAGTTCCTGAAATGGGTTTACTATGTAATGTAGCTGAATACTTTATTAAAAATCATATTGATTATCATCCAGAAATTTTGTTCTTAGATGTCAAGGTAATCAATAGAATAGTTTATAACATGATATTTTTTCACATCTTCGAAACAGTAACAAGATATAATAATGGTTTATGAATTCTAGAACTCAGTGCAAAGCTGTCATCCCATTATGCACAAGATTGTTGCTCAAAATGTGAAGGAGTATATCAGGCCCAATGCGGACTTACGGAAATACTTCCAAATGCTACAGGACAATGATAAGAAGCTGTTCCTTGTCACTAATAGTCCCTATCATTTTGTGTAAGTTGCATGTATACTATGAATTACTAGCTGCACTAGTGCACTCCGCGGTTTCACCTGCATAAGTCTCGATCTCGTGAGAATATCGGGAAACCATCTTAACCCAGGTCATGGTCTACCCATGTGCCAAATTCCATCCAAATCCGTTCAGCTTTCACGCTAAAACTAGCCTGAAAAAGTAACAAACAAACATACAGCAATACAGAAAATCTAATATTTTCTCTTTTTATAATATTAGTTTCGATTAGTTACTAGCGACCCGCCCCTGCTGCGATTTGTATGCTGTACATAGTAAAGAGTATTCTATTCTTCCCAAGGTTTTTGACAAAGCATCAGTATTTCTTTATTATTTTGTATAATATTATTGCACATTATACATATATTATACAGGGTGGCAGGGACATTGACGCAAAAACTGTTACCATGGATTCAGTACATGAATCTGAACCCCCGTGTGTTAAAATTTTTCGTAGGTTATTTTAAAAAAAATCTGCTGTTCTATTCATTTTGACCAGCAGTTTTCGCGTCGATGTCCCTACCATCCTGTATATTATACACATTACACATAACCTTCTAGAATAAATTCTCTAAGTGATGGTGAAAACCACATGAAAATCCGTTGCGTAGTCACACGTATAATATCTATAGCTTGTCTAGGCCATTCAGCATACTGCATTGTATAAACATAGCACACCGATTGTCTTATTAATAAGCACGTGCAGCAAGTTTGTTTATAGACAAATTAGATAAACACGTTTACTGACGTGTTTGATGCATTTGACAAACACACGACACACGCAGCACGCAGTTAGAAGGTTATTAGAAAATACAATCATAAATAGATGTCCATAAAAAATAAACATCATCCTCACATGAAAACATCGTGCCTAAATGCAATATGAATGACAAAAATAGTTTTATTTTTATTTTTTGTAATTTCTTACAAGACTTCTGATAAGGTTTAAAGGCTGCGTTGGTAGACTGAAGACAGATAAACAAGATGCTTTGAATAATTCGAAAATATTCAATACACAATCACGTCAATAATACCTACAATTTCACATTACAAGCAAAACAAACATTACACACTAAAATCGTTGTGTAAAGTTTTGATAAGATTATATTTTACCGCAGCTTTCCCCGCGTAGAGGTCGGAAGTTATCCCAAGGGAACTTATTACCGGGATAAAAATTGTCCTCACCCAGATCATGGTCTACCTGTGTGCCTTTCATCGAAATCCATTCAGCCGTCAAGTCGTGAAAAGATAACAAACAGAGACAGACCGACAGACATTCAGAGTTACTTTATTTAAGTATGGATGTATAGTTACACTGACGTTATTCTTCATCTCAAACAGATTCATTCATCATAAACAGCGATTATTAGTAAGGGTGATATCGTATAAAACACCTTACAATTAGTTATTGCAACGTAGGTTACTAATTCCGTGATTTACCTACACACTTTACACAGATACCTACAATATAATCGATGTAACCATATTTTTTATGTAGTTACACTGGTCATCAGCATGCCTTCACACCGTGATTATGTCAGGGGCTCTATGTTTACACAGAGACATAGTCATCCTGGTAAAACAACCTATAATTTTACAGAAACCAAGCAAAAGCATTTGCTGATATTTTGTCTATGGATGTTTTCAGGCATGCAGGCATGGAAATGTTAGTGGGTCATGACTGGCGGGATTACTTCGACGTCGTGATAGTGAATGCGAATAAACCCAAGTTCTTCACGGAGGTGTCGCGGCCCATCCGAGTCTTCGACAAAAGCGCCAACACGCATATATGGGAGAAAGTTTCGTCATTAGAGAAAGGAGTTATTTATTATGAGGTAAAGCAACTTGCAATTGTAATAGAACACAGCAAAACAATTATTTAATCAGAAATTCTCTATAGTTTTGTAAAAAAAATAGAGTTTCGCAATTAATTAAAGGGTGCACCCCTTTAATTAATTGCGAAACTCTATTTTTCTCACTTGTTCGGGTCGGCATGATTCGGCACAGCTGGGCGGCAAAAACAAATATATTTAGATATATTAGCTGCGCTTTTTTTTCTGTAGTTGTCATCATTATTATTGATGTTGCTAGTCAAGGTGTTCTATTAGGCTTTGGGTGATAATCAGAGGGGCAATTCCCGTAATTTTTAAGAACGGTCGCATTCGCATCTCATTCTCAATCTGTCAAAAATACAATCAATTTACCAACATTTTTGACAAGTTTGACAGATTGCGACTTGAATGTGAACGTTTTTTAATTAAGTACGAGAATTAGCCTTCAGGTCGAAATCTATATTGTGAACCTAGTGATATACTGTGATTGTTACCTGTTGTACTTGCCTTGTGAATAAATAAATAAATCTAGTGGGAATATCGGGATAAAAAGTATACTTGATCTTAACCCAGGTCATGGTCTACCTATTTACAAAATTTCATCAAAATCCGTTAAGCCGTTTTAGCGTGAAAGCGTAACAAACAAACAAACTCTTTTTCGCATTTATACGTATAATATTAGTTTAGGATGTTCGGGAGAAAACAGTTCGGCTTAGGTCGAGCCGACCCGAACATGATTCAGCGAAAGTAGATGCCCAACGGAGATTGCCGATCGGCAGGAGCCAAATGAAATCCGAATGTGTGTATTAATTACTTCGGGTTGGCTTTGTTATTTAACAAGTACTGCCTAGCGGAACAAGTGTGTGGCACCCCTAACTCTTCAAATTTATACCCGAAACTCTAACAACTCACCAATGAGATAACTAATAACAATCTTACTTTTGGGCACACTTGCACCATAGATTACTAAATACGGTCAGCGCTAAACGTATTTAAAACATCATTCTGTCTCTGTCATTTTCAAACAATTACATGAAATAGTACTATGTTTTACATTCGTTTAGCGTTAAAATTTGCATTTAGTGATTTGTGGTACAAGAGGGCCTGGGATGTTAATATTGAAAACAAATATGGCAGCATGAAGTAGTTCCTGTTAGGGACCGGGGGGGGGACTTCTTTGATCACCCCCTTCCAAAAACGAAGTACTCCATGACGGGAGGCAAACTTCTTTGGTCAACCCCTTCCAAAAACAATTTAATGTACATATACTTTAAATTCTGTCAAAACAAAAATCGAATCTTTTTCTTACGTACATTGCGCTTTTTCATTTAAGAAAAAACAAAGCTTTGTGAAGGATAGCACAAAGAAACCTTTACCAAGTCGTAAAACTGGAGGGGGCGCGGACCCCCCGTTTGATTTAAGAGGGGCATTAGGCCCCCTCTGCCTCTACCACTTACTGATGTGATTAGATAAAATCTGGTCATTTGAATTTTCATCTATCAAGCCTCGGCTAATGAAACACTAACTTTATTATCGTTGCGCGACTCCCAGGGGTCCTAAGCGAATTATTTTTTCTTCATAAATGTGTTACTTAAATTGCAGGGAACAGTGAAACAGCTGCAAGACCTGACGGGCTGGCACGGCCACCAGGTGTTGTACTTCGGCGACCATCCCTACACCGACCTCGCTGACGTCACTCTGGAGCACGGCTGGCGCACCGGAGCGATCATTAACGAGTTAACGGTTAGTAGATTATGATCTTTGGTCAACACAAACTTCGTCTTTGGTATTCTTATTTATTTATTTATTTAACGTCTACCACACATTTCACTAGACATAAAATAAAGTCCCTTTGCAAAAGGGGGCTAGCCTATGTTGATACAGTTAACTGGGCAAAATTTCAGACTCCAGGTTGTTTTAAAGAATTTCCGAATGGTAAAATACAGTAAAGGATGATTTCCACCAAACGGCTCGCGTCGCATCGGATCGGATTTTACAATATTTAAACGATATTAAATCGTGTATTTAAAGTCTACATTACCAAGCTGCGCACAGCTTGACCGCGGGCATCTTCCGCGACACGCGATCGTAGCCGAAGTATGCTGCGACGCACGATCGGCTCCGTTCGCCTGTCGTCGTAGGAATGAAACTATTTGACTAGGCGCAGAAACGGATACGTTCGCAAGCGACTGTACGGAGCCGATCGTATGCATCGACATCCTGCCTTTCCGATCCGATGCGATGCGAGCCGTTGGGTGGAAATCATCCTTAACGCTTTGCCTGACCTCGGGATCCCAGTACCCTACGCTCAACAGTCGAAATTGCGACCAGTAGACCTATCATTTTATGCGTAGTTTCATAAACAGCTTTTCGAAGAAAAATGTGCGCTTGTTCGTGTTTCCATTTAGCATGAACATCGCGCCACAGAGTAGCCTGGATAACATGGACGACGACTTCATTCCATTTGCAATGGAATCTTTTTAGATCTTAATTGTTTTCAGCTCTGAATAAAAGTAAATCTTTACAGGCTAAAATAAAAATTATTCAATTTTTTCTCCAGCATGAAATCAACACATTGAACATGCAGTCGTTCAAGGAGAACGCCAACTGGCTGCAGATGCTGACGCAGCTCATAGAGGACCACCAGGACTATAAGGACGCAGACGCGCTCGAGGTTGTCACCGAGTGGATGGCAGAACGGGATTACTTGAGGTTTGTACTAATTATCTCTAAACTTTCGGAATGTTTCATGTTTTCTGGAAATCCGGTGAGTAATGAGTGTTATTCACGTGAAATGTGCGCCTAATTGTTTTCATTACTAAAGCTGCAAACCTGGCATGCTTGTTGCCAGATGGCAGCATATGTATTATTTCTGTCCGCGTTTTGGCAGGCGCTCTGGCTGCTGCTATATTGCACATCTTGGCCAATTATGCTAACAAATGAACTATTATCCCGCTAAATATCAGTGGCTATGATTAAGCATACTGTCTTATAAGCATTACTTTTAAGCAACTAATCAAAATTATCGTAATCGTGTAACCGTGATCGATTGGCTGTAAAATAACGCTTGTTTGTTTTGTTTTCATGCCTTCATTGTAGGAGATGTTATGTCAATTGCAGGAATGAAATAAAGGCAGTGTTTAACCCACAATTCGGTAGCGTGTTCCGTACATACCACAACCCGACTTACTTCTCGCGACGTTTGTTCCGCTTCGCCGACATCTACACGTCGAATATCTCGAACCTGATGAACTACTCGCAAACGCACACGTTCTACCCGCGCCGCGGAGTCATGCCGCACGAGTATGGCTCGTATTTCGTTTGAATTAAGTGTTAGTTTTAGTCATGTTATCATAATTTTTGTCAAATCAGTTTTGTAGCAATTTTTGCCATAATTATGTGTGCTGCAAAGTATTAGAAAATCTGTACCGCTATGAGATACCTGACTAGTGAGGCGAGAATACTTTGAGTGATAAACTTATTGAATCAGTGGTTTTAGATATTTTCATGATTGTTTGTATATATTTTTTAAAGAATTTAAATTGTAGATGTTTAAGCAAATTAGTTTAAAAATACAATGTAAGACTAATTTATCTACGCTGTAGGTATACTGCAAATCATCCAACGGTATTCTAGTCAGAAGTATTTAATATCGTCTTACAATAAGTTTCTTTATTTTTTTTCTTTCTTCTAACATATCTTTACTGTCAATTCGGACAGTTGAAACATAGTAAAAACATGATTATATCGGGTAAATGTAAATTAAATTTAAGTAGGAAAATGTAGAGTAAGTCTAAAAACAATTGCATACAACATTGAAGTATTTAAAGCTAACTATTAGTATACTGTAGTAAGGTATTACGGGTTCTTTTACATCTCTAATAGAGTGATCTGTTAACACTTTTGGTACTGCTTTTATTGTGTGTATTTATTATGTACCTATAAGCATATACACTGTAGTGCTCGTGAATTATAATCGGAAGAGGTCAAAGATACACATTTATTATCTCCACCAAGAATCTTATCTTTTTTAAGCACTGTGAAAGCTATTTATTCAATTGAATTATTAAAATGACTGTAATAATTAAAATTAATGATTAGTCTCTTCAGATTGTTTATATTTTCTATACTGGCAATCTTATATACTGTATTCTACATTATTATCTACTCTTTATCGTTGTTTGTAGCTTTAATTATAAATTATTTTTACAACAATATATGATAGCTTTTTTGTATGGTAAGAATTTCATCGTTGTTCCTAGCCCTTGAGTAGATATTCTTTTGATATCATAATTATTATGTATATATATTAAATCTTAGCATATCCTATACATTGTCGAGTATTACGAATGAAAATACCGATGACTAGTTGTTATTGAAATTATCTTACCTTTGAGCCATTTTCGACAATAAAAACAATCACTAAATGTACTTCTTTTAAACTGTTATACTCTATAAATTGAGTTTGTTATATAATATTTACCTCACCTATCGATTATCAATATTTTGTGTTTTAGAGAAATGTTGCAATAAAAGATGTTTACATTGAATTGGTTTATTATTTTTACACAGTCATTATCTAGCTTTATTTTAAAGTTATTGCGAAAATTCGTATTTAATAACATGCTTATCATAGAGGCCAAGACCCGCGGATCGAGACTTGATAACAAGCGCTTGTCTCTAGCGTTATCGTTATTCTAAAGTTTATAAATACATAACTCATGTATTTCAATAAATTATCTTTATTTGGAGCTAATTAAGAGAGCTTTAGTTTACCTACGGCTACACTTATTGAGGGTTATTGTCTTTAAATATTTGTTGCAAATAACATTATTGAGTATGTTAGTATAGTTCTAGCAAATCGCGAGCGCGCGTCATGTGACATTGATATAATTTATAAATTACTATGTTTGACGCGCGCTCGTGAAATGCAACAACTAGTACGTAGCATGTTAGTAGACAGGGTAGGCTGTATCAATAAGGAGTACATTCTCAGACTTCAGCGTCTTGGTCTGTATGGAGAAGTTGACGTTGTTGTAGCGCAGCCTGCAGGGCCTGTCGGGGCGAGCCATGAAGCACATGGTGTATAGTGCCAGTTCCAGTTCGGGAGACGTGCCCACGAACATCGTCACCTCGGGAGCGTCCTTCGTCTCGCTCAGAATTGAGTGCTGTTTCAGGATCATGCCTTTCTGTAAGAGCAATGCAGGATTTTGGTTCAAGACTCGATAATATTTTGACAGATGTTTGTTTTAGTTGCTGTTGTTATGCGAATAATGTACCATGTAGGTACCTACCTAAGACAATCGTTCTACTGGCCTAACCTTACGATAACCCTCAGCGATTCGTTTGCACTGACGGAGCCGGATGCTATGTAAGTTTTTTATGTATTCGGACGATATTCTTTTCTGTATTCGGTGGGACAGTCTGATTGCAATAGACAAGTATGGGTCGGCCTAACTGAATTAAAGTAACATATTCACTATGAAATTGTTTGAAGAAAACTTTTTACAAAAAAAAAAACAACCGCCGCTTTGGAAGTAGGTTGTTTTTTTTTTGTAAAAGTTTTTATTTTACACTTTTTAATTGTGGTACCTACCCCACACAAATTCGAAAACCACTACCTGCTATGTAAATAACAGTGACAGGGAGTTGAAGACCAACCTGAGAGCATACGCTTTCAACAAAAAAAGTTTTTTTTAAATCGGTCCACAATTGACGGAGAAATAGTTGGACATACGACATAATTCAACCGACAATGTAACTTTTATCTCATTGTAATAAAGTATAAATTGGAATGAATGCCGAGAGCTTTATAAATAAGAGTAACATTACACTAACGACACACGGCCGCATAATTGAAAAAAAAATTAAAAAAATTAAATGAATACCTAAATGTTATTGCACTGTTCGATTTTCAACTCTCGGCGCTGAACCGAGCGCTGAAAATCCAATAATGCGCTTTTGTTTAGGTAATCATTTAGGTGTCACTTAGTGTTAGTGAAAACAGGCATATGACTTACTAATAGTCTTGCGAGATTCAAATTTGATCGTGTATGGAGACCATAAGGGTCTGTTGCATACGGCTGATTACTATTTCAGTTCAAGATATGTACCATAATGTCAATTAAAAAGAACTTCAATTATATTCAAACTCAAATCATTTATTTCAAGTAAGGCACTTAAACGTCAAAATTTACAAGAACATTAAATTGATTCTAGTTGTCCAAAAGGTGTTTTTAATAATAATAACACAATATGTTGCCTATTGTGTCACCCTATGTCAATTTCTACAATAATATCTGTAAATGTGTATGGTGTACGTAATATAGAGTATTCTATAACTTATATGTTAACTTACCCCGGACAGGTCTAGTTTAATTTCTACAATAATATCTGTAAATGTGTATGGTGTACGTAATATAGAGTATTCTATTACTTATATGTTAACTTACCCCGGACAGGTCTAGTTTAATTTCTACAATAATATCTGTAAATGTGTATGGTGTACGTAATATAGAGTATTCCATTACTTATATGTTAACTTACCCCGGACAGGTCTAGTTTATCCAAGTAGCCCAAGTAATTGGCTTTGCGATCTTGTTCACGCTTAGCGAAGAACAACCAGCTGTGAAGACCTGGAAATACAAACAATTGGGTATAAGTTCAGAGACCCATGTTCAATGGTGAATATTCTTAGTCTTGGAACAATAGTAGGTACCTATCTATGTCATAGAATGAAACTCAAAATATTTTCTAAAATTACCGAAATCAGAAATCTTATAACCGTTTTCGCAATAAATCGATTTTTGGCTATGCGCATGATCTGCTTGAAGTCGGTAAAATGCCTGTGCTAGTCCTGTCTATGGCCTAATTTTTAACCGACTTCGAGAATAGAGAATACTCTTTGTTCGATAGATAAATGTTCCTGTCGGATGACCTAACTAGTTGGTTGCTGTCATTTCATTGTTACGTGGGGGCTATATTTAGGAACTGCCAACATGTGTAGAGTGCTAATTGATGATGTAATTGTAAATAAACAGGACTCCTTACAAGGACAGCCTCGAACAATCCTTGCGAAGGCGGCAGTAACAAAGAATATCGTTTATGTAGGCACAAAATAAACCAAAGGGTGACATTATTCTAATATCTGATTTAGGTAGTTAGCCGTTGACGGGGTCCGTAAGGACCGATGCCTGCTGGGGTTGCGGGTTTGTCCGAAAGGGATATCGCGGCCCCGGCACACAGGCAACGGAAGGAACACAGGTGGGTTTTAGTCAGTAAAAGTCTGACACTCCCTCTCGCTCCGGCCAGAGCGGGAGGAGTCACTTGATGATTTCCCACCCAAAAAAAAGGTAGTTAGCCGTGTGTTCCTAATCTAGAACGATTGGACTACTGGAAGAAATATTACTTAAAAATTAATAATAAATTCAAACATATTAAAACAAACATTATTTAATTTTTAACATCATTATTTCTTTTGTTCAAACTGTCAATCATTATCAAACACAGTATAATAATTTGTAGACAAGGTCATTGTCTGTTCATAATTAGTTTTATGCTTTCCTGAATAAGGCCGTGCGCACTTTGGAGTGTGACTGACACTGGCATGGCCACCATCAGGGGTTTTAATTTTGATAACACTTAAAAATAGTCGGTAATTAGTCGAAATTTGTCGCCAAATATCAGAATTTGTCAGTCATTGGTTCAAAACTTATAAGGGTTTATAGGAGGCCGATCTGTGGAGCATCTCCCCAGCTTGGCCCAATTGAATCTCAAAAGCTAGGGCACCTAGCGAAGATCTGTTTACTCCAAAATTTTGTCGCTAATTAGTCGTAATATTTCCCCAAATCACAGATTTAGTCGGGACTTAGTTTAGAAGATATAATGAGTTTTTTTTTTGTATAGTCGAAGATTTTTCGTAAACTCTTCGATCTAGCTCTCGTGAACTATACCTTATAAATTGACCAATTTAAAAATCGAATCCCGACCTTCTGTTATTCAGGGTGAAGGTACAGTCGGCAAAGTTCGCGGTTGACCGTTTATTTATTTATTTATATATACTTTATTGTACACCAGAAAAAACATAGTAAATAGTAAATTTAACACTACAAAACATACGTTATACGTTTTGTACTTGTATTACACGACTGCCCAAGAAGGAGTGTTTTTACTAAGGGCATATAAGGTTGAAAGTAGCCAACCGCCAACTTTGTCCCGTGTAGGTAGATTATTGATCCATCCCTATTGAGAATAATGGGAATTGATCAATATGAAAAATCAGAAACTATTCCAGGTAGGGATTGTTCTTAAGCACCATGTGGTAAATTTAAGAGTTAAGAAAAGCTGCAATCAAAGATTTTCTGCATTCAGAACCTTAATTGGACAAGTTAACAATATATTACCGAGTACATCGCTGGACTTGAGTTCAGCCATGAATATGTTCTCGAAGGCACAGCTGCACTTGCACAGCCCGGTCCAGTGGCGCGCGTACTTCGTGAACCAGATCTTCTTCAACAGGTCCACTTGCTCGGTGTACTCATTCATTTGAGTCAGACCTAATATGAAAGGGGTATTGGTATTAGGATTAAAACTTTCTAACAAATAGGAACAAACTTAGGTTCTATTTACATTGCCGCGGTACGAAATGGGAGGGAATTTTTTGCATAATGAACTTTATGTCAATTGTGTAACGTACAAACTAGATACGAGATGCTAGCTGCGGGAATTCCCGAGAACCCGCGAGAAATCTCCGGAAGACACGTGACCTCTTTTTGGCTCGTATCTAGTTTGTACTTAACATAATTGACATAAAGCTCATTATGCTTAAGTACAAAATTTCGGTAAAAAGATTCGCTTCCATTCCGTTCCGCGGCAATTTAAATTGAGCCTTAGGTGTCCGATATAGCCAAAATATGTTCTTTACTTAAAAAATATTTTTCTATGTAATAGTTTTCTCAGTGCCGTAACTTCAAAAGGCTTCCGGTGTTCTGACTTAGGTAATAAGTAATACGGGCTGGTATCTGCAACTCCACGTTAGAGCGTATTTTGCGTACGGGTGGGAAAATCGGTTATTCGATCCACCCCATGACCCCAGCTCCTTAAAGAAGGCCAGCAATGCCTTGTGTGTCTTGAGTCCTGACTGATAAAATAAAGGAATGAATTTGAAAACTGTAGAAGATATAAAAGACTTGACTGTAGTTACACTCTGGTATGACTGTAAATATGCATGGGTTGATTACTTAGAAACTACCGATTATAATTCATTGTTTATGGTCATTGTGAGTTTAGTAGTAAACGTATCATTATGCTTTAGCTGTTAGCATACCGGCTGCTAACGGAGATGTAATGAGAATGTGGAAGCCCTGTAGGTACTAAGCTAGGAGCTAAGTAATTATAAAAGTAGTTACCGGTTAACCTGTTATAATAATTATCTAGGCAGTAACATAATTGGTCAGGTCAGTTGATAGGTAGGAACATTTTAAGTTGGAAATGTTAGTAAAAAAAAACAAGTTTTTACCTTTGCTGACCAAATAGTTCATAAGACTTCTGATTGGACCGGTCGCAAGGATTGTGTTGATAAAAGTGGTCTGTTCCGTTTCCTCCTGCAACATGACATCATCTAACATTAGTTTACCTTGTTTGATGCAGGTGTCTAGCTGCTTATAGGTATACGTTGGAATGAATTACTCAATTGTAATGATTTATGTACTCACATTGGGCGTGACGAACTCAGGTCTTATCACGTTTTTGTGGTAATTGTCGAAGAGTGCAACAAATGGCCTTATTGTTGGACCACTCCACACGTTCTCAGGCACGCTCAGCAGGCTGCAATGTTAACAATTGAATAGGAAGCGAATACACTGTTAAGAGTCTATAATACCTCACATTGCTTTGATCTTTGATTAGCTCGTGGGTTAGTAATAATAGCCGCACGGTTCGAGCCATCAGGTTAAGCTACGCTTTCCAAGGTTGGTCTGTGGATGAGTGAACATCGTAACATGCCGACACTCCTCCGTGCCTCGGAAAGCACGTTAAGCCGTTGGCTCCGGCTGTCATTCGTGGATCTTTGATCTTTCAGAAGCCCGAAAGACTACTTTAAATTAGATAATGAAACTTTGCATAATAACTGAAACAACTATGCAGCAGATACGATGTGATATGTTTTTATAAATTACCATTAATTTCGCCGTAAAAAGAAATTACCGAAACTATTGGCGCCTTGGAGCCTTCTCCCCGCTGCTCAGCCTCGCTCTCACTCAGTCCGCGAGCAGTATCGTGCGAGCGAGATAAGGAGTGAATTTGAGCTGAGATAGTATGGACTCTTAACATAATTATAGGAAACGAACGGAACGTGTTTAGAATAAAGGCTAGATACTTTTGTGTGAATGGCTGAGTGGTAAAACATAACAAAGGGGTACCTACTTAATTATTTGCGTTGCAATGAATTTTACTAGATATTAAAAATACTGTTACTGGTTATAAGAGATTTATGATAAGTTTTCTGAATTATAGGTATACACGGCTACATATAAAGCTATACATTTCCAGTATAAGCTGACCTCTCATTGTACGAAAATACTATACAATGCGAAATCAGCTCATACTGGAAATGCTTGCTTGCTTGCGGGCTTGATATGTAGCCGTGTATACAATTGTGCATAGGTACCTAATAGACACAGAAAAATGCACACATACTACACAATTGTTGCAGACAAACTACAACAGCGATAATCATTATACATTTTTAGTGAAGGTACATTATGTAGGTCCATTATTTGGCGTTCTATTAGATACTTCAGGTCAATGATACTTATTATAAGTAAGTGAAAAGAGAATAACTTACTTAGCTTGTGCCTGGTCATCTTTCGACAGAGGGCTGGTTTTGCCTTGCAAATTGACTTGGATGTACGCGAAAGCGTTGTTGATATCCGCGTTGAACATCTCCTCACTGATGCGCAGGATGTCTTCATCAGTGGTCGAGTCCTGCACCTGACGCAGCAGGTCCTCGTAGCTCTTCTTCTTTGCATAGTCGACCACTCCGCCGACCACTGTTCCTATCTGCGTGAGAGTGTTGGTCGCTGTGTTTCCTTGCTGGCCAGTCACAGAGTTTCCGATCAAATTAGGCAAAATGTTGTTGAAGATTTGCCCCGCGGCATGCGCTAAGTCGTCGGCCCTACATATCGCTACATAAACCAACAACACTAGCGCAATTTTCATTTTGGATAGAGTTTAATACGTTGTTTCTAGCGCGATCACGGCGCACTAGTGATCTCTGAGCCCGCGCGAGCAGGCGATACTGCGCGACCTCTTGGTGATGTCATGCGCTTACTATAGATACGATGTGTTGTTGGGATCCATAGCGCGATGGTTTTTGCGCCGACAACGGAGATTGCCCAGAATGTGTAATATGAGATGCAGTGTATATTCTGTCTTGGTAAACAGAATTGACCTCCGCAGGTTTCCGACATTGACACCTCAGAACACGCAACTTGTATTATTGTGAACGCTACTCGCGTTGCGCTTATGTATGGGTACCCGAGATTGTCATTTGTCCGCATTTGTTAACATTTTGTAGAATTGAAGACTATTGGAAACCAAGAATGAAAAGGATATTATAAGTATTGATTGTAGCCCAGAGGTTTGAGAATTCGATTTCTTAGCAATATTTTTCCTTATTAAGGGACCTACAATTACAATGATTTCATTTTAATATTCATCAAGGTGACCAACACTGAATAACAAATGACGAGCATTGCCTAAACGAGGATATGCAGTCACCATCAGCGAACACATCAGACATCAGTGCATTATTTTCCTTTCGGCGGGATTCCATTCAAGCTTACGGCTCTGCTCACAAAAAAATCTCATGTCATAACAAAATTAAAATTTTTGACATTAATTTCCTCAACGGTCAGCTTAATGAAAAGCAGGACAGCAGATTTACTAATCTTCGACTTGCTTAACCAATGTCCTGACTAAAAACAGGACTAACATTCGTACTCAGAAAGGTTGATTAAATTAGTCATAATTAGTACTTAACAACGTCAACGGTACATCCCAGAGACTTAATGTAAGGGTTCATTAGATAAAGACAGTTTTAAGTAGGTATCCGTAGGGCGAAGCTTCATCAAATCATCTTATCTGAATGTTTCTTCTGTACGCTACCTAAACAAAGTAGGTAAATCACTGTTAACTTTATTTTTGTCCTGTCCGTACCTACATTCTCAACGTGGCGGAGTGTAAGAACCTGGCAAAGACTCAGGGCATTGTGTATTGAAAGTTTAGGTACTTAAGACTTAAGAGTGTAATCACGTGAAAACATTTATGTGGAATCGGGATGTAACAACTGCAGTAGTATTTATATCCCACGAACAAAAGAAAGTCATCAGAAAAGAGACATTATCAGAAGCGCATCGTTGCGGGCGAGCGCGCGCGCGCAATGCAGCAGTAGCGTGCTGCGCCCGCGCACGGCGGGAAAATCGTATCTTACTCGATGTATAATGCATAGGCTCTCGTCCGATCCACGTTTGAATACTTGTACGGTGCTGTTAGAACTGTACATACCTACTACATAGCCACCGTTTGGAATGCTTTTTTAGGATATTAGTTTGATGATGCTCAATTTGTTTGTTAAAGGAAGGTTCCTTTAATAACTCATCAATTTGTAGGAATGCAGTAAGAACTGTGGATCGTAAGTTTCATGCTAGTGCTACGCATGTTTGTACTAGTAACCTAATGAATAGAGTGATCCGATTTCATAGAGCACCTAACGATTCCGAAGCAGGTAAGTTTTAATTTAGATCAAGGTTTTCAAAAAAATATTTTACCTAGATAAGTTACCTAAATATCTATTTTTAACAGATAAAGAGATAAACGATCCAGGTGTCAGAGTAACTTGAAGTGCCAATGAACATGGTAGTATTTTAGGCCGCAGACTCGCTATACTGCAAACAATGAGAAGGATTCACAATCCTCAACTGTGAGGGACCCGACTAAAGAGGAGGTGGATCTATTTTTAAACTAATATCTTGTTAAAACTGTTCTTGTTTCATTGAAAAATAGAACGAGAGGTAGTTAATTGAAGCAACAACTCGACTCATTTATTTGCATCTCTGGCTGCGGTTCTCTTATCGTCCACGCAGTTTCAACAACAATTACTAAAATGTTTTGTTCTTAAGACATTATTTCGTGAATAATCACTCGGGTTTTCCTTATTTATTTGCTTTGCAGTTGATAACTTCAATTTCATGGAAATCATTGAAAAAATACTTGACTAATTCTTAGTACCTAACCATCAATTTCAACAAAAAAATATGTTTTCGGTTGGTAGGTAGTACGTAACTATACTCAGTCTGATAGACAGACTGCTCAAAAATAGTTTATGAAGAAAGTTTGTTAACAAACTGTTTTCGTAGATTGTAGTGGAACTTTTTCTTCCCTCATGCATGTCGTAACCTCAGCCACCTTACATTCAGCAAGGTTGGTAGTAGACCTGACTGCTTTGCGTGTATAAGCACATTAGTAGTGGCGTCACTCCGTAGAGGCTCTTTCGCGGAAGGTTTCAAATTTCACCGGGTATTGACGTGAACGTTTGCTTGAACTGGGGATGTCTGTTATAAATGTGTGAGCAGCTTTTACATTGCTAAATTATCCCAATTAAATAAACCGTTATTTGTGTATGTAAACATTCTGGCTATACCGAGAACACGTTATCGATGAGGTCATGCCAGGCAAAGGTCGCTGACGCAGCGACGCGACCAGTCCAGTTCGACGGTTGCACGTCGCACGACTCGACCGTGGCAAATATTGATATCGACCAATCAGAGAAGAGCCTAGCTCGCTGTTCATCAGTATCAGTACCGGTGCCGACAGTACGAGGTAAAGAGTTCCGGAGGTTAGTCAAATTGTGAGCAACATGAAGGCCGCCGCTTTGATTTTGTTATTCGTCTTTTGTTCAGTTGAATGTAAGTAACAGATTATTTATTATATTTTATTTTATTACAGGTAGCTGTAAAATAAAGTAGGACCTAGTAGGTTGGTAACCTGAATTTCAGGAAAATCTTATATTGTATATAATTTCCTTTCATTTAAGAATAACAAGATACTCTCGATTTGTTTTATCTCAAAATAACACTTGTTTTATTTTATTCTTTTATAACCAGTGTAACGACGATCAAATTCAACTTATATATTTCCATTGCCTGACGTAGGGAATCTATTTTATTATGACTTGCCTTAGTTGTACTTAACAGTTTCGTATCAACTAAGTAATTTCTAACCACAACACCCAAACAGGTGCATAAATGTGTTGATAAAATTAACGCGGGCGTTTATAATTTCAGGTCGCAAGGTCGTACCGATAAACAAACATGCGAACGTCGACTTTATCAACATGGAGAGTGGTGGGGTGAGGCCACAGCCCGCTGTGGTTCCACCTAAACAGCCCGCGCCGGCCCCGGCAGCGCCTAAGCAACCCGCTCCGGCGCCAGTCGCGCCCGCAGTGACCACAAAACCCCTGACCCCGGTTCCTGCTCCTAAGCCAATTGCACCACAACCGGCACCGTCAAAGCCTGCACAACCTACCCAAATCAAGCCTGTTCCAGTGAACCCCGCACCTGTAGCGAATCCCATCACGACCCCCGGACCCGGCAGCGTCAAGGACCTCGTCAATTTTTACAACAGCCAAGGCAAGGCGAGCCCCATCCGACCCTACAGTTACAGCCAAGCTGTGAAACAAGGATAAATCAATGTATTCTTCAACTTTATAAATAAATCGTGCCATAATATAGTGAAAAATAGTTTCTTCTTAGCGAATACTGCATTATATACCGTACCGAAAAAAATGTACAGTCAGCAAGAAAATGGGCAGTTTTCAAAAAACCTTTTTTTGATGCCAATCGATGCTGTTTCTTATATGGACCAAAAAACTCTACTAGACCAACTGAGGTTTGAGTACTAGAAAAGTCAGAAATCGCAAAAAACTTTTCTCATACATTTTGGTAAGAAAGAAACTCCAACAAACTTTATTATGAAAGACAGACTAGCCAAACAGAAACAAAAATGTTTAACTTCGAACGAATACGCGTTATAATTTTATTTACTATAAGAACAAGATAGTTTGTTGCTTGTGATGTCCAACGTTCTGAGAAAAAAACCGCCCAAGTGCCTGTCGGACCACGCACAATGAAGGGTTGCGTAGTTGGGAAAAATTTATCGCAAAAACAAACTTGTAACATTGTAGTTGAAAAACATGTTCTCCCATACATCGATATACGTCACGGTCAATTCTCTGCAAGTTTAAGTTTGTAAACGATTTTTTTTTGTGTGGTAAAACTACAAATTACCGATTTTCGGACTTTTCCCTTTACTTGAGTTATGAGACCTTGCTTCTTGCCTAATTCCATAATTCTAGGTTAACGGGAACTACCCTGTAGGTTTTGATTTATTTGCGAGTGTCAAAAGAATTATGTCGTATAAATGGCCGTATTTTTTATTGCGTTGACTTAGAAGCTTGATTTTTAGAGCTTCAAGGGACCACAGACCTACGTATTTGATGTTATTTCAACTTACGCGTTATACCTCTACGCGTTCCTGTGAAAAAGGGTCGTGACCATAGATATAAGAAAGAAGATTTCTATGGTCGTGACAGACTGACGGACGGACAACGAAGTGATCCTAAAAGGGTTCCGTGTTTTCCATTTGAGGTACGGAACTCTAAAAACGACCTCAAATGGCAGAAGAACTTTCAGATTTGTTTGGAAATCGTTAAAAAAGACTATTCTCTACAAAAGACAGAAATAGCAAGAAAAAGAACTACCTACGTAAAAAGTTTTTTTTAAAAGCAACAAAGGTTCTAAATCTTGTTCTCTATTCGTTCGAAATTTGACGTTCAATTAGTTTTAGTTTAGTTTCGGCCACTCTTTCATCGTAAAATAGTAAGTTCGAGTCACATTTCGTACGAAAAAATGGGAAAAGTTTTTTCCGATTTCTGACTTTTCTAGTACTCAAACCTCAGTTGGTCCATTAGAGTTTTTTGATCCTTATAAGATACAGGATCGATTGGCATCAAAAAAAGTTTTTGTGAAAACTGCCCATTTTCTTGCTGACTGTAAATTTTTTTCAAAATCTGTGAATGCAGATCGAAATCTTTCAAAAAGTTCCTGTAGCTACAACGGTTAAGGTAGCAGTCCTTACTGCCCCATCTGAAAAATCCACCCTGTATAGCGAGAAGACCCCCTGAAAACAATATTTTACTTCGTTTTACAATGTTTTATAACACAGTTTTAAACCTAATGCCGTTGACCGTCCGTGATGGTTAACTTTAGCGCAAACGACGCATGCCGCAACTCTCCCGGAGGGTTCACTTCCAATATATATGGCGGCATGGCTTATGAGTTCTACGAAAAGTGGGTGGAGTTGAACGTGTTAAACAATTTTAAATTAAAATGTTTTTGTTTTTACATTCAACCGTCACTAGGAGGCTATCTTCAATTTCTTCTGTAGATTGAAACAGAATGTTTCTTATCTTATAAGGTAAAGTTGAATGAGGGCTGCACAGTAACGTCATTAGGTTACTACTGTTACAGTAGGAATGCAAAAGCTGATCAATCGCCAATAGCTTATTGATTGATTGCGCTTAGTTATCAATAAATAAGAAGTCAATTAGATAGGCTGGCAATCATATTTCAGTGAATCGTTTTCAGGACTTCAATTTCCATTTAGTAATTTAATACAGTAGTCAAGTATGAATTAAACAAGGTAAATAATTTATATTCACAAGATAAAGAGTCAGTGTAAAAAAAAAGAACTTGACGAGTTAATTATACCTACGTACTCGTAAGTATCCGACCGCAGACTGCAGAGAGATATCGGTTTAAACTTCACCTGCTGAATAAAAAGTGGAAAGAGAATATGTAATCTTGCAGTTAACTACAATTAGAAACGGAGTCAACGGCCGTCACATCAGCCGGATACATCTAGATGCGACATAAAAGGCGCATTAACAAGATATAAACAATCGCTGCAGAGCCTATTCCAGCTAGTGAAAGTGTACGGCGCGGGCGCAGGCGGGAGGCGGGCGAACCGAGCGCCTCCGAGGTATTGTCGCTCATTCATCGCACCGCGCCGAGTCTCTCGTAATCTCACGGTTTTCAAGCACAAAAGACAATTTATATTACCTACAATATACAGCTTCATTTACAGACACTATTTAAAAGCGGAATGCCGTGAACAAAATAAACAACACGTTTCGTAACCTGTACATAAACCAGCCTTGCTATTCTGTAACCATCTCACCGTGAAAACTTAGGGGAAGTGATCGTGGAGTGAGCTGTCAGTGTCACCCAACCCGATGCTAGGGATGACCAAGCATTACATTTACAATCGTAATCGAGATTTTAATTAAATTTTTTATGCTAATTCTATTGATCATTTTATATTAAGTATTCTAAAGCTAGTAGATATTTAACCGCTTATGTCTAAACATTACTATTTATGGGGATTAGCGCGCAAGTAAAATAAAATTGCAAAACAGACATCCAATCAGACACTCAATTTTGTTTTATTCAATTTTGTTCCTAGACTAGTCCCTTGATATAAATAGCCTGAGGCGCGACGCGTTACGCAGGTAGGTAGGTACCTACCTACAATAAATAAAATAAAACATACATATCTACACGTTGTGAAATGCGCATTGACATAGTTTGTTATTATGAACCCATTGTTAACTTATATTATGTAAACGCAATCGAGTGTTAATAGTGTGTAATTTAACCCCATACAAACTATGTGGGAACCTACCTAAACGATGTAGTCATTTAAATAAAAAGATGTGTATATTGTATGTACCTACCTACCGAATATTTTATTGGAGATAGCCTACATAAGCGTTGAATAAAATCATATTCATCAAATCATTACAAAATTCTTAAGTTCAACAGCTGACACTTGCAGCTCGCGCACACCGAATCACTTCACCACGTTGAAGTGGTAAGAATCGCGCTTGCGCGCTAGGCGCTACACTATCACATTGAGATTTTTTTTACTTACTACGTACCTACACTTATTTAAATAGTATGTAACGCGTCACGTACTTGCGTACTAAATACCAACGTCCAATAAGTACCTACAATGTTTTATTCATCACCATCATAAATAAGCCAAGTAAAACTGACACTTGTAGCGCGCGCACATCACATCACCGAAGTGTTATCGCCAAGGAAATAACACGCGTGGTCACCTTAAGGTAACCACTGTGATAATATCATGGTGGTAACCATGGAGACCACGCGCGTGATCACTTCATCCGATTCTATATTAAAGAATCGGATGAAGTGATCACGCCGCGCAGCCGCGTTGTTACTCACTTTGTTTTTTTTTCCCTCTTTGACGGCCATGTCCATAAGCTTATACGTATTCAGAGACAATAATTAGTACCTACCTATTTATTTCAATACTTTTAGATAATTCAATGTCTAAATCATACCGTTTTGTACATTAAAAAGTCAGTTTATTGCCTACATTTGGTATTCAAAAATTAAACTGATTTTTAAATGAACTAGGTACCTACTTACCACTTATTTAACCTGCAGGTATGTAACGCGTCACGCATGCGCAGTCAGAACATTTAAGGCGAAAGCGTCAAGGTAGCCCGCGAATTCAAATTTTCTTACGTTTTTTGCAATTTGCAGGTCAGTATCATGTTGTATGTTGGTCTAAATATGATTCGCGGCCGTATCAAATGTTTATTTATAGAATTATAATCATAAAAATGATCAATACAACTCTCTAAGTTCATTTAATCGCATTGAATGACTATTTCATGAAATCATGACATTTGACGATTGTGCTTACATATGGAGTTGTATTGCTGATTGTAATGATTATAATTATGTAAAGCCATATTGGTTACGGTCGCGAATCATATTTTAATCAACATAAAACCTCACACTTACCTGCAAAATGTAAAAAACTAAAGAAAATTAGAATTTCGCGGGCTACCTTAGCGCATGCCCCTTAAATAATAAAATGCAATACGAATAAGTACCTACAGCTGCTACAAAGCGCCTTTTCGTAGTTTGCGCATAGTTACTTATGTTTGTTTTATTAAGAACCTATTGTCAGCTGATGACTTGAATGCAATCAAACTCCTAGCGTGATGAGATGCGCCTTACCTATCTATAAGATGTGTGTATTTATCAAATCACCTAATATTTTATTGTACCTCCTTATCTAAACGTTGCCAATAATAAAATAATATTCATCAAATTTTATTCAACATCATAAATTAATACTAAGTTCAACTGACATAGCGCGCGCATTGCACCTCGTCGAAGTGAAGTGCTGTTTCCATGGTAACCAGAATCGCGTGAGGTGAACTTTTTCACGCCGCGCATGCGCGCGAGGCGCTGCATAGATGTAACACACGGAGTGAAGTGCTGTTGCCTGGCAACCAGACGCTGCATAGATATCACATTAAGGTTCTATTTTATTTCCCGTCATTGGGGGCCCCATGTCTCCATGCGTATTCGTATTCACAGACAATAATTTATTAGTATTTATTTTAATGCTTTTAGACCTACATTTTATTTCAACAAATTGATTTTACTTGAGAAAGGTGAGATTGAGCAACTTCATAAAATTTGTGCTAGGCAAGTAGGTATTCAGTGTTCGTTTACCTATATACATAATACGTAAAACATAGGTAGTAATATCGTGTGGGTCTATCTGGCAGGCCCCAACGAGATTTATCAACAGGTGATAGGTTTACATAAGGACATTATTTTTTACCTACTTATATAAAATGAATAAGATGTATTTTCTATCTCGACAGCTTTTGTTTTTCGACTTTCTGTGAGCTATACTTTAGAGGATATTCGTTATCTAAATAAATATTCAACCAACGGACCTAGTTAAATTTGCGAAAGTCGAAATTTTGGATTTGTAAGGTACTTAATAGTATCAAGCTCCTTATGCTATTGTAGGATATTAAAGAGTAGTATTTAAAAAAGGGGCCCGCTCGCTGGATGTTTGTCTAAGTAAGTAACGAATATGTTCTAAAGTATAGCTCACAGAAAGTCGAAATTTTGGATTTGTAAGGTAGGTACATAATAGTGTCTAACTCCGAGCACTACTGGGCGATCTGAAAGTAAAATAACAATAAAAATAATCACAAGGGGCCCGCTAGCAAGACACTTCATAGAAACGTTGTTTAATCAAAAACTGTCGAAGTACAAAATACATCTTATTTATTTTCTATAGGTAAAAAATTATGTCCTTATGTAAACCTGTTGATAAATCTCGTTGGGGCCTGCCAGATAGACCCACACAGTAATACCAAATCATCTAGATTGTTAGAGATAAACCACAGTACAAGATACAAACCTTGTAACATAAATATTACATAAAAATATACCTACACACAAATTGCGCTTCACTCTTGCAAACAAGAAAAATTAAAATTATTATAATTAATATATGTATTTATTTATTTAAGAAGTGTATGTGCGTTTATTTTAAGCTGATAAAATTATGTGTGTTTAGGTTGCTGTAGTCTGTTTAGGTACTGTTTTACACACTGTATATGTCTCATAGATGTAAATCGACACTATGTCTGTCATCCAATTCTCCTGTCGCAGGTCTGCTGGAAACAAAATCTAATAATAAATCTTTATTTATTTTACATTATTAAGTGTTTAGTGTGTACTTATATAAATAAATAAATAGAATTTATTCATTTGCATCACATCAAATCAATTTGCTAATACATTTTTGCTACATTTTTCTTGAGGCTGGGAACGGAGCGCTGTCGGATGTGTGTGGACTGCACACCACCACTGCTGGAAATAATGGTAAGCATTTATTACTATTTGATTTATTTCATTCCTACACTCATCCGAGTATTATTTTTTACAATCAATTGAAATAATATTGTGATTATCATCAGTATAGTAATGTAGTACTTTCAATAAGTAATTACTTATAATAGGTACTCATTTCAATCAATCATTATGAGTACAATGAGTTGCAACATTTATTCATTCCATGCTCCTGCTCCAATTTATTTGCTCCATAATTATGTACCTATGTTTATCAAAAAAAGTGTGTGCAATACTGAATACTAACCAGGATTGATGTGATCAAATCAAGTAGAGGCGGTGTTCCTTTACTGTCTTCAGTTCATAAGGCATTACTTAGCAGCTGCTGGGTCGCATGGGCTCATCTGCTAAGAGATAGAATATTTATCAGATTAATAATATTCACTTGTTTTAAATGTGTGCCTATTCTTTTAGTTAACTTTCCATAAGTTGTGCCTTCACCGGCCAATTCAAAAGTCATTTATTCAAACTAGGCTGAGAATCAGCACTTTTCGAACATCAAAATTACATAAGACAGTCCCCCAAAAACGTCCACCCTTCACCACTTCCTCGTGCTTAAGCTGGGAAGAAGAAGTGGCGCAACAAACTCCCCAGCAGCACAGCTGTCTGTTCAGTTGAAAAAACTTGATTCTATATAATAGTGCTGCTAAAATAATTTACATTACCACAAATTGCAATACAACTCATAAAATAAAAACATTTTAATGAGTAGATTGTGTCAACAATAAATGAAATTAAAATAAATTGACTTACAGTCAAATAAAATAATCCAAACAGTTTTAAGTATGCTAATATAAAATAAAATAGTCTAAAATAATTGTTTGTTGCTTGGGGTACATTGGAGTAGCTTAATAATTAGTCCCAAGCCTTTTTGTCGTCTAAGTAATCTTTAACTTTGTAGAAACCTTTTTGACATAGTTTCTGTTTAATAAATGATTTAAATTTATTGATGCTCAGTTCTTTGACATGGCTTGGGAGTTTGTTGTAAAAACATATACTTTGGCAGTTACATGACTTACTAATTTTTTGTAGCCTAGTCCTCGGCACAATAATTAAATTTTAGTTTCTAGTATTTAAGCTATGAATGTCGCTGTGTTTAGAATATAGATTTATATTCTTTTATACATAAATCAGGTTCTCAGAATTCATACTGAGACACGACTGTCATTATGTTTATTTCCTTAAATTGATCCCTCAGTGAAAGCCTACAACTTAGGTTATAAATTGCTCGAATGGCACGTTTCTGCAGCACAAATATAGCCTGAAAGTCGGCTGCATTTCCCCACAACAAAATTCCATACGACATTACACTATGGAAATAACTAAAGTATACCAATCGGTCAGGAACGAGTCCAAATCGCCACGACAGCGTTTCTTAAGCCTGCCACGGTCTCGGGCACCCACTGTGTGGCGATCGTGGCACGTGGCCTATTTTTACCTGAAAACTATTATTATCACCAAATTAACTAAGTAGATACTTGGCATACTTACCTACCTGACTGACCAGTCCACCACTCGTTCTTACAAAGCTAACCATCAGACTGATGATCTACTACATCACTTATTATGAACAGTAACACAGGAATTGTATAGTTTAGGAATCCTCATCGTCATTTTAGACGAAAGATGTGCACTGCTGGACATGGGCCTTCCCAAGCACCACCACGGCGCCACAAGCCGCGCCAAAATGTATTTTTGATACTTTTACCAGTATCTACATGTCAACACTACGTCGTATTGTCACATTCACGATTACACACTAATAATAATTATTGTCACTGATAAACCAATTCAAAGTAGGTACTAAATAATTCAAACTTTCATTTGTTTTTATAGATGTTGTAATTAATTTAACCGGTTTTGGTTTGGAAGTTCAAACAAATGCACTTCACAATGCACTTCAGAAAAAAGTTGCAGGGCTAACCATAGACAATTTCACCACAGATTATTAAGATTTCGATTTGATGAAGTTTAGTAATCAACATCAACAAAAAAACCATGGACGGTTCAAAAATAATTAATTAATAAATAACTACCTAATTATCGTTAGGTTAAAACTATTCAAACTATTTCAAAGTACCTAGATACAAAATTCAAAAATTCATTTTATTTTGTTTATAATAGAGCTGCAGTTATTTTTGAAACTTAGAACGTTGCGGCGCTAGCCAGTGTTGAAACCAAGAATTTTAAATTACTTTGACATTGTTGAGATTTATTGTGGCGTCGCATGTAGGCGACACGTAGTGTCCCTACCGTCAAGCCCCGCTGTCGCTTCTAAGCGACGCGCGACGGTCAACTCACGCGGTCTAAATCTCTATTTTTTTTGTAAAATTATGGTCTGTGGGCTGTTTCACTATACGGCGTGACGGTTCTCGTCAACTAATTTATTGAAAAAATGTTACGTAACACATTGTTTTTTTTTGTATGTTGAAAGTGACGTGACGCACGCGTCAATGTCAAACCGCGGTGCTCGTGCTTGTTACAAAATGGGCGGGGATATATCGATATCAGCTAACTAGTCTGTGTTGATAACACAGGTGTTTTGTTTCCTTGAAACTCAGATTAGTTCATACTTAAATGCTTGCGCGACTACGATTGCGTGGTTATATTTCTAAAGGCGTAGCAATGAAATAAAATAAAGTAATTACATCTACAACTTGTAAAGACCGTGGCGAAATACGGAACTACATAAAATGAATACTAGATTTGACAGATGTTTGACGTCACCAGTAACTCTTGGTGATAAATAATTTATTTTTATTCTATACATACGTATTTTTTATTTTGGTATAGCTGCAATAATTTACTAGAAGTGGCACAGGGAGAAATTCTGCTTTCGTTCCTGGGTGTTACAGGCGACTACAAGTACGACGGCCTCTAGTGATGGGCGTTGATATAACGAACTAGTTAATTCGATTGTCGACGTAATGTGAACGAATCGACGGTTCACCGATAATCGATCGACTAGTCGAACGATTGAATGTGTGTGTGTGTGTGTGCTGTGCTGCAACAATTGCTGTGCTAATGTTATTATCAACATTAAAATACCCAAGTAGAACTGACATGTCTTAAAAAGCCATAGTAGATATCTTCAAGACAATAACTCCGAATTTTAATTCAATATTTATATGTATTTTGTTTCGTGATGCATTGTAAAATTACGTTTGATCAAAAAAAGCCTAAAGTAATGGTGCATCTGAAGGAGTAAGTGCGGAAACCAAACCCAATAACATAACAAAAACTAGCTTAAGTGACGAAAAACAGAATTGATTACTAATATAATTATATTTTACTTAGTTTATAATGAAGTTAAATCCTTATTATCTAAACTAAGTATGTGTAAAGACAATTTTTTTTTTTTTTTTTTTTTTTTTATGTGATGAATGATGAATGATTTGGCTTCATATAGATTTAAAATTTTCTTCATAATTCAATTAAGTATTAACTTGTTCTTTCAAAATTATGTGTTCAGAATACACGAGTACATGACTGCTTAAGTAGCATTTTTATCATGGACATACCTTTTTTTTTGGATGGGAAATCATCAAATGACTCCTCCCGCTCTGGGCGGAGCGAGAGGGAGTGTCAGACTTTTACTGACTAAAACCCACCCGTGTTCCTTCCGTTGCCTGTGTGCCGGGGCCGCGATATCCCTTTCGGACAAACTCGCAACCCTGGCAGGCATTGGCCCTTACGGACCCCGTCAGTTGGTGCTGACATCTCTTTGAGGCGCGCGTGGAACACAACGCGCCGTCGACCCGGGCCTGGTCTTAATCGGACGGCGAGCTACCCATTGCCCACCGTCCGCAAGCCCGCGCCTACGGTGGCCGGAAGTCGGCTCACGACTCTCGACGCCCGGGGCGTCTCCTGCGGCGACTACGGGCGCGGACATCATGGACATACCTAAGACTAAGTTTATGATGAATGGATTTTGAAATTCTAAGTAAACTTAAGCAGCCCTGAAGCCATATTTGAAAAGCTATTTTGAATTCTAGGACGAGTTGAATTTATAAATACACTCTTTATAGCTTATCTTAGCCAAATCAAAGTTACGACATTTTATAGACATACATATTAAATTCATGATTACTTATTAGCCTAGGCTCAGCTAGATTTTAATTCAAATAAAGTATTTTCTTGGTACTCCATAATAACAAAGAGAACTTAGGTACATCATATGAATCAATTAAATCAGATGCTCTTGAGGTTCCAGGCTGTTGACTGGTTCCAGTTTAAGCAATGGACTTCTCAACTTGAGAGCTGTGTATGATGTGGTGGAGAGTTCAGACGGAATGGCGTATCTATGTAGATTTTTCTTTTGCAAATGTTCTTGAACAAATGCAATTTCGGGAAAATGCTTGCAACAAAGCATTTTATGGATTACATACAGGCTTCTCTGAAATTCCATAGAATTCCAGTTCTCCTCTTCGTACTAACACGCAATTTGAAAAAATAAAAACCCATCGCCGTCAACGTCAACGTCATCAGTGACATTAGTGGTATGTTAAACGTAGGTAATTTTTTAGTCTGGTATTCCGGCTTCCGGTTTTTTTTTTTTTACTCTAGCCACACTTGTAAAAACCCTGGTAGGTATGTCGCTGATTCGACGTAAGAGTCGACACCCCCTGCCCCTCATTCTGTTGATAGCGACTGCAGTTGCACTTAGTATTTCGACAGTTTTTGCGAAACATTCTAATAATTGTGAGCAAATACCACAATCACGTCGTTTGTTCAATAACGCTATACACACTACAACAAATTTTGCTATCGGATGAAGTTGGCTGCGTCTTAACCAAACGAAAGCGTCGGATAAAAATTATTAAGTTGGCCAACGAGCCTATACACCACTAAACAAGGCTATTTGTCAGCAATCAGCATCGTCTGATGAGCGCATTTTGAAAGAAAGAAAGAAAATCCATTTATTTAGCACAGATTAAAACACACAAAATATAATTTACACAGCAGATAAAAATAAAAAACAAATAAAAAGTGTAAAGTGCGATGTAAGCAGAAATTTGATGGGGAGTGTGCCTCAGGGCTGCGCCAAAAAGGGCCCAGTTCAGCAAAAATACCAGACAACTTCAACAACTTCAACTTCTTCTTCTTTTTTTGATTGATGTATAGTGTCCATCTCATGTGCTGCATACTTCTGTCGGGATCTGACCCGGAGGGCTTCAAGGTCCTAAACCGTCTGGTCTAGCGGCCGGTGTTTTCAACGTCAAGGTGCAGGTGGTGGTGGCGTGGGCCGGGGGAAGTACTTGTCGCTCAAGCTGGGCGCAACATCAAGGGTCTAGGCGAAATTGTGCATAGCATTGGCAACACTTTGCCTTGCCATGCATGCCATCCAAGTCCAATTGATCCAACAATCGTGATTCGTGATTAGCATCACTCTCTAAACTCTCTCACGTAGAGCGGGCGCAAGAACAGTCTGCACGTGACTGGAGGTGGAGTAGTGCTTACTTATAAACTGTAATATTTATAATATATTGATTTTAATCTTATATTAATTAATTATATACTTAATTTGAACTTACTTATATTAACATTAGCATTATTATCTCCTTTATTTCATTTAAATACTTACAAATTACATTTTTAAATATTACAATATAAAAAATATTAAAACATTTATAAATATAAAAAATAGTAGCCCATCCGCATCAGGAACAGGGTCCAGGCTGCCGGTGGTCAGGGCTCTAGAGAGAGGAACCTCCTCACGATGCGTGCCGTGTCTAGGAGTACTGCTTTCTGGATCAAGCCCTTGACCCAGCCGCGCAATGAGAGCCTCCTGAGGTGTTGGTCGAGGCTCACCGTTATTAGGCCATTGACTGTTACGATTATCGGTACAATGATTGCAGAGTCCACGCTCCACATGTCCCTCCCTGTAACCTCGTGTGCTAAGTCGAGATACTTGATTTTTTTATCTTTCTCAGCTTTCACGAGATTCTCGTCATGAGGGACAGCGATATCAACAATCATTGCACGGCGCTCTCGTCGATCTATCACCACAATATCAGGCTTATTGGCTACAATAGTCCTGTCAGTGATGATAGATCGATCCCAATACAATCTGTAGTATGGTACTTCTGACTCAACAAGGTTGTATTGCAAGGCAAGTTGCTGGTGGATAATCCTAGCCACTAGATTGTGTCTATGCAAGTACTCGCCGTTAGCAAGACGAGAACAACCGGAAACAATATGTCTGATTGATTCACCGGGACGGTGGCATGCCCGACAGATGTCAACCGTACCGTCCTTGACAATGTATTTCCGGTAATTATTCGTCATGATAACTTCATCCATAATCGCACAGACAAAACCTTCGGTTTCCCCGAAGAGATCGCCGAAACGCAGCCAGGATACAGATGCCAAAAAGTCTACATCAGGCCCATGGAGGGCCCGGAAAAACCGTCCGTGAAGCTCTTTGCCTTGCCAGACTTCCTTACGATCGTTAGTATCAAGTACTGCAGGTTTGCGCCAGTTCTCTTTCGCCAAGGAGAGTGGGGTGAGGCCCTTGTCCACTGCGACCAGATCTCGGTGCATCCCCACGTCAGTTTGAAGGAAATATTCCCTGAGACTGCAAATCTCGCGGTTGTGGAGGGTTTTAGCATTTAAGAAACCTCGACCCCCACACTTCCGCGGGATGTACAGTCTCATCACTGATGATCGTGGGTGATGCATCCGATAAGCTGTCAACAATGTACGGACATTCCTATCCAGAGCGTCAAGTTCCGTCTGAGTCCATTTGAGTATGCCGAAAGAATACATCAAAACCGGCATGACCCAACCGTTGAAGGCGCGCACCTTGTTTCCGCCTGATAAAAGACTATTTAACATTATTATTATATATATTATTATTTATTTTTCTTTTTTCTTTTACGTTTCTCGGGACCCTGGGATCCCGGACCTTTGGAAGGCATACGAGGGGCCGAAGCCAACTCGCAGAGGCCCGTTAGGCGTTTTAATGAAATGAGGCACCAACCGACGATTATCCCTGTATGCACTATGCAAGTGCAACCAAGGACAACCCCCGGTTGGTGCAGGACTATTGCAGAACATGGAAACAAAATAAATTGGGCTACGGGTTTGGGTGGCTAAAGTTGACTGGTGACCTGGAACTATGGAAGGACTATGGCCCCTGCCTGATCAATGTTTTATAATATGCACACGGAAAAATGGCAGGGGGTGACTTGCACACTCAATAATGGGCCCCCGAAAACTGTCGCTCTAGCACATAGTGACGCAGCGACAAGGGGGCAACATGTCCTGAGGTGCTTGAGGAGTGGAGAGGTATTCCACGGCTTTCAGAACAATCTTTATCATTATTATTATTGACATTAGCACCTTAGATTCTTTTGGCAAAAAATAAAGTGGCCTCTTTGCCTACCATACGATTATATCTGATGTAAATAAGCATGATAATGGCTATTAGAAGTCATTTCAAGCAAAAAACCGACACTTTAAAATTTAAGCTCCTGTCTTCGACACCCTTTTTTAGATCCACTGTGCGGCGCGACTTATGATTGGTTCGGATTTCAGCCGCGCGTTGACTTATTCTTTGTATCTCTGTATATGTAGTCTGTGGCATCACTATTAAATCTGCATAATCTGTGTGATTGGTTCAAAGAATATACGTGTTCTGTGGATTGGTTTGGTTGGCAAATTTGGCAATACCCGGAAAAAAAATTATTACAAGATTGTTGTATTGAAAAATTTGATGAAGTTTTCCTACTTCTTTGAAATTTTGTTGCAGTGAGGTAAGATTCATTACATTTATTACGATGAATTGGAAATATTTTTTCTGTTATAGTATTTCCATGCCTTTTTGTCGTAGTGAAAGTAGGTAAGTATACTGTTTACAATATTTGCAAATATGTTCTGATTTCTCTTGCTTACGCGTCACGAATTGTTTCAGGCAAAACTTTCAGGATATATTTTTGTGATAATCAACAGGGATGGTCATTTAATTTTACAGTACGCTTCTTGTATCCTTAGCTATAAACTGCAGTTTGCCAACTGACGATACTGCCACTACTAGAGTACTTACCTATCACCCGGCATTTACGTTGCGGCAGGTACATAAATAAAAATATTAGATAGATCTATTTTCTAACGATTCACTTAAATATTTCGTCCCACATAAATTTTATACGGTTCTCTAGACTCCAGCCGCCAAAGCTGTTTATTTTGAATATTTAAATTGAGTAATAAGCTTCAATTATATTAGAAACAGTATAACTCAACAGTGCCACTTATATCGAAGAGAATTCTGAGTATTTTTCCAATCGAGCCGTTTTTATAAGCACACGCCCTGGAGGTATGGTGTAGAGATACTTTTACTTTTTAATTTTAACCAACTTTAATTTGTTAACCACATAGAATAAATGATGTTCAATTCTATGTTTTACAGTCAGAAAATTACTGCACTGTTTTATGGAATTTAGTCTGATCACGTACATACTATTATCAGCATGCAATTTATTAGAGTAACAAACTGAAATTGATTACATTAGAGAAACATAAAAAAAAGAAACTTGGCAAAAAATATCTGTACTAAATTAAGTAAGTAAGTAAGCCACAAAGTGGACATAATTGTTTATCAATTAATATTGAGCATTATTCTTATTATCAGTTAATCATAATAACTGGCCACAAAGCTGACATAATAGTTTAACAACTAATATTAAGCATTATTACGGCCGGGCTATTTTTACAACATTCTGATGCAGAATAAGGTCAGGATACAGGCGTGATGTTTTTATGTGTAATGCCCTACAATATCCCTTGTATTACATATGAAAAGTAACACCGGAAAGAGATATTATATGCTATGACATTTTACAAAAGTTCCGTCTCTACCAAAAGGGGGCACCAGCCTAAGACGTGATGGGGGACTGGCGACTAAATACCAGTACTTATTTATTTTTCATCCAAGATGACTTCAGGATTAAAAGAATTTTGCTAAAATTATCAAGCTCGATTTGCTTGCTCTTGGACCCAGTTATCTAAATTCTCGATATTTTCTATGAAAGCCCACAAAGTTGCTCCTATTTATGTACCTATTAATGGTCAGTAGAAAATGTAACCTATCCGTTGTGCTACAATATATGAACTTGCTTCGCTCACTCTTGCATCCTAGATTCTCTTGATTCTTGAGCTTTATTACTTATTATGTCAATGAAGTAACTCCTTTTCTGTATGTTAAAAGAGTAACCTGCTAAGTGCATGTCGGACCTGCACAGTGAAGGGTTCCATAGTTGGTATGAATATTTACGCATGCACAGTACTTATTGATTTTAGCAATCGCGAAAATAACTTCGTATTTTATAGTATTTCTCGAAAAAACTGTGAAAAAAAGGTATTACTTTGATTGTAACCGAAAACATCTCACAAACTATTGTAAATTATTTTTTTCAGTCACTACAATTTTTTCCTAATTTCACTACATCAAGATCAGTGCACAAAATTCATTTTCTTTCCAATTTCATTGATATAGTGCAAATAGTCTCCGAGTAAAAGGCTGTAACTTCCAGACGGACGGACACACGAACATGACGAAATTATAAGTACTCCGATTTTATTTTTGTCATTTGGCTATGGAACTGTAAAAACTAACATATCCAAGGTACTTACGACGACTCGACAATGCTTTGCTCGCTGTTGGATCCTGGGTTCTTTTAGTAATATCACTGCTGCACTGTTATTTGAAGAAACTTATGCCAGTTTTCACTAAGACTAGGAGACAACTAAATGTAACGCCTAAATAAAACCGCATTGCTGCACGTGCAATCATTATTTAGCCATAAATTGTTATTAACAGGTTTGCACTTAAGTACTATTGTTAGTAACTTAAACTAAAAAAGAATTAATAAAAAAAGATCACCCAACAACTAGACACGGACACTAAGGTAGGTACCAGTCTTCGCACAAATAGCCTCCTAAAAACATTATTATATTGGTTATGTAGAACATCCAGCGAACTTTTCGTGTAGTTGACCTAAAAAATGCCGCGGCTGGTGTAAAAACAAGGGTCGTCCATTAATCACGTGATGTTTTTTAGCAACTTTGTAACCCCTCCCTCCCCGTTGGTGATAAGTGGTCAGGTTTTAGACTAACCCCTCCCCCCCTCCTGAGAGCAGTGGTGGCCCAGTGGTAATGACCCCGACTTACGAGTTGTAGGTCGTGGGTTCGAACCCAGGCAGGCGCTTTACTTTATGTAAATAATTTAATTACCACTGCTCTCAAAACGGTGAAGGAAAACATCGTGAGGAAACCCGAATGTCCTAGAAACAAAAATTCTAAGACATGTGGCATTCTACCAACCTGCACTGGGCCCGCGTGGTAGATTACAGCCATAGATATAAGTATATTTCTATGATTACAGCCAACTCCCTTTCGAAGAGAGGAGGCCTATGTCAGCAGTGGGAACATTAAAGGCTGATTATGCATGTACTAAAAAAATACACGTGGTTGTCTGCCCCTCCCCAAAATACACGTATACGTGTATTTTTTTGATACAAAATATCTTAAAAAATTCAGAACAAAGAGACCAAGCAAATCTTCTTGCCAACATATTACTACCAACAGCCACATTAAAATTATGTAGTTTACGATAGAATCGACTGCCGATACATACTAATATTGCTGAATCTGTGAGCAATGTGGCAGAGATATTGCTGCATAATAAAAAGTGTCCTTTTTTGCAGGTATCTAGCTATGGCTGACAAAGAGCAAGTTATCCAAGCATTGAGAGCTACTCTGATATCTGTTAAAGGGGCACTGACAATAAAACAATGTAACAGTAAGTGTTATTTATTATTTACTAGCTGCTTCCCGCTTGGAATCCAGAAATGGCAGAAAATGGCCCACGGGAACGTACTACCGGGATAATACTGCCCCCAATGTCATAATTACAGTAAGTCAAAAAAATTCAATGGCGGGAAATCGCACTTTTGTTTTGAGATTTTTAAATTGGTGTATCTTGAAGATTATAGCAGATAGCTTAAATATTTAAACGGATAACAAAAGATACATTTGTGTAGAATAATCCTGAATATAATTTATTTGTTAAATATTGATGGTATTTTTTTATCTAAAGAATTGTATCTATAATTACCACTTCTATCAGCCCAACTAACACTTTCTTAAACATACATTTTTACAGTAAGTCGGTAAGATACTGTAATTATATACGAAATATCCTGTCGATGTAAGTAACTGGTAACTTATGTTTACCACAATCTCTTTATCTAGCCCAAAATTCCAGCGACTCTTCTCGCAAACTTCGCTTATTTGGAAATAAGAGGACATGTCTGCAATCTAATTCCGTACATCGATACATTAAGCTTTGTGAATAGTATTAGCAAATTAATTTAAAAAAAATATGAATAAAAAACTATATCTATCTATAATATATATAACTATCTATAATAGCAAAAAAAAAAAGTATTTGTTGAGCCATCAAAGTTGCACGGAAAGTAAGTACTTATGAATTATTATCAGTTACATACAGTCTTGTATCTCTCACATATTTGAGATCATACGAATCAAATCAGTCTCCTTAGTACCTATTTATACAAACAATGTTTGTCTTAAAAGCATAATCACATTTGGTAAACAAAGTCTAAAGTCTTACAAATAATGTTATATTAAAAATGAGAAAAAAACGCATAAAAATATGATAAAAATAAAATTGAAACAATCTTTTTTTAATCTTCAAGATCAGAAGCATTAGAAGTTGGTATATTCAACCAAAATGCTCGTCTATTTTCTGGCATCAATGGGACCAGCTTTTCCAGTATCTCTTTCTTCTTTTCCTCTGTTATACCTCGTGGAGCAGCTTTTGGACTAAGTTCAGGAAATGTTTTATTTTTTAAGACTTTATTTTTTTTAAAGTCCAAAGTTTGAGTCTTCGTCATTTTGATCTTTTTTAAATTTTAGGGTGAAATAGTCTCTTTCTGCTTTAACGTATGTGATGTCTTTTAAGTAAATAGGTACGTGTTGAGGAGTTTTGAATTTTATGTTAGATACACATTCATCATACTTATAAAAATCAGTAAAGTTCATTTCTTTAACGATATTTTTCATCGAATTCACTCTTCACACCATAAACATATTTACAGTAACTATTGATTTTACTGTTAGATTGATAAAAAAAGGTTTGATTTAGTATATCTGCTCACTCACTTACTTGATTTATGCTTACGGATTGGTTTTATTGTAGTTGATTACACAAGTTATAAATAGAGAAACTAAACTTACTGTGAATATGTGTAGTGAAAACACCATATTTCAATAATGTCAATCTACCGGGACATTCGTTACTGTAAATATGAAATAAAACATAATTTTAATACAGTAAGTCTACTTACTGTCATTATTTTAACGAACGATTGAATCTTCTCAACATTTACTGTGATTGTGCTTAACGTAATTTTGTTAATAATTTAGAAATAAAAAAATAAAAAAATGTTCCATAAAGGACTTGATTTAAGGACCACGGTACCGTAAAAAAAGTCATAACAACAGTAACACGACTTAATGTAATTATGAAATCGGGGGCAGAATAGTATCCTATATATTTTTCCAGGTTATAAACTATCTATGTTTGTTTATCTATCTTTGTATATTGTATTGTGATAGTCTCAATATGTTAAGTTAAATGTTTATTAACTCAACAGCAAACCGACGCTATGCTTTGCAGTGCCCTGACGGGGTTCATGTACAAAAACCGACAGTAATAAATATTGTAAATAAGTGATGTGCATGAGAGCAAATAAATAAATATGTGCCAAATTTCATCCAAATCCGTTCAGCCGTTCATGCGTGATTGCGTAACAAACATACAAACTTTCACGTAGGATATATACAATGTCGCCCATGGGCATGTGCCCGCCCGTATTTTTCTGAATATTCATGACAAACTATCGAAAATTAACTTAAAAGGGCCCCCCCTTTTTAAGTTAATTTTCGATAGTATGAAAATAAAAAATATAAAAATACATATGAGATATAGCAAACGCTGCTAAAGAAATTAAACATTGTATAACATGAAAAATATTAAAAATTTCCCCCTTTTAAAGTTATATTCAGAAAAATACGGGTGCCCCGCACATGCCCGTGGGCGACATTGAATATATATATGATTTCTGAACTGTGCCGTCGTGCCGGTAAGCTCTACCGGTATTCCGGATTTATCAGTCGTATATTGGTGATTGCTAGTATGTATCTACTATAAAGTTTTCTGACGTAGGTTATTATTAAGGAAGACCAGGAAAGTTATTCATGTATATAAAAAATATAAATATAGTAGGAGAGTAGGATTTATTTAACCTCCCGCATGCAATCAGAATATCGGTAACGTCGCAAATAAGCTCTGTCAGATATTTTGCTGTTTTGATTGATTTTTCAATATAAATGAAACTATGAAATATCGATCTGTAGTGTACTAAAATATTGATTATGAATGAAATGCGCTAATTTATGTCGTAATACTGAATATTTAGTTTTGGGTTTAAAAAAAGTGTAACTGTCCAGAAAAGAAGAATTTGGATCTCGCTGGATACCATAACCTTACCTAAAGCAAATGCCGCTTTAGCTTTTAGCCCACATTATATTCCGAACTTTTAAATTGAAAGAGTCATATCGTCATTATCGAGACAAAACTTAAATAATAATAAAACCTTGTAGATTTCAGGAAAAGTTTTGTTTTGAGAAGCAAAGAAAATATAGTAACAATCACACAGTGAGATAGAACTAAGTTAACTTTATTAAAATTGCATGTTGTTATACAGGAGACTATCGAGAGCTGCAAGGAGAATGGATACCATTCAAAAAACTTGGCTATCCTTCGTTGGATAAATTATTTATTGATGTTCCCGGTTTTAAAGTGACCCAAGTAAATGGTGAATGGTATGTTGATGCAATAGCTAGTCAAGAAACACAACATATTGCTACTAAGGTCTCGCGACAGAAACCAAGCAAAAAGACGACGCCGAAATTGAGCTATCTAGTGAGTTTATGATAATTTTAACTATATGGTTGGACTATTTGCATTCAGTTCTTGACAGTTAGGGCGCGTTCACTTGAGCGCGAATTTTCCCGGCGCGACACTGCGCTCGCGTGGCGTACCGCGTACGTCCTCTCTTTCCTCAGAGATTTTGAATTCATAATAATACGACTTAGAATTAAAAAAAGAAAACTTGACAGATTACAGATTTTACCCACCTGACTAACCTGAATGTAGTCGAATTCTTGGCGTTTTCTTTAATACTTTTTTAAATTTTGCGTTACTTTTAATCTTTTAGTGAGTAATATTTTTGAAATTGTTTCAATGAGTCCTTTATTTTGATACCAAGTCATAAAAAAATACAAATGGTCGCTCAAAACCGCCAAGTAGTTTTTTTTTTTTCAAAATGTTCTTATGATCATCGTCACTCGTGGTGTCAAAACAAATCCAAACATACAGATTTTTAGGGTTCCGTAGCCAGATGGCAAAAAACGGAACCCATATGGATTCGTCATGTCTGTCTGTCTGCCCGTCCGTATGTCACAGCCACTTTTTTCAGAAACTATAAGAACTATACTGTTGAAACTTGGTAAGTAGATGTATTCTGTGAACCGCATTAAGATTTTCACACAAAAATAGAAAAAAAAACAATACATTTTGGGGGTACCCCATTCTTAGAACTAAAAGTAAAAAAAAAAAAAAAACATCAAACCCATACATACGTGTACATCTATGGATAGGTCTTCAAAAATGATATTGAGGTTTCTAAAATCATTTTTTTCTAAGCTGAATAGTTTGCACGAGAGACACTTCCAAAGTGGTAAAATGTGTCCCCCCCCCACCCCTGTAACTTCTAAAATAAGAAAATGATAAAACTAAAAAAAATATATGATGTACATTACCATGTAAACTTCCACCGAAAATTGGTTTGAACGAGATCTAGTAAGTAGTTTTTTTTATACGTCATAAATCGCAAACCGCAATTTATGACTCAAATATAAAAATAAAATAAAACATTTAATTTCATAAAATCCCATCATTTAGGTATCTAATTATAATGTTTACTTATCAATAACTTATTTTTTTCTTAAATACACTATTATTAAAACATCGATCAAAGTTACAACGAACTACGAGGGGTGTTCAATAAATAGTCAGAATGCGATACATTCTCCTTGGAAAGAAAAAAAAAAAATACTGGCAGGCATAGCCCAGACATTAGTTAAGATGATAATAAAAAAAGCAATTAATTATCTTTTGTTTTTTAAATGTAGAAGTCTATTGTTTGCGTCGTTTCGGAACGTGTTCTTAAAAATGGATAAAATTGAAGTTCCCGCGGTAATAAAATATCTCTGCTTGAAAACTTTTACTACGGAGCAGGTAAATCAAGGCTTGAGAGCAACATTAGGGGTTCATGCTCCTCCATATTCTACGGTTGCGCGTTGGTGTGCTGATTTCAAGCGAGGAAGAACTTCCACTAACGACGACCCACGAACGGGACGCCCCATATCGGCAGTGACAGAAAAAATGATTATAAAAGTTGAAAATATTGTCTTGGCGGATCGTCGTGTTACTGTTCGTTTTATAGCTGAAGAAGTAAAGATTTCGATAGGAAGTGTCCATAATATTATAAACGACCATTTGGGTATGAAAAAAGTGTCAGCGCGCTGGGTGCCCAGAATGCTTTCTGACGCGCAGAAACAAACTCGACTGAGAATTTCACAAAGCTGTTTGGATTTGTTACAACAAGATCCTGACCGATTTTTGGCTCGATTCATAACTATAGACGAAACATGGCTTCACCATTATGACCCGGAAACGAAACAACAGTCCATGACTTGGAAGCGACCGTCATCTCCAACTCTAAAGAAATTTAAGGCGATTCCATCCGCCGGAAAGATCATGGGCTCTCTTTTCTGGGACAGCCAAGGGGTGGTAATGATCGAATATCTTAATCATGGAGCCACTATTACGGGGACTATGTACGCAGGACAAGTAACAAAGTTGCGTGAGGAAATACGCAAGAAACGGCGTGGCAAACTTGCTAAAGTTGTTTTGTTTCACCAAGATAACGCCCCTGCGCACAAGTCCAGAGTTGCGATGGCTGCCATTCAAGAAGCTGGCTTCGAATTGATGGAACATCCTCCAAATTCACCGGACCTTGCTCCTAGTGATTTCTACCTATTTCCGCGCTTAAAGGAACATCTCAGGGGCCAGAAATTCGAAGATGATGACGGAGTAGTCGCCGCCGTAAATGTTTTTTTAAGGGATCAGGAAGAAGATTTTTTTAGAAAGGGAATTTTAGGATTGGAGAAAAGATATACAAAGTGTATAAACCTGAAAGGTGACTACGTCGAAAAATAAAATAACATATAATAAAAGATAATTGCGTCTTACTCATTCTCACTATTTATTGAACACCCCTCGTATTGTAATAAAATTTGTCTATCTTTTGATATTTTTTTTTAACCTTTTAAACTCAAATCACGCGTAACGTTAAACTTTTCTCAAATACATAGTTATTAATAATCAAAAGCTCAGTTGCCATAAAATAAATTGCACAAAGTTGCCTGCCTGGGCAACCATGACCTACACTCTTAGGTCCGGGTCGTTACTACTGGGCCACCATAGCTCCCACTGCACCACCACTACTGCCCAGTATTCTTTGTAACAAGTTCGCTGCCATATACGTTTGTATAATAATATTTCTTTTTACAGAATCGATTCCCAAAAAAACAAGGATCTTGGCGAAAACCAGTTTCTGGCTATACACCTAACTATAACAACCAGTACTCCAATCAATATTACAGAGCAAAGGGCAATGCCCCATATAATAATAACACACAATATTATAAGGTATTAGGTACACACAATATTATAACACACAATATTATAAGGTATAAAGTATTAGGTATAATAATAAATATTTAAAATTTCGTCTTGACATGTTTTTGATTATTCTACCTTTAAAACCGCTATTGTAACCAGTGTGACTGCGTAGTTTTAGTGTGAGTAAATTATGCCGTTTTCACAAACAATAAGAAACACCTAGATAATATTGCACTGTTGGATTTTCAACTGTCGGGGCTTAGCCGAGAGTTGAAAATCCAACAGTGCAATAGCAACAGGGCAATTTTGGTAAATAACTTCAAATTCGAAATTGTTTTTTTTTTACAGATTAATAAATACAATTCAAAGTCGAACGAAACGAAATTAGTATCGAATGTGAAACAAACTACAAAGTCGTTGAACGACCATGTAGAGAAGGTATCGAAAAGTTCAAATTCATCATCACAAAGCTTGAGAGAAGCTAATAATACACACACTGAAGAGGTATGTATAACTAAAAATCTTAATCTTAGATAATTTATGTAAACAAAGAAATATCACTGCCAAAGTGACACGACCCTGGTCCAAAACATTTTGTCAGCAAAAACAAAAGAAATATTATTTGACTGCGGTAAAGCAAAAATACGCAAGGAATGAGATTTTTCATACAAACTGTGTTCACCATTTCTCACACCAACGGGGATTGATAATTTAAAGGTCGTTAGGTACGTTTCCATTATTTGCTCTGTAGATTATTTATACCAATTTTCGTGTTAATCAAAGCAAGCAGTAACATCTTCACCTAAAACTTATTCCTTGTCACCCAGCTATGGTAGTGGTCGGCAAACTGCGGGCCGTTGATCTATAGAGTGCGGCTCCGTACAAATGTCGACGAATGCGAGTGTAGATACGCGGGGGGGTCGGAGTTATCAAGTTTTAATCAAAATTCAAACTATATTTCAAAGATTTATTTCCGAAGTATGTTGACCAAAAATTTTTTTTTCTTCAACCGTTAAGGCAGGAAATGTAACAGACAGACAGACTAGAGTTACTTTCGCATTTATAATATCAAAAGTATGGATAGACTCATGGTGGCCGGCCTACAATGGCTACTGTGTCGTCAATTTGAGTTACTCCGTCCTTACTCGGTAGTTCGTTAACCGCCATTATATACCGTAAGGCCTTCAAAGCACTACCGGCTAGCCGCAAATCGGAGCGCCGTTGCGGCAGACCGCATGTCTATTTTATATGAAATCGTATAATTCCAACGCACTGACTTGCGGCCGGCCGTCAACCGCTTCGGTTAACTTGAGACTGCGGTTGCACCGTGCCGGTTAAATATTGCGGTGTGCCACATCTTCTCTACGCATTGTGCGGCCAGCCGCGCGGGGCGCCTCAGTTGCCAACAGGGGGAGCTTTCTAAGCGGAACAAGGGCAACATTTTCAAAAAAAGGATAGCGCTCTACGAAAGAACGTCTTAAACTGTCCATTGTCACGTCGAGTTTCCAGCAAAGGGTGTATCCAATCTTTTTTTTTTGTACAAAGACCTTTTCCACTAGAATATAAATAAATAACTGCAGCAACTTCTTCGACGTCCATCTTGTGCAATATTTCAAGAAGCACTGACCATTGCGGCAGACCGCAATAGAACCGAGATGATACGGCTAGCTGGAGTAAGGCGTACCGTTGGGGCAGACAGCAAGACGTTGCGGTCTGCCGCAACGGTGCGCTGCTTTGCGACTATCCGGTAGTGCGTTGAAGGCCTATCGGAAAAATACCTAGTGGGCGTTGCTGAAAATATCAAACGTCGAAACTCATTATCTGTTGTCAGTGACGTTAAGTATTCACTAACATTAAGTATTCACTAACATTATAATAACGAAGTGAATACTCGGTTACTCTGCGAGTAAGAACCCCAAGCGTTACATCGGATTACGATTGGAATAAGCGATTTTATTATTAAGAGCGTTTATTCTGAAGGTGGGCAACGTCGCAAATAGATGTCAAATATCTCACTGTTTTGATTAATTTAGCAATATTACTGTGTGGAAATAAAAAATGTGGTTAACTAGCGAACTAGAATATTGATTATGAAATGCAATAATTAATATCGTAACACCCACAGAACAGAAAAAACAGTAGAAGTAGCATAGCGCTTTATTAGTATCGGAACCAGCGTACCCCAACTCACACAAATACAAGTTAATTGTATTTCGTAACACTAAGAAATCTTTGGTGTGATTGGTAGTTTAACATTGAATGAAAGTAGGAAATAATGTCAGTCGTCGCTTATTTGAAAATAAACCACAATTTATAGACAATAGAGTTGTTTATTGTCTACTCTTTTTACGTATTTATTACTTTTTCCGTTTAAAGCAGACACTGAATAGTTTCATGAGCAAATTACGCTACCCGCCGCCGCTAGATGTCACTATATTAAATGCATTCAATTTCAATCTGTATTTCGTTACCAATAAGATTCATATTTGCGTAACGAGGTCATTACTATTCGTCCTCCTCTAGGGATGTACCACTGTCGTTGACTTATTTATCGACATTTCGTTTTATTTTCAAACAAAATACAGTCAACAGCTAGAGTCGATAAATATTATTATGTTCGAAATCAAGTGTTAATATTTTATTCTAATACATACGATTTACAGAAAGTATAATTTAGAATTGTTATGTTAAACTACTGATCTGAATTTGAAAATTACTACTATCGTCGATTGAGAGGGTCTGGTCTGCACCAAGTGCAAAGGCAACTGATAGAAATCCAACGACTGACGAAACACGAAGTTTGCCGAGGAACATTTAGAAAATAGTTGTACTGTACCTATTTATTTTTCACTTTGTCGAAACTTAGGTTATTACTAACTTAGTTTCGACAAGGTGAAAAATGATTATTGTATAAGTATATTGTAGATTTTGAAAGCGGTTGTCTTTTTTTATCACGACGATTCATGTCGTCGTTGCGACTTTAAGACCTTTTATGTGACACTTTTGGCAAAATCACTTTTTTACGCCAGCCGATCTAAATATGATGTTGATTTAAATGTGATTCGCGGCCGTATCAAATATTAATTTATAGAATTATAATTAAAAAATCACCAATACAAAAGAATCCCTCTACGTTCATAAAATCCTATAATTATTGAATGACTATTTCATGAAATCATGACATTTTAAGATTATTCTAATATAAGAGTTGTTATTATGTTTGTTGCTGATTCTAATGATTATAATTCTCTGAAGCCATATTTGTTACGGTCTCGAATCATATTTTAATCAACATACAACCTGATACTGACTTACAAATTGCAAATAACGTAAGGAAATTTGAATTTCGCGGGCTACCTTAGCGCGTCCCCTTTAAAATATCGATAGCTCATTATCGATAACGGTAATCTCTAATTGAGTAGCTGACTGTGACATGTGCATAGTTGGAATCTTCGCGAAGAATATGTTTGAGTTTAAAAGAAAGTAGACCTTAAATTTAACACTATAAAGTCCACTTTTACTTGTCTTGTTTAATAAAATATTATTTTTCAAATTTTAATCGAAATAAAATCAATTAATACTTACTGACGGTATGACATACCTCTATTTGATATATTTTTGGTTCTGCTATCGTGTTTACATTCTAAAACAGCACAATAGGGCATTTTTGTATTTATTTTTCAAGTTCTTTTCACCGTGACGGTTGTAACGAGACTGATTTGCGTGGTGTGTGCGCGGAGCAGACATATGCGGATCTTCGCAAACCTCGGGGTACGCGGGCCCCGCCTACTTGCGACTTCTACTGTTTTTTCTGTTCTGTGGTAACACCGAATGTTTAGTTTTAGATGTAAAAAAACTATTTGGAAACTTTCCAAATGCGTTTTTTACACTAAAATGGGTACAACATCAAATTCAATGTTATAATTGCAATTTATTATTAATATTCTAGTTCTCTAGTTAGCCACATTTCTTATTTATATTCAGTAATATTGCTATAAGATCAAAACAGGTAAATATTTGACAGTTATTTGCGACGTTGCCAAGTTTTAGGATAAACCCTCTTAAGGCCTTAGGGTTGGTTAAATTAACCTACTAGGATTTTTTGTATAATTAGATTTTATTTTGTGTTGCTGTCCATGTCTTCCGGAAGACATATAATACAATGTTATTATAATACTTGCTATTATGTTTCTGCATAAAGATTTAATAAATTGTCTTTTCAATCAATTGTCTTTTCGAGAGTCATTAGCTTTTTAGAACATCAAAAAAGAAGTTTTAGTTTCCTCCAAAATCAAGCTCATGACATAAATCCATTGCAATGATAAAGTGGTGACAGGTCGCCACTTTACTTTATCATTGTTTCGGATTTCGTCCTGAACTTCTATCAGCTGCGGGAACCTGCTCGTCGTGTTTTAATTGTATTTTTTGGACACTATGGATAGTCATAATCTATATTTTATCTTCAGTTAAAGCAATCAGCACGCACGAACCATGAAATGGATGTTAAACACAGCGGCAAAGTTTCAGCGTCACAAAGACTTTCAAATTTAAGAGATCGTCTGAGCACGGTGGATCTTATTCCTTTGCAGTTTCCAGCTGCTAGTAACGAATGTTTGGTAAGTAGAAAAACTAAAAAACCGGCCAAGTGAACGTGAAGTGAGTGAAGTGAGTTCCGTAGTCGGGATGAATTTATGAGCATCCACAATATTGATTTTATCGGCAGAAAAAACTAGTTTGTATGTCATGAGTGCGTCACGATTGCCCGAAGTTCAGTTATCCGAAGAACGTTCGCCCGAATGATCTTTTGACGATTAACTGTCGGTCGAAAGAACGCATCAAAGGGCAACCCCCGGTTGGTGCATGCTATGGAAATATTTCGGACTTTGGGTTTGGATGCCCAAGGAGAACTGAGTACGTTGATCTATGGAAGGACCATGTCCGCTGCTTGACCAATTTATAATACACGCATAAAATGGCAATCACTGACTTGCATACTCAAACGCCAGATAACGGAACTCTTGAATAGCTGCTAGTAAATCCATCCAGTGTGCTTATTAGATGTGTCTCAACGAGTCCTGTACATTTTACCCGATGACTGACCTGTACGCTTGCATGGTACCACTGAGCTGGTTTGATTATGGACCTGGACGCTAGATAACGGAACTGTAGTCATGACTGACCTGGAACCTTTGAATGGCTACTAGTAAACCCATCCAGTGTCGGCTCATTAGATGTGTCATAACGAGTCCTGTTCATTGTATCTGATTTAGAGCAACTAATGGTTTGCCTGGAAGGTAGAAAACGAAGTTCTGAAATTCCACCTACTCAATACTCAATATCTTTATTGCTTTACCATAATGTGTACGTGTTAGGTGGTAACTATATAATTTAGATCATTATGGACCTAAACTCAATGTTTTTTTTTTTATGGGTGGAATATACACATAAATACGTTTTTGCGATTATTGTGGATTACAGTATGTAATTATAAAACTGTTTAAGTACTATTTCCACTTGGTTTTTTATATAAAGACTGTCAATGACTAACACCACGAAACTCAAAGTAGACATGGTGTGGAGATTGAATTTGTCCATGGGTAGGTACATATACCTCGGCCAAATAGTCTCCTTTCAGGCGACAGAAGATAAAAGAAAACGTCTCCAGCAAAAAAATATTGTAGTAGAGGGTTCAGGAGACCCAGATAACGTCACATTCTTTCTAGCGAGGCGGCACGTTTGTGAACTTTAACAGATTGATTTATTGAATTAATAACACAATGCAAATTCGTTTAATTGAAATAAATTTCGCCAGTCTTTCGTTCTGAGGCGTTCATAAAATATCTTTAGGTATCTAAAGCGACCAGCAGATTAGTGGAGTTGAGTTGTGTCGTGACCCAGGATAGGCCAAGAAAACGAATTTGTTCACGAGTGCGTCATACCATAACGAGTTTTCATTGGCTGCCACTGTGTCAAAAGTCGTCACGGCACAGCACAATAATGTGAATCTGGCCTAAGTATTGTATTATTATCTAGTGTTACTCTTATAGAGACAACCTCATTTTAGAAGGAAACAACTCAGACTCAGTATGTAAAGAGCCGAGACCACCCTTGAAAATCTGTTTTCTTTCAGGAAAGCAGTGGTCCTGTAACAAATGTTGTGCCGGCTCATAACTTAGAACCTCCACCTGATTCCACATCATCCGTCGACAAATTGGAATGGACTTGTAAAAAACTTGGGCTTCCAGAACCTGTGTACAAGGTACATGAGATACGGCCTAAACGGGGACCTGGAAGCTACGACTGCACAGTGAAAGTAAGTATTTCTTATATGTACGAGCTTTGGGATTAGAATATTTAACGTACTTACGACATTGCATGTTCTGTTAATTTTTACCCAGTGTTGAAGATATGTGGGTACGCAATGATAAAGTAACTACCTATCTTAATAAAGGACTCGATTATAGTTGTACGCGCATAACCTTTTAATTGCGTTTCCGATCCTCGGTTGAGGCAGGCGTCAAAGAAGTATGTTAATTTGAAGCATGTAATTTTATGGTTTTGGACGTCACCGTCTGCGTTTTTAAATAAATACGCCGACTGTGCCTTTTTTACTGAAAATATGCGGACGGAAATATTAAAAAAAAAAAATTGCAACATGTCTAATTTACGTGAAATAGTCATATTTTCGACCAATTAGAAATTAAAGCTTCAGATTACAAAAATATTAAAACAATTTGAATTTCTCTGGCTACTGCATTTAGAACATTCTCCATAACAACTATGGTATCTACATTAAACGCATTTTTATTGGTTCATATATAGCCTTCTCCCATACAGCCTTAGATTTTGACGTACTTATTTTTAATCCAAAGGTTGGCGCATCGTATTGTATTTGCTCGTATCCTGACTCATCACCATCCGAAGAATTAGCGAAAGAAGTAGGTGCTGTAAAGTTACTTGCGTTCATAGAAAGTTCCGAAGCTGGCGGGATGCCTACTTCTTCAAGCAGCAATGCTATAGCATGTCTCACAGAACTGGTGTCGGAACATGAAGCTGGACTTTGGGCTAATACAGTACCACATCTGTACAGGTGAGTGCTCATACTTTTATAGATTGATAGAATACTCTTTGTTATGTACTTACTTACACCATAAATTATATCTGTCGGATCTTTCATGAGTTTGCACTTAAAATCAAACACAAGCCTTTGTTTAGCGTTGTGTTGTGCGGGGTGATGGGCCGCTGCTGCGGCACGCTCGCTACGCTCGCTCGCCTTCGTGCGTTGTGTGGTCACAGTTCTAACCTAACCGTTTCGAATTTGACAAACTGTCATTTTGGGTATTAATGTTACTATTTCAGGGAAACAAGATTTGGTGAGCATTTATCCATTTTGGTAGGCAAAAACAATATAAATACAACACGTACAATTATTCTGATGAGTGTATAATTCTTTTGGAACTTAAAATGTTGTTCTTAAGGCACCTCGGTATAGAGTGGGTTTATTTTATTTGAAGTTAACATATTTTAATTGGTAATTAGTCTTAGGGTCTAAAAATTATTTTGGTGAGCATTTAAATTGTACCCTTATGATAATTCAAACAAATTAATTTATTTCTAAAATTATTCACCGAGTTCGTGCAGGGCCGTAGCCAGGAATTCATTTCGGGGGGAGGGGGGGGGGGGGGTTAGGGTTGGCAACTAGTTTTCTGGTTTCAGAGAGGGTAAATACATTTATTTACTTATTGATATGGCACCTCAAGGACTTTTAACTCACTAAACTTACATACATACAAAAAACACAGTTTTAGGTATTGAGAATTCGTCACTTACAGAAGTGCATAGCACTAGTAGAGAATTTAATTATCACGTTTTAGTTATCGTTAATCTCGCGACAATCTAAAAAAACTTTTTACAAAAAAAAACAACGGACTTCCGAAAAAATACACTACAAAGTGAAAAATAACTTTAATTTCGGAAGTCGGTGTCTTTGAAATTTAAAGTTATTTTTCACTTTGTAGTGTTTTTTTTCGGAAGTTGGTTGTTTTTTTTGTGTAAAAAGTTTTTATTTTTCACTTTTTTGTGGTGGTACCTACGCCACACAAATTCGAATACCAGTACCTGCTATGTAAATAACAGTCACAGGAAGTTATCATCATATCATCCACATAAACTAAGTGGGAAAAATACGTATTATTGAAGTTTACTCAAAACTATCAAAGCAAAGTTAATAAAATTTATATGGGACCAATCCGGGAGCATACCCTTTCATACAAAAAAATCATTTTCACAATCTGTTCACAATTAACGGAGAAATCGGCGGACATAAATAAAAAAAAAAAAAACATACATACGCGTCGAATATATAACCTCCTCCTTTTTGGAAGTCGGTTAAAAAGCCTTTCAGCTCGATTCTCGGCAAATCTCATCCAGCTGCTAAAGCTTGTCCAGTCTGAATTGATGCGCCCCACCACAGTATTTACGCACACGGTAATGCGGTAGTGGGGCGCGTCATTTAAGAGTGGAAAAGCTATTATTTTGACCTATTAAATCTAAATAAAGCTAAAACGGTATGTGATCAGATTTTGTTTTTATATGTTTTAACATTTAATAATACAGTAATTATACGTTTCTAATGTAATGTTTGTAAAAGTATAGATTTTTCAAAACATCGATTTTATTCGGTCAGAAAACGGCTTAAAACGGTCACAGCACTACTGCACTGTAACGAACTCAAAGTCATGACATTGTAATAACGTCCTGTCGGAATATTAATCAACGATTAATTAGTGTGTGTTTTTTCACCGTACAATATTTGACATTGCCTTTATTAAGATCGAGCAATAAACCCGGAAAAAACACGTTTCTTGTATCCCTTTAATTTTAAACTTTATTTTATTTTTATTATTTGTTGATAAAGCGGCTATAGTAGTACACAAAGATAGAGCCCTCTGACGGACGACACTCAGTTAAGGAAGAAATCTTGCTTAAATTGATAATTTTGACTAATAAATAACTATTAATAGCGTTTATTCTGAAAGTGGGCAACGTCGCAAATAAATGTCAAATATTTCGTTGTTTTGATTAATTTGGCAATATTACTGTATGGAAATAAGAAATGTGGCTAACTAGCGAACAATATGGAATAAGAAATGCAATTATTAATATCGTAACACCGAATATTTAGTTTAAGATGTAAAAAAAGGATTTGGAAACTTTCCAAATGCCTGTTTTACACCTAAAACGGGTACAACATCAAATTCAATGTTATAATTGCAATTAATTATTAATATTCTAGTTCCCTAGTTAGCCACATTTCTTATTTCCATACAGTAATATTGGCAAATTATGCAAAACAGGTAAATTTTTGACTACTATTTGCGACGTTGCCAACTTTCAGAATAAACGCTCTTAAGAGGTTATTGAGGATCTCAAGTCAGAAACCAGACATGTGCTTTAGTGCACGCGGGCATTATCTTTTATTTTAATCTTGTCGTTGTGTTATCTAGTACTGAATAAATGTTTCCTATTCAATTATAATTAATTCTTAATTTGTTTGTCTTTTTAGAGAAAAATACCGTGAAAATTTACCAAGTAACTGGCAAGAATTAGTTGAAAACTGTCCGAAGATAATAAAAGATAGAGTTGTGAATGGACTTTTAGTGCTTCTTCCCAATAATGAGGTATGTATCATATGAGTTCATGAACTTAAAAAAATGTCGTCAGCATATTGTATGATTCGTCATTATAGAAACGACATCGTCCGTTTGGAAACGCAGTTTGTGAAATGGGGAACGCAAACTGTAAAATAGCGATGGCAAATTGCTAAATGGCGAAGGCAAATTGTAAAATAGCGAAGGCAAATTGTATATGGAATTCATCTTGTAATAGTCTTTGAATCCCAAATGACCATAATTACGCGCAATAAATTAATTACAGCACGCCAGTGACCGTCCCACAAACTACTCACAGTTTGCAAACGGATGGCGTCGTTTGTATAACGACGAATCATAAAATCTGCCGACGACATTTACATGAGTCGAGAAATCATTAGTAAATCTCACCTCACAGCTTGCGAAGCGTCGCGTCAAGTGAACAATCACCGTTCACAATAATTACCTGACGAGTTTTGCTTGAATGTAAACACAAGGGTGCGATAATCAACTGGCCAGTATCTCCTACGAGACTTGCATGGACTTTCTCCCCTCAAAACGAATAAATTAATCCAATTATCTTTAATAAACTTTGCCAGCAGGAAGTGTTTACTTCACATAACGAAACAACTGTATTAGACGAATCCATGGACAGTGACTTGCCACCATTGCAATTTCCTGATGATGACTACTGGAATGTCTTCGCGACCGTCGCTAATTCGACTCTTGAAATTTGGCTTCGAATAATTGGAGTACAATATAGTGTGAGTGTTGAAGAAAGTAGTATTATAAATATTATATACTAATTACTAAGCTTGAATGTAGAAAGTACAATACTCAACAAAGTCTAAGGAACAAGCCAACGATATCAACTTCTTTAAAAAAAAAAAAACTGGAAAAGTACTGGCCACTAATATTAAATGTACACAGACAAACAGATACCGGATACAGTATTTGATACCTACCAATTTTTTTTATCTAAAGAAACCAAATCTTCGAGTTTGCTGCTAGCGTGCAAGGTTCTTAGTGTTTCAGCTCTTTGAAGTTTAACTGCCTTTTGTGTTGGAGTTAAAAAATGTTAAAATATTTATTTGTCCATATGCAAACAAGAAAGCTATCTTGCGTTCTGCCAAATTTGGTCGCGCTGACTTTAATAATTTGACTGTTTTGCAGCAGTGGGTGATAACACTTACAAGTGACGGATCCTGTAAGTCTGATTGTCGGTCATAAACTCGTGTAGTCGTATACGGAGTGGCGACATTGAGCTTTCAACCATTTTAAATTCCTGTTAAAAAACCTACTTGAATAAGATTATTAGTTATTTCTTCAAAGCATCCTTCTTCGCAAAATCTAACATGGAAGAAAATTGTTTTAGAGCAAAAATTACCCATTGCAATTCCATCTCAAAAAATCAACCTCTATATTTAATAAATTAAATTTATTTATTTCTGTTTCAGGATACCTTCGAAAGCCTTTTAGCTGACATGTCTAAATATTATGATCATTCTGGTTCACCTGTGGACAAATCTATGATTATTAAAAACGCTTGGTAAGACTGCTTAGTTTGTTTTAGATAAACCATTTGCATTTTATCATGGCAATAGAGGTTAATGACCCACCTAAATGTATGACATTCTTCATTTCAAAAACGGAAATAAAGCACGTTTACACTCTGAATCGTGCAAATCTATCGTGATCCTCAACATTTTCTACTAATGAAAGACGATACAGTTTTTTTAGAGGTTCTTACTAATAAATATTAGGGACAGGGCAATGACCGCTATTGCCATCTTTAAATGCAAATAGTATAGGACGGGGATGCCGAGCTTTTAGCAAATGCGGGGCATAGGAGTCTATAATCGAACTTTGGTTGTGGTTTAACCACAGATGAATACAGATGGAAGCATCTGTATTCATCTGTGGTTAAACTCCGCAAAATCATTTAAATAAAAAGCAACTCTTGTTATGACACAATAAAGTACAGTTCAGGTCGCACAGCGCTAATTACCTACAGTTATATTCACCTAGAAGTTACCTCTCTTTCTATCGCGTAACTCTTATATCTTCTGACTACGTAGTCAGAAGATATAAGAGTTACATTCACTAGTCACTCACAAATCATAGGTCTCGAGTTCGAACCCAAGGCACGCACCTCTGACTTTTCGGATTCATGTGCTTATTGTATAATTATCACTTGCTTCAAAAACGGAGAAGGGAAACATCGTGAGGAAACTGGCATGCCTGAGAGATATTTCTCGACGGCATCTGAAGCCAAATCTGAGGCCCATGGTCGGCTTTAAAACTCTGACACAAGGTTAGTCACTAACCACACGAAAAGAACATTCACTGAATTGGCCCGACAAGACGAGCGCCCCGCGTACTTGTAGCTTCATACGTAAAATGCGGAATGAACCATCGGTATTCATCTGTGGTTTAGCACAATAAAGTGAAGGTATGTCGTTTCACAAACTAAAATCACATAAATAAATGCACTGTAGCACGTAGTGCATTTATCTCCTAATCAATCATACGAGTTTGGCCACTTGGTTGGGTCATTTTGATTTTTATAAGAAAACACTTACGGTATGCATTACAAAAAAATGCTTTGGATAATCCAATTTAAACACTTGATTATGTTGTATAGAAATGCAGACAAACAGCACAGGTATATTGTCCAAAACCTAGTATATTAGCGTAATATGTACACGAAAAATCCTCATTATCGCGTCACCAAATAAATTTTCTATGTTGTCGATTTATGTGAACATAAATTTAAGGAGCAGCAGATTTTTCTTTTCACGATTTCAGAGTTGGTCCGAAGGAATTACATCTTTTCAGGTTTAGGGTCGACAAAAATTAAGCTTGTATAGGATACATACAAAAATAAAGTCACGCCTTTTTCCCATAGGCGTAGGCAAACTACGTATTTGTTTAGGGTAAAATATTGTTACATGTGAAGTATAGACGAAAAAATATTATAAGATTAAAATTATTGCTAAACATCAATCATCTCAGTCTATATCAATTAAATTATTATTTTTACAGGTATGCTGTAAATCTAGATGATGGAGGGTGGCAACGTGCTAAAATATTGGAGATAGAAGAAGATACGGCGACCGTATTCCTCGGTGATCACGGCGACGATGACGTCGTGTATATTCACAAAATAAAGATATTAGAGCCGCAGTTCCGAAAGCTCCCAGCACAGGTGAGAATCAATCGCGCTTCCGACACACTTTAATGTGTAAATGCATTAAATACGAGTATATTCATCATCATCAGAGATTCATCTCCTCGTGAACAAATCATAACAAGCTTGCGGGTTAAAGAGCAACGTGCACGTGTAAGCACTGCATAGTTCAATATCACAAAATCAAATCTGTTTGAAATTCTTCTGTTCGTGTTTTAACCTTTTCGTATTATGTAACAATTATATAACAGGGATAAAAATATTGAAAAAAGCTTTGACATCTTGCTTTGTTTATGTTACGTTTAGGTGGCGCCAGCTGCGCGCGATCTCGATCGTACTCTGGTCGAGATCTCGAGACTGAGCGCGCGCGACTCAGCACACTATGCTTTTTGAGAAGTAATTTTCAAATTTTCAACATAATAATTACAGGATTTATAGTGTGCGTCATGAACGTGTGTTGATTGATTGCATATTCAATCAATCAACTCAGCCTAGCGCAGTCCACTGCTGGACATAGGCCTCTCACGGGCTGCTTCACAACACCCTGTCCTCCGCCTTCCGCATCCAGTCTGGCCCAGCCAAATTTTTAAGGTCGTCGGTCCATCTAGCTGGGGGGCGTCCCAGACTACGCTTGCCGATACGCGGTCTCCACTCTAGGACTCGTCTGCTCCACCGGCCATCGGTCCTTCGACAAACATGGCCAGCCCACTGCCACTTCAGCTTGCTTACTCTGCAGGCTACGTCGGTAACTCCGGTTCTTTTCCGTATAACTTAATTTCTGATCTCCTTCAAAGAAACTCCGAGCATAGCCCGCTCCATAGCGCACTGAGCGACCTTGAATTTGTGGACCAGCCCGACTGTCAGTGTCCACTTTTCGGCACCGTATGTCATAACGGGCACGAGGCACTGGCTGAGACCTTAGTCTTCAAACATTGCGGGATTGCGTAGTATGCGTAGTGATTATTACATAAATAAACATTTACTTTTTGGTTAGGGGGGTATTACACTATCATATATCTAGGATACAATTTTTTGTCTATTTAAAAAAAAATACTGGCGAACACAATATAACAAATAGAACTCTATAGAATACTGATAAAGCCAAAACAATGAACTCCCGGCCGCCCGGCAGCAGTTTGTTTTTTTTTTTTTCGTACAGCAGTATTCCACTAAGCATATTGTGTACATCTATTGTGTACGTCTAAATTGACGTATATAAAATACATCAATTTAGAATATGGCAGTAGCAAAACTGAAAAGTTAAAATCACGTAATTTTATGAACGGATTTTGTATCAGGAAGTTATGAAAATAAATGTGAAAATTCAATATAATAATATATTTATAATATTCAATATAGCAAGACCTGTTTCTATGATCCTATCTAACAGCAAATGTCAAAAACCTTTGATTAAAGACGAATTGATTCATATGTTTGTATTACATTATCATATAAATATTACTCGTAGATCTGTGATCCTAGATATTATAATGTTATAGTGCCACCTTAGATGTGACCCACTTTTGCTGTCCAGATTTTCTTTTTGCCATATGAAATGATCAAAATTACAAAAAACTGGTGCTGCCTTTGATTTCACATAATATTCCTTTGCAGTATTTGATCTTTGTCAGCTACACTATCGATAAGTGCAATAATACTTTTATCCTTGCACTAATCGATTAATAATAGCTTTTGATTTTAGTAAAAAAAATCGGTGTCGATTTGTGACTCAGGCAGGGCGGGGTTTCTGAAAAATCTCATGTTTTCCCCTAAAATCGAGGTCACGGTTCCATTGACCATTTCGGAATTTCCAGAAGTCCGATCGATAACACCTGTATAAACTGATTTAACTCGGCTCGGACTGATTTTTATTTCGCTCGTTATGTTATTTTTTACTAAATGGATAAAATTTCGTTAATGGCCACCGAAAAAAGAAGCACTTATGTTGGTAATTAGCTTTACGGTAATTCCACGATTGTCTAGAGATTTTTAAGGATGGCGCTATTTAAATTGCCCGTGTAAGCGCACTGCTATGGAAATGGAGCAGATCGCTAATAGGTGTGCCAGCACTAACACAGCGTGGCTTTGGCAGGCGATCCTGTGCCGCCTGGAGGGCGCGGAGGAGCTGGCGGCCAGCGCGCTGGGCGCGGAGCTGGTGCGGCGCCGCCTGCCCGGCGAGGTGCTGGTGGCGGCGCCGGGCCCGCGCCACGACCCCGCCGACCCCTCCGTGGCCGTCGTGCTGTTCGACACCTCCACGCAGCGTGACCTCAACCTCAACAAGGAGATCGTGCACGACTTCTGCATCGCTGGAGCCTTTACCATTACGCAGGTACCCTTTTAAATAATATATTCTTATGGCTGTAGGGTTTGCGGAGCACCGCCGTGTCCTCACGGAGGCGATCGGCAGCGGCGATCTCTCGCGTCCGGCCCTGGTTCTGGCCATGGTCCGGAGCGAGAGTGCATAGGAAGCCGTCACTTCCTTCTGCGAAGCAGTAATGCTCGCGAAGGAGGAGGCGGAGTGCGTGAGGGAAATGCAAGATGCGCGCCCTCGCGCCCCTAGTCGCCGCAGGAGACGCCCCGGGCGTCGGGAGTCGCGAGCCGACTTCCGGCCACCGTAGGCGCGGGCTTGCGGACGGTGGGCAATGGGTAGCTCGCCGTCCGATTAGGACCAGGCCCGGGTCGACGGCGCGTTGTGTTCCACGCGCGCCTCAAAGAGATGTCAGCACGCAACTGACGGGGTCCGCAAGGGCCAATGCCTGCCAGGGTTGCGAGTTTGTCCGAAAGGGATATCGCGGCCCCGGCACACAGGCAACGGAAGGAACACGGGTGGGTTTTAGTCAGTAAAAGTCTGACTTGACTCCCTCTCGCTCCGCCCAGAGCGGGAGGAGTCATTTGATGATTTCCCACCTAAAAAAAAATAAAAAAATATGGCTGTAGGGTTTCGCGTCAACAAGGTGTAGTCACGAGCATAAATATATTACTATGGGCAGTTCGGCAATAATATTTGATTTTGATGATTCATTCATAAATATCTATTTTCAAGAACACGGTAAATATATGCCTCCCACAGATGAATATAAATAACAATTAAAAAAAAACAAAACGTTGCCTGGAAGAGATCGCAGTAAGCGATAAGGCCGCCCATTGTATATTTTGTATTGTATTACTTTTTTTTTATGTAATGTATAATCTGGTGTACAATAAAGTATATATAAATAAATAAATAAATAAATAAACGGTAATTATAACTTGAATTAAAAGAAAATCGTAGGTAAATATGGCACGCAAACCAGCAATTCAATGCTTATTAGGATTACGAGGAGTTGTACGAGGAGTTACCTACTAAATAATAAATCGAACAGATTATGTGTGACTCTGGATTTTTATTTGTCTGTCTGTGATGTCTTGTTTATAGCTTTTTAGTTGACTTTTTTGTCGGAGTTGGATTTTAGTTTTTATAACTTTTATTTTTCTATTTTATTTCCCAAATAAGCCCTTTCATTTGATACCCAAGATGGCCTTCTTTTTTAGTTCATGTCTTTATGTCCTCTAGGGGCCATTTTCGATTTAATGTGACGTCACACAGCCTATTACCAGCGGCCGATCAAGACGCTTCCTACGATACCTCATTTGTCAAATTATGATGCGCAGTTTAGAAGTTATAAGGGAACAGATAAACATACATACTGGTCAAAATCATAACTCTCCTTTTTGCTTCTCCGTAGACGGGTAAAAATAAAAAATGTTTTTGTCAAGTTTCATTGAAAAATGCTGCGCTAGGAAACGAAGGTTTTCAGACTAGTTACATGTTATGCGAAACCGTCCTCTTTTGAATTATGTGGAAAGGCTCGCTTACGTTTTAAGATCGATCGGATAACCTGCTGATCCATTCTGTTAAAATGTTACCGTGAAAACTTGGCGATGTGCGCTCGAAGTGAGCTGTCAATTGTGTCAATCCGGTCCGGCATCAGGTCGAATAAAAGTTCACTTCAAGGTCACTTCACCTAAGTTTTCACAGTGAGATTTTTTGCGGATCGACCGGCAGCATCGGAAACCATTCTATGCTCAACCGCGTGCGTTTGTGCAGAAACCTTGCGAGGTGGAGGTGGGATGCGTGACGGAGGAGGGCCGCGTGTGGGTGTCGCGCGCGGGCGGCGCGGCGCTGGTGCGCAACGCGCTGGCGCTGCTCACGGCCGGCGCCTACCGCCGCCCGCTGCCCGCCGCGCCGCAGGCGCCCGCGCCCAACGCCGGCACGCTCTACATCGTGCGCACGCTCGCCGGAGACTGGTACATGTCCTGCTTTCTATTTTTTATAAATGGCGTCTCCAGGTCAACCTGTGAGCTTGTCGGCTGCTTAACCGAACTCTCATGTGGGTGCCTCAATAGATTAAAGCTTTACGCGACTACACGCTAAGGGCACCCCTTGGGGTCAGGCTGGATAACTGGATTGGATTGACATTAATTTGGGATGAATTTAAAGCTACAGGCTCGGCGGCGCGGGCTGGCTCGAGCAAGGGTCGGGGTGGGATGGACTGGGGCGTCGCGGCGGGCATCGGTGGTGGGGACGGAAGGAGGGCGATCTGATTTTTACCAATAATATGGCTAAACTTTGGATGTACGATGTCAAACACTGAAGTTATCATCCAACAACTTTGGCATGGCAAAAAAACCGACTAGCGCGATCTTAACATGTCTTTTTTTTCAATAGGGTTCGCTGCACTATTATAAGCGGGCTCGACGGTGAAGGTACTGTGAGGACGCAGCTTGTGGACAGCGGTCTCATTTTGAGAGCACCTTTGTCGTCGCTCGTGCCACTACAAACTTTTTCACCAGCTCTTAATGCATTCCCATATCAGGTTAGTGCATTACGTAGGTACCTTATTTAGATCAGATTGTTACGATTCGGAATAAACACTACCCAACAGAGTTAACTTACGTAACCCGAAAATATTCTCATTAGAGTCGTCCATATTATTTTATTGGACAGGGTCAAATCAAATGATGTAATTATCAGAGAGGATCCAACGTCAATCAACGGTCAAAATGGCTTTTGACCATCTTCTTTTCCCACTTAAGCCGGGAACCTTCTAAACTGGCAATACTTTGGTTGCAATATGTGGCTGCAACATTTTCAAGTACAGCCAAGTCCCTTGTATGGTAGGGGAGTTTGAGTGATGTCTGTCAGTACGTCATGTTACGTTGCATTACGTTAAAAAGTTGGCATGAACAACGCAGGGCTTACATAGTTAAAAAAAAAAATTGACAGCAGGGAAATCGTTCTCCCGGGACGAAAAGTACAATTTTCATCCCTCTGATCAGGTAATTTCAAGCGAACTTTCCAAGTATGATGATATACAGGATGGATTTTTGAGATGGGGCAGTAAGGACAGCTACCTTAACCGTTGTAGCTACAGGAAAACGGTCTTAGAAGACTGTCCTTAACTTTTTGAAAGATTTCGATCTGCATTCACAGATTTTGAAAAAAAAATACAGTCAGCAAGAAAATGGGCAGTTTTCACAAAAACTTTTTTTGATGCCAATCGATCCTGTTTCTTATAAGGATCAAAAAACTCTTTTAGACCAACTGAGGTTCAGGGGTGTGCGGCTCATACATGCAAATAAGCTCTGCACACCCTGTAGTCCCAAACATACATGCCGATTTAAAAGATAAATAATTATACTTACCTAAAAAAATATCACTAACGCGATTTACGCCATTCCATGCCATCTATTACTTTTTTTTGGAACTAATTTGTTTGCTGCGCGCTGCAAGTTCACCGCGCAGGCAGCGCCATCGTGAGCCTCGTGAGCAAAAGCAGTAATACGACTTGCTTATTTCTGATACTTTGAAACTCATGAATTCTCGTGTAGTACACTGTGTACTACACGAGATTCTACTAGGCATTACTAGGCACTACTAAGCATAGCTTATTTTGCAACCCGTCCAAATTCAGAAGCCGTAAAAACACTATTTAATTGTTGATTGCAGAGGGCCAACTCTTTTTTTGTCGGATTGACCAAATGACCGACTAATTCATTCGTTCGTAATTCGTATTATTTCGTAAATGCAAAGATTTTTCGCCATATTTGTTTTGAATGTTTGTCTTGGCGCAAGTGATTGACTGTCTAAGTAAATAGTTAGTAAGTTTATTGTAAAAAATGGAAAATTATACCTGTGAGACCTGTTCTGGCGAAGTGTGTTTAAATAAATTAAAATCTGCCGCATTTTCGACGTTATCTTTGAAGCAAAAATTTTAATTGATAGCAAAGGGAAGATGTGTACCCGGGTTGGATTTAACTCAAAAAAGAGGTAATGCTACTCGTTATTTTCATAAAAAGCTTTAAGTATGATAATTATTACTGATTAACAGGTTGTGTACACAAAACACACATTATATTGTTGCATTTGTTGCTCTTGCATTTTGTTTACAAATTCTGATAAAAATAATGTTTGGACATCTATCGGTTATTCAGATTTAAATAACTTTCACAAAGCGGCTGCTAAACATGATTCTCTAGAAAAACATCTGGAATCCTGCTTGAAGTTCCAAACTTTTGATAAAGGTAGAATAGAGACTAGTTTGAATAGCTAGGTCAAGGTTGTCCTGGTTGTGTATTTCCTGTTAGTGTTATTATTCAATGTTCGTGGTGGTCAGCTGGTCGCAAACAAACATCATGCGAAGCCGCCGGCGCCGCCGCGCGCCGTGCGGTAAGTCAGGTAGGGTAGGTAATCGGTGGGCCACCGACCGAAACAAGTGGAAGCTGGGAAGTTTTATTTTTATTTCAGCCGTGCATACCCTGTCTGGAATGTCTGTGCACGCCCCTGCTGAGGTTTGAGTACTAGAAAAGTCAGAAATCGCAAAAAACTTTTCTCATATTTTCGTACGAAATGTGACTCCAACTTACTATTTTACGATGATAGAGTGGCTGAAACTTAACTAAAAAAACCAATTGAACTTCAAATTTCGAACGAATAGAGAACAAAATTTAGAACCTTTGTTGCTTTAGAAAAACTTTTTAAACAGGTAGTTCTTTTTCTTGCAATTTCTGTCTTTTGTAGAGATAGTCTTTTTTAACGTTTTCCAAACAAGTCTGAAAGTTCTTAATAATTTGAGGTAATTTTTAGAGCTCCGTACCTCAAATGAAAAAAACGAACCCTTTTAGGATCACTTCGTTGTCTGTCACGACCCTTTTTCACAGGAACGTGTGGAGGTATCAAGTTGAAATAACATCAAATACCTAGGTCTGTGGTCCCTTGAAGCTCTAAAAAATCAAGCTTCTAAGTCAACGTAAACTAAGTAAAATAATTATACGACATAATTATTTTAATACTCGTAAATAAAAAAAAATAGTTCCCGTTAACCTAGAATTATGAAATTAGGCAAGAAGCAAGGTCTCATAACACAAGTAAAGGACGTATATCGTTATATGGGAGAACATGTTTTTCAACTACAATGTTACAAGTTTGTTTTTGCGATAAATTTATCCCAACTACGGAACCCTTCATTGTGCGTGGTCCGACACGCACTTGGGCGGTTTGTTTCTCAGAACGTTGGACATCACAAGCAACAAACTATCTTGTTCTTATAGTAAATAAAATTAGTACGCGTATTCGTTCGAAGTTTAAATTTTTGTTTCTGTTTGGCTAGTCTGTCTATCATAATAAAGTTTGTTGGAGTTTCTTTCTTACCAAAATGTATGGGAAAAGTTTTTAGCGATTTCTGACTTTTCTAGTACTCAAACCTCAGTTGGTCTAAAAGAGTTTTTTGATCCATTTATGAAACAGCATTGAATGGAATCAAAAAAAGTTTTTATGAAAACTGCCCATTTTCTTGCTGACTGTACATTTTTTTCAAAATCTGTGACTGCAGATCAAAATGTCTCATAAAGTTAAGGACAGTCTCCTAAGACCGTTTTCTTTTAGCGACAACGGTTAAGGTAGCTGTCCTTGCTGCCCCATCTCAAAAATCCACCCTGTATATTTTCGGTGTTCTCTCGTCAGGCTGCACCTACTCAGCTATCAACTTTTCGTCCTGCATATGCTTGCTCAAAAACACTGGGCGGGGAGCCCAGAGGGCTGGAAGCTACCAGTACCTTGCGTCAGTTTTAGAATTCTTTCTTTATATCAAGCCAGTAAACAAAAATAATACCTTTTAGGGCTACGGCACTGAGCAGACTGTTGCTCAGAAAACTATATTAAATTACTTTATAACAACGATCCAAATAGCATACACCTTAGACCAATGTCGAGTTTACATAAAACTATTTATTACCTTTGGTCATACCATTAATGGCCTAAAATTTTTAAATCAGTTTTTTTTTTGCTCAGAGATGCAACCACTGAGAATCGATAGATCTTATCGTCAATAACAACTTTTACTATCGCGACCAAAAATCTGTCCCGACAAAAAAAGATATGGACATCACAACGAGGAAAATTATTTTAAATGAAATCGGTCTAAATTCTTTTAGATTAGGAGGGTTAGGTAGAGGTATATACAGGGTAGATTTTTGAGATGGGGTCGTAAGGGCAGCTACCTTAACCGTTGAAGTTACAGGAAAACGGTCTTAGGAGACTTTCCTTAACTTTTTAAGACATTTTGATCTGCATTCACAGATTCTGAAAAAATGTACAGTCAGCAAGAAAATCGTCAGTTTTTACAAACACTATTTTTGATGCCAATCGATCGTTTCTTATAATGAACAAAAAGCTCTATGGGACCAACTGAGATTTGAGTACTGAGGTGCAACGGTTAAGGCAGCTGCCCTTTTTTTTTTTTTTTTGACGGTGGGAAATTATCAAATAAGAGCGTGTGTCAGACTTTTACTGACTTTAAACCCACCCGTGTTCCGTCGAAGTCGAAAGTCAAAGTCATGTTATTTTAGATGTTACACATCATCGTAAGGCTCACTCGAGTTTTTTTTTTTCCTCTCACAATGCATAGTAAAACGTTGTATGATACACGTGCGTAAGATGATTTCCGACTCGTGTCGACTTATACACTCGCTCGTGAATAAAATGCCACTCATCGGAAATCACCTACCTTCCGCACTTATAGCATAAATAACTATTTAAATCGCTGTATTTTTTATAAATATATATAAACATTTTACATACAATGTTTTGCAGTATTGTAGCCCTTTCAGTAACGCATCTTTTGATACCATTTTCATTTCTCTGTCTTTATTGAGGACGTTAGCTAGAAATATTATTAGTTTCAATATTCCACCTATCATTCAAATAAATTAAGTTAGAAGTCAGGTAGAAGAACTGTGTTGCGAGATTTGCATTTTTATACATGTTATGTTTTTGATGGGATTCATTACTCAAATAATCAAATCAAAGTACTCAATTCTTAGACATACACAGGTAATCTTCATTTGATCCATTTGTTTACATTTCATTAGATACTTTTCAAACAGACCATATAACCTAAAGTAAAACAGCAGTCCGGCAACATATAAAAAGTGTATCCGAAAGTGCTTGAAATATTGCAGCCACACATCGCCGCAAACCAAACGAAGTATGACGTATCCCCCCCCCCCCCCCCCAGGCGCTGTCGGTGCGGCTGGGCCCGGCCGAGCGCGCGGCGGGCGGCATGGTGGCGCGCCTGCGCGAGCTGCTGCTGGGCGCGCGCGTGCTGTGCCGCGCGCTGCCCGCGCCCGCGGCGCCGGCCGGCGCGCCCAGCGTGGAGCTGTTCGTGCGCACCGGCCCGCAGAACATCCTCGCCTCCGTCAACAACGCCATCCTCATGGAGTACGATTACCTGCAGCAGTGCGTGTCGCATCGTTCCGATCTCTACGAGTATTCGCGATTCGTTCGATCGAGATCGTTGCCGACGTACGCTTCCCGTCTGCGAGCGCGAGCGTACTCTGCATACCGCTCGAACAATATTTAAATTATACAACCTTTATCTATGGAACTAACTTCTAAAAAACTCAAGAGCGCTTATCCTAAAAGTCGGCAACGTCGCAAATAGCTGTCAAATATTTACGGCAATATTACTGTATGGAAATATGAAATGTGGCTAACTAGTAAACTACATCAACAACAACAGTAGCAACATCACAAATAGATGGTAAAAATTTCGCTGTTTTGATTAATTTGGCAATATTACTATATGAAACGTGGCTATCTAGCGAACTAGGATATTTATAACGAATTGCAATTATAACACTGAATTTGATGTTGTAACCGTATTAGATGTAAAAAAGGCATTTGGAAAGTTTCCAAATACTTTTTTTACATCTAAAACTAAACATTCTATTTCGTTAGTTAGCCAAATTGCTAAATTAATCAAAACAGGTAAATATTTGACAGCTATTTGCGACATGGCCAACTTAAAGGCTCTTAATGATTTCCTGAAGTATTTCTTTTAATTTGGAGTGCGCATGGTTCGCCTCGGTGGCGGCCGCTACTAGAAACGGTAATGGTGCCGAATCTCTTGTACACCGAACTAAACTATCACTAAAATTCCTTACTTTAAGCTATGAGAATCTTAGAGCTATTCTGCAAATAAAATTCATTTTAGTTCATGACAACTTATTTTACCCCGCACCTTTTTAATCGCGATTAAAAATTGTCATTTTCACTGAACTAAAAACTCAGTAGGTACTATCTTAGTGCTGTCAAACTAAAATATAGTTAAATTGTGTCACTTTAGTCTATTTCAGAATGAAAAAAAAAAACTAAACTAAATTTTAGTGATTTTTAGTCTAGTTTAGAGGCATTTGTTTGTGACAAGAGAATCGGCACCATTGTTAACATTTTCCATACCAACCAAGCGTGCCAGTTGATGTCACCGTTTACTCATATAAACTGACAATGCCTCTGACAGTTCAAATTGCGTTCAATGTTAACTGCGCGGGCACGAATGAACGCACGAATGTTATTAGTACTGGCGTCTCTAGTCGCTGCTGGCGCGACAATAGGGAAAATGCACGTATTTTTTTTTCACGTTTCCATATAACTCGGTAATTTAAACCATAGCAAAGTTTTAAAGGGGAAATTCAACTACCAATTGTTGTAAAAAAATTTTTTTTTAACTCAAGCCATGATTTGACGTCATTATCCGCGATACTGCTTTGATTACATCTCTTTTATAGACCCTCATATAAATTACATTATTTTTTGTGCTTTATAAAAGCAGAAGTAGCACTTACTTACCTTAATGAGATTTTAAGTAGTTTGCTAAGAATAGATTCATATGACTTTTCACGTCATTTTCGGCATTGTCGACGACGAGGCATGTCGAGTTTGCCTTCCGTTTCACCAAAAAAACGCAACATAAATGAAGGAATTGTAAAATAAGTAATGCATTAAAGCATTAAAAAAATCAATATGTTTCTTGTCTCCTATACAATGTATAATGAAACAATGAAAAAGTTTTGTATTCGTTGCATATTCCCTATTCCGTGCTCTGTGCGGTGTGCCTTGATGTCGCGTTGATGCGTATTCGTGGTATCAGTGAAAGGCGTGGACTTGGACATGATCAGTTTTTACTTTTCTTTTTAGTGGCAGACTAAAGGAAGACGAAAAGGACGCCACGGACCATGTGGAGGCGCTGCACAAGAAGAAGGAACGCATCTTCCGCAGTCTGTCCGCGGCGGGCGACGAGCGAGCCGGGCCCGGCGCCGCGCTGCCGCCGCCGCCGCTGCCGGCGCCCGGCCGCTGCTTCGACGTGTACGTGGCCAAGGCCGCCAACCCCTGGAACTTTGTGGTGCGCGGCCTGCCCAGGGCTCTCACAGTATAGTGCACTCCATCGACGTGCATATAGTATCTTTAAATATGCTTTGTCAAAGCTACACAGCTTAGCCAGCCACATAAGGCATCGACGTGAAAAATTCCCGTCGCGTCGTCAGACTTGCTTTAGGTTAAAAATCTGTGTCCAAGCGAAACAGTACCTTATTAAATAAATAAAAAAGATAAAATGAAAAAATCCATCGTAAACAAAACGTGTTTTAAACTTTTTAGTTAAAGATAGCATTTTTTTTTCTTAGAGAATAAGAGAATTGATTTTTATTTTTGTTTGTAATGAATTTAAACCTACTGGACCGATTTAAAAAAAAAAAAACACCAGTTGACTGCTATATTATCACTGAGTAACATAGATTATAATTTATAAATATATCATATGGGGTAAAGCCATTGATGGAATTTACTGTATTTTTGGAATTGTCTTCTCAAGCCCCTTATTTTGTAACATGTGTTACAAAATAAGGGGCTTGAGGTCACGATACATAATTTTTCTTATTTTTTAAGCCTTGTTATCTTAACGCCTAAAATCCGCCATTTTTTTTTTTTAAACCATCCAGTCATTGGGATGCTTCAAGTGAGCCCACATACAAAGATACATAGATACGCATAAAAATCATAACCCTGTCTTTGCTGTCGCGCGGTCGGGTAGTCAACTCATGAACTGTGTAAACAAATGCATCGGAACTGATTACCGGACGTTTTATTACGAAACATGCAATGATACGCTGTTGATCTGAAGGTCATTCTCTAGTGATCTAGTCAAACAAAATTATTGAAAGTTGGCGTCTTTATAATAGTCGATGTGCAGTTACTTTGAGCTAACTTTTTCGTTGGGGACGGTCCGATATAGTTCAGGCGGGCCACAGGGGGGGGACTTACTGCGGGGGTATTTACAAGAGAGCGGACGGCCGGACCGCCTGCTGGGAGCGTCGGTCGCGTGCCATCACGTACTCACAGATACGGCTGCGCATCTCAAAACGCACATGATATATATAACAATCCAAAAATGAAAAAAAAAAAAATATTGGACGTCAAGACAAAAAATTACAATGTAGATATATAAAAGTCGAAAGAAAAACCACGTTCATTCCATTCAACCTAGAGCGAGCGTTATTGAAGAAGTTCTAAATCAAAATAAAATGTCGAATTGAAGCAGGATGAAATATTATGGTGGGTTCTCTCGTATAACCGTTCGACAGTCGTTACGGGTCGTCAGACGCCCGAAAGTCTGATAATAATCAGTCTTACCAAGGGGTATCGTATTATCCAGTAACTGGGTTGTGGTGGTCAGATAGGCAGTCGCTCCATGTAAAATACTGGTATTCAGCTGCATACGGTTAGACTGGAAGCCGACCCCAACATAGTTAGTAAAAGGCTAGGCAAATGATGATTTCTATTCAATATTAATTATACTGTACGATACAAGGGGCAGAGTCGTCAGCACATATCGTTTTGTATAGATAACGTTTTTGAAATGCTAATAAATTTAATACTTAGGTTCAGCGGAAGTAAATCACGAAATATTTCATAGAGAAAACTGCAGACTCATCCTTTCCAACGCAATACCTTGTGCGAGCGGGTGCGCGTCAATTGTTTTTACCCGCGTCTCCCTTCACCTGCCAGAACCATGGGACTATCACCAACGACATTGACTGCCTATAGACGACTAGATTCCGACACGTTTTTATTTACAGGTACAACCAAATAGTACGAGACATACTCTACAAACGATGATGGCGACGCTACAAATAGAATGTCCGAAATTGTCCGAGCTGGATGCACCCGCCAATCCAGCTAGTGGAGAACTATACACAGTGTTCTATGATAAAGATTCATCGTGGTACAGGTACGTACTGAGATGTGATACGTGATGAGTCAAATTAATTAATAATTTGTTGTAATAGCGTTCAGTTAAAACTGAAAAGGTATACCCTTCGGTAATCTTTGTGTTTCCGAATTAGTACGAACGTCGCGCCATGGGCAAAGGTTTAAGTTTTGTGCTGCTGCACTTATCGTTGCAAGATTGTATGAGTTTACTCTGTTGGGTTACGTACCCCGGTTGCACCTCGTCATAGTCAAAAAATGTACAAGTCTTTTGGAATTGTTAATCTCTAATTTTGTAACCATGTTAATATTAAAAAGGTAAGTACTTCCATGGTTGTCTGCGTGCGTTCGTATTTATGAAGCTAGATGATGATTGCCGAAGCGCATGCCTTTTCTGGGAGATCTGTATTGTATTTTGCACTGCTGGAAAGATCACTAAATTTCTTTTTTATTTTCGTAGAGTGACAGTTGCTGGGACTGTTTCATCAGAGATGGTTTCTGTTTATTTTTGCGACTATGGAGATCTGGCCTTATTCGCCACTAAAGCGTTGCGGCCTATTCCTGTGGCTGCTCCTTTAGCACGCTCGCTACCACCTCAAGCTATAAAAGCTCGATTATATGGTAAGGACTAAAGAATTTTACTTGCTTTTCCTTATTAGTTATTGATAGGTTGAACACGGGTACAACGGTGTACCAACTCGAATATATATCGGTCCTTATTTCCTCTGATAGATATTTTTCCTACGAGTTGTTGCAATTGAGAATCTTACGCAAAGCTGAGATAGCAGTACCGCCACCTAACACCAGAGGGGCAATTCCCGCAATTTTTGCATTCGCAATCTGGCAAAAATACAAGCTATTTACCAACATTTTTGACAAGTTTGAAAGATTGCGTCTTGAATGTGAACGTTAAACGTAAAACGTCTTGATTGTTACGCTTTTTAAATAATGAACATAATTTTTTTATTGCAAGTAATTATTTCGACGTCTGCCATTGCCGAAAGTCGAAAGCGATGTGAGTAGTAGGGCAGTATGTGGACACAAATTTCTCTCGATCTTGCTACGGCAATATTTAGGGAATTATGGCCGGCAGCACGAGGTGTAGCGGTTGAGGCAAAATGTAAATAAGGCATTAGTTTTCGAGGTGTATAAAGCCGATACTAAGGTTAATGTAAATCCAAGCTGGCGGCCGCGAAAATTTTGTTTTTATTTTAAATGATACGTGAGAAGGAACTTCATTCCTGACGGGGTTCCCCCGAACTCACATTTTTTTTTAAAGTAAAAATTTATTTACTTGCGTTGAGTGATTTTTGGTCATTTTTTTTTTTGGAAAATCTTGTGGGTTCGCGTCACCGACATGCTAATGTTAACAGTCCCCATAATGTAGCTATGAATATGACGTGTTGCGCTTGTTGTTGCTCGGAGTAATAATAAGATAAGATGAATATTAAGAAATAAATATGATTCATCAAATTGTTATGCCTAATGTAAAATAATCAGGAGAAGAAGCGTAAGATAAATAAACAGTTTCATTTAAATATTATAAAATTATTTATTTAAATCGTTTTTTTATATCTATAAATCATAAGTATAACAATAAATTGAAGTTGGATTTAAATTCCAATTAAATATTGACTATAACAATTATTGTTCTAAATTGAACGGATCAAACTGGGTTAGTCTGACTATAAACAGAGCGAACGCGCCAACTCTACGCACACATGTACGCGAGCTTTTGTGTCAGAGCCGGATTTAAAGGTGTGGAGACCCTGGGGCAACCAAGAAGTGGAGGCACCGATTTTGTTTTTGGACCAGATGAAAAAAAGACATAATTTTCAATCATTTATACATAATAGGTACTAAAAATATACAAAAGAAAAAAAGATAAGTAAATGTTAGGCGAATGGAACTTTGCGAGTTTTTTTTTTTAATTGATACTTTCTGTGAAAACCAGTTCTCGGAGAAAATCACTTTCATTACTAAGTAGGGATAACTTTCATAGGCGGTTCTGTGTCATTGTAGTCCGAAGCAAAAACACCCGGTCAAAAATGAGCATTCTCCAGTCCAGTTCGACGCCATCAACACAAAGTACATTCTCAACGTAATTCAACATTTGGAAATGTAGCTCTCTGAATTTTCAAGTATTTGCTAATAGAAGATTTCCTTAGATTGATCTTTTTGATAATGGTTTTTAAACAAAACGGTAAATTTAGCGTATTTGGACCAACTTTTGTGGAGGCCCGGGGCTATGACCACTGTTGCCCTGCCTGAAATCCGGCCGGAATTTTGTGCGAGTGATTTTTGCAAAGAATTTACCTAAACTTGACTTCCCGCGCTAGACGTAAACGCTCTTAAATGTTTTGTGACTGTAAAGTGCTTGCGACGGCGACGGTAGCAATTTCCCATTGCGTGCAAAGTTGTCCAACTTCATAATTTTCTGATTATGTTAGATAAAAAATAATATTTCACATAAACCTACATGGGCACTTATGAAACGTCAGAAGCTAGGTGGACGGTTCCAATTGGCCGTTTCCTATAGAGAAGAGCCGGAAAGAAACCACGGTTACTCTTAAAAATAATTGGCTTTTACACTTTAACTGTTTTCAAATTACAGTGTCAAATTAGGTATGGGAGGACGGCGTAGGCCTGTCAACAAGTGCCAAGTACTTAACAAAATAGAAAATGGTCTACAAATCTACAGTATATTAAGCCTACAACGTTCTCACATTCACAAAATATAAAAGAGTCTATATAATATAAAAGATAAATAAAATCCTATTTAAACCAAATGACTGCCATTCCAACCACATGATTGCCATTACAACTGTAAAAAACCTGAATTAATATCCTGTCCACAAAAGCCACTAATTATGCGAAAACTGTCGCTAGCATATAGCGACGTAGCGACACGACATACGACGAGCGGGGCGACATATCCTGAGTTGCTCGAGGAGAGGAGAGGTATTCTACGGCTACCCAGACAAGTACGATCAAGATCTAACCTAACCTAACAGAATCTTACTGAAATACTACCTTACTCTGAGCACGTTTGCTCTCGCGTATCTCCACTCAATCCAGCTAACTAAGGCAGCAAGAGACGGGACCTCTGTTCAAGTTGATAAAGACAAGCCTGAGTGTGAGAAGAAATGAGAAACAAGACTTCTCCCGGGAGATCGGGTCCGTGGGATCACTACTGCCCAACAGCTTATTATTATCCTAACACCTTGTATTTTTCGACGATGGCGCCGATGCGGAAAATCTCACGTGTCTTGTCTAATTCCATCCCGTCACAATTATAATGTACCTATTTAATTTGTTGAATTATTGTTTTATATTTATTCCAGATGTTTGGCCTTTGCACCAGGACTGGACTGTAGAAGACTGCATTAGGTTTCAAGAATTATGTGTAGAGCAGCAGTTTGTTGGCATTTGCAAAGATGTTGGGAAGGATCCATTAAATCCAAACGAGCCTCTACTAACACTTGACCTCATTGATAAAACTACAGATGAAGATATATATTTAAACAAACAATTGGTTGCTGAAGGTAGAGCTCGTCTCTCATCTGCTTCTTAACTTAAATTAATTTATACAACAATGTTAAGTTTGTTAAAATACAAGGTGTAACAGACTACTCTTTATGATACTATTCATTGTTAATTTCGTTATTATGAGAGAGGATAGCAGACTGAGTTACGAAATCAACAAGACAGTCCTTACATAACATATACGAGATATACCTTCTGAAATTAATATAAGTATAGGTAATCTAACTTTAAAATTGCGCCCCCCTTCACTGCTTGTTCCATGCCTACATATTTAAATTGTTTGTGAAGAAAATATAGTGGATGTGTGCGCCATTTTAAATACGGAGATCTATACCTAGTACCTATGTATTGATTATTAATATGTACAGTAGCAGAACGAAAAGGTTAAACAATTTTTAAATACATTCCTTTTGCGTAGAGCGAGGCATGTCGCCTTTTCGAACTGTCATTTTCATGCAAAATTTTAGCAGTATGTAGTCAGAAAAATAAGGCTCGCTGGTACCACAAATCACTGAATACGTTTAGCGCAGAAAATATTTAATCACCATTGATTGACACAAAAAGTGATGTTTTAAATGCGTTTAACGGTAAACTTGCTTAGCGATTTGTGGTGTAAGAGAGCCTAGGGCAAATGCACGGCTCAAGTAAAAATTTACCTAAATGTGCTTAACTTTTTCATTCTCTGACTGTACCTATTCCATTATTGAGTCATTTATGATAATTATTGCGTTAGAACTATAACTTTACTCTTTACTAGGTATAATTACTTGACATCCGGGACAATGTTGCCGGTTTACAATTTATTACAAACGTATTGGTATTGTTAATTCTAAAGAAAGCAATAAAACCCGCTCGAAGTTAGTTGTGTTGGATAATTCTGATTATTTCGAACAAAACCTATATACCTAATGATATTGGGATGTACTGCTGTTTCGTGCGGCTATTGTACATAGACAAGGAGAAAAAAATGTACGAAGTTCTCTCATACTACGATCAATGTTTTTAAACAGTGTAATTCGACTCAATGCACTCTTAGCGGTTGGTTGTGAAACCCTAACTTAATAATAATAAACTACCGATAGAAATTTACTCATCCACGCTAATAGTTTCGCGGCCAGAGCTGGCACTGAATTACTATTACACAACTATGTATACATAGTACACGCGTCACACGGTGAATCTTATAAGATTTGCTAATTCGGGTTAATAGTCGTGGTAGCTATCATGTGGAAAATAATATAATGACTATATTAGAATTATTTTGTGACTGAAACCATCTGGTATGGGCTCATTAGGTGTGTCTTAACGAGTCCTGGGGCCTTACTCCCGAAAACGATTCTATTTTGATTTGGTTTTCGATTCGAACTCGCTTCTGATCCGAACTCGATTTAAAACCTTACTCCCAAACCAATTCGAATCGTAAACCAAGATCGACATAACGTTCGAATCTTATCAGCGTCGTTAGCCGTATCCAGTGGATTCGGTCACCGTCAAGTGCTATAAGTCTTTGGTTAGTAATTGAATGTTTTTACTTCTCTATCACTTTCCCACGTAAAAAACGATACCCTAGTCCTTTATTTACACGTATCAAACAAAAACTTATGAAAAAACATATGATTTTTTATTATTTTTGGGAAAAGAGTGTAACCGAACTGCTGTCAAGTGTCAAATCTTATGCAAAGAGTGCTGTTGTTTAAAAGTTTATTTGTGTGTCTGCTGCTTTATGAGTTAGTTATTTAGTTTCAATTCATATATGCACAAGCTCGCCAACAGACAAAACCAAAAAAGGGAAGAGGTCACAATTTTATTAAATTCCTTGGGTGGCGCAACAAAAGTATAAGTTATGGGCAAAAGTAAGTTAAACACAGTTGAGATAACGTAAATATTTATGCTATCCGAATGAATGGTAATGGTGTACTGTCTTGTTTGGTTTAAACATACATATAATTTGAAATGTTACTTCGTCTTCTATGGTGTTAAATATTCTACCAACACATCAAACAAATCCTTTGACAAAAGATAATTTCTCCGAAATTCTTCCGAATCCATTTCCATACCCCGGGTGATATAACAATTAATTCTTTGCATATTTCTTCTTGCGCGAATACCCATACGATTTGCTTCCACAAGACAAATTGAAAAATAACGCAAGGCGAGCCATAATAATTGAATTTGAAGATATATAGCAGTAAATGACACTAAAAAACATCACTCGATCTGCAGTAGCTTCTTTGATAACGTGTAATTTGACGTTTAGTATCGATCCAACAACTCTATAATCAACTGTCAGATGGCGTATGGAGTACGTGCTTTTCGATCCTCACGGATCTCTCGATCGAAATTAGTTTCGCTTTGAACCACCGCACGATCGTGCGCTAGTGTCGGTATTCAAGATTATGAATCGGTATTGAATTCGAATAGAATTCGATTGATTCAGAACTCGAAGCTGTCCGGAGTAAGGCCCCTGTTCATTTTACTTGATGACTAACCTGGATACTAGATACACCCATCTTGTGTGGTGTTACTTAAATGGCGTTTGAACATAAATGGTTTTTAAACACAAATGGTTACCACCATTCCAGTTTAAACACCATTTACTACGCAGCGCTACGTCATCCCACATTATTTTAAACTTAAAATAATAGGTTGTCTAGTAACAGCTTTTGATTTTTCATTGAATTTATGTTGTTAACATGAATTACCATTTAAATAACACCTTGTATTATTTAAATGGTGTTGGACCAGAGACGGGGTCATTGTACTCATCATTATGTAGGCTCTTACTATTCAACGAAAACTGAAATTGCGAAAACAAAATCCACACAATAATGTATTTAAAATAATCTATGTTTCTTTTTCGCGATTTCAGGGTTGTTCTCATATAAAAAGTTATTCTTAATGATGAGTAGGTACACTGGCCCCTTTTCAGGTGCAACACCATTTAAATTACACCTTGTTTAATGCGTGTTTAAATCATAAATTCACTGGAAAATCAAAAGCTCTTTCTAGACTAGGTATCTACGTAATTATTCACACTTCAGCGGTTAAGGTACCTAAATGTTATTATGTTAGAAGCGATCTTTTCAGTCACATTTAATTTGCAGTGGTGTACCGACAAATATTATTTCAAATGTGTCTTATAAGTAACACAAGTTGAATATTGTAATCCAATAAATGATTATTATTATAAAGCTTTGAGTGAAACGAGCTAACCTGGTCACAAAAGTAGAAAAAAATACTGACAGACACCACTATCGCTAATGTACCAAACCGAATATTACCTATCTCAGCGCCATAATCTTCAATATATCGTCGCGATATATCTTCAGGATGATTCACAGTCCACTGTGAACGGGCCGGGATATGTCTTAGGACGAGGCATAATCAAAAGATCTTGTGTCCCAACACAAGATCTTTTGATGATGATTTTTTAACATTTGTAGCGACTGAACAAGTTATGTAACCGTATATTGTTTTGATCGTTCGTGACTGCGAAATTGCCACAATTATTTACGAAAGAAAAGGAAATGCTAAATGTCGATTTCTTTCGTAAATAATGATGACCTAAAATTTTATTACATTATGGCACACTTAAAAAAACTAGCTGCTTCATTAGCCGAATAAACTAACTGAAGCTTGTTATTAAAAACAGTTCATGAAAAGAAAATAAATAGTTAAGGGTATATTCACATCTTTCTACTCGAGACATCAGATCACTAAAGCAGAAGATCGGTTTCTCCTTATGTAAATTGTTGATTAAAATTAAGAATATTTTGTTATACCTTGAACATACTCATTTGTTATGTACCTAGGTATTTTGTTATCAACATTCTTATTGTAATTAGTGCATATAAAAATACTCTTAATAAAAAACAAAAAGACAGCAATATTCTTTTAACTACAGTGACTTTAGAGTAGTTGAAGAAAAGTATAGTTAAGTGAGAATTTTCCAAACAGCTTATTTTTGATAATTCAGTTAGGCCATTGTATGCAGGTAACTCATGCACGATTCGTATACGTGTAAGTTCAACAGCAGCAGACAACTTGACAATTTTGTATATATTATAGACAGTCGATATTATTATTTCAATAGTAGGTAGGCATCCAATGTACCACGATATTTCTTGTGTGATATCTATTTTATCTCTGTGAAGTAGTTTTAAATACCTACATATTATTCTTAAAAAAATGTATCAACATAATAATTGTTGTATCTTAACTATCTATGAAGTAGTTACTTCAAACACCTGCTACTTCTTGGGATGTAATCAATAGTATGAATACTGTAGTACCTATCTGTATTAATTACATTATAATCGATTCCAGCTTAACAACATTCAACCATTGAGCCAATATGCATGCAAAATAAACATGTAATCTCAATTTGTGTTTATTATTTCTTATCCCGACCCATGATAGAATAATAGGTAGTTGGTCGGCAAACATGTGGCCATGTGTGTCAGACGCGCTGTCGCATTACCTTCGCCTCTGGTCGCTTTAATGCTCTTAAGCGCTGTCACTCGCACGCGATTCGTCAGGATCAGGAAATAAGACTGAAAGCATTTGCGGCGGGCTTTACCACCATGAATGGTGTCATTGACTCTGGCAGGGCCACCATCAGGGATTTTAATTTTGATTACACAAAAAAATTGTCGTTAATTAGTCGAAATTTGTCGCCAAATATCAGAATTTGTCGGTCACTGGTTCAAAAGATATAAGGGTTTATAGGTGGCCGATCTGGAGAGTCTCCCCAGCAGGGCCACATTTATATCTCAAATACTAAGGCACCTAGCGAAGATCTGTTTACTCCCATATTTTGTCGTAAATTTGTCGCCAAATATCAGAATTTGTCGGTGACTGGTTCAAAAGATATAAGGGTTTATTTTTTCTTGGCAATTTTTCGTGAACGCTTCGACTATACCTTACTTATTGAACTCATTATATCTCTTAAACTAAGACCCGATTAAATCTGTGACTTGGCGACAAATCGCGACTAATTGGCGACAAAATATGGGAGAAAACACATCTTCGCTAGGTGTCCTAGTTTTTGAGATATAAATGTGGCCCTGCTGGGGAGACTCTCTCCAGATCGACCACCTATAAACCCTTATATCTTTTGAACCAGTGACCGACAAATTCTGATATTTGGCGACAAATTTCGACTAATTAACGACAATTTTTTTGTGTAATCAAAATTAAAATCCCTGATGGTGGCCTGCCAGAGTCAATGACACCATTCATGGTGGTAAAGCCCGCCGCAAATGCTTTCAGTCTTATTTCCTGATCCTGACGAATCGCGTGCGTGTAATCAAAATTAAAATCCCTGATGGTGGCCCTGCCAGAGTCACCATTGAATGTGCAGTTCCAAGTGTGTTATTCCGTTTGTCCACCGTACCGTGAACGGGACGTCAACGAGAATGAGATGACGGCGCCGAAGTAGCGACAGTAGGTACATTTACTATGGTCGCGTTATCTCGTTTCTCGTTGACGTCCCATTCACGGTGCGGTGGACAAACAGTGTAAGCCTTTAAATTCCGTTTATCCAACTAGGCCTAGGGTGATTTCTCGGACATACGTTTCCGAGTTACCTTTAGGGTGGATAACCTTACCCTAACGCCCCTTTCCCACAGCAACATCCCGTTTAGTAGCCTACGTGTTTCAATACTAGCAGTCACACGAGTATCTTGCAAAAAATCGATCCATTGGAATTTGACATTCGGTTTTGCCACTACAAACTGGATCCAGTTTAATTACTCATAAGTATAGTTTAAATGGAAGTGTTCCCACTTGTATTTGAATCCTGTTTTTTTAATTTTTGTTATTCACTTTTTCTAAAAGGTCGTCGAACGTGGTCATGGACATCCTAATTATTAATGAAAAATATTTATCTTTTTCAAATCGCCCATGAGATTACGAAAATACCCAATGTCGAGAGCTGTTTCAGCATTGGCTGAACCCAAACACTTCTTTTTTTACACTGCCTGGCGGTGACAATACCAATATAATATCTTCGTCTTTTTTTTTTTGGGTGCGAAATTATTAAATAACTTCTTCCGCTCTGGGCGGAGCGGGAGGGCGTCAGACTCTTATTGACTAAAACCCACCCGTGTTCCTTCAGTTGCCTGTACGTTGCCAGGGGGGCCACGGTATCCCTTTCGGACTTTCCCGCGACCCCGGTAGGCATCGGTCCTGGCGGACCCCGTTAGTTGTGCTGACATCTCTTTGAATCACGTCCATCACGTCTGAATTTTGTTATAAGATTAATCTAATAACTGTTCATTGCTCTACTGCAAAAACAGGATGGAAAATACTGTGTGGGAAGTGTGAACACACCAATGATTTTTGCGGGATCCAAAAAAACAATCGTTCTCGCAGAACTGGACGGCGGTGGGAAAGGGCCATTACAAGTACAGTAAAACAATTGATATTTAGCGTACTTAACATAATAATTTATTGTGGTTTTGTCTTACACGCATAGGCACGAAAGTGAATCAGTTTAGGTGTTATGTGTATAGGCATTCGGCAGCCAAAAAAAAACAAACAAAAATATTTACTTAGGATACATTTATTTTCGAAGATCTTCGCTTGAAATACCATATTTCTTTTTCAATGCATCTATCTCTTCCTGTTTCTTCTCAATATCCATACCTTTGAAGGCTTTGTTTGACCTGTAGTACAAAACTACTAGGTACCTATTGCAAACATTAAAGCCTGACAGGTGATCACATGCATTTTTGGCATCAAATATATCTTCATATACTATGAAAGCAGTGCCTCTTGTCTCTGGAGTATTTCCTCTGCAAAAAAAATAAAATCGTGAATTTATTGCAATAAAACTAAACGAAACACAACAAATTTCGGAAATAAACGGCTATTTTGGCTGTGGCTTGGCTTGCATGAAGGATGGTTTTAACAACTCAGAAAACTTCATAGTTGGGTGCCAATTGTGGTGAATGGTAGGCATGCAGTTGACATACATACCATTCACCACAATCAGCTCAATCACTGGGTCCTAAAATGTTGTAGCCACACTAGTAACTTATTGGATCAAATAATATAGCTGGAGTACTTACACACGTATCTGTCGTATTGCACCATATTTTCCAAAAATATCATACATTTCTTCAGCAGATATTTTGTATGGTAAATTTCTCACATATAGTATTCTGTTTACTTCAGGTGGTAATCGAACCTAGAACAGTAAACAAGAAAATTATGCAGTATGACTTTTAGGTAGTTTAATAAGTTGTGACCTATTTAAGTAATGCATGTTTGAATAAAAGCTTTATTAACATAATAAGCATGTTTTCTGAAAGGCAGCTTTATATTTGGTTATAATCTGTATGATCTATATCTAAAAAAACATAAAACTGGAGTGATCTCGAAATTTGAAAGGATTTGACAGACTGAACTCCTCTGCCTAACCCTACAGGGAATACAAACGTGATGCTATATGTGTTGACAGAGAATAAGACGAGCAAGATGGAGGGACTTACAAAGTGTATTTTTTAATTTATATGTTAATTAGACAATGTTAAAGTTATTTTCTAATTTCATTTTGGTTTGCACCCCTACATGTATGACCCTTAAATATTAAACAATTTTTACAACACCATCGCTGCTCAGTGTATGTAGGTATATATAACTAACACATTGAATGTGGAGCAATCAAATCAAATCCAAATCAAATCCAATCAATGTGGAGTACGATGTAATAATATATAACTTCATTTCTGTACAAAAGTTTACGTTCAAGCCATACACTACCGTATGTTTACTTTCCTTTAACAGAAAAATAGTGAAAGTTTATTTTCTATTATTTATAACTAAATCAAGATGATTTCCATGTTATTGTTATTGTTCCAGTTCAAGTAATTAGTTAACATTTTAGCAGGTACTTACATTGGCTCTTCTCTGGAGGGCTAAAGCCATATTTTACAGCGGCTCAATTTAACTCAATTTATAGAAACCACTTAGAATATAGTACCAGTATTTATCTTTCTATTGCTAATAGAATCACAATGTGCTGAAAAATAAAATGTGGTTTCTATTATAAGCGGACGCACAACACCACTGCAATGAGTGACAGTGACAACCACAGAACATATATGAACAAGCCGTGGACTCCGTCTGCCTGGATGTTAACGAGGGACCTTCCCAAACCACGGCTGCATTTGTGGTTTAGTATAATTTATCTATGTTTTAAAAATTTCCATTTATTACTTACTTTACAAGTAATATTTAACTTATTAATACTGAAAACTTTTTATATCTTGTATAACTTTGGTATACTGTGCAAGTTTAATACTATGTTACTTTCCTACACAATAGACACAGTATCAAATCTTTTATTAAATGCACAAACTACAGTTAGGTCAATAATATCTTATGCCCGCAAACAGTGCAAACATATACTCAACTCTAACATAATTACATGTTATAAACATACAATTTATTTAATATTATTTTTCTTAATCTGCCTTATTTTGTTCAAACATCACATCTTTCAATAACAGTCCAAAAAAACGCGTTCTAATAATACACTACAGCTTCATGACAAATAAAGTTATAATTCTGTCAAATATTGTCAACTCTACCTACCAAGTTACTGACACCAAATTTGCATATAGCCCTAATCAATTTTTTTTTTTCATGTACAAAAAAAATTACGAACTTTATATCCGATGAACTAGACAACAGTATTGACTTGGTGTGTCAGGAACTTGACAGAGCTGAAAACTGTCAGAACGTATTGACTGCGAATTATAACTTAAAAATTTTGACATTCAATATCCGCAGTATACAGCGTAACTTCAATACCTTTTGTATTGCGTTAAGACGGCTTAATATCATGTATGACGTTATTGTTCTAACGGAATGCTGGTTAACAGATGGCTCTATAATTGGACAGATTGAAGGTTACACCTCATACCACACAGTAAACAACCTTAACCAGAGCGGAGGAGTTGTAACCTATATTAGGGACTGCTGGAACGCGACAGTTTCAGAACCCCAGCTTCAAGACGCTGAATCTCTTTTAGTTGTATTGCCTAATAGCATCTCTGTAATTGCTATCTACCGATCCCCATCACGCAAATCGGATAGCTTTATAACCTCTCTGGATGAAGTACTCACCTCAATAAGCCAATATCAAACAATTATTGTAACTGGAGATATTAATATCAATCTTTTATCGACGACAGACGTTTCTAAGTCGGATTATTTATGTTTAATGTCTGAACATGGACTGCAACAAGTTATTTCAAAACCAACTCGTCAAAACTCATGCTTAGATCACATATTCCTTAAATCAAGATATCAAACTGTTATAGGTTTAGTTTGTGATATTGATATCACCGACCATCGTATGGTAATGATGGGGTACGACATGCCTGCCGGTTCAAAATATCAACAACGCAGTTTAAATAAAATCAATTTCTCCGCTCTGATAGAGGAACTTAAAGAAGCAGACTGGTCTAGAGTGGTGTCCGAAATAGACGTAAACAATGCAACCAATGAATTCCACAACATTTTAACGAATGCAGTACAAAAACACTCCGTAGAAAAGACATTTAGCCGCTCTAAATACATCAGAAAACCCTGGATTACTCCCGGACTTATTCGATGTATGAACCACAGGGACAAACTTCATCGTGAATCAAATAAACACCCTAATGACCAATCAAAAAAACTAATTTACAATCGTTACAGGAACTTCTTAACAAATATTGTACACAGGCTTAAACGCGAACACGACAACAAAAAATTAGAAGATAACAAAAACAATATTAAAGGTTTATGGAAAGCCATCAGAAATATCAGTGAACAGACGAACAATAGAAGTAACCCTAATGAACTACTTCAAAGCGAATCATCGGCACAAACTTCAATAAACAACTGCAATGATTACTTCTCCTCTGTTGGCAAAAACCTAGCCAGTAAAATTCTCGCAGACAGTAATGAAACCCAGGAATCACTTATTAACAAACTACAGCTAGGAGAACCTCTAAACACAAATTTCTTTATGCAACCTACTGATGTTTTTGAGATTGAAAAAATAATCACAAATCTGAGAAACGACAGTGCCCCAGGCCCGGATAACTTTACACCAACTCTTATAAAAGAAATTAAATCCGATATCATAATTCCATTAACCCACATTATAAACCTTAGCTTAGGCTCAGGCACATTTCCTAACATATGGAAAGAAGCACAGGTCACTCCAGTTCATAAGAGCGGTTCAAAACAAAACCCAAATAATTACAGACCCATATCACTGTTAGCAATATTCTCCAAAATTCTCGAAAAAATAGTTAACAAGCGACTCACTTTATACCTAGATTCCAACAATTTATTATCCAACAAGCAGTTTGGCTTCAGACAGGGAAAATCCACAGAAGATGCAGTAAGTCTTTTAGCCAACCTTGTAACGTCTTATTTAGATGAAAATGAAAAATGTATAGGAATATTCCTAGACCTTGCAAAAGCTTTCGATACCGTTGCCATTCCCATACTCCTAAAAAAGCTCGAGTCAATTGGTATTAGAGGACAACCACTTGAATGGTTCGAAAGCTACCTTACTAACAGAAAGCAATGTGTGAAAATAGGGGATACCACCAGTTGTCAAAGCAGCGTAGAATTTGGAGTGCCTCAAGGTAGTGTCCTGGGCCCGACACTATTTATCATCTATATTAATGATATTCATCACACCACTACCCAAAATGCAGAAGTCATCTGCTATGCAGATGACACGGCTATTATTTTTCACAGTAAATCTTGGGAAACAGTCCGCGAAGAAGCCCAAAATGGTTTAACTAGTATAAAAAAATGGCTCGATCTTAACCTTCTGTCACTAAATATTAAAAAAACGAACTACATCTGTTTCCATAAAACACTTTCATCAGCACCAAAACTCCCTTTACATCTTAAAATCCACCCTTCAACTTGCAGCAAAGTCCCTTGCACCTGTGAGGAAATTAAAAAGGTCGAATCTCTAAAATACTTAGGCGTTCTGCTAGATCAACATCTTTCTTTCAGACCCCACATAGACTTAGTAACAAAGCGAATTAGAAAACTGATTCACGTAATGAAACTTTTACGTAACTCGGCCAACAAAAAGATCTTGCACTTGGTGTATGTGGCATTATGTGAGTCAGTTCTCTGCTACTGCATTACAGTATGGGGTGGGGTTGGTATTACCTCAATGATACAATTGGAAAGAGCCCAAAGATCAGTGCTTAAAGTTATGTATAGAAAACATTTTCGTTATACTACAGACCAACTGTATAAAGAAGCATCAGTCCTTAATGTCCGACAGTTATACATCTTTAAAATAGTACTAAAACAACACAAAACAACAATCCAATCCACAGGATACCTCCATCTACTGAAACAACGAATCTTCAAATGTCCACTTACTGTAGTAAAAACCGCTTTTGCACAACGTATGCAAGAATTTATGCTCAGTTTCCTATATAACAAAATTGCAAAAATCAGTGACATCAGAAATTGTACGACCAACCAAGTTAAAAAAATTATTAAACAATGGCTTTTAGCTCAATCCTACTCAGAATCAGAAGCTTTCGTTCGAGTATTATCATAACATATTTACCACAAACACTCTCTTACCCTCAATCACAACTTCACTCCCACACATCCACCTAAATAAACCCTTACATATATGTATATACTCCTACATAATCATTCTCTCGCACGCACCCTTGCTAAACATCAAAGTATAAATACCTACACTTGCCTGTTAACTACACTCACTATAAAAATCATAGTTGATTAACGATTTTGTTTTATTTTTAAAGTTTTTTATTTTATTTTTAAAGATTTTGTTCTTTAAATTTTTAAAACAATATGTAATAAACACAATACGGTATCGACCCTGAAATGTTAAATTGGTAAATACTCTCAAGGACTCCATGAGACAGGCTCGACCTAGTATGGAGTCCATAGGTTAAAATATTAAAATTATGTTTTCTTTAAGACAATAATATTTTGGAATAGTTTATTTGTATTACTTTTAAGGAAATGTAAAGATTCTTTATTTGGTCAATAAACGATTTATTATTATTATTATATATATTCTACGAGGTGACAACCATAGACTAATATTTTTAAATGAGAGCCACAGTCATACAGTACACCTCAGAGTAATATTTAAACTAAAGCAATTTACACTATATACAACGTGTCCCAAAATTCAACGATAAGCGGGCACCAGACGGTGGACCTGCTAGTCACTACCCGAGAAAAAATACAGAAAAAAAAACAATCTTTTTTTGGAAATTATAAAACATACATTGAAATCCTTCGGAAATTGACACCCCTGATATTTTTAACTACCATGACCACAATTTTTCTAATATTTCTGTTTTTTTTTTTTATCGGCAAGCTAAGTAGCTCTGTTATCCACCACAACCACAACCCTTAAAAATCCCAGAATGCCTGTAGGTTTTACACAAAAATCAATCAAAATTATTTTTTTCCTTAAAATTTCCGAATTTTTACTTTCAGTTTAGTTAGCACGCGGTTAAGCGAGTTAAAATTGATATTTAATTCAGTGTACCAGTAAGAAAAACAATTATAAAACAATCGTAGCACTGAGGAATAAGAACCGTTCGGTTCCTGATGCATCTATAAAAGAGCTATCAGCAGTAAAACATATTTAAAAAAAAATTGTAGCAGTTGTAGCACTGAGGAACAAGTTAACACGCAATAGTAACCCAGAACTCTGACTCAGTTATCAGCCTAGTATGGTTGAAAAGTAAGATTAGAAACAATCAAGGTTTGATTCAGTCTTTCAGTAATAAGGATCAAAAACATTTGAGTAGGTACAGTGGCGTAGCTACCTTGGGTGGCACCCGGTGCGGAAGTTGGTGGTGTCACCCCATCGAAAGTAAAAAGCAATAAATTTTATATGATAAAGGACATGGAGCATTTATTATTTATAATATTGAAAAAATAACAAAACACAATAATAAATAAGACAGAAAAGGAATTGTTATACAATTCAAATTTATTCATTCTAGCTTTGACAGCTGCAAACTCAGCAATAACTTCATCGAAATTTATATTTTGTATTGCCTCGTGTTCGATGGCTAATATACCAAGATTGCTAAGCCGCGATTGGGTCATTGTTGCCCGCAAACTTAGAGTATATAACACTGGAGAAGCCTTACGTACACTTCCCCTCTGTAAAAGTACAAGAACAAATGTTCTAGTACGTTCATAAAAACTACTTTCAAATCGATTCTAACGCACTTCGTGAATCGTTTTAAAGTACTATTAGTAGTAGTAGTAATAGTAAGTTTTATTTGTACTGTTAAATGGTGTAAAAAGCGTTCAAATACGTCAAATTTTCCTAAAGAACTGAATGACTTTCCATAAGCAGATTTTTTTTATTTTTTCTAAGATTTAGTCATATTTTTATTGAAATTTAAAATCCTAACCTCATAATACAATTCGATTTTTCATTCGATTCAACCATGATTCAATATAAAACGTAGCTTGAATCGAGTATTTCCTAAACCCCGATCCCTCAAGTTAAGTTTTTTCAATGCCGATGGCATTCGTGGTCAACGCGATGAGATCGCGGACTTCCTCCGCACCCATCAAATTGACATCCTCCTCGTTCAGGAAACATTTCTCAAACCCTGTAACCGTGACCCTGGCATAGCGAACTATCGTATAGTTCGCAATGACAGGGTTCACTGTCACAAGGGTGGCACCCTAATATATTATAAAAAGGATCTGTACTGTATGCCTATAGACCCTCCTCCCCTTTCACGACTAGAAGTCTCAGTCTGCCGCCTAGGCATGACAGGCCATCAGCCGATCATAATAGTATCAGCCTACATAACTCCTGCAACCGGTGCAGAGGATTTTCAACCCATTAAAAACGATCTCACATCCCTATTAGCCCTGAGCGACTCCGTTATCATAGCGGGCGACCTCAACTCCAAACATCCCTCCTGGAATAGTTCTAGATCCAACATAAGAGGCCGACACTTGTTCGACCTCACTAACTCCCTTAGCATCGACATCATCGCCCCGATGAATAATACCCACTATCCCTATATAGTAGGCTACACCCCAGACGTACTAGACGTGGCGATCCTTCAGAACGTCAATCTAAAACTAGATTCGATAGAGACGGTGGACGAGCTTAACTCTGATCACCGTCCAGTAATACTAAAACTAGACCCCCGCATAGGTCTCCCCGACCCCAACTGCCCCCCGACCACCAAAAGGGTAACGGACTGGAGGAAAGTAAGCACCCAGCTAAAATCCAACACGTCCCCCCAATTGGACTCTATCCCCGACCAATTCGACTCTATCGCAGCAACAACGGCCGCGATCGACTCACTCACTGATCACGTACAATCCGTCGTGAGCCACTGCTCAAAGGAAGTCCCAGTGGGGGAAGACCCCCGCTGGAAACTACCTGATGATGTGCGTGACCTATTGACTGAGAAGAACGCAGCCATTCGTGCATACAGCAACTTTCCCTGCCACGCTAACAAAGTCCATATGCGCTATTTACAGAGATCTGTAAAGACACGCATACAGGAGCTGCGTGACGCGAGCTGGGACAAGATGCTGAGCGACCTAGAGCCGAACCACCTAGCCTTCTGGGAACTTCAGAGGAAACTCAAGTCCCAGCAAGTCGCTTCCACACCACCCCTAGTCCGCCCCGACAAGACCGTAGCCTTCGACGACATCGACAAGGCTGAATGCCTAGCCGATAGTCTAGAAGCGCAATGCTCACCCAGCACTCTACCAGTAGACCAAGCTCACCTCCTAGAGGTAGACGCCGAAGTCGAACGTAGAGCCTCTCTCCCTCCCGTTGAAGACCCTGAAAGTCCTCTGCCCCCCGTCGCACCGGACGAAGTGCACGACATTATCAAGGGTCTTAAAGTCCGTAAAGCCCCCGGCTCTGATGGAATCACTAATAGGGTGATTCAGCTATTCCCTGCCCACCTGATAATGCTACTGACCACCATCTTCAATGGTGCCTTAAGCAACAATTTCTTCCCACAAGTGTGGAAAGACGTCACCGTCATCGGTATCCCGAAGCCCGGCAAACCCAAAACCGAGCCTTCGAGTTACCGCCCCATCAGTCTGCTCAAAGTCCTCGGCAAGGTCTACGAGAGGCTTATTTATAAGCGTCTCAGAGACTACGCCGAGACAAAGGGCCTCATCCCCAACGAACAGTTTGGGTTCCGCACCCAGCACTCTAGCGTGCATCAGGCCCACCGGATAATCGAACACATAAGCGCTGGCTTCCAGCGTGGTTTGTATACCGGTGCAGTATTCTTCGATATAGCGAAAGCGTTTGACAAAGTCTGGCACAACGGCTTAATATACAAGCTGTACCAACTCGGTGTGCCAGATCGTCTCGTGCTCATCTTACGAGACTTTTTGTTGAATCGCACATTCCGCTATCGCATCGAAGGCGCAATATCCTCTCCCCGTCCCATCCGCGCAGGCGTCCCTCAGGGCTCTGTGCTTGCCCCCCTCATATTCACTCTATTCACCAGCGACATCCCGAAGAGTAAAAAGGCACAGTTGGCTCTGTTCGCAGACGATACGGCCATTTACTACAAGGGCGCTGGACCCGACTCGATAGCCCGCATTCTCCAAACCGCAGTCAATAACCTTGGCGCCTGGTTTAGGAAATGGAGGATCGAAGTCAACCCCGACAAAAGCCAAGCAGTCATCTTTTCCAAACTGCTGGCTCGATACAGACCCCCCTTGCCCAGACCCATCACCATGCTCGGCAAGCCGATCCCTTGGGAGAAGCGAGCCAAGTATCTAGGTGTGGTCCTCGACCAACACCTCACTTTCGCAGACCACATAAAGCAGGCCCGCGCGCGGGTCGCTTTCGCTCTCGGAAGACTCCACTCCATGTTAAATGCACGTAGCAAAATGTCACTTAGGTGCAAATTGCGAATCTACACAACGTGCATTCGCCCCATCCTGACCTATGCGGGCGCCGTATTCGCCCAAGCTAAACCCCGTCAAATCCATAGATTGCAGGTAATACAGAACAGATTCCTTCGTAAGGCCACGGGAGCCCCTTGGTTCTGTAGGAACGAGACCCTCCACCTCGACCTTAGACTCCCCACAATCCACCAGTTTCTAAAACGCAATTCCAAGCGTTTCTTTGATTCCGCCGCCACCCATCGCAACCCTCTGGTTGTCGAGGCCGCCAATTATCTCCCGAGTCAAATCAGTACAGTCCGCCGCCCGAGGCAAATCCTTTCCGACCCAGACGACCCCATAACCCTCCTCCAGGAGAGCAATAGGGAAACCAGTACAGTTAGAAAACACACACACCGACACACTTTCCGACCTCGCCGCCGAGGTCCGCGATCGCGACCCTCCCGAGTAAATGATACTCCCCCCCGACCCTTGCTCGACGATGCGCCAGCCCGCGTCGATGATGCTGAGCCTGTAGCTTTAAATTCCCCGATTAATAATAATAATATATCATTGATCCAGCCTGTCCCTCTTGCTGTCCTCCCCCCAGCGAACGCCCTAAGCCGAGGTTCGTACCCCACAGGCGGTGCCCTTAGCGAGCGTTCGCCTAGTTTTAATTAGCATAGTTTTTGCCCCTGGCTGCCAGGCTTTGAGTGTAGAAACTTAAGGCAGCCACAGGATTGTCCGGTTGAGTAGTCATGACCTCAGTGGTCAGCTACGAGATGCCCTACAAAAAAAAAAGAAAAAAAAAAAGAGTATTTCCTCTCTCTACTACAAGGGCGCTGGACCCGACTCGATAGCCCGCATTCTCCAAACCGCAGTCAATAACCTTGGCGCCTGGTTTAGGAAATGGAGGATCGAAGTCAACCCCGACAAAAGCCAAGCGGTCTTATTTTCAAAAATGCTGGCTCGATACAGACCCCCTTTGCCCCGACCCATCACCATGCTCGGCAAGCCGATCCCTTGGGAGAAGCGAGCCAAGTATCTAAGTGTGGTCCTCGACCAACACCTCACTTTCGCAGACCACATAAAGCAGGCCCGCGCGCGGGCCGCTTTCGCTCTCGGAAGACTCCACTCCATGTTAAATGCACGTAGCAAAATGTCACTTAGGTGCAAATTGCGAATCTACACAACGTGCATTCGCCCCATCCTGACCAATGCGGGCGCCGTCTTCGCCCAAGCTAAACCCCGTCAAATCCATAGATTGCAGGTAATACAGAACAGATTCCTTCGTAAGGCCACGGGAGCCCCTTGGTTCTGTAGGAACGAAACCCTCCACCTCGACTTTAGACTCCCCACAATCCACCAGTTTCTAAAACGCAATTCCAAGCGTTTCTTTGATTCCGCCGCCACCCATCGCAACCCTCTGGTTGTCGAGGCCGCCAATTATCTCCCGAGTCAAATCAGTACAGTCCACCGCCCGAGGCAAATCCTTTCCGACCCAGACGACCCCATAACCCTCCTCCAGGAGAGCAATAGGGAAACCAGTACAGTTAGAAAACACACACACCGACACACTTTCCGACCTCGCCGCAGAGGTCCGCGATCGCGACCCTCCCGAGTAAATGATACTCCCCCCGACCCTTGCTCGACGATGCGCCAGCCCGCGTCGATGATGCTGAGCCTGTAGCTTTAAATTCCCCGATTAATAATAATATATCATTGATCCAGCCTGTCCCTCTTGCTGTCCTCCCCCCAGCGAACGCCCTAAGCCGAGGTTCGTACCCCACATGGGGTGCCCTTAGCGAGCGTTCGCCTAGTTTTTGCCCCTGGCTGGAGGCTTTGAGTGTAGAAGCTTAAGGCAGCCACAGGATTGACCGGTTGAGTAGTCATGACCTTAGTGGTCAGCTACGAGATGCCCTACATAAAAAAAAAAAAAAAAAAAGATTATTTCCTCACGTTGCTTCTGTGACGTCACCGAGTCTCACTACATCTCGTTTTTATATTCGTAAAGATCAAAATACTTTTCTTTTGCATAACGAAAATATACGTCAAATCAGCAAAACTTACACGCACTTGACATGCGATTATGTCCTCTAGTAAAAATGTTAACGAGACTACCGTAGTGTTGAGGTCATGTTTGAAACCAAAATTGACATGTCGATAATTTCCTAGTAAAAATTACTTAGTAATTTTTGTTTATTTATTTTTTATTGTTCAATGTTTTATAATTTGTTTATGTCCATTGAAGTGTTTGTATATAAAAAAATCAAAAATTGAACTTGATCAAATTTTTTATTGAGATTACTTACTTATTACAAATTTTGTTACTTTTATTTAAGTGAAGTTATTTTCTCTTCTTATTAAAATGTAACTATTTTATGCAACAGCTGTTTTATTTCTGGGTTCAAGCAAAATTCCGAATGAATATCGATATCGATAAAAATAAAAAATATGGTACGGGCTTCTCTATCCGGGCGAGCAGCTATTGTTGTTTTTGACAGTAGCTACCCCGTCCCCCGCAAAAAGTGACAGACTTTTTTGTTCGGAATATTGCGCTTATGGCTTCTCCAGTGATATATACTCTAAGCCCGCAAATAGTTTTTTATTAATTTTAATTTACTGAAACTCCTCTCACATGAAGCTACGGACACGCAAACCGCTAAACCAAATCACTATAGAATAATACACGTTTAACAATTCACGCCAACCAAACACAACACACTTCACGAAACAAATGAGAAATGTTGCAACTGAGACATCAAAGATCGCGAGTATGGGACGGGGAATCCCCCAGTCCCCACGACAGCGTCAGGCTCTTTTGCGGGAATCCCCGAATTATACATAGAGCTGAGCTAGTGCTAGTGGAGGAATCCCCGAAAAATAAATTTTTGTGCTAGCGTTTTTTTTTGTACATTGTTCTTAAAGTTGAGAGACCGGGTGGGTGTCACCCCAAAAAAGGTGACACCCGGTGCGGCGCCCCCACGCCCCCCCCCCCCCTTTGCTACGCCACTGAGTAGGTAGCACTGAGGAGCCGGAACTCATTGTTTCCGGATTCATCTATAATAGGAAAATGCGAAAACATAAATAAGTAATCCAGATCTCTCACTCAAGTGTCACCAGAGCATGGGTAAAAATTAAAGTAATTTGAAATCAAGATTTAATTCAATGTTTCAGTAAGAAGTATAAAAAAGAATTGAGTAGTACTGACGAGCCGGATGTCCTCGTTTTCTGATGCATCTATAAAAGATAAATGCTAAAACATGATACAGTAATTCAGAACTCTCACACAAATATCAGCAGACAATGGGTAAAGGTTTGAGTGAGTTGAAATTGATATTTAATTCAGTGTTTCACGAAGAAGTATAAAAAAAAATCACTAAGTAGCACTAGACTAAGGAACCAGAACTCTTCATTTCCTGATACATCTATAAAATAGCTACCTATCTGAAAACATGAAACACGAACCCAGAACTCTGACTCAGGTATTAGCAGAGCATGGGTAAAAGTTAGAGTAAGTTGAAATTGAGATTTAAAGTGTTTCAGTAAGAAGTACTCATAAAAAAAAAAATAGAGTAGTTTTGAAGAACTGGAACTCATCGTTTCCTGATGCATCTTTAACAGAACTATCCGACAACTTGCAATAAGAACCCAGAACTCTGACTCTGGTCGAAAAATTTTAGTAGCATTGAGGAGTCGGAACTCCTCGTTTCATGATGCATCTATAATAGGACAATGAGAAAACTTAAGTATTCCAGAACTCTCACGCAAGTATCAGCAGAGCGTGGGTAAAGGTTCGAGTGAGTTGAAATTTAATATGTTTAATTCAGTGTATCAGTAACAACTCTTTTGTTGGAGATCCTAAATAAATAAATAAATAAATAAATAAATAAACAAATATTTAAAAAAAAAATAGTAGGACTGAGGAACAAGAACCCTTCGTTTCCTGATGCATCTATAGTAGAGCTACCCGAAAACATGAATCAAGAATCCAGAACTCTGACTCGGGTATCAGCATCCTTCAAAAGTCTCAACAAAATTTTTACTTGAAGTTTTACGGGCAGATTGTTAATGTACTTGTCCAATTTGAAAAACTGCCCGTAAACCTTCAAGTTAAAATTTTGTTGCGATTCGTTTTGCCACTTGACCGTTGCGATTCATTTTTCCATTTGTCCGTTGCCATTCGTTTTTCCACGTGTCCGTTGCGATTCGTTTTTCCACTTGTCCGTTGAAGTTTCACTTCACACATTTTTTTTTTCGCAGGTTTACTGCAAATTATGATTTGGTTTGGTTAGACCGTACATTTTAATAAATGCATTTTTTATTTAAACATATTTTATTTTATCAAACAAAAAACTGAATTCAACCCGGAACCAAAAAAAACATCCATAGTCTACTCTAAACTTATACACACATAAAGGAACATTAACAAATGCACATCTTTCGTCATCAATCTTCATTCGGCTCACCTGCGTTATAATAAGTGATCAAACGAACTTACCTGTTGTGAAGTTCGATCATTATTATACGAAGGGCTTCGTTCGAAGATATAACATTTACCATGCAGCGTCGTTACGCTAGTCGACAACCAATCGCATATTTAGAGCTGAAAGCAAAAACTAAACGCACAAGTGTAGCTATTCCGCTCTATACGTCATCTGTCATTATTTTAGAGTAAGAAGAGAATCTCAATTTTTCTGGGGTAGGGTAGGGAGGGTCCCTATATCTTCGAACGAAGCCCTTCGTATAATAATGATCGAACTTCACAACAGGTAAGTTCGTTTGATCACTTATTATACTTCAGGCTTCGTTCTCGATATAACATTTACCATGCAGATGTTAAGAGTTTATGAGGAAAATTGAGATTCCAAACATGAAATTATAAATAAATAGTATTCCAATAAAAAATTAAAATCTTTTAGTTTTTAGACACAAATGACATAATAAAATGGCAATAACAGATAAACAGTCTCATTCATCTTACTATTGGACTCATTGTCCAACATAATTATACTGAAACAAGTTACCATAATAGATATACAATCAAATTATTCATCATAATAATGAACTTCTTGTCTAATTTTATTTTCATACTTTTTAAGGCACGTATAATTATACGTAATATTCATAATACTTAATTAAGTATTTTTTGTCCAGCATTAAGCACAGCATGAGCAAATCTGTTTGAATTAACCTATTATAAAATCTACCGAAAGGTGGAAGAGCACAATTTTTTTTTTTTTTTTTTTATTTTTTTTTTCAGCCTCCTGTTTGCCTTATTACATTTAATTACACTCCCTTAGCATTAGTAGTGGATGTCGAGGCATGTCTAGTACTATGTCCTGAAAGATACTAATATCTATGATGCAAACAGAGAGAAGGTATATTGACCTATATTATAGAGATGGTGATAGTAGAGGCAGAAACATGTTTGTTACAACACGTTTGGGCTTACACAATGAAAGTATTAAGTTAGTATTATTTCCCCTAATGCTCTGAGTATACCTAGTTAATTTAATCACGTAATGCTACTAGCTGGACCAATTTCGGTCTTTTCAAAGAAAGGTAACCAGAGGTTCTGTTGGCTTCGACCGAGACCAAATGTTTTAATAGTATCTTTAAATGTGGGTACTGAATAGCTACCATTTGGTTACTATGTATATGACATGGCAGTCATATTATCAACATGTAACTATATGTATATATTTTTGTAATAGAAATGTGCATGATTTACTGTTGTTAGGTATTTTAATAAGAGACAAAGGCTGTGCTGTACAGCCCATACTGTAAAAATATAGTTTTTATTTTTATTTGTATTATTTAAGATTTTTTGATACTTGGCCCCAGGTGGTTTGATTTTTTATAGAAACCTTGAAGTAGCCTCTTGATGCGGTCATCACCCCCATTTTTGAGTCTATTATTATAGCAAGAGCTGACTTATGTAAATTTAAGGATCCCATAAAAGGTCGTTAATTGAATTGCTTGGTTAAAAAAAATACATAATAATTATTGGTATAGATGGTGTTAATGGATCTATAAGTACCTACTTTGTTTTTCCAAATGGCCCACCATAATTTATACGTGATTTTGTATATTAGCCATGCCATCCTGATAATATCCCAGTGGACATGTAGAGGGTGGTTCTGTCAGGCTTATGACGGCCAGTATGGCATAACCATATTGCCTGTCGCTTCACCATTCTTATTTTTTGGTAAACATCTTAATAATAGACTAAATGGGCATAAAAAAGGCGAAAAAACAAAAAGAAGAAAAATGTCGTTCGTCCAAGACACGGTAAAAGCATCTATATTCATTGCATCTGGGCCGGTTTCCAGGAAATGTAAGATTTTAATTAATGTAAGATTTTAATTAATGTGAGATTTTTCATTAATTCTTGAAGCAAAAATCAATTCCTATCAGGTTGACCAAACTGAGTCACAATGGACTGGAATGTGGAGGTATTAATTTCCCACTTTATGTCAGGATTGGCTGTACCTATGTGATTCTTCACCTGTAATATTGAACTTCTTGTTCATTGTTATTGCTTGATTATTTGTAAGAAGCAAATAGTCAAATTTGTCTATCATCACACCATTGTGCATTGCCATTATTCTTCTGGCAAAGTTATTTTATTAATATTGTTTATTTTTAAACAAACATTTAACACACAAACAAGGGTAAAATATGTTGAGTATTTCTAGATACTTATAATTTTTCAGTCTCTTTCCAGAGCCTGTGAACCATATTATCATTACAAACGGTCCCCCACCCATTTCTTGACACATCTGTAAATATTTTCAAGTCATATTTTGTGTCTGCTATACTTTTGTGTAAACTATTGATATTATCAGCCCACTGCTGTTGGTCTAGTTTAATATCTGGGTGAATGATAATCCTTTATCATATTGCCTTTACTTTAAAGTAAACCATGATATTTATGGTTATATGATTATATTTAATGTTCTAATAGTTTTGTGTAAAGCCAAACATATGTACTTGCCAGGCATGTGGCAGTCAATTTTCCTATTAACTGAGCAAGGTCTTTAATACTACAATTCTGTTTTTTCCAATTTAATACTACAATTCTGTTTTTTCCAATATTTGTCAATGGATTTTTATTTTACAAAACCTGAAAACTGACAGCACTGTGCTGGCCTAAATATACTATTTTCAAAATTTATAACAAATGTGGAATTTTAGGAAATAGCAATTGTTTCAATAACATCTTTCAAACATGTTTATAATCAGAACCAATGCTCAAGAGGTAATCAAAGTATCGTACTGATTTGTGACCTATAGATTTTTAAATTATGTAACCACTGCTCTCATAATCTTAGAGAACACAAGACATATGGGAATGTATTAAATTCGTATAATTTATCATACTGAAGCCATCAATACTTCCTCTGAGCCGGATTAATATTTACCAATACAGAGAACTCTTTTAAATCAATAAATTCTAAAAGAATTAGAGCTACTAGAATTAGTTCTGTGATCTTCCATTTTAAAATGGCATGTATCAACAAAGTTATGAGGTTTAGAATAAATAATTTGTTACCATTCAGTTTTGGAATCAAAACACTTTAGATATGAATTGGTATTCACATGGTGTGCAAGGAGAAATCGCACCTAATGCCAGCAATTTAATAATGGCTGTATGCATATCAGGATCATTTAAAATATAATTTTATAATGACTTTTCAGATTGTGACTGATCAGGTGTATCAGTAAAAAGTATTGAGAATCCATGTGACATGTTTCAATATTGAAACATTATCACAGATGCTTTGCCAACAAGGCAAATTATTTAATCTTCTAGCATGACTAACCTTTAGCATCGAGCACGAGTCTTGTCCTGTGGTGGTGGGGCTTTGGGCTTTCTCACAGTGTACTGTGGCTAGTACTGGTTGTATTGTTGTTTGATATTTTCTTGCTTGTTATGAGGTCAGTGGTTTCTTGTGTCACAGTTTCAAATTTATCCTCTGTTGGGTGTAATGAAGTGAACCACTCAAGTGTTCCTGACGGGTTGTGGTAAAAGTAGTTGGCTTTTTAGTTTTATCAATTGACCTGTTTTTGGCAAGACTCTTTTATCTTTTTAGATAGGTTGTTACCATAAAGGTAAGATTATCTCTGTAAGTTAACATCCTCCCAGTAGACAGTACTGGACGCTCACTGAGCTGAGCAATCTCTATCATTATTGTTGTTATTGATTAACATTGATAATGCATCACCTAAAATGGTGAGTCCTTTCTTCAAAATGTTCCAAATACAAGCTAAGTCGTTATTTATTGCTCTTATAAATGCTTATTAATGCATCAAATCTCATAATGCTTGCAGCACTTCCAGGGATAGAATATTAGTAGGCTGTGTCTAGCACAGGTGCTGGGTCAGGCTCAGGTAGAGCGTTAGTTACAGTCATGGCTGTATTAGTGTTATCCTGGTTTGTGTCCAATGTAATCGGTGGTCCAACACAGTCATCAAGTACCTAGGTTCCTAGTTCAATGACTACTTCTTTTAGTTCATAATTTTTGCGGTCTGCAAAATCATAGAATTGACCCTGATAATGTACCATAATATACATACCTAACCGTAGCCTCGGTCAGCGGGTCGTCTTAGTGGTGGATTTGTAGCTTCTCGGAATACACCATTAAAATAGGTAAATGATAAAACTCGTGCGTTTATCTCGTAAACGCCCCGAAGTATTTGTTCGCGTCAATGCATCTCGTACATTACCCGCGTGGTGCAATAAATATTATAAGCCATGTAAAACACGTTTTACTGTATAAAACGTTTAAAACAATGATAAAACTCGTGCGTTTATCTCGTAAACGCCCCGAATTATTATTTCGCGTCAATGCATCTCGTACATTACCCGCGTCGTACAATAAATATTGTTTAAAAGGCATGTGAAAGACGTTTTACTGTATAAAACGTTAAAACAATGATAAAACTCGTGCGTTTATATCGTAAACGCCCCGAATTATTTGTTAGCGTCAATGCATCTCGTACATTACCCGCGTGTTACAATAAATATCGTATTTAAGCCCTGTGAAACACGTTTTTACTATATAAAACAATTGTTTTATCTGGTGTAGAAAAAAGGACGACTCTGAGGAATCGGCGTTGTACCGGAGTCGCTTCATGTAATCTTCGGATTTTTTGAAGATGATATTCTTTTCCATGTTTTCGTTTCGGCATGATAACTTATGCCAACTTTAAACACACTTTAAACTCGTTTTTAAACACTTAAATTTTTGGGAATTACAGCGTACTGGTTGCCGCGCAAACGTAAAGAATGACAGATGACGTATAGAGCGGAATAGCTACACTTGTGCGTTTAGTTTTTGCTTTCAGCTCTAAATATGCGATTGGTTGTTGACTAGCGTAACGACGCTGCATGGTAAATGTTATATCGAGAACGAAGCCTGAAGTATAATCAATGATTGATACAATCGGCTTATGGTAACTAAAATATGATATCTGCTCATTGTATCCATCTAATACAGCCGTTGCCCTCAAAAGTACTTATCTACAGCGCACCTACCTACCTAGCTATCTGCCCTACCTATCTACACTACCTACCCACCTACACTACCTACGCTACATTACCTACCCTACCTAAGGCACTTCATTTCTTGAAATTGACTCCCCTCCCGTACGGCCAGTACCCCAGTGACGCCTACATTGCATAAGTTGCTGCCTAGCTAGCCGAGCAGGCGGTTTTAGCGGTTTGGCCTGTGCCTTTATTTACAACGGCGCGCGCATCGCTAGCAGAAAAATAAAAAAACCAGCGCGCCATTTTCCGTAAATATTTGTTATCGTTTTTGTTTTGTTGTTTTATAAAATACGAAAATCTAAAGTGTTGTCACCATAGAAATATAACTTATATCTATGGTTGTCACCAACCGACGTACAACAGTTTTTAAAAGAAGCTCCAATTGACAGTACCTGGCAACAAAGGTCAGTTGAAAACTTTATAAATCTAAATTATCATCTCTATAGTTAAGTTATTCCAGCATAAGTTCTTACAACAAGTCTGTTTTTTTCCTCGCAAGTTTGTTGAAAAACGTCGTATGAAACGCGTGTGCATTGATTGATCATTACCCAGTCGGCTAAATTATCGCACTCGCCTATGGCTCGCGCGCCAATGCCGCCTTTTGTGTAATTACCAATACAGCACACTCGTATCATAATGTAATATTTCTAGCAGCGGCATTTCACAGTTACTGGGTTGTGGAGGTCAGATAGGCAGTAGCTCTATGTAAAATACTGGTATTCAGCTGCATCAAGTTAGACTGGAAGCCGACCTCAATATAGTTGGGAAAAGGCTAGGCAGATTGATTGATTTCAATTGGGCATTTCATTTAGATTAAAATGCCTTGACATCATATCATTTAAATGAATAGTTTAAAAGATATCACAGATTTAAAATTACGCGTAACAAAATAATTATCGTTGAGGGCAACGCGGGCGCAACGGTAGGAGTCAATGACCTTTCCCTCGGCTATTATGTACGTAATCCCGGTAGTAAGTTCCCATGGGATATTTTTCGACATCCACGCGGACGAAGCCGCAGGCAAAAGCTAGTTTAACATAAATAATAAAATACACCATAATCGTTTTAAATTTTATTTTAATCTTACATATTAATAAGGTACTAGTGATGATCTTCATCATCAACAGTAAATCGCCGCGACTTTTGCCTATGCAATATTATATCCTTACAATGCACGTAAAACAAACAAAACTCCAGGAAATAATTATGAATGCACCAGTTATTCTAGACTAAATAAAAAGGTGCTAAGTGACCTACTTTGTAACTTTTACATTACCAGCGAAGCCGTCTGGTAACCACAGTGGTATTTACACAAAAGAAAAACACGTCCGTAATATTTTTTCAATTATCTGGCTCTATACCTACATTGCTGAATCAATATTTTCTTTATACATTATGTAGGTGGCTAGTAACCTCAGTCCAACGTGCTCAGAGCTTTCACATAATAATATTTGCACAGTAGTTAGTGCGAAAACATTTACCTACTAAGAAGAAATTAAAGTTATCCAAAACAAACTTAGGTTTTTAGCTAGTAATAGAGCGTTATGTGTTGGCATTAATAATACCTACTTAATTAAATTTAGGGATATACATGTAAACTTCCTTCTTCATACTTTCCATTTAACCTCTAAGTTGTGCAGTCGTAAATACTATCTAGTTATACATGATAATGCCTGCACATCCAAAAAATTTCAAATGCAGCATGAAAAGTGTATACGAGAATTTTGCATGAACAATGTTCACAATTTATTAAAACAAAAATTGATTAGGATGCTCACTTCCCGCACTGCGGACTCGTCAAGCTGCACTAGTAGCAGATAGGGCTGTGGCGGGCTGCTCACGAAATATGTGCCACTTTCACTGTCCGCATGAATCATGCGGTTACGTCTACAGGATGCGTTATAGCTTACATTATGCTACGTTCGCGACGTATTGTGCAACATCGTGTCCGCATTTTGAGCTAATAATAACAACAATGAGTCAACGCCCTTGCCAAAATAAAATAATATGATCTTCATATGGGCATTTCCAAATTTTGGAACAATTTACAGAGGATGCTTTTAAGAATAATTTCTAACTTTCGTATTTCATAACATTCCTCAATAGATTTTGAATGTTCCAATCAATTAATATGCCTAGCCTTTTCCTAACTATGTTGTGGTCGGCTTCCAGTCTAACCGGATGCAGCTGAATACCGGTATTTTACATAGAGCGACTGCCTATCTGATCACCAAAACCCAGTAACTAGGTATTACGATACCTCTTGGTAAGACTGGTTGTCAGACTTTCGGACTTCTGACGACCCGTAACGACTGTCAAAAATCCACGAATGACAGACGGGACCAACGGCGAGGAGTCTCGGTATGTAAAGATGGTCACCCATCCACGGAGCAACCCCGGCAAGCGTACCTTCTCCTGATGGATCGACTCGTGCGCCTGTTATTACTTAACCACGAGCTCCTCCTGTACTGAAAACCAAAAGTTAGCTTTAGTTCCACTAAAGTACAATTTTGGTTTTTAAAACTAAAGTACAGTTTAAACGAGTTTTGTATTTGTTAAACTTAGTGCTCAGTCTAGAGTCTAGACCAAATATAAGGACTACAATATTCTAACGACATGTAGGTATAGGCGCTGGATATCTGATGTTATCTATTACATAAAATAATTTACGTCAATCTGTTAGCTACGCGGTTTTCCAAGCTTTCTACGGATAAAGAGTAATTTAATGTATCAACTTTCTTACGTCCATAACAAGAAAAGCAGGTGTATCAAACAATACGCCGGTCGTACTAGCTACTTATAAATTAGGCATATTAGTTATAACACAATGGTGTACTTACTCGGCTCATGTCGGCTCCATGCGACTTCCCATCGTGTTACTACAAAGATATTCACAATGACAATAGTTAGGATTACTTAGGGCTGTCAAGTTTTCATCGTTTTCTCAACACTGATCTGTGGCGGAGAGAGATAAGACCCCGGATGTGGCGGCATCTACATCGCCACATGCGAAATACGCATCAAAGACCTGACGTCACACAAATCCTGCATCGCGCAATTAGAGTTTACCGCGCGAACGACATATATAAGACTATCCGACATCAATCGTCGGGTAGTTGCCCGCCAGACACGACACCCGTCCGGTCGGAGGATACTCCCTTTTCTATAGAGGATGAGTGAACTTTATACCCTGTTCCTCATACCTCTAAAGATCTATTTACTTTCAGACCAGTTGCTACTAAACTAAGATGGAAAGATACAGATAAAACGAAAGCGCATTTTCTCTTGTTGTAAATTATAAGTATCCTTGATTGATTTATTTAATAATGGTGCTTGTTTTTAACTGAGGATTTATGGTACCCTTAACAATAACAAATTGCTTGTTGCCTGTAGGGTTCGAGCAGAACCCAATATAACTTAAAGTAGAAAGTAGAAAGTATCACACTTGCACAGCTTCCTACAGAGATTGACATACCTTAGTACAGCCAGGTGCGAAGACCCCTCAAAGTATTTATTAGTAATTAGACAGTGTCTGCAGCAACTGAGATAATTTTTCAGCCCAATTTGTTTAACGATTACTCGATTAAACGATTTACTGTAGCTAGGTAGATACCTATTCTCTTAGGTCTGTCGGAATCCATTACTGAAACATCAATTTCGCCATAATGATTATCCATGTTTATGTTGAAGGATGATTTGATAATTCTAATTTTCGCGAAAACCCTAGGTAATTAGAAAATGGCAAAAAACATTTTTGCGAGAAATTTGCAAGTAGCGGTTGGTCACATTACTAACCTAACCTATTTCAACCAATTATCTGTGTTTTCGCAATATCCCTAAGGATTTCGCGAAAATTCGAATTATCAAATCATCCTACGATTTTTATGTCATCTGTCACAATAATTTTAATAATCTTTGAAAAAGTCCAACTGACCTGTGGAACCCTGAAAAGAATGAATGTAAAGTTACTTAATCAACCCTAGCTACAAATACGCTTTTTAATGTGCTTTGTCAACTAATCTGCACACAATGACAAGAGAACAGTTGTGCCTACATAAGTATACACAATCTAAAACAGACCGGGCGAAAGTGCCATTACATTTTGTATGCGAATTTGCAATATCATGGAATTCAATAAAACTGGTAAATTAATAAAAAAACCATGACGATATAATATAACAAGCATACTATGGCAGGCAGTGATATATATTTTGGGAAAGTAGCCAGAAGGGTAGTTAAGTTAGAAAATTAAACATCCTAACTAATATTAAAAATCCGAAAGTGAGTTTGTTTGTTGGTTTGTTTGTTACGCTTTCACGCTAAAACGGCTGAAAGGTTTTGGTTGAAATTTGGCACACGGGTAGACCATGACCTTGACATAGAATATTTTTATATCACGATATTCCCACGGGATCAAGACTTATTTAGGTGAAACAGCAGGGTGCAGCTAGTTAAGTTATATTTAAGATTTAACTATTATTCGCGTATTTCCCTTGAAGCGACCAGGAGAAGAAACAGCACTATTCACCGCCAGACTAATATACGAAACCCAACGTTGTCACGATTTCGCAGCGTTTAATGAAACACTTACGTAACGTCCATAATGCAAAAGTTAAGTAGCTATGTGTAACTCGGTTTTTATTTTTTGCGGTTGTTGCAATAAATTCGGAATTTCCAGCATCCGCAAGACTCACTTTCGTTGAAGTCCTACAGCCGCGTTATGTTATGAAATGGTGTAAGCCCGCCCCCATTCTATGCGCGTCCGCATCGCCGGCCATTGAACAATCGGAACCAGCGCCTGCGCATGCCCCATTCTAATGAACGCTTGACGCATGAGTTACACAACTTCATATTTTTTAAACAAAGGTCAATGGCGTATAATGTTACGTTACGGTGCTAAGTAATAATTTGTCTAGAATTCATGTTTGATTTATAGCGTTTTTGTATGTAGGTAATACAAATGGCATTCAAACTATTTCTGTCTACTTTCCTTTTGTGAATGAAACTCGGTTTGGCGATAATAAGAAGATAATTATATCACATTACGTATTTCGGCTTAAGACCGGTTGAGAGAAGATAGATTTCTTTAATCCTAAGAGAAAGAGTTCTTATTTAATATCAACGGGCGTAAATAGAGAAGTAAGACTAATTAAGCTTTTATGTTTAGTGTATTTACTAATTACATAGGTAATGATGTATAGGAAAGACTATAGGTACAGGCACTGTGAATAGTAGATAAATATATCGACATATTATGCCTGGTACAAATACCTGGTACATATAATATTTCACATACCTATCTAGTTATTTACTATTTGTTAGAAGGTACCCAAGTTCTTCCATTTTCACACCAAGTTTCCGTTGCATTATGTATTTCCGTGAGTATTAATTAGAAACTTAGCAAACTATCAAAATAAGAAAAAAATCTTACATAACTTTCTCTCTATAATTCTTGCACGTTCGGACATTAGTCGGTATGACTGAGCATTACGAGTAAAATTCTTTTGTATGCAAGCAAATTCTACGACATCTTTTTTTGAAAGCCTTTATTACTTAAAATATTTCTTATTGCATTTCTGCACAACCTGAAATAATATTTACAAAATTAAAACAAACTTTCACTTTTATAAGCGTCCGATACAGACGAGAAGGTATTTATAAAATACACATTTGCAATAATACCGATAATGTTTTGTAGGTAACCCTCTTATGTAAATCGGAACATCGGAACACTTGGCATAGAACAGTGACTAATCCAACCCGAATTCAGATCGTGTTCCGTTTACAAGAAAGTTGTGACACGGCATTGTTATGCAAAGCGGATCTGTGCGACATCGACATGCCAGACATACGAACTCGTCACGTGTAGCACATCAGATCTGCAGCTGCAGAAGCAGACCGCTGAGCTCATTGAGCGTGTTGCGAAACTTGGCTAGCTGGCTGATCCTCTTATCTCATGTATTTTATTAGCGCGTTCTATTATACTTTCCAGGTGCGTCCTTGTCTGTTGATCTGTGTTCATAAAATGTAATGACCTTGGAGTTCCTTAGCTACTCCCGGAAGATTACAACTATACAGAGTTTACATTTCAAACCGGCAACTTTCTTTACCCATCAATTGTGTTGAACTAAGTGAATTTCCAATCATTGTTATGCTGGTTACATCTCCATTAAATCTTTCTAATTAACGAACAAAAAAACAATTATCACGTGGATGGGTTATAAGAGTGGAATAGCAAATACTTGTAATAACACAGTAATGACAGGAACGCAAGTTAACAATTAGTCGAGATCATTCACCTGCGTTGCGGACATGTCGAGATGAAAACAGAAAGTAATACGAGCCGAATTCGTGCACCATACTAAGACAATGGGCAATTTATTCGATTTCACTCTTTCCGTAAATTTCATATTTGTGTGTTGGCGCGCGCGACGCGGGCGCATACCCGGTGCGTTTGAGAGAGCGTGCTTAAATTATGACGGTTGACTCTAGGTGCCCATTACTTGTATACGATCCGAGTCCAACCGCGATAACACCATGCTATTGCCGGCCGGCTTATTATTTAACAATTACTTATATTTTTCTCAAGACAATAAGAATGGCAGTATTGTACCTATGTACGTTTATTACAAGGTACAGCGACATACAAATATACCTAAAAACAATATAGTGATTTCCATAGTCGAGCTAGGAAATGTAGTTTATCACGAGGTTTTATTTCAGCAAGAATCGAACGTACTATAGGAATCTTACCCAAAGTCACTCCCAGTTTAAGTACCTCGCTGAAATTAAATGAAATTAAATCGCCTCGCTAGTCTGTCTGTTGTCACGACTGAAAAACGAAGACTGTTTAATATACAAATAATAGATAGCAGAAATAGTTAATTGTTAAACTTGAGTGTACCAACCTGCCTACTTTAATCTTTTACGGTCTGTCTTCGGGAAATGCAAGTGATGTGATGTTATGTTAGATCGCAGTAGTAAGCAGAGGAATAGTACCTAAGTAGGTACTTATCCTGATCCCTAAATAATCTGCATCTTCATAGCTACGTTGCGTGAGGTTCATTACTCTAAATGATTTCTAAATCTAAACTAATATTATAAAGAGAAAAGATTAGATTTTTTCTATGTTTGTTTGTTTGTAATGAATAAACTCAAAAACTACTGGACCGATTTAAAAAAATCTTTCTCCATTACAATGCTATATTGTCACTGAGTAATATAGGCTATAATTTATAAAGATATCACGCGGGCGAAGCCGCTGGCAGAAGTTAGTATTTAATAAATTGAAGTTAAATGTCAAGATGGTAAATAATAGTATTTAAAATAATAGTATTTAATTTATTGTTAGTAATTTATGTTATACGTCTGTTCTTTATTATAGTTTTTTTTTATTGTAAATTTTTTATATCTTTAACTAATGTAATTGGCCAAGGGCCGTTTTTATGTTAAATTAAAATAAATAAATAAATAAATAAATGGTGCCATGTCACTCTTAATTATTACAAATATTAAGAAATATATTTGAATGATTAAAAATAATAATGAAGATCGATCGGTATGATGCAGTATTGCCAAGAGCACGGTCAGTAATTATTTACATCATAATTATCACTTCTTTTATTTTCATTATTTGCATAATATTGGGCATAGAATTTTAAAATCCGTTGAGTAGTTACAGTTCTACAAGTGTGCACTAGCAAATAAGTAAAAGTTTTTATTAAATATTTTTTGTTTGTTCCAGATAGTTCAACGGATCATTCTTAAAAATAACTATGAGTACTGTCTACTACAGCCACGCTACATTATAATAATAGCGAACAATCAAAAGAAAAGATATTTATATTTACGGTTTGTTGATTCTCTTAACATACATGTTTGGGAGATATTACAGTAGTCAGTAGTTTCAATTTTCTTAAATTGGTACATAATTTTGAATTATCTTGCGTTGAAGTCTTTTGTTCGGCGTTTTGATTAAGATTTTATTTTAACTTTGATCCGCTTTTTGCTAGATTCTAAATTGATATTTCACGAGTAATAGTTTTTGTTGCGTATTAAAATGATATTTCTGTAATAGCTAATATTTATAGTTACGAGAGATCGTTCAGAAATGGAAAAAAAAATACTAAAAGTGTGAATGAAGGCCGAAAGTTTGGTTGATTGCTGTGTATGTACTGAGCTGTCTTGACACTTGAATACTTTCATAGATGAATTGTTTGGATTGTAGGCAGTAGAGAACAATTAATAAAGTCAAAGTCAAATCATTTATTTTAAATAGGCCCTTGCAAAGCAGTTTTGAACGCCAAAATTTACACCAAAAAAAAAATAGAACTGATTCTAGTCGCCCCTTCCAAAAGGTAGTTTTCGTATGGAGAAGAATGGGCAAGAAACTGCACTGCTACTCTTTTAACATGTTTTACAATATTTTGTATAGGTACGTTAGTTATATAATTGTATGTGAAGACGATGCACTTAGAATAAAAATTACTATACCACAATAGGTAAATATAATTAAAAATTAAGAAACGACATAAATTAATTATGTGATAGATACATTACAAACATCGTAAAAGTAGATGATTTTTCTTAAATTTTACAGTTAATAAGGCAAAGTGTGAGGAAGTAATCACAGAATATAATAAACATAAAATAAATGTCATATAATAAAAATAAAATAAAACTACAATTAAATTAGCAACCAGTTTGAATTTGTCTAGATTCTAGATTATCCTATGGAGCAGGAACATGTTTCCAAGTATTCTTATCTTGGATATAATCCTCTAATTTGTAACATGCTTGTTTACAAAGTGTACTTTTAATATGAGTTTAAAAATTTCATTAATTGAATTGCAATATATCACAAGATATACTGTCCCTTTTTTTTTTTTTGAGGGTGGGTAATTATCGTATAACTTCTCCCGCTCTGGGCGGAGCGGGAGGGCGTGTCAGGCTCTTACTGACTGAAACCCACCCCAGGAACACCTTCAGTTGCCTGTACGTTGCCAACCGCCACGGTATCCCTTTCGGACTTTCCCGCGACCCCGGCATAACACAGTAGGTACCCCTAAGATGATACTAAGATGATGATGATAAGATGGTACTTTAGATAATCTGAAAAATGGTTGATCTATTTTATCTTAATTTCTAGAATTAAAATTATGTCTATTATATTCTAAGTAGTCATATAATAAGTAGGCTTGACTGCATCAAAACCATTTGAATGAGATTTGGCCCCAAAATTACAGGGTATTCACTCATTGATAGCTAAATGAGAGATCAACATCACAATTTTGAAAAACGGTTTTACGGATGCGATTGTTAAATACCCTTGGTCCGCAGGTATTACGTGTTTCTTCCAATTCGTTAAGAATTACGTTTCCATAAGAAAAGTTTTTATTAAGGTAAAAACAGGGATAACCTCTTTTGCGTATTTTTCGTAGAGGACTTGGTTTTCTACAATCAGAAGGTCAATTCTACTAATTAACGTGCAAATTGAAAAACATGCGACCGGAATGCGATGACATTGTGAATAGACCAAAAAATGGTATTCTGCTAACCTTAAACTTGGGTTTGTTCACATTCAAGTCGCAATATCATCGCAGCCTAGTCTCATGGCAATCAACTTTGTTTTCGTTTACGAAAATAAACATATTTTCACGGTGGTTCAATGTATGCAGACGATATTGTGATAATTAGTGATACTTTAATTTTTAGCAACCTTATTTTATGATATTTTTAATGTTTTGATTAGTTCGCTTGGTTAAATACATACTTATAGTATTTTCATTTTCCGTTTTTTATTTTAATGTTTATAAAATACAAAACCATTAAAATAAATAATTGGATATAAAGCTAACTTGGAACGTATTGGAAACCGCGGCGCGCAAGCGCGACCCGGATGATCAAGAAGAGACGTCATTAAATTGAATGTCAAACTACATATAATTTTATATCAATTTTATTATTATTGATTTATAGCTGAAATTATTGTAACGATTTATTGAACTATCACAGGAAGAAAGAGATTTTCTCGAATATGGTACCTACCACCAGCCATTAGAATTTTGTTCAGTACCTATCTATATTATCGATGAGGAATATCATCGCTTAGGAACAGAATCCGAACATAGCATCCAGGATCATTAATATCCACTGTTGTAGTCGTTTTGGTGCGTTGAGTGAAGAGTTACAGGGAAAATTATACTGATTCAAAGTGCTGCTATGATGTAAAGCTTCCGTACCGCGCCTACAACAAACACAAACGATTGTTGTTAACATCAATGTTTCTTCGATACCCTGAAGGTAGATGAAGCTTTACAACGGATTTTATAATCCTTTGCAGATGAAGGTGCCTACCTATACCAATTATTCGGCACAAACTGGAGACTGTATTGTAAAAATAATTTCTACTGGGTACTAGTACAGTTAGGTACTGCTTATGACTGTAACGAATTCAATAAAAGTATATTTTTCATTCGCCTTTTTTATTTCTTTATTATGTTATTTTTATATTGTTTCACTTGACAAAGACTCTTAGCGTAGCTCGAATGTGTAGACCAATAGTCGACTTCTATTCATTGTTAATTTTGCATGAATATTGTCCCGTTGGCACCCTTTGGGTACGGAACCCTAAAGAGCATACAGTTATTTTATTATAAGTACCTAATTTAAAAATCTTATTGTATTAAAATAATACAAAAATAAATTGAAAACATAAAAAAATACAACAATAGTTGGGATCGAACTTACAATCAACGTCATGCAAGGCAGACGTTGAACCAACCCGGCTGTACGGTACATTTTAAGCTTGAATAAAATAGTCTTTCTTATACCTACACGTCATAATACAAAAGCTAATTTTGAAAAGACACATGACACTTTCTATAAGTACGAGAGCTTGTGACCAACATTTTTGCCTTATTTTATATATTTTATTTTATTTATAATTCTTATATCAGGAATTTTCCGCGTCGCGTCTGACTCGACCGCATTTTCAAATATGTCAAAAAAAAATCCGAACTGTTTCATAGTAATCTGTTTGATTTTCAAAATGTAGTTGAACGATTAATCAGACAAGTTTTCTATAGACATAAATTATATTATTGCGGCGTATTTACGTACGATTAATAAACACCCGAAACGATTGAACTGAAATTAGGGACTTTTTTTCAAAAATGTACAAAAGGAAACTAGGACAACATTATTTTGAAAAATAATGTTTTAGAAAAAAATGCATCGTTTTTAATCACATTCAACTCTCATCGACTCATCATCATTATCGTGAGGGATAGGAGCATTACAAGCACCGTGCTTTTGCCGGGCGACTCCGAAACGTTCTTTTCGTTTTTGGAATGATGGTGCGTCGCGCCTCACCTGACCACATTTTCAAATATGTCAAAAAAAAATCCGAACCGTTTCATAGAAATTTGTCTGATTTTCAGAATGTAGTTGAACGATACATTTACAGGTGGTGTTGCCCAGATATAGAAAAAAAAAATACATTTGTAACCTATTTGAAACCTATGTACATTTTTTTATATATCAGACATATTGTGATAAAACCGTCTGACCAATACTGTCCACCGAGTCGGGTTCAGAATCATTTAAAATAACGCTTTTAAACGGTTTTAGCCGTAAAACGATGTTACATGGTTTTGGTCGTGGGCTCTCGTACTAATAATATGTCAAACAACTATTGACGCCTGCAATATGTAAGAGGCAAACACTTGCTAAGAAGAATCCACAAGGCAGTTTTACTATTTTCTAACAATAGCTCCTTGTAGGTACAGCGTAATGATTTTCATTTCAGAGCTTACATCCGTACCTCATTTACAATTTTGTCTCGTCTTATTACAATCCCGCAGTAAACTATCGAAGAACAGGAACAAAATGCAATATTGCTCTGTCCCCCCTAGCAAAAAGCGTGATAATGTAGGTATAGCTTATACTCCGCAGTGGGCGGAACAAGGCTGCCAGTAATTATGATGATGATGACCTTTATTAACCTCTGTGTGGACTTGACTTTTAAAATTTTTATTTGTTAAATTCGTACATAATATAAAGTAGTATTATTTTACTCAGAAGCTTGGGTATACTTTCAGATAAAGAAGTAAATGAATGAATGTAACACATTTATAAAAATCCATATGTCATACATGTCTAAATTGTCTGGTCTCACGTGTGGATTTCATAAATGTGTATCCTAAATATGTAGGTATTATGTAGTAAGTTTGGAAGCAAGCGTGCAGTGATAGTTGCAGGCCAAATGCATACCGACTATTACGTCAGCCCTATATAAGTGGAGTCATCAGAAACATTTTAGCCGAAAGACATCCACTGTTGAACATAGGCCTCCAAGCGTCGCCACATCGACGGGCCCTGTGCTTCACAGAACTGTAGAGACTGCAGAAAAATAAAGTTACTAGGTACTAAAACGAATATTATTTATTAACTTGTCGATACAAACATATTAAATATTATACTAAACAACATAAGTAATGGGGCAAGCTTGTAAACATTTTTTTATCGGTCATGGATCGTGCTTTTCGCTCTTATACTAGGTATCCGGCAATCAGAACGTCTGTCTTGCTCATTCTTCCCGGCCCGTGTGTCGTCCGCGTGATTCCTCCAAATAGTGCCTAGGAAAGCACGTACAGCCGTTGGCACCAACTGATTTCTTCCCGGTTACGTCGCATTGCCGTCCCATCGGACTATGAGAGTGAGGGAAGAGGGAGTGCTGTGTATGCGCACACACTTGCTTTGTTGTCTATAGTACCTCCTGTTTACTTGGCTGTCTTGGTTGAAATTGGCCGCCGTGACTGCAAATAGGTCGGGACTTCGACCGTATCTCATCTAAATGTATGGAATCTAAAAAGGATATATGATATTAGGTATCATAATAGTGAATCAACAAACACATTCATTTCGCATAATTTTTAAAATAACGGGCACAGTTCCAGCCTATTCTCGGGCCTTTCTTGTCATAGGGAGGTGCACATGTTTTTTGAACACACGTGAGTGGTTCAGGGCCAGTGTGACTTTCTACAAGGCTGTGAATCTGAAGGAATATAGTTTTGACCCACTACGAAAGTGTGGCAGGAGCTGCTAGCTACTCACGCAAAATGCAGGGGTTATCAAAACCGAGAAAAAATAGATACGGTGATGACGAAGATGCTTAGAATATAGCTGCCTTCTTGCATATCAATCAATAATATTTTTATATAAGTATTATAATGTGTACTTAGTAGACCTACCTTGGTTGCAATACCCAGTCCATTTCTTCGCTTATTCTGCGGGATATGCGGCTTCAGTTCGTAAGACTTGGTTAGTCTGTATGTTTTTACAAATGCACGGTCGCTTTAATGGAAAATGCGTCTGATGTGAGACCCCGCGGCCGGCGATGCTGAGAACAGCAGCTGCTGCTGTGTTCTCTACGTTGTTCTGCGGCCGATTCGTCGTCTGCACGTTGTGCGAGGAATGAAAGTTGCTCCCACAGGCCGAACCCACTGGTTTTGTATTATTTCACCACACAAACACAAAATTATTTACAACACTGTTACTGGATAAGTTTTTTCTTCATGAATCTTGGATTTCAAGATGATTTCAAGGATAAAATCGAATTAAAATGAGAAATGTAAAACTGCAGAAGCAAAAATTTTCTTTCACAGTTCAGTCAACAAATAATCTCATGCTTACGTCAATTTTGACGTTCTTATATTTACGTGAATACCAATTTTATTTTCTTTGTCAAGTCAAATTTTAGCAGAATACCGTTTTAGTACATTTGTTATTTTCATTCCATTCGCAATCTCATGGCACAAAACGTCACGTTTGACTTAGTTTTTTGGTTTAGCAGAATACCTTTTGTGACAGTTTGGAACTTTTGCGGCTCTGCGACTTGAATTTGAACGTTTTTTAAGTACGAGAATTAGCCCTCAGGTGGTTGTATTATAGAGAATAATAATCTCATCTTCTGACGAGCATGGCGAACAAGCAGGGCGAACTGGAGATACAATAAGAATACGAACCACCCCATCACAACTCAGGATTAGCTAAGACACATAACATACAAAACATCACGCCAAGTTTCCCCGAAAGGTTGAGTAGAGGTGTACACCCACATTTCGCCAGTTATGTTTAAGCCCCATGTAATAGGGGGCGAGCCTATTGCCATCAACAGGGCACAAATCCAGACTCCGGGTTGCAACTGAGAAATTTCAGATTGAAAAACCCAATAACACTTTGCCCGACCTCGGAATCGAACCCAGGACCTCATGCTCAGCAGTAGCGCTTACGGCCACTAGTCTAACGAGGCAGTAGAGATTACCTAAGAACAGAGATGTGTTCTAATTACATTTATAAGTATAGGGGATTGTGATTTAATTTAATCCTGGAAGTAAACTAAGTGTAGGTACATCATGTGGGCCACATGAATAATATAATATAATATAATAATACCTAATAATACTAGCCTGTTACTGTCCCACTGCAGGGCAAAGGCCTCTTCTCATACAGAGAAGGCACGAGCATTGATCACCACGCTTGCTCAAGACTGGTTACTGATTTCAGACTTATATTAACGATAAAGTCCAGGTTTCCTCACGATGTTTTCCTTCACCGATGTCAGTAATGTCCAAGATAAACTCAGAAAGTACATGTGAATTGAAAAAGTCACATTGTTAATTGCCCGGATTTGAACCCACAACCTCGTGCATGAACCACTGGGCCACCACGCATCATCGCACTATGAATATCTGCATTATATTATGCACAAGGACCAATCTACATTTTTATCATGAAAGTTTGAAGAGATGCTGCATAAAGATTCCTCTTAGCCTAGACTACTGCCCCTGTGCCTGTAGCCTAAGGTTTACTACACAGGAATGCGTACGACCACATTTCGCTAGTTGTTTTTGAGTCCCATGAACTAGGGGGTGAACCTAAGCATCAACCGGGCTCAAATCCAGACTCCGGGCTGTTACGGACAAATGTCAGATGGAAAACCCAATAACACCTTGCCCGATGAAACGAACCCGGGACCTCATACTCTGTAGTAGCGATTCCAACCACTAGACCAAGGAGGCAGTATATTTTTAACCGACTTCCAAAAAGGAGGAGGTTATATGTTCGTCGCGTATGTATGTTTTTTTTTTTAATTTATGTCCGCCGATTTCTCCGTCAAATGTGGACCGTTTTTGAAAATTATTTTTTTGTGTAAAAGGGTATGCCGAATTGGTCCTATATAAATTTATTCATTTTGCGTGGATAGTTTTTGAGTAACCTTCAATAATACGTATTTTTCCCACTTAGTATATGTGGATGATATGATGATAACTTCCTGTCACTGTTATTTACATAGCAGCTAGTGGTATTAGAATTTGTGGGGGCCACAACTAAAAAGTAAAAAATTTAAAACTTTTTACAAAAAAAAAACAACCTACTTCCAAAAAAAAAACACTACAAAGTGAAAAATAACTTTAATTTCGTAAGTCGGTGGCAAAAAACGATAATTCTAAACCAAAGACACCGACTTCCGAAATTAAAGTAATTTTTCACTTAGTAGTGTTTTTTTTTTGAAGTAGGCTGTTTTTTATTTTTGTTAAACGTTTTTTAATATCCTGTTAAAAATTGTGCCACATTCAAACCATGAGTATATGATGACCATGCTCTAACATCCTTCTCAAACATAACCAAACTAATACACACATCCTCGTGGACCAAATTGGACATCACCAAAATAGAATTCTTTCATAACGAAGGCGCAGTCATCATCAGTCACACCCGCAATAACATCAATGGCGTCATCAAAGGATTTCAAAATCCAAATGGACGTCAGATCGGTACGATCCGGGATAGTCAGCTAAGCGCAGGCGCGGAACTTTCACGCGTATAAAACGGCTTGGAGTCCGGCCGCCGCGACCAGTGCGAGTAGTCGAGCAAGGCACGAGCGCGCGCGCAGTGCACACACGCGCCGCGAAAACGAAAGTGAAACAACCCCAGACTGTGACAGTGATTGTGAACTCTGGAACAGTGATCGGTAGCTGCCTGTGTTATCCTGAAACTGTTTCTTCGATCTGGAAGCTCATTTAGCGCTCACCTGAAAAGGTACAGGATTTTGTGGTGGTTGGTTTCGGGAAAAGGATTATTATGTGTTTGAAAATTGTGTGGAAGTGATATAATGGAAAAGTTAAATATTACCTACATGTGGATAACTTTGGATTTCTTACTGAAGTGATTTTATGTTTAGCATATTTGCTACATATATGCATAAGTATCATTCAGCAGCTTTTTAAAAATCTGCAACTGCAGTGAAATATACGAAAAATTATAAATATTATCACATGCATTTCAAACTTCTCTCAATCATTGATTATGAGGAAAAAATATCCTTCAAAATATTATTTTTTAAATAAATACTTTTTTTCAAACAGAAGTTATAAGCATTAAACATTAGAATTCGACACATTTTCCAAACAAATACAACTGAAAATCGGATCTATGTTAGCTTTTGTCACGCGCACAAGCTTGCTACGCCGTAACGCCCGCTGCTACGCCGTAACCCGCGCCTACAATACGCTAAATAATGCGTGTTTTTTTTGTTATCTCTGAACAATAATATTCAGTTGTAGAAAGTTGCATAATTTTTACTTTCACTCGCACTCGTCGAAATAATCTCTTCGCATATCGCGAATATTTGAACACACTTCATTTGCATGTGTTGTGTTCAACGATTTTTCTGTACGCAGCTGACGTTTTTTTAAAGTAATTTAATTGTTCATGGCAATTTACTCTTTATTTTGGTGGTACTAAGAGCTATCCGGTACGACGACGTGTAGTGAAGCCGGCTTGTGGAAAGTAGGTCACGCGTCACACAGCTCGCATTTTATACTTCTCATACCCGCAGGGGTTCCTCATTTACGTTAATACTAACACCTAAGTTAACTTGCATGTTTATAGGTTTCTTTTGAAAGTGTATAAAACTGTTTTCTGTTAATTCCTACCTAATTTACCCGTGTGTAGTTCATTTTATGTGTGGGCTATACTCGCTTTAAACATGGTTCTTTAATTGGTTTGAAACTAAGACATTAGGTATCCAATAATAAAAGCTCTTGGAAAATATTATCTTAATTGGTTTATTTGAAATAAATGCTTTGAGTTTTGAGTTTGACTTAATTAGAAATGTATAGTTTAAGCACATTAAGATTGTATCTATTTACTCCTAATTAAAACCTTTAATGATATTATCTATGTTTAGGTGTAAAGAGTACATTTAGATCATAAAAAGTTAGAAGAACGAGTCCTGATGGTATGAGAAAGATGTTATCTTAACGAAAACATTTTAATAACGCCGGTTACATTAGACGCGGTCACACGGATATGGTTACATTCTCTAGATTTCTTTTTCACGTTGAAGTAGTTAAAATTATCTACTAGAGCTCTGTTTATGGACGTTTGAGTATCTTCTTGGTCATTAAGGCTGAAACACGGTACGCATTACCCTTATCTGTGGAACAGCGGATGCGACACGGGTCTTCACGGTTATTACTGCTGTTCAGGCCATGCCATTGCGAAATTCGTCCACACACAGTAGGACTTCCCATTCCATTGTTTGAATGCATCAAGATTTTGTAAGTGAGTGGTTTGCGTCACGGTACCTTGCCATCTCCTGGGATTGTTGAGTGCTGTATTGTGAAACGTACATGTCGCAAACGCAGAGTTAGCAAGTTTCAAAGATCAGCATGCCTGATTTTCTTTATGGAACAGTCCGCGACTCGAGACGCTTCAAGATTTGTATTATAATAGTGAAGACATTGAAACAATGAAATTGTTTTTTCACGAAACCGACTGTAAAATACCCCAAAAACGATTTCAAAAGATTACTTTTTACACTTTACAAAGATTTCATTTATTACGAAATGGTCCAAAGACGTAATTTATTTTTTCATCTAAAACATAGACGATTTGTGAGAGCGCTTACCTCAACATACCTACTGTCCATTCATGCGCCGGATTGTCGCAATCCGCGTAATATTAATGAATGAAGCTTTCTATATTGTGTGCTAAAAATAGTCATTAAACTAGTGTCGCGTCATGTTGCGTAACTGCCATAACTTTTATATTATGCTTAATTTTGTATATAATTTATTCGTTACGATATTTTATTTTCACATTAGAAATTCTGTTCGTTTAGGGAAATGACTTAATGTTACATATTAACTTTTAATTATTTTATATTTATATTTTTTTTGAATTGACACTTTCACTTTCGCAGCATAGGATCCACGTTAAAGAGATAATGTCCGAATGTAGTGGAAACATCTAAGTGAAAGCGTTAATGAGCATGTCCAGTTTTAATTTCCGTCAAGACGACTTAAATCTCAAAAAAGTTCGATTGAAAATGAGATGCACCGATGCGGAATGCACTTATAAATACAAATATTAAAAACGAATTAAACACATACTTACTTGTCGAGTTTTCATTCAATGTAAAAGCTGAACTTTCTTTAAGGAAACAGTAAAGGGCATCATACAAAAAATATATAGTAAATACCTACAGCTCAACTATACATATAAAGCTTTTCTGGTTAGAGAGTTTCAGAATAGTAGTCTCCAAAAGTTAAGTTGAAAATGTAGGGTTTGGTTACTATCAAAAGCCTAAAGCCGATCGTCCACCGCCAGCTAAACTAAGTTAGCTCGCATAGTTGAGCCAGTTTTTCATACAAATGTTGATGATTTGACGCAAATTTATGAAAAACTGGCTCAACTATGCGAGCTAACTTAGATTAGCCGGCGGTGGATGATCGGCTTAAAGATGTGCCACAACCTGTAGATTAAGATAAAACTTTCGCATCCGTATAAAAGACAAAAACAAAACGCCTATCGAACATAGTACTGCTAATTTCCTGCGACATGTAGTTAGGGATTGATAGATGACATTAGTTGAATGGCGTTTACTATTGTGAGATGCGTGTCGTACAAGTAGTGTGAGACGCGTGTGTAATGTACGCGAACATAGATACCGCGGCATGCATCTCGCTCGGCGCGGGCGCAGGCGGCGTACGCGGCGCGAAAGCGAGTCAGTGTGTCACACCAAGGGGCACTCCTCGACGCTCCTCTCGTCAGTAGCACCTGATCAATGTTTAAATAGTACCCTGCTTATTAATAACTGCCGCGTAATGCTGACCGCCTTCTGTATCTATTGTTGCGCTCTTGTTGAAAGTTGATTGGGGCGAACATGTTTCGGAACACGTCATAATCGACGCAGTCGCATTGTGATTGAAATATGTACATACTGCAAAAAAATACGTTGTAGTTCGATATTGAACGATACGTCACGGCTACGTATGAGGGAAATTAGTGTATAATTTTAGGTCAAATAACTAGAGCAGCGGGGAAGAGTAGAAGGGTGAGCTTATATCTGTAGTAACATAGGAAGCAGGTTAGTTAGCGCAAGGCCGGTTCCGCGCCATCGCCACTGTCACCCATAAACTGCTTGTAATTGCGCTTACGCATGGATTGGGAACGGCGAAAAATATTGCACTAAGTGCACCGGATTTTTATCCAGCTCTGACGTGTTTATGGACTTTCTGGAGATTTTTTTCATTTGTCGAGATAAAAACGTAATGAATGCAACATGCTTGTACCTTAAACTCGAAAGCGTTTCTTGAAATCCGATAAAACTTTCGAGCTGAAATGTTTTATGTAATATATTATGTAAGTTGTCATACAAAACTTACAGTAAATGTATGTAAACATTGTTCTATTCTAGATTTTGAATGAATCTGCCTTACACATGTTGATTAAATCCATCTGAGAACTATTACCATCAGCTCATCATAATCACAATTATTGCTTTAGTAAATAAGTCGTTTGGTTTCAGAATATTCCTTTAAAGAAAAATAAATCTTGATTTACTTATTCGCTAAGCAAAAGATAACGAGTGTCATCGATCAATGATCATAGATAAACAAAATTGTTAATCGCCAGAGAAGTAATTAATGTAACCCCATTTAATTGCCACGATCGTGTCTGAGCAACTCGTATGCCGTAAAGTAGTAAAATATTAAAATTATCTTCTCACAAGAGACCGACAGTCTAATTACTATTAGATATTAAATTTATGGCCATTTAATTCACATTTACGTTTCAATCTAGTATAAACTAAGCGTAAGCGCAATATAATAAGGACAGTATGGAAACTAGGTCTATCTGTAAGTCTTCTTTGATGTAGAATCGTTATTAAAAGTTGGTCGCTTATTTCTAAATGATTCTACTACTAAAATCATTAAAAGTGCCTAGGAATAGAAATAAGTATTACAGAAGTGGCTCAAAAAAATATTACCATTCGATGTTAGTCGAACTGATACTCGTAATATACCTATATCAAATCAATCTGCCTAGCCTTTTCCCAACTATGTTGGGGTCGGCTTCCAGTCTAACCGGATGCAGCTGAATACCAGTATTTTACATGGAGCGACTGCCTATCTGATCTCCACAACCCAGTAACTGGGTAATACGATACCCCTTGGTAAGACTGGTGTCAGACTTTCGGGCTTCTGACGACTCGTAACGACTGTCAAAGATCCACGAATGACAGCCGGGACCAACGGCTTAACGTGCTTTCCGAGGCACGGAGGATTCTCGGTATGTAAAGATGGTCACCCATCCACTGACCAACCCCGGCAAGCGTAGCTTAACCTGATGGGTCGACCAGTGCGGCTGTTGTTACTTAGCCACGAGCTCCTCCTCGTAATATACCTATATATTACAACAAAAACATGGTGTTTTTTGTGTTACGTAGGAGCGACATCTGCCCCGGTATGGTTCCAATGAGACACATACAAGTGGAACTCTTTTCTTTTGCCTGGGAAATGAGTCAACACCGCCTTGTTCTCGCCAACAGGGTCAAATTATTTATACGCCAACCATTTATTGGTTACTAACATATCTACTACTTTGATTTTGATAGGTATTTAGGTTACCTATCATCAGCTATATGAAATGGATAAAAAATATGAATTGATATCTTAGGCGAGAAACTAACTGTGTAAGCTATTCAGAACTTTACAAATTGAGCTAGATTAATATTAAATGGTTCATATCTTCTGTTTTATAGGTGTTGGGATACATTAAAACGAATGGATTGCTCTACCTGTGTTTTTTTGCAAAAAAGCTTAACTGTCTTGGCATCCAATTGAATGAAATAAAAAAAAATTGGGTAGGCAATTATATTATACTTTTAATTGTTAAACCATTTGTAGGAGGAAATAGAGCAATTTTTCCGAATAGCGCTAAGAGCCTGCTATGTCATACTTACGAGCATTTCTCCCTTGATAAAAATGTTAATGTCTTCATTGTCTACTTACTAATATTATTACAATGCTGTCAGACTAGCTACAACAAGCTAATCTAACTTGTTGTAGTTAACTGAAGCGGCTAATTGAATCGTCCACGATTGTCATAGAAATATTATATCTAGTCTAACTTCCGCGATGAAGCGAGCTGACGTAATTTTTTTGTCTTTTTGTCGTCTGATGAGGCTCACAAGGAATGCGGTTATGCGAACAGTGGTCAGCTACCAACAGCTTTCCACTGATTGTTTTGATCGATTCGAGTGTCCCCCCCGAGGCGCCGATTAAACGCTCGTTACTACGGATACACGTTTAGATATTCGCATTTAAAAAGCTATTCATTTTAAAATTCGCTGGTGTAATTTCATGTGTAACGTGCAGGGATATAATTATGTGGTACGTTTCTGTTTCGAATCGAACCAAATTATTTAATTATCGGAAACATTTAGATGTTTCATAATAACAGCGATATATAAATTAGAAAGCGCCACCATATCTCATTTGCAGTCTAACAATGTAATAATGTATGTAATAACCAAACAGAGTGACAAACTGGGCCCGTATGTTTGATATAACGAGAGTGGCGATAACGCCCCTATGCGCTCCCAATCCGCGGCCGGCAGCAGCGCCGGCGCAGCAGGGAAATTCAACAGATTTCACTTTTGTTATGCACTTCTATCAGTGATTAGGAGGGACACTTGAAAGTTTTCCCTTCACGTCCGTAGTGACAGCTCTACTTACCAGTCGAGTGAGAATACCAGTTTCATGTTCAACATTTATTTATATTCGGGATAGTAACAGCTTTGAAGTACAAACTTACAGAACGACTCAACTTAGACGTTGCAATCATTCATTTCAATTTTACGAATGTATTTGGTTATATGAATTTACAAGTTATTGCGTTTGCGTACCTAAAGATCATTTTCACCTAACCCAGTAATAAAGACTGATCATTTTGAAGGCGCACTCAGTTCATATGATGATCGGTTTTGCGGATGCTATACTATACTATTGCGATATCTAAGTTATGTCGTACTGTACCACAGTGTGTATTATTATTAGTAACTGGCATTTCGGTACACTAATAAAAACAACCAACTAAAAATCGATGTTATAAAGCAGTCATAAATAGATTTATTCACACCCAATATTTAAATTACTAATTGGACTATAAAACCCCGTAACTCTAAAAATAAATAGTAAGGTAACGTTTTATAGCGGATTTATTATATAACGGAAGTCAGGAACTGTTTTGATGAGTAAACTTTTTATAATTAATTGGCAAATATACGAGTATAACAGTGTTATAACAATTTTCACTACCTTTCCACTGACAGACTGTTTCTTATTAAATAGAAACTGCCAAACTAGTTCCGCTTTGTTCATTTAAGTATTTTAATTTTCAAGAAGAAACTGAAAGTATTAATTAAGCTCATGCATACCGCGTGTAGAATGTTTGAATTTTTATGAATTTTTTAAACGTTGGATCGGAGAAAGTATATCAAATTATTGTGCTCCAATTATGACGTGAGGTTTTGTGTCACGGCAAATGAGTTTGGTTGGCGCGACAGCGCCGCAGCGGATGTGGTGGAAACACGACTATGACTGCGCAGGCGCCACGAAAGGCTGCTCCAAGACAAATCAACCTCTCGCACTCTTATTCCAAAGAGGATAAAAACCATTTCCGAACTACACCAATATCTTCCAATCCAATGATTCCGACTGTTAAGGACCGTGGACAGCGACACTATAAATGTCAGACAGTAGTCACATTCGACAACATCAATTCATTTCACATGTCAAAAATTAAAATGAAATTGGACATTAATAAAGAGATTACAATCAGTTTTAAACTAACATGACAGCTTTTAATGGGAACTAAAACATGTTTATAAACAGATATTGATTTCTTTCATGTTTGGAAGGATAAGTTAGTATTCAAATAATTTTTAATGCTGCAAAAATGTCTTAAAAGGTATATTCAAAATGTTTCTTCGACGAGGATACTTAAAGTCATTCTCGTCTTCTCCCACAGTTGATGGAGTGTTGTGCAAAGACAACACTTAACATTTTCTGATAACAAGTACCGAACCCGGTTTTCTTAAATCGAAAAGTGAAATTCTCAACAACAATAATTTGGTCTCTATTGAGTCATCATTAATTTTCTAAATCTTACGTATCATCGTTACCAAAGCTTATCGAATCTATTAATCTAATAGCTTAATCTTCCGGTAATTATCTAAAATAGAAAGGTACTTAACTATATTCGGCTGCACCTAAACGGGTACTGTCAATATTTCTTGTCGAATTACGAGTGTGTTGGAACCAGTCGCTCGATGTAAGGGCTTGCGAGACTGAACTAGTGCATTATTTATTACGCCGGCGATTTCTCGCGGCCCGTCTAAAGATTTCACCACTTTCATCTTGTATTTACGAGTAGTTGCAGACCACATCCATCCCACGATCACTCCACATAGTTCGACTTGTCTAACAACGCCGCGAACATTATTTGTAATATCTTTAACTTATGTGTGTATAACAATTATGTATTCAGGAAAATTGCCGCTGTAAATGTAGTCCTATTTTTGAAAGTAAGTTTAAAGTTAGAACTGTTTTAAGAAAATACTGACAACGCCGAAGAAAACTATGAACCATTTAGTGGGCAATAATAATTCTAACAAGTTCTCTAAAAATAAGTTAAGTATATCTTACAAAAAAAAAAATCGTAGTAGGTAAACGAGTTCCACATAATTATCTATAGAGTATACTACAATAAACATTACAAACAAACATAGGAATCAAAACGAACTATTGCTCAATTTGCTGCGACATTTATCGTGACTCGGTCCCTTTCAGCGAAATATCCGTGTGCCTTCGTTATCTACGTGCTTTCACTTTCCTGAATTGCCGCCACCCGCCGCCCGCCGCGCGACGGCGACGTAAGCGTCCCGGCAGGAAGCTAAAATAACTTATTGTCTACAAACCACATTGTACAAGGACGATTTCACTGCGATACAATGCACGACATAGATAACTTACTTGGGTAATAGAATTATTATTATTGTTTGTTATGACATCATAAAAGAACAATGGTTGAGCCTAGAATGTAACGTTACGTCGCGTCGCTTGGTCAAGTCTAGAAACTAGTTTCGAAATCATATAACACTAATATGAGTAATGAGAGCTTTGGAAGTATTATAACAGCAGGCCAATTTATCTTTCTAATTATATGTCGCGGAGTATAAACCATTGTTTGACTTGAGCAACAAAATGTAATCCTCTTGAAATCAGTCTTTTGTTGAATTAATGCTCTGTTTCACAAACTCAGAAGTGATGAGTTACATTCGTTTTCTCATACTCGAGGGGTGAGTGACAGAACATGATTTGTACTTCTCTTTGTTTTCTGGTGTTGCCAGTTAGTTCACTATTGACGAACATTGTTAGCGTATAAAGTCTGTAAGCTTTTCTATGCCATTTTTACCCTTTAGAAGAATAATTTATAAAACAAAGACACAAGACAGAACAGAGCAGTGATAGCCTAGTGGTGTGACCGTCAGACTGCGCAGTCATAGGTCTCTAGTTCGATCCCAAGCCACTCACCTCTGACTTTTCGGATTCATGTGCGTCTTGTATAATTATCACTTGCTTCAAAAACGGTGAAGAAAAATATCGTGAGGAAACCGGCATACCTGAGACATTTCTCGACGGCATGTGAAGCCAAGTCAGAGTCACTAACCACACGAAAAAGAAGGAAATACTTGACAGAATCCTTTTTCTTTATTTAACGAAGACCCGCTGCATGTTGGCAATGACAGTGTATTGTTTTCAATGCTAAGTTGAAGGAATGGTGTCAGCAACCAATATGGTCAAGTGTTTTATTCGATTGACAACCATATTATGCAAACTTATTGTTAGCTAGCATAATACCTAATTAATATCCAATCCACCTTGATTAGCATACAAAGGGCATTAAAACATGTGTTTTAGCTTTGTGTTAATAGTATTTACTTTTTTGTTTCAGACTTTCCTGACCTGAGTCACATTCAAATTTATGTCACCAAGATAATTTGGTAAGCATACATAACTTTCATAATACCTACTACCAATAATTTATTAAAATAATCATACCCATGCAGATTCACGTCAATTTCTAATCTTCTAACTTAACATATTTATGAATTTCTTCGACGTAACCTTAGAAAAAAAAAGATAAATAAAAAAGAAGAAAATATTTAAATAACTTTTGCGTGTGTCATCATTTATGTAACATATCGATCCGAATGATTTGAATTCGGCTGCTGTTACGCAATGGTTATGAAGAGCGGAAAGTGATCCACAGTTTATGTTCATTCGATCATTTCTCGCCGAAATATATCGACTTTCTCTGTAAGTAATTACCTATGTAAGCGCGAGGTACGAGAGCTCGGTTACATAACTGCCGTAAGCACATTTTTGTGTACAACCGTAACGAGAGTGAAAGTGCATTAAGGACACAAGTTGGCATTTAATTCCACTGAATTTATGTTAATCTGTTTTTTTATTCTTCTTTAATTGTTGTTCGTGCACTATGAATAGAAGGCAAATATACAAAAAGAGAATAGGAATTGTAAACCTTAGCTATTAATAGGTTTTTCAAGAGATTTTCTCGGGATTACAGTTTCGGGAAATCTCTATATTTATAAACGTTATTGCAAAATAAATATTTTTCAACTTACAGTGAAAATGTCATTCATGTCATTCGCAAAGCTATACGATATTTTGTTAAACTCTTTAATATTATTCTTAGGTACTTCAGTTTATCATGCCCCATTTTGTCTAGCCACCTCTCATAGTATCAAATGATTGTAACTACTATCCCACGCATCAAAAATATTCCCTAATTATTATCATTAAAAATATTTCGACAGTCATGTAAGATTCCGACTAGAGAAGCAGAGACAGTTTGGGCAACTGCAACTACATATTTGAGCATCGAATGTCTCACGGCGCGGCGGTGAAAGCGATAGCCCTGGGCATTTTGATGATAGGTCAAAAAGCAAATAGGAGTCATTGTCCTTCGATGGTCATGCGCATGATTGTTTCGTCATAAAAGCGGGGCTGCGCGGGCGCCGGCCGGTGTAATAAATAATCTCACGACATTACGCAACGTTCGGGAGCGACGCCCTCGTCCTTGGCCTGTAAACGTGCTCCGACTTTCTCTTACAGTGGAGCGCAGGCGCACCACATAAATCATTCCTTCCCACTGTTTGTTCCGGCTCCGGCTGCGGAGATCACTCACACCGATAAACCTTTGTGTTCTGTTCGCTACGTTCATTATGATTATTCTAATAATTGTTTGAGTTTCATTTGTGCTACAGATAGTACAGATGTGAAATTCAAAATGTCCTAATAAAGCTAATGTTACACAGTATCCGATTTCATATAGTTTAGAATTTAGATTATAGAAATATGTAATAATATCGATATCGAATCCAAAATTAACGTGATAAAGGGTCACAAAAATCATATCAATAAATTCTAATTTCACGAAAGCCTAAATACATACTGGTATACTAGAGAGACTAATTAAAAAAAAAGCCTGTACATCATTGCACATATTTCCATAATGCAAAGGACTGGGGCACGGGTTTACGCGCGTAGCATGTTTTAGCATAGATAAAAGAGTTAGTTGGTGGCGATAATACAACACTACCGGTTTGTATCGCCCACTGGGTCACACGCATCTGTTTTAGATTGACATTAACATTGTACAGCACTAATTAGATTAACATAACATGCTCTTATTAGTAGGAAAAGTTCATATAAAGTAATGTGGACAAGTACATAAGCTTGTGGATAATGTAAATTATAGGGCTCTTTTACCTCTACAGTATTACTCTACAAGTAGGTAGTGCTTTAAAATGTAAAGCTTTCGCTGCTGTAAGATAAACGTATTGTAATGAAAGTCCGTTAACCTCATGAAGAAAGCAGAAAATAATTTATTCAAATTCGTTATTTAATATTGTGAATAAATAATATTCATAAGTATTCATAGAGTGTGATTTATTAGCATTTCGTTAAATAAGATTTGCTCATTGATCGTTATGAATGTTAGTGTAGCTATAAATATGTGATTTATTTAAATTAACTTTTCACGTCGAATAGGTATCAACCGTGATTATAATTGAAATATTTTTACTAAGATAATACTCACGCGGTCTTCCCATGGGGGAAGGTAGGAACCACAGAACGCCACCTGCTATATAAGATCAAATTATGGCAAGGCAAGGAGTATCTAATACTCCTTGCCTTGCCATAATTACATGAACTTGAAGCTGGTCGTTAAAAAAGTATATCGGTATCCACCAGCGAGCCTCACAATTTAAATGATCCATATCTTAGTTGCTGAGATAATTGCACATATTACCATAATGCAGCGGAGTGGGCACGGGTTTACGCGCGTAGCATGTATTAATAATAATAATTGCTTTATTTTCAGGCAACTAAGGCCCATAGACAAAATACACAAAATAATCATAGATAATAATAACTAATACATAATAAAAAACATCACTACAAAATCTAGTTAGTACGTTGAGTCAGCGACGTATTGTTGTGCTGAGTCGTGGTGTCATGTAGCCTTCCGCGAAAACGCCGATACACGACACCCGTCGGCCAAAATTCCTCCTTCATTAAAGTCTCCAGATGATGAGTCGGAACACAAAAGAAAAATTAAAAATGATGACTGAAATGTATTAGCATGGATAAAGAGTTAGTTGGTGGCGATAATTCAATTATTATTTAATCATATAATCTCTGAGTTAAATTAATGTATTAGAAATTGTACTTATATATTTATACATATGTAAGGGCTACTTAATAAAGTTATAAACAAAGAATGACTTAAAATTGATGTCTATAAAAGATCGGTTTTAACGATTACACCGCCATTGTGTCACCCCTTCTAAAATGTCTACATTTATATTTATGGTGTATATAATCTATAACTTATTTATTTATAAGTTTATAATAAAGTTATAGTTTTCGTAAAGAAAATGCTCTAATGATAAAAGATTTCACTGAGCACACAAGCGCAACTGTTATGCGATAGCAGGTATCAGCTGTCGAGAAAAGTCTAGGAGCGAGTCCGAGACACGTTTCACTTTGGTTCCGGTTTCGCTGCAACCAAAATATTGGAAGGAAATCCCTCATTGAACTACGTAAATAAATCAACACAACTGGTTTTTTAACCGACTTCCAAAAAGGAGGAGGTTCTATGTTCGTAGCGTATGTATTTTTTTAATTTGTGTCCACCAATGTCTCCTTCAATTGTGGACCGACTTTGAAAATATTTTTTTTGTTTCAAAGGGTTATACTCTCGAGGTGGTCCCATATAAATTTTGGTATTCGAATTTTTGTGGGGTATCTGTACCAAAATTAAAAAGAGAAAAATAAAAACTTGTTACAAAAAAGAACAACGCTACAAAGTGAAAAATAACTTTAATTTCGGAAGTCGGTGGCAAAAAACAAAATTCAAAACCAAAGACACCGACTTCCGAAATTAAAGTTATTTTTCACTTTGTAGTGTTGTTTTTTTTTGTAAAAAGTTTTTATTGATTACTCACTTTCCATTTCAAACCATCTTGGTTTCGACATGTTTGTATAATTTCGTTCTTGTTTTGACTCGACTCACAGATGTTCCAATCATTACTTTACATCGATATTTTATTGTTTTATTACAACGAAACGTTGTGTAGGAAGTGAAGTAAGTTTCCAACTAACAATAGACGTAAATAAGACTTTAATTTTAATTGCCTTTCATAAAACTTCATTAATCACAGCTCAGCAACTAAGACGTGGATCATTTACATTGTGTGGCCGGCTGGCGGACGTCGATATACTTTTTTAACAACCAGCTTCAAGTTCATGCAAATAAGGCAATTTTCTCAGAAAACCGGGTCAATTTCTTCGAGATACGGAAGCTGAAGTACCTAACTAAGCTGGCTTTACATAGAATAACATCAACACTTGATTGCCTGTATATGTGCACCATGTTTAGTTTATTCTAGTACCTAATCTTAATTTCCAATTATGTACTTATGATCATTAAACACACATAAAATTTGTAATAGTTTAATTACGTAGGATGTTTTTGATATTGAGAAAAACTTTTAGAAATGCCTTACTGGGATAAGTCTGCTTACGTGTCTATACATAACTAGCTTTTTCCCGGAGCTTCGCTCGCGTGGAAGTCGGAAATTATCCCATGGAAACATACTACCGGAATCAAAAGTGTCCTATCTGTTAATCCGGGTTATAAACTATCTGTCTGCTTCATCCAAATCCTATTAGTAGCACAACATAATGATGGAATACGAGTTCTATCGTGAATTCATGCAAGCCTACTTACTACTTTTTGTTAGGTTACTGCTCAGAAATTGTGCACAACGTCTAATGTTTGAATACTATCGTGAATTCATGCAAGCAAACTTTTTGTGACAACTTTTAATTTTATTAACTCAAGGAATAAGATTTTCATACAAACGAAATCCCCCCTTTTCGCCCCCTTAAAGGTGGAATTTTCAAAAACCCCTTTTTAGTGCTCCCGTTCATTATAAAAGGAAGCGGAAGGCATTTCACGTTTCTAGTCCCAGTAATTTCGGCTCTGCGTTGATATGTCAGTCAGTTTCTACTTTTATATTTAAAGATTATATATATGTAGTACCCTAGTAAATAAATATTTATTTTAATATTCATTTTTATTTTGTAAATAGTTTTAGTTTAGTTAGAACTAATTTTGCTACTTTTATTAATTAATTGTTTGTACCCATTTAAATACATAAATAAAAGTGCCTATTGTATTTCCACGTCCTTTCAGATTAAACAAGTCGGCGCTGTGTATCTATTAGAGATGAGAATCAGTTTCACTCATGTAACTTACGATTAAGATCTTCGGGAGGCTATTAGAAACGTGTCATGTAGCTATCAGCGTGGCCCAGTGCCGTGCGCCCGCGCCGGTGCAGTGGCATATCTAGAACAGATTGACCGTAACATGTTTATATTAGAAATAGTACTAATATATTAATACATTTGCAAGGACTACTTAATAAATAAAAGCTTCGGTTTATCGAGGTTGCTTGCGCATTTAAATAATTTCTCAGAAAACATTCCTATAAAACAGCATACTTAAAAGTAGAAATTAAATTAAATTGTTACTAGCAGGTAATGGTTAAACTATAATCAATATATTCACCGGAAAACTATAAAACTATCTACAAATAACACAAATTTAAAGTGTTTTCTTCAACTAAAAAGTCAAAATTATGTTACATATTATTAATAAACTTTTACCAACATGACTGTAACATTTTGTGTCAACTTTTGATTGTGTAACCCTGATGCAGGTCGCGTGTAATTTTGTCAAATGTGGGTGTAACCTAATGTGAATATAATGGTGACATTATATGACAGTACGCATATTTTAAGACTTACATAAGCATTTAAGTTTTTTCAAGTACAATGTTGTTTCGGTTTGAAAGGCAATCTATACAGCATGTTTTTATTTTCTGAATAACAGAGACTTAGTATTTACATAAGTTAGCTTTACGTTTATAGCTATCATTTAATAAGGTGTACTACCTGATTGTGTTTTGTGTATGTTGATACCAGAATTATACAAAATATACGCCCCATTGACAGTAAAAAAAAAACTCTGGTTGATAAAAATAAGGTAAAACATGAAGATGCCACGGTCCCTGGTTTTTGTAGCACGTAAATAACAAAAAGTTATCCGACGCAGCGTTTGAATTGTGTCCACCTGGCGTCTGTGTGTCCTACGTAGAAAGAAAATTGTCTACAAAATGCACAAATTTATACAACTTTCAAAATTTCAAATGTAGCCAAAATCCCAGTATTTAAAATCGGTCAGCTGGGTTCGCTCGTTTCGTAGCGTCTTCCTGGCTGCTACGCAGGGTCTACGACGAGTCTGCTACACAGGGTCTAGGACGCGTCTGCTACGCACGTAGTTAAATGTGCGTCCGACCCGAACCCTGATGACAAATGACTGACGCTAAGATAGTTATAATCATTATCCAATACAACTCGTACGGTTGTAATACTTAGACATCTAATAGAGTTCTAAAACCACGGGTAAGCCGGGTAAGGAAGTAAATACATGAGAAACCTTCACAACTATCTCAATATTCCTATATTACTATGTATGTTAATTAAATTAATAATATTTATATTAAGTCCGTAATTCATCTGGCGGGACGAGCTGGATAGGTTCCGTCAAAACTGGAAGGAGAACGCGCGGGCTCGCGAACTATGGAAGGAGTGGAGGGAGGCCTTTGCCCAGGAGTGGGACAGAGTAGGCTAGTAAAAAAAAAAAAAAAAAACATCTGCTCACACAGAAACACATAACCTTGATGTTATGTCAAAATTAAAAACATGTATTTCCTAAAAATTAAATCAATAACTATTGACTACAATAATAAAGGACAACAAAAACCATCTATTACCGCACTGATAAAATAATCGTTACGTAACCATGAAAGACCGGCTAATTGTAACGTAGCGCCGCGGCCCGACCGGCACTAATGCGCCACAGAATACACACAGTCGCACGCCGCCAACGAAAGTTACCGGATTTTGTACACCTCCAATGCCAAGTGCGGCGAAGAAAGCGAGCCCGTGCAGCTTCCCCAACGAAACATCTTAAATACCACCATCTCGCTCGCCGGACCCCACAATACGAAATGAAGAAAGAGACAACGTGTGCTTAAAAGAGAAAGTGGGCCACGTTACGTTTCTCGGTACCATTAACACGGGCATTGAACGTAAACGTCAACGGATAGCATCTTGGAGCCGCTCCGCCCCATTCGGAAGTGGCTGCTATTGCCATGAGATTTGAGTGTAATTTTGTTTGTGTTGGTTGGGTATGCTCCAAGGTGCAAGGTTCGAGCGGATGGCCATTGATACAGACTGAACCTGAGAGTACGGAGACGTTGGATTCGGAGAGCAACGAACTGCGGCGGCTGGTGAAAGTGTTGCGTGGCGTAACCTTGAGCCCACGCTGCTCTTTAGCGAATCACCTAATCAATACGTCACCGCGATATGTGTTCGATACGCAAGTGTTCAGTTACGCTCGTTATCAATCATTTAGACAACGGATACTTGAGAGACTTTTCTTTTTATTGCACATTCGCCATACATAATATATCCATTGATAATGAAAAGATTGTGACACATTCTTCTTCTCTATCTTCTTTTTCGGGTTAGTGACTAACTTGGTGTCAGAGTTTTTTATGTCCCCTTCTGGCATGTGAAGCCAAGTCAGAGCCCCATGCTCTGATTTGGCTTGACATGCCGTCGAGAAATATCTCTCAACAATGGCCGGATTCCTCACTATGTTTTTCTGCACCGTGTTTGAAGCAAGTGATAATTATATACGCACATGTAACCGAGGTGTGTGCTTGGGTTCGAACTCGACACCTATGACATGGCAGTCCGACGGTCACACCACTAGGCTATCACTGCTGTGACACATGGATTAGTTGTTTAAATGCGAAATAGACACACATAATACCTAGTTGCTAACACCACCGTAATTACACATTCATACAAAAACACATACCAACAAACAACAATAAAAAAATGCGGTGTAAACTATTTGAAAAGCTACTTTCAAATCAAATACTTGTGGTTTATCGACGCGGTCGTCAATGTGTAACAACCATACTTTACTACGTGGTGTGGAAACTTAAGTGAGACATTTTAACACAATTGAGGTATTGAGGCAGGAATTTAGCGTTAAATAAAAGAGATCATTCGGACACACGCTTCGTGATTACGATTGCATTTTGTGGTATTTTTTTTTGGATATCCAACTGGTTATCACTATTGTTTCCGATGATGACGGAAAAGCCTTACGATAAGCTTCATATCATTGGTCATCACAGATATAATCTATGTCTGTAACAAAACAGCCAAATTCGTGTGCCACGAATTCAGGATGTCATCAATAATTAGTAGGAGGTATTTACCAAACCTCCAGATAATGATCTAATGTGATCTTTGAACAATGATCATTTAAAGTTCCCATGCGCTGATCGTTGAACCTGCAAGTGAAAATCGCAATCATCGTAAAATATAACAATAAAAATTACTCACAGTTTTTCATTAGAAATGAAAGCTACTAAAACAATTCAATAGCTTGTTTTACGTACGTTCACAGATTAATTCAAGTCTCGTATCATTGGAGCCGCGCACGCGCATCTTAGCAAATCATGCCTTTTCTTGGAAACGCTTCAATAGAGATAGATTATTTCTCGTTTTTACGATTTGTTGCGGGAGAAATTCATTTTAAGGAATATTACGGATGCACGGTTTAATTTGCTACTTGGTAATTCTTGAATAATAATCCGAGTAGGTAAATGCTAACAATAGCTAACAAATCTCAGTATAAATACACGCTTGCTTTCTAACCGCAATGTATGCTAATATAATAATGGAGAAGAAAAGGTAATCTTCTAACCGATTCCCATTCATTAGTTTAAAAAAACTTTCAGCTCGTTACAAGCCAATTAAAAGTCGCGACCACATGTCGTGTCGTTAATCAGAGCCGAAAGTGACTAGCAAACATTAACATGGTAATTGTACATCTAACTTGAGCGTACTCAAGTTTAAAAATAAAGTACCTCCTTGATGACATTACTACTCAATAATACAGAGATCATGATGGCAGTCCGCTGAAATAAATTGAAATGATTTTGCATCATTTGTTTAGTGTAGACGTGAAAGTACATAATCGGTTATAACACCATAGTTAGAACGAAGGCGTAAGAAGGTAATTTGAACTGAACTACTACTTATCTATAGACAACAATTTCTCATCAACCTAGTCTCAATCTAAAGGCGAATTGATAAAAAATCCTAAGATTAAACTCATATACAGTCATTTGAGTCAAATTATAGTCAGTTAACCGAGTTTCATATTTCAGACAACGATTGTTCCACCCCAATTCAAGCAAACTTTTATATTGTACTAAGAATTATGCGTCTCGTGCCGACGAAAGTAACACAACACTATTTACATGAGACTGAAGTTTATGAGGCACTGAGGCAGGAAACTATGGCATATTTGTATCCCTCAGAAATAAATCTAGATACTCGTAGCTATAGGGATAGTAGAAGACTTAGTAAAATTTCGTTTACATACATTTTAAAAACAGTCCGAGAGCCCGAGACGGACCAATGCGTTTGTTCCTCGGGAAATCCCGAAACCATCTACTGAATACGTGAGGCACCTTATGTGTAAAGAAAGTCCAACGTACGGTTTTAGACGATACAACCTTCTCCACGCAGGTGCTATCCATGAGGATTTAGTAACAAAAACGCAAGACGCTAAAAATTATTCATAAATTAATATTTACTAGATATATTCATTATTTTTTATTGTGAGTTAAGTATCCTAGCAGGCCACAAGCCGTAGTTCTGAATCGTGCATGACGAAGACGCCAACGTTAACCGTGCATTACGAAGACGCCAACGTTAATCGTGCAATTATTTTTGGTTTCCTACATATTTCGTGAATGCCGCATGTGACAACAACAAGCTAAACTTCAAGGGAAGCCCCTTCATGTTTTGCTGTATTCGCTATGGTTAATCAATATCACTTTCACTTTTCCCACAGAGCTGTTGAGTCTATACGATTGCATCTCCCGGTGTATCATTTAAAGAAACTTTAACGTTGAAACTATTTCCGTTTTTATTTCACTTTCTAGTTCTATATGATATAAAAACAAAAAATTTACAAACATCTGGGATTCTGAGGTTCGGCTGTAACTAGTTTCCAGTTTCGTAAGAATGAGGAGCAATCATTATAATGATGTCTGTATCATTACTGATATCTATTTCGATCACGGGACGGTGCTGAAGACAATAGAAAGATGAGGTGTAAAGATGTTATGATAAGGATAAGATGAGCGTGCCGCCCCTCCGCTCTTGTAATTGCTTTACGTGACTTGGCAGCTTTCTCGAGCAGCGCACGCGCACCATCTAGACCTCGCCGACCGACGACGTGTCACACGTGCACGCCGGATACCCGGAAATATTTGAACATTATTATACACACGGAACTTGCTCTATAGGCGTCATTTACAACTGTTAGAACGTTAGATCTCTTGGAATTGTGCTGTGTAACCGCCAAGTTATTGTGCCTAACTGAAAATGTATTTTTAGGCATGTAAATGTAACTGATCGTACCTACTGGTTTTCACGTATGTTAACGTAATGCACGTAATGCAGTAGTGTTGTTTATTGTTGTGATCAAAGACTGCAAAAATGTTAAATCCCGTCTTATTTCAAAGAAATGCCTAAGGATAACTTTCTTATCTCAACATCTTATTTCCACTAGCACAAATGTTTGGCTTCACTTACCCACAATCTCAATTAATCGTTCACGCAAGCCTGTTAAGTATTTAGTCATTTGCAGCAAAAAGTATAATTGCTGCGAGAAGACACTAAATCTTCACAATATTGAATGCATTGACTTGCAGATCAGCTCTAGGCAGAAAAGGAAAGTTCCATGTAAAGTTGCGACTCACGATACTTTTTGTCGATCATCTCGTGTGAAATCTGTTCATGACTTTTTATGTATTTTTAATATGCGAGTCAACAAAGTCAGCCCCACCAGAGGTGTCGAGATGGTGCGGGCGACAAGCGCGACGTCATCTGCGCCCGAGCCGCTTCGCAGTCACGCTTCATTACTGATGTGTTCTCATCAATCGATTGATTCACCTATACTATAATTATCAATAATATCACTAGTTATCTGAACAGAATAACAATTAGAAACTTTGAAACATGAATTTGTGGAGTATAACCAGTTAATAATACCAACGCAATTATTTCCCTTAATGAATTATGTGGATAGCCCCGTTAGGGAAACGAGAAGAAAAGAGAACCACTTTCTCAGGCAGAGTGCTGGACGTTGATCAATGAGTGTTAAATTGGATAATACTCTAGACCTCTGGCCGAGTGATGAATATTTTGACAGAGCAATTAAGTTATCCCAAATAGATGCGCGCAAATAATATCTTGCCCTCAGGTGTTGAACTGTATAATGTGTACCACTTAATCTTGATGTTAATTAATGATTTCCACGAGCTTACTCGCCTTTAATAATTTTCATAGCGATGCTAATGTTAGTTAAACATAAATCCCTAGTAAGTTTAACAATAAATACTAACACTGAATTATTTACAAAAGTCTATCTAAAAATCAAAAACCGAAGAACGCAGCCGTTAATTAATATCAAGTCGAGTTTAAATTAAAATACAAGTTAAAACAGCAGTAGGGCAGAGTTGCGGTGGGAAAATGATGCAGCGGTGTTATCAAATTGATTGTGTTCTACCCGCCCGCGAGGTGGCGGCTTACTCAGATGTGCTTAATTGAACAAACCACCTGCTATAACAGCTATTATTATAGTATAACCACAGATTACAGAAAATAGAAAATGCCCGAGGGCCCGCTTTCTTGCGAGTGACTAGCCTAGTTATAGGTGGGCGCAGCCGCGACTAATCTGTATCACTAGTCTTCTTTATACTGAAGGTATTTATAGCGTGAGACTGTCTAAGATTTCTTAACACACGGCGAACCTTTTCAGGGCTAGAGTAGGATAATAGTATATATATATATATACTTTATTGTACACAAGAAAATACATAGTAAATAATAAATTTAACACTACAAAACATACAATGGGCGGCCTTATCGTTACTATCAGTTGCGATGCATGTTGATAACTCTTTCTGGTTACGTGGGTCTAGTCGTTAGTTAGTCGCAATCGCTACTGCTGAGCATGAGTTCCTGGGTTCGCTTCCCGGGTCAGGCAAAGTGTTATTAGGTTTTTCCATCTGGAATTTCTCAGTAGCAGCCCGGAGTCTGGATTTGTGCCCGGTTGATGGCAATAGGCTCGCCCGTATTACATGGGACTTAAACATAACTGGCGAAATGTAGGTGTACCTGCTACAGGTACTCGTCTGCCCGACCCTTTGGGGAAACGAGGCGTGATGTTATGTTATGTGTAAAAATAAATCACCTTGTTGCGCTCAAATAATTCCCATATCTCCAACAATCGCGATACATTACTATTTGAAACTAAATTTAATCTAAACTAATTTATTTTGCTATTGAACATCTACTCTCCGAGCTCCAGAGCGTAATTAAATTTTACATAAATCTACCCTGTTTTCACGTATAATGTCTCATTAAACGCCCTCATGCAGGTATACTATATTCTGAGATCGATAGATGAGACTTTCTGTGCTTTCTAACTGTCGAGCGATCGAGTGTCTGGGGTGAAATCGCTGGCAGCGCCCGCGCAGCTGGACAGACCCGGCAGTCCGACAGACCGAGTCCGCTGCGCACATGACGGAGTCAGCGATGCAGCTGGTTCACGCATACCTCAGAGGAAACAAGCATCTATCTAAATTCAGCAAAAAAAGGGGAAATTTATTCAAAATCTTAATTAGGGTTTGAAGGAAACCTTTTCTTATTATTCTTATCTTCGGTTTAACTTCATCTTATTGCATTGGTTACGTAAAACCAATAAACAGAACCACACAAAGTGTCACTATGTACAAACTTACACGACCTTGTGCCGTAATAAGGTGAAGGCCGCGCGTGGTTTCCTCTCGACGCAGCGGGAGCGTCGCACGCGTCGCAGTGAAAGATGCAGCCGGTGCAGTTCCGGCGCGGGCGGCGCTGCACTCGGTCACTGGGTCAGCCCCACTGCGCGGCGGTGGGGTGCGTGGTAGTGGTTTTGGGGGGAAGGGGGGGGGTCCGGTGGGTGCAGCGTGCGGTGTTGCACTGTGCTCGTCGCCATGGCTGGTGTGGCTGCACGCTAGCCCCATGCCCGCGCCCGCGCCTTTGCCGCGCCCTCGGCTAGTGTTCCTCTGGTTGTTCAACGTGTTTCGTTGGTTGCAGGACGCTGACTGACTGCACTGTGACCATGAAGAGGACCAGGCTGCTGCTGCTGGCCGCTGTGCTCTTGCTACGGGTGAGTCACCATTACCTTTCTAAATTACAGTGATAAAGAAACTAAGTGAAACTTGAGACAATTCCATATTCTTAGCTATTTTAAGATAAGTACGACTCGATAACAGTGCGATTTTCTTGTTAATGACACAGTTTTCATAATATTTTATTTATTCATTCAATTTTTTCATTTAATTTTCTTTAGTTTCACTGCTTTCTGGCGATCAAACTTTTTAACGAATTTTAAATACCTAAGCGTTTAGTTACTACGCCGCCTAAGAATCATTATTCTCCTGTGCTTATCCCTTCGCCGCCTAAGAATATTAGACTAAATTGTCGCTTGTGAAAATATTTTACTTAGGATAATAATTCTGACTAGATACAGAATATTGTTCAAGAAAAAGTTTTATCTACGTATAGTTGTTTCAATCCGCGCTTTTCTATTGCTAAATCGCGTCTTTGAGTTTGATCAGTTTTTGTATAATTTACAATAAAATAATTGAAGAATTCTCAGCCAAATTTAAAATCCTAAAACGTAAATTGCACTATAATCATTACAGATTTACATTTAGTTTAGAAGTTATCGATAAATCATTCTTAATTAAAGCTAGGATCGATGACGTTTATTCTGATATGGGGTAACACATAAATCCAAATTTAAATAATAACAGTTATGTACATGATGTTGCCAATCATCCGACGCGTGCTGGCTGCGCTAGTCCCGTTGCCGTTGGCTCGAACATCTCACTGATATATCAGAGCGGCTAACAGTCCAAGTCCAATAACCAAGTTGCTGACTCAACGCCACTTACAATTTTGATAAGAAGATATTAATGTTTTTATGATGAGTCGAATGCTCTCGAAGAAGTTGGTTCTGGTAACCACAAAATTAAGATTATAAAATCCTAAGGTATCCTAAGCCATGACCTCGAGAAGTCCTACAAATCTGAGATCTGAGACTGATGTCAAGTCATCGTGGATTTAGAATGTAGGTTTTACGATGCATAAAAGTAACGCTGTCTGCCGACATATTTTAAGAAATAACGTAAATAAGCGATGTTACATGAAGCGTGGCTAAAGTAGTGGCTAGTGTAAGCACGTAAGTGTGGAAGGCACGCGGTGCTCTGTCGAACGCTGCTACATTATTCAGCTTTTTCCGCCCGCGTTCACGCCAACTAGGCTAATGATTCCGTTAGCACATCCACAAAACAGTGGACCATTGGAAACTAACTGCGTATGCTGATACGTACCTATATTAAGTGCGTAAGAGAGAAATTAATTTAAAATCTTATTAATTGCAAGTCACCACAATTCCAATGACTTCATTATGCTCAGCTATGTTTTTCACGAGCGATATAAAATTGACCGAAAGAAATGAAAATATAGACAGTTAAAGAGAAGTTATCTATTTGGATGCTGCTATGGGTTGTGTAATAATAGCTTTTGTAACATTGAATAAATCCTAAAGGCCTACAACAATCAAGCAGTCGTTGACCGTCAAAGCATCTTTTTCAACGAGCACTTTCACTGATATTTCGCATCTTTGTTAGGAAATGACGCAACCCGGTTGTGCAAGTGATTTCGTTTTTGACCATGACGAAGTTATCTTACCATCTCAGAACAATCAAGTGTTATGTAGCTCGCAAATTTGTTACAACAATTACGTTAAAATTAATCGTAATTTGATTAGTTAATAAAACGATATGACGATTAATTAATATCATACCTAATAGGCAAGCTTGTTCTCGAGCAGGTTTGTAATGCTAATTTAAGCATACGTATTGAATTTCATAATTGATTTAAGAAATCCTGATATGGAACATCAGACTTTTTGTATAATTTATTAATTGGCAACTCATAACTTTCAACTCTCGAATATCTCTAAATGTTTTACAACATCGCTGTTTGTATTAGATTTTCACGGAAATGTCTAAACGAAAGAATATTACCTAGGGTAGCTCTACATTGCTAATTTTCATTTGACATCTTGAGTTGACTAGAGAAACTGTTAAGTCACATTCAACTGAAATTGAGACAACAAATTGAAATTGTAGTTGTTACATTTACTTCAAAGCTGAGGCTTATATTTATTTCAGAATACTGAGTTATCAATACACGCAGATAGTAGAAATTATTCGTCCTAAGACACTGTCAAGCGTCTCGCTAATTCATGTTAGAAAGCAATTGTAAAGAATGTGTAAACTGACGATCGCTTTCGATTGTCGGCCGGATTTATAGACTCCGTTGTCTATTCTAATCGATCGGTTAAGCTTGCAGCCGGTACTTTAGACTAATCATAGTTTCTTTGTTTATTTAACTATGTGTAGATTTATTTCCTAGAGTTGTGACAGGTTCATTAATTCGATAATTAGATAACTTCGCCTTATCACTGCAAATCCTGGCTCCAACTGGTCAAATTATTTTTGGCCTCTAAATTCGCACGTTTCACTATCTTGTACAAAAATTAAATCTTTCAAAGCCATGCAATAGACCGTTGTCGTTGTAGAACGCTTTTACCGGAAATATTAAAGTTAAAACAATAGAGAGATCGCGTTTTAAGAAATTCAATTAAAACAACAATAAACCAAACAATAAGATTGTTATTCATAAACGTTGCATAAAGTTCAGTAATGATTGGCGCCTGTTTAAACATTCATTTTTGACGTTTAGTCGTCTCTTAACTTTAAGCAACGTTTGTGAATATAGTTTACAACATTAAATTCGTAAGTAGGTTATAAAAGTGTTTCGTCATCGTTTTTTTTTTGTAATTTCATTAAAAATAACGTGATTTAAAAAGTCCCTGTAGGATCAAACACCACCCAATCCGGCTCTTCTTTATTTTCTTTGTCTCACCGGTATCCATACTTTCTCGATGTAAGGGAAAGTGTTCACGAGGATTTGTGACTCCGCGTTCGAAGTTCAAGCGCATGACATTTGCTATAGCTGGTTAACAACACGCTTGCGTTAACCGGTATATCATACTCGTACATAGGTACATAGGTACCCACACCTTTCCATCCATCGTCAGAGATTCCGTGAGATCGTCGCAGTAAAATCTGAAAATCTTGATTGCTTTCGCACAGTCGAAATTAGGGAGTTATGAATCTCGAAATGATATGTAATTTTACGATTACGCGACTGTTAATTCCAAAGAAAGGCTGTGGTGTTGTTGATCCTGATGTTAACGATGGTAGATGTAACCATAAAGACATTCGCAGTAATGTACAAATTGGTTCACATGATGGCTCTACGAGTTCAAAAGAATCATACTTTTACGAGATTATACGTCTATGGTGCGATTTTGGGTTACGTAATCTGTGTATATTGAGCGCACATACAGTGTTATTGGTAAAACACCAACAACTTTTTAAGGGGTCATTGTACTCGTCATTATGAACATTTTTTACTATGAGACCAAACCTGAAATCACGAAAAAAAAATCTGCTGTTCCCTATATTTGTGTTCGCATAACTCGTCAAAATGTAGGGAACAGCTGATCTTTTTTTCATGATTTCAGGTTTGGTAGCATATTCCCATCCAGAATCAGACACTTAAATCCCAAAAAACGGAGTTATGTAGATACAATTTTCTGTTAAAAGAACTGTAAGCAAATACTAACCTTTAGAAACAGAGTTTTAGATTACCCGTTAAGTTGAGCTTAGTACAATTGACCAACGTAAACAGTACAATTTCGGTGGTAGGTAATGTTATGTGGTCAGAGAGAATTGTTCATTACACCCGAATTCCTTATTCAGTTATTTCTGTAACCCGTGATACTCGTAACACTTCCGTGGCCCGTACTTGCGACAGTTATAAATAAAGTTGTATCACACACATTGTGAAACGCCTCGAGTTGGACAGCAGGTTGTCGCGCGTCTATCGCGATCGTCTGATAGCGCACGCACCAAGCACACTTCCCACGAACTAGCACGATATAAATTGTACCACAGACAATACGAATTGCGATGTGCAGGGAGAGCTGTGGGAGACAACTTGTACAATTAATTTCGCGTACATTATGGTAAGGTTTCGCGCATTCGTGACAGTAATCTGGTTTTCAAGTTGCATCCGGATATAGATCAGTCTGTTCAGACTCTGTGTCTTCCAAACGTCCAAGTACCTTCAACATTATCGGTTTACTGAGAGAGTTCAAAAGTTCTAACATAGGTGTATATTAGGGTCTCTGAAGATGTCTAGACAGTCATTCAGTGAAGCCTCTATTTTCGGACGGAAAAATGGTTTTAGGATAGTCTATGATTTAGGTAAGGATCATAAATATATCTTAGTTGTTCATATCAAGTTTATTCCGCAAATACATAACCAGAGAAACATAAATAAGCGCAACCCTATTAGGTCTCGCATAGTCAAACAGAAACACAAACAATAATCCGGTTCTCCTCAATTCTTGTTAATTTAAACAACTTTCATCTGCCACGTACAAATTTTTGTACTAAGGTATGTAGGTACGACTCTTTACAATTTTACCTTATTCAAGTTATGTAAGACCAAGCACTCTGGCGCATTCAAGTTCAACATTTTTATTGCGATGTTTTCCAAGTTTCATCTTGTTAAAAGCTTTGCTTAATTTTATGTCAATAAGTTTTTAATGGGGTTTATTTTGCTTTCTTTATCTTTAATAGTCTTGGCCCTAATAGTAATGTGGAACATGAACATAAATAAGTAAATTGTTTGGAAAATACTTCACAGTTTGCCACATTCACATTTCAATATAATACTAGCTATCTTCCCTATTGTGATAAGCATGCCCATCACAAGTTTATTCGTTGAAGGGGTACCGAGTCAGGAAGTTAATTAAGGGTACAAATGAGGGAAAAGAAAACTAATTTTGTACTTATGTAGAGAGTCTGATATATCTTCATAGGACCTGCCTTCCGATGAAACTAGAATAACAGAGTGTACCTCCGAAAGAGCATTTGCAAAGAGCTCATACATTGCTAATAACAAAAACAAAAGGCCAACCAAATTGTCCGTTAACTGAAGCCTACTAAATGTTTAAATCTGTAAATATCGCTAACCCTTTGGCAGAGCTTCTGTTACGCCAACTTGCCATCAATTCGTCTTCATTGTTGCGTGTGTAATTTATTACACAACAACTAAAGGGGGACTTAGTAAATTCGTTAATTTTGGGTGGAAACGGATGTACTCGCGGCGGATACTTTCACCTGCGCCCGCGCAGGCACCTGTCGTCTCTCGCTCTGCTGACGCACGAGCATGCGCAAGTAATCACCTTTATCTGAGTCCACAAACTCTTACCTATGCTAACGAGCAGACAAATAATAGTCATGGAAGTTATTATACTGTTATGTGCATAATACTATGTAGATTCGCTATCAAAAGTTTCAAATTCAAAGCCAACAGGAAATTGGGCACGTACGGTGCAATCCGTGACTTTCCAAGTTTCCACTAGAATGATGGTAGCGCTATATAGGTACGTACCTGCTCCTGCCACTTCGATTTTAAAATCGATGCATCAGTATATTTGGATAACGCACCCAACGTAGAAACTACCAAAGAAAGCTCTAGTTGTCAAAGTTGCGCATGTTTATAGGTCCGGTGTTTTCTTCCGCAACTCACAATCTCGATCAGTGGGTAATTTCTAACCGGTTAGAAAACGCGAGCGTCGTCGTCGGTACGCACCGGGCGCGCGGCGCTCCCGCCGACAACCTGCCACTACTCTTACATACTAGCCTCATACCTCATCAGCTCTCACGACATTATTCTAGTCTAACATCCAAATACAGCATAATCCAGTTTAACAACCATAGAACACACGCAGCTAGCGGCACTGCTGATAATGGTTTTTGTTAACCCAACCAAGCACATACCAGGGATATTTGTACCACTATCCACTATACTTACGAGTAATTAAATAAAAGTTGAAAATACGAGCACCAAAGATTTTTAGTTGAAAGAGCTAATAGTAACTATAAAATAAAAAATATACCACTTAAGTATCGTGAAAGCATTCGTGTAACTCATCTTAGCAATATGATCGTACTGATTAATATTATAATTGCTCGTGCGAGCTATCCATCAGTGTAGAAAGTCGGAAAGAACGTTGCGCGCGCGCCGCTCGCAAGATGAGGCGAGGGCGCTCAGCGCACGCGCTGTCGTGGCGCGGAGTATGTAGAGTGAGACGCCTCAGGAATGTTCTAAGACTGTTATTATATTATGTATCGTCGCAAACACTGTTACATTACATGCCCACTACCCAGAGTCCAGTTAAAATCATAACCACGGCTTCAAAGTAACTTTTGGTGTTCATAAAATGTCTACATGTAGAACAGACATGCCCTGTAAGAATCTACATATTGATGCAGATGTTTTATGCTAATCGATGTAGAAATTAATGTATGGCTTTCTATTTCCAGGAAGCAACATGCGAACCTCCGGTGGACTCGGCTTCGTTACCGTTGGAACATCGAACGGGCGCCGGCTATGGCCCGCCCCTGCCACCCTCGCACACCGACGACCCGTGGCCCCTGGCGACACCGGATAGCCCCAAAATAAAACACTTACAAGTTCAGTGTGAGAAAACACGTATGCGAGTTAATATAGAATTTGACCGCCCATTCTACGGCATGATATTCTCCAAAGGATTCTACAGTGATCCTAACTGTATGCATTTAAAGCCAGGAACTGGTCATCTCAGCGCGACGTTTGAAATCTTCCTCAATAGCTGCGGTATGAGCAGTTCTGCTAATCATAATGTTGCGACTTATGGTAGTCCGACACCCAGCGGTTCTTATGTAGAAAACACTATCATTGTTCAATACGACCCTTATGTCCAAGAGGTATGGGATCAAGCAAGAAAATTGCGATGCACGTGGTACGACTTTTACGAAAAGGCAGTCACGTTTAGACCATTCCAAGTGGATATGTTGCACGCTGTCACGGCGAACTTTCTCGGAGACAACCTGCAATGCTGGATGCAGATACAGGTTGGAAAAGGACCTTGGGCTTCAGAAGTGTCAGGCATAGTGAAAATAGGTCAAACTATGACAATGGTGCTAGCGATCAAAGACGACGAGAACAAATTCGACATGTTGGTACGAAACTGCGTAGCACATGATGGCAAGCGAGCTCCCATCCAGCTCGTCGATCAGTACGGGTGTGTCGTGAGACCTAAGATTATGAGCAAATTCCAAAAAATTAAGAATTTCGGTCCTTCAGCTTCTGTAGTGTCCTTCGCATATTTCCAAGCATTTAAATTCCCCGATTCGATGAATGTACACTTCCAGTGTGTAATTCAAGTGTGCAGATATAACTGTCCTGAACCGAAGTGCGGCGGTCTTGGCGCTGATTACGGAGTACCGTTGTTAGGTGGAAATTCTCTGGGTGCTGAAGAATATGGTGTACCAAACTCACCTCACGGTGAGTATGGTCCTCCGCCACCAGCACCTCACGGTGACTACGGTGTGCCACCTGCGTTCCCAGATCCACGACATCCTGCGGATGCGACAGGATCTTTCTCAGAAAAACGCGATGACGCTGTACCACCTCCACAAGCGCAAGTCTCATCGACACCAAACGCACCCAGTCCGTCGTCACCTGCTCCAGTGCGGGACGAAGACGAAGTCAATCTTCCTCCCCCGCCTCCTCCAGGCCGTCGCGGAGTATACAATACAGTTAAGAGGAAAGATGACGCTCATGTCAATCTAGCAACACTGGGAGGAAGGCCGCGCTCGGTCGAGGACCTGCCGGAAAGGCTGGTCGGAGTGAGACGGCGGCGAGAGACGTCCGCGCCACAGAGAATTTACAAGCGTGATGCTCAAGAAATGACTGACGTCAATACTAGTCGAACGATCCAGGTGGTAGCGCCTGGAGACGTTAACTTCGCGTTAAACAATGCTGCGGCCAACGAGACCGTCGTCATACAGTCTCCGGCGAGCGATCCGGAGACAATATGCATGTCGGTGCCGTCGTTCGTGGCGGGGCTGGTGATGCTGCTGTTGGTGTTGGTGGTGGCGTCGCTGGTGGCCGCGTTCCTGTTCGTGCGAGTGCGCGCGCTCGACCGCAAGGGCGCTCACGGCGCCGCCGCCTACTATGAGACGGATTACGTGAAGCACACCAACTAGCGAATGCGCCGGTGCGAATGTGACGCGAGGACGTTCACAAACTTTACTCGGATCCAAAGAGCGTGCGCGCTTCGGCCCCGGTCGGACGGCGCGCGGGCGCTGTCGCGGTCGCGATCGAAGCACGGTGACTGTGTCAGATATTTATTTAGTTTGTAATGAGCGTGATGTATATGTACGACTGTTTTTGTAAATTATTTTATTCGTGTGAAAAGCACCCTGTATCAGCCTTGTAGTCGATACGTCTGTTGTAATTTTGTAAAGAGTCGTAGGTAAGTAAGATTTAATATTAGTTAAATATTAATTAAACATACCAATCAAAAGTGTCGTGTGAGATATATTTTTTTAATTTAAGTCCTCTGACATGGCAGATTTATGTTCAAAGCCTTGAACATAAATCCTTAAATTCCTGAACATAAATCTGTTGTCTATTGTGTCAACAATGAATGATACGAGTTCATTAAACCCTTATTGAACCTGTAGTTCCTAAACTAGTAGGTTTCAAGGTCCCAATTCGAGTCTCGCTAAACCTCACATTCAACATCCCATTAATAAATTGTTTGCCAAGGTCTCCATAATTCTTCAGCACAAGCCTCTTCAACGTAATATTATTAGGTAGAAATCACATGATTAAAAGATGGAAATATATTTATTTTATGTTTTATATTCTTTATTTTTATTATATTACGCAGAACCTAACCAACAGCTTAACTGACGTAATACAAAATATAAATAACAACAAACATTCCTACCTCAAAAAGTAATAGGTTTAGGAACGTTTCAAAATAAAATAATAATCCTATAATCAATCTATTCATCAGCGAGCTTGGCCACTTTTAGTTACTAACTAAGGCGCGGCACATACACAAGTGGCGAATGGCGCGGGCGAGGCGACGGTGTGGCGCGGGCGTTTTCTGCCTGTTTCATATTCCAAACAAAATGTATAGGATCGACGTGGCGCGGGACATAAACTAGAGGCGAATGGCGCTTGCGAGGCGCGGGCGTGGCGACGGTGTGGCGCGGGACATACACTAGTGGCGAATGGCGCGGGCGTGGCGACGGTGTGGCGCGGGACATACACTAGTGGCGAATGGCGCGGGCGTGGCGACGGTATGGTGCGGACGCTTTCTGCCCGTTTTATATTCCAAACAAAATGTACAGGATCGACGTGGCACGGAACATACACAAGAGGCGTGTCACGGGCGTTGTGTATATGTTCCGCGCCACGTCCCTCCTATACATTTTGTATGAAATATGAAACGAGCGACACAACGTCCGCGCCACACCGTCGCCACGCCCGCGCCACTCGCCATTTATGTATATCCCGCGCCTAATATTACGTAGTCTTATCGCCAAGGAGGGAGCTTCTTCAGACCACGCTTCTCTCTTTGACTGTTCGGAAATAAGTTCATAAACGACGGGTGGTTGTCCTTCTCCGAACTGCTGTTCAACAATCTTAACCTCCTTTCATTGCCTTCTGCTATAATATCTATTAAATCCTGTGAACAAGAACATTTTATTAGTTTAAACTTTAGCGTGTGGCTTTAAACTGCGGTTCAGGAATTCAAATGTACGTGACATTACAAGTATTGTCATTACTAGTCACCGTGTCGTGGTTGGGATGATGATGTGATCTAATTAATTAAAGTTTTAGTCAATAATGGAAGGAATGACAGTAAGATTATGTCATTATTACTGATAGTGTCTGGGGTAATCGAGAAAAAGAAGTTAAGGAAAATTTTATAAAGTATAAAATTATTAATAAAATATTTGTTCGTTTAAACAATTTACATATTGTCTTTAATCAAATATTTTCTTCGACTTCATTTATTTGAATGCTAGGTGGAGTATTGAAACAATTTTTTTCTAGCTAGCGTCCTCAACGATTAATATAGAGAAATAAAAATGGTATCAAAATATGCATTACTGAAAGGGCCATAATACTGTAAAAAAAATATAATTGCAAAATATTTTTTTTTAATAAAAAAATAAAGAATCACCAAAAAGGTGTCTCCGAAAGGGGTAAAAATCTACCCTTAATTACGATATAATCCGTTCAACAACGTAAACAACGCAATGAATGTTGTTCAACTGTCAAAATGAAACAGATTGTAATTGATCGTGTGTTACGCAATTGAAGGGCACAGGGAAAAAAGGGGCTCATCGACAATTTATACGAAATCAAACAAATGATCGCACTTGATAGATTTTACAAACTAAAAAGGGCCCATTGCTTTGTAAACCTTTTTTTTTTTTTTTTGGTGGGAAATCATCAAATGACTCCTCCCGCTCTGGGCGGAGCGAGAGGGAGTGTCAAACTTTTACTGACTAAAACCCACCCGTGTTCCTTCCGTTGCCTGTGTGCCGGGGCCGCGATATCCCTTTCGGACAAACTCGCAACCCTGGCAGGCATTGGCCCTTACGGACCCCGTCTGTTGGTGCTGACATCTCTTTGAGGCGCGCGTGGAACACAACGCGCCGTCGACCCGGGCCTGGTCCTAATCGGACGGCGAGCTACTAGCTAGCTACTGCTTTGTAATCCTCAATATTAAAAAACACGTCAAGGAATAAAAAGAGCTCATTTCGTATCGAACTAGCTTAAAAGGTGCCCATTGCATCCCAATCAGAGTTAAAAGGAGCACATTTTACGTTCACAAAATAACAACGCGCCCATACCCCCATATCTTGAAATAAATGACATAATGTGACAGATAAAAGTTAATAAATTAGCGTTTAATTCAAATTGTGTTAATTGTTGATGAGCCCCTTCTTTCCCTGTGCCCTTCAATTAGGGTGCTATTCTATTTTAGAGTGCAAACAAGACTGTTACCACAAACTACATATATCTATAACAGCTGCGCCGCAGCACGCCGAAGCCGCTCACGACGAGGCATAGCTGCCTCGCTTAGTTCCACTAATCACCGCAGTTAGCGAAGCTTCCGAAAAGTGGGACTACCTGAAATCTTTCCGACTTCACGAAAAGCAGACATGTGACTTGCCTCATTGATAATTGGAGTCCTTAAAGCGTCACACTCATCAGAGAGAGGCGCAAAGTGGTATCCTATATATATATATATATATAACCTAACCAAGCCTCTGTCAACAGACAGATGCCATGCAATCACCACCCTTTATTACCTTTCTCCGGTTACAGCACTTCTTGCAGCTACGTATACGAGGGACCCATAAAACGAAATAGATGTTGCTACTTACATCTTGTAATAAGGGGGGTATCTTAGCGACTAGTGCTTCGGGCCGCCTAAGCTGGCAGACGATATGTGGCGGCACGATCAGTGCGGGGGAGACGCATTCGGGGCTGATGGGGTCGGAGTTGCAAGTAGGGCTGCGTGGGGCAGGGCACTGCGAAACAGGGCTGCGAGATCCTGGACTGCGGGACTGACATCCCCTGCTCACACACAGCCCCTCCTCTGTTTGAGTGGTCTTATTCTTCATCACAGATTCACGGCGAGGCTCGATAAAACGATACTAAAAGATCAGAAATGTTTTCATCAAAAACAAGTATTCGGTGCTCAATCAAAATTGTGTATGAATTTAAATTTTCATAAATTGGCACTACTTATCTACACATTTGAATCCACCCACTTTACATAGTGCTCATATGCCATGCTACAATACATGTTGCTAGTGGACCCTTCAGGATGGTCACCGGCATTACGTTTGTGCTAAAGTGATCGAGGAGGGTTCTTAGCATTAGGTGTTTTCAAGGGGTCTTGTCGCTATACGTAGTATCATTGGGCGTATTTTCATGGTACTAGTGGGGTAGGGACGTGAAATAATATACGTAATATAAATATAAAAATTAATTTCCGTGCATTAGTCTCGCAAAAACTCGAAAATGGCTCGACCGATATGAATAATATTTTTTTTGTTTTGTTCGCCTTAACACAGTCGTCTAGGAAAAATAATTGGTAAACCCAAAAGAAAAAAAGGAAATTTGAAATGGAAATTTTGATAGGACAACGTCTGACGGGTCAGCTAGTAAAACATATAAAAAAATCAAAAACCCAACTGCAAAATCACATACCTACTTAACTGACACTTACAGGTCTGTTAATTGGTTTGTCCCCCGCCTGCAACACCATAAAATTCTATAGATTATAATGCTCGTTTTTCTCTTTTCGGTTAAGAGCGTTTATCCTAAAAGTTGGCAATTTATTATTCCTAATTAAATTAAAATATACTTAACTTATATATATATTTTTGTAATCCCCTGTTAATTTCCTTTATTTTGATACCCTACTCGATAGGTTTGGTAATTTTTATTTTTTAACGTAGGCTATTACTATTCGCGCCAAAAATCCGCCATTTAGATTTTTGGTTCAAACACCTATCTAAGGACACTTGGGTTTTTAAGACGAATATAACGATACCTTAATTGTCGAAATTTCCATATACCTCTATATATATCCAGCAGTTTGGAAGATACGAGGTAATAAAGAAATTTACAAATATACATACAAGATACGCGCGAGAAACAAAACCCTTCCTTGGCAGTCGGGTAATTAAGAAAAAGAGAGTATTCAACCTTTTGTGAAATGGGTTTGAGTAAAGTTGGCATCGTTTTGAAGTTGTGCAATGGAATTGGCCGGGAAAACTTTAGATAGATGGCGCTAGCATAGCTTTCACCTGTCAAGTTTGTGTTGTATTTTGGCTTCCCTTGTTGACTGCGTTTTTTTTTTTCAAATCTTCTTAGGTTTATTGCAATTTGCAGGTTATAATAATAATAAACATTGAGCGGAAATCGTGCGTGGCTGTCGCGCGCGAACGCTTCTGTCTACCTGCCGCGCACAAAAATTTTTAGCAAATATTCGTCACTAATTGTGTCTGGGCGTATTTCTGCGGACGTATTTAAGGCTAGGCAGATTGATATTGCCAACTGAAGTGCGAGGCGTGTCTCGGATGTGCCGCCCAGTACTGACGCACAAACATTCGTCGGTTTGGTCCTAACTAGAGCGCGCGGCAGAAATGTGTCCTGCAAACGCTGGGTGTTGCTGCCGCGCTCTTGCCACTCAATGTTTGGACACCTTAATGAACATGTATTTACAGAACTATAATCATAAGAATCATTAATACATCTTTCTATGTTAGATTTGTTCCATGAAAACTTTTCCACATGAGATTTGTTCTTATGGAACAAATCTGCGGATCCTCCTAATGTTTGCTCATTATGCTACTGTTTGAGTAGGTATTAGGACTAGAGGGTTACCACAACAGTAATGTAATTTATGAATTTACTTTACAATAAAAATTAAACCAGATAATAATATGCCAAACCCACAAATTATTTTTAATAAAACTTTCCAAAAAGAGAATTAAATTGTTCGCGTACATAGTCATCACGTGGCGGCTGCGGCGGCCGGTGCGAGGCGATCATCGTCGTACGACTGCCGGCGCTAGTTCTGGGCCGGCACAGCACGGTGTACGTCCGGCACAGGCGCGGCACTCGCCAGCTCGACTGAGGCTGTGATTGGAATCTGCGACGTCTTCTACGGATGCAACGCCGCTCCAGTTTCTTCTCCTCACAGTTGAGTGACTGAATGTAAAAGACAACCAACCGGTTTTTAGATATTAATCTATCATGCCATTGTATCGGCATCTACATCGCTACATGCGAACTACGCATCAAAGACCTGACGTCACATAACATCCTGACACAAATCCTGCATCGCGCAATTAGAGTTTACCGCGCGATAAACATATATAGAATCTCCCAACTTCAAACCTCTGGGCAGTTGCGCGCCAGACATCACACCCGTCTGGTCGGAGGATCCTCCCTTTTCTATGGGGGATGAGTGAACTTTACACCCTATTCCTCATACCTCTAAACTGGTGACCCCGAGCATGAACGTCAACGCAGCCTTCGTGCAGATACTTCAGCGTGACGTTATCATCATCATCACTCCCGCAAGCTTTCGTGAGGCGAGTCACACAGCCAGCCAGCACCCACGGCTTCAACGGATATCCTGACCACCAGCATGCAGCGAACGCGCATTCCTGGTCATCATCCTCAGCCACAACCCATCGCTGTACCACATCCGACCCACTGGATCAAGACGCAGCGCCACCCCGAATCACTGGGGAATCACCGCAGACAGTTCCGACCCACTGCGAACTATGCGGCACCCGGTTCCGACTCACTGGAACCACAGCTGGCACTGTGAAGCATCGCAAGATTCAAGACTCAGCCCACTATCGACCTCCGGTCTCCGGAGGGGAGTGATGTAGCGGCATCTACATCGCTACATGCGAACTACGCATCAAAGACCTGACGTCACATAACATCCTGACGTCACACAAATCCTGCATCGCGCAATTAGAGTTTACCGAGCGATAAACATATATAGAATCTCCCAACTTCAAACCTCTGGGCAGTTGCCCGCCAGACATCACACCCGTCTGGTCGGAGGATCCTCCCTTTTCTATGGGGGATGAGTGAACTTTACACCCTGTTCCTCATACCTCTAAACCATCATCCAGCTAGCTGCTACCTTCCACGGGCTCTTTGGTCACCAACTTCGTTCCTTTTTTCAGTATCCACCATTTTTGGAAGGGCATGTCCAGGAAACTAACTTGTGTAAATAAACTGTCTAAAATGCTGAAAATATATAAAAGTTTTACTTGAGGGCAATAGCGGGGAGTCTGCGGCAGTGACAGCAGCGGCGATAGGGGGCGACAGCTGGGCACGCGAAGCCTGGCACACGGCGCTCTCGATGCAGTTGGCGGCGTTGACGAGGAGCCGACACAGCTCGCAACTCGGCGAAGATGCTGCACATCAGACAAAATACATTCACTTATCAAACGTTGAAAACGGCCTTCAATAACATTATTCATCTGTATATTTTCAAAACCTTAATAAAAATTGTACTAACTTATCCACTGTCTATTTGGTAAGTATTTGGTAAATCGATAAAATATAGATACATAATTACTTATATTTCATTTAGGTAGAGAATAAGTACCTAGTTAGAATTATTGTAAAAATAAAAATTCAAAGGCACTGACTGTGGCTGAACTTGTGCAGGTCAAACAATAAGGCCGGCTACATACATACGGAATTACGGCTCGGAATCCCGTAGATAAGAAAATTTCGAACAGAGTACTAGGTACTGTACGTGTGATGAAGATCCTTGAGTTTTTATGGATTTGCTGCCTTCGTAATTCCGAATCGTTATTTCGAAACGAAATTCCGTATGTTTGTGGCCGACCTAATAGTGATAATGTAGGATGTCGGAGCAAGGCTCGTACATCGGGGGCAGCACCTGGGTCGAGGTGTGAGCAGTCGAACGCGAGGGGCGCTGGTGGCGGGGCGCGGACTGGGGTGGCGGGGGGCTGGGCGCGGGTTGGTGTAGCGGAGGGCGGGGCGCGGGCTGTGGTGGTGGGGGGCGGACGCTCGTGGTCCCCGTCAGCGCTGCTGCCGTTGACGTGCAGCTTTATGTTGTTGCGCACCAGATGCGGCTTGATCACCTCAAACCACACGTCACACAGCTGTAACCACAATCGAAATATCTGTAGGATATAATAACCAAGCTCAGTACCAACTCTTTAGTTCTAGCAAGAGACCGATGATCTACCGGTCTATCCTGCAGGCCGCAGGAATTCGCTAGATGAGAGAAACACAGGCCAGGCGTTGTGGCGATGCTTGGTCAAGGCCTATGTCCAGATATATTTTGGCTGAATGATGGGTTAATTTCAATAGAAAATAGGTAATATAGGAGCGACGACATTCCCTGCAAAATAGGGATACTTTGTGCTTTCAGGAAACAAATTAAATATGGAACCGCTTTGTCCAGACGTAGACAGTCCGATTCACTTTTAAATACCTACTACATACAACAACAATAACGCAATTTATGAATTGATTTTAGTTTCATGGAACTACGTGACATATTGATAAAGGTTTATTAGCAGGCGCTTACACCGACTAAAGCATTCTCCAAATCGTAGCGCACACTTTTGGGTATCTTATTCTTGCTCCTGCTTAGAAAAATCTCTTGGTGTATTGGGCGGATGGGGCACGTCCTGGAGTCGCCGGACGCTTTCGCGGCGGAGGTGAGGGCGCGCGGCAGCTCGGCACCGCTGCCCAACATTTTGCGAACCCTTGGCTGAGACATTATGCCGCTCGCAATGATATCCAAACCATTGAAATTACAAAACGAAGTGGATGAACCTACACTAATCGAGTACTTCCCTTAGAAAACATTAAAAATATAAATAGTGTACTGTATAAAAAGTAAACCTGCACTTTCAACTGTTCTGTCAAATACCTACTTTATTTTTTTATATAAGGAAAATACCTGCATTCGTGGATAAAAAAGGTCCAACACCAAATTACCTTTTTCATACAATGTGGGTACTCTGAACAATGTCATTTGGAAAATTATTATCGGGCTCTTCGGTGCATTATTGATCGAAGATCGGGTTCATCTCTTTCATGCGAGCAGCAAATTCGTAGATTTTAAAAGTGATCTATTTGTGACCTTCGGATTAGGTATATACATTAAGAAAAATGGATAAACCAACTTTGAAATCGGCTTTGTGTACTGGAGGGTCACTTATCTCTGAACTCGTTTTCAAAATGATAGAAATAAGTATGTTCAGAAGCAACAGGCTATGCGACAGCGCCATCAATGAAATGTTATTTTATGGAGCCGAGGACGAGGAGCAAACGAGACAAGTAGGTTTAAATAATCTGCTTTGTATTTATTACGTTATCCTTCATGCGAGCAGGACAGTGGACGTGTGTGTGCCGAGCCTCGCCAGCGATACCCTAGCCAAATGTCTGGTCAGTGTTCATGAAAAGAACAAAGTGAATGTCAGAATCGCCATACACAACAGCGATGATTTCCACAATCTGCAGTTCTTTGCTCAGAATGGCATTGAAGTAAAAGTGATAAAGCCGTGCGTGCGGCTGGAGCATGAGTTTGTGTTGATTGACGCGGGCGCCGGCGACGCGCTGGCGGCGCTCGGCTCGCTCGACCACGCGCCCGCAACCCTCAACCACAACCGCGGTGCCACGCTGCTCAGCTCCGACAGCGCCGTGCTCACCGCGCTTACCAGGGAGTTTGAAAGAGTCTGGAACTCCGTATCTGATATAACACACGCGAAAGATTATAAAACTGGTTGACGTATTCTCAAAATTTTGGATACTAACTTTAGATTTAATTGTGTATATTTTATTGAATGATCAAATTTTATATTAGTGTTGGGTATAGAAATAAAAGTATGGATATAACAAAAAATACTTTTAATTTCATCGCTTGCTGATGAGACTTTAATAATTGCTTTCTTAGATTATTTGACATTAATGTTATAGTAAGAACTATAAAAGTTTTGTACTCCAGTGCCGTTATTATTCTAAGCATTGATATTACATAAATATATCAAAGTTCTATTCGGAACAATTGTGACATTTTAAAATGAAAGGTGACAGCAGTATCACAGTTTACTTTGTAGTCATTTAATAATATTATTATGTGGACAACTAATGGAAACATTTCAGAATAATCATTTTGTTCTTAATTAAATAGTAATTTTCATGTCTTTTAATTAAAAGTTATATTATTTAATAAAATCATAATGTAAATCATAAAAAATATCTTGATTGCTAGTTATATTGAAACGATTTTAAAACGACATTACTGGAGGCATTAATTACGCAAGTTGATTGAATGTATTAATTAATTAATTAATTAATGGTAAAACAGATATAACTAGTTCATGATTCTAAGCCAAGAAATAATTATTTACAACATTATGAGTAAGAATATTTCCTAAAGACATCAGATTAAAAAGAAATCTTTGGGAAGACCATTATTTCAACTAACAACTTGGTATCTACCTATTTCCTATGCATCATGTGTAATGAATATAAACATCCCCCATTTACCTATTACTAATGCAGTCAATAACGCACAAAACATAACATTAAGGTATTGCTTTCAATGAAACATAATTTTTTGTGGTGAATTAATGAAAGAATATTACATTTTAAGACCATTTCAATATTATTAGATCATATTTCTTAAAATATATGTTACAGTATTAAAAAAGTAAGTAAAATACTATCAAGCTAATATTGTAAAAGCTAGTCACACTAAGTATTCTTATGACAATCATTCATATATTGATAATAATAATGGTTTAACTGAGAATAGTAATACTAAAAATTAACTACACTGTCCATGTTAACATCGCTTTCTTCATTGTCAACATGAGACATTATACTTTGGATATTTAAGTACTCAATTAAGTATCTGCTAAACCTATGCACACAACGTCTATTATTTTAAATTCGATGGACCCAACAAATCATTCCAATTATATAAGATAGAGAATTGTTTCAGCTATCAATCAGGTAGCCAATCAATAATTTAATAATTTATATTGTAGCATACAACAGAGACTGTCCTACAATAGTATAAACGTAAACTTACAGCTAATACCAGTGAGACACGCATATGACTAGCAGTACCGCCGCGACGAGTGACCGTCACACGTAACAGCAAAAGTGTCAGTATGCAGACGGAGGAGAGGTCCTAGTCACTCGCGAGGGACAGTTGATGTCATACATCCACCTCAATGTCACTGTTCACGTCCTGCGAGGCGGGCGACTGCGGGGACTGCTCGCGCTCGTCCGTGTCATGCATGTCCTGCGTGTCACCCATCTCGTGCATTTCGTGCATGTCGTCCATGTCGTGCATATCCTGCATGTCCTGCATGTCATGCATGTCATTCGGCGACGCGAGCGTGTAGTCGTGCGGGGAGCTCATCTCCTCCTCCCCCGAGCCCGCGAACTCCTCGTCCATCATGATGGTGGCAGGTAACGACGGAGATACTTCTTGTAACTGACTTGTGTATACTGTAACAGCCACAAATATACATTGTAATGTAGAGTTTGAAACTATACTACTATTATAGTTTCCAAGTTGTTACAAGTTGTCATTTTATTCAATTTATGACATGAAAATATTATTTAAATACACAATTAAATACCTTTAATATTGGAAGACTTGAGATCTGCTGTATAATTGAGAGATTCCTCCATAGCCTCCATAGTGAGGGTGTCAGTATCGAGGCTGTCAAGAGAACCAGAGCATGACGGTGATGTGTCTGGGTTTGAGTTGAGGGTCAGCTGTATGCTGTCTAATTGAGGTATGTGCGGCCGAACCTGGAACATTCAGTATATCATGTTACTTACACATTGACAACATTCTTTCAAATATTTGTCGCTGCAAATAACACTGTGGATGTGTATTAAATCATGGCCAGATTTTATCATTTTATTTATTTACACTTTTGATTATCTTTTAATTGTATGTTACCTTCATTCCATCAGGTCTATGAGGATTTCTGCAGCCTTTACACTTGCACTCAGTACATGGTTTGCTTTCCACATAGCATGGACATCTCTGCCCACAGCATGTCAACTTGCCAGGGGTGGCGGTGGCATTGCCACATCTACAACCTTTTCTCTTACTGCTAGCTGAACTACGAGACCTGTTCGAAGGCTTCTTAAAACCTAGTTGGTTTGACTGAAAATATAAAGATAATGATTTATTAATAAATAAACAATAAACAAGTTATAAGTTTATTTAGAACATAACAAATTCAATTTTATTGCACTTGCTGAGTAAATAACTTACTTTGCTCTCCCGGCTTGATCCTGAATCATTATGAGGTGAATCTGTTTCATCAACATTTTTTCTCTTAATAGTAATTTTATTTCCAGAGCCAGCATACAAAACAGAATATAATGGTGATCCATTTGATGTAGATCTAGAGGTAGGAGAGTCTTTAGAGCTTCTGCTTTCTGAGTTATTAGATGTTGATGCAGCGTGGGTCTGTGTGCCTGCAGAGTTAGTGTAGACACACGGTAGAATACTGTAAGCCGACTTGGAGAGCCCTGCCGTGCTCTTGTAGTCGTCTGAGAACCCAGCACCTTCTTGTATTAAGTCAATCAACCCTGAACTTGCAACTGTGCCTCCATTAACTCCTGCTGCTATTTCGTCTTCGTCCAATAATATTTTATAGACGTCCGTACCCATAAAGTACTCGCACAATTTTTTATAACACTGCAGAAGTATGCGTAGCTGTAAGTTTTCACCATAACTTTCATAATCTTTGCACCAACTACAAGAAGGCTTTAGCTTTTTTCGTCCACCTTTACACTTTTTACAAACATGATGTTGGCAGCTGGCGCTCGTTGGCGTATAGGGTTCCTTTAGTAAGTTACCACACACTGTACAAGATAAAGATTGTCGTAAATAAGGAACTAAACGAAACAAATCTGTCCATGAAGACTTATCTGCCGCGTCAGCCAAGATTATTAGTCGACAAGTAGAAACATATAAACTTGTGGCATTCATTGTTATTACAGGAAACGTAGCAAGGAGAACATTTACTGATTTATAAATTAATTTGTTTACACCAAGGTGCTACACAACCAAAAAGCCGCAAACGTCTCGTCAAAACTGTTAGTCTGTCATTGTCAAATGGCATGTCAAACTAATAAAACAAATAAAATAGAGATGAGAGAAATAGAGATGCGAAGCATCAAATTTATTTAGTCGATTTATCAATTTACAGATTTTATTGATCGATTCGTTTCTTTGCATTAATTATTTTTCACGATCATTATTCGTTTCCCAATTATTTATTTTATTTTATTGTACCATAATTTTATATTTTTATAGCAAATTCAAATTCAAAAGTCATTTATTCAAAATAAGCTGAGAATCAGCACTTTTCAAACGTCAAAATTACATAAGACAGTCCCCCAAAAACGCCCGCGCCCATCACCACTTCCTAGTGCTTAGCTGGGAAGAAGTAGCGCAACAATCTCCCCAGCAACACTGCTGTCTGTTCTATACAATATAAGTAGTTATGCAAAATAATGTACATTATGCAACTAACATTAAATTAAATTATTTGCTTTATGTCAGCTAGCACCTTAGAGTAATAAGTTATTACTCTGAGGCTAGCACACGCCAAAGCATAGACGAGCCTAAACTTTTTATGGTCCAAAACTAATTAATTCGCATCTTAACATTCACCTTCTAGTTGTAAACCCTTTTTTATAAAACATAAAAAACTCACCATCTACAAATATCCTGGAAATAAGAGAAGGACACCATTCAGGTTTCGAACATTTTGTACCCAAAAATTAAAGTGCTTGCCAGCCGGCTAGATAAAATACGCTTTCGTATGGGAAAAACACCGTCAACCATTGAGTTTCAATGTAAACTTCATCTCAATGCCGTCGATTTTTTTTACTATTACGTACAACGAGAGTATAAAAATAACCAATCCGCTGCTCTTTAAATATTAAAAATTATATTTTGACTTAAAATGTTTCGAGTATTACATTAATGTTTAAAACAAGAAACAACCTAGCTACCTCATCATCATCATCATCATTTCAGTTGGAAGACGTCCTGCAATGCTGGATATAGGCTTCCCCCAAGCATCGCCCCTTCGACCGGTTCTGTGATTCTCGCATCCAGCGGATTCCTGTGGTCTTCACCAAGTTATCGGTCCACCCTGTGGCCTTCCAACGCTTCATTTTCCGGTACGCGGTTGTCACTCCAGAGAGTGCCGAAAGGTACTGACCTTTCGGCCCCATCGGCCATTTGTTCTGCGAGCAATGTGCCCAGCCCACTGCCACAAAAGTTTTGCACTTTTTCGGGTTATGTCAGTTACCTTGGTTCTCCTTCGGATCTCTTAATTTCTGATCCGATCATATCGTCAGGGAAACTCCAAGCATTGCCCTTTGAATGACTTTCAGTATTCTAATGAAGCCCATCGTGAGCGACCACGTTTCAGTTCCATAGGTCATCACTGGCAACACGCAGTGGTTACAACTGCGGTATGTGAGACGAGAAGATATTGCGTAGCTTCTCGAACGCTGCCCAGCCGAGTGTCGGATTCGACAATTGACCTCTTTGTCGAAGTTGGACCTACCTACCTGGGCAGTTTGTCCTAGATAAACATACTCGTCCACAACTTCGAATGTATAGCTCCGATCTTCATGAGGGCGTTACATGGACATTTGACATTACCATTCCATTTTCGGAAGCTCTACTGAGGTCATCGAGCATTGTACTGAGGTCCTCCATAGTCTCAGCCATGACTACTAATCTATCAGTAAACCGAAGGTGAGTGACATACTCACCATTTATTTTGATGCCTACCCCATTCCAGTCCAGAATCTTGAAGACATCCTCCAATGCAGCGGTGAATAGTTTCGGAGAGATAACGTGTCCTTGTTTCACACCTCGCTGCAGAAGCATAGCTTTCGAGGTCTGGTCCTGGAGTCGGATTGAAATAGTGGTGTTTTCATACAGATACTTCAGCACCTCGATTTACCGATGGCACCGTTAAAGAGACTGCAGTACAGCCTAAGTCTCGATCGAATCGAAGGCTTTCGTAGTCCACAAACGCTAAGCAGAGAGGTAGGTCATACTCTTATGTGTGTGTGCTCTACGGTGCTAAAGCTATTACGGAATCCAGCTTGTTCGGGAGCTAGAAGTAGTCAAACCTGCGCGCGAGACGGTTCGTTATGACTCTTGAAAACAGCTTGTAGAAATGTAGACATGGCTCAGAAGTGAGATGGACCTATAATTCTTAAGCAGCATTGGCGCCCTTTTAAATGAAGCGTATCACCATACCTCTGTTCCATTGCCTATGGCGTTTTACCCTCGAGTATGAGTGTATGACGGAATCAAACAGCTACTGTTGGGCCTTAAGAACGGGTTTTCCACCGAACCGAACTACCAGATAATGTATTCTAATAAAAAAAAATCCCTCTTTCCCTCAATATTTTAGTCATTATTATTTAATACCTATTATATCATACCTTAGTATACCTAACGCGCATGTCATTTTCTACCATGGACAATAACTATTTGCGTTTACGAATGTTCAAAATATTTTTGGCAAAAATATGATTTTTGGTACTTTCAAACTCAAATACTTAGGTAGCAGCCAGGGGTTAACTGTGTAGACTTTCGTTTAAATATTAAAACATGTTCAAGATGTTATTTTCCATAGGAAAACAGCATTTTGTTCTGGCACTTTAGTCGACATGTATGATGTCCTTTGTTAGGTAGAACCATCATGTACTTATTAGTACATGATTAAATCATTGATTCAGATGGAAGGTATTTCAATGCTTCGCATTGAGCCGAGAGTTGGAAATCCAACATTACATAGGAGAATGTAAACTAGGGAAGTCCTACGACATCTCCTAAGGTTCGTATTAAAATCTCTTGAACCGCTCTTTACTCCTCCCCCATCCCCCGTTGAATTACACAACATACAATAACATCAGCAACATCATTCAAGTGTACATACCTATAGTACACCCACATTTCACCAGTTATATTTAAATCCCATGTAATAGGGGGACCAACCTGGCCAAAGCTTAGGCTGCTGTTGAGAATTACTGCAAACAAAACAGTCATCACAAATTCACATTATTTTATTTAAGTAGGTATCTTAAGTAGGTTATTGCAGAGGAGTTCGTGGCTAAGTAATTACAGCCGCACAGATCGATCCATCTGGTTAAGCTCCGCTTGCCGGGGTAGGTCCGTGGATGGGTGACCATCTTTACATACCGAGACTCCTCCGTGCCTCGGAAAGCACGTTAAGCCGTTGGTCCTGGCTGTCATTCGTGGATTTTTGACAGTCGTTACGGGTCGTCAGAAGCCCGAAAGTCTGACAACCATTCTTACCAAGAGGTATTATAATATCTACCCCGTTACTGAGTTGTGGAGGTCGGGTAGGCAGTCGCTCCATTTAAAATACTGGTATTCAGCTGCATCCGGTTACACTGGAAGCCGACCCCAACATAAGTTTCCAACTTATGTTAACCCTTGGCTTCCGCCAAAACGCTAGGCAGATATTGATCTATAGTAGGTACTTAGGTACCTAATCGATGGGCGTGGCCGGTGCTGAGTTTGTGACAGTCGCAAGATGTACCTTAGATCTACAGGAGATAACGATAATTAATGCATAATAATAATTTTGCTGTTCAACAAGAAACCTTTGATAAAATGTCGTTGACCTTTTCTTTTCTACAAAACCTAGAAGTAGGCAGGTATCCCTACTATAATATTGGTAGGTGCCTCTAACTAGAAATTGGTAGGTGCCTCTAACTAGAAATTGGTAGGTGCCTCTAACTAGAAATTGGTAGGTGCCTCTAACTTTGTTCTTCAGGTTAAAAATTATACAGATAGGTACCTAAAATATTCTTAATTTTGTTTTGATCTGAGGAGTGTATGTACCTCTTAGATCGATGCATTCCTCGCCTAATTAACAGCAGTGTATTTCACAGCACGCGAATACGACAAGTTGAGGACCAGAGTCACCATTATTGCTCTATTATTCAATTGAAGGCACTTAATAGTTTGTTTCTTCACACAGTAGGTGAGTAGAAACTTTACAAACAACCAGGACCTGAGCATAACTTTCTGTGTCTGTAATATTATTGTTTACTATTCGTCACTGAGTAATTAAGTAATTAATTAACGTATTTTTGTGAATCCACTTAAATATGCAGGCACATATCTAATAGGCTCGTTATAAGTTCATTACGAGACTTCTTATCACTCTTTAATAGACATCATATCAAAACAAAGATTTTCGTTTTCTTGACAAACACAGGAACTATTACAGAATAAACATAATCGACGAACCAATCGGAGCACTCAGATATGAGCGGTATCGCATTGTGGTAGCTACCTATCCGTCCCGAACGATCGGCCGCGGCCGCGCCGTCATTGTCTCAGTGGTGGAACTAGATACAGGGTGCTTGGGCGCAGAAGGACATGCTGATAACAGATTACAGCGTCACCAGTATCAGTTGATCCACCGCGGCAGGAACACCTCGCCGCCTCTCTGCTCTCGGCGACATCTGACCGACTGAGGCGACTCAACTAATTGAATCAATTCAACGAATGTCTTCCGTCGCTGATTGCAGCTCCCTACCGAGTCCGTGTCATAGTGCACCGCGATATTCGACTCTATCCGTAGTGTTAGTGCTGTGAACAAGTGCTGGTGATGTGATACCTGTCCAGAGTGCTTTTGAATTTGGAATTGGAACAGGATTTAGTGCTAATACATACAGAAGATCACAAGATGAACAGGTAATTTCCACCAACACAATTGCTGTGCTGTGAATGACCACATCGACCTCATCTGCTTTCGAGTCACCTCATCATTATCACTCTTAACTCCTATTTGGTTGAGATTGTTCGCCAGTTTATTGTGACAATCCACTACTCCTCCATGCCAAGTTTACCAAGCCATGATGCCAAGGAAAATTCATTTAACTTTTTCTCTGGATGGGTAGACAATAAGAGCAATATTACGTTGCACTTTATTGTCTAGTAGCTATGTAGACAGGCATCTACCAAAAAGTTAAACATTAAAAAAATATAGGTAGGTATCGATTCGATTAAAAAGTCATTGTATTTATTCCAAATTAGTTTATCACTTTGTTCGATAACTCATTATGTTATCACGAGTATACTATCCCGTTGACGAATTTGTGATTGTGAAATCAAATGATTGCATTCTTCCCATGTTGTATCTAACGAATATGTTTGTTATAGTCGTAGGTAATACATATAGAGACACCTCAATACAATCAGTTTAAAATCGAGACACCTAATCACTCGCGAAATACATTAGCTGTCATGTCTTTCATAAAAATCTGACTCACATTTAATTCCTAACTAACTGCGAACATTATTGAGGAAAATTCAGTCCACAGCGTATACCTGTAAATGTAAGTAGGTATTCTACAGCTGAAAATTATTTCTGAAATACAGTCAACTAGTAAGTTTAGGAGCGTGCACCATCCGTGTATCTTCGAATATTGCTTCATCAGGTGAAATAGTTGTTAAACACTGGGCTAATGGGCTTGCATAAGGCATCCAAAATCTAAACAAATCATCATTACCTATATACTCGTATAACGTTTATTATATTAGGTACCTGCTACCACCGGCAAAATGTAGGTGGATGTTAGCCTAATCTAGTTATACTGCTCTCTCTGTATCTACGTATCAGACCCTACTTGACTTCTACTCGTATTAGGCCGGTTAAATTAGGTTTGAACCCTGCACTAAATCGTAACAGCGATTTTTTTCCGGAATCGTGTTTTTGAACTTAGCTCTTGAAATAATATTTCAAAAAAATACATTTTCCAAGACATGCGGTCTTGGAAAATTTATTTTTAAAGGTAAAAAACTTCGATCAATAATGCACTAGATTCCCGGTAAGCGCTTCAAAAACGGAACGAAAAATAAGAGCACATAATCGGTTGTGGTCTTATTTCAAATTAGTATGGTCCAATCATAGCCAACGTTAAGACGTCAAAATGCCGCAGTACGCGTTCAAAAAAATTGTAAATAACCACCGTAACACCAAGATTTTGGAAGGAATATTTTTTTTTCGGTAAGTTTATTATCAGTAAGTGTTTTTCATAAAATAATAATAGAATTAAATAGTAAATATAAATCAATTAGCAAATATTATGATTGTTTGACCAATGTTTGTGACAACTACCAACTATTGTAACAAACATCGACTGTTCTGGAACAGGGAATGCATGGATGAATGTATTGTTATTTTATATTTTGTTTCTGTTTGTAGATTTCCTAGCGACCCATTTCGTTATGTAGAATGAATGAGTATCTGAATGAGAATGAGTATCTACTGTCGCGAAAGAAAGAGGAAAAGAAATATATAAGCCTTATAAAATTCGACAATTTGTTCGATTCCTTTTAATAGATTGGACATAACTGGAAACACGCAAAGGCGTAGATTACGAGTACTAAAAACAGTATAACAGTAACAATAAGTATTTTTGAACTTATATAAAATTGAATTTTTATTTTCAAGCGACATGACATTATAATTATTTGTTTCTCCGATGACAGAAAGATTTAATTTTGCCATTGTAATTAAATATTTGTTTCTCCGACGACAGAAAGATTTAATTTTGCCATTGTAATTAAAATAAATATTTGTATCTCCGACGACAGAAAGATTTAATTTTGCCATTGTAATTAAACTTTGTTTGACTATCAAGGCTTATAATAAACTGAATTTGTTAGTATAATTTTTTTTTTTCTGTATTTCATAGAAAGAAATATAAACACATTTCGACTCCACTCATTCCTTGTCCAAGTGGCGAGCCTCTGTCATAAATTTTTATTGCTTTTATTAGCACTTTGTAATTCGAACTTTAAAATAAGCGTGTAAGGCTGAATTTGTTTTGATGTATGTTTGACTTTTTTGTTTTTTGTACATAGCTTTGTGAATACAACTTTATGCATTGCATTTAAGGTTGAATTTACATTAATGTATATTTATTTAAACTAGAAGTACGTAAACACAATTGGCGACAGTTTTAAGATAACTTTTGTATGGGATAGTGTATCTAGTGCATTATTGATCGAAGGTAAAAAAAACAAAAACGCATTGTTGTGAATAAAAATTGTGGCAGTAAAATGTTGGTTATATGTAAGCAATTCGTAAAACTAATTTATTATTTCAGAATTAAACATTAACCTCAATAATTTAATGCAAAAAAACTGCTGTTAATATTTTAGCTTGAAGTACAATTTAAAAAAAAAATCGTTATATTATTTTTATGGAAATTTCCGTGGACGAAAATGTTAAATTTTTTGACCTACTTGTGATACCTAATCTGTTCGACAAACACTCCATACAAACATATCTGTTAATATTTTTTTCTAACACGTATACCTAATTGAAATCAGATGAAAAAAAACGTACACGCGGGGGTGAACTTTTCGCGGTATACAGTTGAATATACTCCCTTGACCATACCCTAAACGTTAATGACAAAAATCGCTGTTTTAAATTAAGTTAGCCTAAAATTCGGGGTAACTTCCCCAGGCTATATTAGATCTTAGACTAATTAAACTATTCACATAGGTAATAGGTGCATGTCTGAAGCACGATTCAATATGAACACCCTAGTGAAAACCACATAGCTAGCAACCTGCATTGTAAGATATTTAAGGCCCACTTGAGCGTTCATGGGTTAGCTAAATAGCTCGTGTTAACAGCTAAATCAGGGTTAATCCAAAGAGAATTATTGCATTAACCCTGAGTTAGCTGTTAACTCAGAGTTAGTTGTTAATGCGCAAGTTGGCCTTAGTAGGTTTAATTTTACCTATGGACCTGCCTACCCCGACTGCCCATATGTATGAGGATTAGTAAAATTCGTCAAAATACTATTGTCACACATTAGATACACTGCGTTCCGCTTGAGTCATCAAACAAAATGCGCAATGGTCTTATCTACATAACATTTATTTCGTAAAGACGTCGATACTAGATATGGCATTCGTTACTCAGTGTGTTTATAGCTAAATTACCTGATTGATTTAGCATGTTTTTTTTTCATGGAAAATGAGGACAATGTTTACGTATTAATAAATGGGGTTAAACTTTTATGAGGAATACTTATTTTTGAAGTCACTCTTTGACATTGAATATTAACTACAATATGACAACACAAGTTAGCCGGCAGCTGGCGAAGATGTTTGTAGGCAGGTAAACTCTACCCACTAACATCATCATTCTCGTTATAGGTTGGGACACCATTTCTACAACGTGTGTGTAGATATGACGAAGCAGCAAATCTGAAAATGGTTCATTTAAATCAATCCTTTCTGGAACAACAGCGCAGGGGCGTGGAGTGTGGACGCATCATAAAGATCAATCAGACAATTGGGGCCGCCACGCTCGTTGCGCAGGAGTGTCTCTCAATAGCTTCCGTTGAATGAACCTATCGGCTCTCGCTTAGCACAATTGGCTGAAATGTCACATGTGATGTTTCTATGAATAGTTAGTCTTGGCAATCCAGGATAAGTCACCTACTAAGATAATTTTGGAAAACGCTGGCAGTTGTCTGGACTCTGGGTCTCACATGATTTTTCGTCTATCTTTTAAACCGGCTTACTTTAAGTTAATAATGGAAATAGGTTTGTGTTGTTGACTGATCCTGGTAAAAGAACTCTAAATAATGAAAATGCCTTACCTACGTGTAGATTTTTACTTGATTAACCTATATGTAGGTAGTCTGGAAATTATGAACTTTTATCGATCTTAAGAGAGCATACTATTTAACGGACTTCTTGGAATATATTATTACGGTTCTGTTTATCGCAATGAATCATTTGTCTGCAGTTTTCCGTCTTATATTCCGAGACTGGGAGAGTCCAGTCAACAATTAAAAGGAATTAATTTGACCTCTGCACAATTAAGACAGTTGACAGAGACCCTTGGGTATTGCGAGACACTTCGCCAAACACATTGTGTTGACCGTTACGTTGGTACATAAATAAACATAATTATTATGGGACCTAATACGCTTTTACGCCCTAAGCTAGTAAGTAATATTATGTTAGGGTTGATTTAATTCCTAGCAGTATCTGGGTATTGCGTATAGTCAGAACTGCTATCTCATGTTCGCACTTAAACTAAGTTTTAGGTCTTTTACGTGGAACAGTGGTGGCCCATTTCTAACGGCACCGACTTACGAATCTTATCATGTGTTGTTATGTTGTTGTTATGTTATGTGTGTGTTGTTGCTGTTATTAAAAAAAAAAATCCGCTGTTTCATATAAAAGTGCAATACCTACGCGGTTTAAATTTAGGGAACAGTTATTTTTTTTAATAACCGACGAAAAGTTTAATCGTAGGTGGGTTCAGAATCACGTCCTGAATCCATGGTAACAGTTTTCGCATCGATGATGTTACCACCCTGTATATTAAAATCAGTCGGTATAGACTTTATCTTCTTAAAGGATGACAGGGGCAACCATGTGTGGTGTAGTTGCGGAAACTATACATAGGTAATGATATTGGCGAAGAGACGCAGGCTCACGTATCATCGGTATCATCACCAAATTTACCAATAATGGTCCGTCGTCGGTGAGTCATTAGGAATTTGGTAATAAAGTAACTAGGCAATAAGCAGCTGTTAACTAATTGTGATTTTATGAATCAGTGGTGTGATTACTTATTATAAGCGTATTTTTTTAAGTTTGTAGGTATACCTATCAATTGATAATAGTTCACGTTCATGTATCTTTTATATTTTTCACCTTGGATTTTTATCTTGAACCACTCAAAATTATAAGTAATACACTTTATCTTTCTATCTCTGTAGACAAAACGCTATCACGAATTACACCTGCTATAGGATTTTGACGAAAAATCTCCATTGTGTATTTAGGACACGGTCAATTACATGACAATGTTAGATTAAAAATCAGGTCATGTGTATACTTGCACTCTTCTTCACTATCACTGCAACGGTGTTTGTTTTTAAAGTGATTAATGAGTAATCAGCCGATTATTTCTGACTTAACTAAAGAAAGAAAGAAAGAAAGAAAAAAAATCTTTATTTGGACACAGTTCGTGAAACACAAAATAAAAAAAGTGACAATAATATTTAACAATAATACGAGTAGTGTGCGCCTCACGGCTGCGCCAAAAAGGTTCATTTCAGCATTAATGCCAGACAGATGCTGTCTGACGCTGGTTTTCTAATGAACCTTTATGTAGGGACAAGTGACGGCGAGTACAAAAACTCCAACTAACTGTTCCATTTAGTTGGTGTCCATTTGGTTCCAATTGTTAGAAACTAGGGTGAGTAAACATGACAGACTTTATAATAACGTGATTCTAGTCAAGTATGTACCTAATAATTTCAATCATGTGCGGAAGCGCAGGTCAGGGAAACGATGATGCGCAGCTGATCGCGCTACGTCTGCCGGACGCTGCCGGTGTGCGAGATATATTTATTCGTCGTAATAGGTAGGAAGTAAGTAGCAATTTGCACAACAACAGCAACAAAAGAGCCTGTGACCGCCTGACATGAGCGTCAAGAGCGCGACTCCTGCCGGTTGACAGATCACGAGGATGCCATTCATTACCCACTGCACCTCGCTATTATTGTATTACATTAAACCATCTAATTTCATATTATTTAGCCCCCATTATTTTCATTATCTCCGCTGACAATAAGTAAGAATAGCCAAGTTGTTTTACAATGTCACCATATGACGTCAACAAATTACAGGTGTGTGTAGGGCAGAACCGACAGAACACGGTAAAAACAATTTTTCAGGAAACTGTTTCCGTGTTTATCATTCGTACACAGTCATTGTAATAAGTACGGTGTAATCAAATGAGTAATTTAAGGTATTTACTTAGTATTAGATAGGTAGTCTCACCCAATTAAATTTCTGGAATTTAGGATGTTATTTCTTTTATGTTATCTAGATTTACATTAACGGCTTTATGAAAATATTTTATTAATAGGTATAATATTTATATCTTCTTTATTTCATTTAAATACTTACAAATTACATTTTTAAATATTACAATATAAAAAAAATTAAAACATTTAAAAAAATAAAAAATTGTAGCCCACCGGTATCGGGAACAGGGTCCAAGCTACCGGCGGTCAGGGCTCCAGAGAGAGGAACCTCCTGACAATACGAGCCGTGTCCAAGAGTACCGCTCTCTGAATCAAGCCCTTAATCCACCTGCCCAACGAGAGCCTCCTTAGGAACACCTAAGGAGGCTCTCGTTTAGCCAATGGTTTAATTGCCAAGAGCCTCGACCGTCGAGGTCGAGGCTCTTGGCAATTAAACCATTGGCTGATACGACTATCGGCACAATGATCGATGAGTCCACATCCCACATGTCGACAACCTCGCGAGCCAATTCAAGATACTTGATTTGTTTATCTTTCTCGGCTTTCACGAGGTTCCCGTCATGCGGGAATATATATATTTATATTATTATTATAATATTTGAATTTTTCGACCTTAAGAAGCAATGAATTACCTATCAATATCCTTCAAAAAGATTCAGATTATGATTGGTCGTTAGGGTGCAAATGTATAAACATAAACGAAGTAAAAGGAGTATTAGGTAAGGACCACGCAGGTGGTGTTCTGTAGTTTCTGCCTACCCCCATGTGAAGAAGGCATGAGTTTAGGGATCGTCTAATCACGTGAGGCTCGAAAGGGAGGGGACGGGTTCCTAAAATATCACGAAATATCACAAGGGGTGTAGTGAGATATCACATTTATTTTTTCGTTGAAACTTTGATTTCTAAACCGAAAACCGGCGCGTAACAATGACTCGCCTTTGCCATCAGGCAACGATTTATACCTACCTGTATTTAAAGATAAAACATTCTCAAATTTTTTAAGGACTTTCTTCTTACAATAAAAAAATACTCATGATGCTGGGTGGGGAGGGAGGGTTAGTCTAAAACCTCGACACGTATCACCAGGGGGAGGGGGGGGGGGGTTAAAAATTTGCTAAAAACATCACGTGATTAATGGCCGTATGTATTTATGTATGTATGTGTAGACACCAACTTCCAACTTGAAAACTCTAGGGCCGGTGATGCTCAAGATATACAAAGCGATAGCTACACGGTGGCGCCCTACGAGGCTCATGTATCCAGGGCAAAAACCTAGAAACTCGAATCTAGGCCGTGACATGAGACCTTAATTGCTATTACTATTTGCGCTCATGATAATGGCAACCAAGTTGATAATAATAATTGTGAGCTTAACTACAATGAGTGTCGAGTTAATACATGGTTACTCGTTGGAAGACGTAAGCAAGGATCGAGAGTTTGGTATTAAGGGACAATATACAATATCATTCTGTAACTGACCCATGGCTAGGTAAACCTCATAGAGGTAAGATCAGTGCTCACCGCGTACTTATTAACTTATTTATTTCAGACAGTTGAAAGTCACACAAAAAGTGAGGGAACGAAATATTTTATATGTTTATGAAGATGAAGTGAAGATGTGTATTCTGATGATGCGTGATTTGAGGAATAGGTACTTTAACCACGCATCTTCTTTCATTGAATTGTAGATACTGCCGTACTGGAAAGAAGTATATGAAGGATCCGTAAAAATAAAATTAAATACGGAAAAATAGATGCCATTTTACTTTTCCGTTACTTATCCAAGATATATAGTTTATCATTGCATGTGAATATCCAAAATAAGTAAGGCTCAGAACAGTGGTCGGCAAACTCATTAGTAGATAGAGCCAAATATCAATACTTTAAAAAACAAAACACAACATTAGTGAACCATTTGAAACAGTTTGGACACACAGAAAGAATTGGCTCTCATAAGAAATCTTAGTCGTTAAAGTTTCTTAATCCTTAAAACTACCATCCTCTTTCACTCCTTATCGCTTCCTAAAATTAACTTGCTAAGAAGTAGGACGCCTTCATCATCATGATCAGAATTAACAATTATCTTTAATAAATGTATTGACTGTGGTGTAATTTCTGACTTAATGAAGAGTAGTAAAATAATACCTTTGGTAAAAGGTAGCACGTCAGACCCCACGAACTTTAGACCAATTTCTGTGCTTCTCACCTTTAGTAAAATATCCCACACCTTTTTAATCGCGATAAAAAATTGTCATGTTTGGTTTTTCTAAATCAAAATTTTAGGAGAAAACGTCCAATTCAGAATAGCAAAATTACCATTTTCACAAAATTAAAAACTCAGTACTATCTTAGTGCTGTCAAACTAAAATATAGTTAAGTTGTGTCACTTTAGTCTATTTCAGAATGGGAAACCGTCGTTTGACAGGAATAAATAAAATTTTAGTGATTTTTAGTCTAGTTTAGAGGCATTTGTGACAAGAGAATCGGCACCAATGTTTACCTACGCCATGTTCTTTCTCCAGAATTACCTAGCTTACCTACTGACAGGTTAAATGAGTTCATATAATTGTTTTGTTTATTTTATTTGACTGTATTGTCCGCTGTGTACTGTCAATTTATTTTAATTTAATTTTAATTTATTATTGACATAATCTACTCATTACAGTTCTTTTATGAGTTGTATTGCAATATGTGGTTAGCTAGCGACCTTGAAAATTGATCATATTATTCTTGACTGAGCAACCGGCAGCAAGTTCGGCATGCTCCCTTAGATGTTACTGCTTGCGGTAGCGTCGGGGGTCGGGTTGCCTCCTTCCCACAAATATGGTGAGGATAATGGCTGATCTTTGCGTTATGCTCGTGAACGGGAGCTGCTTGTGGTGACTGGTCGTCTTGCTGACCATGGATTTGTTATTGTTATTAGTAATTAACTGTTTATTTATATTATTTATTTTTACTTCGATGGTCCTAGTTTATCATTTGTGACTTCGAGTTACAGCTTTAATAGCTATATGTAAACGGGCACGCCCGTTTTGCCTGGACTCCTGGAGGCTTTAATTCGGGTATTAAGTTCTGTTTACTTTTTATTTTCGCAGTACCTATAGATTTCGATGATTTTTTGTTGGTATACTCGTATTGGCGTGTGCTAGCTGACATATAGCAACTAATTTAATTTAATGTTTTGTGTTACGTAATGTGCATTATTTTGCATAAGTACTAGGTATTGTAAAGAATCAAGTTTTACTAACTGAATAGACAGCTGTCCTGCTGGGGAGTTTGTTGCGCCACTGCTTCTTCCCAGCTAAAGGACTAGGAAGTGGTGAAGGGTGGGCGTTTTTGGGGACTGTCTTATGTAATTTTGACATTCGAAAAGTGCTGATTCTCAGCCTATTATGAATATATGAATTTTGATTTTTGAAATGTTGAATCTTGAATCAACATATCGGCTGATAATAATATGATGAAGTCATCTTACTTATTAACAATTTAACCTTTTCGGTACAGTAAATGATTTATTTTCGATGTCCTGCAAATTTTTGGTAAAAATGCTTCGGAAATAAATCTTTGAAATATAGTTTGAATTTTGAATAAAACTTGATCATACATCTTGCTTAATGACCGAAACCCTGACCCCCGCACGTATCCACGCTCGCATTCATCGACATTTGTACAGAGCCGCACTCTTCAGGCGAAAGACATGCGGCTCGCGACCCGCGGTTATCCGACCACCGTGCACGGTCCACAAGGTACCAAAGCAATTTTTTTGAAAATTTCTTCGGTTTTGCACATAAATTGTCTGCAGTGTCGTGTTGTGAGCAGTAGGTATTATAAATGGTGCTCGGTATCGGTAAGAAAGAAGAAAGAAAGAAAGGAAAATAAGTTTATTTGTCACAGAAACATTGCATTAAAAAAAAGATAATAAACTCGAGTAGAACAAGAAAATATATCACAATACATTTAAACACAATAACGAGCACAAAACAGAAATAGTCGGCAGCTGCTGGCTGATGACTGTGACAAGAAGGCTTCCACTGCACAGCGCTGATTTTCAGTGGTCACCCGTAGCAGTAGTAGGTATAAGTAGGATGAATACATAGGAGAGTCCTAAGACACCTCCCTATTGCCTGTTATTACGGAACGATTCTTTCTCTTCACTTTATCCTGTGTAAGATAACGTTTGCCGCTTAACATGCATAAAGCACTTATAATTAATGCTATATAACTGTGTTATCAGTGTTGCTATCTATGCCGTTTTTATCGCGCTATGTACCATCGCGGACATTGGCGGTGAACCAGTTTTCAACCTTATTACTAAGGGCACAAGGGTGGAAAGTGATTCACCGAATATGTCCGTGGTTGTACCTACATTATAAGATATATTAGTAGGTAGGTAGAATTTTCGTAACAAAAGTATGTGGAAAATTATAACACGGTCACATCACATACTTTGTAAACAAATGGGTTTAAAACTGGCTTACCGTAAAAATGTTCAACTACCGTTTAGTTGAATATATATGGTAAGTAATTAACATATTTATTCAATTGATATACATACCTACATATTATTTTATTTAAAAAAAAAACAAAAAATTAACAGAAATTCTGATTCTGACAATAATACGAGTATCCTGATGACTCGTTTCTCGACAATGATTTTTCATAATTTAAGGCGCTTCCCTGAGAAAATAAATTTGAATACCTATTCAGTTCCTCTTTGCCGCACCACACCACATAACTTCATACGACCACGCTATACAGAATGGTCCAAATAGCGAGGTCATTAAAAAAAAAAAGATTCATCATGCCCAGGGGTATCCAAAAATACCATGTATGTTCCGCGATTCTTGATAGTTTTAGAGTATAACATAAAATAAAATAAAAAACTCTTGAGAATTTATGGGAACCACTGCAAAAAAACTAACTTTATTTTCACCATTGAGTTAAATGTACTACGTAGTACATTTAACTCAATCATTTTCACACGGAATTTTCACATTAATTTGTCACACACGTTGTCTTTGGTTTTGAATTTTAGTTTTATTTAATTATATGAGGTGACATACCAACCAGCACTGGCCCCGCGTGGTAGATTATAGCCCACTCCCTCTGCAAGAGAGGAGGCCTGGGTCCCAGCAGTATGGGTACATTGTAGGCTGAATATGCTTTGTCATAAGGGGCGAAATTTCCATTAATCAGACACACTTCCAGACACCAGACTGCTACTAAGTAATCCCCAATGGGAAATCCCAGTAGGTAACACGTGTGTTTGTTTAAAACCGGCAATAATACCTAATTTAAATATGAAAGTATATTAGATACTACATATGCAGAGCAAGCTAAGGTCAACTGATAACCTATACCGAGAAAATATTAATATCTTAGTCCCACCTACCTTCAGTTTGACCCGATGACCCAAAGATGAGTACAAACGGCGTATCTGTGCCTCACGACTCGATGCCCCTTCGTCGATGCAGAGCTCGAGAGATGATATTTTTTAAATATATCACGTAGGTTTTATGTGTCTTGGTATATCCACTAAGCAAATTCTTTAAATAAATATTTTCCTTCAGTTTTGGTAATGAGTTATTACAAAATCATTTAATTAGAGAAGTGTTTTTATAAGCCCTTGAAAAAACCATTAATATCTTGCCTACTAACTTAGGTATGGCCAGTAAGCCGTAACCAGCTGTTTGTTAGTGTGTAAATTGGACCTAGCAGTAGACTGCTCTAGGGTAATGACGAAAGAGCAGCAGCTGCTATATCCTGAACAGAGAAACGAATAAGGAATCTAGTTTTTTCCACTAGGTCCTACTGGATGGGGTTATCTACATAAAACATTTTGCATTTTTCGTGAACATAGGTATATATATAAAAATCAATTGCTATTCGTTAGTCTCGCTAAAACTCGAGAACGGCTGGGCCGATTTAGCTGATTTTGGTTTTAAAATGTTTGTGATAGTCCAGGGTAGGTTTAAACGGTGAGAAAACTAGGGTAGGTAGGGTTTAGTGCTACCCGTGCGAAGTCGGGGCGGGTAAAGCTAGTAATAATTATGATGATCAAGATAGCTAGAATAGAATTCCTGCTAACAGCAGTTTCTTCGTAAGTAAGAAGAATTGGGAGCTGTTTATTGCGATTTAAAGACTATAAACTTATCGATGACATAGTACCTAGTATTATTTATTCAGTATCGATGATTCAGACTGTTACCCGATAACGAGAAGAAAGACATTGATGTCAATAACTTATGAGACTGTCTTTGTTTTAATTGGAGCTGATATTTATTTACTTACAGTAGCTACGTAAGTAAATTCATTTCGAATGATTTATACGAGTTTTGTAATGAATTCTAGTGATAATCTCATTTATGTACCGATAGTCAGTCATGCTGAGCCCTCTGACTAAAGCCTCGGTCACACACAGGGAATACTCGCTGCGATTAGGCACTCGCAACGAGAACTCGCTGTGTGTGTTAGGCTATTCGCTGCAAATAGATTCATTCGCCGAGAGTTGAATTCGCAGCGAATAGAATTGAACAAAGTACCTATCTAGTTCTATTATGCACGGGCGTATTTAAAACTAGCTTATTAAAAAGAAATGTGATTTGTATGGTTCCTGTTATGTATAAAATACCTAACCAAATTAAAAACTTACCGTTGCAAATTTGTTTTAAACGTTTAACAAAATTACTTGTTATCTACAAGTAATTTTGTTAAACGTCTAAAAGTTTAAAAAAAAATTTAATGTTATTCGTCTGTGCAGGATTCCTAAATGATTTTTTTTGTAATATCTTTATTTTGTATTACATTTGCATGCTTTCAGGCAGAATGTACACGGATCCCGTTAACAATTTTAACAACTTATTTTTATGTAGGCACCTACATTCTAAGCAAATAAAGACCTACATATTATATTATTTCTATTCAATTTTATGTGACAGGGTACTAGCTGCGATTATCCATTCCGCTCAGCATGCCTGTATTGTCGAAGACTCGTCGAAAGTCTCGTTTAGAACTCGCTGTGTGTGACAGACAGATAGCGAACTGCCACTGCGAGTATTCGCTGTGTGTGACCGAGCCTTTACCTACATAACATCACGCATGTATCTAGCAGGGGTAGGCAGAGGTGTACCTATAATCAAAACATAACGCCAATTGGAAAAAGGCACAAGCCTACAAGTATTGCCATTAGTACCCTAACTTATCTGACCTTTAGTCAATTAGTCGTAAGCAAAGCTGCCTAGTCAAAGCAAAAGTTCGATCATGAAACTAAACAAATGTGATTAAATAATCGTTTGCCCATTATACTCGTAAAATGGGCCTAGAAAAGCATTTTTAGGAAATAAAAGTGAATGTTTTGTTTTTTCCAGACTATACAAGACATTACTAGCGATGGCTCTGCTATGCATGTGGAGCACACAGGGCAAGGAGATGACAGAGATCGAGGCGTTGGGCGCGCAGCCGACACACTGCACGTACGAATACGCTTACGAGATGTATGGCGCGCACTGCGCAGGTCGGCGCCTGGGCAAGATACCCAAACTGAGGAGCGGCATTGAGGTTAGTGTCCATACTTCAATAATACAGGGGATATCGATTTCTAATAACGATAATCCAAATGCGAGTCGGAACACGAAGGGTTCCGTACCACCGTACAATATTTAACAAAAAACGGCGAAAAAAACGCGTTTCTAGTTTGTTGTCATAGCGTCAATAGTTCACAATTTGTGAAAAAAAATACTGTCTATATTTTTTTTCACAAATTTCACAGGTTCATGAGATACAGCCCGCTGACAGACAGACAGATGCAGACCTATCACGTCTGTGATGTTTCACTGGGTAATTTAATTTGACGTTTTATAAAATTTTATGTCGTGGTGGCCCTGTGGTAAGGCCGCGCCTCTCATGCACGAGGTTGTAGTTTCAAATCTGGGCAAGTCCCAATGTCAGTTTTTCAATTCATATTATTATCTTTCCTAAGTTTACCGGGCTACGCTTGCTGAGGTTGAACCGTGGATGTGTCCGTGCATCTTTACATGCCGTGCCTCGGAAAGCACGTTAAGCCGTTGTTCCCGGCTGTAATTCGTTGATCTTTGACAGTCGTTACGGGTCGTCAGAAGCCCCAAAGTCTGACAACCAGTCTTACCAAGGGGTATCGTATTACCCAGTTACTGAGTTGTGGAGGTAAGATAGGCAGGCGCTCCATGTAAAATATTGGTATTCAGCTGCATCTGGTTTGACTGGAAGCCGAGTGTGGAAATCTAGAATTATAGCTATTAATATAAGTCTGAAATCGCCAATCCTATTTGAGCAAGTGTGATAATGATCAATGCTCGTGCCTTCTCTGTATGAGAAGAGGCGAAGGGTTCTTCCTCTCGATTATTGTCTCACTTCAGGGCAAAGGCCCAGAAGTGGAACAGTAATAAGTAGGCTGGTATTGTTATTATGTATTAAAAAGTTTTTACAAAAAAAAAACAGCTGACTTCGAAAAAAAACACTACTAAGTAAGTGAAAAATAACTTTTATCCGAACTCCGACTTCCGAAATTAAAGTTATTTTTCACTTAGTAGTGTCTTTTTTTTGAAGTCGGTTGTTTTTTTTTTGTAAAAAGTTTTTATTTTTCACTTTTTAGTTGTGGTACCTACCTACCCCACACAAATGCGAATACCAATAACTGCTATGTAAATAACAGTGACAGGAAGTTATCATCATATCATCCACATATATACTAAGTGAGAAAAATAAGTATTATTGAAGCTTTGAGTAAGCTTCAATAATACTTATTTTTTAAACTATCCAAGCAAAGTTAATAAAAAAATATATGGAACCAACTTGGGAGCATACACTTTCATAAAAAAAAAAGAATTTTCAAAATCGGTCCACAATTGACGGAGTAATCGGCAGGCATACATAAATAAAAAATAAAAAACATACATACGCGACGAACATAATATAACCTCCTCCTTTTTGGAAGTCGGTTATAAAACAAATAAGTCGCTGTAGTATGTTTCTTCTTAATAATCTGTTCACCATTAATTTCAGATCCTGGACTTCAGCGACAACAAGCTACAGGAGCTTCACGCCGACACGCTGTCTAGCTACACGAGCATCAAGTTCCTGTACCTCGCAGACAACCACATCTACCTCATCGACGAGGACGCGCTCACCGCCTTCACAGACCTGCAGACCCTCGACCTCGCCAATAACGTCATCCTAGAACTGCCCAGCTCAATCTTCCAACTACCTTCGCTAAGAAAATTGTATCTGAGAGGAAATCCTATACTCCACAAGACCATCAACGCACTTGATCTAGTCAAACCAATCAAAGCGCCTCTGGAACTCTTGGACCTATCAGACTGTAAAATAAAAGAGCTGCCCAACTTGGGCTACCTGCCTCAGTTACAGTTCTACAACATTTCACACAACCCGCTCACTTCTCTCAGCACAGACCACTTCGCAGTCATGTGCAACCTTGTGAAAGTGGATCTGACGGAATCTATAAGCAACATGAAGCTCTGTAGTCTCAGATCTACTGTTTTGTGGTTCCAAGAGAAACGAGTGTTCTTCCAGTTAGACGACTACTCTAGGCTCAATACAAGAGGTTGGTATCGAACATTATTTTCATACTTGAATTCATAATCTTTGCAATTTTGTAACCCCCCCGTCCCCCCTGGTAAGGTTTTAGACTAACCCCTTCCCCCTACTCACAGTCACGTGTATTTTTATTGATGCAAAGTATCTTATAAAATTACAGAATATTTTATCTTTAAAATTTAATTTGAAAAAAATATATTTGGGGGGCCGCTTTTCGGTTTAGAAATGCGCGTTAAACGAAAAAATTAATACACGTGATATCTCACTACACCACCCCCCCCCCCCCTCCCCTTTGTGATATTTCCTCCCCTTTCGAGCTTCACGTGATTTATGGACGACCCCTATTATGTTTTCTAAGCTGATTTTTGAGTGGCCATGTGTAAAAAGCTCCGATAATTTTGTTGCAATGGAATTTTAACTTTGTAATGTGGAAAATTGGGTTGGTTTTTCCAAAACCTGATATTTAATTATCTCAGATTCAATATAAAAACAACGAAGTGTAATACAATTAGCGACATACTTAAAAAGTATTTTAAATTTTCCAGAGTTCGAAAACTGTCCAGTACCAGATGACGGAGCAAATCATAACGCCACGTTCCACAGGTGTAAGGCAGAATACTTACAGGTATGGTCTAGTTTTGTTTCAAGTGTTACTGATCCGAATAAACGCCTTATCATCTTCACTGTTATTGTTGGCTTAGCTCGTGTTCCACATTGATTATGCAGCATTTCGTCTTTAAAATGACCTTCCTGACTGGCTTCTTTAGCACAATGAGACTTAACGCTTACCTATATGAAAATTAATTCAAATGTTCCAGGTTCAAAGTATAAAGACGTCGCGGCGCACGTGGTTGACGATTGGCGGCGGACTGGCGGGCTTCCTGGTCGGCTTTATCCTGCTGCTCTGGGTGATGCACCGCCACAACGTCGCGCAGACCAAAACCACGGCCGAGAAGATTAAACAGGCCACTCCGCCAGACTCCGACAGAAACGCCACTGCAGTCCTCCTCAGCGACGTGGCATAGACACAAACTCCTCATCATCTATTTATATTCTTGCCTATAACATGCCAGATAATGTGGCAATCATTTCTATGTCTAGTAAGCAATACATTTATGATAGGAGTACAGAAGTTACTTGATAAGAAATGTGAAATGTCGAGATACGCCGCCATGATTGAGATTGACGATAACAATGCTCAATTTATAGACGGTGAATATTCAGGGTACTGATCATACCAAAGAATTTATTTTGGCACTTTTTAAATTAACACTTATGATAGGAATGCATATTTAAATTAACACCTAGCGTAGGATAAGTGCGGAATTTAAGACAATACATATAAGAATAAAATTCGTATAAAATTGGAAGTCCTATTTTTAATAGTGCAAGGAGTAACGGATAATGAGTACTTTTTGTAGTCTTAACACTTACGCGCCAGCACCTGTAGCATGATTACAATGGAAACGGGTTTTGTCGACGGAAGAATAGACAAAATGACAGATGCACAATCACAATCTGTCATTTCGTCTATTCTTCTGTCGACAAAAACCCGTTTCTACGGTGGTCATGCTACGCGTGCTGCTTAGCTTAACTGATTTTTATAACATGAAAAATCCTGTATTAAAGGATTTGTTAATTGCTTGTGTGCATGGGTAACGAACATTGTCCTTATCAAAGATTTAGTACCAACTACCTACATACCCCATAAGTAGATATTATAGATATGTAAACAAATAATTATTTGTCTTCAGTCGATTACGATTAAATTGAGTACATAATCTTTATTTACTGATTTGAAACATGTGAACCATTTATGAACTCCTTCAAGGCTTTAAAGGCTGACTATTTTTAATATTGTGCCGTGGAAACCATTTGTTTGTATATTCATTTGCAAAAATTTGTGAACGAGTAATGTATGTTTGAGTGAATGTAATAGTAGGTAATGAATGTATTTTCCTTAAAGTACTAAGGTAAGGCACATTTTTGAGTACATTATAATATGTTCGTCCTCGGAACATGATAAAACGATATGGTCTATTAATCTATGTGACAGTTAGATAGTTTGAACCTTAGTGTAGTTTTAATTTACAGCGAATTGTCAGAAGTCGTAAGGCAATTACGAGGTCGACAATACAATAAGTAAGAAAACTTCTGTATATAAATAGAAGTTACTGGTAATTTCCATACAAATGAAATAATCTATACAGTATATTCATTAACGAATGGCATTGCCGTTAACCTGCAATAGTATAGCGCCCGTACATGCTTAATTATGTTTTTATGTGGGTATTTTTTTTTCATATGTAGAAAAAATAAATCTTAATGATAATTTATTTTTTTGCATTTATGGACGCTATACTATTGCGGGAATGAAAGCCGTTCCCGTGAACGCGTTTCGTTAATTAACATACTGTATTTCCGCTTTCTGAAAGCTAGCCTAGAAAAATATCTATTGAAAATAAATAGGAATATATGTATAATGTAATATAGAATGGGGGTATTTGAATAATGTTAGTGATGTTGATGGTTGTTATGGCAATGCCATTAAAGGTTCATAACCGTACATACTGCGAACTCGTACACCGAGTTCACGCCGTTGTCCTACTATAAATAACTCATCAAAATGTGTTTTGAGTTTGAAGCAGGAAAATAAAAAATAATAATTACATTTTTGGCAAAATTAAAAACAAGGTTTAAAAATAGTATTTTAAGAGTAAATTTAAGTTAAGTTGGATGATTCACGTCCATGATCTTAGTGATATGGTATCTTTTAACATTTATAGGTCAAATTCAACATCAAAAATATGTAAACACTCAACATTCACTAGTGAATATTAGAAGTGAGTTGAATGTTTAACTGCACAAATACTATGTGCAAAAACTCATGAATACTCAGCTAGTGGAGAAAAAAAAAACTATACAGGTGACTTTGAATTCATTTACACCCTTTCAGGTTGTGACAGTACTCATTCAGTATTTAGTAATTTACAATAGGTATAAACTTTTACTAGTCAACCAACTCTGAATTTTAGAAATTAATATCAGCTGTTTCCTATTTAAATGCGGTGTTGCATTTATATATAAATAATTATACAGAAGTTTTTTAGAATTGGATCCATGATAAATTTGTTTAAATTAATGAGTTCTGACTTGCACCAAGTAAATTCAGGCGGTAACAATCACTTTGGAAATTCCACAAGTTGTTGTCACTGTTAAAAAGAGGCTGCAAATATAAAGGCTAATAAAATACATTTATTTAGGTGAATACTGTAGCTACTCATGGAGTACTAAAGAATATCCGTATGTGGTTATATCTTCGTACAGGCGACTCGAACATTAAAAATTTTGCCAAAGATTCGATTAATTGCTTATTTATTACACATTGCAATAATATAAAAAATAATTTGCTATTTTTGTAAACCTTTCCTATTTATGTAAACTGTTAGGTAAAATTCACTGTGATAAGTAATAAAATTGTTACTAATAACCAGTTTGTTTACTCTACCACACATAAAAGAAAAGAAAACATCCAATCCCATTTCAAAAATTAATTATATTTAAATGAAATTAACAAACTGAATTAAATCGTCACAAGCTAAAAATATGTTGCATTAAATGCTATGTTGATTTTTTTTGTAATGTTAAAACATCTCCAACTCAATCGAAATGTATGTAAACTAAACAAATCAATAAAAACAACAGCTGAGTAAACACGAACAGTGGTTCCTTCAGTTGGCACATTCAGATGTCCTCATCTACTGAGTCTGCCAGGACATGTTTAGAATGCCAGCTTCAGGGTAATTCCGTTGAATGTTGTCCAAGTTTAGGGTAATTTGACATTAATTTCAGGTGTCTTTCTTTTCACTATCGTTAATCGATTTGGTTGGCGGCGGTGTGTCCTTCTCCTTCGCGAGTCGCTGTTTACTAAACTTGCCCATGCCTGGCTGGTAGATTACGAGGCTTGGACGATCCTGATCAAAAAATTACATTCATTACAAGTGTAACTATTATCAGGACATAGAGAAGCAATTTATTTCAAGTGTCATTCTTACCTTATTCCTAATTCTCCTTTCCGTACGACGGTCTCCACTTTCACTTTTCTCCTTCTCTTCTGAACCTTCCCTGTCTGTTGATTTGCTTCTGTCATCAAGAGAGTTTTGCCTTTTCAACACCAAGTCGTCCTTGACAGGCAGTTCCCCAGAATCCAGACTATTCCTCCTCATCTTCGACAGACCCACAGACTTAATGATAGTTTCGTCGATGGAATCTTTACTACTATCATTTAACTTAACTTTCTTATCCATACCCTCAATGAGTTTAGTCAAGTCATCAGTCTTTACATGCGGCAGTTGTGTGAATGGTTTGATATCGTCGTGGTTCATGGACTTTTTGCTGTCTGAGGACATGATTTTATTTATAGCTGATTGCTTGTCTGACTTTCCAAATTCATTCTGTTTGATTCTCTCCTTCCTAGTGTCACTATATTTTTTACTCTTCTGCTCACGGGGCGACTCTTTGAACTTGTCGCGTTTTTCTTTTTTATATCCCTTGTCAGAATCATCACCTTGATCATCATCTCTTGCTGAATCCCTTTTATCAGTATCAAGTTTTTTCTTCTTGTCACTTAAAACATTAATTCCAGCCTTGCGCTGATCTCTATATGATTTAGATTCGAAAACAGATCCATCTTTACTATCTGACTTCACCTGGTCATCTCTTGCATCAATTGCTTTTTCTTTTTCCCATTCTCTGGATTTAATCTTTTTAACTTCTCCATCTCCAGTTTCTTCCTCCTGAAATTCATAAAACCTTTAATTACTATGTTTATTCTTATGACAAGTTAAATACTAATTATATCAATTATTTTTTTCTTGGTCTCCATTGGTATCATTATAAAAACTAAGGACACAACATCAAGCCTGTATACCTCGAAAGGTTAGGCGAAGCATAGGCGTAAGGCACACCCACGTTTCGACAGTTACCCATTTTTAAACCAATATGTAACAGTGGGAGAGCCTATTGCCATAAAGGCACTGAGAAATGCAAACTGAGCACCCTGAAATATTATAGTACCAACCGTCATTCACATTCGAGAAACGAACTTAAACTATGACTATGATGATCGTATTAATGACGTTATGTATAGCAGTCGCTTCATTAATTTACGACTAAACTCATGATGACAATACAAACTACAGTCAACATACTGTGAAAATATCGAGATGTTAACAACATTAACTACAATTCATTTCAATTCAATACTAGGAACCTTAGAACAAGTGTCACCACCACTTTTCTGGCTTCCTTCTTGTGTTTCTTTTTTATCACAGACTTTACCAGAAGTTAATGTGAATGTATTGTGGGTTTTCGTAGACAGAGCAGGGAAGTGACTGTCCCAGTCTGAATCTGTACTTATAAACTCGTCAGAACCGTGATTTTTCAGTTCCGATTTACCAACACCAAACTTTACTTTACTTTTATGATATATTCGTTGTTCTCCATACCAAAAACTGTGATTATTATATTTGTAATCATTGTAATCTGTATTGTCATTAAAGTTCTCGTCTTCCGATATATCACCAGGTCGCTAGAGGAATAATGAATAATAAAATAAAATGTAGGGAAAAATTAGCATTACTAAAACTCATCATTGGTCTGAAATTTAATTGAAAGACACGTTTCTATATTAGAAATACTTATTAGTAACTGAAATCCATCCCTATTCACTTGCAATTACTTTAGTGGAAAGGTGCATTAAATGTATAGTTCTAGCTGTCATCAGTGGTTTCACTGGCATCCTAGAGAAACTGCTTCATGTACCTGGATAAAAGGTATCCTGCGTGTTAATCCAGGTTATAGACTATCGACACTAGCAATGAACAATACGCTAACTTGAAAAAGTCGATTTTACCCCAGAGGCGTTTCAAAGAAAAAATGTGATAACTTTTTTATTACAAAAGATAATTTCAGTTCTCTTGATAATACAAGGAATGTCGTTAAGTTTTTAAAGGTATTTTTTTTTATTAATTGTTAGTTTGAACCCGAGTTAGCCGTGTATACTCTAAAAATACGATAAATTAATGTGTAATAAAGTACTCGTAAGAGTGTACTTACTCTTGGCTAAGTCGTACCTATTTTGTTACGAAAGTTCACGAACGGACTACACTAGGCTAACTAGAGATAGCGTAATTTATATCGCGCGTTTGTAAAAATTACATTCTTTTAGCGTAATTTAAAATTTGTAACTATGTTTTTTTTGGAATTTCTATAAAATTGTTTTGGTACTAATTTAAAAGTCCATACAATAATTTCAATAATTCGGCATTTAAAACGGAAATTGCCCAAACTTCGAGTTAGCGTAGTGTAAATTGCTGGTGTCGAATTTGATGTGCTAAATTCAATTCAAATCTGTTCAGCCATTATTGCAAGTTGGAGTAACAAACATCTCAACTTTCACACGAAAGTCGGAAGTTCCAAGGTTTGAAAGAACACACTAGATCTGATCATAAAGTGCAAAAAACGACCACTGTAGTGTAGTTTTATTACCTTTATGGGATTCTCTTTGGTTTTCCTCTCTATTCTCATTTTCCTCTTGTCATTCTCTCTCCTGCGTCGCTCGTCCCTGCCTCGCTTGTCTTGTTTGCGGGCAGCAAGGTACTCTAGCAAAGGAGTTGATTGCACCTTCTTGTCATTTGCTGAAAAAAAAAAAAGTATTAATAGATTTGTGTGTATTGTGTGCATGCTTGAGTGTTATTGGACACAGATCATTGAGCATTGTTCACACATTTTGGTCATGAATCATTGAGCATTTGGGATCACGAGCAGCACGACCACGATAGAAACGGGTTATGTCGCCGCAAGAATAGACATAATGACAGTTTGTGATTGTTTATCTGTCATTTTGTCTATTTTTCCGTAGAAAACCCGTTTCTTAGTTGTCATGCTACGCGTGCAGTGGTGGTCCAGTGGTAGCGGCCGCGACTTACGAAGTCGTGGGTTCGAACCCAAGCAGGCATATTACTTAGTGTAAATTATTTCATCACCACTGCTCTCAAAACGGTGAAGGAAAACATTGTGAGGAAACCAGCATGTCCTAGAATAAAAAATCCGAAGACATGTGACATCCACCAAACCACAGTGGGCATGCGTGGTGGATTACGGCCCACTCCCGCTCACAGAAAGAGGAGGCCTGAGGTCCCAGCAATGGGTACACTATAGGCTGATATTGCATTGGGCATTCTTCACACATGCTAAGGCAACATATATTTGTTAAAAAATACGTCACTGATATCACTCAAACTGCGCAGTTTGCACTAGCTGCCACAACAAAAAGGCTGTTCACGTCAAATAATGACCACAGAAATGAAATTGACTGTATTCAGAGTCTCTGCCAGGTGGCAAGGCAATTGTTGTTTTTTAATTTATTTTTAATGAGCATTAAGTTTTTCTTCAATAGTCAAGTTGCAGGTTAAAGCAATTTTTTTTTTGCATGTTTATTGTTACTTACCCGTCAACGGATTTACTGTTTCAAATTAATATTTATTTAAATTAATATACTTAAAAAAAAAATGGAATAATTCTCAGAACAAAATACTTACAATCATTAACAGGATAAGAATACTCAAGTTTCGGCTGATTTTCGGTCTCTGGATCCTTTTTGAGACCTTCAACAAAATCCTGAAAGATTGGGTCACTCTCAATGGTGCCACACTTTGGATCTTTCTTCTTTTTCTTTTTCGGAATCCGCTGGAAGGGTGCGTATTCCACTATCCCTACATATTCTAATCCTGCAACATAAAAATGTCCACGAATCACTTATTTGGCTAATTAAGTGTAAATTCAAATAAAACTGCTGAACAACATAATAAGGTATTGGATTTATCATTGGAAAATAATCGTAGCAGGTGGCATTCTGTAGTTTGTGGCTACCGCCAAGGGAAAAAGCCGTGATTTTAAGTATGTATTTTTAGCATAAGCACTATTATATAGAATCAAGTTTTTTTCAACTGAACAGACAGCTGTGCTGCTGGGGAGTTTGTTGCGCCACTTCTTCTTCCCAGCTTAAGCACTAGGAAGTGGTGAAGAGTGGGCGTTTTTGGGGGACTGTCTTATGTAATTTTGACGTTCGAAAAGTGCTAATTCTCAGCCTAGTTTGAATAAATGACTTTTCAATTTTGAATATTTTGAATTTTATGTAAAAATCTCAGTAGCAGGCTGGAGCTGCAGTTAATGGCATTAGGTTCACTCTCATTGAGCTTATAACATATAGGCACTGTTGTTTTGTCTAAACAACTCTGCCTATATGGCCCGCTTGATGTTATAATTTAGCTACGATTTTATGAGGCCCATATACTAATGGATATTTCAATCTTGACAAATTCACAGCCAGAAGAACACCACATAATGCATATTCTAGTTCTGAGCATGCTTTTTCATATTATTTGTTTATATGGAGTAGAATGTTTCAAGCGGTGGCTGAGCAATTGAATTTCAGCTACAGTATGAGATTTAGATTAGTAAAAAAATTAAAATAGTGCTGCATATTTATGTAGTTTTGCCAGATTTGGCCGAGTATCCTTTAATACACAGGCACACACAATAATATATAAATTCCTTATGGGAAGCAATGTTTGGTCAGCGGGGTGGTTTTTTTTTAATAAAAGAGAAAGAAGAGAAAATTAAATCACAATGAGAATAAATTTAAATAATTTTGTGTTCAGTAAATAACACATGCACAACACTTAGAAACTTGTTTGCATACAATTAGTCAACTTTCTTTTTATTTAATTTAACGTTATTTCAAGTCAATATTGTACATATTTCTAAGCAACTGACTTAGCACTCACATATGTATAGACAAAAATAACAACCCAACAATGAATAACAACTGAGTCAATACTTTACTAGTTGTAGAAGTTTTGCACATTTCACAATATCTTGTCACCAATATAATGTGCCTTACCTTTTTCATCAAGAAATACATATCCATCAAATTTATCTTTAAATAGGTAAATATCGTCAACATTAACGAAGTTTATGTAAGCTCTGGAATATAGGTTATTGCCAAGAGAAGGATCTGGCTTGGCAAAATAAAAATGGTCATGGTCAGGTATTGGTGAGACCTGCTCCAAGAATGCTTCCTCAGTCATACTAGGCGGTAACCGCCGAAGAATTATCTGAAACAAATTACAACCTCATTTAATTTCCGTTTTATTTACAGACAACAATTTCCAATATAAGCAAACAGTCACTTTGGTCAGCGGCCGTTGGGTTTTTATTTTCTTGTCCTTGTTCTTATTAATAAACGTTTTACTGCCTGAGTCTGACTGTGAGTCTTTCGCATCTTGATCTTCAGTCATTGTACAATTTAATTGATTATATCCCTCAACTTTTTAGGCAATCGACTCAACATTATCAAAAAACCGTGTGTCGTGTATAATTTTTTTGACATTTACTTGTCAGATCGCAGTTTCCATGTTTTTAATTTGTGTCAAATTTCAGGCAGAAGTATTTTTATTCAGTCTATGTGGAACAATTGTTGAGGTGACAGATGTCAAAACTTTACTAGCAAAACAATATGGAAAAGACTATAACATACATGAGCTTGTTGAATCTGAGGAACAATTCCCGTAATTTTTAAAAACTTTCGCTTTCTAATCTCATTCGCAATCTTGCAATCAGTTTACCAACATTTTTGACAACATTGACAGATTGCGAATGTGAACGTTTTTGAAGTACGAGAATGCGTATTTCCATTAAACGAGTATACAAGACCAGAACGCAGCCTTAGGAATCTGCTCGCTTATTTATACATTGTAATACTATTTTTACTCAGAGTAAAGTTACTAAAGTTACTTATTACTCTGAGTATTTTTAAATCAGTGATTACAATGTATACATGAATTTTGCGTAGGTACTGCTCGTGTTTATTTGGTAACGTGGACGCGCACGTCCTGGTTCCAAACTATACTACATCACTTATGCTTGACATAAAAAAATCTAAATCAAATGAAATGGGTGAAATGGAACAGCTAACAGATAACGGAATATGAAATGGGTTAGGTTAGAACCCTCATCTCAGAAGTAGGCAGTGACTTGTCGCTGCCGGCCCTAGTGAATGCGATGGTCGGCAGCGGCGAGTCCTGGGACGTGGTGGTTTCCTACTGCGAGACAGTCGTCTCACAGAAGGAGGCTGCAGGAAGGGAGAGGGAGATCTCATCCACTCACCCGGTCCGCAGCAGGCGCACCGGGCGTCGGCGGAGGGTGGATAACGCCCTCTTCCAGCCCCCCTAAATGGGTCCAGGGGAAACGGACTCGGGGACGTCCGTCACCCCCCACACATCAGGACCCGAGGTGGCGGCGCGTAGTGTTCCACGCGCGCCCCTCTGAGACGTCGCGGGGGGAGTCAAACACCTGACTCCCCCCGGGCCGGCACCAGCCGGGGGTTGCGGAAGATTTCAAATTCCCGCGACCCCCGGCGTAGGTGTGAGTTGGTACACCGGGGTGGTTTTTAGTCAGTAAGAGTCTGACAGACCCCTCCGCCCACTCCAGGGCGGAGGACATCCATGAGGATTTTACACCCCGGAAAAAAAAAAAAAAGTTAGAACTGTGACCAACCGCGCGCGAGACGAGCGAACGTAGTGAGCGGTGCCGCGGCAGCGGCCGTCGTGTGCTACTTCCAAGTTGCTCTTAGCTAGGCAGGCTATTTAGCGCAAGGTGCATTACGTCGCAAACAAGTTGAATACCAGTTCACAATTTGTCGCAATCAATACACGATTAGTCCGTATGCGTACTGACACTGTATATTTTGGAATAAGGTAGTTAATTAGGTCAAACAGTGATTTCCAATCTATACGCGATTAGTTTCACACCCTTGCGTTCTGACCTTGTATACTCTTAGAATGGAAAGACGCTACGAGAATTGACATTTAGAACAGTTTGCAAGCATAGAGGTAATTTATGTGCTAACGCACATTTAGTAGCTTGTAGCTTGTGTCCCTATTATGCAGTATCAGAGGTATCAGTAAAAAAAACATGGGCATTATCTCAGGGCACTAAGCATGCAAAAATTAGAAAAGTGTAATCATTTCATCAGAGAACAGAATATTATATCCTCAGAGTAATAACTACTCTGAGGTCATACATAACCATTAAGTAGAGTAGGTACTAGAAATAAGACAGGGTTGAACTTTGTGGCTCGCCATTCCACAGCTTGCCATTTATTAACTTAGTCGAGTATTCGATTCGTTTTTAGACTGACTGGTGGAACCAGTCCACCAGTCAGTCTAAAAACTAATCGAATACTCGACTAAGTTAATAAATGGCAAGCTGTGGAATGGACAATATTGCATTAATTGCGCAAAAAAAAAAAAGTTAATTGTCAAAATTGACAGATGCAATTTTAGGTTATTTTTGGTGTTCGGGATCTTGGTTTACTTTTCTTTAAAAAAACAAACAAATTGTGAAATAAACCAATTAGGGAAAACACAAATAAAGCTTTCAACCAATGTTGTATTTAAATAAAGCTGTTCAAAACCTTGGCGGCATTATGCTTAACACAGCAAAACTATCAAGACAAATAAGGAGAACCAATTTTGTGATTAGTTCACGAACCTTTTGTAGCCCTACTGGCACAGTTAAAGAGGAACCAGGAAATGTTTCGACTGATGCGGCTACTGTTAAAGTTAGCGGTTTCGCTAAGGCCTTCGATAAACAATCACAGATATTAGACACTGAGGACAAAGAACAAAACTTTACATTTGCTTCATTACTGCGGAATTCTAAATTGATGGATGTGAGTTGATTTTTTCCTATTAATACTCGGCTTACGATAATCCCTACCAGATATCTTCTGGACCTGCTACGTTCTAAGGAACCATAGAAGGGAAGATTAGAATCAATATATTTTTTTATAAATTTTGCTATTCAAAGTCAAATAATTTAGGTATTTCGAATAGGCCCTCTATTCGAAATAAATTATTTGACTTTGACATAGATCATAATTTCTACAAGCAATTATTGTTGATAAAATCTGTTAATGATGAGTCTGTATAGCTTTACTACTTATTATTTTCAGCTTGGTGACCCTGCCAACAAAGTGGTAATTGGTAAAATCTTCCATGTTGTTGAAGATGACCTGTATATTGACTTTGGATGGAAGTTCCACTGTGTTTGCACCCGGCCTACTATCCGAGGCGACGAATATGTAAGGGGGGCCAGAGTAAGGATACAAATCAAAGACTTGGAATTATCTTCCCGGTTTCTCGGCTCCAACACAGACCTAACTCTGCTGGAAGCAGATTGCAAGCTCCTTGGAATAATATCTACTCCCACTAGAGCTACCGCCGTAAGTGATAAGTAATGTTATATATTTTTTAATTTTTAGTACGTAGATGTAAAAGTAATAAAAATTATGTTGTTTAAAATCTGTTGTTTGCTTTTAGCATCCTCAAAGTTGAACGGTATTTTGCATTTTAAGTCTACAAATGAGATACTTAACAATCTTTGTCTTTCCTCAAATTACTTCTTTTACTTTATTTCTTTGTCAGTTGCAAGGTCTTAACTTGCAGACAAAGCTCAGGAATACATTTCAGTATAAAATGTCTACTGCCACCAATAGCCACACTACCGAAACCAGGCCATAATTATTGATTTATATCCTCTGACATCAACACATTGTATTAGTACTTGAGTCAAGTGCTGTGATAACTTATGGTCATCTATAGAATGTTGACAGCACTAGATAGTGATAAACAAGTGGAATTTAAGATAATCTATGTATTTAAGCAATTCTGACACTCAACTGGACTTTGTCTAACACGCCAATAACAACACATTATTTAAGTCAACAATTTATTTAATTGACAAACATTGGACAACATCAATAATGGCATAGAATAGCATCTATTTATTGTCAGAATTATAAGTAATTACTTATATTTAATATTAGTAATTATAACATTTTTAACATTCCTGTGTCAACGTTTTAATTTTAATATATAATAAATATTTTTTTATACAATAAATACAATTGTAGTTTGTTCTGGAACAGTAAGTTACTTTGTCATTATTATAAATGGAATGTTAAATACAACATGTCCCGGAATTAACGCACACCACCAAACACCCCAATTAGAATACTATATGATTAGTGTATGTTATTATTAATATTATAATCATAATACATACACTGAATTTTTACTATTATGTATAAAACATTGTTTAATTTAGCTATACTGATTGTGGGGGACAGTAATTGTGGACCCATTACAAATTACGCACGCACACAGATGTACACATATAAGAGTCTAGAGACTACTCTAGACTCAAAATAAAGGTTTATTTTGATTGTACAGCGGAAGTGTGACTGTAATTTAGGTACGTAGTTTACATAATTTTTGGGATCATAAATTCCCTATAATAAAAATGATAGAAATCGATTCAGTAAACAATTCTGGACAAACTACTTTCATAATGTGCATTAATTCAGTTACACAATGTTTACAATGTTTTGGAGGATTATTTTAAGAATCAGATGCTTAAAGGTTAACTACGATTAGAGAGATTAGCACTGAGATACTGTAGTTAATATGGTACTTATAAGCCTGAGTAGGTATTTTAATATGCTTGTCTAATAAAATAAATGGTAAATGTATCTAAATCAATAACATTGAATAAAGTCCTCAGAATAAAAGTGGTTTAACATAGGAGGAGAGATTATAGCTTGTCCACTCTGAAATGACGCGCCCCACTACCGCATTTTACGCACACGGCAATGCGCGTCATTTCAAAGTGAACAAGCTATACTTTGCTTACTTTCTAATATTTAAATTAATTCATACTATTTTAGTAAATAATAACTTAATAAACAATCTTCTTAATAAACGTTAGTTTATTTCTCTAAGCATCTCTCCCTCATATTGATTCTCTTCCAAGATGTTTCCTTGTGCATTGCAAGTAATTTTAATATCACTACACTTTTGAGTTCAGTGCTTCATAAATACCTCGTCAAAGTTAAATGCAGTACCAATACCTCCAACAATACTAAAACCCATTCATATATAAATAAATTCTCTTCAGTAAAATTTATCTTTTTCTGTAAATATTGATAGATACAAAATACTTATAGCCAGGTATTCACGTACAGTTTACAAATATTCACGAGAAAAGCTGTCTAAACGTGAAATGCATTGTTTTTTCTACGTACGTGATAAATTTATACCTGCATGTAGTGTGCACCCATATAACTCGAAAACACCGAAATAAATAGGTACACAACTTTTTGTCGTCTATAAGAACAACTCGGCATCACATGTGGAACATGCCCAATACATTAATGTTCATATTAGCATCTTTTTCTATACATTTGCGTAAACATGTCTGCCCGGTTTCTACGGAGCATAAAAATGGAAGGTGACTCCATATCGTAGGGAATGACCTTCAGTTTATTTGCTCCGTAAAAAGTAATTTAGTGACACTTGAGTAGTCACGAGATCATCTCATTACATCATCGTTGAGATTTTACTGTACTTTGTTATCGTTCCTGGAGACAATCTCCTGTATGCTTGGATCTTTAACAGCGTCGTTAGCGTCTGGTTTAACTTCTAGTATTTCATCGACAGTAGAAGGTACCGCGTCTGCAGGTTGATCAGAAGGATGTGCTAGCTCCCACTCCTTCAGGTACTGTACGACGGCAGTGTGCCCGAAAGTCTCCGCTTCGTTGAGCGGGCGGCTGCCCCAGCGGTCCCGAGGGTCGTGCGGGACTCCGCACTGAGCGAGGAGGAAGTCAACGCAAGAAAGGTGGCCCTCTGCAGCCGCCAGATGCAGCGCGGTACGACCGTCGTAGTCCGACAGAGTCATGTCCATACCAGAGAGGTGGTGCCTGAGAAACGAGAAAATTATACTGATTTAATAATCTGTTTGAAGATTTAAGGAAAGTAACATTGTGATTGTGAAGGACTAAGTACTTTTGCGTTCGGCTGTACCTAATGTAATGATGATCATTTATTTACATTAGCACCGTGTAGTGACCTAAGTCATTAAGCATTACCTACCCATGGAACAGCACTTGAGTAACGTAGGTACTAATAGACCCATTAAGCACAACAATAAGCATACCTACGTGAGTACTGAGTACACTAGATAAGCAGGTACTGATACTAGTTTAGTACTTGTCGAAAGCAATCTATTTGATAGAGTTCACCAGTACGGGAAGAAGTTTCGGGTCAGACCTTTGGCTGTTAAACAATAATATCTTTGTAAACAAAAATTACCCAGTAAAAAGTAAAAATATCTAAAAAAAAGTGATTGTCCGTACCTTCTCAGTGCGCTGAGATCTCCACTCGCAGCTGAGAACAAGAGATTGACGATGTTGAGACCCGTAGACTCGAACTTGTATCGGCGAGGATCTTTCTTGTGACTCGCATACCGAATGTTATCGTACTTGTGGAAGTTGAATCTATGGATCATGTCCTGAAACAATATAAATACAAATGATAAAATCTAACTTAGTATTTACTTCGTAGAAAAGTATAGTTTATAGAATGGATCTTACATCACAAAATTGCAATCCTCGGCAGCTGTTTCCTAGGGGGTCCAATGGCGGGGACCATGTGCAGATGCCCATAACATTGGGTACAACTATGAGCATGGCACCTGAAACTCCTGACTTCGCCGGAAGTCCCACTTTGAACGCAAACTGTCCTGAGTAGTCGTACATGCCGCAGCTGTGCATCAAAGAAAGCACGTTGCGCACTGAGTCTGGCCGAAGTACTTTTTCATCAGTGATTGGACAGATGCCTCCATTTGCTAGTGTAGCAGCCATGATTGACATAATGTCGCAGTTAGCTTCCATTGAGCAACACTGTAATCAAGGAAATTATATCTAGATATATTAGACTATTCCCAATAAATGTACCTACCTAGGTTCATTTAAAAAACACTAGAGGAAAGAATAGGTCCACACCTGGAAATAGAAGTCCATACATTCACGAAAATTCGTTTTTTCTGGGTAACATTTATATTCTCTCATGTAGAAGCCAAGTGCATAGTTTCTGTCGGCAGCTTCGCGTTCAGATAAAAATACTGCATTATTAAAGCCCAGTCCTTCGTTGCCAGCAAGCCGACTGAAGAATGACATCACATAATCGAACTTTTCAGCCAGTGTCATCTCTGGTTTATCCAAGGTTTTCAGTAATGAGCATACTAAGATTGCTCCTGCGTTGATCATAGGGTTATGCGGCTTCACTGTAAGAATAAGTTTAGACCAAATATATTATTTACGATGCGCTGAGAGCGACGTTGACAATTAATGTTATTGTTGATCTAACTGACTCACAAAAACAAATAGTATTACAGGTGTAGGCGTTGTTGATACGTACTGTTATAGTCTAAAACGAGTTCATTGAAGTTGCGCCCGCTGGGCTCCGTGCCAACATATTTGTGTACCACGTCCGGCCCCAGAGTTTCAAGTGCCATAGCGTATGTCAGTGGTTTGCTGCACGACTGCAGAGTGAATGGGACCGTCACATCACCTAAATAAGGAGAACATGGTTATGTATATCAGTCACACACAAGCAACCAAATAACTATGGATTCGTAATTGGGTCTCACCGATAGAAAATCGCTGACCATCAATTGTGCAAATGCTCACTCCCCAGTTCTCCGAGCTCGCCTTAGCGAGCTGTGGTATGTAGCTGGCCACTTTACCGTCTGAGTTACTTTTAGCAGCCCAGTACATCTCTTCTACGTCTTTGATAAAGTCTTGAAAGTCTGGAATCACAAATTGACTGCGGAATGCCCTTGTTATCAAAACGATGTTGGGCGAAATCACTTCTTTGAAAGTCTTCCTGTCTAGTTTTAGGGTTTCTGGTGAACCGCCTTCGAAATTGGACTCTTTGTGAACTTTGTACAAATTATGCATCACTTCTTTTACGCGAGAGTCATTTTTCCTGATGCCAGTGGTCCTCAAGGCCTGGAAGTAAATACAGAGAGAATGTTAGTCTTGTGTACCTATAGAAGTCAGTTAAAAAAAGAAAAAAGTATCTCTGACAAAACTTACGGCCAAAAACTTTCCAACGGGTAGGAGCCCTGTGTCTTCATTTTTGAACATATCAAACAGGACATCGTCGGAATTCTTGTGTGGCCCTTCGCGAACCCTGCAGGTCAACAACGTGTTCATTATATACCCACCATTCGGTGTAACTAAGACAATGTCAAGACTAAACTCAGGTACTCAGGTAGCTAATTAATATTAGGGCTTCCAGTTAATCAAATTTTCCAAAAATGTATAGAGCAGACTGATATTAATTGAGTTTTGTTGCTGACCGTACCAACGTGAAGCATCACTTTTGTGGCACCTAATATTCACAACTATTATTCCTAATTGCTGGTAGGACTGGAAGGGTGCCAGGTACGTCGTTAACGACCTACCAGTATAGGCAAGGTAGGATAGGTACGACTTCATGATATTTGGAGAAATATTTCGCATATAATTATGTATAATAAGTATGGAAGTAATTTCCATGGGTAGTTACATAAAGGAAACTGTAGCAGGTTATTTATTTTTAGAAAGAATTACATTTTCTTCTACAGCTACAATATCGTAGATATCATGACATACGAGTATAAGCAGTGATCAATTGTCACAACTTGTAAAATAAATGAACTGCCTATCATCATGCAGGGAATCGTGTGTAGCGTGTAGATACCTGCTGTAATAGACGCGATTGTTCACGAGTATGCAATTAGCACACAACTGCTAATAGAGCAATTATAATATATTGAACAAATATTGTGTTACTGGTAACGTACACCAACGCCCCCGCATGACGTCACGAGGCACGAACTATTAATATCAGAAGCGTGACTACGTAGGTCGGCGGGTGTGTCTCCGACGAACACACCACACTCCGTGACAAAGCTGTTAATCATCACCTGATGGTGCTATATTTAGACACGAGAATGCCAAGAAAAACAAGCAATTGTTGCAAAAATTTGGTACCTAACTACTACGACGAAAGCAATGTTAGTTTGATAGCCAAAACAAATGCAATACACATTAAGAAGAATCCACACAACGTAGAGAAAAAACCCACAATATTTGTCTAGATATAGGTTTATCTCTATGTCTATATGCCAAAAGATTGTAATTTACTCGGTAATTTGGCACATTTCGTAAGAGTCCGCTTAGATAACAGTTATGTAATGCACTAAACAAGATATCTATGCATAGTTGAAATATCCTAACAAGATCTTGCTGATCTCAGTAGGAATTTCATGGACAGAATATGGATTCTATTTCCTTGGGTGCCCACTACCTACATTAAAGCCTTATCAAACTAAGACGCAAAACCAAAATAAAAATCCAATAAAACGGTCTTGAGCGTAAGATAAAACCAAACAGATATGCTCCAAAATATTATAAGGTAACTGCAATAAAAAAAATGGGACTTGTAGCAAAAAAATGTAGCATTTTCTACAAATCATACTGATCCATGCAACACATTGGCAGGGTGGGCAGATGCCTCTGTACTCACGCTATGGGGTCGATGTTATGCACGAACGAGTATTCTCTGATTTTGCTGCTGCCATGTAACGTGAACAAACACAAATGTGAATTACGTTATCAGTGTTACATGAACTTGACCGAAATGTGTAATAGTGTGTCGTCACTAGACACAAAATGACAAATCAGTTAGACATTTTACAGATTTATCAAAAAGGTATTTCTATTGATTTTCCGTGTAGTATTGCATTATCAACGGTCACAAGTTACGTTCCGTCTGGCATAATGTTGCATAACTGAACACTTGATTGTAAACTAATTATTTATTTGTAGCAGGCACTATAGATACTGACTGTAAGTACTACTTATGTAGAAGTGTTTCCCGGTTTCAAATGTCAGGGGTGAATTGAACAAGTACCGGCGCCGGCCCGTTTAATATAGATCAATAGGAGTCGATGTGGGTTATTAACAGCAATTTATTTCCAATGAATGTGTGTATATTGACACTGTTTCTGCATTGATTCATAATAATAAGTAATGCATGCATACCTAAGGTCCAGGGACTGGACTGAATAGAAGTGCGGTGCAGAATTGCGCCATTTCTGAAAACACAAAATAATAATTTTAGGCAGAGTTACTTTTGGTTACTTTATTCCAGATTTTCACAAACAGAGACAGACACAAAGCTTCCCTCTGTCAGCGCGGAAGTACAACACAAGGAAAGGACACTCACTTCACGTTTTGCTATAACATAGTTTGGTCTCACTTGACTATAGTGGCGATAGCAGGTGCATATCGGGTGCTTGGGTTTGGCGAGAGGGCGTGCGGCCGCGAGCCGGCACAGCTGTCGGGTGCTCATTGCGACGGGCTGCGTGACACGACTTGCGAAGTCCCAACGCGGACGTACTCCTTACGGCGGCTGGTGGCGGGCGAGCCGCGGCGGCGTGCTTATGTCCGCTTCCGAGGCGCAGGCGCCAACTGACGGCTCCCCGCCCAGTGCACCTCTCGCTTATCTACTTGTTTACATTCAGTGTTTACATGACCGCTGACGCGTTACGTTAAATTGAATAATTCGTGGCAATAGTAGGACCTAGCACCTGAGTCACGTTATATCATAATAATTATATTTACATAGAGCGACGTAGTGGGGAAGGCCCATAATTATTATGTTAAATCTCTAAACAAGTCTCTTAGGATCAATTAGGTTAAAACATCAGAACTAACGGCTCACGTTGAACTAATTAATTAAGATACCTAAAAGTTGGTAAAGGTTACGAAAGTTATTTAATAATAACAACTATGATTTCAGCTGGTAATACTACTAAATTGATTGATTGAATAATAAATTATACTTTTATCGCGAGTACCACGAAGATAATTGATAAGAAAGTAGACATATTTTGAATGATGACTTTTTGTATTTACGTAGGTGTAATTAAATAAAATGCTCAGTTGTTATCTTGAAATCGTTTTTATACCTACGTAATAGTAATCGGCTTACAACTGCATAGCAACGAGACTAACGATCAATACGATGTCTGGACTCCGATTAGTGGTTAAGTTAAATTCTGGGAAATCCGTAGCAGTTCTTAGCACTCTCGTAGCACGCACATTTAAAATATAGGATGGTGGTTGGTGGAAACGTAATGCTAGTGAATGATGATGAAAATAAGTTTTTAATGTTTTTTTTAATGGTTGCGGCCACTAGTAGTTTCAAGTACGAGTACCGAGCGTGGGCTCTTGAATTCTATACCATAGTTTTTAGAAGTGACCCGAAGTCTTGATTTGTGCCCACTTAATAACAAAAGGTTCTCCCTTATCACATGGGGCAAACATAAAGCTGACGAATTTCTTTAATAAATGAATTTATCTAATAGTCGGCAGGTAATTCCTACCTAATTATACATACCTCTATTATGTTCCTGGAAAAGGAAGACAAAAGCTCGTGGCTAAGTAACAACAGCCGCACTGGTCGATCCATCGGGCTAAGCTACGCTTGCCGAGGTTGGTCAGTGGATGGGTGACCATCTTTACATATCGAGAATCCTCCGTGCCTCGGAAAGCACGTTAAGCCGTTGGTCCCGGCTGTCATTCGTGGATCTTTGACAGTCGTTACGAGTCGTCAGAAGCCCGAAAGTCTGACTAAAGTCTTACCAAGGGGTATCGTACTACCCAGTTACTGGGTTGTGGAGGTCAGATAGGCAGTCGCTCCATGTAAAATACTGGTATTCAGCTGCATCTGGTTAGACTTGAAGCCGACCCCAACATAGTTGGGAAAAGGCTAGGCAGATTGAAAAGGAAGACAAAAATATTGAAAAAGTCCCTTTTTTATAACTTTTTTTTGTGTGTTTTCCGCATAATAATTTTTTGGCCAAACTATTCCCCCATGCCTCCACTGACTTTATCGATGACTAAAAATTTACGAAATTATAATTTTACTGTCTTGTTGCCACAAGAAGCAGCTACCATTCTCAAGTCCGCCAGGCCTTATGGTTAACTTAACAACATCCTACTGCGGTGAGCGTAATGATCTTCTGACCGTCTTGGTGCATGAGATAATGTCCCATAAAAGATCATTATTTACTGCGGTCATGGGCAGATTCAGGCTGAGCAGAAAGTAATAACCGAACTAAAAATAAAGTGTTCTTTAAAGCAAGAAGCCTGTCTTTTCATAGATTTTAAAATTGAGAAATATCGTACCCTAGATTCTTATGTAACTGAATTTCATGTGAGAGATGGACAACGTAAATTTTCTGAAACATATCAATGCGTAGAATTATCGCTTTAGCTCGCGGCTTCGCCCGCGTGGTCGTTAGAAATGATTCCACGGGAACGAACTACTGGGATACAAAATATCATATGTCCTAACCCAAGCCTACCCAAGTGCCAAATTTCATCCAAATCCGTTCAGCCGTTTTAGCGTGAAAGCGTAACAAACAAACTCACTTCGCATTTATGTATATTATATAATTAGGATTATCAGCTAGAAACCATGACATGTCCCCATAGATTCTCATAACGAACAATCGAAACACTATTTTGAATCTGTATCAAACAATTTCTACATTTCTAAAGTATTTTTAAAGTACAAATGTTATGTTTCTAATATCAAAATACAATACCACTTCATTATTTCAGTATATCTATTAGTAGACAAACATCAATGAAGGCCAATATTTCTCTGGCCCACTTTAATAAAATAATAGTATTTCAGTATTCATGCATTCATGTTCTGATTAGTATTTATTCTTGGGATCATCCACATACTTTTGTGTATAAGATCTAGGTACCTGCAAGCTTTACAAAAGCCCTTTCAGGGCCACAATTTCACGAGCCACTGCTTTTATTATGAGTAGATTTGATGTGTTCTGGACGTAGCATTTCAATGAAATTAGTGATTGGGAGTCTTTCTATTCACAATATTAATCTAGTTCTATGTAACCGTGCTTAATGTTCATGAACTAGCCACATAAATACTTTATGATTGATGAAAAGACAACGATTCGCTGATATTTGATGAGAATGAGGAAATGTAAAAGATAATTGTAATCACCTCAAAACCATTATCACATTCCATCACGAATTCTTGAAAGCCACTGTTATACAAGTACCGCATACCAGAGTTGCGGGACAATCGCGAGGGATGTGCACGCGCAGGGTCTCGCGCGAACTGAGCCGAATACCGTGCGAAATGGCCGACACTTCCGCGCACGACACACTGAGCCATCCTCTTGCTGTCTGCCGTTTATAAATATACTACAACTGGGAGTACCAAATTAGTAATAGAAGGCAACTTGTCGCATTATATTTAGTTTTTACACTACAAACCGGAAGAATTACAAAGTAAGGATTGATATTTTTCTAACATCTTAGATTATAATGTATTTCTTTTTTATCACCTTGTCAAAATTTCTACATGAACTCGTGAAAATTACTTTTTTAATTAGGATAACTATTCATTTTACGTTCCTCTCAAGTTCGCGTACATTATGATTTAAAATGAATTCATCTACGTTTCTGTCAAAACAAATTCGGCGTTAGTTATTTATTTAAATAAATGTGTTTCTCAGCGTCAACGGATAGAATAAAGAATTTTAAAAACGAAGAAGAAACATTTCCACCTACCTGTGGAAGACCGTAACAATGTATAATATGAAATAAATTTTCACAACGAAACTATACATCAAATTCGTAGTACGTAGCTTATTGTTTGTACGATTACGTGCCTAGCCGAAGCTAAAAATAATAATGCAGCTGTACTTATTTACTACAACAATAAATAGGTATAGGTTTTATAAGTTTCAAATAGCTTTGCTGCATTGTACAGACAATAACAGATAAGACTAAATAATTAGGACAGTCGTTTTATTTTTAAATACAACTTTTATTTGAATGACTTTCTTGTCGGTTTACTGGGCACACATCTTTTAATTATGCTCTATTTGTGTCAGAATTGCTTATCTATGCCCTGCTATTAGGCCACTGATTTAAAAGTCTTATGTATGTATGACCAGCTTCTCAAAGTAGCAAATGATATAATATGTGCAGTGTGTAAAACATCTTACGTACCATTCTACATATTTTCATACAATATCGATGTCCTACGACTCACACATAAAGCTCAATGTATATAATTCAGATTTGGCACGATATTGTCTGAATAGTTCCATTTAGAACACTCATTGTTATGATATTCTTTGGGAGAAAGTTGAAGTTGCACGTAGGTAATGATCTACCTACAAACAATTTTTTTTAACTAAATATCTTGCTTGTATCATTTGCCATAACAATTTAGAAGATAAAGATATTCTGTATTCAATTCCCAATGTATGGTGCTCCTAGGCCAGCGATATGGCGTAGATCCTAACGACACTCATCCCTTGGATTACGAAACAGGTCCGTCGGCATACCGTGTAGTTCGAGAATGCAAAGGCGGTAGTTACTGAGGTTCTCTTGTTTGACGAAAGATGGTTAGCTGATGAAATAGACGAACGCCTAGGACGCATACTAAAGAGCCAGACTCCAGTCCCTGGACTGCCAGCTCTCTCGGAGTGGTTCTGGGTACTGGCTTTTGTCGTGACCCCAATCCTATTTCAAGTATATTTTATTTTATTATAATATAATAGTAGGTAATATGTAACCCGGTTACCGAAAAAGTAACTACTGTTACGGGATTTGACAACTGAATTAAATTAAAAAGGCTTTAAAATACCGGGGCTGTCAAATGTGCTACGAGCTTCGTAGCAGTGGTACTACGCGTTGCTACGTGCGTAGCTTTCAAATATTCTGTAGCTTTTTGCGCGATTTATATTAAGCCTTGTATCGAGTCTTTTTAAATAGTGTAAATAATTAAAAAAAAAAACATTTTGAACAAATTGAAACATTTATTGTTTCATTTCTAAAAGTATTGTACACATTATTGCCTTTTTACAAAGGTGACTTCGATGGGCCCGTCGTTTCTCAGCACGAGATCGGTGATTATCTGAATGTCTTCGGGATGAGTGACTGGCTCCAGCTTGAACTCTCTCAACACCTCCGCCACGGCTACCTTCATCTCCATCATGGCGAATTTTTGACCTGTACAATGCAATTTTGTATAGAGTATTTTTGTTGTTCCTTTTAATGAAAGTTTTGTCTTCAATACCGCGTTTACAGCTACAATTAATACCCCCACGGGAGCTATAGATACCATGTTATCAGTCGTGATTAGGAAAGGACAGTTATATGGATTTGCTTTCAACACAGTAATCGATGTCCAAAATAATCATTTACCTATGCAATTTCTAGGCCCAGCACTTTAGGGTATGTACGCATAAGGATGTCTTCCCGCGCTGTTTTCAGGCAGGAACCTGTCGGGGTCGAACTCCTCTGGGTTCTTGAACAGCTCAGGGCGACGATGCAGGTCGTAGATGTGAATGTGGCAAAACGTTCCAGCCGGAATTGTATAATTACCTGGAATATAAAGTAGCTAATTGTGCCGAAAATATAACACGAATAAAAACATCAAGAGATTATTTTGTTAATTAATCGTGAATCGTACACGATAACTGAACGTGGTAGGCGATAAGATTGTATATATCTACTACAAGCATGTCCGTTGCAATAATTCTCAGAGAACATTTATCTAAATTTATGACTCGTCTTCTAACCCAAAACCGTATAAAAGGAGTACTCAAGATAAACACCATCTAATGTCTGGTGGAAGCTTCACACAATACTCTTCTACTTACTCAGTGTAACCTCTTCGTTCAAGCTTCGACTGATGAAGTGCACCGGAGGGTACAGCCGCAGTGACTCCTTAATGCAGCGTTCTAAGTATTTCATCTTCGGCAAATCTTCCATAGTGACGGAACGTTTTGAATCACCCAAGATTTCTTTCATTTCAGCAAAGATTTTTTCCTGCTTAGAAAATTGCTATTAGGTATATTGTTGATACGGTTGAAGCTTAAGATTATGGCAGGAGTGACAACTTGTACTACAATTGGTAAACTTAGTATTAAATGTAAAGTTAAGCGAAGATAAGTTTTACAAATACAAGTATTTTTATTTTATTGTATGTAGTTCTTGCGTTGTCTATCAGTCTCCAAATTGTCTAGATTGTTTTTCGCGTTAGTACGTAGTTAATTTGGTTATATAAACATGTGAATAGGACCAGCGCTCATCGCTGTGCGAATGATTGGATTCCGGACTTCCACAGGGACCGGTACTTGGTCCTCCTATGGAACCGTATGCGTAGGTATGCATATCGCCGTTATTTGGAACTGTCTAGTCAGAAAAAGATTACAGCCATTTTAAAATTTGACCAACCTGTACGTCCTTATGATGTGCAAGAAGCATAAAGCAAAACGCCAAGCCAGAAGCTGTGGTGTCATGCCCCTGCAAACAAAACGTAAACATGTTTACTATTTAACTGTAATGTTTAGTAAATAGTATTATATTATCGGTTGACGACTTTACGCACTTCGAACATGAACGTATCCACTTCTTCTTGAATGCCAATGTCGTCGATCAGTCCTTCCTTCTTGGCTGATATTAATAAATCCAACATGGCGGTCTTCTTCTTCTTGTATACGTAAGTATCATCATCCGCTGCAGTCGGCTCAGTTATGTTCATTCCATATTTTTCTATGTACTCTGTTCTTTCCGCAATTACATTCTTTGTGAAACCATGCACTAAGTTTAGATAACCGTCTTGTCTTCTGCTCAGTGGTGTTAGATAAAATAAGAAATCAAAAAAATAATATGTTTTGATAAATCTCTGGTAGAATACATATCCTAAATTGTATATTGCATCTTTGTAAGCACTTATTTCTGATTTATTAAAATCACTCAAATTGGTGCCCATTGCGGTCTCTGAAATGATAAGTCACAATGAGAATGAAAATGAGAAAAACATTTTTTGCCGTATTATTTTTAGGTAGGTTGTGGTGTTCATTTTTTCTACAGTTACCTATGAATGTAGATTTTTAAAATCTTATTTAGTGACTAGCGCTAGTTTCGCAGGGGTTTAATGGCCATAGGTCGAAATATCCGGATTTATTTGCTATATATATCGTGGCAAGAACTTAGAATTGATCATTTCATGAATTACTTCATGAAATGGTCAATTCTAAGTTCTTGCTTATATAAATATTAATTTATTATACATATGCTTCTCGAAATAAATGTAAGGTATGAAACGCATTAAACGTAGGTGCTTAGCTAGAGTCAAGTTTAACTTCGCTCTACTCTAACCTCTAAAGTGGCAATGCGAACGTTTTGCAAGTTATTTATAGATATATTGTGTTATAATGAAGGTAGGTACTTACCGCATATAGAGTTGAGAGTAAATTCTGAGATGATAGGTACTACGTCTACAGGTCGACCTGACACCTGTTTGAGGCTCTCCACAAAGCGCTGACTATTATCTTCAAGAACTTGACAAAATTGACGTAAAATATTAAAATGGAAAGTTGGCGTCAGAATTTTTCTTCTTTCGTGCCATTTTGAACCTTAAAACAATTATGAATGTAAATTATTTTTATCAGAAAAACCTTTAGGTTTGTAAATATCCAAAAAAATAACTGCATGCAGCACTAACCTTTGCTGACGAGAAGTCCATCTCTAAGCCAAGGCTTTAAAACATTATAGACTTGACTTTTCTCGTTGTATTTCATGTTTGAAACAATTGTCTGCAATAACGAGAAAATATTAAAAGCGCACAAAAATCAGTTTATATATATTTTTTAAATCCCACTGTATCTGTATACCTCGACGTCTTCAGGGTTGTAAATATTCACGGCTGCTAAGGGGTACATCCAAAGTCTATAGATTCCAGAATTTTCTTTAGCTAAGCTTCTTCCCAATTTCACTAAATCAACTGAAAAAAATAATTAAACACATAACTATTATATTTCTGTAAGTAGGTTTGTACATTACAAGTCAATCATATTTTAAAAACTAGATGAGGTCGGCGTTTCTTATATGAGTACTCTGAAAAGGCCGAAACAAATTCAGAGGTCATAGTCACTTTTAAAGTCCAGACATAATCATGGTAAAATCTTTTCAAAAAATAATGTTTTATTGACATAAAAATGTTGTTACATTTTAATTTGAAGCCCTGGCTCCTGAGCTAGGTGGTGCCTGTGTTAGGAGTCAGTGTCTTCACCCGTTTTTGAACATTAACAATTTATGCAATAAAATCATGTGAAAACCATGTATATTGGTGTCTGAATTGGTATTTTGAGGAAAGAAATCAGATGAAGTGGACCTGTCCAGTCAGTGAATGCATTTGTTAGTAAACGTGTACCTCAATTCAGAACTTAAGGAGCTAAACGATTCGGCGAACAATACCAAATAAAGGACATTTTGGTAGACCGCATAAATTACTCATCTACCAGACCATGATTACAGACAGTGCCACCCACGAAGACGCGCCCCACTCCGCGATTACTGTACTGTACACTGTACTTTAGTACGGAGCGGAGCGGAGTGGGGCGTGTTTACGGGGATGGCACTATCTTTATCACTAACAATTAATCCATCCATCCATACTATATACTAATATATTAAATATAATATTATAAATTAGAAAGTAACTCTGTCTGTCTGTCTGTATGTTACCTTTTCACGCCTAAACCACTGAACGGATTTCGATAAAATTAGGCAAGGAGATAGATGGCATCCCAAGGCCTTCCTTGGGAATATGGTAATATATATTCCTTGGGGTTATTATTGAGACAAAAAGTAGCCTATGTCCTTACATAGGCTACTTTTTGTCTCAATAATAACCCCAAGGGGGGGGGGGGATATAGGGGATGAAAGTTTGTATGGGAAACCTATCAGTTCTTAAGTTAGGGCTATGAAAATTTAAATGTATGCTTTTGGTAACAAATAACAATTACGTATTCAGCGGTTTTCAAAAAATATGCAGTAAAGGGGTAAAATAGGGGATGATTTTAAAATTCACATGTAATATTGTTTTTTTTTGTGACTTATTTTCAAGATATTTAAGGAATTGGAAATGTAGTCATAGTTAGTCTCAAAAATAACCCCAAGGGGGGGGATATAGGGGATGAATGAATAGCTATTATGTGTTCAATGGCGGCAAGAGTATAACAAATCAATGATGATAATAATAGTAAAATGAGTAATAATTATTTTAAGCAAGGCATTTTAAGAATCATAAAAACCTGTTTTATCTATTTTAAAAAACCGGTCAAGTGTGAGTAGGACTTGCGCTCTGAGGGTTTCGTCTCAAAGCAGTGCTTGCTCGGCTGTCCGAATTTCTAAATTTGGATTGAAGGACAGTCTTAACTTTCCAATTGAAAAATAACTTTTAATAGAGTAGGTAATGAAACCGATTTCACAAATAAAATTAAATGCGTTCAGCATATCTAAACGCGTTCAAGAGCTGTTAGTGTACAATACCGCAAAACAATTTTGACACTGACTTTAGGCTCTTGAACGCGTTTTTGATATGCTGATGGCGTTCAGTTTCATTGGTGAAATCAGCCCTAAATGTTACTTCAAGAGACGGCCTATGAATGTTTGATCCCAGATTGGAGAAAAAACTTAAATTTGCAGTTCATATACTCGTATATAACTATAAATTACCAAATTTCGGATTTTCCTCTTTACTTGCCTACCTTGCCTCCTCTTTACTTGTCTACCTTGCTGCTCGCCAAACTTCATGCTGCTGGGCCAACGGGAAGTACCAAATAGACTGGTTTATTTGCGAGGGTCAAACAATACGGCATAAAAAGCCGTCTTTTTAATTATTGACTTGGTTTGGTTTTGGTTGGTTGGATAGTTTTTGAGTAAACTTCAATAATACGTATTTTTCCCACTTAGTATATGTGGATGATATGATCTCTTCTTATCGTATGATGATAACTTCCTGTGACTGTTATTTACATAGCAGGTACTGGTATTCCAATTTGTGTGGGGTAGGTACCACAACAAAAAAGACAAAAATAAAAACTTTTTACAAAAAAAAACAACCGACTTCGACAAAGACACCTACTTCCGAAATTAGCCACTTGGGCACACTAGTTAAATAAAAATAAGTTTGGAAGAGTTGCTTCCCCTTTTTATTTTTTCTGACATTACAAACTTAATGTTTATTTTTTATTTAAAACAAGTTTTAATAGTTGAATACTCCAATGGATAATGATTTTCTTTCTTTTTGGTAGTAAAATTCTATTAATCTCTCAAATACATTGCAAATTAGTTTTGTATAATTTAGAAGCATTTTTAAAAATTTTGTAAATGTGTGTACCATGGAGCCGTTTTAATGTTATTAACATGTATGTTGACTTGAAAGATCATGGCAGTTGAGAGTATGTCATGCTCACTTAAATGGCTCGCTGATGGTGGCGAGTGTGTTAGATCATTCGGTTCCCTACAAAATGGTTGAGCTGTATGGTGCTGATCCACGCGTCATGTTCGTGAACGGGCGCCGTCAGTTGTGACTGGTCATCTCTTATCTGCCATGGCTTATTTTTAATCTTATATTTTGAATTGTTTTGATTATTTTTTGTACATTGTTCTCACATATAGAAGCAACAAGAATAATGTACCCAGGATTTTGTAATTTTCTATATTTAAAAGAGTGTCCTTGGAGTTTCTTGCCCGTTCTTCTCCATATAGATCTACGTTTTGGAATGGGCAACTAGCTTCAACTTTCTGACTAACTGACGCGACTATTTGACAGTTCAAAAGTGCCTGTAAATGGTTTAATTGAAATAAATGCTTTGAGTTTGAGTTTAAAGTTATTTTTCACTTTGTAGTGTTTTTTTTCGGAAGTCGGTTGTTTTTTTTTTTTTTTTGAGGTGCAGAACCCATCAAGCAACCCAACCCAGGAACAGATTTATTATCTGCCTGTTACCATTTCATGCCGTAACGGCTGAACGGGTTTAGATGAAAGACATACGGATAGGCCGACCATACCTGGGTTAGGACATATAATACTCTGAATCCCGGTAGCACGTTCCTGTGGGATATTTTCCGACATCCACGCGGGCGAAGCCGCGGGCAAAAGCTAGTATATTATATTACATTATTTTAATTATTCACAATAATTAATACAATATAATACTTTACAAAGTAAATATTCATGTCAATATATAAAATTCATCAATGCCAATGTGTATGTAAAAATCCAGAAAACATCTCAGTTAGATCATTTGAGAACTATGTACGAGTAGATTAGTGATATGATATATTTTGTTATTGGTAAAACAAGTGAAAAATGTTAAATGTCATTACCTGAAGACCGCATTACAGCCGGGGCGTTCCCTAAAATAAAGGTGTCCTCCGGCCCGGGGATTTTTCTAATTTTCCTGGCTCTTTCATTATAGTTGCAGAAAATGTGTAACAAACATAAAATTCCTGCGATAAGAAATAAATACCAGAACATTTTGCGAACGTCTACGCACTTCACTGGAACACTATGTACGACGCAAGTTTATCTTGTAATTAAGTAATTATTGAATTGCAGTGTCCGCCTTCAACAATCAGCAGATAAAGAATTATTAATTATTATTTTTCTTAATTTTGGAACGTACGTCACAGTTCTTCTTTACTGGCAAGGTCCTTAACTACGGAATTAATGCACAAAAGGAAACATCTTGTGCATTCGTTGTGACCATCTTTTGAGATAACTTGATAAATATTTACCAAACATGCAAAGATTGGCCATGAAGTGGGTGAAGCCCTAGAAAAATCAGTTATAGAATGTCTATATACTTAGAGATGCCATGCAAAGGATAGTGATATCGCCAGATATCACTATCCGACTTTCGGCCGAATATCCGGCGCAAATTATTAACTACCCAGTGGTGCGTGGGAGCTGGGAGCAGCGCTCGGTGGCATTAGGAGTGGGAGGTATTCAGTTGACTGAAAAATAAATTATACTGACACGGGATGCAGTTAAGAAGGCTTTAAAAACTGGGTGTACACTTTGCTCCGAACGGCGTAGCAGATAGTATTATGCGCTCCAACGCGCGTAGCTATCAAATGAGGGAGCTGCTACGTTCTGTAGCTTTTTGTGCGATTTATAACTATTGATAAAGTCTTATATTTAGTCTTTTTAAATAGTATAAATTATTTTAAATAATGAATACCTTTTGAACTAAATAAATTAAAACACGAATTGTAACATTTCCAAAAATCTTTAGTAAATTCTACATAATACGATTAGAATATTGTATGTTATCTTCTGACAAAGGTAACTTCGACAGGCCCGTCATTTCTCAGTACGATATCGGCGATGATTCGAATGTCTTCGGGATGAGTGACTGGCTCCAGCTTGAACTCTCTCAACACCTCCGCCACGGCTACCTTCATCTCCATCATGGCGAATTTTTGACCTGTATATTGCATTTTTTTTTTATAGAGTATGAAATTTTTGTTTTATATAATAACACGTTTACAGCTACAATTGATACCCCCACGGGAGCTTGACAGCATCCTTTGTATAACATGATAACATGGTATTTCAGTCGGGATTAGGAAAGGACTGATATGTGGGTTTTCTTTCAACACAGTTATCGATGTCCAAACTTATCATTTACCTATGCAATTTCTAGGCCCAGCACTGAAGGGTATGTACGCATAAGGATGTCTTCCCGCGCTGTTCTCAGGCAGGAACCTGTCGGGGTCGAACTTCTCTGGGTTCTTGAACAGCTCAGGGCGACGATGCAGGTCGTAGATGTGAATGTGGCAAAACGTTCCAGTCGGAATTGTATAATTACCTGGAATATTAAGTAGGTGAGTAAAATTGGTGATTGTGCCAAAAATAAAACAAATAAAAACATGAAGTGATTATTTTGGTGTTTTTACACAATAACTGGACGTGGTAGCCGATAAGATATATAAACCAATAACTTAATCGCTGACAACAAGCATGTACGAGTATGTGGCTATAATTCACAGAGAACATCCACATCTACTAATCAAAAACCAATAAATGGAGTACTCAAGACAAACACCATGTAATGTCGGTGGAAGCTTCACACAATACTAACTACTTACTCAGTGTAACCTCTTCGTTCAAGCTTCGACTGATGAAGTGCACCGGAGGGTACAGCCGCAGTGACTCCTTAATGCAGCGTTCTAAGTATTTCATCTTTGGCAGGTCTTCCATAGTGACGCAACGTTTTGAATCACCCAAGATTTCTTTAATTTCAGCAAAGATTTGTTCCTGTTTAGAAAATTGCTATTAGGTATATTATTGATTGAAGCTTAAGGTTATGGCAGGAGTATCATACGGAGGACAATTTGAAAATGTTCATATTCAATGTAAAGTTCTACAAGCGAAGAGAAGTTCTACAAATACCTATAAGGTATTTATACCGACTTCAAAAAAATAAATGTTACCAATTCGACATGTATGTTTGTAATATTATTATTTAATTTTACGAGTATGTAGTTCTTGTTTATGTTTGTTAGGTTGACTATCCTTCTTCAAATTGTCTATATTGTTTTTAACTTTCGCGTTAGTACGTAGTTATATAACAATGCGAATAGGACAGCTCGCAGTGCTAAAGATTGGTTATGGACTTCCACAGCGACCGGTTCTATGGAACCGTATGCGTAGGTATGCATGTCGCTGCTATTTGGAACAAAAAGTCAGAAAAGTCTAGTCAGAAACAAATTACAGCCATTTTCAAATATGACCAACCTGTACGTCCTTATGATGAGCAAGAAGCATAAAGCAAAACGTCAATCCAGAAGCTGTGGTGTCATGTCCCTGCAAACAAAACGTAAACATGTTTACCATTTAACTGTAATGTTTAGTAAACAGTATTATATTATCGGTTGACGACTTTACGCACTTCGAACATGAACGTATCCACTTCTTCTTGAATGCCAATGTCGTCGATCAGTCCTTCCTTCTTGTTTGATATTAATAAATCCAACATGGCGGTCTTCTTCTTCTTGTATACGTAAGTATCATCATCCGCTGCAGTCGCCTCAGATATGTTTATTCCATGTTTTTCTATGTACTCTGTTCTTTCCGCAATTACATTCTTTGTGAAACCATGCACTAAGTTTAGATAACCGTCTTGTCTTCTGCTCAGCGGTGTTAGATAAAACAAGAAATCAATAAAATAATACATTTTGGAAAATCTTTGGAAAAATACATATCCTAAATTGTATATTGCATCTTTGTAAGCACTTATATCTGATTTATTATAATCACTCAACTTGGTGCCCATTGCGGTCTCTGAAACAATAAGTCACAATGAGACAAACAATTTCTGCTGAAGACAACTCTTTGTCATCGTTAGACGTAACATTTAATAAGTTGTGATGATAATTTTTTCTACAGTTATTTATGAATGCATATTTTTTATTGAGCGACTAGCCCTAGCTTCGCACGGATGTAATGGCAATGGCATGGCGAAATATCCGGATTTCTTTGCTATACATACTTATCTAAGTTACATATTAATTTATTATACTTACATACTTCTGGAAATAAATGTAGGGAATTAAACACATTAAACATACCTACTTAGCTTGAGTCAAGTTAAAGTTCGATACGAATAAAGACCATATGGTTTTTTAAACATGGTTATAAAAGTGGTAAGATAATTCCTATTTTAACACGCTTTTATTAGGTCGACCTGTATGTAACTAACTGCGTATATAATGTAATCTAAGGTAACTAATTTAACCATCTTCCAAGGGTCGTAGCGTAATGAAAATTGGCAGCTGTGTTACCATATTATTGTATTGTCATCAGAACTACATATAGTTCTGATGACAATACGATAATATGGTACTATCGAACTGATCTGATGACGGAGCCGGAAGATACGAACTGGAACTTTATGATGAAAAATCGTATCTTAGCTGTTTTGGATTTCTTAGAAAAGTCTTGTAATGAACTTTGACCAAGATTAGGTTTTAAGGTCTGATGATGAAGCCGGAAGATAGGCACTGGCATTCCATGATGGAATATCGTATCATAGTCGTGTTTGCACTTGTGAGAAAGGCCACGTAATGGACTTTGAACACGATCCATTTTTTGTTTTAACGTGCATTTATAAAAGCGTGTTTTTCTAGTGTTTTTTAAACTATTAATTTATTATGTTTATATAATAACGAAACGCAATGCGAAAGTATCGCAAGGCACCCACAATTTATTTAGATAAGTTATGTTATAATGAAGGTAGGTAGGTACTTACCGCATATAGAGTTGAGAGTAAATTCTGAGATAATAGGTACTACGTCTACAGGCCGACCGGACACCTGTTTGAGGCTCTCCACAAAGCGCTGACTATTATTTTCAAGAACTTGACAAAATTGACGCAAAATGTTGAAATGGAAAGTTGGCGTCAGAATTTTTCTTCTTTCTTGCCATTTTGAACCTTAAAACAATTATGAATATATATTATTATTATCAGAATAACCTTTAGGTATGTAATTATCCAAAAAAAATTTTTTCTTATTCTTCTTTTCGAGTCGATGGTAAATAGTGTATTATGTTAAACGAGTTGGGCCCAGTAGGTGGCCACGCCAATCACGACATCAGTGGCATTTTTTAGGTCCTCAGAAGTGCAAGTGTGTGGACACTTTGGATACGCATATGGGACATGGTTTGGTCAGAAGCACCGCATTCGCACTGAGTATCTGTGGGATCTATTATCCCCCATTTTGCTAGATTGTGCAAATAATCTACATGCAGCACTAACCTTTGCTTACAAGAAGTCCATCTCGAAGCCAAGGCTTTAAAACCTTGTAGACTTGACTTTTCTCGTTGTATTTCATGTTTGAAACAATTGTCTGCAATAACAAGGAAATATTAAAAATGCACATAGATCACTTTCTACATATATTTATTAAATTACACTGTATCTCTATACCTCGACATCTTCAGGGTTGTAAATATTCACGACCGCGAAGGGGTAATGCCAAAATCTATAGATTCCAGAACTTTCTTTAGCTAAGCTTCTAACCAATTTCATTAACTCAACTGAAAAAAAATAAAACACATAAAATAAAGGAAGTGTATAGAGTGCCACTTTATCCCTGTCGGATAAAGTGCCGCTATTTGCGGCATAATAGTGGCGCTGCCTCGGCCCGACCAAAGTGCCGTAAGCATGTCATTGTCACTTGTTATTTTGTGTGATTGTTGAGCATTGCATTGTCACTGTCACAGACACTTGTTATTTTGTTTTTGAGGACAGGCTAATGCTTAGAGTATCTAAGGGCTAATGTCAGTTTCATCTATAGCCGGCTAAACTTAAGTGTAGCCATAATCCCTTGGCTTAGCAAATGAAAATGGCTGAAAGGTAGGTTAGGTTAGAAATGTGACCACACAACGCACGAGCCGAGCGAGCGAAGCGAACGGTGTCGCGGCAGCGGCCAGCTGGTGCCAGAGTCTGTTTAGGCACAAGAGAATGTAATGTTTTGGGAATGTGCTGTTTTACAGCGAACAAACTACTTTTGTGGAAATAAGCACGCAGATAATAATAATAATAATAAAATAATAATAAAAACGTTTATTCTCTCCACCACATAATGAACAGTCAGTACAGTACATAAATGTGTATACAAAATACATTGATGTTGTGGAGACTGGAGCCTGTACTAGGAATACCTGTGTTACAGGTCTCCAGGCCTCCAAACTACCCGGACATGTCACAGTATACAAATATAATAACAGACGTTAATGTTGGGAAGAAAGATAAAAACAAATTTAAAACTAACAAGTGAAGTTAAATAAAAGCTTTAAACAAAACAATTAATTAATTAGATTAGACAGCAAAGTAAGGTGTGTGGGTGTGGGTGTGTAGTGAGTGTGAGACTCCAAACTGGTCCTCTAATGTCGTGTAGGAAGGACATGTCGAGCTGCTTTTTATGAAATGACTTGTAAGAGTCTCTCGGTGGCTTCATAATCGTGACATTGAAGCCAATTTTTTACTTTATTTTTGCAGTTGAATTTGGATAGGGAGTAAATATAAATTTCTTTATTAATTTTGTTGTAAAGGTAGTCTCCTAGGAAGCAAAAGAATCTGCGGCTAAAGCTGGTTTTGAAGGTCCTTGATTTACAGACTGTGTGTTTGCGTCTCCTGTTAAGGATTTCGAAAGGATTGTATGGAAGTTGAGTATGCCTTTGAATGATAGTACTTAAGATAAACAATTGGCGAACTGTTAGTACTTTGCACTGCTGGTAAAGTTCTTTCGTTGGAAAAAGAAAGGGAAGGTTACGACTAACTTTAAGAACAGCTCTCTGTGCCCTCTCCAACTTAAGCAAAGATGTCTTTGGGGCTCCGCCCCATGCTGTTATGCAATATGATAGGATTGACTGAACTAGTGCGTAATATACGGTGTCAATAGTCTTAGTTTCCGCCACATGTCGTAATTTTTTTTAAACAAATATCAATTTTCGCGTTCTCGCTGTAATTGCGTCTACGTGCGGTTGAAAACTAAGACCACTGTCAATCTGGATACCCAAATATTTTATAACATTCGTTTTTTTAAGAGCAGGACATGAGCAAGAATTTTCTTGCAGGAAGGAGCATGTGTGTGATGTTAAAGAAAGATTTGAAGAAGTGGCCGCATGATTTTTTATCGAAAAGGGAATATACATAGTTTTAGATACATTAAGGGTGAGTTTATTATTTTTTAACCACTCCGCAACCATGTCGAAACCGAGCTGAGCATTCGAATAAACTTCTTCCCATGAGTCCGCGTGAAAAAGCAGAGCTGTGTCGTCCGCAAAGGTGACGATCCTGCCACCACGCATTTTGAGGTTACAGAGGTCGTTGATAAACGTCAAAAATAATGTGGGACCAAGAATACTGCCCTGCGGTACCCCATACGTGATGTCAAGATCATCACTGCACATATCCCCAACCCTTACTCTCTGCAGATTGAGTGGACCTGTCTAGTCAGTGCATGTAGTTTTCAGTAATCGTGCAGCTCAACTCAGAACTTACGGAGCTCAACGATTAGACCCACAATAGTAAAGAAGGAAATTTTTGGGTAGGCCGCATAAATTACTCAGACTGCCAGACCATTATTAAAACAGAGCGGAAAAAAACAATGACGCACATAGTCTTACCATTCATAATAATTAAAATAATCTAATTCTTTTCAAAGTAAATATTCTCTTCAATTTATAAAATTCATCAATGTCAGTGTGCTTACAAAAATCCGGAAATAATCTTGGTTCGATCATTTGAGGACCATCTAAGGTTGGTGATATCATATATTTTGTTATTGGTTAAAAACAAGCGAACAGAGTTAAATTTCCTAATTTACCTGACGAGCGCATTAAAGCCGGGGCGTTCCCTAAAATAAAGGTGTCCTCCGGCCCGGGGATTTTTCTAATTTTCCTGGCTCTTTCATTATAGTTGCAGAAAATGTGTATGAAACATAAAAATCCCGCGATAAGAAATAAATACCAGAACATTTCGCGAACGTCTACGCACTTCACTGGAACACAATGTACTAGAGACGCGACTAAAGACGCGACTAAAGACACGACTTTATCTTTTATTTATGGAATTATTTAATTGCGGTGTCCGCCTTCGACAATCGGTAGATAACGAATTATTCATTATAATTTTTCTTAATGTTAGAACGTACATCAGAGTTATAGTTAGTATCAGAGCATAGTTTTCTTTACTGGCAAGGTCCTTTACTACGGAATTAATGCACAGCGGGAAACATCTTGTGCATTCGGTGTGACCGTCTGTGGAGATAACTTGATAAATATTTACCAAACATGCAAAGAATGGCCATGATTCGTGGGTGAAGTCCTAGAAAAATCAGTGATAGAATGTAGGTTCGGTTATCGTTCGTTCCGTCTGTATACTAGCTAGGTCGACAAACGAGATATCGCTTTATAATTACCTATCTCGTATCGACACAGTTCACTGCAAATGATCCATTACTAATGTGACTAATGTTACAAATTATAGGACTAATTACTTGATCTAGCCTTTAAACTAATTCCTGTTTAAATATTATTTACCATAGGTATACTTAGTGGTGCAACCCAACGGATAGTGATATCCCTGATACCGGGTATCAGACTTTCGACCGAATATTGGGCGCAAATTATTAGCTACCCAGTGGTGCGTGATGTTTATTCGCTGTTTAAAAAAATAATAAGATATGTACCAACAAACTGCACTGTAGTTCGTTGGCAGACGTAGCTCCTTTTTTAGTACATGTAAACATGGTTATAACATTTTTTCACCTATACGTAGGTACGCTAAACATTAACATGCAATTCTGAAATGAAACAGAAACAAACATACAAGTTTTTTAAATGTTCACTATAGTGATGCTTTGACAAAATACATTTAAGAGGTTTTAGTGATAGAACTATTTATATCGACTGGAAGGTTATTAAAAATAATTGGAATCTAAAAAATTCTACATCTTTGACCATAATAGTTATTACAAGTGGGCACTACAAATCTTTTCACATTATTGTTCCTTTGAGATCTTGTGCGTATAACATTGTTTTTAAATTAATCACTACAATACTGTTCTAAAGCTACTGACAACACTACCCTCTCATGAACCGGCAGAATTTTACATTCCAAGAATATTCTTATACTTATTCTTGGAATATAATATTCTGCCGTAATAAATTACAAGGTAGATTCATGAAACTATTAGTAGATAAAAAATCACAAAAAACCGTAGTAAGAGACTACTCTTACTACGGTTTTTCTAACTTGTAATTTATTTATTTTATCCAAATATGTTTTAAATGTGTTACCATATCATGCCAGCCCATAAGAAAGCAGTGAGTCCACCAGTGCATAGTAGACCATGTATTAAGTCTATCCAGCACAAAACTGAGGTGGTGCAATTTCACAAGCACGTACCTGGGTTTGTCACAGTGTGTTTTCCATGAGAAGCTCTTCTCCGTCTATGACTGAACCCAAGTACCTGTATTCCTCCACCACCTCAATGTTTGCACACTCACACAGCGTCAGTCCATCACTGTGCAGACACTAATAGTTATGTATAACTATGAGCGGCGGACGTTGATAAGCAGATCGTATATTGGTTTTATTTATGTTGATTATGATTCCATTGTCGAGAGCGCATTGGATGATATTTGTAAAATCCTCCTGAATGTTACTTTCAATTATATTTAAATCTTTACCTGCATATTTAAACTAGACAAGTATCATCAGCATACATACATATACAGGGTGTTTGGTGCATCGTGTGCCAAATTGTAATGGTCGACTGAAGGGGTCACCTTCTAGCCTTTCAGACCCCTTAACAACCCCCATCGCCCTGTAGACTCGACTAAAAAAATGACGGATGCCGGCAGTGCGTGATTTGTTCAAACCGATTTAAGGTATGCAAGAAAGAGATAGAAGATAGATTTTACTGTGCAAGAGTGAGAAAACAAATGTTACCTCTTTCTCAAGTAACAGTTACGCAATAAAAAAAAATCATTAGAATTTGGAATGTAGTCTTATGTGACTTGATTCACGATTCTAGCGAATTCACAAAGTTGTTAAAAGATTTTTATGGCATGTGGCACATCATTAGCAAGAGGATAGACTGGAGAATTAATGAGGGAGTTGGAAGATCCCGGTCACTTTTGTTTTTTTTTTTGTAGCCATATAAACAGCTGTAACATGTACAGCTTTAATTTAAGTTTTACCTTTGTGAGTGAACTAAAAAAAAACTAGGTGACTAATGTCACTAATTTTGTATTTAAAAGTACTCTTAAACAATACACATCGAAATAAAATTTTATTCAGAGTCTATGCCATATTTTTTTTGTTTTTATTTGTATTTGAATGTAAAATATGGGTCTTTTTTTAATAAAACAATAAAAAGTCGATAAAAAAAATCTACAGAGCATGAGGGGTGTTAAGGGGTCTGAAAGGCTAGCAGGTGACCCCTTCAGTCGACCATTTCAATTTGACACACGATGCACCAAACACCCTGTATATGCGACATTTACGCATCACATTGCACTATGCTGTTGACATGCATGATGTATCCGACGGGACCAAACACGGAACCGGTTGGGTCACCTCACGTGACGCGGCTGGGCTCTGCGACGACGCCGTCAATGACCATTCGCAGTGCCCGGTCTGTGAGACAGGCAAGGAACTACCTGGTCAGTGGTCCCGCGACCCCTCACTCCTCCATGGCTTGAAACAGCTGGTGATGCTCCAAGGTGTCAAATGCTTTTTTGAAATCAATGTAGACCACCACCACCACCTACTTCCGCTAATCCAAACATCAATGAGTGACGTCTTCCGCGAACTGTGCCAAGGCCGTCGCCGTGCTCCGCCCACCTCGGAGACCATGTTGTGCATTTGTCAGAATATTGTGTTTTTCCAAGAAAACACGTACCTGATTCACAAAAACTTTTCTACGATTTTATTTATAACTGACAATATGGCTATTGACCTATAGTTTGCGTAATCACTACGTATACCTTGTTTAAAAATAGGTCTAATTAATGCTGTTTTTAGTTTATGGGGTTTAATCCCTTTTCAACACACAAATGAATAAATAAAGCTATTACAGGGCTCAACTTAGATTTTTATAATGTAATTTCTTTAACTCTAATGTTGCCTACTCCGTCAGACTTATCACAACTTAGCAAATTTTATTATTCTATCTATATCTATTGGATAAGCTTTCTGATACCGCAGTGATACATTTCCAGAATCAACATAGCTAGACCTTTTCAAAAACCTATGATTACAGACATGTTTTATATATAAGATTTCTTTGGTAAATGTAGTTGAAAATTTATTACATATACTATCAACCGAATATTCAAATTTTCCTAAGTACTTTAAAATAATAGAATCTGCACTTCTTTTTTCATTTCCTATCCATGAATTAATTTTGGTCCAAATCTTTCTAATATTCTTTTACATTTTTTAATTTCTTTTTGACGTTATTTATTTTTTGCTTTATTTATACATTTATTTAATTTATTTCTAAATGTTTTATATTGTCTACACACATTCATATCGTCTGGTTTATTTTTCCACTTTTTAAACAATCTATCCTTAATAACTAACATTTCCTCAAGCTTTTGTGTGATCCAAGGTTTACTTTTCCAATACTTGGATTTTCGCTTCATTATAAACATCTGAAAATAATATACATAATCTGTTATATAGAATATATGGGGGGAAAAAGGGGGAATTACTCCCGTACTTGGTTTTGCGGCCACCAGGAGCAAAAGGCTTATAATTATGAAGTCTAGCTGACAACAGGGACGTATTAATATTTTATTTATTTACTAAAAAAACCAACATATACTTACAGTTTGCACCACACTATATAAGTTATAGGTATCTATTAGTAATTATTTAATTACACATTCAATCATAAAATTAAAATTAGATTAGATTACATAAAAGTAGACAAAATATGTTGAAATGAAATTAGTCAAGATTAGGCAAAAATTACATAAAAGTAGATAAAAGTAGACAAAATTATATAAGATTAGATATAATTGGGATAAAAATTGGAATAAAATTATTTGGATAAAAATTTGAATGAAATTATTAATAACAAGAAACAAATTAATTAATTCACTCCAAGGAGATTGTACTGGGAGTGGCAATGGATTCCAGGTATCGAGTAGCAGTGTTCAGGAATATCAGTTCAGTACTCACGAAGACATCTGAGAATTCGTCATACAGCAAAATGTTGTTAATATGGGTGAGCGTTATGGTACTCGTTTGAGGTATTAAGAATAGAAGACGTTGGCGAGGGCGAAGTGTGTGTCTAATGGGTAGTGGGATGTTAAAGGGGATGTGCTGTAGTAAAAATGAATTGAAATAGGTGCCACGAATTAGGCGGATGAAATATTTAACGAGACTAAGATTTCTCCTTACTTCTAAACTTTGATAGCCCACCATACCTAGCACAAATGGTGTTGGGTACATGTACGGATAATATCCATACAGTTTTAAGTAGAGGTAGCGGACAAAAGACTTCTGAACCCTCTCAATGGCCAGTGTATACACTTTTTCATGGGGGCTCCAGATTGTACAGTTAGTCTCTAGCAAACTGCGGATGAAGGAGTTGTACAGCATGGCCAGTGCTTGACGATTTGTAAAAAAAATTGGCCTGACGCAAGACAATACCTAAGTTTTTGTGGGACTTGTTGCAGGTCTGTAGTATGTGCTGGTTAAATGTAAGATGTGGATCAAACTGAGAGACTACGGTTAAAATGCGTTTCAGGGGCTCCTTGTTCATAGTGTAGATGTTGTGTATGGGTTGTGTGGCCTTTGAGTAGGTCATGACCGTGCATTTACTAATGTTTAGATTGAGGTTGTTTAAAGTGCTCCAAGTGTGAATGTTGTCGATGTCGAGTTGAAGTGTAGCCATATAACTAGCGTTAGATATTGGAAGAGCAACTTTGACATCATCAGCGTACATTATGACTGTGGAGTGTTTTACATATGTGGGAAGATCGTTAACTACTATTAGGAAAAGAAGAGGTCCGAGGTTAGTGCCCTGCTCTATACCAGAAGTGACCGAATAGTGCTCCGAATTGGCATTTTTGTATGTTACAAATTGCTTGCGGTCGCGCAGATAGTTTGCGAAGAATTTAAGCGATGTCACAGAGAAACCTGCCAATGCCTGTTTACTTAGAAGTATGTCGTTGTCAACCCGGTCAAAGGCCTTCTGAAAATCAAAATAGGCTACATCGATCTGCTTTTTGTCGTTAACATTCTTGGCTAAGAGTGTAGTAATGTTAAATAGATTAGACGTGGTTGAGCGATTTGGAAGGAATCCGTGCTGCTCTTCCGCGAACCACCGTTGCAGCATATTAAATATTTTTTTATATAGTACCGATTCGAATACTTTGCCGAATATAGACTTATGATACACGTACATACATATTTACTATAATATATACCTACATCATGTATACATATAGATATATAAGTGTTAGTTAGTAGTTAGCATAGTTTTAGATAGTTGGTTTTTTACGTTATTAATTTTGTTATCTTCTATACATATAAAATGCTTTGTCCTGAATGACTGACTGACGGATCAACGCACAGCCTAAACCGCTGATCGTAGAGACCTGAAACTTGGAGGGTGAGTTCTTTGTATTACGTAGGCGTCCGAAAAGAAAGTATTTTTCGAAATTAAACCCCTAAGGGGGTGAAAAAGGGGGCAAATTTTGTATGGGACATTGTGATTCCTTGCTCCAATCTACTTCAAATTTTGCATAAACATTCTTTAACAGAATTAATGGAAGACCTGTTTCGTCTTTTGTTGAAATTCATCCCCTAACGGGGTTTAATAGGGATATTAAGTTATTTTGGGAGTGATTTGCTTCGAAGTTGATATCAATACTCCTTAGTGCTTTTGATTTAAATTAAATTTTACTTTGACACATGTTTGAAAAGTCAATCCGATTTTGTTCAAATGAAATGAAATGAAATGAAATGAAATTGTTTATTCTGTAAATAGGATATCGGAATCACTTTTACACGTCATATAAAAAAATATTAAAAATAAGCTAGATGAGGTCGGTGTTTCCTATCTGACTACTCTGAGAAGAAAGGCCGAAACAAACTCAGAGGTCACAGTCTCTTTTAAAGTCCAGACATAATCTTGGTCAAGTCATATGAGGACCATGTAGATTAGTGTCTGAAATGGTCTTTTGAGGAAAGAACCACACAGATTTGAGTGGACCTGTCCAGTCAGTGCAAGCATTTGTCAGTAATCGTGGAGCTCAACTCAGAACTTAAGGAGCTCAACTCGACGAACAATACCAAGGAAAGGATATTTGGGTAGGCCGCATCAACTACTCAAACTGCCAGACCATCATTAAAACTGAGAAAGAAAAAAGAAATGAAAAGGGAAAAAAAAAATATCCACATAGTCCTCACATTCACAATAATTAAAATAATATAATACTTACAAAAAAGGTTGAACTCACATAAAGGCTTGCTGCTTGCAATGCAAATATTCTTTAAAATTGGAATGTCTCGAAAGTCACTGTACTTATTAGTTACCGCATTTGAAGGTTTCTAACTCTGAGGTTTCTAAGCTTTACAGAGGTCTGTATTTATTCCTAGGATTCCCCTAACACCCTCAAATTACCTTCAGAGTTCAAACTTTTTTGAATAAAATGCGTTCCAAAACTTCGTTTCAATAAAAAATCCTATTAGAACCATTTTCGACTTCTATGCGGACGAAGTCGCGGGCATAAACTAGTTTAAGTATAATAATAGACAGACCAAATTCTTACTTACCCGTTGCTCATTCAATTGACTACGATAACACGGGTCACAAGACAATAATTGTCAGAAACTCAGGACACACACCATCTTACTGTGTAGGCATCTAAAATGTAGGTAGCATGTGTTTCGTCTACAAGTCTACGATGTCTAGTGAAATAAGGGCAATGTGCGCCAGCGATGGTGGATGGTGCGTGGTGCTCGCTCCATTCCACCCACCACCTACTTAGCACTAGTTTATTCAATAACCATATGGTAACCCTATCAAAACCCTTATGTTAAATAGGTTATCATAATGAATTGGTAACCCTTTCATTGGGTTTCAAGTATAGAACCCATTCAATGGGTTATCATGTAACCTTTTCACTGGGTTTCAATTAGAAAACCCATTCAATGGGTTATCCATATTGAAGAGATAATCTTTTTACTGGGTTTTAAGCATAGAACCCATTCAAAGGGTTACATTATGATAAAGGTAACCTCATAAACGGCTTACCCCTTCAAAAAGCTTAACTCTTATCCGGCGTTGTACGGTCCCTGGTAGGAGGTATTCGGTTGACTGAAAAATAAATTATACTGACGTGGGATGTGACAATAGAGGGCTTTAAAAAACCGTGAGTAAACTTTACTACGAACGGCGTAGCAGATGGTAATAAGCGCTCGAACGCGCGTAGCTATCAAATGATGAGCTGCTACGTTCTGTAGCTTTTTGTGCGATTTATAACTATTATTATAGTCTTATAATTAATATTTTTAAATAGTATAAATAATTTAAAATAATGAATACCTTTTGAACTAAATAAATTAAAACATTAATTGTAACATTTCCAAAATCTTTAATAAATTCTACATAATAGGATTACAATATTGTATGTTACGAGTATCTTTTGACAAAGGTAACTTCGATAGGCCCGTCATTTCTCAGGACGATATCGCTAATGATTCGAATGTCTTCGGGGTGAGTGACTGGCTCCAGCTTGAACTCTCTCAGCACCTCTGCCACGGCTACCTTCATCTCCATCATGGCGAATTTTTGACCTGTACATTGCAATTTTGTTTATAGAGTTCGTTTAATTGTAATTTTTGTCTTCAATTGCACTTTTACAGCTACAATTAATACCCCCACTGGAGCTTGACAGCATCCTTTATATAGCATGATAACATGGTATTTCAGTCGTGATTAGGAAAGGACTGATATGTGGGTTTTCTCGATGTCCAAACTTCTTATTTACCTATGCAATTTCTAGGCCCAGCACTGAAGGGTATGTACGCATAAGGATGTCTTCCCGCGCTGTTCTCAGGCAGGAACCTGTCGGGGTCGAACTCCTCCGGGTTCTTGAACAGCTCAGGGCGACGATGCAGGTCGTAGATGTGAATGTGGCAAAACGTTCCAGCCGGAATTGTATAATTACCTGGAATATTAAGTAGGTAAGTAAAATTGGTAATTGTGCCGAAAATAACACAAATAAAAACATAAAGTGATTATTTTGGTGTTTTTGCTAGATATCTGGACGTGGTAGCCGATAAGATATTTAAACCAACAACTTAATCGCTGACAACAAGCATGTATGTGTAAGACTATAATTCACAGAGAACATCCACGTCTACTAATCTAAAACGTATAAATGGAGTACTCAAAGCAAACACCATGTAATGTCTGGTGGTAGCTACACACAATACTCTACTACTTACTCAGTGTAACCTCTTCGTTCAAGCCTCGACCGATGAAGTGGACCGGAGGGTACAGCCGCAGTGACTATGCAGCGTTCTAAGTATTTCATCTTTGGCAGGTCTTCCATAGTGACGGAACGTTTTGAATCACCCAAGATTTCTTTAATTTCAGCAAAGATTTGTTCCTGTTTAGAAAATAGCTAGTAGGTATATTATTGATACGGTTGAAGCTTAAGGTTATGGAAGGAGTATCTTATGGAGTACATTTTGTAAATTTTCGTATTTAATGTAAAGTTAAGCGAAGTTCTACAAACACAAGGTATATTTATTTTATTTTATTTACTTCTTGTTTATGTTTGTTGGGTTGACTATCCTTCTTCAAATTGTCTAGATTGTTTTTCGCGTTAGTACGTAGTTATATAACCATGCGAATAGGACAGCTCGCAGTACCAAAGATTGGTTATGGACTTCCACAGGGACCGGTTCTATGGAACCGTATGCGTAGGTATGCATGTCGCCGCTATTTGGAACTGTCTATTCAGAAAAAGATTACAGCCATTTTAAAGTTTGACCAACCTGTACGTCTTTATGATGAGCGAGAAGCATAAAGCAAAACGTCAATCCAGAAGCTGTCGTGTCATGCCCCTGCAAACAAAACGTTAACATGTTTACTATTTAACTGTAATGTTTAGTAAACAGTATTATATTATCGGTTGACGACTTTACGCACTTCGAACATGAACGTATCCACTTCTTCTTGAATGCCAATGTCGTCGATCAGTCCTTCCTTCTTGGCTGATATTAATAAATCCAACATGGCGGTCTTCTTCTTCTTGTATACGTAAGTATCATCATCCGCTGCAGTCGGCTCAGATATGTTTATTCCATATTTTTCTACGTACTTTGTTCTTTCCGCAATTACATTCTTTGTGAAACCATGCACTAAGTTTAGATAACCGTCTTGTCTTCTGCTCAGCGGTGTTAGATAAAACAAGAAATCAATAAAATAATACATTTTGGAAAATCTTTGGAAAAATACATATCCTAAATTGTATATTGCATCTTTGTAAGCACTTATATCTGATTTATTATAATCACTCAACTTGGTGCCCATTGCGGTCTCTGAAACAATAAATCACAATGAGACAAACAATTTCTGCTGAAGATAACTCTTTGTCATCGTTAGACGTAACATTTAGTAAGTTGTGATGATAATTTTTTCTACAGTTATTTATGAATGCATATTTTTACAAGCTTTATATTAGCTTGCTCTGTTCGTATGTGTTTCCGGTTCCTCCAATTGTCATCCATTTTTTAAGCACTTCCTGGCGTCCGATTAAACTGAAACTTGACATACTTATATAACTACCGAGACATTTTGAGAAAATGATACCATGGAGCTGGTCTGATGATCGAGCCAGAAGTTGGCCATAGGAACTCGTCAATCAACAACATAGTACCATCGTGTTTGGACTCATTGGCTATGTATAAACAAGTGCTTTGACACAAGGTGGTGGTCAGAGTCTGATGACGGAGCCATATGTGTTTCTAGTTACCCTAATTGTCATCCATTTTTCAAGCACATCCTGGCTTCCGAGTGAGCTGAAACTTGGCATACTTATACAACTACTGATACATTTTGAAAATATTACACCATAGAGCTGGTCTGATGATGGAGCCGGAAGTTGGCCAAAGGAACTCCTCAATCAAACAAGAGAGCACCATCGTGTTTGGACTCATTAGTCATGTATTAACAATTTCTTTGATACTAGGTAGTGTTCAGGGTATGATGATGGAGCCGGAAGGTAGTCACTAGCACACCTCGACCAAACAAGATAGCACCATCATGTTTGGTCTCATTGGATATGTATTGACAAGTACCTACTATTACACTTGCTGGTGTTCAGGGACTGGTGCTGGAGCCGTTCAGAAGTATGCGACGGACATAACATCAGTACGCATTGACTTTTCAAGAGATGACGTATATGGTATAAAACCAATCTCTGTACAATTTCCAGATAAGTACAACTATGGCACCATTGAAAGGCAAATGTTACCCTTGATAATATCATGGGCATCGACTGTCCACAAAATGCAAGGTTACCTAGTCGACTCTGCTGTAGTGTACTTCAGGCCGAAACTCTTCGCTACTGGGCAAGCCAATGTTTCGCTTAGTAGAGTTCGCTCATTAGACGGTCTTGTGATTCAAGAGATAGATTGCTCAAAACTATCATATATATACTCAGGACGAAACCATGCAACAACGATGCTCTATAGGAAATGAATAGGGTGAGAAATGTTACTGAACATGGTGTATAGACCAAGTGTATAAATGATTAAACAGACTAATGCACAAAATGTATTAAGTAACTAAAAATACTGTTGGGCTAGTGAGTGTTTTTAGTTCCACAGTTTATAAATCTAATCCAGTTTTTAGAACGTATTTTTAAGTTTATTCTATTTTGTAAGATATGTGGTGATAGAGCAGATATTTAAACAAATCCTAATGCTAAAAAGTACAAAATAAAATATAAGTAAAAATCTTTTTTAAAACAAGCTTTTAATGAACTAAAAAGTACTTAATAAAACTTACGTAAACATAGAACTTTAATATTTTCTTAAAAGCTTGAGGCTTATCTTGAAGTTTAGTGTAAGAACGACATTTACGCCTCAAGCTTTTAAGAAAATATTAAAGTTCTATGTTTATTGTGTATATTTTATTTATTGAGCGACTAGCCCTAGCTTCGCATGGATGTAATGGCGACATGGCGAAATATCCGAATTTCTTTGCTATGCATACTTTTCTAAGTTACATATTAATTTATTATACTTACATATGTATTTCTAGAAATAAATGTAAGGAATTAAACACATTAAACATACTACTTAGCTTGAGTCAAGTTAAAGTTCGATACGAATAAAGACCATATGTTTTATTAAACATGGTTATAAAAGTGGTTAGATAATTCCTATTTTATGTATAAATAATAAAAACATTTTTATAACGAAAAGCATTGCAAAAGTATCGCAAGGCACCCAGAATTTATTTAGATAAGTTATGTTATAATGAAGGTAGGTAGGTACTTACCGCATATAGAGTTGAGAGTAAATTCTGAGATAATAGGTACTACGTCTACAGGCCGACCGGACACCTGTTTGAGGCTCTCCACAAAGCGCTGACTATTATTTTCTAGAACTTGACAAAATTGACGCAAAATATTGAAATGGAAAGTTGGCGTCAGAATTTTTCTTCTTTCTTGCCATTTTGAACCTTGAAACAATTATGAATATAAATTATTATTATCAGAATAACCTTTAGGTATGTAATTATCCAAAAAAAATATCTTCTTATTCTTATTTTCGAGTCGATGGTAAACGGTGTATTATGTTAAACGAGTTGGGCCCAGTAGGTGGCCACGCCAATGACGGCATCAATGGCATTTTCTAGGTCCTCAGAAGTGCTGGTGTGTGGACACTTTGGATACGCATATGGGACATGGTTTGGTCAGAAGCACCTCATTTGCACTGAGTATCTGTGGTATCTATTATCCCCCATTTTGCTAGATTGTGCAAATAATCTACATGCAGCACTAACCTTTGCTTACAAGAAGTCCATCTCGAAGCCAAGGCTTTAAAACCTTGTAGACTTGACTTTTCTCGTTGTATTTCATGTTTGAGACAATTGTCTGCAATAATAAGGAAAGATTAAAAATGCCTTCTACATATATATAATAAATTACACTGTATCTCATACCTCGACATCTTCAGGGTTGTAAATATTCACGACCGCGAAGGGGTAAACCCAAAATCTATAGATTCCAGAACTTTCTTTAGCTAAGCTTCTTAGCAATTTCATTAACTCAACTGAAAAACAATAAAACACATAAAATAAAGGAAGTGTAGGTATAGAGTGCCACTTTATCCCTGTCGGATAAAGTGCCGCTATTTGCGGCATAATAGTGGCGCTGCCTTGGCCCAGCTAAAGTGCCGTAAGCACAGACTAATAGTCTGCCGTAAGCATGTGATTGTCACTGTCACTGTCAGTTGTTATTTTGTGTGGTTGTTGAGCATTGCATTAGCTACTATCAACAAAAAAAAATTTTTTTTTTGTTTCCCTCCGCACGTTTTCTCCACAAATCTGACATTGGCAGAACTGTCGACATCGGCACCATTGCCATATGGAAAAATAGAATAGCAATGGGATTCTCGCCACGGTGTTCTTGGTCAGCACGTGTGTTTAGAATTTTTAACTGTTTTTAAGTGATTGTTGATATTTTAGTGACTTGTTGTAGTTAAAGTGTGTTGTCCTTGTGTTCGTAAACAGGTTTGTATTGTAATTGTCCTATTTTAACCGCTCAGGCGCCTCTTTTATCCAAGATGGATGAAGATAAACCCCCCGATCCTGATCCTCCCGACATTCCAGTTATTTCGTCGCCTCTCTCCCCAAATCCACTATCGCAATTCGCGGATGTTGTATGCAGTGTTTCAGAGATGGATTTATCAATCCCCCAATCCCAGCCCAGTCAATCTTCCCGTAAACGTCCCGTTAACGAAGAAATTTTATCACCTACCCCCCCAAACAAACAAATGAAAAGCCAAATTGGACGCAGCAAATATTTGGCAATAGATAAAGCTCCTTACATCGTCCACGTATCCCGTATAGAATCGCAACCCAACTCAGGTACCACCTTACACCCGGTTAGTTTTGGAAAATTTTTAATGACCAACAACATCGCGAACATAGTTCGTGGTGGGGTTAATAGGGTTGGTAGAAATCGCGTATCTGTTGAGTTTGCTTCCCCTCAGGATGCCAACTCTTTCTTGGTTAATACTCTGTTAACCAAGTACAGTTATACTGCCTCTATCCCTACATTCAACATCACAAGGATGGGAGTAGTAACAGGTGTTCCCTCAGATTTATCAGAAGAGGAAGCAATTACTTATTTATCTGTACCCTCAGGATGTGGACAAATCCTTAAAGTTCGTAGAATTAATAGGAAAGTTCTAAAAGACGGAGATAATGAGTGGAAACCCACAGAAACTTGTGTCATCACGTTTGATGGACAAGTTTTACCCAAAAGAATCTTCTGCTGTTACACATCCCTTCCCGTTGAGCAGTACATATATCCCACCATTCAATGTCGCAAGTGTTGTCGATTTGGACATGTGGCAAATGTATGTAGGTCAAAACCACGCTGCAGTAAGTGTGGCCACGATCACCCAGGTGATGGTTGCAACATTTCTGAGGGCGAGGCCTTCTGTATTCTATGTTCGGGTAATCACTTCGCTAATAGCAGGTCATGCCCCGAGCATGGTAGACAGAAGGCTATTAAGACCGTTATGGCTGAGAAATCTATTCCTTATGCTGAGGCTAGCAAAATCATTCCAACAGCTTCCCGCAACTATGCCAACATCACAAAAACTCCGATTTCTCAGTCTTATCGAAAGACAGTAACCCTAAAGCCTAAGACCCATGCCCCTCTTTCCCCGTCTTATGACAACGCTGCTCATCAGCAGATAATTAGTTCCCCCCAACTTTCACAGCCTAATGGCTGCGCTCTCAACCATAATAATCTATCTTCTAATAATAATACTTCTTCTATTATTGAACTTCTTATAAAACTCTTACCTATCGTTATTTCTTCTTCTACTTCTAATTCCCAATCACCGTCCAACGTTGCCGACCAACTTATAACTCTTCTCTTAGACATAAGAAATGGCGTCTCGCCAAGTTTTCCTTCAGTGGAATGTGAGGAGCGTGTGGCATAAAAAGCACGACCTCATATTTCTTTTAAATAAATACAAGCCATTGGCATGTTCCATAGCTGAGACTTGGCTTACTCCAAGTCTTAGCTTTCGTATGCCACATTTCAATGTTCTCAGATGTGACAGATCGGATGGCTATGGAGGGTCGGCTCTCTTAGTCAACAACCGGGTCCCACTGTCACCCTTTACTTTGCCTTCACTTGCGGGTGATATGAGCATTGCAGCGGGGAGGATCGAGGGCATCACAGTGTTTTCCATCTATATTGCACATGCGCACCATGATTTTTTTATAATTTTAAAAGATATTTTTGCTAGTGTTCATGGTCCAATACTGGTCATGGGCGACTTTAACTGCCACCATTATCGATGGGGGTCTGAACGCTGTGATGCCTTTGGTGTAGCTCTAGTGGATCTTTTGGATGACTTGGATCTTTGCATTTTAAACGACGGATGCTCAACACGCCGATCTCTTCCAGGACAACAAAAGAGTTGCGTAGACCTTACATTTTGTTCGGTTGAGTTAGCAGCTTCAACTCACTGGGAATGCACAACCTTGTCGCATGGGAGTGACCATTACCCTATAGTTATATCCTTGGTTAATAAATCTTATTTAGAAAAAACTTCCCCTCCACTTTTGAAATATAACCTGTCCAAACCAGATTGGACAAAATTTGGATCATTATTGGAGGAGAAAATTGATGTTCTTCCAAATTTAAATTCGAATTTTTCAGATCCTTCTGGTCACTGCCATGCCAAGAGCTGTTATGAGGGTTTTATAAAAGCTATCACCTCCAGTGCAGATTCCTGCTTCCCATTGAAAAATAGTGCTCGTAATAAAATCCCTTCACCTCCGTGGTGGGATCCAGAATGCACTTCGGCGATTAGGGATAGGGACGAGGCTGAGGTGTGTTACAATACAGATATGAGCACTGAAAATCTGTTGGCTTACCTACAGCTTAATGCCAGAAGCAAACGTTTTCTTCGTAAAAAGAAACGTACAGGTTGGGTTAAGTTTTGCACCTCCTTATCTCCCTCTACTCCAGTTTCAGTTGTCTGGAAAAATATAAATAGGTTTAGACGTGGATGTTCCCCATCAATCTCTTCGCCAATAACTAGGGAAACAGCTGAACTTTTCTTTGACAAAATAGCACCAGCTTATGTTCCACTCTCATCTGAATGTCAAAACGCGCCCCTACATAATGTAGCAGAGGATCCTTTCGATGCGCCATTTACTTTAGAGGAATTGAATGTGGTACTCAAACATGTCCGGGACTCAGCTCCTGGTATTGATGGTGTGCCGTATTCTTTTATAACTCATTCTGGCGAAAAGGCGAAAATCTACTTTTTAAATATTTTAAATTTTTGCTATATTCATGGTTGGGTCCCAGACCAGTGGAAATTACAAATTATTATTCCTCTGTTGAAACCAGGTAAACATGTGGATGATCCGAATGGCCTTAGGCCAATTGCTTTATCTTCAGTCCTAGCCAAATTGCTAGAGCACCTTATTAAAAATCGTCTCGAGTGGATAGTCGAATCGAGAGACTTACTGCCGAATCACCAATTTGGTTTCAGGAAAGGTCTCAGTACAATGGATAGTGTTGGCATCTTAATTACGGATATCCGCTTAGCTTTCTCTAGAAACGAATCCGTTGTTGCCTCCTTCCTTGACATCTCCGCTGCGTATGACAATGTACTTCTTCCCGTACTCAGGCAAAAACTGCAACAGCTGAGTCTTCCGGTTAAGATGATACAATGCATATGTGAACTTCTGTTGTCCCGCTCATTGGTTCTGAGAGTCCAGGGTGAGGAGTTTGATGAACGGCAGACATGGAAGGGACTCCCACAAGGCTATGTCCTCAGTCCTATACTTTACAATTTATACACGGCTGATATTGGATCCTGCTTAAATAACAATTGCCAGATGTTACAATACGCCGATGACATTGTTCTGTATGTGACAGATTCCTCCATAGTTGACGCTGTGTCATCTTTGTGCCTCTCTCTGGATTCTTTGAACCAGTGGCTTTTAAGCCATGGACTGTCGTTGTCTGCACCAAAAAGTTCGGCAGTTATTTTCTCTCGCAAAAGACTCATCCCTCATATTTCAGTAAACATTTTAAGCCACAATATTCCAATAGTTAATAAAGTTAAATTTTTAGGAGTTATTTTAGATACAAAATTAACTGGCAAACATCACATAAATTTTCTTATGCAAAAATGTGAAAGAATTATTTCAATTTTAAAAGTTCTTGCGGGTGTTTGGTGGGGTGCTCACCCCTACACCATGAAATTAGTTTATAATGCCTTAGTTCGTAGCGTTTTAGACTATGGAACATATCTTATGATTCCTTGCAACAAAGGTGCTTTGGCTGGGCTGGATGGCGTTCAGTCCAAGTGCCTTCGAATCATCTCAGGTTGTATGAAGTCCTCTCCCATTAACGCATTGCACGTCGAATGTGCTGAACCTCCACTAGCCCTTTTTTTTTTTTTTTTTTTTTTTTTTTTTTTTTTTTTTTTTTTTTTTTTTTTTTTTTTTTTGGGTGGGAAATCATCAAATGACTCCTCCCGCTCTGGGCGGAGCGAGAGGGAGTGTCAGACTTTTACTGACTAAAACCCACCCGTGTTCCTTCCGTTGCCTGTGTGCCGGGGCCGCGATATCCCTTTCGGACCAACTCGCAACCCTGGCAGGCATTGGCCCTTACGGACCCCGTCAGTTGGTGCTGACATCTCTTTGAGGCGCGCGTGGAACACAACGCGCCGTCGACCCGGGCCTGGTCCTAATCGGACGGCGAGCTACCCATTGCCCACCGTCCGCAAGCCCGCGCCTACGGTGGCCGGAAGTCGGCTCGCGACTCCCGACGCCCGGGGCGTCTCCTGCGGCGACTAGGGGCGCGAGGGCGCGCATCTTGCATTTCCCTCGCGCGCTCCGCCTCCTCCTTCGCGAGCATTACTGCTTCGCAGAAGGAAGTGACGGCTTCCCATGCACTCTCGCTCCGGACCATGGCCTGAACCAGGGCCGGACGCGAGAGATCGCCGCTGCCGATCGCCTCCGTGAGGACACGGCGGTGCCCCGCCCAAGCCGGGCAGACCTCCACCGTATGCTCCACCGTGTCCTCCGGGCGATCCACACAATGGTAACACCCGGGCGTTTCCTCCCGCTTTATCCTGAACAGGAACCTCCCGAAACAACCGTGTCCGGTGAGGACCTGCGTCAGGCGGAAGGTGAGGACGCCGTGGCGCCTCTCTAGCCACTCCTCAAAGAGGGGCCTTACCGCCGCAATTGTGGCGTGCCCAGCGCTGGGTTGCGACAATCGCACTCTCCATGCCGCCATGAGATCCCGCCGGAGCTCTGTCCGCTGTGCCGTGATTTCTCGCGGCAGCGGAGTTACACCCCGGCGTTTCGCCTCCTCGCGCAACTCCCACATGTGCGCGAGGACTTTTGCCTCCAGATCCCATGGCGGTAGTCCGGCAAGGAGGCTCGCCGCCTCACGGGAGACCGTGCGGTATCCTCTGACCAGCCTAATGGCCATGACCCTTTGGGACGCGTTCAATCGCTGGGCTGGTCGCAGCCTTAATGAACGCGCCCACACCGGTGCCCCGTAAAGGGCCATGGACCGCACGATCCCCGCGTAGAGCCTCCGGCAGGAGGCGTTTGGACCCCCTAGATTGGGCAGAAGCCGCTTCAAAGCAGCCCCAGCCCTCTGCAGTTTGGGAGCCAAACGTCGGAAGTGCTCCACGAAGTTCCACCGGCTGTCGAGGACGAGTCCCAGGTACTTCATCGTCGACTCGACACCGATGTGAACCCCTCCCGCCGTTATCTGGGAACCCGACAGCGGCGCGTTCCGAGGACCATAGAAACACATGGCCTCGGACTTGTGCAAGGCCACCTCGAGTCCCAGTTGCCGGATCCTATCGACGATTGTCGCAACCCAACGTGTCGCTAGTTCGGCCGCCGCCTCATGCGACCTCCCCTGCACCAGGACCAGCGTGTCGTCAGCGTAGCAGACTACGCTGACGCCGCTAGGGAGGTCGGCGCGCAGCACCCAGTCGTAGCCGATGTCCCACAGATGCGGCCCCAGGACCGATCCCTGCGGGACACCGCACGACATCTCTCGCCGGTTCCACTCTCCGTGGTGACCGGGGTAGATGACGGCCCTGTCCGTCAAATAGGCCTCGACCACTCGACAGAGGTAGGTCGGCATCCGGTGATACCGGAGTGCCTCCCTAATGCAACTCCAGGGCAGGGTATTGAACGCATTGGCGATGTCAAGAGACACCGCCAAGACCACCCCACCCCGGGCAACAGCATCCCCCGTCGTGAGGGCTCGAACGCGCAACCTCCACTAGCCCTTAGACGGCAATATCTAGCCTCCCGTTTCGTGTCTAGACTAATATGTAGATCCTCCCATCCTCTTATAAACAGACTGAACGAGTTAGATGCCATATGCAGAATCTCAAATTACTGGAAGAATAAAGAAATCCCCTTAATCCTAAAATCCTTTCGATTAATTCAAAATTTATTAAGCCCGATCATCCAGTATCCCAGATTACCCCTTTTTAATTTTGCTTATGAAGTTTTATGTTATATCCCTAAAATTTTCTTTGATATTGGAATATCCAAAAAATCTCCGTCAGTGAATTTGGCTTTCAATGCGGTGGTGGGAGAGAGATGGAATGGTTTTCAATTATTTTTTACGGATGCTTCGAAATTAACTGATCGTAGTCACACTGGCGCCGCGGTCTATTACCAAAGCTCCAAAATTATCTTACAGTTTAAATGCCCTAAGGAGTCTTCTGTATTCACTGGTGAGTGTGTGGCTATATTGGAAGCTTGTCTTTTCATAGAGTCACACCATAATATTGAAAAAGCCGTTATTTTTACAGATTCCCTTAGCTGTTTGCAAGCCTTAGTCCAAAATCCCTTTAAAAGTAAATTGCACAGCTCCCTTATTTTAAAAATTAAAAACTCTTTATTGTCCTGCGCTAATAATCAAAGAGATGTTCAGTTAGTTTGGATACCCAGTCATTGTGGCATTAAGGGTAACGAATGTGTTGATGCTTTGGCTAAAGATGCTTGTTCATCTTCATCGTCAGATCTCACGCACAATACATATCAGGGTTATGATCTATTGTCCCTTCCAAAACTGAATCTGCAATGTTCCTGGCAGGAGCAGTGGAATATGTCCAGTAAAAAGAAAGGCAGTTTTTTTTATGCAGTACAACCGACCATAAAACCGAAACCTTGGTTTTTCGGTCACAAAAAAGTATCGAAAACTGTTATTTCTGTTCTTTGTAGAATCCGCTTAGGTTTTTGTTGCACTCCCGTTTTTTTACACAAGATCCATGTCCGTGACTCCTCTCTCTGCGAGTGCGGGTTGGCGGAAGGCACCCTGGATCACATATTTTTTGAATGTCCTAACAACATCCCGCCCCTAAATTTGTATAGCCGTCTCCTTAAATTCAAGATCCCTCTTCCTATTAATTTCCCTTCCCTTTTAACATATTCCTCTCCAGAACTGCTTGTGGCGCTGATGATTTTCATCCGTCACAATAATATTAAATTATAATTTTTTTGTTCTTTTTCCCCCAAATATCCTGTCTGTGTGGATGTGGTGTATAATTAAATGTTTTAACAATTATAATATTTATGTAATGTTATCTTTATGTTTGTTTCAGTCCAATAATAACCCTACAAGATCTACATTTCAACAATTCATCATTGAAGTTTCTTTTAACATTCTACTTGTAAACTTTATTTTATCTCAATACACACTTGCTTTTCCAACTCACTTTAGACATTGGCAGAATAGTCGACATCGGCTTTGCTTGCCATATTAAAGAATAGAATAGAATAGAATAGCAATGCATTGTCACTGTCACTTGTTAGTTTGTTTTTGAGGAGAGGCTAATGCTTAGAGTATCTAAGGGCTAATGTCAGTTTATTTCATCTATAGCCGGCTAAACTTAAGTGTAGCCATAACCCCTAGGCTTAGCAAATGAAAATGGCTGAAAGCTAAGTTAGGTTAGAACTGTGACCACACAACGCACGAGTCGAGCGAGCGAAGCCAACGGTGTCGCGGCAGCGGCCAGCTGGTGCCAGAGTCCGTTTAGGCACAAGAGAATGTAAAGTTTTGGGAATTGCTGTTTTACAGCAAACTAACTACTTTTGTGGAAATAAGCACTCAGATTGAGTGGACCTGTCTATCTAGTCAGTGTATGTATTTTTCAGTAATCGTGCAGCTAAACTCAGAACTTAAGGAGCTCAATGATTCGACGCACAATAGTAAAGAAAGGAAATTTTTGGGTAGGCCGCATAAATTACTCAGACTGCCAGACCATGATTAAAACAGAGCGAAAAAATACAATGACCCACATAGTCTTACCATTCACAATAATTAAAATAATCTAATTCGGTATGTAAAGATTTTTTCAGGTATTTTTTTATATTTTTAATTAATACTCGTAGATTTAGTTATTTTAAGCAACTAATTTCAATATTTTGTTATTCCAAGCTGTAGTTATTTTTTATTTTTTTTTAAGTTTTGTTCATGCTGACGTCTGAATAGCTTAAGATCTTTGCCACATATAACACAATAATAAAAATCCTAAATTTGACGCTTTTTGCTTGACATCATAAACTTCAAGCATGACGGTAGGGGAGGAAGCATATTTATCGTAACAGATATTAAAAAAATAACAAATAACGTTCCTAACAATATAACTTATCTGTTACTGAAAATATATATCCCCACACAGACTGTTACCACGGCTGTATTTTATAATATTTTTCTTTACGGCAATCAAAAAAAAATTGTGATCCTATACGAATGTCTCTATTATCTTTGGTTTGACGATTGACGGGATTGGTCGCAAATGGTTCTATGCATGTACGACTTTATTTTAATAGAAATAAAGATAATACTCAATTGAAAGTAATTTGGCTGAAATTTTTAACCTTTGAAATTTAGAAATTTAATTGCTTTCACTGCTTTCGAACGAAGCTTTCAAATAGAACTGGTGAATTGTAATTTTTTTTTTCCAAAACATTTCTTTTAATGGTGTATTTATCAAACAAGCTGCCTAGCCTTTTACAATTATGTTGGGGTCGGTTTCCAGTGTAACCGGATGAAAAAAAAATTATAAACACTAAAAAAAATTATTAACAAAAACAAATAAACGTAATTCTATAATTTCACATTACCCCGTTATTTCTAGTCAAAACTTCGGTTTCGATTTTTGCCTCTAAACGAAATAAACTAAGGAAGATAAAAAATACAGAACATAACAAATCATATTTTTGTCAATCGTTACAACTTGTCAAATGAAAATTTGTAAATTAAGTTTTGGTGAAATGACTGGTCACCGATTTGAATCGATTCAAAGACCGAATTTTCGCATTTCAATTATGGTCATCCCTGAAGTTGACATTATATGACTTGATTTTTTTATCATGGAGTAGTCCGTAACTTCCTGTGTGTCTGACGTCTTTGAAAGTCAAATGAAAGTCAAGTGGTTTTATGTGTTTATGTTAAAATAAACTCCATCTTATAATTTTAAGCGCCAAAAATAGAAAAATAAGGTTAAGAAACCTAAAAGCTCGAAATGGTTTTGGAATCAGCGTAGAATTGTTTTACTTTACATACCGAATTCTTTACAAAGTAAATATTCTCTTCAATTTATAAAATTCATCAATGTCAGTGTGTATACTTATAAAAATCCGGAAATAATCTTGGTTCGATCAATTGAGGACCATCTAAGATTGGTGATATCATATATTTTGATATTGGTTATAAACAAGCAGTGTTAAATGTCCTAATTTACCTGACGAGCGCATTAAAGCCGGGGCGTTCCCTAAAATAAAGGTGTCCTCCGGCCCGGGGATTTTTCTAATTTTCCTGGCTCTTTCATTATAGTTGCAGAAAATGTGTATGAAACATAAAAATCCCGCGATAAGAAATAAATACCAGAACATTTCGCGAACGTCTACGCACTTCACTGGAACACTATGTACTAAAGACGCGACTAAAAACGCGGAATTATCTTTTATTTATGGAATTATTTAATTGCGGTGTCCGCCTTCGACAATCAGTAGATAACGAATTATTCATTAAAAAAATTCTTAATTTTAGAACGTACATCAGAGTTCTTCTTTACTGGCAAGCTCCTTACTACGGAATTAATGCACAGCGGGAAACATCTTGTGCATTCGGTGTGACCGTCTCTGGAGATAACTTGATAAATATTTACCAAACATGCAAAGATTGGCCATGAAGTGGGTGAAGCCCTAGAAAAATCAGTTATGGAATGTAGGTTCGGTTATCTTTCCATCTGTAAGTATACTAGCTAGCTAGACAAACGAGATATCGCTTTATCATTACCCATTACTATTTAATCGACACAGTTTTAGAGCCTATTTGATGATATTAGTAAAATCCTCCTGAATGTTATTTTTAATTATATTTAAATCTTTATCTGCATAAACTAGACAAGTATCATCAGCATACATACAGGCTGTTCGGCAGAAGGTTGAACATACGAAAATGGCGGATCCGTGGGGTCTACTACGTTTTTAGGCCCAATATCAAAACCCAGGCCACAAGGATTTTTTTAATTTCTTTTTCGGTATTTGTCGTTGCCAAAACTTAAAACGTCAATAATTTCATTAAAATACAACAAATCTGGCAACATTATATTTTTATTCTGATCTAAAGTAATTGTAGAATCTTATAAAATTCGTATTTGACGCAGATGATTGCTAGAAAAGTAAATACGAGCCCTTATACTACAAACAAATATTAAAAAAATACCGAAAGCCCGACTTTGAACTGCGTAAAAAAAAAAACTAACAGTGATAGAGCAGTTCTAATTTTAGGAAAACATCTTTGGTTCATGCCCAATCTAACGGTATGCAATATGCAAATTTTCTTTTAAAACTCAACACATTAGGATATTTCGACTAATCTCGAGATCTAGGCCTTGTAGAGAAAATCTAGCTAGTAGATAATTCATACAAATAAGGTAGGTACCCATATATTGTTGTCGAGCATGGCCCTCCGGCCCGGCGCTAGAATAGAGTCGTCACACGCACGTCGCGTAAATATAAATTACTAGCTTTATCCGGCCCAGCGGGTAACACTAATTACTTATCTACGGCGCACTTACCTACCTATCTAGCCTACCTACCTACATACCTACCTATGCTGCGTTCGCAATTCATTTGCCAAACATGTAAACAAAAACGAGTTTTAGGAAAAAAAACTGTAATGCCTACACATAAGGTTCAGTTTGCGCTATAACTTCATATTGTTTATGACTGTTTTAACAGTAATGGTCGGTCTAAAATCAACCTTATTTACACGTGCATAAAGTTGATGTTTGTCTCAGTGAAAAACTCGTGTTAGTTTACATGTTTGGTAAATAACCTAGCTAAATACCTACCTACTTACATATACCTACCCTACCTACACCTACCTACCTATATACCTACCTAAATACCTACGTACCTACATACAGTACCTACCTACCTACGTACATACTTACCTACATACGTATTGAAATAGGTACCTACTATAGTGCAAGCTATAAGCAAGCATGTTGTTTTTAAGAAAAACAACAATTTTAAAAATAAAATCTCAAGATACCTTTGCATAATTATATCGTAGCTAGGTATAATTTAAGGTTTTGCTGCTCTTCTATACATGTACTGTATTATCATCAGTCATCACGCTTAGGCTCTTTAGTCGCCGTGCGGCCACTTGAGCAGAGAGGGGCCGGACCTGGACGACAGTCAGTTCGGGTTTCGGCATGGGCGCTTCACGATCCACGCTGTGTCGCGGGTTAGAGTCCTGGCGGAGGAAGCGGTGTCTCGGGGCGGGGTGATGTTGGCGGTGTCCTTGGACATTTCCAACGCCTTCAACACCCTGCCCTGGAGTTGTATTCGGGAGGCACTGCGGTATCATGGGGTGCCTGTCTACCTCCGCCACATCGTTGGGGCTTATCTGTCGGAGAGGTGTGTCACCTACATGGGACGTGATGGCGGAAACCATCGCCGCATGCCGTGCGGTGTTCCACAGGGCTCGGTTTTAGGCCCGCTCCTGTGGAACATCGGGTACGACTGGGTGCTGAGGGGCGAGCTCGGTGCCGGGGTAGACCTGATGTGTTATGCGGATGACACGCTGGTCACTGCCCGGGGGAGCTCGCACAGGGAGGCAGCGTTGTTGGCGACGGCTGCGGTCTCACAGGTGGTGGGCCGCATTCGTCGCCTAGGCCTGGAGGTGGCCCTCAGCAAGTCAGAGGCCATGGTGTTTTATGGCCCCCGGCGGGCGCCATCACCCGGCTGACACATCGTGGTCGGGGGGGCTCGGATCGCTGTCGAGTACACATCAGGACCCGAGGTGGCGGCGCGTAGTGTTCCACGCGCGCCCCTCTGAGACGTCGCGGGGGGAATCAAACACCTCACTCCCCCTCCTGACCAGAGTGCCAAAAACGACTAGAATATATATAAAAGGAGGGGGAGTGAGGTGTTTGATTCCCCCCGCGACGTCTCAGAGGGGCGCGCGTGGAACACTACGCGCCGCCACCTCGGGTCCTGATGTGTGGGGGGCAACGGACGTCCCCGTGTCCGTCACCCCTGGACCCATTTAGGGGGGCTGGAAGAGGGCGTTGTCCGCCCTCCGCTGACGCCCGGTGCGCCAGCTGCGGACCGGGTGACTGGACGAGATCTCCCTCTCCCTTTCCGCAGCCTCCTTCTGCGAGACGACCGTCTCGCAGTAAGAAACCACCGCGTCCCAGGACTCGCCGCTGCCGACCATCGCATTCACTAGGGCCGGCAGCGGCAAGTCACTGCCTACTTCTGAGATGTGGGCACGGCGTGGCTCCTCCCAAGCGGCACACTCTGCCAGCGTATGCCGCGCCGTGTCCTCCCGGCAGTCGACGCAGTAGTGCGCCGGGCGTCCGGCTCCCTGTTTATGCGACACAGGTACTTCCCGAAGCAACCATGCCCCGAGAGCACCTGCGTCACCCGAAACGACAGGGAGCCGTGCCTCCTCCCGAGCCAGCGGTCGAGCACCGGCCGGACCGCCTCGACGATGTCGAGGCCGGCGGTAGGGTGTGAAAGCCTGTCCCGCCATTCCGCCACCAGGACCTCGCGAAGCTGAGACCGATGCAGCTCCATGTGTCGCTGCATCGGTCGCTCGCCCCACGCCCTCGCTTCCTCGTGCCACCGATACGATGACGCGAGTACTTTCGCCTCTAGGTCCCAGGGCGGGGATCCGGCCAGTGCACAAGCCGCCTCGTAGGAGATCATGCGATACCCTCTGATGACTCTGACGGCCATCGCCCTCTGCAGTTTACGCAATACGGCGATGCTACCGGCCGTCAAGTCCGCAGCCCAGATCGGGGCCCCGTAAAGGGCCATCGATCGCACGATCCCCACGTCGAGCCGCCTACAAGCGTCGCTCGGGCCCCCCAAATTGGGAAGCAGCGTTGACAGCGCCCCAGCGGCGCCCAGCAACTTGGGTGCCAGCCGTCGGAAGTGGGGCCCGAAGTCCCACCGGCTGTCGAGCACCAATCCTAGGTACTTCATGGTAGACTCGACAGCGATCCGAGCCCCCCCGACCACGATGTGTGAGCCGGGTGACGGCGCCCGCCGGGGGCCATGAAACACCATGGCCTCCGACTTGCTGAGGGCCACCTCCAGGCCTAGGCGACGTATGCGGCCCACCACCTGTGAGACCGCAGCCGTCACCAGCAACGCTGCCTCCCTGTGCGAGCTCCCCCGGGCAGTGACCAGCGTGTCGTCCGCATAACACGTCAGTTCTAATCTAACCTAACCTTTTTCGCGAGTTATATTTAACCTAATCTAACTAGTTCGGTTCAGGATAGCCTACTAAAGTATTATTTTTTGTTCTGTTAGCACAAGTCGTGAACTACAATTTTTTTTTTACAAAATAATTTTTGTTGATTTATAAATTAATATTACCCTTTTGCCTATTTAATGAGTTTAATTTTTGGGGAAATTGCGTAATGCAATATGTAAAACGTTTTTATTCCAAACGTTGTTTTATGAGATAACATGAATAAAAAATGAATTGTTTGTCAAATAATACGTTGTTAATAAAAAGTTTATTAGATAATTATTTTCTTAAGTGAATTATTTGGCAAACTTGTTATTGTGTAATGATGAAATAACAAATCATGTTTTTGCCAAACGTTACTTGTCAAGTGAAAATTTGTAAATAAATTTTTGGTGAAATGACTGGTCACCTTTTACCTCACTATCGGCTTTATCATCCGAGAAAACTATGAAAACAAAACCCATGACGAAGAATTTTAATAATTTCATAGCCGCCATCTTGGATTTACACTTTGACCTCACTATCGGCTTTATCATCCGAGAAAACTCTGAAAACGACAACCATGACAAAAAAAAAAAAAATTTGCCATCTTGGATTAAAATTTTGACCAATTCCACACTTTCTCAATGTCGCATGGAGGGCCAACGATTTCTAACAGTTTACTGCCTTTCCAATAAAAATTAAAATAAAATAGGTCAATAGTGTCAGAAATATTATAACACAATTTAGCAAACAAATAAGTTCGCACGTACAGCACAGTAAAGTACCTAAATCGTCTATACCGACAAAAAATACCCCGAACGAATTCCAACCAAGCACGTTGCGCTAGTGTGAGTGGCTGTCGGAGCGATACACACCTACGGTGAGCAGTGCGACCACGCACACATTGACAATTATTGCTTGACGCGATAGCACTACTAGCTATCGAAAATTTATGATAAATTGGATGTGTTCCATAATACCAAAAATGATGAATGAAAACTAAATGTTATTTCATTTTTTTTTTCGATAATTTGTAACTTGATAATATAAGCTATGCTGCTGCGGAAACAATATTCAAATATTGTTGTTTATAATACGTAAAAATGTATGAAATTCAATTCGCTTTAATTTAATTTCAGGTAAGTATTTTGGGCAAAAAAAGACGTAGAGGACTAGATAAATACTGTTTAAATCCGAATATCAACATAATACGGTGGAAATATGCTCAATTTCCAAATGATTTTGGTATTACGTTTGTATGGACAATTCAACGGTCGCCGCGTTCTTAAATGAAACAGAAACAAACATACAAGTTTTTTAAATATTCACTATAGTGTACGGCTTTGACAAAACGCATTTAAGAGGTATTTATGTATTTTATTTTAAAAAGAGGTTTTTGTGATATAACTTTTTATATCGACTGGAAGGTTATTAAAAATAATTGGAACTAAAAAAAATCTACATCTTCGACCATAATAGTTACTACAAATTGGCACTACAAATCTTTTCACATTATTGTTCCTTTGAGATCTTGTGTGTATAATTTTGTTTTTAAATTTATCACTACAATACTGTTCTAAAGCTACTGACTGACAACTCTACCTTCTCAGCCCATAAGAAAGCAGTGAGTCCACCAGCGCATAGAAGACCATGTATAAAGTCTATCCAGCATAAAACTGAGGTAGTGCAATTTCACAAGGACGTACCTGGGTTTGTCAAAGTGTCTTTTCCATGAGAAGCTCTTGTCTATCACTAAACCCAAGTACCTGTATTCCTCCGGTTTACAAATGTTTGCCATAATTTGAAATGCAATAATTTTATATACCATACTCTTGTATTTGCCATATTTTCATTAGAAATAACGCTTCAGTTGCTTTAGTCGTGAAATTACATAATTTATAATTTTTAGGGTTCCGTAGTAAACAAGGAACCCTTATAGTTTCACTATGTCCGTCTGTCTGTCTGTCTGTCCGTCTGTCTGTCCGCGGTTTAGCTCAGAGACGGTTAGTACCAGAAAGCTGTAATTTGGCATATTTATACATATTAATCATGCTGACAAAGTAGTAAAATAAAACCAAGAAAAAAAAAATATTTAGGGTGCCTCCCCTACACGTAAAGTGGGGATGTTTGTTTTTTTTCTCGTCTACCCCATGTTGTGTGGTATCGTTAGAAAGGTCGTTCAAAAATATTGTGAGTTTGTGAAAACTATTTTTGGATTCTGGTTGGTTTGCGAAATATTAAGCTTTTACCTGATTTTTTTTGTTAGAGTCATCCCCCCCCCCCTGCCGGCTAAATGGTTGTACTTGGATTTGTGAAAAAATTCACAGCAGTAGTATATGTATAACGAAATTAAAAGGAAAACTATCAGAGCTAAGTAGGCTGTACAGGTTAACGAGTAATAATCATCCAACTTAAATTTGCGGTTTGAAAAACTTGATCTCCCATACATTCCGTATGGGAGAGCATGTTTTTCAACTGCAATGTTAAGTTTGTTCTTGGCATAAATTCATCCCAAATACGGAAATAAAGTGTCCTAATAATTTAAATCCATAAATTTATTTGCCATATTTTTCATTTTGAATAATGTCGTTCTGCATAACATTTATCCACAATAATATTCATTTGCCCATACATGCGTGCTTGCTTTGCAAAAGAGGAAATCTAGCGCTCGGCGGCCGCTACAGCGGCACGCTCGCTTCGCTCGCTTGCCTTCGCGCGTTGTTTGGTCACAGTTCTAACCTAACCTAATTTAGCCGTTTAGAATTTGACAAACTGTTTATTGTCTAAAGATTGTTTGCTATAATAAATCATTTTATTACAGACCAAATCCGTTTTTTTTTTTTGTGGATGAGAAATCATCAAATGACTTCTCCCGCTCTGGGCGGAGCGAGAGGGCGTGTCAGACTTTTACTGACTAAAACCCACCCGTGTTCCTTCCGTTGCCTGTGTGCCGGGGCTGCGATATCCCTTTCGGACAAACTCGCAACCCTGGCAGGCATTGGCTCTTACGGACCCCGTCAGTTGGTGCTGACATCTCTTTGAGGCGCGCGTGGAACACAACGCGCCGTTGGCCTGGGCCTGGTCCTAATCGGACGGCGAGCTACCCATTGCTCACCGTCCGCAAGCCCGCGCCTACAGTGGCCGGAAGTCGGCTCGCGACTCCCGACACCCGGGGCGTCTCCTGCGGTGACTAGGGGCGCGAGGGCGCGCATCTTGCATTTCCCTCGCGCGCTCCGCCTCCTCCTTCGCGAGCATAACTGCTTTGCAAAAGGAAGTGACGGCTTCCCATGCACTCTCGCTCCGGACCATGGCCTGAACCAGGGCCGAACACGACAGATCGCCGACGCCGATCGCCTCCGTGAGGACACGGCGGTGCTCCGCCCAAGCAGGGCAGACCTCCACCGTATGCTCCACCGTGTCCTCCGGGCGATCCACACAGTGGTGACACCCGGGCGTTTCCTCCCGCCTTATTCGGAACAGGAACCTCCCGAAACAGCCATGTCCGGTGAGGACCTGCGTCAGGCGGAAGGTGAGGACGCCGTGGCGCCTCTCTAGCCACTCCTCAAAGAGGGGACTTATCACCGCAATTGTGGCGTGCCCAGCGCTGGGTTGCGACAATCGCACTCTCCATGCCGCCATGAGATCCCGCCGGAGCTCTGTCCGCTGTGCCGTGATTTCTCGTGGCAGCGGAGTTACGCCCCGGCGTTTCGCCTCCTCGAGACCAAATCCATTATTTACATTATATTTTGTACAAAACAATAAACGTTTCTAAATTATATTAAATGTTGCTTATGTGGTAGTTATTAGTACGAGTATTTATTTGCTTTGTTTCAAGAACTAATATACTATAACTTACTAACTATTTACACTAAACTAACTACACAAATAGATACAAAAAACAAAAGGACACTTAGGCGTCGAAGTATTCGTCCGCATCGCTGTCATCCGGAAACGTGCCCAGAAGACTGGCAGCATTGCCACGTTGAATGGCAATGCTAATTCTTTGGCCAAAGAACGAGCCAGCCCTCTGGTCGCGTGAAGTGTCGACCAGTCGGCGAGAAATTTCCTTAAAAAGGAGACGCGCACTCGGACCCCACGACCCGAGCGTTTCGACCACAAACGGCTCAAGCTGTAGTTACCCATAAGGTTACAGTATTTGCGCCGCTTGAGGGTCTCAGCAGCCGCTGCAGCGGCGCCAGCACAGTCCGCCGTGCTAATTGTGCTAAGATTTGCGCTTGTAGTGCAAATCTTAGCAGATGAATCCGTTACAGTCACAAATGTCTTCGGAGGGTAGCACTGTAGCTTAGCTTTTTGCACTTTATAGTAAGACGGATATATCACCTTTGAACCTTCTCGAATAGTCGTTTCCCTTAATGTGATATATTGCCATTTCGATAGTTTTAATGAAAGTAGCAAACCCAGTGATTTTTCTGGTGAAAATATTGTTGAAGGAGCTGGTTTGTTCAACATTTCCTTGATTTTTGCTGCTGCTTCTGGATTTTGGAGCATATGTTCAATAACAGATGCAATATCCTCACAACCATCTCCTTTCAAAAGTGCTGCAGCTGAATAAGCTACTTCATTAGGGTCATCGTCTATATGTTCATCAGATCGTCTCTTCTTCTGCTTATTACTTAGATCTTCAAACGGCTTTCGAGATCTTTTTGTCATTGTTGAAGTTGATTTCATTGTTGAAGTTGATGGTACAGGTTCAGGTACAGGTTCAGTAGAAATATTTTCACTTGTTGATTCTTGAATGAGCAAATTGGTTTGCACGCAGTTTGGCCAGTCAATATTTGCCTCAAGCCAATTACTGTAATCACGTCTAAAAACTTCACTTTTCCTGTGGGATCGTAACCATCTCTTTTGAACTGCCCGTGTAAATCTTCGACAAAATTCTTTCACGGTAACACTGTCTTCATCTGAAAGGCTAGAGCCCAGTCGAATAACAAGTGTGTTGAACAATATTTCATGATCGAAAGACGAAGCATCCTGATTGCTCAGAATAACAAACAAATCCAAATTTGTAATAATGCTTTCCATTATTCACGATCACTGAGTAAAAAGACACGGTAGGATAGATGTTAGTATTAGAAATGCTCTAAATGAACTGAAGGTGTGAATCCAATGTTTGACTATTTATTACTAATGATGGTATCACATTTATCTAATTACTTTCATTAAGTTAATCCTGCACTAATTGCTAAATTAGCGAGTACCCCAAATAATTTTGGTACGTATCCTTTTAACTAGGTATATAGGTATTAAGTTTTATTAATCATTAGCTAATGTGGACTTGAGGCATTAGACAAGATTACGTATTACGTAATTCATAATTACCATGTCATTTCAAATGAAAATCACAAAGTAGGTAATACGACTTTGTGATTTCTTAGAATGTTTTGGTCTAAGCATAAAAAAATATTGTAAATTACACTTGGTATAGCCATATTTAAGCACTAAAATGTATCATAAACTTTTTTTTTTTTTAATTTTGAATATAAAAAAAAAAATCGCAAGTGATATCGCGATATTAAGTATGTCAAAAATTCACAAATAAATATTACTATAACAGTGTGCAAGGATATAATGGCTATTCTAGCCATTCCAGAGATATCCTCATTTTTCATGTCAGCTCCATACATTTTTTTCTTATAAAAATTATAACTCTTCCATTTGTGCACACAATTACTTCATATGACATTTTATAGAACAGTAATGATCGGCAGAAGTCATTTCCAGCAAAAAAAATAACATTTAAGACATCGAGATCCTATGTCTTCTACAGCCGATTTTCAATCCACCGTGCGTCCCACCGTTTCTGGGAGGATGGGTTATCAGGCAAATCCGTATTGGGACAAGCCATTTTCCAAGCGTTCAACGCATCGGTCAAACACGGTACCTCAAAATCGACCAGTGAGGAAGATAAAATGTTCCTGGTTAATTTATCGGTACTGTGGACCGAGGAGAGGAAGGCCGGTAAACTTATACTTGAAATTTTGCGGACACCGAGACCACCCAGGCGGATGGGAAGTGTGGCTTGCTGCCAAGCTCGGTCATCCAGGGCCACATTTAGGATTGAGGTTAATGTCAATATTTCTAATAATTTGGTCCACTTTTTCTAAAAGTTGTGGATACTTCCACAGATGGGAGGAACGAAGTCTAAACGTGAATTTTGGTCCAAAGCAACAGTACCGAATGGGTGTGAAGGCCGAATGAATATTAATTTTGAAAAGTCTTTCCGAGACATCGTTGAAATTTTGTATTTTCTGCTCAATAAACGTTGGAAAGGATTCGTCAAAAATTGGGGACCCCAGGAGGTGCAGAAAGTTTATTTCTGTAATTTTGATGTTTGGTGCTAGTATTAAATTTTGCTATGGTAATCTTTCTGTCAGGTGGTTTGGGGAAGATAAATTTCGCATTTTGATAGGTTAAGGTCTAGGCCAATGGAACTGAATTTTTCTTTTATGTATGTTAAGGTTTAGTATAATACCGTTGACCTTGCTCGAATGGGCGTTACCGCTAAGAATGCCCCGCGCACTCATCATAATTACGCGCGAAGCGGTCACACAGTTTCTTTTTGCGGGGCTGCCATAGTGCCATGACTCGACTGACATTAGTTTCCGTTCCCTAGATGGCGCTGTTGTCAAACCAACTTTATAAGATTTCTAAAAATTAAAAAAAAAAAGCATAAATAAACAATTATTGAATAAAACTTTTACAGGGTAAGTTTATGATATTAATCAGACACTTTTTGATGTAAAATAACTCAAAAATTTCCTAAAAATCAATAAGTTATAACCAAAAATCTTACATCGCACAAGCATAATTTTTTATAGATTAAGTATTGGGTTGATTCCGATATAACTATTAGCAGTGTATTCAGTGTGATTGCTACCACTGAATATAGATCTCTAGCACATACTTGTTTAGTTAGTTAGTACCTACACCAAACCAATTATCATCGCTTATCACTACTTATTTGCTATTGCAATTATTGTAAGCTTTTGCTGAAGGGAACCACAAACCAAAACGTCATCTGTGTATTTTTTTTTTTTCTTATATCTCTGAACAAATTTCGAATCACATGATCACATCACCTTACGGCAGGCCACAGAGTAATAAAATACCTAGTTTCTATTAGTAGGATCAGCTGTAGTCTACGAATAATAAAAGGAAGAAGCGTAATTGTAAACATAATCAACGAAAAATTCAACTTCCATACGCTTGGCAAACAATGGCAAAAAGCAAACAACAAACAGCAATCACCAATATGTGGATGGGTGTTTGTATGTGTTTGCCTGTTCCTGTTTGTATTCGCCACTGTTCGGGATCGGTGTCGGTTTTTCTTCACAGATCAAAGACTGTTTGGCGAACAGTTCGCGGTGTTTCGATACGCTTGGTAAACGGTCAGTGTCGCGCGCGAGCTTACGGGTGGCGGACGTGTCTCATTGATACCACGTTAACAACAGTTTTTGGCGCGTTATCATGTCCGATTGGTCAGAAGATACAACTCTTTGTTTCTTAGAAGCATATCAAAATGAGCCATGTATTTGGAATTCAAAAGACATTAACCACAAAAATAGGCAGAAGGTACACGATGCGTGGACCCGCATTAGTGTGATAATGAATAAAAATGTGAAAGAATAAAAAAATAAAAAATAAATATTAATGGCTACGTTCAGGAGACACTTCAAAAAGAAACAAAACTCGATTCGTTCTGGTGCAGGTTAGTTTTGACTATTTTTTTTTGTCATTACATGGAATTTATAGCTGCTTTTTGTTTTGAGAGATAAAATGCTTAATTAGAAGCTTATTCTTGGCGCTACTATCGCCATACAGCCCGAACGATAGATAAAAATTTTCATTAAATGTTGAATTTAACGTATAATTGCGTACCTACCTACCTATTCCAATACTTTTTTGCTTTTTCTTGAATCTGATAAGTAAATAAAGTAAAGTAAATATGTCTTATGTTTTAGGAGCAGACGATATCTACAGACCCATCAGTGGCGGTCCCCCCATAGAAGCCGAAAAGCCCGGCTTGCCTTAAAAAATGAGCCCACCAACAAAAAAAAAAAAATTATAAAAGCAACCAAGTCAATAATCATCTGGCAAGAATTGATAAGAATAATACCTAACATTAAACTCCGCGCTGCACTGTGTCAGCCGCGCGCTTTATAAGCTACGATGCCAGGTTTACGTACTCAAAAAATAATATTTAAATTCCGCGCCGTTTTGCATCACGCACCGTTGCCAACTATCTCGGATGCAGTTGCGATCTCGCTCTAACACTATAGCGATAAGTAGGACGCGAGATCGCATCGTAAATGAAAACATAATTTTTATTCTTTCTCGCTCGCACTTGTGTTGGCTTTTATGAGGCTTTTTTACCACTCTTCTTTCGCATAGAAATAGTTAAGTTTGTTGATACCATTAGTATGTACCTATTTCGCAAAATGTTCTAAATATTAAGCCCGGCTTCTGATTTTTTTATGAATGGAACGAATCGTGCGTTTGATTATGAATAGTAGGAGTAATGACGTGGCAAATTTGTTCAAATTTGTTTTGAGCGGCTAGGTACCTGGTGCACTTTTTTTCGCTTTGATATTTTTTCATTTTCTGTGAATTTAAGTGTTGTGATTAGTTTTGAAGTGATTAAAAAGTTTCTTATCATTGAAATGAATTCGGAAACGCATGCAATTGTTCCTTGTGAAGGACTAAAGTGTGCAATCCTTACTCGGAAAGGTAAATACTTTGAGTTTTACAGACAAATATAATCTCGATAGTTATTGTGGCGATTTCATTCCGCGCTTTTGTTAGTGATTATAGTGTTATTTTATCATCAAAATGGGAATTCGGAAACTGTGTTCGAAAAGGTATGTAACTTGAGTTTTTCGACAATAAGTAACTCTTTACTTTACCGTAACCAACCTCAAATTACTGTAGATACTTGTTTCTCGGAAATAAAAGCAAGTATTTTTGTCAGTCGAAAAATAGATTGAAATAAGCATTCGATTGTTTATTAGACAACTTTAGGTAGGTAGCTGGTGCCATGAAAACACATAATTAGTGTTGTTTGTATGGCATTTGTAGTTTTGGTAAACCACTGAAAAACAAACCCTATGTCCTATTATTATAATAACAATAAGTTCTCATTGAGATCACAAAACACAATAATTTTCGTATCGAAGAGATTCTTCATAGGTGTTTTGAAATAAAGATAAGAGTTGGCTATTGTCATTATGATAAATTATAAAAAGTTATTTTGGTATTATCTCATGTTAACATTTTCAATTAAACTCATAAAATTATGCGTACGGCAATAGAACAACAAATCGATCATTTGTTGGGAGCCATCTAGTGGATTTTGATTGAAAATTTTAGCATGTGACAAGTGCATATGAAATAAGGTAAAAAGATTCGGCTAAACGGTGTGTTTACGCGCATTCATTCATATAGATGGCGCTTATGAAAATTACATACTAATGCTTGATAATACTTATTTAGAACTCTTCGCATTTTATAAAGGTTTTCTAATAATGTTGTACCATGAACAACATATGAAAAATCTGTTGGCTTGCCCTAATTTTGACGCCATGGCACGCCGCTGAGACCCATATGGTTTGCTTATGACCTAATGGAATCATTTTTGGGGCCGGTGTACACAAGCACAAATAATATAAATACAGAGGTAAGTAAAACTATAAATATTTTTCGCAGTGGTTTATTTAATCTAATAGGTACATCAATATGTACCTATTAGATTAAATAAACCACTACGAGAAATAGATATACACAAACTTTTAATAATATGAACGAAGTAATATGCACTTATAAGTCAGTACTACAACTTATTCTACAAATCATAAAGAAAGTACCCATTATAGCATTGATGTAGGTAGTAGTAGAAAAACGTAGGTAAGTCACCCGCAAGGCAAGCGGTCGAAAAACATGGCACTGAATGCATAATTGCACACAAAGTAGGTATAAGACACTTATTACCTCTGTCGCATCCACGTCAGTCCATATCCTTATTAATACGTTGGGCAAGTGACTAAGCTGAAGTAGATGACCTATCTACGTTTGTTTACTAGTAGGTATATCAACGACCTATAGCGAACTATACAATTTCAAATATTAACCGACTTCAAAAAAGGAGCTTATCAATTCGACCCGTATGTATGTAATATTTTCAGAACTGCCCAGTTTTTGTATAGGTATGTACATATCAGCGTCTGAATAAAAGTGCCAAATTTCAAGTGTCTGTATGTAGGTATGTATGTATTTATGTTTGTTCCATATCTCCGGAACTACAAGTACAATTTAAGTGATTCTTCTTTTGTTATACTAAGTATTGTTCAACGTAAGGAATACTGCAAGTGTCATCAAAATCGGTTCAGTAGTTTTTGAGATAGCATATTTTATTATAATAAAAATTCCCTATGTCGACCTACAAAAATATGATGTGAATTCTTCTCTTATCTGTTTGGCGTGCACGGCTGACCTACGGGGTATGTTTGGAACATCCTGAATTGCATTATAACAACTTTCGTAGTTTCGCCAAGATCCACGTGTTATTAGTTGGCCATTTCCATCAATTACATCAAAAGTTCCTGGAGGAGTATATTTTTCCGGGGAGTTTTTCCTTAGGAAGTTGTGTATTAGCACACAGGTCATTGTAATTTGTGATACAGTACTCGGATCTAAATCAATTGGGCGACGATAAATTCGAAATACTGATGTTAAAACTCCAAATGTGTTTTCTACTACCACCCGAGCTTTCGATAAGTTCTGATTAAATATTCTTTTTGGTGAACCGACGTTATGCTGTCCTGGGTAGGGTTTCATAACATGCTCACTTAATGCAAAAGCGCCGTCGCCTATGAAAACGTACGGCACATCAATGTTCGATCCAGGAAGTGGGCATGGTGTAGGGAAATCTATTTCGTTTCTAGAGATCTTTTGCCATAGTAACGAATTATTAAAAACTCCACCATCACTGATTCTCCCTTGGCATCCTATATCTGCAAATATAAATTTGTAATTGGCATCAACTAAAGCCAAAAGAACGATGCTAAAGGTTTTCTTATAGTTAAAATACTCGGTTCCGCTATGAGGTGGATTTTCTATAAGAATATGTTTGCCATCTATGGAACCCAGACAGTGCGGAAATTTTCTTCTATATCCTTTTTCAATATTCATCCAAGCATCTTTCGTTGATGGCATCTGAAATAAAAATTGAAACAATATGAGATACAACGATAATGACCAAAACTAATAAAATTTTCTTATTTTTTAGGAAGTGCCATCACAAGAAATGCTGGATGAAAGTGCAGCTTTAGCGGAAGAAGGAGAAGACGTAGATGGTACTGATTCAGGGCACTCATCAACTTTGCAAACAACAAAACTACGAACTTCCCGTAGTCGTCCTGCTAATGATATAGCGGAACGGCAGATGTCTTCAGCTTTTGGGCAGTTAACCAATATGTTGGCCAAAAGGCAAAATGAACCTCAACCGCCACTAAAGGAAGAAGATGACTGCGAACTGTATGGAAAATTGTTAACCCAAAAGTTGCGAGAACTGCCTTCTGATGACAGAAAATTGATGATGTATGACATAGATACTTTATTTGTTAATAGAATTAAAGAGAAACAGAGGTGTCAATCCAAATCTTCCTATCACTCAGTCCCATACCAAATGCGCATTACTTCACCAATGCCAAACCGGCCATCTACCTCCCAAACATCCTATTCCGAACCTTTTCCGAATACATCCCCTTATCTCAACCGTCCATCACCTTCCCCATCGTCGTACTCTGAACCAACAATTTCACACCAACCATCCACTTCCCAAATGTCATATTGTGAAACTTTACCAGTTAAATCGCCTGCACAAAACGAACCATCGAGTTCTCAAAGCATTCAATCCCATTATATCTCCCAACCGGACAATTATACAACTCCCACCTATGCTCCCACCATCCAAATTATATCCAACGAACTAATTGCACCACAAACAGGACAAAATATTATTAATCAAGCATTGCTTAAAGCTTACGAAGACTTTGATAAGTGTAAAAAATAAATAATACTATTATTCATTTTTAAGGTTCCGTAGTTTTCGTTGTTTCGGTTTTCATTTTTCATAGTTATCGCATAAGTAAAAATAGAAATAAATAAAAAAATTATGAACAAAAATTTATGGTCTTTTAATAAACTGAAACAAAAAATGCCTTACCTTTATTATTTCGTCTTTCAGAACTTGGTTAATAGCTTTGCAGACTTCAGGTATGATTTTTGATATTATTTGGGGGGATACTTTGAATAAATAGTGTAAACTTTTATAACTGTCACCAGTTGCGATGAATCTTAATGTTATTGCAAGACGATATTTTGCTGGTATGGCGTCTCTGAAGTCTGTATCTTGCTTCGAAATTAGAGGTGAAATTTTGTTTAGCAAATATTCAAAATCTGCAAAACTCATACGACAAAAGTTGTGAAACTGTCCAGATGGTTCATAGAGCAGATCATTAAATTTTTCTTCTATAAATTCTCTAAAACAAAAAAAAAACGTGAATTATGGTCTATCGGTTTAGGTGGTTAACTAAATTATGGTCTATCGGTTTAGGTGGTTAACTAAAGCAGGTAAATACCCAGTTGCAAAGATTTTTATATACAATTTTTAGTCAAATTTTAGATAAAAAGAGATGCCAAGATTGTTTCATCATCAATCATTTTAGCCGATGGACGTCCATTGTTGAACATAGGATCGCAAGATTGTTTACATTTAGTTAATTACCTAAACCGATAGACCATAGAATTAAATAATATCTACACTGAAAATATACCCTATTTGTATTACTATGTATACTACTTACCTTGTACGATTTTTGAGAATTTTTATCATCCACCATCGCCTTCGTTTTCTTCTTTTAAGTTCATTTTGTTTAAATTTAAAATAAAAATAAGTCAAACCGAAAGTGATAGCTGCTACAAGCTCGTCGTCCGCCATGTTTGCCGATCCACAAAATACTGTCCCGTTCATTAAGCGTGAGGATGACTGTTTGTGTTTGATGATTGTAGTCGATGTTTGGAACTTTGTTTGTCGTGTTTGGTGTTTGTAGCTAACACCGAGCGTATGGACGGGGCTTAAACAAAACATCACTACATTCAACTACATTGACAAAATTATCTCGAGTATTCGAACGCGAAGAACACACATGCAAATAAGCCAATGAGCTGTGCTCGCGTAACGCGTTGCATTCCGGCAAGCGCGGTGATTGGTTCTCGGCAGGACAGATAATAGTAACTGGTTCGCGCGCCTGCTACAGTGCGAGATGCGTGGACGATGTTATGCATTATGTATGAAAGGATAAGTCATAATAAAAATGATTATATTTTGCACTATCCGCATCAGTTGGATTAATTTGTTGTAATTTAACTAAACCATTCTTGAATACACTTATTTAAAAGTTTGAGTTTCTAGTTTTTGAATTACTTTAAATGTTTAATGCGTTGTAGTAGGTATTGTATCGTAAGCATCTAAGAAGTATTTTAATCAGTTTAAGGCTTTAGGCAGGTTTAATAATTTACCTACGAATAATAGAGTGATTGGTTGCGTCAAAGTCAGACCAGATGCGAGGATGTTGTTATGAAAAATAAGTAAACTTGTTTACGTGGCTAGTTTTTATCCGGCTGCCCCAGAAGGATGGTAATGTTTTTCGAGAGTATAATAATAATAATAAGTATTTATTTTCTCACCACAATAAACATTACAGACATTGTTACACATGGGTAGATGGTATTTGGTTTAGTTTACTGTGGGAGACTGGTGCCTAAGGTAGGCTTTAAGGGCCTGTGTTTCAGGTCACCAGGTCTCCGCCCTCTAGCAGTTCGATACATTGCATGATAATAATAATAAAAGTGATTTAACAAATTTTGAATTGAACAAAGGTTGTTAGCTTTTAAAGTCTGTAGCTCAACATAATATGGAGTTTAAAAATGAATAAATAATAAATGTATTGAAAAAACAATACAGAAAAAAAAAAAAAAAAAGTTTGCAAAGTGTTAGAATTGTTAGTAAACATTATGTAGTGTGGACGTGAGTATGATGTGTTTCGAGTGTGTATGTGCGAGAGTGCGTATGTGGTGGTGTGTGTGGGTGTGTGTGAGTGAGGGGTTATTAAATAGCAGTTGGAATACATTAGGTCATACTGGTAAGTAGTTTTTCGGTGTCATCATAGTTGAGCCCCTTGAGCCACGTGGCAAGCTTCCTTTTACATTGTCCTTTATTAAGGTTAAAAATCAGTTGAGTTTTATTGATTTTGTTGTACAAGAATCGTCCCAGATAGCAAAAGAAGCGGTTGGAGAATACTGTTAAAAGAGGAGAATGAGTGCGGCTTACGGGATTATATCGTCTCTTGCCATGTGTCATTGAAGGATGATAGGTGAGTAGTGAGTGTTGTTTTAGTAGGGTGCTCAGGATAAATAGTTGGCGTACTGTTAGGTTTTGTGATTGCTTATATAGCAGATCTGTAGGATAACGGTATGGAAGAAAATTGGATACTTTTAAGATAACTCTCTGGGCCCTCTCGAGTTCAAGAAGAGTGGTTTTAGGTGCACCACCCCAAGTTGTTATGCAGTAACTTATCAACGACTGAACGAGGGCGAAGTAGACTGACCTCTTTAGTTTGTCATCCGCTACGTGTCTCAGAGTTTTAAAAACATATATCAATTTACGTAGCCTAGTAATGAGTGAGTCTATATGTTGTTGAAATCTAAGAGTGTTGTCGACAATTACCTCCAGATATTTCACAGTCTCGGCTTTAGAAAGGTGGAAACAGGTGCAGGCAGCACCATGCGGTGCTGGGCACGAGTGGACTTTAATAGTGTCTGGTACTGTTGGTAAATTTGATTTCTTCAGTGCAAAGGTGACGTAATGAGTTTTACTCTCATTCAGTGTAAGTACGACACTGCGCAGTCTTTTTGTGACAGTATCGAAGCCCGACTGAGCGTACGAGTACACACCGCGCCAGGAATCCGCACTAAACAGGAGGGCCGTGTCATCGGCAAAACTTATAATTCTGCCCTTAGGCAGGGTGAGCATACCCAGCTCGTTAATATAGATGAGGAAAAGGGTCGGGCCAAGTATGTACATATGTGTATTTCTTTGGCACACTCTGTAGCCTAAACGGCTTGATGGATTTACATATGAGGTGTCGTTAGATTCGTCTTAATTGTGGGAGTGACATTAAATGTACAATTATACTGATGCATATTATAAATTTTCCTTTTAACTAAAAACAAAAACCTGCAATATCAAGTGAAATTTCAAAATGTGTAAAATAAACCTTTCATGCTGGCGTTCGTATTGCATAACGCTTTCCAGAGGCACAAGTATTAGGATTTCAAAATTTTTATTTTACTCAACCACCCACCGCGGTACAGTTTGCGTTGTGCCGCGTTTTTGAGCTTGAGTTACATTTCTTGACTTTAATTATTCGTATATAGCAACGAACGCAAGACGTCATTTATCCATACTAATATTATAAATTCGAAAGTAACTCTGTCTGTCTGTATTTTACCTTTTCACGCCTAAACCACTGAACGGATTTCGATAAAATTTGGCAAGGAGATAGATGGCATCCCAAGGAAGGACATAGGCTACTTTTTGTCTCAAAAATAACCCCATGGGGGGGATATAGGGGATGAAAGTTTGTATGAGAAACCTATCATTTCTTAAGTTAGGGCTATGAAAATTTAAATTTATGCTTTTGGTAACAAATAAAGAAATACGTATTCAGCGGTTTTCAAAAATAATGCCGTAAGGGGGTAAAATAGGGGGTGATTAAAAAATTGACATGTAATATTGTTTTTTTTGTGACTTCTTTTCAAGAGATTTAAGAAACTGGAAATATAGTCATAGTTAGTCTCAAAAATAACCCTAAGGGGGGGGGGGATATAGGGGATGAAAGTTTGTATGGGAAACCTATCATTTCTTAAGTTAGGGCTATGAAAATTTAAATGTATGCTTTTGTAACAAATAAAGAATTATATATTCAGCGGTTTTCACAAATTATGCCGTAAGGGGGTAAAATAGGGGGTGATTTAAAAATTTACATGTAATATTGTTTATTTTTGACTTCTTTTCAAGAAATTTAAGGAATTGGAAATATAGTCATAGTTAGTCTCAAAAATATTCCCAAGGGGGGGATATAGGGGATGAAAATTTGTATGGGAAACCAATCATTTCTTAAGTTAGGGCTATGAAAATTTAAATTTATGCTTTTGGTAACAAATAAAGAATTACGTATTCAGCGGTTTTCAAAAATTATGCCATAAGGGGGTAAAATTGCGGACGGTGAGCAATGGGTAGCTCGCCGCCCGATAAGGACCAGGCCCGGGTCGACGGCGCGTTGTGTTCCAGGCGCGCCTCTAAGAGATGTCAGCACCAACTGACGGGGTCCGTAAGGGCCAATAGCCAAGGTTGCGACTCTGTCTGAAAGGGATATCGCGTCCCCGGCACACAGGCAACGGAAGGAACATGGGTGGGTTGTAGTCAGTAAAAGTCTGACACGCCCTCCCACTCCGGCCAGAGCGGGAGAAGTTATTTGATAATTTCCCACACAAAAAAAAAAACGGGTAAAATAGGGGTTGATTGGAGCGGTAAGGAAATGAGCAAGTGTATATCGTAAAAATGCAAATAAATTCGTATAAAATTAGATATTAACTATTTAATAATTACTAATCGAACACTCGATGCAGTTTGGCATTTAAAATATCATGGTATAGTTTAAATTTTAATTATAATTGTTAATGAAGAGATACACTGCTTTTAAAGATAATTGAGAGGTGTGTTTGATATGTTTAATTGTAGATGTATTAAACAATGTTTAATTATGTTTTGAGTTCGAACATTCTATGCAAAGAAGACTTGAGAATATCTTTCTTTTTTTTATTGCAATTTTTATTACGGTTTAGGAGATACACTGCTTTAAAAATACACCTTTTTGACCGTTTTCAAGAAATCTCCGCCTTAAATCTTTTAAGACTGTGTCTACATCACCTCCTAGGGTTCCGTCATCCAAATACCATACGTTGAATTCCGAATTTAGTTGATATGCTGTTTAATGTGTTATCAAGTATCGATTATGTAATGTGTTACATAAAGAAACTAATTATTATAACACATGTTATTACGGAAACTTATTTTATGGTAAATAAAAGTTATGACTAATAAGTTGATATGACAAGCGTTATTAGTATAAATGGTAATAGTGCAAGTAAATATTATGAGGGGGGACGATTATGGAAAACAATAATAGTACAAATTATTTTATGGAAAACAAGACAATACCGTATTCCTCCACCACCTCAATGTTTGCACACTCACACAACGTCAGTCCATGATTGTGCAGACACTCATAGCTATGCCCCAAAATGCGCGGCGGACGTTCGATATTTTTAAGATAAGGAGGTCGTATACGCATACATTTGGTTTTATATAGGGTGTCAGGGACATCGACGCGAAAACTGTTACCATGGATTTAGTACATGATTCTGAACGTCCCTGCATTGACATTTTTCGGCTGTTATTTTAATAAAAATCTGCTGTTCCATACATTTTGACCGCGTGGGTATTGCACTTAATTACTGTGAAACAGCAGATTTTTTTAAAATAACTAACGAAATATTTCAATGCAGCGCAGGGGGGTTCGGTTACAACTGTTGTGGAAGCCTTTTTAATTTAATTCAGTTGTCAACTGAATTAAATTAAAAAGGTTTTAAAATACCTGGGATGTAAAATGTGCTACGAGCTTCGTAGCAGTGGTACTACGCGCTGCTACGTGCGTAGCTTTCAAATGTGGGAGTTGGGACGTTCTGGAGGTTTATGTGCGATTTATATTAAGTAATGATTTGATACAAGGCTTTGTATCAAGTCTTTTTAAATAGTATAAATAATTTAAAAAATTAAAACCTTTTGAAATACACCAATTGAAACATTTATTGTTTACATTTCTAAAAATATTGTACACATTATTGCCTTTTTACAAAGGTGACTTCGATGGGCCCGTCGTTTCTCAGCACGAGATCGGTGATCATCTGAATGTCTTCGGGATGAGTGACTGCCTCCAGCTTGAACTCTCTCAACACCTCCGCCACGGCTACCTTCATCTCCATCATGGCGAATTTTTGACCTGTACAATGAAATTTAATATAGAGTATTTTTGTTGTTCGTTTAAATGTTTTTTTTTTTCAATATCGCGTTTACAGCCACAATTATTACCCCCACGGGAGCTATAGATACCATGTTATCAGTCATGATTAGGAAAGGACAGTTATATGGATTTGCTTTCAACGCAGTTATCGATGTCCAAACTTATCATTTACCTATGCAATTTCTAGGCCCAGCACTGAAGGGTATGTACGCATAAGGATGTCTTCCCGCGCTGTTCTCAGGGAGGAACCTGTCGGGGTCGAACTCCTCCGGGTTCTTGAATAGCTCAGGGCGACGATGCAGGTCGTAGATGTGAATGTGGCAAAACGTTCCAGCCGGAATTGTATAATTACCTGGAATATAAAGTAGCTAATTGTGCCGAAAATATAACACGAATAAAAACATGAAGAGATTATTTTGTTCATTAATCGTGAATAGTACGCACGATAACTGAACCTGTGTAGGCAATACATTTGTTTATACTTACTAATTTCTGACAACAAGCATGTCCGTTGCAATAATTCATAGAGAACATCTCATTTATCTACATTTATGATTCGTCTACTAATCCAAAACGTATAAATGGAGTACTCAAGATAAACACCATGTAATGTCTGGTGGAAGCTTCATACAATACTCTTTTACTTACTCAGTGTAACCTCTTCGTTCAAGCTTCGACTAATGAAGTGCACCGGAGGGTACAGCCGCAGTGACTCCTTAATGCAGCGTTCTAAGTATTTCATCTTTGGCAAGTCTTCCATAGTGACAGAACGTTTTGAATCACCGAAGATTTCTTTCATTTCAGCAAAGATTTTTTCCTGTTTAGAAAATTGCTATTAGGTATATTGTTGATTGGGACGCCACAATTGTGGCGATAAGTTCTCCTCTTTGAGGAGTGGCTAGAGAGGCGCCACGGCGTCCTCACCTTCCGTCTGACGCATGTCCTCACCGGACATGGTTGTTTTGGGAGGTTCCTACCGCCCTACCTATCAGGATAAAGCGGGAGGAAACGCCCGGGTGTCACCACGGTGTTGATCACGCGGAGGACACGGTGGAGCATACGGTGGAGGTCTGCCCGGCTTGGGCGGAGCACCGCCGTGTCCTCACCGAGGCGATCGGCGGCGGCGATCTCTTGCGTCCGGCCCTGGTTCAGGCCATGGTTCGGAGCGAGAGTGCATGGGAGGCCGTCACTTCCTTCTGCGAAGCAGCAATGCTCGCGAAGGAGGAGGCAGAACGCGGGAGAGGCAATAATCGCACTCTCGTACCCCTCGTCGCCGCAGGAGACGCCCCGGGCGTCGAGAGTCGCAAGCCGATATCCGGCCACCGTAGGCGCAGGCTTGCGGTCGGTGAGCGATGGGTAGCTCACCGTCCGATAAGGACCAGGCCCGGGGCGACGGCGCGTTGTGTTCCACGCGCGCCTCAGAGATGTCAGCACCAACTGACGGGGTCTGTTAGGGCCAATGCCTGCCAGGGTTGCGAGTTTGTCTGAAAGGGATCTCGCGGCCCCGGCACACAGGCAACGGAAGGAACACGGGTGGGTTTTAGTCAGTAAAAGTCTGACACGCTCTCCCGTTGCGGTAAGAGCGGGAGAAGTTATTTGATCATTCCAAAACCGACAAAAAAAAAGGTATGTTGTTGATGCGGCTGAAGTTTAAGATTATGGCAGGAGTGATATGTGTACTAAAATTCGCAAATTTTCGTATTTAATGTAAAGTTAAGCGAAGAGAAGTTTTACAAATACAAGTATTTTTACCGACTTCATTATTTTATTGTATGTAGTTCTTGTTTATGTTTCTTGGGTTGTCTATCAATCTTCAAATTGTCTAGATTGTTTTTCGCGTTAGTACGTAGTTAATCTGGTTATATAACCATGTGAATAGGACCAGCGTTCATCGCTGTGCGAATGATTGGTTACGGACTTCCACAGGGACCGGTACTTGGTCCTCCTATAGAACCGTATGCTAACGTATGCATGACGCCGCTTTTTGGAACTGTCTAGTCAGAAAAATATTACAGCCATCTTAAAATTTGACCAACCTGGACGTCATTATGATGAGCGAGAAGCATGAAGCAAAACGCCAATCCAGAAGCTGTGGTGTCATGCCCCTGCAAACAAAACGTAAATATATTTACTATTTAACCGTAAATAGTATTAAATTATCAGTTGACGACTTTACGCACTTCGAACATGAACGTATCCACTTCTTCTTGAATGCCAATGTCGTCGATAAGTCCTTCCTTCTTGGCTGATATTAATAAATCCAACATGACGGTCTTCTTCTTGTATACATAAGTATCATCATCCGCTGCAGTCGGCTCAGATATGTTCATTCCATATTTTTCTATGTACTCTGTTCTTTCCGCAATTACATTCTTTGTGAAACCATGCGTTATTTTTAGATAACCGTCTTGTCTTCTGCTCAGCGGTGTTAGATAAAATAAGAAATCAATTAAATAATATGTTTTGATAAATCTCTGGTAGAATACATATCCTAAATTGTATATTGCATCTTTGTAAGCACTTATTTCTGATTTATTATGATCACTCAACTTGGTGCCCATAGCGGTCTCTGAAATGATAAGTCACAATGAGAATGAAAATGAAACAAAGAATTTTTGCCGTAAAATTTTTAGGTAGGTTGTGGTGTTAATTTTTTCAACGGTTGTTTACGAATGTCTATTTTTTATTAAGCGACTAGCCATTTGCAATGTAATGGCGACATAGGAAATGTAAGGAATGAAACACGTTTAACGTACATACTTCGTTTAAGTCAAGTTAAACTTCTATACGAATAAAAACATATGGTTTATTCAACATGGTTATAAAAGTATTAAAATAATTCCTATTTTATGTGTAAATTATCAAAACATTTAATAACGAAACACTTATTTACTAAACATATGCTTACGGAAATAAATATAAGGAATGAAACACGTTAAACGTACCTACTACTGTCAAGTTAAAGCTCGCTTTATAAATCTCAGATGTACGAATAAAGACATTATTGTTTACTAAACATGGTTATAAAAGTGTTAAGATAATTCTTATTTTATGTATCATTATCAAAACATTTAAAATAGGTACTTTACCTCTACAATGGCAATGCGAACGTATCGCAAATCACCAAGAGTTTATTTAGATAAGTTATGTTATAATGAAGGTAGGTAGGTACTTACCGCATATAGAGTTGAGAGTAAATTCTGAGATAATAGGTACTACGTCTACAGGCCGACCGGACACCTGTTTGAGGCTCTCCACAAAGCGCTGACTATTATTTTCGAAAACTTGACAAAATTGACGCAAAATGTTAAAATGGAAAGTTGGCGTCAGAATTTTTCTTCTTTCTTGCCATTTTGAACCTTAAAACACTTATGAATATAAATTATTATTATCAGAATAACCTTTAGGTATGTTAATATCCAAAACATAATCAACATGCAGCACTAACCTTTGCTTACAAGAAGTCCATCTCTAAGCCAAGGCTTTAAAACCTTGTAGACCTGACTTTTCTCGTTGTATTTCATGTTTGAGACAATTGTCTGCAATAACAGGGAAAGATTAAAAATGCACATAGATCACTTCCTACGTATATTTTTTAAATCACACGTTATTTGTATACCTCGACATCTTCAGGGTTGTAAATATTCACGGCCGCTATGGGGTAAATCCAAAATCTATAGATTCCAGAATTTTCTTTAGCTAAACTTCTTCCTAATTTCATTAATTCAACTGAAAAAAAATAAAACACATAAAATAACGGCTCTTTATCCCTGTCGGATAAAATGCCGCTATTTGCGGCATAATAGTAACGCTGCCTCGGCCCAGCTAAAGTGCCATAAGCATCTCATTGTCATTGTCACGGTCACTTGTTATTTTGTTTGATTGTTGAGCATTGCATTGTCATTGTCACTTGTTATTTTGTTTTTGAGGAGAGACTAATGTTAATGTCTTTCATCTATAGCCAGCTAAACTTAATTGTAGCCATAACGCCTTGGCTTAGCATATGAAAATGGCTGAAAGGTAGGTTAGGTTAGGTTAGAACTGCGACCACACAACGCATGAGCCGAGCGAGTGAAGCAAGCGGTGTCACGGTAGCGGCCGACCAGTGCCAGGGTCCGTCTAGGCACAAGAGAATGTAATGTTTTGGGAATGTGGTGTTTTACAGCGAACTAACTTATTTTGTGGAAATAAGCAGAAAGATTGAGTGGACCTGTCCAGGCAGTGCACGCATTTGTCAGTAATCGTGCTGCTCAACTCAGAACTTAAGGAGCTCAACGATTCGACGAACAATCGTAAAGAAAGGAAATTTGAGTAGGCCGCATAAATTACTCAAACTGTACATGAACCACATAGTCTTCCCATTCACATTATTAAAATAATCAAATTCTTTACAAAGTAAATATTCTCATATTTATAAAATTCATCAATGTCAATGTGTATATAAAAATCCGGAAATAATCTTGGTTCGATCATTTGAGGACCATCTAGATTGGTGACATGATATAATATTTTGTTATTGGTTAAAAATAAGCGAACAGTGTTAAATGTCCTAATTTACCTGACGAGCGCATTAAAACCGGGGCGTTCCCTAAAATGAAGGTGTCCTCCGGCCCGGGGATTTTTCTTATTTTCCTGGCTCTTTCATTATAGTTGCAGAAAATGTGTAAGAAACATAAAAATCCCGCGATAAGAAATAAATACCAGAACATTTTACGAACGTCTACGCACTTCACAGGAACACTATGTACTAAAGATGCGACAAAAAACGCGACTTTATCTTTTATTTATGGAATTTTTTAATTGCGGTGTCAGCCTTCGACAATCATTAGATAAAGAATTATGAATTATAATTTTGCCTAATTTTAGCACGTACGTCACAGTTCTTCTTAACTGGCAAGGTCCTTACTACGGAATTAATGCACAGCGGGTAACATCTTGTGCATTCGGTGTGACCGCCTTTTGAGATAACTTGATAAACATTTACCAAACATGCAAAGATTGGCCATGATTCGTGGGTGAAGCTCTAGAAAAATCGGTTATGGAATGTAGGTTCGGTTATCGTTCGTTCCGTCTGTATACTAGCTAGGTCGACAAACGAGATATCGCTTTATAATTACCTATCACTATATATCGACACAGTTCACTGCAAATGATCCATTACTAGTGTGACTAATGTTAGAAATTACAGGAATAATTACTTGATCTAGCCTTTAAACTAATTCCTGTTTTAATATTATTTACCATAGGTATAGGTACAATGCAACGGATTGTGATATCCCTGATACCGGGTATCAGACTTTCGACCGAATATTGGGCGCAAATTATTACTTTCCCAGTGGTGCGTGATGTTTATTCGCATTTTTTTTTGTAAGACATGTTACCTCTGCCAACAAACTGCACTGCAGTTCGTTGGCAGACGTAGCTCCTTTTATAGTACATGTAAACATATATAACATTTTTGAAGTAAAACTTCTGTATAGACGGGGGGTATTAGGATATTTCTGTCACGAAAAAGCGTTACGGCCGCGTGGAGGGGGTAGACGATATATCGCATGGTGAGAGGCGGCAGCGGCGGACGTAGAGAATAGATTGGAATCTCAAGTTCATTTCACTGTTGTGAAGCTACACTATCCCCGGGTGACATAGGCTATATTATATTTTCAAAAAAAAATTGGGATCCTTACTAAAACTCCAATAATGTAGCCCATTGTGTTAAAAAATTACATAAAATATTCTTTACATCGCGTGCGCTGCGAAAACTATTGATGATAGAATAAAATAATGTACTACGACTTTGCAGAACACATCATTATTTACAAAAAGTGTTGGGACAGTATAGGTCTAACTATTATAGTTATGCCACAATATGTGTTCCTTTATTTTAAAAATTTAATTGAAATGCCGCCGTTAGAAAAGGCTCTTTATTTGTATATTGGTATTAATCACGCCTTTATGCCTGGAGGCTTTTTATTTAGATATTAAGTTCTGTTTACGTTTAGTTTTTTATTTCGGCCTGAGTATAGTTCTCGATGATTTTGTTTGGTATATTGGCGTGTGCTAGCTAACATATGGCTAATAATTTAAATTATGTTTTGTGTTGCGTAGTGTAAATTATTTTGAATACTATTATATAGAATCTTTTTTTTTTGTTCTTCTTTTTTTTTAGTCCCGTCGAATGCAACAGCATGTAGCAATGTGGTGCGTAAATGTCCCATATATATGTATGCTGATGATACTTATCTAGTTTATGCAGATAAAGATTTAAATATAATTGAAAATAACATTCAGGAGGATTTTACTAATATCATCAAATGGGCACTCGACAATGGCATCTACTGTATTATGTGACTGACATTTTTTTTTAAATCTTTGAACAGTGTGGCCGTGTATAATCAACATAAATAAAAACTAATGTATGCATATACGATCTCCTTGATAGCTATGAGTGTCTGCACAGTGATAGACTGACGTTGTGTGAGTATGCAAACATTGAGGTGGTGGAGGAATACAGGTACTTGGGTTTAGTCATTTACAAGAGCTTCTCATGGAAAACACACTGTGACAAACCCAGGTACGTGCTTGTGAAATTGCACCACCTCAGTTTTGTGCTGGATAGACTTTATACATGTCTGCTATGCACTGGTGGACTCACTGCTTTCTTATGGGCTGGCATGATATGGTAACACATTTATAACATATTTGGATAAAATATATAAATTACAAATTAGATTCACGAAACTATTAGGCAGTAGATAAAAACACAAAAACCGTTGTAAGAGTAGTGATTACGAAGACTTATTTTTAGAATGTAAAATTTTGCTGGTTCAAAAGAGGGTAGTGTTGTCAGTAGCTTTAGAACAGTACTGTAGCGAAACAATTAAAAACATTATACGCACAAGATCTCAAAAGAACATTAATGTGAAAAGATTTGTAGTGCCCACTTGTAATAACTATTATGGTCGAAGATGAAGATTTTTTGTTGAACTGTGACGTACGTTTCAAAATTAAGAAAAATAATAATGAATCATTCTTTATCTACTCTCTTAACGTAATATTCGAATTATAACCTTCAAAACGAGTTTATATTGACATACTTTAGAAACACAATACCGAAATTCAAAAATAGAATCATATTGTAACACGGTTTCTCTAACAAAATAATGCTATAGTAGTAGATTGATTATACAAACTTTTGTTTAATTTATTAAAATTATTTTTAATTGTAATACTAATGATTAATAATTTAATTTTAATGTAATGATGACCCATAATTTTAGAAACCATATTTGTACGCCGGAAACGGCAGAATATTATGATCGTAATACATAATGCACATAACAACTTTGTACAATATTCTGACAAATAAATGCTTTCTTTCTTTACAACAAATGAAAAAAAAGGAAATTTAATTAAAATTAAGTAAAAAGTATAAAGTTGTGCGTGCTTGTTCCAAATTCAAAATGTTTTTATTCTCGTGTGACTAAAAGAGATTTTTATTCACTGATAACGATGAATAAAATGCCCTTTTTCGAGTGACAATGGTGTTAAACATTTTTTTCTATTACGATACAGGGTAAATCCAAGAAGTTAATAACATCAAGGAGTTTCCATCAACTTTTGTAATAGAACGTTAGCGGGGGACAGCAGCACCGCTCTAGCGCATGCGCGTTGATGTGCTGGGTGCAGGCGCCATTCATACGTGAAGTTGTACAAAATTTCGTGGGATTTTTTTATTCTTGATCGTGAACTTTGATCTTTTATTTAGTAGGTTTAATCCCAATGTAAGAGAGTAGATAAAGTAGTGTATGAAACTGAACATAACTAGGTATTAAATCACACATTCGTATTTTAATACCATTATGCAACAGTTTCATAAACTACTATTATCTACTGATTGTCGAAGGCGGACACTGCAATTCAATAATTACATAAATAAAAGAAAAACTCACGTCTTTAGTACATAGTGTTCCAGTGAAGTGCGTAGACGTTCGTAAAATGTTCTGGTATTTATTTCTTATCGCGGGAGTTTTATGTTTCTTACACATCTTCTGCAACTATAATGAAAAAGCCAGGAAAATGAGAAAAATCCCCGGGCCGGAGGACACCTTTATTTTAGGGAACGCCCCGGTTTTAATGCGGTCGTCAGGTAAATTAGGACATTTGATTTTTCGTTTGTTTTTAACCAATATCAAAATATATGATATCACCAATCTAGGTGGTCCTCAAATTATCTAACCGACATTATTTCCGGATTTTTATATACATTTGCATTGATGAATTTTATAAATTGACAAGAATATTTACTTTGTGAAGAATTAGATTACTGTGAATGGGAAGAGACTGCGAATAAATATTTTTTTTTCTCTGTTTTAATCATGGTCTGGCAATTTGAGTAATTTATGCGGCCTACCCACATTTCCTTTCTTTAGTATTGTTCGTCGAATCGTTGAGCTCCTTAAGTTCTGAGTTGAGCTGCACGATTACTGAAAAATACGTGCACTGACTGAACAGGTCCACTCAATCTGTGTGCTTATTTCCACAAAAGAAGTCAGTTCGCTGTAAAACAGCACATTCCCAAAACATTACATACTCTTGTGCCTAAACGGACCCTGGCACTGGTTGGCCGCTGCCGCGACACCGTTTGCTTCGCTCGGTCGGCTCGTGCGTTGTTTGGGCCTAACCCAACCTACCTTTCAGCTATTTTCATTTGCTAAGCCAAGGGCTACAGTTACGTTTAGCCGGCTATAGATGAAAGAAACCAACATTTGTCCCCCCTCAAAAACAAAATAACAAGTGACAGTGACAATGCAATGCTCAACAATCAAACAAAATAACAAGTGACAGTGACAATGACATGCTTACGGCACTTCAGCCGGGCTTAGGCAGTGCCAATATTGTGCCGCAAATAGCGGAACTTTATACGACAGGGATAAAGTGCCGCTAGCGGCACTCCTTTATTTTATATGTTTTTTTCAGTTGAATTAATGAAATTGGCAAGAAGCTTAGCTAAAGAAAATTCTGGAATCTATAGATTTTGGCTTTACCCCTTAGCAGCCGTGAATATTTACAACCCTGAAGATGTCGAGGTATACAGATACAGTATGATTTAAAAAATATTACGTATAAAGTGATTTATGTGCATTTTTATATTTCCTTGTTATTGCAGACAATTGTCTCAAACATGAAATACAACGAGAAAAGTCAAGTCTACAATATTTTAAAGCCTTGGCTTCGAGATGGACTTCTTGTAAGCAAAGGTTAGTGCTGCATGTTGATTATTTGCACAATCTAGCAAAATGGGGGATACTAGATACCCAGTGCGAATGCGGTGATCCTGACCAAACCATGTTTTGGAGTGTCCAAAGTGTCCACACACCTGCACTTCTCAGGTCCTGAAAAATGCCACTGTTGCCGAGATTGGCGTGACCACCTACTGGGCCCAACTCGTTTAACATAACACACGGTTTTCCATTGACTCGAAAAGAAGAAGAATGAGATATTTTTTTGGATATTTACATACCTAAAATTCAAAATTCAAAATATTTTATTTCACATAAACCTACATGGGCACTTATGAAACGTCAGAAGCTAGGTGCACGGTTCCAATTGGTCGTTTCCTATGGAGAAGAGCCGGCAAGACACTCCACGGTTACTCTTTCAAAAATAATTGTTTTTTTACAATATTTTCAATTATCAGTAGTATTAATAGGTTTGGGAGGACAGTGTAGGTCTTTCAACAAGTACCAGGTACTTAACAAGATGGAAGATGGTCAGTAAATCTACAGTCCACTAAGCCTACAGTGTTCTCACATTCACAATTCAAATCTACGATCTACGATTACGAGTATATACTAATACTCGTAAAATATGAATAAATTAATAAAAATAAAAACCCATTTGAAACTAAATGAAATGATTGCTATTACAACTGTAACAAATATGTGTTGAAATTAAATTGTAGGTATATAATGTCAAATATTATGATGATTATGTCAAGGAACAATGTAAAAAAAAAATAAAAAAACATGGTAATTTGGGAGCAGATAATTGACTCTTACATAACATAATGATGTAATGATGTACCAGGGAAGCCACATGTGCAGAAGGAATTATTGCCAAACTTCCTTGTCTTCAACGTAGTCTTTAATTTTATAATATGCTTTCTTAATAAGGACACGTTTGATGTGGGTTTTGCACTTCCCATCGCTAAGTTCTGTAACCGACTTTGGCAACTTGTTATAAAAGCGGATACTGTTTATAAGCAATGACTTGCTTGTTTTAGTTAATTTAAATTTGGGTATCACAATTTCATGTCTACTACGTGTATTTATGTTATGGAAATCGCTTCTTATTTAGTTTTTGCGGACATACATAATACTTTCTAATATATAAAGAGAAGGCAGAGTCAGTATATCAATTTCTTCGAATTTGTTTCTAAGGGACTCGCGAGGACCCATTTTACGTATAGATAGCCCGGATTGCCCTCTTTTGTAAAATGAAAATTGAATCTACGTCAGCTGCCGATCCCCACAGCAGAACGCCATAAGACATAATACTGTGGAAATAAGCAAAGTATACTAACCTAGCTGTAGCTATATCAATCAACTGCCTTATTTTTCTTACTGCATATGCAGCTGAGCTTAATCTACCTGAAAGAGTTCTAATGTGGGCGCCCTATTGCAATTTCGAATCTAAAGTAATTCCTAAAAATATAGTTTCCGTTATTGCATCTAGTTTTATGCCATCAAGTTTTAGATTTAGACCCACTTGAGGTACATTTGGTAATTAGAACCTAATACATTTAGTTTTGTTCGCATTAAGTAAAAGATTATTAGCTGCGAACCATTTCGAAAGAACAGCCAGACTGTCGTTGACCTGAAAGACATCTGTATCTTTTCTATCTATTTTAAAAATAAGAGAAGTGTCGTCAGTAAATAGAATTATATCCGATAAGTTAGCCATCATGTAAGGAAGATCATTTATATAAACAAGAAATAAAAAAGGGCCAAGAATTGAACCTTGAGGCACGCCCATTTTAACTAGAGACCCCGAGGACGTCGCCCCATTAACGTTTACTTCTTGCTGCGTGTTTGATAGATAGGAAAGAACAAGATCAGCAGCTTGTCCACGAATTCCGTAGTGGTGTATTTTACAGATCAGTGTATTGTGGTCAACGCAGTCAAACGCTTTTGAGAGGTCACAGAAAATGCCAATTGCATCCTGGGACTTCTCCCAGGATTCCAAAATGTGGCTGATGAGTTTTACTCCTGCGTCAGTCGTCGACCTACCTTTCGTGAAACCAAACTGGTGACTATGTAAAATCCCATTAGAATTAAAATGTGACAACATCTGGTCTAGCATGATTTTTTCATGTATTTTACTCAATGCTGGTAGCACAGATATGGGTCTATAATTAGTGGAGTCACTCTTACTACCCGATTTGAAAATTGGTACTACTTCACTATGTTTCATTAAATCAGGAAACGTACCGCTATCTAAACATTGATTAAATATGCCTGTTAGGACAGGGGCAATTGTGTCAATGATTTCTCCAAGAACTCTAACGGAAACGGAAACCTAAAGGTTATTCTGATAATAATAATTTATATTCATAATTGTTTTAAGGTTCAAAATGGCAAGAAAGAAGAAAAATTCTGACGCCAACTTTCCATTTTAACATTTTGCGTCAATTTTGTCAAGTTCTCGAAAATAATAGTCAGCGCTTTGTGGAGAGCCTCAAACAGGTGTCCGATCGGCCTGTAGACGTAGTACCTATTATCTCAGAATTTACTCTCAACTCTATATGCGGTAAGTACCTACCTACCTTCATTATAACATAACTTATCTAAATAAATTATTGGTGCCTTGCGTTACTTTCGCATTGCGTTTCATTATTAAATGTTTTGATCATTTATACATAAAACAGGAGTTATACTCGTATTAACACTTTTATAAGCATGTTAAAGAAACCATAATGTCTTTATTCGTATACCTGAGATTTATAAAGCGAACTTTAACTTGACTCAAGCTAAGTAGGTACGTTTAATGTGTTTCATTCCTTACATTTATTTCTGGAAGCATATGTATGTATAATAAATTAATATTTAACTTAGATAAATATATAACAAAGAAATCCATATATGTCGCCATTACACTCGTGCGGAGCGCAGCTAGGGCTAGTTGCTCGATGAAAAATATACATTCATAAACAACTGTAGAAAAAATTTGCACCACAACCTACCTAAAAATGTTATTTCTAACGATGACAAACAATTGTCTTCAGCAGATTTTTTTTGTCTCATTGTGACTTATTGTTTCAGAGACCGCAATGGGCACCAAGTTGAGTGATTATAATAAATCAGATATAAGTGCTTACAAAGATGCAATATACATTTTAGGATATGTATTTTTCCAAAGATTTTCCAAAATGTATTATTTTTTTGATTTCTTATTTTATCTAACTCCGCTGAGCAGAAGACAAGACGGTTATCTAAATTTAGTGCATGGTTTCACAAAGAATGTAATTGCGGAAAGAACAGAGTACATAGAAAAATATGGAATGAACATATCTGAGCCGACTGCAGCGGATGATGATACTTACGTATACAAGAAGAAGAAGACCGCCATGTTGGATTTATTAATATCAGCCAAGAAGGAAGCACTGATCGACGACATTGGCATTCAAGAAGAAGTGGATACGTTCATGTTCGAAGTGTGTAAAGTCGTCAACCGATAATATAATACTGTTTACTAAACATTACAGTTAAATAGTAAACATGTTTACATTTTGTTTGCAGGGGCATGACACGACAGCTTCTGGATTGTCGTTTTGCTTTATGCTTCTTGCTCATCATAAGGACGTACAGGTTGGTCAAATTTTAAAATGGCTGTAATCTTTTTCTGAATAGACAGTTCCAAATAGCGGCGACATGCATACCTACGCATAAGGTACCATAGAACCGGTCCCTGTGGAAGTCCATAACCAATCTTTGGCACTGCGAGCTGTCCTATTCGCATGATTATATAACTACGTACTAACGCGAAAAACAATATAGACAATTTGAAGAAGGATAGTCAACCCAACAAGCGGAAACAAGAACTACATAAAATAAAATAAAAATACCTTGTGTTTGTAGAACTTCGCTTAACTTTACATTAAATACGAAAATTTACAAAATGTATTCCATATGATACTCCTGCCATAACCTTAAGCTTCAACCGTATCAATAATATACCTAATAGCAATTTTCTAAACAGGAACAAATCTTTGCTGAAATGAAAGAAATCTTCGGTGATTCAAAACGTTCTGTCGCTATGGAAGACTTGCCAAAGATGAAATACTTAGAACGCTGCATTAAGGAGTCACTGCGGCTATACCCTCCGGTCCACTTCATCGGTCGAAGCTTGAACGAAGAGGTTACACTGAGTAAGTAGAAGAGTATTGTGTGAAGCTACCACTAGACATTACATGATGCTTGTCTTGAGAACGCCATTTATACGGTTTAGATTAGAAGACGTTGATGTTCTTTGTGAATTATAGCCACATTCATGCTTGTTGTTAGCAATTAAGTTGTTGGTTTATATATCTTATCAGCTATCACGTCCAGTTATTGTGTAAAAACACCAAAATAATCACTTACCTACTTAATATTCCAGGTAATTATACAATTCCGGCTGGAACGTTTTGCCACATTCACATCTACGACCTGCATCGTCGCCCTGAGCTGTTCAAGAACCCGGAGGAGTTCGACCCCGACAGGTTCCTGCCTGAGAACAGCGCGGGAAGACATCCTTATGCGTACATACCCTTCAGTGCTGGGCCTAGAAATTGCATAGGTAAATGATAAGTTAGGACATCGATAACTGTGTTGAAAGAAAACCTACATATCAGTACTTTCCTAATCCCGACTGAAATACCATGTTATCATGCTATACAAAGGATGCTGTCAAGGTCCCGTGGAGGTATTAATTGTAGCTGTACAACTAAACGTACTCTTTAAACAAAATTGCAATGTACAGGTCAAAAATTCGCCATGATGGAGATGAAGGTAGCCGTGGCGGAGGTGTTGAGAGAGTTCAAGCTGGAGCCAGTCACTCATCCCGAAGACATTCGAATCATTACCGATATCGTGCTGAGAAATGACGGGCTTATCGAAGTTACCTTTGTCAGAAGACAATAATCTAATCCTACGAGTATTATATAGAATTTATTAAAGATTTTTGGAAATGTTACAATTTATGTTTTAATTTATTTAGTTCAAAATATATTTATTATTTTAAATTATTTATACTATTTAAAAAGATTAAATATAAGACTATAATAATAGTTATAAATCGCACAAAAAGTTACAGAACGTAGCAGCTCCCTCATTTGATAGCTACGCGCGTTCGAGCGCATAATACCATCTGCTACGCCGTTCGTAGTAAACTTTACTCCCAGTTTTTTACAGCCCTCTGTTGTCACATCCCATGTCAGTATAATTTATATTTCAGTCAACCGAATACCTCCTACTACCAATCCCAATGTTCGCTTCGCCCACGCACTACTGCGCCCACGCACTACTGGGTAGGTAATAATTTACGCCGAATATTTGGCCGAAGTCTGATACCAGAGGGGCAATTCCCGTAATTTTTATGAACGTTCGCATTCGCATCTCATTCGCAATCTGTCAAAAATACAATAAATTTACCAACATTTTTGACAAGTTTGACAGATTGCGACTTGAATGTGAACGTTTTTTAAGTAAGAGAATTGGCCTTCAGGTATCTGGCGATATTACTATCCTTTGCATTACATCTCTAAGTATATAGTAAATAATAATAAAACAGGAATTCGTTTAGGGCATAGGTAATTAGTCCTATAATTAGTAACATTAGTCACATTAGTTATGGAAAATTTACAGTGAACTGTGTCGATTAAATTGTGATAGGTAATGATATAGCGATACCTCTTTCTCTTTTGTCTAGCTAGCTAGTATACAGACTGAAAGATAACCGAACCTACTGCAGTGTTACCCCTGCCAATTATAACTAACTAGTAAAAAAAAACAACTGGCCTCCAAGTTATCCGATCAGTCTGCCTAGCCTTTCCCCACCTATGTAGGGGTCGGCTTCCAGTCTAACCAGATGCAGCTGAATATACTTTGGCATGGACTGGCATATTTGGCATAAACGGGTTGTTAGACTTTCGGACTTCTGACGACCCGTAACGACTATCAAAGATCAACGAATGACAGCCGGGACCAACCGGGTCAGAGTCGAGACTCCTCCGTATATGTACTAACAATAGGGCGACTAGAATCAATACAATTTTTTTTTGTAATTTTTGACGTTCAAAAGTGCCTTTGGTTGCCAAGGGCCTATTTGAAATAAACGATTTGACTTTGACTTTAAATAATATTATAAATGCGGAAGTGAGTTTGTTTGTTTGTTTGTTTGATACGCTTTCACGATAAAATGGCTAAACGAATTTGGCGCATGGGTTTACCATGATCTGGAGAAGGACATAGGATTCCTTTTATCCCAATATTCTCGGTCGGGAGTCGGGAGTCGCGAGCCGACTTCCGGCCACCGTAGGCGCGGGCTTGCGGACGGCGAGCAATGGGTAGCTCGCCGTCCGATAAGGACCAGGCCCGGGTCGACGGCGCGTTGTGTTCCACGCGCGCCTCAAAGAGATGTCAGCACCAACTGACGGGGTCCGTAAGGGCCAGCTCCTGCCAGAGTTGCGAGTTTGTCCGAAAGGGATATCGCGGCCCCGGCACACACGGAATACGGGTGGGTTTCAGTCAGTAAAAGTCTGACACACCCTCCCGCTCCACCAAGAGCGGGAGAAGTTATTTGATAATTTCCCACCTTCAAAAAAATAATCTTTTTGATAGGAAAACATAGCTCAGTCGCTGTCTAATCATTGTAGAGGGTAGACCAAAAATATTTTCGGATCCAAAAGCCAAAATTAAAAGTTAAAGTTATCATTCATTGTTTGTTCCTGATACTGGAAGATGAATTAGGTGTTGAGTTTTCCCTTAATTTTCCTCTTAACTGAAGCCTGAAGGTGGCTTCAGTTAATGTAAAGAAACGTAAAGAAAAAGGCGCTGGTTCTTGGTAGTGAAACAAAAGTATATTTAAAGTCAATCAAAATAAAAACCAATACGTAGCAAAAACATAGACAAAAGGTAAAATATTCTATAAGACTTAGTGCAGACTTGCACACTACCTACTAACTTACATATTTACCTACCTACCTACTCTAGCTAAACCTACCTAAACCTTGTTCTAGAAATAACGAACACAACAAAAAAATGGTGCAGCCGTTCTCAAGATAAGGTGTGACCAAGGGAAATAGGGATTAATTTTTATATATACTACCTTATGCCCGCGACTTCGTCCGCGAATCGAAAATGGTTCTAATAGGATTTTTTATTGTTTTTTTACGTTATTAATTTTTTATAACATATAAATTATTATGTTAAAATCTTTGAATAATTATAAAATATAACAATCTTTATTATAGTGTAGGGATATAAAGGTTAAAAAACTGGAAAAAAAAAAAAAATAACACGAAGCTTTGCCTTTGATCTGGCGAAAGTTACACGGGTGTATTTCTTTATAAACAATATTTTTTGTTTTTCCTTCGGGTGCTAGAATCACCAGGCTACTCTGTGCGCTTACTCTGGAGCATGCCACATACAACTGGCTGTGGGAGAAGCAGCTTTCCCTTAAGTCTACTCCCGCTACCTTAAGAGTTTGACCTTGAGCTTTGGTTATAGTCATAGCGAAGCATACTTTGATCGGAAACTGTACTCTCTTGAATTCGAAGGGGTAATTTGATAGTGTTAGGGGAATCCTAGGAATAAATACCTCCGTGAAGCTTAGACCTCTGTAAAGCGTAGAAACCTTCAAATGCGGTACCTATTTTTAAAGAGTATTAGCTTTACCCGCCCTGACTTCGCACGGGTAGCTTTAAACCCTACCTACCCTACCTACCCTACCTACCCTACCCTAATTTTCTCACCGTTTAAACCTTCCCTGGACTATGACAAACATTTCAAAACCAAAATCAGCTAAATCGGCCCAGCCGTTCTTGAGTTATAAAATTACAACGAATAGTGGTCTCCCTCTCGCTCCGCCCAGAGCGGGAGGAGTCATTTGATGATTTCCCACCCAAAAAAAAAAAAAAATATTGTGGCATTGATTTTTATAAATATAGATTTGCATTGCAAGCACCAAGCCTTTATGTGAGTTCAACCTTATTTGAATAAAATCGGATTGACTTTTCAAACATGTGTCAAAATAAAATGTAATTTAAATCAAAAGCACTAAGGAGTATTGATATCAACTTCGAAGCAAATCACTCCTAAAATAACTTTCTACCCCTATTTAACCCCGTTAAGGGATGAATTTCAATAAAATACTAAACAGGTCTTCCATTAATTCTGTTAAAGAATGTTTATGCAAAATTTGAAGTAGATTGGACCAAGGAATCACGTTGTCCCATACAAACTTTGCCCACCTTTTTCACCCCCTTAGGGGGTTTCAGGTCTCTACGATCAGCGGTTTAGGCTGTGCGTTGATCCGTCAGTCAGTCATTCAGGACAAAGCATTTTATATATATAGATAATATACATAGATAGATTGTGTTGGCAGTAAAATTTAACTTTAGCATATAGCAAAATCCCACCTCCCCTTTTAGTTTCCCTTGTATTTATGGATGTATAATAAAAGTAAAAAATATTCACATTCACAACAAATGTACTTAAAGAAACCAAATTGTAATAAAATCCACGACTGAACACTGTATCCCAAAATAGAAGCAATAGCTTAGTTTGGGAACCAGTATCACCAACTCCTGCGATTAATGTACCTTTTTATCTAGAATTAATAATATTGTGAATCATTTTTTGGTACCGTAACAATAAACTTTTTTTTTTTTATATATCTTTCAGAATCTGGGACTAAAACCGGCTCTTCCAACAGGCATTGCACTTATGACAAACAAACATAAGGTATAACCCTAGCGAAGGACCCGAGTATCGGTTTCAATTGAGAGGAAGGGATAGGTGGCTTCAGTTAAGAGGAAAATTAAGGGAAAACTCAACACCTAATTCATCTTCCAGTATCAGGAACAAACAATGAATGATAACTTTAACTTTTAATTTTGGCTTTTGGATCCGAAAATATTTTTGGTCTACCCTCTACAATGATTTGACAGCGACTGAGCTATGTTTTCCTATCAAAAAGATTTTTGTTTGAAGGTGGGAAATTATCAAATAACCTCTCCCGCTCTTGGTGGAGCGGGAGGGTGTGTCAGACTTTTACTGACTGAAACCCACCCGTATTCCGTGTGTGCCGGGGCCGCGATATCCCTTTCGGACAAACTCGCAACTCTGGCAGGAGCTGGCCCTTACGGACCCCGTCAGTTGGTGCTGACATCTCTTTGAGGCGCGCGTGGAACACAACGCGCCGTCGACCCGGGCCTGGTCCTTATCGGGAGTCGCGAGCCGACTTCCGGCCACCGTAGGCGCGGGCTTGCGGACGGCGAGCAATGGGTAGCTCGCCGTCCGCAAGCCCGCGCCTACGGTGGCCGGAAGTCGGCTCGCGACTCCCGACTCCCGACCGAGAATATTGGGATAAAAGGAATCCTATGTCCTTCTCCAGATCATGGTAAACCCATGCGCCAAATTCGTTTAGCCATTTTATCGTGAAAGCGTATCAAACAAACAAACAAACAAACAAACAAACTCACTTCCGCATTTATAATATTATTTAAAGTCAAAGTCAAATCGTTTATTTCAAATAGGCCCTTGGCAACCAAAGGCACTTTTGAACGTCAAAAATTACAAAAAAAAATTGTATTGATTCTAGTCGCCCTATTGTTAGTACATATACGGAGGAGTCTCGACTCTGACCCGGTTGGTCCCGGCTGTCATTCGTTGATCTTTTATAGTCGTTACGGGTCGTCAGAAGTCCGAAAGTCTAACAACCCGTTTATGCCAAATATGCCAGTCCATGCCAAAGTATATTCAGCTGCATCTGGTTAGACTGGAAGCCGAACCCTACATAGGTGGGGAAAGGCTAGGCAGACTGATCGGATAACTTGGAGGCCAGTTGTTTTTTTTTTACTAGTAAGTTATAATTGGCAGGGATAACACTTAGTAGGTTCGGTTATCTTTCAGTCTGTATACTAGCTAGCTAGACAAACGAGGTATCGCTATATCATTACCTATCACAATTTAATCGACACAGTTCACTGTAAATTTTCCATAACTAATGTGACTAATGTTACTAATTACGAGTATAGGACTAATTACCTATACCTTTAAACTAATTCCTGTTTTATTATTATTTACTATATACTTAGAGATATAATGCAAAGGATAGTAATATCGCCAGATACCTGGCATCAGACTTTTGGCCAAATATTCGGCGTAAATTATTACCTACCCAGTGGTGCGTGGGCGCAGCGATCCATTGGGATTGGGAGTAGGAGGTATTCGGTTGACTGAAAAATAAATTATACTGACATGGAATGTGACAATAGAGGGCTTTAAAATACCGTGAGTAAACTTTACTACGAAACGGCGTAGCAGATGGTAATAAGCGCTCCAACGCGCGTATATAGCTATCAAATGAGCTACGGTCTGTAGCTTTTTGTGCGATTTATAACTATTATTATAGGCTGATAATTAATATTTTTAAATAGTATAAAAATAATTTAAAACAATAAATATATTTTGAACTAAATAAATTAAAACATTAATTGTAACATTTCCAAAAATCTTTCATAAATTCTACATAATAGGATTACATTATTGTCTTCTGACAAAGATAACTTCGATAGGCCCGTCATTTCTCAGCACAATATCGGTGATGATTTGAATGTCTTCGGGATGAGTGACTGGCTCCAGCTGAAACTCTCTCACCACCTCCGCCACGGCTACCTTCATCTCCATCATGGCGAATTTTTGACCTGTACATTACAATTTTGTTTATAGAGTTCGTTTAAATGAAATTTTTGTCTTCAATAGCACGTTTACACAGCATCCTTTGTATAGAATGATAACATGGTATTTCAGTCGTGATTAGGAAGGTGGGTTTTCTTTCAACACAATTATCGATGTCCAAACTTTTCATTTACCTATGCAATTTCTAGGCCCAGCACTGAAGGGTATGTACGCATAAGGATGTCTTCCCGCGCTGTTCTCAGGCAGGAACCTGTCGGGGTCGAACTCCTCCGGGTTCTTGAACAGCTCAGGGCGACGATGCAGGTCGTAGATGTGAATGTGGCAAAACGTTCCAGCCGGAATTGTATAATTACCTGGAATATTAAGTAGGTAAGTAAAATTGGTAATTGTGCCGAAAATAACACAAATAAAAACATGAAGTGATTATTTCGGTGTTTTTGCGAGATAACTGGACGTGGTAGCCGATAAGATATACATATAAACCTACTACTTAATCGCTGACAACAAGCATGTATGTGTATAACTATAATTCACAGAGAACCTCCACGTCTACTAATCCAAAACGTATAAATGGAGTAATCAAGGCAAAAACCATGTAATGTCTGGTGGAAGCTTCACACAATACTCTTCTACTTACTCAGTGTAACCTCTTCGTTCAAGCTTCGACTGATGAAGTGCACCGGAGGGTACAGCCGCAGTGACTCCTTAATGCAGCGTTCTAAGTATTTCATCTTTGGCAAGTCTTCCATAGTGACGGAACGTTTTGAATCACCCAAGATTTCTTTCATTTCAGCAAAGATTTTTTCCTGTTTAGAAAATTGCTATTAGGTATGTCGGTACGGTTGACAGGAGTGTTATACTAATGTAGACTTAAGCGAAGAGAAGTTTTACAAATACAAGTATTTTTATTTTGTTTATTGTAGTTCTTGTTTATGTTCGTTGGGTTGACTATCCGTCTTTAAATTGTCTAGTTTGTTTTTCGCGTTAGTACGTAGTTATATAATCATGCGAATAGGACAGCTCGCAGTGCCAAAGATTGGTTATGGACTTCCACAGGGACCGGTTCTATGGAACCGTATGCGCTATTTGGAACTAAAAGTCAGAAACGTCTAGTCAGAAAAAGATTACAGCCATTTTCAAATATGACTAACCTGTACGTCCTTATGATGAGCAAGAAGCATAAAGCAAAACGCCAATCCAGAAGCTGTGGTGTCATGTCCCTGCAAACAAAACGTAAACATGTTTACTACTTAACTGTAATGTTTAGTAAACAGTATTATATTATCGGTTGACGACTTTACGCACTTCGAACATGAACGTATCCACTTCTTCTTGAATGCCAATGTCGTCGATCAGTCCTTCCTTCTTGGCTGGAATTAATAAATCCAACATGGCAGTCTTTTTCTTTTTGTATACGTAAGTATCATCATCCGCTGCAGTCGGCTCAGATATGTTTATTCCATATTTGTCTATGTACTTTGTTCTTTCCGCAATTACATTCTTTGTGAAACCATGCATTATTTTTAGATAACCGTCTTGTCTTCTGCTCAGCGGTGTTAGATAAAATAAGAAATCAAAAAAATAATACAACTTGGAAAATCTTTGGAAAAATACATATCCTAAATTGTACATTGCATCTTTGTAAGCACTTATTTCTGATTTATTATGATCACTCAACTTGGTGCCCATTGCGGTCTCTGAAATTATAAGTCACAATGAGAATGCAAATGAGACAAATAATTTCTGCTGAACATTTTTAGGAAGGTGTTAATTATTTCTACAGTTGTTTATGAATGCATATTTTTTATTGAGCGAGTAGCCTTATCTTTGCACGATTTCTTAGTTATTCATACTTATCTAAGTTAAACATTTATTTATTATAGATATGCTTACGGAAATAAATATAAGGAATGAAACACGTTAAACGTACCTACTACTGTCAAGTTAAAGCTCGCTTTATAAATCTCAGATGTACGAATAAAGACATTATTGTTTACTAAACATGGTTATAAAAGTGTTAAGATAATTCTTATTTTATGTATCATTATCAAAACATTTAAAATAGGTACTTTACCTCTAAAATGGCAATGCGAACGTATCGCAAAGCACCAAGAATTTATTTAGATAAGTTATGTTATAATGAAGGTAGGTAGGTACTTACCACATATAGAGTTGAGAGTAAATTCTGAGATAATAGGTACTACGTCTACAGGCCGACCTGACACCTGTTTGAGGCTCTCCACAAAGCGCTGACTATTATTTTCAAGAACTTGACAAAATTGACGCAAAATGTTGAAATGGAAAGTTGGCGTCAGAATTTTTCTTCTTTCGTGCCATTTTGAACCTTAAAACAATTATGAATATAAATTATTATTATCACAAAAACCTTAAGGTTAGTAAATATCCAAAAAAATATCTACATGCAGCACTAACCTTTGCTTACAAGAAGTCCATCTCTAAGCCAAGGCTTTAAAATATTGTAGATTTGACTTTTCTCGTTGTATTTCATGCTTGAGACAATTGTCTGCAATAACAAGGAAATATTAAAAAGGTATATAAATCCTTTTCTATGTGTTTTTTTAATTCACACTGTATCTGTATACCTCGACATCTTCAGGGTTGTAAATATTCACGGCCGCTATGGGGTAAATCCAATATCTATAGATTCCAGAATTTTCTTTAGCTAAGTTTCTTGCCAATTTGATTAATCCAACTGAAGGAAAATTAAAAACATAAAATAAATTATAAATAATTTAGTTTGCTAATAGGAGTAAGTAGGTTTGAATAAATACTTTTATACGTCAATCATATTTTAAAAACTAGGTCGGCGTTTCGTATCTGACCACTCTGAGAAGAAAGACCGAAACAAACTCAGAGGCCACAGTCTCTTTTATATTAAAGCCCTAACATAATCTTGGTCAGATCACTTAAAGACCATGTAGATTCGTGTCTGAAACGGTCTTTTGTGGAAATAAGCACACAGATTGAGTGGACCTGTCCAGTCAGTTGTCAGTAATCGTGCAGCTCAACTCAGAACTTAAGGAGCCCGACGATTCGAAAACAACACTAAACAAAGGAAATTCGGGTAGGCCGCATAAATTACTCAAACTGCCAGACCGTGATTAGTCTTCCCATTCACAATAATTAAAATAATCGAATTCTTTACAAAGTAAACATTCTTGTCAATATATAAAATTCATCAATGTCAATGTGTATGTAAAAATCCAGAAATAACCTTGGTTCAATTATTTGAGGACCATCTAGATTGGTGATATCATATATTTTGTTATATGGTTTAAAACAAGCGAAAAATTTTAAATGTCCTAATTTACCTGACGAACGCATTAAAGCCGGGGCGTTCCCTAAAATGAAGGTGTCCTCCGGCCCGGGGATTTTTCTTATTTTCCTGGCTCTTTCATTATAGTTGCAGAAAATGTGTAAGAAACATAAAAATCCCGCGATAAGAAATAAATACCAGAACATTTTGCGAACGTCTACGCACTTCACTGGAACACTATGTACTAAAGAAGCGACTTTATCTTTTATTTATGTAATTCTTGAATTGCAGTGTCCGCCTTCGACAATCAGTAGATAAAGAATTATTCATTAAATTTTTAATAATTTTAGAACGTATGTCACAGTTCTTCTTTACTGGAAAGGTCCTTACTACGGAATTACTTAATGCACAGCGTCAACATCTTGTGCATTCGGTGTGACCGTCTTTTGAGATAACTTGATAAATATTTACCAAACATGCAAAGATTGACCATGAATGTAGTTTCGGTTATCTTTCCATTTGTATACTAGCTAGCCAGACAAACGAGGTATCAGTACCTATGACAATTTAATCGACACAGTTCACTGCAAATTACCCGTGACTAATCTTACTTATTATAGGACTAATTACTTGATCTAGCTTTAAAATTCCTGTTATATTATTATTTACTACATACTTAGAGATGCAATGCAATGGATAGTGATATCGCCAGATATCGGGTATCAGACTTTCGGTCGAATATTCGGCGGAAACTATTACCTACCCAGTGGTGCGTGGGCGCAGCGATCATTGGGATTGAGAATGGGAGGTATTCGGATGACTGAAAAATAAATTATACTGACACGGGATGTAAATACACAACGGGGCTTTAAAAAACTGGGGGTAACCCTTGCTATGAACGGCGGCGTAGCAGACGGTATTACGCGCTCCTACACGAGTAAGCAAATCTATCGATTTTATACGGTTTTGCTCGTAAAACGATGAGGCAAAAATGGTGGATTGTAATCTATCCGTCTCCAAGGTATTGTCAGGACTACTTTTCGAGTCTCTCAAGTGTATTCATCGCAGAGCAAATGATTGGTTATGGACTTCCACAGGGACCTGTAGTACTCATATATAACCTTATGCATATCGATGTCGCTGCTGTTTTGAATTGTCTAGTCAGAAAAAGAATACAGCCATTATAAAATATGACCAACCTGTACGTCCTTGTGATGAGCAAGGAGCATAAAGCAAAACGTCAATCCCGAAGCTGTGGTGTCATACCCCTGCAAACAAAACGTAAACATGTTTACTATTTAGCTGTAATGTTTAGTAAACAGTATTATATTATCGGTTGACGACTTTACGCACTTCGAACATGAACGTATCCACTTCTTCTTAAATGCCAATATCGTCGATCAGTCCTTCCTTCTTGGCTGAGATGAATAAATCCAACATGACGGTCTTCTTCTTGTATACTTAAGTATCATCATCCGCTGCAGTCGCCTAAGATTTGTTAATTTCATATTTTTCTATGTACTCTGTTCTTTCCGCAATTACATTATTTGTGAAACCATGCATTATTTTTAGATAACCATCTTGTCTTCTGCTCAGCGGCGTTAGATAAAATAAGAAATCAAATAAAAAATAATATATTTTGACAAATCTTTGGAAAAATACATATCCTAAATTGTACATCTTTGTAAGCACTTATTTCTGATTTATTATAATCGCTCAACTTGGTGCCCATTGCAGTCTCTGAAATTCACAATGAGAATGATTCTGAAATTCAAAAAAGTCACAATGAGAATGAAAATGAGACAAACAAGTACCTGCTGAAGAATTTTTTTTGACATCGTCAGACCTAACATTTACTCGTATAGGTAGGTTGTGATGGTGAAACGCTTCTGTACTTAACTTGAGTCAAGTAACATTTCGTTCTATACATATCAGCCTTAGATCTACGAATAATGTCAATATGAATTTTTTTTTTTTTTTTTTTGAGAATAACTATTGTATGTTATACTTACAAATTATCAAAACATTAATCTCTCTGTAGCGGCATCTACATCGCAACATGCGAACTACGCATCAAAGACCTGACGTCACATAACATCGTGACGTCACACAAATCCTGCATCGCGCAATTAGAGTTTACCGCGCGATAAACATTATAGAATCTCCCAACTTCAAACCTCTGGGCAGTTGCCCGCCAGACATCACACCCGTCTGGTCGGAGGATCCTCCCTTTTCCATGGGGGATTAGTGAACTTTACACCCTGTTCCTCATATCCCTAAATCTCAAAATCTAAAATGGCCATGAAAGAGTATCTCAAGTTGCCTGCACTATTTTGTAGAAATATTAGGTATGTTATAAAGAAGGTACTTACCAGATAAGTGAAAGCACTATCAGAAACAATTAAGATAATTTCTATTTTATGTATAATCAAAACATTTAATATAGGTACCTAACCTTTACAATGGCAATGCGAACATATCGCAATGCACCAAGAATTTATTTAGATCAGATAAGTTATAATGAAGATAGGTAAGTACTTACTGCATATAGAGTTGAGAGTAAATTCTGAGATAATAGGTACTACGTCTACAGGCCGACCGGACACCTGTTTGAGGCTCTCCACAAAGCGCTGACTATATCTTCAAGAACTTGATAAAATTGACGCAAAATATTGAAATGGAAAGTAGATGTCAAAATTGTTCTTCTTTCTTGCCATTTTGAACCTTAATACAATTATTACATTATGAATATAAGTTATTATTGTCACGAAAACATTTTCATTATGTGACTATTAAAAAAAATTGCATGCAGCACTATCCTTTGCTTACAAGAAGTCCATCTTTAAGCCAAGGCTTCATCACCTTGTAAACTTGACCTTTTTCGTTGTATTTCATGTTTGATATAATTGTCTGCAATAACAAGGAAAGATTTAAAATACACAAAAGTCACTTTCTATAATATTTAAAAAAAACACTCTATCTTTATACCTCGACATATTCAGGGTTGTAAATATTGACGGCCGCTATGGAGTATATCCAAATTCTCACATGTTTAATTTCAACATGGAAAGATGTAACCTATATTTTGTAACAACTTATTTAAAAGGGTGTCCGTAGAGTTTCTTGCCCGTTCTTCTCCATAGGTACCTACTACACTTTGGAATGGGCAACTAGCTTCATATTTCTGACTGACCGATTCCTTGACAATTTAAAAGTGCCTGTAAATGGTTTAATTGAAATAAATGCTTTGAGTTTTGAGTTTGAGTTTGAGTTTCTATAAATTCCAGTATTTTCTTTTGCCAATTTCATTAACTCAACTGAAAAATTTGAACACATTAAAATCGATTTTTTAAATAGGCTAAAAAAAAACAAACGAAACGTTAAAAGTTCTAAGTACCTGAGGAGCGCTTTACAGCTGGGGCATTTCCTAAAATAAAGGTGTCCTCCAGCCCGGGGATTTTTCTAATTTTCCTGGCTTTTTCACTATAGGTAGTTGCAGAAAATGTGTAGGAAACAGAAAACCCGCGGTAAGAAGGAAGTACCAGAACATTTTGCGAACGTCTACTTCGCCAGAACACTGTATGTAATACTAAAGAAGGGACTTTCTTTTATTTATGTAATTATTATATTGCATTGTCCGGCTTAGACAATCAGTAGATCTATATAGAATTACCTATTCATTATTATTTTTTATATATTTCTACTTCATCGTTTATTCATGTAATTAACGAACTGCAGCTTCCAGACAATGGTAGATAAGTAAATAATAGTAATTATTGATTGCAGTTTTCAGACAGTATTAGTTAAGTAATTAATAAAGATTATTCATTAGGTATTATTTATTCTAAATGTTAAAGTGTAGTTAAAGGCACGGAATTAAAGCACAGCAGGAAACATCTCTTGTAAGATTACTTCATAAATATTTATCAAACATGGTAGTGCCGAGATTCTCGGGTGGAGCTTTAGAAAAATCTGTGATAGAATGCACCTTTACAATTACATTAAAGATTATCCGGTTATTTTTATGCCCGTTCGACCGGAAGTGACGAATTCCGGTTATGAAAAACAATGGTTTGACCAGAATGCTTGATATTCGTTACATATTTCTCTCTAACCATGTCATTACTTTTAAAATTTATATTTTAGAGTGAAAGGGGTTGAAACGCCATCAAACGCCGGAGTCATGAGGTCCCAGTCTCAGAGCTCATTTTCATTTTCAAGATATTGCCTAAAGTACCTAAAATTCGTCGGCCCTTCAAATGAACTAGGCATAGGGTACCTGTCCCTCCGCCGACGAGAAAGCGACTAGCTATCAGCGATTTCTCGCTCAAGAAACGTACAAAAGATATTAGGTCCCGTGTAAGTGAAGAGATACATCAATTAATTGTTAATCACTGACTGTTCTGCACACCGCCGACTAGTACTCGTTTGTCGCAGCGGGAAGAGCTATCAAAGAGAGTAGGTACTCGCTCAGCGAAGCTCGCTTGGCGGGCTGAATACTCGCTGAGACACTAACACTTGGACATGCCCCACAAAATGCAAAACACCCTAAAAAATGGTTGAACTGGATGGTGCTGATCCACGCGTCCTGTTCGTGAACGCGCGCTGTCAGTTGAGACTGGTCATCTCTTATCTGCCAGGGCTTATTTGTAATAATATATTTTGAATTGTTTTGATTATTTTTGTACATTGTTCTCACATATGAAAGCAACAAGAATCATGTACCCAGGATTTTGTAATATCTATATTTTAAAGAGTGTCCTTGGAGTTTCTTGCTCATTCTACTCCATAAAGATCTACGTTTTGGAACGGGCAACTAGCTTCAACTTTCTGACTAACTGACCGACTATTTGACAATTCAAAAGTGCCTATAAATAGTTTAATTGAAATAAATAAAAAATATTTAATGTTAATTACATACGTTCCGGATAACAGCAATTTGGAATGACTGATACGTGTGTTGCGTTCTAAGTGAAATGTTAATGCGAAGATAAGTTTTTTGTCAATGGCCCGCGATATAATCGAGTTTTAAGTTTTAAGTATTTTTGGAATAAAAATAAATAAAAGTACAACTACGACAAAAAAATCATCTAAAATGGTATAAACAAGATATCACTGTCTGTGATGTCTTGTTTTTGACTACCTAATTAAAAATGTGGAGTCACACGTGTTCGGGCATAAATCGAATAGATTATGTGTGACTCCGGATGTTTAATTAGTCTATCTTATTATTATTATTTAATACTAGTAGACATTTCCTACCAGTCAACCTTTGGGTGATGCAGAGACAAACAGTGGTAGGTGCAATAGCGAGAATTAGGAATAAATATTTATTTAAATAAACGATATACATATACGTATTAAAACTATAAATATAATATATACACCTAATTATAAATAAATGTAAGCACAAATAAATACATAAATAAGACAAACAATGGGAAAACATTACCGTTGTGATGATACTGCCAGTTTCTTGCGAATTTGCTCGCGAACTTTAACTATAAAAGATAATCGGTTGGTTGCCATCCTGTATTCATGGGGGGCGCATTCCACAGAGAGATAGACTGAATGAAGAAAGAAAAGTTAATGAAGTCTGTGCGATGTGTGGAACATATAAGAAGACGATTGTGAGATGAACGTAGATTTTTATTGTGGTTGGCACTAATGTACTGAAAGTGGGGGGCTAGATAATAAGGGGAAGAGGGAGAGTCAACAAATTAAAACAAGGTTGTCAGCGCCCTTTGCTCTCTGCGCTGGCGTATGAGCAAACACTTTAGAAGCAACCGATGCGCTGAGACATGATTATATTTACGCAGATTGAAAACGAATCGAATGCAGTTATTGAGATTTTTTTTCACTAATATTTGCGTTCTCAAAACCAATATTCTTGTATGAATCATATAAACGCACTTTCATAGAGTCATGCTAGTCTTAGAACATTATTGATGCTTGAGTATTTAGGCAAGAGTATAAGTTATAACGAATAGCTCGTGGAGGAACTCGTGGCTAAGTAATAACTGCTGCACGGGTCGATCCGTCAGGTTAAGCTACGCTTGCCGGGGTTGGTCTGTGGATGGGTGACCATCTTTACATACCGATATTCCTCCGTGCCTCGAAAAGCACGTTAAACTGTTGGTCCCGGCTGTCATTCGTGGATCTTTGACAGTCGTTACGGGTCGTCAGAAGCCTGAAAGTCTGACAACCAGTCTTGCCAAGGGGTATCGTATTACCCAGTTACTGGGTTGTGGAGGTCATATAGGCAGTCGCTTTATGTAAAATACTGGTATTCAGCTGAATCTGGTTAGACTGGAAGCCGACCCCAAGAAAGTTGGGAAAAGGCTAGGCAGATTGATTGATAAGTTATAACGAATACTAATATAGGTAAATGTCTTGTAAAAGTCATATGATTCAATCATGTAAACGTTTTTGAGACTTTTTTAAAAGATCTCTGCTTTTGATCTTGATAAGGTGTATGAAAAATCATTTACTAGTAAGATAGGTTTGACCATAGCCATTATATTATATTTTTAAGATTCTAAGCATTAAAGCAAAGTAGTCAACAGCATGTTGCTACTTGCTTAGGTACACGGCTTCGAGCGATGCGATTTGCGTCAAGTGACACGTGCGGGCGTCTCCTGTTCCTCCCTAATTGCGTTATACACGATCAATCACATTCTGAATCATTTGGAAAGAGATTTTAAATCCATTGCTTAACTAATAAGTTCGAAAAAAAATCTGTTCAACAACGTCAATAACGCAATGAATGTTGTTGAACTGTCAAAATGAAACAGATAAGTCTTAATCATTTACGAAAATGTGTTACGTAATTAGAAAGCTGTTTCCGTCCGCTGTCGCCGTCGTTCTGCAAGTCGCGACGCGTTGCGTCGTGGTACGCTCTAAACAATTTATTTCATGTTTTCTCCGCAGTCATTGTCACAAGACGCGTGTCGCTTGGGCGTGAAGCCAATGGCCACGGAGTTACAAAACAATAGAAGTCTGATAAGCAAGTTTAATCTACATTATATTTGAACAAGGCCGGGGTCAAAGTCTGCCTAATCATGTCTTGTCGCGTAATGTGCTCTTACTGATATCGTATCTTTGTTGGTATAAACGCAATTAAAAACCTTGACCGTAGTATGACCAGCCAAACTTATTATAAACTTTTGTTTATTTGATAGACTCTACACGTGGAGCTGAACATAGAAACAAGCATTTTATCAAAATAATCAATACATGCGGTTCGACTATTTATTTATTTACCAGTGGTCGAAATTCGACCATAATCCATTTAAAGGACGTCATTCATTTCGTACCCAAAAATTTAAGTTTTTTTCTTATGGGAAATAACAACGTGATTTTTTTTTAAATACTACAGTGAAAGTCTACAATTAACCCCCTGGCTGCTATTTGAGTTTGAAAGTAGGTACCAAAAATCATATTTTTGCCGACAATATTTTGGACATCGTTTAAAGACGCAAACATTTATTGCCCTTTGTAGAAATGGACAAGGTTGCCTGGAAGAGATCGCAGTAAGCGATAAGGCCGCCCATTGTATATTTTGTAGTGTATTACTTTTTCTTTATGTAATGTATAATCTGGTGTACAATAAAGTATATATAAATAAATAAATAAATTAATATTGAGCGATAGGTATATATATATATATAGGTATATATGATAAATATTAAAAAAATACGAGAAAAAAATTGAGGGAAATGTTTTTACTATACAAAAGCAGGCAGCTAGGCCGGTGGAAAATCCTTTCCATTCCGTCCGTCCGTTGGCCGTGGTTGGTTATCCGTTGGGTTAGCTGTTTGGTTCCGTCATACTCGAGGGTAAAACGCCACAACCAGACCCAGGCGGACAGAAGCGTGGTGACACTCTTCTTCAAAAAGAGCAACAATGTCCTGCTTAAGAATTATAGGCCCATCTCACTTATGAGCCATGTCTACAAGCTGTTTTCAAGAGTAATAACGAACCGTCTCGCGCGCAGGTTTGACGACTTCTAGCCTCCCGAATAAGCCGGATTCTGTAAAGGCTTTAGCACCGTGGACCACATACTTACGCTGCGGCAGGTTATCCAGAAGATCAAAGAGTATGACCTGCTTTTCTGCTTAGCGTTTGTAGACTACAAGAAAGCCTTCGATTCGATCGAGACTTGGGCTGTACTGCAGTCTCTCAATGGTGCCAGATTCACAATCGGTAAATTGAGGTGTTGCAGTGTCTATATGAAAACACTACTACTATGTCGTTCCGACTCCAGGGCCGGACCTCAAAACCTATCCATGAGCAGCATAGTGAAGTGAGATAGACAGATGTTATTTTTCTAAAACCATTCACCGCTGCATTGGATACCATTATCTTCATGGTTCTGGACTGGAAAGGGGTAGCAATCAACTTCAACGGCAACTACGTCACTTACCTTCGGTTTGCCGACGATATATTAGTCATGGCTAGAGGTAGTCTCAGCCATGACTACTATATCGGAGGACCTCAGTACAATGCTCGATAAAGTCAGTAGATCTTCCGAAAGATGGCCGATGGGCATGGGGCCGAAAGGTTCTGGAGTGGCAACCGCGTACCGGAAGATGAAGCGTTGTAAGGCAAGAAGGTAGAAGAAGAAGGAAGACAAGGTGGGTGACTTGGTGAAGACCGCAGGAATCTGCTGGATGCGAGAATCACAGAACCAGTTGAAATTGCTATGTTTGGGGAGGCTTATGACCAGCAGTGGCAGTCTTCCAGCTGAAATGATGATGATGAAGAGGTAGCTAGGTCATTTCCCGTTTTAAACATTAATGTAATGCTCGAAACATTTAAGTCAAAATATGATTTTAGTATGTATTTTCAAACTTAAATAGCAGCGGAAGGGTTAATTGTATACTCTCATTGTAACAGTAAAAAATGTTGAGGGTGTTATTGTCCATAAGAAAACCGTGTTTTTTTTCTGCACTTTAATTTTTGGGCACAAAATGTTCGAGACTTGAATGATGTCCTTTCAAGTTTGATATGATAGCTTAGGATAGTTCATACTAATTCCATGCTGTTATGATAGTCCACACTAATTCCATGCTGCTATGTCATTATTGAAGAGTGTGTGTTTCAAACGCATGGTAGTGTGTAATGTCTTTTAAATTTATTTAATTTATTTCTAATACATATTTCTAATATAATAATTTAATTTATTTCTAATGCCTTCTGCACTCCTTCTCCATATAAACTTTAACTGTGCCAAATTTCATACTCCTCCGTCCGCGTAATTTTCGTAAAAAGGGGTTCCAAGTTTTTTCTTCACGAATATTAGAGATTTATTTATTGAATCGCTAACAGAGGCTACACAATTACATGCATGTTAATGTAAACAGGGACACATACAAGTGTGCGCTACCAATTATAAGCGACCACATCAAACACTTATTATCTAAATAAATACACCTAGGTATAAGAAGTTTGATAAGGACGAAAAGATTAAAATAAATCCAAATACTCGTACAAATACATGTCCTAGACATGTATTTGTACGAGTATTTGGATTTATTTTCTATGAAGATATTTTCAACACACTTGCACGCAAAGTAGCTCTTATTTAGCCGGTTTTAGGTTAATAATGCCATGTATTAAAAACGCGTGCTTTTTATTTTATATTATCGGACTAGTGCTGTAATGCCACAGATAACTAATCAGGATTTGGTTGAATTGAACTGGCTGGGAATTGAACGCGATATCTACCTGTCACTGATTAAATACGCACTAAATAGGATACACGTATTATCACACCCACTTTAACATCCTATGTGTGTTTCTTATCTTTTAATAAAACTATTTTAATTAACAATAAAAGCCAAAACTGGAATAAATTTTGAATTTTTACAAACGTCAATCAACCGACCATAGACAACCGACATCCTTTTTATGGTCTAAATTTATCTTGTCATTAAAATGCCAGTGACTGACATAATAAATATCGACTATTTGTTCAAGGAGTATTTAATACTCCTTTATTGAAAAAGAAGCCAATTTAATGTATTTAAAATAATTATACTGACAACAATCATGTTTTTCGGCTAGGATTTTCAAGATGCTGTTAGAGCTAGCCCGCGTTTAAAGATGGGGTCCTTTTTTCCTTATTAAATAATGTTGTAAGTCTATAGGTAATATGCACCCCTCAAGTTTTAGAATATTATACTGCTTTAACACTGAATTTGTTACGACTCATAACGAATACCTTCAAAAACAGCACGGGTTGGCGTGAATTCGAACCAACGTATTGCCCAACGTCTTCATTCAATATCGAATGTCAAAAGGGAGACTTTCTGGGAATTGAAACTCCAATAATATCCGCTTTAGGTGATCTGAATTCCTCCGAGCTAACTAGACGAATACTCGTATAATATATCGTTACCTACTTGTCGGAATACTCATTATAAAATGTTTTTGTCCTTGACATTCAACATGTCCGAGGGAAGAAGTACGAGCAGAGAATATAAGCTACACCAGAGATCACAAATACGCATTTGCAGCTTCATGTGACTTGCGTCTCGCGTCGTCTGTTGTCGTGTCGACGCCAGAAAATACAAAGCGTGGGCTTAATTCAATTACTTACTCAAAATTTTTAGATTAGGTTTCTGTTATAAAATAGATTGACCAGACCTGGTATCGCTATTTGTTCTGTGGTGACTTAAGTTTATAATGTTGATAAATCTTGTTTTTAAATATAATAATTTTATCTAGTAATGCGATTCCTTAAATTCTCCGTATAAAAAACACCATAAAAGTATCAGTTTTTATTTCGATTTCCTAGTTTACCACTACATTGTTTTTTTTCACCCAAGTAATGTCACATGTCATAGGCTTCAAAGAGTATGTAAACAATAAAACCTTCTTGACTTACGCAAAATAATTAATTTACGCATCTAATTAATGAAATTATAGTTGAATAATTAGTAACAACAGATATTAATCAAGCAACAAACTCTGTCTCTAATTTCTAGTCTAACGCGTCCTCATATTAATCCTTTCAGTTTCATTCCAGTTGAACCGGGAGAGATCAGAAAGATAATTCTCTCCATCAAATCAAAAGCGGTGGTATGTGACAATATCACCCGTGGTATGATCATTACTATTTTGGATCATCTCCTACCCGCGATTACCCATATTATAAATTTTTCTCTATACACCGGAGTATTCCCTTTCCTGTGGCGCAAAGCCTATGTTCGTCCACTACCTAAGGTTTCCAATCCCTCTCTTCCAAGCGACTTCCGTCCAATTTCTATCCATCCCTTCCAATCCAAAGTGCTTGAGGCCTGTGTCCACAAACAATTCTCCAACTTTGTTAATCGCAATTCACTCATTAGCCCTCTTCAATCTGGGTTTAGGCCTGGGCACAGCACTATTTCCGCCCTCCTTAAAGTGACTGGCGATATAAGGGCAGGACTGGAAGACACCAAAGTTACGGTTCTAGTGTTGGTGGATTTCTCGAATGCCTTTAATACCGTCAGTCACGACATCCTGTTAGCCATTCTGTCATATCTTATGGTCTCTCCAGAAGCACTGGAATGGTTCTCCTCTTACCTTCAGGAACGTCAGCAGTCTATTTATGTTGGGGATTCTTCTTCATGCTGGTGTGATTTGGAAACTGGCATTCCTCAAGGCGGTATACTTTCTCCTCTTCTGTTTTCTATTTTTATTAATCGTATAACTTCCGAACTTCAGTGTGCGTATCATCTGTATGCCATCTGCATACAGATGATACGCACACTGAAGTTCGTCTCTGCGCATCGGTCGCTTCTAAAGTGGCTGCTCATACGCCAGCGCAGAGAGCAAAGGGCGCTAACCACCTTGTTTTCATTTCTTGACTCTCCCTCTTCCCCTAGTTATCTAGCTCCCCACTTTCAGTACATTTGCGCCAACCGCAAAAGAAATCTTCGTTCATCTCACAATCGTCTTCTTCAGTGTCCCACTCACCGCACAGACTTCATTCACTCTTCCTTCTTCATTCAGTCTATCTCTCTGTGGAATGCGCTCCCCCAGGAAATCAGAATGGTGACCAACCGATTATCGTTTAAAGTTAAAGTTCGCGAGCATATTCGCAAGAAACTGGCAGTATCATCACAACGGTAATGTTTTCTCATTGATTGTCTTAGTTGTTTTAGTATATTTATGTGTATGTATTTGTACTTATATTTATTTTTAATAAGGTGTTTATATTATATTTATAGTTTTTGATAGATAATGTATATCTTTATATTTAAATAAATATTTATTCCTCAATTCTCGCTATTGCACCTGCCACTGTTTGTCTCTGCATCACCCAAAGGTTGACTGGTAGAAAACACCTCTGTACATTTGTGTGCTTGAAGTATTAAATAAATAAATTAATAACAACGAATTATTATTATTATATTGTAATAATAATCTGTTAAGTGTTAAAAGTACATAAGCAAACGTTTTGCTTACGCGAAAGGCAGAAGGTCAGAAACTCTTTGAAAACAGAATAAACATGCGCTAAGATTCTATGCGCGCGCATCCTGAGCAGAATATGCTGGTGACCGAACGGCGGGCTTTCTCTTTCTAGCATTTAAGCACGTCCCATTCGTTTAGTTTTAAGTACAGTCTCGACCGGTACTGTATTTACTTTTAATAATAGTTTATTATTGTATAATTAATTGAATGATTTCATTTATATGTTTTGTTTTAATCTTTACTACTAGGCCATTATTATTTTGCAATTTGGATTTAATTTAATTAGCTATGTTTATAAGTTAGTTTATACGTCACATAGATTACTGGTGTACCATGGTGTATCGTATAGATACCATTAACGTGAACGTTTTATGATTATCTAAACATTGTCGGAATTGACGAGCATTGAAAATTCTCAAACGTCATTTTGACAAATTCGTATTTTGAATGTAACAGCATACATTGTGACAAAAAATCGAGAGATTCGATTCTAAACCTAGATTTTGAGACCTAATTACCGTGTAATGCCGAGAATTATGGTAAAATGGTAAATTACATTTGAAAGCCCTAAAATTATCCTTTTAATTAAACCATAGATCTTTGAGTCACTGCATGTTTCATACCGATACTAGGTTCCTTAGTCACTTGGTCATTGTCCTTTACTGTTTAGGTATTTAAAGTGGGTGCTAATGTTTTTTAAGTCTTTATTTTTTTTACTACATTTAGCATTTGTAACTACATTTGTTTTTTATTTGAGAGTTACACAATATAAAAAAATCTGAAGAAACACTACTACAAAAATCGTAACATCGATAGCACCAAAACTTAAAGATCATACTACCGCATCATTAAACCATAGACGATTTCTAGCGGCCATTGTTTTTTTAGCAAATTTTGAAACGCGTCATGGCAGTACGTATGGACTTAGTAAGTACTATCACGGCAAAAATTGCTTTTGAATACATGGAACTAGTGTAAACTATCCTATCCTTAAATGAGCATTCTCTTTTTTCACCTGAGCAGAGATTTGCGCTTTTTTATTAATCTCATCACAGAGACTTCTTGCCTTCTATGTTCAATGTTATGAGGTTTGCTTTCCGCACTTAGTCTTTCAGGTGGACCATTGTGGGTAGCTTTTCCCTTTTTTATGCCTACTGTGTAAATAAATAAAATACGATAAATTAACATAATATTTCATCAAATTATATACTCGTATTTTTCACTACATAATAATCTTAATTTGCGTATTCAAAATATTATTCTGTGTTTATTATATTTTTTATAAAGGCTGTTCAGCGGTTCTGGTAGTGCCTTTATTTACACCTGCGCGCGCATCGCTAGCGGAAAAAACAAAGTCAGCACGCCATTTTCCTTAAATATATGATAACGTTTTCGTTTTATTATTATAAAAATCGGATTATATGCATTTGCATATGCAAAAATGCATATAATCCGTTGTCTAGGCATCACTATTTCTGGCAAAGCAATTGTTTGCTTTTAAATTGTAGTATTTGGTAAATGCTTCACTCTGTATCACTGGTCTTTTGAAAAGATTCTAAAACACCTATGCATATAATTACTGCAGTAGGCAGGTAAAGACCTAAAGTATTTCGATACTGCGGGACACAAATAATCTTAAACTAACGGGCCTATGAGTAGCTTATAATAGGAGTCTGGAGAGCGCATGTAGCGAGAATCGCCCATCCAGTCACCAGTTATTGGTAAGCGACTGTGAAAAAGAACGGGTCCAACCTTACATGGAAATGGAAAAAAAGCTATAAAAGCAATATTTAAACGCAGATTCACCAACAACACAACATTTATTAACAGCCGTAACAGATCTTCACACTATTATTGCACATAACACAATTTAAGTATCTAGGTATAAATAGTAAGTACCTATTTGTACTTTTATGCATAATTATGTTTTAATAACTGACCTCGACACATAGCGCACTACCTAATTTTTTAAGATCTTTGTATGTAATTACCTATGACGCTTACGGCAGTACCTCATAGAAGCGCAACGGAAGCTGGATATGGTCACACTAAATGTCTCAATTATATGATGTATGTACCTACCCACTTGGGTATTTGTCAGTGTCTCTGTCGGTGAATGTTGCACGAAAATTTAAATAGGTGCTGTTATACTATATAGTTTTACTGCTGGGAATTACATATTCTTTATATTTATGTTTTTTTTATTTTTTTATCTGGCACAAATTTATTTTATTTCAGTATATTGCATACACGTTACAATTATAAAACTGATTTACATCCGTCACATCGCACTCTCAGGTCCAGTTGAAAACCAGCGTCAGGCACTTATAGTTGTCTGGCATTTTTGCTGAACTGGGCCTTTTTGGCGCAGCCCTGAGGCACACACTCCCCATCAAATTTCTGCTTACATCGCACTTTACAATTTTTATTTGATTTTAATTATTTTTTTTTATATTTTTATCTGCTTTGTATTATATTGTGTGCTTTAGTCTGTGCTAAATAAATGTATCTTCTTTCTTTGTTTCTTTCTATGTTTCACAAATAAATTATTCTTATTCTTAATCTCGACGGTCTAGTGGTCGCAAGCTGTACTGCTGAACATGAGGTCCTTCCTGGGTTCGATTCCCGGGTCGAGCAAAGTGTTATTTTGTTTTTCTCAGTAGCAACCCCGAGTCTGGATTTGTGCCTGGTTGATGGCAATAGGCTCGCACCTTATAACATGGGACTTAAACATAACTGGCGAAATGTGGGTGTCCTATAGGTAGGTACACCTCTGCCTAAACCTTCGGGGAATTCAGGCGTGATGTTACGTTTTTGTATTTTAATCATTAATGTTGTCTTTTAACAAAATTGACGCGGACAGGTCCATTGTTCCTTAACACGAGATCTGCTAGTAGCTGAATTTCTGATGGTTTCGTCACTGGCTCCAGTTCGAATTCACGCAATACTTCTGCTACCGCGATTTTCATTTCCAGCAACGTGAATTTTTGACCTGAAAAAGATAGGTACCTACGTTTAGTTTGACTTTCTAGTTCGAAACAACCTATTGCGGTTGAGTTTCCGTCCATAAAACTTGTGAGAAGAGAAAAGTGACATTGCGATTATCGACTCAAATATGTAGTAGTTACTTATCTTTGAAACAATGTACAAAGAAAACTAAAGAAATTAAATATTCATAATATCTATTTGGTTCTGAAACCGCGTTTTAAATGATAAATTAGATTTATTTCTATAAATTACACGTCAAAATAATAATATTTTAAAACTAAGTAGGTAGATGAGGTTCGTGTTCCCTAGCCGACTACACTGAGAAGAAACAAAATCGGAATTATTTAACTAGTAATGTTATGGCCCAAACGTTTATAATAATAATAATAATAGAATAATCAGTCCCAATGCTGGGACACAGGCCTCCTCTCTGTGAGAGGGTTGTGCGGGTTGCAGTGTGCGAGTGCGGGTTGGTGGATGTCACGTATCTTCGAATTTTTGGTTGGAAGGAAGAAAACATGTGAGAAAACCGTCCTACATACCGGTCACCTAACGATGTTTTCCTTCACCGTTTTGAGAGCAGTGGTGATGAAATAATTTACATATACAAAAGTCTCTGCCTGGGTTCGAACAGCTCTTAAGTCGCGGCCGTTTCCACTGGGCCACCGCTGTACCTCCCAAGTGTTTACTTGATGTAAACCAGATGGCCGGAGAGGTCGAGGGCGACCTAGGCTCAGATGGTTGGATGGCGTAGAAAAAGATTTAAAAACTGTTGGAGTGAGAAATTGGAGAGAAAATGTTGGAAATAGGAGAAATATACTTGACCAGGCTAAGGACCTCCCGCGGCCGTCAAGCCTTATTTAGATGATGATGAATGTAAGTACCTACGAATAACATAACTATTAGATTTTAATGAAAATACTACCAATGCAGTTTCTGGGCCCAGCACTGAAGGGTATGTACGCATAAGGATGTCGTTTCTCGCAGTTTTCTGGCAGGAATCTGTCGGGGTCGAACTCCTCTGGGTTTTCGTACAAGTCCTCACGATGGTGCAGATCGTAAATACGGATGTGACACAAAGTATTAGGTGGTATTGTGTAGTTGCCTGAAAAAGAAAGAAATCAAATCAATTGATCAAAATTGTAAACTGGATTCTACATTGTACTGTGATCTCTCTCTATCGCTCATAGGTTTGCTTGGAGACTTTGGTAGGTACTCAACTTCCAAGACCCAGTACGAGACCGTTGTTCCAGACCATGAGCCACTTGCAGGAGTATCAAAGTGTCCGTAAACCTGCACCGTTGTGGGCATTTTAAGGAGACCCAAGTATATAAATATAAAATATATAAATATCTTTAAATAAGTACCGTCGTCGGTAGGAAACGCTAAAATAATAATACGATTGATGGCCTAAATAGCTTTTGCCAACATCTCAACCGCCTCTCATTGGGCAGCTGGGTCAAGGGCTTGATTCAGAAAGCAGTACCCCTGCACGCTTAGCATGACCACCTTAGAAAAAACTTTGTCGTTTTTGCAACTTTTGTCGACGGAAGAATAGACAAAATGACAGATAAACAATCACAATCTGTCATTTTGTCTATTCTTCCGTAGACAAAAGCCGTAGAAAACTCGTTTCTATGGTAGTCATGCTACGCGTGCTGGCCACTTCACGCATAGTTAGGAGGTTCTTCTCTCTAGAGCCTTGACCACCGGCAGCTTGGACCTAGTTCCTGATGCCTATGACCTACTATTTTTAATATTTTTAATGTGTAAATATACATAACAAACGAAATAATAACACCAGCCTTATTATTGTCAGTTGCAGGGCAAAGGTCACTTGTCCTACAGATAAGGCGCATTAATCACCATGCTTACTCAAGGACGGTTTGGCGATAGAAAAAGAAGTTATGAATTAGCTTAATAAACACATACTTAATACTGTAGTTTCGTTCAATTTCCTACTAATGAAATGCACCGGCGGGAAGAGTCGCAAAGATTCTTTGATGCAACGTTCTATGTATTTCATCTTTGGTAGGTCATCCATGCGAACCAAACGATTTGAGTCACCAAATACTTCTTTCAGTTCAGTTACAATGTTATCCTGTAAATAAGATACAATAATATTAAGTATTTGCTTAAAAAATGCTTTGTGATGCATCCGCGTTGTTTCTAGTGCCGACTCGGGTCTTATCTAGAATGGGCTAAGTTACACTAAGATCTGGAGGCTCGGCAGTGCCCTCGCCAAGTCGAGCAACAACAAACAAAGACACAGGTGTACCATCCTTTATACCATTCCCCCTCTAAAAAGCTTATTTTATTCACTGAAAACAGTGAATAAAAAGGTCTTTCAATCACTGTTTTGGTGTTTGAATTTAGAACACACCAATATATTGGACCTCCATCTCAATGCTATACAACCTCCTTGTGAAAAAATACTCGATACACAGGTCATGAATATCACTTCATAAGTTGACCATACTAATAATATTAAGTAATTAGTAATTGTTCTAATTTTAATGTGCATTTTAATTAATTTGACCATCCTTTTTCGATTAAATCTTTCTTTTTCTCGAAGTCATGGTATAAAGTATAGTATGCAACTCTTGAATAATACGGATTTATATCGAGGGCCATGAATCACTCGCGTCGCTCAGGATTCTAACACCTGAATCACTCGCTACGCTCGTGATTCATCTATGGCCCTCGCTTTAAATGCGTCTTTTATTCACTAATTGCATAATATATACGTACTATTTCTCGACGCCATTCAGAACATTGTCGACCCCCTTGTAAATTAGTTGTGAATAAAGTTAGAAACCTGAATTGTCAGTGGCCAAGAGGGCATAATATAACTACTTAGGTATATTCCCATAAAGTTCCTTGCTGTGGAGTTTGTTGCGCCATGTCTTCTTTCCAGCTAACGCACTAGGAAGTGGATGCGTTTTGGGGGACTGTCTTATGTAATTTTGACGATGGAAAAGTGCTGATTCTCAGCCTAGTTTGAATAAATGATGACTTTTGAATTTAGAATTTTCTTATTAATTTTGTTTTGTCACTGACAGCACACTCACTCACATCACACTCACTCACTCACTCACCGATCATCAAAATTCTAAGGTACTTCTAGCAGATACACAGGCTTCAAATTTTGAACACATTTAATGTTTAGACTATAAAGTTAAATTTCAGTCCCGTTTTCAAGGTATACGAACAGAATAAGTAACTTTGTAATCTAATATAAATATACAATGTCGCCCATGGGCATGTGCCCGCCCGTATTTTTCTGAATATTCATGAAAAATTATCAAAAAATTAACTTTAAAAGGGGTCTATCTTTAATATTTTTCATGTTATTAAATTTTTTTATTAGCGTTTTCCATATCTCCTACGTTATTGGCTCGATTTGGATTCTGTTTATTATTTCTAAAAGCTTATGAGTTATTTTATTGAATTAACTAATATTTTTAATACAATTTGTCGACTATGAAAAAATACGGAGGCAAAGACATTTTTTTCAAAAAATACAAGTTAAGTCCATAAAATTTCAGCGGGATACGAGTATTAAAAAAAAAATAAAGAAATCATAAAAAATAAAAAAATAAGATAGACCCCCGTCCTACGTTAATTTTCGATAATTTGTCGTGAATATTTGCCTACCCTTATCGGGAAGAAGGCTCATGCCTTCTTTCCATGCATGTATGTCTATGTATACAATGCCGCACATGGGCATGTGACCTTTTGTTTTTTTTTTCTCAAAGTTCCCCTTTGTTTTTATAGACTTACATTTGTTTTTTTTTTAAATAAATACTGTTTTTTTTTTTTTAATCTCTTCACCCCTTTCATCCCTTTTGTTTTTCATAGTCGACGATTTTAATAAAAAAAATTAGTTCATTCGATAAAATAACTCATAAGCTTTAGAAATATCAAACAGAATCCAGCCAATCGAGCCAATAACATCGGAGATTTGGCAAACGCTACTCAACAATTCTAGCTACTTCCACAGTAGGTATTATGTCGGTTCCCTATCCATTTGCATAAAAAAATTAGACATAATATAACATGGCATACTTTTGTTTATCCTAATTATATTTATGCATAACATTATTTTCGCATAATAGCTTACGCATAATTTTTTTTAGCATAATTTCTTTAATCATAATAATGTTTAAGCATAACATTCTAAAGCATTTTTTTTTACGCATACTGATATTAAAACATTTTTTTAAGCATAAAAAATACGCATAATACTCCTAAAATGTAACCATGCATGCAGCAAGCATGCAGCATGCAAACAAGCATGCACCATGCATGGAGCAAGCATGCAGCAAGCATGCAGCATGCAAGCAAGCATGTAGCATGCAAACATGTAAACAAGCATACACCATGCATGCAAGCAAGCATGCAAGCAAGCAGCAGGCACGGTTTCTGTCACGTAAGAACCCTAACCTAACGTTAAACAGGTGAAAACCAATGTACTAGTAAATGGGACAGAATTGGATCTTGTGGACACCACTGTGTTCTTAGGTATTACTTTGGATTCGAAGCTTCAGTGGGGCCCACATATAACCAAATTGTCGAAGCGGCTAAGTTCTGCAGCCTACGCGGTGTATAAAATCCGTCATTTGACTGATGTAGAAACAGCTCGATTAGTATACTTTAGTTATTTCCATAGTGTAATGTCGTATGGCATTTTGTTGTGGGGAAATGCAGCCGACTTTCAGGCTATATTTGTGCTGCAGAAACGTGCCATTCGAGCAATTTATAACCTAAGTTGTAGGCATTCACTGAGGGATAAATTTAAGGAAATAAACATAATGACAGTCGCGTCTCAATATGTTTATGAGAACCTGATTTATGTGAAAAAGAATATAAATCTATATTCTAAACACAGCGACATTCATAGCTTAAATACTAGAAACAAAGATTTATTTATTGTGCCGAGGACTAGGCTCCAAAAAATTAGTAATTCTTTTAAGTGCCAAAGTATACGTTTTTACAACAAACTCCCAAGCCATGTCAAAGAACTGAGCCTCAATAAATTTAAATCATTTATTAAACAGAAACTATGTCAAAAAGGTTTCTATAAAGTTAAAGATTACATAGACGACAAAAAGGCTTGGGACTAATTAAGCTACTCCAATGTACCCCAAGGAACAAACAATTATTTTAGACTATTTTAGACTACACGATACTATATGAGCATATAATTGTTGGATTATTTTATTTGACTGTAAGTCAATTTATTTTAATTTTGTTTTCATTTATTGTTGACATAATCTACTCTTTAAAATGTTTTTATTTTATGAGTTGTATTGCAATTTGTGGTGATGTAAATTATTTTAGCATAATAATATGCACTATTATATAGAATCAAGTTTTTTCAACTGAACAGACAGCTGTGCTGCTGGGGAGTTTGTTGCGCCACTTCTTCTTCCCAGCTTATGCACTAGGAAGTGGTGAAGGGTGGGCGTTTTTGGGGGACTGTCTTATGTAATTTTGACGTTCGAAAAGTGCTGATTTCTCAGCCTAGTTTGAATAAATGACTTTTGAATTTTGAATTTGAATTTGAAGAAAAATCTTTATATTTTTTATAAAATATATAGAAATAATTCTAATTTTAGAAATAAAGATAAAATAGATCAACCATTTTTCAGATTATCTAAAGTACATTCAGCTTTTAAGGGGTACTGTTTTTAATGTTACAACAAAATACCTTGTGACATATTACAATTAAATGAAAGAAAATTTAACCATTAATTTAATTATACATGTTTTTGATGGGATTACTTATTTACAAGGAGAGTAACAATAGGTTATCACCAATCTACAATACTGTGTAAATACATCAGGTATGTGCACGACAATTAATGTATTAACTTAATAAATCATTACAATAGCATTAGAAATAATATGCTGAAGTTTCAGATGTTTAGCAGACCAAAACTCTGCCCATCAATCTTAATTTCGGATAGGCCGGATGGATATGTCACCCTCTTGTAATGCACCAAGTATAAATCATTACCAAGCATAAGTTTAAAATCTACCACTTACTTGTACATGTTTATGATTTGCGAGGAACATAAAGAGGAAGGTCAATCCGGATGCTGTAGTATCATGTCCCTGAAAGTGACGTACAATTAATGTTATATTAATAGTGAATCTAGATTAAAAATAAGATAGATAAGATTATTATTATATAGATAAGTATTTATGTATGTATTTATATTTATTGTATAAGTAAATGGTACACCACTGACTACCTGCAGTATTGTCTGTCCTTCTCCCTTTAATCCATCCAAACGTTGTCTGTAAAAGGTCGCTTTTAGCGATAAGACCGCCCATTGTGTCACCCTATGTACAATTTCTACATTTATATCTATTTTTTGTATGGTGTACATAATAAAGAGTATTCTATCTATGAATATTGTAATAATGTATAGCGTGTGATTGGGAACTTACTTCAAACATAAAAGTGTCGACCTCTTCCTGGATTCCTGCTTTGTCTATGAGTCCTTCCTTCTCAGCAGATAAAAGAAGATCTAACATGGCAGTGTTCTTCTTCTTGTAGATATAAACTTCATCATTCTGGGTAGTACCGTCAGATACGTTAACTCCGCATTGGTTTACGTTCGCTCTTCTTTGGGCTATTACCTTTTCGGTAAAGCTTTTCACTGTTTTTATATGTTTGTTTTGGTTTCGTCCCAAAGACGTCGCATTGAATATGATGTCAGGATATAAATAAACTTTGATAAATCTATGGTAAAAACCATGTCCGAGTTCGTAAACAGCTTTCTTGTAGGACTTGGTTGTACCCGAGGTGTCTTCAGTTAGTTGTGTGCCCATTGCAGTTTCTGAAAACATGTTAGGTACCAATTATTTACACTTCTCAAGAACGCTGTTCAAAGTAAACTTCGATTCTACAGTTTTTTGTTTACAGGTACCTTATATAATACTCGGATCAACTTACAGTTGAATTAATATACCTACCACAAATGGAGTTAAGCGTATATTCTGAGAGGACGGGTACAACATCCACGGGTTGTCCAGCAGTTTCCCTCAGTCTTTCCAACAATCGTTGTGTGTTTTCTTCTATAATATCGCAGAACTGACGGAGGATGTTGAAATGAAAAGCCGGCGTCAGGATCTTTCTTCGCTCTTGCCATTTTGCACCTGAACCACGGAAACATAAATTCGCTTTCATTTATTCTAATATTTTACGCTACTCGCATAAAATATTACTAACATTAGGTTTGCATTCTGTATTCATTATTAATATATTCACGATGTTTTTTGTTTTAAAACGACACTTACTATTTTTAGAAGGTCCCTTGTTACCTTTTTATTAATATTCTATTTTCAAGGCTAATACCTAAAAGGTAGTGTTGATGTTGGATTCGGTATTTTTGCTGAAATCGTGTTTCTTACTATATTTTTAATAATAATTAACATAATAGGTACGCGGATAAAATAATAGACGGTTATAACATCGTAACGAAAGCCGAGACTAAGCTAAACTGAATTCTAGTAAGTGGCGTTCTAAATTGTAGCAAGTGGCGTTCTAAATTGTAGCAAGTGATGTTTTAAATTGTAGCAAGTGGCGTTCTAAATTGTAGCAAGTGATGTTCTAAATTGTAGCAAGTGATATTCTAAATTGTAGCAAGTGGCGTTCTAAATTGTAGCAAGTGATGTTCTAAATTGTAGCAAGTGGCGTTCTAAATTGTAGCAAGTGGCGTTCTAAATTCTCTGACTACCGCTATGAAAGAAAAAAAGATAGGTTTTTTTGTGAAGTCATCAACTCAGCCTATCGCAGTCCACTGCTGAATACTCCCAGCCTGCGCCAAAACACCCTGTCCACATCCAGACTGGATGTGGAAGGCAGAGGACAGAGTGTTGTGTTTCTCTGTTCAGTGGAAGTACTAATAATAATACCAATACCGTGTGGAGTAATAATAATACTGTACCATTACTAAGTAACAGTCCGTCTTGTAGCCAAGGTCTTAAAATCGAATAGACCAGACTTTTTTCACCGTATTTCATACTGGACATGATCAACTGAAAATAAATATAATGAGTTAAATAATTTGCAATTTCTGTAAAATAATATAATGGTAGGTAATGTTTTTGTAGGTACCTATAACTACTAGTTTGGTTATAAGTGTTACATTTGATAACAGTGTCAGCATCCGTCTCATAATTTAATATTATGTCTTTATCATAAAATAAGTTACGATAAAGACGTTCATAATAATTGTTGTCAATATTAGATTTTGCCATAATTATTTAATTTAACCAGTTTAGTTCAAATTTGTGTTGCTTTGTTTGTTTAAACATTATAATACCAACCTCGATGTCTTCCGGATTGTAAATGATTACTGCACCGAACGGCCACACCCAAACTCGGTATATTCCTTTCCATTTCTTTGCGAATTCTCTTCCTAAATTCATTAATTCGACTGGAATAAAAAGACAAAAATTAATAAACTTAGAAAGATTCTTTGCCAGAATGGCCTATTATAGAGTCACTTTAGCGTCTGTAATTCAGTCTCTCTGCTACGTGTGATTATATCTAAAGGTATAATAAAATTAGAAATGAAACATGGTATATAGGCATTCAATATCATCACCTATATACTAAAGAACGTTTGTGAAAGGTCATTTGAAATCTCACCTGGAGAACGTATAATTCGGAGTCCATTTCCTATGATAAAGTCATCCGTCGGGCCTGGGATCTTCTTAATCATTCTAGCACGTTCATTATAATTAAACAATAAATGTAAAACACACAAAAATATTGCAAAAACTAAAATATACACCAACATATTTATAAGATGGCGTCCAGACAGAACAATGATTAAAACCAAACTGGACAGAATCAAGTGATAACTTTCAAAGATAAAATTAATAATACATATTCACATAATAGATATTTCCTAGAAAAAATATTTTTGCATGAATAAATAGGAAGGTACTTATTTTACACAGCACTTTTCTAAAAATGAAGGTCTTTTGTTCAAATAACAATACAGTAAATAAGTTCTAAATGAAGTCAAAGTTTACCAAGTCCGCCTATCGAAGTTAAATTCACCTTGTAGACTCTGGAGTAGTCACATCAACTCAATCCCCGCCTTCCTAGTTCAATCTAACTTGTTCACCTCTGATACCTTTCCAAGCACTACCATCCCAAGAAGACGGTATCTTGAAATTTTCGCATCGAATAAAAGACTCATAATTGAATTATAATGTGCTGTGACTATAACAATGAAAAGCCTTACGAAAACCACACTTTTTAAACGGATGATTGATTGGTTTGAATAATAACTAAATGAAGGTCTCCGGACTCAATTTGACTCTACCTAAGCAAATGATGGCAGTGGAAACTGTCGAGTTAACGAAACTGTCTAATCGATAAAACTGACGAATCAGTGAAACTGACTTATCAGCGAAACTGGCGAATTAAATAAACTGACGACTGTGGGAAACTGACCAGTGATACGCGGACTCAATAAAAGAGACAAAAAAGGCCTATTGTCTATGGCCCCACTACATATTAATGTTAAGAAAAGATTTATTTCTCACCACAATTTATAAATGTTATATAAACATAATAGTTTTAATTATACTGTGGGAAACTACTGGTGGTTAAGCTAGGCGTAATAGCTCCTACACACTATGCCGGCGGCACGGCCTCCGGCTTTTGCCGCGCGGCACGTGTACCCGGCTTTTGCGCCTTCATTTCCTTCGCGATCCTTTCAGCGGCAGGACCGGGCGCGCCGTGACTTGCCCGGCAGGGCCGGCGGCAGTGCCGGCGGCCATGCCGCCGGCATAGTGTGTAGGCATTATTAGGCCTGTATTTCAGGACACCAGAGGGGCAATTCCCGTAATTTTTAACAACGTTCGCATTCGCAATCTGTCAAAAATACAGTGTGCGTTACGATTGCTCCTAATGAGGTTAATATGTTGAGTAAATGGATGTTCACACCGAAATCCTAGCAATAATGATGATAATGATAATGAGATAAAAGCGTACAAAGTAACGTTTCGATCGCGCGGCCACGTACTTTTTGTTTTGGACTGATTTCGTCTGTTAAACTAAACTTTAGTAGTATTTATTGCTTTCGTTAGGTTTGACAAATTAAGTCCTTCGTCCTAGGTTTTGCCCACGGCTTCGCTCACGTGGAGGTCGGGAATTATGCCACGGGAATGTACTACCGGGATAAAAAGTATGTCCTAACCCAGGTCATGACCTGGGTTAGGACATAGGATACTTTTTGCTGTTTTACTTTTTTAAATTTGACACATGGGTAGACCATGGTCTACTCATGTGTCAAATTTCATCCAAATCCGTTAAGCCGTTTTAGTGTGAAACCGTAACAAACAAACAAACTCACTTTCGCATTTATAATATTATAAGTAAGGATTATGCACTCGTACACAAATGCGGTACATAAACCCAGAAAAAAACAGATTACAACTGGTTCTTGAACAGGATTAATGAAAATAAATGACGGCGTCGTCATTTATTTTCATTATCTATTAAAATAAAATATAATAGCTTTTCTTATTCCTTTCAACTACATCAATGAGATTTTTGCACTGAATATAAGAAAAAATATGTTTAAGTATGTTAGTGTGTTAGTAATGAAACAAAAATCTTAACTTTGTATTTGTTAGTATCTCCAATGTTTATTTCCTCTTTGTTAGAACCGGTGGTAAAAATAAGAAGTTGTTGGCCGCGCGAACGTAACGTGGAGGATTGCGCGGCCATGGAGATCTCAGCAACTACTTGGGTTAGAGATCAATTTTTTTTTGTCAATTGAAGACTGAATTTGTCAAAAATTGTCGAAAAAGAATTATAAGCTCTAGATCAATATTTTACTTTTTTATATTCACCTTGGAAGTTATAGCCGCACAATCCTCCACTTGTCATTTCTTTATTGTTGATTATTTCTTGAAAATTTAAGGCTACATACAGTAAAACTGTTACCAGAAGAAAGGACTTCATTTGTCAAACCTAACGAAAGCAATAAATACTACTAAAGTTTAGTTAAACAGACGAAATCAGTCCAAAACAAAAAGTACGTGGCCGCGCGATCAAAACGTTACTTTGTACGCTTTTATCCCATTATCAATCATTGCTAGGATTTCGGTGTGAACATCCATTTACTCAACATATTAACCTCATTAGGAGCAATCGTAACGCACACTGTATTTTTGACAGATTGCGAACGCGATCGTTGTTAAAAATTACGGGAATTGCCCCTCTGGTGTCCTGAAATATAGGCTTAATAACGCCTACACACTATGCCGGCGGCATGGCCGCCGGCACTGCCTCCGGCCCTGCCGTTGGGCAAGCCGCGGCGCGCCCGGCCCTGCCGCTGAAAGGATCGCGAAGGAAATGAAGTTCCGTGTATGGACCCTATACTATTGCGGGTTAACGGGAACGCCCTCTGTTAGTTACCATACTGTATATTCAAATTAGCAGACGTGTGTGCAGTTTTCTACCGACTGTACTTTGACTGACGAATCGACGAAAACTGGCAAACAGTGGAAACTGTCGAGTTAACGAAATTGTCTAATCCAGTCTAATCGATAAAACTGACGAATCAGTGAAACTGACTAATCAGCGAATCTGGCGAATTAAATAAACTGACGACTATGGGAAACTGACCAGTGATACGCGGACTCTTTTTATTATTGTAAGGCCTCTTTACGCGGTGATGATCAGTACGATATTTTATAATTTTGGGATCATCCGGCAATTTCATACATTTACTGCATTTATAGACAATTAAAATTTTAAAAACAAACAGACTTAAAATCATAGTAACAATATGTACAAGTTTGAAAAAAAAGGGGGGAAATATTCATAGGGCATCAAAAATTCGTCCGCATCGCTGTCAACAGGAAAAGTGCACAAAACGCTGGCAGTATTAGCACGTTGTATGGCAATGTTGATTCTTTGGTCAAAGAATAGGCGAGCCCTCTGGTCACGTGAAGAGTAGACCAACCGCTTGACGATGTCTTGAAAAACTAAGTGGGCACTCGGACCCCATGGCCCTAGTGTTTCAACCCTAAACAGCTCGAACATATAAGTGTCAATAAGATTAGAGTATTTGCGCCGTTTGAGGTTTTCCGCACCTGTAGCAGCAGCCCCAGCACAGCCCGCCGTGCTAGGATGATTTACTGCATTAATTTGTTTTAACGAATGAATGCAATAAATTAATGCAGTTTTGGTTTTGTTTTTTACGTATGAACATTAGGATGTTCACGTGTGATCCCAAAGTTCTACCGCAAATTACGAATCATAATGATAGCCGTGTAAACGGCCGCTAATGACGTGCGGAAGCGTTTAAGAGGGTTTATCCTAAAAGTTGGCAACGTCGCAAATAACTGTCAAATATTTACCTGTTTTGATTCTTAAAGCAATATTACTGAATAGAAATAAGAAAGGTGGCTAACTAGCGAACTAGAATATTAATAATGAATTGCAATTATAACATTGAATTTGATGTTGTACCCATTTAAGGTGTAAAACTAAACATTCGGTGTAATGATATTAATTATTGCATTTCATAATCATATTGATTATGAAATGCAATAATTAATATCGTTACACCGAATTTTTAGTTTCTAGTTCTCTAGTTAGCCACATTTTTTATTTCCACACAGTAATATTGCCAAATTAATCAAAACAGTAAAATATTTGACATCTATTTGCGACGTTGCCCACCTTCAGAATAAACGCTCTTAAGTGATTCGAAAGGTGAAACCGACCTAAACACTATATTAGGAAAAACAAAAATTTTATCAGCCTAGGGTGATTTAGTCACATGTTGTATACAAAGAAATATTTTTGTTTGGTACTTTACATATCTATTTCTTTAGTTTTTCAAATATTTGCGTGTTAAAGTAGTGTTTTATTTTGTTGATACGATGCTTTTTAGAATAATACTGATTTATGATCAAAAATTTTCATTTTATTGGGTGGAAGGGGTGTTGGAATTTGTAGGAGAAAATACGAAATTCACGCGAACGAAGTGCTAGTCTTTTTCGTGTGGTTAGCGACTAACCTGGTGTCAGAGTTTTTATGCCGCCCATGGGCCTCTGATTTGGCTTCACATGCCATCGAGAAATATCCCTTAGGTATCCCCACGATTTTCCTTCACCGTTTTTGAAGCAAGTGATAAAGCTACGCAAACTATTGCTATTAGAGAATATTTTTTTAAATAAACTTATATTTAAAAGCGGCGGTTAATGACTCGCACCAACAATTACAACAATAACTGAGGTGACATTGACAACAATTCTAAGTACAATAGGATAATTTATTCAATGATAACTTCTTTAAAATTCCTCACAAAAAGGATAAAAATTCTATAATCATTATTTATTCATGACTACATACGTCAATCATGATTAAAAACAAAACATACAGTACTTTTTTGTTATTGTTTTTGTCTCATAATGAAATTCACAAACACTGGCCCATCATTTCTAAGCACTAAATCAGCAGTAAATCTTATATCCGAGGGACGAGTGGCAGGGGACAAGTGAAACTTTCGCAACACGTTCGCGACGGCTATTTTCATCTCCATCATTGCAAATTTTTGACCTGAAAGTATTGTGAAAACTTAAAAAAGGGGCAATAAAATAGCTTACACGAGTGGCGATATTTAGGGCAAGATAGGTACTAACACAGATCGTAGTTGTAACTTTAGCGTAAGTAAGCAAGCGTTTCATTTGAATATGAACATTAATGCTATACATACTTTTAATGTTCAAATTCGTCTGTGCCGCTAACTTAGAAAAGTAAAATTGCCATTAAGACAATACCTATACTTAATGTAAGGGGCTTATGGCTCGCTGGAAGGGATACTTTGAAAGTTTATTTAGTTGTCAGGATAGTGTGCAAGGAGTGAGTAATTGGGCAGAAGCCAGTTCTGAAGACCCAGCAGGAGTGTAAATCTACCGCGGCATTAGTATTTTTAGTGTTGTCGGCAAACTATAAGTGAAGGTTTTAATAAATAGAGTGATAAAAGTGACAGGTTAGAAAATATGGGATGTGCAGGCAGGGTTTAGAGAGGTAATGGGCTGCATGGATCAGATCTTCTCCCAAAGGTGCATAGTCGAAAAACATCTGGCAAAGCACAAAAACGTCTTCTGTGCTTTCGTTTACTTAGAGAAGGCCTATGACAGTGTGTGAAGGGAAGAATTACCTATATATATATACGGTGTGGACTGGCGCTTGGTACGGGCACTGAAATCTTTATACAAGAATTCCAGTGCTTGTGTTAGGATAAATGGGGCATACACGGACTGGTTCTCCATCTCGAGGGGTATAAATAGTGTTGTATAGCTACACCGTGGCTGTTCAACTTGTACATGTATAGTTGTCTGACAGATTTGAAAGAGGTCACCCTCTTTACGGATTGAGGATGAATGAGAGGCCTGCCAAATGGCTTCTCTACGCAGATGATCAAGCTCTACTTGCATCATCAGCAGAACAGTTGCAAGACGTGGTGACTGTGATGGATGAAGCATAGAAGATGAAAGGGATAAATGTGAATAAGACGAAGGGCATGGTGTTTGAAAGAGAAGAGGATATATCGGTCTCTTTTGTAAAAATAAATGATAGGATAAGTGGGAGCAAGTAAATGAGTTTTGTATATTGGGAAAGTCTGATTTCAAGGGATGGAAAGATTAATGAAGATGTGGAAAGGAGAGTTAACGTAGGAAATAAAGTAATTGGTGTAGTATTATTGGTGGTTAGTAATTCGTGGTGCATTACATGCGATTGTTTGATTGTGTTCATGTCCCAAAACACTGGACTGGTTGTTCAGAATGGTGTACTGGACGTGCTGGTACCTACGCTTATGTATGGAAGTGAATGTTGAGTGTGGAAAAAGATGCATGAAAGTAGAATAAATGCTGTGGATTCACACCACACATGCTTCGCTAGGAGCGCATTCCTAGCGAAGCATGAGTGGTGTGACTATGAATGATGGGCTGAGGAATGAAGTGAGAAGGCAACGGTTCGGTTTAAAAGAAGATGTAGTGACAAAAATTGAAAAGAATATGCTTAGATGGTTTGGTCATGTTGAGAAGATGAATGAAAGGCGATTAACAAAAGGTGTTTACAAGGCAGATGTGAGTGTAAATGACGACGCCCTAGGGGGACATATAGTGCTTACTTAGTGTTTGCAGTACTCGCAACCAGCGTGCGTGTATGACTTGATGTATGAACGTAGACGCGGCAAACGGAGGATGTAAGGCTCGTAGCAGGAGGCTCGTAGACGTGAGTTTTTACATACATGTGTATGTACCTATACTTAATTTGGACGAATAAAACTATTGAACGTCAAAGTTACCTATACAGTTCCTGGGACCGGCACTGAAGGGTATATACGAGTAGGGATGACGACCCACACTGTTCTCAGGCAGGAACCGGTCCGGGTCGAACTGTTTTGGGTTCTTGAACAAGTCAGCACGATAATGCAGATGTAAAATAAGGATGTGACATAATATGCCAGCCGGAATTGTGTAGTTACCTGAAAAAATATTTACACACATATAAAGGGTCAAATTAAATTAGCAAGCGAAACTTGGTCGCTGTGATTAACTCAAGACAATGTTTATGTTCTTTCTCCAGCTTACATACTGACAAGTTATACTCGAATGAGTTTATATAATTGTTTATTTTATTTGACTTTTGAAGTCAAGTTATTTTAATTTATTGTTGACCAAATCTACTCATCACAATGTTTTTTTTATGAGTTGTATTTCAATATGTGGTTAGCTAGTGACCTCAACAATTGATCATATTATTTATTGTTATTAGTAATTAACTGTTTGTTTATTGATTTTGCATCGATGGTCCTAGTTTATCATTTATAACTTCCAGTTACAACTATATGTAAGCGGGCACGCCCTTTATGCCTGGAGGCTTTTTATTTAGATATTAAGTTCTGTTTACGTTTAGTTTTTTATTTCGGCCTGAGTATAGTTCTCGATGATTTTGTTTAGTATATTGGCGTGTGCTAGCTAACATATGGCTAATAATTTAAATTATGTTTTGTGTTGCGTAATGTAAATTATTTTGAATACTATTATATAGAATCTTTTTTTCTTTTGTTCTTCTAACTGAACAGACAGCTGTGCTGCTGGGGAGTTTGTTGCGCCACTTCTTCTTCCCAGCTAATGCACTAGGAAGTGGTGAAGGGTGGGCGTTTTGGGGGACTGTCTTATGTAGTTTTGACGTTCGAAAAGTGCTGATTCTCAGCCTAGTTTGAATAAATGACTTTTGAATTTTTTGATTTTTTTTGACTCAGCAGGTGGGTGATGGGTATCGAACTATCGATATCCAATGACGATAAAAAAAAGATTTTCAGCTGACTACGGCCGCAGATAGTGTTCCAGTTGTATTTTGTATTTTTATTTTTTCAATGTCAATCGATATCGATAACCTGTAGGTTACGTCTATAGAGTTTGGCTAGCTAATTTTATTTGACCCTGTGGTACAAACCGTACGTGCTTAAGCTGTAATAGTAGGATAGGATACTATAATTTAGGAGAATGGTACATACTTAATACGGTGTCTTCGTTCAAATTACGACCTATAAAGTGTACTGGAGGGTAAAGTCGCAAGGACTCTTTGATACAGCATTCTAAATATTTCATCCTTAACAAATCTTCCATCTTAATAGGTCGATCCGTATCACCAAATATGTCATTTAGCTCGTCCATGATTTTATCCTGAAACAAGTAATGTTTCTCTTTTTTATTTCCAGACATTTCAAGTATTCTTTCTTTGTTTTATTTTACAGCTTTAAACACAGTAATGTTATAGTGGTTAGAACGATTTCTAGTCAATAAAAAGTTCTCGTTACGTAATCGATTTATTTGCACTGAGACATTCAAGATTAGAGGCTGGAGACTGACTGGAGGGTACTAACCTGAACCTCTTTATGATTAGCGAGCAACATAAAGCAAAATGTTAAACCACTGGCAGTAGTGTCATGTCCCTGGAAATTATATAAAAGAATTAAAATTAAAAGAATTTTACTAAAATAGCGGCAACTGTTGGTCTGTAGTCACTAACTTCAAACATGAATGTGTCCACTTCTTCTTGAACACCAATTCTATCAATATGTCCCTCTTTCTCAGCGGATAGGAGTAAATCCAACATTGCAGTTTTCTTCTTTTTCTTGTATACGTATGAATCATCATCGTCAGCTTTGATTTCTTCATTAATATTAATTCCATGCTTTTCTATATATTCTCTTCTTTGTTGTATTACTTTCTCAGTAAAGTTGTGAACCACTTTCAAATATTTATTTTGTAGCCTTCTCAATGGTGACCAGTTATAAATGAAATCTGGGTACAGATACGCCCTAATAAATCTATTAAAGAATACATTTACCATATCGTATAAGGCATTCTTGTAGGATTTTGCTGCCGTATTGTCATCACTGAGTTGAGTGCCCATTGCTGTTTCTAAAATATGGTGTTCACAATGTCTGAATATATAGATACACTAGAACTCAATCATATACACACACATATAATAAACATGAACATATGATAAAGATTGATTATCATGAAATAATTAAAGAGTAAATAACTATAACATTTAATTGCACGACAGGAATAGTACATACCACAAATAGAGTTGAGTGTAAATTCCGAGAGTACAGGCACAATATCGATAGGTGTTCCAGCGGTCTCCTTTAGGATATCAAGCAATCTGTGGCTGTTTTCCTCGATAATTTCACAAAACTGTTTCAATATGTTGAAATGAAAGGCAGGCGTAAGGATTTTCCTGCGAACTTGCCATTTCGCACCTGATAGAAACAAAAAGAAATAGCAAGGAAGGGAGACAGCATAGTCGGAAGTGTGACTAGAATATTTTATGACATTATAATTTGAGAAACGATACATACATTATTAAATGAACATTCTTCAATATGTAAAATAAACCCTGTCCGATTCGAAAGGGGCACATAGGTATAGCGCCCCCCTACCGCATTCTACGTACAGCCGCGGCGCGGCGAGCGGCGCGCCATGTACGTAAAATGCAGTAGTGGGGCGCGTCATTACAGGCTGGACAAGCTATACTGCTTAAAAATCTTATTATTATTGAAAATGAAAAGTTATTGCTATTTAAAATTCACATTTTTAATACTAAAATTCATCAAAAATTTGCAATTTTTTTATAGGGGTCATAAGTTATGACTTCTTGATACCCGCTAAAGACAGCCGTCCGCTCCCCATTGAAAACTCGATTAAATACGCCATTGAAAAAAAAGCGGCGTATTTTATTTTTTTCTGAAAATAACCCACGTATATAGGACTCTCAGTAAGATACTTAACAACACCCTCACGGATCGGACATGGTTTTTTTACTTGTTGTATACTATTACCATTACTGACGAGTAATCCATCTCGTAACCACGGCGTCAAAAACTTATAGATGAAACTTTTTTCACCATACTTCATACCTGACATGATTATCTGAAAATATATTTATTACATTATTGTTCATTCTATTTATAGTATCAGTTCACTTATTCGGTTTATTTTACACTTAAGTACCTCAATATCTTCAGGATTGTATATAAATACAGAACCCATAGGATATACCCATACTCTAAAGATTCCCGTAAAAGCATTGCTTAATGTTTTTGCCAGTTCCATAATCTCAACTGTGGATCAGAATAATTTATTTCTAAAGTTGTTTACAGAATGTAAGATTAGTCTCTAGATTTAACAAACAATTTCTATTTTTAACATGGCACATAAAGGTTTAATTATTTGACTAATCGATATTCTTTGCATATTTTTTTTATCTATTAACAATCATTTAATAATCATCTGTAAGTAATTTCATATTATTATTCAATGTATTAAAAAATAATGTCAAAAAAAATTGTTGTACATTAATGTTCTACTCTACGTTTAATTTTACCTGGAGATCGTATAACAGTCCATCCATTTCCAACGATAAAGTCATCTTTAGGTCCAGGTATCTTCCTGACCAACCTAGCTCGTTCATTGTAGTTGAAAATAATGTGAAGAATACACAGAAATATTACAATACCCAATAAATACACAATCATGTTCTAAAACGTCTGATTATATCAACAATAAATACACTTCTGATACTAACTGAATTGCAGCATAGTATATAATAGCTTTTACTTTATCAAAATGACATAAAGTGCAATTATTATTATTATTATCTAACTAAAGGTTACACTAAGATAAGGGTTCCTTTGCATGAGAATCAAAGTTCTACTGCGTACCGAAACTATTCTACATGGTAGAGAATATGAAAATGTAATTTCCGTACTAATGTTAACTTGCAAAAGTAGCCAAGGATGTTTGTAAATTTACGATCAGTAATTGCAAAATGCAGTCAGAAATTAAAAAAGGTATAAGGCGTCGGCATGGACAATCATTGTATAAATATTTAGGAAAAAAATAATAAAAAATAGCACATAAATAGGCATATCACCGAAAAAAATTCACAGGTCCTTCCATGGCTTTCTGTCTCTTCGTTTCGTGATGATTTTTGTTTCAGCAACCAAGCCAGCAATGGTATTTCTTCGCGAGGGTCCATATTGTCAATGAATTATTGCTGTGAATGTGCAGCGTCTACGCGATCTCTACTTCACGTGTACGTGACCTCTACGAGGCTCCTTTCTGGTCTTAAATCTCTAAAATGCCATACGACATAATGCTGTGGAAGTAGCTAAAATAGACCAAACGCGCGGTTTCTACATCTGTTAACTGTCGTATCTTTCTAACACCATAAGCGGCCGAGCTTAGCCGCCCCGCAAGAGATGTTATATGAGGTCCCCATTGTAATTTCCGTCTAGCGTGATTCCTAGGAAAACCGTTTGATTAATAAATTCCAGTTTATCTCCATTCAATATGATATCACATTCGCTACTTCTAACATTAGGTAATTTAAATCGCGTAGGGATATCGGGGCCCCGGCACAAAGGCAACGGAAGGAACACGGGTAGTTTTTAGTCAGTAAAAGTCTGACACGCCCTCCCGCACCGTCCAGAGCGGGAGAAGTTATTTGATAATTTCCCACCATCAAAAAATAAAAAAGAATAATTTAAATCTAATGCATTTGGTTTGTTCTTTATTTAGTATCAAATTATTTACTGTAAACCAATCTTGGACCTGAAGAACCCACCTATTCACTTCGTCAAGATTGTGTGACAGTCGGTTGATTTTAAAGATCAATTAAGTGTCATCTGCAAATAACACCATCTTCGGTTGATTTTGAACTAATTGGGGTAAATCATAAATGTAAACTAAAAAGAGGAATGGACCCAATTTCGAACCTTGAGGAACGCCCGTTACCATTTTAGACCCTAATCAGTTCATGCCGTTTACTTGAACATTAATTAACCTATCTATCTTTCAGGTATGATCTTAGTAAATCAAGAGCTGTAGTCCTAATCCCATAGTGCTCTAGTTTCAGCAGAAGTGTCTCATGTCTACCCAATCGAATGTTTTTGAGAGGTTGTAAAAGATTCCAATTGCATTTTTATACCTGGGAAGAAGGACCAGGCATTCTTCCCAGGCATTAAAAATGATATTTATTAGGGTGACACCGGCGCCAGTGGTACAACGCCCTTTGGTGAAACCGTACTGTTGTTCATTAAAGATGGTATTTTTTTTAAAGTGAGGTAAAATGTTATTGAGCATCAACTTTTCAAACACCTTAGTGGGAACTGGCAGAATTGACACATGCCTATAATTGTTGGGTTCTTTACTGTCCGTGGTTTTGAACAATGGAACTACTTTACTGTGTACTACACTGGTGTTAAATATGAAAGCTAAATAGGGGGCAATGGTTTCGATAATATATCTACAGACTTTTACTGATATTCCCCAGAGATCTTCTGTTGATTTTGAGATATTTAAAAGCTTTTTTTGAGTGTGGGTAATTATCAAATAACTTCTCCCGCTCTGAGCGGAGCGGGAGGGCGTGTCAGACTCTTACTGACTAAAACCCACCCGTGTTCCTTCAGTTGCCTGTACATTGCCAAGGGTCACGGTATCCCTTTCGGACTTTCCCGCGACCCCGGCAGGTATCGGTGCTAGCGGATCCCATCAGTTGTGCTGACATCTCTTTGAAGCGCGCGTGGAACTCAACGCGCCGTCGACCCGCGCCTGGTACTTATCGGACGGCGAGCTACCCATTGCTCACAGTCCGCAAGCCCGCGCCTACGGTGGCTGGGAATCGGCCTGCGATTCCCGACGCCCAGGGGGTCTCCTGTGGCGGCTAGGAGCGTGATGGCGTGACATTTGCCTCTCCCTCACGCACTTTGTCTCCTCCTTAGCGTGCATTACTGCATCACAGAAGGAGTAGACGGCTTCCCACGCCCTCTCGCTCCGTACCATGGCCTGGACCAGGGCCGGACGAGAGAGATCACTGCCACCGATCGCCTCCACAAGGACACGGCGGTGCCCCGCCCAATCCGGGCAGACCTCCACCGTATGCTCCGTGCTGCGTTTCCTCCCACCTTATGCGCAACAGGAACCTCCCGAAACAACCGTGTCCGGTGAGGCCCTGCGTCAGGCGGAAGGTGAGCACGCCATGGCGCCCCTCTAGCCATTCCTCAAAGAAGGGATCTCATCGCCGCAATTGTGGCGTGCCCAGCACGGGGTTGCGACAATTGCACTCTCCATGACGCCATGAGATCCCGCCGGAGTTCTGTCCGCTGTGCCGTGATTTCTCGCGGCAGTGGAGTTACGCCCCGGCGTTTCGCCTCCTCGTGCCACTCCCAAATGTGCGCGAGGACTTTCGCCTCTAGATCCCATGGCGGCAATCCGGCAAGGAGGGTTCGTCGCCTCACCGGAGACCGTGTGGTATCCCTGGACCATCCGGATGGCAATGACCCTTTGGGACGCGTTCAACCAGTGGGCTGGCTGCAGCCAGAGAATGCGCCCACACCGGCGCCCCGTAAAGGGCCATGGACCGCACGACCCCCGTGTAGAGCCTTTGGCAGGAGGCGTTTGGACCCCTAGGTTGGGCAGGAGTCGCTTCAAGGCAGCCCCGGCCCGCTGCAGTCTAGGAGCCAAACGCCGGAAATTCTCCACGAAGTTCCACCGGCTGTCGAGGACGAGTCCCAGATACTTCATCGTCGACTCGACGCCGTGCCGATGTGAACGGAGGGGTACCGTCATTTGGGAACCCGATGGTGGCGCGTTTCGAAGACCATGAAAACACATCTCGTACACTTGTGCAGGACCACCTCGAGTCCCAATTGCCGGATCCTGTCAACGATTGTCGCAAACCCACGTGTCGCTAATTCGGCCGCCGCTTCGTGCGACTTCCCCTGCGCCAGGACCAACGTGTTGTCAGCGTAGCAGGTCACGCTGAAGCCGCTAGGGAGGTCAGCGCGCGTTTTTTGTCAATTTTGACGTTCAAAAGTGCCATATACTGGACCTATTTGAAATAAATGATTTGACTTTGAAGGAGCGAAGCTCTGCTTCAAGTCTGGCAAAATTTGCTTTCACAGATAAAAAATTTGGCGTAACAAAATAATTATGGTTGACGGCGGCGCGGCGCTAGCACAGGAGTCAATGACCTTTTCTTTGGCTACTGGGTATGCCATCATCGCATTTTATAGAGTGGAAGGGGTGTTGGAAAGTGTAGGACAAAATACGAAATTCACGCGAAGTGCTAATAAAGAATATAGAAAATTCAAATAAACTTGTATTTAAAAGCGGCGGTTAATGACACGCACCAACAATTACAACAACAACCGACGTGACATTGACAACAATTCTAAGTACACCAGTAGAATTTATTTATTCACAGATAACTTCTTTAAAATTACTGATAAAAAAGACAAAAAGTCTATCATCATTATTTATTCATATAAAAATAAAACATACAGTAGGTACTTTTTAGTTCTTATTTTTCTCTCATAATAAAATTCACAAACACTGGCCCATCATTTCTAAGCACTAAATCAGCAGTAAATCTTATATCCGAGGGGAGAGTGGCAGGGGACAATTCAAACTTTCGCAACACGTTTGCAACGGCAATCTTCATTTCTATCATTGCAAATTTTTGACCTGAAAATATGGTGAAAAATAAAAAAACAGGCAATAAAATAACCTAATTATATATAAAATAATAACTGAGTAAAGTAAAGGATGATTTCCAGCAAACGGCTCGCATCGCATCGGATCGGAAAGGATACGAACGGATACGGCGACAGCCGATCGCGTCTGGCAGGATGTAGACGCATACGATCGGCCAGGATCGGCCCCGTACCGTCGCTTGCGAACGTATTCGTTTCTGCGCCTAGTCAAATAGTTTCATTCCTACCGTGTTGACGTGTTCAAATTTTTTTTAATGGTTGAAGTTGACGAAGTATTGTTAGCTATTGCAGTAGAGGAAGAAGAAAATAATCATAAAACACAAGAGGAAAAGAAAAAATTTGGTTGATACGACGACGGGCGAACGGAGCCGATCGCGCTTCGCAGCATACCTTCGGCTACGATCGCGTGTCGCGGAAGACGCCTGCGGTCAAGCTGCTGTGCGCGGCTTGGTAATATAGACTTTAAATACTGTGTACACGATTTAATATCGTTTAAAGATTGTAAAATCCGTTCCGATCCGATGCGATGCGAGCCGTTTGGTGGAAATCATCCTAAAGTGTTCCATAATAATATGAAACTTATTCTAATACAAATAATGTTCATATTTGTATAAGCGAAAGTAACCAAGTGTTTGAATATGAACATTAATGCTATACATAATTTTAATGTTCACATTTGTATGTGCCGCTAACTTAGCAAATTAAAATTACTGTCTGTGAATCTTGCCCTTAGATGCACGTTCAGTGTACCAGCTACCTCCCACCTAGTTGACTGACTGATACGTACTTTACCAATGCTTGCTATTCGCATACCAATATCTAATCTTTCTTTGCCAAAACTAATAATTTGTTGGACTTAGTAATTACCACGTCGATAATACCTACTAAGTAATTAACTTCAGATTAAGCAGACATACGGTAGATTTAGATAATTAACAATAACGTCGTACTATTTGCACTTGAAAGTCAACACTTAGGTACATTGTGCAAACGAGACAATAATTGAAAATATAAAATTATCTTGGATTAGGTATTAAATTACATAAGCGTACACTGGATGGGTCTTATCTTAGAACAATATCTGTAATGAAATTGTAATACCTCAATCAATCAATCAATTTGCCAAGTATTCTCCCAACTATGCTGGGGTCGGATTCCAGTCTAACCGGATGCAGCTGAATACCAATATTTCACATGGAGCAACTGCCTACCTGACCTGCACAACCCAATTACTGGGTAACACGATACCCCTTGGTAAAACTGGTTGTCAGACTTTCGGGCTTCTGACGACCCGTAATGACTGTCAAAGATACAAAAATGATAGCCGGGACCAACGGCTTATTGTGCTTTCCGTGGCACGGAGGGGTCTCGGTATGTAAAGACGGTCACCCATCCTCGGACCAACCACGGCAAGCGTACCTTTATCTGATACTTTTTATTTACCCGACCCGTGCGGCTGTTATTACTTAGCCACGACCCCTCGATTACGAAATTGTCATACCTAATAATCGATAGACAGGAAACTTGGGAAGACAGAACACCGATATTTCTTACTGTCTCGTAAAAAACCTTAAGTTCAGACCGAGTTTAGGTTCTGATGATGGTTCTGAACGTTGGAAAAGATCTGGACGGTTACAATAATTTTAGCGTTCGTCTTAGTTGAAAAACTCTTGCCAGTTCTATATGATATTATCATCGTCATTATCCACAGGCCGACTTCACCCGTTGCAAACAGCTCTTGCTGCCGGTGCCAATACCCACGCTCCTGTGCCATTAAGACATATGTACATACCTATATTCAATGTAAGGTCTTAAGGCTCGCTGGAAGGGATACTTTGAAATTTTATTTAGTTGTCAGGATAGTGTGCAAGGAGAGGGTAATTGGGCAGAAGCCAGTTTTGAAGACGCAAACTTTTGACCTTGGTTCTTCTACTTTGGTAGATAAAGATAATGAAATGCTCTCAGCAGGAGTGTCAATCTATCGCGGCATTAGTCTTTTTAGTGTTGTCGGCAAACTGTATGTGAAGGTTTTAATAAATAGAGTGATAAATGTGACAGATGAGAAAACATGGGATGTGCTGTATGGATCGGATCTTCTCCCAAAGGTGCATAGCCGAAAAACATCTGGCAAAGCACAAAAAGTCTACTGTGCTTTGGTTTACTTAGAGAAGGCCTGTGAGTGCCTCGACGGGTGGTTCTCCATCTCGACAGTGTTGTATAGATAGCGACACCGTGACTGTTCAACTTATACATGGATAGTTATCTGACATATTTGAAAGAGAGTACGGAGTCAAATGCCTTCTCTACGCAGCTGATCAAGCTCTACTTGCATCGTTAGCAGAACAGTTGCAAGATGTGGTGACTGTGATGGATGAAGCATATAAGATGGAAGGGATGAATATAAATGCGAACAAGACGAAGTTCATGGTGTTTGAAAGAGAAGAGGATGTATCGGTGTGTGATGTGAAAATAAATGATAAGAGTGTGGAGCAAGTAAGTGAGTTTGTATATTTGGGAAGTCTGATTACAAGGGATGGACAGATTGATGAAGATGTGGAAAGCAGAGTAAATGCAGGAAATAAAGTGAAATACATGCGTTTTTTTTATTGTGTTAATGTCCAAAACGGCTCAATTAGTTGTTCACAATGCAGTGTGCTGGTGCCTACGCTTATGTATGGAAGTTAATGTTGGGTGTGGCAAAGAAGTATGAAGCAAGTAAAATAAATGCTGTGGAAATGCGATCCTTGCGAAGCATGTGTGGTGTGACTATGAATGATGGGCTGACGAATGATGTGATAAGGCAACAGTGCGGTAAAAAAAAGATGTAGTGACAAAAGTTGAAAAGAATATGCTTAGATGGTTTCGTCATGTTGAGAAGATGAATGAAAGGCGACTAATAAAAGGTATTTATAAGGCAGATGTGAGTGGAAACACCGGGAGGGGACGACCTAGGAGGACATATATTGACCTTATTGGTGATGTTCTTCAGAAAGGTCAGGTTTGTAGTACTCGCAACCGGCGTGCGTGTATGACCTGATGTATGAACGTAGACGAGGCAAACGGAGGATATAAGGATCGTAGCAGGTGGCATTATGTAGTTTCTACCTACCCCCATGGGAAGAAGCCGTGAGTTTATGAATACATGTGTATGTACCTATACTTAATTTGGACGAGTAAAACGATTGAATGTCAAAGTTACCTATACAGTTCCTGGGACCAGCACTGAAAGGTATATACGAGTAGGGATGACGACCCACACTGTTCTCAGGCAGGAACCGGTCCGGGTCGAACTGTTTCGGGTTCTTGAACAAGTCAGCACGATAATGGAGATGTAAAATAAGGATGTGACATAATACGCCCGCCGGAATTGTGTAGTTACCTGAAAAAATATTTACACACATATAAAGGGTGAAATTAAATTAGTTAACGAAACTCCACCGATCTGATGGCTATCGATGTCTAATGACAATAAAAAATAAGATTTTCTAAACTGTTGAGTTTAGAATTTTGTATTTTTATTGTTTAAATGTCATTCTATATCGATACCCAGCACGTCTGCGGAGTTTCGCTAGCTAATTTAATTTGACCTTGTAGTACAAACGTAATACTGTTATGTAGAGACTAGGTGCTCCGCAGTTTCACCCGTATCCGCATCCATCCATCTTCACAAACTTTCGCGTTTATAATATTTCTAAAATAGTAGGATAGGATAATTCAGGAGAATGGTACATACTTAATACGGTGTCTTCGTTCAAATTACGACTTATAAAGTGTACTGGAGGGTAAAGTCGTAAGGACTCTTTGATACAGCATTCTAAATACTTCATCCTTGACAAATCTTCCATCTTAATAGGTCGATCCGTATCACCAAATATGTCATTTAGCTCTTCCATTATTTTATCCTGAAACAATTAATGTTTAGTATTGTATGTTTCTCTTTTTTATTTCCGGACCTTTATAGTATTCTTTCCTTGTTTTATTTTATGAATGGAGGGATTTAGTACTAACCTGAACTTCTTTATGATTGGCGAGCAACATAAAGCAAAATGTTAAACCACTGGCAGTTGTGTCATGTCCCTGGAAATTATTTAAAATCAATTAAAATTAAAAGAATTTTATTAAAATAACGGCAATTGTCGGTCTGTAGTCACTAACTTCAAACATGAATGTGTCCACTTCTTCTTGAACACCAATTCTATCAATATGTCCCTCTTTCTCAGCGGATAGGAGTAAATCCAACATTGCAGTTTTCTTCTTTTTCTTGTATACGTATGAATCATCATCGTCAGCTTTGATTTCTTCATTAATATTAATTTCATGCTTCTCTATATATTCTCTTCTTTGTTGTATTACTTTCTCAGTAAAGTTGTGAACCACTTTCAAATATTTATTTTGTAGCCTTCCCAATGGTGACAAGTTATAAATGAAGTCTGAATATAGATACACCCTAATAAATCTATTAAAGAATGCATTTCCCATAAGGTATATGGCATTCTTGTAGGATTTTGCGGCCGTGTTGTCATCACTGAGTTGAGTGCCCATTGCTGTTTCTAAAATATGGTGTTCACAATGTCTGAATATACACTAGAACTCAATCCAGGATGATAAAGCTTGATTATCATGAAATTGTTAAAGAGTAAATAGCAATAAGATTCAATTGCACAGCAGGAATAGTACATACCACAAATGGAGTTGAGTGTAAATTCCGAGAGCACAGGTACAATATCGATAGGTGTTCCAGCGGTTTCCTTTAGGCTATCGAGGAATCTTTGGCTGTTTTCCTCGATAATTTCACAAAACTGTTTCAATATGTTGAAATGAAAGGCAGGCGTAAGGATTTTCCTGCGAATTTGCCATTTTGCACCTGATAGAAACAAAAAGAAATAGCTAGGAAGGTGGGCAGCATAGTCGGAAGCGTAACTTAGTTTCTGCAATATTTAAGGCATTCTAATATGAGAAACGATTATAATATACTAGTAGCTGTGCCCCGCAGTTTCACCCGCATCAGTCTCGATCCCGTGGGAATATTGGAATAAAAGGTATCTTATGTCCTTCTCCAAGTCATGGTCTACCCACGTGCAAAATTTCATCCAAATCCATTCAGCCGTTATAGCAAAACAAAACAAACAAACTCACTTTCGCATTTATAATATTATATTTGGATTAGTTAGGATTACCGTTACTGACGAGTAATCCATCTCGTAGCCAGGGCTTCAAAAACTTATAGACGATACTTTTTTCACCGTACTTCATACCTGACATGATTATCTGAAATATTTTTATTACATTATTAGTTCATCCCATTTATAATAACCCAATTCCACTTATTCAGTTCATTTAAGACTCAAGTACCTCAATATCTTCAGGATTGTATATAAAGACAGCACCCATAGGATATATCCATACTCTAAAGATTCCCTTAAAAGCATTGCTTAATGTTCTTCCCAGTTCCATAATCTCAACTGTGGATCAGAATAGTTTATTTCTAAAGTTGTTTACAGAATGTAAGATTAGTCTCTAGATTTAACAAACAATTTCTATTTTTAACATGGCAGATAAAGGTTTAATTATTTGACGAATCGATATTCTTTGCATATTTTTTTAATCTATTAACAATAATTTAATAACCATTTGTAAGTAATTTCATATTATTATACATGGTATTAAAAAATAATGTTAAAAAATTTTGTTGTACATTAATGTTCTACTCTACGTTTAATTTTACCTGGAGATCGTATAACAGTCCATCCATTTCCAACGATAAAGTCATCTTTAGGTCCTGGTATCTTCCTGACCAATCTAGCTCGTTCATTGTAGTTGAGAATAATGTGAAGAATACACAAAAATATTACAATTCCCAATAAGTACACAATCATGTTCTTAAAGTTTGATTACGTCAACAATAAATACACTCCTGATACCCACTGAGTTGCAGCAAAGTATATAATTGCTTTTACTTTATCAAAATTATTATCTAACTCAGGGGTTCCCAACCTTTTAACATACGCACCCACTTTATTTTATTTTTTTTTGGCTGGGTAATAATTATCAGATAACTTCTCCCGCTCTGGGCGGAGGGGAGGGCGTGTCAGACTCATCCGTGTTTCTTCCGTTGCCTATGTGCCGGGGCCGCGATATCCCTTTCGGACAAACTCGCAACCCTGGCAGGCATTGGCCCTAACGGACCCCGTCAGTTGGTGCTGACATCTCTTTGAGGCGCGCGTGGAACACAACGTGCCGTCGACCCGGGCCTGGTCCTTATCGGACGGCGAGCTACCCATCGCTCACCGTCCGCAAGCCCGCGCCTACGGTGGCCGGAAGTCGGCTTGCGAGTCCCCGTCTCCTGCGGCGACTAGGGGCGCGAGGGCGCGAATCTTGCCTCTCCGTCACGCGTTCCGCCTCCTCCTTCGCGAGCATTACTGCTTCGCAGAAGGAAGTGACGGCCTCCCATGCACTGTCGCTCCGAACCATGGCCTGAACCAGGGCCGGACGCGAGTGATCGCCGCCGCCGATCGAAAGTGAGTTCGGAAATGTTTGCACCCCCTTGGATAGGTTAAATTTACTTATTCAAACAGAAATAGCAGTTAGTTTTTCGACCTATGCAGAAAAGTTGAAGAATCAAGAGAATGCAGAATGTAAGAGCAAGCCAAAGTGAGCTCGAAAATTGTAGCACGCCGCCTCAAATAGGTTCGGTTTTCTTTGGTCCATTCATACAGAAGTAGGAAGACTTATTGCCGTCAAGGTCAAGCAATACTAACGAAAAGTTTATGAAGTGGAGGACAGAAAAACGAGTGGATTCGTTTACGGAAGGAGTTTTTCTTACGTATTTTGATGAACTTTCGATAAAATATCAAAGTTCAACCCTTTGGAGCACATATTCAATGTTACGAACAACTATACAGACAAGTCATAATCGAGAAAGACGGCTTTTCTTAAGAAATTATCCACAAGGCCAAGCTTTCCAAAGTTTTCTCGAAGCAAGATATCGCGAATTTCGTAATTAAGGCACCAAATGAAAAATTCTTGGCAACAAAGGTTATATACTTACATTTGCAAACGTTTTTCTATTATTTTCATCAAACTAAATTGGTAGGTACCAACCAAAATACAGTTTCACACAATATTTTTTCGTTTTACAGGTTGCTTTAATTGTTGGGATCAGCGTTGCCTGCAGAGGGATAGAACTTGCTAACATAACAGTGGAAGATGTCGAAACTGATACCCACTTTCAAGCCATACATAAACTAAACTATTTATTATTGTATTGGATTATTTTATTTTCTCGTAGAGTGTAACTCACGGCGCTAAAAAACCATTATAACACGGTTTCTATTTATTCCCCTCGCTAAAGTTCGGGAGTAAAACTACCTCGTATAATAATGAGTAAGTTTAACCCCTCGTATAACAATCTACTATTATCGACTTATGCAGAAAAGCTGAACCTAATTTTACAGTACCTAACCGCCTAGCCGCGCCCCCCATTGGACTATACGCCCCCCGAGGGGGCGCGGCCCAACTGTTGGGAATCCCCTAACTAAAGGTAAATATCGCACTTTATCTAGTGCTTTTGCTAGGGTTCCTTTGCATGAGAATCAAAGTTCTAATAAGTACCAAAATTATACATTATTCTACATAGTAGCCATTATGAACATATAATTTCTGTACTGATGTAAAAATAATTCGCAAAAGGATGTTTGTAAACTCGTTTTTTTAAATCAGTAATTGTAAATTGGCGTAAATTGGAAATTAAAAAAGGTGTAAGGCGTCGGGCATGGACAATCATTGTTTAATTACTTAGGTAATAAAGAATAAAAAATAGCACATAAATAGGCATACCACCGAAAACTCTTCACGGGTCCTTCCATGGCTTTCTATGTCTGTTCGTTTCGTGATGATTTTTGTTTCAGCAACCAAGCCAGCAATGGTATTTCTTCGCGAGAATCCATATTGTCAATGATTGCTGTGAATGTGCGACATCAATTCGATCTCTACGAGACGTGTACGCGACGTCTACGAGGCGTCTACGAGACCTCTTCGAGGCGTCTACGAGACCTCTACGAAACGTCAAGGCAGGAAAATGAGTATGCTGAAAAATTAAACCCTTCTAAAAGGTATAGAAGCATATGCAGGCAGTTTAGCAAAAATGTAACGTTCAATCGGTAATTTTTGTCCAAATCCGTTCAGCCGTTTTTGCGTGATTGAGTAACAAACATACAAACCTTCACATTAATATTAACAGGATATAATATTATATAATAGATATGGATTATGATTTATTATCTTTTATTCATAATCTCTGGCTCTAAGACGATATGCAATCATGATTACTTACTTATTTCATTATCTTATTTTTGATTTTGTTCTAGAATTTTAATGTCATATCGGTAGAACGTGTATAGTGTATAGATAGCGCTCTTTTTGTTTTTAAAATAAATTATTTTTATGGAAAGCTCCGTAATATTACATCTTTAGTAGCAGTGGCGTAGCGTGCCTTGGCGGGGCCCCGTATAAAATTTGTTTGGGGGCCCGTAAAGATTTCTCACAAAAGAAAAAAAAAAAATTGCATAAAATTAAAAGAAATATTTATTCATCATAATTATCCATCTGTCACTTTTTCCAAATAAAATACAAATTAAATATCACTCTCCTTGCCTTTTTTTGGCAAACTGATTTATTAAATCATTTATAGCTGATGATGACTTTAGTTTTTCTAAAGTTTATGCCTATACGGACAATAGTGGCAGGTCTGACAGACGTTCATGTCCGATCGAAGTTCTAAGGTATCAGTTAAATTTTTGAAAAACTTTTTTCAGCAGTTGCGGTTGTAACTGGAAGGGTCAAGAATAAAAAGCATGCTGTTATTACCTCCGGAAAACTGGATGCAAGACTATTGAATTTTATAATAATAAAATAATTCAATGAGGTCTGAAATGAATTGTTTGAATTTCAGATTTTAAGCATGTTTTTAGAGCCTTTAATTGGTCATAAAGATTAACTGATGTCTTTACTGTATTTAGCCGACAGTTTTTCGGAAGCGTTTAATATCTCTTCGTTTGAAGAAGACAGGAGTTTCTCCGGTTGTAATATTTCGAACATACTACTCAGGTCGCAAAGGCTCTGAAATCTTTGTTTAGTTTGAGAAATTAATATATCTAAACAGCAATAGAATACATTGACTTTGAACTTACGCACGTCGGGGGCCCCCGTATAATTGATACGGCAGATACGGCGGTAGCTACGCCCCTGTTTAGTAGGTACCTCAATATTTTAAATACTTCGGACCTTATATTATTATATATATCACACCAAGTTTAAAAAAAAGACTGTCAGATACGTATGAGCATGGAATTAATATGTAGGTACTATACTAGCTTTTGCCCTCGGCTTCGCCCGCACTTATATTTTCGGGCATGCCTACGTCGCCTATAATTTTACATTCTTTGTTTGAAGTGAACCCACTATAATGGTTCTACGGGGTAGATGTGAACTTACCACCTCCTTATCAGTCGACTGTCAGTGCCCTATAATAGCTCCGTCTAGCCTTTGTTGTGGCATCAACTGATAACTATGTAAAAGCTAAAGGGAGTTATTTGTGTTTGTGTTTGTCTTCTTATCTGAATGTGCCTAACGTACCACTTAGGGCCTGTGCATACCACGTTTTATAAACGCGCCGACGCGCGTTTCTAAAACGCGCGTCGGCGGCGCGGTTTTATCCTACAAATAGGTGTGCATAGGCCCTAACTGTTGTGCAGCGGCTAGCATAAATACCACAAAAAAAAAATCACTCGGAGCACAGTGTAACTACTTAGTGAATAACAATACAATTATTTCCTTAATCTTAATACTTAATTTTATTTATTTATTTATATATAATTTATTGTATACCAGAAAATACATAGCAAAAAATAAAAATACTATTAAACTACTACTAAAGAACATCGTTCATTATAGCAGCACGGCTCCGACAAGGCAAATAACTTGTCATTCAAGTTAGGATTTTAAGTCAAATGATCAGGTGATCTTTTCCACTAAAGTTAAGTACTGTATTGTATTGCATAGTTTTACTTATCAATAACTGGTGGAAATATAATCTGTAACACTGTTTTTGGAAAAATAAAAAATTATGAAATGATTAAACATAGACAGAGCCCTGAACTATCTGCGCGACGTGTGGGTATAACCATTTTAAAAGCAATCGGTGCAAAGCTACACATGATCATACTAACGAAGATTAAAAATGAATCGAATACAGTTATTTGCAGGGCGGTCAAAATGATTGAGGAGATTTGAAATGTATGCAGTGACTATAGTAACTTTCACTATAGGACCAATGCTGAAATTGCGAAAAAAAAATCCGCTGTTCCCTACATTTATGTTCGCATGTCTCGTCGAAATGTAGGGAACAGCAAATTTATTTTTCGCGATTTTAGCGTTGGTCCCATAGTGAAAGTTGTTCATAATTTCATAATTACAACCTTAGTTTGTGTTTACACTAAACCTCTTAAGGGGTCATTGTACTCATGTACAATGACCCCTTAAGAGGTTTAGTGTAAACAAAAACTAAGGTTGTATATTTATAATATTATAAATGTGAAATTTGAAATTTGTATGTTTGGATGTTTTTTACTCAATCACACGTAAACGTACGAGTTAAGTATTATACAGGGTGTAAGGGACAGCCCTCCGCAGACTGATGGGGTGAATTCAGTATATCATACTAAGATGACCGGTACATGAAATTATACCCACACAAATTATTACCTCACACGCAATGTATCGTTACCATGGCAAAACCCACGTAGTGATCGGCAGCGCGGCGAGCCTTCCGCCGCACTCCCCGCCACGGGGGGGCGCGTGGCGGGAACAGCTGATTTCACGTGTTGTTCGTTAGAGTATTTCAACAGCCATTGCTGGTTTTCTTATTTTAGCTGTTTTGTTTACATAAATGGAGTGCTGAGTACAGATAATGTAATTTTACATTGAAATAACTGAAAAAACTGAAAATGTTCCTGAGAACATTTCCGGTGGAATATGATTCAGAATAAGGAGCTGAATGCACCCTGTTAGTTTGCGGAGGGCTGTCCCTTACACCCTGTATTTACTTTTACAGTCTTAGTTATTTGTAGGTTTGTTTCAACCTACAACCTATCCCCACAGCAACTGTATTCAGCAATCAATATTTTTTATTTCGCCGGCGAGTCTATTTGTTTAATTGTCTTCGTCATATTTTCTTCTTTCGGATTATATAAGGCCTGTTTTGTTCTTAAATCCATTTTGAACCAAGAATATTACGAGAGAGACGCCTGCTAAATCTTAACTGCTTGATATATAGATTTTCAGCTGGGTCTTGGAGCGCGAATATTTTAGCAAACTTCATATACCTACTAACCAGTCTGCTAAACTTCATTGTCTCTACTTCCCTCTAGGAAATAGCTGGCATACTTTGTACTGTTTTGTAACAAGAAGCCTCTTAATATAAAACAGCGCCTGATGTAATGCGTAAGAGCAAACACTCAATCGACCTCAATTATCGTTTTGTCTACGTAGGCACACCGTGCACCGAGCACTCGGACAGAAGCGACGCAAAAACTATGCTATTTATAGATCACAATAATCATCCTCACTGCTATTGTATTGTGGCTTATGAATATTTTATATTATTCGTAACAGTTGTCGATATAAGAAGCAAGGTCTAATGTAGTCCATGTTTCATCAGACTTTCATTTTCATTTTGATGGGACTGGCATACGCGTCGCGATTATAAAAGTTCCTCATAAAATAAAGAAAAAAAAATCTGTAAGCTCTCGACTCGACGTCTACCTCGCTAACGGCACCAGGGTGAAATTAAACGCGTCATTATAGTTTAACTTGGATAATTATTTCGATATATTTGTCTACGATATTTTTTATATCATGTTATGTTCTTATCAGCTCGCTAAGGAAGCACCAAATAGACTTCTATATCTACATTTAAAGCATGCATTGGATATCCTAAAAGATCATCCGAAAGTTGCAATATAGGGTTTATGGGGACGAAAAATCTATCTAGCTTGTCTCAAATCTAGGAAAGTTCGTATTTTCACCCAAGCAGAGTCGGTCGACCAAACTTTAGAACAAGATGGCTACTAGAACTACTTAGAATAATGACATGACAGCATGGAATTAGTAAGTACATCTAACATGGCAGCATGTAATTAGTATGTACTATCATGGCAGCATGGAATTAGTATGAACTATAGAAATATAAATAACTTCTTTCTTATATCTATGGTATGAACTATTGGGTTTTCAACGGGTTTTGCCTCAGGTTTTGGCGACGGAAGAATAGACAAAATGACAGATTGTGATTGTTTATCTGGTATTTTATCTATTTTTCCGTGCCTTAATTATGTTATGACGTTCAAACCGCGACTTGATTTACTTAGAGCAAACGGTTAGGACGCGGGTTCTGACAGCCGGTCTACTTTAGAGTCTTCGAGTTTGAGAGGACTTTTCCCCGCTTATAACACCTGCTCACGTTTCTTCTTTTTAGCGTGTGGATGGCAAAAATAACGCGAGAAAATATATGTTTAAGGCTTTTTAAATTTGTTTGTGCCAAAATTTAGCAACACGTATAGCCCATCGCAAGCTGAAGTCGGTGGTTAGAGATCTTTTATGGCTGACACTGGCCTCGGCAATACACTTACAAACAGTATTATATCCTCTCATAAGTTATCCCCAATGTGCTACAAACGCTAATACATACTACCTATAGTTCCCATAGATATATCTAAATAATACATCTATGATTGTTCCAGAACTGAATCTTATGTAGGTTGTATAATACGTACTAACGACCAGTGGCGCCGTTACAATAAAATAATACAATCCTCTTAATTACTGCACTATCGATTGATTGACGCTCGAGGCTATTTACAACAAAAAGACCATTATTGATTGTCATTCCTAGTGATGCATATTGTTCAATAGGCCACGCAATTTATGAATGTTATACCTATACGGATATAGCAAGCCCACAAGTAGGCTAGATAGCATCCATTGTTCCCTTAGCAAGGAATGTAGAGTCACTTTAAAATAGAAACTCATCAATGAATGCGAAATTGTCCTGGAGGATAAATAAAAGAGTGCAGAGGAGTGTCATTATAAATAAATAAATAATCATTTATTTCAGATTCATCTTACGATTACATCCATATTTGTTACTATATTTAGACGTATTCCACATTGGGCACCCGCTTAAATGGCACCTGAGCAAATGGTACCAGAGGTATTCCACATACGACACCTATCGATATTTCTCGCAGGTGCCATTAGTGGAATAATTTGTTACTTAAAATTTTATTCCACAAATGGCACCTACGCATCAGTACGTACTAGTGTTGGGACGATTTATCTTTTTGAGGACGTCAAAATCAAAAATTCGATTAAAATCAGTAGAGAGTTTAATAACATTATAAAAATATAACTTCTTTGTTTTTTTTAAAACAAAGAAGACACAATAAATTTTCTTAATCACAGGTATTGCAAAATCAGCCTTGAATACCAATAGAATTTAGAAACAAATACTTTTAAGGTTTATTTAGGATTTTACAATAGAAGTGCCAATTATTAATTGTGTCATATTAAAAAATAACATTAAGATGACAAAGTTTACTAAGAAGAGAAATAATCCTAAATAAACCGAAAAAGTGTTTGTTTACAAATTTTATTGGTACTCGAGGCTGATTTTGCAATACATCACATGTATTGCAATATCAGCCTCGAGTGAAAAAGAAAACTGATTGTGATATTAAAATGACTCATCATGTTATTAAACTCTCCACTGATTTTCATCGAATTTTTGATTTTGAGGTCCTAAAAAAGAAAACTCGTCCCAACACTACCACGTACTAATCCGTAGGTGCCGTGGAATAAAAGTTTAAATAACAAATTATTCCACTAATGGCACCTGAGAAAAATATCGATAGGTGCCGTATGTGGAATACTTCAGGTGCCATTTGCTCAAGTGCCATTTAAGCGGGTGCCCAATGTGGAATACGTCCAATTGCGAGCTTACAAACTAGTGATAGTAATAATTAATAATTGATTGACACATAATAATATAAAATATAATAAATATATATAATTTATTAGATATAAATATATGAGGGAATACGGGGTGTATCCATTTTATCCGTTGATGTATCCAACACTATTTATCTTAGGTATGGTCGGATATAATGAACTGAGGGTCAGGAGGCAACTCACACTGGTTACTTATATCTTTAAGATAATTAGAGGGAAGATACACAATGTGGATATATTGCGTAGGGTGGAACTAGTCGTGCCAAACGAGTATGTGGGTCCTCGTCGTCGGCCGCGGTTGCTGGCGGTACCACGCGCGCGAACTAACTTGCTGCGTGAGGCGCCGCTGACGAGCGCGCTCCACACTCTCAACCCATTGCTGATGACATCGACATATTTTGTTGCACTCTGGGTGAATTTCAAAGAATAGCTACCTATAGAATTTGTTATGGAGCTCAACCTCATGTCTAAAAGTTATCATCATCTGTAGTTTGACATCTTGTTTGTTCCGGATAATCTTCTATTGAACAACATTTCAAGGTTTATTTTGCTATCTCTTATAGCGCCTACACAATATGCCGGTGGCATGACTAATCTCACGAAATGTAGCTGACATTCATCGGTTAGTAGGTATTACGATGAACGTCAGCAGCGCCCCAATTCGCTTTTCAATGATTATTCACGGCAGAACCACATTTCACGTTGGAACTCGATTTACAAAATCGGCTTCTATAAAAGCAGTGAAACAGAAGAGTTTCAACAATCTTATAGACAAAGAAAACGTTTTTGTCACAGGCAACTAAATTATCAACAGAAGCGTCAACAGCAGTGTCAACTTACTGTCCGTCAATTTTAAGCAAAAAATTCAGTGTGGCTGTGGCTATGTAGCAAAAGTCTAAATAAAAAACAATGGATACATCCAAATCAACCGAAGAACATAACATCTGCGTAAAAATGCTGCTTGCACAAATAATTTAATGTCAAGAAAATTAGCATGAAACCATATCGCAGATCAAATAAAGTTTTTATGGTTGAAGTATGATCAGCATCAGTATCTAGTAGATAGACATAGATAGATAGATGCTAGGAGATAGAAGATAGATTAATAGATAGAAGGAACGATGCTAAGGCGGACTCCAATGCTCCTTGGAGAGGTTCATGCTACTCCAAGTCTTGGAAGACAAGTGTTCAGTGTCTATTGTGTCAAGTTGAGTGGAAGAAGTAGCGTTTCTGTGGACCATGAGGTGGATATTTGACTACATTGCTACATGGTTGATGAGGCTTAGAATTTTAGTTTTCTTTATCTCTTTTGCGTCAGGCTAATTTCTTTTACATAATATCTATTTTAGTTTACAACACTAGTTATGAAAGTAAGCAATGATTGGCGTAGTATCTAGCGTAGCTTAGGCCATTTGAGCCACGAGTTCCTACCCCCAGACGTAACTAAATTTAATCATTTTCATCATCTACTATTATAATTTCCAAGGATTTTGCAAATAAATGTGGCGAGAGAGATAGGGATCGTCATAAAAGATCGTTAAAACGACTTCCTTTCCACTCGAAATGTTTATGGATACGTATGTTAAAACCAGTTTTAATGGATTGCTGAGAGCCAACAGGAGTCAATTTAGAAACTGGTGTCTCCAGCAGCTACGCTCAGCCACGAGGCTGGGTCGCGTGCGTGTGCTGGCCCGGGAGTTCACGAGCGACGTGCGGTCCCTCTGGCGGTACGGCGCGCCGTTCCCCACCTTCCTCAAACTCATCGGGACGCTCATCCTGTGCCTCCTCGTCGTGCTGCCCCTCATCTACCCCGTGTTTGTCGTCGCCATCACCTACTTTACGTACGAAAGCCTTTTCATGAGGTGAGTAATTCAGCTTTAAAAGTAGTGAGTGAATTTACTTCTCTAACTGCCATGTTTTCAATCGTCACAGATAATTTGTATCTGAAAAATAAAGCTGTGAAAACGCAATTTTTATTACATACTCGTAGATAAAACTTATCTTATGATTGAAAAGTCGACGCTAAATCTTTCATTAAATTCCAATAGTTGATCAAGCTCTAATTAACGAATTCTTATTAACTCATGACTAAAGTAATTTTAATCTTAAACCAAAAGTAGCGTTGTAATTAAAATTTATGGTCTTCACGAAGAAACCCCACTTCCACAGCTGGTGGCTGGACCAGCCGTGGCGGTTCATGCCGTCTGCGATAGCGCAGAGGGCGATGTCTGCAGCGTTCAGGCCATGCAGCGCACCCGACGTGTGGAAGGTGCGAGAGGTGCTGACGCGCGGCATCTTGCTCACACACTCGCTAGCCACCTCCATCGATTACCTGTGCGTCATGCAGGGACTGCTCGATGAAGCCTAGGAATATAAGCTCTAACCAAAATAGTCTTAATCCTTTCCAGGACGCATAGTTCTCATGAATGAAATGAATATAAACCACTTTATAAGGGACCAAATCTGAAATATTGAAAAAAAAAAACTGCTGTTTCTGTGCATATATTCATGAGTTTAATCACCCTTTAAAATAGTCTACCCTAAATCGTTAGACCTTACATACCAACTACTTGCCTATCAAACATTATAATGAAATAGGTGAGGAAATCAACTAAGTAGGTTTATTCGAAGTGCCAGCCAATTTATGACTAACATTATTTGGTAATAAACTACATTGATGCTAATGTTTGTTTTATTACTCTGACTACAATTAATAGAGAAGTTTATATATGTTTATAGTCTAAAATCAAACCTACTCACCTATTCAAGTAGGTAAGGGTACCTACTCATGTAAATTACCGTCATTTGGTTTGAAACTGAGTGTTTCAAACTCAAGATATATGCTTTAACCATGAGTTTGAGTGTTTCAAACTCAAGGAATGATTTAAATAGTCAATAAAAACAATAATAAGGTTTGTTTTAAAACATTGGAACTAGTGGAAGACATGAAAGAGGACCATACAAAAATTAACTCACTAATTAGCAAGTTTAATTTCCAATGAGAACAATAAAACAAAATTACTACTTTAGATACGCATGGGTCATTTCTTTGTAGAATTTCGGGCCTAACAACAGTGATGAGTTGAGATACAAATCTTAGGTAATGTACACACCTCGCACTGGTCCAAATAATATGGTCAAAAAATTCCGAGTGCATGCGAACAATCCCCGACGCATACCAAAAGAACATTACGTAAAAAAATCCTATGCAGCTGTTATGTCATAAACTCGCTTGTTAAGAAAACTGTTAGTTTCGTTAGGAAAGTCTCAATGAAATGTCGTCAATCAAGGCTTACACATAGTTCGCCTGTACCTGTACTTAGTTGTTTGTGCCAGTATCTTGAAAATCACCCTATAACCAAAAGTGAAGTAGCTACCTAATGGAAGATTTTAGAAAATAAAACCTAAAACTTCATTACACTACAGTCGTTAAATAGGTTTGATAGGCGAGCCACCAAAAAACAAAGTGTTAAGTAGACTAAACAAACTCAGTGTTATCTGGTGCAATTAATAAGAACGGTGGTCAATGCAAGGTGATTCTGAAGCGTCATTACAATTTGCGAATAATCAGTGGAATAATCTATTACCCTCACATAACGGTATAATCCACATCAATATGTACTATACTAAGTAATATACTCATGTTTTTTCTTTAGTTGTACGTTACAAAATTGGTTCTGTTATTATGTAGGAGATCCTACTCGTCTTCTGTTACTACGGAAACATGAGTATGATCAAATGCGTTAATCCCTTGTCAGTGAGCACCACACCCAATAGACTATCTGCAGAATATCGACACTTGAATTATCTCACCGACAAAGATTCGCGGGGCACTTGACGAATTGACAAGCTAACCTGTGTTGGTGAGTGTCGCCATACTGCAGTTCGTCGAAGGAGGTCGACGGCGCTACACGGAACTATGGCGATGAGTACTTGGACCATTATCGGGCTTCTGGCGTTGTGCCACTCGTAAGTCTTTTTTCATACTGCTATAAGTTAAAACACCTGATTGAGTATTTACAATCGCACAATTTTTCATGATAAAAACAAATCACCAATTTGATGTAGGTAACTTTATCTTGAAGGTCAATAGCATTTCAAGGATTTAATAGATTCGCACTCTAATTGATGACCGCGTTGCACCTCTTGAATATTAATCGATTGACCGTCAATATAATAAAGTCACTTGTTTATTGGATGGTAAGCATCGAAGTAGAAATCATGCAACCTTCTACAATGTACTGTTACTTGTTCCACTTAGGGTCTGAGGTTCACTTTCCAGCAGCAAGACAGTTTTTTGCCAAAACATAACTTAGTAGGTATTTTCTTAAATTTTTATCAGTTTCTGAACGGAAAGTAATAGAAGGTTGCCTTAAAACTTTGAGATAGAACACCTTTAATATGCTAGTCTTATTTTGAAGAAAAGGCGCCAGTTTCGAAATTCAAACTGCTCAATTTGAATTAATTAAAATTCAATCATCGCAACATGTCAAGAAGCACGGGTTACCAAACAAGAGGAATAACTTGTACTATATTCAACGTTCAACGGCTTGAAATTAAATCCGAGTCTATCGTCAATTAATACAATCAACTTTTATTTAACATTTAGTCGGTATTATTTACAGTACACACTGACCCAGATTATTATCGGATTCCTAAAAAAAACTTTACTGGTATTGTGTAAGGACATTGACACTTGCAACTTTCGTTATCGCCTGTAGAAGATTCGATTGTTATAAATCACTCATTGTTATTTATATAGGTTATCGCCTGCACAGCGAAGTGTGTAGACCTTTTTTTTTTTTTTGTGGGTGGGAAATTATCAAATAACTTCTCCCGCTCTGGGCGGAGCGGGAGGGTGTGTCAGACTTTTACTGACTAAAACCCACCCGTGTTCCTTCCATTGCCTGTGTGCCGGGGCCGCGATATCCCTTTCGGACAAACTCGCAACCCTGGCAGGCATTGGCCCTTACGGACCCCGTCAATAGGTGCTGACATCTCTTTGAGGCGCGCGTGGAGCACAACGCGCCGTCGACCCGGGCCTGGTCCTAATCGGACGGCGAGCTACCCATTGCTCACCGTCCGCAAGCCCGCGCCTACGGTGGCCGAAAGTCGGCTCGCGACTCCCGACGCCCGGGGCGTCTCCTGCGGCGACTAGGGGCGCGAGGGCGTGAATCTTGCCTCTCCCTCGCGCGCTTCGCCTCCTCCTTCGCGAGCATTACTGCTTCGCAGAAGGAAGTGAAGGCCTCCCATGCACTCTCGCTCCGGACCATGGCCTGAAGCAGGGCCGGACGCCAAAGATCGCCGCCGCCGATCGCCTCCGTGAGGACACGGCGGTGCTCCACCCAAGCAGGGCAGACCTCCACCGTATGCTCCACCGTGTCCTCCGGGCGATCCACACAGTGGTGACACCCGGGCGTTTCCTCCCGCCTTATACGGAACAGGAACCTCCCGAAACAGCCGTGTCCGGTGAGGACCTGCGTCAGGCGGAAGGTGAGGACGCCGTGGCGCCTCTCTAGCCACTCCTCAAAGACCTCTTATCGCCACAATTGTGGCGTGCCCAATGTGACTTTTAGCCTTCTAATACGGTCCATTAAGGCATAAAGAAATCTAAAATAACGTCAAAAAGATACAGTTAAACTGTTGCCAATCTTCAGCCATAAAATACTACTACGTTTCGCAATATGGGGGCATTAAGCTGCACTGTAACTACCAATAATACGAGTAGGTTGTCTATCAATTCTATTCTTATAGCTTACATATAGTCCTCAGATACTGTAGGCATTCGTAGTAACATCCGAGATGATAATGACAGGTAACTAAGGTACCTATTAATTGCGTAAAACGAAATAAGTTTTGCACTGTTGTTACTATCACGAAACGACCTCTGATAAATCTCTGACCAAATCGATTAGGTTGCTGCGGTTATTCGGATTGTCCACCCTAAAACAACCACTCTAGGATGGATACTCGGAAACACGTGTTCATCTGTTTACCCCTGACGGGGTGGGTAATCGGAAATCACTTTTGATTGTTCTTCCGACTTTTTACCCCAAGTTAAATAATGATCACATTAAATGAAAGGTAATTAAAAACGATTTCAGCTTGATAGAAGAAGTATGTATGTATTTTTATATGTATGCTAATGTCTACTAAGTATCTTGGGCCAGTTTTTCTAATACGTTTCTAACCCACCTTAGGGTGGATTTTTTATGGTCGGAATTTAATCCTAATAATTAAATTTCGGAATCGGAATAACCCGGTTGCTGCATTATCCTCGTCTCAAAGTTAACCCAGCCATTCGACACAATCTAGACCTAGACATCTCTACATAGGTCTAACTCTTTTGTACATACGGTATTCGGGGTCAATTGTCCTTGTTAGAGCGCAATTACCTTGCCCCATCACATAAACCTTAATTCATACCACGAACCAGATTCACACCGTTACCAGAAAAGCATTGATAAACATTTTAGCTGACTGACTAATTAAACACACCGACAGAAGTTTTGTGTTAGTTTATTTTCCTTGAACAGGATAGCATTACCTGCTACCCTTGACATTACCCATGACCAATGCGTGATCGTGATCATACTATGTCAATGGGTCGTTACAACAAGTGCTACTGTATACTAATGGTACATTATCAATACTATCTCGAGTTTTAGCTAGATTTAGTATGCACGGCAATTGATTTTATGTATATAAATGACTGCCTCGTTCGTCTAGTGGTTGCAAGTAGTTGCAACCGCGGCTGCTGAACGTGGGGTTCTAGGCTTTATTTCTAGGTCGTGCAGGGCTTTTCATCAAGTATTTCCCAGAGCAGCCCGGAATTTAGATTTGTGCCCGGTGACGTGTTAATAGGCTCACCCTTTATTACATACGCATGAGTCTTGAACATATCTGGCGAAATCTGGCTGTAGGTACCTACTGTGTATGTAGGTACATTATACCTATACCTCTTTCAGCCCGGTTATACAGGCAGTATGTTGTATAAATGTGTTATAATCTATACATATAAAATGCTTTGTCCTGAATGACTGACTGACGGATCAACGCACAGCCTAAACCGCTGATCGTAGAGACCTGAAACTTGGAGGGTGTGTTCTTTGTATAACGTAGGCATCCGATAAGCAAGGATTTTTCGAAATTCTACCCCTAAGAGGGTAAAAAAGGTGGGCAAAGTTTATATGGGACAACGTGATTCCTTGGTCCAAGCTACTTCAAATTTTGCATCAACATTTTTTAACAGAATTAATGGAAGACCTGTATCGTATTTTATTGAAATTCATCCCCTAACGGGGTTAAATAGGGGTAGAAAGTTATTTTGGGAGTGATTTGCTTCGAAGTTGATATCAATACTCCTTAGTGCTTTTGATTTAAATTACATTTTATTTTGACACATGTTTGAAAAGTCAATCCGATTTTATTCAAAAAAGGTTGAACTCACTTACGGGCTTGGTGGTTGCAATGCAAATACTCTTTAAAATTGGAATGTCTCGTACTATACATATTATAAGTACCATATTTGAAGATTTCTAAGCTTTACAGAGGTCTGCATTTATTCCTAAGATTCCCCTAACACCATCAAATTACCCCTTCGAATTCAAGAGAGTGCAGTTTCCCATCAAAGTATGCTTCGCAATGACTATAAACAAAGCTCAAGGTCAAACTCTTAAAGTAGCGGGAGTAGACTTAAGGGAAAGCTGCTTCTCCCACGGCCAGTTGTATATGGCATGCTCCAGAGTAAGCGCACAGAGTAGCCTGGTGATTTTAGGAACCGAAAGAGAAACAAAAAATATTGTTTCCAAAGAAATACTGCGGTAGGTGTAGTATGGCGATTTCGTTGTAAAAAAGATAATACACCCGTGTAACTTTCGCCAGATCAAAGGACGAGCTTCGTGTTCATATTTTTTTTTATTTTTTCAAGTTTGTTTAACCTTTATATCCCTACACTATAATAAAGATTGTTATATTTTATAATTATTCAAACATTTGAACATAATAATTTATATGTTATAACAAAATTAACAACGTAAAAAACCAATAAAAAATCCTATTAGAATCATTTTCGACTTCTACGCGGACGAAGTCGCGGGCAAAAGCTAGTTTCAAATAAAGAGGCAGTATTATGTAACGTTACAGGAGCATAGCATACACTAAATTCCCAGAAGGTTTCACGTTTGGCGTAGCGACAGCTGCCCATCAGATCGAGGGAGCGTGGAACGTCAGCGGTGAGTAGTGTTCGACCAAATTTAATTTTCTTTTTGAGTTTTCAGGAAAAAAAATCATTTTCGACAATCTTCGATTTTATAAATTTAAAATATTTTTCATGTATTATATACTTAGGTTCCGTATGGTGCCGGACGTAAAGAAAAGTACCATCCCATTACTTCCCGTGGGTGTCGTAAAAGGCGACTAAGGGACTTACTAGAGAATGGGCAGCAACGTTCTCTATGCATTTTAACACCATACTGCGATCGCCAACCCGCCTGCCAAGCGTGGCGATTATGGCAAACCCCCCCGTTTGGGGGAGGTCTTTCGGCTGGAATGATGTTGATGATGATTGTACTTAGGTCACATGCTCACCCAATATTATGATGTGTTTATAGTATTACGAACATACACCCAATGGCACAGAGGAAACGTGCTTCACATGCCCATATTGGCAGTGGCAACAATCGCATATGAAGATACCTAGTCAGCCTATCCTAACTTTCTTAGAAGAGGATATGTTAGGATATGCTGTTGATAATCAAAACATCGAATATATAACATCATATCATAGTTGTGACAAAATCTTATCTTGAAGTGGAATTACGATAATACGAGTATGTATCTCGACAGATACTCAATCAACTTTTATCTGCACAAATACGAGATGGGATAAAATGACACAATAGAAAAACAATACATAGGTATTTGTTAAATAAATAGTGCTTTACCTACTTATAAAATTTATTAATCGTATTTCAAAACCACAGTCGAAGATAGAAACAGAAAACATAATTCCAATACGGTTGAGGTTATTTTGATGTACAATAGGTCAATGACCTAATTCAGAGCGTGAGAAAAATAAATCCTTTTTTTTACACGTTGGTCTGATGGCACTACGGTGGGTCCAGCCTCTTCTGTAGTACTCTTGTAAATATGTAAACAAAACCAATTTCAAACGGGTTAATGTTTTCAGGCAAATCTGAAAATGTCTGGGATCGCTTGTCTCACTCTCGACCTGAGATGATCATTGATGGCTCCAATGGCGACATTGCCTGCGAGTCCTACTACCGTTACCAGGAAGATGTGGAGGAGCTGGTGTACCTCGGAGTGGACTTCTATAGGTTCTCGCTGTCATGGGCCCGCATCCTGCCCACCGGCCGCATTGATGAAATCAACCCTGACGGTATTCGCTACTACAACGACCTTCTTGATGCTCTGGCCGAGAAAAACATCGAACCACTTGTAAGTTCATTTGAAAATAGTTACTTTATTCGTCACTGTTGAATCTAATTTATTTTCATTCATTTATAAAAACAGGAACTGCCCGACAACAAATTATTATGTAACAAAAAACAGATCCAGTTAAAAAGTTTGTTTATTAAACATACAAGCTGATTTTGACGCAAAAAAGAAATAAAAGCCATTAGAATAATAAAAAAAGAACTTTAATGGCGTTCATATTTTTTGTCAGCCAGACTAAAAAGGTTGAATTAAAAATAATGTTATGACTGGTTATGATCACAAATCATTGTAGCACTGATAATGTTATTATTTTCCAAATTATATTTTTTTTATACTTGATGCTTGCAGGTCACCTTGTTCCACTGGGACTTGCCCCAAACCCTCCAAGATCTCGGAGGTTGGGCGAACCCTAAGATGATTGATTACTTCCGGGATTACGCTGACTTGTGCTACAAAGAGTTCGGAACCAAAATCAAATCTTGGATCACATTCAACGAACCTTATGAGATCTGCGAAGATGCTTATGGTGACGACAAGAAAGCACCAGCGATTGACAGCCACGGTGTTGGTAACTACTTGTGCAGTGATAACCTGCTTAAGTCCCACGCTGAATCCTACCACTTGTACAACGAGAAATACCGTCCATCTCAGAATGGCAGGATCATGATCTCCATCAACTCCATCTGGTATGAACCTAGCAACCCAGAAAATGTAGAGCAGGTGGCACTCGCTGAGGTTGCTAATCAATTCAAAGTAAGGGGGATAAAACAATAGCATATAACTCACTTCGCTAAAGTGACAAGCTACTAATGATTTTTTCTCTTTTTAGTTCGGTTGGTTCGCACACCCAATTTTCACGTCTGAGGGTGGATACCCAGCAGTGATGATAGAGAATGTAGCCCGCCAGAGCGCAGCCGAAGGTCTTACCAAACCACGTCTTGAGCAGTTCGATGAGTACTGGACCCAGAGGATCAAGGGTACATCCGACTTCCTGGGCATCAACCACTACACCACGCATCTGATCACTGGAGCTGGAGTCGATCCTATCGCTAAGTCACCCTCATGGTTGAAGGACATCGGTGCAGTCACTACCATGGAGGTCGGCGGCGACTCTGCTTCGGAATGGCTCAGGGTAAATAGATTTTCTAATAAGTTTTAAAGATCCAAGTGCCTCTTATGAAACCGATCAATAATGTCCGAAAGGCCGGATCGTCTTCCTGTATCAAATATAATTAATTCATATAGGTACAGCAAGTATCTATGTAACTTACTTACATATCTTTATATCACCATCAGGTAGTACCAACTGGCTTCGCGAACCTGCTACGTTGGTGCAAGAGCTCATACAATGACCCACCGATCTACATCACTGAGAACGGATTCTCTGACCGCGGTACTTTGCTCGATTATGGCCGCATCAGTTATTTCAATGTAAGTAACAAACTTGATTTTTATATTCTGACAAAAACATTTTGTGACTGCCCCGTTGGTCTCTTTGTCGCAAGCGCCACTGCCGGAAATGGGGTCCGTCTTAGTACCTACTTTGGCTAGGTTTATTGTTTCTTCCATGATTTTGATTAAATTTGTGCCTAATGGATGACAATAGGCCGGGTCCTTATTAGGTACATATTATATCATATCTAGCCTAATGCAGGACATTCTGCCAATTCCTTCGTGTTACGTTCCTATAAAACACTCAAGTATTTTTCAATCCAAAATAAACCAATCCTCTTTTTAGCATAATCACGCCCATTACAAAAGGTAATCTAACAACGACTTCTGTAGATCAGTTACTAGATCTTCTTTTCTTTTGAGGTCTTCTGGTACAGGTATCTCCATACTTAAAAGAATTTACACAATCTACAACTTATTTGGTAAATACCTGTTGATTATGAAATAAACTATTTTTAATTTTTTATTATTAGATCGATCATTTATTTTAGTATGAACTAACAATTAGCGTTAATGGAAGTTTATCACAGACCATACAATTTTAGGCTTACCCAATATCCATTATTTTTTAATAATTCCCAGACAGAAATCTGTAAGCACCTTACGTCATAAGAAATTCGAAAATTTCAGGATTACCTGAGCGAGATCCTGAACGTGATCTACGACGACGGCGTCAAGGTCCTCGGCTACACGGCGTGGACTCTCATGGACAACTTCGAATGGAGGGCTGGATTCTCGTAAGTTATTTGATTTATAAATTCTCTAGTTATTTTTATTGACTTAGGTACTTATTTGATTTACATTAAAATAGATGGTTACCCAGTGTGAAATAACACCTACTGTTTTGAATAGTTTGTTTCTCATTTTTAAAAGAAGATTAACGACCTCTTCAGTCTGATTAATCCTAGGTTTTATTCTCCTGTCGTTTTTTGTGGGGTATTTTGTAGCCTGAAAATAATACTAAGCTTCGTTTGTGTTCGTAAGCCCAAAGCTCTAACACATAAAGTTACCAGCTTGTAGTGATGCATGCATCCATTTGCTTCACATATTTTTTATTATAACAAATATTATCATTTTCCAGAGAGCGTTTCGGCTTCTACCACGTGAACATCACGGACCCAGCGCGCCCGCGCACTGCGAAGCTGTCAGCTGACTACTACAAGGAGTTGATCGCTAACCGCGAACTACCGCAAGACTCTCGTTTCAAGGATCCTGCTGTAAGAAATAATTGTTTATTTGCAACTTAAACCACTGCCACGTTTTAGTAGGATACTTCTTTTACCTACTGCCAGTTTCAGAAAGGACGACCAAGACAAATCTTAGCTCAATGGCTCAAACTCATATACAACACTACAGATAGTGGCATCCACGAAGACGCGCCCCACTCCGCAATTACTGTACTATAAGCTGTACTTTAGCTGAACGGAGCGGAGCGGAGTAGGGCGCGTTTACGTGGAAGAAACTATCTATAGCAGGTTCTTTTGGCGCGTGACCAAAATCATAATTAAGGCCGCCATTTTGATTTGTAATTTTTTTTTTTGGAACATTTTCACAAATGTGTACGTGAACATCAATGTCATTCAGGCGCCAAAAGATCCTTGTATTAACGTGTAGTACTCTACTGACGGTTCATTATAATTTATATCTGAATCTAGGTCTGAATAAAATAACAACAGCCAATCAAATCACTTGACAGGAGTTTGCTTTTGAGAAAGCAGGAGTTCGTAATTTCTAATCGATGGCTTACATTTATACCTTATGGATATCGCCAGAAGTCCGAAAGTCTGACAACCAGTCTTACCAAGGGATATCGTATTACCCAGTTACTGGGTTGTGGAGGTCAGACAGGCAGTCGCTCCATGTAAAATACTGGTATTCAGCTGCATCCGGTTAGACTGGAAGCCGACACCAATATAGTTGGGAAAAAGGCTGGGCAGATTGATTGTATTGTTGAACATAATGCCTGTTAGAATAATTTCTACCTATTGCTTCCTACTACACTTTTCTTTTCCTAATGCTGATTATAACAAATAAATTATCTACCTTTACACAAAGTACCCACTAGGTACTGCTGATTTATACCTGAAGCTATACTGAAAAAACCGAGTAGTCGAAGGCATGGTGAATCGGCTGAACTCAGCTTTTAAAACAGCATGTAGATGTATTTCCATGGTGTTCCCAGCTTGAACTGTCACCTTTCTATGATCTGTCTTGTCTCTTCTATTCCTCTGCCAACTGGTTTATTATTAAACATACTTACTAACATTGTACAAACCTTTACATAATTACGTTTTGACAGGTGGCAAGAAAGTGATGAGGGTGTTGGCTCGAGCATGGTAACATCTAGTATATTGTACATAATATATATATATTTTAGAACGACACATGCTTGCGCTGCTTGTTATCGTTAAGTAATAAATAATTTAAACGTGTCTCAGACTTTCTTTTTTTTTCCAACAGATAACTACACCCAGAACTGAATTGTAATATTTCATCATGTTATTGAATGTATTAATTAAACTATGGGAAGTGAAATATATAATAGGTATTAAAACAAATATTTATTTAATTCATTATAAGAATATCGAATTATTTACAATGAAATTATAGTAAATTAATAACTTTGACACGTAATTTCATTGTTATAACATTGATACACGTAGTTACATACACTACATAGAAAACTTGCATCTGTTATCAGACTGAAAAGATATGTTTTTCATAAAGGCTATACTTAGAAATAATCGATTACAGTTTACACTTGAGATATTGTTCTGAATATTATTCTGTAGCGAGTGGCATGGCTCGTGCTCGTGCGCGGCGCCGGCGCCGCTACTGTAACTTGGAATGTGTGTCGACGTGTCGCGCGGGCGGCACTGGGAACGACTGGGTGAGTATGTTCGACCGCTGTCACCCTCTCCCACCGACTTCGAACACAACGCGGAGGGAGCGAGTGAAGAATAATGAACCGAACAATATGAGAAGCGTTCAAACTTACGGACTCTTAGAATTAATACACGACAAATACAAATATAAAGTATACAACAAATGGATCTACAGAATACAAAATTAAATGTATCATCAACCCAGCACCATAACGTCTACTTACAATAGTTACACAGATGCTATTTATTGCTATGCGTCATAACTGAAGATTACATTAAAGTCTTATAAGAATAATAGTACTTTTACTAATATGGCAAAGTTTTCAATGTAGCATTTGATATTAAAGGCCTAATTCCATTATCATAATTATTCAATCAAGCTAGCTGAATTCAATACACTCATACACAAATCTAAAGACTAGGTGGGCTTACAAAATTTTGAAATATTTTGAATTGTTGATATAATAATATGAACGATGATTTGATGAATTGATTACTAAACATAATGAAGTAATACTAATTACATAACAGTAGTTATCGAAAATAGATTTTATACTTTGTTGGCACCAATAGTAGAGTCTGCTCGATGGCAGTTAACAATGTTATTGCTTCAATAAATCCATAATATCCGACAATAACAATGTTTTGAGTAAGGCACTTAGAGGCAAAATTTCGAGCTTCAATTACTCCCTAAAATTAGCTAGCTAGCTGCACCCATACACTTGAATATTGCTTAGGTAGTCACATTGTTCACTTACAACCCAACTATAATAAGTAAACATAATAGTTGCCAACATTATTACCTACTTCATGATTAACTATTAAAACTTAACGTCTATTCATAATCTCGAAAATTCACAAGGACGGTGTAAGTTGACAAACAACGTTCTACAAGTACATAAGTAGTTTATTTTCTGTCAAATCACTATTACATCAATAATTCGACAATAGAAAATTGTAAAAATATCTCAACATTATCTAAATTATTACAACAATAAATAATTTTTATCAAGGCACAATAAGGCACTGTTACATCAAGATGTTATCACAATCTTAATTTTAAAATATTATCATAAAATATTATTGTTTGTTTGTCGATTTATAGAATACGATTTCCGATAGTCTCTATGAAAAGAATATGGGAAACCTAGTTCACGAATGAATGCGTTGCAACGCAACTACTTTCTGCTACGAAAGAAGGCTTGCAGCCGCCGCGTGCCGAAACATGCCAGCGTCGTCACTGTACACCTGTACACGCGTACATTCACCAGACGCTAAGACTTTCCGACGTCGTCATAGTACACCTGTACACGCGTACATTTACCGAGCGCCGAGACGTGCCCACGTCGTCACTGTACACCTGTACACGCATACATTCACCGCGCGCCGAGACGTGCCGACGTCGTCACTGTACACCTGTACACGCGTACATTTACCGAGCGCCGAGACGTGCCAGCGTCGTCACTGTACACCTGTACACGCGTACATTTACCGAGCGCCGAGACGTGCCGACGTCGTCACTGTACACCTGTACACGCGTACATTTACCGAGCGCCGAGACGTGCCAGCGTCGTCACTGTACACCTGTACACGCGTACATTTACCGAGCGCCGAGACGTGCCGACGTCGTCACTGTACACCTGTACACGCGTACATTTACCGAGCGCCGAGACGTGCCAGCGTCGTCACTGTACACCTGTACACGCGTACATTTACCGAGCGCCGAGACGTGCCGACGTCGTCACTGTACACCTGTACACGCGTACACTCACCGCGTGCCGAAACGTGCCGAAACGTGCCGGCGTAGTCACTGTACACCTGTACACGCATACATTCACCGCGCGCCGAGACGTGCCGACGTCGTCACTGTACACCTGTACACGCGTACACTCGTACCTAACGTCAATGACTAGCCATTCGTGATAGTCTTGCTCTACTGTTTCGATACTTTGCTTGGTTTTCGTAGCTCATCTCTTACTTGAACTGGGTGAAACATTTTAGAAGCTGAGCACCATTATTGTATTGCTCACATCAAAAAACAAAGATTATTACTATTATATATCTTAGTTTACATTAGCATTTCTGTGCTAACTATGGATGAAAAGGCACTAATTTACAATACTTAGGAGTCCAAGTCAATAATTGCGATGAGTATGTGTTGTAAAGTCAGACATACAAGATCCCACACATGTATCACCACAACGAAGTAGAAACACTTATTTAACTCACACAATTTTGTATTCCTATCTCGTTCGAATAAATGCAGAGACAGAGATAAAACCAATTCTGCATAAAAGCGAGCAGATATAGTAGGGAATAGGTAAACGGATGCGGACAGCTTTCGAAATTACGTTATTCCGCTTCAGTCTACCTGCTCTCACGGAAGCCATCGTACTGGTTCTGAAAGTATCTAACTACCCTAAATCATAAGCACACAAAATCCCACATCAGTCATTACACATGTTATGCTATAATTGTCATTTTCAAAGTGAAATTTACACCATCGTTACCGTTTTGTCACCGACACTGTTATAGCGGTCGACGTCATTCAAGCGGTAAGTACGCTACATTAAACATATAATACCTAATTTGAAAGTTTGTAAGCATGGTGTGCACGAGCCGCGCCCGAGCTGCGCCTGCGCCGCCTACAGCCACGTCAGCACGTTGTCGGGCCTGCTCGGCGTCGAGTTTATGAGTGATTGCACGTCGTCCAGGAGTATGTCGTTTGTGAACTCGTTCAACTGAAACGTTATTTCACACATTATAACAACCGTAAATGAAGCACTAAACTTTCTATATATTTTGTCGCACCGATCATCTCGAGGATGTCTTCAAACGACGTTGTTTTTAACATTTTAACGACAGTGAGTCATGCGAGTCATCGTTGTTATTTTTAAATTATTTGTGGAATCAAAACAAACAAACGGAAACAGTTAATGCCGTTAGTTATGTGCAAATAAAATATGTAATTATTTAAGCCAAAACTAGGTCTTATTTAATTTCTCGCAAAATACATAATACATTCAATTAAAACAGCCAATTTACTTTTAAATTAATGTAAAACAAAAATACACGAGCGGCTACGCTTATGACTATTCTGACTACGGCGTAGTCTATCAGGGTCTCGACTACGCCGTAGCATAAGACTCGACTACGCCGTAGTCGATCAGGGAATCCGACCACGCCGGCTACGCCGTATTGCATCGAACACTACGACTACACCGTAGTCAGTCATACTGCTGTCGTATTTAGGTGTTAGAATGTTACATTAAGCAGATAAAACAGGCAAAAATACCTGTAAAGAAGGTACCAAATCGTCAGTAGAGTCGAGGTTGTCGGCTAGCGTGATGTCGGTGGAGTCTAGGTTGGCGCCGGCCTCGCTGGTGCAGTCCATACGGTCATCCATGCCGGCGAGGAAGCCCTCAGGCGTGTGTGGCATGGAGTAGGAGTGCGGGACTCCCATCCCTAGACCACTGTCAGCGGATTCCTGCCGCTGGTGGTCCGACAAGCCCGACAGGAACGGGTCCAGAGGCAGGTCTGTGCTCGCGACGCCCTTACTGTTCGCCAGAGACGAAACAATTGAGGACGACTGCCGCGCCATTATTAGCTCTTGCTGGAATACGGGAAAAATACATTTTTAACTACTTACTATTTTGATTGATGTGTCTCAAATTTCGGTCTCAGAACGGAATCCGAATCGAGTTTTGGTTGTATAGCACATTTCGAGACAGACTCGTATTTAGGGTTCCGTACGTCTGCTGGGGTCACGGGTTTGTCTGAAAGGGATATCGCGGCCCCAGCACATAGGCAACGGAAGGAACACGGGTGGGTTTTAGTCAGTAAAAGTCTGACACTCCCTCTCGCTCTGCCCAGAGCGGGAGGAGTCATTTGATGATTTCCCACCCAAAAAAAAAAAAAAAAAGGGTTCCGTACGTCCAATTGTAAAAACGGAACCCTTATAGTTTCCCTCATGTGTCTATCTGAAATTTTAAACACATGAATATTTTGAAATAAAATACAGAAAATTATTCTTTACTTATAGATTTCAGGAAAACCCATAAGAAGTCTATGGTCTTAAATAACTTGGTAAATTTCTCAATATTGTGCGTACAAACTTACATTTGAACCCTCACCACGCGAATTCAACTCGCACATGTCTGGGTTTTTATTCAGCTACTGCCTACAGTGACTCTACATGACTGGCGATATTCAAATTAAAAAAATGCTTAGTTCATTTAAAACGTAAGCTAGCAAATATACCACAGGTGTGCAATCGATCAGTAATTTTGACGAGGAAGGTGAAATGTAATCTGATACACAAACGAACAAATAAACTAGAGCACCAAATAAAGTCACGCATTATTAATGATTCAGAAGATACAGGATACTACATAACGATAACATTGGTAGCACACGACTGACTATCATTTAGATTTTTTTTCCAATTATAGGTGGCTAAACATTTTCGGAACGCAAGATTCGTTCTTGCACTCCGAAAATATTATGCTGTCACAGCCATACATTTATTGGTCTACTCTTCGAAAGAATAACCGAGGCTATAGTGAATGGAAATGGGAGTGATATTTGGGTATCTGAACCTACATATAATGATAAAAGTAGGCATAGATCTTTGGACAGTTTCTTCCAGTATCACTGAAATCCTTCTGTAGATAACCAAGAAAACCAGATTTTTGCAAGTGGTTCAAAGGTCATCTATTAACTATTCCGCATAAATGCGGAAGTCATCATATTGAGGAAACGGAATTGACTGTCGTATGCAAATGAGTGCATTATAATAACCTACCCAACAAAAAACGAATATGATAAACGTAAAGTTATCAATCCATTAACATGTTTAAATACTAGGCTAACCTCCGAATTCACATTGTGATGGAGACCACATGCGACTCAACGTTGACTGAAAACTGAGTTGCATTTGGATATCTGAACCTGATCGAGGCCTCCTAAAAAGGTGTGTCTTAAAACTAATAAACGAGAGTCTTATATCTTTTGTATAGTTACCTGGAGTCTGATCTCCTGCTGGCGTTGCTTAAGGCGCTCTCTCTCCAGCTGCAGTGACTGCAGCCGCAGCTTCTGCTGACAAGCCTGCAGCGAGGCATTAGCCCAACCACCGTCCGGCCCCGTGCCGCCCGCCGCCGGCGTGCGCTGCAAGTGCTGCGCTGAAAACACAAACAATAACCATCAGCACACACACACGCACGACACTTCCTATAACACTGCGGGATCAGCACCTGCCTTCGTGATAGAAGTCTTATTACTCAAGCAAGTATAATTATACAATCGTACGAGATAATTATGCGTTGCTGACATTCACGGTACATGTTGTATACTTACGTATCCTTGGATCGAACCAGGATGTGGTGCGAGCTGCATGATTTATAAAGTAGATTTCTCCTTCCGCCGTCGCGGCCTGCTCCCAACCCTCCGGCAGGGGCCCTAGTGGATCCGTCGGTGTGTTACTACTTGTACTCTTCGCTGCTGAAATCAATCAAACGTACGTAATCAGTACCTTTGAAACGTTACACTTGTCATTTGTAGGAAAACAACTAATGATTCTCTCAACAGCGACTAGTTGCAAGCCAGCACATTATGAACTAAGACGTACGCACACGTGATTGAGAATCAGGTGGACAACGGGAAGGTCGGCGAGAGCTCGTTCCAAGAAACGACGGCGCCAGACGACTGCGAGCTGCCCAGCTCTTGGCACTCGCTTCCAAAAATGAATCACGGCGCACGCACGGCGCGGTGCCGCGGAGCCGCGCTCACTCACGCTTTGTGTACGCGCAGAGCGCAACAAACAAGCGATCATTCATAAACAATTCGCAGATACACGGGCGGCTAATTGATCGCCAATATCATCGCTATTAAAGGTGTATGATTACATCTGAGTTTTACATGTTTCACTTTTTCTTTTCCTAGATCTTTTGGGAAATACAATTAAATTCTTCAGAAAAATAGTACTTTCCGACTCAGCATCAGCAGCCCGTATCTTCAGTCGCAGAAGGTACCTAAGTTTAGTAGCTATACTGTAGTGATAGGGGTTTTAAGGGAATAGGTAGTTATCTGCATTTTAAGTCTACTTTATAATGAATCCCTTTGTAGGTATTATTGAGCATTTACATAATACCGATATGCAATCCCCAAGTTAGTTCTTATGGCCGCCCATAAAAACAATGCACTTTATCATAGTTGCAATCTAGATAATTTCTTTATTAACTATGTTGCCTTTGTGCGGTCCGTGCAATGAAATTACACATTATTTACAATCATCATTACTCAACAGTCGACACAGCGCGGCGCGGCTCGGCGACTTACCGCGATATTACGTTAGTATTACGTTATGACCGCCTCTACCGCCGGCTTAATTGTACTGTTACCCGCTGTAAGATTAAACTACGAAACAGGATGAATAATTATTATTGCCACTTGAACACTTCATTGTTTATACACAGCCCAGAATAAATGCGGTCAACAATGTTAGACTACTGTTGTCAAAGCTAATAAATCCCCTCAAGATTTTGATAGATGCTTCCAAAACAAGCTTCTTTTGACAAGAGATGCGTTACACGAAAGATATTCAGTCCTACGAGTTGTGGTATGTTATCGCGACATGAGATTAAGGAGGAACGCGCTGTGGAAACACAATTATTTGTATTGTCACCTGATCTACATAGGTGTTTGTAGTGTGGCGAAGATAAAGTTAGATGTAACAGTGTCACTTGCCGCGATGAGTGGCGCCTGGCCCGCCGAGGCGGCGCTGGCGCAGCTCTACTGAACGTGGTCTGATACGTGAACAGGTCACGTACTAACAAAACTATCATAACTTTAAATATGAACTCATTAAAGGTAAGCACGTGCAAACACTCCATTGCAAGTCTTTAAGTCATGTTTATGACACAAAAGAAATCAAAACTATTAAAAATATAAGTAAATAATACTATGCAAAATCTGTTATTTAGTATGATAAGACAAACAGGTGCGTAGTTTGGTTAGTTGTGGTGTAGTAGTCTGCATGTAGAGTAAGGCGGATGTGTCGCAATCGCAAGGCGCTGAAAGGCGCGGGCGCCATGGCCGCCGGCGGGCTGCGCGGGCGCCGGGACACCGATGTATTTTCCGAACACCTTTCAACGCTCGTCTCGCATCGACCGACGGAAACAACGCGTTAATTCCCGTCATAAAATCAGTTTTAGAATTCGGGTTATTTACTTGTTTTTATTTTAGTTCAATGATAATTTTAAACATGCCACTGTGGCCAATTAGATCACGTGAAAACTGAATCCAGAGTTAAAGACAATGAAGTCCAATCTTTGTAACTATTCTAATAAGTAGCTAGTAGTTATATAGTATACCTACAACTTGATAAAGTAATTGATCCGATAGTAAAAAAATTTAAAGGAAATACTTATCAAATATTTGTCACTGTTAATTCTATTTCCAAGAATGAATAGGAATGTCGAAAAGGTTAACTGTCGAAATGTTCAAAATCTTCCATTTGCACTTTATTTCCAACTACAATATTACTGGGTTTCGATCAAGATAAAAAGAACCCATTGAACTTTATCATTTATCAGATTTTCCTTGCCTTTGACGTTGAAAAACAAAACGGGGACAATGATTAATTCGTTAATTAAAAACAACCGACTTTCAGATTTACACCATTAGGTTCAAACAATTGTTATTATCCTCAAACATATCAGTATTTTGTTAATACATTTTATGTTATGGAAATACCATGGACGTCATTCAGCGCTATGGCACGATATGGGTACAAACATGAAGCTTTTAATTACAGTATTGAGGCAATTCTTGTGCTTACTTGAAACGTAATTAATTAGATAAAGTATTATTTATTAATTAAATTGATGACTGGAATATATTGAATTCACAGGAAATTGAGCTAAACCGCTTGTTATTTTCCTCATCAATGGAATTATTTTTTACATATTATATGCTCTGCATTGGTTACTTACCTAAAGCTTACGATCTTTTCCAAGGATTTATTATGTAAACAACAGTGGACACTTTTATTTGTTTTATGTTATAATTATATTTTTCCTTGACTAATTTTTACTTTTTGCAAAAACCAGTCCTAGCCACCATTTAAAAGAAAATCGGGAATGGTCTAAGGTTTTGTTAGTATAGTTTATCAAGATAAATAGATATGCACCTGGTGCGGGTGTGTTGGGTATGTTTTGTGGCGAGGCGGCCTGCGTGAGCAGCGCGTCTGTGCTCTGGTGCTGCACGCTGCCGGCCACCGACTGCGCCGCGAGGGTCTTGCGCGGGTCGTCCCATGTCGTCGTCTTCGTTATGTGACTGAAAATAAACATGAACACCGTAAACATCTCAGATCTAATACGTAAGAAACTGTTTAGAAAAATATATCTCTGGGAACTCCCAAAATTACATTACATGAAACACTATAAAATAAATTGTAATAGAAACGTATTTCCCGAACAAAGACATTACTTGTGAATAGTATAGCATTCATTATAAACCCGTTAGCAACATCGGCATCGTGTGAGCCAAATCTTCCCACTTAGCGGTCGATGTGACCAATTTGTAGACAAAACCGGACACGGAGTGTGCGAGTGCGACCCAGTGAATAGCCACCGCCATGATGAATGACTCTTTTACTTTCTTTACACTGAAAGTAGGCACTATCAAACTCGTGGTTGCGCCCGCGACCATATTTTGACGGCTTTATTACGGCAAAGTCCACAGTTGCAACGTTTTACGTCCGTTTTTTTTTCATTATAGACCAGATGTAAGTATTGAGTTTAGGAACTTGAAATCTAATTTTGACATGCTTAAAACTTAGTGCATTGGAAAGCATTACCACGACAAATCGATTTACACGGAACGGTAATGAACTTGGGCGTGCTATCAGCTGTTAGCGATGTCACGCCAGGCACCTGTACGTGGCACGGCGCGGGCGCACCTGCACCGCTACTTATCAACTGCGTTTAATTCCTCATTACTTCCAAACTATGTGTAACCTTTAGGAAAAACGTCAGCTGGACAACTGTGACCAACCGGGATGCACATGCGATACTCGCACATGTACTATACTCGATCGTCTCAACATAACTTACTTACTTAGATACAATAAGTAGGTACTCATCATTTTTTTGTCTGGGTCTCAGGTGTGTCATAGAATTATGGTGTAGGTACAAATTGGTTTCCAATAAAAAGCGTCATCATTTTAAATTCTGACTGTCTGGCTCACATGCTGAACACTATATAGCAGTGTTTGGTATTTAATGTAGAAAGCATACAAATCTAATAATTCAGAAGAAAAAAATATCGTTGGCTAGTTGCACAGTGATCCTATGTCAATAGATGTGATATGATATGGTAGGTATATTGTACATCGGTAGGTATATATGTGGAGTTCGTTCTATATAGAAAGGCTGCAATAATTGTTGTCACAGTTTACCTGACAAGCGATTACGTAAGTTATGGTTTATTTTACTTCAATGGGCAATAATATATGAGTTCCTATGCCTAGTTAATTAGATATAGATGAAGTCATTGTTTTAGATCGCCTCGTGTAAGAATATTTTGATAGAGATATAAATAGTAGAAGTAGTAGTGCAGTGTCCATTTATCCACCTGCTGATAGAACCAATGATTCAACACCTAAAGAATGCATGCTGTAGCACATCATCTTTGGGTCACACATGGAACGAAATCCGCCAACCTGGTTGTTTTGCGCTACTCTGTGGCAGGTTCGTGTTCACCAGAGAACTGCTACCAGACTTGATTAAGGATTAGGATAGCGATAAACCAGAGGTTTGTTAACTAAGCACTCGGCATGGATCTAGAGAGTTTTCTTGTTTCTTCCTTATTATTTACTTTCATAATCATCACAACAGGTTCGATCGGTTTGATTATGTATTTTGAAGATAAGATTGATCTTGTATCATAATCTTGTGTTAACGAAGGAAACTACCTTATTTCCGCCATGGGACATGTGATGGTACTTCTAGTCAATATTATTAGAATAGGTAAGTACCTTTCGTACTTGCAATGGATATTCAAAACTGAAAAACTGCAAGAGGAACGCAGACTTTAAGAACATAGAAAAAAAAAAAAAAATTGTCTGTCCGTGTTATGGGCACGGACAGACAATCAAATATCAAGTGTGCAAGTTTAATGAAAAAGATGTGGTTTGCAATATGGACGAAATGTATGATGTAGGCACATCACGCCACTTCAGGTGAGTAGCGGCGCGGGCGACGGGGTGTGCGGGCGTGTGTAATTACAGTGGAGCCTGCGCCTGTACGGGGTGGGGGGAGGTGAAGAGGCGCTGGGGCCGGGGGGGAGAGGATGACTCGAGTTGCATAACACCGACCAAACTGTTATATCTAACATGCGACTCGCCACCCGCGCTCACCGTGTTGTTTGTACACATTCACATTATTTTGCCCACAATCTGCAAAGGCAAACACGTAATCGATCGTTCTTAGAACGCAGATGACTGGATTTGGCAACACGGATGGATACGTGGTTAGCTTTAGTCATCTTTACAGTAAATTGGAAACCGTTTGAAAAGATCGAATGATTCAAAATGTACCAAATAGTTTAAAAAAAACTCTTTTTACTTCTACGTGTACATAAGTACATACACGCGAAGTGCAGATTTCATACGTAATGAAAAAAAGCAAAACTGAAATGAGAAAGTGTTTTACCTACGTTTCGACTGTATCCTCCGCGCAGATAAAATTATGAATCAGTGAAGAGAAAGTATAACCTGTGCTGAACCGTTATGTCACCGTTGTAACGTTATCATCTGCATCATCCCTCAGCTAGGTGGCATATATACTGCCATTTTTTCTGATCTAGCGATCGAATTGTGTTAGGTACTGCAGCAAACAGAACAACAATGAATAATAAAACCATTTGTATCATAACGATTGTGTTGTGTTGTTGTTACTGCAAACTTTGAGCGTCGAATGAGACGCTTCCTTGCCTCGACGGTGATATACGTATTATGGCCCATTAGGTACGTACTTAAACTCAAATTAAATATATGAATAAACGTGACCTCAATGAAGGCAAGATACCCTACCACCTAATTTGTTTTAATAATGCAACTAGTTCTCAAGCTGCCGACATGACATACGCACAAAGCCTCGCAAAATTTGAATCTAAATATATAATAGTCGCTAGCGAACAATCGCCATATGACAAGGAGCGTTAAGAAACAGCCGCCATTTCTCTCGTGCGAAGGCCTTCCAGTGTTGCACAACGCACCCGGTGTTGGTGTCTACGCCACTGATGCCTGTCGGCTTACTGTCCAAATCGAATGTTATCGAGATGCTAATATCAAGTTAAAGCAGGCTGCTTTAACCAGTCGTTAATTAAGCAAGTTCCTAACACACCACTAGCAATGACAACAAGTTTTCAACGTTACTGTTTGCAATCGCAACAGAGGTTAACACTTTAGACACCCACTTTTCATTGAACTCTGGCGTGGCGAGTTCAATGAAAAGTGGCTGGATTGTTTTTTGGGAATATTTTCTTGGTCAAAAATTAAACAAAAAAAAATTGCTTGGATTTCAAAACCAACGCATATACTCGTACTAATAAATCTTGTTAGAATAAACATCAGATTTTTATTTCACAGTTTATAATGCTGTAATCGCTAAGAAAAACCTACATTTAAAATGAGCCCTCTGGGAGGGCTCCCGGCATATCATTTGGGACTAGGTGACGGCTCTGAACGTGTTAAGACCCTAAAAATCTTGTGCATTATTTTCACCAGTCCTGAATCTTATTTTAGGAGGACGCTCCACTTTGACAGTGTAACTAATTAGGAGCGCGGACGGGTACAAATGAGGGACTTACAATAATGAAGAGGAAAACTGTTTTAGCCAGTCAATTTTATACGAACCTCGCATCGCAAACAAAGTACCTACGTATCGTAAACAGATTCGCGAGCACAATATGACGAATTCGGTGAAATGCCTCGTGTTTCAATTAAACGGAAAATAAAGTTGGCATCGCGTCCGTCGACGTAACATAAACATTAAAATAACTATGATGGTTGAGTAGCAGCTCGCAAAATCTCATTCAGATGCCAATACATTATTGTACCTACGTATAGATGCCGATATATAACAGGGACTAAACTGTGATAATACATAAAATGTTTTCACTCTTTGACATCAAGTAGGTGTAATGGACTTTAGATGCAAAATCAACAAATCTATTAAGAAATTACCTAACCAGCCATTTTGCAATATGATGTTGCATGCAGTTGCTATATGCATTTCAAATATAAAGGCGGAAAACATAACGCCGTATTTGGATGGCATTTGCATAAGTAGGTACCTATTTAGTTTAACACATGCTTAGGTACTTAGACCAAGAAATAAACTAAAATTATTACTGAATAAGTTACCTACGAGTCCTACTACTGCTACCATACCTTCACGTAAAGCTAATATATTAATATGTAATTCAAATGATTTCCATTATCCTATACAAAACATCGATTAGAATTAAATCGCGAGGTGACGTAATAATCGTAATTATAGCCCGCATCAGCTACAATTGAAACCACTTAAATCTAGACGATGTTCCGATCCAAACACTGAATCTTGAATCCCCACAAGCAGCATCTGTAGTGTGCATATTGCGGCCAGGCGGCTGGCAGCGAGTGTAAGACGCCGCGCACCGCTCTGGTTGCACCGGATACGCGTCATATCGGACGTACATCCTCGTCTGGTGCGCAATTTTCCCACTTCTCCACTTGCACACTACACCACACAATAGACGCCGCGATACATAACAACACGAGGCATAAACGAATCAGCTTTATTTATTCCTGGATTGATTACATAATCAAGTTCATGTGCGGTTACAATATGTAATGTAGAGCGACGTTGTACACAATTTCTTAAGACACTGCGTTATTCTTTTAACTTGACAGCGCTTATCGTTATCCGATAAAACAATAATTATGCATCAGTATAGGTACGAGTACTTATAGCTACGTAAATAAATAAAAAATCGAAGGCCACAGAATACGCTAAAGGAAACTAATGCACATAAATGACTCCGGTATATACTGTATAAAACTCAATGAGAACGCATTGTTTTCTACGTAGATAAATCATTTCAAAAGGCAACAATTTTGTTTCGCTGTGTTTAAGTATACCTACGATATATTTTTTTGTATTTTTTTGTTAAAACAACAAAGTAATCAATGTTTAGCACCTATTTTATATATGAAAAGTGATAGTTGCTTTATGATCAATCAATCTGCCTAGCCTTTTCCCAACTATGTTGGGGTCGGCTTCCAGTCTAACCGGATGCAGCTGAATACCAGTATTTTACATGGAGCGACTGCCTATCTGACCTCCACAACCCAGTAACTGGGTAATACGATACCCCTTGGTAAGACTGGTGTTAGACTTTCGGGCTTCTGACGACTCGTAACGACTGTCAAAGATCCACGAATGACAGCCGGGACCAACGGCTTAACGTGCTTTCCGAGGCATTAGAAGGATTCTCGGTATGTAAAGATGGTCACCCATCCACTGACCAACCCCGGCAAGCGTAGCTTAACCTGATGGATCGACCAGTGCGGCTGTTGTTACTTAGCCACGAGCTCCTCCAGTTCCTTTATGATCAGGAAACAAAATTAAAAGTATGTGTCCAGTGGATGGTATCATTGGTAGCTTATCAGTACCTACTGCAACAAGTACCTAGATATCTTCAATCTGAACTTACGGCAAGAGCAGTTCCAAAACTAAATTTTTTGTACAAAAATGTTTGCTTCTGTTTTACAAGCTCACTTAAAACCTGCTAAACAGATTTTAACGGGTCTTTCACTGTTACAAATGTTAAGGTCAAAATCCAATAAGGTATCATCGTATTACGTGAAGAGGGGATAGAGCATTTACATTCTGCGCAACCCGGAAGAGGCGCGAGTCAAATAAGTTTTGAAACAAGACAATGACAGAATTAAATTAAATATTATTTACTTTCCGTACCGAACATAAAATTATTTGTCGAGTGAATGGAGTTACAAGCTACTCTACCTCAACAATCGTGTTGACTAGTTAACATATGAATTTAAAAAGAAAAATTGAGCTATCCTTTTGTCACAAATTGAGAAAACGGCCGAATTGCAACAACCAGCACCTCATGTGAAAAAAAAAAATACTTTCCGTACCAAACATAAATATATTTGTCATGTGAATGGAGTTACAAGCTACTCTACCTCAACAACAGTGTTGACTAGGTATGATTTGAATAAATAAATAAATGAGAGCTATCCTTTTCTTACAAATTGAGAAAACGGCCGAAGTGCAACAATCAGCACCTCATGTGGAAATCGTGGAATATCGACACAATATTGACATGCAAATGGTTTCTTGGTAGTGGTAATGCAATAGATGGTAGCATAAACAGTAGGTACACACGGCTACACATCAAGCTATACATTTCCAGTTTATGCTGATCTCGCATTGTATAGGATTTCCGTACAATGTGAGGTCAGCTTATACTGGAAATGTATAGCTTGATGTGTAGCCGTGCGTACATGTGTACCGTACCGTTAACCGAAGTGTGTCGTTTCGTCAACAAAGCGACTGTTGGCAAACATTGTTCTAGTGTAAGTGATCACTATCTGTGTAAATAAAACTGCGCCATTAATGTGAATATTGTTGTTGTCACCAGACACGTGCGTGCAATAAACATGAAACCAGTTTCACTACAACTAATAATTTGTTTGGTCGATATCGTTGCTATGGCTACAAGATCATGAAAAGACAAATTCTGCCAATAATGCCTACACATAGGTAATAAAAGTAAGCTAATTGATGCAATCGCAAGATGCTGAGTTTATGTAGGTACCTATTACTTTTACTCCGTCCGTGACGGGGCACAGATTACGGGGACAACGGGAATACAGGCTCCGTAAATACCTACATGAGCGTCAATTCTCTTACCGTTGATCTCTAGCTAGAAGAATAACAACCAAAAGTTTAACAAGACCGAAGACATCTTAAGTAAAACCAATTGTCGATTCCAATTTAAAGTGGTTTCATTAAAATGCAGGACAAAGGGACATAACGTACCTATGTTCCAACAGATCTAAGCGGTTACTTCGCAACAATCGGGCGAATAACTGAACCAAACCAATTCTGAGCGTGACGTGACTCATTCATTCACATGAATACACTTACGTTTTACTAACCAACAACATTTATTTACGTTAACTGAATTTTCAGACGGCCTCTAGATAACAGAACTGTAAACAGCTGTATAGGTACCTACCAAACATAAAGAATTACATTTTTGTCTCCATTTAAAAATTGTTTAGATATAGGTATGGAAACCAGAGGAAATTCATGTCAAGAGCTTATCATATCAATTGATATACTATTCGGAAATAAAGCTATAAATTGGGAAAACCAAAAAGGATTTGCCACGTTATCTTGCGACAGATCCACCGGCTTCCAAACGATGGATCGTAGGTTTTTCACTGAGAACAACATGGCGGAGACGGCATTCTAAATTTGAATCTCGGACGAGTCGGCGCTCGCGTACGTAAATAAACGCACACACGAATAATCAGTAACACTATACAAGCGTTAGGGCAACGTGTAACCACTACATCACACAAATGAACACGACTACATAACAGTTAATTTAGATTTACTTTGTTTTTAAGTCGAATCCAAGACTGTTTATTTTTTATTCCTGCAAAGTCGATTGTCTCTTAGTAAACTCTTAACAATCAGCAGCGATAATATCATAGTGTCTACGCCGTACTACCTACACTGTAGAGCGCACATGATACCCACACTAACAGAAGTGGACGAAAACGCACTAGTGACGCATCGACTTCCGGCCGATGATTTTATTATGGGATCTACTGTTCCAGCCAAAACGTATTTTCCTTAGGCGATCCAATGAATTATCACAACCGCGTTACAACTTTCTTTGAACTTTTATTCTTGACACCAATTTCAATTCTGGGAAGGTTTGTTTTGAGAATTTGTTAGTCAAACGTTCTGATTGGCAAGGCTAGATATTCAAAGGCGCCAATGACACCACCACAGTGGCAGCGCCTCTCAGTATGCTTATAGGATATTGGCGTTCGAAACCAATTCTCTAAAATACAGAACGTAGAACCGGTAGAACACGTCCTGCAGAATGGAGAATATCAGAATTTTAGAAAACAAATACATACACTTAGGGCAGGTTTCGCCAATGAAACTGAACGCGACCAGCACACCTAAACCTAGTTCATGAGCTGTCAGTGTCATCATTGTTGTCGAATATTAATACTGACAGCTCTTGAACGCAGTTTACATGTGCTGTTCGCTTTCAGTTTCATTGGTGAAATAGACACAGTCTTGGCAGAAAAATCGAAGGCGACATTTTGGACCATCAACATTTTAATCAATGTTGTGCCATCGATGCGAAGAAGAATTAGAAAAATAAGAACAGTAGATTGTAATAACAAAAAAACGTAGCAGCGTTTTCTCTTAATTATTTAAGTAACCCTGCTCGAAGGTATCTTTATCTACCTTCAAGTAGGACGGATCTGTGTGATCTGAAACGGATCTGCCGCCGTCGCTTCCCTTGTTATCAAGATCAGCAGCTTGATACAAGACATTCATTGCAGAAGTGCAAAGATTCGTCATTATTTTATTCTTAGAACGGATCGTGTTATTATTGCAATATGTATTTACCTACTCTAGACAATGTCAATGTAGAACAATTTAAGTAGGTAGGTAGAGTTTTTGGCTTACTTTGCCGCTGGACCCAAAAGTCTAATCAGTTAACGAATCCCGTCAAAATCGGCTATCGGTGCGTGTTTTATGTTATCCGCATAACAAATGTGCAAAGGCGTTTATGTACTAATAGACATGTGTCGGTGCGTACGCACTCACGCACGGCTGCGGCGCGGGCGCAAGCTGGGCGCGGCGGCAACCGGACCAGTCGGCCTTGCCGCGCGGTGGCCTGCCTCTCGCTGCCAGAGGTTAACAACGTGTTTTTTCATCTAGCTTTAGAAAGTAAAGAGATAATACAACGTTCGCCTTATCTGAGAATATTGTGAAAACAAAAATGATTTGTCATTCCTTTCAGCGTGCCCACGCACAATAATTACAAAGATGTGTTTTCGGCAAACACATGTCCCGACCGACTCCAAAGTTATCTCAGTCAGCAGGTCAAATTCAAGTAAAGTTAGTCACTGATGTGATGAATCGAACATTTGTTTTTTTATGTACCTACTTGTTTTAATTCGTACCAAAACATGCAAAATAAGAGGAACTGCGTTATATTCGTGCGTGGAACAAGGATCGCAGCGTCGTGACCTGGCTCCGCGTCGAGTCGAGTCAGTTAGGTAGGGGCCGCTATTGAGACGGCATCCGGGTCGACGGCACAACGCTTTATCTCTGACTCCTTTTTCCTAACGATTCCCAGAAAATTAAACTACTAGGTAGTTCATTGTATACACCCAATATTAATTATTAGTTTAATCAACTAGGTTTTTACTTACTTACCTACACAGAACATATCAACATTCTACAAAAAAGTATCCAAGATTTTCAATTTCTTTCATCCATATGTTTAGCTATTCAATGAGGACTGTATGGTATGCTAACGACTAACTAATAACTAAAAGATTGAATAAAGTTTATGCCCTAGGCTAGAACATAGGGCACAATTATAAAGAAAATTAATTTGTAAAGGTAAACATATCAGACAACTTTGAAGCGTTATCAGACTACGAAGAGAAAATAGATGCTATAATGAAGTTATTTCTAAACGTCATAAAATATTTCGCAAAATTGCTCATATAAGTCACTTTTAGAAACGTGTAAAGGGAATCTGTGTAGCAAACTACGTCAATCACGTCTAATGCCGGTCCAGAATAGCTCAAAAAGGAGGATCATTATCTGTAGAGTTTCTTCTGGGTGGTGGGCTTCTAATTAGTACCTATGACAAATTAAGCAGCCTGAAATGAAAACATTCGTTTAAACTGTTAGATCAATTTGTGTGGTCAAATGAGTTAAAAAAAACACCCATGAAAATGAATCGCTGTTGAGTTAGTAGGTATGGCCCTCCGTTCGAAAGTTTCAGGACATGAAAATAATGCTGTTCTTGTTGCCTGTCCATTGAATAGGTGGTGGCGAGTCATTCAACAGTCAAATAGTTTTATCACAAGACCATTATTTACCTTACTATCTTAGAAACATGGAATTAGGTAGAATATAACATAAATCAACCCATTGAATTACAATTATTTAAGGCGTCATTGATAATTACATTGAAAGTGAAACATAAGTAGGTATAATTAGATATATTGTGTCGTAATCAACATGACACAATCAGTGACAGTACTCCCACACTCGCATATCAGTAATTTGTAGTATAATGCGTATAATCCACTGAGCAATCATGAACTAACACCCACTGAGCTAAATCCACAACGCTCCTAAACTCAGCACAGCTACAAATAAGTCCCGAACGGTATTGTGCAGTTATTAAGTCGGACTGAGTCACTAGGAGTCATGTGGTGGAGAGCTGTACCCTATAATTAGACGTTAATCAGCGAAAAAGGCAGAACACGGAGCATGTGTCCGGCGCCAACGGAAGCCAGTCTGGCACGAATAATTCATTGTGCAGTACGCACTACCCATTCATATGGCGAACGAGCCAGGTCGCGGATAGTGCGCCCATTCACTGGTGGACGCACAGGAAGCTCTAATGGTCGCGGTCGACATTCGCTCGCTGCTGCTGCACCGGAACTGGATGTAGGCAGGAACTAAACAGTTAACACGGCGGACAGGACACCCTTTTTACATTAGCTAATGTTTCGCGCTAGCGGTAGGTTTTAAGTTAACACATAAAACCGTGGTGTTAGCATAGACAAAGGTGATTTAGATTCATTGGGTGCTTTTATTGATGGGTGGTATAATCATCATCTTATACTTTCTTATAACGAATGTTTCTTAATAACCCTCTGTTATGTAGCTACTTGTTCTCAAGATAACTATATTTGTAGGGACACGGCTCAGTCTAGTTCGTCGCTGCAGCTTCGAGGCTACTGTCCTGCACCGCTCGGCGGTCGCCGGTCGCGGACTTTGGACCCGACCGTGTTTGTATCTGCATCCCGTTCACTCCCTCCAACCAGTGCAGCGTCTCACTCACGACTCATCATTCCCGTCCATCATACCATCCTCGCATTACCTCATCAATCGGCCCGAGATGTGATTCGTATTACTGCATTTTTTGCTGTCGATAGCACATTGCCATGCCTTACCATAAAGTTATTATCATTATCGACCAACATTCCAAAGGTGTTGCACTTCTTAATAGTAAAGATTCTAGCTGTCTCCATGGCATTTGATCTTCCAAAGCCATTTAATCACTTTTAAGCAGAATCCATTAGATTATTTTTACTACGAACATTTTTACCTTCTTTTTTTTTGGAACAGGAGATTTAAATATGTAAAATTAAATTGTAAAATAACAGTTTGCTAATTTATCCCGGTCGCATTATGTCGCTTTAAACCGTTGGCGACAGGACGAAAGACCATTTCCCACTCGCATCCAGAGCTGAGCGAGTGTGTCGGCGGCGGCCGCCCGCCTCGGGGCAAGTAGCTTGTACCTGGCTACTAAATGACTTAGCGGTCCTTGAACCCTCCTGCGCTATAGCTACGTCATTGATGCCACAGGATAAAGCCAACCAGCAGGTAGATGATTTTCATTCGTAGAGATTGTTTTTACAATCTTATTGTAATTCTAACTTTTATATTTTTCTTAAATTTAAGTAAATGATACCACAAAGTTCTCTTATTACAGAATTTTGTAAATGTCAAACCATATACCTACCAACGACTAGCGGGCCAAAGATGATTATAATTTCCGTAAAGTTGTCCGATTAGATTTACATGACCAGTTTTAATATTGCTTTACAAGTTTTAAAACACCTACCTACGTTTGATTCAGAATATCAATCAAATTCAGAGGAGAATAAACATTTTATTGATAACTAACTCATAATAAAACCTATTGAGAGTTCAAAAACTAGGTAACTAGTTAGATAAGTGGTAAAACAGATTTAATGTTAAAATGTAGGACAGCCGAACATTCGTAACAAAGCGCATGCTTGAGTTGCGAAATGCTAAAGGAGAGAAGGGAGAGCGCAGACACCTCGCCCCCGAGATGTAAAATGTCACTACACTACACTAAGTACTGATTTACATAACATTCGTCCCAGATTCGATTGTTTGACAAATCAAGGTCGTTATGTGAAATTGCATTATTAGTTAACAGTGCGAATGAATGAACCCCTGGGGCGCCGCGGCATGTATTTAGGTACCTAGGACATTTGTTTCGTACCTGTGGTTTTCTTTGCCAATCATTCTGGAATTGGTACATCATCTGGCTGGCACTATACTATAAAATACTTTCTCGGTTATTAATAGACCATAGGAAAGGGATATTAACTTAGGGCCGAACCCACTTACCTATCTATCAACAGTTTTGGCATAGTGGAGATAGAAAAACCTATCTTTCTATGGTTTTAACGTCCCAATAATCTGTCAGAGAATAAGGAATCTTACGGAATTGTGGGACTACATTCAATGATAGATAGAATTATACTGTCCTCAACCATCAATAGCGATCTGTCTTTAACTGAAAATAGGTTATTAGGTTTGTCCGTTAGTAGGTACATAAGTAGGGATAGCAACATCTGTCAATCATCTACCTACAGAAACAAGTGAAAGCTGCTTCACCATATTATTACTATCACCTTTCTAGCCAAGTGGGTACCTAGTTATTTAATTTGTGGTAAAAGGATTTAATGTTAGGTTGTTTATTTCACATGAGATTTAATTCAAGTGTCGTTCTAAAATGCAATATATGGTAGGTATATTATAGGATAGGTATAATTTAGTAAATAATACCCTGATTATTAGTCATTATGATTATTCATCATTGTTTACTATAGTTATATGGTCGGCTGAGGACTTCAATTTTCGTTCTTTTCTGTGACAAATGAAGCCTAGTCTTACTTCGGCTAATTTCAATTTACCTACGTTAAAATCTGCTCTACGGGCGGCCTCTATAATACGTTAACTTTTTTTGATAATATATGGCCTGTTTGAATGTGGAGCAGCATGGTCCACCGCAGAGAGCGCTATCGTCGGCTATCGAAGATTACTGAATGATCGGCGCCGGTACCAAGAATCGCGGCGAGGCACTCAAAGGCCAGGGCGGAGTCGAGAGAAAAAATCAATGCCTTTGTTACTAACAACTCAGGTGTACATAAAGAAAATAAAAAGAGCTCAACTTGAACTGACAGTGGCTAGTGACGATGCAAATACTATCGATAACTATTTGAAAACATTTCATAACAAAAGTATCATTCAAAATTGTAGGCAAACAGTAAATCTCGAGTTATGATTTTATTAGGAACGGTGGTATCTCAAGGCAAAGGCGTCAGAAATTTATCAGAAATCGAACAAAATTGAGTTTCAAAACATAGCAATTTTTGTTCAATGTAAGGAAGGTCTGCGCTGACAGCGAAATCCAATATTAACGAATGAATACATACTAAATATGAAGAAGAAGAATAAATTTAAGCAAGATTAGAGAGAGACACAACAAATCCGAAAACATAAAAACAAAAATTACACCTTTCGACAGGTATCGATATTGTGACGGGCTGCCCTCTCAGGTACCATAAACAACTAAGCGTGTCCTGACAGGAAAGGCGATTACGAGGGGTGAGGGGTATCGGGGAGGGCTCGAAGCGATTCCGAGAAGTCGGATCGCACCGCAGCCTCCAAGGCTAGCCGCGGTAACATCACAGGACATGGGCTCGTTAACTCTTCGACGTGAAAAACGGCGATCCAGCCACTTTAAACAGATTAAATTAAATTTGAAATAAGATTTTCGAAGACTGTGCGTTTCTTTGTACGCATTTGGTGTTCATATTAATGTCCATTCATTTAATTTGTTTATATGGATTTTAGATAGGCTAGTTCATCTTTTTAATTTTGGGCAGAAATTACTTATATATAATGTACCAATCAATGTTTTTGACTAACCAAAATAAAAATTCAAATTTAGTTGAAATAACCGCTTATTTATATCTGACTAGCCTAGCTTCATTTCCTCTTCTGTCTTTGACAGTCTTTGTTTTCTTGTGAGCAAAATCGACAGTAACTGTATGAATCAAGTTATACTCTAGTGTTTCGGTATCAACCCTGACTTATTCACCATAATTTTTGCACCTCGTGCCAGATGAGTGATGACTCTACCTATAACTGTTTTTAGGACATTAGCAACCACACGTTTCTGAGTTTATTATGACTGTGTGGGTTTTCCCACAAGCCTACAATATTTTCCTTTAACCAAAACCAGTGATTAATTGTTTACATATTAAAATAAAAACATTACAATTTACGTGTTTCTAAACCAAATCATTTTCAGCTAATATTGGGAAGGCTATATACAACTAGCGTTGGAGAGACTATGAGACGATTTAAAGTCATCACATCTCGATCTGTCTATGGACCATGCCCAACTCGTCATTGTGGTTTTCTATTTTAGAAGTTTCATTCGACCTAATAATTTGATGTTTTTCAAGTTGTGCTTACAGACTTAAAATAATAATAATAATAATATGTACAAGTATATAAGAAAGGGGGGGGGGGGGGGGACAATCATAGGACATCAAAAAATTCGTCCGCAAGTAGTGCTCCGCGAAATATTCTACTATTGGTAGCTTTAGTGGAGAAAAGCAACATTATTGATTCTAAAACAAGACATGTCTATAAGACAAAGGTTATCAAATCTTTAAATGCAAACAAATTAATATTATTCCGTAACCTACTTCGACACCACAAGAAAGTAGCAGTGTGAGGATATTCCGTGGCGTCGCAGTGCCGCGTTCGGCATGCCGAAATAACCGCGCGCGTACCGGCGTGTTCAATGGACAGCGCGCGGGAGGCGCGGGGGCGACGTCGCGGCGCTCGCGCCTAAATTAGACGTAAACACGACGGGTACGAGGCGCCGCCGCCGCGCCGCCGGCGTCGACGCTCACTTAGCTCTGCGCAACACGCACCTATAATACCATCCAAGCACTGAAATTTCAACATGCGGTTTGGCATACGTTTGGTTTATCCGTATTGAGAGCGCTTTTCCTAATTTTGGACGGTACAGACAGAGACGAGAGTTTTGAAAAATTGTGTGACTACTACTTTGAGGCCTAGTATAATTAATTATTTTAGTCAGTCTATCGCACTCCTGAGATGTACGTAAACCTTACTTAAGGTGTGCCGGCTAGCTCGCCGTCCGATAAGGACCAGGCCCGGGTCGACGGCGCGTTGTGTTCCACGCGCGCCTCAAAGAGATGTCAGCACCAACAGACGGGGTCCGTAAGGGCCAATGCCTGCCAGGGTTGCGAGTTTGTCCGAAAGGGATATCGCGGCCCCGGCACACAGGCAACGGAAGGAACACGGGTGGGTTTTAGTCAGTAAAAGTCTGACACTCGCTCTCGCTCCGCCCAGAGCGAGAGGAGTCATTTGATGATTTCCCAACCAAAAAAAAAAAGAAAAAAAAAAGGTGTGCCGGCTGACAGTGAGATGGGGTCGGTGGAAACCGGCCCTGGTGACTAAACTTGGTTACTAATTAGTTTATTGTTTGATATTGCATCCGACTACTGTAAGACCCAAACCCTGATCAGTTACCACTATAGCCAACCGACAGCTATAAAGTAGTTCACTGCCGGACATTGCACAACTGTTGAACTGTTAGGTTGAGCAAGAGTTTAAAGGTGGCTCGTGCTCAGCAGGAGATGTTTAATATCAGATATTATGAGTAATGATAATAGGTATTATGAAATTCATAATTTTCAAGAAGAAAATTGGCAATTTCTTGCTCTTACTGAGTATAAAATTAAAGAATTACTAACTAATGGAAACATCACTCACATGTGCTTTAATAAACGTGGTAAATAACGTGGTGACGGTAATGATCACAGCAATTTTCTAACAAACTGTTTTGTTACTACTATTTTGTAAACTTAAGAGTATATAGGTTATAAAACAGGTAGGTGCCCAGTATTGATAGGTTCATAAGATTTGAACCAATACATGGTTACAACATTCAGTACATATATATATATGGGCGGTGTCAATGTACTTACTCGGGTGTAGCAAAATCATATAATTAAATCCTAATCTGAATTACCTTACTCATAAACATTGCTATCGCTCGGAAACGAAACGTTACGCGCATAACCAAATCTGTCCAATATACACGTATAATGAACTCGGCCTTGGCTAAAGTATTGCCATATGAAAACAATAACTCACGGTGTGGTGAGTAAACTTATCAGTATTCAATATAGGCGCATACGGTAGCAAACGGCCAGTAACTGAGTCGTACCGCGCTGCGACATCGTATGAGTAATAGCCTGCTATTACACAGCACAACAAACCTGCTACAATGGGAATTGAAGACATTGACTCCTATCATAAATATTAAATCATCTCCAACCCTAAATCCCGAACGTGCCGTCGACAACTCTACCGAATGTGTTGTGACTTGCGACACGTAGAGTGCCACACGTAGAGGCCCTTGCGTGTAGGTAAATAAGAACGAAACCACTAACGTATCTTGTTTTGAATTTTCCGAGTAAAAGTACAATATTATTACTCGTAGTTGGTTCTTCAGTTGTTTTCATCTGGTCATTAATTTAAAAATAATGAATTGAGGGAAGGGAAAGAAGTGCTTTGCTAACATGATGGTGGTTCAGCCAAATAGGATCTTATAATACTATTACTCACGAACTTATCTTTAAACCTATGTTTATACGTAACTTCCCATATATGTCATAATGCATATTTTAGCTTCTTGGGAATCACACAGTTTAGACTTCATAAGGAAAAAATCACACTACAACCACACACGGAATGAGTTAAAAGATTGAATAAGCATTGGATATAAAAGCTATTTACTATAGTAAGCTAATATTATTGATCTTAAATCTAGTTTAATAAACCCAACATATACTTACATATAATTGTAAATATATATTAGGAAAATGTTGCACTAAAACAACCAGTTTAAACTATTTTCCTTTTCTGGCGTATATGTACCTACTGATCACAGTAAATTAAAATAATATATACCTAAAGTATCTACAGCGATTAAAAAAGACAATAACAAATGAGTGACAAGTGCAGCTTAACTTACTCATTCTTATAAAAAGGATGGACAAAGAACTATAAGTAGTTACTTATTATAATATTACAAGGAGAGAGAACATATTATAGCAGAAACTATAGATAAATATATGTGCTTTAGACATTTGGTACAGTATCTTCTGTTATCAGTTATTTCGCTTATTCAAAATCGCCAGCAATCAGACAAATCTATGGATGTTTAGGAAGATTTACAACACTCTTTGAGACAAGCAGATATTTTACAGAAACATCGACAAAACCTTCCAATTACAATTAAATGAAATATATCAATAAAACTATCCAATAAAGTTGAATGCGAAGTCACGTAGAGTTTTCACAGTAATAAGGATAGTGTCACATTTTGTGTAGACAACAATTTATTATACATACATTAATTAAAACGCTATTAGCGAATTCTTTGTAATGAAACGCTGACGTGACGGGTCGGGCCTTCTTGGGCATGACGTTGGCCCTAAGGCGCTTGTCAATATACACACTTGACCCCTTTTGATCCTACAATTAAGCATGGCGATACTGTCCGCTCTCTCACATATAACAGAACAGAAGATGTGATGAGCTAATGTTTGTTAAAAGTATCATTGTTACAACATTAAGTAGTTCGAAATGTATTTTGAATCATTTCAAAATGTGTGCAATGTGTTGCAAGAACCATCTTCGTGTAAGTAAATCATTTACCTAATCTCATAAGTTAGGAACTAGCCATTTAAGACTTTTCAAAAGTAAAAAAGGTAGGTAACTATTAAAAATACGAGTAGTTTGAAAGTAAAACCAAATTGTAGTTTGTGAAGTTCTCCCTATGTAGGTACTTATCCCGAATAACGGAACAATAGAAAATATTAGATATAATATAACTTTATAAAAAAGGAGACCCAAAAGACATAGGGAAATATCGCCCAATCAGTCTTCTTAAAAGTATATACAAGCTATATACATCAACCCTACAAAACAGAATAAGCCCAAAAATTGATAATCTCCAAGCAGCAGAACAAGCAGGCTTCCTATCTGGTTTCTCCACAATAGACCTTATATCCATGTAATGGAGAAATACTAGGACTTCAATCGACCTTTGTAATTTTCCATTACGGATTACGCCAAGGCGTTCGACAGTATATCACACGATTCGATATGGAGAGCCCTCAACGAATGTGTCTGTGTATCCTTAGAAAGTAGGTACATAGAAACCCTGAAAAACATCTACAAAGATAGTACTAGAAGAGTCAAACTGGAGTATCACGGCTCGGAGATTCCAAAAAGGAAAGGAGATAGAGGTATCCGCTGTCACCAAAACTTTATATAGCAGTGCTGCAGAGTATATTCATAAAACTTAACTGACAGGGTAGAGGTATTGAAGTAGCTGGAAAACACTTAAGTCACCTTAGATTAGCGGACGACATTGTTCTTTTTGCAGAGACAAGCACCAAGTTGGAGGAGTGATACACGCACTAAGTGTTTGAAAGTGAAAAAGTGGCCTAAAAATGAATGAGGATGAAAGTAATGACGAACAGCAAGGCTAACCCAATCACTCTAAACGGTAAGACTCTGGAATATGTAAATGATTACATGTACTTGGTAAAATAATTATCATTTACAAACAAAAATACCGAAGAAAAGGTCGAACGAAATCTTAAAAAGCGACTTCTCCCTTCACCAAAGAAAGGTAATGCTTGACACATGTATCCTACTATCTCTCACTAATGGCTGTTAGCCTTGGACATATACCACAAAAATACAAAAAAGATAGTTTTATGCCAGAAAGCTATGGAAAGGATCGTACTAAAAATAAGAAAAATACAGAAAATCAGAAGTGAATACATAAGACAGAAAACGAAGCTAACTGATGCTCTGCACTATGCCCTTAAACTCAAGTGGAAATGTGCCGGACACCTGGCCCGTTATACCGACAAGCGATGGACTATAGAGGCAATCCGGGGGCTAGGACCCAAAGGTAAGAAACGGCAAGGGCGCCCTAGGAAGCGCTGGATATATGACATATTATATCCAGCGCTTCCTGCTCCCCAGCAGTAGCTGGAAAACAAAGGACAAAGGAAGCCGCAGGCAGAAAAGCTGAAATAAGCTGGAGGATGCGTATACCCGTGAAAGGGTTCCTATCCCTAAGATATAGATATATGGAAAGAATTAAATAGGGTATATATAAGAAAAACAAACAGAAACAACACAACCGAATAAACGATATTATATAACTTTGTAAATCTAGGTGCTATATAAATATTGTGTACAAATTAAAAGAGGTTTTTTATTTATTATTATTATTTTATGTAGATATACCTACTTATCCAAGTTGTATGGAGATGTATGAAGTGATAAGAATGGATAGTTGGAAATAAACATATAGTGGAACCGATTGTCTTTATGTTTTGACAAGGGATGAAAATTAAACTAATATATGGTAGGTAGCTTGTACGAATGCATAAGAGAATGATGAACAGACATGTTGATGAATAGAATGTGTGAAGACGAGACCGAAGAAAAGATAGTGTTAGGGATGCACGATGTATGTTTTTATGTATGTCCACCGATTTCTCCGTTAATTGTGGACCGATTTTGAAAATATTTTTTTTGTATGAAATGGTATGCTCTCAAGTTAGTCCCATATAAATCGTATTAACTTTGCTTGGATAGTTTTTGAGTTAGCTTCAATAATACGTATTTTTCTCACTTAGTATAAGTGGATGATATGATGATAACTTCCTGTCACTGTTATTTACACTGTTAAATTCAAAACCAAAGACACCGCTTCCGATATTAAAGTTATTTTTCACTTAGTAGTGTTTTTTTTTTGGACCTCGGTTGTTTTTTTTTTTTTAATCTTCTTATATGACAAATACCCAGGATAAAAGTAGCATAAGCCTTTCTCCAGATCGGATGGTGTAAGTAATTAAGAGTCGGATAAAAAAGGGACTGGACTATAACGTGACGCCTGGCAGAGGAGAATGGGAGATGATATCATTATGCGCCCATAACACCTACCTCAAGTAGAATGGGACAGGTAGGCAAAAGAAAACACTGAAGTATGTAGGTACCTACGTAATAAGTTAGTAAAGCATGGTTAATAAAATTTCTGAAGCAAGGTACAGGTAGATAGTACAAGTTGGTATGATAACAAATATAATAAGATACAATAAGTACCTATCTAACGTAAGTGATTAATTAAATACGTCTAAACCCTTTATTTAATGTTCTATTTTCCTCAACTTTTATTGTAACTCCCAATACCTACCTAATTAAAATAATCATGCAATCATGATAAGCACAATTGAAATTATGCATATGCGCACAGTTATTATCAATTTAATGTTTGTACCTGCATTATCAGCATTGAAAACAAAAATGCTTTGATAGGTCAAGACAGAACTTCCCACATAACATAGCCCGGTGGCCCGCCCGGTGTGGTCTCATGAATACTCTGTCTCATTTATCGCAACAAGCAGCTTTGTTGACCATGGCAAGTATTATTGGAAGCACATTAATACCGATGACACAAGACGATGAGAGCCAACTGTGTCTACAAGGCTTGATAATGCAGCGCAACACGAACAAAGATCTGCCCTTGAAGGAATTATGGCGGTCGACGGTTAACCCGTACTGTGTGCTGCTGCTACATGTATATTATGTTCCTACTCTAAATTATATGCACTTGTAGGGAAACACTTAATAATTTGAATATTAAAGTGTTTGAGGTTAAAGTTACAATGACGTCATCCTTCGAGAAATTATCAACTAAGGTCTATTCAAATCCTTTTTTCCAATTGATGTTATTTCCACTTAAACAAACATCAACTTTATGTAAGTGTCAATAAAGTTGATTTTAGACTGACTAGTACTGTTGAAAAAGTCGTAAAAAAAGATATGAAGTTGTGGTTTAAACTGAACCGTATGTGTAGGCATTACAGTTGTTTTTCCTAAAACACGTGTTAGTTTACATTTTTGGCAAATAAATTGCGAACGCAGATTACCTAGTTATGTACTTATTTATCCAGAATCGATAATGCTTGAAGTACACACCACTTGTTTAACATAGGATAATTTCACACAAGAAAAAAAAAATTGTATTGTTTTGTCTAGCTATTGGAACTTCCATAATGACTTCAAAGAAATTACCTCGTTTCTATTATGTTCACGTGGTCTTTTCTACTAAACTGGAAAGTCATGAATTATGACAAAAGAAGCAGGTACCTACCTAATTAATGATACGTCAAGTTCCTTTTTCTGCGCATATTAAGTTTAATTAGATGCCGTGTTACCAGAATTTAGCACTAGCGCTGGATCGATTTCTCAAAACACTCCCGTTGAGCTCAGTTTCTGATCGGTGCCGATAAAGACGCTGTCTAGAGCCAACATCCAGTAATCAGAGCGTGGAAACTGAGTGAGTACCTTGTTGCTATTATGCTGCAAGGTATAACCAGCTCTGTGACGCAATCTTAGGGTCCAGATTGCTAAAGACGTTCTACTGCACAATACTTAACGCTACCGCCGTACACACATGGAAATAACATTGTCACATAGGCATTGGTAAATATAACTATGTCTTGTAAGAGATAAGATCATTAGTTTGATAAATTCGTGTTTTGATTTCAATGAAAATCTCTCACAAATAGATGACATGAAACTTGATGATCGGTTAACAAAGACGATCATATTTTAGTAAGTACTTAGTTTATCTCCACCAACTTTTATTTTTATTTTTATTTCGACGATAACAATAATAGAAGAACCGATTTTAGGCCAAGTAGGTACCTATAGTGTGTTAGGTCTGTATTCAGATCCAGCATGCTGTTAATGCTTATTAAATTCTATAAGATTTTATTTTAACATAATTTAGGTACTGATTAAGTAAGTACATTAGCGTAGGTTCGCAAATAATAGCAATTTGTAAAAAATCGTTTTGTAATCCATCCCCAAGATTTCACTATGTTAATCAATGCTAGTTTTAATGACAAGAGAAAGTATATTAACGGCATATTATACTTTGTTCTAAAACGAAAATTGTATTCTCAGGTGAGTGCCGTTAGAGCTACCTGTCGCGTCGCTCGGTGCGGTGGATCGGTGCGCGGGCGCAACTCCGCCGGCGACCGCGACGCGACGACGCAACGCGACGGGCGACTTCTTAGAAGGCGATAGTGAGCTGTATTTTAATGTTATCGCTGTGAATACACCAGTGCGATAAGTCCACTTGTTGCGCATGTGACTACTTCACCATGCTCTTCTCGGAAACGGTCGTGAAGCTTTATCTAATTACCTAGTTAGTTAATTTTACTGCACTGTACCTCAGGTAAACATTTCGAACATTATATATATTGCGCGACACATAATAGATGTTATTAATTAATGACTATGTAGACGTTTAGTAGAGTGCTTACTGCTTATTAATATACTAAATAAGACGGCGTGAATGTAGATAACATCATGCGAGAACTTTGAACGTTCATCGCAAATAACACAATTTTAAGGAAAATATATTAAAAATCCTGTGACCAAATCGACAGATTTAAGTAATAAAAAACTATTTTTAAACAAGTCTCGAATAATTTAATTATCGAGCGCCGAACCCGCTAGGCTTGTTTACGCTGACAACAACGGCCTTGCCAAAGACGTCTAAAAGGTTATTCCTTTCGCCATACCTATGTATATACATAGGATAATTTATCAACGTTGCGCGGATATTCTACATGTACCTACCTCATAATTGTTACTTATGTAGGCATGTATTATGTATTTATGTAGGTATATTTACGGTTTTGCGTCCGAGTTGATCAGGCTTACGATTTAGTTATATTATTCCAAACGCAACACATTTTGCTGGATCAGAAAAATCATATTTACATATAATTTAAGTTGGTTTTAAGTACCTACCTAGGAGTACCTATAGGAGGCATCGCATCGCCACAAAGAATTGTAATAATTATGTTTGCCTGGGCGAAATACAATCGTGTTAGCGTTCCGGGAGCGGCGGTATGACCCGGCCCGCGCGCAATTCTATTGCACTATGTTTACAAATATTGAATTTAAACATTTTACGCGTGTTGATATAGAAAAATAAGTCCATAATTTCTTAAAGTATTTAATAGTGAACACGTAGACAAATTTAATAAAATTGCTTTGATAACAATCGAATGGAATAGGTTTTTTCTTAGTGGTTGTAACAAAAAAAGCCAATTTTAAGGTAACTGCCGTTTTTTTCTATAGAGGAAAGTTTTGTCAATCGTGTTTTGGGCCTCATACTTCACTAAGGACACTCTTCTATTTTCGTAATCATAAAAAAAAAATGCAAATTCGTTGTTTTTTTAAGAGAAACATTGATTTTGCGTGAAGTCGAAATATCTGCTTTAGAACCCATTTCACCTTAACAACTTGTACAGGATAACAAGTACGTTGATAAAGTCAATGGTTTGTTTTAATTCCTTGATCAGAATGGACATAGAACTGTTCATAATGTATCTATCTACCTATGTAATCATTTCAACTTATTTTATTTCGTTTAGTTTGTTTAGTTACTGCAGTGAATCTTCTTGATTAACCAATAATAGTAATTGTGAGCTTTGATTTCAATTACTTACATATTATTATGTGTAGTTAATTTGATAGATAATTCATGTATATTTAAAGAATCCGATAACAAGAACACAGGTTACAAAAACAGTTGAATGAACTTTGGATGTATTTTTTCGTTACTACTATTTCATTATTTGTATTCAGCGCAAGGAGTTTCTCCTATTAGGCATTCAAAGGACGACATTTAAAAGGAAATATTGGTTGAAGACCGGTCAATTTGCCCGTTGGCGTTGTGTATGTAGGAACCTAACTATCTGTAAATACCTACCTACTTGGGAAAATGACGGGAACTTTTTAATTTAAATCGAGATCAAAACCGAAACTTTACAAGAATATTCCACCTACTAAACCTACTTATTGGAAAGAAAGAAACCTCAATCTAATGATGATGGGAGATGCAAATGTACTTGACGTGATCCATTAGGTCTTCAAAACCAAAGAAGACTGTTTAGTATTAATAGATACGTAGGTACCTACCTACCCCAAGTTAAGGTGAAATCATGGATTGAATAGGTACAAAAATGTTTAAAACTTTGGATCCTACAGTACCTAATCAACGACGACGATTCTAGAGCCAAGCTGAACTAATAGAAAAGGGAGTCGTGTCGTGACCTAAGCAGGTAAGATGTTCAGGTCAAGAGTCAGGAGGAAGGTGTGACGCGGTGAAGCTACTGGGCCTGATAGCGCCGCGTTGGGCGTTAGCCAAGGCAATTTGCATCGCTACCCGTTTCGGAACATCGCCAAGTCTAGCCGAACAAAACCACAGAGAATTACCCTCCATTCCAATAATAATTAAAGCAAACATTTCGCAGTCGAGACGCACGTCGACGGACGTTATGGAGCTTATAAAGCATCGGCCCCAGCTCGCAATTAAGAAACGACGCGCACGTCTATTTACCGACGCGGAAGAGACGCACCGCTTGCAATGGTCCATCGCGGTATGCTCCTGCGGCGGCGGCGGCGAGAGCAGAGCCAAGCGCCCGCCCGTCTAAATTAATACCTTTGATATTCGAAATATCAATATTTTAAGGGAGCTTATGAAGTGCGTCGTTGTAGATGTAACATGCAGGCCTTCCGCGTTGGCAGTCCTAACGCGCTCTAACGAACCGAGATAAACGGAATACATATTATAAATCTTATGAAGTATTTATTTTCCTAGCAACAGTGTAAGTTAATATATATATTCGTAACGGTAATAAAAGTATCAATATCCGATTCCTACACTATCAAATACGACATAACCGAACGATACTTTAAAAAATTATTTTTAAGCCTAGTCGATGATATTTTCACGTGTTATTTTGTCAAAATAGAACATAAAATTATATTTACTTAGTTCTGAGCGTGTAGTACAACAGGTAGTGTTTATTTATGAAGTGGCAAAAGCTTTGATGTCGCGTTGGCTAACTTCCACACCGCGAGGTGACTAACGCCGAATAGCGTCCTGGAAACCTGGGAGTAACTGCATCGACTTCTCACTGGAAATATAAAGGACTCAAGATCTAACTAATAACACAGTTTGAGTTATTTTCAAAAGGCCACTAACCACCATACAGGTAGGCCTAATAAAGGCAAAAAATCATATATCGTTAACTTAAAAAACGTAATCTGTCTCATTACAAAATGAGTTCTAACTTTTTACTCAAGTTGAAACCATAAATTGTTTTTTTTATATTTTGAACCTTATTCCGACTCATTACAATATTGTCAACTAAGACTCGGGTTTTATTAGGAACTTTACCTAGTCGGAACAAAGTTCGAAATACAAAATTTGGCGCGAAGGTTTAGGCTTGAACTAAAGTTAGAACTCGTTTTGACAATTATTTTTGAAAATTTAATAAGACGGGAAAAGTCTCATTACAAAAGTTGTGTCAACCCTAACTTTAAACCAGATCTTTCAAGACCAGACCAGGTTTACTGTTTTTGACACCTGTATGTCAAATACTGGTGAAAATGACAGATTTTAATGACGGCCGCTATGATGACGGAACCGCTTTCCTCGGAAACCAAAGCTTTAACCTAAAACTTTGGTTTCACTTGGGTTTTTGCTTGTTCTTGGTTAAAAACTCGTTTTGTAATAGACGGAAACTATCCGGTGTAAAACTTCCACATTTTCAAACAATTAATAACTATGTTATACCTAAGTACTCTGCTATGAAAGAAAGCCCAAGGAATAGGGAGAGTTTGATGAAATATGCTTGGCTTTTGTACCTTTTCGAGCAGGTTAGCTCCAATAAGCATATTTGTACTCCGAGAGCATCTCGTCAACACGAGGAAAGTTTCAGTTCCCGGATAATTTATATTTTTTTCATTGGTATCAATATTAGATTGGATCTTGATGATTGAATGAGTGTTGGCAAGGTATATCTCAGTAACATTTTTTTTTTTTTAAAGCTTTAGTGTACATGGAACATGTCTCTACCTAGTTCAGCAATGTGTAGGTACTACGTCAGTCCCGGACTGAATGTACGTATAGGTACGTAGGAGGTACGCACCTATACATATATGTTTCATGTTTTACAACAGATATAAAACGAATATTATAGTAGTTAATAGTTTTTTTTTTTTTTTTTTTTTTTTTCTTTTTGGTTATGAGTTATTGCGCGCCGTTTGCGCAACCGAAAACATAACGTGACAATAATGGCAACGGCGCCAGACTACCGGCTAGCTATTATCGATTATCGATATAATTGTTTCTAATCGCTCAACCGACTTCAAAAGTGTAGCAAGGCTTCAGTATATTGGCGAGCGGAGCGTGTGCGATAGTCGACCCAATTACCTATAAGTTTACTACGAATTTTGGAACCCGTGAGAAAACGGAAGGCCTGTTTATAAAGTTTCAAAGGCAAGGTACAACGAAAAATCAAGTGGTCATCATTTAAAGGTAATGAGTCTCACGAATATTCATAAATCACTAGGCAGCTACTGAATTGATAACAAAATCCGAAATCCAACAAAGAACCTATAATTTTGGTAGGATATAACTAAACAACAATAATACGAGATATTCCAGTAGTTCTTCTCCCTATTCATATGTCTTCTGCCTGCAAATGAAGGTCCTTGATACCTAGGTAGAACTAGCAACTTGTACTCTAGGTACATATTTCATTTCATGGTTTACCCAAATTCATGACATCGACGAACTTTAGGTCACCATTGATATTTTATTTATTTTCCCAATCAAGTATTTATGTTTTCTTCAAGACAGATATGTAGTGGAATTGCGTGTCTTTTGTCTCACTGCTATTTTTATTAGCGGGCCAGTAAAAGAATGGACATCAGTAACTTTTAATTATGGCTCCCGTAGGTCTTCCACGTTCATCACTGACAGTTATTGAAAGAACATATTAAAATATCAAACCTAGCCCGGTACTCGACGTTTTCAAAATCTTTTTCGGGTAGCTAGTGCTCAAAAGAATCAATTATTGTAGGCTTATAGGTACTCGTTGAATTTCTTCATCAACTGCTTCGAGATGTGAATAATTATGATCTGCAGTAGTTTCTGCTTCGGAAGCCTGCTTGTTCTTCCATTCATCTAGTAGCAGGACTCCAAGTATTTATTTGTAAGTACCTAGGTATATTTCAGAAAGAAAGCTTGGTGGTCGATAGTTTTGATATCTTTGTCCCTAATTTTGCTAGCCAATTAGTAAGAGTAAAATACTTATAATAGGTTTTTTTTTTTTTAAATTGAATAATTGGCGCTTTTGGGGACTTCATGAACTCAGTTCAATGGCTATGCTTCTTCACACATATAATTTTGTATTTGGCTTCCATTCTATCAGATGCGGCCTCATATTCATCCGTATTTAGTCAACTGGTGTCAGTCTGCTTTACACTTACTTTGACTTAAGTTCTCGTATGTATTTACATACGAGAACTTAAGTCAAAGTAAGTGTTGTGCTGGTCAGGCTTCTAAGCATGATGCTCCACCAGTAAAACTGATTCTTCTTTTGGATCGAATGCTCAGCTGTATTTGTATGTTTTTCATATTGTAATCTATTACCATATTAAAATAACACATTTATACTGAATCCAACTTGTTAGTCAGGTCATGCTTTTACCCTGCCCAATTATGTAGTGTTCTTTAAAAAGGCCTACAAATTAGAATGAAGTTCCAAGCTTTTCAACTAGCCAAAGATAAAAGTCTTCTAGGAAGTTGTAAGGCCCAACAAAAAACTTATCCATGCAACATTATGCTAAAACTTCCACCAAGCAAAGAAGAATGACGTCTTTATGACACTACCTAAGAACAAGGCTTACAAGGAAAGCAATTCTTGAAACCAAAGACTATCCTCGTAAATTGATAATAAACGGATCTACAAAAACGGTAAATTACCGTTTTTAAAGGTTAGAAGAACTAATGATTCACAGAATATATAATACGGAGGTGTACATTATAATCATTAAGTTGGTCTTATCAGCTTTTATCGTGTACTGACGGCAGGTATATCGCGATAAGATAGCATTATGACGACAATGTGTGGTCAATAAGAAGAGTTCACGTTATGAACTAGGTACCTAGTTTCTTAGTTCTATATAGTTTCAAGTAATAACGAAGTGTATTGTATAAAGGGCTGAGTTGTAATAATCATTTGAGAGTCTTATTTATATTAGGTTGTTTCTTTGAATGTGCGCTTCTTTGAAGATAGAAAGTAAAGGGAGGAAAAAAGAAGAGAAGACTAACAAGAGGATTTCGTTTAAAAGTCAATGCATCATGCATTATAATCATTACCATATACGGGATTAAATAATTATGCTATTGATTGCAAAAAATTATGCTCTAATTTCTTCTTGTAAATAAATGTAGCGTCTACCTACCTATGGTTATAAAGCAGATTAATGAGAGCGTGACCTGAAATATAAACGTCTTTCCTTACATCTAAAGTGTATTGGCAGGTGCTATTATTACCGACAGTGCTTTCCCATTATGTCGTGCATATGTACTGAAACCATACAAATTCGAATAGCGTCTCTCAGTCGAAGGTTTCGTTTTACTGAAGTAAAAAACTTCAAACCAACGTAATATCGGTTTAGGCGGTCAATAACAAAGATTGATAAAATATATGTGATTCTTATTTTTATATTAGTTTCTTGTTTAGATATATGAAATAGCCCTGCCTTATGAAAATATCAAAACATAAAAAATATGCATCAGTTATTAATACCACTTCAATTTACTAGAGAACGATTGACATGCCGAAATATACCACGAACCATATTTTCTGAATAGCACTAGCAGGTAGAACATAAATATTTTGTGCGTAGTTAGTATTTGTCTTTAATATGTTCCCGTTTTTGACAGTTTAATAAATAGAATATAATCAATGTCGCTTTTACTGCTTCTCATCTTTGTTGGTGAAACAACAAAGATTTTTTTTTTCATGTCAGAATTGAACGTTTCGTTTATATATACGAGTATAGTTATGTTTTTCAGCGAATTTAAGAACTAGCATTCCGGTCTAAGAATAAAATTTAGAAAAATATTCTGATAACACTTACTTAAGATAATATATTTGTCCTTCTGGCGTACGAGCTTGTTCCCAACCAGGCGGGAGAGGACCAAGATCGTCTTGGAGATGTGTTCCGACGTCATAGGATCTCTGTTTTGTGTGCTGATGATGTAGCGGCGGTTGCTGGTTTTGTTGTCCAGCGGCATAAGTTTGTTGCAAGCTTGCGGGTGACGAATGTGCCCGAGAGTGCGACACCGGTGAGGCGCCAGTCGCGGACGACGATCCGAACGCCGAGTCAGCCGAGTTTTCTCGCGAGTGAGACACAGATGGCGACTTGGAACCGGTTGACGGCGGGTTAAAGAACGACTTTGGAAGCTGTCGCATTCGGAGAGGCACCTGTAGCGGTCGTTTCGAGTCCGGCTTAAGCACTGTGTCGAACAATGACTGTAGAACCGAGTCAGAATCCTGGTCCACGCGGAGGACCAGGTTCGATTTCTGTTCAGCGTCCGAGTTGAGAGCCATGATTTACGTCGGAACGAAGAAATCTCGAAACCGACCTGGCCCACCGCTGTGACACAACACTAGCACGCGACGGGCTGGCGCGACGCCACCCGACGTTCTTGCAATATAGCGTTCGCTACGCGACTGACGCGCGCCCCGCCCGCACCGCCAAGTCTCCCTGCCCACGCGCACCCGCCGCACCACCCGCGCTGCGCATAGTATGTATGGTGCACGGACCGGTCTTCGCTTCGAGAATGATGCCCCTCACCCCGCTCACCCACTATCTCCTTGGCTCACCATAAAATACTGTGCTAGGCACATATAACCGTTCTGACGGGAGCGCACAAATATGTCTAAATCTTTATTTATATTAAATTAAAGATTAATGAACTCCACTGGATAAAACAGGTGAATGTTAGAAGTTTGTGTTGTTTTATCTCAAAAAACAATGTTCATGGTCTTCAAGTAGGTATGTTATTCTATCTAACTATGATGACTAATGGCAATAAGGCATTGAAGTGTCTTTTCAAACATTGTGGATTACCCACTTATTGATAAGATACCACTATTATATTAGTCATTATAATACATATAACAATTTTTTCAACAATCGATTAAACGGAAAGGGCCTGTTTCACAGTGAAAGGTTAGGCACTACCACTGTCTGATTCTTGGGCCGAGGAGATTAACTTCATAAAAAATCTGAACATTTGTTCATTTTTATGGTGAATATAAATTTAGCATCTCCTGCCTATAATTGAAATGGACTTCCTTCGACTTTATTAGCACGCTTCTTATCGTACCGTTATTTTCTACGCATTTAAAAAAAATAGGTAAGTAAATAATAGTTATTTTTCGAATTTAAATTTATGTCAATAGAAATATTGCGAGCATAAAAGTACCTATTATTCAAATGAAATCTATTATTTTTTAATACATGATTAGAAATGAACATTAAAAACTACTTTGCCACCACACCATATGACTTTTTTGGAAAAAAAAATGGAACTGTACGAGATCAATCAGTCTGTATTGGTTAATTAAGTCGTTAAACTAATCAGTAATTAACAACTAGAAGCATAAGGCAATGTAATTCCAAAGAATAACTAATGATATAATTTTTCGTAAACTTGAACAATCATCGAAATCTATACATGGTGGCATAATTATCCTAGGGCTATATTGGCCGTAAATGCCGTAAGGCATATTGCCCACCAGAGCAAAAAAGACAAACAATTGTAAGTTACTTTGAACAAATGAGTATACTCGTATCGGCTGGCAGTTCTGTTTTAGCTCCAAAACGTCTTAAAGTTGTTCGCTGTACCTACTGTATACAGTTTAGAAGCTTAAGTGAACCCATTTTTTTATTTCGCACTTCTTCGATAGCTCGTCTTTCCACCAAGTTTGGAGTTTTCTTTGCGAAATTGGTTTTCGTGGATCCGTTACCTAAAAATATACGAATTATTTCATTACCTCATGACTTGGCTCTCTCTACTTGGTGAGCCATATTGGCCGCAAGAAAGTTTTTGACAAGTAAAATCTTACCTAAGAACCAGTGAACAATATGCATACAAAACTGTTAACTCACTACAGAGGGTTTGCCTACAAAACAGTCCTCTTACAATATAAAAACATTAGTAATTCGAATAACTGAAATGACTGAAACTTACCAAAAAATAACATCAAATACGTAATTTTGGATAGCAGCGCATGCAGGATATGCACGATGCACGCACTGGTCGCGCAACATGGCACTATAAATTAAGCGCTAGTGCTTTATTTCGGAGAAATTGTAGAAGTCCATATTGACCGACCAGACCATAATACCCGAAACTACTCTACTATTCTTGTCAACTCGGATTAATCGCGAAGAACAATTTATCAGAGATATCTGATATAATGTAGAAAAGCACAATATGAATATTGTTTTCAAGGCGAAATGTACAGTCAGCATCCAAATAACCTGCAATAACCAAATTAAAACTCAAAATTCTAAATATAGGTACTTTAATTCCTCATTGTGAGAATATGAGAACTACAACTATATCAACAAAACAAAAACCAGGGATAATTTCCACTAAATAATGAAAACAATTATTATATTAAAGTTGGAAACTTCAATGACAGGTAATTTCTTATTAAGATAACGTGTAGGTATTTCACGAAGCAATGGCTTGGTTTCCTGGCCGCAGGAAACCGCTGGATGAGGGAAGCACAGAATCGGTCGAAGTGGCGATGCTTGGGGGAGGCCTATGTCCAGCAGTGGACGTCTTTCGGCTGAAATGATGATGGCCTGGTTCATAATCTACCATATGGTATTATCTAAATGCTCCTAAATTTAACCATAATTTCGCAACTACAGCGCCATCTTTAAATTTAACTCAATTTTAATATCCAACCCCCTTTTGTAGTAACACCATCTATTGACAATAGGAAAACATAAGTGCCACCGGATACTTTAGTTTCGTTGTACCGCTTTAGATGGCGCTAAAAATCATCAAGAGTAACATTTTTTGCTGAGCACTAAATAAAAAGTTTTTTCCTTAGCTAAAATTTTTTTTTCTGCCCTTAATACAGATTCACTTTCTTTTTTTGACGTGAAAACGTCTTTTCGCTAGGAATACTAGAAGTACCTAAGTACAATATTTCTGACAGTCAGAAACATGTAGGTACCGAACATTTCAATCTCTATTAATTGCCATTATTTGTTTTTTTTTAATTTGGATATAATTTGCCTATATCGTCACAAGAAAAATAAAGAGGAAAAATAGAGGGCAGGCGCATGTGCGCTTTTCACTATACGTATATGTCGAAATTCGAAATCGTTTATTGCAAAAACGTGTTCAGCTAGAAGGGTGATTCTGATGTCGTTTCCAAGAGTTGACAAAGGACTAACTACCTACCAGAATCTAAAGAGATACAACAAAAATATTTCGGAAAATAGGGGTAACAATGCAGAAGTAGACGGTCGTAAATCTGATCAGAAAATAAAAAAATCCCAATCAACGAAAGCTTGCATCATTAGGACGCAATAAACATCCATTTGTGTTATTCACAACTATAGAGAAATTTGTTATTAATAAAATTCACCACACGTTTTCACGAAACTCGGCGGCGCGGGTTCGAACTGCGCCTAACTCAATTCTTTATTTTATTTGTCGCTTAGCCCAGTAGCTACAGTAAAATATAAATTGTTGATTCCAATCCACCTAAGTACTACTTAACTCACTAACTCAAAATATAAATTCTAGTATTTTTTATTCCGGACACACTCCATCAGAATAATGAAAAGCATTCAACCACTCCACTGTCATAACAATTTAGAGCCAAACTTTCTTCATTATGTACTTATTTATTATGTCCGGAACTTAGTAATTAAGTTTTTATTAAGGTCACAATCAATCCATGGAATGCAAGAAATCTTTGGCTGGATAGTTCGATACCATACCGTTTCTTTTGATCATATCATTCATCAAAATACTCCTGCCAAAGATCTACCCATTTTTTTTTGGCTTTTCACAATTTAATATTCCGTATTAACAGTAGACTAATATCCGTGAGAACTCCATCAACACACGCTTATGTGAGCATATCAACAATATCATTTTCTTCTAACTGAACATGCGACAGAATCCATCCACATACTGGTTTTGAATTCAATTGAAGTTATAGGAGCAATTCATGGGTTTATGTAGGCTGTAACTTTTGGAGCCTGACAGAATCACAAAATTACATTTGTAATGTTATTTTATTATCATCATAATTTTTTCATGAGTCGATTTATATTTCTACGCATACCTATATTGTTTTCGAGCAGCTAGTTATTCGAGATTTTGATGCATCGAGGTAGTGAACTGTCGCGCTCCTAATTTATCGATTTCAAGAACTATCGAGTTAACGTTTTCGAGCAAGTACCTATTATTCGATCTCACGTCATTCGATTTCAAGTATCCCTAACCCCCGGTACAGTACCTAACGGACAAAAATATGCTGAAATGAAAGGCAAAGTTAGCCAAATCAAGTTTTATAGCATACCTACTTAAATAAGTAGGTCCAGACACTAGGACAAGGTAGGGACTGACCAGATAGATACTCACTCTTGTAAATAAGTACCACCTACCACACAGCTGAATACCGGTATTTTACATGGAGCAACTGCATAACTGACCTCCACACCCCAGTTACTGGGAAACGCGATATTCCTTGGTAAGACTGGTTGTCAGACTTTTGGGATTCTGACGGCTTAAAGTGCTTTCCGAGGCACTAATCCTTTAGCCAAGAGCCACCTACACTACAGGCTGGACAATACAGGACCTATCTGAATATGAGCTGCAGTCTGCAGTATTCAAAATATTCAGGTTGCTTTAAAATGGGTAAATAGGCAATATGTACTACCTAGACAGACCGCCCATTGTGTCACCCTATGTAAAATGACTACATTTTTATCTGTATTTTTTATGGTGTACATAATAAAGAATATTCTATTCTATTCTACCCCGCAATCTATAGGTACGTATATATAAAAGAAAGTCGTGTTAGTTACACTATTTATAACTCAAGAACGGCTGAACCGATTTATCTGAAAATTGGTGGAGAGGTAGCTTAGAACCAGGAGTCTAACATAGGATACCTTTTAGTAGGGTAGGTAGGGTAAGTAGGGTAGGGTGGATTTTTTTTAAATATTTGATTGATTGCGGAACAAAGTTCGCCGGGTCAGCTAGTAGAATAATAAAAACCCCTGATTTCAAGCAACTAATAACACTACTATGACTAATTATTATTAACAGCTACGCCATATAAAGGCTCGTGCAGACCAGCGTGACGCGACTCGAACAATACTATTTCTAAGAAAACTTCATGGTATAAAAATAACCAGTGTCGCGTCGCGCTAGTCTGCACGAAGCTTAAGCCAAATATGCACCTACCTACTTCTTTACCACATAAGATAAATATCTCGTTTCGTACTCGCATAATATACTTAGGCAAAACAGATTCGAGTTTGCGCAGTACAGTGCCCGCACACAGCAAATGCACTAAGTGAGTAGGTATACCTTTTTGGAAAAATATCAATGGCAACGAAGTATACAAAATGCTGAGCATCGGTATCGCTATCTTCCAACGCGCATGCGCTGTTGAAGCATTCGCTGGATGGTTACGTCGGAAAAAATCATTACAGTGCATCACATTCTGTGGAATAAGTAGAAACAGTGCCACAACAGATATGCTCGTAATTGTTTAGTCATGACGGAAAAATTCGAAGACAGCTTTGACCGATGTTGTCGCCTTTGCGCTGAAGAGCAAGATGTTACCATAATGATATTTAGTCTAGAAGCCGAAGCAATGCTTCTACAAAACAAGCTCAACAAATATTTGTTAATTGAGGTAAGATAATCAATCACACCACGTTATTATTTAATTAAAACTTAACACTTACAAAATATTAAAATTTACAGGTGGATGAAGATGACAAGTTGCCCAAAAACATTTGTATACAATGCTGTACAAAGTTACAATCAGTGTGTGATTTTATAGATACAGCGCGAAAAGCTCAGGATGTGCTACTCCAACGTAGTTTTATGATGGATCAGATTATTCCAAACAAGTGTATGATATCTTTAGTAAAAAATGAAGAAAAGCCTGAGTCGGTAGAAAATGATAAATATACTGAAATGGAAGTGAGTGTGGATCCCATGATGGTGCTTCAGAATTCCGAAGCTACTCTTTCGCCCCCATACGATCATAACTATTCTATTGATGATGTTACTTATTTACATGGACTGGATACAGAAAATGTGACCATAAAACTAATCAAGAAGGGAAATACACACTCTTATTCCGAAGATGAGGAAAAGGAAGAGGACGCCACCATATCACCAATACATGAAAGTAGTGAAGAAGATGAGAAAAATGTGAAACCTTTTCAATGTAATTCATGTGTTCGCAGCTTTTGTACAGATTTGGCTTTAAAAAACCATTCCTGGATCCACATTCCTGAAAGTAAGGATGAAAAGCACTATAATTGCCACACATGTTCAGAAGGATTTTTTTATAAGTATGATTTAATATCTCATCTCAAGAAGCATCGAACAAATGGTGTATGCCAATTATGTGGAAGAATGTGAGTTTTTCTTTTTTATGTGTATGAATTTGAGAGTTGAATTAATTATTTGGCTACTTTGATTATTTTGTTAAAACTCTCATAGTCAGGCATTTTTTTAAAGATTCTCTAACATAGACTTTGCTGAGATTCTAAGGTGCCGAATTGAATGTTTACAGGTTTAGGTCAGAAAGAACATATGTTGCCCACATGTCAGTACATTTACCATCAAGCAAGTCATATACCTGCAAGGTATGTTGTCGATCATACAACACATGGGGGGGTTTGAAGACACACAGTGTCACTCACAGCAGTGACAGACCTTACTCATGCGAGATCTGTATGAAGACTTTTAAAAGAAACCAAGATTTAAAAGTAAGTGGTAAACTTTGACATATTCCTAACACAACTTTCAGTTTACATATAAAATAAAAATACTTCAAAAAGTTATTATAAACAACCCATAAACATAATTGCCATTCAACATGGCTGTAGCGTTTTGGGCACTTTTCCTGTTGACAGCAATTTTTTCGATGCCCTATGATTCCTTCCCCCCCCCCCCCACATTTACATAATATTATTGTACCATCGAAGAAGTTCATATCTATACACCGTAAGGACTATTTCTGCTTGAAGCGCTCGGCCGCCATAGAACCGGGGCGGTAACAGATGTGGTCGTCGCGTTCACGGGATTTTGTTTTCAAACTGCTTAGATATGAAGTTCTTCGATAGTACATATTATTATTATTATCTTGACTACTAGTTTTTAAGTTATGGACATATGTTTTCTCTCTAAATAAAATTATTAACAACCTGTAAACTCCATTTATATTGGATATTGCAGAAAGCGCTTACTTTGACAAAGTAAGTTTTAGAAAATTTTGCTATACAATTTTTTCATTTACGAGTATCATGACTAAAATGTTGTTGCTGACTGTACAATATTGTTTCAGTTCCACATGAACCAACACACTGGGGCAAAACCATACAAATGTCCATTCTGCGACAAGTGTTTTGCAAGCTCTGGAAATTGTTACTCTCATAGAAATCGAATGCATCCAGATGAAAAAAAGGATCGCGGGTATAGGAAAATGGTCACTGTCCCTGTTAGCCTTCCAACGCTTCGACCAATTGCACCTAAACCGAAATCTACCAATACAACATATAATAATCTTATGACTATAAATGGTGTAATCAAATATAAATGCCACTTATGTGAGCATAGTTTTGTGAAGAAGGAAAATTTCAATGTAAGTATTACTGCAGTAGGTATGCTATAAAATATGGTAAAGGGTAGTTATTTGGAAGATGTCTGAAAAGCTTGTGAATTGTATAAATTAATAGCTTCCGCCAGCGGCTTCACACACTCCGTAATAATATAGCATTCTACCGGTGAACATTTTTTTTTCAAATCGGCTGAGTAGTTTTTGAGTTTATTCATTATAAACAAAAATACAAATATTTTCTCTATATAATATTACTGTAAATTGAGGGTAATTTCAATAATAATTTGAATTGTAACCAGTAGCAAAAATAATAAAATGAGATTTTACTAAAACAAAATACTGCTTACTAGCCACTATGTTATTACTACCTAGGTACCCAATTATGTTATTGTCTGCCTATAGGATTTATTAGTGTACTTCTCTTCTTTCTAGTACCACATGTATCAACACACGGGAGAAAAACCTTTCAAATGCACTAACTGCTCAGAAGATTTTGTGACCAGAAGAGGTTTGCTAATCCACCACGATAACAAACACCCCGAAAAGAATCGTCCCCTAGGACTCGCCACCGATTATACAGTAAAAAGAAAGGATAAAGAGGACGAAGAGGACAAACTCCTGTCCAAACTAAGTCTGCTCAAATAAAATAAAATAGTAATTTTAGGCATCTTAGTAATACATACCTTTTTATTCATAATTTTCTGTCTTTTATTTTGTTTAATTACCTTTGAAGTTAAGATTATAAATATCAGTAAAAATCTACTAATACTTTACTCCCAATTTATTAAAAAAGCTTATCATTAACAATTTTCATACAATATTTCTAAACTACTTTGTACAATTTCAAATTTTGACTATTTTGAATCGTAGATTCATCCACAGTCCACAACTCCACAGGTGACCACAGCACATATTAATCTGTGGCACAGATAACTATAATATACTAGTCAGAGAGACCACAGTACAGAAAACCAGAAAACACTCAAGAAAACATTAATCCATAGACTATATATAGATGAGGATGTAGCATGTAGTCAATCGGTGAATTCGCCTGCAGTTGCTGCCCGCGAACTTCAAATTTTCTTACGTTTTTTGCAATTTGAGGTCTTTGATGTGTTATGTTGTGTGTGTAATGATTTCAATGATTATAATTCTGTAAATACATACCTGTTATAGTCGCGAATCATATTTTGATCAAGAGACAACATGACACTGACCTACAAATTGCAAAAAACGTAAGATTTAAATTTCGCGGGCTTCAGTTGCGGATTCACGCTTTTCTGTCACATGAGAGCTTCAGTGCTGAAACAGTTGTTCACTCCTACTCCTAGCTTACTTCACACTAGTCTTCTTCAAGTCTTGGTAAAGGCAGCAACAGACGTAGCTATAATATAATTATTATATAAATCACAGCTAGGCATATTTTCTATAGTAATCTTCGAGCGACCTCAGAGGGAGCTATAATATACAATGTCGCCAATGGACATGTGCCCGCCCGATTTTTCTGAATATTCATGACAAATTTATTATCGAAAATAAACTTTAAAAATATATTGTAGCAAACCAAGTACCAGTGCGAGCGTCCCGCGGTCGGGTGCCGACACGATATAGAGAATAATCTCTGTCTCTGTCTCTCGCCTGGACGTTGCGAGAATGGCACTCGGCGAAGCGCCTCAGTCCGCTGCCCACACGCGTAATGCGTACACGCGTTTTTCATTGTACGGCGCAACGTGCACATTGCACGTGGCGACGTGCCTGGCCTCGTGCCGCCATTGTTACGCGAATAATATTATTTAGGGTTTTCGATCCCAATGTTTTGTGTGTGTTAACCGTGACTGTTTTACACCCAAATATACTCTTTTACAAAAAATGTGGTTTCCCTGCGATAACCTTCCTCTTATGTGGCGCCCAAAGTTTTTGAATATTCCGCTATGATTATATGGACTTACAAATGTGTTTAATAAAAATAGTAAAAAAAAATGTCTTCACCTCCGTTTTTTTTTCATAGTCGACAAAATTTATTAAAAAAATATTAATCCGTTATATTATCTCATATGCTTTTAGAAATAATAACCAGAATCCAAATCGAGCCAATAACATGAGATACGACAAACAATACAAAAAAAAAATATTTAAGATAGCTATAGTTAATTTTCGATAATTTTTCATTACTATTCAGAAAAATACGGGCGGGCACATTATGCCCATGGGCGACATTGTATATTTCTATTACGTCACCAAAATATGTGAACAAAAATAGCAAGACATTATATTATTAAATATTTTGGTATATTATGGCGTAATATTATATATTTTGACATATTTTAGGATACGGTATGTTCCATTTATTTTCCGCTCGCTCGCTTCACCGCGACCACGCCCCGCCTACCTATTGTACCTGTTAGTGAGCCGCATTCGCCACTTGTTAGGCCGCGAGCACTTTGGACACGAATTTGTATCGTACGTAAACGTACGATCGTGGTCGTACGAATTGAGTGCGCACACTGAATACGTTTTTCTCCGTCAAATAGTGTTCCGGTGATATCGCATTGAACGCCCGAAAAATCCCAACAAGTTCGGATTATTTACGGACGTCAGAACTATACGTATTAGACGTAAGACTAACTCGCACTTAGTCTGCGCGCTCCCTTTGTACTTGGAAGGTCAGGATCGTTCATGCGTGTTCCTAGGTGTTCGCACGAGTGAAATTCGTACGAAAACGCGTCCAAAGTTCGCGCGGCATTATTCTTTGTCTGTGGAAGGACCATGTGCTTTATTCTATTTAAACGCTGATCTTAGACCTCTAAAATATTGTGCGTTTAAAAAAAAAGATAAATCATGAAAATTATAGGTTAAATTCGCTACGAGCTTTCTTTTGCTCTACATGCGATTCAAATCAGATGGTTCTTGATTTTTTGCCTGACAAGCCAACACGCATATCAAATTCGGTATCGGAATCCTCTTCAATAGTAGTAAATTCAATAGTAGTGCACTTGTCGTATCCATTTATCCATTAATTAATATTGACGGCCGCCAAATGTTTTTTATCACAGAATAGGTGATCTCCTTTGTTACTGAAATTCGTATATGAGCTTAGTTATAGCTTATTTTTAATTTTTCAGTTTTCAGTTTTTTTTTTCGTTGGTTGAATTTTTTGTAAAATAGTTTTTTATAAAGCATGTAATGTGAAATTAATTTCACGACTTTCTGTATAAAGAAAGATACAGTGTTTATAAGCACATTTACGTCATTATGTTTTATTAGGGTCTAGTTTTTAGCCACTGCATTGGGTATAATTTTGTGACAGTCATGGTGATCTATTGTATACCTAACTGTTCACTACCCCTTCGGATATCACAGGCGTGTTACTATGTGAATAGATTACAGCTTTTCTATTTACATTTTAATTTTAAATTCTATTTCATTTTCAACATTCGAGCATAGTCTGATAGTCATCTCATTTGCCCATTTTGTCACTAGCTAGATTGACACTCGACCATTGACCGATAATTGTAAAGCGCAGTCTCCACTGGGAACGACGCTAAGTTTGTTTAGCTTCGCTCATGTAGCTACCGCGTCTATTCATACTTCGGTTCACACCACGTACTAATAAGGACCTAAGTATAAAAAAATGCGGCAGTTCGTTTTTTAATCCCGTTGACTAATTTGACAGGTGCAAATGTCAAACTCCAAATTGAAAAAACAAACAGCAAATATTTGAAATGTCAAATAAGTTAGTTTCTCACTTTACAGGTAGGGGAGGCCCAAAAAAAATCTTGTTTTTCGGAGCGCCGAACGCGGTCGATGAGTAAAGTCGAGATGGTTAAAAGAAACTCACACTAGGGCCTCAGCTCCATGAGCTCTCTAGACAATGATAGCTGATAAAAGTCAATTCTATGTCGTCTACAAATAAACCTTTTAATAACATATAAATAAATAAAAAAATTGAAATCACTGCGTGTGTACCCAGCTTTAGCCACGAGCCATTCTCATTTTGAACATTCAACTAAACCCATTCAAACCGTGACTAGAACTTTATAGAATAGACAAAAAGCCAAGTGTTAAAAGAAAAAAAAACTTGTTATTTTATTTGTGTGTGAGTGAATGAATTGTAATTTAATATTTTGTTTTATTTTATAAAGTTGTTTAGAATAAATTCTCAACGGTGTAGTGTAATAATACCGAAAATATTCAATTTTGCTTAATAAACACTGCTTTCGACCTTCAGAAATGACCTTTAAACTTTACAGTCAATAGGAGTCCTAAGCGCATGCGTAGATAATCCGTCAAATTTTGTTTGGCGCGCTGATACCTACGACTACTTGATCACGATGAAATTACTTATTTTAGTCGTTCGACAGATACCATTTATAGCTCACGTTTCTAATCATTTCTGCACTGACTTCATCACTTACAACGAAAATGTCTAGTGAAGAATTAAATATCAAGAGAAAGATGGCACGACAAAATGGTATTGTGCAACCTTTGTTGACTGGTGAGTAAAATATAATATATTTTGGAGCGAATTTTAAATGTCAAGTGTACTTTAGAACGAAGTAATCAGAATGTCGTGTAGATAATTTAAGCGTTTTAGATTCATAGTATCAATAATTATAATTTCAATGATACCCACAAGGCAATTTTTAAGAGGATCTAGGCTAAAAAAAATCTGAATACAAACGACTTGATTAATGATTTACTTATATTAAAAATATGTTATCTATGATTAAATCAGTTAATTATAACTTACTTTCAATCAATCATCGAAACAACAGGTAGGTTCACCTATTTTGTTTTAGGAAAAAAATATTTTGTTGCTAAATACTTATATTTAAAAACTAAAACTATCATTTGGGAAATATGACATTCTGTAAAAATATCTGATATCATTTAAAGTGATGTAGGTGATAATTAATAATTTTATCATGGAGGTTTACTGAATAACTTATCTACCAATTTATGTTCTCTACAGATCTCTATCAAATAACAATGGCTTACGCTTACTGGAAAGCTGGAAAAGTCAATGATGTTGCTGTGTTTGATTTATTTTTCCGTGCAAATCCTTTCCAAGGGGAATTTACCATTTTCGCCGGTCTTGAAGAATGTCTAAAGTTTTTAGAAAATTTTCATTATTCTGACAGTGGTATGTATGTTTATATAAGTCAGTTGACTATAAATATTTATTACTGAAAATATACAACAGCTTTTATTTTTCAGATATTGAATATTTGAAGCAGACTCTACCAGACAACATTGAACCAGAATTCTTTGCATATTTGAAAGATTTAACTTGCAAGGATATTAGAGTAAGCGCTATTGAAGAAGGTTCTGTAGTATTCCCAAGGTATGTGAAACAATAATTTTATTTCCAGTAGTTTAAAATTCAAAAGTCATATATTCTAACTAGGCTGAGAATCAGCACTTTTCGAATGTCAAAATTACATAAGATAGTCCCTCAAAAACGCCCGCCCTTCACGAAGCTATGAAACCTGTACTAATTTTTTTTTTTTTTTTTAATAGTATTCCCTTTTTCTGCCGGTCAGAAAGAACAATAAATCCCCACAAAACAAAAACAAATGTTTAAATAAATAATCGCAATAAACTCATCATTCTCTCTTCCTTATTCCATAACAGACTCAACAGCCAGATATTCAAACAGAACTAAATTTAAGTCACCTTTAAGCCCCATGCTTCTCCTGCCACTTATGTATATTGTTCAGACAGTAATACAGTCAAGAATGCATTAAAGTGTTGTATGAGTTTGGGGGCCAGTCTAAAAATATTTTTTAAAGGTCAGCACATTAACTATATGTTAGATGATGGCAAAGTCCTTCATGTATGATTATGTGCAGAACAACTTTTACAGGATTTTTTGGTGATAAACACTGGGACTCAAATGGTTGTCCATATTATGGTCTAATTTACTATCCGTCCAGATACCAGATGGTAGGCAAATATCCGGCGGATAACGGATTGTAAATATTTGATATAATCGAATGTTTAATTCATAGAATAATAAAAACCTGGATAATGATGATGCAATATTCGACCGGATATCTGGTTATCTGGCCAAACATCTAGATGTATTTAATCACAACGGGTAAGAAATGTTAAAAACCTTCATTTATTGTTCAGTAAAAAACAATTCTATCGATAGTTTACTAGGTGGCGTGATAGGTACATAAAGCAAAAAATTTCGTTCTGCATCAAACACCCTTTTCAGCACCTAATTGCGTAATACACGATCAATCACAATCTGGATCATTTTGAAAGAAATTGCTAATCCACTGCTTCAAAAGTTCGAAAAAAAAATCTGCTCAACAACGTAAATAACGCAATTAATGTTTTTGAACTGTAAAAATGATTTACCGAAAATGTTTACGTAATTAGATAGCAGTGTTCACGCGAATACTACCTATTTTACAAAACTTTCATTGTAACTTTTCCGTACTTACAGATTATTCTCTTTTTTTTTACTGCCAATATGTTGTCTTCAAGAACAGCTTTGAAACGAAACTTCTTATTTTGCACGTCACTGTTAATTCTCAAATTCAATATCTCGACTAGGGAATCCAATCTCGCATCAAAATCCAAAGCCCGCAGGCCTGCGGGATCGAGGTCATCAATCCCGCGGAACCGTGGGATTTGCGGGACTGCAAAAAAGTCATAGGTACTTTTTGTTCTAAGTTGTTATGTTCATGAATTTATGCAGTTTTATATGAAATAAAAGACACTTAGATTATACTTTTTTATTCATAATTAGTCAAACATAATGTTGTTTTTCTTTTAGGTGACTTTTTTTAAATAGTATTCCCGAAGAAACGATAAAGTTAGTAGAGCGAGCAGCGATCTTTATAACAAGCAGGGCATAATTTACATGTAGCCGAAAGACCATCATCTTCCGACCTTAACAAATGTTTCTATACTACACTCGAACTCAAAACACACTGACATAAATTTTTAGGGTTCCGTAGTTAACAAGGCACCCGTATAGTTTCGCCATGTCCGTCTGTCTGTCTGTCCGTCTGCCCGCGGCTTAGCTCATAGATTCTTTGTACTAGAAAGCTATAATTTGGCATTGGATTAAATCATGAAACAATTCTTTTTAAGGTTTTTAAGCTACACGTAAAGTGGTGATGTTTTTCTTTTCTCATCTATCCGATGGTGTGGTGTGTCCATTAAACCATTTTTGGATTCAGGGATCCGTTTGCGAAATATTAAGCTTTAAATGGCAATTTTTTGTTAAGTCGAGCCCCTGCCAGCTAAATTGTTGGTTATGGATATGTGAAAAAATTCACGACAGTAGGTAGTATATAAAACGAAATTAAAAGGAAAACTATCACAGCTAAGAAGGCTTTACAAGTTAACGAGTAATAATTGACCAACATTTGCAGTCGTAAAAACATGTTCTCCCATATGGAATTTACCTATGGGAGAACATGTTTTTCAACTACACAGTTATGTTTGTTCTTGCGATTAGTTCATCCCAACTACGGAACCCTTCATTGTGCGTGGTCCGACACGCACTTGGCCGGTTTTTGTACATATTAATGATCTACCCCATTTGTTAAAAAGCCAACCACAAATGGTATTATTAGCTGACGATACTGCCTTAATTACTGATAGCCCAAGCAATTTTCCGCTCAATAATACGCTCTAGATACTAGTAAAACTTTTTTTCTTAAAAGAAGTAATACACAAAATACTTTGGTTAAATGACGAAGTAGTTTGTGACATTGACATAAACTCATAAATTGGCCGATACGAATAAAATATTTCTTCGAATACGGATCCCATGTGTAGTCCCGCCAAAATCGTACGGGAACCCGCGTGTGCGGGATTGGATTCCCTAATGCCGACGGAAACTTTGCTAGCCTGAAAAAGTCATGCCATTAAAGTTAATAAGATTATTCCATCTGCTCTAGTAGTGTAGGTACAATTAACTTTAAAAAATGGAACGTAGTTTATGGTGGTCAGATTTTTAAGGAACGTTTTTTGTTGAGTTGAGTAAGAAATAGTAAAAAAAAAAACGATGCCAGCGACTATTTTTCCGTTTTTCTTTTCTAATTAACAAATTTTTTGACGAATTCATATCATGGCGTAATAGTGTGCCTGCTTGTCCATCGAATTCGAAGCATTGCTAGTTTTAATTAAAAACAAAAACAATTTTCTGTCTGAGTCTCTAGAATATCGAATTAAATTACCGTTGGTACCTAGCTGACACTTTTTCATAAATAAGTAGGCATAGAAATGTATAAGAAAACGAAGTTGTTCAATGTAATGAACAAAAATTATTTCACAAACATCAGGAAAAACGTCTATGGAAATGATTACGAAAGCCATTTTTCTCAAAATGGAAATTCTTCATTATTTCGCAAACGGATCCCTAAATAAAAAAATGGCTTTCACACACCCACAATATTTTTGAACGAACTTTCCGACGTCATCCCACACCATAGGATAGACGAGAAAAAAAGAAACATCCCCACTTTACGTGTAGGTAACTAGGTAGGTATTTTATCCTCGCTTAGGAACTGAACAAAAAAGTTCCATAAAAATCCGACTCCTATAAATTTAGTTCTACTTTTTGAGTATTTTTTGGTCTAATTGCAATCGACTATGAAAAATTCCTGTCTTTGTGGATTCTCAAAAAACTTCATAGGATAGTACAGTTCGATCTTTAGTTATTACTCTGAGAGTTCGATTCAAACTTAATGGCGGCTCGGAAGTTAGCTACTCGCTGCGCAGTAGGTACACAACCCCTCACCCCCGCGGACACATGATTTCGTTACTGCGCAGCGACTCGCCTCATGTTCCGAGCCGCTAATCAGGGACTTGATTTAGGGTACTATCCTATGAGGTTTTTTTTACTACGGAACCCCAAGCTTACTTTATAATCTAAACATACTGTTTTCATGAGAGCCCAAAATCCAAAAGTGGAGCAATTCAAATGGGTAAATATATAAATATTTGCCAATTTGAATTGCTCGACTTAGGTACTATTAATAGAGATTACATAAGCTGTTTACTATCATCGTTGTTTTATGACGTTGTGTGTCTTGCAGGGTGCCCTTATTAAGAGTTGAAGGACCTTTAATTGTAGCGCAGTTGCTGGAAACCACTTTATTAACTCTCGTCAACTTTGCAAGGTAAGTCGCTTGCTATCAAGTATTGCATTATTGACGTAATTATTTATAAATATAATCAACATGCTGCGAAACTGTTTGTACTACATTATTTAGACTTACGAGGGGTGTTCAATAAATAGTGAGAATGAGTAAGACTCAATTAACTTTTATTATATGTTATTTTATTTTTCGACGTAGTCACCTTTCAGGTTTATACACTTTGTATATCTTTTCTAATCCTAAAATTCCTTTTCTAAAAAAATCTTCTTCTTGATCCCTTAAAAAATCATTTACGGCGGCGACTACTCCGTCATCATCTTCGAATTTCTGGCCCCTGAGATGTTCCTTTAAGCGCGGAAATAGGTAGAAATCACTAGGAGCAAGGTCCGGTGAATATGGAGGATGTTCCATCAATTCGAAGCCAGCTTCTTGAATGGCAGCCATCGCAACTCCGGACTTGTGCGCAGGGGCGTTATCTTGGTGAAACAAAACAACTTTAGCGAGTTTGCCACGCCGTTTCTTGCGTATTTCCTCACGCAACTTTGTTACTTGTCCTGCGTACATAGTCCCCATAATAGTGGCTCCATGATTAAGATATTCGATCATTACCACCCCTTGGCTGTCCCAGAAAAGAGAGCCCATGATCTTTCCGGCGGATGAAATCGCCTTAAATTTCTTTGGAGTTGGAGATGACGGTCGCTTCCAAGTCATGGACTGTTGTTTCGTTTCCGGGTCATAATGGTGAAGCCATGTTTCGTCCATAGTTATGAATCGAGCCAAAAATCGTTCAGGATCTTGTTGTAACAAATCCAAACAGCTTTGTGAAATTCTTAGTCGAGTTTGTTTCTGCGCGTCAGAAAGCATTCTGGGCACCCAGCGCGCTGACACTTTTTTCATACCCAAATGGTCGTTTATAATGTTATGGACACTTCCTATCGAAATCTTTACTTCTTCAGCTATAAAACGAACAGTAACACGACGATCCGCCAAGACAATATTTTCAACTTTTTTAATCATTTGTTCAGTCACTGCCGATATGGGGCGTCCCGTTCGTGGGTCGTCGTTAGTGGAAGTTCTTCCTCGCTTGAACTCAGCACACCAACACGCAACCGTAGAATATGGAGGAGCATGAACCTCTAATGTTGCTCTCAAGTCTTGATTTACCTGCTCCGTAGTAAAAATTTTCAAGCAGAGATATTTTATTACCGCGCGAACTTCAATTTTATCCATTTTTAAGAACACGTTCCGAAACGACGCAAACAATAGACTTCTACTTTTAAAAAACAAAAGAGAATTAATTGCTTTTTTTATTATCATTTTAACTAATGTCTGGGCTATGCCTGCCAGTATTTATTTTTTTTCTTTCCAAGGAGAATGTATCGCATTCTCACTATTTATTGAACACCCCTCGTATGTAGGTAAATGTTGTTTATTCATAAAGAAACTACGTAAGAAGCCTTATCATTTCTGTAATGATTTCTGCGGTTTTCGCTCTTTTGTAGGTACTTATGTCGTTAGGCACATCTTTTGCAAATTCAAATGTTAGATTTTTGTTATTTAATATTATCAGGTGGATCCCCATTTGTAGACATAGGTTAAAGGAAAATGAGATACTCCAGTTGCTAAAGTTGGTGCAGGCACGAAGAATACGCAAACAATAATTATTAGTCAGTTCAAGTGCCTGCCACATAGTTCGTCTCGAGCCTGAACCTACTCGTAACATTACCAGTAAGTTCAGCAAGCCTCGTGTTCTACACGTGTCAGCTGAAGCATGCACCCTTAATATTTTGCATAATCGGTTAAATCATACTTATCAAGGCTTTCCTGTGTGTGTTCAGATATGAGTGTTTGCTCTTCGATACTACGTATAACGTCACTTATCAGATAGGAGTCAGGTCAGGCATGGCTGCTTCAGATAATTGCAAGCCATCTTTCATTCGTTTGACAATGGGGTACCCATGTCACCCTTTTTTTTGCGTCGTTAAGTACGTGCTACGGTGATACTGAGTATCTCATTTCTATTTCTAGACGTACTTTACCTAGTTGGTACGAGCTACGAGCACATTGGTGCTACTCATGTGGATGTAGTAATCAATACCTACCTACTTTGCACTAACAATCACTCGAACTACTTACTGGTACTACCTACACTTCTACTCTCGACAAAGAATGGTTTCACGATGAAGGACGTTTCCATTGTTTAATCGGCAGAAAAGTCTTGTGAAAAATACAAAGCCACGATAAAGGATAGGTTCCTACAACTCTAGGTTTTAAAAGGTACATCAATGCGACGGAAACTAAAGCTATGAAAAAAGATAAAAGTGGTCAAAAGAGTCATAAGTTATAGATAGACAATTTCGGAAACATCAATTAATACTCTAGTTCACCTGAAAGTATTATTTTGGTAGTATTATTTTAAAGATGACATTGCCTTTTACTAGTGCCATCCTATATTAAATTAAAATTACTGAGATTAAATATCTCAAAATTGTTTGTAATATTTATTCAATTTTTACAGTTTGATGGCAACGAATGCTGCACGATACAGAATGGTCGCTGGAAAAAATGTTTCTTTACTTGAATTTGGCTTACGAAGAGCCCAAGGCCCAGACGGAGGATTGTCAGCGTCGAAATATGCTTACGTTGGTTAGATTGATAAATTATTTTTAAATTGTATCAGCAGGCTAGCAGGATATTAACTTTCTGGTGACAAAAGGGGAATCCCGTGTTCACATATTGTATAATATTTTACGGGCTTGTACGGGGGCGCAAATTAGCTTGTCTTTATGGTATTGATTGTATTAGCGTGTTTGCGAGCTTAGGCAGGCGGCTAGCGAGCCCCGTGCCTGGTACGAAGCTCGCGGGCACTATTCAAACTTGTGCAATATAAAACACCCTGCCGCGCCATTGACTCATAAGAATCCCCAATAGCGAATATACTTTTCGTTAATAGGTTTAATCAGGCAAGTTTCGCGAACCTTGCCCTTGAATGTCTCACCTGCTTGGTACTCACGTACGGCCTGCTACCAAAGTTTTAAATTGACTTGCTACCTACTTGATTTGAGGGATGATAGGTGTTTGCGAACCTTGTACGAATTTTATTACTCATCGCTGATATGATAGCTAGCTTTGGTATACGCTAGGGGACTCGCCTACCACCCAAGTAATCTACGATTTGACTTCTATGGATTGTATACAAATGTTTCTGTTTTAGGTGGATTCGATGGTACAAGCAATGTGTTGGCTGGAAAAATGTTTAATATACCTGTGCGAGGGACTCATGCACATTCATTCGTGACGTCGTTCAGCACGCTGGAAGACTTGCACTCGGTCATGATACGGCACGCAGAGACACAGAACTCGTGCAACCTACTCGAACTGTCGCTAGAGTGGCGCAAGCGAGTGTCTGCCATCATAGATATATCCCCGGAGGAAGCGAGCGACGGGGAACTAGCTGCCCTCATATCGTATGCCATAGCATTCCCGTCGGGTTTCTTGGCCCTAGTGGATACGTACGATGTCAAGAGGTATAATTTTCAAGGCTTACCGTCACGACACAGGCAGCATAATATGAATGGGCATTCTGGCTACAATAGCAACTGTGGAACCAATGGTACTAGAGTACTCAAATCACCGACTATACATAGTACATACGGATATAGCACGGTCGAACGCACACTGAGGTAAAGATGCAAATAGACAACTCATTGACATTTGGTGTCTGATAAACTTGTATTATTGTTTTGCATTTTCATTTATATTTTAAGTTTTGTGAAGTTTTAATTATTTATTACTTAGATTTGTTCTGTGTACTGGCTAAGTCCAGTTATTGCAAATTCATTTGACATAAATCATCGTTAGGGGGGCATGAAAGACTCATAACACCGGGAGGAATGACATATGCAAGCACACTCTAACAACACATTATCCGCCGGGATTATCCGCTGGGAGAACATAACAATCATGGCCGTAGATACTATTTTATGTTTTGTTTCGCTTTTTCAGTGAAGCGTATATGGACGGCGCTTCATGTACAACCGAATGTAAATAAATGAGAACACGTCCTACGAGAACTTTATATTTGCTTCAGTGTGACGTATTGTCGTGCCCTTTAAGCAAGATTAGGGGCAGTATTATTCATTGGGCACAGTTGCATTGTATAGGGATATGCACACATTCACAGTATCCAAGCCGGTATTGCATGTATAGCTACCATCATGCACCTTATTTAAACATAGTAAGAAATTTATTGGATATTTAGTTTATATTTTTGTATTTATCTATATTTTCAACGAACGTAGTGAACAAATTGTAGTAGACACCCAGTTGATTGTACGCCTACGTAATCGCAAATGACATCATACAACATTACCTTAAACACATCAACAAGACGTTCAATTACATACAGCGAATGTGGGTCTGTATTAATGATTTATATTTATGTAGCAAATATTTTTCAAAGACAGCATGCCCAGTAACAGATAGTTACGTAACTGCTAACAGTAGGATTTTTTTTGTTATGCTCCTTTTTTAATTAGTAGTATTGAAATAATGTTTCTTAACAGGAGTGGTCTGCTAAACTTCTGTGCCGTGGCACTAGCGCTAAACGACTGCGCCTACAGAGCCGTCGGTATCCGTATCGACAGCGGCGATCTGGCTTATTTGTCTGTACTAGCACGGGAGACCTTCGAGAGCATCGCCGAAACTTTCAAACTGCCCTGGTTCTCCAAACTAACCATTGTAGCCTCCAATGATATTAATGAGGAAACGATACTCAGTTTGAACGAACAAGGACATAAAATCGACTGTTTCGGGATCGGGACACATCTAGGTATTGTAAATTACATATATTTGTAAATAATCTAATCACAGAATGCTATAATTTTCTCGCATGCTTCTCTATGTGGTTACTGAGTCTATTATTTCAAACAATAACAATGTAATTTCCGGAAATGCGCGATTTATTCATTATGTTACATTGTGCGGTACTTTTTGCTGGTCACTTATCTGCTATGACTCAAGAATAATATTGTAAAAGGAAACAAGCATTAGTTAAAATTGGTTTGATGTCATGTCATACGGATTTAAAATATTTGTTTACGTTTTTTACAGTAACATGTCAACGCCAACCAGCTTTGGGATGCGTTTACAAATTAACGGAGATAAACGGCCAGCCTCGCATCAAGCTGAGTCAAGATGTTGGGAAAGTGACTATTCCCGGTCACAAAGAGGTACGTCGATAGTACCTACTAAGTATTAATTACTGGAACGTTTTCAGTAGACGAGGTCATTATGTTATCTGAATGAAAAAATAATACTCTTGCTTTATGTTTATTGCTGCGATAATGAGTACAAACTTGTTGCTGTTAAGTTTGTTTGCAAATTGTAAATGGAAACGAACACTATCTTGATTAATTTAATGTATACTGAAGTTAGCAGCAAACTACTGACTGCGTTGAACTTTAACTTATATCGATTACAACTAATAAATATAACTAAACAGTAATCGTCTCGACAGCCAATATTATCGTAGCGCATGTAGTTTGATAACATGTTTGCGACTACTCTAATATCGATAAATCTATGATTTATATCACGATGAGATTACGTAGCTAAATATGTATAAGAAACGAAATATTGTGTAACTTGCGGCCCTGAACCGATGCGTGTTATCAAGGAGAAAAATATACGATTGTCATGAATACGGATAAATGGGTATAGCTTACAGTATCATCGAACGACACAAGGTCTTGTGAATTACGAATACTTTGTCAGGTTTATTGATTGCTCACTGACTGCTCTATTTACTATAGATTCACTAGACGGTTATTTATGGATGTTAGAAAGGCAATATAGATAGCATTGTTTTATAAATTCCTGCCTCCGAACAAATATTCTCTCTCTGATAAGTAAACTATGTCTTATTACTCATAATAAAATAATTATAAGTTTACTGAAACTAACTTTGCAGATAATATAATATTAGCTATTATATTTAAATTGTCTTAAAAAAATGAAGGTTAAAAATGCCTTATCATAATAAATCATAGAAACTAACCGAAGAGTGTTTATAGGTTTAAAAAAATATATGTATAATATACGTTCGATTTCCTCTGGTTTTAGGTAGCCCATTTACTGTTTACCTACTGACCGTTTTTTCTACTGGCGTAACATATCCATTGAAAATAGTATCTTTCCTGGTTCAGCTCTGTAGGAAAAATACTTGAGGAATATTATATTATATTTTTGTCGAGTCAGGCTATGACATAATAAACATTTTGTCATGATTTGTTCAGATAATTTTCTTATATAATCGTCGATTCATGTCGGTTTTAAAGATAAATAAAATAACATGATACATTATATTGTATTGTTTAAATGTTATAAAACCGTTATCACAAAAATTTCAGGCCTACAGACTATTTGGTGCTGACGGCCACGCTCTGGTCGACCTTCTGCAGCGCTCCTCGGAGCCGGCGCCCGAGGTCGGCCAGAAGGTGCTCTGTAGACATCCCTTCCAAGAGTCTAAGAGAGCCTACGTCATCCCCAGCAAAGTTGAACATCTATACAAGGTGATTTCATATGTTTTCTTAGTAATAATGAGCAAACTGCAATTTAATTAGATGCTCTAGACGTTCTACAGGTAAATGTGGTATTTATTTTAAGACTATTGTTTTATATTAAATGAGTCAATGTTTGTGTAGAAGTTAGTGAGTTGTTATTCTAAATATCAATATCAACTCATAGAACGTTTGTTGAACGTTAAGGCTGCCTGTCCATTGGAGCGGAGAGGAGAGGAGACCTCCGCTCCGCTTCAGTGAACAGGGATTTGCGAACTAGTTTAAAAAATCATACAAAACCGGGTAGCGGAGAGGGGAAGCGGAGCGGGGATAAGGAGCGGAGAACCGGAGCGGGGAAGCGGAGAGGCGATGCGGAAAAATACGTGAACTCGGTCTAGCTCCGCACAGTCCATAACTCCGCTTCGCTACCTCGCTCCGCATCAATGGACAGACACTGTCCGCAACTCCGCTCCACTCCGCAGCCATTCTCCTCTCCGCTGCCTCACACCGCTTCAATGGACAGGCAGCCTTAAGAGCAGTGGTGGCCCAGTGGTAACGACCCCGACTTACGAGTAGGTCGTGAGTTCGAACCGAAGCAGGCGGTTTACTTTAATGTAAATAATTCGTCTCCACTGCTCTCAAAACGGTGAAGGAAAACATCGTGAGGATTTTTTTAAATGACATTCTATACAATGTGAAGAAGAAAAAAATAGTAGAATATTGGAAAGTTTTCATTACAATTTATTTATTTATTTATACTTTTCACTCTCAAAAAAGTACAAAGGCGGACTTAATGCTTTAGGCATTCTCTACCAGTCAACCAAGGGTGGTGTAGAGATTAGATGACAGGTGCTCTATTTGAGAGGAACAAACAATAAATTAAAAATATATTCTAATGCATTATACCTAAAATAGGTACAACAGTACATAAATAGGTTACAAACTACATACACATACATACATATTTAATATAATATATACCTATATTATACATACATATAATAATATACGATTTCAAGGGAGAGAGGTGTTGAGATGACTACGCACGCACTTAAATGGCGGGTTTAATAACTTTCATGTTTAATATAAATTATTCCATTTCTCTACATTATAGGTGTACTGGAAGGATGGTATCATTTACACAATGCCGAAACCGCTGCATGAGGTGCGAGAGCGCGTGCAGTCCTCACTGAGAACTCTTAGAACAGATATCAAGAGGAATCTGAACCCCACCCCCTACAAGGTACGTAATATTGAGTTCAGTATGAAAGAACACCACTGTCTATCTTGCGCTTATCGTTTAAATAGCAAGTTAACGTTGTCTTATTATTTTGAACCTTATTTCTCGCGCAATAAGGATTATTTGTCAGTCTATTGTACAATAATCAATAGAAATGACGACAAGAGCATGCTTCTATTGATGCGTTTGTAATTATTTTTTATAGCATATGCATAGGTATGCATGCAAGTACAGCTACATTTACTATAATGAATACATTGCCGGCATTTCTCTAATTCTGTAACATTTTAATAAACTGACTAGGTATTTGGGGGTGTTAAAAAAATACTTTTGAAACTTTAAGAGGTGCTTTAGACCATCGAACTTAATAACTTTTACTATGGGCACCAAATTGTAAATGGCGAAAAAAAAAACAGTTGTCCCATACAGTTTAGAACAGTAAGTATTCAGACTATTTATTATTTAACACCTTATATACTCATTTGGATTACAAAAGACTTTCCTTAATCTTGTAAAGCAGCCAAAAATACTATTAGATATAGATCTTGTCCGAAATGGAAGTCAGTTTGTAGTCCCGCAGTTGGCGAAGCATTTATTTGGCCATATCTATTGCACCAATGACGCTGCTCCGCGTCACCAGCTAGATATTTCTGCGTGGGAAGATCATCCTACTCTCTGGCAACAGCAAAAAACGCAGGTCACTTCAAAAATATCAAAATTTTGTTACAGGTGGCAGTCAGTGATGACTTGTACAACTTCATCCACGACTTGTGGCTCCAGAATGCACCGATTGGAGAGTTGTCATGAAAAGAATGAGGCTTAGTATTCACGAATACTAAAAAAAGGATAAACAACAGAGCTTGGTTAACCTTATCTAAGGAAAACAACGAAAATGTCACATAGTTTTAGGTTTATTTATGAAAATGCAACAACTTATATATTGTATTTAAAATACTATCATATTATATAGCATATAGGTACACACATTGCGAAAAGGAAATCTTGCTTAGATAATATTCTGTATACATACTGACATGTTCGAATTTAATGTCATCGTGAGTCCACATAGTGATAACTTATATGTACTTCAGCCTAAAGAACTTCTTCAGGCTAAATATAGTTATTTTTATACTCTGTAACTAGCAGTATGTGGAACCTAAACAATATATGTATTATGTGAAAATATAAAATATTTTTAAATCTAAAGTGTGGTATTATAAAACCCACAATGACGTAATTTCATTATTAAATGTCGGGATCAATCAAAATTATGTATTGTATGATCAAATGTTCAATCTTGGAATTATGTAACCAGATTCCTACATACAGGGTGGCAGGGACATCGACGTGAAAACTATTACCACGAATTCGGTACATGATTCTGAACCCTCCTGTGTTGAAAATTTTCATCGGCAGTTATATAAAAAAAACTGCGGTTTCGTAGAAAACTGTAATAAATAACAATAAACACGCGGTTAAAATGTATGGAACAGCTGATTTTTTTTAAATTATCGACGAAAAATTTAAACGCGAGGATTTCAGAATCATGTACTGATTCCATGGTAACAGTTTTCGCGTCGATGTCCCTGCCACGCTGTATATTTTATCTATTAAAATAATGGGCTTTGGAAATAAATGTCTGGGCTATAGCCATAGAATAAAAATGATTGCTTTTTAGCAAGAATAAAATTGCGAGAGCTTGTGCAATATTTTTTCACGTATTAATAGAACATTGTTCTATTTATAACATAGTATCTGACTATGATATTATGCCATATTTTGTCTTGATAGATGTTGTACTTATTATTGCAACAGTCTTGCAAATTATAGTTTCCAATTCCGGGTTTGTTCCTATACTAGTCAAATACAAAAATGTGTTTAAACTCATTTCGATGTTACAAATTTTTATGTTTAGATTTTTTTGTGTTCAAAAAGGATTTTAATATTGTTGTTTCTTAACTTTGGAAATAAAAGCTTAAACCAAAGGATTGTTGGCAATTAAATGAAAGTAGATACGTAGGTGGATCGTGGAGTGGTAGCCTGCGAAATTCTAGTTTTCTTACGTGTTTTGCAATTTGCAGGTCAGTGTCAGGTTGTATCTTGATCAAAATATGATTCGCGACTATAATAAATATGTATTTACAGGATTATAATCATTAGAATCATTAATACATGTCTCTAAGTTAGATTTGTTCCATTGAATGACTTTCATGAAATCATGACATTCGAGAACAAATCTAACTTTCGCGGGCCGCCTTTGCGGATCCAGCTTAAATGTATGTTATGTATTGTGAACCCTTGCCATTCGTACATAAAATATTCCATTGGTTTTTTATGCAGTTAGTACCTAGTAATCTTCATAACATTCACAGTGCAAAAAATATTATTTAGAATATAATAATATATGAAAACTGTACGCAGTAGCTCTTAAAGGTTTAGTTAAGTTTTGAAGAGAGATACAGTAACATATTGTACAAATTGTGTATTTATTACAAAATATAGTGCATTTAGTTCACCTTTTAGCTAGAGAGTAGGTTGAAGGGACGTGATATTAGGTTATTAATTTGATTGCTAATGGTGGATGAAATTCATTGTGGTATATAAATAATATTAAATAAATTTTAATTTCTCGATAAAACTGTTTTATAACACAACAGAAATTATGGTCCTTTCTTTCAGAACAATTTTTAAAGTTTTAAATATATTATTAATATTATATAAGCAATCAAGACACTATAATACATTTTTTAAATATGAATGTTGAAGGTATATGGATCGTTAGCTATGTTTTAGATTATGAAATAGTAGTATAGTACAGGATCGTTTTACATTAAAAAATGAATTTTGAGGATTTAAAATGGTCGATTGGCACTTGTCTTTAGTATCGAAGTTTTAACATTAGCATTTGTAGAAGTCTATGTTGTATTGATTGTTATCTGTAAAATATGTATATAATATAAAATAAAGGTACATAATTAACGAATGCTTAGCAGAATTGTTATTAGATACGCTATATACACTGCCATCGTATCGGTACATGTGTAAGTTATGTGAATAAACTTGTTTCTGAATAGATTGACCAAAATAGAGTGAGTCGAGCTATGTCAGTGCTAGGAGAAACCCGCGTACTATTTCAAAGTGATCGCGCGGTTACGCGATCTCCGCGAAAATATGTCACTTTTTGTTCGGTGAATCTGAACGCGTGGTTGCGCTGATAGAGGACGCTTTCGTGCTCAGCGACTCGACGCCGTCGCCGCGCCGCCACCGCACCTCTAACCTGTGTTTATCCAACGTTGCCAGACCGCTGCTGCGCAGCCAGTACTGCTGGGCCCGGCTCGGCAAAAGTGCAAGCTTTTTAAAGTGATATGGCAAAATCAAACGGAGACGGCGCGCGGCGTGGCGGCTGAGCGCTGGCGGACTTGTAGCGGTGCCGTGTAAACGAGACCTTCCGGTTTTCCGAACAAAAAATTACATTGGATACGACGATCGCTTTTGAACAGGACGCAGGGTAAGGCTCTACAGACGTGTGGTGTATACTGTGCATTTATCTTTTTTACTAAGCACTACCATTATTATGAAGATAATCTTGTTACTGTGATTTATGCACGTATTTATGAATTGGAATACTTAATTTACAAACACTGTGCAGTTTGCAAAGAGTCCGTATTGAGAAATCATCTTTTATGCGAAAATTGTGAGATGTCCAGTTTTGGCCATTTCAAATTTTATCCTACATAAATAGAATATTCTACAAATGAATGCTAAACGTAATTTGATGATTATATAGATGTAGTTTTGATGCACTCCGTCCGCGGTTTAGAGGACATTTGGCGAAACAAAAACAATTAGAAACTAGAAATAGCATCGCATAATTCCGTAATTTTATAAGTGTAAGTGTTCTTTTTGTAAAATGGTTTTATGTATTGTAACAGTTTAAAGTAACCCAAAAATAAAGTACATTATTTTACGTAAACCTTTGTGTAGGCAGGATACTGGATTTCGTGAAGTTCTGTGTCAGTTAGCACAAACACTGGCCTATTCACGATGTTTTATGTGCCTTTGAATGTAGCTTAATAAGTAAACACCGGGATTTTTTTTTAACATTTTGAATGTATTTTTTTTTTGTTGCTTAAATCAACAAAGTTAAACTTGGGTGAAGTTGAAATTTAATAAATAACTTACTTTTGTAATCATTCGTTTTATTTCAAGTCCACACGCACAGTAAATACGTATGTTTTGAAAACGATAAACACCACATTTATTCAACTTTTTCTGGTGTTTTTATATGTGTATACATTCTAACTAATATTATAAATGCGAAAGTGAGTGTTGGTTTGTTACGCTTTCAAGCTAAAACGGCCACACAGATTTGGATGAAATTTGTCACATGGGTAGGCCATGACCTGGATTAGGATATTTTTTATATTCCCACGGGATCGAGACTTACTGCGGGGTGCAGCTACTATATTATACGTTAAGCACTTAGGTAAAAGAATGACAGAAAAACTTCCATTACTGAACGAGACAATAAAAGTTTGATTGTCATACTTAACGCCTACGTCACGCCTATGTCATACCTAACGGTACTTAACGCCTATGGGCGTGTAGTGTCCTTCAATTACGACAAGCTGCACCCGTTCTGGAATAATGCAAGCATCAGCCATTACCTAGGTACTCTACTCATCCTGAAACGACTTGAAAACGAGCTCGCCTTAGCCGAGAATTGAATCGACAAACATTCTCAAGGCCTCATTCATTGACAAAATAAAATATTGGTGTAATTATATTAATAGAAGACTGACTCAACCACGTTGATCTAGCTGCCGCAAGGGTCTTGGGTTTGGTTCCCAGGGTGGGCAATGATACTGAGTTATCAGGAATTTCTTAGAAGCGGCCCGGTGTCAGGATTTCTATCCGGTTGATTGCAATAGGGTCACCCCCTATTACATGGGATTTAAACATAACGGGCACAATGTGTGTACTACAGTGTACTCGCGGCTACACATCAAGCTATTTTCCAGTTTATGCTGATTTCGCATTGTATAGGATTTACGTACAATGCGAGGTCAGCTTATACTGGAAATGTAAAGCTTGATGTGTAGCCGTGTGTTCACCTCTGCCTTACTCTTCGGGATTCTGTGTAGTGTATACAGGTCGGTGTGGCTTTATCTACGGTGTGGGTACTTTTTCTACGCGCAAAAGACGTCAGAAATGTCAAATGTCACTACTAACTGTACTAACAAACCAAAGTGGTGCTTCCCCTGACCGGTAAAAAGGAATCCTGGGTGCCATCCCCAAAACCACTCCCAATTCGTATAAATGTATAAAGCAGCGACCCCACAACCCGTTTAGAAAAAAACTTTTTTTACAAAAATATCACCTTTATGCCAAATTAAAATGTGTTTAACGTGACGATAGGGCTATTAAGGGTGAATTGGGGTAAATACGTTACTCATAGGTGAAAACCACACAATAATAAATAACCGACTAAACGACGTGTCAACGGCAACGTCGGAATTAAATGTGATAAAGTACGAGAATATAACGTAATTTATCCATCCTTTGCTTACATAGCACTTTTGAACGTCGCAAAATTGTATTTTTTCAGAGTAGGAATGAGCCGGTTACACACTTCGCACATATGGGTCAAAAATATATTATCTGTGGAGTGCACTTATATTTTAATCGTGTGTTAGCGGTTTTATGCCGACTTTTGTTGTAGCCATTTATCTGACAAATAACCTAAAAAGACTGAATTTTATATTATTTTATACGTAAACAGTAAGTGAATTCCAATTCAGATAACCATATCAGCAGTGAGCCAACTGAACGAGATAACGATAGTGAGTAAATAAACAGTTTTATTAAAGATAGTTGTGTTGCTTTGTGTACCCTATTAGTTTGTTACACGCCTACTGTACAAGCTTCTTCAAGTCATTAATATTACAATATTTTATAAATATTTAAAAAGAATAGATAGTATGTTAATATTTAAAGGGATCCTTCTGTATTAATTATAATCGTAAAAGTACATCGCCTAAGTAATAGTACCCGTCCTACATTGGATTGAAGTCAACAGTAGCTAAAATAAACTTTATTTTATATTGGTTGGTTAACAGCAGGTACTTTGTCACAGGATGTTGCAAAATCTTGGAACAGTCAATATATTAAAAAGTTGTCCTGCCAAAATCTATTATTACTGACTGCACATTTTATTTTACTGCTGATTAATCACAAGGAAATTACAATATTCCCAGACCAAATCTTATTTAAAGTTTCATCTCATTTCGATACATACACAGCGTAACATCACATTTATATTCATTCTCTAAATGGCAGAGGCAGATGCAGAGGTGTAGGTACGTATTTCACCAGATACGTGGCTATACACTCACATTTCGCCAGTTATGTTTCTTCTCAATGTTATCTGTAAATGGGTTTAGCTAGCTATTTTATAGCATTATCATATTTTGATAATAATCACTTGTTTGCATCCAATGTTTGACTTTTGGGACAGTGGGTCGTCTTGGCGGCGTTTTGGTATATTTTGAAAATATTTGGTATTTGAAATGACTATGGAATGGGAAATCATATCTGTCATGTGTTTTAAAGGACTGGTTATTTTTATCCTCTTTGAATAGTAAGCTCCAAGAAACAATATGGATGTGCTTCAGACATTTAAAGGGTGGATTTTTGACATGTGTGAATCTGTATAATCTAAAAAATGATCTAATGTGAAAAGTAGGTTGGTGTCTCATTTCCCACATGTGAAAAATTTTATTGCGATTTCTGACTTTTCTAGTACTCAAACTTCAGTTGGTCCAAAAATAAATGTACCACTACATTTTTTTTTAAATCTGTGGAAGCAACTCAAAATTTCTCAAAAAATTAAAGACAGTGTCCTAAGGCTGTTTTTTTGTAGCTACAACGGTTAAGGTGCTGTCCTTACTGCCCCATGTCAAACATCATTCTGTATATTATAATAAAATTAAGATCAACCTGCCTTAGAGCATGTAGCATAAAACATCTGTGACTATTGACTCTGTCTCTGTAACGTAACATAACATTATGCCTTGTTCCCCTAAGGTTTGGGCTGAAGTAGGAGGTACCTGTAATACACTCACATTGTGCTAGTGATGTTTAAAGCCTCATTTAATAGATGGAGAGCCTATTGCGACCAACCGGGAACATATCCAGACTCTGGGCTGCTACTGAGAAATTTCTGTTGGAAAAACCCAATAATACTTTGCCCGACCTGATAACTTAGGACCTCATGACCAGCAGTAACACTTGCGACAACTATACCAACGAGGCCCGAGGCTCGTGGCTAAGTAATAACAGCGGCACGGGTCGATCTATCAGGTTAAGCTATGCTTGCAGGGGTTGGTCCGTGGATGGTTGACCATCTTTACATACCGAATCTCCTCCGTGCCTCGGAAAGCACGTAAAGCCGTTGGTCCCGGCTGACATTCTTGATTCTTTGACAGTTGTTACGGGTTATCAGAACTCAGAAGCCCGAAAGTCTGGCAACCAGTCTTGCCAAGGGATATTGTATTACTCAGTTACTGCGTTGTGGAGGTCTGATAGGCAGTTGCTCCATGTAAAATACTTGTATTCAGCTGGATCCAGTTAGACTGAAAGCCGACCCCAGCCAGTTGAGAAAAGGCTAGGCATTGATTGATTGATAAAAATGATTGCTGAGGTAATTAATAATTTACATAATCAGGTTTTTAGTGTGGGTGACTCAATTTATATATATTTTTTTGGTATAATTATGCGAACTTGTTTACAAGTTATCAGGAATCAAATAAACTTATACTGTTTTTACTTGGAATATTATTCACCATTATTGATGTGATAAGGCTTATTAGAAGTCAAGAAAGGTTTTAATTATACGATTTGGGTACAGGTTCACTACATTGTACTAGACAGTTCAGTCTTTGCAATTGAGTTGTATGAACACACACACATTACATAAAACATACATACATTAACACCAACACACCACACACACACATTACATTACATTATTGACATTTACATAAAATCCTCAATTTGTATAGTGGAGAACGGCATCCACTCATTAAAAAAAGCCAATCCCTTGTTATGCTGCTAAAAAGATAAATAATAATTTGCTCTAGAAGCCCAAGATGTTATGATATGGCTAGGAGGATGACTCTTTGGGTTAATAAAAGCAAAGGAAGGAACGCTTGTCTTTTTAAGTCCAGACAATTAAAAAAACGAATGAACTTTCCTGCTTTGTATGTAAATAAAAAACATCGGTTGATTGAATGAACTGAAAAGTTGAAAATATTATACTAAAATAATTACTTAAATATATTTTTTATTTGACACGCACTGTAAAAAATGTAATCCTACTATCTCACTAACAAATTACCGCAGTAAAACCAGAAAATAAACCCGGTTTCGATTTACGAGTCGCGTACCTGCCAGGTTTTTTAAACTTAATTTTGTAATTCTTATATTCACAACGTGGTTCCTTAGATCAAATCTCCTCCCCTTCGTCTAAAAGTTTCAGATTTGTCAACTGAGCTGACCCATTTCAATTTCGCAATCTACTAATCGTCTGTAATTTTAAATGTAAGTTTTTTTATATAATGCGTTGGGATTTCGGCCTGAAATGAAGATATTATCAGCTTTGTAATCATTCCCAAAATCACAAATTATCAGCCTGTTTATTATGGCGTGCCCATAATGCCCATTGTAATACATTTTCAATACCACATAATATGTATTAGGAGCATTATGGAAATATACCTACTTCATATTATGAAGTATATTTCCATAATGCTCCTAAAGCGCCGCGAACGACTATTACTTTACCCGCGGCCGCGGTGCCCTTCGCCATCTATTTCTTAAATGCTTATGTTATATGGAACATGGTTTTCAGAAGCTATTTTAACACAAGTTCCACGTACAGTCTAGCGTCAAACGTTAGTAATAATTATAACAATTACTAAATTAACTACAAGTAACGTTTCCCGAACATCCAACAGCAGAGCCAGAGAGGCGTAAACAAAGTTCGGAAGTAATTGCTATTGTATTGTGTAAAACAGTTTATGTTTGAAGCTTCACATCGCGAGATATTTCTGACGCAAGGTTAACACATTTAGCAACTCTATAGCATAATTTTGGCAAACTGTTACTAATTTTGGACTACTAAAATATTCCTGCTTTATCGAAGCTCAGAAGGAAGAAATGGAGGACGAAAAAAGTGCCCAAGTGCCCAGAAATACTTAAATTAACTTTGTTCAGCACGGAATAATGATTTGGTGACGCATAAACTGGCCTCTGGATCCTTTGGAGAATATCCGGCGCGGAGGCTGGATCTCTTGTGCTGAATTATCAAAAGATATCGTAAAAGGTAGCCAAGTCAACGCTTGCTGAGGCCGGCCGCAGCATCACGTTCAAAATTCGCTCCACCCATAGGTAAAATTTCTTTAACAATATTTCTAGCTCATTACGGTAAAACTGAAGCCGGATAACACTATTAAAATTTTATTATATGCATGCACTGATTACTCGTATGTCTGTCGTCATGGAAAAAGAACGAATTTAGGGGTTTTTGTGCCGAGTGATGCGACGCAGGCGCGTTCTGCTGGTGCTCAGCCACTGGCAACCGAGCAAGAGTCGTTAACTACAGCCGGGAGACGATATTGTCAGTTTAAATGTAGTGTTGTACCCAAGGCTATTACCTCCACATCAGTATAAGTACTGGTACTAAGATCTTTATCTTATCACCGAGACAATACATCTCAGATGTCAGTCGTTGAATGAGCAGCGTTCTTTTGATTAACTTGGTGATAAAATGCGTTTTTCAAGACAAACTTCGAATACTAGCTGTCGTTTATTCGTTAGTGAATTGCATCTAGTATTTATTAAAAATCTTCTGTTAGAGAAAGCTTATCCAGGCAGCAAAGTTGTATTATTCATGCATAGTTATCAATCAATATCATCTGGGCTTTGCAAATCTGCCCAAATTTATTAAATTAATTACCTATACATATACAGTCTGACTGGGGTAGCAAAAGAAGAGATAAAACGTTATATAGTTTTAATTTCTTTTCGGTATCTAACGAGATATCAAATTCAAATCTGCGTAGTTAATACAAGAACTCTAGACGAGCAAATCGGCAATTATTACCAGTGTTACCGGGGAAAAGTTAATGCTTTGATCTCTGAAGTGCATAATTTGACTATACACAAAAATCCAAAATAATAATAAGATTTTCTTTTTGAAGTTTGGGTTAAAAATTACTTGTTTAAATTGAAGACAGGTCAGTCTTTAATTACATAATTATTCAATCCAGTCTAAACTTCTGCGAAAAACTGTGAACGAAATGAAATATTTAAAAGTTATATAAATAGTTTGTGATTTGAGGACCCAAAACCAACAGGCATTGGTTTTAGGTCCCTAAAAATCCCAAAAGCTGCGGGGCGAGTGGGCGCGGGTGGCAGGATGCGCCGGGCGGGCGGCGCATCCGCCCTGCGTCAGTGCCGTCAGTCGCCCGCCGCCGCGCGCTCGGCCGGCCGCCGACCCTACGTACGCCACCCCTGCCATAACACTAGTATGGCCTGCGATTTCTTAAAGTGGAAATCTTGACTTAAGAATACTACTACGAGTTGTTGTTTAACATTGTTTTAGTCTATTATAAAAATAGATATTACATTTGTTACATTGCCTTCATAGTTTATCGTTTTACGTTTGCAAATGAGATATTTATACTTTAAAAGTCTATATAATAATTATGTTCAAAAGTTGTTGTGCGCGCCCGGGCAAAAAAATTAGTAAAAGCAAATCTAAATCTGAAAGAATGGATTTAAACTCAGACTCAGATAATGAGAACACAAAAGAAAAGTTGTCGGCTTCCGACGATAACAATACACAGGAAAAGAACGAATTGTCACAAGTAACCAAAGAGCCTGTAAAACAAGAAGTGAGGTTGGGAAACGAACAAGAAATATCTTTATCAGCCAGCCCTGACGAACCGATTAAAATGGAAAATAGTGAAGAGGAACGTAATGATTCTGCCAGTGAGGCTGGTGAGGTAGACACTTTAGATCTCGTGCTACCTAAAAAAGATTTGACAAGAAAGAGGTATTCTGTGGATTACAAGAGGACTCGTCTCGATTTTAAGCGATTTTCTGTAGATTGTAGGCGCGGTTCCGCCACTCTAGAAGAATTGGCACGACTTGAGCAGGAACTTGCACGGACAAATGTGGATGTGCGCCCAGGAGGCCGTCGTAAATCCACTGGGATATTAAAATCTACAACGAACAGCAGCAATGAAGTATCAGAGAATCGGCACAGTAATAAACAGGAGTCAGATACGGAAGATGATGAAGTATTCGAGGCGAGTGCTGTCAAATCTGACGAAAATGATGGGCCGCGAGACCCTCCAGCCACCCCGGTGGGTCGGGACGAGTTGGCGTTAAGGCGGCATAGATTTTTTTCGGATCTTGTTTGTGCTGCACGCGCTGCTGTAGAGCATCGTGTCCGATTTGACCCACTCGGACCAATGGTTGCTGATCAAGGTAATAATAAACATTGGGGAAAATTTTGGTGTATATACATCAGCACATATTTTTACTACTATTTTTACGCACGGCACCTTTAGAACGCCCATGGGTATGTGACCGCCCGTATTTTTCTGAATATTCATGATTTTTTTTCGAAAATTAACTTTAAAAGGGGGTCTTATCTTTAATATTTTTCATGTTATTCAATTTTTAGCGTATTGTTTGCCATATCTCCGAAGTTATTGGCTCGGTTTGGATTCTGTTTATTATTTCTAAAAGCTTATGAGTAATTTTATCGGACTAACTAAAAAAAAATATTAAAGTTTGTCCACTATAAAAAAATACGAAGGTGAAGACATTTTTTTCTTTTTTCTAAAACACATGTGTAAGTCCATAAAAAAAGGAGGATTTAGAAAAGAAAAAAATAAAACAAAAGGAAAAAAAAAGAAAAAATTCAAAAAAGGCCCCCCTTTTTGAGGTAATTTTAGATAATTTATCATGAATATTCAGAAAAATACGGGTGGTCATATGGCCATGGGCGACATTGTATACCAAATATTTTTTATACAATTCACTTAATAATAAAAATGTCCTAGGCACCACTCACATAACATTAAATGAAATTATTCGTCGTAAACATAAATTATTGTTATGATCCCGGTAACGAAAGTATGCTGGATATTTGGACCAAATGAATGAGCGAAAATCGATTCGTTTGGCTGCTACCCAAGTATCTTGATCTTACTTCCTGCAACAAGATATTTTAGCTTTGTTTTACATAATTATTAGTTTCTTCCTTGGTATGTCTTAATTAATATGTTAACTTACTGTAGATATTATAAATAAATGAATAGTATTGCGAAGTATCTTAAATATGTAGTCTGGATTCTAGCCACCTGCCTGCATTCACAATAACGGATTAGCACTGAGATTGAAACAATAGGCAAAAATAAAAATATTTGTTATGTATTATTAAAACAAACATTTTTACAAATCTTTTTTAATATTCTGCTTTCGATTTATTGTAACAGCTTGTCATGAGCTGTCATAAACAGATGATTTGTTCAGACTACTATCGTTATTTTTATAAAAAGTTATTCTCTTCTCGGTTTTATTTAAGAGCAGCCTTGTAAGCGGATATTGGTAGGCGTGCAAAGTCATCCAATTACGGTATGAAATAATTTATCGGCAATAGCCACGGATGAGTTAACTCTTTTATGATATCAATACCGACGCCAACGCGGGTGAATGGTAGGTATCAATTGACACTTCACCTTCACTCGCTAAATACTGACATAGAGAGAAGTGGAAATTATTGAGGAAATGACACTGTCTAAACGTTGGATAGAATAGAGATATGAAAATTTATTTTTATTCCGTCATTGAGATTATTATAATATATTGGATACGTTTTCAATATTTTTTTACGTAAACTAAAGATTACGGCGATACATTGAGTTAAAATGTGCCATGACGTCACGAGTATGTAGATTTTATACTTACTTGTGACGTAGCGACCCCCACTCCCCAACTTAAAATGCGTTTTATCTAAGTATTGTTTTATTGATATGACAAAGCAAAAAAAAAAAAACTGACTGACGGACTAATTATAATTTCTTTTTTTACCCAGGCATCATCCCTATTAGGAATTCCCGCTATTGCACCTACCACTGTTTGTCTCTGCATCCCCCAAAGGTTGACTGGTAGAAAATGCCTATGGCATTAAGTCCGCCTCTATACATTTGTGTGCTTCAAAGGCTTCAAGTATGAAATAAATCAATAAATTAGGACTATGTCCTTAATTTATTTCCCAAAAACGGAAATTAAAAGTTTATTAACTTCATCTGCATATAATGTTTTGGTTTTTATTTTTAACTTGTACATGATTTTGTAAACACGAATGACTAACACACCAGAAAAGGGATTTTATTTATATTGGGGATGTTTAGAACGCGCGACTGGCAACGCAGATTATATAATGGTTGGTGAAAATTATAGAGGCTACTAAATTTGTGAAACAAGTAAAAATATTCGTATCGAATCGACAAATTTGAGTTAGCAATACTATGTGATTCAACGAAGGATTGGAATACCCGTCCTGTCGCTAGCTAGGGTAACGTTCTGGGGAGATGTTATGTAACAATAGGGTACGCACGGCTACACATCAAGCTATACATACCCAGTATAAGCTGACCTCACATTGTACGGAAATCCTATACAATGCGAGATCAGCATAAACTGGAAATGTATAGCTTGATGTGTAGCCGTGTGTACGTATTCTCTTTTCTAAAACATCAGTTGAAATATATGAACCAGCTATTTACGCAACACATTTTCGTAATCGATTACGACTAATCTGTTTGATTTTGACTGTTCAACAACATTCATTGCGTCAATTACGTTGTCGAGCAGACATTTTTGTTCCAACATAGGAAGCAATGGATTAGCAATCTGTTTCTAAACGATTCAGATTCTGATTGATCACTTAGTACGCATAGATACTTGTGATTTTAGTATTTGTCTTAGTTAGGACGTAAATTACAGTCTCTTTAATGCAAATCAACACGTACCAAAATATATATGAGCTGAAATACCTACTAATAATAATAATTGGTTTCCTTGTTGTATTTCATGACGTAAATGCATTTTTTAAATTAGCTTTAATTTAAACAATACAAACTTATTTTCGTCTAAATCGGTCCGAACAAATAGGCTTATCGGATTACACAGGGCGTAATGAATTCCGGGAAAACTAAAATTAGTTGAACCTACTTTTTAAGCCCCTAAATACACAATTAACTAATTAGAAAGTTATACACAATATTAACATCGATAGGCATTGGTATAATTATACATATTTTATTTTATTTATTTGGGAAAATAAACGGTTACACATATAGTATTAATGAAGTTATAGACTGATAATAAACGGTTTCAACATAAAAATATTTAAACTAATATTGTGTTAATTTAATATTAGTCTCAATAATTGATTATCTTTAAATTCAGTTGATTCGCATGGTAGTTTACGTCTATTATTGTTCATATCTACCTACGTACGGCACTGGCGTTCAATCAATCTGCCTAGCCTTTTCTCAACTATGTTGGGGTCGGCTTCCAGTCCAACCGGATACAGTTGAATACCTGTATTATACATGGAGCGACTACCTATCTGACCTTCACAACCCAGTAACTGGGTAATATGATACTTGGTACGTCTGGTTGTCAGACTTTCGGGCTTCTGACGACACGTAACGACTGTCAAAGATCCTCGAATTACAGCCGGTACCAACGGCTTATTAACGTGCTGTCCGAGGCACGGAGGTGTCTCGGTATGTAAAGATGGTCACCTATCCACGGACCAACCCCGGAAAGCGTAGCTTAACCTGACGGTTTGACCCGTGCGGCTGTTATTACTTAGCGTCGAGCTCCTCCACATACATACGGCATTGGCGTGTTGCAGGCAATAAAAAAATCGACCACTTGCAATTCTGCTAAACCGATCAATGAAATTGGAATGGCTACATAATAGCCACCTTACCTACCTATCATTCGTAGAAAGATTTAAAATTAGTTCACTGGAATAATTAATAGCTAGTCTTATGAACAAATTACCTCGAGTTTCAGTTCTCGGGTTTAGAGATCTCATATCCAAAAGTTTTCTCGTCGACTTTAGTACGACTTTCAGTTTATTTGAGTAAATGTTTCTCGCAGTTGACCTTTGATATTGTATGAGAAATAATAAAATATAAACCCACATCGCCTATTTTGGCATGTCTGATATTTAGCCCCTAGGGAGCAGACTATAATATACTAAAGATCACATGAAATAACTTTATCGTTGCGAACTTTCGCAAAGAGTGGATTATATTTCAACTTAGTATGTAATGTCACATACAAAATTCCTTGTTATTTTTATTAAATTCACGTTACTATTCTTCTCTGAAAACAAGTTTGTGTTATTAGTTAAAGTTTTAAAATTTTTATTCAGGAATGAATTACTTATAAAGGGTAATTAAACTTTGTAGGTATATTTTATAGAATAATTATCATGAAAAAATATCCTATTTTCTAGTATGCCTATAGGCATCTAGTTTTATATAATTACCTGTAAAGGTATCAGATATCAGACCTACAGCAGACTCTTTGATTTATGAACATGAAGACAGATTGAAATTATAAATGTATGTGTAGGTACTCGTTAAAGTTTCACGGGCTTTATTGCTGAAGTATGATTTTGAGTCTAATAGAACATTACTGACGGAGTAAAATAGAAAAATCCCTTATAATTATGTATTTTATTTCACAAATAAAAAGCCTCAGCGAAGTATTTATAGGTACCTACACTGGTGTGTCTTATAAAAATGTCATCATGTCATCTTCCTATATTGCCTATTAACGAGCAATTTGCTGTGAAGCCTTTAAATAGCAAGTTTATTGAGTAGGTACCTATTTACTTTTATGTACAGTCAAGTCTTTTATATCTTCGTCAGTTTTCAAATTCTATACTTTATCAAGTCAGGACACATAATAACCTCTTGAGACAAAAGAGTAAGAGCACTGAGCAGACAATTGTATAGAAAACTTTATTTCATTACTTCACAAACCTTTGACCAATGTTGAGTTAACATCAACCTTTTACCAATTTATAAAACATATAAATATTTATTTTAATTTTTTATTGCCAGAGTTTATCAGTGTCACTTTTTTAATTCGGTCTGACATTTAAACAAGATATAATACTGAATAAGTAAAACAGATTTAATCGTGCAATGAACAGATAAAAATAGCCCTTAAGGCGACGAACATATTTTGGCTGTGACTGTTCAAAATATGTACATATATCTTGCGAAGGGCAGAGTGCATGCGTAGGAACATTTATAAATAACGACATAGAATTCACTTCATTCAACCTTCGGCAAACGTGAAATTAAATATGCAAGAGTATCGAGCACGGTATCGGTGTGACTAGTGATTGGCTCGGCTGTTGTCAATTTCTGCTATGGTATGCTGTCATCATTTATGAGCCGTACGTCACCTAATGAGTCACAGCGATAGTTCAGTGTCGGTCGAAGCGCTCGTAAGAGCATGTAGTTCGGCAATCGTCGTATCGTAAAGTTTCTAGAGAACGGTTGGCGGACACCCGCTTAGTTTCTGAATCATCGTCACACATCCGTCCGCGTTGATCCCACCAGCTCCCGTCAGTGTACGGCGACGCACGCGCATGTTTACACGCATTGTGCCTTTACTAACAGTGCATGAAAAACAACGGTTAAGTGCTCTGAAAGTGTTTATTTCTGTGCTTACAATTGGTTATTATACGGATCGTTTTCCCTAGAAACTGGTAAGCTGCGTCAATTTTTTGTATTTATTTTTTTGTATCAAATTATCCGGTGTTATTTATGTATAAACTTATGAGTAACAAATGCTAGTTATTAGATAAAGAATCTGTTTAGCTGTTCTGTACACGTTCATTCAGTGTGTATATAACATTGACATTATACAAACTACTAACACGATAAAATTGCTAATGTAGCTGGTTGTTCCAACAATATAGCGTATGTTTTCCTGCAAATTGCGCGAGCTTATCAGTGTTAATAATGTATGGGACTGTCGCCGGACGTCAGGCAACACAAGTTATGTCAATGAACTTAATCGTTTTGGTGTGGCCATAATAATATGCTGTGTAGTGTGTAGACATAGAGAATTATGAAGATATTCTACTGCACGCGTAGCATGATAACCATAGAAACAGATTTTCTACGGGTTTTGTCGACGGAAGAATAGACAAAATGACAGATTGTGATTGTTTATCTGTCATTTTGTCTATTTTTCCTTCGACAAAACCCGTTTCTATTGCGGTCATGCTAAACGTGCTGGTAGAACCTTTTCGATAAGGTTGTATGTGATACGATGTTCGCATACACATCATGATGTTCGCAAATATTTACTTGTTACGTATTCGCGCAGACTATTTTTATACTTATCCATGGAAACGTTTAGGTAGTTCTCATATTTTAATAACTTACTTGTTGGAATTATCCATAGCCGGCTCTGAATCTAATAAAAATGAACGGAACTGACTATCCACATAATTTATGATGAAAGATAATATTATATACCTCTAGGATCGTGTCATCATTTTGGTGATGATACGGTATCGTAATTATTAATGTTATCGATGCACCTCCATAAACATACATTGAAATCCTTCCATACGTTACATACATTACATATTAGTGTTTGATTACCCAATCCTTGTGATAATCAGCAGAATTTGTTTGTTTTTTGTATAAGAAGTAGTTTCAGAGACTGCCCAGGAAGTTACTCCATGCTCCGGCAATCGATTCCAGTCGCCATTGTTTGCGATATAACGCTCTGCTCATGTGGAAAATTCATAGTGGGTTAGGTATCTGCTATTCAATTCCATAATGCGGTCGGCAATACCATTGCAAGCAGAGCACAGGATAAACTGGCTCATATGTGAACTGTTTCCTTTATATGTGTTGCTATGGAAATAAGCTACTTATATGTAAAATCGATTTAAGTACACAACAATTCATTTACAAGTAAATGAATCAAACTGAACAATATTAAGGTATTTAATTCTAACTAATATTATAAATGCAAAAGTGAGTTTGTTTGTTACGCTTTCACGCTAAAACGGCCGATTGGATTTAGATGAAATTTGGCACATGGGTAGACCATGACCTGGAGAAGGACATAGGATACTTTTTATCCCAATATTCCCACGGGATCGAGACTTATGCGGGTGAAACCGCGGGGCGCAGCCAGTAGTATATAATTCAATAGTAATATCATGTCTAGCCTGAATGTCTGTGTAAGTCAGAAAGATGTAAAAGGCCGCACCGGTTTGCCCATTTCACTTAAAAGAGGTGTATTACTGAACGGAACACCATTCGCGGTCAAAGGTTTTTGTTTTTTAATAAAAGCCCGTTGATAAGGAACGTAGTACATTAGCAGCCCATTTCAACCCTGTTTTGTAATTTCTACGACCGTGCGTAATGTTCTTGAAAGGTAACTTTATTAACGTCGATAGTGTAAAATAGCTGAATTCAATAGCATGTGGCATCTGTTCAGATTGGAGGCTGGAAAGAAGGTATTCAATTTGAATATAAATGAACACAGTATGAGACAAAAGTACTCAGTCGTATGTTTATCTAACTTTACTTAATTTGTGTATTGTTTTAAGTTAACTGAAATTCGAAAACTTGCTTGTTAGTCGCGTTGTTGATAATGTAAATACATTCAGTGTTGCTGATCAGAATCAAACGGTCGGATTTGACCAGCTGGCACCTATCCCAAGCGTAATGTAAATATAGAATGGACTATATTGCTGGAAAGCAATATGACATCAGTGTTCGTAACATCTCACGTTGCCATTCCATAAAATGTTGCCCTTGAAAAAATTACTATTGTTATTTCAAGATGCATTTCAAGATCTTGAGTGTCTCTGTAAGAAATAGGATTCTGTCAAATATTTCGAGTAAGTCCCAGGTCCAGCGTCAAGCCCTCAGAGGAATGCGCTCGTTAAAAATGTATATGAGTATGTCATTTAGTTAGGTGGTGGTTCCGAATATAGAGCAACTTAAGAGGTGCCCACTTCCCTTTCTAGTTCCACCTACACGTTTCGGGAGTGATGCTGGAGTAGTTCTTAATACTCCACGTTTGGCGTAGTCGGCGTTTTATTGACTAGAGACTTGTTTAATACTGGGAAGTTTTAACTATATTTCGTTTGTGAAAAGTATTTGAGAAATGCTTCTTTAGCTTGTAGCTGACTGTGTTTTATAAGTTTGTTTTCATAATTATTAAAATTGACGTCCCTTCGTTTACTTGTGCTTACAAAACACACCATCGTTTTGGTTTTAAAGTGGGGCCTTCTATTTTAGTAATACTCTCAAAACCTACAGAATTTTGTAAGCAGTACTGGCTCTGGTCTGCTGCTCGCTGTCCTCTGACTCTCTCTGTGTCTGTGTGACTGTCTCTGCTGCACTGTCCTGCTGATTTAAAACCAAGGGCTATGTAAAACCTGCTGGTAGGAATATTAGATAATGATACTATTGCAATCGCTAGCTGGAGGTCTTCTTATATCTTGATGAGAGAGAACAAATTGCTTTGACCTTATTGTGTTCAGTTGATTTGCTGTTAAGTATTTAATATCTGTTCAGTAATACATACTAAGATATCTATCTCATTGCCAAGGCAGTGGGCGTGTCAGGTAGGTGCCAGTAAAGTCAAGTGCAAATCGAGCCCTAGTGCTAAGCAGTGCGTGCCATAACTTTCAAGAAGCTAGTTTCTTTAACTCATTGTCCTAGCGGTATGTTGGTATGCCTTGATATCTTGGATTCAGTCGAGGCACAATATTTTCGCATACCAAAGATATTCTTCGCTAGATTATTGCTAAGTTGTCTAAGTGAGAATTCTAAATTATATGGTCACATTGACATAATTGGCAATGCGGTTTCTAAAGAATATTTTAGCTCCTCTTTCATTTACGATTCTCTTAATCAAAAGGAAAATTTCCATAAAATAAAACATTTTAACGCTGTAGGTACCTCAGAATTATCTTTTGAGTTTACATTGGGCATTACCTTGATTAATGTCTGTGATATAATATTTAAAGCTGGCAAGTCTAGAGAAGTAAAATAGGACAAGCGAGCTCTTATTGGTCATACGATAGCTGTCCTACACATACTAAGGATTGCGGTGTCACACAACTGACACATGGCTAACCAAAAGTGTATGTTGCACGCCAGATGGTACATAAATGCCCTCTAACGAGATTCTGACTCAATTACTTGAGATCTGTATTGTACCTATTTGGTACAGATGGGGTTGCCAAACTTACTATATAATCTAGTATCTTCCTATATTAGAGGCCTAAATACTATATTTCTAAAGAAAAAATATAGTAGGCGAAACTACAATATTTTTATTTCAATCCAAAATGGCGAGATGATCGCAATAGGACCAGTATTAATCTCTTAAAAGCTGAATTAATGGTTTTTTGTAACCTTAATTTAGAGTGTAAAAATAGTTATGAGACCTTCGATCAACAATACCAACTGTTGATCGAAGTTTGATACATAAAAAAAAAATGCATTAGCTAGCATTAGCATAGCATAGTAACAAAAAATATGCATTTCCAGAATAATAATGTTTTTGAAAAACTACTATATATTTTTTCGCTATCTACTATATTTTTACAGGCAAGGGCTTCTAAAATACTATATTTGATATGAAAAAAGTTGGCAACCCTAGGTACAGACAATATTATTAGGAATATACAAAAGAAGTTTATTACAAATAGGCTTATTTATGTCCTACAAATCACGGATCATCATAATTTTCCATCACACGATTTCAGTTTTCAAAATACATCACATAAGATTGTATTATTAATACCAACGTTTAGTTCAATAGTCAAGCACATAGATATTTTGTGTTAATTAGACTTTAATTACCTACCAAATTGCTCTAAAGCAAATCATCCTATTCATTGTTGCCATAGCAGATATTATATATTATGGCTTTTGATGTCTTAATTGTTATAATGAAAATGTGTATTTATCTATACTAATGATAAAGCTGAAGAGTTTGTTTTTTTGTTTCAACGCGCTAGTCTCTAAGTCAGAGTCAAAGTCAAATCATTTGTTTCAAATAAGCCCTTGTAAGGCACTTTTGAACGTCAAAAGATACAAAAAAATTGGAATTGATTCTAGTCGCCCCTTCCAAAAGGAAGTTTTCGTATGGAGAAGAATGGGCAAGAAACTCCACCGTTACTCTTTTAAAATATTTTATATAGGTACATTAGTTATATAATTATATATGAAGACAATGCACCTAGAATAAAATTACTAAACCACAATAGGTAAAAATAATTTAAAATGAAGCAACGACAGATAAATTAAGTATGTGATAGATACATGGTGCTCATGGTGCTCTGGAACTACCAGTCGGATTTTAACAATTCTTTTTGCATTTGATGCAATTCTTGAGGAAGGTTTTCTTTAACATCACGGTACGACACTTGGGACCCGAACAACAAGAAAAAAAGTCAGGAAGAACACTAAGCGAAAACGAAGTAATCGCGCGGACCGGGATAGGAGGACGGGATAGGAGGCTAAAATTTCACGCGGACGACGTCGCGGGCAGAAACTAGTAGATTTATAATGACGGTCATTCAAGCGTCCCTTTCATTTAAAAAAATTGGTTGTCTGTAAAGTCGGTTTACGGACGATAGTTTAACGTGACAACGTCATAACAAAACATTCCCTTCTCTCGCTCCGATCGTAACGTTACAATGAGCGTAACGGGACAATGAGCGTAACGGGACACTTTTTTGTGCGTCCAGCCGGGCGGCGTTCATCGATTTATTAGACGTTGTCACGTCAAAAAATTCTTTTAATAAAACAATTTATTTAATTGTGTTTGCCTAACTAAGAACATTGATCTCGAAGAAAGTATAGCCCAATACTTAGTTAAGAGTATTTATTAAACTTCTACCTTTGTTTACTTTTGGGCCCAAGGAGAAAGACTAAAAAATCAAATTATGAATGTAAGTGCGCTAATTGGAAACGTATATCATTTATAATTAACACCTTTCGTCTCGTCAAAGAACCAGTTGATGTGAAGAGCTCGTACGGGTGAAAAAAATAATGAGACATTTATTTCTTATTAAATGTAAACATGGTTTGGTAATTATGCCTTATTTTATATTAGAAACATGATTATACGAAGAACTAAATATGATAATATTAATTTTCGTCACTCTGTGCCGATACGATATTATTGAACCTACAGACTTATAGGAAAGGAAAACGAGTTATTATCCCAAATGATTAATGTTAATGTGCCTATTTATGGAATACATTATTTTTCCTTATTGAAATAAAATCCAATAATTTTATTGAATTCAGATGTCCCTTCCGTAGATATAAAAACTAATCTCGACATCCCGTTGGTGAACAGTGGAACGATTTCCTCCTCAATATTGAAAATCGTTTTCTCTCCCTAGGAGTTGGAAAATGTGGGAGCCAAACAATTTAATTTGAAGATGAGGTAGCGGATAAGAATTATAAGCATTTGTAGATTTTGTAATACAGACACAAGTTTACTGTAGCTGCGGTTTTCGTTGCGCTCTGTGGCTTCTGATTGGGTCTGAATACTGAGTTGAGTTACGTCATAAATATAGTATAGTAATTATTGTTGTGCTGGTCTCATCTCGTTACACGTGTGCATTCGTGCGTGCTGGGCTATAAATAACTCTGAATATACATACACACGTATATCCTTATAACAAACAGACTAACTAAACGTTTCTTCCCCATAGTCGCGAATTACTACATAAATTTCACGCGTTAATTAACGAGCTTAATCTTTAGCGACATTAATTATGTGCATTTTGGCTATAAGTTAATTGAGATGTTTACTGAAGTTTAACTCAACTTTTAATGAAACTTTTCAAAAATAAAGAACCTTGCTTGTGCGCTGCCGGTGAGAGCTAAACTTTAAAACTCATTTAATATTTGATGAGTCAGTCCTCGTATAAAGTTGGTCATTCTGCTTATGGTATGGATCGATGGCTCATATACTGTTATGGGTATAATCAAAACGAATTCTATGACGGAAGCAGTAACTGTTTTGTTACGACAAATAACCTAGTTCTCAATGCTAAGAAAACGAAATGTGTTAAGTTCGCCCTACCTAATGTTAGAAATCTAGGTCCCAACATCGTCTTAGATAAAGAGGTGCTTGAATCCGTAAATTCAGCAGTTTTTCTGGGCATAACAGTAGATGGAACAGACATTTTATTTTAACACAATCATAATACAGGCTGAAATTGAATTCATGTAGGGAACAGCAGATTTTTTTTCGCGATTTCAGATTTGGATCCATAGTGAAAGTTGTTCATAATGATGAGTACAATAACCCCTTTTAAGAGGATGCCCATGAATTCAATTTCACCCTGTATATTAAGTACTTTACAATGCATTTGCTCAAAATGGGCGTTTTCCAAGCAGTCAATTAGTGCGGAAAGTGTCACTTTTTTCACTAGTGATTTTTACTTTTCTGTTCTTTTTTAATCTTTGAGGCCGTCGTCAGCCCGTCTCAGAGATTTTATTATTTGAGAAAAGTTTTACAAATCAGATGATGATGATAACGATGACGATGGCGATGGAGATGGAGATGCAGATGACGATGACGATGACGATGGAGATCGAGACTACGATGGCGATGACGATGGCGATGATTATGATGATGGTCAAAATCAAAAAGTCAAAGTCAAAGTCAAAGTCGAAGCCGAAGTCGAAGTAAAAAATCAAAGTCAAAAGTCGTGAATGTTGTTTTTATAATTTATATACGTCGTCATATATTAGATGTTACACATCATAGGTGACTACCGTAAGGCAAGCTCGTTTTTTTTTTTTTCCTCGTACTATGCATAGTAAAACGTTGTATGATACACGTGCGTAAGATGATTTCCGACTCGTCGGAAATCACCTACCTTCCGCACTTGTAGCATAAATAACTATTAAGTAAGTAGCATCAGGTCATTTTCAGTAACGTAAATTCCTTTAGTTAATTTTTCTTTGTTCGGATAAGATATTGGCTTTTCTCTAAAGATTGCTTGTGTGCAGGACTTATGGCTACCATTGCTGCTTTATGAATGATTATGTAGCTCTTTAAGAATTCAATAGAAATAAAACAGACCCTGTAGAATGCTTGCTAGTCAATAGAGGAAAAGTGTGGAAAGCGCCTTTTTCCCGCGTTTCTTTTGCGACAGTAAATAAGAAAACTCTTGTAGGTAGGTACTAATTATGTATATATCGGTTACGTAAGGATGAGTTTTTATATTTAGATTTTAGAATGCCCTTGGCCAAGAAGCACTTGTACGAAAATAAACAAGTGTGCTCTGATGAAATACTATTATTGCATTATGTATCATAATTATTATTTCAAAATGTCAGTAAAATTGGTACAGACTGAGTGTAAATATAGTACACTAGCAGCGCCCCGCGGTTTCACCCGCATAAGTCGATCATGTTGGAATATCGGGATAAAAAGTATCCTATGTGTTAATCCAGGTTATAAACTATCCGTGTGCCAAATTTCATCCAAATCCGTTTAGTAGTTTTTGCGTGAAAGAGTAACAAACATCCATACATCCATCCTCACAAACTTTCGCGTTTATAATATTAGTAGGAAGTAGGATAGTAGGATTACTGTCGCGACCTGCAACAAGGGCATTGGTGGATGATGGAAGCCGAGGCACGCATACGTGAGTCCATCGATGCCTGGTTGCGGCCAAGGCTTGTTGTATAGTACTTTTCACAAATAATGTGCGGAAATTAAAACTAAGTAAATTAATTATAAATTTCAGAATCAATGACAAATAACATTAATTTTTCACGTGCATTCGTGTGCATTTCTTTCTTCTTTCTTTAAAAACAGCTCTAATTGTAAACCGAATCGAAATTTAAATAAAATCTTTGATAAGTTACCTCCTTGGTTGCCATGTTTTTATTATTTACTGTACCTGCGATCTATGCAAATAAATGTTTACTTACTTACTAAAAAGTTCGTTCCATTTTTAAATAACACGACAGTTATGGGTTTTCATAGTAATTTATTTGGCCGCTTATCACGACAGATATGGATTTTCATGCTAACATTGCCGGCCGGATATACGAATATATTCGACTAGTACCGCAATTTTTATTTATCTCGAAGAAGGTTGTCAAAATAATGCTCGAATTTCAAGGATGTTTGAGAAAACGACATTTTCGTCTAAAAGCCTTTCTAAATTCGACTGTTAGGGACTGTGTGAGATCGATGTGGAATATGCTTATTATTAACATAGGACTCGGTGGTAGGCAAAAGCTGTACTTCCAAGGTTCAAGATGTACTTCACAAAGTTAGTAAAATAATCCTGTAGTACCTAATTAAGTTCTTCATTACCATGGACAATCCACAGACGTTACCTTACCTAAAGATTTTAAATACTTACTGAAATAGATTGTATTTACAAAAGCTATGTAATCGTTTGTTGTCAAAGAGCTTGAGGTTTTGTAATTGTCAGGAATTTTGTTTTAGTATTATTGTAATTAATCTAGTTAAGAAAGTAATATAAAGTTTGATCAAAGGCTTCAGCAGCTTTCACTTAATATAAACAAACAGCAGCTATGGACTTTAATGAAGTTTTAAGATTCTTTAGCAAACTAAAATGCTATGAATTTTGTAAGAATAGAAATAACGGATACAAAAGTGTTGCCCTGAAAATGTCCTTGATTTACCTTGGCGCTGAGCAGACAATCTGGGAACTGTGAACATTCTTTATGTTACATCTATGTGACCTACATATAATATACATATGTATAGGGATATAACGTATCCGTAAACATGGCCATTTCAAGGGTTCTTGCACTTGAACACTGGTGCGACCCCAATAACGTCCTTTTATGCAAGTCGACATGTAACATAATCTCGCCAAAGCGCAATGTGGAAAAGTAAGTACCTACCACATTTTTATAATTAAAATGTATTTTCCAGTGTATCGTTCTCAACCCATTCCCCTCAACCTCATCCATCAGTCAACATAATAATTAATTAAGTAATTTATTTCAATAAAAAGATACCCAAATGTAAAAAATAAAAAAGTAAAAAATAAAAAACATAAAAAAAACTATGATTAAGAATTCCACGCATCGGCGTGGAATTCTTAATCATAGTTTTTTTTTTTTTTTTATAAGATGGGGTCCAGCGATAACTTAGAATCTCAAGCCTGAATGTACCTAGCGTTATCGCAACTAGGTAGGAGTCGGTTCCAGTTTAACTGATTGCAGCTGAAAGCTGAACCATTATTAAACTGGAGCTACTACCTATGTGACCTCCACAACCCAGTAACTGGGTAATACGATACCCCTTGGTAAGACTGGTCGTCAGAATTGGGTTTCTGACTACCAGTAACGACTGTCAAAGATCTACGAATGACAGCCGGAACCAACGGCTTAACGTGCTTTCCGAGGCACGGAAGGGTCTCGATATGTAATTGATGATGACCCGCGGCAAGCGTAGCTTAACCATCGATCGAGGGCTGTTATTATTTAGCCACGAGCCATCTCTAGCCTGAATAGTCTGACTTAAAAGGTGCTTATAAAATAAAAGTGTTATCTACTCGGATAATTATTCGTTCTGGAACCATACCGTTCCTGCCTAACGATGCGAATTATAATTCAGCAAGCGTCGCCATTTCTTTTTAATTTAACGTTAATGAGCCTTTGTTGCGGACGACAAGCTATTTGTGAAGATAGATGAGTCTACTGTGACGTCTTATTAATATCTATTCAGACATTTCTTCGCGTTGATTGTTTTGCTCTGGTGCACATCAACACATGAGAAAAGAAACGGACATCTACGTACACTGTTGTATCTTGTTTTGCGTACATCTAGCTATAGACATTACTAATTATTTTCAAAAAAAAAATATTATAACAAAACCTGAACAAAAGGGTGAAAGCTGTAAAACATAATGTGAGGCAGCTCTGATATTTAAGACTTGATAAAATTCGCAAACGGTAGGTACCTGCCTACTCAAATAGGTAGGTAGGTACTCAATAAAGCTTATGAAGGTCTTTATATTGATTTTCACGAGCCCTTACCATTATTTAAATTCACACGATAGGTACCTACCCATCTACCTTATTTAATAGGTACACATATTCGCACTGTTTAAAATTAAACATTCAGATTTTACAGGTAGGTGCTTGGTTAGTCTGAAATCTTTAGCTAAATATTTGGGTACCTAAACATAATGCGGTTTTTACATACAAATGTCTATGTATGAAAATATATGAACATTCATTTTATGAGCCGCAAGCTCACTTTATATGTTGAAAAACCGTTTGTAATTTCATTCTCTTTTGATGCTGAAAATTTCAAGTTCGTAAACATGACATAATGTAATAAACGTCCTACTTACATACTACATACATGTAGGTATGTATACTGTATGTTTTCTTGATGCGGGTTCGTAATTTCAAAGTAAGTTCTGTGGTCCACAAACTAAGTCCCATTAACGGATCACACAAAGCTCTATACGTATCTTCCTGTTTGTATACTACACCCTCGTGTGATAAAAGGCTTTTTACAGCTATACGGGGTCTGTACGGAAAACTCCACTTAATTTTTAGTATCTGAGGTCGAAATGCAAGTATGTATAGGAGTATTGTATGGGCTATATACGAGTATAAGCCCAGAATTTTTATTAAAAAAGCCGGACAATATAAACGAGGCAGACTTATGCCACATAACACTTATTAAAGCCTTGTACGGCGGAGATGCGGCTCTACCTATCTATGTGTTTATTTACATTTTTCCAGTTATAAAATAACATTACCTATAGCATATTAGACATATCGCAAGTTGAGAGAACTTGACCCAATTTTACTTATGCCCATCCTTTTTAATATATAATTTTACTTATGCCAATACTTTAAACCCATTTATATTCAACGCTCGCATTTCATTCAACCTCTGTGCTCTTGGGGGTGTATATTAAACTAGTTTCAGCCCGCGTATTCGTTCGCGTGAAATTTCGGCCCCCGACCCATCGCGTCCCATCGCATAGCCCGCCAGCGCTATTGCCTCGTTCTCGCACTTTTCTGTTAGCGTTCTTTCAGACTTTTATTCGTTTTGCTCGGCTCCTAGAAGTCGTAACGTGATGTTAAATAGCTTAAAATCTTCCTCAAAAATTGGGCAAAAAATATTTTACAAATTCGACTGACAGTTCCAGAGATTTGCGCGTTCAAACAAACAAACTCTTCAGCTTTATTATATTAATATAATATAGATAGGTTATAAGATATTTTTAATAATTATCGTTAAATTAATATTACATGCAGCCCTTCGATCAATAAGTGCATTATTGATCGAAGATGCAGCTTTTCTAATTAAAAATCAACTGGGGTTATAATTTATCATAACTGTAGTGTTAACATTCTTATTTATTACTTGGCCAGTTGGCCCTGCTCCGAGAACTTGTTAGTTTTGAGGCAGTTAATATGCCTAGTCAGTGAACAATGTATGGGCTTGTTTACTAGGCTGTTTGAGCTTTCAAATAACGCCATCTTTATGGTTCTGTTTACTTCATAGATAAGTATTGATTGGTTTTTCGTCGCAACCATTTACCGCTCCAATCGGCTGAGTTTATTTAAGGCGACAACCGACTTTTCATGATTTTATACTGAAGATCACGTCTAAAAGAGTAGTGGTAATGATTTGGAAAATCATTTATGTTAAATAAGAGCATTTTCATTTTAAGATTAAAATACCTTTTGTTTTATGTATAATACCTCCGCTCCTTGATCGGCGAGTAGGACTCGCTTGGAGCGCTGCCTTGCTTACTGGCTGGACGTACGACGCCTTGCGTGAGCTCAGTACAGATCACGCAAGCTAACCACTCAATGTCACTGGCATATATCTGCGTCTTAAAGATAATAATTTTCCAGCCTTACCATCGATCAATCAATTTATTCCTACTGTTTGTTTGATGTTAGCAGGTACCTACACACTGAAGTTATTTAAAAAGAATACGCAAACGCGTTCCATTTGGTCCGTAAATAATCTTCTCCATACATATTTTTTTTGTGGGTAAAAGTGTGTGTTGAATTTATGAAAGCGAAAATTACGCTCAATTTGTTTTAAAAAGACATCTTAAGGAAATTCTACACGAAATTATTATGTCCCTATTGAACGCGGGTAAAGTTGGGAAAAATCGGTTTAATGCTCATTTTTGAGGCGAACATCTATGTGCTGATTGAACCTATTGGTATTCAAATTGAAGGCCTTTCTTTGGATTGGCGGAGTAAATGTCTTTTTTGTGGAATTAATGAAGATTTTGCAAGCCAATATTTTTTACTTTGGGATAGCTCTACATCACTTCTTGTCACTTCCAACGTCACGTTGAACCCTTACCGTGCTGATGTGGGTTCTACGAGAAGTACCTACTTTGGTAATAGTACTACTTTAGTAATTGGTTTGCACAAAATGAATGAGATAGGTATCTCGAAAAACTCATGTATTTTTTTTTATATGTTACTAACTTGTGCCAGCGGTTTCACCCGCGTTGAGGTCGGGATTTACCCACGGGAATGTAGGTACTACCAGAATTAAAAGTATCCTAAATGTTAATCCAGGTTATAAACTATCTGTGTGCCAAATTTCACCCAAATCCGTTCAGCCGTTTTTGCGTGATTGAGTAACAAACATACAAACTTTCACATTTATAATATTAAATAAATATATATATATTATAATAATATATATTAACAGGCTTAGTTTTTGTTTACACTAAAAAATCAGCTGTTCCTTACATTTCGACGAGCTATGCGAACATAAATGTAGGGAACAGCTGATTTTTTTTTCGAGATTTCAGCGTTGGTCTCATAGTGAAAGTTGTTCATAATGATGAGTACAATGACCCCTTAAGAAGTTTAGGGTAAACAAAAACTAAGGTTGTATATTAGTTACTAGGATAATATAAGCCCCAGCATCCTACTCATTTGTCAAGATTTATCAACCAGGTCAACATTATGAGTAATTAATTTAACCTTGAACGTAGCCTCGTAGCCCTTGGCTCTATAAAACAAATATCATGCTGCACCTGTCGAAAGCAAAAGTTGTATGCTGGCTATCCTGCCTGTTATCAGGCATTCGTTTTATCTAGGTGTAATTTACACGATTACGGTTCTTTAAAGACACGTTATCACTTTATCATCTCTTAGTGAGTCAGTCGATAGTGAGCGTTCAACCAGAACCTAAGTGACCAAGGTGTGAATTATTAGAAATTCAGTTATTTTTTTATTAATCGTTTGACGTTCTTTGCAAAAATGGACGAGAATACAAGGAAAAATATGAAACATCTCATCAAGATGTTTGAAGAGCGCGTTGATAAGGAAGGGGAAGATGCAGCGGATGTTAGAGCAATATCGCAAATGAGTGAAGAGGCCTTCAATACAGCTCTAGGTATTATTCATTCTATTGTTTGCATTAGTCCTGTTTTATTGATTGCAAGAGAAATGCTCATTCTTGAAATTACCTAATGATTTAGAAATACGACGTCGATCACTTGTGACATCAGAAGTTCGCCTTACTTACGTTAAGTTCCTTCTTCATACATGTTTAATGGCGCTCCAATTTAGTGCCGCTTTAGTTCATTTGTTTAATTTTAATTTGGCCAACAGACTCCCTGTCTCTCCTCTGTAATTCGGCAAACAAACCGTGTTCATGTAATATACCTGTCCCACTTGAATTTTCTCCAAAGTCATTTAAAGGTAACTTTAATAGAATGATGTGTTGTAGATGGAAAGTTAAATGTTTTATTATAATGTTTGTATATGATAGAAATGTTTACTAAAAGACAGAAGAAACATAAAAACCTTTAACGTTATCTGATACTGAAAAACTAAGAAAAAATCGTTTATTACAATTACTAAAAGTGCCTTTGAATATCCTAAATGGATAGGTCACGGGCGGTGTAAATTTCCCATTACGAAAGCCCATTTCTTTGAGTTTATGATGTGCTTGTTATTCGCCAAGGTCGACTGAGTGCTTTGTATTCAAAGAGGCTTGGTTCAAAACAAAAAAAAAACAACAAAAATCAATAAAACTTCATACTGGAAGAAAAACTAAAATATGAACTAGTCGGGACGGGCTGCAGATATCGAGTCTATTTTTATTCTGCAGAAAAGAGCCATCAGAGCAATACCTATATGGTCTCCGCAGACGCGATTCTCTAAGGGAACTGTTTAAAGATATTAACATCATGACGGTACCTTGTCAATATATCTATGAAAACATCATGTACGTTAGGAAAAATCTAAGTCTTTTCAGTAAAAGAGGTGATAGACACAATTATAGCACTAGAAATAGGGAACAATTAGTTCAACCGGGTTTCAGACTGGCTAAAGTTGACTCAACCTTCATGGGGTACTGTTTAAAATGTTACAATAAAATACCTCCCCACATACTCCAATTGAATGAAAGGAATTTTAAATCTTGTATAAAACGCACACTATGCTGCCAAGCATATTATAAGTTGGGGGATTACATCGTTGACAAAAATGCTTTGCTCAACGCTGGTCCAGCTCCACAAGGCGCATAAACTAATTGATTGGCATTCGAAAATATTGTTGGAGCTGCTGAAGATTGTAGGACTATCTTTAGATTGTATAAATTCAATTTCATCGTATTATATAATTGCATAGCACATGTGTGAGCACTATGTACCTACTTTAAAGCTACCATTTACTGGGTACCTACGTCTTTCATTGACCTAAATGTGCCCTTGCGGCTGAGAGTATGTCATGCTCACTCAAATGTCTCGCTGGTGGTGGCGTGTGTGTTGGATCATAAAGTTCCCTTCAAAATGGTTGAGCTAAATGGTGCTGATCCATGCGTCATGTTCGTGAACGGGCGCCGTCAGTGGGGACTGGTCATCTCTTAGCTGCCAAGGCTTATTTTGAATTTATTTTAATTTTTGAATTGTTTTTTTCTTTATTACGGACGCTTTTAACGTGCACGTCTCTCTACATTGTTCTCACATGTATAATTACAACATGAATGATGTAACCAATATTTTGTAACAATATTCTGATTTAAAAGAGTGTCCGTGGAGTTTCTTGCCCGTTCTTCTCCATAGGAACCTACAATTCAAAAGTGCCTGTAATTGGTTTATTTGAAATAAATGCTTTGAGTTTGAGTTTGAGTTCAGAAAGATTTTGCCTCCACATAATAAAGCACCTATAAAAAAGTTATCCTCATCCGGCTTCCCTGTTGCAGTGTTTGTGGTGTATAGTTTCGCGTGTCGAGATCTGGGTGAAGCCATTGTTTCGCGCAATTAATTTTAGGTAACCCCAGCGCAGCTTCTGCATTTTATGAAACACTATGTATGCAGCTTTATCCGCGTGGAAATTATAAATGTAACATTCGTACTGCCAGCTCTTTGATAAACTGAAATGAAACAAACTGCGGTTACTAAGTCAGTCTTTCAGAAAAAATGGGTTTTAGATTAGGAACGGTTCGTCTATTTCTATTATTACCTACTTAGACAACCGGACGAAGATCTTATAAACAGCTATTTATATTTTAAAAGAAAGATAAAGTATTTATTTTAAAACCACACATAAATGATGAGTCGCTATTTATATTTAACAGTTTCTATGCTAGTGTGTCGCAAACTCACAAGTTTCTGTTGAAATGAGATAGAAAAAGACCAGTGAAATAGTATGAAGGTCCATTGTTATATCATACATCTCGACCAGCTACTACTCTGGTAAGGTTTTGTTGTGCCAGAGATCACTCACTGTGAATAGACCGTCGTTGCCTTTGCTAAAGCCAATTATTCTATAACTATTGGTTTTTCTGGAGTCAATTATCTATTGAAACCAGTTATATTATGACTAACATCTTGTTTTCTCTCCCCAGGCAGCGAAGCCGACGCTGCAGCAGCTGCCCAAAGCCCAGCGTCTGAGCTCGAGAGCCTGATTGAGCGCTTGGAGCGCGTTACGTCGCGGTTGGAGCGCTTGCCGCTGCTGCGCACGCGCACGACCACGCCGCCGGGCTCTCCGGCGCCGCCGTCACCCGTCCCCGAGCTCTCGCTCCATCAACCACCGGTCTTTGAACCAACCGACAACATGAGTGTCAACGGTTACCAAGATATAGTACAGGTATGCTCATCTCTTGGACAGTATACTGCCATCTGAAGTTCAGATTCTGAATGTCGATTTAGACTCAACGACCGAATATGTCGATATCGTCTTGGATTTTTACAATATTCCATAAATTCGCCAATGTCATAAAAGCAATTATCTAATAGCCACCTTGTCAGCTTTTTCTTGAACATGCGGATGGGAAGTTCCTGAAGTGAAGTAGGTAACTTGTTATACACCTTGAATGGCATAACTTACACATTCCTCCTAAACATTTGTAATCTACATTGAGGTACATTTAGTTCGTATTTATACTTATTTCTAGCAGTAGCCTTTTTGTGGCTGACTTTTGATTGCATGCGAAAATTATAAGAAGGTAATATGTGGTTTTTTAAATAACCGTTTACAGCTGTCCAAAAACGAGACGCCAGATATTGCCCGAACACACTTCTTTTGTACCTGAAATGCCATTAAAACTTCAACTGAGTTGCCCCATAGTATCAGACCATATGATAGCATAACCCCGGCAAGCATAGCTTAGCCTGATGGATTGGCCCGTCCGTCTGTTATTACTTAGGTAGGAACAGTTTGCCAAAAATACGTAGTTTAAAAAACATAAAACAATAAAGCGTGCTCCACGTCATATAAAGGGTGCTTAACTCTCTGTTACCCACCCAGGTCACTAATAGCAATAATTTCATCAATATAAAATATGTTGCAAATGTTTCGTGTGGAATAAATTAATCATAGCTTAGGATCTCGTAATGTGCACCGACCGTGCATTTAAATTCCTATTCAGACTTAGTGATTTCATTCGTGTTAGGTTCACCGAGCAAAAAACCGCACTGCATAGACTCATTACTGAGAAAACAGTAAGTACGGTATAAACACGGCATAAAGGAGAGGACTGTGGCATAAGTTAATCCATACATGGCTTTATAAGTACATTGAACTGTAAGATAAACCCGTTTCCAGCTCCCCGTTTGTTTTTTGCCAAACTGTCTTCTTTGCTATAAAGTGGAAATTAAAGTACGATAAATCATCCTAATGTTTAAATCATTAATTCAAATTAATTTTAACTTGAAGACAGAAAGGAAGTGTGACAAAATATCAAGTTAATAAATTGCCTAACGAACCGTATTTAACGTATACCTAAATGCTTTTAAACTCCTGCCTTTTCTCTAATAGATTTCGCAAACTCATTCTTCGCAGAGTGATTCCGGGAAAAGGGATTAAATATTAAGAAAGAAAGATGAGACAAAAAAGCTTACGAAAATTTGCGTAAATAATATACAAAAGGACATAAATAAAACTGAGCACTAAGGCCTCTTGGGACGGCTAGGGTAAGGTCTTGGATATGTGCTGGGATCAATTAATAACGGTGGGGTGAATAGCGTCGCGCTCAAAGGTTGGCTCTCAGGAAATATGAGTAACCGCTTAATTTCCCCCGTGCCGTCAACTAGCCGCAATCGAGCAAATACTCTTTTATTCTATTTACTCTGGATGCTAACTGTTACACCAAGTCGTTCGAGTGTTTGTCAACGCTGATTGTTTTACCAATCCGTCGTTCAATTAAAAACGCGCGACGCTTTTATGCTTTTTGTCTAAAAAAAATTCATGATTGTGGGTGTTTTGTTGAAAAATGTAGCATTTAGTATTCGGTAACAACATGAAAGTAATCAGAAAAATTAATGCGATGTAAACAACGCGGTAAAAAATAAACACTACAAACTAAATCAGGACGGAGGCATTATCTTGCTTGATTTTCTGAGTATAAAAGACACTGACATAAACACTGTTAGTTAGGTACTCATCCAGTAGATACTCTAGTGCTTGTTTGTCTCTTTGAACGCATTAAGTACTAGATAAAGCACTAGAGATGATAATACAATTAATAAAACCATTTTCTTTTGAGTACCTAAGTAGTAAAGAAAAGTATCCTTAGTAGAGCTCATAGATATGACTCAATTTTATTTATGTCCAAGTGGATACAAAAGGAATGTTATGTTATATTTAGGTCCTATTTAATAACTCATAAGAATGTACGTATTGTTAATAGCAATATTAAATATGCTATATAAATCTAAACTGTGTTGTCTTAAGTAACTAAAACATATATTATTTACGTTTTTATTGCAAGCAAACTAAAATCCATTTTTATAACAAAAGTCGGTGACTCGCTTATCGGTTAGGTACGTAATAAGGACAAAATGTTCAAAGGAACTTGATACAATTCTTCTCTTTGATATAATGATAGCGTCTTTCAAATTCAGCCTAATAGTCTAATAACGTATTTCACGAGTATTTTTTTGTGTTTTTATTTAACGCTCCGCCTGTTCTGAAATTATTCCGCTGTAAGCTACTTCGAGCACAATGAGTTTCCATAATTCAGTCGTTCTATTGTGTCAAGCTCAGGTTATCAATATTAAATAAAATTGAGATAATTGAAGGCGAACCAGTTAGCAGACGTAGCGTACTTTGACCCTAGGGGCTGGAGTTACAGCGATACTGGGTAATAGGGATGATGACATTGTTTTATTTTTAGTCCGTCTTGGAGATTATTTAAAAATATTGGACACGTATTTTTTCTTTTTTTACTTAATCTAAAGATTACGGCGATATATTGAGTTAAAATGTGCCATGACGTCAGAAGTATGTAGATTTTATATTTACTTGTGACGTAGCGACCCCCACTCCCCAACTTAAAATGCGTTTTATCTAAGTATTTTATTATTAATATGATAAAGCAAAAAATACGTGTCTAATATTTTTTTATTATCTGACTGACGGACTAATTAGAATTTCTTTTTTTTTTCCCAGTCATCATCCCTATTGCCACCGAACTTTTGCTGTATTTCATTTTTGATGAGACATGTCTAGCCCACGTTTATCAACAATGTATAAACTAAACAAGCCGAATCTTTGCACAGACCAAACAATCACCGACATGTGCTAACTAGATTTGTTTTTGCTTGACAGGGCCCTCTGCAGGCGTACTTGCAGCTGTCGCAGCAGATCGGCGGCGATGTGGCCACGCACGCCAACCTCGTCAACGCCGCCTTCCAGTAAGAAATAATCCTACTATAAATAAGCTGCGCATTCTGGTATCTCAACTCTGTTTGAGTAACATTCCAGCCTGAGCTGAGTAACCGTATTTTACATGAAATTACTAACGCTTATACTCTACAATAATTATATGCTTTTCCTGACAAATAATTGCTATTCCTACCTATATTTTGTTTATACCTAAATTAATTTGGACGGATCGGCTTCCGTTTTGACGAAGGGGCTTGTAGATCGTCGCGCAATGAACATTGTTTAGATGTCAAAATGAAATCTATTGTGATAACGCCGATTGCGGTTTATTTCTTGTTCTCCGTGGCACGGAGTGTAAAGAATGACTCTAATTTAATCATTGACTTCTCCATCAAAACGTGTTTGTGCTGTTTAATTAAATACAAAACGGCAGATTCATACAAACTTATTAATATGTAGTTCGCTGAACTAAAGTTAACGTTATTAATGAAACACGATACTTAATTTATATTAGGTACTTAAAAATCAATTTCGTTTATAACTTTCTCAATTTACTGCTTCATTAAAATAAAATAGATTTATTGTAAGAATACTGAATCTGGTTTTGATAAATACATGATCGTAAATATGAAGTAGTGACCTATAATACTGTTCACGTTATCTAACTACTTATGTCTGAAGAGTTTTGAATAGTTCATGTTTAATATTTCAAAACTGTTTGCGTGTTAACTTCAAAATCTTTGTTCATTATTGTTGTTTTTCAATCAGGGCGCAGCTCCGTTACATCCAACTGGCTACAACAAGGAGCAAGCCCTCCCAGGCCGAAGAGATGCAGCTCCTCGCGCCGACCAGCGAGCAGATCTCTGCCATCCAGCAGTTCCGTGAGAAGAACCGCGTTTCGAAGTTCTTTAACCACTTATCGGCCATTTCTGAGAGCGTCCCGGCCCTCGGCTGGGTGGCCGTGGCCCCTACCCCCGCGCCCTACGTCAAGGAGATGAACGACGCCGGCCAGTTCTACACGAACCGAGTGCTGAAGGAGTGGAAGGAGAAAAACAAGGCGCACGTGGAGTGGTGCCGCGCCTGGGTGCAGCTGCTCGCGGACCTGCAGGCCTATGTCAAGCAGTACCACACCACTGGCCTCGTCTGGTCTGGTGAGTTATAAGATGTTCTAATCTTCCCGCAATATGAAAGCAATTATCGATGTGACCGCGACGGGCGAATCAGTACGTGACCGGAATGTTATATTTTGAATAGATTATTCAGTCGTCCGAGTCCTGAGATATAATTAACAAGTTAGATATTCCACAAGAATTTCGATTTTGCCGTCCTTTTAACATTTTTTCTTACTTTGTTCCCTAAGGGATAAACCGAGTTAGAAGAAAGATATTTTATCAAAATTGATGTGGTTTGGAGCTATTTGTAATAATAACAGCGTTCTTCTCACTCTACACCTACCTCTCTCACTCTACACCTATCTCTCTCTCTTGTTAGCCTTTACATTATAACCCCAAAAGGACCTATTTCCTTCAGAAAACGTTATTCTAGACTCCTGGGGGTTTTTTTTTTTGGTTGCAAATTATCAAATAACTTCTCCCGAAGCGGATTTCGGCGGAGCGGGAGGGCGTGTCAGACTTTTACTGACTAAAGCCCACCCGTGTTCCTTCCGTTGCCTGTGTGCCGGGGCCGCAATATCCCTTTCGGACAAACTCCTGCTAAGAAACTAAAACTGAAAACTCCTGCTAAGAAACTAAAACTGAAAAACAATTTAGATAATCTTACAAGTACCTATTACAGTATTAGCATAATTAATACTCTAAATTCCATTACATTCATCCCGTTATGTTCAATCCCTTGCTTCGTGAAATCGTGCCTTAATTTATACTTTTAAAGTTATTCAAAGAGTGGTAGGTACATAAATAAAACCCTCATTAACGCCGGCGTTGTTCTCTGGTTGAACTAGACACCAGTGTGGCTGTGTGGCTCTACTCGTGAATATTTAACTCGCGGTTGAACCGCCCAATATCACCGCACATTCTGAGCTGGCGTTATGAAACGCGTACACACCTGAACCGAACGCTGCAATATCACGAATTTTAAATTAACTAGATCGCGTTAAAGCCACCCGACAAACAGAAGTGCTGATACAAATTTTAATAAAATTTTAGCAGCATGTTAACTAAGCTTAAAAATATAAAATTTCTCTTTATTTAACATTTATGTTGTGTTCTTGTTAACTTTTTAATTAACGACGGAAATGTTGGTTGCAAGCTGACATGAATTATATAAGAGAGAATTTTACTAAAGAAGCTTTTAATTACCCTACGTTGGCTTGACTTGACTTTATATTTGCTCACTGCATATTGGAATACTCTTCACTTCCCGGAAAAAAATATTCGTCAGTTACCGCTTGTGGCTCGATGAAGTGCTCTCCTATTAATTAGGATTATCGATTGGAGATGAACTAAAAAAATCGATCAAAACGTCCTCTCGAACCCGAAGTTGTAGCAACAGACATCGTGGCTTTGCGCTTTAATTATGTGCAAAACACTTTCTTTTTTTTACTGACTTGACCAATCGATGTAAGTTACTGATATACTTATGTAGCGTGAGTAGTCACTACACTGTACTGAGAAAAATCTTTAAAAATGTACGCTAAGTATGTATTTTATAAGTCTATTCTCTCATGCGTAAAATCATCATACTAGACTCAGGGTTGATAAAAATCATGATTTTTATAAAAAAATCAAAATAATCGGATTTATTTGATTTAAATCGGATTTTTTTGATTTAAATCGGATTTTTTTGATTATATCTGTCACACATGTCTCTAAATGTTTTTTCATTCTCACTACTAAGCCCATTAATTCCTTCTTTCAACGTTTACACACCGCTTTGATAAACTTGCCGCAAGTGGACTTTTTTCATCGAAATATACCCATTCAGCATCTTTTTTCTTTCCAGACATCTTATTGTATTCACTTTCATTAATCAATCACGAATGACCGCGCCAAAGACTAAACGAACGGTGACTGAATCCGTTCGTTTAGTCTAAATTTCTGAGAACCTCTGAACGGACAGCATTGGACACGTGTGTGCGCGCCGTAGTTTATGTCGGGGAAAGTCCCTTGACACATTTTGGCTGATTTGGTCGAAGTAAAAAAATATTGATTTAAATCATTGATTTTTATAAAAAAATCACTTGATTTTAATCGCGATTTAAATCACTGATTTTAATCAAGTGATTTAAATCATATCAACCCTGACTAGACTAGTATTATATTTGCTTTATTTTGTCAGATTAAGGCTTTGTAGGTAAGTACGTACAGATACTTACTCAAAAAAATCTACAGTATAAAGGAATATTGAAACAGCAGCCCCGTAATACTCTTCAAATATTGGACAAAAAGTTGTGTGTTTTGTCTCAAAATATTTATAACAGGCTTTAATGTTTCAATTTTAATCCAACCAGCCATTGTAAGGTATGATAATACGGCTCCTCGGACACGGCCTAATTAAACAAATATTACCGGTTTTTGTATCATCCATTGGAATAGGTACAGTCAGCATCAAAAGGTGTTGACCACATTTAGATTTTCAAAATTGCTGTATAGTGAAGTGCTAATAGTGAATACGGTGTACAGCGATTTTGAAAATCTAAATGTGGCCATCAACTTTTGATGCTGACTGTACCTGTAAAATAACAATAAAAATTAAAATATTTGAAGATGTAATAAATATAGTTTAAATAAAGAGAAGCTTCAATATGTGGACTGATAAAATAGAAAATTCCGAGACGTAGTACACACGGCTACACATCAAGCTATACATTTTCAGTATTTTAAACTGACCTCGCATTGTACGGAAATCCTATACAATACGAGATCAGCTTATACTGGAAATGTATAGCTTGATGTGTAGCCGTGTGTACCTACTTCAATGCAATATAAATGCCTCGCTAAACCGCGCACGTTTATTCCTGAAAAATCTAGAAGAAGTTTATAGGCCTGAAAAATCATAAATCTTACCGTATTCATGAAACAACTTAATCTTTAACATAGCCCTTAACCTTAACGTCATATCTCTCGATAAAGACGCCCTTGACGTCTTCTTGGTTGAAGGCTGCTTATTCGGTAAAGGAAGATCTGCCTTAAGATAAGCGCCTCCAGATAAATTCTCTTGAACCTCTCTCAAAAGCCTTTTTGTGCGCTCGCACAATTTGATGTGACATTTTAATCCAGCCTTTCACCCGGCGCGCGGAAATTACTTAAACGTAAGACTAAATTTAATTCAACAAACCTTTTACAAAATACGCAGTGATTGGTATTTACTCGCCCCGTTTAAGTGTGGGTCAATATTTTTTATATGATGAAAAGACTGGTATGTAATAAATAGACTTTTAGAAGGACCAACAGATTCGACAAAAAAAAATTGAACGTAATCTACGAGACCATTCAAATCATTTTTGGTTACCTTCGGGGCGTAGCTTTTAAAATCATAATTAGCCTAAGGCTGGGTTTTAATTTTAAACTACACCGATTTCCAATTCCTTATTTAATTTTTTTAAAGAACAATTTCTGTTTTCAATTGTATCTTTTGCTCTAGCGCTCAGATTATTGCTAGGACGGGTTGATATGAAATTTCAAACCCGGAGCATGAATTTATTAATACTTTTTTATCGTCTTCCGTTACGGAAGCGGACTCCGATATTAAATTACTTTGCATACTTTGAGATAAAAGAGAATCCGTATGGATTCTGTGTTATCTCGTAAAAACCAATAGACATACCAATATCGTTTTTTTTATAATGTAGGTAGTATAGGGTAGGGTTAACAGTCCTTCAGTACTTTACTTCCCTTAGGGAACTCTAGAAAACTTCCAAAGCTTCTGAAAGGTTTCTTCTTTTTTAGTTACTGTTCTTTTTTGTTGATAATTTCGATAAAACGCTCCTTAAATTAACACGGTAATTCCCGAAAGGCCTCGCAGAGGTAAAGGACACAATATTTTTACTTTGACATAAAGGTTTCATGTGTGCGGTTTGGTCCTACTTCACGCACAAGAACACATCGCATACGTACGCCAAATGGAAAAACATAGATAAACTATAATATAACAATTGCAACATCTCGCACTAACCTATGTTTACAAATAAAGAATATTGATTGATTGAAGAACTAAATCATTTTTCGAAACAAATTGAACTATTGGCAGACCCAACCGCCTAATACTTACTGCTCTTGCAATTATCAATTAAAAAGGAGGAGCTCCTTGGTGAATATAAAATTTAGTTAATTGGTAATGTTTTTGTGCAGGTAAGGGTGCAGGAGCCCCCCCGCCGCCGCCCCCCGGCGGCCTGCCCCCCCCTCCCCCGCTGCCCGAGGTGGACTTCTCCAACTTGTCGTTGGACGACCGTAGCGCCCTCTTCGCAGAGATCAACAAGGGCGAGGACATCACTAACAGTACGTGCTGGTGTTTATGATGCATGTTAGCAGCTTAATAAAATTATGTGATATTTAAGTATTAATGTGATTTATTTTTCTCATTAAATTCATGTGCATATTCATCATCATCAATCTTACAGTATCAGAGCGGCAGATTCCCGTATTTAAGCTCGTGCGTATTCTTGTCTTAGTCTCAATCTGTCGAAAATATCTATAATTTCCCTACATTTTGGACAGAGAGATTGAGACTATATTTAGAACGTTTTTAATAAAGGCAATTATTGGTGTTCTGTACTCTTATAATCGTGAGACCATTTGATGGCTTAAAACCGCATGAATACAGTGGGTCACTCTGCAAAATCATTTAAATAAAAAGCGACTTTGCTACGACACAATAAACTGCAATTCAGGTTGCAAAGCGCTAATTACCTACAGTTATATTCACCTAGAAGTTGCCTCGCTTTCTATCGCGTAACTCTTATATCATCTGACTAAGTTCTACTCACTGAATTGGCCCGACAAGACGGGCTCGGCGCGTACTTGTACCTTCGTACCTAAAATGCGGAGTGAACCATCTGTATTCCTTTGTGTTCATACTTACTTTGAATGCAATAGATGATATTACAAAGAGCCATTATTGTCGTAGCTCTGCGCAAAGTGACCCCGGACATGCAGACGCACAAAAACCCGCAGCTGCGGACCGGGCCGGCGCCGTTCAAGGCAGCGCCGGCCACGCGCGGCGCGCCCGGCAAGCTCCTGCCGCAGCCCGGCGCCGGCCCGCTCGACAAGCCGCCCGTCTTCGCGCGCGACGGCAAGAAGTGGCTCATTGTACGTATCACACCAGTATTATCACGAAATTAGCCTGTTATCGGCTTATCTTGATAGAGAGTTATTGGTCAACTGAATAATAAATTGGTGCTAAATAAAAATCTGCACAATAAACAAAATGTCGAAACAACGTTTATTTCATGAGTCACAACGTGATTCATTTGTAACGATGATCTAATCATTGTTTCAATTCATTTTTTCCCTATGAACATATTATTATTTACAAAGATATTATAAAACAATTGGAAAATGATTCAGCTTTTTAAATTACATACACTGAAACGTATTCGTGGTCAACAAAAGTTCATCAACAATGTTGTGCAACATTATTTTGCAACACGTCATGCAGTATTTGTGTGTGTAACATGTTGCTACAACAAGTTTTGCTCAACTTTTGTTTACTACTTTGCATAGATCGAATATTATACCTTTATTATACCTTATATTTTTTTGTTTTCACAAAAAATGCACCTGTCATGTTATCTCTCCCCACCCTGGTAGAGAATGTCTAAGGCATTAAGTCCGCCTTTGTACATGTGTAGTGCACAAAGTTTATCTACACTAATATTACAAAGAGAAAACATTTGTTTTTTTGTTTGTAATGAATAAACTCAAATACTACAGGACCGATTAAAAAAATTCTTTCACCAGTAGAATTCTGTATTATAATAAATAAATATAACGAATACATTTCCTCACACAGGAATACCAAAAAGGGAACCCCAACCTGGTTGTCGAGAACGCAGACATGAATAACGTGGTGTACATGTTCCGCTGCCGCGACTCTGCGCTGACGGTGCGCGGCAAGGTCAACGGCGTCGTGCTCGACTCCTGCACCAAGTGCGCCGTCGTGTTCGACAACCTCGTGTCCAGCATCGAGTTCGTTAACTGCCAGTCTGTGCAGATGCAGGTCAGTTTTACTTATGGCTATCCTATGCTAAGGCAAAAACGCCAAGGTAGCTCACCAAATTCAATATTCCTTAATTTTTACAAAAAAATATATATTATGACCTGTTTTTTTTATTTTTTTCATGTTGTCATTAGGATGTATGTTAATCAAAATATGATTCGCGATCGTAACAAATATGTATTTACAGAATTACTATAATTAGAATCAGGAATATACAACTCTTGTTTCTTCTTTTTATCCTGTACTTGAATACGTGTTGATAAAATGTTCCGCCGACCCCAAATGAATTGGAATAAGTGCAGGAGAATGATGACTTATATTTAAATCAACATACAACCGGAGACTGACCTGCTAATTGCAAAAAAACGTTGGAAAATTTGAATTTCGCGGGCTAACATATCGCACCCAGCCCCCTTAAGCAGGATGTACAACAAGAGCTGTGACCAACTTTGCACAATATATATCACATGCAGCAAGGTAAGTAAGTGCAACCCTCGGTCGCAACGTTTAATGGCACCTTTGAGACTAATTTACTGTGGAAAGTCCGTCTAATTGCAATCTACGTGGAGTATCGAGCAATAAGACTACTTTATTTACGACAAAACAGTAAATTGAACTTTGTTAGATTAATCTTTAAAGTTATTTATGCCTATTGCTTTATCATAGACGAGATGCTTTCCCAAGTTAAGGAAAAAAGGAAGATTTTTATGGTCCACTGGTGATTTACAACATAACAACCTACTGGGACTGTTTGTTATCAAGTCATTTTACACGGACATTCTTCCTAGTGGAAATCGCATTGTTTGACAGTATTAGGCCCAGACTCCACCAACGCGGAGATGTGTGGAGATATCCGCAGCGGAGACAAGAAGAGATGTTTTTCAGCTAGGGTGTATCCACTGAAGCTGTGTGGAGATGCGTACTGGTTAGACTGCACATCTCTTCCGCTTCGGTGGAGTCCGGGCCTTACTTTAGACTTAAATAGAAGCCGTGTTCTAGTAAACTGTAATAAAAAGAGTGGGGAAATAAACAATAAACAGAATAGACGTTTGACGAGAACGACATGTTTAGATTAAAAGTGCGATGAATTCGTAAATAAATTGCACGAGATAAATTGGTTTTGTCCCCGACGTAGTAACAATATGCATAACTTTTTACCCGACTACCGCAAAGCCAAAAGGAAGGGTTATTAAATATAACACATTGTGAGGTTAAATGGCTTTGCTCTATGTCCAAATGGCGACGTCATTAAAAAAAATTGGTTGTATGTACCGGGATTCTTCATAGTTTTCGAGTTATAATTTATTTTTTTCTTCAAAATTTTATGGGAACCGCTTTAATTTTTTTAGTCTATCTTTTTTTTTGCAAGGCTTTAAAAAAAGTCATCATCATATGGTCATAAAAATCATTATATGGTCTACTTGCATGTGGCTGAACAACTTTTTTCAACTTCCATACAAAATATAGCAGAAACATTATGTTGAAAAACCTTTTTTTATCCAGTCAGTAATGTATTTTCCCTATTATTTAGCAAACCATATCAAGAAATTTAAAAATCAGACTTTAGTCTTCAGCTGTCTTTAAGATAAAACAAAAATTTTATTTTATGATTATACAATGTATTCATTAGGGAAATCAAAGGCGAAATATACCATATTTTCGACAGCGCAAGAGTGTTGTAACTATTAACAGGTGCTGTGTCTGACACGAATGGTTTAGAACCACGAAAACTGTACTTTTATAGTCAGACAGACTTAATCTTTCAATAATTTCAGATTTCTGACAATTAGATAAGTAATTGACAAAAGAGGGGTTTTTTCGTGCACGGAGAATTAAAACGGTTCCTATAAAATTTTCAAGATTTAAAAAAAAATAAGAATAATACGAATACTATCACGAATCGCGGAAGATACATGGGATATTTTCGTATACCCTTGGGTATACATTTTTTTTATGACGACACTATTTGGACCATTCTGTATGTCTAGTTATCACTATAATTTCATTATTACAAAATAACGATCTCCAAGATTGCACGTACTTAATTATTTTTTTTATTGAAAGGGGAACAATGGCAATCTATATCGGCTTAGAGGTTCTTAAGAAAGGATTTCCTGAGCGGAGCAGAGCGATGAGAGAAACCAGACGTTTACAAGTGGTTTTACGAAGATGCAAGCTGCTGCAATTGTAAACTACGATTTATCGCGACTTCTGATAACAAAGCTGAAAATTAACTACCGTTTGTATGTATGTTTAGCAAAGTCTTGCTTCGTAAGCACGTACGTTACTCTGGGATAAATAATAATATTATAATACGATCAATTTGCTATTATGTTACAACGTTCGGAAGCTCCGCCGTTATAGGAGTTCGACCTCGAGAGATAGAGGTGTTACCGGAGTGATTAATTAATGTATCTACCCTAATACCATTCCAATAAAGGTTAGGTGTAAATAGAAACAACAAATTCACTGAGAAGATATTTATAGTTGCAAACGTGTAATGTTATAGTACGACAAGGTCGCGACACTCGTAGTCATCGCCGCTGTCACTCTTTATCTCTTCTATGGCTATCTGACTGTTGGTCTCCTCGACGATAGATACCATGTTCGAAGACTTCCTGCGCTCGCACGGGAACATCGGCTGAGCGGGATACCTCACATCGCCAAAGTCTTGAGTGTCAAAGATCTCCCTGTTTGGTTCGGTGACATCCTATAAATAAAAGGAAACGGTTAACTACTATTTTTAGATAAAAACAAGCCTACATTATCGGAATACAAGGTAAACGATAAAATAACGTAATCTTATCGAGACGTTCACAAAATTGGGAGATATTTATGCTGTACGTGCTGATTGCTCTATTCCCTTTTCGCAATTTTGTGAGGACTACAACAATCCGGCGTTATCTAACACTGTTCGTTTATTCATATTTGCTGTTCCAAGTATAGTATGTAGCAGTATAATTTACTTACCTCATAGTTATATGAATACGGCTTGTAAGGATTTTGGGCCCAGCTCAAACTGTATTCATCGTATCGCATGTCTGTACAACTATTTCTGAAATCACTGTCCGAGTCGGATGATTCGTGAGGCTTGGAGTAATCCCCCATAGCATCCTGCGATGCTACATCTATTGGATGCGTGTCTATGTTCAGTATGGTCAATTTACTGCTTATCACCATATTAAGTGTTTTCTGCCAGTCTTCTAACAGATTTTTTATACTCTCCATCTGAAAAAAAAAACAAAGTCTGTTAAGGCGATTCCGCAGTTACAGCCCACGAAATTCAAATTTTCTTACGTTTTTTGCAATGTTCAAGTCAGTGTCAGTTAGTGGCTTGATCAAAATATGATTCGCGACTATAATAGCTCCTACACACTTGGCCGCCGGCTTTTGCCGCGCGGCACGTACCCCCGGCTTTTGCGCCTTCATTTCCGTTGCGATGTGCGGCAGGGCCGGGCGCGCCGCGTTTTGCCCGGCGGCAGTGCCGCCGGCATAGTGTGTACGAGCTATTACAGGTATGTATTTACAGAATTATAATCATTGTAATCATTGATACATCTCTCTAAGTTAGATTTGTTACATAAGAACACATTTCTTGTGGAAAAGTGCATTTTACATAGATTATAATTCTGTAAATATATACCTGTTATAGTCGCGAGTCATATTTCGAATTTCGCGGGCTGCAACTGCGGATTCACCTAAGTCGAGATTCCACTTTTGCAGTGGACAAAAAGTTATTCATGTTATACGAGTTACGTACTTTTTTCTTCAACAATGCTTGTTTATTGGCTCTTCGTAGTCTCTTCTGTTTGATGTAATGCTTAAGATAAGCTACTTTATAAACGTTGGTAACTTTCACGATCTTCACTCGACAGTCCGGTTTCAATTCGACGTCGCTGACTGAAGAGTACACGCTGTTTTCCGGCGTGTTGGGGTCGGTCCGCGAGTGCTCTGCATACTCCACCTTCTCCGACTGCATCTCGGGGATCGCCAAATGCTCGTACTTCAACTCCTTTAATAATTCCACTATGAATTCGCAATCTGAAATAAAAAAATGATCTACGGCCTAAGAAATCCAATAGTATTTTATACTACGAGCAAAGGGGCAGTCGTAGAGTGGACCGATACAGAATTTGGAGCTACACGGACCGTATGTATGTGAAGAATGACCTTCCTCGTGCGGCGCAGTGCCGACGTGCATGTCGTGGTCGGCGTCCCAGGCCGCCGCACTCTCTAGCGCGCGGCGCAGCGCGGCGTCGCCGGCGATGACGTCACGCACGCGCGTGCGCACTCGCCGGAGCCGCTCCGCATCGCGCCGCAGCTGCTCTGCTCGCTCCGAGAACTCCGCGTCCCGCACGCAGAGCTTCGTGTTCACTATCTGAATCTATTCACAATAAAAACGTTTAAAGACTGCTGGCGTTTCTCCTGATACGACGAGACAAATCCAGAATACAGGCTGCTTCTAACCTGGAGTTGAATGTCTTCCATCTCGGTTTGCTTCCGTTTTATTCTTTCTCGAGAAGTCACGTACATGTCTTTTATAAATTTGTACATATAAAGTACCGTCGGCACATACTTGAGAATAAATATCGACTGCAAAAACAACTATTGCGATTAATACTGACGTAGAGAAGTCCATTTGGTCATTTTTACTTATGAGTACACATAAACATACCACATTTATGAGTGTAAGTCGTACATAGACGGAATATATTACACTGACAAAGTAGTGCGCGAATGGGACACCGTATTGTTCCATGAGATAGTTCCAAATACTGCTGACACCCCATGTGTGGTCTCCGTTCTGCTCCTGCTGATCGATCTGCAGTTGCGCGCGGTGCTCCTCATCGTTCATGATAAGGGTTCTCAAATGAAGAGCCGAGATCACCGCCCCCAATACTATTATTAAAGTCAACATCTAAAGGTATAATATTTCATACAAAAGTTTATTTAATACACATGGGAGCATTAAATATGCAAAATACAAATAATTAATTTTGAAAATTAAAATCTTGACATTGACATTTTTTCGTCATACACCAGAACTAATTGGCATTTAATTTTATTCTATCAAAAAACTTTATCTTCTTTATGAATTAAAAATAATTTATTCTACATTGATTGACAACTCATTGACAAGTTTGATGACACTTCTTTCTAAACCAAAGATTTAAATCGTTCTAATTTAGATTTTTGATGGCTGGATTTTGGATACTATAAGTTTGAATTGATGTGCTGTATTGTTAAATTGTGTTTCATCAGGTGCTGGGCAAAGTGCCAACGGTGTCGATCGACAAAACGGACGGGTGTCAAATCTACCTATCTCCGCAGTCGTTGGACGTCGAGATCGTCAGTTCCAAGTCCTCCGAAATGAACGTGCTCGTGCCTCAGGCCAACGGAGACTACGTGAGTACAAGCTTTCTTTCATTTAAGCCAATTACACTAATACATTCTAAACTGGACTTTATACAAAGATTGTTTACGTTAATACTGTTGCGTGACAATAAGGAGTATCTATTTATGGAGTAGTCATTATGGCAAAATACTTTGCTGTTGACCTGTTTACATTAGGCAACTTTGTTTATTCTAAGATAAATAACAGAGCTTCTTTATTTACTTAGAGTTTGGAAGCTTTCCCTTCTTCAAGATGCTCTACTCGGTAAAAATTTCGTATTGTTTGTAAATTGTCGTTAAAATTTAAGCATATTTTATTGTAAGACTGCGAAAGTTATTGTACCGATTTCCATGATGTTAATGAGCTGGTTGTTTGTCGTGCAGTCGGAGCACCCGGTGCCGGAGCAGTTCAAGACAGTGCTGAACAAGGCGAAGAGCGGTATCACCACCACGCCCGTCGAGAGCACGGGCTAGACTCTCGCACACACTCGGGAACAAACCTCGTCCACTAACCAGCTTTCAGTACCTATTCGAGGCGAGGCGAGTCTTTATTTAAATACTTTGCACGGTCTAGTTCAACATTAGTTCACGTACCACGACTCGCCTCGAAGCAGCCACAAGCACATACTATCTATGTACCTTCAGTCGTGCGACCGACGTTCTCGAGTCCCATGTGCGTCTATTTAGTCTTGTATCGATCATCTTATTTAAGAACTGTCTTCATTTCTTGCTCATTGCGCTCGATTGTAGTATTTAAATATTATAAATCTAATACGACGTAGAAATAACTATAACTCAAGTATTTACTGGCCTTTGTGTGTAATGTAAAGATGTTCCTTACACTAACATTTGAGATTTTGACTTCGTGAAGAAGGTAACATGCTTTGGAGTACCGTTCGGTACGGGAGTTAGTTAAGTTAGCTGTAAGGTGTGTGACTGTCTCGAGTTTGAGAAGTAAGAAAGGTTTGCATTCTCGACTTTCGATATCTCTATTAATAATTGTGCGATCATTAAACCCCGAAGCTTGACACGCGTGTGGTCTAATTTTCTTACTTGTATTACTTCCTTGTGATCAATCATTGCATTATTTTATATCGATGTCTATCTTATGGGAGAACTCACCCAAATTATATTTTATCCTAGGACATGCTATTTTATTTTGTGATTGTAATTATTATTTTTAAATAAATATTTCTTAATTAAAATGTGAAGATCAGTGTAATTTGTATTAAAATAATTAATAATTTGTCGACATCGTTAATTATATAAGAATTGCTATTATTTATTATATCAACCTTATTTTGAAGAATATAATACTGTATTGAAAGTTTGCATTTTGTTAATTTATTTGTCGAGAGATTAAAATTATTTTTAAGATCATTGATTTTTAATTGCATGTAGCCTGTAGCTTTGAAATATCCCTTTTTTAATGGAGGTTTACTGGACTATAGTGTAATATACTTATACCTACAATAAAATAAAACAAAGAAAAAAATATTGTTACATTTTTATTCTGTTCATCATAACATGGCCCACATCGTCCATTTAAAAACACATATTCAAACGGAAAAGGCGGTCCATGTGTTTCAATAAATAAATTCAATTTAGCAGTAATAGTGCAGTGGTAAACAAAACAATTTGGGTACAAACATTTACACCTATATTTACAAACAAACCCAAATAACATACCGTAATATTATGGCGTAGCAATTGTCTAGCATTATGTGAAATTAATGAAATTTTAAAATTATAGCAATTATTGAAATATTTTCTCATTTTTACAGAGATTTCATAACTTACAGATATCTTATAAATATCAGTCGAATTTCGAAAATTACCCTAGATTCTAAGTACTGGCTTATAAGTAATAAAACCTGTTTAAATGCTGTTAATCGGGGTCTATGCTGGAGTTATTTGGTGATACTCTACTGCACTGCCACTCGTCGCTGCCGTCGGAGCATTCTAGGAATCCATTGCAGACGCTCGTGGCGGGTAAGCACTCTCCGAGCGGACATCTGAACCCCTTGCACGTGTCCACTCTGCTGGCTCGTCTGTTCTCCGCCGCCTCGAGGTCCGCGTAGAAGTCCTCGCTAGACTCGTGTTCCGCCGAGCTGGTGTCATTGTGCAGCGGCGTGTAGGTCGCCAGTACGCCGTCGATCCAGTCGATGTAGTTGGACACTTTGGTGTACACGCCGGGACGGTTTGCTCGTGCGCAGCCGTACCCGTTGCTGGTTACACCGTAAACATACCATTTGTCGGATTCCTGTAAGTAAACAGAAAATATTTTGGATTATTTATTTGAATAGTTGCCGTAATATCGTTGTCAAAGAGAGGATAACCAGTTTTCTTGAGCCAAAGCATATGTTACGTAATTTTGAGAAGTTCTATGTACCTGGCACATGAGCGGCCCCCCAGAGTCTCCTAAACAAGCGTCTCGTCCGCCGCGCTCGTAGCCCGCGCAGAACATGTCGTCGGTGACGCGGTACAGCGGCAGCAGGCGCGTGCGGCGACGGCATTCTGATGTTGATATCACTGGCAACTCCACCTCTTGCAGTGTATCCGCTGTAAATAAAAAAAATATATTTAAAAAGCCAATAACGGAAAATCTGGCGATCTTTGAACCCCAACCCCGTTCCCTCTCTACTGCCTTGCTCAAAATCATTAATTTAGTCTATATCAATGCTCAAAAATCAAAATAATCATCATGATAAATTATGTACGATACTTAGATAAGTGAAACATAAAACGAAAACTTACGGAAAACGCGTTCATGCTCGTACAGTTGTCCCCATCCAACCACAGTGCAGTGATGTCCGGCGGGAGGCTGCGCGCGCGGCGGCGGCAGACAGGCGGGCCGCAGCCGCGCGTGCAGCGCCACCGCGTCCACTCGCAACAATGCGATGTCGTTGCGGAACCCGCGCGGTGCGTACTTGGGGTGCAGCACCACTTGTCGCACGCGTGATACACGCTCCCATGGACCTCGTGGCCACGCACCACGTCTTAGTGCGCCTAGTCGCGCCACCCAGTGTGCTTCTGTTGCTCTGTGGTTTAGGATAATGATTAGTTTAGAGATCGTTGGCAGACATTGGGCATGACCAGTACTTCATATTCGTCGTCGATGAAGGGAGATAAAAAGCTACCTTGATAGGTACTGCTTGGGTCACTAGGTACCTAGTAAAATGGCCATGCTGATTGTTTTTCTGAAATACGTAAGTAGGTAACCGAAACTCGCGCCAATTTTCGTCAGCACCAATTCTAATATTACATGATAGGCTTCGATTAGGAGGTAAAATAGAAAAACGGGATGGGTTGGTATTCATACTCACTGATAAAAACAATGGCTGGCCGACAGCAGCCACTGCGCGTGCACAAGGGTCCCGCCGCACTGGAAGTCTCCGTCACGGTAGAGCGCGGCCTGCCATGGCCACGCACCCGCCGCCGCGCCGTCGCCGCCCACCACCCTGCCGCGGCGCACGTGCGCGTCAGTATCGTCCCTAGCCACACATACCCACTGCTACCACCACTCAAAACTACAAGGATCTTTTGGCGCCTGAATGACATTGTGGCTTTGTTGGTAAATAGTTGTGATATTGTCTCAGAAATTGTATTGAATAAAGCAAGATGGCGGCGTTAGTTCCAACTTTGGGCACGTGCCAAAAGATCCTTGTACCGTTGAATCTACCATAGACATGCCATAGAAGGTAGGTCTACCGTAGAATCGGTGATTGTTGGAATGGCGACGTAGGGTATATACTAACTTCTTTGATTTTTCAATCAGGGATTGATACGGAGATTTAAAGATCAATGAAGCCATTTTATTAACAGAACAGAGTTTGAGAAAAAAAAATTGGTCCAAATCTTTTTATGAGTCTGTTTCATGAAAATTATATAATGTAAGCTTTCCTACTCAACATTTGGCTCAACTGAGGAGATCGATCTTATCTACAGAATAGCCGATTCATTTTAGTCTTTAGAAACATCAAGGGTAGTTTCGAAATCAATCTTGATTTTTCTAAAGAGTCTTTTTTTACCTGGGCTGTTGAGCATCAGCATGTGGTCGTATCCCACAGTCGAGTCCGGTGCACCTGACGCGAAGCGCGCGCTTCTTAGCGCAAGACGCGCGTCGGAAGGAGAGGCGCGTGTCGTGCGCACGCGCAGCCGCATTGTGCCACACTTCCCAGTAACCCGCCGCGCTGGACTTGCGGCCCTCGCGAGCTTCTCGTGCCCAGCCCGCGTCACTGAACACAAAACAACTTGAATGAATACCAACTTTATACACTTTATCGTGTATATTGTCGTTAGATATTAGAAGTAGAAATTTTAGAATTCATCTAAAATGTAAAGTGGTAGAGCCACTTTACATTCGTTTTTTAGGGTTCCGTAGTAAACAAGGAACCCTTATAGTTTCGCCATGTCCGTCTGTTTGTCTGTCTGTCTGTCCGCGGCTTAGCTCAGAGACGGTTAGTACTAGAAAGCTGTAATTTGGCATGGGTATACATAATAATCACGCCGACAAAGTAGTAAAATAAAATCAAGAAAAAAAAAATTTTTAGGGTGTTTTCCTTACACGTAAAGTGGGGTTGTTTTTTTCAGGAATCCATTTGCGAAATATTAAGCTTTAAACTATTTACAATCGCTGCAATCTGCTAATCTTTGTTAGAGTCTAGTGTCCTCCCCCCCCCTTCTAGCTAAATGGTTGTACTTGGATTTGTGAAAAATTCACAGCAGTAGTATAAAAGAAAAACTATCACAGCTAAGTAATACAGGTTAACGAGTAATAATCGACCAACTTAAATTTGCATTTTGAAAAACATGTTCTCCCATACATTCCATATGGGAGAACATGTTTTTCAACTACAATGTTAAGTATGTTCTTGGGATAAATTCATCCCAACTACGGAATGTTTCATTGTGCGTGGTCTGACACGCACTTGGCCGGTTTTTATTTCTTCTTACTACGAAACTAAGATTGGAAATATAGACATTGTAAATCGATTCTAGTCAGTTTCAGTGATGCGGGATAACAATTAAAAAAGAAATGACATACATAAACAGAATTAAATAAAGAAACAAAAGTAGAACAATTTCAAAATCAAGAAAATTGGCGCCCAACGTGGGACCGGCCGACCCACACGTCATGTAACTGCTTTTGAATTTACTTCTACTCCCTTAGGTAACCCGAGGGGGGAACCCTTTATGTTTTTATGATGTATTGTTTTATAGAAAAAAGTAGCCATTATTACTGGAAAGTCATAGCTCTGCACACGGCTCGGCCGAGATCGGGTAATTTGAGAGAGCTTTGCGCCTGCTCCACCACATCGGCAAAACTCTCAACGCAAAGTCGGCCCCAAACACCACGCTTGCGCACCATTACATAACCTGAAATGATTGTAAGTAGTTCCAGTTTTAATAAAAAATAAAAATTATTCAGTTTCGAACTTATGCGTAATGTTATCTAATTCTAGCACATACTCGTATATTAGCCACTCGCCACAGCGGACTACTTACAACTAAAATCGTTTTTTTAAACAATCGATTCAAAATAATAATTATAAATTTATAAAGATAGAGATTTATATTAATTTTGTAAAACAGCAGTGAACAATATTTAGGTAATATATTTCACTAATTTTTATTTTATTTATTTTTAATACTCGTAAATAGGTAATTCATGGGTTTGACAACCACAAGCACGCCAACAGGTAAAATACAAAAACAGTAAAATCATCTATAAGTAACTGTCCAAAATAATAAACTTAACCAATTAAAGTATACCTTCTTCGTTATATGGAATAACTTCATTATCCTCTAGTTGTTCAGCGAGCGCCACGCAGCTCTTCTCATCGTCACCTAGCGGACAATCGGGCGTGCCGTCACACACCTTGGCCACGTCGAGGCACTGCCGGGCATTGGCGCATACGTACTGACCTTCTTTACACCACTCTGAAAATAATTCAGTAGGTAAGTATTTATTTGCTCCTTACATATTTCTCCCTTTCTAAGCTAAGGAAAATGAGGAATGCTATAAAATAGGGATTAGTGACCAGCACCCTAATTGCGTAACACACGATCAATCATAATTTCAATAATTTTGAAGGAAATTGCTAATCCATTGCTTCATATAGTCGAAAAATGTGACTACTCAACAACGTATATTACGCAATGAATATTGTAAAACAGTCAAAATGAAACAGGATGTGATTGATCGTGTGTTAAATTCGGGTGCTGGTCATGTATAGACAACCGCACGACATTGACATCGCCTTTATGTCGTAGCAGGAAGGGTGATTTTCGAAGAGCTACTGTTATCAGTTATCACTATTGTTCGGTCTCAATATTGGCTCTAGGATCTTGCAGATAAGAAGCAAGCATACAGGGTGGCAGGGACATCGACGCGAAAACTGATACATGATTCAGTACATGATTCTGACGCCGCATGTGTTGAAATTTTTCGTCCGTTATTAATTCGATGTCCCTGCCACCTGTATAAGAATAAAAATATTAAGTCACATACCACATTTATTCTCATCAGAATAGTCCCAGCAGTCAACGACGCCATCACAAATCTTCGATTGTGAGAAATCTGCTATTAGGTAGTCTGCGCAAGAGCATGAACGTTCGTCCTCACCATCCGGGCAGTCAAGCAAGCGGTTACAGCGAGACGTTAGTGGGAGACACAAACCGCTAGGACAACGGAACGATGTAGCGTTGTTGCACTCCTCTGAAACAAAGATGCATTTAGTAAGAAAACATTTATATAAGTATTTAAGATATTAATGTGTCCTTATTTTTGCGTTGACACAGCTTACCTTCTTTGATAATTTCTTTAATCAGGTTGCTGACATTTTCCTTTTCTTTGTTTGGTTTAGTTCCATGAGGCTTATTGTAGAACTTTTCTGGTATATCAAAACTGTTTCCTTCTTGTTTAGATGGAGGATTCTTATTGTATGTTTTTGTTAGGATTTTAAACCCCGCTTGGTTCAATGTGTAGCTAGAAGGTATTGCTTTTGTTGAAATTACACCGCCAGGTGCTCGAAATAAAGTGTTGTTATTAGAATCTGATATTGTCGCGAGACTTGCGAGTTGTTTCAACTTGTCAATAGTCAGCGTATTCGTTTGATTTATAGGTATTTCTAAAACAACATCTGGTTCTAAAGCCAATTCATACGCAGGAAGGGTTTGAGTTTTATTTGCTCGTTTACTACTCACACTTCCTGTCACATGATATGATACTCTGTATGTTCCCTCAGGGACGTTAGTAGTATTTGATACTTCCATACCTTTAAATGCCTCGTTATTTTCGTTAGAAAAATTTAAGTCATCACTTGATTTTGGAAATCTACTGCTTGTTGGAAAATTACCAGGTGCGTTTACTCGTATGATTTCAGGCACTGTTGTTAACTTAAGCTGATCTTGTTGTTCTATTTCATCATCGCTGTGGTTAATTTCATGACTTTGGTAATAATTTTCGGTACTGAGATCATCTATTATCTTTTGTGTTTCGGGGTCGTTACGAAAAAAACTGCGTAGATTCTCTTTTATTTGTTGGGGTTCTTGAATTTTGATTTTGGGTCGAGGTCTAAGTGGTCGATTCATACCTAGATTAGACTTTGCGGGTAGCAGTGTGATAACACCAGCTGTCGTTATTTCTAGCTCATCATCGGGCACTACCTCGACAGATCCAGTCATTTTGTTATGATTATGCCGTTCTTCAACTTCCATGTCATTTATAGTGTCTTCAGACCTTGTAGGCGTATTTTGTTGAGTATATTTTTTTATGATATCTGTTAAATTACGAAATATTGAAACCTTTCCAGGAAACTTAGGAGTTGTATTAGGAAAAACATCGTCGTTCTTCGTTATAATTGCTTGTAATGTGTCATTGTAATATTTTTCTGGAGAATTTTTACTAAACGTGTCATTTTCGTTGGTCGAAGTGTTCACTAATTCCCAAGTAAGATGCGGTGCACCTGTACTTGGTATAATAGAAACTTTATTATTGGGTCGTCTTGTTGTATTTTCTTTCGCTGTTTCATTTTGAGCATGTTCAGTTGTTTTATATGTTGTATTAACTACTTCTAACTGTGGAGTTGTGGAGACGGTGCTACTTGCTGGTACTTTGGTGGTAGCGGTTGTTGGGGTACTGGCACTAGTTGTAGTAGTAGTAGTGGTAGTGGTGGTGGTAGTGGGGCTGCTGCTGGTAGTTGTAGTTGTAGTAGGAGTGGTGCTTGTACTTGTAGTAGTGTTGTGCTTCTTCAGTATTGAGGCACCTTCAATAGAAAGTTGTTCAGTGTCGTCATCTGTGCTATCAGCTTGAAGCACATTTATGCTGACACTTGTTTGTTTGTCTTTGGGAGGACGTTCCACTGGCTTTCCATCGTCTTCATCAGTAAAGTCCATTTCATCTACTACTTCAACGACTCCACTTATTTTATCTACAGGAATAGGATGCGGTTTTGGATAGTTAGATCCTAAAGTTTCCATATTCTTTAAAGGCGGTGCATACGTTGGTAATGTAAAACTTGTGTATATTGGACTTGGTACGTAAACGTCAGCTGCTAAATCTGGATCTACGTTGTGCATACCTATGGGTCTGATTGTCGTTCTATCTCTGTGTTTTACTGGTGGTATTGGGGTCAGTAAACTTTCTAATATTGAAACATCATCTACGACTTCTGCTACTCCCATTCTGTCTTCAGCATTCAGATCACTGGTCATTTCTATAGGAACCGGGGAAGGTTCGCTTGTTCGTTCATAATAGGGTTGTGTTATAGGACGCCACGGTTCGTTGTCAATAACATGTGGAACGGTAAATAAAGTATCGATTTTTGGTAAATCTTTATAATGATTTTCATTTGTTAGTAGATCGAGTAGAATTTGGGATACATTACTTGTGGTGGTACTAGCTTCAGCTGTAGTTGAAGGTGTTACCGTTGTTGAGGTTGTGGTGCTGGTGGTAGTAACTGGAGCTCGTGTTGTCTTCTCGGTGCCTTTTTTTGGAGTCGGTTCCGTCCTTGTCTTAACATTGAGAGTAGATGTTATAGTAAACGGTCGGGTCTTTGGTGTGCTTGTAGGAACTCTCTTCGTTGTTGTGGTCTTTGTAGTGGCTCTAGTAGGAGGCGCTTTAGTCGTTGTTGTAGTTTTAACAGATGTTGGTTTGTGACTTCCCTTATCGTCATGACGTATTGGACTAGAACTTAACTTTTTGTTTTCTGTTATATCTGCTTCAGTCTTAGTGATTTGAAACGATCCTTGTACTACTGGAATATTTTCTGTGTCAATATCAGGTTCATCTGGATCTTTCTTTTGATTAGGTTTTACTGTAGTTTTACGCACGACGCCGACCCTCGTCTGTAGATTTTTATCATTTCCAGTTGGTGGGGATGACCCTTTCGGATTGCTCATTGCCATGCTCTCGTTCATAGCTTCTTTCACGTACGATTCTGAATGATAAGTGTGTTCTAGATCTCTTTTTATTATTATACTAGATGTGTCTACTTTTATACTCTGTCCAATTGCTGGATGTTTAGAATTTAAATCTTGAATTAAAATATTCTTAAGAGTTTCCTCGATGTTCGCAACAGAACTGAAAACAAAGATTATCATGTAATACCGGCTACTTAGCAAATAGTAAAGTGTCAGTGACAATTATTTAGAGAATTACCTCGGTATTTTTCTTCTATCGAGGTATAATCTAAAGTGTACGTCTAGTCTACGGTCCCCGAAGCCGGTGACGAGTGCGCCCGTGAAGGCCTGTCGTAGTGTCGAGGGCGCGGCGAACACTTGTCGAAGAGCCACGCTGTAGCGCCGCGCCCGCTCCCTGTACGACGGGCTGCCCGGCACGCCGCCGTACACGTCCCCTCGCGTCACCCGGAACGTGCCCTCGAACGATATTATTGCTGGAAAATAGATTTAGAGCTGCGACATTTGGTCCCAAACCTCGGAGAACCTAATTGTATTTTGTTAAAGTATTCCCAAGAGGCCCTAGACTATGCTTCAGGGGTTATATAATATTAACACGAAAAAGGTAACCCAAAACTTTGAGGACATATTGTTTACTAAACTGGGCATATTTCCCTCGCATTTTTCCTTAATAAAGGTCAAATTGAGCCCAGCGGCGTTAGCATGAAATACCCTATTACACAATAATAATGTAAGAACATAGTAACCCACTTCCCCCGGTCGTCTCCCACCATTTACATGTAAGTTTTTCTATTTTTCATTTCCATTGCGTGGGTTTGTTCCTTGTTACACTCCACTAGGTACTTGATGTAAAGAAAGATAATGTTCTTTGCGCATAAATAAGTATGTATAAGTGCTGTTAATGTTGAATTCTAACAATAATATAAATGCGAAAGTGAGTTTATTTGTTACGCTTTCACATCTTAACGGCTTAACAGATTTAGATGAAATTTAGCATACAGGTAGACCATGACCTGGGATAGAACATATGGTACTTGTTATCCCGGTAGTTCGTTCCCGTGCGATAACTTCAGAACTCCACGCGGGCGAAGCCGTGGGTATAAGCTAGTATTTTATAACTTACGAGTAGATCAACGAAGATTGAAAAGAATTGCACAAAAACTCATGCGACTGGCTTGGTTTAACTGTATTGCCGAAAATCAATAAATCTTTCGTATAGATACTATATGACTGTATAACGAGAGATGAATGTGAAACTCTCCACTTTTTTTCATCACGTTGAATTGAGTTTTGGAATAATTTATAGGTACGTAGGTACACATTACATATACGTAGGTAGTATGTGTTAGTGTATAAATGGGGATAAATTAAAAATCTCAACGAGAATAAACAAACTTACCTAGGTTGCTACGTAAGTTTGTTTTTGACATTGAGATTCTTAATATAGCCCCATTTTGATACTTTCATTTGTTTCATCTTTCACCGGTGGCGCTAAGTGAAAAATCGTGTCATAGACATAGAATCACTCGTATTGTGGGAAAGATACAAAAGAGCATTCGATGTAAAATATTTTTCAAGGCTTCTCTAAGGTAAGAATCAGATTCGATGTTTATTTACCTAAAAGAGCTTCTGTGTTGATTCAAATACCCTGAAAACATCCATGAGATGTGATTACTTACGTTCCCCATTGTCAGGCCTCAGGGCTCCCATGTAGAAAGCAAGCGCCGCGACTGCAAGCACAGCGACCGCTGCCAACAAGGCCCCGCCAACCAGTGCTGCTGAGCACAGCCCACCGCTGCGGGTGCTGCTGCTGCCCACGCCGGCGCGGGGATACCCTCCGCCCGCGAAGCGATACTCGCTCTGGAGAAAGAAAGGCAATCAATAAATAAACATTGAATTAACACGTTCATTACCAGGACCCCTCCTGGAGGGTTCACCTAGTCGCATATGGGATGCCGGGAGCCCTCGCGGAGAGCTCATTTTAAATGTAGGTTTTTCTAAGCGAATACAGCAATATAAACCGCGACAATAAAATCTGATGTATATTTTGACAAGATTTATTAGTATACGCGTTGGTTTTCAAATCCAAGCATTAAAAAAAAAAAAAAAATTTTTTTTCACGGTTTCAAATATTCACAAAAAATTAAAAAAGGTTGGAAACTACGTCATAGCGACAAGACCCCCTGAAAACACAATTTACTTCGTTTTACAGTGTTTTATAACAAGGTTTTAAACCTAATGCCGTTGACCATCCGCGATGTTTAACTTTAGAGCAAACGTAATGCCGGCAACCCTCCCGGAGGGTTCACTTCCAATATGTATGGCGGCATGGCTCTATGAAGTATGAGTATGAGTTCTATGAAAAGTGGGTGGAGTCAAGTGTTAAAAAAGTAAAAAAAGTGAAATTTCAAAATCGAACCACAAATATCGATGAACAAAAATAAATGACAGATGAATTGAGAAACTCCTCTTTTTTTAAGAAGTTGGTTAAAAACTGAGAAACCACTAAACATCATTCGTGTAGAGTGGAGCTATGGCCATTTAACGGGCATTGTCCTAGCACAAGTCAGCTACAGCGAAGTTCGTTTCTTATAAAAGCCTTAAACACTTTCGCAGGCCTCAGAATCGAAAACCGGACGTTACTTGAGGTTCTAGATTCTAAGGTGTTGAGTGTTGGATATTTGGGCAGAAAAAGGAAAAAGAAAGGTTTACTATGGGATTTATTATTGAAACTCATAGACGTTTATTACGTCTATGTTGAAACTTAATAAAACCAAACACAGTCGTAAAAGTCTTGACGGACGGGATACATCTGTCAAGGAGTCAAAAAGACAGATACCCAAACAAAAAAGGTTGCGTTTAGAATAGTTCTAACATTGAGACTGAAAATATTCCTTATATTTATCATAAGTCACCTATAAACGATTTATATTCACAACACATTTTGGACACTATAGGATACGGAGTTGTGAGTAGGATAATAAATTACCCCGTACGTGCAGAACCCGAAACAAATACTACATAACATGTAGGTAGGTACAACATACGTCGTAGACAGTGTCCCTTTTGTGTTTTGTGAAAAATATCTGTATCTAAAGCTCTACAAATGTTTGTAGCGAAGTAGCTATACAGGAGTGATTTACCACGCTCACGATACCTGCCTAGTAGGTATCATCTCTACATTTTACCTTACATAAAAATGAGAATGAAAATTATGGTGTTTTTGGTGGTCTACGTAAAGAAAAGAATACCACTGTAATAACTATTTAGGGGGGTTACGCGAGTTAGCTGCTGGAAACCCTTCCAAATGAAAATGTAAGTAAGTTGAGTTTTTCCTAATAACATCTCGTACAGCAACACAAGTAGTTATTGTTATAGCTACCCAATTATATTGAAGTATGCATCGTAAAAGCAATAACATCGGATATTCAGCGGTCTCATCGATCCGTCCATGCCAATTTGTTTCCTCCGTTACGCCCACTCTGTACGATAACAAGCTGGTATGAAGAAAACATTGCCAATACTTTTTTTCATTTTCCTTGAAACAATTTACATAATATCATCACACCGACCATAGTTATCACTTATGGTAATCATGGATGTAAGTATAGGCGGGGGCCACCCGACCTTCCGAACTGTTTTTGTATTAACCAAGGCGTGATACAATTTTTTTATCGTTGACAGCTCTATTCTTGTGAAGACCCTCAAGGTTTGTAGGTTCTTCGACTTAGCTGGTTTAAAAAAACTGATATAATATTATCAATTATTTAATGTCGTGTTGTTTGATAAAAACAAAGGTATAATCATTCATACATTTTAAACTTCACAGCACTTTGATAATTAGGAAAAAATATTAAATATATTCTTATACTAATGCATTCAACGAAAACTATAGTTTTATTTAAAGTATCATTGGTTGTTGTAATATAAGTAGTTACTACTAAGTACGTATACGGTATCAACGTAAGTGCAATGTTCGCTAAAATTCAGAGGGAAGTCATTTTTGATGTTGCGAATTCGCGATCATTACAGTGCTGATGAACGATGGGAACGTGAACAGTGCATGGGAACCGCCTGCGGTGGGCCATCCATCTGCACCCCGCCTCTTGCTTCACCTGTCACTTCGCGCCGTTAATCATCCTTCTACAAAACCACGTCCAAACACTTGGGAATGTTGTTTCGGGGACACGAAACTAATTTCGTGGCCGCGACACTCGAATTAAGTTTTAATTCCCTGTAGCATGCACTCCATGTCGATATATTGATTTTAAAAAGTAGAGTAACGATACAAAAAACACCCACCCCTCAGGTCCCACCGAGATTTGAACTCGGATCGTTGGATTCAAAGTCCAAAGTGCTAACCATTACACCATGGGACCGCGACACTTAACCCTCGAAATTTCCAATGTGTTTAGGCTAAGGATGCCGACTGGCCGACTCCTTCAGCGTATTGTTCAAGTATGGTATCATAATGTTCAAGAAGGTTTTTAACAATAATTTTCTGACTATGCTCCTCATCATTTTCAAGAGCGGGCCAACAATTACAATGAAACAAAAATGTTAACCGACCGTTTCTGAACCGGATAATTATACCGTGGAAGCGACTGTGATTATAAAACGTTAGACATATTTAAAAACCTGAGAATGATAAAAGTCTTCGTCGAAAAGTATTTCTCAGTACATATTTTACAGCGAAAAACTTTAGGTAGGTGCATTTGAAGGGTCTATCCTACAATTCTCTATTAAAATGTAGGTTCCTAAGTACATACACAAACAAGTATATGGTAAAGTTACCAACATGTGGAATATAACTTTAAAAACTCACTACACAACAGACAACACTGAAAAATGTCCCTATACTGAAATCAAACCTTTTTGTATTGAAAAAATTAATATACCTTCTTCACTAGCTCACAAGAAAACTTTGAATACTTTATTAAAAAAATAATTTCAAGTCCTTTGGCTAACTTTACCCCGGAGCATAATTATACCTACCTAAGTACCTACCAAAGTTATTTAATTTAGCGGACTGCCAACGTCCGCCATATTGTAAATTGTGGCTCGTCTTAAACGAAGGTAATGAGAGCTTTGAACCTTACCAAACAGCATTATTACGTCCCTCAGTAAACTACCCGTCAGGAATTAAATATACTTTTTGGTACATTGATTAATTTACAGTTACTTATTTTAAGTGGAAAGCAATTTCGTTTGACGTTTTTTGCTGTATGGCGCGTTCGATAAATGATCTGACGGTTGTCATTATTGTTTGTTTTTTTAATGATATAATTCTTAAACTAGACTATACTACCTTCACCACTATGTTTCTTTTAATTAACACAATATATAGGAGTTATTTGAAAATAACTATTTCTGTTTAGTTCAAGTAGGTTATTAATTAGAATATCAGACAGAAATATATTTTGAGTTCTTAAGTGAAAATTAAACAGGGCCAGGTGCAAAAACTTAGGTCCCACCGAGATTTGAACTCGGATCGCTGGATTCAGAGTCCAGAGTGCTAACCATTACACCATGGGACCTCTGAGAGAGCAGCTCGAATTACCAGATCACTATCGAAATTGTAGAGCTTTTAAAGCACGAAAATCGATACTTTCACTAATGATTCATACAAAGATAACATATTCTTAGTATGTATAATCATTATCCGAAGAAACCGGTTGCATATAATATTCAGACTCCTGAAACTTAGTCTATTTCACATGTGAATTTATTAGTTACCTAATTACCTATCCTTCTTACCAATAGGTCCTATGAAATTCATTAGACAGGTAATAATCAAAGTGGGTAAATCATCTAGCATTCTTAAGTTGATAAATTGCGTACCTTAACGCTAATATACCGGCAATAACGTCTAACAAATGGTAATAAGTGCAGACCATTGTGTATTGAATGCACGCCACAATGACACGCTGACCGTGGTCTCAATCTCCTAATGCGTCGATAATGACAATGATGCGCCGACGGAATCATTTAGAACATGCGACCTAGCGCTTATATTTAACCAGACTAACGTTTTTGTTATCTTATTTACTATCATTGAAGAATTTTATCATCAATTTCTGAAAAAATCGTATAGCCTATGATTTACCTAAATTCAGGAGAAGTAACTTCAATCTTACTGAAAAATTAATTAAACTATTAACTTAGGTGCCTACCTAATTCTAAATGGTTTTTGGAAACAATACTTAATTTCTAATTATAATTCAGGTCTTGCTTTGCCCATAAAATAAAATAAATAAAAACTTTATTCAGTTTGAAAAACACAAAATAAAAAGAGCACTAGATTTTTACACATTCTCCCCACACTAAGACTTGCTATGTCGTGGGGATCATTCTCAACTCAAGTAAAGCAAACATGTAACGATAGGTATTATATACATATATACCATAGGTACGAGTATTATTCAGGGAACCCCACGGTTTGTCTAGCTGACAACATTTTTTAGTCCGCGAGTGCAGTTTAGATCGATAAACTTTCCTGCAAGCGGCACTCGTAGTGCCGCTTGCAGGATAGTTTATCGATCGGTCTCAATTCAAACGAATGCAGTTGCGTACTTGCCACCGTTTGGTATTGCTTACGCCAGATCGGCCATCAAAGGGGAGGAACTGCTGTATTCAGCATAGAATACTCTATTCAGCATAGTAAGTTTTATGGATAACAACTTTAATTGAGATTCGATCGCCTAGAGTGGGGTGCACGTAGGTATGCCAGAGACGTATCCATATTTTTGGGTGAGTGTAGAGCGGTCAGGAAAATAATATTTATATGTATGGTCATAGAATTAGTAATAGCTTACTTTGATAAAAAATAAATAAGAGACCGGGATGTTTTAACATTAATATTGATTATTGCTGGCGGTGCTTGCCTATGTTCAGCAGTAGACGTCTTTTGGCTGAAATGATGATGATGATGATTGCTACAGAGATGTAATATAGAGAAAAATTCTGTTTTAAATTGGGCAAATTTGAGCCATAGGTACATACCCATACAAGGTAACGACACTAGGTACTATCGAAGAACTTCATATCTAAGCAGTTTGAAAACAAAATCCCGTGAACGCGATCGACTTTGTGAAAACCATAAAATTTCAAAATCGCGTGTTACCGGTCCGGTTCCGTGGCGGCCGAGCACTGCAAGCAGAATTAGTCCTTACGGTGTATAGATATGAACTTCTTCGATGGTACGTACCGATCGATGTTGTGATTAATAAATGGACCTCATCAATTAAAATGAATGAATATACACTGGTCCATGATTCCATGGAGTAACGACTTCTGCCACTACCTACTAGGTATTACTAGGTATTTAGTACGTACCGATCGATGATGTGATTACATTAATTAATCTCCACTGGTCCATGATTCCATAAGTATTCGGTAGGGGACAATGCTAACTTAGCTTTGCGTAACTAAATGAAAATAAGCTTTTATAACATCATTATATGTTATTTCTCTAAATAACCAAAGCAGGTATACAAATTATTTTAAAAAATATGGTTCTGATCAAAATATAAGAATAGGTATATAGGGAATGAATATATTTTCAATTCTAACAATATTCATTATAATCAAGAACTTATTGTATTATGCATACGAGTACATAACTGACTTTGATGTACCTTCTAGGTAAAAATAATAAATAAATATAAGCTTACAATCCCCAAAAAAATAATGGAACCTTGGGATTACCGTTTTGTCACGTTTTATAATAATCTAAATCCTCAATCAACTTTGTGAAGCTCATCACTCCTAGGTAGGTACCGATCTACTCTACTGTAACGGTAATGTAATGATTAATGAGTAATGTTCACGGCACTAAAGTGATACTCAAATTAATGGCTTCCTCTCAAATTCAAATTCAAATTCAAAAGTCATTTATTCAAACTAGGCTGAGAAATCAGCACTTTTCGAACGTCATAATTACATAAGACAGTCCCCCAAAAACGCCCACCCTTCACCACTTCCTAGTGCATAAGCTGGGAAGAAGAAGTGGCGCAACAAACTCCCCAGCAGCACAGCTGTCTGTTCAGTTGAAAAAACTTGATTCTATATAATAGTGCATATTATTATGCTAAAATAATTTACATCACCACAAATTGCAATACAACTCATAAAATAAAAAAATGGCAAAGGCTTCATTTCCATCCACTAACTACAAATGCTCTGGGCATGATAAGATAATATCGATCATTCTTACCCTGCAACTATAGTTTACTTGATACTGCACTTAAGTTAGATATGTTGGTACATCGTAAAATAATTCAATTTTATTTGAACGCTGATAAAAGATAATAAATGCGCTGTCTCATCTTTTCTGTTAGGAACTTAAAAGTATTACATATTCCTGTTGGCTGTATAACTTGGCGTCGTCCCTAGAGGTAAACATTTAGATAAAAAGCCACTTCAGCCCGACTGGGTTTTCACGTAAATTTTTCTTAGAATTCAACGTGACATGAAAATCAATAATCAATACTAGACATCCTTGTAAATTGCCCGTTTGAAAACACATAAATTCTGGGACATATTATCAAATAAAACTTTGTTCATCGTAAATACCATGAAAATACTCGTATCGTTGTCGTCGCCTATGCAGCCTTATTACTTGTAACTTGAGATCGAGTAATAATTAACGTTTGTAAAGATGCGCATAGCTCTATACCCTTGTACATAACAGGTATCGTAGTGGTCGACCTTGCAGCTCGGCCTCATCCCAGTTCTACATAGTTGCTCCTGCACACGCTAATTGGACTGTATTTGTTGTTCATTGACCACTGATCCCTTTGTGAAGCAGTATGTAAATAGAACTGTAGGTTAATGTAGGTAGAGCCTCTCAATTCTCAAAACGTTTATTTCATTTCTTGTTGGTATCCTAATTTTGCTCGATTGTGCAATTTTCAGGCTTCTAGCGGTTGCTGAAATATTTTTGCGTAAGTTGTAAATTCGTACTTTTGGTTTATTACGAAAAATTTATTTTATCCAATTGAATTTAGTCCAGAAACCATAAAAACAGATCATGTTTTCTCATCACGGCAGTCGTTTCAATGGCATGACCTGCGTTCCATTTAATGTTAGCTTTGCTTGCCTACCTCGGAAAAGCGTGACCAACACGAACGTACACTTACAGCGATTTTTCGTTAATTAATATGTTTGTTATGTTTGCTTGTAATAATTGGTGTGCAAGGCTCCCTTGTACGCGCTGTAGGTCATGGGTGAGCAATAATAGCATAAACGCGGGAACAAATTGTCCGTCACGGCTACACCGAACAGTTTTCGTGTTCAGTTTCAAGAAATCCGCTGCAATGACATAATCGTCGAATAATTAATAATAGCTGCTCATAATTAACTACCAGTTATGGTGTACAGTAGTATTGTGACTTACTTAATGAGTAATTTGATAATTATTGTAAAAGAACGAGGAAATACGTCTTTATATGAAAATATAAAATACAGATCTGCAAGATACTTTTATTAATTACGTTTTTTATTTCTATTCCTTGATGCAAATTGAGAACTTGTGAATAAAAGTATGTTACAGCGAGACGAAACGTCGGAAGAATCTAAACGCAAAGAGGCAGAAGTCACGACACATTGTTAGTCGCAATAATAACTTTAATCGCCGACACGAGTAGTCACGTTAGATTGTCCTAGTTGATGTTTTTAATTTATCTAATTTTCCTTATTTTAATGTCTTCAAGCTTGAAGAGTCCTGACACGAAGTCATTGTCAACCTTCCTCAGCAGATTACACGTAATAACCCTTATTAAGTGTTTATAACTGCTTATTGTATTTGATTCAGGAAGAATTTTTTGTTTAAAAACCTTCGTGTTTGCGAACTTGTAACGTAATAAGCTTAATAGCTTCTAGCGTTCCTTTTTGTTAGAAAAACAAGTTCCTAAAATCACAGTATGAAAATCTGAAAGTTCTCTGAGAAAGACGGATAGACAGACATCGTCGCGTCTCACTTGAATAAACAGAATTCTTGAATATTTCATCACTTAATCCGAGAATGGTAGAGCTAAGATTTGGTTAACGTTTAGCAGAGAAAACCTTAACCGCGGTAAAGATGAAAACGTTTTGATTAAATATTAATAGTTGCTGTACAAAAACAAATCACGACTGCCAACGTGTCTATGCGAAGAAAATGAATCATTGGCCTGTTTGTCTCAACGGACGCGTAGTAAGCAATTAGCATGGCTCTCTTGTAGGCAAGGTAGGTCTGATAAAGCTAACAAAAAACCTTGACATGCGAACATATAAACGCTACTAATAACTTACAAAAAATTCATGAACATAACTGACGGGCTTTGAACTGTATCAAGGTTAAAGTGAAGCTGTGATGTGTAGCGAATACCTTGCGTGAATGCCTCGCCGAAATATTCAAATTTGTACTAAGGCAGTAGGTGCTTTAGCTTTTTCATTGCTTTTAATAATGAAGAGGAAATTGCCTCCGTCTCAAGACTAGGCTACACTCCACAAAATTTCTCTATCTCAAATGGCTGTTTCTTTCGCTTCTCGTTGAGATGTTTCTATTGTGTCCTTATTGGCTGTCCATGGGTTTGAAAGCGGCGCTCATTAGGGGCCAGTGCTGTGCAAAACGACGGCTTCTTAGAAACGTTGGCGCCTGGCGGCCGACTATTGTCAAATAATGAAAGTGTCATTAGTTATTGTTGTTGAGAGCAATTTCGCTTCGAGCTATCTTGAAAAGCGTGCGCGTAAACTGCATATTGAACTTCAAATAGCGATTTTCAATATCCAATACCAACTTTTAGCTTCGATACAGAATTTTCAGTTTCATAACAAACATTCAAATGGTTTCCCAAAATGATCTAAAATGATAAAATTCAGTACTAGCGATCCGCCCCTGCTTCGTACGGTTTTTATGACTAAAATATCGAGTTTTCTTTACTATGTGTAAGTGTAATATGAATATTTATACCATACCTTTAAATTATCAAAATGATGGTGATAAAAATTCGTTGCATTTTAGAAGAATGCAAAAAGTGACTAATTTATAATAAGTATATTTTTTTTTTATTTATGTAAGAAATATTTAGGTATATTAATATAAGAAGGAATATTAGTAACAGTATCACATAGCCCGTTATCTACATTTCTATTCTCGATCATAACTTTGATATAGAAAATGGGCTAAGATAGAGGGGAGTCAGTAGTTTTGTTGTAGTAATTCATGTGGTTCAGAACGTTAAGTTTCCTCAACGCAATGTTATTGGTCGTTTATGGCCACTGTAACTGTAGAGTTTTACGAAGCCTGGCCAAGGGAAGTAGGCAATAGGCGAATAAGTCTAAGTTTTACTGAGAAGTAAAACATTCTAGAGTTTGCTGATGATTTTCTTTCTATCTTAATACATAATAAAAATGAAATTATGTTCGTTGGTAAGCGCTAAGCGCATCACTAGAGAACGGCTGGACCGATTTGGCAATTTTTTGTTTGAAAATGTTTTGAATAGTCCGAATCAAGTTCTTTCCGAAAGAAAAATTTGAAAGTTGCCGGGTATATTGGTGCGTTTTCTATGGGAATTTTGTATGAACTATTGAAAATCGGACAGGACAAAGTCTGTTTAAAATAAATGAATTTCAAACTTTCACACTACAACAAAATAAAGTCATAAGTTTTGTCATATTGGCAAGTGTTTCAATGTGTGTTACACGCATTCTTTACATCTATGGAAGTAATGATGAAGGAACGTGGCCATAAAGTGAGGAATGCAGAGCGAACCATCGCAGATCGCACTCTTCGGCTACGATAACACTCGATTGAAGTAATGTCGAGTTGATTCTAGATCGCTCGCGGCATTCCGCCGCAGCCGCCGCCCGTCTACATCATATCATTCCACTTTTATGGACATCAAGACTTAACTATATAAATCTTGTGTTTGTCATCACCTTGATCGATTTTGTATACCATCCGACAAGTTGCGTGTAATCATGTAAAAGAATGTCGTCTAGCGGTAAATAGCGCTTTTCTTGTATGTGTCATACTCGCAGGAATTTTACGGGCTGAGGATTGACGTGAAGAGAACGTATATTGCCTGATTTTGAGCGGTAAGATATAAGTCTAGACGAAAAGATTTAGATGTAAAAACTTCACTAGGTAGGTCTCTCTCTTCTGACGTGTTTTTGTAACGTGATGTGCTACATAAATATTTTCAACATGATGCCTGTAGGTTGGATTACGCGCCTGAAGTAATTCAATTATTCGCATACATATTTCATATTCAGGAGTGACCTGCAAACATCGGACAAGTTAATATTGGTATTGTGTTCGAAGGCCGAGCCTGAACAAACTCAATATTCTGATTACAAAGGTATGGCCACTGTAGAACACAAGTCGTCGAAGTTTCCTGTAATTTGAAACTAACATCATAAAGGCCCAAAATGTAACTAAGTCCAAGGTGGCCAGTGGTAACGGCCGCGACTTACGAGTTGTATATAGGTCGTAGGTTCGAACCCAGACAGGCGCTTCACTTTGTGTAAATTATTTAATCAGCACTGCTCTCAAAACGGTGAAGGAAAACACCGTGAGGAAACCGGCATGTCCTAGAACCAAAAATCCGAAGACATGTGACATCTACCAACAGCACCCACACTGGACCTATGTGTTGGATTACGGCCCACTCCCTCTCACAGAGCGGAGGCCGGTGTCCAAGCAGTGGAAACATGACTGATTATGTATGTAACTAAGTACCTACCTAATCATTTTAAGTTTTTAATGATACCCAGGAATGATATGTGTTATTAAGATACGGTAGGCCGCACGTCAGTCTGTCTGATTCTATTGAAACTCCGTCACGTACTACGCTAGGCCAAGGTCAAAGTGTTACCACTGACGTGTAGCGTACTGTACGATATATCTATATTTTTACATAGTTGACCATATTAAAATATATGTGAACGTTTGATGTTGGATGACCATAAATGGAGAGCAATTATAGAAATATATTTACGACTAGCTGCGCCCCGCGGTTTGATCCGATTAAGGGTCGATCCCGTGGATATGTCGGGATAAAAGTATTCTATATCCTAATCCAGGTTATGGTCTATCCATGTGACAAATTTCATCAAAATCTGTTCAGCCGTTTTAGCGTGAAAGCGTAACAAACAAATAAACAAACTCACTTTCGCATTCATAATACATAGTAACGGATTAAGTACGTAGGTTTACTTAATTATGGGAGATGGTGGGAATTATTTCTTACTTGTTGTTGTTCTAATTGTTCTTGTTGTTGACCGTGATGCTACGTAGGCATGGGTAAGTACCTACCATACAGGTCTGATAGAAAGTCGATACTGAGATGAATGATTTGTTCACTGAGATTTTGATGGACTAGGCCCTTCTATGGTAATATCATTCATAAAGATATGCCCAACGATCTGATACCTAATTTAGAATTAATCAGAACTGGGAGTTAAAATAGAAAACTTTAGAAGCCACGATGGAAATTAGCTTGTTACCGAAAGAATTTGAATTTATATTGGTTTGAATTTGAATAATATTTGTATTTGGTAAAAGTCTACAAGTAATGTTTACATAATTCGCAACGGAACTTTATAAACGAGAAATTTTCAGATGTTCTGATGAACTCAGGCTAATCTGTAGCTTCAATCGCTTCCAACTCCTTAAAAATACAAGAACATTATGTAGGTACCTACATAAACAAAACGACAACAAGTTAATCATGGCCGCAAGGATTTAAAATAGAAAGCAGGATAGGAACGCAGCTGAGTAGCGCGTAGTGTGTCGGCTAACGGGACCGCCTGCGTCACGCTGACGGTGCGGGCGTCGCGTCGCCTGCGCAGTGCAAAACCACGACACCGGACGACGCGACGTTATCTCATTCTTTTCGTAGCATTCTTACTTACTCATTGTGATGGGTTATGATGAATATGATTTTTGCAGGAAATATATGCATGGTTTTCAACTTAATCATAGTTATGAATGTATTGGTTTTTTGGGTAGCTTACTATTAAATCTTCTCTCTAGATCAAAAGAACAATAGTTTTTTAGTATGCTACATTATTGACTATGAAAAGCAAGACGGATGAATTTTTCGACGCCATATTTAAGTTTGCTAATAGTTCTAGTTAAGTTAAGAGATTATTGACTAATTTTTGTTTATTAATTAGGTATAATTGTTATTTAGGTAATAAATTAAAATTAATTAATTAATTCTGAAAAGCAGCATAAACGTCTTCAGGTTGGTGAGTGATTACAAAAACACTTACTGCAGTGCAAAAGCTTTTTAAGTATTTGATCATGTTTAGCATATTCCTTGTATACCTACTTTCAAGCATTTACTGGAACACCTACTTGAAAACTTGATTTTATTGTTGATTTTTAAATAATCAAGTAGGAGAATTGGTACCTATCATTTGCAGATAAATTGACCTCTTAAGTGTTGTGTTAAGGCAATGGTGCCAGATTCCTTTTGTATAGACATCTTGTCAGTGATTCGTTAACCTCTGTCATTAATTCAAATGATATTCAAATACGAGTATACTGCGAACCTCTGGTTAACATGGATAACGTGGCTATTAATGTTCAATTATCTTCTTGATCTCGATACAATGGTTTTTTTTTTCTTCTGTAATATAATGAATTGTGTATTAATGGGGATGTTAGTCTAGACATCGACCAAAGAGCTTGCTACAGTGCTCTGTAGCAGGTTATTTTTTGTAATTTGATTTTGGTAAGTATCAATCGGACGAATTTTGATAAACTTTTCTCGTATCTATGTATGTATTGCTGTTCAGAGTTTAGTTCTACAGCTTCAGTTTTAATTGGGGTTCAAAATCAGTTGGAAGATATTAACACAAAAAAGTCTCCATCGGCGAACTAACTATAATTATCATGCAAAAGTTAATTAATGACCTACTTATCATAAGTATATTTTTAAATTAAATAATGTAGCTTACGTTCTAGTTGTCTCTAAAATATTGTTGAGTTCTGTTTGCTGTACAATAAAAGACTCGAACCCTTTTCTTGAATTCCTCGCTATTTAATTAATTTCCTTGTTTGCAAATAATCATCATTATGTGTTACAAATGTTACAATACAGTACCGTACCGAGTCCAGTTCTAAGAAACAGATTTTTATGTTTTTGTATGCGGAACCTTAAGTACCTACAAAGCATATTTCCTAGTTTAAAAGACGGTAAAAGTTTCTTTGGGACTATTACGTAGTACACATCTCAAGAACTCAATATTCCACTGGGTTTGCTAACTTTAGGTTGGTGGATTAATCCCACTTATAACTAAAACTTTAAAGAATAAACGACAATTTTTTTTACAATATGTTTTAGTAATATAAATGTTTTTTAAAAAGCTCCCATCATTAGCTACTATAATATTACTTACCTCACTTCATGTTATGGCCTCTTCAGAAACAAAGAAAAAAAAAATGCTTAACAATTCATGAATTGACCAATCAAGAACCTTTTAGTTACGAATGTCGGAGCGCAAATGATTGTTGGAAGAACTTTACCGTTACAAAGTGAATCAGAATGAGAGGTGCGGAACTAATAGTCAAGAAACAGTGAACAAGTGATAAGTAATTATATGTGTGTGTGTGTGTGTGTGTGTGTGTAGTGCATCGTCTTTACGAGCATTGTGTCTCGCACTTGGTCACAAAAACTAGGTAAGACATACGCACTTATGTAATTAACTCATAACTTGACAGTTCCCTGGTATGTAAACAACAGTTTACATTTTTTTTGCATGTTTCCAGATACCTGCAAATTCTGTAATAGATTGTGATTGTATTTGGGCGTTATTTGTTTGATTAAATGAAATTTAAAGAAACTGATCAATTCATGAAACAATGCGAATGAATAAAGATGAATCTAGAATAGAAAAAAGGATGTCAAGTCCACATTGTTTTGTATCTCATCTGATGCTTTAATAAAAACATATGCACAGATACCAAAACATAAAATAAATATATACCCGTACAACTACGGTAAATTCATCATTAAAGATATACGAGAAAAGCCTGTCTTTGAGCCAAGTATAAATTATTCACAACATGCAGATGATCGTAAAACATAGCTCGTATAACTTGACTTAATTACAAAACCTTTAAGAACGTTAATCTTAAAATTACTATTCATAAAACTCTTCCAGGATATACTTTATAAATCACTTCGCGCGTGTCATGTGTAACTTGAGGTCTATTATTAAAGAAAGTCATTAATGTAAAACTTTCTCCGTGTTCTCTGATCTAATGAATGGACATAGTCGGAGGGCGGAGGACTGCACCGTGAGTCTGTGTGGGTCAAGGACTCGGTCAGTCACCCACGAGTCCTCCCACGGATAGCACTTAAAAATATGCTTGAATATCTTCATAGATGTACAAAAGAAAATGGATGCCGCGTTGGTGGAAATATGTTTAAATAATATGAGATGTAACATTATTTATTACATGAAATGCTTTCAATTCGGTAGGTACCTTTTATTTGGTTAATAGTCAACAAGTGTGCGACCGTGTTCCACCCTGCTCCCTGCTCGGGTGAAAATAGAGAAAACGAATTTTCCTAGATAAGAAACCTAGCTGGACCGAATTTTCGCCCCCGTAAACCCATATTGCAACTTTCATCGAAATCGTTAGAGCCGTTTTCGAGAACCTGGTTACAAATATATATATAAATATTTCCCATTAAATAGTAAAGGATTCATAGAATATGTAGAAAAATAATAAAATAGCATAGCATAGAGACAAATTATAAATATTAATCATCAACGTTTCAGCCCGGAATCACCTGCTGAGTATAGGCATCCCCTTTGTTTCTCCCATATTTCCCGGTTCCGTGTGTCAGATAATTTAATATAATAATAGCAGTAATTTAATAAAACCGTTTCATACGGTTTTTTTTATTTGTGACAGATTTAAATTAATTGAATGAGCGTAGCAAAATACTAAGTACAGGTTACACTGACGAGATCGTTCAGATGAGCGATTTGAATGTTTAAAATTAATGGGTACCAATTCTAGGTTGATTAATGTCTCATAGCTCTGTGGGCATATCTACATAGGACAAACTCGGTCGGAGATGTCGTCAGCACGACACACTGACCGCGTCCTAAACGGTCACCTTGTATAAGGAAATTCCACATTTAGACTGCTTTGACTATCTACGAGACAATTAAATACTTTCCATCTCATTTACACACACCGTAATTTTTAATATTATTTACTCATTGCAATTTTTCCAGCTCCAAAAGTTCGAGCTTCACGATTTTATAATTGTATTTTTAAATAGATATTTGGCGGCTGCTCGTTTCAAACGAATTAACTCTGAGTTTTCCGGTATAAACTATGTTCAGCTTCTGGTGAATTATACTCAGCAATGATAAATTATACATGCGAAATAAACTAACATAATTACGTATAAATTCCCAACTTAACTTTGTAAATCACGAACATGAATATTTGAATAAATATGCAGCGTGATCACAAACACAGCTTCCTCAACCAGAGCCTTGATAATTTACCATTTTGTGGTTATTATGTAAGAACAGAAAAAACTTAATAAAAAATCTGAAGAGAAGTCACGAGGTTCATTGACAGATTTTCATTTATTATGAGCATTTTTAACAAATGTTTCGGTGAAGATCAGAAACGACGTGATTAGTGTTGCAAATGTTGCAATCCATCATGTTTAGTGGCTCATTACAGAGTGATAAATGAGTGTATTAAAATTGGCGCGTTCCAGGATGACTTGCTTATAATGGATCAGCGAAATTGGATCCCTTCCAGCTTCATCTAAAACTGTTATGATGACTTATAAATCCTTATAAAACCTTTCTTGTAATCATAATCCATTAATTCACTCATAATTAACTGTCTGAAATGAAACAAATCAATTTGGAGGTGCTTGATTTTATAATTAAAGAATATTATTTCATGAGAATAATATAATCTCTGAATAATTTTCTTCATTGTTTAGTGGTTATTAAAAGTTGCATTACAATAAGTACACTTCAAATATAACATTAAACCTACAATAATAATTATTATTTGTTACTTAGGTAATGTTATGCGTCATGCTAATAAAAACTTTAAGTTTACTTCTTATATTACAGTGTGTTAGTTTGATGAGAATTTATTTGAGCTCACGTTCGACTTTTAGTAAAGCATCTTTAGGTAGACACTGGTCAATTATTTGTAGCAAATTAGAAATAGTTAGCTATGTGTTAATACTCCCTAAGGTGCTCGTCAGATCAAATTAGGAAAGTTTTTGCCTTTTGGGCTGAACGATAGCTGACTGACCTAATCCCTTGAGAAAATTAGTAATTACGTGTACAAATGTGAAAGTCTTGGAAAAGTTAGTTCATGGATGAATCTTGTTTAATTTACAAATAAATATGCCAACGTAATTGAAATAAATACAATTTTGTACTCGCATTGCCAAAATAAAGGGCGTTGAGGTATGACCATATAGGTTATTAGGGTCTCAGAATTGCAATAGAGTTAATTCGATGTTCATTGCTTTCTGTTCGAAATGAAATGAAATGGACCCCCAGAGGGCGTATAAGGCCTGGTCAATAGAAGGACCAGTAATTATGTAGTACATTTATGGTAACTAATAAATATTCGTGTTCTTAAAATAAGAAGACCTGAGCAGTGATTACACCACTTGCACAACGAAGACCAGAATATTTAAGTTGATTATTCAGAGGGACAGCCCATTGACAGCTTATTGACCTATAATTGTTATAGGTAAGTTATAGTTTGACAGGAGTGGACCTCTCAATGCCTCTAACCAAGCTGGTTATGTCAGTCAATTGCCCATCAAATTGATAACAATGGAGGCGATGCCGATGGATCGATCATGATAAATAAGGTTAAACAGAAAGTCATGTACTTTCCAGTAAACTTTTACGATTTAGGGGAAAATAAAAAAGGAAAAATAATGTCTTGCCATATCAAACATTGAACTTAAGCTGGTAACTGTATTCCGAGGTTTGGTATACTGTTTACTAATTACAATCGTTAGTAGAATCATGAAACCTACTTTCCGATGATCATAACCGGTTGGTCCTTATACCGGTCGGTGTGCATACATTCCTGATCAACCGATCATCTGTAATTAACCTATCCCAGGGACTTTGAGATCTGCTCTAACCTGGCTTGGGTATGCATGTTCCTGCGATGACAAAGAATTCAATGATTTCATACAAATCCCGTGTGACCGCGAGTCGGTTTATTTTATTTACATACTTCTCTAAGTGTAGGTTGTTTCTAAGATGTAAACAATGCTACTACTGCGGTTGTGTCTTTCTATTTATAAGAATTGGAAGAATAATAAAATCACGAGCGAAATGTAGCGTTATCCTAAAGCAAGTCTAAGTAAGATCTTACTAAGAGTTGCGTGTTTGATTCCCGTATCCTACATTAAGGAGCTGGTTTATACTACATTAAGGAGCTGGTTTATACTACTCCCCTTTTCTGAGGCACTATGTGGGGAGAATGGTCAGGTAGCATATATATATTCCTTGCTTTATCGTTCTCTGCACATCCTGCCGCAGTCACCAGTTATTGTTGTATTTTTTATGTTTTATGTACTACTAACACTAGTGATAAGGTATTTTACTAACAAATTGGACCATATTGTTGTCTGAAATTAATAAATAAATAAAAATAAAATAAAATAATGACACCCACGAGCACGTAAACGATCCTTATGTGGGGTAAGATATGGGTAACCTGGTTCAGTTATTTATTTGACCCACACGTGACCTCGGTATTACTCGACACGGCTGGTGGTCCTACTGGTCTTTAGGGAGCAAAAGTGATACTAACGTGTAAAATAAAAGGTAAGGTTGGGTAATTCAATTTTATTAAGTAAATACTCGAAATAACATGTAATTAGCATGGTCCCAGGCCGGTCTAGCCACGTCCCAGCGATCGTTGAACTCGCTCAGGTCAAAAGCCTTGCAGTGCCAACCGTCGCTTAGGTATATATTTATCGCTAATACAATTTTCTAAGTCCCTACGTTACTTCTGAAGATTATCCGCCTACCTGGACTTGATTGATAATCATATCCATTGAATAGCTCTCGTCTGAAAGCCGTTCAAAGGCTTCGTTAACTAAGTTTATGTTCTGTTTGCGTTAAATCAGTTTGCATTGAATTAAATTTAAAATAAATGATCTGTTTATACGCTAACCCCCTTTCTTACGGTTGCTAGCCGATCAGAATGATTCAGGCTATGTACAAGAAATGTCGCAGTATTTTTCTCTTCACCTTTATAACACTTAAACACAGAAGTTAATTTGCAGAAGATAGGTCGATCAAATTATTCAAAACGAACGCTATGTCAATATTTGTCATAATAAAAGTTTCATAACAAAATCATCTGAATTAAAAAGTCTTAAAACTGCAGTATTTTTTATGTGTCATAAAATAGAGATAAAGCTCCGTTTGATAAGACAAGACGTACGTACGTCTGTAGACAATGCTTGTTCCGAATGTTATTCTTTGTTTTAGGAATTAGACTCTCTTAGTTTCGGAGGTCAGTTACCGCAAACATCTATGTATATTGTATATGTCTATCTCCTGATGAATTGCTGTTTCGCTTGAATTGCAATTATGTTTTTGCCTCCTTCAATAGTTTGACTATGAATTCGGGTGAGGTCTTCCTTAACCGTCGGTTCATCAAACGTTATTATACCTAATGATATAATCTTCCAGAGATGTTCTGTTATAACGTTAGAGACAATTTTCGAAAAGGTAGGTAGGTATCTACAATCTATTTCCTTGTTTATTTTTATCCATAATCTAAGTGCCACCATCTTCTAGATCAGGAACTGCTTAAAAATATTTTATATTTATTTAAATTTGATTTATCTTAAAAGCTTAACACATATATTTATTGTAAAGCTTTTTGGGGTTGAAACTTTTATTTAAAGTATGTTTAATTCTATACGGATGCTGGTGTCTAAACGACGTTTTTAAGACAAAACGTTTTTGTAATGATAGTAGTTTTAGCAAAATTTTCCCAATTATTTACTGCAGTAATTATGGATTTACTTCCAAGTACGCGCCGATATACTATGGTTATAATGCGACACTGCGCGTAATGCCTGCGTGTTTGGCGAGGTCCCGTGGCTCTGACATTCGCGGCCGAGAAGCCTCGATTCGCTTAACTTGATATAGACGCCCCATAATCGTACCAATACAGTTTCTAAAATCACGTAGGAATCGTATTTAGAAACTATAACAAATTCAACTTGCTAATGAAAAGAAGGCTTTCAATATCTTCCTGAAATTGTTGTTGGATATGACCTTTTTGCACACGCCTGAAACCTGTGTACTATCTGAGTACAACCAATTCAAATAAGACCAATAAATGCAATCTATTAGTAGCCCTGACTTTTTTATGAAAACTATAATTGTAGGAGATTTTTTTGATGCTCTGTTTGTCTCGAAATCTCAACACATTGTTGTCGATGGGTGAGGTAGCTTTTGAGCCATTTAAAGGTGTTTGATCTAATGCCGTTTCGATCTAATTTGAGTGGAAGTAAGTTATGGTTGACGAAATCGAAAGCCTTGGACATATCTAAGAAAACAGAGGTAATTGGTATTTTGTCATTAGGAATTTTGATTAAGAGCGTTTATCCTAAAAGTTGGCAACGTCGCAAATAGCTGTTTTGATTAATTTGGCAATATTACTGTATGGAAATAAGAAATGTGGCTAACTAGCGAACTAGAATATTAATAATGAATTGCAATTATTACATTGAATTTGATGTTCTAATCGTATTAGGTGTAAAAAAGGCATTTGGAAAGTTTCCAAATACTTTTTTAACATCTAAAAATAAATAAATATTCGGTGTTACGATATTAATAATTGCATTTCATAATCAATATTCTAGTTCGCTAGTTAGCCACATTTCTTATTTCCATACAATAATATTTCAAAATTAATATAAACAGCGAAATATTTGACATCTATTTGCGACGTTGCCAACTTTCCGAATAAACGCTCTTAAGCAAAAATAGCCAATGTTTTAGTTTATTTTTTCTTTAAACCATATTATTCTTCATTTAAGATGTCATAAATTGATATAAAGCTGTTAGTTTTTCAGGATACGAGCCCCGTAGTCAGGGGTTTCCATTTTGGAAATCTCAAAGTGGACCCCTGACCACGGAGCTCCTATCTGAAACTTTTCAAATTATTCTCGCTGTTCTCTCATCATGTCGCACCTACTCAGCTATCAATCTTTCGCCTTGCATAAACTTGCTCAAAAACCATAATATTTTATCAAATAGGAGAAGAAATTGGTAAAATGTGTAAGGTAAGTAGATATATACATATACCAGCTCGTATTAACTCAGTGTTCACTTTCGACAATATATTAATGTTCTCCATACAATACCTAAGTCATTTTCTAGTAACATCAGAACCGAGAACTTTACGTTTAGAATTCACAATAGTAATTAAATTTCTACAAAGGCATCGCTTGTAGAAATTTCTAGGCAAGGCTATCTGTCGCAGACTTTATTACTTCCTCACTTTAACCATCGTAAAAAAAGCCAACAATGTATTACGATAACAAAACTTTCTTTTAGTGTTTCTCTGATGAATGAATCAGTTTCACGATTCAGCTGGATATATATACTTTTTGTTCTTGAAGGAGAAAGGTGGACGCCTGGACCCACTGACCCACTGCTGACGACCACTTTCTGCCTCACTGCTATTTATAATAATCACTTTGTATAGCACACAACTGACAACGCGTGTATTATACTGTGCAAACTTGCGGAGCTTACCAAGCGATAAACTAAGTTGAGCTGCGAAGACATGATTGATGATATTTATATACGAGGGATAAATACGACTTGCTCCTTTAGTATGGAGAAAAACAATAGATTCATGATAACTATTAATGGATTTCTAGATATTTATGATTAATCTCATTTGGAAACGATGTACCAAGCAGTTTGACGTCCCATTCATACGCTCTGTGTGGGAAATTGATCGTATGCACTCTGCCTCTTCATTCATAGATTATCACTAAAATATAAATAAACGAGCAATAGAATTGGGCCGATTACGGTATATTTGCGACTGAATAACGAGCAGTAGATGCATCTTTTGTTCGCTCCCAGTACGATTTTAATGAAACCTTGGAGTGGAACACGAAGGGGGTTGTTGGAAACAAGTCTGGATGCGCGACTGGTTGGCAGGTAACACTAGCGCTAAATATAAACTCTTAACGAGTTTCTACGATAAAAAGGCGAGTAGCTTCACATTATCGCACATCAGATTAGTGGTTCTTAGCGCAATGGGAATCCTATTAGGATAGTTTATGGCTTTTCGAGCAAGAGTTAAAAGGATCTTTGTGCTTTAGTGTCTATTACTTAAAGAACTTACGAGTTTAGACAAAAAGAAAATATTATATTTACAAATGAAAACAGCAATAAATCTTTAAGCACAAAACATTATCTCTTCGGTGTCAATTAAGGTCAAGCTAAATCAATTTATTATTCTCATCAGATAGCACTAATTAATAAATATCTTTCATCAAACATGTCGGAACATCCGCCAGGTTGTCGGCTAACAGTGAATTCCGTTTAGATACGGTATTTTTTTGTCGAATAATTCAGAAGTTTTAAATAAATTGTTATGGAATCGGCTGTGAATAGCAACTAGTTATAAAACCGGCCCGCGTCGGCATTTTATCTGGTGACCTGATTCGAGGCAGTGTGAACGGGCCGGGCGGGTGTTGCACTGAAGACGCGGCTGCGCGGGCGCCGCGGCCGCCAGCCAAGTGCAAGGCAAACCTCTCCACTACACGTAACACAGCATAACGACAGCAAAATACCAACACGCGCGTCCGACACAAACTTCGCGTTTCTTGAAGGTACCTATTTTTTATTAACATTTATTGGCAAGATGACTTGCCTATTGTGTTACGACTTTAATTAAAATATTCTAATTAAAAAAAATCAAGAGAGAGCTTTCATAAAATAAGATTCAATTTCGATAAAAAAAGATTTAAAAAAAAAAACAGAAATGTGCTCGGCCAGACCGATATCAGAAATACCTTGTTGCATCTATATTTTACGAAGAGGCAGCCAATAAAAATTACATAAGAGTAAGTCACGTCGTCGGATGCAATTACGCGACTAAAGTTTAGTGAACACGTAAAAAGAAGATGGCGGCATTAAGTGCAGGATGCGCGGCGGGTGCACGCTTCGGAGATGTTCTGATAGTGCGCTCGTAGTATCTAGCCGTTCCTTTTTTGACGTTATATTTTTATACGAATATTTTTTTCTGTATTTTTTACAGATTCGCGCATAATGTCTTTACCTGGTAACCAATAAGATATTCATACAATGTGTTCTTGCCTTTTTACTGGAAATGGATGGAAAATAATCATCCGTTCTTAAGAATAAAATATTTCACATTATGAGTACGATAAATTAATTTTGTGAGCCAAAAGTTTAACTTCACGGTTACAAAATTAACACAGGCGAAAAACATTTTTGTAATTGCTCTATTATCTTTTGACGCAAACAAAGTTGAATTAATCAAGACCAGAAAAGCATGATTTCTTCCGCTGAATCAACTAAGTAGTTAATCAATTCGTATCTAAGAATTCATAGAATGTCTGATTAACGACGGTCCCCATGCATAGATGGCATTTGTAGACAAATTAATGTTCTTCGGTTCACTTAATAAAACTGAAAAAACTCTTCTAGGTCAGCCGGTTTAGGTACATGGTATAAGCTAAAGATATACCTAGTATAATAATAAACCGAATAATAAATAGAAATACGAATGAAAATTGAAATACCCATTGCGAGTACCTAATGAAAATCCATCACACGATGAAATGCACTCAAGCACTCGACGCTTATGGATAACGCGCAGCAATCTATCTTATTTATCCACTATCCCAAGTCTAATATGTAGTTGTTGCGCGTGACTCTACGCAGCGCCAATTCATTTCGTATTGCATCCGCTGGGGACGCCACTTTCTTCGTAATGATGTCTCGACGCTGGATCGCGCACGTACTATAGATGTCCATCGCTTCAATCCGATTGAAAGAGGAATTCCAATGAAAAGAGGTCCATCAAATAAATTAGAAATTCACCACTAAGAACAGAAAAACGTTGGCTGTAATGAGCCGATGTAAAAGGCAACGTCATCATTTCAGCCCGGAATCACCCACTATTGGGTTAAAAAGGGGAGACCTATAAGGCCTCCCCTTTTTTACCTGGTGTACCAGGTATACTTCTTTTTTCCATAGCTACTTACTTCCCGGTTCCGTGCGTCTCTCATCCAGGTGTTTCCCACGACTTTGACGATATCGTCAACCCAACGCGCTTTTGAACGGCCCTGGTTTCTTTTGTCTAACCATGCGGTCTCAGCTTTACTCCATCGGCCATCTCCGCGTCTAACTATATGTCCTGCCCCCCAATTCCACTTCAGGGGAATCGCCCTGTCTACGACATCGTAGGCTTTCGACCGACGACGGATTTCGGTGCTACGTACTCCGTCTAGTAGGGTTATGCCAAGCATGGCTCGCGCCATGGCCCTTTGAGCTACTCGTATGCGGTGGACAGTCTCATTTGAGAGTGTCCATGTCTCGGCACCGTAGGTCATTGTTGGCAGGACACATTGGTTGAAAAGGCGGGTTTTTAAGCACTGTGGGATGCTCCTTGTCAAAAGATAGCACATGTCCCAAATAACCGTAATGGCCAACCATCTCCAGATGCAAAGGCATCGTTAAAGGAAGAAATACAAGCGGCAACCAGTCTGTTTAGACCATGCGTCTTTTAAAGGTTCTGGACCTTTAAAAGACGCATCGAGGGAAATCTACTTCAGTACCAACATCCTCAGTTTCAAGTTTGTTGGAAACGCACATTAGGGTTCTTTACATTACTAAAGATTTTCCAGTATCATGATTTTATAAATTTAACAGTAACTTGCTCCAAATTACCCATTCAATTATCCTAACACTACTTGATTATTAAATAATTACAAAGATCATATCTTACGACCATCATAATTCAAGTTAACAGAACAAAAAGCTATTGTGATATAACTGGATAGCGGTCGATTAGCATGCTTAGCGCCATAACGACGCGCACGCGCGCCCTTCAATGGAACACATTACTATACAATAAGGTTTTTTTTACTAAATTATTTAATGTTTTTACTGTACAAACAAACTAGAGGCAATTTGTATACATCTAACTAGTCGACAAATTGGGGCAGGTTTTCCCGTTATTTCTGCCTCTGAGTACCGAATACATAGATCAATTTAACTTTGTTAAGACTTGCATCATAATGCATCTTATCGACTCTAGACTATGTACTTATTTATTGGTTAACGGCATTCAGAATCGTATCTCATTAAGATCAATGCAAATAATGGAGAAAGTCGTGAAGACCGTTAATGACAAAATTATCATTGGAAACAAGTTTTTTTGTCTGATTTTTGTGTCGGGTAGCAGGTTCTTGGTCGCGAGAATTTAAAGTTGAAAAGTGAGTTGGTTGACACACAAATATGTTGTTGTTTGGGAAGGCATCGTTGTGCGACACCCGAGCTGACCCGACCTCTGGTTCAACGATCAGCCGACATTCGGACAATGCGGGAGTTTCCCAGGCGAGCCCATGACTGATGGCACCTACCTACATATTTTTCTCATTAACGGTTCAGAAGAACTGTCTTTAAACAAACTTAAGATTGCCTTATAACTATGCATGCCTTTCTTAAAATATAGTTACATTCAGATCCGTAACTGCCCCGTTGTTCTCGCGGTCGCAAGCGCGACTGCTGAGCGTAGGGTCCTGGGTTTGATTCCCAGGTCGGGCAAAGTGTTATTAGGGAATATCGTATAAACAGATCGGAGTTTTACAGTTGGCGATGTGATACCCCCGTGCCTCGGAAAGCACGTTAAGCCGTTGGACCTGCGCCTAATCTCTCGAATTCGGATTCGAATTCAAATCAAAATTCGAATTCGAATCGGACTTTGAGAGTGAGGGAAGAGAGAGTGCGCCTGTGTCTGCGCACATACTTGTGCATGATAAATATCTCCCGCGCTGAAGGCTAGTCTCCGTTGAGATTGGCTGACATGGCTGAAGGACTTTATATAGTTCCATTACTCCAATACTTATAACTCTAGTCGTCTTGACTTTATAAAAGCTCTACCTATAGTTTTCCCTGAAATGGTAACAGGCTGGTATTATTTATTAATTTCAATTTATTTATTCACAAACAATTTACATTGTGTTTGAAATTTTCTATATGATAAAAAAACAAGTAACACATTTAAAAGTTAATAATAAAAATCACATCATCATCAAAATTAACATCATAATAAAAATTACCTACACTAAAAAATAAAAAACAAAAATCCACGTCAACTCCAGAAAATCAAAAAAAAAAAATTATGACCAAATTAAATAGTTCACTGTCAACTTAAATAATTAATAGGATTAATAATACATATGTTATTTCAAAATAATGTCTATAACATACATAAAACAATAAATTCTGTCTGTTCTGTAACATACATATTTAAGTTGACAGGAAGAAACGCATGCATGGTCATAATATTATTACATTTCGTCAACGGAATAGAGACATTTAATTAATTTGTCATAGCACGTAATCTTTTAGTTTGTTTTCAATTGATCAATCCTTTACCTTCTTTTTATGGAATGACAGCGCTTATTATGATGACCGCATCACCGGACGCGATCTAAAATCCATACGAACGCTACAGGTTAAACGAAACCAAAACAGCCAACTAGAAATACATAAATCCATTATTAAATATTCAAAGCTCGTGGTTTAATCATGATTGCGTAATTGTAGTAAAATTACTGAAACAGTTGCACTTCATGGCGCGTGCTGCGATGTGGCGGCGGCGGCGGCGCGTGGCTACACAATAGTAAATAAATAGTTATTAGGGTACCTATATGGGTATCTTCGAAGGCGTTAGAGGCAATTAAGCGCACACGCGGAAGCCCACACATCATTATTCATTAACAACATCGGCTAAAAGCTTGGGCCTCGCTTCCTGGGTTTTTCTGCGCGGGAGCAGCGCAGATGCGCGGTCTCACGTGCTGGGCCGCGCCGCTCGTGCGCACACGCCTCTTACATCATAACATCATATGTAAATAATTCATGGAATAGCGTTCGATTCGGTTAGTGCGCTTTATCTAGTTCCTAACGGTAAAGAAAAAATATAAGAAAAGTTCTTGAACTTTCTTAATTAATTAAAATCGTTATTTAAACACGCTCCAGCTGCCGGTAATGTTCCTCCTCTGGCCTTTGTTGTTTGTTAGACAGCCTTTCCATTTCGAATCATGTTTCAAAAATAATATTTATTAAGGTTTATAAATAAACCTGGCCTTGTTTATTTCAAAAAATTATATCTAAGCTTTAGGTTTCACGAGTACTGACGTAAAAATGGTGCTAAATCTAACAAGTTATAAGCACGATACCTGCTATACTAATAATTATTATCTAATCATACTTAAGAACTAATAAGGAAACTTATTTTTTATCACATAATCAGGCAATACACCTAATCGTAGTATTGAATCGCAATTATTAATTAAAAAATAATCTACACGACTAAAAAAGTACGATATTATCATGATATTGGCAAATAAAAAGGCCAAAAATAAAATTCTATTCGTAGGTTGCAAATACTTTTAGCATCAACCATCATTATTATTGTGTTCTTAATGACGGATTTTCCCGGTTTTTGACTTATACCTTTTAGGCGCTGCGCAGATGATGGACAATTTGTCCGGGGACCAGCGCCTTAGAATAATCAAGGTGTATTTAGTTCACGTTCACAATAGCAACAGTTTTTGGAAGATTGTTCCTGAACTCTTTTTATTACAAAACGGTACAGAATGTTTCGGGTGCAGGATATATTGCCTCGTTGACTTCACTAAGAGCATCATTAATATTTGGTACTTTGGTCGCACCGTTAGTGGCGACGTTACCGTGGTCGCACTTGGTCGCAGTCTTCACCACAGTACCACACGAACCATCGCGCTGCCATACGATGTAGCTCAGTAGAGCATGAGATAGATTATGTTTTTTTAAGTTATTTTTAGTCATAACCGATTTAGAATCGACTGCGGTTTTTTAACAGATTTTTATCGAATCTGAAGTTAATAAAATATAAATTGTCACGTCTGATACCTACTTGTCTCAAATAGAAAGTAAATTGAACTAACGTAGGTCGAGATAATTACTTTCATATACACGATAACCTTATGAAGCTTAATTTCTTACTTGGGATTGTTCATCTCAATTAGTGAATTAAAAACGATTTATCAAATATCCATGTGTTAAGTGACTGCTTTAACACTTTCGACTCCACCCATTTTTCATAGACCTCATACGCCATGCCGCCATACATATTGCAAGTTGACTCCAAGGGGGTCAACAAGGTCAAGGGGGTCAGGATAAAGCGAGAGGAAACGCCCGCCATTGTGTGGATCGCCCAGAGGACACGGTGGAGCATACGGTGGAGGTCTGCCCGGCTTGGGCGGAGCACCGCCGTGTCCTCACGGAGGCGATCGGCGGCGGCGATCTCTCGCGTCCGGCCCTGGTTCAGGCCGTACAGGCAGGATGGTCCGGAGTGAGAGTGCATGGGAGGCCGTCACCTCCTTCTGCGAAGCAGTTATGCTCGCGAAGGAGAGGCGGAGCGCGCGAGGGAGATGCAAGCTGCACGCCCTCGCGCCCCTAGTCGCCGCAGGAGACGCCCCGGGCGTCGGGAGTCACGAGCCGACTTCCGGCCACCGTAGGCGCGGGCCTGCGGACGGTGAGCGATAGGCAGCTCGCCGTCCGATAGGGACCAGGCCCGGGTCGACGGCGCGTTGTGTTCCACGCGCGCCTCAAAGAGATGTCAGCACCAACTGACGGGGTCCGTAAGGACCAATGCCTGCTGGGGTTGCGGGTTTGTCCGAAAGGGATAACGCGGCCCCGGCACACAGGCAACGGAAGGAACACGGGTGGGTTTTAGTCAGTAAAAGTCTGACACTCCCTCTCGCTCCGCCCAGAGCGGGAGGAGTCATTTGATGATTTCCTACCCAAAAAAAAAAGGGGGTCACCGGCATTATGTTTGCGTTATAGTTAACCGTCGAGGAGTGTTACCGGCATTAGGTTTGAAATCTTGTTAACATATACAACAGATTTTATTTTCACAGTTTATAATTCCGAATTTGCTAAGAAAATTATGCTCATTTAAAATGAGCTTTCCGCGAGGTCTCCTGGCATTCCATATGCGACTTGAGTGAACCCTCAAGGAGGGCTCCCAGCATTGAACGTTTTAAAGACATTGATTACCTAAATGGATATCTATCATTGGATAGATCTTTATGTTCTAAACTTTCGATATTATTGCCAAAAACATAACACTCTTCATTTGGGCAGTCGTGTAAAAATAAGGGCTTGTTGCTAACTCCAAAAATAAATAAAATAATCCATCTCATTTCATAGACAAAGTCGGTTCAAATCGTAGGCCCGGAAACAATGGCCGTTCCAATTGGTTTCGTTACTTGAACAAGGGTCACCCTAATAGATACGTGGAAACGCTTGGTGGACTGGAACAAAATATTCCAATCGAGATGAGAAACAACATTATTTCTATCTCAAATATATCTGTTTACAGAGGCAGTTATGTGTCTAATACCTAAGTCCATGTAAGAGGAGCCCAATGCCATCAACCAGACACAAAACCAGACTCGATGCTACTGTTGAGAATAACCTAATGGACAACACAATGACTCTTTTTCTGACGTGGGGATCAAACCTGATGGACACTCAGTATACTTACGAGTCTGTCATCAGATTCAATAATCTCCACCCACAGTAAAAATAACAGGTGTAAGAATATCTGGTAAGTACACTGCCAACGTGAATGAACTATAAAATTTTAATCCCCATTGATATCCCCAAGAACCTTGAAACCCGGAAGTACAAGAAATTTGATAGGTACGTACGAGATCAATAGATCCGAAGGTAACGGTAGTGCATCGACGGTGAACGACACCGTGCGATCGGCGCCCGCGCAGCCTCCCGATAACGCAACAATTATTAGCTTGTTATCGACCGATCTCAAGCTCGTGTCAAAAACGATGCACCGTTAAATACTGTAGCGTTAAGAAACTGTATGGGAATGATACTAGAATGTATTAGCTGGTTTAACTAATTAAAAAACTATTTAGGTAATTGATTTAACACATTTACATGAAAATGGGTTCAGGAATTATTTACCAAGCAATGTTAAAATAAAAATTGGATTAATTTGACATACCTGTGTGATGCTAAGGGTCACAATTTATATGAAAAAACGAGTTTTCGGTGAGCTTATATGCATGTGGGTAAGAAAAAATTTACGACGGAATATAGACCCTAAGATTTTAATTATCACAATTAAATTGTCTCCTGCTGATAACCAGTTGTTTAACTGTCGTTTGAGTATCGTGCTTCACTAATTAAATTAGCGTTTATTTACAACAAAAATAGATCACGAACTTGAATTTAATATTTGCTTTTCAATTGTCTGAGGAACAAGCTTCCGACAATTTTATATATGTCACACGATTTGCTGGCTCTTGTCTTTACGCACGAAGACAGACACTAATTAATTCTGCCATAACAATAAATCATACACGCCATTATGATCTTTGTAATCGAGGTCATAGAGGCGAGATTAGAACATAATATGACATGACAATTTGAGTGAGTATACTGCCGGTACTTGACGAGTACCGTGTCATTGTGGCACTACATTTAAGTACGAGTATAATTAAGATAAATTACACGTATTTTTATCTTAGCGACCTTCCGCTTTAGAGGAAATAATGTGTTAAATATAAGTAGCTACTGCTTCATGTTTACTTAGAGACTAAAAAGTTTAAAATGGCTCCTCAAAACACACACACACAGTACAATATATTAGGATATTATGACATAATTTTGCTTCACATTATTCAAAACTTATCTTTGTCATACTTAAAGACTACACTTTTTTAACATTATAGTAAGTTCATACACAAAAACACCTCTCCAGATAACAAAACCTATAAAAACAAATCAAAGCGGCTTTTTTTTTTGTTACCATACCAAAATCTATAGCTGGTCGGCTTTATTCCACCTTAATATCACTGTCGTGTACCGTTGTCCGGCCACAACCTAACGGGACCCAAGGCCCTAAGCATTGAATAACGTTCTGATTATTCCGAACATCTCACATTTTAAGGAGCATAGAAGCAACCATGTTAAACTTAAACTTGGGAAGCTAGTAATTGGCTTCAGAATATCGATTTGGGGGAATTAGACGCATGAATGGAATATTATTATGTTTGGGCACGATCTCTGTATGACCGTGTAATTATACATTCATAGCTATGATTGATTTTATTTGATAGTAGTGCGTTGCGTAGAGACTAACCGCAATTATTATTAGAATAGTCTTAACATAATCTCTAAAAACTAAGCTCACACATCTTTAGTTCCTTAGAGCTTTTACACATCTTGGCGGATTTCTATCATTTCGAGATTTAAAAAAAATGTTTAGTGTGGAAGTCGTTCATATTTAACCCATGCGGCCCCACCGCATGGGTTAAATATGAACGACTTCACTATAGGCTAACAAAATAAAGGTGGCAAATACCTGCGGGCGAAGTGTCGTATGTCTTGAGTAATAGTCGTGTTGGTAGAAGCTGGTGGGCGACAGCGGCGGCCGGTATTTCTTGTGGCCGTAGCCCATCGTGTCCATCGTGTGCATCTTGATTCACAACACTAGTCGCCACGCGGTCACACCCACGAGTCAGTTCCCGATCGATCGTCCAGTGCAGGGCAGATCAGACATTAAGCGTCACATATCGCTTGTTTATCTGTAACAATAATTTAATTTATATTAGGATTTTATGACACTTTTATTATGGTTCTCAGTAGAGCTTTCTCTGTGAAGTGAATGGCGGGATGGGCTACGAGGCGACGCGGGCGCATGCCTTGCATCGAAAACATGGGATGACGATGCGGCGTGCATTAATGATCAAGTTGAGGCTTATAATCTCTACAGCTATTTACTGCAATTAACATCAAACTTTTTCATTTGCTAACTCTATCTCGAGTTCACGAGTCCCACGTTACCCATTTATTTGGGAGTTATTCAAATATATTAACGGGACCAGCTTCGGAAGTACTAACATTCGCCGTATAAATTACGAGAGCTTCGCTCTGCACCGTCCAATATTTACATAAAGTCTGACAGAACTCGAGAGCTCACTCCATCGTCGTTTGTTGTGGAAACGAATTTAAATCGGTCAAATACCTGCCACTGGAACTACGACTAGTGACGTGAAATAACAGTTAAATCGTAACGACGAAATTCATCAATTAAAACGTAACGACCCAACCTCAACAGTCGACACGGTGGCAGTCGAATGCTCAATAAATTCATATTTGCATTTTATCTTCATAGTTGTTTATTCGGGTCTTAATTGTTTGCTATTTTGATTTTGTAGTCGTAAAAATATAAATAGTTTACCGTAAATGTTTGATTACTAATACTTAATTAATTTAGTCATGGTAAAAGTCGTGTGGGAAAAACACATTGAGTCTGTTAATGACAACGCCAGAACGACCTTTTCTTGTCAGCAGAAACTTTTATCCTCAAAAAGAACTTGTATCATCTAAAAGGATAAAAAAACTTTTCCTCATAAAATATTTGTAACCTTTATCTGTCCCATCCAAATCCAACAAACCCCCACTCAAAGAAATATATTTTAATATTTATTTGTTATTGTTCTACGTTTCCTGAAAGCCAGTCCAAATAGATTATTCTTGTCAAAAAATTGACCAGTATTTTACAAAGTTGTGACAGTTCTCACGCGTAAACCGAAGCGGTGCCGAATATTTGTTTTTGTTCAAGTTTTTATCTCATTGATTGAGTAGTATTCGGCCTTAGCTCAGGGCCAGCCATTGCACTGCTCAATTGTTCCACAATCGACACCACGGATCAATGGATATTATACAATATTGTTTTTCCCTGAACGTTATATCATAATAACTCATGGCTGTATTCAGTAAGCTCATTGAACAAAAACTGGTTGCGATGTTAAAATTAATTGTTGATTTATATCAGGAAGTCTTGGTCATCGGCTCCACGTGTGTTCTTCGGCTTATCTTAGTCAAGATTGATGTACAAAAAACAATGACACGGTGATACGGTGTTTTTATGTGGTAAGTGTTTGTGACACCATGAGCAGGTGTTCAAAATAATTTGCGTCACAATTCTTCTAACATATTGGTAAAAGTATATGCTATGTTTTTCCAGAAATTTAAAGTTAGAACCCAAAACTCTTCTTCAGTACCCTAAGCCTTCTTCAAACGACATTCTCCTTGATGATAATTGATAAATTTATCTTACAATGGAACCTTCGAACAAATATTGTCTTCGACCCTATTTCTTGGAAACTTTTAGTTTAAACGTTTTGTTTAAGCAACGAATGCCAACATTTTAAACTAATCATCTGAAACCCGAAAAAATCGCCAAAAAACTTGGAACTTACTATAACTCACTATAAACTTAACTAAGAACTCACTATAAACTTAACTAAGAACTCACTATAAACTTAACTAAGAACTCACTATAAACTTAACTAAGGGGTACTAAGAAGTTATGTGATCATCATCATATATCTGTTCTGTGTATACATCCACCGATAAGTACCAAACGATACCACCACTTGCTCCACATCAAACTTGCGTTACATTTATCTCACACTACATCATGATCACACTAACTATAATGCCCTTAAATTTTCCGCAGCACGTCGCTACTACACTTGTACGTCGTTAACACGTATATTGCTCAAGCCAGCCAGGCCTTGTCCTGCATGATGCTGACTCATAGCAAGCATGGCCACCGTGGGAACTGCTTATCAGTGCGCTCTTGTGCGAATCGTAGGCCAAGTAATTATTAACTAGTTTGTATATAGTCTATTGAAGTTATCTTACCGGGTACTTAGTTGAAGGGCTCTTAAGATTTACTAGGATACTATTGTGTTCTTGTTGAATTGATTTTAGATATTAAGTATGCTTCAAGCAAACGTTCTGATGATGAAAAATTCACACGTAACAGATCCTCACTACTACTAAGCTCTTAATAAATTATTCCCAAAGCTTTAATTTTATAATAAACATGAATATAAACCCGCGTGGTGTTGGTAAACAAAATGCAAGTTCAATGTATCCCAGGTGCAGAGCGGCCTCAGCGCGGTCCAATGTCAATGTCACCTTTCCATTGAGTCGACACCGACATCGTTGCGCCCGCGCCGCCGCGCCGCCGCTATCGCTCGTCGTTCGTCGACCGTCACCGCTCGGATGCGGACAGTGGCGACTCAGCCGATTGAAACAGGAAATACCCGATGCTAATCGTAAACTGGGGTTTTAAACGGTGAACCTTCTAATGTTATCAATTATTTAGGTTTTCTTTATAAGAGTTTTTCAAAAATGAAGTATATTGATACGCATTTTTAAGAATCTGTGGAGTATACTTGTGAGTCATTTTTAAAGTATTTTTTTCCCCATTACAAACATCCTTATCACACACTATAGCTGGATTTTACTCGATCGCAACCGGTTTAGCATTGTAAGAGGTTTACATACTGGTTCCTAATCCTAATAAATGTTCTAAGAATTATAATTTTGCAGATTGTACTGCTTTCTTTTTGAATATGTGTCAAGATAATTTAAATAGTCGTATAAAATGTGGGTGAGGTAACGCGAATTGCGTTGGAATTCGGACGAGAACGGTACCTGCGCGCGCAACCGACAGATTACACGACTCTCGTGCGATACATTATACAACGCAGCTAATCACTTGTTTTAGATTACGTATATTACTACTTGGAAGGTATCCAAGCAGGGTAACCAAACAATGCAGGAATTCGTATCTTTAAATTGCATTTTGCAAATCACCTCGCTACTCACTATCTCAACTACTGTATTCTCTGAAAATAATACTGCTATAAGAGGAGGTGGTAGGCCCCAGGAACTTATATATAAATACAAATCCACATAATAAAGAAAAAAATATTGAAAAAGACACATCTTGAAATTTTAATCTGGAGCTACAAATTTTATAGAAGTGCTACGTTGCTACGCCGTAGCGTAGCGTCAAAATATAACCTCAATACACTAGGATTATACGAACATTATTTGACTAAATGATAGGATAAAAATCATTTTCGTCTAACTATAAAGTTTTCAAGTAGACAGAAGATGACTGTGAGAAGAAACTCAACTTGTTTGTGTCCCTATAATTAAACTAGTCAGTCGACTTGCTATTAGTACAATTACCAGGCTGACAGAGAGACGAAGAGGCGACACAGAGCAGACAGTCATGCGCTATGCCATAGTGACAACAAAGAGCAATGGGACCACAACACCGTGAAACGGACAGTTTAATCGTCGGCTAATTGCGCCTACAGTTGACGATCTGACGTGTACCTGCTAGGGCTTCATATGCATACTGGTTTAGTATTTATACTCGAAGATATATTATAGAGGCTGCGATACATCTATTGTTGTTGATATCTACAATTATTATGAACACAAGGTTATATGCTAAGTATGAATGTTTGATGCATTATTGTGTCTAAGAAATCCCTCCGTTGTTTTTATATTACTTATATGACATATACGCAGTTTGGATTGAAGGGCTACTAATTATGAAGACCGTATTGATAAATCTTTCAGGAAATATATGAGAAAGATTAAGCTTTGTGGCATGACACTTGACGAGACGTTCTTTCCAATTTCGGAAATCATCATTACTATTTAGTTGGAAAGATCGAAGCATTTGTATTCTTATCAGAGGGTCAGTATAACAAAACGATATCAAACGACATTCTCCTTGATGATATTTGATAAAATTATCTAACAATGGAACTTCGCACAAATATTGACTTCGACCCGATTTCTCGGAAACTTTTAGTTGAAACGTTTTGTTTCTGCAACGAATGCCAACATTTTAAACTAATCATCTGAAACCCGAAAAATTCGCCAAAAAACTTGGAACTTAGACTTTATAAAAAGCTTTACAAACTTTCGTAATGATAATAATGATGATTGCTATAATTTGCCAGAATTATTTATATTTGAAGTTGCGATGTATTCCTAATAGCACTTTTTCTGTGTAAGAACGTGCAGGATAGTTTGTTCAACCCATTGAAAAACTTCAAATTAACATTTATGTGTTTTGAATTTGAATCACTGATTACTTTGGTAGAAGTATTGTTATTCTTCACTTGTGATTGACAAACAAAGACCCAATGTCTAAATACAATATATCTACCTAATAGATAAAGTAAAATATTAAGACTAAAGATAAAGGCGATAGTTATATTTTATGGCTTATTGCCATACAAGAAAATTATCGCAATGGGCAAAATCGTGCCAAAATCGCATTCATCATTTGCCTAAATATCGTTTTCCTGGACCACCTTCATAGTTTTTTCTACAAAACCTCAACTTTAATTCAGTATCTCACACCTATTATCGTAATCAGAAGCAGCTATATCGTTTCCTGCTGCTGGTGATTGGCAGAGCGTATAGTCGTGACGAGCACCAGTCGTCCTCAAGTCGGGAGCATCCGTGACTCCGGCCTGGCCTCGCTGACGTCACCCCCCATTACGTGTTCACCATGCAGTTGCGTTATGTTATCTAATAGCTAGGCACGACCGAAACAATTAATACTAACTACTCATCAATCTAATGTGTAAACAATCTTTGAAAAAAATGTTTGTTCGAAAAGCGAGAGGCGGTTTTGTTAGAAGTGTAATCGATTACAACAATAATAGTCAATCAATCTGCCTAACCTTTTCTCAACTATGTTGGAGTCGGCTTACAGTCTAACCGGATGCAGATGAATACCACTATTTTACGTGGAGCGACTGCTTATCTGACCTCCACAACCCAGTAACTGGGTAATACGATACCCCTTGGTAAGACTGGTTGCCAGACTTTCGGGCTTCTGATGACCCCGAACGACTGTCAAAGATCCACGAATGACAGCCGGGACCAAAGGCTTAACGTGCTTTCCGAGGCAAAAAAGAGTCTCGGTATGTAACGATGGTCACCCATCCACGGACCGGCCCCGGCAAGCGTAATAATCTTATGGATCGACCCGTGCGGCTGTTATTACTTAGCCACGAGCTTCTCTGTAAACAATAATAGTCACATTGACTTGCAAATTAAAATACAAAATTTAAAAAGAACCCTGTCCAATCCGTAAATGTGTTGTTGGGTATCGTACTGAGAGTCTATTTATGTGGTAATTTGCAGGAAAAAGAAAAAACATATTCGCCACATTTTTTTTCAATGGGGAATTTTACCGAGTTATTATTACAAGGGTGCCGTTGTTTAGCGGGTGTTTAAAAGTCATAACTTGACCCCTGTTGAAAATTCTCTATTTTTTATTGGGTTTGGGGTAATTTTGGTACTAAAAACGTGAATTTTAAATAGCTTTTTTTTTCAATAATAATTTAAAAAAATATATTTAGTATTATTATTGCAGTACCTACTCGTATGTGCCCCTTTCGAATCGGACAGGGCTTTTTTTTACATATTGTAAACCGTAATCAAAAAAAAAAAACGCGAGTGTCTCGAATAGTCTTGACTGGTCTGGACAATAGATTTATCTTACAGTTTATACATATCCAGCAACATGCGTTGAACAATGCCTAATCACACTTTATAACATATGAAACGTCATAGGGTAAGTTCATTTGCTTAAAGTATCATCGGTTCCCAACTTTACTACGAGTATAATCAGCTGATCACGACGGTCCTCAAGGACAAATGGACTGATGCCATTTGTCCTTGAGGTCGCTGACTGCAGCGTGCCTGACAGGTGAATTAATGACCATAGTGACACTGATGGATACTCCCGACTGTCCTTGAAGGAATGAGCTGGGAAGCAATAGGGTCGAATTTGGGAGGGACTGAAACCTGCATGACCATTGACTAAGCATTCCATGTTGTTCTAGTCCGTTAGAATTGACGAAAGCTAATGTCTGTTGGGTCGTAACTGTTCTCAAGTATTTAGGTTATGGTGATTTTATTTACGTAGGTAAAACCCAAAGGTGTTACTTGTATTATCGTATTTAAGAACTGGTTGGAAAAACTTTTTTTAATATGTGTATCTTTAGGTTTGTTTATTTCGATTATGTGGCTTCAATTGATCTATCAAGTTTAAGTGTAGTTTTTCCTTTTCTAAACTTATTAGATATGTGTGTTGATTTCTTAGATTATAATAGCGATGTGAGCTATTACACGAGACACACATTTTAATGTAAAATAAAGTACCTATACAAAGTATCTCTTAATTGACCGCGTTCTATTATTGCAATATCATATTAAAATTACCAATCAACGCGATGATGACGTTTCTACATCAAAGTGGGTCCAAGATCTGTAAGTATCTCGAAGACATGTGGAACACTAGTGAAGAGCTTCACGATACGGTCAATAGATATCTAAAACCGATTGATGGTGTAACGGTAACGCAACCTGGTCGACTGATTAAACATGCATCAACTACGATTAAAAACACGCTTTTTATTTTTATAAGATTTTACCTGGCGTTTTTTTGCGTACATTTTTGTTGAAACTCACTAACTTGCTGATTTATTAATATTTGGCACAAATATTTGTTGTTATTGATAATCTGTAAATTCCACACGAAAACTAAGGATACCTACAGAACTTTGGACATAATTCATATTAAGTTGGTAAGGTTAGTTACATTTTTATCGAGGCAATGTATATAATGATTTTATTTGGTTTTTCCAACAAAACAAAAAGTGGAAACTGTTGAATCCAAAAAAATGTGTTGGTAATCTATCTTAGTCTCTGTCCTACTGTTGAACCAAGGTTCCATAGCCACGCTTCCTTTCATATAAGTATAGCTCTGTGTAACTAGAAATAAATTATATCTTTAAATGATAAACACTGCCAACTGGCAGCGACACGCACTTGTCGCGCATCTGACACTGTTGCAAGACATGCGTGACGCGCAACCGCTATAACAGTACACTGATCTAGTACTCGAACTCGTGCCCCTCGTGCTCATGCCCTGAGCGTAACAAAGAGCGAGTGGGCGATTTCGTGACGTCATCATAAATGTAACGTCGGTCTGTCCGTATGTCTGTGTTTTTGTTTGTTCACAACTTAATGCAAACTTTCGATATATGACTGGTCATCATTGCGGTCTTACTGTTATGGTCTTAGGTTTAAGACGCCACTAAATGCCAGTGGCCTTGAGTGCGTTAGCTTACGTGTTCTGTACTGAGCTCACGCAACGCGTCGTTTGTCCAGCTAGTAATAGGACTCGCCTATCAAGGATCGCTATCCCAAATTAGACGCATTATTAATGGTTTATACATAAAAAAAAGTATTTTAATAAAACACGTATACTAAAAGATAAATAATTAAAATATCTTTAAAATGGTGAAGGTTTCAGAAAAATACGCTTGATAGTTTTTACGCGATTCTCAGTTGTTTATCTGCGTTAGACATAACTTTACAAATTAATTACACTATTATATTAATCTAAAATAGTCACAGATTAAGTTATTAATAAAACGCTCTAACTTAACATATATTTTTTCCACTACTCGTTTAGACATGATCTTCAGTATAAAATCATTAAAAGTCGGTTATCGTCACCTTAAGGTGAAATATTCACTTCTTTTACGTTCTCGCAACTTGGGGTTTTGTCGGTAGGAATACATCATAACCCTTCATTTTCGTTTCTAGTTATGTTAAAGATAGAAAAAACAGGAATTAAATTAAAAGCCTTTTCTGACGCCCTACTTCATACTCATCATTAATAAAACTTTTATAATTAACGATATAGTGATGCAACAAAATATTTATTCTTTGAAGCGGAGATGGAGGATAAGCTAGATGTGACACTAAACAAACAACATGTAGGTTTTCAGTTAAACGACAACATTTAACTGTGTAACCTGTCGTTACTTTTATCACAATGTACAAGAAACTGTTGTTTAGCATTCTATTCATAACTATGTACATTGTACAGCTATAATCATATATTTTTAAAGTATTTACTATTTACTCAATGTTTGTGCTTTTGCAATGGCATAAGTACCTTCATATGACTGCTGTATTTAAATGCATACTCGTACTGTTACCTAATCTTTAATCAGAATAATGTCTATGATAAGTACTTCAAATATTACTTGCTTGAAATAACACTACGGATAAGGTAAAGTAACTGACGTTTAATACGTTCAGTGCCGGGAGCCCTCCTGGAGGGTTCACCTAGTCACATATGGTATGCCGGGAGCCCTGGAAGAGGGCTCCCGGCATCCCGGATTTTATTTTCATAAACTACGTATAGCGACAAGACCCCCTGAAAACCCTATTTTACTTCGTTTCATAGTGTTTTATAACACGGTTTTATATCTAATGCCGTTGAGCGTCCGCGATGGTTAACTTTAGCGCAAACGTAATGCCGGTAACCCTCCCGGAGGGTTCACTTCCAATATGTATGGCGGCATGGCGTATGAGTTCTATAAAAAGAGGGTGGAGTCGAAAGTGTTAAGCCTTTATAAATGATTAAATATAATATTACAACCCTTGGTATGTAAATACAATGCAAGACAAAGTTATGTACAAAGTGATGTAAGTCAAAGTATCAGCCCGCGGCTCACGAAGCTCACCAACTTAGAAACTAATAATAGCGCGATAAAACAAACAATAGAGTATTTACACAGTTTGTTGTATTTGTTGTTTAAGTGTTTACAACTAATTGTATTAGAGCAACGACTTCATAGTGCATGCCATACGGACATTCAGTGTATTATTGCTAACATGTCTTATTTGGTAAACAAACACGATACAAAAATCACGAGTTCTCGCATCAATCAGTCTCTTTTATTTAGGGACTAGCGACCCGTCCTTGATTCGCACAGTTTATACGACTTAAAAAACATGGGCATTTCTTTATTATATCTAGTTTAACAATTATGTATTATGCACATAAACTTTCAATAATAAATTCTCTAAATGATGGTGAAAATCGCATCATAATCCGTTGTTTAGTTTAGAAGAACAACGCAGTCACAGAGACAGACACGAAAATCTATTACTATGTGTTGATATTTGTGAGAAAAACAAGAAATACAAGATAAATTGGGCTGAATTGACCACTTATTTTCTAGCACATTTTTGTTTACTCAATGAAACAAGTAACGGAAAACGACAAGATAGCTCTCTGACTATACATAAATCATTGTTCGATGTTTCATCTTCTTATTCGTCCAACGTCCTGCTAGCCACCATGACCGTTTTACTTAACTTAGTCGTGAGCTTATTAGCAAGCACACGTGAGAATCCTTAGACTTAATAGTTCTACAAAAGCTAGCCGACTTCCTTGAAAAGCTCTTCAAGAAATCATTTCCTTGTTCAGTGTTATTTGTGAGCAGATTAAAACTATTAAAAGCACTCAAAACGAGCTTTTGTTGATTAGTTTCTAAACTACGACTGAGTCCATTACTCAGATCTACCTGAACGTCTGATGTTAAACCTGAGTTGGCTTTTACGATCCAATTTTCAAAATACAATTATTACGTCAAGAGTAGGTAGATAATATCTACTCAATCAGTCAAGCCTTTATTTGAGAAACAGTCAATTTATATATTGTTACAGGTCCAGTCCCTTGGGGGAAAACGAAGCAACGTGCATCAAAAAGTTAAGGAAAACTATTCCCATTTTGTTTTCGAAGACATTAAAAATATACCCATTTTAAAAGTATTTCGGAAAGTGCACCCTTCCATCGCATGCCATTCTATGTAAAGTAGTTTTTTTTAGCAAATTAACACCCTACGTCAATTTTCAGTGTTATAGCAATGTCTTACAACGGCCCAAGAATGACAGTATGGTTTAAATGTCAATTGGCTTAACATTTATTTTCCTTGACTTTACCATAGGAATACTTACCAGCTAAAACAAGCTACTTTACATAGGATGGCATGCGAAGTTTTGCATGAAACGATCGCAAGCTCGTAACGTGCGCACGCGCATAACAGTGACTTACCGCTACGGTGCACTGTCACTCCCCAGCGTGACACCTACATAACTAGTGTCATCACACCTGGGTATTAAACTTTCTTTTTGCATGTCACTGTTATTGTATACTTGGATAGTTGGACACAATTAAAGAAATGGTACTGGAATGGTACTTAATTAAGTCGGCATTTGTTTTTATATTGAAGTGCAAAAAAATTTAGTGTAAACTACGAATAATATTATTCGTAGAGTGTAAATTTAACGAAATTTTATTTTAATGCTGTTATTGTGATGATTTAATAACTTAATCGATTAAATTGTTTACCTTTTATAGTATGAATGTTGTACCCTTAAGTGATGTAGGTATTGAAACAGTAATTAAAGATTTGTGACCACTTTTTGTTACTATCTTTGTAAATATGTCGTTGGTGTGCCTTGCTTGATAATTAAATAAACACAGAATGGTCCATTAGGACTCCTCATGCATGATTACAACGTCACATCGCATTCGGGCAAATCTTTACGAAAGTGTAAAAAATTAAAAGAATCTGTTTAATTTGAATGCATCTGTTACGTGGCCTACAAAAATCACGGAAGTGAAAAGCGGAGAACTTTTAACGTAAAATTTTAATTACCTTTAAGACTGTAATATTTGTTTTAACTAACCTCTTGTACTTAAAATTATTTATATATCATATTTTAATGTAAATGACTGTATAATATTGCAACTATTTAGATGTAAATTAGATTAATGTAACTATAGTCATTATCATACAAATAGTCAGATGCGGAGTTTATGAACATGATCTTTACTTATGTAATTATATTTATGTCCATGCTGTACGAAATATGTACCGCCAATACACTTAGTACCTAAGGTGACGAGAATATAATAATATACAATATTTTTCCTTGTAAGGCAAAGTAATTTATTGGTTGATATGTTTGCAGGTATATGACGGCCGAGATTTTATTAGGACATTGCATTATAAATCATTTTGCGTTCATAAAAATTTAATAATATACCTAATATTTCTAGCGACCTGTGCCTGCTTTCAACGGTTTTTATGACTTGAGAAACACCGATATTTCTTTATTATATGTAAGTTTAATATGAATGGGTTGAAACACTTCTGCTGAAACTAGAGCACTATGGGATTAGGAATACATCTCTTGATTTACTAAGATCATACCTGAAAGATAGAAAAGTTCAAGTTCAAGTAAACGGCGTAAACTCATTGGGGTCTGAAATGGCAATGGGCGTTCCTCAGCATTGCCTCAGATGCTTGGAAACATGCTGGTCCTGCTCCGTAGGACAATTCAGAGTCTAGACAAAATCAAACTGGTTGCTTATTTAATTATATAATTTGTTATTTTTTATAACTCTGATTTTACATTCTGTGATTTCTTGAACTCACACACTGACTTATTAGTATTACTTGTTAAAATGTTAGGAATATCGTATAATTTTGCAATGTTTGTAAATATGTAAGCACCATGTATCTATCACATAATTAATTTATCTGTAATTGCTTTATTTATTTTTTTCATTCTTTTTTACCTATCGCGGTATAGTAATCTTATTCTAGATGCATCGTCTTCACATATAATTATATAATTAATGTATACAAAATATTGTAAAAACATTTTAAAAGAGTAACGGTGGAGTTTCTTGCCCATTCTTCTCCATACGAAAACTACCTTTTGGAAGGGGCGACTAGAATCAATTCTATTTTTTGTAAATTTGACGTTCATAAGTGCCTCTTATGTGCCTAATTGAAATAAATTGTTTGACTTTGACTTTGACAAATGAACCTTTGAGAATAAGTTCTCTAAATAATGGTGAAAACCGCCTCAAAATCCGTTGCTTTAGAAGAATAACGCAGACAGACACGAAAAGCGACTACACGAAACGACACTACGAAACACACTTAGTGAGACAGCTCATTGATAAATATCAAGAATGTACTTCAAAATATTTACGACTATTAATAGTTTATTTAGTGCATCCTACACATAATCAACTTCGGCTAAAGCCAAAAAAAACATAAATACACTTACGAAAGTACTATTTATACATAAATAAATGATAGTGATTTATTTATAGATGATAACAAACAAGATACTCTAAGGTTAATTAAAGTTCAGCTTTTTCACTACAAGTTTTTGCTTCCATTTTTCATGTTTTTGTCTCCCAACTCCTGATATAAGATACTATCATGAGCGTGTTTGTTTTTTATAAATACCAGTTATAATCTAGATGTTAATCTAAAAAATAAACCCTGCCAGTGACGACCCGTCAGTTCATCGCTCAAAACTGTCGCTCTTATAGCCCACTAAAGCCTATATAATTTCATTTTTATAGCCTATAGCCCCACGGATAGATTAATAAATTACATTATTTTCTCATGCAAAAACTTGAACCGTATCTTAACTTTTTGCAAACGCAAAAAAATCTTTAAAAAGAAACAGATTACATTTAGTTACGACATATTTTATCTCGTCTTTTCATAGTTGCTCACGAAAGTATAAACAAATTCTTGTAAGATTCTATAATATAACAGTACGTGAAGGTATTGAACGGAGTTATCCGAAATGAATGACGTGAATTGCTTGAATAGCAAACGAAATATCCCGTTAAATAACCTTTGGAAGTGCGAGGGAATCTAATTGTGTGCTCATTGTTGTGAGCTGACCAAACAATCGCTAAGATGTAGTTGTCGAAGCGATAACACAAGACTTTTTCGACAATAACGTGGCAAACGTTAAGATCTTTTTGAGCAAGTTTATTAATTTTTGACAGCGATGCAGAGGAAAATGTTTCATATTAAATAGTCGTTTCTGGTTTGAAAGTAAAAGTATGTCTGGTCTTTAAAAGAGACTTTGACCCTTGAGTTTGTTTCGCCATTTCTTCTCAGGGGTAGTCAGATAGGTAATGTCGATTCCATCTAGCTTATTATTCTTTATTTTTTTATTTAATATGATGTGTAAAAGTAATTCTGGTATCCTTACAGAATAAACAATTTCATTTAATTTCATAAATAACTAAACTAACTACAAGAAAGGTCTCTGAAATATAACTACAAACCATGATGTTATTTACATAATTATAAACGACATCACTCATAATTACTAAAACAATTAATTTTGAGCAAATTGTTCGAAAGTTATTAATATTTATATAGTTGCACAGTAATTAATATCGAAGTGTTACACTCTTAATTAATCAACGCAAACCGGTTCCCGACTGCGTTTATTAAGTAACTGTAAACATAATTTTATTAACGATACATTTGCGTCAATTACTGCCGACGGTAACTGTTAATTTCATGTCTCGTCACACAAATCTTTTATAGAATTATATGTACCTAATGATAATGCGTCAATAACCAAATAGGAAGAGTATTCTATTCTATTCTATAAGACGTCATTACTGTTAAATTATATTTTTGCAAATCTCTTAACTTAATTCGGTATAAAGAATTTTATTCCCATTAAACAAATCTGTTCAGGCATTTAAAAGTTAAGGTGGAACAAAGTAACTCTCATAGAAGTGTAATGTTTTTAGGGTTCATGTATGTAGGTATATACATGAACCCTAAAAACATTACATTTCTTTTTGGGCAGTCCTAGAGGTGCGGACGGAAAAAGGGGAGGCTTTTTTTAGAGAAAATGCAGGCTAACAGTAAAAAATCCTCACCTACAAGACAACAATATCAAATATAAGTAATATCGACTAGTAAAAGAAAAATAAAATGGTTAGTTGTCAACACCTTTTACCGTCCCTGCCCATCCTTCTGCATAATGTTTTATTGATTCAATGCCATATACAGTAGCTGAAGTTATTGGTTATTTAAAAATAATACAATAATTTATTATGTACTTTATTTTATTACCGGCACTTAATTGAAAGCACAATAAAAAAAGCAAAGTCAACAAAACTGCACGAATTTGCATCGTTGATGTCTTTTTAAGGAACGATGCGTGCGCTACGATCAGTGCTACGAATGATCGCGCATTTTTCATTTAATTATGTTTTGACAAATTTGATCATTAGTTGGTACTGACAAATTGTGTATGGTGTTAGAATTATTTATTGTTTGTTTATGTTAATAAAATGTGACATTCAATGACATTTTTTTTTGTTTGTTTTTTTCTGGCAAATCCTAATACTTAGGTATGTTAAACTTAACTGTGATTATTCAATATGAAGGAAGTCTCATACAACAAGCTTAAATTAAGGTTTTATAAGTAGAAGATTATTCTTCAGAACACAGGCTGGCCTCTAATAATTTTTTTTTTAACTCCTAAATATTAAACAACTCCTTTGACCTAAATACTTATCTATAAAGAGTAGGTATTTTAACATGTTTTTCTAAACTCCTAAGGATATATTATCCTTAACTGATGTCGTAGTTATCTTAACTGTATCGAGACTAACTGTAAAAAGATATTTACCTTCTTATTCGACCCAAAAAAGAGCACAGCACGTTCAGGACGAACAGTTTCCAACGAAACGTGTCAACAAACACTTGAACACTTGGATAAAGTCTGGATATTATTCTTTTGTTAAAACAACTCCGTACTTAATAGTTTGTATTGAAAATACGTTCGAATTTCGAATGTCGTGCGGCATGAGGCATCAGCGCGCGCGCGGCTATACGGTCTGTTGGGATGTGCGCCCGCGCTGCACTTGAACGTTGAACTGGCGCGCCTACCCGACCGCGGCCAGGAGACCAACGCAGGCGCACGCAGCCGAGCGACCAGCATACAACACAACTCCACCGGGTCGCACCAACACGTACGTCGCTCCAAAGTAATTGTAGCGCAAAATATGATCGCGGGCAATGGACAGTAAACCGCAGGAACATTTCGGAAACTGTGTTGTGGTGAGCCGCCGATGGCTACACAGCTTAATTGATCGCCCAAAGATTGCTATCTATCTATAGTAACGTTATCTATCGGACGTAGCTGTTTCTAATAGATTCGCACTAATTGTAACGTTCTACATAGATAATGGCCGTAACCAACCGCAAATCGATGAATGAGTCAGCAACGAGATGCCAACATTTGTAGCCACCAATATTGTTCAACTGTCGCATTCAAATACAATTTACTGACAGTCAACTGTCGGAGCATTCGGAATACCAACAAATGACAAATGTTTCCGACATCGAAGCCACTGTAAAACCAAAAGTCACAAATGAATGAATAAACCTCAGTTAAAGTGCAAACATCACACAAGACTTTAAATCAACATTCAAGTTTGAATCTCAAATATATAGATAACTAACAATTACTGATAATCGTTATAAATAACGATTAATTAAAATTAATTTCAGTTTGTTGTAACAATAGCAGTGAGCACCTATTATCAACAAATCAAAGCATAGCATCAAACAGACAAGGCCGCGGTACATAGTAACACATAAAAAACACATGCATAATCCTTGTTATGTTAAATTAGCTTCGTAGACAATAAAGGCATACTTGAACGATGCTGAACTCATAGTACTTAATAGTTAATTATTTACGGAGTATCGCGCTTAGTCATCTGAACTTGTGTTATAGTTTGAGTGGTATTAAAAACCTTATTAATATCCAGAGAACATCCTTGCAACTAGCATGTACCAAACAAGTTACTGGATTTTGCTCGTCGTAAAGATATCCAGGTATTCATTTTAGTTTTTTTTCTAATTAAACTCTCTAAAAACAACACTCAACATAAAAGCGTAGACATACTATTTATATATATAGACTACAGGTCTACCATCTAAAGATTGACGCAATAAAACAGGATATTTTAAGTAGCAATAAGCAAGGAAAGTCGTGGTAGTAAAAGCAGTATAATAGCGACATCCTGTGCATGTCCTAGGCAGCGAGTGGTCGCGGCCGGGCGTCGAACCCGGGACGCTGCCCGCACAGCCGCGCCGCATAAACCGCCACGCACACAGGCATGGTGAGATCACGACTTTAAAAATACCAATAAAAATATACATTGGCAGGATTCTGCAACGACTATCTGCCCCTATAATTTATAATCTTCCATCTTTTTTAAAAGTTAAGCAATAAAGTTACATTGTTTTAAAAACTAGTTACCTGAAGAAATACTAAACTTAGGTTCAACAATTTCATAAAAGTAACGAAACTAATCAATCAATAGTAAATAAAAACAAATAAAATACTGGCCCACTAAACTCTTCACAGCTTTGAATGTTTATTGCTAAAGAATAAATTTTCCCACTTTCCTTGTCAGTCGCGTTGATTAGTTGGTTGACGTTATGTTTACAGCCGCTTGTGAAACAATTACATAGTTAAGAAATATAACTGACAAGAGCCATAACAATACTCTGCTACACTATAAAGATGTTCAACAATCTGCCAACAATAAGCGTTATATGGTTACACTATATTTTTCTAATAAATTCCCTTTATACCTGTTTCGTTGGCAGTGCACGTCGGTCCTAAGTCGTAGAGGTCTCGCTGTCGAACGTTTATTCCCGCACTGTGCGGGCGTTACATCACATAAACATGGCCGGCAGCTGGTGGCTTCTCCAGACCCCCATATAACACAATTTTACGCCTCCCGTGCGTACTTCGCCTATAAAACACCCTTAAAACTTAGCCCACGTTGAATAAATTCTAATAAAACTTCCGTGGTTATATTGCAGGTTTATTTTGAAGTTTCTAGGAACTAAAATTGAGCATAATGTATCTTAATAACTAAACTTAATAGTAAGATAATAACAGAAGTTAAGACCCGACTCAATAAGAACTTACAATTAAGTTCTAGTCAAATCAGGGCTACCTACTTCTAGTCTAAATAATTTATATTAGTCTTCTGAAACCGCTTGTCTGACAAAAGACCTAATTTGAGCATTTTTTCAGTCAAATTGTTAATGATTGTTTCAATCCAGGGTAACAAAGACATTCATTATTAAATACATGACAGTAATTCAGAAATGAAAAATAAGCTAAAATTTTATGCAGCCTTCGAGCAAGCCAATGAAAACATCGCCATCGTATTGAAGATTATTAAGAAAATTCTTCCTCTTCCCTCTTTCTCATTCTTATTGTCTTTTCATTTAATTTTGTTTTTGGCTTTCTTTCCAATTCCAATCTTACTTTAGCCGTCGTTACCCCATATTAAAATACGTTCACTGTAGAGTATATAACTAATAGAGTTTTCACTCTATTCCTCCTCGTAATGTTTGGATATGGCATCTATTATGAACTGGAAGGTTCTAGGGTCAATCCAACTGTGCCCTGAAGGCATTTCGTATTGCTCTAGACTCCTGGTGTTTCTTCCTACGGTACGCTCAAGGAAATAGTCATCGTACTCCCTGTCGTAGTCAGGCAGGATCGGGTTGAACTTGGCGTAGTAGATAGCTGACAGGCACGCGTACAGAAGCAGGGCCGCAGTGAAGAGCTGGAATTACAAGAAAGTGGTACTTTAGCAGCAGAACTAAGTCCAGGTACGAAACATATTTAGGAAAACTAGATGTGCCCTTGTCTAGAGTAAGCAGAGATTGAATCTCTACGAGAATTGAAACCATCAATTGACGTCGGCTTGCGTATTAACCGTATTTACGTTTTCCAGCAATTTGTAAACCCGTATGAATTTAACCCGTGTTGAATCGTGCAAAATATATAACAGTCGAATAATACTATTTATTTTTCGCCAAATCCCAAGGTTATTTCTTCGATTTAAAGTTTAAATTACTCATCGGCTCTAAAGCTACTATTTTCTGTTCAAAAATAACATTTTACTGAATGAAAAGTATTGAAACATCCGTCAGTGACTAATAATGTATCTGTTTACAAAAAGAAGCTTTTATGAGGTAAGGTAAGGTTTGGATCAGAATGTGAATCAGGCACAATAAGCGGTGGGTCATTACCGCGACCCGCACGCGCCGCTCCGCAGCGCCGGAACTACTCACATCCTCCCTCTACCTCCACCCTGCCGGCAGATCGTGACCACCATTTTGAAACGTTACGTCGAGTTTACAAAATACTGCTCAAACTGTTACGTGAATTTCTGAGTTTTACACCCGCATTTTAAATATTATTTCCACAAGCAAAAAATTCAATTAACTCAGCTTGCTTACAAATATTGTATTAATTAACTAATGAATTTTATTTTATGCTCCTTTGATTAGACAAAGACTGTTTTAGACGTTATTTTTAATTATTACCACCGAATTGTAATAGAGGAAGTTTTTAGATATATCTTCCCTTTACTACTAACGTATACGTTATCGTTAAAGTAAGAAAAAATCAGGAAACATTTAAACGAAGAAGCACTTAAGCTGCGGCCGTGAAAATAATATCACGTTTCAACAACCAGCCGATGCGTTGTCAATAATTGCTCCTATTTAGTAGATATGGACAATACATTAATGGTGGGAAATAAGTTAATGTAAACAAGCCTTATATTAATCTAAATACATGCTCGTATTGTTGTCGAAACCTCGATCTAGGAAATGGTTGTCTGTAACGACATTCGCAAGGTCTCGCTGGCTACATCGCCCTGTGGCGACGGTCATCACATGGCTCCACTCCTAACTATGTCAATGTTATGTCTTCTAACTACCGGCTGATCGTCAAATGACAACGTACTCGTAATAGCACTTTTTGTTACGAAATTATAAACAACAATAATTTTCGCGCTACGATGCGCTACACTGCGCTTGAGGTCAAGTCTATTTATGCGCATTCAGGAGACGATGACGTCTGTGTCAAAAACAAAGTGTCGGCACTTAGTAGCTGTAGGTAATTAAATATTTTATCGTAACTACTTTTTAATTGGTCACGACAATAATAAATATTTTTCAATCGTCATGCAAATATTTAAAAAAAAAAAAAATTGAATGCAGTTTATTCGAATTTTTTAATCATGCCAATTTCTTCCTTCATGAAACGGAACCGGCACCCCTATCGTTAACAAGTAAATGATAAGACTTACTTGGAACACACTCCAGAACTTGAAGGATCCCTCGTTGATGATCCAGTCGTAGTACCCTGCCCAGGGGTCGGTGTACCTGGCCTTCTGCTTCATAGGCTTCGCAGTGGTGGTTTCCTCGTAGTGGTGGTGGTGGTCTTCGTCGTAGTAATCCTCGAAGCCTCGGCCGCTACCCACCGTCTCATTTTTCGGCTTCGTTCTGTTTCGTCTTTGCAAAGGTTTCGTCTGGAAATGCCATGTTATGCTAATTAGTAAGTATGTACTTGTAGGGGAATTTTCATTGAACAAGTGAAGAAAAAATAGATACTTTTCGAGGCAAGTTACGAAGGACATAGTTATAACAAAAAAGTTAATCACTTGTTACGCTCATAAATTTAGTAAAAAGAAAAACTTATTATTGATTTAGAATTTTCTAGTTTTTTCACAGAAGTTTCTAAATATAGGAAGTAGTTTCCCGGAATGAGTAAAACCGCGGGAAACAGCTACTCGTAATAATTTAATAAATTCATGACAGCATAATATAGCCTGTATTTAATTTATTCTGAAAATGACACAGTTTCTGTTTCAATTACTATATACTTTAGAAATGTACACAGGAAAGAAGATATAACTTACACAGCTGTTGTATAAAAAAAAAACTAGCGAATATTTATCTAGTCTGGCTCTACATAAAATAAATTAAAGTCCCTTTAATAAATCCACAAGCTATGTTTCCCCATTATACAACTGTCTTGTTAAAGCAAACTGTGCTTAACTTGCGACAAGTTGCTGTTAGAGTTTCAAAGTAGTTTACTCCGATGTGATTATACCCTACGTTTAGCTACTTCGTGCTAACAAGATTTCGAACAGCTCCCAAGATTACCTCTGCACGGTATTCTTAATTCCGTATCTACATAAGTTAACCCAATGCCAATCCTTAAAACTACTACAAATATGATTTTTAAGGGACTCCATTTGTGATCAGCTTTGCGCCTATGCATGCGATCTACACATAGTCCAAGAGATGAAAATAAAAGTTTCCGTGACAAATTATAAATAAATGTGCTAATTATAACGACCCCAAATCGAAAACTCTCACATGAATAGAGACAAAATTATAAGAAATAAGCTAAGTAGGCGTTATAGTTCGATTTACACGTGCATGTCAACCGTGGCACTGTTGCCGGCTGGTTGTCTAAATAAGTTGCGTCTAAACCATCCAGTTAGCGCCATGGAGTCGGTCACCCACTTCACCCACTTTACCCAGTTCAGTGGGTACCGTACTATGGCCTTGTTTCATTTGTTTCCGGCCACATGCCACTAGAGTGTTCAGACTATTTCAGATGGGCGCAGTCTTCACGGACGATTTGTTAAATTTTTATGAATGTCTTAATTGGGATTTGCACGTGTTAGTAACGATGTTCCAAGGAATTTTTTAGAATGATTTAACAATTTCTTAATTTGTATGCCCCAATATCTAGATTTTACGAGTAATATGATCAGATTTTGGACGTGAGTTAACTCAGTATTTCGTACTAAAAGCAACGTGTTAGACATATCGACTAATGAATCTTACGTATTCGTATATGAAGGTCTTATTCTATTAGGTCAGGACTTATTATATATCTGCACGCTTCGTCGTTAGACGACGATTATTTATGTTAAAACTTAAATATCATATAAGTGAACTGTATCATGCTCTTATGAAATAAAGATTCTTTAAACCTAAACCTACAGTTTATCGAAAAAGGGCAGTACAAGAAGTTATCATAACAAAACTTAGTCTGAAGATATCTGTTTTCTTATTCCAAGAGGTTTTAGATACCTGCGTATTGGAATTTTACTCGCAACCACAAGTAAGGAAATAAAAGTTTTTAAAAAATTGCTAAGTTCGTGTCAAACTTTTAGTGTACCCCTCAGATTGTCCAACTTTTCACAACTTAATAAAGTCGGGAGTAACGACTAGTTTTCATGTTTGCAATACACCACATTTGGTGGCCTTTGTATTTCTTTCTTAAACCAACATTTAGTACCACAGATGTAGATTAATCTGGGGTATCAAAATAGGTTTCAATACGTACCGCGACAGCAGTGGTATTAGCGGCGGTAGTTGATGTGATGGCGCGCTGCTTGTTGACATTCCTGACGACGTCCAGCGCTGTTCGAAGAGCCGTCAGGATGAACTCCGAGATCGGCATCCTACTGGGCGACTCCTCTTCCACAGGGGACGAGAGAGACGCCTCCGGGATCTCGCCAACACTAAAGTACAAATGAGTAAAATTATGAAACAGGTTTTATGAACAGGTCCGTCACAATGCGATGATTTTTTAAACTAATGATAATATCAAATGAATTACTACCGGCCAGAGTAGGTAGGTACTTATAGAATCAATGTAAGGCCTTGTTAATAAGATTACTAAAATCTAAGCTCTATATAAAATAATTGTGCATTTACCGCCCAATGCATTTCCACAACTTGGATTTTTAACAATCAGAGGCCCTAGCACGGACGCGCGACATAAATGTAACGTACAAGATTCGATCGATTTTTGAATCGAAAACAATAACTATCCTGTAGTATATTTACGACGACGATATTTACGAGCACAATAAGTATCACCCATAGATCCGAATAAATTCTTAAAACTAAATAAATATATTATGTTTGAAAAGGGAAGAATCAATTTTAAAATCGTTCGAACTTAATTTACATTAATTTACTTTTTTTTTTTACTTAATTTACTCCGCACTTTCGTGGTAGGCCCACAACTCTATTTGTATTAGTTACAGCAGTAAACCTATTGTTATAACAAACATTGCAAGATTTAGGATTGGTTATACAATTTAAAAAAATATAAAACATGAAAGTACTCACTGTATGGGAATATATTTATACTTGCTGTAGGGCGGACTGTGCGGCGTAGCGGTGTCGTACCGCAAGGCTGCGCGCGCGCCGCCCGCCCACAATGCCAGCGCCACCGCGCCCAGCCATACCAACCCATGACATGACAACAACACCCCTTTTGACACCATGGCCGTGCCAGACAATATTAAAAAAAAACTATTTAAAAAGAGTCTGTGTTCTCTTTTAGTCCTTTGGTTTCACTTTTCAAAATTATAAGTACTTATTTTTTATTTATTTTTTGGTGGTTGTTCATGGTTCGCCGGTGGGCAAGCTACTGACAGATTTGTAATGCCGCGCCCCAGTTAACAGTGCAAAGGGAGCACTGAAATATGAATACTGTAAACAGAGCGAGCGTGGTGCTCTAAAGTGGCGTGTCAATTTAATTTGTACAGTTGACACACTAGTGAAAGCTTGAGACTAGCTACTAGATCTGTTTCGTATCAAATCTATCAGGTAATAAACGTATTTTACAGTTTTCTCTCATTATCAATTTTTGCCGTTAATTTTAAGGACGTGCTAAATAAATAAAATTAGAGAAATCACGTGAATTACTAGTAAATGAACCCTAATTAATTGATTATTTAAAAGAAGTAGAACGTTACTTCAGGTTAACGATTTCAAGTTAGTGCGTAAGTAATTAAATATGAACAGATGTTACGAAGTACAGGGTGGCGCATAAGTCAGGAAGGGGTTGCAACTACTTGTAACTTTAAATTTTAACTCATGGAAATATTTTCGAGTTTTTTTTAAATATTACGTCACGTTAATGACTAACGTTTGCGTGCGGGCCAGTGAAATGTTGAAAATCTCGAGATAAAACGCTTGCTGAAAGTCTGCCTTAAGACAGTCATTGAGACTCGAGCCGTATGCGCTGTGGTTCCATTTTGTTGCAACCACATCTCACGGGAGAGTTACGCACATGGAAATGGCGGCGATATGCTCGCTGAGTTTGAATAATCAAAGGATGATGTTCAAAAAAATATTCTGTTCGTTGAATAGCGGTGATTTATCTCCAATTTTTTAAATTTATAACTTGTCAAAACAAAATAATAGTAAATATCAATGCAAATGTCATATTTAATTTCAAAGCCCGTCGTCACTTTTGCACCACCCAGTATAATATGAATAAATCATTTACCTACATGCCACTAAAAATAAGTACCTTAGTAGTTTCAGTTTTCAGTCGACATTCATTAATAATGTCGTTTTGTACTTCTATCGTTTCACAACGGCTTGCTTTTTTCATAAATTATTTTATTATAAATTGCAACTGTAAATAAATAATTATTTATTATTTAACAATTGCACTAGACTTAAGGAGTGCTGTATTAACCAAAAAGAAGTTTAGGAACTTAAGGTAAGGAAAACTTCGAACATAATTCACATACAATCTCACAATGTAAGACAAAATGTAAACGTGTTATGTTATACTTAGTAACACATTCACGTAACGTGCAGACATGGTCTCGTCTCCGATTAATACAATTTTCCACGTGTGAAAAGGGTCATGAAGGAAGTACCCAGTTATCACCAGCCTCCTAACTGTAATAATTTATTGCTGCTTACTCTCTCTATGTTTGAACATACACCATAGACCAGGGGTTGCCAACTTGATTACACCTACTGTTTACTGACGAAACCCTGTGCGATCTACCAACTACATATAGTATAAAGTTATGTAGTATTTTTTTATTTTATTAAGAGCATTACGTGTGAGCATCTTTCGCTAGATTAGCAAAGTCAGGTTTCTAGTTGGGAATTGCCAACATCACCCTTGGGCGTGTATTGCCCACCCTGAAGCAGATGAGTTTCCCTGGCCTCATTATACGACGCTCAATCCTGCACTGTCAAGCTGGTGCGGTGGGTTTCGGCTGTGCAGCTCGGTCAGTGTTTGAAAATTTTACACGAGCTTAACGACATACATACAACAGCCGTGCAATATTAGACTGAATGTGTATCGCAAAAATGTAAAACTTTTTTTATGACTTGCCGCGATCTACTGGACTAATAGCCGCGAACGACCGGTTGGCCACCCGTGCCATAGACTAATATGACACGACATACTCATATGTACGGTCAACCACTCGTTAACACATGAACTACGAAAACCTTACTAGTACAGCGGCGCGGCGGCTTGATTGCATTCTTTGTTTGATATTTACAACTAAGTGTTATTTTGTTTTTTGATTTTACTATTTTCTCGTGCATATACTGGGTGGATTTTTGAGATGGGGCAGTAAGGAAGGCTACCTTAACCGTTGTGTTGTGTAGCTACAGGAAAACGGTCTTAGGAGACTGTCCTTAACTTTTTGAGATATTTTTATCTGCATTCATAGATTTTGAAAAAAATTAATAGTCAGCAAGAAAATAGGCAGTTTTCACAAAAACTTTTTTTGATGACAATTGTCAAAAGTCAAAAAACGTTTGAGTAATAGAAAAGTCAGACATTGCAAAAAACTTTTCCTATACATTTCGTGAGAAATGTAACTCCAACCTAAAAGTTTTTGTAAAAACTTTTTTGCTGACTGCAATATTTTTTCAAAATCTGTGAATGCAGATCAAAATTTCTTAAAAATTTAAGGACAGTCTCCTAAGACCGCTTTCTAGTAGCGACTCAAAAATCCACCCAGTATACATTTATTTTTAATTTATTTAACCGACTTAAAAAGAGTGGAGGTTATGCAATCGACGAGTACCTCTTTTTTGTGTGTGTACACTGATTTCTCCGTGACTGCTGGGCCGATTTACGTGATAAACTATTACTATATTGCTTATAAACCAAATTTAAAAAAAAACGAGCGAGACTTACAGTAGTCGCATATGATGTGTAACATCTGACACTTAGCTGACGTGATATATACTACGACTATTTTCATCATTATCATGTTTACAACTGTTACACACTTCCGTCCCTTTTCACGAAATCCCTCCCCACAGATTGCAGGATCCCACGAATTGCAGATTGCAAGAAAGCAAGATGTCACACATCAATAAAGGTGTTGGCAATTTCAAAGTGTTACCATGGACGTGCGGCTGACTGTACAACGTACAGCTTGTGACCATGTAATTATCACAGGTGCTCACTCCGCGATCTACTTATCTTATGTTCTCATAATCTATATTTGAGATAAACTGTAACATGTTTTTGAAGAAGCAAATAATAATAAAATATTTGGTATATAAAATGCTGCAAGTAAAGATAAGATATTGTACTAACTTAAAACACTATATTTCGTCATGAGACGGCTGAAATCCGCAATGCGGCTACACCTAGGTTTAGCTAGCCAAAAGTAAAGTGTACTCTGTACTTTGGAATTTTACTTGAAGAATATGTTGAGTGTTTGGTTAAAAGCTGCCCAATATAATTACTTGGTTTTATGGATTCAATTTACTGACAGTTTCGTAAACCAAAACTGTTTGGTTTTTTTGGTATTTTTTTATCTTTTCGACTGTTACTATGCTCGCCACATGGGACTTAAACATAACTAGCGAAATGTGGGTGGATTATTTATAGGTACTCCTCTGCCTAACCTTTCGAGGAAAACAGCCGTGATGTGTTGTTTACAAATAGATACTAACATTATTGTAGACCAGTGTTGGATCCTGGCCAGCTGTCCACGATCTAAGAAATATAGCTGTATCTAAAGAAGATAAAGCTGTGTTTTTCGGAAACTTCGTGGATATAAATACCAAGCTTAATCTTAGGTTACTGTAGAACTGAAGACTGCCCATTTTTAGAACGAGTGAAAAGGGACTAAAGCTTACTTCGGTAACGGAGTCTTACCGAGGCTTACCGAAGGAATCCGATGGTTTATAAAATAGTAATTTTGCTATCAGTATTTACTGTATAGCTCCTCGCATCTAACACAATAATTAAAATACGTATAGTTTGCAAATAGGTGCTGTAGAGCGACTTTTTCGGCCATTTACAAGTGTTAAGGGACGTCATGTGGAACTGGAAATTGCACATTTTTTTACCTTCATTATTTGGCCTAATCCATCATAACAGAGGAATGTCAAAGATGGATCTTCTAGTCGATTCCAAAGTTGGCTTGATTCGTGGTTTGATGTTGATGGTGGTGAGTCACTCAATCGGCAAAGTCACGCAAACAGCAACCAACAACAACACACTCACCGTGAGTGTGTTGTTGTTGGTTGCTGTGTTTGTGGTCTGATGGCGATTACTCAATGAACTTGGGTATACCGTATGCAACTGTCAATGAAAGCAATCTTTTCGGGGAAAGTAATAAATGTGAGATGAGAATTTGACTTGGAAGTCTTATTGGTTTTTTTTTATATTAAAGATAAACATGATATTAGCTACAAAAATTTAACTACAAACGAAAACCCGAACCATGTTTTTTGAAAGGTAATAAAAGAAAAATAACGTTTTTCCTTCTAGCTGGCTAGAATCCCATCCATCCCATCTCATCCTAAATTTAATGAAGTTGTTGACAATTCAGCTATATGTCTCCGAGTGGAAGAGTTTAACAATACAATAGTTGGAGCATTATATTATCTCCATATTAACATTTATGTTCCTAATGCGGCCAACTCTAGAAATCTGTTACCAGTTTAAGTCTATATTTATGGTGGTTTGTTTATGATTGGATTCTCGGGGAGATACTTGTATGGACCTCGCTATTTAGTCAAACAAGAAATCATCATCAGCAGAAAAATACACCTTATTACAAAAAAAAAACAGAATACAATTATTATAATGCCAAAAGGGTAACTTTCAATTATCGTTTAGGCCTCAATGGGTTCATGTGCCTCAATACACCAGATGTTCCTGGAAATCAAGGCTTAAAAGATCAGCAATTAGCATTAAAACGTATAAAAGACAATATAGAAGCGTTTGGCGGTGATTCTAGTATACGCGGTAGTACCTCTGGTGCTTCATCTGTGGACTTTCACTTGATTTATAGTAATGAACAGTTATTTCATCAAGCTATAATGCAAAACGGGACTGCATTATACCCCTGGGCTATGTTGCAATCAGAAACAGGTATGTATGTACCTCCAAAATTATCAAAGTGTCTTGGTTTTGTGGCTACAAACACATAGAAGCCTTAGCATTCCTATTCACGGTCAACTCGAATTTGACTGCTGCAACAGCTGAACTTGGCCATAAATTTAGCCCATGTGTGGAAAAAGATATTGGAAATGTTGACAAGTTTATAAATCTATGACCACCCCGTGAACATTAAAAAATCAAGTTTTGGAAATGTGCCTCTCCTGTTAAGATGCAATAGTGACGAAGCTTTAGCAGTATATGAAAATACGACACCCGAAGATTTCACAAACTTGAACTTGTTTTATGACAATATACAAGAATATTTTAACTTTGGTGATGTAGAACTGAATGATATGAAAGAATTTGTAAGACATTTCTATAATGGAGATGAAAAAATAATTAGAGAAATAAATAAGAAATCATAAACTTAAATTCAACCTCATAAAGATGTAAAAAAATAATAAAGGAAATTTTGCAAAACTCTGGTTATGGATGACTCGGAACAATTAATCTAAATACCCTGACCTGACACTAAATCATACGATACACAAGGGGAACAAAAACGCACATATAGACATACACTCACACACACCACACTCACATCACACGTACACAATATACCATACAACACCTGAAATCACTTCTCAAGTCACTCGTTCACTCTGGAATTCGTACCCCGAGCCCCAACATACAGACTAACTGTCTAGTTTGAGGTTCACTGGCAAATAATATTTTGTAACATAGCTATTGGTAATATTTTAAGCTATTAATGTCGTCTCAACGCGGTGTAAGCCTGCTTACTATATTACCTGGACAATAAACTATTTCTATTTTATTTTTATATTTCTATTTGCTTACAGCGGAAACGGAAAGGCAGATTCAACGTAATAGTTAGAGGAGCTTTTAATGCTGACGATCTTGGTTATTTATTTGATATATATCTTACATGGACTAAAACCTGACGCCTAAAGATGAACTTATCATTGACCCGTTATGGGCCAATTTCGTAAAATTTGGGTCGGTATAATAGGTTCATTCGAATTATGCTAACTGAGAAAATAAAGGATCTACTTTAAAAAAAAATATAGCAATAAATAAACAGACCTATTTTAATATTTACCTCAATACTTTCAGAAACCCTACTCCAGTAAAAAATGGCCGATCGTTACAAAGGTTAATCTGTACTATTTGACTATTGACTCGGAACTTAAAGTCAAAAAGAGGAACTTCAAAGCTCAAATGACTTAATGAAAAAGCTCAAGTTGGATACCGAGAGGACTATGATCAAAACACGTGTGCCGCAATACCTAATAATATCAACAAACAATATTTTGGAAATCATTAAATCCTTGCTGACCCCGCGACAGACGTTATCTTGTCCAAATTTCTATAATTCATACAAAAATCCCATAGAAAAAATCACTTGAAATTTTTCCCGAATTCTTCAATTTTCTGACCAATTTTTTTATCGTTTGATTTTGCTTTCCTTAAAAGCCTAATACGGAAATTTAAAAATAAAATATTGCCAAATCGGTCCAGCCGTTTCCAAATGATGCGCTTACCAACGAACAGCATTTAATTTTTACCCAACTACGGCGAAGGAAAAAGGAGGGTTATGATTTTGACCGGTATCTATGTATGTATGTTCATCAGTTCCCTCATAACTTTTAAACTACTATAGAAGTATGAGGAACATAGTGTAAAGTTCACTCATCAGAAAAGGGAGGACCATCCAACCGGACAGGTCTCGTGTCTGGTGGGCAACTGCCAGACGATTGTAAATATACTCGTCGTGCGGTAAAACCTGCTTGCGCATGCAGGATTCGTTTGACATCAGGTTTTTGATGCGTAGTTCGCATGTGGCGTTGTATATGCCGCCACACTACTCATCATAATTTGACAAATGAGGTATCGTTGGATAACAAATTAAAAATCCGGAGTCACACGGAACGTGACTCTGGATGTTTAATTTGTCTGTCTGTGATATCTTGTTTATACATTTTTGTTGGTATCTTTTATTTCTTACCTCTACACATATTTTATGGAGTTAAAGAGAGCCTGTTAATTCCACAGAGATTATTTTATTTTCACCCTAGATTTACCTATAAAGGGCAATAAAAAAACTAAACAATCGGTTACGTAAATTTTCAGAGACTTCGCAAATTTTCGAAATATATACGGGGTGTCAGGGACATCGACGCGAAGCCGGTTACCATGGATTCAGTACATGATTCTGAACCCCCCTGCGATGAAATTTTTCGTCGGTTATTAAAAAAAAAACAGATGCTCCATATATTTTGACCGCGTAGGTATTGCACTTTTCTATGAAACAGCAGTTTTTTTTTTCTTTATATAAAATTCTCGCCACTACACTATCTTATTAGCCTTGCGGTTTCGCAATGATTTATCAAATTCAATGTAATTTATCGTAATATGTTGACAGCAGCATCTATATCTCCTCAGCACACTTGACAAAATACATTATCTCATTATCACCTCCTATTGTTTAAAGTGTCAGTGTTTCCTTGTCCTCTCGCGAGTGAACCGTGATCCCATCATGAAGGACCACAAATTCAAAGTCATTTTACCATTATTATTTGGCCTGATCCAGAATGGCAATGCATTATCGAGGATTGACCCTTTAGTGGATTCCAAAGTTGGGTTGATTCGTGGTTTGAGAGCTGCTGATGGCGATTATTCCATGTTCATGGGTATACCTTATGCAACTGTAGATAAAAGTAATCCTTTCGGTGTAAGTTAATACAAGGACATGTTTTTTCTGAATGAATTGTATAATGTTTAACAAAAACTTTTGTTTTCAGCCTTCTGCACCCTATCCCAGTTTTGATGAAGTTTTTGAAGCCTACGATGATTCAGCAATATGTCCACAAATTGAAGAATTTAATAATACTGTCGTAGGAACATTGGACTGTCTTCATCTAAACATTTACGCGCCAAACTCAGCTAATTCCAGAAACAGACTACCGGTCTTAGTTTGGATTTATGGTGGTGGATATTCGATTGGATTCTCAGGCAGATTCCTATATGGACCGCGTTATTTAGTCAAACAAGATATCATTTTAGTTACCTTAAATTACCGATTAGGTCCCTATGGATTTATGTGTCTCGACACTCCTAAACTACCTGGAAATCAAGGTCTGAAAGACCAACGGTTAGCCCTCAAATGGATTAAAGATAACATAGAGGCATTTGGCGGGGATGCTGATAAAATTACCATTTTTGGTGAAAGCGCTGGTGGAGCATCGGTAGACTTCCATTTAAGATATAGCCAAGAAAAACTTTTCGATAAAGTAATAATGCAAAGCGGCAATACACTAAGCCCCATGTCAGTAGTCGAACCCGATACAACAGCACCTTTAAAGTTGTCCCAACACCTGGGTTTTAAAACAATGGACACAGGAGAAGCCTTAACGTTTCTAACCACGGTCGACACTAATTTAATAATTGCATCGACGTCAGAACTCGGATTAGTATTTCGTCCTTGTGTGGAAACAGATATAGACATTGCTGAAAAGTTAATTTATGACCATCCGCTCAACGTAATGCCAAATCTTAGAAACATGCCCATCATTGTGGGATACAACAGTGACGAATCCCTCGCAAAGTATGAAACCATGTCATCCGCAGAATTTGCAACTCTAAACTTGTTTTATGAGAGTTTAGTCAAATATTTTAACTTCGGTGATGAAGAACTTGTTGAAATGGAACAATTCGTGAGACATTACTATATCGGAGACGAGAAAATAAGTGAAGAAGTGAAACAAGAAATTATAAGATTTGATTCCGATTTTTTCGTTAATTATCCTGCAGTACGAACTATTCAAAAATACCTTGATTATGGGGCCGGAAACATATATCACTACGTGTTTGCTTATGATGGCGACAGAAATTTTGTAAAACACAGAGTTAACGTAACAGCTCCAGGAGCATCGCATGCAGATGAAATAGGATATTTCTTCGATATCTCTTATATGGAAAACCCCACGCTTGAAGATCAACTTACCATCAATCGTGTAACCACGCTATGGGCTAACTTTGTCAAATTCGGGTATGTACAAAGTAAACTATAGTCAGGTATTTACATAATGTACAATAAGTTAGTTAAAGATCTCACTTGGGAATACTTCTCTGAACTAATATTTTCTCGACTGGTGACTCAGCTCATGTTCTATTCTGTTTTCCAGAAACCCAACTCCGCAGACAACTGACCTGCTGCCCGTACAGTGGCCTGTTGTCACTAAGGGAGCGCTAAACTATCTGCGTATCGATTCAGAACTAAAAGTTGAGAAGAGAAATTATAAATCCAGGATGGCTTTCTGGGATCTATTTTATAAGCTCAATGAAAAAGCCCAAAAACTGTATGAGGAAAGTTCCAAGTAACACGAGTGTTAAAAATTTATGAAATTTTGATTGCTGTTTTTTTGGCTACCATTGTGTTTTGATCATAATCATACATTATACTGATGTGTCATGCTCATTAAAAAACAATAAATAAATATTAGTTTATTATTTTACCTCTATTGAACATTCATATTTGATGTGTACGGTAACATTAGGTACTAGAATATAAGTGATACATAATTATTATCATAAAACAAAGACAGATCTTTAACATCATTCGCCGTCATCATCGGCCACATACTCAGCGCATGGATCTAACACACTTATATTTTATAAATTGAATCAAAACTTAGAATAATGTATTCTGATGCCAAAATAACCTATATTTCTTATTATAATAGGTAATGAATGCCTCATTCTATATGACACAGTCGAACCGAAACTTAGACACATTTTTTAACGGAATAAACAACCAAATTCTTGGCGAATTGCATATCAATTTTATGTCTCTATATAGGTAGGAACTCTTTCTTACATTATTTGATATACTCGTATATAGATTTGAAGATAGCCATGTCATGATCAACTTCGTATCTCCAACGCTCACATGCCACCACGATAAGTGAAGGTAAAGCTATCTTTCTAAAATGCTTTTTGGGAGTCACCGCACCAACAGGCCGAAGAAGCGAAAGCGCCAAAATGGCTCACCACCTGCATCACGGTAAAGCCCAAGGTGAGGTGACTGACATGCGTATCGCAATTCTGGAAACTAGAAAACTCTATTGCCTAGCGTTTTCGCAATGATTTATCACAATTCAATGTAGATAATCTATCGATCCATGTTGCCAACATCATCTGTATATCTATCTCCACTGTACACTTGACATAACGACAAGGCCCCTTATCTCATGATCATCTTCAATTGTTAAAAATGCCAGTATTACTCTATCTCTCGCGAGCGAACCGTCAACATAATGTGGGACTGCAAATTCAAAGTAATTTTACCATTATTGTTTAGTCTGATCCAGAATGGCAGTGCATTATCGAGGATTGACCCATTAGTGGACTCGAAAGTTGGCTTAATTCGTGGTCTTAAAGCTGCTAATGGCGATTATTCCATGTTCATGGGTATACCATATGCAACTGTGGATAAAAGTAATCCTTTTGGGGTAAGTTAAATACTTACAGATAATGTTTTTTACTGAGCCTAGAGCAAATTGTTACAAAATCTTACTTTTTTTTAGCCCTCTACGCCTTATCCCAGCTTTGATGAAGTTTTTGAAGCCTACGATGATTCAGCAATATGTCCACAAGTTGAAGAATTTAATAATACTGTAGTAGGAACATTGGACTGTCTCCATCTAAACATTTATGCGCCAAATTCAGCTAATTCTAGAAACAGACTGCCTGTCTTGGTTTGGATTTATGGTGGTGGATTTTCAATTGGATTCTCAGGGAGATTCCTTTATGGACCGCGTTATTTAGTTAAACAAGATATAATTTTAGTAACCTTAAATTACCGATTAGGTCCCTATGGATTCATGTGTCTCGACACTCCTAATGTACCTGGAAATCAAGGACTAAAAGATCAACAATTAGCCCTTAAATGGATTAAAGACAACATAGAAGCGTTTGGCGGTGATTCTGAGAAAATAACGATTTTTGGTGAAAGCGCTGGTGGAGTATCGGTAGACTTCCAATTATTATACAGCCAAGAAAACCTATTTGATAAAGTAATAACGCAAAGCGGCAATGCACTAGGTCCCTGGGCGATAATAGAACCTGATACATCAGCACCTCTAAAGTTATCCGAACATCTCGGTTTTGCTACAACAGATATAGAAGAAGCCTTAACGTTTCTAATCACCGTTGACACAAATTTAATTATTGCATCGACTTCAGAACTTGGATTAGAGTTTCTTCCATGTGTGGAAAAAGATTTTACCGATGTTGAAAGGTTTATTTATGACCATCCTCTCAACGTAAAGCCGAATCTTAGAAACGTGCCCATCATTGTAGGATACAATAGTGACGAAACCCTTGAACAATACGAAACAATGTCATCCGCAGAATTTGCGACACTAAACTTGTTTTACGACAACTTAGCCAAATATTTTAACCTAGATAAAGACCTTGTTGAAATGGAAGAAATCGTGAGACATTTCTATATTGGGGATGAGAAAATAAGTGAAGAAGTGAAACAAGGAATTATAAACTTTAGTTCCGATTTCTTTTTTAATTATCCTGCTGTGCGAACTATTCAAAAATATCTAGATAATGGAGCCAGAAATGTATATTACTACTTGTTTGCCTATGATGGTGACAGAAATTTTGTCAAAGACAGACAAAATGTTACAGCACCAGGCGCGTCACATGCAGATGAAATAGGATATTTCTTCGATATCTCTTACATGGAAAACACTACGCCTGAAGATCAACTTATCATCGACCGCGTAACCACGCTATGGGCTAACTTTGTCAAATTCGGGTATGTACATACAAAGTATACTAAAGTTATTGGTAATAGACTTACTTAATGCATCATCTTCATAAACTCATGTTGTATTTCTTTTTCCAGTAACCCAACTCCGCAGACAACTGATCTGCTGCCCGTGCAGTGGCCTGCTGTTACTAAGGAAGCGCTGAACTACCTACGTATCGACTCAGAACTCCAAGTTCAGAAGAGAAATTACAAATCCAGGATGGCATTCTGGGATCTATTTTATAAACTCAATGAAAATTTCCAAATAATATATGACAACAGTTCTAAGTAAATAAGTAAGTTGCTGTATCATTTAACTAGATTACTTGTTCTTAATTATGTTAACATCAATACTAAGTTCTCAATACTAGGCTACCTGAAATGAAATATCACGATGATTATTATTTTATATAAAATATCTTTCTTTCTTTCCATCTCTGGTGTGTCAACTCTTATTTATTTTGATAATATTTAACATTGTTATTATTTAAAAGCACTGATTTGACAACAAATATAACATAAACAAGCAAGATTGTAGATATCATACGGTCAAAATCATTAAACTGATCTGTGATTAGCATTACATACAACAAATAAAAAAATGGCTTTTTATTACTACATATTATAGTAAACGCAGTGGAATTTGGTTTTTAAGTTGCTGATAGACTTAAGCATTCACTTGTAACAGAACATCGAGTATTCGCCGTTTTAAAATTTATCGAACTGAATTACAAACAGAGCCAAGCAAAGAGCCAAAATCGCTACGAACATTTTCACGATCATTCTAGCGAACGCTCTAGTCATTGCTCGTCAAAAAAACTGGGCTGCGGTAGGCATATAGAGCGACGGCGGCGGCGGCGGAGCAATGACAGATTTTTTTAATTTTTCTCAAGCATTGGTACATTATTCGGCTCGGCAAAAAGGTCGAAGCAAATTTACTGTCGCTAGAATGCTCGCTAAAACGCTCCCGTTGATTTTTATGTAATGTAACATTAGCTAGAATGCTCATTACAGGTGAATGCTCAAGTCTTTCAGCACCTTTACAAAATATATATTGCGTGCGATATCAAAGGTACATAACAGACAAGTTTCGCCTAGCAACCAACAACTTCAGTTACTCATTCCATACTTCTCTAAAATATTTTTAGTTTAAGCGGCCTGAAGAACTCTTATAGTCCCATCATTGTGTCGCTCTACTCTAGTCCGAGAAAGCACGATGGCGGCTTGGTCGTTATCTTGAAACATACTTTGAGTTCGTTTGCTTTTCCACGTTGTCTCACGTATAAATATGGATCTGCTACGCTCTGTGTAAATCCAGATACAATAAAAAAGTAAAACTTAAGTGCTTTCCTAACACTACTTTCCTTTGGTAAGCTACTAAAGAGAACATTAATAATTGTAGATGAGTTTTGAGGTAACTGGACCATTGTTTCTGGATAAAGAGAATATTAGATAATACAAGAATGAGATCAAGAGCATTCTTTACTTTCATCGGTGGCCGTAGAGGTTGCTCAGCGCCTGAATCTAACACGCATAGTTTTTGTTCATGTGTATTTCTTAAAATCTCAAATTAATCTGTTGCCCAAAAAACCAATATTTCTTAAAATAATGCCACATTGATATAGATACAGCCGAACTAAAACTTAGGCATATGTTTCAACAGAATTAAAAGCCAAACTAAATACAGACCACATATTAGTAGAATTAACATAAAAAAAAAAAAAAATGGATTCATAAACAAACAAGTGTTACAATATTTAGGTATGACACTGGATCCCGCACTAGGTACCCTGTGTCGCAGGATCCAGTCTCTTTCGACAGATAATAAGAATTTTAAAGATAGGTTAACAAATGCACCGGTTTCAGTAAGATAATAAATCAAACTTAGGGCTTAAAGGTGACCAAATGTATGTGTGTATGTGAAAATGTGATGAGTGTAAGTATGTAAGTGATGAGTGTGAGTGTGAATGTGATGAGTGTATGTACATGTGATGAGTGTTAGTGATTATGAGATGATGAATAATATTTGAAAGATAAAAGATTTTCCGTTTCAGCATAATTAAGCCCAAGCAGCCAATCCTGCACCTGCTTTTTGCACCCAAACCTTGTCAAGGGGAAGATTTTAAGCTTTTTGTTAACTTTTTCATACAGGTTTGGTCCAATACGAGGGAAAGCCTTATTGCCAAATTTAAGTTTGCAGCAAACTGTGTTCCACTTAGGATTTCTACTTGTGCGCTGATCTGATGATTAATTTCGAGTCACTTTACTATGTAGGTATCGGTTGTGCAATACTCGTTATCTGATATAGATTTGAAGATAGCTATGTCATGATCAACTTACATATCTCCAACGTACACTGTTCAACACAATGAGAGCGGATAAACTTATAGTGGAAAACGTTCCGCTTCGAAAAATATCGAAACCATTTAAGGTTAAGAGCGTTCGTTCTAAAAGTTGGCAACGTCGTACACCGAACTAAACTATTACTAAAATTCCTTACTTTGTTATTAGGCTATGAGAATCTTAAAGCCATTTTGCAACAAAAACATAAATTGACAGTCGCGACTCCACGTGGTACTTGATTGCCCTGGTCATACCCCGTGAATTTTTTTTAGAGCTGGGGGCGCGCATGGCAGCCTCGACCTTTATTTATTAAATATGGATTTTTTCTCTTTTGTATGAAAAATATGAAAAATTATTACCTACATGTTGAGTTTTAGGGGTTTATGAGTTTCATATAGGGGATCGAAATCTTCATAATTTTTGCGATAGGACACCATTTTTGAGATATGTATTATTAAGTAAAAGAAAAGCAATAAAAGATACAGTACTGTTTTTGCACCTGAAGTCGAGGTGTTGGTGTGAATTTTAGTGCATGACAACTAAACTTTGGTGATTTTTAGTCTAGTTTAGAGCCATTTGTGACAAGAGAATCGGCAATATTACTGTACGGATATGTGAAATATTTTTGAATATTAATAATGAATTGCAATTATAACACAGAATTTGATGTTGTTTTAGGTGTAAAAAAGGCATTGGGATTTGGAAAGTATTCAAATACTTTTTTTTCATCTAAAACTAAATATTCGGTGTTATGATATTTATGATCGCAGTTTATAATCAATACTTTAGTTCACTAGTCACTAGCCATCTGTATATATGTATAAAAACGGCTGCACCAAATTGGATATTATTTTTTTTGTTTTGTTCGTTATTCTATAGGTAGGTCTTACCCTACCATATCTCTACATACTTACCTACTACCTACCTACCCGAAAAATTATTACCTACCGATAGGACAGGTAGGTAGGTAGGCAGGTGCGCCGTATATAAGTACTTTGTGCCACCCGTGAGAAGCCGGGGCGGGCAGCTAGTATTTCATATTTCCAATTACCAAATTAATCAAAATAGCGAAATATTTGACAGCTACTTTCGATGTTGCCCACTTTCAGAATAAACGCTCTTAAGGTGAGAGGTGACTGACATGCATATCCGGATTTCGGATAAGTACTAGAAAATTCGAGGTAAGTATCACCAACCTTGAAGGAATAAACTAATTGTTAGGGTATTAGATTATTCCGCCTGACGCAGGTCCTCACCGGACACGGTTGTTTCGGGAGGTTCCTGTTCCGTATAAGGCGGGAGGAAACGCCCGGGTGTCACCTATGTGTGGATCGCCCGGAGGACACGGTGGAGCATACGGTGGAGGTCTGCCCGGCTTGGGCGGAGCACCGCCGTGTCCTCACGGAGGCGATCGGCGGAGGCGATCTCTCGCGACCGGCCCTGGTTCAGGCCATGGTACGGAGCGAGAAGGCGTGGGAAGCAGTCACCTCCTTCTGCGAAGCAGTAATGCTCGCGAAGGAGGAGACGGAGCGCGTGAGGGAGAGGCAAATGTCGCGCCCTCACGCCCCAAGCCGTCGCAGGAGACGCCCTGGGCGTCGGGAATCGCAGGCCGATTCCCGGCCACCGTAGGCGCGAGCTTGCGGACGGTGAGCAATGGGTAGCTCGCCGTTCGATATAGGACCAGGCCCGGGTCAACGGCGCGTTGTGTTCCACGTGCGCCTCAAACAGATGTCAGCACAACGGAAGGGGTCCGCTAGGACCGATACCGTGGCCCCTGGCAACGTACAGGCAACTGAAGGAACACGGGTGGGTTTTAGTCAGTAAGAGTCTGACACGCCCTCCGGGGAAGTTATTTGATAATTTCCCGCAATCAAAAAAAAAAAAAAAAGCGGTATTAGATTAAAAAACGGAAAAAGGACGCGGACGGACGCGAAAGGACGGAACGCGGGATTTAGTTTCTGTAGCCGAAATCCATAATTAAAGTGACAAGATGTAAGTGCATAGTCCATCGATTAATAATGCACGAAGGCATAGTCTTTACTTTACTTTACTATCACTTACATCTTGATACCTTGTCAAGAAACGATCCACAAAAAAAATATCTTGTGGTTTCCCAATGATTTGTCAAAATTCAATGTAATCTATCAATCCATGTTTTCAGCAACATCTGTACATACTATCTCCACTGCACATTGACATTTAAGACAGTCAATTTTTGACAGATAAGGCCCCTAAATAATCTCATGATCACCTTCAATTAACCATAAATTGTATAGATTCATGTGTCTCGACACTCCTAACGTAAGACCGTTAGGAGTGTTGATGATGTGTTAGTGTGTTGTTGATATTTCCACTTGGAAATCAAGGTCTGAAAGATCAACAGTTAGCCCTCAAATGAGAGCTAATTGTAGACAACATGGAAGCGTTTGGGGCTGAGTCACAGGATGGCTTTCTGGGATCTATTTTATTAACTCAATGAAAGTAAGTACTTAAATCTTATTGTTATTACCATTTTTATACCTGAGATTTTATCTTATCAATTGCCAATATTGACATTAATGTTTTTGTGATCAAAGTGGTAAAATAACAATCTGCCTCCGGTGTTACTATTTGAACATATGTTTTTTTTTAATTTTGTGAAATTCTTACTTTTAAATAGGTACTTTTCAACATGATTGGCCCACCGTTGTTTTTGTATAATTCGATAAGTTTTTTTTATAAAATATGAAATTAATAATGTTCTATTTGGGTAAAAAGAACGAATAAGAATATAATATACACCTTCAATACTATGTAGTATTGAATTTGTCTTTTATAACTCAAACTAGCTGCGACCCGCGGCTTTACCCAAAGAAGTCTCGATCCCGTGGTAATATTGAGATAAAAAGTATTCTATGTCCTAATCTAGGTCATGGTCTACCCATGTACCATGTGCCGTGTTCATCGAAATCTGTTCAGCCGTTTTAGCGTAAAAGCAACAAACAAACTCACTTTCGCATTTATAATATTAAGTGAGTATTTTGATTTACCTACACTCATCTCATAACCGGATTCTAGATACTAGAAAATACAAGATATTTCCAAATGCACCTCTACTTTGGCCCACAAGCGATCTGTTTCTCGCACATTTAAAAAACAAAAGAGGTTCACGGAAGCCTAAGTTTAGCCAAATTAGCACACATACGCTACACCGCAAAATGTCACTTTCTCCCACTTCAAATAGGTTTCCTGCATTTTACCCTACCAGGTATTCCAGTAATAAGCTGTCTATATGAGAAGCTTTTACAAATACATACACGTAGATATCGATCTATGAATGTATTTGTAAAAGATTTTCATTTAATTTCACTTGTTCTGTTTATTTACTCATTCAAACAAATTGTTCTTTGAGTAGCACGCTGATAGCACAAGCGTCATTCCTGCTGCCGGCTTTACTCTTATTGAATATTTTATGTAGAATAGCTTTCGACTTACTGGCACGTCGATCCAATAGACATTCGACGGATAGGACTATCGTTGCAATGGCTTTTCGGCGAAACGGACGCTCGATCTAATGGCTATTCGAAATTGTGGTACATCGATGCTATGGAATTTCGGAAATTCGGACGTTCGATCTGATGACTTCGGGGAATTAGCCATCGGGCAAATGACATTCGAAATCAAGCAGTAATCCCAAAAAAATCTGTGCTAATTAAAGGAGATGCTCTATTGTGTGATAACGTTGCAAGTTCTAATAAAAGATCAGAAAAGTGGGGCTGATGTTTTTGTTTATCTTTAATCTATGTATATTAATTATATATTTTTTTATATTAGATCTGTTAAACATAAATCACATTTTATGTATAAAGTGTATTTCTCGGAATGTGCATCCTACTTTCATGTGTAGGTAGCGAAAGCTCCCCGACTTTTAGTCGGTTTCAGTAGCACTGTATTGAGCCTTCCTGAAGGGATTTCACCTTTATTTTCGGAACATAACGTTATTTGCTAGATCAAAGAGGCAATTCCCGTAATTTATAAGAACTTTCGAATTCGCATCTCATTCGCAATCTATCAAAAATACAATCAATTTACCAACATTTTTGACAAGTTTGACAGATTGGGACTTGAATGTCAATGTTTTTTAAGTACGAGAATTGGCCTTCTGATTTATTATGTCTCTCAAAATAAGAATACCATTATTTGTATGGAATATGATAAAGAAAAGAATAACACCGCAAAAATAGAAAAAAAAAAGTGTCATATTTGAATTTTTCAGCATGGAAACGATAAATTATTTTTGGTATTGTTATTTATAACAGGGGTTCAATAAAATGCAATTATTTATAGTATTTTTTATATATTTTTAACTTAAATTAATTAACTGTTACCATAGTGTTGTGACAATGAACTACGTTCAAACAAGAAGGAACACTGGGTAACGATTAAACGTGTCCAGTTCACAACAAACTTAAACTATTGACGTATTTGGTAAAATGTATACACCTATTTTCATGGCTACGGATAGAAGATTCACCTAAATCAGTTCTCTTGAAATAGGTATCAACAAAAGATCTTGAAGTTTCTTAATGTTGTTTGCTCTTTTCACCAACATATTTTTCAGCTGCTGCAGTGATAGCTCGCGTTACCCTCCCAGTGATCTCGTGAAGATTCTCGTTCGAAAGATGTGATTCGATCGACCTCTTTGAAAAGAAACCTGCTGTTGTGTCGTTTGGTCTCCAGCTGTTCGGATACGTAATCTTATGACGTAGTACGGCTTTGATAATTAGAGCTCCTACGTAAACGATGAAATATACACTAAAGTATAGTGGCAAATAATAAAGCTTCTTTCCGAGGTAATAATAACTGTATCTGTTGACACGAGGCATCTCTGTAGTAGTTGTAGTCGTCGTTGTGTGGTGATGATGATAGTGGTCGTGGTCGTGATCGTGCTCATCAAAGTCGTGGTGGAACTTGAAATCTCCGGGGAAATCATTAGGAAATCCGTGATCGTCCATTGGAGCTCCATGTGTGTCCGGCTTCATGTCGTCAGATGGAGGAGGCGGTGGCACCATTCCCATGTCATTCCCATTCATAGCGTCTCCTCCTTTCACGTCCCCCATGTGACCGTGTGGTTTATCAAAGATGAGATCAGGATAGTCAGATTCAGGCTGATACGAAGGTGGTGGTCCGTCATGGTGACCGTAGCTAGGTGCGTGGTCCTGCGGTGGTGAAGGTGGTGGAGATGGTTTACTGTAATGGTACCCTTGGAAGTCAGGTTTGTTACCCATATCCATCATAGGCGCCTGGCTATCATCGTCATCTTGAGTCATCGGTGGCTTGTTATAAGAATAACCCATAAATGGCTTACTGGGCGGAGAAATCGTGGGGAAAAAAGGTTGTGCTGGTGGAGCAGGGGCAGAAGGTGGCTTGTATCTGTAGCCTATGTCGGATGGCGGTCCATCGTCATCGCCCCCACTAGGAGGTGAGTCTGGTTCCGAGTCTATAGGTGGTTGGTACGAAGAAGCAGGGCGCGGTGCTGGAGCAGGTGCGTAAGGTGGAAAGGAGTCATAAGTGGTTGGTGTTGGAAAATCGTCCGCTGTAAGTTTAGGAGCGGGTGGGGGTGGGGGAGGTACTAGGCTGGCGACGGTATTCAAGGGACGTGGAGGGGGACCAGAGGGTGGTGAAGGTAGAGGGGGACGGCCTGAAGCAGACTGTTTTGATTTTTCAACGTAGGTTGGTGGTTGAGGCAAGTATGGCTGCGCAGGATTGTAGCGATCTATAGGTTGACGCATGGGAACTGCAGGATCTTGAACTTCGCCTCTAACGGGATTTTGGATCTCAGTAAAGCTGTCCAAGTTAAACATATTGTTGCCTTTTTTACCGTTAGAAAAGGAATTGAATTGAGATTTCTTCATATTTTTCATTTGGAACGGTTTTAGGTCAATGTATGGAAAACGGATATTAGGTTCTGTGCGTATTGCTCGGGATTCGTTTTCAGCTCCATTACCGGGATTAGTGCCAAATCTGTGAACAATAATAAAAGGTTATATAAAAAAAAACTCTACAACACTGCAATATATATATTAATTAAATCTGAGTATTAAAACCACTTTCAACTTCTTGGTGAGCTACAAATTATAGATTGAACACATACCCTGGTAAGGCAAAGTTATCATCAATTCCAGCATCTTCTTCAAGCTTGTCTTCATTTGGTTGAACATCATCACTTTGTGAATTATCTGTGTTTTGAACATCTTTAGTAATTTGTTCGGAACTAACGGGCTCTTCTTCCCATGTACCAGAAAATTGGTCATGTTTCTCATTGTCAATGATATGCCAAATATTTTGTACATTGTCCATGGGCGCTTGCGTCGTCGTTGTCGTTGTTGTGGTGGTTGTTGAAGGTGGCGGCACACTAGAGGATGGAGCTGAAGGCGCGTACACAGGGCCAGAGTTGTACAAATTATTATACAAAGCAAAATAATCAGTCATATCAGTTTTCACTGGGTTGTCCGTTGACGGCGCTGGTAAACCATAATTTGATCCATCATTCGTTTCTTCGTCAGGAACATAAATAGGTCTGGGTGTAGAAGTCGTAGTTGTAGTCGTAGTCGATCGGCTTCTCTCTTTTTCCAAAAGTTTTCGAATTGATTTCATATTGTTGTTGTTCGATTCAAATTCCGCGAATATCAAGTCAGGCGTTTTTGTCTTCTCTGTTGTCGTGGTCGTAAGTGTTGCGTTCCGTGGCGTGTCCATCCTGCTCATCCACTTGTGGTAGTAGAACGGCGCTGATCTCCCCGTATCGCTTTGCGGCGATCGCGGAGATGGTGTTACAACGTACACTAATGGTCCAGGCAGGTTCGCGGTATAAACATGATGAATATGAAAACAAGTTAACAATACAACGAGCAGTACTTTCCGATTCATTTCAGACGTGTGTGAAGCACATTTGTTAAGACCGAGTTACGCGGGTGCTCTACACGACAACTGACTAGAAAATGATGGTTATGGCAAAATATTTTCAAATACACATGCTGTGTGGTGCGTTGGGTGTAAAACTGCGATAATTTTTAGCGGTACTTTAATATGTAGAACGCTAGAGGCACGATTCAGATGACCCAAGCCCAAGTTACAATTTACACTATTAGCACGATAATCAATATGGTTCCCGAGCAAGCCTTTGTAGAAAGTGTCACATATTTGTACAAAATATTTAGAGCACCTTAAGTGGAAAGTTGTCTACATTCCATTCGATCATCTAATAGGTTAATATAGACATCTCTATTGTTCTAGTAGTTCACATCAGGTATCCCGGCTTCTATGTTAGCAAACGGAAAAAAGAAGTCATAAAACTGCCATAATTAAACTTTATCGTTGACTCTTTACTGATTTCCGCCAAATCCTAATTGTTTATTTTCAAATCAACTCTTTCATTGTAACCTATGTATTAGGTATAAGTATCGGGAATACATATTTTAAAGTCAACGGAGAAACACTTCTATCAAAACAAATTATGTTTGCTTTTCTTGTATTCGACAACTAAGTACCTACAACATATTAGTAATATATGTCATGAAAATATGGCATTTCCGGATTATCCGACATCGACTAGATACTTATCTACTTTTATTCGAAATTACTCCGGTTTGCCACCAAAAGTCGATCCTAAATCAAATAACACTAACTAACAACTAACACACATACAAGAACGAAGACTCTAGTTCGTTTCAAAGCTTCCATAAGTGAACTTATGTAGAGTTAGAGCTTATGTTCCTGCATTGTTGTTTGATTTTTCAATGACTCTCTTATGTTCAATATTAAAAACCAATTAGTATTACTAAGTATATTTTAAATACATTTATATTTAGATTTTTACTTTTTCTCCTAACCACAAATTCATAGGGATCAGATAAATCATTCATATAAATAAATGATGATCTTGAGTTGGTGGGAATAAAAAATCTGTTTCATTTAACAATATTTATTAATAAATATTATTCATCTATTATAATTTATTCATCAACTACTCACTGCTCTGGTACATAACATGGTATAATAATACAGGTATGGCATTCCGAAACACAGTGGTCACGTGGACAACACAAGGCTACGTCATCGCATCTGTGTTATCAGAAGTTTGTAATAATAAGTCCCTAACCACCTATATTGCCTGTGCGAATCCGTTATAAAAATGAGGTTTTAATTAACAATTACGTTGGTTTATGTTTAAATTGAATTGTTTCGTTTGATTAGACACACGAAACGACAATTTAAAAGCTTTGGTTTCTGAAAATCTTTCCTTATTCGTGTTTTGTTGCAATAAAGTGGCAACTGGATAGTGACGTAAGCATGTGTTCGTCCCGGAATGCCAGACCTTGTTTTATTAGACTATGGTACATAAAGAATAGGAACACAATAACATTGTGCGACTGCTACTTGATAGGAAGTATGACATCGATAAAATAACGACGTTAAAAATAACTTACCTATATCGACAAGCCTTAAAAAACCTTATATGGTTATTACCTATTCAGTTATAAGTTAAGCACTAAAGTGAAGATCTGTTTGTGTTGTTTAAACTCCAACAATTTAAGACCGTAAAATCGTTCAAGCCAGAGGAAATCATATATCCAAAATATTATCAAACTTCTCAATAAAATATATTATTAGTTTCAGAGCAAGTAAAACTGGTATAAACTACTAAATTCGGCTTAAAATTATTATAATAATTATTATTGCCTACATTAGCCGCAACGCGACTTCTGAATATATCTACATTAAACTTAACAGATTTGTATGTAATCAATCCATATCACACAGTGGGCACTTTGCTTTCTTCCTTCTTGGTTTCGGCCGCGTCAGTCTCGTTGTACGCCGGGTTATCAACACCAGAGTCACTACCGCCATCTGCATTGTCGGGCACTAACTTCGTGCGGTTCGAATCCGATTGTTTGACTTTATCCACGACGGAGTTCTCCAGTTTAGCTTCAGCGACATCTATCGCTGGGACAGTTTTATCGCTATCCTTATTAGTTTCATTGCCCTCGACATCCGCAGGCGTTTGCTTCTTCTTGCAGAAGTCGTCTTCGTAGACGACCGCCCTCTTCCGTAAATAAAATGTATTGAATAAATAATAAATGCAGCCAGTGATGAATGTTGCACCAGAGAATATCTGGTAAGTTGGTCTGGTACCGAAGAACTTCATCAGGTAACCGCCGATGAGACTCCCAGCACCTTTGCCTGTAAAACAAATGATAAATAACTTTATAGAAATAGGGACATAACATCGATTAACGTCAATTTGTTTATGATTTCTTTTAGCGATAAGTAAGCTAAATTGAGGTCGGCCACATGATACAGGAGTGCTATTGTTTACATTCATAATCACTAGGTATAAAGATACATTAGCATAGTATGACAAAAAAAATGTTTTTGTCCCTCGGGTAGATTATTAAAAAATATTGGACACGGTTTTTTTTACTCTTATTACGTAATCAAAAGATTACAGCAACACATTGAGTAGGCAATACGTTAAAATGTGGCATGACGTCACTCCCCGGTAGATTTTATACCGACTTATGACGTAGCAAACCCTCACTCCCCAACTTTAATACGTTTTATGTAAACCATTTTTTTTTTATATGATAAAGCAAAAATTACCTGTCTAATATTTTTTTATTATCTGACTGACGGACTAAATAGTTTTTTTTTCCCCAGTCAACATCCATATTGGCAAAGGCTAGGTTAATAAACGATAACATACCAACTCCATAGTAAATCCCTCCGAGCAGTCCCTGCACCGACGTGTCCGTGGTGGTGGAGGACAGGCGCGCCGCATACGTCACGGCGGCCGTGAATGACAGCGATGACGTCACCGACTCCAGCGCCTCGAACACCAGGCACAGCCACGGGTTGTAGATCAATGAGTAGCCTGTACACACGACACAGGGGTTATGTTATGGATCATAAAGACATCTTGAGAAATTAATAGCATTATTGTTAGGATTGTAAATTTATGGGAGCTCGTGGCTAAGTAATAACTGCCGCACGGGTCGATCCATCAGGTTAAGCTACGCTTGCCGGGATTGGTCTGTTGATGGGTGACCATCTTTACATACCGAGACTCCTCCGTGCCTCGGAAAGCACGTTAAGTCGTTGGTCCCGGCTGTCATTCGTGGACAGTCGTTACGGTTCGTCAGAAGCCCGAAAGTCTGACAACGAGTCTTACCAAGGGGTATCGTACTACCCAGTTACTGGGTTGTAGAGGTCAGATAGGCAGTCGCTCCATGTAAAATACTGGTATTCAGCTCCATCTGGTTAGACTGGAAGCCGACTCCAACATAGTTGGGAAAACGCTAGGCAGATTGAATCACGAGGCTCTTCCGGTTCCTTCCAGAATTATTTTATGTCTTTAGCTGACTCCTACTAATCAATTATTGTTATTACACCATGGATTTGTTATGTTCGATGTTTGCTTTGAAACTCAGCTTTCGTTAATATCCTAAACAATAAGAGTGTTGATAACGAGAGAGCTTTCACAATGACAGATCCAGTAAGTTAAGTTTGTATCTGTATTTAGTTAAAGTCCTTGCGTATCATGAAAAAATGCATTTCTAAAGAAACGCGTCAGTAGGGGCGCCCAATGGTCTATTAGCGCCACTCCTTTAAAAAAATATCGTGACTGAGAAGGGATTATGAATAACGGCTAGTAAAGACGCTCGGTAAGCGTGTCTAGAATTTTCTAATGCCTTTTATAAAGTTTCATATTGTGAACTATGCCTGGTCAGGTCGAAGTCAGGGGAAACCCTGATGGAGGACCGTAGCGATTCTAACGTGCAAATCGATCGTCGGAACTGGGTATAGGGGCGAAAGACTAATCGAACCATCTAGTAGCTGGTTCCGTCCGAAGCTTCCCTCAGGATAGCTGGCGTCGATTTGAACAGTCTCATCCGGTAAAGCGAATGATTAGAGGCATTAGGGCCGAAACGACCTCAACCTATTCTCAAAGTTTAAATGGGTGAGTACTCCGGCTTACTCGAACGAGACACGAAGCAACAAAATTCGATCTAAAGAAAAGTGGCCACACACTCTAGATCGTATATAGTTCCAATAAAAAAAGTGTTGTTAAAATTCTAGACACTTACCGAGCGTCTTTACTAGCCGCTTAACATAATCCCTTCTGAGTCACGAGATAAAAAATTTTTAGGAGTGGCGCTAGTGTACCGTTGGGCGCCCTCTTAAGGAAAGTTTGTAGAAACAAAAGGGAAATCAGCAAATGGGAAAGGAATCTAAACGGTGAAAGTGGACCCGCAGCTTACAAAGTAACTCAACGAGTCGCTTGATCTAGTGGGGCTAACCTCGGGTTCAATCACTTACTAACTGATCTTAAATAACATTATTTACGCAAATGTTTTATGGCTATCAATATATGAATATAAAAAGTTCTGACGTAGTTTCCTACATAAATTATCTAACATTTATTTTATCAAAGGAAGAACGCACAGATCTCATATTAAGCCACAAGACTTAACTCATAAACCAAAGTGGAATACTTATGTAAATGGCTATTGACAAAAATATCAGAGAAGAGTTCGTGGCTAAGTAAGTATAGCTCACGCGTATATTCATCAGATTAAGCTACGCTTGCCGGGGTTGGTCCGTGGATGGGAGACCATCTTCATCATGCTGAGATAGGAGCCTTTTGGTCTCGTACAGGACTTTCTGCTTTTATTTTAATTTTACTTTGTTTTTTATTTTTTTATTTAGGTTTAGTGAGTTTAATTTGTGATTTCCTGTGCGAGTCTCAATAATACTTTTTTTTTCTTCCTTTCCATAAATACCGAGAGTCCGTGCCTCGGAAAGCACGTTAAGCCGTTGGTCCCGGCTGTCATTCGTGGATCTTTGACAGTCGTTACGAGTCGTCAGAAGCCCGAAAGTCTGACACCAGTCTTACCAAGGGGTATCGTATTACCCAGTTATTGGGTTGTGGAGGTCAGATAGGCAGTCGCTCCATGTAAAATACTGGTATTCAGTTGCATCCGGTTAGACTGGAAGCTGACCCCAACAAATTTGGGAAAAGGCTGGGCAGATTGATTGACATAGGTACATATTATAAGCCATATGGTGTAAGCAGTATTCTACCGTTAGGAAAATTAATTGACCTACATAATTATGTGTAATCTTATTAGCGAGCTCGAGCCACGTACATTGTTCATTACGTCGACACTTACCGAGTAATCTAATCGCATAGAATATGAATCCGATGAAGAGCACGTTGGCGTGTCCGAGCCGCCTGATGATGGGCCCCGACAGCACCAGCAGCGGCAGGCCGGCGATGCCGCCCACGGTGATGGTGATGCCCATGAGGGACCGGGACGCGCCCAGGTCTTGGAGCAGCCAGAATAAGAAGCTCTCGATGTAGCCCCAAGCAGTTCCTGGGAAAAACACACAAATATATACTTAGAAGAAATGGTTATTATAGCCCCAAGCAGTTCTTGAGAAAAACACAAAAATATATACTTAGAAGAAAAGGTCAACACACAGACAATTGAGCTACCTCACTCATTTGTAAATTTCTATAATAACCGTAAACATTACGTCAATACTTTCTTCAGTATTGAGTATTGACTCTGACAATGCTTCCACTTGTTTTGGTACATATTCATTGAAATCTATTGTAATACATTGAACGTATTGTTTAGAAATTCAAGCTGATTAAAGTGACACGAAATTTATTTCTTTTTTAAATAAAAATTCTATTACTAGAATTCCTATTGCATCATTTTTATTTACATCCTTACATATGGATAAATTTAAATATGTGCTCTACTGTCACGTCTGTCACCATGCAGTACAAGTGCCATGGTTACAGTCTCCTTTAAGCACTTTAGTCTTGCTGCACAATGTTAATGCTTCGTTTTTTTGCCCTGCTTTTGTACTATACCGGTGTCTTAGAGCCAGCGCTCACTGGCGGCACGGCACGGCAAGGGATATTTACGCGACAATTAGAAATATAACTTAATAATCTAACAATAAAATTGAAATTAGCGATACCGCAGTATCCTTAGGCATACTGCGGCATCGCTGATTTCAATTTTATCGTCCACATGCCGCGACGTCTATAGGCATCATCATTGAAATTTCAATTTGATTGTCATACATATACGAATTTCTATTCGAAGCATAAATATCCTTTGCCGTTTCGTGCCAACAGGGAGCACCGGCCCTTAGCATTACCACAGATCAAAACAGATGGTTCACTCCGCATTTTAGGTATGAAGCTACTGTAAGTAAGCGGCAGGCCCGTCTTGTCGGGCCAATTCAGTGAGTGTAACGTAGTCAGAAGATCTCAGAGTGACGCGATAGAATAAGGGGCCAGTTCTAGGTGAATATAACTGTAGGTAATTAGCGCTGTGCGACCTGAATTGCACTTTATTGTGTCGGCGCAAGAGTCGCTTTTTATTTAAATGATTTTGCGGAGAACCATCCGTATTAATCTGTGGCGTTAATCAAAAGGTTGCCTATTCTTCTATATTTTATAAGTTTTATGTTATATCATCTACTTTATTACTGTAAAAAAAAATCTTACCCATAATGAAGCAGGCAATGAACAGCGCAACAATTTCGACGTTCCTGAACACAGTGATGACATCTTCCAGAAGGTTCTGTGCCGGCTGCTTGAACTCCAGGTCTATGCTCAACATGAGTGCTCCTGAAGCGACTTTCAGGACTGCGTACAGGTAAAACGCTGGCCTGAAAATTTAATAATAATATATGTTTAGAACATTTATATCTTTAATACAATAATTATGGACAAAATTGCTTATGATATAAAAGTTATGACTGATATTATTTTTCTGGAGAAATCTTATTCGTGTAGATATTACTTACATTGTGAAACCCTGCGTAGGTAGGTACCCAAGGTACCCCACCCCAGGGGAATTTTGAGCAAGTATATTCAGGGCGAAAAGTTGATAACTCAGAAGGTGCGGCTTGAGGAGAGAACACCGAAAATATACATATTTGTAGTTTCAGATAGGAGGCCCTACACGGTGGAGCATACGGTGGAGATCTGCCCGGCTTGGGCGGAGCACCGCCGTGTCCTCACGGAGGCGATAGGCGGCGGCGATCTCTCGCGTCCGACCCTGGTTCAGGCCATGGTCCGGAGCGAGAGTGCATGGGAGGCCGTCACCTCCTTCTGCGAAGCAGTTATGCTCGCGAACGAGGAGGCGGAGCGCGCGAGGGTGATTCAAGCTGCACGCCCTCGCGCCCCTAGTCGCCGCAGGAGACGCCCCGGGCGTCGGGAGTCATAAGCTGACTTCCGGCCACCGACGGTGAGCGATGGGCTGCTCGCCGTCCGATTAGGACCAGGCCCGGGTTGACGGCGCGTTGTATTCCACGCGCGCCTCAAAGGGATGTCAGCAACAACTGACGGGGTCCGGAAGGACCAATGCCTGCTGGGGTCGCGGGTTTGTCTGAAAGGGATATCGCGGCCCCAGCACATAGGCAACGGAAGGAACACGGGTGGGTTTTAGTCAGTAAAAGTCTGACACTCCGTCTCGCTCTGCCCAGAGCGGGAGGAGTCATTTGATGATTTCCCACCCAAAAAAAAAAAAAAATATATATATTGGAGGCCCTGGTCAGTATACCACTTTCAGATTTCAAAAAGGCCCTAAATTAAAGTGAGGTTCAGAGCCGTTTAGTTTCACATGATCGTGTGCGGCCTAACCCTCCTATCTGATACTTTACAAATATATTTATAATAAATAATAATAATAAAAATCGTTTATTCTCTCGCCACAATATAACAAAAAGAACAGAGTAATCACAGTATAAATACATTTTTGTTATTTAATATTGTGGGAGACTGGTGCCTAAACTAGGCTCGAGGTCTGTTTTTCAGGACACCAGGATCTCCGCCATTTACATTCATTTTATTATGTACTTGTACACCGACCATGAGGAACATTATATGTATATCATGGCAGGAAAAAGAGATTTTGTGACTCAAGTAATATTTTTATAAATCGGTAAGTATTCAGTAATTGACTCACTATTAATATTATATACTATTTATATTTTTTATATACGGTATCCTCTTCTCAAGCCGCACCTACTCAGCTATCAACTTTTCGCCCTGAATACTCGTATGCTTGCTCAAAACCCCTCTGGGTTTCCTACCACCAAAACATAAAAACAGAAGAAAATCGCTGTAATATTTAATAACGTAGCAATATGATTGATTGATGTCAATTATTGAATACATCGATCGCCCCGACTAGTAACCGCGTATTCCTCGTTACGTGACATAGGCCAGTATGTTTGTCTGTAATTACAATAACAACCGCCACCACCGCGTGCATATCTATTACCACCGCGACAACCTCACGACTAGTCGATAGATTGTATCAAGAAGGACGCACTGCAATGCCTAAGTAATACTGCGTTTGCAATTTATTTCCCAAACATGTAAACAAACATGAGTTTTAAGAAAATCAACTCTAATGTCTACACATAAGGTTCAGTTTGCGCTACCACTTAATATTTTTATGACTTGTCAATAATACTAGTCAGTCGAAAATCAACTTTGTTTACACTGTAATAAAGTTGATGTTTATTTAAGTGGAAATAACATCAATTGGAAACAAGGTTAGGAACAAGCATTATTGCATTATGATGGGACGATGGCATTTAGAGGACGATGCAAGTAAGTAGTGAGCACACGGAGTGACTTCCATCTAACTTTGAAAATACAATTCTCCAAATATAAGTGCACCGACTAAAGTCTAGGCCAGTTATTTCCGTCGAAAATTACTCCATAGATTTGAAAAATACGTTTGCTAGATAATGTAACACAATGAATGTTGTTGAACTGTTAAAATGAAATCCATTGCCATTGTACCTAAGTGTGTACGCAGGTATCTATCAGACGTCCGGGCTTAGCCTGCCAGTAGCTTGCAGGCTCGTAAGGGTCTTGAATTGTGAAAATTGGTCATCAACCCACCGACCGGTCACGACAAGTGTTGCTTAACCTCGGAGATCGATCGATACGCACCGATGTTAAGGTGCAAGTAACACCTACCCACTATAATAGCTTTGTGTAAAGCTCGATATATATTAATGACCTTTAGCCTCAAGATCAAAACATTCACATTACATTACATTACATTACATTACACATTTTACATTTTTTTACATTTACATTGGTCTTAGATGCTTTTAAGTCGTTATTTAAAAGTCAAAAGTCGTGGGTTTCTAACTACAAACATGATACATCAGCAGCACTGAGACCAACCGTAAGTAATAAGGTAGATGCAAACTAATACTTAAAGACTGAATAGAACTGAATGAAATTAGGTATAAAGACTTTTTATTGTATGACTACACCACAGAGAGAGTGACATGTTTATCTAGAGTAGACAGGTCGCATTAAGGTGGTTATTTATTTATTTATATATACTTTATTGTACACCGTAAAATACATGGCAAATAACAAATTTAACACTACAAAACATACAATGGGCGGCCTTATCGCTAGCGCTATAGCGGTGATATAGTTATAACCCTAGGGATATCCCTATAATATTACTCCCTCACAATATTATGGCTTATAGCTATATAGCTATAAACCATAATATTGTTATATGAAAGCGGTCCATAACTGTCTTACTAGGAATATAACTATGATACGAGCACAATCTACTAATATAACCATTAGGGCACTCCGACCGAGGTTTTAAGTTAGAACTATGACTGTTAGAACTACGACGAAATTGGTCGCAGTAACAAAATTAGGGCATTCCGACAGTTATGCACCGCTTTCATATAACTACATTACGGTATATAGCTATATCCCTAGGGATATAACTATATCACGGCTTCAACCATCTTACCTACATGCGACAACATACAATATAAAGGTCGAGTTTAATATTTTTATGTCTCGGTAATTGTACGAAAAAAGCCATAAAAGTATGGCTAATAAATACATTTACGTCAGTTATAATCATTGATTTTCTATTATATAGCTTTAAAATAATATCGGTGAAAAAGAACAATACAAATGAATCACTTGTGTAAACGTTACTCAATGAATAACACCGTTATATTCACTCACGTGGAGGTATATTAATATCTACGTCACTATATTGAATTATTTGTACCTAATTAAAAAAAACATAGCATACTCATTTATTAGGGTTCCATATGTACGAATGAAAAAAGGTACCCTGATAGGATCACTCGTATGTCTGTCTGTTTGGATGTCTGTCTGTCCGTCTGTCACAGCCAATTTACTCCGAATCGAATGGGCCGATTAAGTTGTGGTACACATATCAATTTCTGTGACCGATGTGTTACGTAAAAAAATAATTTTGAATATGACGGTCACTTTTTGGAGAAAAATAACAAAATTTAAAAAAAAGTTCCACACACCGAACCGTGTGACATATCAAATGAAAAGGCATACTGTGAGGGTCTCCTGTATATTTTTTTTTACATTTATAGTCAATAGTTTTAAAGTTATTTAAGAAAAAATATGAAAATTTACCATTCCCCCTTTTCTCCGAAACTTCTAAGCAGAAAATAAAAATAGAACATCAAATATGTTTCTATACTTATAGATTACAGGAAAACCTATAAGTTCTTAAATGACATGGTAAATCTCCCAATATTGTGCATACAAACTTACATTTGCAGTTGGAATGTATGGGAGAACATATTTTTCAACTACAATATTCAGTTGTTCTTGGGATAAATTCTTCTCAACAAAGGAACCATTCATTGTGCGGGTACGACACGCACTTGGCTGGTTTCTTTTTTAAATAGGTATATTTCGAACCTTAGGTAACCTATAGGTAGTTACACTATATACATTTTAAGAGACATCTCAAATCTCGACCTTTTTGATAACCAAATAAAGAGTTGTAAGTTTAGGAACTTTGTCGACTGTATTTTCTAGTTTCGATACTTTATTTGCATTCTACGAGTACAATGTGTACTTAGTTGGTAAGTTAAAATTATATGTGATCAGAGAGGAAGTTTTGAAAAACTTAGCTCAGCAGCTTTTCAATACACGGTTAGATCTATAAAGCCTATTGCGAAGTTTCCGTATTTGCCTAACTTATGTCGCGGTTGTTATGCTATTGCGTAGACTTTAAACTGAACGCTAAACTTTCTACTAACTGCAGCAACCGTGCTTTTTGAGCTAATATATTTCCACCTATGAATAAGTAATGTATGTTCTCAAAGTAGTCGATGAAAGTCTAAACAAACCCAGTTCAGGTTAAATTCTTACGCAATCAAATCACACACTAAAGGGAATTAGTAATAATTATGTTTTGTGTTCCGTAATGTAAATCATTTTAAATACATAGAATCTTTATTATTTCTTCTAACTAAACAGACAGCTGTGCTGCTGGGGAGTTTGTTGTTTGTTGCGTTGTCATATGTATTTAGAAAATTTCAACTTTATACCTTACCTCCCACTTTTTCTAATAATTATTCCTTGAAAAACATTATTTTTTATAAGTAATTGAAAAATCATCGAAGAGAATTGAGGTTGGTGACTTAGAATTTCAAGTTCAAGTATTCAAATAATCAAACCAAATTGAGTATCTATTTGTAAGTAACACTACAAATTGGCATCCACAGATACGTTTTCCGGACCATTGTTTACATTTTCATCGAATACTTTTGGAACAGACCGTAAAGCGGGTTATTTATCATCCCCCAAAAAGATTTATTTCTCCAATCTGATATCGAGAAACAGACATAATGAGCGCTTATATCCTAAAACTTTGCAACGTCGCAAATAGCTGTCAAATATTTCGATGTCTTTGATTAATTTGGCAATATGAAATGTGGCTAACTAGCGAACTAAAATATCGAATGAAATGCAATAATTAATATTGTAACAACGAATATTTAGTTTTAGATGTAAAAAATGCCTTATTTACGCCTAAAACGGTTACAGCATCAAATTCAGTGTTATAATTACAATTCTTTATTAATATTCTAGTTCGCTAGTTAGCCACATTTCATATTTCCATACAGTAATATTGCCAAATTAATCAAAACAGCGAAATATTTGACGGTTGCTGATGCCTGCATCGAACACACTGTGATTGTAATTAGTTTACATCACGTTCGGCGGTCATGGCCTGTGTGCTCGCTAGCCTACCCGATGACCCCGACAACATTTTGCAATCAAACAAATCAACAGCGGTTCCGTGTGACTGTGGCCAGAACTATCGCGGGGAAGAGCTGTTTATTATTCATAGAAATATAAATTTTTAAGTACACAGCTGTATGTACACACGGCTACACATCAAGCTATACATTACCAGTATAAGCTGACCTCGCATTGTACGAAAATCCTATACAATGCGAGATCAGCATAAACTGGAAATGTATAGCTTGATGTGTAGCCGTGTGTACTTACCTGCTTAAACTACCGTGTTTTTTCGAGAGGCACACTGGTACCTCTACAGTGCCTCTCCAATATTTAACAACGAAAAATATAAAAATGTAGGTATGACTCTCATCGAATATCTTATTGTTTGGTGTACAAGTATTTCATATTACAATAAAATTTCAAACTTAAAATATTATTTCCTCATTTAAACACATTGTGTAGCTTTGCTGCCAGCTCATTAAAACCATATTACAGAACACCTAATTAAAAAAAGAATCTGAAAATGTTCATTAGATACTCTACCTTGACCTTGCGCAAGATAAGCTTTTAATAAGAGATTATGCAATATAAGGGAGTACTACCTGAAGTCGGTGTACCCTTTCCCTCGGCTAGCGTAATCTATGAGCAGGCCGGAGAGTGGCGAGGAGATCATCCCTCCGATGCTGCCGTATACCCGCTGCATCCCGTAGTCCGCCTTCTGTTCCCTCACGATGGCTATCACAGCCCCTTCGAACATCGCGAACGCTGTCCCTCCAATGATACCGATGAACACTCGCACCTAAGGATAAGGGTCAAAGTCAGCTATTAAAAAAAAAGCTGTTTTTTAAGCAAATCAAAATGCTTAGAAAAAACTGAAAAGTTTTCTTGGTGTTTTTGCATTGGATCAAAATCATTTTACATCGGCAACTCCCTGTTAATTCTGGATTGTAATAGGTACTTATTAAATTTATTTACAATCTCCAACAAAATACTTACACAAGAACAACGAGTCAACGTAAACAAAGGAGTTAGCATACAAAAGAATTATCTTGGCTTTGTTTTATCGCTTGAAGACGGTTTTAATTTATTGTTTGCGTTTGAATTTTATATTACAATATAAGGAACCTACGAATATCCCCTTGTAAATAAATAGCAAATACCCTAACTGCCTCGGGATAAACAACTGTACTTTCTTCTTAATGTTAATATTGTACTTAAAAGTAGAAAATACATTACTATTTCATCATATTCTTGTTATACTCGTGACCAAAGTTCCCCCGCTGCGTCTGTCTGTCTGAACTTGATAAACTCAAAAACTACTGAACGGATTTTCATACCGTTTTCACCAATAGACGGAGTGATTCATGAGTAATCTTGAGGAATGTCATAGGCTTTTTAACATCACGCTACGACCATTAGCGCGCGCGGGCGATGCGACGCGGTAGGTCGAGGGCCGAGGGAGTTTCATAAAAATGTGGCTGTTATTTTAGTACAGTACGACACAACTTAGATTTAGCATAAATTTGAAAATGTTATTTAAATTTAAATTTTACGAATGTATTTGGTTATATGACTTTACAAGTTATTGCGTTTCCGTAAAGATCATTTTTACCTGAAGCAGTCTTCGATCAATTATTGATCGAAGGAAGCAGTAATAAAGATTGGTAATTTTGAAGGCGCACTCAGTTCGTATGGTGTTCGGTTTTACGAATTTTGCCGATGCTACATCTAAGTTGTGTCGTACCTACTTTAAGTATATTGTGTATCTTACTACTTCCACCACGCGAACGAAATCGCGGGCAGAAACTAGTTCTCTTTAAATCACTATTATATTTCGGTTCATTTGCCACGTATTTCAATCAACTAAATAACTTCTACCTGTTATTATTTCCGAGAAGAATCAAATAAAGTCCACTGCTAAAAGTATGTTAAACTTTCTAGCACTTTACCAATAAAGTCATCTCAATGCAATATTCTATTTGCTTAAAGTCAACAAGCAAGTTACAACGATTACTGATATAACACACACAAAGTCCACTATGATAGATAATACAATAAGTAATTTATGTTTTAATTTGCTTGAACTTTTTTTATTCAATTTCAAAATTTATTTTTATCTTTGTTGTACACACGGCTACATATCAAGCTATACATTTCCAGTTTAAGCTGATCTCGCATTGATTAGGATTTCCGTACAATGAGAGGTCCGCTTATACTGGAAATGTATAGCTTGATATGTAGCCGTGCGTACCTACCTATGGACGTCAGTACCTATTATTATATACATAACGCAGGTCTTATTAGTACGTAATAGGTACTTGTTTTGGCTTCATCGTAAATACATGTCGAAAAACATGATGAATAGACACGTGAATATTGCCAATTAAAATTACTTTGTTTTGTAACTTTTCATAGAGTGTACGACTAAACGCCGACAGACACTCCGCCGACAGACTGAACACTGACAAGACTACTTACTTCGACGGGACTCTTCGCCGACAGGACACTTCGCCGACAGGACTCTTCGCCGACAGGGCCCATCAGCGATGCAACTTATCTCCGATGATCTGATGCTTACTTTGGAAATCTATTATGCTTTTCTTGTAATTATACAATTCATAAAAAAAAATGATCTTGCATTGGTTTTTAGTATAGTATACGACTAAACGCCGGCAGACACTACGCATAGAAAAAAAACAGAGTCCTGTCGGCGAAGTGTCCTGTTGGCGAAGAGTTCCGTCGAAGTAAAGTCTTGTCGGTGTTCAGTCTGTCGGCGCGGCGTTTAGTCGTACACTCCTTTTTATATAACCACAAGATCCGGTTATGAAGTCAGCAAATCTCACCGTAATCATAAAACTATCGACATTCAACATCATTATTATCATTGTCTATAATGCGGTCAAAAGCAAAACGTTTTAGTCCCTTTGACCCTATGCTATGCAGGCATTAGAACAACAACCACCACATGCTCATATAACATGCGTGCGCGCAGTACGTGGTGTGGGTAACTAAGCTCGCACACATTGAGGACAAGGCTGCAAGTCTTGCCGATGCCATTGTGAAACAAATATTAAGTGAGTCTGACTATGCCTAAGCTCGGAAATCTATAAAGCGTTAATTCAATCCTACCTGTGTTAGTTAATTATGCAAATAACTGTACGATATTAGGTAATTAAGTGTGCTAATGATTCTCTGAGAATCGAATCTCACTTAATCCACAGTTTTACTATTAGCAATACATTAAGATTTACATAATATTTATTAGCCTAAGATCCGACCTAGAGACGACCTTCACCCATCTGCTTAATGGATGAAAAGTATTTTATCTCTAATTTAGTATGTTATTAAATATACCGCGAGTGGGTTGGCTAAAAAAATTCAAAAATTGCCCAGTTTCGTAGTTCGAAACTAGCTAACTAACTTTAGTTTAGGTTGTGTATTTTGTTACTATAACTAGTAACACAATACACAACCTAAACTTAGGTGGTCAAATAGTCACCTATTTAGGTCATGAACTCCGAATTGACTAACAATTGGCAAAACTCGAGTTAGTAGCAAAGGTTCTCCTTGAAAAGCTCTTTCCATTGCATATCTTGCAATGTTAAAAAAAGTCAGGTAGGAATTTTGTAGCCAACCCACTCGCGATATATTTTCTAACATACTAAATTTGATTGAAAATACTCTTCATCCATTAAACAGATGGGTGAAGGTCGTTCCTAGGTCGGATCCTCTACTATTAGTAAAGGTTAAAATGTCGAAACTAATTTATTTAAATATAGCAAAAATATCAATAACGTATCCGTAGCATTGATATTTTTGCTATATTGCAGTGCGTTACTGTATCTAGTTACTGAATATTATGATCACGTTACAAGTACATATTCGGAAAGCTCACCTTTATTTTAAAAGATTTTTTAATAATATCATTATAATGTTATTTTATAAATGTCTTAATTGTACTTGTGTCGACCTGTAATCGATAAATGTTTAATGCTGAACTTAAATGACCAGCTTATATATAAAACGAGTAGAAAATGAAAACCATCGAAACTAATTAGATATGTACCTACATGCCAAATTACAAAAATATGCAAATAAAAATAAATAAAAGTTCTTATTTGAAATACCTTTTATAATGAAGAGCTCTAGTTCACCGTTCTTCTTTTGTCGGAAGTTTGGACATTATCTTACCAAAGCCGTCGATCAAGACTTAAAACGGCCAGTCAGCTCAGCAGCTGTCGTCGAAAAATTCCCTATTCAGGTCCTTCTCACTTACAAGTCAGACTAGATTTCTATAATCGATTCGCTAATCGAGTATAGTAATCTAGTATAATGCAATAACATCGCTTTTGTTGATTTATGGTCGCTACTTACCATCAATCAGCAAAAGCGATGTTATTGCAGTGTAAAAACTTGGAGTGTCCGCTAGTGTCCAGTGGCAATGGAACGTTGGGCGCAGCCGGCAGCCTGGCAGACGGAATGGGAACGCGAGCAATGGGTCGCCACTCACCGTATCAAGTTCGCCTTTAGCCAGTTAGCGACGATTAGTCGGCAATCTTTCCATCAGAGGATCCGCTCAATCTGCATGAGTTTACGTTAGTGTTCCACGTGCTCACTACAAACATTCGTTACGTATGTATATGTAACATGAATTAGATAATCGTAATCCACCTGCAGCTTCATTAGTGTTTATTACTTCATCCTCCAATTCTGCGCTAAGTAATACTTAGCTGCTAAGTAGACTACATTTTGACAAACTATTCTTAGATCAACATTGTTAGTTTAGAGGTCAAAGTAACTTACAGCGAGATAGGCCCAGAAGGTGAACGCTGGGTCCAGTTCAATTTGCTGCTGAGTGTTCTCGCAGAGACTCTTGCGCAGCGTGGAAGCAGCGCACGCCGCCCGACATCCGGATAATTTTCGCGACCCTGCCTGCACTCGAACTCCTCCATCTTGACCCTGATAAACAATTGGCTGGTTTATTGTTTGTAACATATTCTACATAACACTTCTTATAATCGTGACAGTACCGCGATAATATCATAAGGTATAAGTCGTTATTAAACCTCACAATACTTAAATAAATGTCGAAGAAGCAATTTTAATTGAATAATCTGAACGCTCCAATCTAACGTCACGACGATAGATGTTAGCATATATGATGTTAGCATGTATTGTAAGTAGTATACTGGAATGCTACGACATACTACGAGTAGTAGAATTAGATATATAAACATAAAGATATAGTTATATTGAAGTAAGACGTGTAACTTCAAGCAGAATTATTTTACTCACAAAATTGTCACTGCATGTGACACTGTCGATGCCATCATAGTCCTCATCTTTTGTAAAATTGTGTTCTGTAGAGATAGCTTTCACCCAATAGTTTCTTATGTTGAGAGGTGCGGTTTGTACGTCGTGTGATATCCTCATGCGGAATATGGCTTCATCTAGAAGATCTTCTGTTTGATTGAAAATATCATCTTTTCCAAATAAGCAAGTTTCATTGATCGCATCGCGACTACATTCAATTTGATACAACTTAGGCGCTGGGAAGAATATTGTATCACCGGATACTGATATTGTCGTGTTAAAGAAGGGATCGTTTGTCAAGATACGCGATGTGCTCTGATCCTTCTTCGGAACCATTGTTTGCGCTAGCTGTGCCATCACTGTGTGTCGATAAACAAGACGTTGCGAGTCAATAGTTGACTGCAAGTGTATATCGTAGGAATTTGTGTGAATTAACGCATTTGTTTCATCTGTTGATAAATCTCCAGGTAAATCACAAATGAAACCACATGAAAGGACTCTGAAATTTAAAACAAAATTTTAGATTAGAATATGTTTACTCCTGGCAATCAAAAAATACTCTTCGATATAGTTGACTTACGTCAGATTGATATCATATGAATAAGGGTGGAGTGGTAGGCAAGGGTAATCTTTCATTAGCCCTATCCGCATAGCGGAGTCTTCGCAAGTCGCGAGTAGTTCCACAGCGGTGGGGAAGGTGACTGTGATGCGGCCCACCGGGACGGCCAGCAACAGCAGCGCTGAAGCGCCACCCAAGGCCGACGACAGCGCCAACAATAACTACAAAAAAAAATAGGGGTACACTTACGAAAGCTATAAATACCCTTTTCATGATCAGCGAAACGAGGGTTTTTGGAAACGCTCGTAAGCTAAACTACACTTTACATTCCTAATTCATGATTTAATTATACGTTAGGATAACTAAACGACTAAAAATTAAATAGAGGTTTTAAGTAATTTCAGCGAAATTAAAGTTGGTGTACCACAGGGCAGCGTGCTTGGCCCATGCATATAAATTCAAGACTAACTGTTTTAAAGTTGTTGTGTTCAATTGCACACAGATACAGTAGGAATATAGACAATGCAGACAGCCTTAATTTGCTTTCCATGGCATACAATTTAATTGATTTTGTAAAGTAAACACAATTGGATGGTTCGATTTACTTGGTTGTGTCACAAATGTAAATTCTATGACATGTAATGTCATTCGAATCATCTGTAATTACCTAATTATGCACGAGTCGATATCTACATTAGACATTGTTCATGTCTAATTAAACATTCGACTTCGCCCATTCCATCACAAAACACTAATTGCTATACCAGTATCTGAAAATAATTACCTATTGTTTCTTTAAATACGTTTTATTACTGTGAATTAGCAAATTATTCTACTAATAAATCCAGTATGCTAGTAAAGTGTACGTATTCCCATCCATAGACATCAACAATGCGATAAATTGTAGCATATTATCGCTAATTGATATTATCCTCACATTTCTATCCTATATGATTTGCAATTGTATTTACTTATTACGTAAATAAAACGAACCGTTTAGTAACCGAGATTTCTATATTTAGGTTCTACCCTACCGAATCGAATTAATTTAATTTGTATTACTTTAACTAGCTTTTTCCTGCAGTTTCGCTCGCGTGAAAGTCGGAAATTGTCCCATAGAAACGTATTACCGGGTTAATCCAGGTTATAAACTATCTGTCTGCCTCATCCGAATCCTATTAGGCAAAAAGCACACCAAGGTCCCCCCACCTGACCCAACACGCCGTAGGAAAAAGCCTCTTTGTCTCACGAAAACCCACAAGACCGCTTTTGCTAGACGTCAGCATTATGTTCTTAGCTCACATTTATACACAAAAATGTATAATAAAGCAAATATTATTTAATTGAATGGTTACAGGGTAAAATGATAAATGATAAATGATTTTATTTCTGTAAGTGGGTTTGGACATAACACTTTTACACGTCAATCATATTTTTTTAAACTAGATGAGGTCGGCGTTTCCTATCTGACTACTCCGAGAAGAAAGACCGAAACAAACTCAGAGGTCACAGTCTCTTTTAAACTCCAGACATAATCTTGGTCAGATCATGGGAAGATCATGTAGATTGTCTGAAATGGTCTTTTGAGGAAAGAACCACACAGATTGAGAGGACCTGTCCAGTCAGTGCACGCATTTGTCAGTGACCGTGCAGCCGTGCAGCTCAACTCAGAGTTTAAGGAGCTCAACGATTCGACGAACAATAGCAAAGAAAGGACATTTGGGTAGGCCGCATAAATTACTCAAGCTGCCAGACCATGATAAAAACTAAATGAGAAAATTAAATAAAAAGGCCTAGACTTAGTAACTTCTATAGAATTACACCACAGAACTGCAGTCTTTTTTACATTTAAAGTGTGGAAGGTTTTAATGATGTCTCTACAGGTAATGTGTTCAAAAAGAAATTCCGAATCGCAAAAATTAACATTTTCCTTTAGCAGACTCAGCAACAGAAGGTGATGAGTTTAGACATTTAGTAGTTGAAATGGGAATATCCGAAAATAAATTTTCAAAAAGGAAACTGTGCAAAATTTCAAGGTCCTAGTCCCAGTAGTTTCGGCTCTGCGTTGATATGTCAGTCAATCAGTCAATCAGTTTCTCCTTTTATATATATAGATTTACACATTAAACCGCCACAGGAATTTCGTTAATTGAGTCAAATAAATGTTCGGCTGATCTGACTAACTGAAGAGACTAACTAAAGAAAACTAGATCATAACATAGGTAAAATAATCTGGAACGATCACCAGTTATAACAATCCCATTTACCTATACTCGTAATATGATTGTAACAATACATACATATGTCTGGGAGAAATAGTCAAATTATAAATATTCCTAGTTCTACGAGACTTCATTGACATTGATAAAAGACTATTTAATTTAACGCTACCATTTCACAACAATTAGCCATTGTTAATAAACGCGGTAATTTAAAAACGCAAATGGCAATCAGTGGTTTCTGTCAATTCTGGCTGATAAACAGGATGCGATACCTATTAGCCATGATCAGCAGAACTACGTCAAATTGACGATTTTAGATGCAATTGTAGTCCGCAATTCAAATGTCATCCGAGAATGGAGACGCTCGAGGGCACGCTCGCAAGCGGAACATAGGCACGCACCCAGTTATCATTGTATTATGTACAACTACATGACAACGTTAATGTACAATTAAGTTCCCACGATGAAGAGAATGTTTTGCGATGGAAGACAAAGGTATGCGTGTCGCGGAAAATTAATGACATGATTAATTATGCAGTGACGATGTCACTTAATAACATATGTACGTTTTTGGTCAAGAAACCATTTCGTTGCTAAAGCAGTGTTCCATTTGTGTAGTTCTATTCAATCGAATTTTCGTAAGCCAACCATTACGTGACATGACTGGCATGTCATGAACTCATGACATAACAAATCAGTAACTTGCTTTAAAAGTTTCTCTACATAAGCAAATATAATTAGTGTGCTTACTGCTCATCATCTATGACGACTTTATCGTTAACTATGTAGTTTTATACATACTAACGTTTATAAATAAATAAATAATGAATCATTTAATACAGGCAACAAAGACCCTCGTAGATTAATATAGGTACGTAAATAATTATAAAAACCACAAAACAAACATAACACATTAGACTTCCGACCTTGATTTTGGTCGTCGCTGTAACTACTGCGCACAACTCCTACCGGCCAAACAGCAGAGCCAAAATAGACAGCGACATTCTGCATTCTGCATGCATTATGCATGAAGGACCTGGAGAACCTGGACATCAAATTTTAAGTCGTGGTTGACTCCAACCGCGACAACTTCAGCAATTTCCGTTCCTCAGCACTGACTTGACCTTGGCTCCTCCTGATAATGTACTGGAGGAACTTCTCTCTAGATGTCTGTGGGTCCAACCGGGAAATGTACAGGACCATGATGGGCACTGCAGCGTGAACATCCCCACTTGCAAGAGAGGTACCGCGTTATTGCTTCGCTTGGTCTTGGCGGTCTCGCGTAGCGCCTTCTTAGAGTCTCTCCTTGTTGGACATGCAGACATTTTAATTTTTTTTTTACTTAGTTACTTATTTCAAATAATAGAATTGCTCTAACAAAACTAAACAAAGACATTGGTGCCGATTCTCTTGTACATCGAACTAAACATCACTAAAATTCCTTAGTTTTGGCTATGAGAATTTTAAAGTTATTCTGCAAAAACAAATCTCTAAATTTGAAAATAATTTTGACACAACTAAAATAGAATTTGACAATCGCGAATCCACGTGGTACCCGTGGTTTGCCCTAACCCGTGTTTTTTTTTCTGAGAGCCAGTGGCACGCAGGGGGTGTAGCCTCGACGTGTTTTATGTGGAAAATTTTAAATTTTTTGTATGGAAAATATGCAAAAAATATTACCTACATGTTGAGTTTTATGAGTTTTATAAAGGGAGTTGAAATTTTCATTACTTTTGCGATAGGACGCACCATTTTCGAGATATAAGCAAAAGAAATAAAAAATACAGTACTGTTTTTGCACGTGAAGTCGACATGTTGGTGTGAATTTTAGTTCATGACAACGTATCCCACACCTTTTTAATCGCGACTAAAATTTGTCAGGTTTAGTGTTTTGGTTTTAACAATCAAAATTTTTGGTGAAAAACGTCAAATTCAGAAAAGCAAAATTGCCATTTTCACTAAATTAGAAACTCAGTAGGTACTCTCTTAGTGCTGTAAAACTAAAATATAGTTAAGTTGTGTCACTTTAGTCTTCTTCAGAATGGGAAATCGTCGTTTGACAAGTATAACAATTTTTTTGTGATTTTTTGGCTAGTTTAGAGGCGTTTGTGACAAGAGAATCGGCACCATTATCTGGGAGCATGGAAGTCTACAAACGTCAATGAGAATAATTTTGTTTCATGAGAAAACTGAATACGCCAATTAAAATAAAAAATCGTATTCAGCTGAAATAAATAATTTTAATACAGAAACATAATATTCCGTTCCGAGGGAACAGTGTAAAGATTTATGAGGTCCTATTTCTTGTTATTGTGGTATTAAAATAACCGAACAAGAAGGTTCTGAGGCTTTCCTATATCCTCATTCCCTTCGAATCACCTAAAGCTATATTTCCGTAAATAGTTGAAAAGGTAACTTGGGAATCCAGGTAGAAAGTCCTATTTGAATTTCCATAAATTATATACCAATTACTATTTAAAACGTGTCCTTTTATGACTTATGTACTGATAGTAAACGGTTCCATTTATTTGAATTCTATTACAGACTGAGATCGAAAACAACGAATGTTTCTTTAGCAGTAGCCTTGAAGGAAGGCTAATTGCATTCAGAATGTACTTGTCGTAGTCAATATTATAAAGTACGGGTGTCACAGTGGCTTCCGTTGATCGTCGAGCCGGTGCACTGACGCACGCGGTACCCCCTACATGAACGACAGTACGTCCTCCGCCGATTGTCCACAATGCCTCCACAATACAAGGTAAAGGTTATTGTTAGCAGAATTGGTTTCATTCGCGATACGGACGTTCTGGATTAACTTGATTATATAGCAGCGAAACGGTGCACACAACAAAGATTGATCATAATAAATAATGAAACAGATTAGGGCCTCTAAATAGGAACACTTGTAACTAAATTACACAAAATTGCTGACCGGATAAAAGTGACAACTTAATTTAGGAAATGAGTTGACAAGTTTATTTATTGCCAACGATATTATGAATATACTTTACTACTGTGCTTTCCTGTAGTATACAGGGTGGCAGGGACATCGACGCGTAAACTGATACTATGGATTTAGTGCATGATTCAGAATCCCCTGCGTTGAAATTTTTCGTCAGTTATTAAAAAAAAATATGCTGTTTCATAGAAAAGTGCAATACCTACGCGGTCAAAATGTATGGAACAGCAGATTAAAAAAAAAATAACTGACGAAAAATTTCAACGCAGGGGATTCAGAATCATGTAAGTACTGAATCCATGGTATCAGTTTTCTCGTCGATGTCCGTGGCACCCTGTATAGGTACTATTGTACGTACGTATAAACTAAAATCGTACGACGAAATCATCGCCTATGCAATTATTTGGTACTTACCTAAAATGTTTAAAAATGAGATGGTATCAAAATATATATAAATTAACGAACACTCATATCCACCTACGGCTAGATTTATGTATTACAATACAACTCGCCTTTCATGGATTACAAAAGAGCCACCCACCAAAATTGCTAACAGTGGCCGTTCTGATCCGTCGATCTGCGAGTAGCTCAGTAGGTCTCCTCACTAACAATAAAGTACAATAGCCAATTCTGTTTACATATTAACAAAACTGTTGACCCTATCCATTCGAACGACATTGGAATGTCATCACAATAAATTTTAATGTAGTTATCATCGTCACGTCAGAAGCGGTACTCGTTGAATGGGTAATGTGAACCTTCCTTGCACAACGGATATTGCTATAATCGCCAGCCACGCTTCACAACGACTCGATAACTCACAGCCTTGTCATGTTAATAGATCACAGAAGTAGAAGAAGAGTTGTGGTAGGGTGCTCTATGGTCGAAGTTCATTGAATTCTTGACCATTATTTATAAAATGGCGGAGAGTGGGCCACTAGCTGTGTACCTACCTATGTACCAAAAATACAAATTACGTCTACGTTTAGTAGTTAATTCTTGTCCTAAACTTAACTAGAGAAGTTTACGAGCTACTCGGCTTAGTTTGTCTTCTAAGACAGTTTCTGAGGTTTTTGAAAGATCTGGAAAATCATGTCATATAATAAAGCTTCATAAACACAAAGTAATTTGAGGTTCCAGGCCACGTTTCTACTTACTCTAAAGTTGCCGATCTTATCAGCCAACATGCCTGCTAAAGGCGGCATGACGATGGACACGACTGGCGTCACCGCGGACATGATGGCCGTCTCCTCCACATTGATGCCCAGCTCTCGCATGTGGATCGTCAGGTACGGGTACAGCACGAACAGAGCTGAAAATATCGACTTATTACATGGTATCCTTTTAGATAAGCATACAAATTCATTACTAGCGATCCGCCCCTGCTTCGCACCGGACATCGAGGTAGCTTTATTTTATGTACCTAAGTTAAATAATAAGATATTATACCTTTTTTTTTTGGTTGGGAAATTATCAAATAACTTCTCGCGCTCTGGGCGGAGTGGGAGGGCGTGTCAGACTCTTATTGACTAAAACCCACCTGTGTTCCTTCAGTTGCCTGTACATTGCCAGGGGGGCCACGGTATGGGATTTCGGACTTTCCCTCGAAAGATATTATACCTACACATAAACTTTTCGCAATAAATTCTCTAAGTTATGGTTATAACTGCACCCACACAGACAGATACGAAGGCGACTTTATTTTATAATATTTCGAGATTGATATAGATTAACATCCAATATTTCGAGATTGATATAGATTAACATCCAATATTTCGAGATTGATATAGATTAACATCCAATATTTCGAGATTGATATAGATTAACATCCAATATTTCGAGATTGATATAGATTAACATCCAATTGGTGTGACTACATCTTCAGCTTAGTTTTCTTTTGAATAGTCGTTACTGCTTTCCTATTTAAATTGCAAAGGAAGGCGGAAAAGTGTCCACAGCGTGGATAAGTCGTCCGTATTTCTAAAGAATATTTTACCGGTGCAGAAATAAAATTTTCAAGAAATTAGGTAAACTAATGCGATGTTAAGTTAAGTTACGCGGGTCGTGTCTGTCATGCTTGATAACTATTGGTACGTAACAGCCGTCGAGGCAGTTGACAATATTCTTACAAGTTACATGGTATCGAATTTCGTGAATGTAATATGCTACCTAGTGTGTACCTACATATACTATAAGTATTTGGTTACCAAATATTAAAAAAGTTTCTGAAAACTATCGTCCACTTGGTGAATAATTACATCAGTGATTATAGTCCAAAAATGTCTTTGGCTTTTTATTTATCTGTTGTCGTTTTCGTTATAATTCTCTTCAGTAACCAAACAAGCAGCAGTGTTTCTTCTTCGTATTCCAATTTAATCATGATTGAATCGAAACTAAGGGTTCGCAGCATTGGGCACGCCACAATTGTGGCGATAAGTCCCCTCTTTGAGGAGTGGCTAGAGAGGCGCCACGGCGTCCTCACCTTCCGCCTGACTTAGGTCCTCACCGGACACGGCTGTTTCGGGAGGTTCCTGTTCCGAATAAGGCGGGAGGAAACGCCTGGGTGTCACCACTGTGTAGATCGCCCGGAGGTCACGGTGGAGCATACGGTGGAGGTCTGCCCTTCTTGGGCGGAGCACCGCCGTGTCCTCACGGAGGCGATCGGCGGCGGCGATCTCTCGCGTCCGGCCCTGGTTTAGGCCATGGTCCGGAGCGAGAGTGCATGGGAGGCCGTCACTTCCTTCTGCGAAGCAGTAATGCTCGCGAAGGAGGAGGCGGAGCGCGCGAGGGAGAGGCAAGATTCGCGCCCTCGCGCCCCTAGTCGCCGCTGGAGACGCCCCGGGCGTCGGGAGTCGCGAGCCTACTTCGGACTACTTCCGGCCACCGTAGGCGCGGGCTTGCTAATAGGACGGTGAGCAATGGGTAGCTCACCGTCCTATTAGGACCAGGCCCGGGTCGACGCCACGCGCGCCTCAAAGAGATGTCAGCACCAACTGACGGGGTCCGTAAGGGCCAATGCCTGCCAGGGTTGCGAGTTTGTCCGAAAGGGATAACGCGGCCCCGGCACTCAGGCAACGGAAGGAACACGGGTGGGTTTTAGTCAGTAAACTGACACGCCCTCCCGCTCCACCCAAAGCGGGAGAAGTTATTTGATAATTTCGATGGTCAAAAAAAAAAAAAAAAAGGCTTCGCAGCGTATGTAAAGCCTATGGCAGGGTCTACCTACGACGAATAGCATGATGCTAGATTGATTTAAGTGTTCAATAGCCAAAGATCGAGATCGAAGGATACAGGACGAAGTAGGAGCAAAGATAACAAAATGAAAAATAAATAAAAAATAAATAATATTAAATAAAATATAAAAAAATTAAACACTTACTCGAAGCATGAACGAAAAATAATATCTTTAGTGGAATTAATTTCTTTTGTTTGAGATCATCGGATATCCGCTTGAAAAAGGAACGTACGAACTGCATTTTGGTAGCTTACAACTTATGTTTATGAACAACTAATAGGTATGTGTGTTTTCACACGAGTTCTCTACGAGTCCTAGGTGGGGAAGTTTCTTGTCACCCAGCCTCCCTCATGTATGGTTATCTGCCTTTTTTCTTGAGGCATGGAAGATGGGTGCTCCTATTATTTCCTGTAACAAAACAAAATACAAATAAAACACAAGTAATCACTATTAATCGATATTTTCAAAGAAAACGAGATGGATTTACAAGCGTTCACACATGTTCGAAATCGCTCAAACGACGTGTTATCAGAAAACTAACAATGTGGTGTAACTGAAATTCAAGGACTTATAGGTAAAAAAACAAATATTTGCTTAATAATCATAACACTATTAGGTACTACAGTCTAAGTAGCTATCATGTCTACAGATTTTATTCTCAAACTCAACTCAAAGCATTTTAAATTTCAAATAAACTAGGCACTTGAATTGTCAAGGAGTCGGTCAGTCAGAAATATGAAGCTAGCTACACTTTTAAATTAAGTATATTTGTTAAAAAAACAAATAATTTGTAAGTAACAAACAAAAACAAATATTTTGTGTGAAAGATGTAATAAAAGACGTACACGTTAAAGGCTTGTGCAGACCAGCGCGACTTGTCGCGCGACGCGACACCGGTTATTGTTATACTGTGAAGTTTTCTTAGAAATTGTATTGTTCGTGTCGCGTCGCGCTGGTCTGCACAAGCCTTAAGGTGTCTCCAAACAAGAGCACGGCAGCAACACGCGGCGTTTGCAGGACACATTTCTGCCGCGCTCTAGTTTGGACTAAACCGAGGAATGTTTGCGCGGTAGTACTGCGCGGTATATCCGAGATACGCCGTGCACTTCAGTTGGCAATATCAATCTGCCTAGCCTTTAATACGTCCAGACACAATAATTAGTGACGAATATTTCCTAGAAATATTTGTCCGCGGCAGGTAGACAGAAGTGTTCGCGCGCGACAGTCGTCCAAACACAGCGCGGCAGCCGCGCACGATTGCCGCTCAATGTTTGGACACACCTTTAAAAGCGTCCAGAGTACCTAAATGGCTACAGCAAATAGAAACAAAAACAAAACAATTCAAAAATAAATTATTAAAATAAGCCGTGGCAGCTAAGAGATGACCAGTCCCGACTGACGGCGCCCGTTCAGGAACATGACGCATGGATCAACACCATTCAGCTCAACCACTTTCACTTTGAAGGGAGTTTAATGATCCAACACTCGCGCCACCATCAGCTGCCATTTGAGTGAGCATGACACACTCTCTGCCGCCAGGGCACATTCAAGTCAATGAAACACATTTTACCAAGTACATATATTTTCCATTCCTTTCTAAGCACCGTCGCATTCGACTGAGTTACGGACCAAACATTCACGCCGTTTCACAGCGTTCTTGGTCTTCGGTCAAATTATGGGGTATCCGTCTAGTACATAGCTTTCTAACGCTTAAATGCTCATGTAATTTTTTTTGCACCTGACTCATACCAATGCTAAGCTTGCCTGAATCTTTTGGTAGGTCACTCACTTATCAGCTTCTATCATGCGCCGCACAGTAATGATGTTACCGAAAGGGACGACCACACTTAAACTCATTGAAACAGTTGTAAACAGTAGCACGTGATGGAACTTCATCATGAAAGGTTGATCGAAGTCTATCATAACTTTTTTGTTGACTAAGACTACAACGAAAGTCGTAATAAATCATAGAGCGATTCTCGCGTTAAATTCATAAGGCGCACTTTTCAAATTGCCGCCAATTTATAGGAATAAAATAATGACAGATAAATTCAGCATACATCATCAGGTTACCAAAGAGTTCTAAATTCGATATTTAAATTAATTTTTGAGTGGATTTTTTTCTAACCAGTCAGTTCCTTAGAGTATAATTATATCACTGGAGAAGCCTTAAGCGCATTATTCCGAACAAAAAAGTCCGTCACTTTTGGCGCGGGACGCGGTAGCTACACGCTCGTCCGGAAAGAGAAGTACCTACCGTCAATTTATAATTTTTATTTTTATCGATATCGATAGTCACTCGGAGATTGCTTGAATCTATGAAAAAAACAGCGGTTGTTTAAAATTGTTAAATTTGAATAAGAAGAGAAAATAACTACAATTAAATAAAAGTAACGGCACTGCCGCTGGGCAAGCCGCGGCGCGCCCGGCCATGCCGCACAAAGCCGCACAAAGGATCGCAAAGAAAAATGAAGGCGCAAAAGTACGTGCCGCGTGGCAAAAGCCGGCGGCCATGCTGCCGGCATAGTGTGTAGGAGCCATTAGGGAAGGTTATTCAGTTATTTACGCAAGTTTGACGTATTTGAACGCTCTTTACAGAATTTATTCGCTGTGCGTTAGAATCAATTTCAAAGTAGGTAGTTTTTATGAACGTGCTAGAACATTTGTTGTTGTACTTTTACAGAGGGGAAGTGTTCGTAAGGCTTCTCCAGTGTTATATACTCTAAGGTCAGTTATAAAAAACTTTCAGTGTTACCCTTGTATAATTACGTCTTTCACTTGTTTTACTAAAAGATATAATAATTTCTAACATGCATGATGCATGAAAAGTTTTCATACATTGCATTGAATTTGTTTTGTGTGTGCATTGACACGGTACACGGTACCGTCATAAAAATAATATCCCAGTTCTCTTAGAGCGAATTGCGCCTGCGGAGATTAGATATCGCTCTGCTGATGGCTCTATTCTGCAGAATAAAAAAAAACTCGATGCCTGTAACCCACCCCAAAGTAAAATACCGTAAGACATCATACTATGAAAGTACCTAACTAAATAAAATTGATAAGCTCCGCGGTCTAAATAAAAATGACGGATTTTCTTGATGGCATATGCTGCTGAATTCAACCGTCCTCCAATGAGGATCCCATTCTAGCCTTGAGTCGAGAGTGATGCCCAGGAAAACAGTTTTATAGACGAATTCTAGTTTCTCTTGATTCAATACCATCTCAAAATCACTACTTTTGACATTTGATAAAGAAAATAATATGCACTTTTAATATATAATTAATACTAAATATTAGCGCTGAACCAACTTTGGACAGGCGGTATTTAGTTATTTACGTTATTAATTTATTTATTTAACCTCAGTCAAATAAATTTATTTTCTTTCTTTCTTCTTTCTTTCTTACGTCGTCAAAATTTCAAGTCAGCAACACTCTAAGAAAACGCAATAACCAATATTTTGTAACAATATTCTGATTTAAAAGAGTGTCCGTGGAGTTTCTTGTCCGTTCTTCTCCATAGGAACCTACTACGCGTTGGAATAGGCAACTAGCTTCATATTTCTGACTGACCGACCCCTTGACAATTCAAAAGTACGTGTAATTGGTTTATTTGAAATAAATTCTTTGAGTTTGAGTGCGTAGTACTCACAACCGGCGTGCGTATGTATGAACGCAAAAAGAGTTAGTAAGGATTGCAGCAGTTTCTGCCTAACCCCATGGGAAGAAACCGTGAGATTATGCATGTACCTATTGCAGCGTTTCACGCCTGCATATTTTTTTATAATAATCGTCTTTCGTTTAAAACCATTTCATTGAACCTGTTTACACCCCTATTTCATCGAGTCATTTGATGATTTCCCAACCAAAAAAAAAAAAAAAAAACCCTATTTGATTACCGGCAATCAATTTTATTCGATACTTTTGAAATTTTGAATTGTTGGGTCGACGTGCAATTTTTTTCTTACGACTTATATTTTAATGTTGGAAAATTGACCGACGTTATCGATGTATGGGAAAACATTTTAGCGACTACAAAGATAAGTTTTTTCTTGGGATAAATTCATCCCAAAAATGGAACCCTTCATTGTGCGGGGTCCGACACGCACTCGGCAGGTTTTTAATAAGGTTAGGGTTAGGGTTTAGGTTTTTAGTTTTAAATAGAATGGATCAAATAGCATCAGTTTATACTCCACACATTGTCTAACAATTGAGGTTACGATCATATCGTCGATGGAGAACTTCGGCCGCCAAAACCTTTCGCTTCGTTCAACTCAGAAGAGATAAGATCGCCTTGTAAGTATTTCTTACGGCTTATACCCACAGCTGTTTCATCTTTGGGACAGGTTTGAATAATATTAGTAATGATGAAAAGATTAAACTCTTTAAACTAATGACATAAAATTTTACATAAAACCTCATCACCTAGGTACCATGAATACCATGAAATGGTGTAGGTTATAAGCACACTTACTTACAGTTGGCCCGGTTGGCAAACAATGGTTGAGTACAATGGCTCATTCGTAACAAAATATAAGCAATGGGTACCCATAAACGAAACAGGCGGAAGAGCGACGACACGAATGTACTCATATGACTAGAGTGTTCATACACTTTAATTTCATACACATTAATATTTTAATATATTTCCATTCCATACGAGATGTTAACTTGTACAACTTGTACCCTACTGCATAGGAATGTATCCTATGCAGTAGGGTACCATTCCTCAGGATTTGTCCTGAGATTTTAGGATTTTTATGCTCCTGAAAGGCTTGCGGCCAAATCTCATTTTTCGACGCTAGATTTTTTTATTAGAGAGTTACAATCAACACAAACAAATACCTACAAAATCTTCTTTAGGTAATATCACTAAGAAATTAACATCAGCATATTATTAGTATGTATAGAAAACAAATCTAATTTCTCTCTGGTTTTATTTAGAATCAACTTTTATGCACAAATAGTCAATACTTTCATTGCAACGTTTACGACAAAACCTCAGGACTTTTCAATGGAAATCACGCAACACATTTTCGTAAACGATTAGGACGAACGTGTTTTATTCTGACAGTTCAATAACATTAATAATTGCGTTATTAACGTTGTTGAGAAGATTTTTATTTCGAACTTGTTAAGGAATGGATTAGCAATCTGTTTCAAAATGATTCTGATTGATCGTGTATTACGCAATTATGGTACAGGTTGTTTGTTAGGACTTTTCAACTTTCCACCTGGTAGCTCTGTAGGCAGCCCGTTCTTTTGTGATGTCGCCAATGCGTATGTTTAAAATGTTCAACATAAACTTTAGAAATGATTGGTAATGAAACATGTGCGGATAACTATATTACAGTATGCAATACATTTTACTTCTTCTTAGCAATTTTTTCAGTCGTAAAATAAAATTCGAAGAAAACTACTTAGTCACCACTGTGTAAGTAGGCTATATACCTATATTTCTTCCGTATTCTACAATAGTTAATGAGAACAACGGATAGGTAGGTACAGTAATTAGGAATACCTAACCTAATAAAACCTCCACGATGAAGCAACTTCTAAAACTCGTCAGTTTTTAGTTTAGTAGAGATATTATGAAAATAATACTAGTAACGCGTTCCTTCGGGATTTCATACCATTGATCTCCTATCGCAAGCTTGGGTCTGCTGTCATCACTCTCCGACCTCATTGCTCTACGTCAATGAATTTGGATAAATATTGGGAAAAACTAAATTGCTATTGTTCCGACTTTTCTTCATACAACTACTATCACTTAGTATAACACTAGACAGCAAGTAAATATTTAGACAGAGATAAGGGAATGTGTTCCACAGTGTCAACATGCGTGATGGTGCGTGACTGTTGCAATGATATTATAAGTTCCGCATCACTACACCAAATGCTCCTATTGATTAACAACGGCTATCTAAATACGCAACACATTTTCCTAAACGATTACTACTAATCTGTTTCATTTTTGACAGTTCAACAACATTCATTGCGTCATTTATGTTGTTGAGCAGATTATTTTTTCGGGGTCATGAAGCAATGGATTGATTGAATGGATGATTTCAAAACGATTCAGATTCTGATTGATCGTGTATTACGTAATTAGGGTACGGGCTTTCATTTGTTTCGAAAGAGGCGTTAGTCACTTAGGTATGTTAAATATGCATTTTGAAGATGAGACTACCAGACTGTCAGGATATCAAGAAAGAAAGAAAGAAGGAAAGAAAAATATTTTATTTCGGACACGCACAGGGAATACAAACAGTGATAATAATAAAAAAATTAAAAAAAAATGAAAATACAAACATAGTAACGACCTGTGCGAGGCCAAAAAGGCCACTATCTCAGCATAATGCGGCGATATTTAAAAATAAATACCGCAGCGCTGGTATTCAGTAGTGTGTAATAGTGGTGTAGTAGTGGTAAGACGGCATTCGCCAAGATACGCGATGCCAGAAATGAGCTATTTGGGCTTGAAGCATGGACGAGCAAATTGGTCCTTATCTTGTAGACTTTACTAATGATTAAATGAAAGTTCTAGAAATGTTATTGTTAGCTTCGCAACATTGAATATTATAGGATACCTTCAATCACTCAATCAATCTGCCTAGCCTTTTCCCAACTATGTTGGGGTCGGCTTCCAGTCTAACCGGATGCAGCTGAATACCAATATTTTACATGGAGCGACTCCTTATCTGACCGCCACAACCCAATAACTAGGTAAAACGATACCCCTTGGTAAGACTGGTTGTCAGACTTTCTGGTTTCTGACGACCTGTAACGACTGTCAAAGATCCACAAATGACAGCCCAAGAGGTACGGACATAGTACGGTACAGGTATAGACCTTGATAGTAAAATAATACTGTCAATGAAAATACGACAGTAGTATTTACATCGTGAAACTCAAAACTTAAATTAATTATATAGCAGCCTCCCAGGTAATATTATCAGTGAAAGTGAAAAGTAATAAAAACTTTTTACAAAAAAAATACAACCGACTTCCGAAAAAAAACACTACAAAGTGAAGTGAGTGTCTTTGGTTTTGAATTTTCGTTTTATGCCACCGACTTCCGAAATTAAAGTTATTTTTTTACTTTGTAGTGTTTTTTTTCGGAAGTCGGTTGTATTAATTTGTATTTTTTTTTTTTTTTTCAGTTTTTAGTTGTGGTACCTACCACACCCAAATTCGAATACCAGTACCTGCTATGTAAATAACAGTGACAGGAAGTTATCATCATATCATCCACATAAACCAAGTGGGAAAAAAATACGTATTATTGAAGCTTACTCAAAAACTATCCAAGCAAAGTTAATAAAATTTATATGGGACCAATCCGGGAGCATACCCTTTCATACAAAAAAGATTTTTTTAAATCGGTCCACAATTGACGGAGAAATCGACGGACATACATAAAAAAAAAAAGAAAAAAAAACATACATACGCGTCGAACATATAACCTCCTCCTTTTTGGAAGTAGGTTAAAAAGAGCTACTACATGCAATCAAATGACCGATGCATGTAACTAAGTCAGCGTGCGTTTGCAATTTTCACGACACTCGATGGTGGCAGCAGGTATCGGTGTTCCCATTTTTTTAAGCTCTAAATTCATCTTTCCTTCTCTTCTGCTTTCTATCTCCATACATGTCTCTGTATCTATTACCGTGTGTACATCTCTAAACATATTAATATGTCCAACAGAAGGCTTGCCTGTGGCTAGGACCCATTTGGTAGTGGTTTTGTTAGTGAGCAGATCCTGGTATGCAGAGACCATAGCGCGTTTTGGGGACTGTCATGTAATTTTGACGTTCGAAAAGTGCTGATTCTCAGCCTAGTTTGACTAAATGAATTTTGAATTTTGAATAGAATACTAAGAATGAAGTTTTTTATATTTCTATGGCAGAGACCGACGTCCTCGGATGCGTATCAAAACAATTAGAATGGTGTGACTGCGCTTTGAGAAATCACGACATTCGCTATTCACGACTAGTGTCGTAGCCGCAGATACCACGGCACGAAACTAACGAAAAGCTAATACCATTTTGATCTTAATATTATTTTATAAAATATATCTACTTAGTTCAAAAGATTTTGCTGTTTTTTTTCGTTGCCCGCGACTTCGACTACGAAATTTATGTTGACGTCGTTGTGGGGCTTGCGCTTCCGAAATCTAGGTCTGTGCCGGTAGAGTTTACTTTTCCGAAACAGGTCTAGGATGAGGAGTCAGACCATGAGAGATATAGAAACCCGCAGGGCAGCATGTAGCGAGCTGTTGGGCAGTAGCGACGCTACGGACCCAATCTCCCGGGAGAAGTCTTGTTCCTCATCTTTGGCTTGCCTTTATTGGCCGGCTTGAGTGGAGATTCGCAAGAACAAACGTGCTCGGAGGAAGGAAGTATTCCAGTAAGTGCTGGTAAGGATCTTGCCCATCTTCCGGGCTCTGGGATTGTTCTAATAGCCGTGGAATACCTCTCCACTCTTCAAGCACCTCAGGAAGTGTTGCCTTTTTGTCGTTACGTCACTATGTGCTAGCGACCGTTTTCGGGGGCCCATTATTGAGTGTGCAAGTCAACCTCTACCATTTTATCCGCGTATACTATAACATTGATCAGGCAGGAGACGTAGGCGTTCCATAGTTCTAGGTAACAAATCCACTATAACCACCCAAACCCATATATTAGCCCAATATGTTTTGTTTCCATGTTCTGCAGTAGTCCTGCACCAACCGGGGGTTGTTTTTGGGTGCCAAAGAGAATTAAACCATGTCATTGTTGGGTGCACTTACATAGTGCATAAAGGGATAATCGTCTGTTGGTGCCTCAACACTTAAAATCTCTAAGGGGCCTCTGCGAGTTGGCTTCGGCCCCTCGTACGCCTTCCAAAGGTCCGGGACCCCAGGTGCCAAGGTTACAAGATATATGTTTGCGTAAAACATGGTAGGTATACAGTGGTGTTAAATACAAATTTGTATGGCACAAACATGTCCATCTCCAGGGGGCCTACCACCACCTCTAAAGCAGTATTATTTTATTCTTACTTCAGTGGGGGAAAGAGATGGAGCTATACGTCTTGTAAAGCTTCATCTCTTTCCCACACTAAAGTAATATTAAAATAATACTGTTTTAGAGGAGGAGGTAGGCCCCCAGCACCCGAATTGCGTAACATACTTTCAATCACAATCTGAATGGTTTTGAAGGATATTGCTAATCCATTGCTTCATAATTATATGTTCGAAAAATTTGTCTGCTCTACAACATAGATAACGCAATGAATGTTGTTGAACTGTCAAAATGAAAGCCATTGCTAATGCCTAAGTGTGTTACGCAATTACCCCGCAGCTCCCAGGTTACCTATCTGAAAAATTTCATGACGACTGGTTCAGTGGTTTAGGCGTGAAATGGTAATACACTGAGAGTTACTTCCCGATAAAATATCGGTATGGATTCCAAATATGAATCCTACCCCTACAATAAATGCGAAAGTGAATTTGTTTGTTTGTCTGTTTGTTTATTTGTATGTTACGCTTTCACGCTATAACGGCTGAAGGGATTTAGATGAAATTTGGCACATAGGTTGACCATGACCTGGAAAAGGACATAGGATACTTTTTATCCCAATATTCCCATGAAATCGAGACTTATGCGGGTGAGACAGCGGAGCGCAGCTAGTTGAATAATATTTATCTGATAAGCAAAAATGTAAGTAGACACTTACAACCGTAAATTAAGGACATAGTCGTACTGTAGTAGTAGCCTTTAACAATTTCAAGAGTTAGGTACGTTTCGTTATATAGGTCACTGCAAAAGTCATACTTGACAGACACACTGCAGTCAGTAGCCATCGAATAGAAAACTGGTTAGGTGCGAAACTCCTATTCTATGCTGAAGGTCAAAACATAAAACAAACCAGCAAAGTTTTTCTAGTAAGGTAGGTACAATACATAAGCTAGGTATTCAACAAGAAGGTGAAGCCGGTTGCAGACCAAGGGCTAAGCTAAGTTAGATTAGCTTAGCTCGCAAAGCTGAGGTAATTTTTCAACATAACTTTAGCTCTTGGGCTGCAATCGGTTTTTTAGTGGTGCTGTAGTGATGAATTGGGCATACAGCTTTGATTAGCTCAGAAATATATACTCAAAAACTATTTCTTGTGCAATTTCTCTCAATTTCTTTCAATTTCCAAAATCTAGGAACTGTAGAGGTAATAAGGGCGGCAAAAACTTAACAGCCATTTGCCACCGTCAATCCGCCACTGATTCGGAGTCCGAATAGGTGGCGGATTGGACGTACGGAACCCGATTTTTTTTTTTTGTAAAAATGTGTATATCTATCAAATCTGTAAGGTGCTACTCAGGCTCATTAACTAAATACAAGAAGGCTGACAGACTAGCCAAAGAAGCAGTACCTTTAGGCATACAAACACCGGGTGTATTACCAAGTTATTCGGAAGTATTGAGTAAATTTTGAAAAATAAACAACTTATCTTCGATGGAACATTTTGACGAAAGATCAAAAGCGAAAGGAATTTGGTATAAAAGTATACAGAGTGAGCCTCCTCATATACCCTGGTTTTCCGGGTCGAAATTGAGTCGCCGTCAAATTGTTGCTGCGCATCGTTTGAGGTCAGGACATTTTGCTTATCTCATGAGAAAATCGGACTCTCCTAACTGTGAGGTGTGTGGTAAAACAGAGGATGCACAGCATGTGTCGGTGGAGTGTGTCCGATATACAAGCAAAAGAAACGCACTTCTCAACTCGATTAAATTATCAGTAATGGACGTTGGAATGTTCCATGGTATTTTAGCTAAGCCTACATCTGAAGCAGCAAAAATATTATATATTTTTTTAGATAAGAAATTAGATTAAGTAAATTTTTGTGTGACTAAGTTTAGAATTAGTTAATTTAGTTGAAGAGTTAGTCGTTATTTGTAAGAGCACGATGGGATTGACATCGTCGCATAAGTGTTCAAAAATCCCTTAAATAAATAAAGATTAAAAAAAAAAAAAACTAAATACAAGTTGCAACACATGTTGTAATTTTTTATTAACGACATATTAAACGTGGCTCCTCCCCTAGAAAACGCAGAGAAAACCCCACGTGACATCAATATTGATTGCAAAACTTTTCATGACAGATGTGAATAAGAATCAGTCACTAAAAAAGTGCCTGAGATTATATTCCATTTTAATAATACGGTGACGGGGTAGCAGTGTAATTGAATCATTGTGAATATAATTTATGTTTTGACTGAATCGATTTCTGGGGTAGGTTAGGTCTGTTATGTAGGTACCTATACTCCATTTGAAATAAGATTAGATTTAAATAAATCTTTTTTACAGTCCGTTCAACCGATTTTGACTTCTATTGCGTTGGTGGCCATGACATAGCCTTTCATGACGTAGCTGCAGTAAGCAGTTGGTATTGTAACAATTGTTTTGCTTTTCATGCCATCCTTATGCCTACGGTATAGAAGTCAAAATCGATTGAATGGACTGTAAAAAACGTTTATTTATATGTCTAATCTTATTTCAAATGGAGTATAAGTGTGTACTAATTCACGAAAACTTGGAAATATCTCGGCCGCGACTACACGATGTACCTAGTCCGAAACAATGGGCATACAGATTACAGATGCGTTGTTCTCTAGTTCCCATAACATAAAAGTCTACTTTGTAATAACAATTACTTAGAATTTTAACGACATAGGCTCAATTATGTAGCTTACCTATAGGAATCAAACGTTCATTCATACGCGTTGAGATCGGAATTCTACATTGTTACTTATGCCTATATTTTTACTTAATTTAAATGATCATATTTTTATTCGACTACGGCAAAGCCAAAGAAGGGTTATGATTTGAACAGGTTATGTACTTAATTTTGTTTTAGTTCTAGGTCGAACGGGTCGACTATTGGAGTCGGTTTTTTAGCTCTGAAACCGACAACTTGGTTGGATAGCACCAACTCTACATCCTGTTTTTCCCATACTGAGTTTCTGACTTTCAACGGATCATCCTTTAAAGGAGTAAAACGAAGTTTATCATGAGTTCAACCAGCTGAAGCAGTTTGCTGGTACGAATATTAGTCTTACCCAATTAACTTCAGGTAGTTTTAGTGGGCAATCTTAGGTTTACGTAGAATCCATGCCTCGATCTTGCACCTTGTTAGGTTAGGTAGGTAAGTAGGTACTTAGTTTGCAACCACACAATGTTAACTATTATTAATCTATTAATTATATCAATTATACAGGATAATTAGTACAGGGTATTAGTAGTAATTATACATCGACGCGTAAACTGTAACCATGAATTCAGCAAATGATCCTAGATCTCCTAGCGTCGAAAATGGCCCATGAGCGGTTAACAACCACCAACCAACCAACCACCAACTGATAGTAACTTCGGAATCATAATGCGACTATTTTTTTAAACTTGGTGACTATTTATGACTATTTCTTGTCTATTTTTTGGCGTTCTCAAAATTGGTTTTCATGAAGTTTTCAAAGGTGAAATGATTCGCCGGTTATCCAAAAAAAAACAGCTGTTTCATACAAAAGAGCAATACCTACCTAAGCGATAAAATGTATGGAACAGCAATATTTGTTTCTTATACAACAGACGTAAAATTATACGCACACGGTCTAGAGTCATGTAGGTACTGAATCCATGGTAAACTGGTTGCGCGTCGATGTCGCTGCCATCCTGTATACATGAGAGATATGTGCAGGTAGGTGGCCTAGCCTTTGGCATCCACCAATAGAAGCCTAATAAATTGTTAATATTTCTTCGTCCGTATGCTTTGGAAGACAGTGTAACTAGGTCGGCACTTAGGTAGTAACCACACAAAGATGGAGATTTTTATATTCCAATCCAAAGCTGTTTAATCCCTAAGAATTCCTAAATCACTAAATTCTGTGAGTTGTAGTTACAAGTAAGAAAATAAATGTCATACCTGGTTCAACCTTTTCTGATTGAACCATCAAAGCAAGTGTGTTGCGTAAGTGTAAATAAATAGTAGTCCTAATTGAATAATATTGGTATATTTTAAGTCAGAAAAATAAAACTAAAAGCTTCGGCTTTACTTCGTGACTGTTCTAATTATGAAATTGGGCATTGGGTCCAGTCGACCTATTCAAAATATGATTGGGTTGAGTGACCCCGCGGATCTATTTCGAGTGGGTCCAGTTGAGCAAAGACTCTTACTTACTTATTTTAGAGAATATACAAGGTCCCATTAAAATAGATGGACAAATTTTAACACAGCGTTTAGTACGTCTAACCAAAGATATCCAAGCAAAAAAACACTGATTAAAGTGATTTTATTTTGACCTGAAATAATAAATGGCATTGGGTAGCCAACATTTTTAGTGTATTTTCGTTATCTGATTTTTTTGTTTTGTTTATGCGATTACCTATCTAATGCGTTTTTCTTTCTTTTTTTTTTACTATTGTCCTTATTTTCCTGGTCTTAATGATTTCTAAAAGTTTGTCCATCTATTTTAATGGGACCTTATACAGAGTTGATATGACAGAGGGGCATTAAATTACACTACGTATACTATACGTGTTTAGTATTAATTCGATACGGTATAAAAATAAAAAGCATCAAAAATGAGTTTTTTTTTTTTTCAAACAAACTAAATAGCTTATGAATCAGAGTAAAACGCAACCACCCTTTGTAAATAAATTTAACTGACCTTAGAAGATACCTAGGTAACAGTGGCAACGCCGCGCCCGCGCCGCGCGGCGTGTTTTATCTCATTTCAAAGCGGGCGGCCGGCGGCGGTGGCGCGGGCGGCGGCTTAGGCCTTCACTCGCGGCTTTTAGGTATGGTTTTGAAGTACGCGCGCAACAACAAAAACACTAAAATTTTAAATTCTCGATGTGTCCTTCATTCACATGAATGCACAAATTATACCGACGGAGAATATTGTTACTTATTTTTCTAATTCAAAATCATGTCAGTGTATTCTAACGCCGTGTAAGTTACACGAGGCATTGTTGAACACTTTAATTACACACACACACACACACACACACAAAACCAAAGTTTAATTACGTGTCGTATCACAATAAAAGCAGTCGATCACAAAAAAAAACACTAACACTAAATAATAATAATCCCAAGTTACGTGTCCTGTCACAATAAAAAAAGAAATACTGTCTTAAACTTGTTTAGTGTCCTATCACAATAATAAAACTAAATCCCAATTGTCAGCGCGCGAGTTCGACAATACGGAGGCGGCGCAGGTACTTCCGTGTTACGTAACATAAGTACGTTCCGAAAGAATAGCGTCGGCGCACTGAAAAAAACAGTTTTTAGAAGCCCCACTCACTTACCGATCGCAACCCCTGCCCCTCGTCGCTAGGATGCAATAGCAACACACTGACCTATTTCTATTTCTTTTACCCACGGGGTGTTTGCTATGATTTTCACACTCGTAATGAAAATGCAAGTGTGTGTGTATTTATTGCTTCCTTGTTTGCATTGTCATCTTTTTAGCGAGAATATTTGGTTGTACTTGTGATTTGCGTCACAGCGGCAACCACGCATAGGTTATACTCAGATTTATCGTTTTAAGGTGCATGACCTATGCGTATAGACATAATCAGCTGTTAGGAAAGATACATCGTGTTCAAACGGGGCAAAAACTTAAAAAATCATTTGCGACTAAACTACTGCTCCTATTTAATTGATTTTTGGTACAGAGCTTGAAAATGGTACCTAGTATAGGCAGTTTAAAGGAAAGCCCCTCTGTCGTATCAACTTTGTATATGACAATATTACATTTCATCTATACATAATATCTTCTATGTCTATCTATCTATATCTTTAAACTAATAACAAAGCTGAAGAGTATGTTTTTTTGTTTGTTTGTTAGTTTGAATGCGCTGATCTCTGTAACTTCCAGTCGGATTTGAAAAAATATTTTTGCATCTGGTAGCCCAATTTTTGAGGAAGGTATATGCCTAGCGGCTAGTCTATCCATAATAAAAAGTAAGCTTAGTCATCATTTCCTACGAAATGTATAGGAAAAGTTTTTTGCGATTTCTGACTTTTCTAGTACTTAAACCGCGGTTGGTCCCATAGAGTTTTTTGATCCTTATAAGAAACAGGATCGATTGGCATCAAAAAAAGTTTTTGTGAAAATGACCCAGTTTCTTGCTGACTGTGTAATTTTTCAAAATCAGTGCATCGGATCAAAATTTATCAAAAACGTAATGATGACAGTCTCGCAAGAGCTTTTCCTGTAGCTACAATGGTTAAAGTAGGTACCAAGGGAAATAAGGGCATTTCCTCATTTAAAAAATCCACCCTTTATACATATCATTTACTCCAAATCTATTACGAACGATTATAAATTATGTAAAAATGACTAGTTAGGTACCTCCCTGCGCAAAGTACCTAATCTGCAGCCATTTTTAACTTTTTACCTACATATATAGTGCTAGTTACGCGAGTTTATAAACATCCTGCAATTTTTTTTCAAACAATAAGCTGAAACTATATTTTTTAGCTTAGGCTTAGGTACCACTTATGATAGATTTAGGGCTGATTTTTCACTAGCCTTAACTTTTATCTGAGAAATAAATATTGCGTTTTGACAGCTTTTGCAAAGAAAATATGTCAATCTATTATATTAATTCTTCAATAAAAAAATTAATGACTTTGGGCATATCAGCCCAAACTATAAAGAATCTACCCTTGTTTGGTCTCTACACGAAAAAATAACATTTCTGTATCCTGTGATTCCTGTTGCCTAATAAATATATCAGTGAAAAACAAAAGAAAACAATTTTTAAAAATACGTTGAACAATACCTAATACTATAGTTATCAAGAAAATAATTTGGTAAGATTTCAGTAATAAAACACTCGCTCACCGCAGTTGTAAATTAAAAAATCTTATCAGGAAACGTTGAAAATCCACAGTATGAAAATGTTGCTCGCAGTCCTCGAATAAACTGTCACTATTTTTTATTTATTTATTTTTTACGTAAAAAAATATTTTGATCCTTTCACGACCAAGTTTATTTTATAACGGAAGTCAATAGATAAGTATCGGTTGCGCGCGCGACTTGAGTTGATGCGCATACGCGGCCGCGAGTCGAAAAGATTGTGCTGCACTGGCGTAGCTCTATGCGTGTCCCCTCTCATACGCCATTCATACGGCGTTACGTTCTACTGTACCAAGGTATCAACCACATCTACTTATCGTTATCTACTTACGCGGTGAAAGGCAAGTGAAGCTTCGAACAACCATACAATGCCATCCATCATGCCATCCATCATGTCCATCCGGAGTAAGGTGTAAGTAATAGTACCGAACCTACCTCAATAATTATTCTATACCTACATGAGTTTTCTTGAAACATAAATGCTACCTAGATGCATAAATGTTAGCTGTGTGGTTTAATTATGAGCAGTTAGAGCATCTCTTGCAATAGGCACAATGTACTCGTATAGTCCTTTAAGATTTCTTTAGCATATGAAATCTTCTACCTAATTAAGGTCTAATCGGGTCAAGGTCTAACCTAACAAAATCTTAGAGTTCCATAAAATAATGACCCGATTAGACCTCGTTTAGGTGATGATAACGACATTCATCAATTCATCACGGAACATAATATACTTAGTTAAGTATATACTCGTACGTTCCTAATGAATGTCCTGGGTACCTGCCTAATTATCTATATTTAAGTAGGTACTTCGACACAGGGTAAGTACCTGTGACCAGTTAGAAAAAGTGATCAACATGCAATGGAATCGACTGAAGAGAAAAGAACTGTAGGTAATTTTAGTTTTTTTTAAAGGAGATGAGACTTGACCGTTTACTCTAGTGGTCGAAATCGCAAGTCGCAAGTGCGGGTGAGCATCGATTCCCAGTTCCCAGGTCCCAGGTTGGGCAGTCTTGTTAAGTTTTTCTATCAGAGATACCTCACACCGCGTTTATGCCAACGTATAAAACATGTAGATAGCTATCCTACACGTTGTCTACTAGTTTCGTTTATCGTTACGTTTACCAAAACTGTAAAAAAGTTGTAGGTAACGACTATTTGTACCTAAAGGTATAAAACCTATAGAGAACTTGTAAAAAATGTGAACAAAATGCTAAGTTAACAATAACATGTCTGAAACAACTTCAATAGTCCTGTATGTATGATACATTTGTTATTTACACATGTTTTTGACGAGTCTTTTACAACACTTGTTAAACCACTTGGTTTCGTATCGGAATTTGTGTATGGGTAAACGAGAGGTTAGTAACAATCCGGGGTATGGTTTTGTCCCCGATTAATGGCAATTGATTCGCCCCCTTAACCTAACCAGTCTAACCGGATGCAACTGAATAGCAGTATTCTACATGGAACGACTGCATATTTGACCTCCACAACCCAGCAAGAATAGTCCTTACGGTGGTTAGATATGTACCTATCAGTACCTACATACCAATCAGGCGCGGTCGCAGGCTCGCAACCCTAGATTTTGGGAGGTCACCATGGGTGCCGAGCAATATTTTTTGGGAAATATTTAATTGATACTCTAAAAACTAAATTTTAAATTTCTGATCTCTCACAGTTGGTTGCAGTAACTAAACTAGGGTACCCGACCGAATGAGTTAGGTCAGGTTAACCCTTCCAATGACAGCCTTCGTGCTACGTCATGATAGAAGTCATAGTCCACTGATACGTTTGTTTTATATGGGTTTCATAGTAAAATAGCGAGAAATCGGGGTTTTTTCGCAAGAAAACTCAAAAGGGGCGGGGCCACGTCAAGGTCACGATCAGACTTTTTTTGACATGCTTTTGACAGGTGACTGTCTAAAGGTTAAAACAGTGACAAACCGCGCGCGAGCCGAGCGAGCGAAACAAGCGCTATATCTTGGCCACTCTGAAATAACGCACCCACTACCTCATTACGGTGAAATACCGTGTGTGTAAAATGCGGACGCGCCTCACGCGCGTAATTTCAGAGTGGACAAGCTTCACATCCAAGTTGGTCGCAATTAGTTGGTTATTTAATATTTATTTTATTAGGACCCAATAATAGGAATTATTTGGGGTTCGATTCGACATGCCATATTTTAAGAGAGGTAACTACATCTCCAGCTTGACACATTACTTATGCTGTTCAGAGACGCAGCTCTATATTTTTTTAACCGACTTCCCAAAAAGAAGAAAGGTTATCAATTCGGTAGTTTTTTTTTATGTTTGTTAACTCATAACTCCGTCATTTATGAACCGATTTGGATTTTTTATTTGAAAGGTTATACTTCCCGATTGGTCCCATTTTTATCAAAACTTAGTTCTGATGATGGGATCCATGAGGAATTGAGGGAACTCCTCAAATATTATAGGCACACACATAGCGATTTTGGTATTTTCAGCAATAAGTTAAGCATATGCATTCAGAAAGTATCATTTCGTGAAGTGGAACTGATGAAGAAGACCACAGATGGCCACCACAATTCCTCAATGAAAAGTATTTCACGGGTGGCGCCATTTATGAACCGATTTAGAAAAACATTTTCTTATTTAAAAGGATGTAGGTACTTCCAAATTGGTCCCATTTTTATCAACATTCAGTTCTGATGATGGAATCCATGAGGAATTGAGGGAACTCCTCAAATATTATAGGCATACACATAGCGATTTTGGTAGTTTCAGCAACGAGTTAAGCATTTGCTTTCAGAAAATATGATTTGGTGAAGTAGAACTGATGAAGAAGACCACAGATGGCCACCGGAACAATCAATGATAATTATTTTACGGGTGGCGTTAAGATATATCGATTAAAATAGTTAAGCGACTATGAAGCACATTCTGATGAAAATGGTACCATCGAACTTATCTGAAGATGAAGCCGGAAGGAAGGCACAGGAACTCCGTCATAAAACAATGTATCTAGGGTTGCCAACCATACTGTTAAAAACAGTATTATACTGTTTTTCACTCTAAAATACTGTTTACTGTTCAACAAAAATAAAGTATATGATTATACTGTTTTCACTGATATCCAGAGCTATACTTGATCAAAAGGTTGTTTCATATATTACGTAGTAGAACATCGTGCATAGGTACACCTGGGCATTGGCGCGGTGGTTCAGCTAGCCTAAATTTCAGAATATTTGAGACATAGTAAATAGATAAATATTGTTATTTTAGATAGGGTAGTATTTAAACGCAAATCAAAAAATATCCTTTTTCTATGCAATAAGATTCCGAATTCCCATCAAAATTACTGATTGCACAGCAAAATATTCAACTCAAAATATCACTAAACACACTACAATTTATTTTCGCAGCGTACAGCGATTTTTCCTAAAGCAAAAGCTTTTTCATCAATGCACAGCTAATAATCTTAATGCACATTATACATGTTAACTCTTTTTCTTTTAAATATAGCTTCTATTTTTATATTATGTACAGCAGTTTTTCTAAATAAAACAGCATTTTATTAGTCACAGTCGTCTTATTATTTATTAATTACCACATAATGAGATCAGCAAAAAAAATATAAAATTAGATACAAAATTGTAATTTATTGAATTATTAAAGCGGGTCTTGCTTTCCCGGGGCGTCCAAGCTTCCTTTTTTGCCCAATAGGCACATTTTTAGCTTCTGCAGGTGGCGCCACGTACTTGAGTCGGATCGCAAGTCCGATGATATGCTTGCACATATAGTTCTTAAAAAAAATGGGGCAGGTGCATTTTCCGTTGACCCAGGCGGTTTGTTGGGTGGGCAAAGCAACTCTCCAATATGCGACGTGACGAAAAAGCGCGCGAAGCCGCCAACCTTTTATTCAGTTAATTTGTTCTGCTTTTAGAAATAATGCAATGTAAAAGGATTTTTTTGTCATAATAATCATTAAATTTGCCGAGCATGGCTTCTTGAAAATTAAGACAAATATGATGAACAGGTTTTGTTGTACTTACTGGTTAATATGCGACTGGGATAGTTATTTTGCTATGAAATATGGAAAATTTGCTGTGCAGTCAGTATTTATGCTATGTATGTAATATTTTTGTACAAAAATAAATTTAACTGTATTGCATTATGAGGAAAAAAGTAATGTTATATTGATGTATAATTTCGAATTATCTGCAGTTTGAGTTTTGTTAAACATTTAGTTTATTTGTAGTGAAGTAAGTTATTAGATGTAAATAAGAATATAAATGATGAGTATGTATTGATAGGCGATTATTTATTTGATATGCAATTTATAATATCCCTTTTAGATATTACCTACCTTTTCGTCGTAGTATAGTTAGTTCTACCACCTGTACACTCACAGAATGAGTATTTTCTGTGATGAATGCTAAGTGGTGACACGACAGAAATAGAGCTTAAATACATACATAATACATTAACTCACGCCTCCTTCCCATGGGGGTAGGCAGAAACTACAGAACGCCATCTGCTACGAGCCTTACATGTTAAATTGTATGTAGAAAAATGTATTCATTAGTACCATTTTGGGCCAATAGACGACGTTGAGACGCAAAAAAAAAATTTACGCCCTTTCTACACTTTCAAGCCAGTTTTGAAAAATGGATGATTCAATCTTTATTATTACCTAGATAAGTTTATACCACGTTTTTTAAACCAAATGAATAAGATCTTTCATACAAAATGTATCCCCCTTTTCACCCACAAAGGGGTTAATTTAAATCATTCCACTTTACCCCACCATGTCGCCCCACTGGTCCAAAGTGGAATGCCTAAAATTTTCAGTGGAATCTGCCCCACTAGTACGATTTGGTGGGGCAGATTCCACTAGTCTAAAATCTTGATGGATTACTTGCCCCACTAGTTGTAACCCCACTAGGTGTAATTTTTGAAAAATCTTTTGATTTGTTTCCATTATTCGAATGGTACCTATACTAATTTGTATGGGGTAGGTACCACAACTAAAAAGTGACTGTCAATCTGACCACTGGGAAAAACCCAAAATAAAAACGTTTTTACAAAAAAACAACCGACTTCCAAAAAAAACTGTAAAATTACTTTTTTACTAAACAAAAACCACCGAATTCCACAAAAATGCACTTAAAAGTGAAAAATTACTAATTACGAAAGTCGGTGGCAAAAACGAAAATACAGAACCAAGTACCTTTTATACATTAAGATGGTACGCAGTAAGATGGTTGAAGCCGTGGTATTAATTATATCCTTAGGGAATAGGGATATAGTTATGAATCGCTTTTATACATATAACTATAAAATCTACGGTATATTTTGGTACATACTTAGTATAAAATATTTTCGTTTTTGCCACCGACTTCCGAAATAAAGTTATTTTTCACTGTTAAGTGTATTTTTGTGGACTTCGGTGGTTTTTGTTTTGTAAAAAAGTTATTTTAGTTTTTTTTGGAAGTCGGTTATTTTTTTCGCCAGCTTTTTGATGATCATTCCAAAAGAACTAAGAATTACTTGTTTTGTCGACTTATGAAGAAAAGCTCAAGAATCAAGACAGGCGAGCGAAGCGAGCCTCAAGATTTTAGCACGCCGCCTTGAATAGCTTCTGTTTTATTTTGACCATTAATTAAGTATACAGAAAGAGAACTTACTTTGTCGAGAAGAAAAGCTTAAACTCGTTTTACAGCAGCTTAGGTTTTGAAAGTGGTGCCCAAATTCCCGAGATTTCTTTGCTTGCTGCATCCTATATCCTCTATTTTTATAACAGGCTTTTTTGAAATACAAAACGGAAAACGCGTAAAAAAAAACCATGTCTAGGGGTGATCGGTTCGATTTCTGGCTGAACCAGTCGAGCATGTTCATTGCTCGCGCTTAGTTCACTTAAATCGTAACAGCAAAGAAATGTAGCAGGCTCGATAATATTGCTCTTCTGTTTACAATACACCCTTAGTCTATACACGCTGAGTAATATCCACGGGGCTGTAGAACGATGTCAGACCTGAATAGACTCTTATGACTGCCATCATCTCGCAGCCATTGGGTGTTTATGATGGCCACTGGCCACAGGCACTGCATTTTGGGTAGTTTCGGACCTAGTTGGAGAGGATTCTTCAAATAATTTAAGACACATAAATTGCTCAAAACTTTTATTGAGATTTCACAGTGAGTAATATCATGTAGGCTCCATTAACCATACAACCACTTAATGTTATCAGTCTTGTTTGTCGACATAATCCAACGGGTGTGAAACTGAAATACTGCAATCAACCCGTCAGAATAGTTCGTATCTAGCCAGGCTTGAGGTCACACACGGCAACAATATTATAATCTAGGTATATAACATAAGTATACCTACTATCGACTTATAAAGGGCAATGATTAGGTATGTACCTACTTATGCCGATCATAATGAGTATTGACAAGACTAATTGAAACAAATAGGTAGTTGTGCAATAGTTATTTTATCATCAAAACAAAATAAGGGCCACTTGTATTATTATATAATGGTAACACAGTGGGAGAGGCCGAACTCACGGCACGATCCTTTCTCGGGGCCGTTGCGATCGTGTTTGAAACAGTCGAGGTTGCAGGTTCGAGCGAATGTTGTAAGGATATGATGCTGAGTTCATAAGTTGAGCGATTTTGTTTGCAACTCACCACATTTAAGGCTCGCAGAGTATGCGGGCGAGCACATGGTTCCAAGCGTAGTTGGTCCTATTTGGCCAACTAACTCCATGATCCAAAAACATAACATAAATACATTTTATATTTTACGTGGTTTTGAAATCGCCCCTAAAGTTATTTCCCCTTCGTACTTATTGCTAAGTGTTGCCGTGTGCTCTTATTTCGGCCTTCTACGGGTGTGAGCGAACTTTCAAAAGAAGAGGAATTAACGAGATAATTTGAACATGTGCAGGCAAAAGAATCAACCTCCTGTGACGTTATAGTATTAGGCATTTTTGTACATTTCGGTTTGCTATAAATAAAGTCACCAAAATCAGTGTATTTTACGAGTCAATTATGCAAACTATAAATACTCATTTGTCACAGTTCTGAAGCTGCACAGTGTAAGTGCAATTTAGTACTATTAGGTATCATCTATACGCTTGTAAACGCGTTAGTTAGGTACGTTTCACACAATCACGCTACAATTTAACGTTAAGTAACTATTAAAATATTTAAAAAATTCAGCCTTATTTATAAATCTAATATCTTGAAGAAATATTCAACTTCTAGTAGTCCATCTTCAGGTAAATCACTACAGTGAATAGCATTCTGGACTTTAGTGTTACCAAGTTTTGCCCTAATTGTGTAGGGGCGCAGCAACCTGGCAACTTCCTGAAAAATAAAAAGCATAAAAATAAATTAAAAGTGCAGTTTGTGCAGTAAGTAAATGTGCAACATTAAGAATTTCTTAAGAGCGTTTATTCCGAAGGTGGGCAACGTCGGAAATAGATGTCAAATATTTCACTGTTTTGATTAATTTGGCAATATTTCTGTGTGGAAATAAGAAATGTGGCTAACTAGCGAACTAGAATATTGATTATGAAATGCAAGAATTAATATCGTAACACCGAATGTTTAGTTTTAGATGTAAAAAATCTATTTGGAAAGTTTCCAAATGCGTTTTTTACACCTAAAATGGGTACAACATCAAATTCAATGTTATAATTGCAATTCATTATTAATATTCTAGTTCGCTAGTTAGCCACATTTCTTATTTCTATTCAGTAATATTGCTATAAAAATCAAAATAGGTCAATATTTGACAGTTATTTGCGACGTTGCCTAGGGTAAACCCTCTTAAATTTTCTTACTGGATCAGTAGGGCCGACCAGTTTTCTGAATTCAACAGCGGTATTTAAAGATTTATCTTTCGATACTATTTCCATCGCCACACAAGGCCCACTTGAAAGCTCTTCCACCATACCCTGGAAATGATAAAAACTCAGTATTAGTACAACCCAGTTGCTTTTTCCCAACACAACATAATACTTTCATATCCAGAATTCAGATGTAGGTACACTTATCTAATATCTGTTGACAAGCTAAAAACAGAGCTAAATATATTATACCCAATACACAAAAAGTGCTGCAACCATGTCATCACTCACCTTATATTCTGGTACGATTCCCTTATACACTTCATAAAACTCAGAGGCGTTAATGTTCTCGACAATGACCATATTTAGAGCGGTGACGTCGAAGCCTCCGTCATCGATAGCTTCTAATGCTGCTCCAAGTTTACCCTCCCGGACGGCGTGTGGTTTAATTATGCAGAGGGTGCAGTTAGACAGGGTCGCTGTCAGCCTGAGACGCGTTGATCGCATCGGTGGCGGAGGGAAGAAGTAATCTATATCCTGTTGATAACAAAAATTACTAACTTGAGTTACTCATCGGTTACTAGCATAGTATTTCAATGGTGGTCAACAGTGGCGGATCCAGGAATGTTGTTTGGAAGGGTTTTTGACCCCACTGAGGGTAGGTTTTAGCAAAGTAGACACTAGAAAAGCACACAGCATTTTACAACTCTTCTCGGATTACTTTTCGCAAATTCCTCAATGACTTCGTTAGGTTGTAGACCTCTCGGTGAATATACGAGGGCGACACTGAAAGTTTTTAGAACTGGCCACTTGTAAACGATATTATAATAAAAAAATAAGTTCAAATTATGAAAATGGAACTCTTTGCCAATATTATTGTGTAAGTATGTATTTTATTCATTTCTTTCACATTTGTTTGGCGGCAAATTAAAAATTTTCTGTCGCTTCAGCATGAATTTAACGCGAAAAAAAATTCGTACAATGTTTTTTTATGACTTTCGATGTCATTTAAGTCAACAAGAAAGTTATGATAGACTTCGATTGGCCTTTCACGATGAAGCCCCATCACGTGCCACTCTTTACAGGTTTAATGAGTTTAAACGTGGTCGCACTAATCTCACCGATGATCTGCGTGAGGGACGGCCTTCTACGGCGACGACTGAAGATAACATCAGTGTTGTACGGCGTATGATAGAGACTGACAAAAGAGTGAGTTATCAGCAGATTTGGACAAGCTTAGGCATCGGTATGAGTCAAGTGCACAAAATCCTCCATGAACATTTAGCTTTCAGGAAGCTTTGTGCTCGGTGGATACCTCATAATTTGACAGAGGCCCAAAAAGTCCATCGTGTTGATTGGTGTCTTGAAATGGTTCAAAGATTTAACGGAGGTGACTCAAATGCTGTGTTCGACATAGTTACGGGTGACGAAAGCTGGATTTATTGTTATGATCCTGAAACTAAGAGACAGTCTGCTGTCTGGGTGTTTCCTTCCGAGGAGTTGCCAACTAAAGTGAAGAGAGGTCGAAGCGTGGGAAAAAAGATAGTGGCCTCGTTCTTCGGAAGGACAGGTCATTACGCAACAATTGTTTTAGAGGATCGAAAAACAGTTACTGCAGAGTGGTACACTAACAATTGTTTGCCACTTGACTTGGAAAAAGTTCGGGAGAAACGACCTCGCAGTAGGATCCCCCTTCACCACGACAACGCCTCGTCACACACTGCCAAGCAAACAATCGACTACTTGGCGACGTCAGACGTGGAATTACTAGGTCACCCGCCCTTTAGCCCCGACCTCGCACCTTGCGATTTTTATTTATTTTCGAAAATAAAAGAAAAACTTCGGGGAAAACGTTCAAGGACGCCGAGGAAGCAGTGGCTGCGTTTCAAAAAGCCGTCGAAGAGACCCCTAACGACGGAGTCGGCAAAGTGCTTTTCTCAGTGGTTCCATCGGATGCAGCGATGTATTGATGTAAATGGACACTATTTTGAAATGATATAATAAAACTAATAACTTGCTAGTTTGTTCAGTTTTTGATTTTCTAAGAACTTTCAGTGTCACCCGCGTACAAAGCGGGCAAACCGGGCATCGTATGTGGCAGAATGAGTGGATTCAAAATTCGTCACGTTAACAAAACAAAAAAAACTTGAAGACAAAATACCTTCTTATTAAGTTAAGGATAATTGATGACAATTGTACAAACAGCAACACACTTAAGGTAAGACGAAAACAAACGACTCTTGCGACCGGGATCCCTTTTTTTCGCATAATGTTCTTTTTCCTAATATACTTTGGCATAACTGTTTTGGCATAATTTGTTTTGCCATAATAATTCTTTGCCATATTTTTTTTGGCATACAGTTTATGTTGGCATAATTATCTTTAAGACTAATTTATTTTGGCATAATTTTAATTCGCATAATGTTACTAGCCCTAATGACTATTAGCATAATAGTATTAAGGTTTCTGTAACAATTAAATAATATTATTGATTAAAAATTAAATCGCTAGAAAAGTTTGTGACAGAAACGAATCGCTGCAAAACCGACTCCACGTAGTCTTGTCTGCCCTACCCCTAGTGTTATTTAAAATCGCGTAGACGCGGAGGGGCGAGGCGCTTGGGATCGCCGGCGCCCCGCAGCGCCGGAGCCGTGACAGAAACCATGCCTGAAGCATGTTGCATGCTGCATGCCTGCTGCATGCATGGTGTATGCTGGTTTACATGTTTGCATGCTGCATGCTTGCTGCATGCATGGTTACATTTTAGAAGTTAATTATTATGCGTATTTTTTAAGCTTAAAAAAATATGTTTAAATATCATTATGCGTAAACAAATTTATGCTTTAGAATGTTATGCTTAAACATTATTATGATTAGAGAAATTATGCGTAAGCTATTATGCGAAAATAATGTTATGCGTAAATATAATTAGGATAAACAAAAGTATGCCATATTATATTACGTCTGAAATTTTTATGCAAATGGATATCCCCCTTGCGACCACGTTAAAACTGATTTTTGCAACATTTGACGTTGAATTTAAAAAAATCCACACGTCGGATCGATTCGGACTTTTGACAAATTGTTTGTAATAGTGTTCCCAACATTCATGCCAATTTTCAGCTTTGTGCGAATTAATGTAACCTTGAATGTCTATTTTGACCGAGCTATAGGTAGTATTGTAACGTAATACTTAAAATCGAATCTGTAACGTTACATTACAGACGAATGCTCCTGGTGACAAGCACCTTAAGAATGATGCTATAATAAGTAATAACCAGAGTACCCGCGAAATTTCGCGTCTTTGCATAACTTTTTAATTAGTCGAGATTTTTAATTCATATTTTTTATGTCACCACTTTAGGTCATGACCAGTGATAGGAATAGGTAGTGTCTATTTGCCTAAACTTCGAAGAACAGAGACAAGAAACGGAGACTTCCTTAGGACAAAATTTTTTCCGGGTCATCTGTCCCGAAATTCGGGACAACACTTTTAAATACATTAAAAAAATATTTTATTTGGAATAAGTAATTCGCCTATATTTACCTAAAGTTTGCGACTAGACATAACATAATAAATAACATTCACAGTTGTTACAACCATAAAATTTTCAGTTTTTTTTTTTTTGGAGATTATTTTGTAAATGACTTGTTGATCTTAATACTATGAATCACAATGTTTTTATAAGGAGCCGTACCTACACGTTTCGAAGTAAATATCTTCTTTCTAGCTCACTCTCGGCTACGTTTAATGAGATTTCTAAAGTTCAAATGTATAATTGAAAAAAAAACGGATTTTTTTATAATTTTAGCATTCTCTATAGTAGGACGAATTTATCATTTAAAAAACAAACGGTATTTGTATTTTATCTTAACGAAATATAATTCTAAAGTATATTTAAAAATGTGCATGATATTAAAATAATGGCCTTATCACATTGTTTAGTAACACACTTAAACTTTAAGCCACTTACAACACACTTAAACTTTAAGAGCCCATAGAGGATAAGTTATTATTATGGAGTTATAAATTATAAATGTTATGTCTAGTCGTAAACTTTAGGTAGACGACTACTGACTACTATGCTACGACTACTAGGTGGATAGACGAATTACTTATTCCAAATAACATATTTTTTTAATGTATTTAAAAGTGTTGTCCCTAATTTCGGGACAGATGTCCCGGAAAAAATTTAGTCCTAAGGAAGTCTCGTCTTTGTTCTTCGAAGTTTAGGCAAATAGGCACTACCTATTCCTATCACTGGTCATGACCTATCCGAATATCAAAAAATATTTGGCCTAAGTCGGCGGAGGCGTGAAAATTGATTCGCTGTTACATCGATTACTTACAAACATTGCATCCTCGGAAGTTGCTGAAGCATGCGCACAGTTTCTCACAGGATCAACTCCATATAACGCCCTTACAGTTCCTGGTGCAGCTTTCTGAGGATCTGGATCGCCAAGAATTTCTATGCACACAGAAGCAGCATTTTTCCCAACAAGCTCCATTCCATAGACCAGTTGATTAGTAAGGTGGTCTAGTAAAAATCTGGAATTCACTCAATAAATTATCACTACTGATACACACATCAAGTGTCCAGCAAGTACGTTTTAGAGTATCGCCGCATATGAGGATTATTATTTTAACTTTTTTGGATTGTTATTGATTCTTTTTAGTGAATTTTACTATTTGAATAAAGAAATATCTTTAAATTTTGATAATATAAAAAATAAAGTGTATAGCAATTTTTTTTAATTTTTTTTTATTAGGTGTAACCTTTTCTTTAACGTGTTTAATTTTCTTGTAATTAGGTCAGATAGAGTATAAACAAAAGATAAACTAAATTTATTTCTGTTAAATTTTTGCCTGAAGTGTTAATCAGGATTTCTATAAAAGTGTGTAATAGCGTTTTTACAAAACCATTACAATTTCTGCATCGGAACTGAAAAAAATTGCATCGATATGGAGCGACGACATAATTTGACACAAGAAAAGATGATGAGAGCCGTCGGAATGTTGCAAGCTGGTTCCAGGCAACGTACTGTAGCTGTCGCTCTTGGCACTACACAGAGCGTCATAAGCCGCCTCTGGACACGCTATCGTATCACGGGCAGCGTGACCGAGAGGACATGGAGGACGATCTTGCATCACCACTCGCAGATAGGACCGGTACATTCAAAATACTGCTCGACGGAATCGTACCATGACCGCCAAGATGTTGGCTACGAGGATCCACAGCTCTTCAGGCTTGCTGATAAGCAACCAAACCGTCCGAAATCGTTTACGTGAAATGGGTCTGTGTTCCCGAAGGCCGCTGAGAGTTCCACCTATGGCACCCCGCAATCGTAGGGCCAGTTTACAACGAGCTCGCGGACACAGAAATTAGGAGGAAGAAGACTGGCGTTGTGTTTGCTTTTCCGATGAATATCGTTTCGGTATGAGGCCGGATACAAGATGTAGTCGAGTTTAAAGGACCTCTGGACGTTAATAACGTTTAAAATTTTGTCAGGAAGTTCATACATATATATATAGAAGGGGAACAATAATGGTTTGGGCCGGTATTTGGATCGGTGGAAAACCCGATCTCATTTGGATCAGGGGCAACCTCAATGCTCAATTTATGCGGAGAGGATTGTTTCAGACGTGATCAACCCTGTGCGAAGCCGGTTGGGTGATTCGTTTCGACTAATGCATGTCCACACACGGCTAGAGTCGTAACACGCACTCTTGCCGAATCTCGCATCAACGTTCTGTCGTGGGTTGCTCAATCGCCAGACCTCAACCCAATTGAGAACCCATGGGATATGTGGGATATGCTCCAAAGAAAAGCTCTGCCGAGTATAGATGCCGTGCCACAAGACTTGTTAGAAAGAAAGTAGGCGGCAATTCCTCAAAGTGATTTTGATGAACTGATTTTAAGCATGCCAAATCGCTGTGATGGTTTGATTTGTGTCAATGGTGGAAACACAGTTTTTTTTTTTATAAAAAATCCTCATTTTTGCCTTTTTTTGCCATACATAGGAATTAAGGTTTCTTCTTTTTTGTATGCACTATGCAAGTGCATACAGGGATAGTCTTCGGTTGGTGCCACATTTCATTAAAAATGTCTAATGGGCCTCTGCGAGTTGGCTTTGGCCCCTCGTTGAAGGAAAGACTCTCACTCTCACTCTGGAAAGACAGGTTTTTCCGTACCACTAGACAGAGTTAATAATTTGGTTAAAACAACACCATCAGATATCTTGGTGGTAAGGTTGACAACTTACGGATAAGAAGGGTCTGTTAATCGTGCCCGATATATATTATCAATATCATGAGGTGTAACACATGCTTTCTTCATCTTAGAAAGACGGAGTCCATGATCCTGGCAGTGAGTCAGGATTTTGCCAGCGATCTTAGTAGGTACTGGTTTGATTAATAAAAATGTTCTGAAAAAAAAAAACAACACTATAAGTTTCTAATTACTGTAATGCCATATTAATCTAATGAATCCTAAAAAGTATAACCCAAGGGAAAAATTGGTTCATACATAATTTAGGTACTTACATCTCAATATCTTTGGACAATTTCTTTCTTGTGTCTTCACAGGCAAAATCAACAATTTTTATGAGGCGACCCAAAATGTAAAGGCTGCACCCAATATAAAAACTTTCTAAAGTGATGCTATTTATTTTGACCCGCCTCACAAAAGTTTTTCGAGTTCTTAGATCAAACATCTCAAGTGTATCATCAGTAGGATAATAAAACACGTTATACCGGCGAATAAGGCTGGCTTGATTATCATACCATTCTCCAATAAACGAGTATTTGTCTCTATAAGCCCCTTCCTAAACAAAATATTAGAAATTGATTAATTGGCGAAAGATTTGCACGTCTTGTACAAAATTAACATCTTATTTGCAAAAATCATTCTTTACCATTTTTCTTTATAATATAATGTTCGTTTAACCCAAATATTTCACTAAACAGTCCGTATCACAGTCCCAATGAATTTGCGAAAGTTAAATAAACAACAGGAACATCACATGAATAATTATTATCGTTATTAATAAAAATTATGTAGCCAAGCAATAAATAACAGACCACAACAACAAACGGTTGAATCGGCTGAGCGAGCAATCAGCAAGCGGCTGAGGGAAGCTGGGAGGCCTGAGTCAGTGTTTCAACTTAGGTTTTTGGTTTTTCCCCAGTTTCTTAATAAATGATTCCCTAAAAAATCTTCAATAATCCATGCACCCTACATGATTAAAATAAATACTAACACATCATTCCACATACCTATTTAATAACATAAAATACCTACAAAACATTTATAAATTTCAAGATCAGATAAGACGAAGCATTACTTTTACACTTTTTCGCTGCATTTAACATGCACTGAACACTCAAAAATATTTTGTAGCTATTGTTCCGCGATCCAAAAAACAAAACAACTTTAGGTACTTAGTTTCGATAGCGTCTATAGCCACGGTAATAGCACAATTAATATGGTAAACTAAAATTAGACGGATTATATTCATTACGAGTTTGAGGGAATCCCCTATTCCCCTTCCCCTCTAATAAATCAGTGGTGCCATAAAGTAATACATTGGGTGCAGCAACAAACAATAGGGTTACCAACTCAAGTTAATTTTTTCCCCAAAATTCGCTAAATCTCTGTCAAAATATTATTTCCCTAAACTCTAAACCATGCATATTGGTAATTTTTCCCTTAAACAGGGAGAAATCCCTAAAAGTGGAAACACTGGGCTGAGTCTGTCAGCAGTAGTTATGTCAATGTCACTTCATACTGATTTTGATTTAGCTTGTCGATTCGATAGAGTATCGATATTTTTCATTCGCTAAAACCTCAGAGTAATAACTAACAGCTAAAACGCTATTGGGTTATTATAATAATGAATAAATATAATTTCATAGGAAATGAGACTCTAACCTACTTTTCACAGTGGATATACCGGCCGAAAATAAAGAAAAAAAGCGTATTAAAAAAGGGTATTTCATATTTCGAACTAACACGCGTTATAATTTTGATTTGAGAACAAAAGTTGCTTTTGAAAAAACATTTTCCATACAAAAGTTTTTTTGCGTTTTTGAGTTTTGTTACGGACTCTCTTCGTCTCGTCTCCTACCGTCCTCGTCTTTTAACGTTTCCCTTCGTCTGAAAGTTTAAAATTATTTGAAGTAATTTTTTTTTCAGAACGTCGGAAATCACAAGCAATAAACTATAATGTTCACAAAGCAAATAAAAAAATTACGCGTACCTATTCGTTCGAAGTTTATTTTCGGCTAGTCCGTCCATCATAAAAAAGTAGGTTGTATTTTTATTCTACCTTAATGTATGGGTATATTTCGAATAATCTATTACTTAAAACCCGTAAAAAAATGCCCATTCGCAGCTTACTCACATCGTTAACCCAAATATTTATTCAATTTTCAACCTTATTTATTGCTCTGTAATTGGGAAAATAGATATTGCGGTCATACTTTAGTCGTCGGGCATCGAGGGGGTCGTGGGTATCGTATTACCCAGTTACTGGGTTGTGGAGGTCAGATAGGCAGTCGCTCCATGTAAAATACTGGTATTCAGCTGCATCCGGTTAGACTGGAAGCCGACCCCAACATAGTTGGGAAAAGGCTAGGCAGATTGATTGACTTTAGTCGTCGGGCTACCCAGTGGCGGACTAAGCCCGTCAGAGGCCCGGGGCGGCAAAGCTGAATGAGGCCCCCCAGCTTTAAAAAAATTTTGTTGAATAAATTTTTATGTCAGCCATAATCTACCGTTTAACGCTTTTAATGATTGTTAATTTCATAATTGTTACCTATGCTACCATCTATTGAATTTTTTTCAAGACTAATTATAATTTCTTCGAATTGAGACCCTATGATCAGGGGAACGCGGAGGCATTTGGGGGCCCACCAAGACCGGAGGCCCGGCCCCCGGGGCGGGCCGACCCTTCCGCCCCCCTGTTAGTCCGCCACTGGGGCTACCGTATAGCGCGCAGACGCGGTTGTGTGAGACGTGTGAGTGCAGCTGTAGCGTTTAAAATCGTAGTCAGTCCGCGCTACACACATCAAGCTATACATTTCCAGTATAAGCTGATCTCGCTTTGAACAGGATTTCCATACAATGGGAAGTCAGTTTAAACTGGAAAAATATAGCTTGATGTGTAGCCGTGTGTACCTACATGAAATTTTAAAGATAGGTAGAGCAGCTATGAAATACTGTGAACTTCAATCCAAATTAGTTTTATTTCTTAGAATTACATATTTGACACATTTATAAAATTATATCGCAATAATTCAACATTTAGTTAGTTACCCTTACCACTAAAGTAAATTCAACTGCCTCGTCGTTTATCTAGTGGTTCATCTAGTAGTTGGGCATCAGGTCCTGGGTTCGATGCTCGGGTTGGGCATCTAGAATTTCTCAGTAGCAGCGCGGAGTCTGAATTTGTGCCCGGTTGTTCTATTCTATTTTTCCATATGGCAATGGTGCCGATGTCGACAATTCTGCCAATGTCAATGTGTGGAGAAAACGTGCGGAGGGAAACAAAAAAAACAATTTTGTGATGAAGTTAAAATTAAATGCCCGGTTGTTGGCAATAGGCTCACGTCAGTCAAATAATATGACGTTAACATCTGTCAATGATCGGGCCACCCGTTCACAAAAAATTGTCCCTTACAATTTTTATTGCCTATAGTCCCATAGCGTAATTTGTTTTGGGTTCTTGAATAAACAGGCCATACTATAAAGTGTAAACAATACTCGTACCTATTACGAGAGTTGTATTTATAAACATATGATGTTAACAGTTATCTGGCTGGAAGTGTGTTTGTTCCTGTGATACGACGATTTCTCATAAAATTACTACATAATTATTATTATAAAAATTTACACGAAATTTTGCAACTTACATTATGAATAGAAAAGTAATCTCAACATCGTTTTTTTTTTAGAGTAACATATCAACAACGTAACATTTTCAGAATATTCAAACTAAAACTTCATAGCGCGCGGAGCCGTTTTTATGAATTTGCGTATTACAAACGCATGACTTTGTAAACGCTCATCCTAGTTATATTTATATTGAGAAGTTTCTTATAAAAAATGTTACTAGGCTACTACATAAACCTTTATTGACTGATAGAGCAGCTACCTATAAAACTACCTACCTGTAAAATGATAAGATTTTCTTGAAGAGGGAACTAATCGGCTATTTTTCTGTGATAGCTAATTCGCATGGTATAGGTATTTTAGGTTTTAAATTTTGAATATTCACTACTCGCGAAGTTGCTTTGACGAAGTACCTACTTGTCGAAATAGGGATGACGACAAATTTTTTTTTTGTCCGTCTTTGAGATTATAAAAAAACAGACACAACTTTTTTCTTTTTTTACGTAATCGGAGATTACGTCGTACAATTACGGCGATACATTGAGGTAAAATGTGCCATGACGTCACGAGTACCTACCTATGTAGATTTTATACATACTAGTGACGTAGTGTAGCGACCCCCAACACATATTCCGTTTTATTATTATTAATAAGATAAAGTAAAAAATACGTGTCTAATATTTTTATATTATCAGACTGACGATGACGGACTAATAAATTGAATTTCATTTTTTTTACCCAGGCATCATCCGTATTGACCGAAGACCGAAGTACGCGAGTCCTTTGACTCGGGCGCAAAAACCGACAACGATTGGAAGTCACCCGAGGCAAGCGGAGATTGCACGAAGCGAACCGAAGTGCTCTTCTACACTACACTCTCGTCTCGAACTTCGTGAGTAGTGTTGTGCATGCTTTATAAATAAGTCTATTAAAGATTGATACAAATCATCACAAAAAATATTTTCCGTCATCTTGACGACGGATTTTAATGGATTAATCATAAAATCAGATATTATTGCCGAGCTGGCCATAGTAATATTATGCTTGCGACTGTTCCTTCGTTTAGTAGTTTATAACATACTTACGCATACTTAACACAGCTATTATTTGCTTGCACAGATCTGCAGGAGGAAGAAAATTAAGAGAAATAAAAACTTTCTAAATTTTAGCTAATGTACAAATAAGTTAAGTAAATAGATTTCATTTATTCTTGTACTCATTTTTTATAACAAAATCATTGCCTTCTATTTCAATTTTATCATACATCCATTTTCTGTTCACTCTGAAACAAAAAAATTATTACTTAGATACTTACATACGTATATACGTATACTTAAAATATTACAAAGAGGTAAAAGCTCGTAAGTTTGTATGTAGTAGTAGTAGTGATCCCCGGAACCAGGGCCGTCTTTACCCGGTGGTGCAAGGGGTGCGAAACACCCGGGCGCAGGGTCTTATGGGACGCCAGCCGTTCGCCTATACCACTTTTTTATTCGCCCATGAAAAACATGTTCTCCCATACATCGATCTACGTCATCGTCACGGTAAATTTCCCAACTGCAAATGTAAATTTGTAATCTTTTTTCAAAAAAAAAAAATCCGAAACAGCGCTAAGCGAAAACAAAGTAGCCCGGGCGGGCAATGCGTCGAAATATAAAATTATGATTATAAAGTTTGATTTTATTGGGTGGAAAGGGGTGTGTTTTATTTTGGAGAAAATACGAAATTAACGCGAACGAAGTCGCGGGAAAGTGCTAGTATTACTATTTAATTAACAGCAAGGACAAATTGAAAACCCTTATTTTATCTGAAATTCAGCAATTTTGAAGGGACAGCAAAATGACCACCAAATTAAAGATGGTGTGCACGGTGAATTTGTAGATATAGACTATTAGAGATCAGCGGTACCTATATACCTATACTACCTCCTATCCACTTTTATTCTGCCAAGTTATGAAGAATGGCATGTGTTCAGTGCAATTATCTGCTTTGCAATAAACTAAAAATAAATCTGTCACAAATATATATTATCAAAAAGAATAGTTTGTCTTTTTTATTCAAAACACATAAAAGCATGTGTATATATGTACATAATATTTATGTGTTATGATATAACAATTTAAACAGATTTTAAGTTGTATTTTACAAAGATGTTGATATAAAGATATTATGATAAGTCTTGTATTTCCATTAAAAATAAAACTATTAAATCCAAAATATATGTTATTAGTACATGAACTTTATTAATAGAATAATAACATGGTGTCTGTCGTTGGGACATATGATTATCTTAAGGCTGCGTTTCCACCAGATATGAGCGAGAATGAGTAGCGAGGAATGTGTGTGAAACTTAACCAATAACAATGCTAGCTTAGCTCAAACTATGACAGTGAAGCAATGTTATTGGTTAGTTTCACACACATTCCTCGCTACACATCCTCACTCATATCTGGTGGAAACGCAGCCTTAGTGCCATTTTCAATATCATTATTTTTCTAGGATTAATAACATAAACATAACATTCCACATTTCCCCGAAGAGTTAGGCACAGGTGTACCTAAAGTACACCCACAAGGGTAAGGGTAGGGTGTAGGGTTAATAACACCTATATTATTAAAATAAAAATGTATAGTTATGTAATAAAATAAATTAAATAAGATAGAACAAAGTGAGAAACATGGTGTAAACATTTTTACCTGCATTCATGTCCACACTTGCCAGAATTACACTTCGTGCATGGAAAGTGACATCCTGTGCAGGTTTCATCTAAACAATCACACAAATCTTTGCCATTTGCTGCTATTTGGCCACGTTCATTGTATATATTTTTGGTTTTGCGGCTGAAAAAGGTAGTAAATACTTCATATAACTCAAATACAAAAGAATAAATTGGTAACTCTGCTCAAATAAAAGGAATGAACTGTAAAACACTTACTTCATAAAATAACTTTTGCGATTAAGCTTACGCCTTTCCCGAGCTGATGTTTCCGGGTCAAAGTTATCTAGGAAATTCATTTTGCCACTGTTATAGACAAACAAATTATTTGTATCTAGTGATGCGATACCATAAAGTAATTATGGTAGATAAGTTTTATAATATGTATATTTATCTAATACATTTATGATTACGATGAAAAACATTCATCTTGGTCAAAGGGTAAATTGCTGATTTTGAATGTTTTGTTAATAAAAAACTAAATACAACAATTTTGATGATATCACGTAGGTACTATGAAAAACCATCAGACACTGAAGATCCTGGAGATGGATGAGATGGATCAGTGTAGTGAATTTTTAACGGGGAAGCAGAGAATAATAGTAAATTAAAATCATAAAACAAACCAAAAAATATTTAGACCTTGTGTGACACCACTTGTGTTGTGACACTGACAGATTCACAGAACATAAATCACAGAACATATATACTCTACGAGCTACGAGACATAAATACTCTAAGAAGACAGATTGCCATTGCCAATATCCAGTGACAACCATTGAGATTGAAAATACATAAGGTGAACACTGAAAGCAAAAAAAAACTCCATGAAATTCTCAGAGTAATAACTACTCTAAGATGAAATTATTTACCAAAAACAAACTTTTTTTTTTTCTTATTCTAAGATGAAATTATTTACCAAAAACAAACTTTTTTTTTTTTTTCTTATCTACCCCCTCAGTCCACCCCCGAGAAACCGCCTAATTCTAGATACTCACGCAGCCACTTTAGGACTTTAGTCGCCGGTGACTCACTGGCGATTTCCAAATCTCACGTCCGCACAGGTTTCGACCTCGCTAGCGACAAATCGTCTGTCAATTTTTGAGTGTGGACGTGAAACTTGGAAGTCATCGGCGATTAAATTCGCTGCATGTGTATCTAACACTTATATTGAGCACTGCCAATATGAGAAGTACATAATCTGTGAGCACTGAGATTTTTAAATGTGCGTTTGCACTGGCGAAACATCACAACATGAAATCTCTAGTTCCTGTCAAACAATGTATTGCTGCTTTGCTGCGGCCGCATCTGCGTTTATCGTGACGAAGGTCCGCATAGCGATACAAAACACGCAAATTTCACCAACCGTTATTGGTTATCGTCGCGTTAGTTTGAGCTGCGTAGCACTTATCGCCCGGGTGGCGGTACATAATAAACGTGGCGACCGCGACGCCGCTAACGTGTTCAACATGTTTTGTTGTGAATGTTTCGCCAGTGTAAACGCACAGTTAAGCGCCGTATTCACTATCCATCTTGCTCTTCGTCTCGCATTATTATTAGTCGGGGAATTTAAACCTACAGGTTCAGCATCGACGCGGGCTGGCACATCGTCGAGCAAGGGGCAAAGTATCATTTACTCGGAAACGCTTAGAATTGCGTTTGAGAAACTGATGGATCGTGCGTCTAAGGGGAGTCGGGGAGTCTAAGGTCGAGATGGAGGATCTCGCTCCTACAGAACCAAGGGGCTCCAGTGGCCTTACGAAGGAATCTGTTTTGTATGACCTGCATTCTATGGATATGTCGGTGTTTTGCTTGCGCAAAGACGGCGCCCGCATAGGTCATGATAGGGCGAATGCACGCTGTGTTGATTCGCAATTTGCACTTAAGTGACAATTTGCTGTCTACCGAGAGCGAAAGCGCCCGAGCCGCACAGGCCTGCTTTATGTGATCGGGTAAGGTGAGATGTTGGTCGAGGACCACATCTAGATACTTGGCTCGCTTCTCTATAAAACTGCTTGACTTTTGTCCGGGTTAACTTCGGTCCTCCACTTTCTAAACCAGGCGCAGAGCTTGTCGACTGCGTTTTGGATAATGAGGCTATCGAATCTACCAGCGCCCTTGTAGTAAATGGCCGTGTCGTCTGCGAACAGAGCCAACTGCGCCATTTTACTCTTTGGGATATCGCTGGTGAATAGAGTGAATATGAGGGGGCGAGCACCAGTTCCGGATTAGCCCATAAGCAAATTAAGCACTTGCTTAGGGCATCACGTCTCGGGGGGCATCATAAACAGCGCTGAAAATATATTTTCTAGCACATGAAAGCTGTTAAAAACCTGCGCGTTTTTTCGGCAGGAGGTTGTTGAAAATAATAAAAAAGAACCACGATGCTGCAGGAAAGGCTCTTATCATATGCTTTATCAATATAATATAATTTAGAGGAGATATGCTAAAACGTTGAACGTAAAAACTATTCTCCGCGAATTTTATCCCGGTAAAAGTCGCAAGAAGCAATAAAAATAAAATATGCTTTGGTTTTTATTGTAATACCTACTCCAGTTATCTCTTTAATTTTTCGTACATATTCTAAGGTACGTAATGATCTATCTCGTAATAAATACGTAATTTTCTAAGGGGAGCCCACAGGCGTGGATTGCTTAGGGCATCAAGTAGTCTCCGGCACTAGCGAAGTGGCGAGCACAGAGCCCTGAGGGACTCCTGCGCGGATGGGACGGGGAGAGGATATTGCGCCTTCGATGCAATAGCGGAATGTGTGGTTCAACAAAAAGTCTCGTAAGCTGAGTACGAGTCGATCTGATCGAGATAGGGAAGCCGTGATTATTATAGTGCGTATCATCAAATAGTTCCTTTGCCGTAATGTTGGCTCTACTGTTAAACTTTAACAACGGACGTCCTAGAACAGTGGAGCCAAAATTACGGAACTATTTGATGAAACGCACTGTAGTTTTCTATCATGAGCACAGTTTTACTCTGAGATGAGCACATAGGTTACTACGACATAAAAGCGCTGTCAATGTGATGTGGTGACAACTAAATATTTTACCTAAGTAATGCAGACTTTTGATATTTGCCGACAAGTGCTGTTTAAGCAAGGTTTAGAGTCACCCAACAAGCAGTGTTTTTAACAATTTGTTTATATTCTTTTACTCATTTCCCATTTCGAAGTGACTTATGTGCGATAGTGTATTGTGATAGTGATAGCGGATAGCGATAGTGGATAGTTTATTTTTACGGATTCTTGCGCGTGACTGAACTGTCAAACTGAAAGGCATATCCACCGATTGAAAAATATTGTTATGCCTTTCAGTTTGACAGTTCAGTCACGCTCATTAAGTTATTTACGCAGTGGAGCAGACGATTTTTTATAACCAATGAAGCAATGGATTAGCAATTTTCTTCAAAACCCTCGAATTATGTTGTACCATGATCTCCATTAAGTGGGTGATATACGTGCGAACTTATAGTACGCAGTTTCGTGAACTTATTCAGCTCGACGTCGCGTCGGTGACACACTTAAAGCTTGCTCACACTGTATAGCGATGTTGTCGAATTTTCTGAACCAAACTAAACAAGTGTCGAAATAAAATGGCGGCTCGCGTCTCGCGGCGATGACAGACGTACGAAACTACGACCCTGGGCGGGCCACGAGCAAAATTTCAAACCTGTTGGTTGTCGACGAACCTTGAGTAGGTTCGTCGGCCGGTTTTAAAGTACGCGTACTTAGCATGACACACGAGCGAGGTCGTCGAGCCTTAAGTACGCATAATGGCTCGTGTGTCTATCACACATATTAGCCAATCTTGGCCAACAATGGCTGATAATCATTGAGATAGAAATTTATAAGTCTATGCCATAGACATATAAAATATATTTTCTATCTCTATGGTTTAAGGATATTTCTCAGAGTAGTGAGGGATATTTCTTGCTTTAGATAATATTCTGTGGGATATTTCTGGATATTTCTGAGGATATTTGACATTGACATTTTGGATTTCGGAAGCACTGACTGACACTGACAGCAACATTGACAATTTGACACTAACCTAACGTAATAACGTTGTGCACATAATTAGCTCAATGTTGTGCACACACTCATACTTGTTATTTTGTTGGTTAACTCAATATTCCACAAGTCTTATTATAAATCAACTCCTATTGATATCGTTATATTGACTTAGTTAACCGAAATACCATGGCTGATACCAGTAATAAAGAGTCATCAGTGACTAAAGTCCCTATGATCTACGTTTGTGGAGGTAACGCTATTTGTTCAGTAAATGTTTGCTTTGGTTCCGACTGTTTTTGAATTCAGATACATTTTGTTCGTTTCATAGCAGTTTATGGATTCCTGGCATGTAGGTTTTGTACACATTTTAGATAGCACCTGTATGCATATCAACTCAAAATGTTTGCTAAATTGAGTTACATATGTAATAAGATTACAGAAATGCTAAATTTCACCTATATTTTCGCATGAATAGAACCAAAAAACCCAGTTCCAAAAAGCTCTGCAGTAGAGTTAATGTTGAGTCGATATAAATAGGTAAACCCTATTAAAAAAAATATCGGGCCAGTTTTTAAGTTTAAGAATCAAAGTAATAAGATTTTTCAAACTGTGTCCTCCCTTTTCACCACGACAGGGGGCTTGTTTAAAAAAAGTGTTTGGTACGTTTCCATCATTTGACTTAAACATTATTTATAGCCATTTTCGATTTATTAAAGCAAGCAGTGAAATCCACCCCTGAAACTTTATTACCGTTTTACATACTGTTAGGAGTTTATTTTTTTAAAACCCTGAACCACATACTTTATTTTATTTAAGTATAAATACTAAGTTTTGAGTTAATCGGACCGTACTATAAAATTCTTCCCTACAAACTTTGACACCCCCCAATCCCAATCAGGAGTAGTTTAGAAAAACTAAAAATGACAAATTTTATGTTGTACTTAGATAAGTATTCATGCCAAGTTTCAAGTCTATTAACTCAAGGAATAAGATTTTACATTTTAACGAAATCCCCCCTTTTCACCCCCTTATAGGTCGAATTTTCAAATACCCCATCATAGTGTCCTTCAGCCCGTGAGCCCTTCATTATAAAAGGAAGCTGTGTGTAAAATTTCACCTTCCTAATCCCAGTAGTTTCGGCTCTGCATTGATAATGCCAGTCAGTTAGTCAGTTTCTCCTTTTATTATATAATATAGATTTATACACCGCAATAATAATCAATTTTGTTTTCAGAATGCCATCGGGAGAATGAAATCAAACCAAGAGACCCCATAAGATGCAGAGAATGTGGTTACAGGATAATGTACAAGAAAAGAACAAAAAGATGTATCCTTTTTTTAAATTATTTTAATGCTTGTGCTTACTTTTTGTGCATGAATGGGTTGGTGTTAAACTTCTTAACTTCTTCCTTAATCATTCATATTAAACTACTCAAAAGAAAATAGGTCCCACTAAGTTTTTTAGCTGTTATATAAATCAATTAATGATTAAGTGGTTTTTATGGATAGATGTGTTTGGAGTAGGGATTTAAAAATTGTTTATACTTAGTCAATGGTAAAATTTGATTATTTGGATTGCTTTACACATACAAATCACTTTTTAGAGAAATAAACACAAATTAACTTGAAAAAAAGCGTACAGCCCTCCAGATATCCATTGCCCAATTCAAATGCTCGCGAGCGTATCTTTAGCGCGCTGCTCGATCGGCTCTAGTCAGTTTGAGTCACCTGTTCTGTGGTTTGAGTCGAACAGCACGCTCGGGAAACTTGACAATCTTCATGGGGACAATTACTTATGGTTTGATCACCACTAGATTACCGTAGCCGGTTTTGTAAGGCCCGGGCGGTTACAGTACGCTCTCTTCGTGCAGTTAACCTGATATACCGGTCTTCCTAGGAAGTTGTGGCTCAAAGTGACCCAGGCTTCCTAGCTACACTCCCGATCTTCTGGAAGCATTCCCACACGTATCGATATAGCTTGTCGCGACACACCGAAAAGTATTTCTACAGATCTCTGAGAGTCTCCCTTCTGAAGCATAGCAACAGCTCTTGCTGCGCTTTCCATGTACATGACGACGAAAACCTGGCATAGTACCTAATCATGATTAATACCGAAATAAAAAAAAGCTGTGACAGAAAGTGACGGCTAAAGTCCATGCTTAGAATCGGACTGAGAACACAAGTCACAGATTTTGTGCAACAAAGTATGTTTTTTCAAGCACTTCACTCTTTTTCTGTCTCAATCAATCAATCTGCCTAGCCTTTTCCCTACTATGTTGCGGTCGGCTTCTAGTCTAACTGGATTCAGCTGAATACCAGTAGTTTACATGGAGCGACTGCCTATCGGACCTCCACAACCCAGTAACTGGGTAATACGATACCCGTTGGTAAGACTGGTTGTCAGACTTTCGAGCTTCTGACGACCCGTAACGACACCTTTTCTGTCTACCCACTTGAATTCAACGCGAAAATTGATGCTCGAAATCTTCTAAACATCTCAAGAATATAATATAATATAATAGTGCTAAGATAATGTTTACCTAAATATTGATTCTTAGACAAAATTCTAAATTAATTTAGGGTGTGCCCTATTTTGTTTTGAGTATAATTATTTATATTCCTCATGGTTTCAGATAACACATTTTTTGTTTGCATTTCATGCGCATGTAAACAATATTGTAATTTAAACCTTATGTCAATGTTCTTAAAAATTACAAAAGATTGTGATTTGCACCAACTATAAAAACGTTTGGTTATAAAAAAAACATTATTAAAAAAAAAAATGCTTAGCTTGGTGTGTGTACGGGTTGCTGCTTCATTATATGCATCAAACTATCTAATGCAATTTATAGTGGTTATTTTTTTGTTTTTCATCTGTTATTTGGTAAGTAATTTTTTCTTATACACTTGCTATACAGCTTGCAACTTCTGACACACAATATTCCAAACTTGTCAGAAAGACTGCAACACCTACCTGTTTTATTATTTTTAATAATCTTAGTTGCCAAATGTGAGAAAATTTTGTACTTAAATTGACATCTTCATCTTTCATCTTTCTAACAGTTTTGGTAAGCTAATGCCTATCTACACTAAAATCACCTAAGTCACTGTTTAACTGTCAAACTCTTAACTTATAATCAAAAACATCTAACCGTATTTAAGCAGTTGCTGGTAGGTGCAACATATTATTATGTTTAATACCGACGCATTCCATTTAGATGTCTTCTTTAGAAACACTTAAACTATTTCACAGCACGTCTTGAATCAGCACTAAGCGAATAATAAAATCTAGACATAGAGATATATAGCAGAAATCTAGATGCAGCGGTAAATTCGGATTATTCTCTCTGGCAAGCAACAAAAAAGCTTAAAGACCGGTAGGAAGCCATGCACCAATACGCAAAATCGATAACACATGGGCGAAAAGACACAAACCTTTACCGAGCACCTAAGTAAAGTATTCACTCCTAACCCTGTGCAAGGATCTCAAGAAATGCACAGTGACATAACATCATACATAGAGCAAAGATACCAACTCGACAAAAGTCTCGAAAAGTGAAGTAAGGATTGCTATCAATATACTCAATCAAAATAAATCACCCGGATATGACTTAATTACAGCAAAAATACTGAAATAACTATCTGCGGCACGAATTATTACAGCTTTATAGGGTGACTGGTAATTAGTGACCGATACTTAAACACGTGACTTTACTCATCACTATGAACAACTTTTACTATAGAACAAAACATAAAAAAACTGCTGTTCCCTACATTTTGACGAGTTATGCGAACATAAATGTAGGAAACAGCTGATTTATTTTATACGATTCCAGGTTTGGTCCCATAGTAAAAGTTATTCATAATGATGAGTAAAGTCACGCGTTTAAGTATCGGTCGCTAATTACCAGTCACCCTATATACAACGCAATAATCTTGAAGGGGTACATTCCTCTCCAATGGAAAGTAGCCCAAATAATCATGATAGCTAAACTTGGAAAGTGCCCTGGGGACGTGAAGTCCTATCTACCCATTAGCTTATTGCCCATTCCTTCAAAACTACTGGAGACATTGTTCATCAATAGACTAAGACCATTAATAGACCAAAACTCATTGCTACCTGACCACCAATTCGGGTTTAGACAAAGTCCACCATACAGGACAGGGACAGGGACCATAGAACAAAGACATCGACCGGTCGAAAAAATTCATGCCACATTTGAAGAAAAAAAGCACTGTTCAGCTGCTTTTCTAGATATATCACAGGCTTTCGATTGAGTAGGGCACGCGGGCTTTTTATATAACATTAAAAAGGCGTTTCCAATAAATTTCTTCATATTCATTCAATCCTATCTAGAAGAGAGACACTTCTTTGTAAAACAAGGCAATGAAGTAACCGGTTTGCACGAAATTCGGGAATGAGTTCCTCAAGGCAGAGTGATGGGTCCTACTCTTTACCTTCTCTACACAGCTGATCCCTCCCTGTATCCGAAGGAATAGTCTTAGGCGCATTTGCCGATGACACTGCTACATTAGCTGTGCATGAAGATGCGATTCAGGCGTCTAAGATTATACAACAGCGCTTAGGTGAAATTTCAAACTGGCTGAAAGAATGTCGAATAAAGGCAAATGAAACCAAATCCGTACACGAGACGCGTTCACGGCAAGAAGAGATACATGCCAGTAGCGAAAGCACCATAGAACACGATTCCTACCGGCTTCCCTTCGGAGGTTCGCATTAGCAAGTCTACCGCTATTGAAAATTTCCACAGTCAACAGGTCATCATCGCCAAAAAAACATAGTTATACTAAAGGTATTTAATTCACCATAAAATTCAAACAACAAAAACGCCTATTTCTAGCTTTGAATTACAAAATAAAATTGGTCCTAAAATAACCCGGCGCCATAACGTCATAATCGGGAACAAAAAAATTATACAATTGCGATCCCGTCATACGGTCACTTTAAGTCACGTGGCACCGCTTGATCAGCTAAAGCAAGCCGGTGTACGGGTTACGATAGAGACAGATATAGAAAAAATGCGTCAGCGAGAACGAGATGAAGGAATATTGCACATTTTATTTAGTTTTCTCTGTTCAAGTGTATTTTATTCGATTCTTTACATTCCTGTAATAATTTTAGAATGATAGTACATAATAATAGAGTTGAGTTTATTTCTGTAAAAAAATTAAAGTTATGTGTCTTTTTTTCGTTGTTCTGCTACTTGGCGATAGATGGTGTAAGGGCCCAGTCACACCGGAATGGCAGCGGCCGGCAGCGAAGCGCGACGCGGCGAGCACTTTCAGTGTAAAATAATTTTAAATTTTATCTACATATTTAAAAGACCAGTATCGCTTGAAAAGGTCGAGAGGCCGCCCGCGGTGACGCGAGCGGCCGCGCACCACGCGCATCTTGTCGGTGGTTCTGCCCGCGGGTGGCCGCGCGTATGTAATGTACAAACTAAACTAATCAAGAGAAGACTAGGCGCGTGGGATCTAGAGGTAGCGCGAGGCCACCAGCGACGACGCCGGGGGCTGCTGACGGCCGTTGCCGGCCGTTGCCAGTCCCGTGTGACTCGGCCCTTAAATTCAGTTAAGGAAAGACTTTTATTTTTAAGTTAATAAATATGTTTACTTCATTTATAAGTAAATAATTTAAGAACGGTTCCGCTTTGGCTTCCCTCTCATAAAAATTGACACCTCCCCGAACGACTAAATAATGTTGAGATTCCACAAGCAGAAGAAGCTAAATACCTCGGAATGTACCTAGACCGTAGAACATGGAGAAAACATATTCACGAACACTAACAACTAAGTAAACACTATTGGCTACTATCAAGAAAGTCCAGGCTGTCGCTGGACAATAAACTTCGGATTTACAAATGCATCATAATGCCTATTTGGACATATGGAATACAGCTGTGGGGAACGGCAGCTAATTCAAACATACTCCAAAGGTTCCAATAAAAAATGCTAAGGATTATAACGAATGCACTATGGTACCTACCTACATCACTAACGATAACTTACATCGGGACTTAAAAATGCCAAAGGTTAAAGAAGAAATCAAACAAAGATTCAGTTCCTACAAGAATAGAATTACAACTCATCCTAATAAGCTAGCATCAAACCTTATGAAAACCAAGACATTCAGGAGGCTTGAAAGATTGACCCCACAAGTCTTGATATCAAGACCGACCAATTATATAATATTTAGATTTATGTGGATGAGCCAGTGGGCGCATACCAAGAATGATTAAAGACTAACAACACAAAAGATGCTGAATGTCAATAGATTTACAGGGCTGATTGCATAAGAAAAAGGAAAAAAAAAAAGATGTCTTCTAATGAATGATAATAACACCAAATAGTAAAATGAAGTATCTTAGGATTCAGTTGTAACATAGTGACATAATTTAAAGTCAAATGTTTGGCTTCTAAATTAGGCAAGAAGCCTATGGCAGAAGCCAATGTTTCCGAAATTGCAGTGACATACAATTAATTACGTAACCATTGTGCAAATACTTTTAATTTTCCAAATGCAAATCAAAATAAGCCAAAAATGTTAAGTGTTAGTGAAAACGGGAATTATTATTTTAGTTTATCCAGAACTCAACAGATTGCATATATTTTTTTCTTTGAACAGCATGGCTAAATACTCATCATCACCATCATCAGTAACCATGCCCACAGCTGGACATGGCCTCTTCAAGCACGCCATTAACTCAATCCTTGGCTGCTCTCAGGCACTCTGCTTATTATTGCATGCATTACGTGTATTACCAAAGACTGCTGTTGTACCCCTAACATGGATTTACATAACGTCATCGTTTGTCAATAATCGGCTTCAGTATTTGATGCTCAAATACTCGTAATGTGCTTACAATTTCGAAATGATGATATCACTGTCAATTTACCAAATCTTTTACTGCAACATAATGATAACAATAGCTTAAAATTTTAAGTACTTTAATGTATTTTCAAGAAATTCGAGATAGGGGTAAATCCATGAATTGGTAGCACCGTCCAGACATCACAATAGTTTATTATTATCCTTAACTACTTACCATTTTCAGTGGTCGTCTTTGATGCTCGTTGATGAAGAATGAAGAATTGATTCACCATAAGTATATAAGCATGATCGTTATAAAATACGACATAAAATAAAGAACTGTAATTGATGACATTGTTTTGTTTCCTTTGTTCCTAAGACACAGTTCCTAAGTACAAACATTGTACTAATTTTGTATTTGAAAGTTAACGGACCATAAAATCAATACATTTATTAAAAAGTTATGGTCAACTGTCAACAATCGACAATCAAAAATATTTCTTTCCATTTACCCACGTCTTGCTGCTTATCTGAGCTTTGACCTCTAAAATTGAGCATATTTGGTTTGCGTCGTACCCTTCGTGTCTGAGCTGACTAAAACCATGTACCATGTGCAATGTACCTATTTATAAACATTGCTAGGTTTGCAAGGTGCCTACTGGTACATTTTGAACAAGTCATTTTACACCGGCGAATATAAACATCAATTACAGTAATTCCACAACACATAAGATATCTGACCTTCAGCAGGCAAGGTGCATTTTAGGTATGAAGCTACAACTACGCAGCGGGCTCGACTTGTCGGGCCAATTCAGTGGGCATAACGTAGTCAGAATATATTATAAGAGTTAGGCTGCCTGTCACATGAATAAGCATGAATATCGGCACAGCTCCGCTGCTCTCCTCTCTTCTAGGTGAATATAACTGCAGGTAAGTGCACTGTGCGACCTGAATTGCACTTTATTGTGACGTAGCAAGAGGCGCTATTTATTGAAATGATTCTGCGGATTGCATCTTCTGTAATTAATTAGTCGTTCATTAAGACGGCTGTCATGGGCAGCAGGAGGATTATCTTTCAGGGGTGCATCTTCAGCTCCACGAAGGGAGCTCAATTTTTTTTGAACACCGCTTTTAATAGGATAGGTTTTCTTTTGACCATTCATACAGAAATAGGAGTTACCTTGTAGACTAATGCAGAAAAGGTTAAGAAAATGCACAATGTTGGAGCGAGCTTGAAAATGGGCGCGTTCATTAAGGCTGCGACCAGCCCAGCGATTGAACGCGTCCCAAAGGGTCATGGCCATTAGGCTGGTCAGAGGATACCGCACGGTCTCCCGTGAGGCGGCGAGCCTTCTCGCCGGACTACCGCCATGGCATCTGGAGGCAAAAGTCCTCGCGCACATGTGGGAGTTGCGCGAGGAGGTGAAACGCCGGGGTGTAACTCCGCTGCCGCGAGAAATCACGGCACAGCGGACAGAGCTCCGGCGGGATCTCATGGCGGCATGGAGAGTGCGATTGTCGCAACCCAGCGCTGGGCACGCCACAATTGCGGCGATGAGTCTCCTCTTTGAGGAGTGGCTAGAAAGGCGCCACGGGGCGTCCTCACCTTCCGCCTGACGCAGGTCCTCACCGGACACGGTTGTTTCGGGAGGTTCCTGTTCAGGATAAAGCGGGAGGAAACGCCCGGGTGTTACCATTGTGTGGATCGCCCGGAGGACACGGTGGAGCATACGGTGGAGGTCTGCCCGGCTTGGGCGGGGCACCGCCGTGTCCTCACGGAGGCGATCGGCAGCGGCGATCGCTCGCGTCCGGCCCTGGTTCAGGCCATGGTCCGGAGCGAGAGTGCATGGGAAGCCGTCACTTCCTTCTGCGAAGCAGTAATGCTCGCGAAGGAGGAGGCGGAGCGCGCGAGGGAAATGCAAGATGCGCGCCCTCACGCCCCTAGTCGCCGCAGGAGACGCCCCGGGCTTCGGGAGTCGCGAGCCGACTTCCGGCCACCGTAGGCGCGGGCTTGCGGACGGTGGGCAATGGGTAGCTCGCCGTCCGATTAGGACCAGGCCCGGGTCGACGGCGCGTTGTGTTCCACGCGCGCCTCAAAGAGATGTCAGCACCAACTGACGGGGTCCGTAAGGGCCAATGCCTGCCAGGGTTGCGAGTTTGTCCGAAAGGGATATCGCGGCCCCGGCACACAGGCAACGGAAGGAACACGGGTGGGTTTTAGTCAGTAAAAGTCTGACACTCCCTCTCGCTCCGCCCAGAGCGGGAGGAGTCATTTGATGATTTCACAACAAAAAAAAAAAAAAAACCCCGGCGCGCATACGTTAGGTTTTCTTTTGACTAGCCCGTCGCGGATACGTTAGGTTTTCTTTTGACTAGTCATACAGAAATAGGAATAGGTTCAAACTAGGTAAGTCAAGTTATGAAAAACAGCTTTAGAATTAAGATAATGAAGGATGTAAGAGCGAGCTCGACTTTTAGCAACCCTCCTCGGCCAGGTAGTTTCTCTTTTATTAAAATACAATAGTGTCGATTTCTTACAGCCTACAGGGTTCTTTATGACTCTTTAAGAACAGTTAAGCGGATGAGGTTACTAAATATACGTCGTCTATTGCATTTTATAATGGATTTCCGCAGTCACGCCTGAATCAATTAACTATCTTCTCTTTTATTATTTATAGCGTTTTTATTTATTTTTTTGTTTTCGCTATTCCATGAACCACATAAAATCAGAGCAATAATTGATTAAATATTGTGTCTGCTTTGCGGACAGCGCGCGCAATTTTAAATTAGATGATATCTATAATCAATTATTATAAAATCTAATACAATTTTACATACCTAGTTGTTAATTTAATACCATTGTAATGAGCCTTATGTGAAGCTGTGCGGAATGGGATCAGTAATAAAATTTGCATATTAAATAACTCAATGTATTATAATTATGTAACTCCTTTATTACAAATTTCTTGCAACAATTTAGTAAAATTAATCCCCTTTCGATATAATATACATCAAAAAAATTATATTTATAATTCTACCATAGTCACGAGTACACCATTTCCTCCAAACATACCGTTCCAATAATGTTAAATAGCTATATTAGAGTATATTTTGGCACAATGCCAGCGAACTCACTCGGTACCTACGTATAAATTCTATGTTGTGGATTGTATTTTATAAATTAATTATCAATTTCATCATACACAACAATTTACATTACTTTTTGTACTTAACATCCATTTATAATGCATACCAGACAGAATAATAGTATCGTACCTTAAATAGATATCAGTCATATTCATACATAATTATGTACAACAAAACGCATACGGTATAAAAATAATCATAGCTTTGTGAGTTACGGTAGCATTGTGCCAAGCTGGCAACACTTACTGGGAAAAATACAAATTCTAAAATGGCCCTTACGTTTTTAAAATTGGAAAGAAGATACTTATGTAGTTCATCATTCATTATACTTAAATAGGCCATGTACATTGGATTATTAGGTACATTAAAATTTATACAGTAAAAAGTTGTAATATTTTTTCTATTTAATAGGGTTCATGATATGGTTATCTATATGGATAAGTAATACTTATTATTTACATAAACAACTCATTTCTGTTCAAATTTCCGCTTCATTCTCAATTATTTATAGCCGTGACATTCTTTTTATTTTCGTTAACTTTGATATGCCTAGCATGCCTCAGTTCATTAATGCGAACATAAAACCGAAATGTTCATAATATTCGCATTTTTTTATGTTTTTGCATGCTGCACTCAGATTCCACCATTTATTTATGATTTGTAAAAATATCTATAATAAAAGTAAAGAAAAATACAAATGTTTTTAAACACCGGTCTTACTACATAAATAACAGTTCTATAAATTTTTTTTAAACCTTATATTCTATGTGTATAAAAAAACGTTACGAGCCATATTTATACCCTAAATAACTGTTAAACATCGTGGCGTCTTCATCGTAATCGGTTGGAGGATTACAAAAACTGTTTTTAAATCATGAGACCTCTTATGATTGACAAAACTGCTTCAGGGATTAAACCAAATTGATATCAGTTTGTATATGCATGCACGATATGTGTGCTAAGCTGCCTATATTTAATTTTGTTGGACCTAAGGACAGTTTACCGTTGACAGTTTTAAAGTTAACGAAATAAAAATACGAAAACAATTTATTTACTGCGGAATTTTGTCTGGAAGTATGTCTATTGGTTGGAGTAGTTCCATCCTGAATGAATGTACTATTTTTGATATGGAAGACTTTAACGATTTTTGTATATCTTAATTTAGTTTATGGAATTTGATATGCCAATTATTTTTAGATAAAAGATTTGGAAGTAGATGTTACACAGTGTAAATACATCATAAGTATATATTTTATAAAAAATACATACAAAAGTAATGGTACTTATCAAGATAAAAGTTGCTACATTTAAGAATTTCCAATATGTGTCATTGATATTGAAACGTACTTTACCTAAAATATGGACCACCAAAATATGTATGTAGAATGTTTTGGATACTTTAAAATGGGAAGTTTTGCATTCAGCTTCTAATTTTCATCTGAATTACAATTAACATTTTTTTACTAATCCTATTTAAGAGTTACTTATAAATAACAAATACAATATGTATGTAAGCCCTAATATGGAAGCAAATTTTAACAACAATAAAAATTATTTAAATTTGAGATATTTACAAGTTAGATAGTTACGTTACATCAAAATAAGATACAGCAATGTATAATAATATAATTAAAGCGCATCGTTTTGTTTTCACACGTGTCTGAGTCAAACCCCAGTATGAATAGTTATACCTTAAATTAATAACAAAACAAAATTGCACATTAAAATATCCTACTTAAAATAATTTTGGCACTAAATATCTGTGGCACTATAATTAACTCGCATGTCTTTATCTTGACCTTCATTACTTTCAATTGTCTTTCCTTCCATATCTTTTTCACTTTCACTCATGTTTTCGCAAGCAGCGGAATCTTCGTCATCGGATGAGTCCCGGCCAGCGGTTGGACCTGTTAGTGTCGCACCATTAGGTTCTCGATATTCGAGCTTTGTTGGATCCTTCTCATGGAGCTTCCTTGCAAGCGTTTGTAAACTGGCAAGAGAACTTGCACAATCTGTCGTATCAATGTCTGTTAAACTTACACCCGCCCGTTCTATTTCCGTAAATGTTCCAAAAGGCAATTTAAATAAACATTCAAGTCGCATTACATGCATTTTACTTCTTAGATGTTTGGCTAAGTGTCCATGTATTCTGAACGCTATGTTACAATCAGAACATCGAAATGGTCTAGGGTTAAAAGACGTAGCAGCTCCAAATGTTGAGGTCATGGACACTTTGTTATGATGTGAACCAGAGCGTTCATGTTTTTGAAGATGTCCTCTTGTTCTGAAACTTACGGCACACACGCTGCATCTAAAAGGCCTTTCCATGTAATGTATATTCAGATGCAACCTCAACTGTGAAGGTTTTATGAATGTCTTGTTACAAAAATCACACACCCTGCGACCATCTTCCATTAACCTGCCAGGTGAATAAGAACTATTTTCATAATCCTTTCCTTTTGTAACTTTAAAAGCTACGCCTCCTACACCTATTACGACTTTTCTCGCGACAGGTTCATGGTCCAATGAGGGTAGTTTTGCTGACTCCGATTCTGAAAATTGCTCATCTGACTTTGTGTTATCTTCACGTATAACCAAAATATTATCGTCGTTAGAATCATCATTTTGATTTTGTACACAGTCTTCGTGTGTTTGAATATGATTTATCCTTGCATGTTTTAAATATTCAGAGACTACATGTTTTGCATTTTCTGCATTGCTTTGAGTTTGTATGTGACTTCCCTTAGTCTCATTGACTGAACAAGTTGAAACTGGGGATTCTCTAATTACTGAGACCTCATCTCTTAATGCAGCTGGAGATTTTAACACAATATCACTTTCACTATCTGACATTTTGGCTTCACTGTAAATGGCTCGAGAAGAAGACACTGTCGTCATAAACGAACTTTTAATAGACGTCACAATTTTATTGTTGCTGTCCATGGAGCAGTAACTATCGGTGAATGTTGACTTTTCAACATCAACTTTCCTTACTTTACTTAAACTGCTAGTTAGTTGACTTTGCTTAATCTTAGAATCTTGCAACGCTCGTTCGGTCAAATATGTATGCAGCATTGGCTCTCCATTTGTCCACTGAGACTGGTGATTAGGAAGTTTAGCAGTATTTGAAGCTAAGGATGCTAAAACACTAGATTCTCTGGCGGTTTGTATTTCGGGAATGTTATGTTGCGTTGTTTTCATATCAGTTTTGCTGAGATCCATTGGTTCATTATCAGTACTCGATCTCGTGTCGATTGGAGAACTTTGTGCTGTACTTGGCCTTTCTGGATTACTTTCTGTACTAACATTTTCCAATCCCGTTGGTGTATACGGATATGTTGAAGGTCTCGCGCTAGTTATTAAACCGGGTGTGGCAGAAGTGGTCGGTCTAGATCCTCCTAGTGATAATAAACAGTGCGCGGCTTCATGTTCCGGTAATCGTGATTTGTAAGCTTCTGTATCTGAAAGGTCATAAGCAATTTAAAATATTAATTTTCAATACTTTAGGATCAGTACCTAATAATTAAAAGCGCTTATACAGAAAGTGGGCAACGTCGCAAATACCTTTCAAATTATTTATTTATTTATTTCTAAAACACTTAGCCTATTTTACAATTTGGTTTTTAGCCACACAACGAAAACCTTACAGGGTTTATCTGTGTGCCGGCGAGCCGCTCATTTAAAGTTTAACATATTATTTTTAAATGTTCTATAATGATGATAATAGTTCAAACGTACACTACTACATACTCGTACATACATTAGGAGACTTTGTGTAAGGAAACGCTTTGATTTGTACTTATAACTTAAATATTTCGCTGCTTTGATTAATTTAGCAATATTATTGTATGGAAATAAGAAATATAATTTAATATTTGACAGTTATTTGCGACGTTGCCAACTTTTTGGACGAACGCGCTTACCCTAGCTCACTAACCTTAATTTCGACTATCGTTATCACTAACCATTCGTAAATTTTATGACGGATTAAAACATCAATATTTATTTAATCAATTTCATATAAGACACAAAACGACCTCAGTTAGCAGTCTCGTGTTTTCTTTTTATTCAATAACAGAATCTGTTTTAGAAAAACCTACATTGAACAATGATTGCTCATAGACACAATATGCTCCCTGCAAATAGCTTTTTTCAGCTCTTACAGAAATTCGTGATCATACGACTTTTTTTACAGCTGCAAGTTTGCGAGTTCTGGGAACGTTTTGACTAGAACCTTCCAGATCTAGTCTACAATTTTCGGGATATCCGCGATGATTTGATCGTAGCAAAATTAGTCTCAAATTTTACGACAATCATACGATGTATCCCGATCTAAAAAACGTGCACCTGTAATGAGTCATTGCGGGTCATTCATGATGCAAATCAGGAAGGTATTAGAAACGGCAATGGTTGCGAAGTCGGAATCTAATCAAAACACTAAATGCGCAACGTACACGTCGTCATTTTGACGAATGGTTAGTGATCCAGGGATAAGCACACCTGGTAAACCTAGTAATATATTATGCATAAAGATTATTCTTACCGCTTGATTCTGTTTCGCCTTCGTTTCCTTCATCGCCGTCCGATTCTGTGTCATCGTCAGTTTCACCTGAACATTGCGCCATCTCTCCACCCTCTGCATCGTTATCTTCATTTGGATTTATTCCTAACTCGCAGCACTTCTTATAGTGTGCTTTACTTTTCATATGCTTAGTTAAGTTGCCCTTAGTCTTAAAACTGAAACACAAAAAAATATTATGTGAATCATTTAAGAAACACCACCTACTATGATGAACACTGAATTCATAATTTTGAATTAATTAAGACAGTAACAATAAAGTGGTAATACGTATTGAATTAATATCAATTATTTACCTAAAAGCGCAATGCACGCATGTATAAGGACGTACGTCGGTGTGAGTGCGGATATGTTTCTTTAGCATCGAAGGCTTCTTGCAACGAATTCCACATTCTGAGCAAACATAACGTCCTCTTCCACGGCCGCGAACGTACGTATATTCCTCATTACTTTCGAACCCACCAGTCACCTCTTTTTTAGGGGTTGTCAAATTGTCACAAACTGAAAATTTGTTTTCGCCTGTTTTCTTCATGTCTACCAAATGAAGGCTCTGGAAATCCAAATAATATGATTTATAATATGCGTAAATATTTCATATTGATTTAGTTAAATGTAACTCAAGTACTTCTCGTCAGATCGTACCTATAAGATAAAAAGTACATAAACATACCTGTTTGTGATCTTTTATAATTCTCTTCCACTGCGATGAATGAGTCAGTACAAGATCCTGTTTAATCACAGCGACAGCTACAGCTTGCGGTCGATGACGTGAGTCATAAAGAGACATAGCAGACGATGCTGTCAATCCCAGCGGGTCTGGCGTCAACTCGGATAATAACTGTAAACATATTCATGTATTTACTATACAATCACACAACGCTGCATCGTAACTGATCATAAAACGCCAAATAGGTATTCATTATAAAAAAAAATGGTAACAATTACCTGCCAGTTACTGTACATTGATAGAAAATGCTGATTTGGAACATATGTTGGTTGAGGCCGATTGATCGTGCAGTAGAAAACTTTGGTCGAACATTTTAATCCTAGATATGTATAGGCATTTCCGTTTAAGTATAGTTGGCCATAGGCTTTAGCGGGGCGAGGTGTCTCTGGGGATACAAGAGGCATTGTATTTGCATTTGGCGTAATCCCGTGATGTCTTTTAGGCGTGAATGTGCCAGGTTTTAAAGGTAAAGTAGATGGCCGCAAAAACTTAGGTTTTCTTTCTTCTGCAGTAGGTTTCGTTATGATATTCTTCTGGAAGTAAGCGGTTTCAGACCTTTCATTGAAAACTGAAACTACTGGCGTTTCTTGAGCGTTAGTATTCTTTTGAACCTCCGATGAGCTTGGAATTTGATTGTTGTAAATTTCAGTTTTGGTTATTAGATTTTCAAAGTTAAAATTGCGTAACTCTTTTTCTGATCTCGTTTCAATGTTCTTGAACAGATGATTGCTACTAAATTTATCTCTATTCTTTTGTTTGTGTGATGGAAAATTAATATTTTCTTTCAAAACTGGCGTTCTAGGAAGACCATCAGAACTCCTCTTGACGGCTCCGTCTTGTCTGAGAATAGATTTGACTAAATTCGATGAAAACGATTTAGAAATCAAACTTGACTCGTCCACATTCTTTATTTTAATTATAGGAACGGCTGAAATGTAATGTTGCATGTCAATATTAAAGTGATCTTGTGTTTGTTCTTCGGCCTCTAGTTTTGATAGTCTTGAATTTGGACTTTTACTGCTTCGTAAGTTTTGTGTGTCGTATTTGATTACTGTTCCTTTTGAAGATTGAATATTTACTATAGAATTTCCATGATAGTCCTCTCGAGTGCATTGCACAGAAGTTTTGTTGGAATCACTGTTTATTACCTTTGAGTGAGAATTTGTATTTCCAACGAATACCCCAGGTGTGTTTGGTCCAGGTATACCCGGCACATGAGGTATTAATTTACCACCATGAAAAATTGTCGTTGCACCATTTGGAGATGACGGACTGAGTGGAGGCAAAGTTAATGGATTAAACGCTGTAATAGCACTTAGAGGTGGAAATTGAAAGTGTGTAATATCATGTATATTGGGTAAATTAGAACTCGGTATAGAAGGTGCGGTTGATATTGAAATTCTGGGTGTCTGTGGTTGTGGAGTGCCTATGACTTCTTTAGGTGTTGGAGGATTGTGCATTATCGTTCCACCGGAATGCAAGCCGGATCTCACCACAACACTGCTGGCTTCTACATCATTACCAAGTTTTGATGGCGAAAGGTTTTGCTGTATTAAAATGGGTGAGAGCTGATTTTTGCTGGGCTCAATTCGAAGCGTTGTTGTACTACCAGAATGATCTAAAATTTTTACTTCACCTCCAAACATTTGAAGAGAGGTTGAATTATGTCTCATATGTTGTGGCATTTCATCCATTGTTCGTAAAGTTGTAGAGTTGGCATCGATACACCTTATCTTGGGCTGTGAATACAGATCATTTGATCTCGGTGAAATATTTTCTATCAACCTTGGACTATAAGTGTCAGCCCGACTTTCAATTCTTCTTTTTGGGCTCGGTAAGGGCTTCACTTTAAAACTTTCATGTTTTCTCGCATAATCTGATGGTACTCTAGTATCTACAAGTCTTGTATTTCCAAGTAATGGCCCTGGTGATGGTAAGGGAGCTACCACATCGTTGGATTCTGATTTTAAGATAATAAGATTATCAGGTTTAATTCTTGATGGTGATGACTTCGTCGAATTCGTAGATCGAGAATAATTTGATGGTGATTCTGGTAATCTAACGTTTATTGAATTGCTTCTTACAAATAGATTTTCAGGCCTTATAGATTTCACATCTTTGTGGGAGATAGTATTAGTGTTAACACTTCCTTTGCAATAATACACTCTGTGTGTTTCTAAATTATCAGCACTTCGATATATTATCTGACATAAAGGACAAATAAATAAGGGTCCATCGATTAATTCACCCGTAACCGACGTTAATCCGTTCATTTTAGTTTTAAGAAGGAGATCTTTTATGATGGAGCCTTCTGGATTCAAAGGATGTTTTTGATGATCACTCTGTGAGAAACTTTCAGAATGAGATCTTTTTCTATATGGGTTTTCGTTTTCATGATTGGATTTTGTCAAGTTTAGTGGTGACGGTTCTGATTTAATTTCAGCTAATTCAGTCATAAATTGTTTGCTTTCTGCTATTTGTTTAATTTTTCCATATTTCTTTTGTAATGGTGTTTCTATAACGTCAACAATAGCTTCATTATCTGATATAATCTTCGAGATATGTTCCGTAAGGAAATCAGCATTCGGAGAAATAGATTTTTTTACTTTATCTTTTTCATCGTTTTCTTTATATAATGCTGCTCTAAATTTTGGTTTATATATCGATTTTGTTCTGTTATCAATTAACGCAAAACTCGTGCTTGTTGAGGGCATGTTTGTATCGATAATTAATTCAGAAGAATCGTTAGACTCTACATTCTCGGCACGTATTATAGAAGCATCAGAACCAGTTTCCGACACAGATGTGGGCGGAATAGACGTATCACTTTCTGAACCTCCTGACAAATCTTCATCGTTTAAAGTAACTGATACGTCAGCTCCTTGCATTCTTAAGGCATGTGTTCTTGATCTTTGATGTTTGTATAAATTGGATTTCGTTTTAAAAGCAAATCCACAAGGTACACAAGGGTATGGTCTCTCATTCGTATGAGCTCTGATATGTTTTTGAAGAACTGAAGGCTTGGCACAAGATAATTTACAGTAGGGACATATATAACGTCCACCCACTCCACCATTATAGGCTTCTTTGATTAAATCATTTTCAAGATTCTCAGTCTTATTAGAAAATTCATCAGTAACACTGGTCTGACCAGCTACTTGAACAAAATTATTTACATTACTTAATCTACTATTTTCATCGTTATAATTAATTTGTACATTTTTCTCCACATCCTGAACTTCTAAATGCTGTTTATCTGCTTTTGTTTTTATTTTCTCTATCTCTGGATGGGCTGCTGCGATACTACCATTTGATATTGAAAGACTGCAAGCAGTCGACGACACAATCGTTTCTTTATGTCTGGTTTCCCCCGTTTTTGGTAGATTTCCGGGAAACACAGACATCGTAGATGCCATTTTTTTGAATTTCTTATGAAGATAGCTGTGATCATTGTTATTGGAGAAATTACTATCTAAACGTTTTTCTTGTGTAAGCGGCATCGTACCCGCGATGTTTGTACCTGAAAAAAAAAAGAAAAAGCATGAGTTTTTATAGCCAAGGACATAATTTAAAAGTACATACCTACTTGGAATACACTGGACAAAAAAGCTCAAAATCGTAATTTACTTCTTAAAACCAACTAGTCTAATAACTATCGCTTAGTCTAGTTCTGTCTTAAGCGCTAAAAGAAAGTTGCGTCTCTTGTGTGCTATAAGAAAATTATTTGTAACCCCGCGGTTTCACCCGCAAGTCTCGATCCCGTGGGAATATCCAGGTCATGGTCTACTTATGTGCTAAATTTCATCCAAATCCGTTCAGCCGTTTTAGAGTGAAAGCGTAACAAAAAAACTAATAAACAAACAAACAAACTCACTTTCGCATTTATAATAATAGTAGCTTTCGCCCGCGTGGAGGTCGGAAATTTATTATCCCACGGGAACATACTACCGGGATAAAAAGTATCCTATATGTTAATCCAAGTTATAAACTATTTGTGTGCGAAATTTCATCCTAATCCGTTCAGCCATTTTTGCGTGATTGAGTAACACACATCCAAACATAAAAACTTTCACATTTATAATATTAGTAGAATTAGTTAGGATAAGTAATCACGTAGTGATAAAACGGCTGGACATAACTACGGCTTATTTCGGTAGTATTTTCTAATTAACCCACTATTTATATGTCAAGCTATCTGAAGGTTGGTTTAATATCAAACTTGGCAATATGTAATTTTGGCCTCACTGAGACATGGGATCACAGTTTTTCTATGACATTTCTCCTAATAGCCTCTCTATAGAATCTTAAATCTTTCTGTTAATAACTTTACTTACAGTTTAGTTCAGAGTATAATGTATTGATTTAAGTCATTACTAGTAATACTAAGGTATTCGTTGTCAAGTATCAAATTTTAAGAAATTGTTGGTATTTCTTGATTTAAGATATTAAGCCCTGTTTGCATCACTAATCACTATTTAGTGACAGACATGTCTCTATTAGAGAATATACTCAAACGACTGACAGAAACAGAACGATGTTTCAAATTCGTTTAGCGCTCATAATGAGTGATTTTGGGTCAAGCGGGCCTAAGTCTGAAACATAAAAATTGTATTGAGAAGACGGCTTCACTCACGTGGAGTTTATCGGGGTTGCCCGCAGCCCGAACTTAGAGTTCGGTTCGCGACCTCGCCGCGTGATCAGTTCCTGATTATGGTCTCCAGTTGCGTACGAAACTTGTAAGGCAAATACGATAAAAAACACGTGACTAAGCCGAGCATACTCCTAAAATATATTAATGTCATATCGTTCTCAAAAGTTATTGTAACGGTTGACTAATTCCATCGGCATCCTTCGAAGCGAATGAAAGTTCTCATGAATTATCGAATTGAGAAACACCCATGAAACAACTTTTATTATCAGATTAACTCTGAAATATCGAAAAATAATCTGCCTCATACAAAGCAAAATGTAGGAAGCAGCTGCTGTTATTCCTCATTTCAGGGATAGCGTCATAGTAAAAGCTTTTCATAGCTTTTAATATAGTTAATCTGATAATAAAAGTTGTTTCATGGGTGCTTTCACCCTGTGGAAGAATTCCGATAAGTATATCATAGGTAGGAAAATAAGCGGACTTCTCTTCCAAAGTTTCTTAACTATTTGAGACCTCCTTCCGTTTAAAGAGTTTTTTGCCCGTTCTTCTCTATAGGAACCCGTTGGAATGGGCAACTAGCTTCATATTTCTGACTGAGCGACCTTTTTATTTTTTTTGGGTGGGAAATCATCAAATGACTCCTCCCGCTCTGGGCGGAGCGAGAGGGAGTGTCAGACTTTTACTGACTAAAACCCACCCGTGTTCCTTCCGTTGCCTATGTGCTGGGGCTGCGATATCCCTTTCAGACAAACCCGCAACCCGCAGGCATTGGTCCTTCCGGACCCCGTCAGTTGGTGCTGACATCCCTTTGAGGCGCGCGTGGAACACAACGCGCCGTCGACCCGGGCCTGGTCCTTATCGGACGGCGAGCTGCCCATCGCTCACCGTCCCCTTGACAATTTAAAAGTGCCTGTAATTGGTTTATTTGAAATAAATACTTTGAGTTTTAGTTTAAAGTTTTAGCCAGGAAGAAAGTGTGTATGTAACAATAATTGCGCAATAAGAAATTTAGTCTCAGTTTGATTCATGGTGAAGGTTTTGCAAGATCTAGAGTCAATTTCACATCTGTTGAAATCTGATGATGTTCACATCTGATTCTTCACTGATAAGTAAAATTCGTTATACGAGTAATAGAAGGACACAAACTTTAACAATAGGTTTATTTCTGCATTGTGTGAAACCGTTTTTGAAGTTGATCTCTTTCTTTAATAATAAATTCAATTACTCATCTCGTTCAAAATTGCTGTACTTGTTTATTTTCAATTATTCATCCAATCTTGTATAGGTACTTAATTTATTTTAAGTATGTATATGAATTAAAAATCCAATTCAGAGACACGGGAGACTTACTACTTATGAAAAAAATCGGTAATGTTAAAAAAAAACTGGGTACATAAATAAGATTCTCCTAAAATTGCAATATACGTACTTTGAAGCATGGCCAACTTATGATATAGAAACGTCAAAACAATTAACAAGATGCTAGATTTGCAAGATGCAACGTGACGTTACCTATTAGTTACCACACTGTCACTGTATACACTTGTTTTTTGTTAATACGTAACTGTTTTACTAACTAATTATTTTAAATAATTATCTTTCCAGGTACATGTTTGTTTTAGGTTTCCTTACTTTTGTACTTATTTGTGGAAAAAGTTCGTACACTGGCAATAAACAAGAAAAATGGGAGATTTATACGCAATAGTTGTTTATGTAATCCATTCAAGATCATTTTTCCTATGTCAAATCATTGAAAGCACTCGACACAAAACAGCGAACAGCGATGCGGTGAACGTGTTGACGCAACTCAACGCGCATGTGCCGCGCTATTTCTATTGGTGTGTAGTGTGAGTGTGACATCACCGTGACGTCACGCTAATAGACGAGGATATCCCCAGTCGGCGTTGCTTTCTGTCGTATTTTTTTTTACAACTGACGAAATAGCTTTCATTATTTAGATACTTATTTTAGTGCATGTTTGGATCGGTCCATGTCCGTTGTTAAAATTAATTGTTTGTCTACAGTGAAAATCGGATACTTAGTTTTAGGTTAAACATGTTCTTTATTTTTATCTAAAACACAGGTTTATGAAACTCAATATTATTTTTTAGCTCATTAAGAACTTCAGTAGGTAGGTACCTACACATTTTTACTCATAAGAAATAGCTGAAGGCTTAGTCGTATCACAAAACAAGATGTGAGAAATACAGTTTTGTAAGTGTGAGTGTTATCTACACAATCCGAATACGTGTGAGTAGTACGATGGCGGACGACCTCGCTTGCGCTCACTTGAGTCGTTTGTGGACGGCTGCGTCGTTGGTACGTTCCGAGAAGGCGTTACAATTTCTGAGAACTGGAGACAACCAAGCCGCTCCGTTCGTTTAAGAACAGGCAAGCAAATAAGCTCAGTACGCACTTGCCGCTTACGCACACAACACAAGGCTCGTCTTTATGTATCGGCGTTCAGATTGCTCTATGTGTGCGCGCGCTACCTATTTAAATAACGACTGGCAATCGTGTGATTGATATAGGTAGGGATACCTAGATCAGATATAAAACTTACGAGAGGAGAAACGAAGAGACCTTATAGAGAAAGCTAGAGTTGTTTGTCTGATGTGCGGTAATTATTAAATTCCACAGCATCGCAATGGCGCTCTTTAAACATAAGATACCTACCTATTCTAATGAGTCCTTTACTTGTAAATATAAAATCAGGAAAGTGATCCCGAAGGCAAGTGGGACTAACTGCTAGTGTTGTAATGAGACAAAGGAATCCCGGCGGCCGGCCGCCGCCCGCCGGCCTGGCGCCGCGCCAGGCGGCCCTGGCGACGCCGCCGTCGGCCGCCTGCACGCCGCCAGCTTCCATCGCAGAGACCTATCACTTCACTTAACACAACTATTATAATATTGGCTAACGTTTATATCTATGTATGATGGAGTCTGTTGCAATATCATGCTAATTTTAGTCAAAAATACTTTATTTGCGCAAGAATATTTGTAGGTACTTTGATATTAAGATACAGGCCCTAAAATAAAACCTACCCTATATAGGTACCTTTATAATACTAGAGTTATCTTAAAACCTAATGCTCGATGTGTACCTACTTATAAATTTATTGTAAACGCATTACAGACTTAGTTCGGCTTTAAGTTGTATTTTTTTATTATTAATATATTATCAATAAATACCTACGTAAGTACCTACAGCTTCAAAACAATCAATAAATTACTTAAGGTCATTGGGCTTCCTAGTTTGCTAGAAGAAGTTAGGTACTTTTGGTAGTAGGAGTCACTTTTCTTCTTTGTTTACTTCGCAGTTTTTAGGGTATTCCGTATCAAAGATTACTTATATCTCAAGTCTTAACACTTTTTCAAAGATGTATTTATATATAGGACACCTAAGGGGTTGCGGGATTTAAAAAACTTATGTAATAATGGTAAAACATCAATGTATTTTACTTATTTTTGAAGAAATCTTGATAAGAATCCTTGACCTGACGAGCGATTGGGTGAGCACCTACGCTTCGATAGTAAAATTTAAGTAGGTATTTCGTAATATTTTATGTGATAGATTAACATGGTTATTATACGACTTTGAATGAGTATAGAATGTAAGAATGAACACATCCTATTCCATGTCATGAATTCTTACCGCGGTAAAATTGATCAGTCCACCATTATATCATTGCTGTCTTGATATCATTTGTTGACGCCTCCAGAACAAATGTCAACAAGTCCGATAGGCTGCATTTCACCCGCGCACAAGTGAATCATCGTTAATAATTGCGCGACGATCCACGCCACACGGCACACACACACACAGAGACAACACCTGTGTTATCGTCACACAAGTCTCACTAGCACTCCGGTATTGCGACGCCACTTTCTTTTTAACAAACGATAACAATTATTACCATACGAGTATTTATTTGTTTTGTCTGTATGCTGAAAAATATGTCTCGTTTATCGTACACTCGAAAAAGGAACAGCGTACGTTCCCGCAGCGCGGATGAGTGTTCAACTGTTTGTAATGTCGTTGGTTTGTTCGTTTCGTTCCGTTCGGCTCCCCGCGCCACCCGCGTCCCTACCCGCGCGCCGCACTCTGCGCCCGCTGTAAGTAGTGATTCATGTCGCGTTTTATCTATCTCCCTCCTTCACCGCAACCGGATCGGTTGTTCTTCGTAATCTATTTATATGTATCTACATAATATGCACGGACTTTAACCTGCGCTTTAACTACAATTTAAATCTTAGTTAGGTACTTACTTCATTATTGTGATGATCTAAGAAAGGCAAAAGGTAACTCTAATTATTAAGAGTCACAAAATGAGCAATGCATAAAATTCTGATGATATCACTTGACACTTGTTTGTATCCACTAATTCTATCTATGTTGTGGTATCAATTGGCTATAATTATGTCTTCTGTAAACAATTGGTTCCTTGCTACCTACCATAACTACCTATCTGACTATTTGATTTTTAAATTATATATTGCAAACCCCTATGAAGAATGTTAAGACTTTGAATCTAAAGTGAATTAATAACACGTGTAAAATATTTGATTAGACGTTGATGTTGTAATGGTGCTTAAGTACTAACCAAGACACTTGTAAGCAGTAAATAAATGTGAGAATACCATCAAATTTTTGTTACCTATCACTTGTACCTATCGGCATGGCAAGCAACATAATTTAAGTAATTTTCATGCAGCGCTGATTTCGTAACGGCTGCGCTCGACTAGAACGGGTATCGGTTTTATTTGCCACCGTCAACTACATTCTCTATTGCAGGAAACTATTTAGCGCCATCGATAGGTTGGTACTTACCATATTAATTATTATGAACAAAGGTCTTTACTTCTCTAGTATCTCAGTTGGTAAAAGCATAAAGAGATATAGAATCAGTATCTAGCTTATAATAAGTACAATTAATAATTTACTGTTGGCATTTTCCTATATTTAACTTATCTCGTGAACTTATTATCGGCAAGACCTCTTTATCAAAATTCTATATATTATTATTCATAGTTTACCTACACAAATAAGCCTGGCATAATACGAGCAATAATCTATATGGTCGCCGAGTTACGTAGTGATGATAATTTATTTTCAGTGAAGAAACTTCATGGCACTCGGGCTAGATTCGAATATATAGTATAATATAAACACATTATTTGCGATGATAATTGGTAGGCGCTTATCAGTATTGCGGAGGCGATGACGCACGCATTTCGAGGATAGCACGCAGTCGTTCGATTGTGAACACAAGTTGCTCAGGAAGCGAGCGATACTCCGACAACGACGACGACCACTACAGAACAAAACTTGTTTCTTAACGTGTTCTGCTGTTCCAATTATATACACTGCTTATGCAGGTCTTTACATATATTTAAACTCTTCTGGAGTCATCATCGATTCTTCAATTGCCATGTCAGTGTACCTACACTGACATGGCAATTAAGCACTTGCAGGTAGGTATGGTTTGGTACCTAGGTAATGTATTTTTCATATTCAGCTTAAAATAAAAACATTAATTTCGCAACGTTGGCCTCCTCTATGAGCACCTAATGATTTATATTTTGTTTAAAAATAATTAATTAGGTACTAAATAATTAGGTTGCTAGCTACAAAATCAGGTTTGGCCAAAACATCTCGATTCAAAGTTCAATGCGTTTCTTCTGTAGTACCACAAAAATTGGTTGGCGTTATTCTATGACGGCTGCTGTTTCGCGAATGGTATGTGAAATGCGGGGGCGCGGGGCACTTGTTGCGTTGTTTAGTTGGCGTAGGTACCGCCTGTTGCCGACTGCCGACGTCACGTCACGACCTTGAGCTACACGACACGGGGAGTGTCTTTTTCTGTATGTCTCCAGCACCTGACAACTTTTATGATTGATGTACCAGAAATGGGCGTACCAGATCCTTCAAATAGCAATGTTGGATAACTTTTTCCAGCAGCTCTTCCATGAACTATTTGACATACAAAAACCAGTTTCCCGTATTTTAATCGTAAGTGCTCGTACACGTAAGTTTGTACGTCATCGACAATATTTTATTATGGCTCAAATTTAAATGAAGTAGCTAGGTACTTACACATAATATAAGTTCATAATTAGTTAGTTGCTTCTACTATAAATCCAAAATCAGTCTGTACAGGTAAAACTTTAATCTTAAGCTATAACAAACAGCCATTTGGCAACGCAGCTGTTGAATAAATTTGTGATTCCACCCGGGCGCCATGAAGTCGCGTGGGCGGGAGAAACCATGAAACCAGTCTTAGTGGCAACTGTAACAGGCTGAGTTTGCTGGGATTTACTAAGAAATAATTAACAAAATAAGGTAGTGCAACTGTGAATAACATTCCACTATAGCATCTCTACCTAGAATTTAATTGGTAAATAAGTATTAAGTATTTACCGTGTTTTGTTTGATACAAGTATTACAATAATTTATAATAATTGACGTCAATGTGAGTATTTTTCATTGTAGACGATACCCACGGTATAATATACTGTGACGATACGATGATTCTGAAAGCATATTGTAGGCACGTAATATGCTTTCCGATTACCTAGACCTGCCTGTTATTTTTAACGTTGGAAGTCTTGACATGTCTGCATAAACTATGTTAGTTTTTGAGCATGAACTGCTTCATTGTGCTAAACAAGTTTGCGACTAGTGCGAATGCTGAGCCGACCGCGTCGTCTCCCCACCTTGCTCGGGCTTCCCTCGGAACCAGGTCATCGTTAACTTGCCCGACCGCTACGCCACCGACCGACTCGTGGCCGCCACACGCCACACCCCATCCAATCTCTGACGTTTTTGAAGTTCTTTTGTAAACTTTCATATGAAATATGTAGGTACAGTAAGACATGTCTTGGATCGGCACATTACCGCACTAATGCGGTAATGTCACAGACAACTAGGTATTTACTTGTCGAAGATGTGTTTTTTTAAATTCAGCAAAGACTTCATGTCTTTTTATGCCTACTGTGTAAATAAATCAAATTTGATAAATTTACTTAATATTCAATCAAAGTATATATTTTTTACTAGGTACATATTAACCCTAATTTGCGTATTCAAAACATAATTTTGTGTTTATTATATTTTTTATATAGGCTATTTAGCGGTTTTGTCGATGTCTTTATTTACACCTGCGCGCGCATCGCTAGCGCGGCGCGCGGAAAAAACAAACCCAACGCGCCATTTTCCATAAATATTTTGTTAACGTTTTCGTAGTGAGGTTAATTATTATTAAAAATACGAAATTTTAAGTATTGTCACGAACCGACTTTGAAAAGTTTTTAAAAGAAGCTCCGTATAGTCAGTAGGTACCTGGCAATACAGGCTAGATGAACGTTATAAATCTAAATGTGTCATCTCTTACGTTATTGTAGCATACATGTTCTTACAACAAGTCTGATTTTTCCTCGCAAGTGTGTTGAAAAACGTCGTATGAAACGCGTGTGCATTGATCATAATATAATACACTTGTATCATAATATACCATTATGCAGTTTTGGTGCCGACAAACTGGCCATCATGTTAGTGTCGTCATAGTTCCGAATTTGAATTCATGACCGTTTAAAAAGTAATACAACTTCCATACAAAAAGTGCAGGTGGACTCGATTTTGGAGTCTGGGAGTTTAATAATAGATCGCGGAATATAAACGACAGATAAGTACCTAGCTACTTAAATCTTAAATTAAGGATCGATGCCACATGATTCAGAAATGGAAATACTTCAAGATATAATATAGTAATGCTTATAACTTCCTTGCCAATTGGCGCCCTAATTCTGTTAGGTACATTTAGAGTGTAAGCATTAATAATTTTAAATTGACATTGGCAATAACAACAGCATTGGATTTAGATGATTTATTTTGTAGTTGTGGATGATCGGGGCGTCATCAAGCACCTATAGGTAAAACTTATGTAGGTAACTAAATATAAAAAAGATTACATATTACCTATTGTATACTTATACTATATTACTATCCATACATTATAATATAATAAACCACATATAATTATTATTTAATATTTTTCTTTTAGGGGGCTCGTGACTAAAGACAGCCTCACGAATCGATCGGTTATAGGTCTTTCGCTTGCCGAGGTCGGTCTGTAGATGGCTCACCCATCCCCGGACCGACCTTGGCAAGCGTATCCATCCATTACATATCGAGACCCCTTCATGCCTCGGAAACCTCGGTAAGCCGTGAGACCCAGCTGTCATTGGAACATCTTTGACAGTCTTTACGAGAAGTTAGAAACCCGAAAATTTGACAACCAGTCTTACCAAGGCCTATCGTGTTACAGTACCTGGGTTGTGGATGTCAGATGGTAGTCGCTTCGTTTAAAATATTGGTTTTCAGCTGCATCCGGTTAGACTGGAAGCCGACCCCAACTCTCAAAATAGTTGGGAAAAGGCAGAATGATAAGCAGATGATGAAAAATCATCATTTCAATTAAATCTTTTAAATTAAATTGCGCAACACTAGCGATTTAGTTACAAACAACTACATTGCAAATAGGAAGACAAGGTTAAGATGCATAAGGTTTTGCCAAGATACAGAATTTAGGTTCGGATAATCGGAATGCAAAGCAGGTCTAAAAGTGAGTCCGGTATTTAGGTGACACTGTGACAGTAACGCTGCTCTAACTAACGCAATATTACTTATTTACATTCACATTTGTACCTATTTATTAAAACTGGCATTAAGAGAATGGCGTCATTCTTCGTGAATTCTGGCGTTCACGTATCAACGACCAAAATACGCCTTATGCATGAATGTGACAATAATATTCATGAGTCACCCCGAGACGGTAGCACTTGACCAAATAAATAACTATTCGCTATTCACGAGTCTTTCCTCAATGACGTTCATCATTGTGGTGTTGGTAAAGTTTATAGTAAATATGTACCTATAATGTATTTAATAAAGTGAATTACTTAGGTATCTACCTACAATATGCTCTGAAAAGAATTAAATAATGAAGTGAAACCAGCTAATGAAGGACATCTATCAAACCCTATTTTTGTAACTAGGTACGTTAAAATTAATTAAACTATGTTGGGGTCGGCTTCCAGTCTAACCGGATGCAGCTGAATACCAGTATTTTACATGGAGCGACTGCCTATCTGACCTCCACAACCCAGTAACTGTACTATAAGATAAAAATTAAACATTGGCATTGTTTATAAATAAAAGAATAGAAGCTTTCTCGGCCAAATATTGTGTTGGGGATAGGAGTGCGCGCGTAGGAAAGTCGGGATCGTCTTTTGGAAATTCGCCAGAGAGGTATGCCCGCTTCCGAGGTGCATTCTCAACGCCTACACTCATTTTCTGTTTCATACTGATCGGAAAATAAACTAAATGATACAGCTCCGATATTATTTCCAGTAGGTAAAAGCGACTCTCATATATTTAAAACACCATTTTACTTTGCGGTACTTTAATATGTACGGCGTTATTGTAAGGAAATAAAAACGAACCATTATGGGCAGGCAGCTGACCTGAAGAGTGCTAAATGATTTCCGAACACCTTGACAATTAGCGACGTTGACGGTACGGTCCAGAAGGTTTTATAACGATCTCCGACTTGTTTAGTTCATAGGACCTATCCGAGTCATTTAATCCACATAAAAATCAGGATTAATTAAACCAAAATAATAATTGAGACATTACGTATGAGTCTGCCAATCGAATGAAGAATATAATGTATTTTAATTAGCGTCGACAGAGATGTGATTATTGTAATGGGTAATAAACTAATTATCTACAAGTTGGGTATTTTGGGTTTTCAAAATAGAAACACACTCTCATAATCATTGGGCTAATAGTAATAAATATTAAAAACACGATGACCGCAGCACTCGCTATCGCCATCCAAGTTTTCTTTGGTTGATTTTACAGAAAAGCACTGTTACCGGCAGTAGGTTCCACGTGTCATTGACTCTGGCCACCATCAGGGATTTTAATTTCACAAAAAAATTGTCGATAATTAGTCGAAATTTGTCGCCAAATATCAGAATTTGTCGATCAGCGGTTCAAAAGTTATAAGGGTTTATAGGTGGCCGATCTGAAGAGAGTCTCCCTAGCAGGGCCACATGTATATCTCAAAAACTAAGGCACCTAGCGAAGATCTGTTTCTCCCATATTTTGTCGTTAATTAGTCGAAATTTGTCGCCAAATATCAGAATTTGTCTAATTTGTAAAGGGCCATCGATCACACGATCCCCACGTAGAGCTGCCTACAAGCGGCACTCGGGCCCCCCAGATTGGGAAGCAGCATTGACAGCGCCCCAGCGGCGCCCAGCAACTTGGGCGCCAACCGTCGGAAGTGAGGCCCAAAGTCACAAGTAGTCAAAGACTTGCTGAGGGCCACCTCCAGGCCTAGGCGACGTATGCGGCTCGGCTCACCACCTGTGAGACCGCAGCCGTCGCCAACAACGCTGCCTCCCTGTGCGAGCTTCTCCGGGCAGTGACCAGCGTGTCATCCGCATAACACGTCAGGTCTACCCCGGCACCGAGCTCGCCCCTCAGCACCCAGCCGTACCCGATGTTCCACAGGCGCGGGCGTAAAACCGAGCCCTGTGGAACACCGCACGACATGCGGCGCTGGTTTCCGCCATCACGAACCTAACCTAACCGTTTCGAATTTGACAAACTGTCATTTTGGGTATTGACAAGATTTGGTGAGCATTTATCCATTTTGGTAGGCAAAAAGAATATAAATACAACACGTACAATTATTCTGATGAGTGTATGATTATTTTGGAATTGTTCTTAAGGCACCTCGGTATAGAGTGGGTTTATTTTATTTGAAGTTAACATATTTTAATTGGTAATTAGTCTTAGGGTCTAAAATTACTTTGGTGAGCATTTAAATTGTAGCCTTTATTTAGTGCACACCATAATAAATCGCTTTTACGGTTCTCGTAGGTACTTAGTAGCGATAAACACAATATTTATACCAAACCAACCGTAATCTTATTTTCGAGAAACTTGCTAAAAAGTGTTCATATTCAACTTCAAATCAGTTACTGATAAATAGTAGGTACCTATAAGATGGTGATAACAACATGAGACAGTGCCTTATGCCGCGCGTGTAGTATTGTATGATTAAAGAAGTAAGTAGGTATATTCACTCACACACATGACATCAGAGAACTATGAATCGATTTCTTTAAAAAATCTTTCAATAATTTTAAGGCCCGTATTACAGAACCTCACTCAAGACTGAAGCTCTGACTCATTTCTGGCCATAGTAAATGTACTGTCGCTACTTCGGCGTCGTCATCTCGTTGTCGTTGACGTTTCGTTCACGGTGCGGTGGACAAACGGCCTGAAGGGGATAAGTTATCAAAATACGATAAAAGAACTAACTTTTACCCATAAAGAGAAACGTAAACGCCAATAATCATGTTTCTTAGTTTAAAAAATGATTCATATTAAAATTATGGCTTCCAGTATTTTTTTACGTGGAACGACTGCCTATCTGACCTACCCAAGCCCGTTACTAGGTAACGCGACCCTCCTATTGGTAAGACTGGTTGTCAGACTTTCGGGCTTCTGACTACCCGTCACTGTTGTCTAAGATCTATGAATACAGCCGGGACGGTAACGGCTTAATATGCTTACCGTGGCACGGAAGGGTCTCGGTATGAAATGGGTTGTCACCCATCCACGGATCGACCTCGGCAAGCGTAGCTTAACCTTTTATCGACTCGTACGGCTGTTATTATTTAGCCACGAGCCAGAGCATATCCGAAAAGTACCGGTGGTATTTTGGTATAGCTTGTCCAGTTTGAAATGACGCGCCCAGAACAAAATACGCATTCCGCGCTAACAGCGACTCAAAAAGCGCTAGATTTTTATAAAATCAGCGTATCCAAAAAACGCTAGATGTCGCGCTAAATTTAATAGGTAATTGTAAAACACATCTTATCATAAAAAATCGACAAAAGAAGAATCATACTCGTATTATTTTCAACAGAACTTGAAAGGCCAGGTTGATCAAATCGGCGTAAATGAAAATCTGAGAACTAAAGGGAATTCTCCGTGACTAAGTAAAACGCACTACACTGTGTCACTTAACAGAAAACAATTGACTCATATATTTTTTAAATTTTAATAATGTCGCTAATACACTATACGTACATATATGTGTCGCCATCTTAGAAATCAAAAAGCGTGAAATTATCCGCAAAGCGCAAAATTTTTTAGTCGCGCGCTAAGTTCATCAAAGAAGCGCTAGATCTAGCGCCCAAAGTGCAAACCTGGCAGCACTGGTACAAAACGCGGTAGTGGGGTGCGTCATTTCAGACTGAACAAGCTATAAGTTTTAACTGGTATACAATTGAAATAGGTAAGTAGTTAGGTAGGTACCTATGATTTGATTATTCATCTGTTGCCACTGTTGTGTGATTGTGGAACATTTATGTGTTGATTACTTCATCAATGACAACAGATAATAATATGTAATTGTAGCTGTTAAAAATACAGTTATAGTATTTGATAAACAACTAGCGAAAAATATTCAGCCAAATTTTGTTCACTTGTTCGCATTGCCTTTTAGGAACCTTATTTATCGGTACCTAACTTTATACATTCAATATTCAAGTCATTCAATGCCTTTCGTTCTGTTTGTAGTTCCATCCTACATTCCTATTTCAATCTGCCTAGCCTTTTCCCAACTATGTTGGGGTCGGCTTCCAGTCTAACCGGATGCAGCTGAATACGAGTATTTTACATGGAGCGACTGCCTATCTGACCTCCACAACCCAGTAACTGGGTAATACGATACCCCTTGGTAAGACTGGTGTCAGACTTTCGGGCTTCTGACGACTCGTAACGACTGTCAAAAATCCACGAATGACAGCCGGGACCAACGGCTTAACGTGCTTTCCGAGGCACGGAGGATTCTCGGTATGTAAAGATGGTCACCCATCCACTGACCAACCCCGGCAAGCGTAGCTTAACCTGATGGATCGACCAGTGCGGCTGTTGTTACTTAGCCACGAGCTCCTCTCCTATTTATGGAGCTTAAATTGCAAAAATATTTGAATGACTTTTTATCAGTTCTTTTACATATGTTTCTATGGAGCTACCTACCCCATATTGACATGGCCATTAGCAAAAAGGTCCGGAGCGTTTCAAAGTTAGAAAAAAAGAAAAAAGGCCATCGGACTCTGCGCCACATGAGGGTTATGAAATCGACCGAAATACTTACAACCATACGCCTTTTTCTATGTTAGGACATAATTTCACGATAGAAAAAAATAACAAAGTTACCTCCAAACCGAACAAAAAACCGCTAGTATTAAAAAAATACTTCAAATAAGTTCATGGAACTTGCATAATAACTGAACTAAAAATAAAGTGATACATTTTCACCGTAAAAAGAAATTACCTAAACTATCGGTGCCTTGGAGCCTCCAGCAGCACTCAGTCCGCCAGCAGTATGATACGAGCGACATTTTTGAGCTGAGGTGGGTACTAAGGCTCATAAGAGTGGTCGTCAGACTTTCGGGCAGGGTTGATAAAAATCATGATTTTTATAAAAAAATCAAAATAATCGGATTTATTTGATTTAAATCGGATTAATTGGATTTAAATCGGATTTTTTTGATTTTTTCTGTCAAACATGTCTCTAAATGTTCTTTCATTCTCGCTACCAAGCCCATTCATTCCTTCTTACAACGTTTACACACCGCTTTGTTAAACTTGCCGCAAGTGGACTTTTTTTCATCGAAATAAACCCAATCAGCATCTTTTTTCCTTCCAGACATCTTGTTGTATTCACTTTCATTAATCAATCACGAATGTCCGCGCCAAAGACTAAACGGACGGATTTAGTCACGAGTTTAAATTTCGGAGAACCTCCCCGAACGGTGTACTTAGTTAAATAGCATTGGACACGTGTGTGCGCGCCGTAGTTTATGTCGGGGGAAGTCCCTAGACACATTTAAATGGCTGATTTGGTCGAAGTAAAAAAATATTGATTTAAATCATTGATTTTTATAAAAAAATCACTTGATTTTAATCGCGATTTAAATCACTGATTTAAATCAAGTGATTTAAATCATATCAACCCTGCTTTTTTTCACTAGTGCTTTTAACTTTTCTGTTTTTTTTTTTAATTTTTGTGGCCGTCGTCAGCCCGTTGCAAAGAGTTTTTATTATTTGAGAAAAGTTTTACAAATCAGATGATGATGATAACGATAACGATGGCGATGACGATATCGATGACGATGGCGATGACGATGGCAATGGCAATGGCGGAGTCAAAGTCAAAGTCAAAGTCAAAGTCAAAGTCAAAGTCGAAGTCGAAGTCGAAGTCGAAGTCAAAGTCAAAGTCAAAGTCGAAGTCGAAGTCGAAGTGGATGTCGATGTCGATGTCGATGTCGAAGTTATGAATGTTGTTTTTATCATTTATAGTTTCGGGCTTCTCCTTCTGACTACCCGTTACGATTGTCAAAGATCTAATGACAGCTGGGACCAACGTGCTTAACGTGTTTTATGAGGCATGGAGGAGTCTCGGTTTTATTGGATGGGGGACCCCATCCACGCACCGACCTTGGTAAGCGTAGCTTAACCTTCTACTCGTGCGGCTGTTATTATTTAGCCGCAAGAGCCCCTCTTTTGTTTTGCTGCTAACTGATATTTGGTTTTGTTAAAAGAACGGCTAAAAACACCTTCATTATAACTGTTGAGTGTTGTTCAGTCAGTATGCAATTCTCAGAATACCCCCGAGCACGCGCTGCTTGCTCGCCAACCACGCCGGCGAGACGCACGAGCTTACCTATAATAAAATTAATAAACACTCATACTACCTACCTACGTCGGTAACCTTTTCACATTTACGATTCCGATATTCCAAGAATCTTCTTCGATTCCCTCTATAATAGTGAGGAGTTATTTTTAATAGATAGGGGCATTGCTGCTGTTTCATGTCTTAGTATCTGAATAAAAAAAGCAAGCGATTGTTTTTCAGAAAATAAATGGCGTCTAACAAGTTCCTCAATACCGGCTTTTTGCCGTTGATTAGAGTTTCCAGCGAAAATATCGTAATAATTGCATAACTGAAAAGTACAAACAAGAAAAAACGCAAAAAAAAATACTTGATAGGTGGTGTTAATTGTTATTTCTGCTTACTGTTCGTAGTGTAGATCGTTCGTTATTTAAAAATCTATTTAATAAGATTCAGTTCTGAAGGGTTTTTTGCAAAATAAATACCTTAGTAGGTTTTTATTTTTGATAAGGCAAAGTCACAGTCCAAATTCAAAAAGAGTTGGCAACCCTTGTTGCGGCTGTAAAGGCTCGTGCCAATATTAGTAAACAGGGTGAGTTTTTGGGAGGCTGACGAATTCCGAAATATTATGATCAGATAGCAAACTTAGGAACCATTGGCTCGATTTTGGAGAAAACTGTTTTTGTTTTTTGTTGTTTTAAAACGCCAAGAATGAAGACCGTTTTTTTGCGAAATACCTCCAGCTTTCCACCAGCATCACGCGGCGACAGTTGCTGTATCACGCTAAGGTTGTTTGTCACGTGCACGTCATAAAACGACAAGGTCTATTTGTCAATGTGACAGTTAGCGATACTGAATTTAAAATGTTGGTACTGGAATTGTTGTCAAAAGTGATAAAGCAATTACGAGGTCGACCATACATTGTACACAAATGCTGTTTCCTGATATCTATATGTATATACTATAATAAAGAGGTAAAATTTGTAAGTTTGTATGTAGGGGGTAATCTCCGGAACTACCTAGAATATTTAGAATACATAGAATCTACATAGAATCTTTTTTTTTGTTCTTCTAACTGAACAGACAGCTGTGCTGCTGGGGAGTTTGTTGCGCTACTTCTTCTTCCCAGCTAATGCACTAGGAAGTGGTGAAGGGTGGGCGTTTTGGGGGACTGTCTTATGTAATTTTGACGTTCGAAAAGTGCTGATTCTCAGCCTAGTTTGAATAAATGACTTTTGAATTTTGAATTTTACCAGTCGGATTAGAAAAAATATTTTTGCATTGGATAGCCCAATTCTTGAGAAAGGTTATAGACTCGCAGACGTCTTAAATAAAAATGAAATGCTGTTCGTTGGTAAACGCGTCACTTGAGAACGGCTGGACCGAATTGACAATTTTTTGTTTTTAAAATGTTCGTAATAGTCCGAATTAGGTTTTTATGGGATATTTTTTTTAAACTCCCGGAAAATAATAAAATTCTGGAAAAACTGAATGTGCTACTTTCCATGGTTTTTTTTAAAATGAATTATTGAAAGGACAGGATAATGTCTGTAGGGTTAGCTAGCAGCTTATAAGTAGGTAATATAATATATTGATTTCTAGTGGTGGCTTTTTCAGACTTTTCGGTAATTTGAAATCTATTTGCTGTCAGAGTTACAAGCTTAAATAAATAACAAATGAATTTTGATATCATGGTAACACAACAGAACTTATTGCTGTCGACCGGGTCAGTTACATTTTTGACCACGATCATTAAATCCTTTTAGCGCCATACGTTTAATAAAATCAGACTGTAATAGAGCAAATTTGACCTGCATACGGTAACAACATCACTATGACTATCCAATTGATCACATGTTAGCTACGTGAGAACACTTACTGCTTAAAATTCACTAATGACTACCCGGCGTTGTTCCCAATGACCTCTATGACACTTACATAATTAATTTACTAATGTAAATACGTACCTACTTGGTAAATAGTAGGACTAAAGTTATATACCTAGTTAGGTTCGACATAATTATTTTAAATGCACGAAGCAGAATTTTATCGTGAAGGGCAGCCCAGAAAGTTACTAAACCTGTAAGGTGGGTCGTATAAAATGCACCTGGCGAGTGTTGACTTTGATACACAAGTTATGCCTTCACATATTGGCATAATGTTGATTTAACGCTAGAAATATTTATAGAAATCGCATAATAATTATGCTATTAGAAAACGAAATAAACCACTCAGTCCTAGTAGGCAATAGGGGTCAAAAATCTCGAATACTCTTGTAAACAAAACATGTTCAAGAATATGGCACCGTCACATCCGTATATCCAATCTATATAAGGCCAGAACCTAGCCATAGGAAACTGCTCGCGTATACATTGTAATGCTATTTTTAAATCTTTGATTACAATGAATACACGAATTTTGCGTACTGCTCGTGTATAGTTGGTAACGTAGACGCGCGCGTCCTGATTCCAAACTATACTACATCACTTACGCTTGACATGAGTTTTAATAATATAGATGAAAAAATAACAATAAATTGAACTGGGTGAAATGGAACAGCTAACAGATACCGGAATATGAAATGGGTTAGGTTAGGTTAGAATTGTGACCAACCGGGCGCGAGCCGAGCGAACGTAGTGAGCGGTGCCGCGGTAGCGGCCGGCGAGCGCTGCTTCAAAGATGCTCCCAGCCAGGCAAAAAAAAAAAAAAAAAAACCCAGGCAGGCTATTTAGCGCAAGGTGCTTTACGTCGCAAACAAGTTGAATACTAGTTCACAATTTGTCGCAATCTATACACGATTAGTCCGTATGCGTACTGGCACTGTATATTTTGGAATAAGGTAGTTAATTAGATCACTACGAAGTATACGCGAGTATTTGCGTACTAATCTTGTATAGATTGGAAGACCTTAGCAAAAAAGTGATTTCCAATCTATACGCGAGCAGTTTCCCATGGCTGCGTTCTGGCCTTGTATAGAATGGAAAGATGCCACGTTGCCGATATTCGGAGAAAAAGTTCCCCATAGTGTCCCCGTCCTGCAATGTCGCAATATTGGAGCCAAAAAGTAAAAAAAAATGCGGCATAATAGTGGCGCTGCTTCGGCCCTGCTTAAGTGCCGTAAGCATTGCATTGTCAGTTGTTATTTTGTTTGTTTGTTGAGGTTAGTTCGCTGCCCTTTGTATTGATTGATCGTATTTGTTTTTGATAATTATATCAAGAGGTGAGCTTATTTTTGAGGAGAGGCTAATGTTAATTTCTTACATCTATAGCCGGCTAAACGTTGTATGATACACGTGCGTAAGATGATTTCCGACTCGTGTCGACTTATACACTCAAGTGTAGCCATAACCCCCTTAGCTTATCAAATGACAATGGCTGAAAGCTAGGATAGGTTAGAACTGTGACCACACCAAGGACCGTCCGATTAGTCACAAGAGAATGTAATGTTTTGGGAAGGTGGTGTTTTACAGCGAACGAACTAACCTCAACAATCAAACAAAATAACTGGTAAAGTCTTCGATCAATAATGCACTAGATACACTATCCCATACAAAAGTTCTCTTAAAACTGTCGCCAATTGTGTTTACGTACTTCTAGTTTAAATAAATATACACTACTACATTAATGTAAATTCAACCTTAAATGCAATGCTTAAAGTTGTATTCACAAAAATATGTACAAAAAACAAAAAAGTCAAACATACATCAAAACAAATTCAACCTTACACGCTTGTTTTAAAGTTGGAATTACAAAGTGCTAATAAAAGCAATAAAAATTTATGACAGAGGCTCGCCGCTTGGACAAGGAATGAGTGGAGTCGAAATGTGTTTATATTTATTTCTATGAAATACAGAAAAAAATAATTTATACTAACAAATTCAGTTTATTTGTTTGTTTTTAGCCTTGACACTCAAACATAAAGTTTAATTACAATGGCAAAATTAAATCTTTCTGCTATCGGAGATACAAATATTTAATTACAATGGCAAAATTAAATCTTTCTGTCGTCGGAGATACAAATATTTAATTACAATGGCAAAATTAAATCTTTCTGTCGTCGGAGATACAAATATTTAATTACAATGGCAAAATTAAATCTTTCTGCTATCGGAGATACAAATATTTAATTACAATGGCAAAATTAAATCTTTCTGTCGTCGGAGATACAAATATTTAATTACAATGGCAAAATTAAATCTTTCTGCTATCGGAGATACAAATATTTAATTACAATGGCAAAATTAAATCTTTCTGTCGTCGAGGAAACAAATATTTAATTACAATGGCAAAATTAAATATTTCTGTCGTCGGAGAAACAAATATAATGTCATGTCGCTTGAAAATAAAAAGTTAATTTTAGGTATATAAGTTCAAAAATACTTATTGTTACTGTTATACTGTTTTTAGTAATCTACGCCTTTGCGTGTTTCCAGTTATGTCCAATCTATTAAAATGAATCGAACAAATTGTCGATTTTTTATAAGGCTTATATATTTCTTTTCCTCTTTCTTTCGCGACAGTAGATACCCATTCTACACAGCGAAATGGGTCGATAGGAAATCTACAAACAGAAATAAAATATAAAATATCAATACTACACCATGCATTCTCTGTTCCAGAACAGTCGATGTTTGTTACAATAGTTGGTAGTTGTCACAAACATTGGTCAAACAATCATAATATTTGCTAATTGATTTATATTTACTATTTAATTCTGTTTTAATTTTATGAAAAACACTTACTGATAATAAACTTACCGAAAAAAAAATATTCCTTCCAAAATCTTGGTGTTACGGTGGTTATTTACAAATTTTTTGAACACGTACTTCGGCATTTTGACATCTTAACGTTGGCTATGATTGGACCATACTAATTTGAAATAAGACCACAACCGAATCTGTGCTCTTATTTTTCGTTCCGTTTTTGAAGCGCTTACCGGGAATCTAGTGCATTATTGATCGAAGGGTAAAGTAGTCAATTGACTCAGGCGTGACTTTGCGGAAATCCATTATAAAATACAATAGTCGACGTATATTATTTTTCAACATACTTGCTCGTAAAGTAGCTCTTATTGAACCGTTTTTAGGTTCATAATTCAGTGTATTAAAAACCCGTGCCTTTTTTTTATATTATCGGACTAGTGCTGTAATGCCACAGATAACTAATCAGGATTTGGTTGCGGCCCGCTAAAAACAATAACATTGGACTTGCCTGGGAATTGAACGCGATATCTACGTGTCACTGATTAAATACGCACTAAATAGGATACACGTATTATCACATCCACTTTAACATCCTATGCGAGTTTCTTATCTTTTAATTAAACTATTTTAATTAACAATAAAAGCGAAAACTGGAATAAATTTAGATTTTGTACAAACGTCAAACAACCGACCATAGACAACCCACATCCTTTTTAACTGGTCTAAATTTATCTTGTCATTGAAAAGTTAGTGATTGACATAATAAATATCGACTATTTGTTCAAGGAGTATTTTATTATTATATATTGAAAAAAAATAACGATTTAATGTATTTATAATTATTATACTGACAACAATCGTGTTTTTCGGCTAGGATTTTCAAGATGCTGTTGGAGCTAGCCCGCGTTTAAAGATGCCGTCCTATTTCATTATTAAATAATGTCGTAGGTCTTTATGTATTATGGGGACCCCTCAAGTTTTAGAATATTATACTGCTTTATCACTGAATTTGTTACGAATCATAACATTTGGTGACTCCTGAGCTACACCATAAAATATCTCTGAGTAGTCTGTGAGCTACACCATCTGTAAGCTCGTCTCGTATTATTTGTCAGATAATTATGTATTTGGTTAGCATAAGTATTTTTTTCTTTAATCTTTGACATACCAAACGTACGTAGTACCCGTGTTATCTTGTTCGTTTTCACGGTTTTAATTTCGAACATATTTCAATGGATTTGTTTTTTATGTGAAAGTTACTCAATATAAAAAATACTGATGAAACACTACCTACAAAAAAAATCGTAAAATCGAAAGTACCAAAACGAAAAGATCATACTACCACATCACTAAACATAGATAATTTCTAGCGGCCATTGTTGTTTGACAAATGAAACGCGACATGGCAGTATGGAATTAGTAAGTACTATCATTGCAGCATGGAATTTGTATAAAGAAATTGACTTTGAATACATGGAACTAGTATGAACTATCCTATACTATTAAATGAGCATTCTCTATTTTAACCCGACCAGAGATTTGTGTTTTTTTTATTTTATCAAAGAGACTTCTTGCCTTCTATGTTCTATGTTACGGGGTTTGGTATAGGCTGTTCAGCGGTTTTACCTGTGCCTTTATTTACAACTGCGCGCGCATCGCTAGCAGAAAAAAAAAACCAGCGCGCCATTTTCCGTAAATAATTGTTATCGTTTTTATTTTGTTGTATTATATTATATAAAAAATACCAAAATCTAAAGTATTGTCACCAACGGACGTACAACAGTTTTTAAAAGAAGCTCCGATTGACAGTACCTGGCAACAAAGGTCAGTTGAACTTTATAAATCTAAATTCTCATCTCTATAGTTACGTTATTCCAGCATAAGTTCTTACAACAAGTCTGTTTTTTTCCTCGCAAGTTTGTTGAAAAACGTCGTATGAAACGCGTGTGCATTGATCATTACCCAGTCGGCTAAATTATCGCGCTCGCCTTTGGCTCGCGCGCCAATACCGCCTTTTGCCCAATACAGCACACTCGTGTCATAATGTACTATTAGTAACCTAATCCGGTTAACCGTTCTTAAAGAGTCGAATCGTTTTTTGCAGGTAACAAGTAGGTACATATAATAGTTATTTATGCTATAAGTGCGGAAGGTAGGAGATTTCCGATGAGTGGCATTTTATTCACGGGCGAGCGTAGCGAGCGAGTGTATAAGTCGACACGAGTCGGAAATCATCTTACGCACGTGTATCATACAACGTTTTACTATGCATTGTGAGAGAAAAAAAAAAATCGAGTGAGCCTGACGATGATGTCATCTAACATACGACTTCGACTTCACTTTGACTTTGACTCCGCCATTGCCATCGCCATCGTCATCGATGTCGTCATCGCCATCGCCATCGCCTTAGCCATCGTCATCGTTATCATCATCATCTGATTTGTAAAACTTTTCTCAAATAATAAAAACTCTGCAACGGGCTGACGACGGCCACAAAAATTAAAAAAAACAGAAAAGTAAAAAGCACTAGTGAAAAAAAGTGACACTTTCCGCACTAATTTACTGCTTGGAAATGGCTCTTTTCGAGCAAATGCATTGTAAAATATATTTTCTTTTGGGCAAGAAATAAACACTTTTGACGAAATAAACGCAACCCCAAGTTTGAGGGATAGAATATCCAACTAATATTATAAACGCGAAAGTTTTCGGGGATGTTTGTTACTCTTTCACGCAAAAACGACTGAACGGATTTGGATGAAATATGGCAAACAGATAGTGTATAAACTTTTTTATCCCGATGTTCCCACGGGATTGAGACTTTGCGGGTGAAACCGTGGGACGCTCTAGGCTAAATTAATAATCCCAATACAATATTTATAACCGGGAATATGCACGTAATTTTAAAGTTATTCATTATTTTAAAAAAGTGTGTTAAGTAATATAAACATTATTAGGAGCCAAGAAAAAAAATAAAAAATTTTTAAATGATTTGCCTTACTTATAATTTCAATTTTTTATTTCTATTAAGTGCAATTTGTAATATTGTCGAATCTCTAAATTAGGCTTTTATTTAAACTGTGAATGCAGATCACAATTTCTCAAAAAATTAAGGACAGTCTCCTAAGCCCGTTTTCCTGTAGCTACAATGGTTAAGGTAGCTGCCCTTACTGCCCCGTCTGCAAAATCCAACCTGTAGGTATACATACAATGCAGCCTATCATGTGACCGTATTTTTATGAATATTAAAAACGAAAAAATCTTCAATATTTTCCATGTTATTCAAATTTGAATTTTTCTAGTAGCGTTTGTGACCTTGCTTTACATTTTTTGCCATTTCTCCCAAGTTATTGGCTTGATTTGGATTCCAAAATGTTTCATGAATATTCAGAAAAATACGGTCACATGATAGGCAGCATTGTATGTATACCTACAGGTTGGATTTGGTCACATGCCCATGGGCGGCATTGTATATAGAAATTAATTGCCATGCATTACTGTCGCAAAAAAAAAAATGGGTCGACCGATTGTAATGAAACTTTGGTAAGTTGTGGTGTGCGCGCCGGAGAAAGTAACCAAGAAAAAAAAATACAAAAGCCGTAGGCAATAGGTTTTTGAGGAAAGAGGAATTTCACGACACTACAACTACCACGATTCTTTGGAACAACTCTAAGCCTATCAACTGAAACCAAATACCTGGGCATCTTTTTGGATAAAATAAACAGCTGAACTGGGCAAAACACACCATCTACGTCACTACAAAAGCCAGCATATCCCTGTGGCAGTGCATGCGACTGCTTGGCAGGAACTGGGGGATTAGCCCTCAGGTCACCTACTGGTTATACACCAGTCGTTCGACCAATTATCACATACGGCTCACTGGTCTGGTGGCCCAGGACAGACCTGAGCACAGCTCAAAGAGGTCTCGAAAAATTGCAGCGATTTGCTTGTGTTGCAATCACTAGTAGTATGAGAACCGCACCCACTGCCGCCCTACAGGCAATACTGAGACTGCCGCCTCTGCACCTCATCGCGCGGTAGGAGGCGGACTGGCCGCCTTTAGGCTCCATTTATTAGGAACCCTAAGCAAAGACTCCAGAGTGAAGCCGAGTTGGTTGACTGGTAGAGAATGCCTAAGGCATTAAGTCCGCCTTTGTACTTTTTTGAGTGTGAAAAGTTTAAATAAATGAATAAAGCACACACGTAAAAGCAGATGAGATCAAACTTAGGCCAATGATGGCATCACCCTGCGACAAAGCCCCGAAAACACACCACTTTCAAAGGCACTACAACATAATACTCACAGAAGAACAGTGTGGACACTCAGGCCCGAAAGAGATGAGAGTATACAGCGATGGATCGAAGACCGACTCCGGTACCGGAGTCGGAGTCTCCTGACACGACCTCAACATCGGATATCCAAACCGCTGGGAATGTTCAACTATCAGGCGGACAGTGTGGGCATCATACAAGCGGTCCACGCCGTTGAAGCCAGGAGAGTTACGGACACCCACATACGTATACTCTCCGACAGCGCCTCAGTTCTCCAATCCCTACGGAAAAAATATATAACTTCGAAGCTAACACTAGAATGCACTAGAATGCCACAATGCACTAGAACAAATAAAAGTATCTAGTCGCAATACTGTGACACTGCAATGGATAAAAGGACACAGCGGATCGCTATTTGTAACGACGCAGCTGACGAGCTTTCTAGACGAGGGGTACCCATCCCCTTCAACCAAACACGCAGGTGGCTACAGGATTTCACCCACACACAAACGAGGATCTGGTGGACCTCGACACCGGGCTGGAGGCAGTCCAAGGAAGTATGCCATCTTTGGATAGCAGGCTGACCAGGCGTTTATTACGCCTGGACAGGAACGGCCTGCGCCTACTGACGGGGACCATCACGGGACACTGCTCGCTAAATAAACACTTCCACATAATAGGCATAACGGACAGTCCTCTGTGCAGGGCGTGTATGGAGGCTAAGGAAACCGTCGCGCACGTGCTCTTTGAATGCACAGGCGTCACCCAGAGTAGAACAGACAGAAACCCTCGGGTCAGCCAGATCTTTCACAGATGTTCTAAACAGACCAGGAGCTTTTAACTTCCGGAGGGAGGTGGGCTGGTTGGAATAACCAGCATACGGCCGCCATGGTCCACGTACAATGATCCATCCGACTGCATGAGATAATATATAGTATAAAGTGGGATTGGAGACAGAAACAGGTCATCTTGTTTCAATCTTTTATAAAATTCACATTTATGCAGTCGATTTTTAAAATTACCTTTTTTTTTAAATAACACTTTTTAGTTATTTTATCATTTCTCATTTCAAAATCACCTTTTAACTCTTAATTTTGATACCCCACTCGATAGGTTCCGGAGTTGTCTTTTTTAACTTACATTTTGGCGCCCAACATCAGCCATTTCGTTTTATTTTTTAATCATTTTAATATATCCAGTGACACACGTGCAATGAAGACGAATCTAACGACATATTATTCAAAAAAATCGGTTCAGACGTTTAGTAGTTACGAAGGAACACAAAGACGGTCCTACATACATATACATACAGGTCAAACACATAACCCTCCTTTTTTGGCTTAGCCGCAGTCGGGTAAAAAGGCATTGTAACGCATGGTAGTATTCAATAGATATTAAAAGTTAAAAGTGTACTCAGTACTCCGTAGTACCAATTACCAAGTCGATTCTGAGAAAGCTACTATCAGGAATTGTACCTATTTATTCTTTTACCCGTTGTTAGGTTACATAGGTCTATATTATCTACTGATAACGAAATAATTAGGATACTTAATAAATAATACTAAGTATAAAAAGTATGATCGTAAGATGAATGAAAAATGGCGGAGGACATGAACGAAAGTCTGAGTGCCATGGTTAGCAGAAACCTGCGGGACCGGTCTGACCATATCCATTTTTTGTTGTTGCCCAGCCCGACCATTGTTGGTACCTACACGTCCATATAAACGATCCGGATAAAAAGCTCCTTAATGGGGAGAATTAGATAAGCTATTGATAATCTGTCGTTTTAAAGCAGGGATTCCCAACCGGTGATGCGCGCCCCCCATTGGTCAATAGATTTATTAAATGTTATGTTCTTGATTTAGGAAAGGTTAAGGCTAGTTTTCAAAACCCGAAAGTTTCATAATATTGTAGGTACTACTGTAAAAATGAGTTTGAGCTTTTCTGCATAAATCGACAAAATAAGTTTTCCTACTTCTTCGAATGGTCAAAAGAAAAATGTACCGGATCCGAAAATTGTACAACACTAGCTTTTGCCCGCGGCTTCGCCCGCGTGGATTTCGAAAAATATCCGACGGGAACGTACTAACGGGATTCAAAAATAACCTATAGGTTAATACAGATTATACTACATGTGTGCCAAAAATCATCCAAATCCGTTCATCCGTTTTTGTGCAAACCAGAACATACATACAAACAGACAGACCAAAATTCCAAAAACTATATTTTCGGCATCAGATTCGAACATTCAATGTTTGACTTCGTTATTATTTTATTTTACTTCGTCTGCGTAGAGTATAAATTCTTTTTTTCTAGATAATTATGAATTATTATAACAATAACAATATAGAGCTTTGTTCATGGCTAATTGTCAATATGATATTTGAGGAATACTGTAAAGAAATACCTACTGTAAAGGACCGGTATCTACCTAAATTCTTCACAGTATTTCTCTAGGTATATACAATATTTTTCACTAATTCGGAAGTCACTAAAACAACCAGGCTAGTTGGAGAGCTAACACGTGAGCAAGCCACATAAAATTGGCCGTGAGAGAAACAGTCTTGCCGCAAATCAACTCCAGCAAATTTCAGAGTTTGTCCCTGTGACTTATTAATAGTCATCTCGAAACAAACATTTATTGGGAACTGCAATATTTTAAATTCAAACCGAAGGTATCAATGGTACGAGTATACGTGGCCCGAAGACTGTTTCTCCTCTGGCAGCTCCAGTTAGTATTTTGGCCGCAATAACATTGCGGCGGAGAGCTGTTACTTGGAGTCTAGTTCCATTGCACAAGTACAAATTATCACGCTATTTGCTATGAGGGATGAGCAGTATCGCATTCTATTCGTATCCTAACTATCCTAATCTATATCCATATCGATTCTCCCTGAAAAGGGGATGGGGGATTCTCCTGGGGAGGGGCCCGTGGCTAAATAATAACAGCCACACAGGTAGATCGATCGGGTTAAGCTACACTTGCCGCGGTTGGTCTGTGGATCATCTTTACATCCAGAGACCCGTCTGTGCCTCGGAAAGCACGTTGGATCTTTGACAGTCGTTACGGGTCGTCAAAAGCCCGAAAGTCTGACAACCATTCTTACCAAGGGGTATCGTATTACCCAGTAACTGCGTTGTGGAGGTCAGATAGGCAGTCGCTCCATGTAAAATACTGTAGTAAAGTTAGAAACAGTACACGTGTACTTATATTATTTTTACTTGAATACAAAATTTAGCCAATGACCAACTTCAATACAAAACTTCATCGCCCTTAACTTAAAAAAAAAACAACGATTTACGTTGTGTTAGTTTCCAACCATAAGCCGAAATATTAGTGATTTTAACTTAAAAAATAAAGAACTTTAATTAAAAACAAAATTTAATCCCCCTTTTCACTCCCTTAAGGGTTGAAATTCTAACAACACCGTTCCGTTAGCTTCCAACCATAAGCCTAGTTAGTAAAAGTGATTTTTCTTCGAAAATTAAGGACTTTTCAACTTCATCGCCTTTATAACCCTTCGGGGGTAGAATTATCAAAAACGCTGAGAATTTTTAATCATCAGCCTAAACACAAAATTGAAAAAAAAAATAAGATCCTAACTTCAAAACTGACGGACTTTCATATAAACTTCCATCCCCGATTTTACCCCTTTAGGGGTGGAATTCCCAAAAATCCTTTCTTAGTGGATACTTACTCTTCACAAAGAACAAACCCTCCAAGTATCATGTCTCTAGGACCAGCGGTTTGGGCTGTGCGTTGATATATCACCCAGTCAATCAGTCAGTCAGTTTACCATTTTATATACACACATCAACACGGTCTAGGGATATTTCATACTCAATTAAATAACTCGAAAAGTACTGGCCGCATTGGAATCTTTTATACACCGATTTGTTTGTAATTTATCTCAGACTAATTTCAAATTCAAATTTTTGAAAATTCTTTTGTTTCGGTGGCATAAAAATGTCTTGATGTGTAGGAGAGGGAATTTTCATTTGTGCGAAATTTAGAAAACAATACGAATTACGTTTAGTTACAGTTTTTTTTTTCATTTTTAAACGAAAGATAAAGTTAAAATTGAGGTATTGTAGCCATGCAACGCCAACATTTGACGAGGGCGGAGATGTTACGAGCTGTGGGAATGCTGGAAGCTGGGTCTGTTCAGCGTAATGTTGCTGAGGCCATAGGGACCCACCAAAATGTAATTTCAAGATTGTGGACACGCTATCGTGCCACAGGTGAAGTAGCGGAGAGGCACCGGGGGCCAAGTCGCATCACTACCCCCAGACAAGACCGATTTTTGCAAATTACTGCGCGAGCTCAACCAAATGCAACGGCGACTCAATTGGTCCAAAGGCTGCGAGTGGAACACGAAGTGCTTGTGAGTGACCAAACTGTAAGAAGGCGACTGCATGAAAGCAATCTACGCTCTCGTAGACCACTCCGGGTCCCACCTTTACGGAGAGGCAATCGTGGACGACGATTAGAATGGGTTCGGAACCACGTGGACTGGGGCCGTGAACAATGGTCCAATGTGCTGTTCACGGATGAATCCAGGTTCGGCTTCCATCCAGATTCACGAAGGACGCGTGTTTGGCGAGTTCCTGGACGATGGAGCCGTCTTCAGAACCCTCAGGAAGTTCACTCATACCAAGGAGGAACAATTATGGTTTGGGCAGGAATTCGTCTTGGAGGACGGATGGATCTCGTTTGGGTGCGGGGCAATATGACGGCATAACGATACGTCCAACAGGTGCTGGGGCCCGTAATCTTGCCCCACAGAACACAAATGGGGCAAGATTTCCTGCTCATGCACGACAATGCCCGGGCACACACGGCGAGAACGGTAGCAGCTTGGTTACATACACACAATGTTAGGGCCTTAGACTGGCCTGCTCAATCGCCAGATCTAAATCCCATTGAGCATGCGTGGGATATGCTGCAAAGAAGAGCTCTGAAGGAAGTTCCTGAAAATCTGGCTACAGAAGATCAACTTTTTGCGCACCTCAGAACGACATGGGACAATATTCCGCAGCAAGACATTGACAACCTTGTTCTGTGCATGCCAAATCGTTGCCGATGTGTTATGAACATCATGGGCGCTTTCTCAGACTACTAACTTCAAGTTTATAAACACAAATTAAATGATTTTTCTATTTTTTCAGTTTTTACTCATAAATTAAAAGTTAATTCATATACGGTTTCCGTCTATGCTTCATTTTTTTTCCATAAAATCCTGAAATTTTAATAGAAGTACCTTAACCATTATTAAAAAATGGTAGAATATAAAAAACGTACCTTTTAAATATATACATGTCATATAAATAATTAACACATTGATAGTAATTCGCTTTTAAAAAAATATCCCTAGACCATGTTGATGTGTGTGTATAGATTTATCGAGCTCGCTTGGCTCGCTCTTACATTATGCATTCTCATAATTCTTGATTTTTTCGGCAAAACTCGACAAAGTAATTTCTATTTCTGTTTGAATAAACAAAAAAAAAAAGCGAACTTATCCAAGGGGTGCAAACATTTTTGACCTCACTTTCGCTCGCTTTACATTCTTATGCTTTTCTGCTTATGTCGACAGAGTAACTCAGGGGCGTAGTGATTTTAAAATAAAGTTAGGGGGCGCGTATGATAAAAAGTTGGGAACCACTGTTTTAAAGCGTGATTTAGAATGTTTAATAAAAAAACTGACGCGTCAAAGTGTTATAAATAACACTTTGACGCGTCAGTTTTTTTCACTCACCAAAAGAGGAGGCACATTGTATATTTTGTTACGAGCAAAAAGCTTTCTCTGGACAGAATTGCTACTTTAACTTAACATCGCATAGCAAAAAAGGAAAGAGGAGGTATCCTTCATTATTGTTTTACTACTATTTTCACAAAATAATCTATTATTTTACAACAATGTAGATCCCTATCTACTTATTTAGAACTCTAAATTACAGAACCTCACTCAAATTCAAGCATTACTTAAAACTCTTACATAGCCTTTTGATTGGTTGAAACTAGTTTAGTTTTTTAAACAAGTAATGCTTGAGTTTTGAGTGAGGTTCTGTAATATGGGCCTTAGAGTAGATTATGATCGTCTAATTATGTCATTGTGTAGTCTGCAAAAGGTCCGCATTCCGTACTCCTTTACGAGTCTCGAATTTTAAAATATACTTAGGTCTGCTACTTACTGGTTTTTGTTGACTACCAACCCAAAATAGCAACTTGTGAAACATCTGATTTCACACTTGGAGAAAGGAGATATGGTTAAATATTTATAAGTGATTATAGTCACTCAGAATATACCTAGGTACTAAGAATTTATTAAAAATATACCTAAGTGCGATTCATTCATTCTAGGTCTTATCAATGATGACAATTACCAGTACTTACTGATTAAACAATATGGATTAACGATAAAAGGATAGCAAAATTTTGTTCTTTGATTACTGACAGTAGGTAGGTATGCCCCAACGAGTTTGTGAACGTTAGTTTTGAGATGGGACGGAGATCGGCATGCGGCGGGGGCGGGCGGACGTGCCAAGGCAGGCAGGCAAGCAACATATTTACTCATACGCCCGAGGCGTAAATCACCGTGCATCTATTTCGAGTTGGCCTGTGCGGGTGTGGGCACAGGCGGAGGAGAGCGGGGCGCGGGTAGACGCCGATGCCGGTCTGGCGCCAGAAGGATTCCCCAGCGCCCCGCGCTCCCCGCGCCATCGCTCGAGGTCGCCGTGCGCTCGTGTCTTTTGCTTTGCTGTGGCAAATAACTAATCTATCGCTTATCCTCAAAATCAACTGTTTAAAAGTTATCATAGCTAACAGCGAATTGTGATCGCCGCGAAACTATGCGATCAAGTCAAGTTTTTTTTGCAACTAGGATCATTCTTTTATTTCAAATTTCATTTCATTATTTTTATTTCTTTTTCCCAGAGCTACTTTAGCTAAAAATAAGTTTTGTAATACATCCAAAATTTCGCTAGATAAAACGTGATTAGATCTATTCTTAAAATAATCGCTTACTTACATTTATGTATTCGCAAATTATTAGCATTTCATGATAACAACACAACACCTTGTGTATAGTGAGTCAACCTCGTTATTTACCTACATTAACGAATATTTTAAAGGTAAGGTAATATATATAAAGGTAGGTACTCACTAGTTAAATTCTTTCGATCCTGTCCGAGATGAACCAAGAACCCACCGAAGTGTAGTTGGCAATCTGGTCTTCCCTTCCCCCCACCTTGTGCGCCCCCGCGCAGGGATGCCCTGCGGTCATTGGTTACTCATACATCTTGCAAAACCTGTATTCGTTCCATTACACCAATTTAAAATGCTTGTTTACATAGTTATGAGCACAACACTATTCTCACTATTTGCACTTGTGATATTTAAAGTAAATTACGTAAAAGTAGAGGATCATCTAAACGTATTTGTACCTATGTGCTGTACTTTCGCACATGAAAACGCGCGCACCGCGCTGAACTCCGACGGAGAATGAATATTACTACCGAATTGAAAGTAGGTATTACATACAAAATATCAAGCTAGCCGGACAGATGTTTGTATAGATATACAATGCTACCGTAGTGTGACTCAGACATAATGACTCTTAAAACACGGTGTTAGAGGTTATAATACATTATTTTGACAGCAAGCCAAAATTGGTACAACTGTACTACGCTATCCACGTATCTACCCAAACATAGAAGGCATAGAACGACTCGCATAATCAGTGACCATTCGTTGAAAATTAAGCCTGATAATATGTGCAGCATTCTAAAGGAAACACATTCTAATTAGTTGTTTTGTGCAATTCTCGTCACTTCGATGTTTCATGAGAGATTGAAGTTTGTTTATGTTCGTCTTTTTATTTAACCTAAATGGATTATTGACTAAATTGCTATTGCAAATATTACATTCTTTCGTTTTATTGATATTTTCGAATTTACTTGCCGTCCGTCTTGAAATCGTTTGCCGTTCACTCACTACGCCATCTCGCGAATTCCAACAAAACTTTAGTTCCCTTTACTGTCAATAGATGGCAGTAGTACATCGCCGAATCCTACCAAGTATGTAAGTGAGCTTCGACTTATTTATCTTGGAGAAGCACATGGCAGCTGGCTATGTGATTTAAGTCAGTGGACCTTTGAACCTTGAACTAACATGGGAATTTGCCTATAAGAGGTAAATCTTCCTAATCATCACCTCACCATCATCACCATATCGAAATAATAACGGTTTAGCTTTTGGCTGCTGAAATGTATCTTACGTAAAAGCGTAAGTGCAGCAAGCAATTGATATAAATAAATAAAACGACCCCTGTCTCGTTTTGTTTTTTTTTTCAAGTACCCATTGCCAGCCTGCTCATGATTATTCACTAATTTTCATTCAGACAGCATTCATAACATAGTATCACGCCAATATTCACCGAAGGGTTAGGCAGAGGTTTACCTATAATTCGCCAGTTATGATTTAATAAGGGGGCGAGCCTATTGTCATCAACCGGGCACAACAGACCAGACTCCGGCCTGCTACTGGGAAATTCCAGATCCGGGAATCGAACCCAGCGGGGTAATTGCGTAAAATAAAATGACAATCGATCGCAATGCCTTCCATTTTGACTGTTCAGCCACGTTCCGTTGTTGTTGAGCAGGCGAATTTTTCAAACCTTTCAGTGTTCCATGCTATGCGCGCCTTTATGAAAGGACGTGCGGTCGTGGGATAGGCCGAACTAGGTGATGGAGCTCGCTAGACATGGCGGGCTAATACCAGTCGGTGGTGCGGCGAATGTTCAAGTTTATTCCGGACCCTTAACACATGATAGTAGCACGAACTGTGGTGTTTTAGTCGATAGGAGTCCGACATAACGCTCCGTTCTCCCAAGACGGAGGGTATGCATGAGGAATTACCCAAAAAAAATAAACATTTTATAGTAGTACCTTGACAGATGAAGTTTTAAAAGTAATATACAGTGTGAGAAAAGTTTTACAAATCAGATGATGATGATAACGATGACGATGGCTAAGGCGATGGCGATGGCGATGACGCCCCCTATCCAGCTGTTACTTTTAATAAATGTGTTGATTTAGGAACTTTTCCTGACCTCATGAAGAATAGTAAAGTCATACCATTATTTAAATCAGGTAATAAAAGTGACGTTGGCAATTTCAGGCCTATTTCTATCTTACCAGCATTTAGCAAAATATTTGAAAAGTTAATACTCAAGCAGTTGCTTAGACATTTTAATTTAAATAGCCTCCTTCATAATGAACAATATGGCTTTACAAAAGGTCGTTCGACTACAGATGCGGGTGTTGCTTTGCTGAAACACATATTTAACGCATGGGAGAACTCGCAAAATGCTATTGGGGTTTTCTGTGATCTCTCCAAAGCCTTTGATTGCGTGCACCATGACACGCTTTTGCGTAAACTACGTCATTACGGTGTGCAAAACGAAGCTCTCAACGTTTTAAATTCGTATTTACATAATAGGTCCCAATGTGTAGATGTTGATGGTGTGAAATCTTCTGGGCTACCAGTTCAGTTAGGTGTACCTCAAGGCTCAATACTGGGTCCATTCTTGTTCTTAGTGTATATCAATGACTTACCATTCTATTTAAAGGGTATCTGTGAAGTTGTACTGTTCGCAGATGATACCTCTCTTATTTTTAAAGTAGACAGGAATAGACAAGATTTTGACGATGTAAACAGTGCACTCTCAATGGTTACGGATTGGTTTACGACAAATAACCTAGTTCTAAATACTAAGAAAACGAAATGTGTAAAGTTTGCCCTACCAAATGTTAGAAATCTAGGTCCCAACATCGTCTTAGATAAAGAGGTGCTTGAATCTGTAAACTCGGCGGTTTTTCTGGGCATAACAGTAGATGCCAAATTTCAGTGGGGCCCACATATATCGAGCCTAGCGGGAAGGCTCAGTTCAGCCGCCTACGCCGTCAGGAAAGTAAGACAATACACTGACGTCGATACAGCTCGGTTAGTCTATTTTAGTTATGTTCATAGCGTTATGTCCTACGGTCTTCTGCTGTGGGGCAAAGCTGCTGATATTCAAAATATATTTGTTCTTCAAAAACGAGCTGTTCGCGCTATTTACCAGCTTGGTGCCAGAGTTTCTCTGAGAGATTTTTTCAAAGATATTGGTATCCTCACGGTGGCATCTCAATTCATCTTCGCCAATATCTTATATATTAGGCAAAATATACACTTATACACTAAAAACAGTGATTTTCACAATGTTAACACTAGAAATAAGGACAAACTACGAGCTCCCTTTCACCGGCTTCATAAGGTTCATAACTCATTTGTTGGGCTTGGTATAACCTTTTATAACAAGCTACCCTCTTCTTTGCTAGATTTGCCTTTTAATGCGTTTAAAACAAAAGTAAAATCCAATCTTTGTTCAAAGGCATACTATTCTATCAACGACTACTTAAATGATAAGAATAGTTGGTCGCTGTGATTAACTCAAGACAATGTTTATGTTCTTTCTCCAGCTTACGTACTGACAAGTTATATGAGTTTATATAATTGTTTATTTTATTTGACTTTTTAAGTCAAGTTATTTTAATTTAACTTCAATTTATTTTTGACAATATCTACTCATCACACTGTTTTTTTTATGAGTTGTATTGCAATATGTGGTTAGCTAGTGACCTCGACAATTGATCATATTATTTACTGTTATTAGTAATTAACTCTTTGTTTATTTATTTTACATCGATGGTCCTAGTTTATCATTTATAACTTCCAGTTACAACTATATGTAAGCGGGCACGCCCTTTATGCCTGGAGGCTTTTTTATTTAGATATTAATTCTGTTTACGTTTAGTTTTTGTTATTTCGGCCTGAGTATCGATGATTGATTGGTTGAGTTCTCGATGATTTTGTTTGGTATATTGGCGTGTGCTAGCTAACATATGGCTAATAATTTGAATTATGTTTTGTGTTGCGTAATGTAAATTATTTTGAATACTATTATATAGAATCTTTTTTTTTTGTTCTTCTAACTGAACAGACAGCTGTGCTGCTGGGGAGTTTGTTGCGCCACTTCTTCTTCCCAGCTAATGCACTAGGAAGTGGTGAAGGGTGGGCGTTTTGGGGGACTGTCTTGTGTAATTTTGACGTTCGAAAAGTGCTGATTCTCAGCCTAGTTTGAATAAATGACTTTTGAATTTTGAATTTTGAATTTTGACGACATCGATGACGGTGGCGATGGCAATGGCGGAGTCAAAGTCAAAGTCGAAGTCGAAGTCGAAGCCGAAGTCGAAGCCGAAGCCGAAGCCGAAGTCGAAGTCAGTCATGAATGTTGTTTTTATCATTTATATACGTCGTCATTATGTTAGATGTTACACATCATCGTAAGGGTCACTCGATTTTATTTTTTTTCCTCTTACTATGCATAGTAAAACGTTGTATGATACACGTGCGTAAGATGATTTCCGATTCGTGTCGACTTATACACTCGCTCGTGAATAAAATGCCACTCATCGGAAATCACCTACCTTCCGAACTTATAGCATAAATAACTATTTTATGGACGCTATACTATTTCAGGTTAACTCGAACACCTTTCGTTAATTAACATAACACACTTTTAACTTATGAAATTGATATGTATAATGATGAATTTAGTTTTAACTTTTATTATTGGTAAATTAAGCTCTGACAATCGTTAGAGCAACGACTTGGTCGTCGCACTCCATATCATTCGTGTATTCGCGGTAAACCAGCGGAAACAGATGTGCCAAGCAAGTTCGCATTAAATGCGCGGTCCGTGTGCGTGGCACGTCTTAAATGATGCAATGTAACATAGAACGTTATGCGCGGTTTCGGTTTTACGCGAATTTCAAAATTTCGCGCTAAAATGTTGGCTTTACGCGGATGCATTGATTGGTTCATTATCAGACAGTGATATAATCGCATTAAAAGTATTCGGCAAGCAATACAAAACCGTGTTGTTTGCTACGAACGACTTTTGCAAGAACGCAAACAATATGCTAGTCAAAAAACATTAGATAACTATTTCATATGTGATTCTAAGGATTAATTTAGTAAAAACTTTTCTGTAACAATTATTATGCTGATTCTATTTCATTTTTGCAATAAAAGCACTAATTTTATTTTTATTTCATCATACCCCGTAATTCGCGATTTTGTCCGGAACGCATCCCTCGTGTAAAACGTATTGCATTATGTATGTATTTCATTTCATGTTTCGTTTTACGTGTACCCATAAAAGAAACAATAAGAATCCAAAAAATATCAATATACGAGGGCGGCACTGAAAATTTCGGGAATCAAATCAAGGAAGTGACACAACATTACTATTTAAAAATGTACTTATTGCTTTTCGAAGTATTCTCCGCGAAATTTGACACATTTTTCCATACGGTGGAACCAACCATTGAAGCAACCATTCCATTCGGAAGTTGGGGTCTCCAAAATGGCCGTTTTGTAGGCGTCTACAGTTTCTTCAGATGATGAAAATCTCTGTCCACGCAATTTATTCTTTATTTTAGGGAAAGTATAGAAATCATTAGGGCTTAGGTCGGGGCTGTACGGCGGATGGTCTAATAATTCTATGTTTTCTTGCTCTAAAAACTCTTTTGTTCTGTGCGCGGTGTGAGAACTCGCATTGTCGTGATGGAGGATGATGCGGCGGTTGCAGTTCTCTTTACGGAGTTCAGAAACGACCTGTGGCAAACAAATGCTAGCATACCATTCTGCATTAACCGTTCTTTGTCCCTCAAGAGGAATAGTCGTAACATGGCCGGTTTTGGAGACAAACGTGGCCACCATTTTTTTTGCAACACTCCGTGAACGAACAATTTTTGTTGGCTTTAACTCATTTTCGAACACCCAAACTCGTGACTGGTTTTTTGTTTCGGGTTCGTACGCGTATATCCAGGATTCGTCACCTGATACGATGTTGTATACAGCATTTGAGGATCCTGCGTGGAATCTTTCGAGAGTTCTGACGCACCAAGTAACGCGAGCCGCTTTTTGCTCTTCACAGAGCGAATGCGGTATCCATCGGGAAAACAACTTTTTTACACCTAATTGTTCATGCAAGATTATTTGTATTTGACTCATGCCAATGTCTAAAGTTACCTGAATTTCGCGGTGTCACATGTCGATCTTCCTCAATCAGCTTATGCACAGCATCAACGTTTTCTTGGGTGACTGCAGTTTTTGGACGACCTTGACGGGGATCATCACTGAGCTTGACACGTCCACGTTGAAATTCAGCAAACCAGCGATAAATTGTGGTTTTGGATGGGGCTTCATCACCAAATGCAGAAATCATCCGGTCAACACACTGTTTTTGTGTTAAACCACTTCGAAAGTCATAATAAATCATCGCTCTTGAATTTTCTCGAGTTTATTCCATTTTCTCAACGACTAAACAAGTTTGACAAAACCTTGTGACAAGACCGAGAATCTTTTTTTAAATAAATAAATGGTATTCGATTTTTAAAACCAAGGAGTTTTCAATTAAAAAGATTTTAATATGACAGGAACAGTGGAAATATTCCATTCCCGATACTTTTAGGGCAGCCCTCGTAAAAATCGAACTTGCAGTAAATCGCTACAATTGGCTTGATCCCTAGATACGTTCGGTATTTGCTCATCATAATCATGGCACTTACTGAGTTTTAGTATATGTTCGTTGTTTATATTATTCCTATTCATTAACCGGTAAGGGACGGAGCGCGCGATGACGTATCAAGGGAATTATGTGTGTGTGTGTGTGTGTGGGTGAAATAAAAGTAAACCGTGCGTTCACCGGGCGCCCCCCCCCGACCACCAAAAGGGTAACGGACTGGAGGAAAGTAAGCACCCAGCTGAAATCCAACACGTCCCCCCAATTGGACTCTATCCCCGACCAATTCGACTCTATCGCAGCAACAACGGCCGCGATCGACTCACTCACTGATCACGTACAATCCGTCGTGAGCGACTGCTCGAAGGAAGTCCCAGTGGGGGAAGACCCCCGCTGGAAACTACCTGACGATGTGCGTGACCTATTGACTGAGAAGAACGCAGCCATTCGTGCATACAGTAACTTTCCCTGCCACGCTAACAAAGTCCATATGCGCTATTTACAGAGATCTGTAAAGACACGCATACAGGAGCTGCGTGACGCGAGCTGGGACAAGATGCTGAGCGAACTAGAGCCGAACCACCTAGCCTTCTGGGAACTTCAGAGGAAACTCAAGTCCCAGCAAGTCGCTTCCACACCACCCCTAGTCCGCCCCGACAAGACCGTAGCCTTCGACGACATCGACAAGGCTGAATGCCTAGCCGATAGTCTAGAAGCGCAATGCTCACCCAGCACCCTACCAGTAGACCAAGCTCACCTCCTAGAGGTAGACGCCGAAGTCGAACGTAGAGCCTCTCTCCCTCCCGTCGAAAACCCTGAAAGTCCTCTGCCCCCCGTCACACCGGACGAAGTGCACGACATCATCAAAGGTCTTAAAGTCCGCAAAGCCCCCGGCTCTGATGGAATCACTAATAGGGTGATTCAGCTATTCCCTGCCCACCTGATAATGCTACTGACCACCATCTTCAATGGTGCCCTAAGCAACAATTTCTTCCCACAAGTGTGGAAAGACGCCACCGTCATCGGTATCCCGAAGCCCGGCAAACCCAAAACCGAGCCTTCGAGTTACCGCCCCATCAGTCTGCTCAAAGTCCTCGGCAAGGTCTACGAGAGGCTTATTTATAAGCGTCTCAGAGACTACGCCGAGACAAAGGGCCTCATCCCCAACGAACAGTTTGGGTTCCGCACCCAGCACTCTAGCGTGCATCAGGCCCACCGGATAATCGAACACATAAGCGCTGGCTTCCAGCGTGGTTTGTATACCGGTGCAGTATTCTTCGATATAGCGAAAGCGTTTGACAAAGTCTGGCACAACGGCTTAATATACAAGCTGTACCAACTCGGTGTGCCAGATCGTCTCGTGCTCATCTTACGAGACTTTTTGTTGAATCGCACATTCCGCTATCGCATCGAAGGCGCAATATCCTCTCCCCGTCCCATCCGCGCAGGCGTCCCTCAGGGCTCTGTGCTTGCCCCCCTCATATTCACTCTATTCACCAGCGACATCCCGAAGAGTAAAAAGGCACAGTTGGCTCTGTTCGCAGACGATACGGCCATTTACTACAAGGGCGCTGGACCCGACTCGATAGCCCGCATTCTCCAAACCGCAGTCAATAACCTTGGCGCCTGGTTTAGGAAATGGAGGATCGAAGTCAACCCCGACAAGAGCCAAGCGGTCATGTTTTCAAAACTGCTGGCTCGATACAGACCCCCAATGCCCCGACCCATCACCATGCTCGGCAAGCCGATCCCTTGGGAGAAGCGAGCCAAGTATCTAGGTGTGGTCCTCGACCAACACCTCACTTTCGCAGACCACATAAAGCAGGCCCGCGCGCGGGCCGCTTTCGCTCTCGGAAGACTCCACTCCATGTTAAATGCACGTAGCAAAATGTCACTTAGGTGCAAATTGCGAATCTACACAACGTGCATTCGCCCCATCCTGACCTATGCGGGCGTCGTATTCGCCCAAGCCAAACCCCGTCAAATCCATAGATTGCAGGTAATACAGAACAGATTCCTTCGTAAGGCCACGGGAGCCCCTTGGTTCTGTAGGAACGAGACCCTCCACCTCGACCTTAGACTCCCCACAATCCACCAGTTTCTAAAACGCAATTCCAAGCGTTTCTTTGATTCCGCCGCCACCCATCGCAACCCTCTGGTTGTCGCGGCCGCCAATTATCTCCCGAGTCAAATCAGTACAGTCCGCCGCCCGAGGCAAATCCTTTCCGACCCAGACGACCCCATAACCCTCCTCCAGGAGAGCAATAGGGAAACCAGTACAGTGAGAAAACACACACACCGACACACTTTCCGACCTCGCCGCAGAGGTCCGCGATCGCGACCCTCCCGAGTAAATGATACTCCCCCCCGACCCTTGCTCGACGATGCGCCAGCCCGCGTCGATGATGCTGAGCCTGTAGCTTTAAATTCCCCGATTAATAATAATAATATATCATCATTGATCCAGCCTGTCCCTCTTGCTGTCCTCCCCCCAGCGAACGCCCTAAGCCGAGGTTCGTACCCCACAGGGGGTGCCCTTAGCGAGCGTTCGCCTAGTTTTAATTAGCATAGTTGTTGCCCCTGGCTGGAGGCTTTGAGTGTAGAAGCTTAAGGCAGCCACAGGATTGTCCGGTTGAGTAGTCATGACCTCAGTGGTCAGCTACGAGATGCCCTACATAAAAAAAAAAAAAAAAAAAAAAAAAAAAAAAAAAAAAAAAATATCACCGGGCGGCGCTTGAATTTGATTCCATCATTCTCAATTTCGCGCTGCTTAAGCTAAACGGCGTAACTATTTATGTCATTGACTCTGGCAGGGCCACCAACAGGGATTTTAATTTTAATTACACAAAAATTTTGTCGCTAATTTGTCGAAATTTGTCGCCAAATATCAGAATTTGTCGGTCACTGGTTCAAAAGATATAAGGGTTTATAGGTGGCCGATCTGGACAGAGTCTCCCCAGCAGGACCAAATTTATATCTCAAAAACTAAGGCACCTAGCGAAGATCTGTTTTCTCCCATATTTTGTCGTTAATTTGTCGAAATTTGTCGCCAAATATCAGAATTTGTCGGTCACTGGTTCAAAAGATGCTGACCGTACCTTATTAATAGGTATCTATTGAATTTTAAGATTATATCTGAAATTTTAAGTTTGTGTACCTATGTAGTGAAATTAACATAGGTACATAGCATAGCATAACATCACACAAAAATAAACACACTCATAAAACAGTTGCATGCGACTGTACATCTTGACACCAAATAGAACAAGAGCAAGGTTTAATGTTTTCAAACAAGTTTAAGCCACTTTAAACTATTATTTAAAACATAAAAACATGTATTTAATTGAGAATTTATGTCTCTCGGACATTTCTAAGGACTGTAGACCGATAAAACTAGAAGTATATTACACATATTAATAGAAATATTTTTTCTTGCCAATTTTTCGTGAACTCTTCGATCTAGCTCTTGGACTATACCTTACTAATTGAACTCATTATATCTCCTAAACTAAGACCCGACAAATTCTGATATTTGGCGACAAATTTCGACAAATTAACGACAAAATATGGGAGAAAACCGATCTTCGCCAGGTGCCTTAGTTTTTGAGACATAAATGTGGCCCTGCTGGGGAGACTCTCTCCAGATCGGCCACCTATAAACCCTTATATCTTTTGAACCAGTGACCGACAAATTCTGATATTTGGCGACAAATTTCGACAAATTAACGACAAAATATGGGAAATGAAATGAAATTGTTTATTCTGTAAATAGGATATAGGAATCACTTTTACACGTCATATAAAAAAAAAATATAATTAAAATTTGCTAGATGAGTTCGGCGTTTCCTATCCGACTACTCTGAGAAGAAAGGCCGAAACAAACTCAGAGGTCACAGTTTCTTTTAAAGTCCAGACATAATCTTGGTCAAGCCATATGAGGACCATGTAGATTAGTGTCTGAAATGGTCTTTTGAGATAAGAACCACACAGATTTGAGTGGACCTGTCCAGTCAGTGCAAGCATTTGTCAGTAATCGTGGAGCTCAACTCGGAACATAAGGAGCTCAACTCGACGAACATACCAAAGAAAGGACATTTGGGTAGGCCGCATAAACTACTCAAACCGTCAGAACATTATTAAAACTATCTGAGAAAGGAAATAAAAAAACTGAGTAGAGAAAACAAAAAAAAAAAAAACATTAAAAATTAAAATATCCACATAGTCCTCACATTCACAATAGGTAATTAAAAATATATAATACTTTACAAAGTAATCATGTCATTTTGAATGTAATATTCAATAATATGACTGTTTAAATAAAACTGGTATATTTTGATGATTTTACTAAATAATTCTAATGTCAAGTTTTATGGTTTTATCACAAGGTTTAGCAGAGCGAGCAGCTCAATCCCAAGCATATCTTCTAAATAATCAGAAATTTTATAGTACCCTTTTTTACAAAGTTTGGTTTTAATACAATTTTTAAATCGTTTAAAATGGGTAAGTTTCGAATGTCAATGGGAAGTTTGTTGTAAAAGCGTATACATTGACCCATGAACGAGTTGCCTACTCTGTGGAGACGAGTGTGATGTACAGCAAGGTTGTGTTTATTCCTGGTATTTATACTATGAATATCGGACATTTTCTTAAAATTTAATATGTTTTTGTGTACATACAAAAGGTTTTCAAATATATATTGTGAGGCTACAGTCAGAATATTTACTTCTTTGAATTTTTCTCGAAGGGAATCTCTCGGACCTAGGTTGTAAATGGCTCGAACAGCCATTTTCTGTAGAACAAAGATAGAGTTAATGTCCGAACAGGTTCCCCAGAGAAGAATCCCATATGACATAAGACTATGAAAGTAACTAAAATAAACAATTCTGGCTGTATCGACGTCAGTTATCTGTCTAATTTTTTTAACAGCATAGGCGGCCGAACTTAGCCTTCCCGACAATTTTTCTATGTGTGGGCCCCATTGTAGTTTACCGTCAATAGTGATTCCAAGAAAAACTGTCGACTCAACAGGGTCCAGCTCTATTCCATTTACTTTAACATTGGTAGTTAGCTGCCTGACATTCGGCGTTGAAAATTTAATGAGTTTAGTCTTTTTTTCGTTAAGGAGGAGATTATTTACATTAAACCATTGCACAACTTTAGAGAGTGCATCGTTAACTTGTTCAAAGTTGACTAACTGACGTTTGATTTTAAAAATAAGGGAAGTGAGAAAACAGATCTTCGCTAGGTGCCTTAGTTTTTGAGATATAAATTTGGCCCTGCTGGGGAGACTCTCCAGATCGGCCACCTATAAACCCTTATATCTTTTGAACCAGTGACCGACAAATTCTGATATTTGGCGACAAATTTCGACAAATTAGCGACAAAATTTTTGTGTAATCAAAATTAAAATCCCTGTTGGTGGCCCTGCCAGAGTCAATGACACTAACTATTTCTCGCCGTATGATTTGTTACGGCGAGTGGCGGACCTTGTGACCTTGTAAATACAAGCTATGTGAACAAATTAAATAAAACATTAAAAAGAAAATCTATATTTTCAATGTAATAATAAATCGCTAACGAATATAAAACAAAACTTGAGTATAGCTTCGTTGCTTTTAAAAACAACAAAAATACGACTAAATAATGAATCCCAAATCAATCGAGTGACATTTCGGCGTCGTCATCTTTTTTGTCGCCTTTGTCATCTTTGGGTTTCTCTTCTTTCTTTTTGTCATCTTCCTTCGGCTTATCAGCTGCATTGGATGTGTTTTCAAGAGCTTTAAAGAAAGCTTGCATATCGCCTGTGTTGGCAGCCGCTGTGACTTCCGAAGGCAAACCAAATTGCGTTATCACTGGACCCATTTGTCCAGAAGTCAATGCCGAAGAGAATTGGTTCGCAGCCTGGAATATAATAGTAAGTGTTAATAGGTGTGTTCAATAAGCAACTTTATGTTATGGGCCAAACGTTGAAAATAACGTAATACTATTGTATAAACTGAAACGAATAAACTTGAAAGTGTGCATTTTAACTATTTTACACAAGATTTGAAATAGGTAACAGTCATATTATACAGGGTGGCAGGGACATCGACGCGAAAACTGATTCCATGGATTCAGTACATGATTCTGAAGGGGCTACGTTAAAATTTTTCGTCGGTTATTTAAAAAAAAATCTGCTGTACCATACATTTCGACCACGTAGGTATTGCACTCTTATATGAAACAGCAGATTTTTTTTTTATAACCTAAGATAAATTTCAATGGTGGTTCAAAATCATGGACTGAATCCATGGTTTTCGCGTCTATGTCTCTGCCACCCTGTATAGGCTGCATGTAATAACTTCATTGAACAATTGGTCCACAGCAGCTACAGATTCTTTTGGGATATCAAGGACTAGTCAGACTATTACGGATGGGGAACAATAGCTGATGATGGTTGTTGTTGTTTATGTATAATCTGGTATACAATAAAGTATATATAAATTAATAAATAAATAAATAGTAAAACACTAATAAAATTCCAGTAAAGTTGACGCGATATCTGCGCAATACACTGCTAGTGTCAGTGATTATGAATACCTTCTACCCATTTCCTGGACGTGGTGGGAAACGTCTTAGTTTTTCTAGTCTTTTATTAGTAATAGAGACATTTTAGTAACCTTAGAAATTTTCATACGATTTATTTGGCACATGTTAATGCACTGTTAATGAGTTAGTTCAAACAATAAATTATAAAATGTTATGTTACTTGGTAATAACATGCAATAGTCAGCAATACACATTGACTAGTGATGACGTCGTCATTGGCATGTAAATGTAATATTCTGCAGTCGCTCTTGGAGAGGAAGTCAATAAAATATTGTCGCCTTGACTGATTCATTAATTTATAATTCTCACCCCACATTTTGATTGGTAATATTACTTGTCTACTAGACTGGTAATACTTACCTTTAAAAGTTACGATGTGTGTAACTTGCCCCAATCTATCGTACATCAATTGTGAATATTTATTTCACTTTGCACAATTTCTCTTAACATGATAAAAATCGTATTTAGACTTCTGCCAAAATATTTTGCTATTACAAAAAAGGAAATTGTATATTCCTAAATTCCAATAAAACTAGTAGTAAGTAATCAATAAACATGGTCCATATTTTTGCTTGGTAGTGAGGTATGTTTGCCTATACAGGGCGGATTTTTGAAGGTGAAATAAAGGACATGTATTTTCGCACCAATTCTGATGACTATTAACCCTATTCCACTTCCAAATGGTTTTCTATTGGAAAATAAGCCAATCCCAGTTAATCAAGCAAAAATTTTCTAAAATAATTTGGGGAGTACCGAAGTCGAATCCAAGGAATCCAATGCATCGCGCACAAACAGACAAACCAGAGAAGCGTTAGAAAAATATGCGAAACGCATACCGCTCGATAAAATAAGAAGCCAGACGCGAGACGAGTCCCGGTGGCGACGTGCCGCAGCCGAGGACTGGAACGCTATACGTGAAGGTTCACCTGAGCGAACTGCGGTGAGAGCAGGGTGGTCCTTACATCGTCCTGGGCGGCGCCGGGCGTCGCGGGCGGCAGGTGCGGCGCCAGGCGCGGCGCGCTGCCGGGCGCGCTGGCCGCGGTCACCACATCGGGCGAGGCCAGCGCCGCCGCCAGCTCCACGCGCGCGCCGGCCGCGCCCGCCGCCCCGCCCGCCCCGGCCGCGCCCGCGTCGCCCTCCGGCGGCGCGTTGCCGAGCCCTGAGAAGTAGCGCTGCAAGTCTGACAAGTAGATCTGCCCGCCTGCACCATCTGTGTTTCAAACGTAGCATTAACTAGCTGTGGCTGTGCCCGCAACCCCAACACTAAGCCGCCAGTTAAAAAGCAGCGTTGGCAAAGTGAGAGGGTCAAAGGCTGTCTGCTAAGCTGTGACCGATTTAGTTTTGTCTTTTCGTCCCCGACGTCTTAGACTGTATAATGCTTTTTAAGAAATATCGAAATTGCTTAACCACATAGACATACTAAAGTTGAAACTATCTAACTGTACACACGGCTACACATCAAGCTATACATTTCCAGTTTATGCTGATCTCGCATTGTATAGGATTTCCGTACAAATGTGAGGTCAGCTTATACTGGAAATGTATAGCTTGATGTGTAGCCGTGCGTACATTGATCTTGAAAGTAAAATAAACTTTGTAGTTTTAAGACTAGCAAAAAGTTTGTATTGGATTTGAAAAACAATCCAATTTGAGGGAATAGTGAAAAGACAAAATGGTTTAAGATTATGACGTACCACGTGGCTGCGCAGCGGTAGCTGTATTGGGCGGAGTGGCAGTGGGCGCCGGCACGTCGCGCGCACGCGCCGGCGTCCGCGTAGCAGCGGGCTCGGTGGTGCGCGGCTCGCTGGTTCGCGGCTCGCTGGTGCGCGGCTCGCTGGAGCGCGGCTCGCTGGCGCGTGTCTCGGCGCGCGGCTCGCTGGTGCGTGGCGCACTCCCACCGCGGCTGCTGTTGCCACTGCCCGCCGATGGACGGGCGCTAGTATTGCCGCTGTTGCTACCGCTGTTGTTACTGCAGAAAAAAGTAAATGCAATAAAATTAAAAAAAAATGTTATGGTTCCGTTAATCGACTTTCATTAGTCATACATCAGTGAAGGTCGCTGCATACGTAACGTGATTTAACCCGGACGGAACGGAACTACAATTTTTGGAAACATAGTTTCATTGTATCCAAGTGAAATGATGATTTATTTATTGAATAAATGAATTAATGAAATGCACCGACCCCACGCTAGATACATCGAATGAAACCCCTGGAGCGTCATGCTTCATGGGGCTACAGAGGCCATTGCATATCAAGGAGAAGACCGGGGGGCGCGGTAATGGTAGGGAAGACGTGCCCTTAGCATAAGGAAGAATTTGCGAGCAGTACCGAATATGCATCCTTGAGTAGGCAATAGAATAGTGGAGAGACGGGTGATATATATCTATGGATGGGCATCTTTTTACGACGGCGCGGCGCCGCTAGGTTGGTTCAGGTTTAGGTTCAGCTTCACTGGCGCATCTGCTCTTTGTTTACAATGTCTTTGTCTGAGGTTCTCGCTGCTATCCGTTTCAGGTTTCTTGTAAATCTGGCTAGCAGTCTTCTTCATCTTATCTGCGCCTTCAGCCGTGTCCATTCAAAAATTATTTTGGATAGAATTATAAGTCTTGTACTGCATGTTGTAACGGGTGTGGTTTCCGGCGCCTGTGAACATGTGTTTGGTTACGGTTTTTCCGTCTAACATTTCATGCATTTTCTTTTGTCTTGGTTTATTCCTAGCGTGGTTAATCAAGTCTATCATGATAACTCTCTCCGCAGGATGGTCCAAGTCCAGCTTCACCGAAGAATCTTTTTGCGGGGTTAAACTGCTTTCTCGACTTTAATCTTCTTCGTTCTGATTAGTTGTCAGCAGTAGTGTCCAGGGCGTGATCGACCCGCTCCTCGTTGTATATGTCCAGCTCCGACACGGTACAAGTTCGACCTGTAGCTCGCTGCTGTTCACCTCAGGTTGACACGATTGCACGATTGCAGATAGTTCTGAGTTATGCACACTATTCGGTTCTAAGTTAAAACCCCGACAAAAATCCCGACTCGCGTCGCCCGAATTATTGTTTTCTGTTCGCACTATCCCGTAAGGACTATTTTACCATACCCCATTATTGTGAGTATCATAAAAGTTAAAATACCAATTGCTATTATGCGGTTAAGGGCCCGGCGCGGGCGCACATCTGCCGATGCGTAAAGGGACTGAAAGCAAATGTGGTCATCGAGTGCACAGAATTCAGTTTTCATCGTAGGTATGCGCGCCCGGGATTGTAAAAACACCACGCACAACAAAGCTTGAACACAGAAACGACTTTGGAACACAGCACATATTATTATTGTCATAAGCGCATTATATCTCACATTATTTCTCCCATAAAACCAATTAAGCCTGTAGGGATAAAATTAACTAGTGATAGTGAAAGATTTGCCTGATGATTTGAAGTTGATGGATGCAACGGCAACGTGGCACTCAAGAGAGGAGAAAAATATCGTAAGTGGCGATGTTTAAGTACGTCCCGCCCGGCGCAAGCCACGGTTCCGTTCATAGATATAAGAAAGAAGGAGATATGCCCGGTAGTTGAAAATGTATCGAAACCCAATGTCTTCTATCTATCCCTACTCTCTAGCCTGCGATCACACATGCGATCAGTAAACCCAATAAATACGAGGCCCCGCTCACACTTGCAATTTACAAATCAGAACGTACTACATAATCAATTATAAACCTTATCCCATCAAACACAGCGTGCATTTACCATGCACCGTACAACTCACCCACACGAAAACATCATTCGCTATCGTTGTGCTGTGCAAAAGCCATTTATTTTACATATACGCTAGTGATTGACTAAATCGGAAACTTATCGATTCTCCCATTTATTATTGTATTAAATTTATTGGAAGTTGCTGAAAAAATTATAAATAATAAACGATATACATATAATAAGATGATATAAATAAACAATAAGTAAGTAAAAAAAAGAAATATTAAGTAAACCAAAAAAATAACAACATTATGAGAAAATCTAAATGAGTATAAAACAAGATTTCACATCGGTCTTCCAATCAGGCTATAACTGTTGACAAATTGAAGAATAAACTTTAATAGTAATATAAATTCATACGACAATCGACATTATTGTCGATAGCCTACGTTAGTGGATCTGCACAACCACATCACGAACCCGTCACAAGACGCTGCGGCCGTACTAACGATGCAACCGCTTAAAGTAAATATCGTTTTGTAATTTTTACATTGCTTGTCCAGTTACTTAGCGACATACTTTGGTAGTGGTAAAGAAGCAATGTATTTACTACAATAAAAGTACAGTCGCTGTGATATATGAAAACAAAAATAACGTAGTAAAGGCAAGAAATATTTTACGATTTGTTGTTTTTCATGATTTTCAACACAAATATAGCAAAATACTTGTGCTGATTTATGAAAAGTGGTTCTACGATTTATAAAGTTTATAGTTTAGCTTCGATTTTTACAAGAAACCACTGAACAACACGGTATTCTTAAATGTTATCACGATCGCGCTCGAAAGCGCACTAGTTAGCGGAGACGGCCATTTGCCTGAGGCATGAGCATTGTGATCAAGACGCGCGGACACAGACACGCCCCCATACCACTTCTCCTGTTATTTATATTTCTATGGTTCCGTTGCTTATACACAGTCGCTCCGGGGAGCTAAGTGACATGTTTTCTTGCACGTCACTAGCACGTCAGTTTCGCGACACTGTCGCGGTGCGATGATTTAATCATTCGAATTTTCGCGAAATCCCCAGGGATATTGTGAAAACACGTATAATTAGAAAATGGTGAAAACATTTTTGCGGGAAACTTGGAAGTAGCGCTCGCCGGCTCGCGCACGGTTGGTCACCGTTCTAACCTATTTCAACCAAGTTGCTTGCAGAAATGTTTTCACAATTTTCTAATTATCCGTGATAAATTCGAATTATCAAATCATTCTACGACATGCATTAAACACCCGTCCGTGCTTTCACAACACCGTTCCGTCTCCGCCCCGTCCACGTCCTAACGTCTGTTCAGTATGCAGAGACCTTTAACTTCCATACACAAAAGAAACCACAATAGGATAAGAACTGGTTGATGGTTTTAATATCCATCAATGTTTGTTTGATGAATTTCAATTTATTGTGTGATTTCTCTTCATTCTAATATAATCATGAATAGAACAGTGTAAAGTGTTTTATAGAAATTAAGTTGTTATGTCAAATCCACAATTATTTAAATTTTGCACATGAGCCAGACATATTAACAAGTAAATCGTTACATCGCAGCATTTTCTGCATAGGTAAACAATCATAGGCCACTGAAATCCGAAATACTCGTATTAAGCTAAGACATGAAAATAAATAATTTGTCAAAATTAACTGATTTTAGTTGTTTGCCCAGGGAACAAACAACTTTTAAGGCGAGAGTGAATCCAGAGCGGAGCGAAGGATTCTAAATTAGAATCCTAAGCGCAGCGAGGGATTCAAAGTACATCATTAGAGCTTAAAAACAACCGTGTCCGGTGAGGACCTGCGTCAGGCGGAAGGTGAGGACGCCGTGACGCCTCTCTATCCACTCCTCAAAGAGGGGACTTATCGCCGCAATTGTGGCGTGTCCAAAACTGACATACCTGAGAGATATTTCTCGACGCCATGTGAAGCCAAGTCAGAGGCCCATGGGCGGCATAAAAACTCTTGACACCAGGTTAGTCACTAAAGCTGGGAACAAATTATCGGACGCATCGACGATGAGTGTGCACAGTATGCTGACGCTCCAGCTCTTCAGATATATTTCCCTTTCATTCTAAAATTGTCAACGGGGAACCATGTCGAGTAGCGATAGTGAGGACGAATTTATTGAAGTGGCAGCTGCTGCTATTTGTAAAATAATAAAAATAAGCATTTGGGTCCATGAAATTTACGTAAAACGACCCAAGTGACTCGAGTCCCGAATTGTACGCGGACGCGTTTCGAACCCCGTTCACACTGTCCGCGGCTGAAACAAGCATCCAGCCGGCCATTTCTATCAGACGTCCGAACGCTCAAGGGCGGCCCAAGGTCACGTCCGCGACTTACGACCGAGAGTATGCAGTGTAGTGTTAAATGTATTATGCAGATACAAATTTGTTCCCAGTTTAACCAAACGAAAAAGTATAAAGTTTTGTAATGCTGTATTTCTTCACAAAGATTGTTTAGAAAATATTGAACTACAGCCATATTCGGACAAAGTATATTGCATTTATTGAGTATCTACAACTCCTCTCAACTAAGTGATACTGATAACCTTGGAATGATCTAGATTTAAGATGATAAATGTTGAACACATTACTATTTACACATTCTGTAGTTTCTGCTTTCTCCCCAATGAGAAAAGGCATGAGTTTAGGTATGTATGTACATTACTATTCAGCTATGTTGAATTATGTTTGGTAGCTACCCCATAGTGCCCAGAAGAGAGGACAGTCCTCCAATTTGGCCAACTCCTCCAAGAAGTTGCATGAGTTGTTGTTGAGACATGTTGTTCAGTATATTTTGTAGCTCTCCGTCCTGTCCACCACTGCCACCACCACCGCGTCCCCCAGATGTTGGAGGATTGTTTAAAGCCTCATTGATGCGGCGGCAGTAATCATCATCTTTATCTGTCTTGGGTTCCTATAAAACAATTACCTTTTTATTCAATAACAGATGCAATGAAATGATGGGAAAAAAATACTATTTAAATTGCACTATGACTTATTATCATTTCATTATGTTCTAGTTGGGCTGTCTAGTGTCTGTTACAATTTTTTAGATATAATATTATTATATTATATTTTTATAGAATATTTTAGATTTTTCTTTAGTGGTGGTATTTTATGATATTCATGATGTGGTCTGAAGCACTATTTTAAAGTTTTTGCAAATGATTTACCACAAAATAATACATGCTATGCAAGAATTCATACTAAATGAATGATTTACATTACCTCCCTGGTTTAGTAATACATTATTTTTACAATCTTCATTTACATTTCGGGCATTAAGACAAGATTTAAATATAAGAGACTTCAGCTGCATTTCTTACCTGCATCCAGAAGAAATACTTCTTAGAAAAAGACTTGAACTTTAGGACATAAACTCTGCCAGTTGTGCATTCGTTCACCCGCACAAATTCACAGTCATCAGGAAATATTAGCAAGTCATCCTCAACCTCGCCGGTAGTACGGTCTTTCCAACAAAAATGCATCAACGAGTCTTCACCTTGGTATACATATAAAAGACCCTTCCTCTTATCAGGATGAACCATACGACCTTTTAGAGTCATTCTTCCGGCACGAAATTCTACCAGATGCTTGTTGCCTCCAGAACTACCGCCTAAGCCTGAAGTATTACCGAATAATGCAGTTGCCGACATGGTGCTGAAATATAGATAAGTACAGAAAAGTTTATAAGACGAACGGAACATAGAGCTGAGCTATCAATCAATATTAAATGGTTCCATCCTGAGATAACTGATGTTCCATCAGTGATTCCAAAACAAAATGAAGCAAATTCGAATCATAATTATAAATTATGCAATTTACTTGAATTAAATACGTACCTCGTAAGAACTCTTAGATTGCTACTACTCCAAAACTAAAACAAAATTCAAACAGTGTGAATTTGATGAATGACTATGATTTTTTCACTTTGTTCAGTACGACGGATGACAAGCGTCGAGAAAATGGATGCGAAATTGCGAATGTTGGTGTGACCAATTTCATTTCGATTTTCTACCTTTAACCATGGCCTTAAACCGTAGACAGAGACTATTTAAAGTTTTGTTTTTTTAAATCTTCTATTACTAAAGCCGCGTCCCCACTAGGGCCGCGTGGCCCTAGTGGGGACGCAGCTTAATGTACTTTCTCATAATTCCTAAGCTGCCAGGATTTCAAATAATTTGCATTTTAGTTGGAAAAGGACCATGACCAAAGTCCTATTTATGCATACCCTAACCAAAACGATAATGTCCGAAGCTACACATGGTGCATTTAAAAGCACATTAGACCATTTTGAAAGTATTTCCCTATTTTAATTTAATGCTCAGTTTTTTGTATAATTTAGAAGAAAAAAATATTATACTTTTTCTGCCAAACAGCTCATTCGTTAAACTTCAAAAACTATTGATTGCTAATCATTTTCTGTCAGGCGTTTTTAAACACAATTAGTTCAGTATCGAATATCGATATAACAAATGGTGTAACCTATTAGCGCTTGACTAGATGCTTAGGTAGCCCGCGAAATTCAAATTTTCTTTAGTTTTTTACATTTTGCAGGTCAGTGTGAGGTTTTATGTTGATTAAAATATGATTTGCGACCGTAACAAATATGGCTTTACATAATTATAATCATTACAATCAGCAATACAACTCCATAAATAAGCACAATCGTCAAATGTCATGATTTCAGCTATTTTTTTTATACCTGAGAATTTGGCAGTCTTTCCATCTGGAATGTATGTGGTCGCTAAGCGGAGAAGCTAAGCAACGAAACTATGAGTAGGTACTTCGTTTCATTTAACCCTTTTCCAGCAGAATTAAACCAAACTATGCTATGAAAATCAAACGATCTTATTGGACCGATCGCTAAGCAGCTTAAAACTTCTCTGGTGAAAAGACTGCGTTAGGATAGTTATAAATATTTGGAGTGGGCCTACCAGAAGCTTATAACTTACGGAATAATTCCAAATACTAATATAGCGATAAAAGCGATCAAACAATGTAAAGGAAAATAAAACGAATCTCTCACAAACAACGTAGGTACCCCTTTTTATTCAATCTTTAAGCATTTATTTCAAAACCTAAATAAATATAAGCTATGGCAGATGGCAGTGAAGAGACGGCCAGTCCAAACCACCAAGTCCCAGCACCATTTAGCTCCACTTTGAAGGGAACTGAATGCTTTCAGCATGTAGATATATAGATAGATAAATTGTTTATTTGATGCACACAAAAGACATAGCACAAAATACAAAAACACGTTTTAAATAATAACTAAATACATGACTATAGAATATAAGGTAATCGCGAATCATATCATATAACCTCACACTGACCTGCAAAACGTAAAAAACTAAAGAAAATTAGAATTTCGCGGGCTACCTTAGTGCTGGCGTCAAAGTTACTCCTTGTATGAATGGACAAACGATAACCTAACATATCCGAAGTGAACTGCAAAAATGATTGAACTCGCTTCATGGAGCTGAAGATGCACGCCTTGAAAAAAACCAGCGGGCGCCCATTTTATTCTGCTTCTAAAAATAAAATAGAATTCTGGGATAAAACCTACTAAACAATAAAAAAATATTTAAAGTGGTAACTTCTAAAGGCAGCCCTCAGAGTAATAACTTATTACTCTGAGAGGCAGCCACGGTAGGCCACTAGCGTGGCCATTGCCGGGTAGGCCCGGTAGCACAGAACATATAATTATACTCTACGAGCCCGGTAGGCAGGTAGGCAGGACAGCGTTGCCAGATTTAAAAAATAGAACCTAACAGTGCAATATCGATATCTTGTTCGATAATTTGATTTTATACAATTATTTTAGCTCGCTTTAACGAATTTGAGTCCAATGTAATCGCGAATCAAAAAGTTACTCGAATTGTTTTCGTCTACCAAACTATTCAGTTGGAAATATTATAAAAATGTGTCATCAAGTATTTGTACCTAAAGTTATCTCTAACTATACTTCATACGTTGAGGTAGTAAAAGGTAAACAAAAAAAACCACGTGACAGCTGTCAAGTAACCGAATACGCGTAATACCCAATGACTAATAAATCATATTACACGACTTATTAGACTTACACGATTTATTAGTCATTGGTAATACCCAATGACTAATGTAATACCGATCACTTCTATTGTCATAATATGTTACAGTTCACAGCTGTTGTACTCTTCAATTTAGCAACGACATAATTCGTTGACGTTTAGAGTTTGGGCTCTGTAGAATAAAAAATTGCGCTCAAGCAACTACATCTACGAAAAGTAGTCTATGAATGAATGATCAAGTTTATTTATACATTATTATAAGAGGAAATTATTGTAAAAATCTAAAATAATTTTTATTTGGTTTTATCGTATTTACAATCATGAGAAAATCAATCAATCTGCCTAGCCTTTTCCCAACTATGTTGGGGTCGGCTTCCAGTCTAACCGGATGCAGCTGAATACCAGTATTTTACATGGAGCGACTGCCTATCTGACCTCCACAACCCAGTAACTGGGTAATACGATACCCCTTGGTAAGACTGGTGTCAGAATTTCGGGCTTCTGACGACTCGTAACGACTGTCAAAGATCCACGAATGACAGCCGGGACCAACGGCTTAACGTGCTTTCCGAGGCACAAACAAGAAAGTGTTATCTATAAAAATCCTTTTTACGATTTTTTACCTATATTTAACTACCTGTACAGAGTGGCAGGGACATCGACGCGAAAACTGTTATCATGGATTCAGTACATGCATCTGAACGCCCATGCGTTGAAATTTTATTGAACGCGGTGAACGAATTTTATGCAACGGTTCTGGGTATATAATAATATGTTGACAAATTTTAAACTATTACCTAAATGAATATAACGTTTATATATATGAATATGAGATTCATATATATAAACGTTATATTCATTTGAGGAACCAAAGCACACAGAAAATAAAATAATTTGGGATATTTTTAGTAATGTAGACTCAGCCTAACGAATAAATTTTATTCGATACGAAATAATCGAGTCACACAAAAAAACATAAAATTAAATGTAGGTATCGATTATTTTCACTTGACGGACGTCGATCGACTAATAAAAACTTAAAAACCTACGTGACGTGTTTTTCGGTGTTTCACTAGGTACTCTGAGAATACAGCGAAGTTATTTACCAAGTTCAGTAATTTAATTAATTCCTTTGTCGACTTTTAAACACAAGTAATTAGGTTTACTATTTATAAGGATACTCTGAAACATCGTATATTTGGTGGATCGCTCTGCGGTTTCTTCAATCAACATGAGTGGTGTACAAACAGGTATGTTAGTTTCTCTCTATGTATTGTTTTTGTTATGAAAAAGGCGATACGTAATTGTTATAGGTCGTCGATACTACAGTAATATTCCAACAAAAAATCTTACATATCCATATCTACCTACCAAAAAGTGTACTGAATGAATTTAGCCACTGTTTCAGGCTGGAAGATAGTCTTCCAAGAAACGTACAAAGCTATATCAGACGTTTTTGAAAAATTATAATATTCTAAGACTAGCCCTTGGTTATAAAATATAATTGCATAAAAATATGCATATTTCCTATGCATTAGTGTATTTCCTAAGAGTTGAAAGCATCACTGACACTTTAGTCCTAAGTATTGTGGCACTGATCTCAATAGAAATAGATCCCAAGAGACCTGCACACCCACATTCGAAGCCAGTGATTCATACTTTTACTGCCTTTTTTGTTTCCTAAACGTGTTTAAATTAGCTCCTTAGTTCCTCCTCTGCTCATAATCAAGGCATGCTGATTTACTTACATAAAAAAAACATCTATTGCTGTATGACTCACACCTATGACCATGCTTCAAGCATGGAAATAAAACATTGATATTTTACAATTTCAAGAGCCAACACTATCTTAGTTATCTATGTGTCATTCAATACTTGCGAAATTCCATTACATAGAACAACCTAAATCTTTTTAATAGGTACATTTGCTTTTATCATCATTTTTTATTAACGGTTTATCTATATATTATATTGTATAGAGCAGTTTCATGACTGATTGACTGACTGGCAAACACTTCACACTATGCACAGTATAAACCAGGAGTCACCAAATGACCATGACAAGATGCAAAAGCTAGTTATTTAAAACATATAAAAGAATGCTAGCTTAAGCTAGTTAAAACATATATTTTGTCTACGCAAACCATATTATAATTATTTATCATGTCAGCCCGGGGCAGCCGCTTCAATGTAAGTATACATTATAAGGCAATCAATGAGTATAGCAGCTAATTGGATTTTTCTCTTACTGTATTTATAATACCTAGAGGAGCTCGTGGCTAAGTAACAACAGCCGCACTGGTCGATCCATCAGGTTAAGCTATGCTTGCTGGTTGTTGTCATTGGATGGGTGGTCAGTGGATGGGTGACCATATTTACATACCGAGAATCCTCCGTACCTCGGAAAGCACGTTAAGCCGTTGGTCCCGGCTGTCATTCGTGGATCTTTGACAGTTGTTACGAGTCGTCAGAAGCCCGAAAGTCTGACACCAGTCTTACCAAGGGGTATCGTATTACCCCGTTACTGGGTTGTGGAGGTCAGATAGGCAGTCGCTCCATGTAAAATACTTGTATTCAGCTGCATCCAGTTAGACTGGAAGCCGACCCCAACATAGTTGGGAAAAGGCTAGGCAGAATGATTGATTGTTTTTATAATACCTATGTAGGTACAGTGTTGGTTTATGTGGCTATTTCTTTGTTTTTAAATTGAATATACTTGTTTAAATGATTAATAACCAATGTGCATTGGTTATTACTCCATGGCCTCTGTAGTGTCGTATGCTGAAATTTTATGGAGTTTGACTTGCACACACAACACCACAGTTGTGTCATTTTGGGTTAGATGGCAGATGTAATATATTGGTATCTGTATTGTTCATAATCTACTTTTTCGAAAAAGTAACTAGTATAAGAATCTGTGACTCTGAATGTTAAGTTTGTCTCTAGAACTTTGGACATAGTGCTTGTGCCATGTAGAGATACTGGTGTTCCCAAGTACACGTCTTGGGTATTCACCGTTTGTTATGAGGTAAGGTGTTTGATATGCTGACTTTTATTTATTATGTCTGGGTCCACTTGTTAAACCATGTTTGAGTTCCTTTTGTTAACTTGCCTTCTTCGTCGTATTGATGATTCCATTAAAATATTTTTGATAAGCTTCGACCAGGACGCGGTCATTTTGACAACGTTAGCGTTTTCCCCGCAAACTTGCCATAATAACTAGGTGTTTCTTACAAGCATGGATGACACTGTTATCAGCGCATATAGTCTGATATCTGTCAAGCCAGATAGTGTCGGGATATTCGAATATTGGTCATACAAAAAAGCTAGGCGTGCCGCAGGGATCCATTATAGGACTATGGATCCCTGCGGCACTCTAAAATGTCAAAATAACCTATCTATGAAAGGTGATCAATTCGGATCTGATGAATATTCGGCATTTTAAAACTTCTCGGAGAATGCTTTAATTTTTAAAGGAGATCTTGTTTAATGTCGAAAAAATTTATGAGCAATATTCTATTACTTGCCAATGCGTTCTAATAGTCTCGTAGACTCGTGGATTGTCTCTTTTATGATGTGATGCTACCAGTAAAGGGGAAGGGCGAGATGCACTTATTAACTTTGAAATAGATTGCAACTCATTAACTAGAATATACGTTGCTAAAGTGAAGATGTTACACGGAGGCTACATATTTTTTCGATGCGGCTTTCGGGCCTAGGGGTTGAATTACCCCACCGTTTGACTGTACTGTACTGTACCCGTTTTTGTAACCACTTCGACCTCGTCCCAAGATCCCAGCGGTGAAAATTCAGTTTTGGTGACGGTAGGGGGACGTGGGAGTCCCGTTACATCAACCCATAATGATTGCGACTAGTAGTCACTGAGGATTAAAGGTGACTGAGCTCCTCGTTTGTTACGCGGATGACACCCTAGTGTTGGCCGGCGGGGACATCATCGAAGAGACCATCCACCTTGCCGAGACGACGATCCGCGGGCTGGGCTTAGAGATAGTGCCTCATAAAACTGAGGAGCTTTGGTTCCACAAACTACCAAAAAGCAGAGAACCACCCAGCTCGTTGGTCAGAGTTGAAAACGCGCAAGTCCAGGTGGGTCGATACATTAAGTATCTTGGCCTTACCCTAGACGGTCGGTGGGCCTTGGAAGAGCACTTCGAGCGCCTGGTTCCCCGCATTGGGAAAGCAGTGGGCGCTTTGCACAGACTGTTACCCAATCTCGGTGGACCTCGAGAAGAAGTTCGTCGCCTCTACGCGGGTGTCGTGCGATCGATGGTTCTTTATGGGGCACCTGTTTGGTCACATCGGCTGTCAGGCGTCCGACGCTGCAGGACTAAAATCAACAGCCTGCAGCGGAAAATGGCTATTCGTATCGCACGAGGACACCGAAATGTATCCTTTGAGGCGGCAACTCTCTTGGCACGCTTTCCGCCGCTGGACATATTGGTGGATATGGACGTGAGCATCAATAACCGAATCCGTGTCACCCGCAAAAGTGGCAATGGCGTACCAGGAATCGCTGTTGCACGGCTGAGGCGGCAGGAACGGCGAAACGTGTTCGAGCCGGTGGCGTGAGCCGCTCCAACAGCCGCAATATTCGCGTAAGCGCGCTGTCGAAGACGTCCTACCGCACTTCGACGCCTGGCTGAAAAGAGGCGAACGCATCTCTTACAGGCTCACTCAGGTCCTGACCGGGCATGGTTGCTTCGGTGAGTACCTGAACAAGATTAGGCGAGAGGCCACGGCAAATTGCCATCATTGCGGAAGCGGCTTAAATTCTGCACAGCATACACTCGAGGAGTGCCCTGCGTGGGATGCTTAAAGAGATGCGGGTCCTGGTCGCCAGGATCGGGCGAGACTTGTCTCTGCCAGAAGTAATTGGGTCTACGCTGGCGGTTTCGAAGAACTGGAGAGAAATGGCCTCCTTCTGTGAGCCCATGATGGTTCAGAAGGAAGCTGCCGTGCAGGATCGTGAGAGGGCAAATCCCGCTCGTAGGAGAAGGCGTCGGGGAGGCAACCACCTCGACGCCTAACACGCCGAAGCTTCGCCTGCAACCTGTAAGGCAGGCAGGAATAAGAGATAGAGTGACCTCAGGGAAGACGGCGCACAGTGGTCACGTGCTGCCGTGCACACTTGCACAGTTAGGTTTCAGGGAGACCCCTTTACAGTCTCCCCAGAGATGTGCCCTAACAGACGTTTCACAGAGAGGGTTCCGGATTGGTCTTTTGAGAGGGAACCGTGCCCCTTCGTAGAGATGATGAGATGAGATGATTCCCGTGTAGATGGTGACCACCGGGGTGGTTTTAATGAGGTTGAAATACCACACTGCCTGGTCTTTTCCCCAGAGCCCGGGCGCCTTTTGAAGGTTTACCCCCGAAAACGAAAAACAAAAAAAAAAATTGAGCTCCAGTGGCAGATAATAATTATAAATATTTTATAGAAACAATAGACTTTGCGAATGTCGTAGTGACGTTTTGTTGTGTTGTTAATTAGGTACCTACTAGTACCTTAGTACAAACTAACGCACGTTTGGCTAACAGTGACGAGGAGAGCCGACTCCAAATGAGATGGGATAAGGCTACTACAGAGAGAGAGATTAGGACTGCAAAATTCAATCAATCTGCCTAGCCTTTTCCCAACTATGTGGAGGTCCACTTCCAGTCCAACCGGATGAAGCCACTGCCTATCTGACCTCCGCAACCCAGAACAGCTGGAAAGTATGTAATTAAAACAAGATCTAAATAGAAAACGAGGCAATGATCGGTGTGAAACATAGGGATTACGTACCGTACAGTTGCCTGGAAATAATAACTAAAATAAAGGGGTACCTACTCCTGAATACGGCGCGTGAGGTAAATCTTTATGTTCTTCTGGAGCGCTTCCTAACCGCCGCGCGCCTTTAATTTTCACCAAGCTTTCCATACCGACTTACCGAGGGCTGAGCGAGGGCCATGTTTTTGTGTTACATTTTTCCTTCTTTCAGTCTTCTTTCCATGCAGACAGTACCTATACAATGACCCAATAACAGTTTCTGTTCTGCTTGAATTTAAACGACAAATATTTTTAATCTAAGTAACTATGGTTATTTTAAATAATCTCATCTGTTTTCCCATACCTACAAATGTCACGGTCACAATAAAAAGTAGTATGTAGATAGTTGAGACTTGGTGAAAAAAATACCTGCTTTATTCGCGTTAAAAACTTCATCCAATTATTTAAGACTGTGAGTCATTTGTCGTGCAAGCTGCAGACTTTTTTCGTTTTTGTTCGTCAAGTAACAAATGACGCAACACTACCATGGCCCAGCTCCCGCGCCGCCCGCTCGCTCGCCTGCGGCACTGTCAATAAACTTTAGCGGCACAAGGTGAGTTGAATCTATGGTTTTGTTGTTTTGTTAGCTCTTTGAAACTTGTTGCTTAGTCACAGAGTAATAGCCTCTGTGTGATTCACTGATACCGCGTTATATATCAATGTGTTCCAATTCAGATTGATAAAATATATCACATTGAAGTTCCTACTTAATTTGCAAATATTTTGGAGGTCAAAATTGTAATTTATACACCGTCGAGATCGGAGCTCGCGTTATTGGTGAAAGTGGCGAACACGAGCAATCGGGCAGCGGCGCGAAACGAACGCAAACGAGCTTGCTTGGAGGGGCTCGACGTGGCGGAAGAAACTGACATCATTGCGCGCCGCCGGTGCACGCATTCATGTTTCTCGAGTCGATCGTGAATATTGCGAAATACAAAAATGTTCGTAAAGTGACAGTAACTATTTACTTATTTATAATGTAGAGTTACGTATACAAATAAGTGATCTCAATTTTCTGCCAAGGCGCATGATTTTACCGCGTGTAACATAAGGACAATTAGCTTGAATTATATGATCATATAGACACAAAATATGCTTAATTGCCGCGGAAGACGAGGCAGATAGAATGGCAAGTGATGGAACGTCGAGCATCGGCGTGGAGCCGACGAGCTTGGAATACATGGAGGATCCTTACTTTGTGCTACCGGACGATGATTCCACACCGAGTTTCGATGTAGCTGTGGATGAACTGGATGAACTAGAGGAGTTGCCGAGCTGGCCACAAAACGACCCTGACGCTGACTGGCGCATGCTGCCTGACCTCGCCGATTCCGCTCTCTGCATTGAAACTGAATTCTACGTGGACAATCGACGTCGCCGTCTTAGAATATTTAGAAAAAAAATGAGAGAAGTACGAGTTACTTTTCAAGATTTATCAAAGCCTTATCTTGCCAAGATGTCCAGTCACACAAACTACAAGAAGTTCTTAGGGATCGCAGTTGGAGGTTAGTTGAAAAGAGGCAAAGAACATAGAAAAGCTTTCAATTATTATGTATTAATAATTACTCGAGCGTATACCACTGACTTGAAACTGGCGTTCAAGTGAGTAACATAATTTGAGTCTGTTCATTCTGGATAGGTTTAAATTAAATGCTAGGGCTAGATAGATACCTATAAGTGATTTAGTGTGCCTACTTATTATTTTTGAGCTTATCGTAGTAGGTACCTATCTATTATTAACAGCAACTATAAGATTTACTACCAGCTGTAGTATATGACTTGTGTCACGATATCTTACCGAATACGCTTCACATGATCTTCGACCAAGATCCTAGGACCCGTCGATCAAGTTCAAGAGGTTCGATTAAGGTAGTATGTTATTTGTTTCAATTTTTTTAAATTAGAAACTCATTTTAACCTTGTTTGGGTTAAGAATCGTTAGTTTAAAATTATACCAATCGAAAGATACCAACATTTAACTACTATAATCCGTTTCTAAACATAACCAACAGAATCCATGCGATGTGTTAAAAACTGTAACGGTAATTTTTAGTCATAAAATTATTCATAGATGTAAGTCGGGGAACTATACTGAATTAAAAATATCTGTTTCATTAATGTACCTACTGTCTGTACTGACCGTATTGGTTGGTCATAAAATAAGGCTTTTGCGTGTATAAGTGGTTTTATTAAACCCAACTGTGCGACAGCAAAGACAGGGTTTTGTTTTTCACGCGTTTTTTGGTATGTGGGATTCTTTATACCCTCGACGCATCCTAAGGGCTGGATGGATACATGAGGTGTCTAGGTTGCGCTATGGTTATAGGCTAGGTTTTGTTTTTATAAAATCAAAATGGCAATGTGTAATTTTTTTTTAATTACCATGACCTGAGGGAGTATCAAAATAAGGGGCCTAAAGAGACGATTCCAAAAATATGACACATAAAAAGGCTGAATAAATAAATAATAACCCTTATCTATACATATAAAATGCTTTGTCCTGAATGACTGACTGACGGATCAACGCACAGCCTAAACCGCTGATCGTAGAGACCTGAAACTTGGAGGGTGTGTTCTTTGTATGACGTAGGCATCCGATAAGAAAGGATTTTTCGAAATTCTACCCCTAAGGGGGTGAAAAAGGTGGGCAAAGTTTGTATGGGACAACGTGATTCCTTGGTCCAATCTACTTCAAATTTTGCATAAACATTTTTTAACAGAATTAATGGAAGACCTGTTTCGTATTTTATTGAAAATCAGCCCCTATCGGGGTTAAATAGGGGTAGAAAGTTATTTTGGGAGTGATTTGCTTCGAAGTTGATATAATACTCCTTAGTGCTTTTGATTTAAATTACATTTTATTTTGACACATGTTTGAAAAGTCAATCTGATTTTATTCAAAAAAGGTTGAACTCACTTATAGGCTTGGTGATTGCAATGCAAATACTCTTTAAAATTGGAATGTCTCGAAAGTCACCGTACTATTTTAGCTTTAGGCTGCCTGTCCACTGGAGTGGAGACGAGAGAAGAGGAGCGGAGATGTGCCAATATTAACGAATAGAATCTAAGCTCTGGACCGGAGTTTAGATTCAATTGGTTAATATTGGCGCATCTCCGCTCCTCTCCTCTCTTCTCCGCTCCAGTGGACTCTCAGTCAAAATTTGAAGTATGATTGGACCAAGGAATCACGTTGTCCCATACAAACTTTGCCCACCTTTTTCACCCCCTTAGGGGTAGAATTTCGAAAAATCCTTTCTTATCGGATGCCTACGTCATACAAAGAACACACCCTCCAAGTTTCAGGTCTCTACGATCAGCGGTTTAGGCTGTGCGTTGATCCGTCAGTCAGTCATTCAGGACAAAGCATTTTATATGTATAGATAGTAGATAGATAACAAAATTAATAAGTTAAAAAATCCGATTAGAACCATTTTCGACTTCTACGCGGACGAAGTCGCGGGCAAAAGCTAGTTATAGTATATAATACAGTCTGATGCAGCAGTTGGTGGCGTAAAATCTGAGATTGAACTAAAATTACTGCCTCCCAGTGCATTCGACCGCTTGCAAAAATAGCTTTTTTGAACTTTTTAGTTGGTCAGGTTTATTAGAATTGAAAAAAAATATTGAATAAGTAATTTGAATTGAGTAGACCTCAAACTCTACGAAGTGCGACATTGCCGTCCGCGACGTAAAGTTGCGATGGGGCTTCTGCTCAATAAATGTTTCATAAATTAAATGTGTCTATTCCCAATACGTAATCCTCGTTTGTTAAAGAAGTGTCTAGCTTGATTGAAGTGATGGTTTAAAATATTTAGCTAGACTTATAGGTACCTAACTACTATACGTATAGACCGAGTAATAATATATGACCTCCGTTATCCACCAACAATATTTGTGAATTATGGAATTCCTAGTTTATCATCGACCCGTTTCTTACGTCGAATGTCCAACTCGCGCAGTCGCACGGTATGATTAACTTACAGTTAGACATCCTCTATATTTTCTTAAATACGGCTAGCACCTTGACAGGCATGAATAAAATGTTAGAAGTATTAAGGATAAGCATAGAAGGAACATGCTTATATGGCAATTTATTTTCATTGACTATGGTGGGCGACATGTTTTTAAAACGAGTTTTTTATCAGCAAAATGTGCGTATGTTATATCATTACAGGACGTAATACGGGATGGACCTGATATGCGGTTGCCAAACCCTAATTATAATCCAATATGGAACACCTACTACTAACATCTATGTACAATCACAGTGTACAATCAAAAAGCTGTTTTCAAAATATTTCAAATTTTAACAATCGACATTTGGTTCAAGTACGGAAACGCTGTGCAGTTTAGTTAAAAACCATTCTAGCAAATAGACAGTTTCGCAAATTAGAATGCAGTCACTAAGGCTTGATGTTGGTAATCGTGCAATTTAAAATGTATGTGCTATGAGCTGAATGAAGCAAGACATTATTCTTTTATTGTATTACATAACTTTTGCTTTCCCCCGACGCGACGGGCCACCGATCATTACCTACTAGGCTCAGACGGACCACACCATATATTAAACACAGTTGGAAATAATGTTATTTTGGCGGCTCTGCTCTTGTATTATTTCGCAATTTTTGGGACAAAACCTAGATGTAAGTTAAGTTCTTATTTTATTTTTATATAAAATATGCGTGATTGTCATTAACCCATTACTTTCTCTTACCAAATATGAACAAAACGTACACAATTAGCGAAGTTTGTCAGTTATCATACTTATATCTATCGATTTCTCGCAAGGCAACACTTTTGGACTGTAGGTACTGAGGTACGACTATAGTCTACTATCTAAGGTTTCTCAACCGTGACTTCTTCTTAACTGCCAATGTGTCTCTTGCCCGCGGCTCGTATAGAGGTCATATTTCTTGGGTCTTCTTTTCAGTTTGTTTCGTGGTACCTATTTTAAAACAACGGAATGTTTTGAAATACCACGGTGCAAACAGATAGCGTTTCTTGTTGATTCTTCGCAGGATGTCCTCGGTAAAGTTTTAAATTCAATTAGTTAGGTACTATCATATTTGTCTCTATATGACTAGATTTAAAAAGCTTCCGGACGCTGTTTTGTTTGTACGATTATTCATTATTTTATACAAGTAATTAATAAATTTAAGTTGATCCTGCTTTGAGGAGCTCGTGGCTAAGTAACAACAGCCGCACTGCTCGATCCATCAGGTTAAGCTACGCTTGCAGGGGTTGGTCAGTGGATGGGTGACCATCTTTACATACCGAGACTCCTCCGTGCCTCGGAAAGCACGTTAAGCCGTTGGTCCCGGCTGTCATTCGTGGATCTTTGACATTCGTTACGAGTAGTCGTTAGTTAGTAGTAGCCCGAAAGTCTGACACCAGTCTTACCAAGGAGTATCGTAATACCCAGTTACTGGGTTGTGGAGGTCAGATAGGCAGTCGCTCCATGTAAAATACTGGTATTCAACTGCATCCGGTTAGACTGGAAGCCGACCCCAACATAGTTGGGAAAAGGCTAGGCAGATTGAAAGTTGATCCTGCTTTCACGTTGTAGGCACGTTATGCAGAAACAGCGGATAGGGTTAAAAAACGGTTGTATTTTTCAGTATTCATTTGTGTCCTGGAACTAGGGTCACGCCCGGGGAAGTTACATTAATTTAAAACAGCATTTTTTAAAGTGTAAAAAAAAAAAAAAAATTGAACGCAAAAGGAACATTTATTTGGTTTATATTTTAGAACATTCTGAGCATCCTACCAGAAAATATACAGGTGGCCAGGCTGCAACGTATACGGTACTGCCCGGCCACAAACAAGTGCTTTTTTAACAAGATATATTTGTGGTACATTTAATCTATTCAGTGGTACTGCAAGAACAATATAAAAACATATAATTGATACATCTATAAATTACGAAATCGACTGTGGCCGGGCTGCGTCGCAACACACGTAGAAAACACATTAACTGATATGTTTGTCTGGAGTGTTTGTCGAAGAGATTAGGTATCACAAGTAGGTGAAAAAAAAATACATTGTCGACCACGGAAATTTCCATAAAAATAAAATTACGTTTTTTTTTAAATTGTTCTTCAAGCTAAAATATTAACAGCAATTTTTTGGAATTATATTACTTAATTAAATATTTGAATATGCTATTCAACAAAATTAATATATTGTACTAGCGCAAGATATTAATTAAAGTTTTATTTGCAATAACGGTTCAGGCAAAAATGTAACTGAGTTAAATTTAGTTTAACTTTTATTTATAGGCTCTATCTCACTTAATTACAGGGTTGATAAAAATCATGATTTTTATAAAAAAAACAAAATAATCGGATTAATTTGATTTAAATCGGATTTTTTTGATTATTTCTGTCACACATACTCTAAATTAATTCCTTCTTACAACATTTACACACCGCTTTGTTAAACTTGCCGCAAGTGGACTTTTTTTCATCGAAATAAACCCATACAGCATCTTTTTTCCTTCCAGATATCTTGTTGTATTCACTTTCATTAATCAATCACGAATGATCGCGCCAAAGAATAAATGGACGGATTCAGTTACGAGTTTAAATTTCGGAGAATCTCCGAACTGTGTAGTTAAATAGCATTGGACACGTGTGTGCGTGCCGTAGTTTATGTCGGGGGAAGGGGGGGTCCCTTGACACATTTTGGCTGATTTGGTCGAAGTAAAAAAATATTGATTTAAATCATTGATTTTTATAAAAAAATCACTTGATTTTAATCGCGATTTAAATCATATCAACCCTGCTTAATTACAAGAAAATTATACACATTAAAGCGAAGATTTTTTTTAAATAGATAAGTATACATTTTGCCTTAATGTGTTTAAGTTTCTTGTAATTAGGTCGGATAGAGCCTTTATAATATGTCGGGCCCTATCAGAATACCAGCGATGCGACATTTATTTTTTAAATGTCGCAGCATCATGCTGAGATAGGATAGGAGCCTTTTGGCCTCGTACAGGACTTAAACTGATTTAAATTTTACTTTGTTTTTTATTTATGTTTAGTGTGCTTTTAGTTTAATTTGTGATTTCCTGTGCGAGTCTCAATAAATACTTTTTCTTTCTTCCTATTAACTATTTTGCCTCAATTTTTATTCACAAAAATATTTTTTTTTTTTTTACCTTTATAATGCCGTCCTGGAAAATGTTTAATTTCTTTATATTATTAGAAGAGCTAAGTTCTAAAACACGATTCAAGAAAAAAAATCGCTGTTAGCATTTAGTGCTGGGTTCAAACCTAATTTCCCCAGCCTATAAAAATAGTGTCAACAAGTTGGGTTCAATCCAAGTGACGATTTCTCGCTTAAAATACTGAAGTTCACAATTTTCTTTTAAGTAGTAGACATCATCCTCTTGCATGTCAGCATGTCTTCTTCTTCCATTCATCTCTTCAAATTCAAACTGTCTCTAAATTGTGTAATTTTTATTTTCAGCTGAAGAAGCGATGGCCGGTGCTGGTGCGGCTGGAGACGTGAACACACCCGACGAGCTGGCGGGGCTCACCCCCGAGCAGGCGGAGCAGCTGCGCGCAGAGTGGAGCCGGGAGCTTGCGCGCGTCGAAGATGAGATCGCTACACTGCGCACCGTATTGCAAAGCAAGGTATTATAACTTAATAAAAATCTTAAAATCATTCGCCGACACACAAGGCTTGCGTTTTCATGATCTTTTCACTGAAAGCTATGTAGAACTCGACCTTAGGCTCGGCTGTGACTACCAATATCTCACATGAAGATTCTATTTTTTATTCAGCAAGAGACGTTCTCGCACGTTCTTAAATATCGACTCTATCAATCAATTTGCACAGAATCAGGAGCATCATTGACTACCTATTATTGTATTACAATTGCACCTTAGTAGTTACGCCACTGGTCAGAGTCAGCCCCCATCTTACTCTGACCCGCTTTTTTTTTTTTTTTTTTTTTTTTGGGTGGGAAATCATCAAATGACTCCTCCCGCTCTGGGCAGAGCGAGAGGGAGTGTCAGACTTTTACTGACTAAAACCCACCCGTGTTCCTTCCGTTGCCTATGTGCTGGGGCCGCGATATCCCTTTCGGACAGACCCGCAACCCCAGCAGGCATTGGTCCTTCCGGACCCCGTCAGTTGGTGCTGACATCCCTTTGAGGCGCGCGTGGAACACAACGCGCCGTCGACCCGGGCCTGGTCCTTATCGGACGGTGAGCTGCCCATCGCTCACCGTCCGCAGGCCCGCGCCTACGGTGGCCGGAAGTCAGCTTGTGACTCCCGACGCCCGGGGCGTCTCCTGCGGCGACTAGGGGCGCGAGGGCGTGCAGCTTCAATCTCCCTCGCGCGCTCCGCCTCCTCCTTCGCGAGCATAACTGCTTCGCAGAAGGAGGTGACGGCCTCCCATGCACTCTCGCTCCGGACCATGGCCTGTACCAGGGCCGGACGCGAGAGATCGCCGCTGCCGATCGCCTCCGTGAGGACACGGCGGTGCTCCGCCCAAGCCGGGCAGACCTCCACCGTATGCTCCACCGTGTCCTCCGGGCGTACTCTGACCCGCTCAGTTTACGTTTACGTTTGTTTACGATCGAAATGACGGACAATAGCTACTGTTTTAATAATAACTGCCCAACAATTCTAGTAAGTAGGTACCTTTTTTTTATTTCAGATCCGCCAAAGCTCGGAATTGAAACGAAAACTTGGCATAACTGTGTGGAAGGAAATTACCGAAGATGTTAATCAGGGTTTAAAAAATGTAAAAGAAAGCCAAGTGTGAGTATCAGTTATGATCGGTTTATTTGCGTGAATGTGTAACTTTTGTACATTCAAGTCAATGCCTTTTTGTTTTTTCTCGAGGGTTAGAACATCTTTATATTATTGGTTTGGTAGTGGTGTTTGGCTTGAAATTTAATTTTGCTTGAGCTTAAGATGGCAAAAGGTGGCGATTTATTTAGTAGTACCTACTTATTTCACGTTTGATTTGTTGTACGACAGCTATCAAACTATAGAAACACGCGTGGCTGCGCTTACACAAGCTGTGACTGAAGCACCAATGTAAGTAAAGCTGACAATTTGAACTTCAATATCACTATGCCGCACCTAAGTGGAAGTGAGTTTACTAATAACATACGTAACTAAACGGTTGATGAATTGTAATGCATGACTTTTATATTTGTTATTTTATTTTATTAATCACCTAAATGTATTTTTTATTATATTATATGTTGAATTGGATATGTATTTTTGTAGTAGTAGAGGCTTTTTAGTGCAAATTTTTCAATAATCGGATAGCTTTGAGCTGAAAAGTAAGTATGACAGTTTTATATATTATTTTCTATACAAAGCTGTCTAAACGCCTTATATAGGTAATCTACCACACAATCCTCACCTCAGAAAACTTCATGAAAATCAATTTTGAGAACGCCAAAAAATAGTCCAGAAATAGTCATAGATAGTCACCAAGGTTAAAAAATAGTCGCATTACGATTTCGAAGTTATAGCTATAAGTTGGTGAGGATTGTGGGGTGAACGTCTCCACAAAATCCTCACCTCAGTGCAAGCAAATTGCTAGGAGTATCGACTTGGTTTCAATTAAGAAAAATAGTCGTAATGCTATGCCAAATCTCGAAAATAGTCATTAAGAGATTCCAGAGATATAAAGGTTACGTGGTGAGCCTTTCTCGTCACAATCCTCACCTGATTACCGCGGCATGCTTACGTTTTTAAATCGAATTCGGTTTCAAGAAATAGTTGTGTCTAACCATGATAATTTCGACCTGGTTTACTATGTAGAAGTATGTTAAACTTCCATGTAAACTTCTACATACATTATGTTTTGGTACAGTCGCGGTCACTAAAATTGCAAATCTATTTTAATATTGTTGTATATTAATATACGGTAATAAAATATTGTAGTTACTTAGGTATTTATTCAACTTTGTACATAATATTCCTCCAATTTTAAATAAATGTTTCCTGCTATTTCATTTCTAGACATTTGCTTCCGGTTGACTTTATCAGTTAACTGATGAGTTATGAAATGTAAAAGATTAAGTCTTTATTTCAGATTAATTTTATTGTAGTATGAGTAATTAAGATTATCTATTACTAATATACCTACAGAGATTAATTATAGCTCTTAGAGCTATAACTTCGGAATCGTAATGCGACTATTTTTTAAACATTCATAACTATTTATGACAATTTCTTGATTATTTTTTGGCGTTCTCAAAACATTTTCAAAGGTGAGGATTGTGTGGTTAAGGACCTACAGACTCTTCTTAGATAATCTTCAGATAAAAGTAATCTGACGATTGAAAAATCGCCCTTCTTAATAAGTACTATTTTATTTCCAGTTCTAACCCGAAAGAAAATTGTTAACTTTATTTATAACCTACTTACAGATTTTATTGTCGCCGAATGCACAGTTTATTGTAATACTCTAACCTCCGTCCACTCATTATTGATAACATTTAACTATCATAAAGTATTCATTGCTTCCGTTCGTAAGCTCGACTTCACCCACTCGCCCACTTATGTACATACGTATTATTAATAAAATTCGTGAAATAAAATTGTAATAAAATTACTCCTATATTTACCCCTTTCTCAAAAGTTAACTTTGAAAAGAAATGTAATAAAATAAAGACATTTTAGTAATCATTTTCACCCCCCGGAAACACTGCACGAAGCCTTCCATTGCAATTTTCCAGAACTTGTGCCAGTCCTTTTTCATTTCAAAAACAGAAATAGATCTGTTTTTGCTACCAACTCATCTAATTATAAATCCGAATCGCTTGAATTATAGACTTTTTGTAACAACAATACTTGTTTTTATAGATACCAAAAAACTGAATCTGTGATAAAATCGACTGCGGAGAAGACAACTTCGATTCTCGGCGGTATCACTGCAGGAATGTCGACTAAGATTGGTCAGATGCGAAACTCTGATTCGTTCCGCTCTATCGAAGAACGTGTTGGCACGGCGTACGAAAATGTAAAGGTGACGCAAATTTTGTCCATTTACTTGAGTTTATCAATATGAAATGATCTTATCAAGAACCTAGTTAAATAGTAAGCAGGAAAAAGTAGATTGGCAGGAAATTAATATTTTTTTATCAGTTATTTTGCTGATTCTTATCACTGACTAAGGAAGAAGCTATGTGTATCATCAGTAAAGTATATTCTTTTGTATCTACAAAGGGAACGATCTTATGGGCGTTAGATTAAAAGAGCTTTTGTGGGTGACTATACCGTGAAGGAAACTTTGGGAAATATTCAAATGAGCTTCAATTTTTTTTCGTGAACCTCAAATAATGCCAACAGTTCTTAAAAATAAAAACTTAGTACATAGTCGACAATTTTTATTAAAAAATATTAGTTAATCCGATAAAATAACTCATAAGCTTTTAAATAATAAACAGAATCCAAATCGAGCCAATAAAAAAGGACATAATATGGCAAACGCTATAAAAAAAATAATTGAAGTTAAGTTTTCATGACTATTCAGAAAATTACGGGCGGGCACATTCCCATGGGCGACATTGTATAGATCCTATTTTACCACCTTTACATTTATAACCACGATCGGGGTAAGAAAATTTACAAATATGGTTTTGGTTGTGACGACAAAAATGTATTTTTTTTAAATATTGATTTCATTTTGTGACGCTTGTACACGACTGATTGTTTATTTCGGTCACACAGGTCCCAGGCCACAATTGATCAAACGTGATTAAAATAAGGATGAATTTGTTTTTCACACAAAAAGAGATTCAATGATTATATTAGCGAGTCCATTAATATTTTTAGGAAATCAAAAAGGCAATTATTTGGGGTTCTATTAAATATATGCCGAAGAAAATACTGAATTTATTGTTTCGGAAACTTTCAATTATAATATTTCTCAAGTCTTCTCGTATTTCAGTCATCCACAAGAAACACTATATTTATTACTATAGAAGAATACCAGTAGATACCAGACCAGCAGACAATCGATATCAATACTGAATTATTATTTTAATGTAGCTCACCAGTTCTTGTTAAATTGAAATAAAAATTTATCCCAAGTTTGTGTAACTTTTCAGGGCAAAGTGTCATCTAGATCGAATTCAACACAAAGCTTCGACGAAGCACTGCGCGACGCCAGCCGCACGGCCAGCGGCGCCACGTCGCCGACCATCCCCGAGAACAAGCCCTTGCCCTAGTCGAGCTGCACCGCACCGCACCCACGCCGCGACGCATGGCACACGTACACGAGCTGTCGGACGGCCCAACATCGGCCTCCGCAGGCACTAACAACTTTCATACAAGGAATATTGCATACATGCGTAATGCACCCTTATTTGATATACAACACCATTTTATATGTGCTATTAGATAGTTTTTAAAATTGTGTACTTATATTAAAATGTTTATATAGGTGTCGAACGGTGATACTGCATGTTTGTTAATAAGGTTGGATTATTATTATTCATTATCTTTTAAGTTAAATATTGGTATGGGAAAGACACTATCGGAAAATTAAAGAATTTGCAATTTTGATTTCGCAAAACGCAAAACCTAAATACATGCAATAATGATGTAGGGTGTGTCTTTGACTTTCTAGACATTTCGAATGATGGTCGGTAATTTGTAACAATGGTTTAGCATTGAGCATTGTGTATCACGAGTGCGTTATATCGTGTTCACTTTTGTTGTAAACTGCGGCGTGGTGGAGTCCTTTAAATTCGTTTATTTAAGAGACTGGTGGTTATATGCTTCATAATGTATCTCTTGTTCGTTTCTTCGTGTTTCATGCATGTAATAGCATTCCAAACTATGATCACTGATTAAATTTATTATACAAGGTATTACAGACATTTTGAAATTGAGTATCCAGTGCTTCAACTCAGTATTTCTACATGTAAAGGGGTTAATTTAATATGTTCATGTTATAAAATGTTAAAACAATTTTGTAAATCCGTATTATGTGTATAATGTTGTGAGACACAATAACTTGCCGATGCCTGTTAGGTCCATTATTACTATAAAAATGATATTTTTGTAAGATGCTTAGCTTTCCTTACTTATAAAAAAAACAACTATTTACAATACCCCTAAAGACGGTAAATAAAATTTATGTATTGACATGTTTGTTTTTATTCAAGAAACCATATACATCCATCCATCCATGATCCTTGTCCATCTTATACCAATTTAGTGTTACATCTCAGATTGGTTACTTTTAAAGGCCCACCGCCATTGTTAGCTGCCAGGGTTGCGAGTTTGTCCGAAAGGGATATCGCGGTCCCGGCACTCAGGCAACGGAAGGAACACGGGTGGGTTTTAGTCAGTAAAAGTCTGACACGTTTGCATGACGATTAAAATGGCAAGGCCTGATTTACACAGTACGATGTGGCACCTGGTGTGTGTGTGACCTGTGGCATACCAGTGTGCGTAGTCGCAGCGGAACAATGTTGAATTTCTTAATTTCAGTTTAGCAGATATTTAGTGTATTGTATGACGTCGTGTAATTGTGTATCCTAAGTACAAATTTGTGCATCCAACCGTTGGGGAGCTATTCAACAAAAACTGTTTACACTGGAACTACGTCATCCCCAGCGGCAATTCTTTTTTTTCCTCTGGACGTACAAGAAAAAAAATACATCCAATAATTAGTGTGTAACGAGAGGTAAATGTGTATGTTTTGAAATTTGTGTGTCATAAAATTACGAAGTTATTAAATATTCCGCTGCGCTGACGTTTGGCTATTTGATGAAAATCATAAAAACGGTTTAGTGCAGAGTTGTAATTTTTTACGCACGTTCTTTGAATTTGTGTGTAATGATTGTGAAAACAGAATTTGAAAAAAAACATACCGTTCAGAAGATATATACGTAAAAGTAAAATAAGGTTATTAGATCTAAGTCTTAGATTATATACTTGTCATGGCTTTAGCACCGTGGACCACATACTTACGCTGCGGCAGGTTATCCAGAAGATCAAAGAGTATAACCTGCTTCTCTGCTTAGCGTTTGTAGACTACAAGAAAGCCTTCGATTCGATCGAGACTTGGGCTGTACTGCAGTCTCTTCAACGGTGCCAGATTCACAATCGGTTAATTGAGGTGTTGCAGTGTCTACGAGGGGTACTCAATAAATAGTGAGAATGAGTAAAGGCTTGTGCAGACCAGCGCGACTTGTTGCGCGACGCGACACCGGTTATTGTTATACTGTGAAGTTTTCTTAGAAATTGTATTGTTCGTGTCGCGCTGGTCTGCACAAACCTTAAGACGCAATTATCTTTTATTATAAATGTTATTTTATTTTTCGACGTAGTCACCTTTCACGTACACACAACACAACAACAGGTGGTATACACTTTGTATATCTTTTCTCTAATCCTAAAATTCCCTTTCTAAAAAAATCTTCTTCCTGATCCCTTAAAAAATCATTTACGGCGGCGACTACTCCGTCATCATCTTCGAATTTCTGGCCCTTGAGATGTTCCTTTAAGCGCGGAAATAGGTAGAAATCACTAGGAGCAAGGTCCGGTGACTATGGAGGATGTTCCATCAATTCGAAGCCAGCTTCTTGAATGGCAGCCATCGCAACTCTGGATTTGTGCGCAGGGGCGTTATCTTGGTGAAACAAAACAACTTTAGCGAGTTTGCCACGCCGTTTCTTGCGTATTTCCTCACGCAACCTTGTTACTTGTCCTGCGTACATAGTCCCCGTAATAGTGGCTCCATGATTAAGATATTCGATCATTACCACCCCTTGGCTGTCCCAGAAAAGAGAGCCCATGATCTTTTCGGCGGATGGAATCGCCTTAAATTTCTTTGCAGTTGGAGATGACGGTCGCTTCCAAGTCATGGACTGTTGTTTCGTTTCCGGGTCATAATGGTGAAGCCATGTTTCGTCCATAGTTACGAATCGAGCCAAAAATCGGTCAGGATCTTGTTGTAGCAAATCCAAACAGCTTTGTGAAATTCTCAGTCGAGTTTGTTTCTGCGCGTCAGAAAGCATTCTGGGCACCCAGCGCGCTGACACTTTTTTCATACCCAAATGGTCGTTTATAATATTATGGACACTTCCTATCGAAATCTTTACTTCTTCAGCTATAAAACGAACAGTAACACGACGATCCGCCAAGACAATATTATCAGCTTTTTTAATCATTTGTTCAGTCACTGCCGATATGGGGCGTCCCGTTCGTGGGTTGTCGTTAGTGGAAGTTCTTCCTCGCTTGAACTCAGCACACCAACGCGCAACCGTAGAATATGGAGGAGCATGAACCCCTAATGTTGCTCTCAAGTCTTGATTTACCTGCTCCGTAGTAAAATTTTTCAAGCAGAGATATTTTATTACCGCGCGAACTTCAAATTTATCAATTTTTAAGAACACGTTCCGAAACGACGCAAACAATAGACTTCTACTTATAAAAAACAAAAGAGAATTAATTGCTTTTTTATTATCATCTTAACTAATGTCTGGGCTATGCCTGCCAGTATTTATTTTTTTTCTTTCCAAGGAGAATGTATCGCATTCTCACTATTTATTGAACACCCCTCGTATTACGGTATCTGGAAGGTTCTGGTATTTTTATTATATCTATTCAATTATTCAGTGTAATGACCTGAAATTGTACATGTAAATAGTTGCATTAATACACTAAATATCGGAATATGTTTTATTTTGCTGTTCCTTTAAAAAGTCCTACAATGGGATGACATAGAATATAGTGCTCCAGTCAAAAATAAATTAAATAAAGTAGGTAAATTATGCCATTGCTCATTAATAAGAGCACATAAATTAAACTTGGCAGGATATTGTAGACCATTACAAGATACAAATAAACGTCATAAGTTAGGCTCTGGAGTTCCTATTTTAAGTACTTGGACCTAATAACCTTATTTTACTTTTAGGTGTACATATCTTCTGAACGGTGTTTTTTTCAAATTTTGTTTTCACAATCATTACACACAAATTCAAAGCAACGTTCGTACAACTCTGCTCTAAACCGTTTTATATGATTTTCATCAAATAGCCAAACGTCAGCGCAGCGAAAACTTGAATAACTTCGTAATTTTAAGACACACAAATTTCATTTAAACATACACATTTACCTCTCGTTACAGACTAATAAAGAGAATGTATTTATATTTATATATATATATATATATATATATATATAGGGAAAAAAAAGTTCCGCAGGGACGTCGTAAATTCCAGCGGAAACAGTTTTAGTTGAACAGCTCCCCAGTGGTTGGATGCACAAATCGTGATTGTGGTATATTTTGTTCGTGGTGCGTACACTAATATGTGGGTAGTACGTACGTAGTAGGATTATACTTAAGCTGTAAATAAAATACATCAATTTAGGGTAGAGAACATTTAATTACACAATTATAGTAAATATAACGCAAATTGAGCGCTACTTCACAAATGTTAACATACATTCCGACGTTTCATTACCGAACCGAGAAATCGTGTATACCCTGCACGAAGAAATTTGAATCTATTTTATTTATCATCTATGTAAATGGAAACCCTACTTGAAAGAGTCATAGGATTAAAATATGCTATAGAAATCATTATGTGAATACAAAGCGTGGTCCGTTTATAAAATAACTATTAACAACTAGATATGTTTTCCAAACAAATACAATTTTACTTAATTAAGTTGTAGTGAAGTCAATATTAAAATAAAGAAGAACGAACAAAGTCCGAGTAATTAGGTACTTCTTGAATACAACACAGCCTTTTGTTCGTACTTCGACTAAATAACTACAACTACATAAAAAACAAACAAGTATGAATTTTAAAAGAATATAATAGTAAGTATGGTAAATTATTTGATTTAGAAATAAAACATATTAAAATTAACGTTTACTTCTAAATCAAATAATTATGGGACAGTATGACTGTTTCACGTACAGCTAGGAACCCTATCAGCGATATAATATCTACTCTAAGTAATACAACTGTTCATAATTATGAGTCTCCCGGCGATTTTAGCGGACTTAAACGCTTAGTGCCATACCAATAGCAGTGATGGATCCAATCATACAAGACCGCCCGTAAATCTAATGCTTATAATAATATTATAATCTAATGGATATTTAGTTGGTGTCATTTGTGCTGAATATTTGTATACTTTACAAAGGCAGATAAAATAATTTGACGCTAGGTTTTATAATTAACTTTATAAGCTTAGAACTAACGAACTCAGGCATATATAGACAGTGGTAGGTATTACATCCGCGACAACACTTAAACCGTGAATCTGATGAGTGTAGGCACCGTTATTTTAATTACTATTTGAGCAAGTATAGATATATTTCAATAAAAAAGGCATCAATTTGAAGTTTTTACTAATATAGGTGTCCACTTGATTGCAACCACAGATTATAACAGATGGTTCACTCCGCAAAATCATTTAAATAATGAAAACCGACTCTTGCTACCACACAGTTAAGTGCAATTCAGGTCGCACAGCGCTAATTACAATCCATCTTGCTGTACATTCCGCCATGGCCACGCATGATGCACGACGCAAAACGACAGTGAATAGTCTTGTCGTACGTCAATAATTATTTTTAATTGCTTGCTGGATTTGCACCGCGAGCGTCGTGCAGATGGACAGGGAGAACGCCGATGTACGTCAGAGCGAAAGCGCTTCGTGCGTGCTGGATCGTGTATAGAGGTGCTGTACGGCAGATTCAGCTAGTGTTTCTACTTTTAGTGATTTCTCTCTTTGTTTATGTAAAATTATTAATGTTACGCATGGCTTAGGGCTATTTAATGTTTATAAGGATATAAAGAATATTGGGGTAATAACGCGAAAAACATCTCCAATCTGGCAATATTAACCGCCGCCTTGAGCGGACGTACAGCAAGATGATTCAATATGGCGCTTAACTCTTATATCTTCTGACTACGTTACGCTCACTGAATTGGCCCGACAAGACGGGCCCATCGCGTACTTGTAGCTTCATACCTAAAATGCGAAGTGCGCCTTCTGTAATATTCTGTGTTGAATTGTAATGAATTCGGTGACACAATTTGTCGCCGCCCTAGATTTGCGAGGGTATCGGATTAGATAAAAATATGATTTTTTTGAAAACGCGCCAATTCAGATAGAAGGTGGCTGTTCAAGTGTCGTCTGGAACCACCAACACCAACCAACATTACGACAAACTGGCATTGCATTGCTTGCTTGGCATTGGCATTGGGCTCCAACTATTGAGCCAAACGTATAACTAACGGGCCAGATTGAATTGAAAAGAGCGAGTTTACAACACGTAATTTCACATAGTTCGTTAATGAAATAGCAAGCATTTTACAGAATTTATTCCATGCGCTCTCTTGTGCATGGTTATGACGAACTTCAAGCCAAACTTGAATGAAATGTATTGTTTAAATTAATTTGTGACGAGCAATTATAAAACCCGGCGTCAGAGATAACAGTCGAGTACCATTGTTATTGCTTTATGAATGGGTGTATGGCAAACATATATTTAGTTAAATCAACTCCAAGTAGGTACTAAATTCGTGCCGCTTTTTAGATGAGATGATCTACTGTAATACAGCAAAAATAACTCCTAAATAAAGATGTGGTTAATTTTACTATGGGAGAAATGGTCCCTGCATTCTTTTGCCGATTAGTGGAACAGTACGGGCTAGTAATGGATGAATAATAAAATTATTTAAAAAATTGCTTTGAGCGCAAATGCAACATATTGAGTTTAAACAGTTTCGGATTTTTTGGAATTTGTCTGTCGCGAACTGGCGCACTAAACGGCCTTATTACAAAACGTTATTGTACCTTAGTCCGAGGTTAAAACTACGAGAAGGGTTTTTGTATTTCAAACGTTATTACGACACATATAAAGTTCTTTACAATTTAGTGCTAGACTAAGTTGTCAGTTTTATATTGAGAACTGTATTTTGAACACATAAAAAGATTCTTAATACCTACCTACTACTTAAAACCTAAAACTGGGTCTAACAATCTTGTTTTGTAATAAGGCCGATGAACTCTAAGCAACCGTCATGTGATAATGAGTTTACAAAACCCCAGAAGTGCACTTCCGAATATAACCCGACTTTTCTAACTGCGCCTGTCAAAGTTAAAATATTACAGTGTATGTCTATCTAGAATTTTCTATTCTAATAACAATAAAAACTTAACGAATAATATGACAGAACTGTGCAGACCACACGAGTTGTGTAGACCGTAAAGAGGCGTCGGCGGGGCGCTGAGGACGTAAGCGGGCGGGTGAATTCAATACTGACAACCTACGATTTTGACAGCTCCATCCAAGGGCCCAGTTAGAAAAATCGAAATATACGCAAATGTCGTTTGTGTTGTTTTTAAGTGACTTACGCGTAATGTCGGAGGGACAGGTATAATACATTTTCGTTCCCTTGTTTACTTTAACCGCCATACAAGAGTATTTTTGGAAAACGGCCCGAATTTTGTACAGTATAAAAGTTCAGTGTGATTTCTATATACATATTACTTACATAGTACAGTGCTCATCCCTTGTTTAAATTCATAATAAGATTAATATAGTTTATTACAAAATAAATCCTTAATTTAATTTACTATTATTGGCGTCTTACATTAAAGCAATTAATTAATAATGTGGATTTTAGACTCTACTTGACACATAGTTTCCCCTTTAAGCCACATTAAGTAACAAGAATAAAAAAACAAACATGATGTAAAACTGTAAATAAAGCTTCCTAGGAAATAGGCGATTTTGTCTCAAATTTAAGTTATGAACTCTCCATATCCTATCATTTTTATTATAAATATAAATAGAACATTTGATCACGTACAGTGCAAACCGGTGTTTGAAGGCAACATAAGTTCTTTTTACATATTCAAGGGGCCATAGGACAATATTAAAACTCTCGGTTACTTACACTAAATTACAAAGGGAATAAATATTCCTGCCACCAACATAATGGTTCACCATTAATTAAGCTCAACATGACACCATAATAGTTTTATTTCTGATCATCTCTCTCTTCTGAATATTCAAATGTTTCCAAATAACTTTTATCACCAAATAACACCATTGTTTTGAAAATATAGCTGTTTGTAATTACTATCTCACTCGTTTAACTTGTATATCTCTGCTACTATGCTTTGAGTTGTGTTACCCATACTTGAATTCAAAATCTTAGATCATTTCGATTTCATTGCTTACTTCACTATCTTCTTTAGTGTTACTTAATTTTTGAGGGATTATTTTATATAGCTCCTTAGCATTTTTTGTTGCAAGGGAATTTCAATGTCATGCATAACATACAGTTTGTGATTCTTGAATAGAATAATCATTTATTTTTAAACATTTGGTACCTACATTAAGATCTTAATGTCTAAATTGATAATGATGTATTATTCTGTATTCAAGTTTAATCAAGATTACTTACGATACATACTATCTCAAATGATTTAAAATGACATAGGGAAAGTAATTATGGAGAAGAAGCCTGATTTTATAATTCAGTGACAAATCATGTTTTGGAGAACAATTTCCTGATTTTAAATAGAGATAAATGGATGATTGAAATATCTATAGGTATTTAATTCGAAAACAACATATTTTCACATACAAACATATTTGTTTGGAAACTATACAAATTAACGTTTTTTTTAATAGGCATAACAATCTTCTTTCCTATTTAATTGAAACTAGTGCGTCTTTTTAAGTATATGGCATGGCATTGAATATTGCTGTAGAAGACCGAATTTCATCTTTGCATGTTCTAAATTCACACTTAATAGAAAATAGTTGTCATGCATAGTATACCTATTATAACATATTTTAAACTGGTTATTACGCTTAACCAGTTTAAGTGTAATTTTAATAAATCAGCACTCGGCAATCCGAATAACAGAGTTCAATTTATGTACATAAAATTGTATTTGATTGCACACAATTTATAACTATAACAAAGTACGATAAAATTTATAGCACAAGTGGCGGCTAGTTGGGTGAATGAGTTGTATGGCAGTAGCTAACTCGTCCACGGGTCAATTTAATACTATTTCGAGCTCGTTTGTATACGCGCTACTTCTTAAGCTCGTATTAATTAAACCGCACTCAAAATTTTAATGTTTTTTTTTTAAGATGCTGACCAGAAATGACAACATCGTTTTTAACGAGATTTACTTAATACGAGTTTGCGACTGCACGAAGTTACGTGACTATAATAATAAAAAATAGGTCAATAAGTAACCCTGCACATTGCTTCGCGTCGATTTTGTTGGCACGGTCTAATAAAAAATAATCATGTTGCTTACTTTTACTACCAGGCAAAAAACAAAAGTGAAAGATATGATTTGCGTATTACTTAGGGCCATACCGGCGCAGCCAGGTCGTATCGCCAACAAAATGTATGGTTGGCTGCGTAACCAAGCGGACGCCAGGTAAGCCACCCACTACATGGCTGTAGACATTTAGTTGGCAACGCGACCTAACGACGTCGCCATGGCGTCCCGGTGTTTTACGTTCCCAGAGCTGTAACCCTGTATCTTTTAAAAGTTTTGATACAATTGAATTTGATAACACTTATTTTTCACAGTCCAGCTCTTTCTTGTTTTATATGTGTTTTAAGCCTAGTCGATGCCTAGCAGTATCATATTTGTTATTTGATAATTACCACGTCATCCAAGTTTTTGACCCTTGCTGACAAAACACATTGCATTGAATAGGTGATTTTAACTCCCACAAAACGTTCAGAGTAAAAATCTTAAATAATACTATTGTTTTTCTTAGCTCTGATCCTAGACAGTCTTTGGATAAAAATGATTTTCGCTTTGGAGTAGATACTTATCAATTAAAATTCACCAACAAAGTCTCAAAAAGCCTTTGGCATTCCTATGACTTTTCTGTCCCCTAAAAATATAAACCGACTAGTTAAGTAATGAGTAGAAAATTGATAAAGAATGAAAACATTGATATTTTATAACAGTATAAATAGATTGTAGCCATGAAGGAAAAGTTTATAGAAATTAAAAGAATTAGGTTTATATTATGATCTCTATTTCTACCGCGTTTTATCTATGTATAACTATTACTTTATAAATAGACGGCTCCATTACATACCTACATTCTGCTAGTTTGCACTCAACGGTTGGACAGTAGATGAACCAACCATCAGATTGAAGCTGGCATAAATGCTGCGACCTCATTACCATAGTCACCTCTATGCCGCTATTCGCAATATCTGTCTTCGTTTGATATGTGGCGTCTTAGCGAAAAGCGGAGTGAGGCAGCTTTACGACCGTAAATTCAATCTTAAACAAAAACGTGCAAGGGACTCAACAGTCAACAGGCACGTTTTTAATCATGAACCCACTATCAATATTTTTTCCCAAACAAATACAAAAGAATTCATGAAAAAAACAAACATCAAATTAAGATTTGCAAATACATAATAATTTACATTACAAATACATATACGCTAAATAGCTTCGACAAGAAAACTTAACAATTAGCTTTGCTGCATAGATTGTGTTTAGTACAAGGGCCAAAGTCCTACGCAATTAAACGCATTCCTAGCTCGTTAAAAAAGTGCCCGTGCGCACTTGGGCTAAACTAAGTGAATGTTGTGGGCAACTTCGCAATACTCTAGCAATTAAAACTAGCGGATACGCACGAGTCATCTGACCTTTCCTAACAATAATACCAACAGAAATAAGGCGCTCGTTTAGTTACGTACTACTGCGATCTGTAATGGAAGCCCTTGTAAAGGATCAAAACACTCGTACATTTTTAATTAAAGATCGGGGCGCGGGCAATAAATAGTAAAAAAACTACGCCAATTTATAAAAATAATAACCACCTGATAAAGAATATTATTGCCTATTAATTAGTGATCTGAAATTCGGTAAAGGCTGCCTTTAAAAAGAACCCAATTTTTTTGGTTATTATTGCAAGAGGTTATTATTTCATAGACACGCCTGTCCATGAAATTCTCCTTTATCCACGACGTGTGTAATATACTCATTACTGATCATATAAAATAAGGACCACTGGAGTGATTCCCTTGTTGGATTGAAAAATTTACTATCATCTTATTGATTGATTGACGACTTTGCTGCCATAAGTTGAATTTAACTAATTATAAAATGTTTGTGAGAAAGCACTTTGATGGCTGCGAAAATTAACTTTCGATCCAGTTTGTGGTGTTTACTACCCCTTTATTTATTTGTGATTTGATTTAGTAGCTTCTGCCGAATGTTCGTCACTTTATTTTCAACGTCTTTAAGTCCTGAAATATGAAATGAGAGCATTCTTAAAGCTACAAATTAAGGGGTAGATATGTTATAAAAGCTGGATTAGTTCCTGCGAGGAGCGGAATTTGTACCATAACGCTACGAAGTTATAATAGTCTCTTTATTGGAGGTTTAACATCAATCGAAATTTTAGTTTTTCACCGGTCGCAAGTGGTGGAATTATATGTACGGTACATATAATTCATAAAGCAATCATTACGATGTTAAGTAAATATTCCAATCCCTGAATTAATATAACATTTAAAATACAATGCCCAAATAATTGAGAGGGTTGAGTTTAAGTTCTACATAATTATTTTGTGAAAATATGGTATTTTATACATATTTACACTTTATTTATAGTATATAACAGACTATTGTGGCTCAGAACAATATCACTAATATCGTTTGGGACAAGTAAGTTCGTCTATGACAATGTCTAATGAACATCTAGAGTTGTAGGTATAGCTTATTGCAGAAAATGCTATGATTTACGATCCTAACCTCATGAGTGTAACATTTGAACAAAAAGAAAGTTAATATGTGTGCATTTGACAAACAACCAATAGAAACACCAAAACAAAAATTATAATAAAAATTTGTTTATTAACTTTCACACTAATTACAAAAAAAAATACATTTGTCACCAACTCCTAAAGTCAGGACGTTGCTTCTACCCAACTTTTAGTTGAATTTAAACTTAAAGCTAAAAAATACATTATAAAAGAACTCCTTACTTTTTTTAAATAAACTTAAAAATGTAAAATAAAAATAACATTCTTTACAATGATAATAAGGTTGGTTGAATGTTTATACATAATGTATGTGGCTGCGCTGTGTATGGCCGATGCAAAAAATGTGCGAAAAAGAAAGATGTAGAAAGTGGACAGACAAACCATAAAATGTATGTAAATTGAACACACACACGAGTTACTTAATTGTAAATGTTCAGACGAATAAGCCAAAAGGAAATATTATTATCAGAATTAAAACATGTTATGGAAATTATTTGAACGAGGACGCTATAGCTTGTCCACTCTGAAATGACGCGCGCCACCACCGCATTTTGCGTACACGGCGTCACGGCGTAATTCTGAGTGGACAAGCTCTACTAACCAATTATAACTGATTAGTGCAAAAGCAACACATACGTAGCAATAGTTACAAATTAAATGGGAATAAATACTAATATAGTGTAGTGAAGCTATTCATTAAATTCATCTCATAATTAAAAATATAAATACTCGTCAGGTCTCCGCTGCCACACCATTGAACTGAGGGTCAATTTATTTTGATGGACATTAAGATTATGTATCGAAACTAGATTGTGAACTTTTACGTGCGCTGGTCCTTGCATTCATTAAACATTTTTACGCAAGTGCTAAAAAGTATTAGATATTTAATTTTTGAGTCGCTTTGCGCAAAAAATCGCGTTTTATGTGAGTCACTAGCAATGTTAAACTACGTTTGTAAACTTACTAGATTTAATAAACATTCAAAATCACTGTTTGTAGCAATCATCGTTCTGTCTTTAGTAGTAATAAGCACTTTGTTGATCCTATTTATATATTTTATAAAATATATTTCTTTGCATGTCACTGTCACTATCAATTCATTTCTAGTTTCAAATGACGATAAAATATTCACTTATTAAATTAATCGCACTTCTTTATTTTATTTAAAAAGCTAAAGTTGAATCCTACAAATGCTTCTTAGAAGATAGGCAACATCCAAGACAAATCGTCTTCGAAACAGGAAACCCTACACGATTTATGCATGAGGTATTTTTTATTGCTTTCCTTCTGACTATATTTATATCATCAAAGAATTGTCAACGATTTTATTCAATTGCTTCGCCATAACCAAAATTTCATAGAAAAGAAACGTCTTTAAATATATTGGGACAGCTATCTTCGTTAAAGCATAACAACATTTATAAAATTAGACTATATGAAACATATGTGGGGCTATACAGGACCTGATAGAAAATGGTTGGCATTCACATCGACGTAAGCAACCAGAAAATAGGCGGAGTTCTATCTCAGAAACAAGGAGATCCGACAGCGTCATTCCCTGCTCCAGGAAATTGTTGCAGAAACCGGAGCAGGGAATAACTATCGAACGTGTTAACAGACGCGATCTCCGTGCCGAGATAATTAAAAGTATAGAAGCCCCAACAGTTTCGCCACGCGAGATTAATATTATCCGCATCACCGTCAAAAGCTTCTTTAGTCGTCGACTAACGTTACCGCCGCCATGGAGACGCATGAGCTACCTTCTCACGCGGCGCGGGTCGCGGCGGGCGCGCTGGGCGCGTGTTAGGCGAAGTACATGACCTTTTTGGTGACGGCGTGCACCGTGATGGCGCGCGCCATGGCGATGGGCGTGCGGTCCTCGCTGCACGCGGACTGGTGGCTGCCCTCGCCCGAGTCGTGCTCCTTCTCCACCAGGTGGTAGCGCGCGCGGAACGCGACCAGGTGCGCGTAGTACGCGGGCGCCGGGATGGACACGGAGCGCGTGCAGCGCACGTACGTGTGGCACAGCTGGTACGTGAGGCACTGCAGCTCGTCCGAGCCGAAGTGGTTGTCGTCCCACAGCACGTGGTAGTGCGACGGCCGCGACGTGCCCTGCGACACACCAGCTTACTCATACGCCTTCACAATATTATACTTTATCGGGGGACGGTGCAATCGGACAAAAATATGTGACAATGTAGTTCGCAAAGCGAGAGCTTTACGAATAGGTATAGGAAAAAAAAACTTACCTGTATTCCTTGATGACTGCAGAGGTAGAAGTCGAACTCTGTGGGGTGCGTGATGCCCAGGTCGACGGTGGTGCCGGCGGGGATGTTGCCGGACTTGCCCGACTGCTCCTTCTTGTCGGCACAAAACAGGCGCGTGTGGTGCCGCTTTTGGACCACTATGAACGTGATGCCTGGCTTGTACTCCGCCTCCAACTGGAAACATTCACGTTTCGTATTAGTGGAAAGTATTGCTATTGAATTCCTACAATAGCGAGGTGTTTAAGACCAAGATAAATACTTTACTTACAAAGTTACATTTGATTGTACTTTGGGTGTGGTAATCTCTCCTGCACTAATTGCACACACAATAAAGATGAAGTACAATTAGAGTAAAACAGATAGTATAGCATCGGAATACTTTCTTTTATTTGCTTTTGCACCTAGATATTACCAGTCCAACTAATTCTATGATATTATGAAACTTCATAGTATCATTCTGTAATGGTAGTCATACAAGTTATCTAAATAAATATAGTCCTTACATATTATAAAACAAAGTCTCATGCCGCGTCTGTCTGTCTGTCTGTCTGAATGCGATAAAATCAAAAACTACCGAACGGATTTTCAAACGGTTTTCACCAATGGACGGGATGATTCATGCGGAAAGTTTTAGTGTTTGATTAAAGTTTTGTGTAAATTGGCTGAAATATGACAATTATTGTTGAAGATTAAAATAATACTACAAAGTGAAAAATAACTTTAAATTTGGAAGTCGGTGACAAACAACGAAAATTCAAAACCAAAGACACCGACTTTCGAAATTAAAGTTATTTTTCGCTAAGTTGTTTTTTTTTTTTTTTTGAAGTCGGTTGTTTTTGTAAGGAACGTTTAGTCCAATACACTAAACTAAATTGTCTCAGACTAATTTATTAGTGACCAATTTGTATAGGAACATTAGATCCTGTGTCAGTCGACGGTCGCGTAGAAAATCCATATTATAGCATCGAACACGTTGTTTATATGGACACCGAGGAGATATTTTACCGAAGGTATACGCAGTCGAAAGCATTCAGAGGGCCCTCTGAATGCTTTCGACTCTTTGTGAGTGTACAGCATAGTGCGGGTTCCACACCACGCTAGCAAATTCAACGTGGCTCCGAACTAAGGCATTATATAAATTTTAGTTCTAGCCAGCCTGAAGCCTTTAGTGCTTCTCTCAAGAAATCCAAGTAACCTCGCTGATTTCGTGACGATGCAATGAAGTGTGACTTCTGAAGTTAACTTTGTCATCCATGATGACACCAAGATTTCGAACTTTATTTACAGACATAATGTCTAATAATGCTCCTTATATATTATAAGAGATAGCACTGGATTGCTTTTTCCTACTAAATCGTATGTGGCCACATTTTTGTACGTTAACACTTTGAGGGACAGTAAAGGCCCATAGGCGTTATAACAATAAAACTTCTATTGTGTCTCGTTCAGTGTCCTTGAATGCGTTAAGCTTCATGCGGTTCAAATTGCACCATTGTTCAATCTTATCTAAATCCTCTTGAACTAGAGTAACATCTACATTCGAATTGATAGTTCTATAAATTTTAAGATCACTGGCAAACATTAGATATTTACAGTGATGGATTTCATTTATAATGTCGTTAATGAAGAGCGAAAACAGAACTGGTGCGAGATGAGAACCCTGAGGAACTCCTGAGTCAGCGTAGTATGGGTAAGATTCATAACCGTTCACGACGAATTTGCGATCTACGGGATAGATAGGACGAAAACCAGTTTAATAGTGAGCCATGTATACTATTGTATTCCAACTTCTACGATAATACAGAATGGTCAACTTTATCAAACGCACTGCAAAAGTCCGTGTATACGGCATCTACATCTAATCTTTTGTCACGAGCTAAGGTTACATCTGTTACAAACTCGACAAGATTCGTTTCCACACTGCGACCAGCTTTAAAACCATGTTGATAAGGTGAGGTTATTTTATCAATGTGGCGAGTGACGACCGGACACACAAGAGATTCAAAGATATTAGGAAAGCACGATAAGATTGAGATGGGGCGGTAGATCACCTTTTTTAAATACCGGGACTATTTTTGCGATTTCCATACCTCAGGAAAGATTCCTTCTTCAAGAGAGGAATTGAAAATACATTGCAATGGTAAGGAGAGAACATGGCTCCAGCGTTTAATAAAGAAAGGCGGTATAGAATCTGGCCCAGAACGTTTTGAAGTGTCTATGTTTTTTAGTTTATAAAAATATATTTTCTGTAAACTTAACAGTGCTTATAAAACTATCAATACCCGAATATCCATTAGAAAAATTGTTAGTAGTAGCAGGAATTCGACTAACCTCGGATACGAATTGATCAGCGAAAAGGTTTGCGATTTTAGGACCAATATGGCAGCGACTACGGAGTAGTTCGAAGGTGAGTCTCGGGGGAGTTATGTTATCGGTTATCGCGTTCAGACAGACAGACGCGGCGGGGGACTTTGTTTTATAATAATTATGTAGTGATTTAGTGATAGTGATTATGAAAAATTTACTTCTAATTAGTAGTTTCATGGATAGACACTTTACATGTAAAAAAAATACTACTGAAACTTGCACGCGACATACACACACGGTCAAGTAAACTTGCAAAAACGTAAATTTGCACAAGTACGGAATTGAAAATCACACGTGTCTAGAAATTTGCGCACAAATCTTCCGACACACGTAACGATATACTTGCGCAAGTTCAAGTACGTCGTTGTGTGTGGCTACCATAACACACAAGTCGCTTACCTTGATACAAGCTTCTCTGACGGCGGTGAGCTCGTGCTGCAGCACGTGCAAGAACTGTCCCTCGGATATACCGTCGCGGTACATAATGATGCGGTGCGGCTTGAACCCGCCCGTGCTCTTGTAGAACATTATCAACAACTCCTGCACCATGCTGCTCATTTCATGTACTATCTCTTGTCTGAAACGTGGCATCGTTATAGTTAGGTACACACACTTGTATCACCCGACGCGATGCTCATAGCGCTCCTTGCGCTTGTATCGTGATATTCACTGGCGAGAGAGCGGGCGTCGCTTCGGGTGCTACAGTTAATTCCGCCTTGAGACTAGTGGCCCGCTAGCGTTTACGTAAGTATAAAAAAAACAAATTGATCTAAAAATAATCTGAAACCACCAAACGGCTTTTGAGTTCTTTATTTTATAAATATGTAGATAATTTGACGAAATTGGTGTCTATTTTTATAGAACATTGCATAAAGTAAAACTGAACAGTGTATCTTGTTGATAAAACAAAATATTAAACAAGCTGTTAAAAAATGGAAAGGAAAGGATTCATTTTTAAACAATAAAACAGCTTTTAGTCACAAAAATAAAAACAAATTAGGTTCAATTGAATCCGGGATATTTCTTTGGCTGCCTGTACCCCTATTTGATTGTGTATTTCAGGTATAGTGGCAATCCAAAGTTATTTTTTCGACAAATTGGATGGAGGTACGCGCAGGGAGTGCGCACATTGCAGACTTTTATCGGCCGATAGGTTAGTCGCTATCGGGCTGAGTCAAAGACTTAAAATATATAATTTAATAAAAAACGAGTGCACACACTGTTTACGATGGTCGGCCAATTGTTTGGAAAACTTCAATTTTGAAATCATGGTGCTTGCGCTTGACACGACTTCGCACATGCATTGTGTGTTTTAGAACGAATAGAGCGACAGGTTAACTAAAAGGGAATCGGGACGCCTTTCAGATTATTTTATCGACCGATTTTAGATTGGATAATGTGCGCACTCCCATATTATATGCTCATATCCACTAGCAATCTAAGGAAACTATTCGTCAGCCTAGCTTGATCCCAATTGATTTGGGGTCAGTCTCCTGCGTCACTAGATGCAGCTGAATACCAACTAAACTATCGGCCGATAAAAAATCTGCAGTGTGCACACTCCATAAGACGGCCCCATCTACTTACTTATAAAACCCTAACGGTGAGTCGGTGCAACTCGCACACCTGCCCTCGCTTGTCATTGACGAGAGCAGTGGAGGTGTGATGAGCGAAGCGAAAGGGAAAAATAAAAAAACAGAGTAAGTGCGTTTGCGCACTGTGCCCGACCCGAATCCGAGATAACACGGACCGAAGTAGCCGTAGTACTATTAGTGTGGACCCTTGTGCACAGCCCCCGATCAGTTTCAGCGGCCAGTACACAAACTAACCGCGGCAATTGTAATTGGTTACTAAAGTTACGCTACGCCTACGCTATTTGATACATGCAATCAAACACACAGTGGGAGGATATTCGGTCAAATGTTGTTACATGATCGTCGGTCGGCAGTGCACAATCACCCTCCGAACTCGGTATTCTCAGGCCGTATTGTCTCGGAATCGGATCGGACGCAGTGCACAAGCGCAAAAACTGTAAATTCGCGAAGAATCGAAATTCACGATGCGGTTTACGCATGCACTCGCCACTGAGATGGATAAGCGGAATTTTAAGCACATGAGTTTGTCCTGTGTGCCGTTGTGTGCTTGCTTCTCGACACATCATTGTTAGCAGGTTTTGCGGTGAGATATCGTATAAGATCTTATCTGTTGAAAGTATAAATCAGGCGCCATGGCCACATCTGTCACGGAGAGCACTCGAAAACAACCTCACTGTAGAAAGTGATTTGAACACTTATATTTTGTCTGTCCAGTCGCGGTCGCAAAACAGTGGCGCATGCATTCGTAACTTGCGTCGTAGTACACAAATTAGTTAGAATATGTATAACCCGTGCGAATTAACTAGGCACCTCGCGGAACGGGGCCCCTCTCCTGCTTCCCCGCGCGGGGCCCCGCGGTCGTGTCGTGCGTTCGATAGCATGTGACGTGACGTCACGGCGCCAGGTGCCCGGCCAGCCCGCACGGCAGTACACAGACACAGAAGCTCGCCGCCCGCGTACCTGTGCTGCTGCACGCGCACGGTGGCGGCGTAGCGCGAGGGGTGCGCGTCCATAGAGCCCACGACGGCGGCGATGGACGGCTTCTTGTTGTCTCCCGCCGGCGGGTGCGTCACGTCCACGCCCAAGAAGATGACCGGCTCGTTGAACACCTAGCAATCAAGTAAACTTTAAGAGGGATGCGCTAAGGTAGCTCACAAAAATTTCTTACGTTTTTGTCAGATTGTATGATGATCTTTTTTGTTTGTTAGTTGTTTGAATGATTAATAATTTTGTAAACTCATATTTTGTTACAGTCACGAATCACAGTTTGATCAACATACAACTGTAAGATGAAAAAAAAATAGAGGTAACTTAACTTTTGAAACACAACAGTCAACAAATAACTAATGCCCTCGACCGACGATAACGATGGGTATAGTCAACAAAACCTATTAAATCTTTTTGACTTGATTACGCGGCACAATGATGCGTGGTATTAAAAAAGTTATCACACCTCGCGACTAGAGTTGCTAATTTCACAAGATAATCTTGCATAGTCATCTCTTCTTTTCTTGCAAAGTAAGTCGCTAAAGCACTAGGAAGTGGTGAAGGGTGACGTTTTCGGGGACTGTCTGAATCTCAAGACTATTTTGATTAATTGACTTTTGATTTTAATAAATATATACAGATTTTCTCGAATTGATTCCATGTCGTGCATAACAGCAAATGAATATAAAAAACTTAATTGAAAAATAACGACAGTATGTAAGCATCTGCATGAAAATTGTTTGGATAGTATTGTACAAAATAATTAAAGATGTATCGATCAGTGAAAAGCCATAAATGAACATACCTTAGGACGCAGCGACGGCACGAGGATAGAGTTAATACCGCCAAGTTTCACATTGATCTTCAGACATAGATTGCTTAACGTCTGCGGCGACGTTTTGTTCACGTTCTTGGCTTGAACACACTGCGTCGCCATACCTAGCACGGTGTCTCCTACCCGCTTTACTTCAGCTATGAAGAAGTATTTATTTGAGTAAGTATTTATCACAACCTGCACTGTCGTACCTATGACCCAGTTCTATTAAACATCCTTACATAATATAAAACGCAATATCTCGCTGTATATATGTCCGTTAGGTTTGCTAATAACACCTTTAAATCATTATCTACGGTTTTTTTTTTTCAATTGAATTCATAGAATAAAAATGTATATGCTAGTTTTGTAGTGTTTGTATAGTAACAAAACTACTCGCAGTATCTTTCTAAAAATCAAAGGGTATCGCAGGAAAACATCGTTATGAAACCTGGACATAATAGATTGGTGTTTTTATCATAGTTTTTTCCTTCGCTGTATGAAAAGAGGGCAAATCTCGAATAAAAAACAAATTAAAGGATGATATTTATGCTAATACATACCATAAACAGGCGTCTTCCCGGGCAACACAACAACCACAAGCTGCAACTGCACGAACGTACTCTTGAGGTACTTGAACATCGGCTCCACCTGATCCGGCCCCGTCGCGTATTTACAGAAGCACGGCTGTCCGATGATCGGCATACCGGCGTCGTTCGAGATCTTTTGCAGCTGTTGAGTGAAGTTCCTGAAACGAGAAACAAACAAACATTTAATCGATATAAGCCGCAAAAAATTCAATATAAAGACGTCCGCAAAATATCTAAGGAAACGTTAAAATCGGTCGGCCCAATAAAAAGTTATGCGTGAACATCGACGAAAAATACAAGCATACATGCAAGTCGAATAAGTGAACATCCTCCTTCTTTAAAAGTCGTATATCGTAAGATGTCATTTTGTTATCATTGTCAAGGTACTAGACAATACTGCTGCCTGTCCTCTTGATAAAAATTAGCACTTTGAGGTAAAAATTCTCGATAAAAAGAAGCAATTAGACTTAGAGGTATAGATGAAATAACTTACTTCAAGGCGTCTTCCCTGACTGTTCTCTGGGGTGCAAAACAAGCAATGGCCCATACTCGTATCTCGACGCCCATGAAGAACTGTTTGCCTCTCATATCCCACACGCCTTGGTTTGGCAACGCTTGCTATGGACAAAACGAAAGAAAAGCAACCATTAGAATACAAAATACTATAACACAAGACATGTCCGATATTATTGTATTCTAAGAGCTTTTGGCGTCACATGTCTCGTCAGATAGTTTTGGTGTTCCTTCGATGTGACATTGTGCTGCCACTTCCACATAAGATCACATATTTTTGCCATCATCTTGATGACTGATATCAAGGGATCAAATGGATGAATCATGTAATCTGATATTATTGCCGAGCTGTCCATGGTAATATGTTTATGCTCGTGACTGTACGTAAATAGCAAGTAGGTATTACCTGTCCGCCAAGTGACGAGACGCGTCCGCCATACTGCAGCTTGGGCGGCGGCAAAACTCGGCCTCGCACCTCCATCATGTTGTTTGAGATAGTCAGACCAAATTCTTTCACATACAAGTCTGTGTTGAAATTCGCACGCCGAACTAGATTATTGATTTCTCTTTCCCTGTTTGAATAGTCAACCAATTTTATTCATCTTTTATAACAGTTTATAATGAAAAGCCTAGTGTGGCAATACAATTGAATTCAATCGATACAGGCTGTAATTTTAAATTCCAATCAGAACTTAAAACATTAAAAATTGCTTTAGAACACTCATGTCTGGTTCAGTAAGTCTGCCAATTTCCTTAGTTACAAAATACATCCTCTATGAAAAGATAATAATGAAAGATACAGATAGGAAAAACATTGGAATTATTATCCTGCTATATTACATTACAAGTAAAATTTACCTGTCAGGAGCAGAGCGTGCAGTTGCCTTAATCATGGTTGAAGTTTGCATGTCAGTGAGTTTCTTAATACATCTTTGACCAGGCACTATGTTGCACACTTCCAGTGGGAGGTACGTGTGTTTATGTTCCTGACCTACTTGTAGACATGGTAAATGCGGATACCGCAACTTCATCTTATACTTGTCCAAAAAATATTTAGCTACAGTACATTCTACTGTTTGTCCATTTTCTAGCTGTAGAGGAAATCTGTAGAAAATTGATTAAAATCAAAATGTTAATTACTCACTGAAACCAAATAGGGAAAAGATGTTTCGTAAATATTTCGTAAAAGTTTGGGCATTAACGTTATTAACCCAATTTTATTGTTAACTAAGTGCGCCCCGCGGTTTCACCCGCGTAAGTCTCGATCCCGTGGGAATATCGGAATAAAAAGTATCTTATGTCCTAACCCAGGTCATGGTCTACCCTTGTTTAAAATTTCATCCAAATTCGTTCAGCCGTTTAGCGTGAAAGCGTACCATACAAAACTCACTTTCGCATTTATAATATTAGTTAGGATTCTGACATGTCGATTGAACATACAATTAACAAGTCAGAACATGCCTATTTGTGTTTTAACGTTTTTTGTTTATATTTTATCATTTTCCTTGTTTCTATGAGGACAGGCAAAATATACAAAATTCTGCATACTACATCTATCCCTTAATCATTTGTTTTCCTCTTCCACAATCGAAATAAATTTCTTATCATAAACACCCTATTGCCAATTAAAATGACTGTTATCCAAACACTGATAAATTTTTCCCCATGTCTAAATGTCACCACTCATATTCTTTAATAGCCACTGCCAGCAATAACCTACCCTTATTGACATCACTAATCAGAAAGCACCAAACAACTATAAATGACTTACGATTGCATCTGGGAAGGTCTGCGGGTCACATTACACACTCTATATTTCCTCTTCATTGTACCACAATGAGTGATTTCTATCTTGAGTCCTTTGATTTCTTTTGTAAATTTAACTCTCTGGGAGTCTGTCAATGGCTTTCTTTGATCATTAATGTCTCGTATGTCAAGTACTTCACACATGAATTCTATGACTGGCTGTGCTTTGTAAAAGGCAGTTGCAGAAACTGAAAATTGAGGAAATCTATTAGTATAAGAAATATTTATTTGATAATATTATTTTTTAAACTGGTTTCTGATACTGGTTCTCATAGAAAAAAACTTTTTTTGTAATATAAATACTACTTACCATCTATGTTAAGCATCATTTTCCACTGGCTGGGTCTCACAGACTGGTGGAAACCAAACCAGACCTCTCTACCACCACCAAGAGGATGGTAATATCCTTCTGGAGATGAGAAAAATGACCGTCCCACTGGAGTATACATCATAGATGGCAGATGCCGCATGACCACATCCAAAGCTAAGATGGCATCATAAGGAATCTGCCTTGTCCGACCTTCAAGAGCTTCTTCTAATGCAAACAATGACACCTGAAATGATCAAATATTTAAATGTTTTCACTAAACTCAATTTTAATTTACAATGCTGCCAGTCTTTGCCAATACTCGGTGAGAAGACTAGTCTAGTAGACAATCTAATAGAATGCAGGTAAGTATTTGGAGACAGCAGGTTTCCTTTTCTTCAATAGAACGGTATGGTAGGCTACATATTAGTGGTAACAAAACCAGTATAAGCTGGCCTTTTATTTTATTGAACCTCCATACTATACTAGGCCAGCGTGTGAACACTGATGTGTAGCCTCTCAGTTGGCTGTGGCTAGTACTGTACTAGCCACTTGAGATATAGGCTGCACATCAATGTAAGTATATTAATGTGCATTATTGAGATGACAACTATATTCTTATTAGAGAAAATGCCACTATTGAGATCTTTTCACTGTTGATTCAGTAACATACAGATAAATTTGGAAAAGTATGCACTTCGGTAATCTTCAGTTTCCAAATTAGCATGAACAATGGGCTTCTAAGTTTTGGACAACGGTTTGTAGTAACCTCTGTCGGGGTACCTACTCCTGTTCAAAAGTTTTGAATTTTTTTTTGGAGTTGTGTAGAGTATAATTATATAATCATGGTAATAGAAATTAGGCAAGTACTTCCATGGTTGTATGTAATGCTCTATATTGGATCTCAGTATGACATGTTATTATTTTCAGAGTTCTGTACATTATTCAACTAAATATTCATAGAAATTTTGTATAACTAAAAGTAATAAAATATTTCTCTGATGTTGTGACAGACTCTCAATAGAAAATCTATCAAAACGAGAATTTGATTCCTTTATTTACTACTTTTCATGTATAAGTATAAATGCAAATGTTCACAAACCTGTGCAACCCATTTAATGCTGACACGGAAAACTCTGTCTTTGCCTTCTCCAGGCAATATAACCTCCAATTCTACCTTATCATTGCCAATAGGCAGTGGATCTCTTGTATACAGATTATTTCTGCCATCAAACACAGGCTTGAGTGCTCCAAATATTTTATTGTAACAATGAACCATAGTTTCAACAATTTCTCTATTGACCTAAAAATAGTACAAAAACATATTATTTCTTCTAACAGTATAAAATTACATTTGTTATAGGCAGGAATAAAGAAAATGATAATAACATTATTTAGTCAAGTATAATCTATCACTCATGATACCAAATGCAATCAAAGAATAGACAAAAGATGATTGTCAACAATGTGAAACTCACCTTTCTGGGACATTTATCTGGCTGTATATTAACATCATAATGATGTACGAATCCTCTGGGCATAGATATTTGAAAATGATTAGCCCTTAGCATAATCGGTCTTCCTTCATGGCCGAGGTTGGGACGTCGAGGGCATGTGAGTGTTGGGAGATCCGCCAGTGGTGCAGCGGGCGACACGAGGCTCATAGCACCCGCGGCGCCGGCTGCGCCAGGGGCAGTCGCTCCGGTCGCGGGGGCCGTGCTGGGGACTCCGGCCGCAGCACCAGTGGTGCTCGCGGCCGCGGTCACTGCCCCCGCAACACTCACCGCACCAGCATTCGTGTCCCCCGCTGGAGCTGTGTAGTTTATACATGTGGAAATATAATTCACAAAGTTGCACAAATTCACAATTATTAAAAAGAATGCGTTGCATCGCGTTACTTCTGATATTATTTAGAACAATCAAACAAAGTGTTGCTCCCATAGAGCATAACACCTACCTTGACCAACGGGGTACATCCTGTTATAAGGTTTAAATCAACTAAAGGTTAAAATTTATGGAACACACAAATATTTTGTGTAAGAAATAGCCACAATGTGATAATTCCAACAATAATTGTAGAATGTAGAAAGTGTCAAAGTATTTTCTAAGTCGTCGCCCTAATCTAATGCTCTATGACGTAGTGTGATAGTGTGGTGTAGTGTAGAGACTAGAGAAGTAGATAATAAAACAGAAGTTTTTACTAGTGTTGTTTATGTTATTCTGCGTACACACCGGCGCGGCGGCACGAACGCCGACGAATGGGTTTCGTTGGTCCTGTCTGGTCGGATTAAATCGAACTCAGCGTGGACGGTCGTCGAAGGCCAACGAACGAACGCTCAATTAAAGCTCATTTTACTTTCACTAAAATGTGTGGTTGCTGTTTGCCCATCTCCGCTTTCGTTTAATTTTTCTTGTCCTTGCTAACTTGTTATCCTAACCTACTCAAAAATCCACTCTATATATTATAACTTCAAAATAATAAAAAATAATAATAGTTATAAAAACTAAATCCCAACTATTATAATAATCCATACTATCCATACTAATATTATAAATTCGAAAGTAACTCTGTCTGTCTGTCCATCTGTCTGTCTGTACCTTTATTGTTACCTTTTCACGGCTAAACCACTGAACGGATTTCGATAAAATTTGGCAAGGAGATAGATGGTATCCTGGAGAAGGACATATTGTCTCAAAAATAATCTTAGGGGGTAAAAAAAAAAAAAAAAAAGAGGGGGTGTTATAGGGGATGAAAGTTTGTATGGGAAATCTAGCATTTCTTAAGTTTGAAATATGAAAATTAAAATTTATGCTTTTGGTAAGAAACAAAGAATTTTTAGAAACAAGATTTTTTTTTTTACATTTCTACGTTTTTGTAAAATAATAATAATAATAATAAAATTTATTCAAAAATAAAAATTGGTAAAAAACAGTATAAAAATCTTAGAAATAATGTTGGTATTACAAAGTACGATGCCTGTACTAGGATAAACCTGTATCACAGGCGGCATGAGTTCTTACAATTACTATTTGGACAAATGATTTCTTAAACAATATTTAACATAAGTTTTAAGAATAGTGACATAGTTTGTTAATTTATTATGTTATAATCTACTTAAATACTAATAATTAAGGGAAAAATGTATATTACGGAAATACATAGTAGTTAGCACTTATTTACACGATTATGATTGTGTTTGCAATATTATTAACTAGGTTGAGACAAATAATGCATAAATCACCTTCAAGGCTACGTTAGATTTTTGAAGTGGTCGGCTAATGTGCTTAGACAGCGACAAATCGAAGGTAAGTAGGACAGTGCAGTGGCCAGGAATATTGTTGAGTCAGCAACAAGCGATATGACGCACTAGGTGCCCTCATAATCGATGGAGTTGATGTATCTGTATTCTGCTATTTTCCTAGCGGGACATTCAGCGTCTCCCGTTTTGTGATCACTGGGCTTTTTAAAGCGTGAGCAAGTTGCACATTTCGGAATGTCGGCTTTCTTCGCACATTCGGACATCGAATGGCCTGCATCACCACAGTGACCACACGTAGTAATGATCTCTCGGCAAGTTTTTGCTGCATGGCCATATTGTTGGCATTTATAACACCTTGTTACCAATGTAAAGTCCCTGACAGGACAGGATGTCCAATTTATAAAAAGCCTTGATTGAAGGATTAGGGCTTTACGTATATCGGCTGAAACTTCAACAACGTAGTTACAGGACGTAGCATCTCTCTTCCCCGATTTGTGGCTTAATTTGATCAAGGTCAAGAAGGATTCCAAGGAAAATCATCCCCCAAAGGGGTAAAAAAGGAGATGATTTAAAATTCACAAGTAATATTGTTTTTTTTCTGTCTTCTATTCAAGTGCATTAAGGTATTGGAAATATAGCCATAGTCCGTATCTTGAATTAACATTTAGTCTTTACTTCATTTAATCAGCCCACAAAAGTCAAAAGTTATTACAATTTAAAGTCATTAACTAGCCTTTATAACATGTAGGTAGTGTGGAATGGCGGCACTAGCTAGAGTAGGTATTACAAATTAATGGTGATACTAATAATAAAATGATTATTTAGTTTTTTAAGTAATGTATTTAGAATCATATAAACCTGTTTTTTTTTTTACCGTGCAAGCGTGGGTAGGACTAGCGCCCTGAGGGTTTCGTCTCAAAGCTGTCCCGGCTGCCCGAATTTCCAAATCTGGATTAAAGAACAAACTTAACTTTTCAATTGAAAAAAAACTTAATAGAGTACCTAATAAAATACTGACTAAATGTTACTTCAAGACACGGCCTATTGGGCACGCCACAATTGCAGCTATAAGTCTCCTCTTTGAAGAGTGGCTAGAGAAGCGCCACGGCGTCCTCACCTTCCGCCTGACGCAGGTCCTCACCGGATACAGTTGTTTCGGGAGGTTCCTGTGCAGGATAAGGCAAGAGGAAACGCCCGGGTGTCACCACGGAGTGTGGATCGCCCGGAGGACGCGGTGGAGCATACGGTGGAGGTATGAGGTATGCCTGGCTTGGGCGGGGCACCGCCGTAACCTTATGGAGGCGATCGGCGGCAGTGATCTTTCGCGTCCGGCCCTGGTCCAGGCCATGGTACGGAGCGAGAGGGCGTGGGAAGCCGTCACCTCCTTCTGCGAAGCAGTAATGCTTGCGAAGGAGGAATCGGAACGCGGACGCCCTGGGCATCGAGAATCGCAGGCCAATTCCCGGCCAACGTAGGCGCGGGCTTGCGGACGGTGAGCAATGGGTAGCTCGCCGTCCGATAAGGATCCAGATCCAGGCCCGGATCGATGAAGTGTTGTGTTCCACGAGCTCTTCATACTTTTTATCCCAAAATTCCTACGGGATTGAGACTTATGAAGGTGAAACCGCGGGGCGTAACTTGTGGTATATAAAACAAGCAATTATAATTATTTCGTCGTCATCAATGACCAAACTGTGAATGCGAGCCGGAATCAAGTGTCAACGATCGTTTGTTCGACCACTATTATTATTTTTGGACGTACCTCCGAAGACCAACGAGCTTGCGATAGCAAACGCTGAATATCGTTGGGTTGGTGTGTACGCAGAATTAGTTGATCTTGATAGTAAAGCCAAGTTCAGACTATGCCAAAAATTCGAAAGCATTCGTCAAGCTTATTTTATTCACTACGAAATAAGATAGCACGGATGGCCATTCAATTTGAGAGTGTAAAGAAAAATTATATTTAATTCAAATTCAAATTTATTTATTTTGGGACAGCTAGATCCAAAGGTTAGTATACAAGAACTTAGAAACTATTGTTAGCACTGAAATACAATTACAAAGGACACACCAATTCTATACACAAAAATTTTATACACAAAATGCCCCTGTGCCGAGACACCCCGGCCCGTCAAGATAACCAATAGGGAGATACCTCCCTAAAAGATCACCAGACGAACGAACTGCCTCAACACAGATGCACGCACATCTTCAGCTATGGTTTTCAGGATGCTGTTGTGACTTCCCCGCACCCTCCTCATAAGTGACACGACTTTTTTCCGAATGACGGCATGAAAATCGTCAGTATGAGCCTGCGCGAACATCTCGGAGGCACTACAGAAACGAGGAAGTCCCAACATCATCCTGAAAATGTTATTGTATTGGACACGCAGAGTGTCCAGGGATTTTTTGGTATAACTAACCCATAGACCACCCGTGTACAGACCCTGACAATACGCTTTAAATAGCGTGATCTTGACTTGGTCCGTACAGCGGGCGAATCTACGGGCCAGCATGTTGCCACGGACTGACAGAGCCCTGCGCTCCCTCTCTATGTCGACATCATCCTTAAGGTCGTCGGTAAGGTAATGTCCAAGGTACTTAAACTGCGACACCCTATCTAAGTTAATACTATTCAAAGTAATGGGTGGAACAGTTTCCGGACACTTACCGGCGGCCTTGAAGACCATGTACAGACTTTTCTTTACATTGTAAATAAGTCCATGCGACTCGGCATAGGCTTAACAAACCCTCAGCATTTCTCCGAGCACCCCCACAGTGGGACCCAGCAGCACCATGTCGTCCGCGTAGCTGATATTATTAACACTAATACCACCCACCCGGCATCCGACACGCATGCTGCTGAGTTCCACTATGAGATCGTTTACATACAGCCTGAAGAACTTTGGAGATGATACCCCCCCCTGCCTCACGCCGCACTCCAGCCTGTACGAATCAGAAAGAGTGCCTGACCATGTGACACAGTTCGTCTGGTTATTGTACCAATATTTAAAGATGTTCAACATCTCCACCGGTACACCACTGTCCCCTAGCTTCCTCCTAAGCACCTCGTAAGACACGAGGTCAAAGGCCTTGGAGAGATCCAGGAAACAGGCATACACCGGTGTCTTACGATCAGTGTAGTACTGGACAGTGTGCTTCAGACTTAAGATTGCGCTCTCAGTAGATAGTCTGGGCCGAAACCCAAACTGCGCATCGTGTAGTTTAAGATACTTTTGCAAGCAAGAATCAAACAAACCGTCCAGTACATACCTTTACTATCACGGTGGCGACGGAGATCGGGCGGTAGTTATCCTTATCCGAGATGTCACCGGTTCTGTTCTTAACTATGGGCACCACTGTGGTTTTCATTAGATCAGCTGGAAGGTACGTATGACTGATGCACATAGCAAACAACAGAGAACCCTCGGGAGGTGCACTCCAGCATATTTCAGGTGTTCGACACTGAGCTCATCATGCCCAGGAGATTTGCCTTTGGTCATTCCTTTAATAAGAGCACTAACTAATGACGCGTTTTCAAAAACAAAAATACCTAATCAATAAAAAAACCAAAACAAAGAAAATCGATTGAATTCGAGAAAATTCAAGATTTGAGATCTTGAATTTTCTCGAATTCTATTGATTTTCTCCTGCTTTATTGAGTGTTTAAATGTGGCAAAAGGGTCACTCTATCACGTCCTGAAAGGCATACGTCGAATTACAGTTCACCTTATAAAATAATAGTAATGCGTTGTTATTATATATTAAGCTAGGTACACACCACTGTCCAATCTCACGTCCATGCACAGGTCGTCGCCCTCACCAGCGGTGACCTAATTACCTGGGTGTGTCTACTACACATTTGAATAAATACAATAAAAACACTGCAGGCCGCCTCTGTCCGTCTGAACAACGTGTGAAGTGTATATGTGAAGTCGCTGCAGTGTACACTTTACTTAATTTGTACCCACACGTTTCTTAGTTCCAGCTACTGGTGGTAGTAATTAGTTTAGTGGTACTAAACTCTATGGTTTCATTCGACTGTGATAATGACAGCTTAGTTTGTGTGAACGAACCCTTACATTATTGATCAATATACACACAGCTACCTACTTTGGGAAATAATATGTCTATCCCATACAGTGGCACGCTTCGAAGATCTGGAGGAGTTGTATCTGCAATTGGAAAACAGCTAAGAGGTGTTAATTTAAAAGCTGCGAAGAGAATCACAGTTAAATTTGATCCATTTGGTGATAATGTTACTCATACAAGGTGAGGAAGGCTGAACCGTTATATAAATAGGTACTAGGTTCTGATGTCCATCTCTGAATAAAGACAGAACTTCTATATTTAGAATATTATCAAGATTTTCAGTTAATTACTACTAGGTTACATCTCAATAAAGTTAACCAAACAATGTTCTTAACCTATAAAATTCAGACAGACCATCAGATCAGGTTTACCTGATACCATTTCCTGTGTAGACTTTATTTTAAATCTGAGTGCCTGAATTTATTAATATCAATTTTAAAATGATTACCTTGTAACCTTACCTCTTTTTATATCTTTGTTTACCTCTTAGACCTCTTTTCTCTCTTCTATATAGTTTTCTATGTATTTCTCACTAAAAAAAATCCGCCCAAAAATTTCTAAAAATACATAACATATCAGTGAAATTCTAACCTTCTAGATAAATTCTACAAGGTATGTAGCTAATTCCAAAATAAATGCAACTTGTTCACACATAAATATTACATTTTGTTCAGGTTATGAACTGTCAGTACATTAACCTATAACTGCAAAAAACATAATATTGATTTGTTTAATATTTTATAACTTTGGTAATTGAACACTTTTTTTCAGGAATTTCCTGCACTACATAAGTTCACAGAAAATAATTTTGACTAATCCCAACTGCACACTGAAAACAGAAATAGTCTGTGACCGCAGTGAGCCTACTGTTGACATCACTCTAGCACCATCAATTGCAGGTAATTAATCTTCTACTATACTTCGTCATAACAACTATTTACATATAGATGCTTTTGTAAATCTATGTGTTTTGATATTTCAGAAACAGCTAAAATAAAGAACATTACATTTAAAAGCCGGAACCTCACTTGTTTAGAAATACTGCAATTGTTGAACAAACATATTTCGTCACTGGCACCTGTAGAACAGCCAGCAGCTGCAATCCAAACCAAAACAGAAAAGAAGAAGACGAAAAAGAAGTAAATACTAATAATAAGATGACCAGGTCAAGTAAAGGAAACCTTAATGTAGTTGAAGAATTATACAGCCAGATACCAGCATTTACTGATGTGTTTTCAGAAGATACATTTTACATATTTGTTGTGTTCTTTGTTATGTCAACATTGTTGGTTGCCTTTATTCTGTCCAAGTTTATTACTATTAAACCTGTAGAATAGAATATAAGATAGATATTAATTTCTATGATGTTTAAAATTACTGTAAAGTTTAAAAATGTATCAAACAACAAAATAAAAATGTTTTGGTAATCATTTTAATTTTTCAATGTACAGGTTCCGTCCTAGAGGCAAAATGGCCAGGGGCCATTATCATTGTCTTGCCTTTATCCCAATTTATTTGGGGTCAGTGCAAGATGTCTTCTTCCATAGTTTAGTTTAGTCTAGTCTATTAGTCATCATTTCGGTCTTTACCCCCTTAGCCTAAGCCATATCTTTCCCGCAGTACATACATCATTTATTTGATCCCCTACTCTTATATACAGAAAGTTCTAGAACTTTCTTCATTCCTACGCATCACATGCCTTTACAACGACAACCGATTTTGACAAAACATTTCAGTTACCAGTCCCAATTTCAGTCTACCTTCGCCATAATTTAAAGTCAGTCTCCTCTCGCAGACGGGGCGACACAGGCATGCGAAGGAATCATCTATACTGTATTACATAAAGAGGTAATATCTTTGTTTGGTTGGGTAATCCCCGGAACTACCAGTCTGATTTGAAAATTTATTTTTGCTTTGGATAGCCCAATTCTTGAGGTAAGTTATAGGCTCGTGCCTATAACTTACGCCTTAAGCCAATCACAATGCAGAGCTTAAGGGCTGTTAACATAGTAATTACAATAACTAATTAGATTGAGCAAGTACTGGTAGTCGTTACCCAATGCATCATTAACGCTTTTGTTATATTGCAACAAAAGCGTTCTAATGTCATTAAAGCACTCACAAATGCATCTGTAATTTAAGGAACTACTTAGTGATGACAAATTCTCAGTAATAAGTATACTAAATGAACCTCTATTCCATCAGTAATACAATAACAAAGATAGTTACTATAGGCAAAATATCTCGGAAGGGGCACTCTTTTATGCCACATTTTCTTCAAGGACACATGGTGGGCACCATGTGTCCTTGAAAATGAGAAAATGTGGCATAAAATAGGTAATCAGTAATGAAACCCGCAAATCGAAACAAAGAGGGAATCATGAGATACAGACATTTTTGTGTTCGTTTCCATACAAAAATAACAGTTTTCATCGAATTTTTCCTAAAGAACATTTTTTGTTGTTCTTTAATAGAGGAATGCAACTGTATATTTCTTTTTTTTAAATTAAATACCTTTTAAATTTTTGATTCTATATCAAACCTCTTGTATGGGGACGATCCACTGTGCGACGGTTCGAAGACTGGAGTCGGGAGTCTCACACGACTTCAACATAAAGATATCCAGCCCGCTGGGAATGTTCAACACCGTCTATCAGGCGGAATGTGTGAGCATCATACAAGCGGTCTACGCCCTAAAAGCCAGGAGAGTTACGGACTCACACTATATTCTCCGAAAGCGCCTCAGTTCTCCAATCCCTACGCAAAAAAATATATAACCTCGAAGCTAACACTAGACTTTCACAATGTACTAGAAAATGGTATAATAATATACTTAACAAATAACGGTATCTAGTCGCAACACGGTGACACTGCAATGGATAAAAGGACACAGCGGATCGCTTAGTAACAACGGAGCTGACGAGCTTGCTAGACGAGGATCCAGCACGGCAGTCTGGACACGAGTCTATCGTACCCATCCCCTTCAACCAGATACGCAGATGGCTACAGGAGTTTACCCACACACAAGCGGAGTAATGGCGGACCTCGAAACCGGGCTGCAGGCAGTCCAAGGAAGCTATGCCATCCTTCGATAGCAGGGTGACCAGGCGTTTACTATTTTTATCGGGTTATGAAATAAAAAACGAGAAATGTATTATAAATATGTATATGTAATAAAAATTGCTTCATAGATGGGCCGAAGTATAGAAGGTAGTAGGTTTTGTGAAACTATTCTTACTTATGTTTAATACAATAATGTTAGCTTGTAATGAACTTTATCAAATGAATGGAATATATTTAAAATTCTTGTGTTCCCCAACGAATCTGAAACAGAATTCATATTTTACTAAATAACTTGCAATATGTAGTTATTACCGGATTATCCTTCTCAAAAAAAGATAAACAGGTATAGGTACATTGGAATATGTATGCATTGTATACCATTTGGTGAATAAAACTTACATCTTGATTACGGTTCTTTTGTTTGCGTTCCACTAACGACGTCAGAGCTTCAGACCGGACTGCGAGCGACTCGATCCTCTCCACAAGTTGTTGGTATGGGGACAATGGTTGGGCGCCCATCACAACATGACCTAACTTGGAGTCAATCTTGGCATCTAGTCGAGCGTTACGAATCAAGTTTACAATCCAACATTCAGCCTCATCTGGCTGCATATTCAAATTCTCAGCTAACATTCTGTAACAAAAATCATTAAAATCATTGGTGAGCAGGCCATCATATTTAGAATGTTGAAGTTACTTTATATTTGCAGATAATACGTACCCAATACTGATAACTTGATGAATACGGCAGAACGTTTCAAAAATCATAAATCGAGCATTTTCAACAAACTCTTCTAGACAAGCAATCAAGAAAAAGTCGGTCAAAAGTACTGCTTGGCACTGGTTTAATTTCCTGCGCGCAGCTTCGAAGTCAAAGTTTACATAGAGATGCTCTATGAACTCTGTAATGGGGTCCCTATAAAAAAAAGTATTATAGAAATATTTATAAAACTATGTTGCTATGAGAACTCATACATAATTTTACTCAATCGTTTACCTGTATGTGTAGGCTTCTTGCTGAATAACTTTTACAAGATCCTTCAGAGCATTCCTTCGAGAACGGTTGATAATAACAGCAGTAGCCAAATAGCGAAGGATATGTGGGCACATTGTTTGAATGGCATTCAAGTACCTGCAACAACAAAAGAAATATTAAAACATAAATAAATGTTAAACTAAAGCTACATAACAAGCTTTACTGTTCAAGTATAAGCTGACCTCTCATTGTACGGAAATTGTATACAATGCGAGGTCACCTTATACTGGAAATTATAGCTTGATATGTAGCCATGTGTACATACACGTTCTAATTAAATTTACTGGCGAAACTTCACAGTCATGCATGCATATCGATATCATGATACCTACAACAAAAAATATGAATTTATGAACTCATAATTTTTATTAGCTCAACGGGTCAATGGCCGCGGGGTGCACGAACTATCAGAAATAGTACGTTTGTAAAGGACAATGCCGATTTTAGTATGGAAGGTGGCGTCTTTTTTTTTTTCACGGTCATTAACCAAATCTTGTTATTCTACTACAGAATAGTGTAACTAGCGAAATTTATTTGTCATGTAAATCTCTAAAGTCGGAAATGAGATAAAAGAGTTAGAATTTTGTATGTATTTATTAGCTTTGTAGGCAATTTTTGACTCCTAGGTGCAAGGTTAGTGTTACTGTGCGTTTGCACTGGCGAAACATCACAACAAAACATGTTGAAATCGCTAGTTCCTGTCAAACATTGTATGGAACATTGATCAGCTCAATCCCAAGCTTTTTTATCTTCTAAATAACTGTTTTTTTTTTTTTATTATTTGGCCGTTTTTTATTTTTCTTTTTTTATTATGATTTCAGATTTTCTTTTATTTGGATATCGTTACCTGGTCAAGTCTGTGAAGTTTCGAATTAATTATTTAACATGAAACAAAAAAAAATGTGAAGACTTACAGAGGTTTGTACAAAAACATTTCGATGATAAGGTCTCGGCCTTTGACGTGGTTGAAAAATACAAAAAGTGACCAGTGCACAAGCCAGGTTCGCTGCTGAAGAGCCTGCATGTTGTTAGCAGTTGCGCCCGCGCCACCGTTGTCAATGAAGTCCCGCAACTTCGTCAAATCGTCCAAAGCACCATCCCAGTTTTGTACCAAAATTTCACTGGCCAGTTTTCCCCAAAGCACGGAAAGGTAGTTCTGAAAAAAAAAAAAAATTGTATAACATTACGTTCGAGAGCAAAATTAATTTTCTGCGGGGATCAAACCACCCTAATTGGGTTATTCCACTAATCCCCATCAATGGGGATTAGTGGACAAAAAGTTCACAAATCCCCATTGGTTTAAAAATACAATACAAACGACAATAAAAATAATAATAATAATAGGCAACACTGATCTGATAAGTCAACAGCGTAATTTTTTCTCTTATCTCATAAATCGCGTAATTTTTTATTTACCTAATACCGTATAAATACGAACAGTTCAATAAAAGCCCATAGAATAAACAACAAATATATTTATAAATAAAAAACACAACTACAATGAAAAAACCAAAAAAATATAGAAAAATCAAACATGACGCTGTCAAATTCGGACTCCCGAATTCCCGATATACGAGTATATGTAATAAATTATGTGAGATGTGAAACCACCATATGTTGACGAGATCAGCAGCTCGCCGTGCACGCCTACCACCCCCGGACTCGCCGCTCAGCTCCGCCTCGCCGCCGCCGGTACCCAGCCCCATCGTGAGCGCTGCGTCGACAGCGGCCGCGGTAGTTGCGTCGAGCTCGAGCGACGAGTATTTCTCCCCGCCGACGTCGCCAACACCTGTACGTCGGCAGGGGAGAGGCCGGCCACCGAGAAGCTTGGGACTTAGGGGCCAACCGACCCCGAGCCGGGTCCCCGCTGCCGGTGGTTGTGTGCAGCGCATGAGATGGACTCAGTCTATGAACGAGAACGTCATGCGCGCATATTACGGGTCTACAGAGGGAGGAACTAACCTCACTGCGTACCGTGTTAGGATGCTGTCTCTGTTTCAGGAACTAGAGCCAACCGCCAACGTCTCGGCCCAACGACTGTCGGATCAGGTGCGTGTCATCCAACGCAATCATAGGTTGGACGATGCCGCACTTGATAGGCTGCGCTCAGAGGTACTGAGCAACCATATCGTTTCAACTCCGGCACAAACCGCGGCACAAGCGTCAAATATTGATGCAGTCCCGCCGCGGTTCAATTATGGTGTTGAAGAGGAGGATGATAGGGCTGCCACAGTAAGTAGCCAGTGCAACGTTCGATTGAGGAGCACACTGGAGGATGCGTTTCGCGAGTATAGGTACACCTCGACCGAACTTAGAACCCGATTACCACGCCTACCCATGCACAAAAAAAATAGGGCGCTGGTGTGTGCCTTGGACTCGCAACTTAGGAATTATTTCGAAGGCAGCGAGAACCTCATTGATACACACTCGATCCTGTATTGCGCAGCTGTTGCGGCATGTCGTTTAGCTAACGTCAAGTTTCCAAACTGTGACGGAGCTACTCGACCAAAACCAGCCGTACCAGCCTGGCAGAGCAGGATCGAGCGACGTATCGATGGGGCCAGGGCACTCATCGGCAAACTATACTGCTTCAGGGAGGGAAATACACGACCACGAGTGATGCGCTTTGTAAGGCGGGCATTCTCGGGGACTGGAATCAGCCCTCGAGAATACATGCCCCGTGTCACAGAGCGCATCGACTTCCTGAAGCAGAAAGTTTGCGCATGGGCGAGCCGTATTCGGCGGTATAAGCGGCGGGTTGATCGATACACGCAGAATCGCATGTTCCAGAGCGATGAGAGGTGGGTATATAGAGCTTGGGAGCGATCTAAACAAAACGTGACAGATGTGTGTCGCCCGGATGATGCCGCCACAAGTGCATTCTGGCGCAGCATATGGTCGGTACTCGTCTGTCACGCTGAGGCTGACTGGATGCAGGATGTCGAGCGAGTGTGTGAAACTATACCAGAAATGGAAAAAATCAATATCACACCACTAGATATAGCCAGAGCAGTCCGTCCGTTACCGAATTGGAAATCACCGGGACCGGACGGACTGCAGAACTTTTGGCTTAATAGTTCACACACTTGCCTGGCATCTCAGTTCCAGTCATCCTTAGACTCTGGGTCGCTACCACAGTTTCTAACAACAGGCGTCACCCACCTGCTCCATAAGTCAGGTAGCCCTGCGGAACCCAAGAATTATAGACCGATCACATGTTTGTCGACGGTTTATAAACTTCTTACATCCATTTTGAGAGCGAAAATTAACACACACATTGACAATAACTCTATTATGTCTGCCTCTCAAAATGGATGTAGGAATGGGTCCCGCGGTACTAAGGAGCTACTCCTCATTGACATGGCCATAAGCCAACAGGTTCGTCGATCCCGCAAGGATCTGTCAACATGCTGGATAGACTATAAGAAGGCCTACGACTCGGTGCCACATACATGGCTCATGAGGGTGCTGGAGTTGTACAAGATAGATGCAACTCTGCGCACCTTCCTGAAGTCGTGTATGGGGCAATGGAGGACGGTCCTTTGGTATCCAGGATGTCGACAGATCCAGGGGAACGATGAGCCTGTATGGATTAAACGGGGAATATTTCAGGGCGACAGTTTGAGTCCACTTTGGTTCTGCCTAGCCCTGAATCCTCTAAGTACACTGCTGGAGGATTCAGGTCTAGGCTATCGGTTGAGGAAAGGTGGTCAGGTCATATCCCACCTCCTTTACATGGATGATTTGAAACTCTTTGCCCCCAACAAATTGCGACTGATGGAGCTATTGAAGGTAACTGAAACATTCAGTAGCGCCATAAGGATGGAATTTGGTGTGGACAAATGTGCAGTCATGCATGTAAAGCGAGGGGAGATTATGGAATCCGAGGGAACTCAACTCTCGGACTCCATACACCTTAGATCCCTCTCCTCAGCCGAAACCTATAAGTATTTGGGTATGTCGGAAGCGTTAGGCATCAACGTTGCTGACATGAAGCAATCGTTGAAGGAGCGCTTCTTTGGTCGCCTGAAGAAGGTTTAAATTAGCCTTCTTTCGGGCGGAAACAAGGTGCGCGCCTACAACGGTTGGGTCATGCCGGTTTTGATGTACTCTTTCGGCATACTCAAATGGACTCAGACCGAACTCGACGCCCTGGACAGAAGGGTCCGTACACTCCTGACCGTAAACCGGATGCATCACCCACGTTCATCGGTGATGAGACTGTACATCCCGCGGAAGTGCGGGGATCGAGGCTTTTTAAACGCTAAGACCCTCCACAACCACGAGGTGTGCAACCTCAGGGATTATTTTTTTAAAGCCGAAGTGGGTATGCACCGGGACGTGGTCGCAGTGGACAAGGGACTCACCCCGCTCTCCATGGCTAAAGAGAACTGACGCAAACCTGTAATAGTATGCACCGGGACGTGGTCGCAGTGGACAAGGGACTCACCCCGCTCTCCATGGCTAAAGAGAACTGGCGCAAACCTGTAATACTTACTACAGATGACCGCAAGGAGGTATGGCAGAGCAAGGAGCTTCACGGGCGCTACTATCGGGCTCTTCATGAGCCTGGTGTAGATTTCTTAGCGTCCGCATCCTGGCTACGTTTCGGTGACCTTTTCGGGGAAACTGAAGGTTTTGTCTGTGCAATTATGGACGAAGTTATCTTGACGAATAACTACCGGAGACATATTATGAAGGACGGGACGGTTGACGTGTGTCGGGCATGCCATCGTCCGGGTGAGTCCATCAGACATATTATCTCTGGTTGTTCGCGTCTGGCTAACGGCGAGTACTTACACAGGCATAACCAAGTGGCCAGGATTATTCACCAGCAACTTGCTTTGAAATATAAACTTGTTGACTCTGAGGTACCGTATTACAAGTATGTGGCCGACCCAGTTCTCGAAAATGACCATGTCACGTTATACTGGGATCGGTCTATCATTACTGACAGGACTATTGTAGCCAATAAGCCTGATATAGTGGTGATAGACCGATTAGCGCGCCGCGCAATGATAGTCGATGTTACCATCCCACATGACGAGAACCTCGTGAAAGCTGAGAAAGAGAAACAAATTAAATATCTCGACTTAGCACACGAGGTTGTCGACATGTGGAATGTGAGCTCGGCTATCATTGTGCCGATTGTCGTAACGGCCAATGGCCTGATTGCCGAAAGCCTCGACCAACATCTCTCGAGGCTGTCGTTAGGCGGCTGGATCAAGGGCCTGATTCAGAAGGCAGTACTCCTCGATACGGCTCGCATTGTGAGGAGGTTCCTGTCTCTGCAGCCCTAACCACCGGTAGCTTGGACCCTGCTCCCGACACCGGCGGACCACTATTTTTTTATATTTTTAAATGTTTTTTTAATATCTTTTGTAAAAAATATTTAAAAATGTAATTTTATATGAAAAAATATGAATAAACGAAATAATAATAGAAATAAAGAGTCTTTATTTCTTACGAAGGTAAGGACTCATTGACTATTTTTATAATCAAACAAATTAAAGTAATGGCTAAATTAATAGCCTAAAGTATAAAATATTTCTGTCGTGTCATATTACAGTCTAAACTTTACTACAAGCAAGTACTTGCAAGTAGTTCAGACAGAAGCTAATTTTCTCCCTTGCTCCATTATGTTTTCTGATAGTTTTGGAAAAGGGTTAGGTAAATTTCTTGGCAACAACCTTTTTTTTTTTTTGATGGTGGGAAATCATCATATGACTTCTCCCGCTCTGGGCGGAGCGAGAGGGCGTGTCAGACTTTTACTGACTAAAACCCACCCGATTTCCTTCCGTTGCCTGTGTGCCGGGGCCGCGATATCCTTTTCGGACAAACTCGCAACCCTGGTTTCGGACAAACTCGCAACCCTGGACTTAGCAACAACCATGAGTCATTCTTCTCAAAACTATTGTATGCCACAGAATTCCTACAAACAAATAATGTCTTCATTAACTAGGAAGGATTATGATCCTAATGCCGTTATTACCGTACTTAAAGGTAATAGTTTGAATGTTTTAAAAGATGATATTACTGATTGTGTCACAGAATAAATAATATTGAAGTTAAATTGTAAGAAAATAATTTTGAGCATTTGTCAAATAGGCAAAACAACTACATTCACATGTTAATTACATGCATTTCTTAGTTAGTCACCATAGTGACAAGTTTTTTTTTTTTGACACCAACATTTTGTCGACTAGGGATACTGTGTATCTATCTGCCCATTCGTTTCAAACGTCAAATAGCCAGGCTATTAGCTTAGCTAACTTATTTTTGCTGTTGATAAAATCGATACTGTGCATGCTGTGCGTGGTCCGACACGCACTTGGTCGTTTTTATTTTTTAACTAATGGCATTCTAAAAATAACGCGTTTGCCTTTTTTTATTAGTATTTTTTTATGCATTTGAATCAGGTTGCTCAAATAAATTATTTTTAATCTATGGTAAGGGTATACAACCTATTATTTCAAGTTATTATTCCATTTGTCAGATGGCAGAAAATTTTAAAAAAATACCATCCGTATTTGTGGCATTTACTAAAAATGTCAGCTTCATCAAAATTAATAATTCATAAATTTGAAGCGGCTGGGGTTAATTTTAAATCTTTACATGTTTCAATCGAATGCGAGGGGAGTTCTACGTCTATGCCGGAATACAGTGAATGGTTCGATGGTAAATTAAAAGAGACAAAGAAAGACAGTGATAAGTCATCATCACGCTTAGTTGTAAAAATAGTTTCAGGTAATGAATTTGATAGATTTAATTTAGATGCCAGTGCAAAGGAAGTTGATGCACCTGAAACTTACATAGCCAATATTTTGGCGAAATCCTCAGAATATGAACTTACTCAAAAATTAGGTGTAAAGGTACAAGACGTAAATTACTATCACGAAGAAAAATCAAGGAATCTATTACTGTCAAATCAACCAACATTTCAAAATAATATATGTTTGGAGAACGATATATCATTACAGTTTTTTGTGAAGAATAAGTGCAAATTAAATAATTCAGGAAATTATTTGAGTCCTCTAGAACATAGCCTCGAGAAAGTGAAAGAGAATAACGCCCGTATTATGAAAAATATACACATGCTCAATAGAACCCTGAATTATACTAAAAAGAAAGAGATACTTGACATACTGTCCCCAAAAACGATTAGATCATTTCCTTGTAGTACTTGTGGCAAATGTTTCGTTTATGAAACTGGTTTGAGAAGACATTACTCAATGAGACATGCGATGACGGAGGTGCAACCGCGTTGGCAAGTTGTATGGACCTGCATTCAGTGTTTTCAGGTATGGCCTCGCCAAGATCAAGCTTTGAAACATTCTAATGAATGTTGCAAATCAAATAATGCTGATTGTGTCCGAGAGATCAAAACATCTTCGTTGTTGCAATGTGAATTTTGCGAGAAAGTATACACAAGCATTCCCAGATTACTTCGACATTCTAAAATTCATACAACAGCAAATAACTATGAGTGCAATGCATGCAGAATGGCTTTTATATCATACAAAACAGCCGAACAACACTGGATATTATGTCCATGGTTGAATAAGTACTACAGCTTTTCACTACCAAAACTGTTGCTTTGTAATGCCTGTGATCGTAAGTTCAGAAATTATGAACAATTGTATAATCATAGGTAAGTGTTTTTTTTATAACTAATCATTACAAGATGAATCATCTCATGATTGAATAAATACAAAAAAACATATTGTAAAGGAATATCTAACAACCATTGCCCTGAAATTTAACAATTCTATTGTTTTCGCAGATACAAAGTAGGTCACTTTATGACCAAAACACACTGTAGTCAAGGCAGTGCTAAATCTCTGGGTTTATTGGTTTACCAATGTGAAACATGTGGGCAATGGTATGCTTCCATAGCACCATTGAAAGCTCACAAAAATCAATACCATCCCAAACATGACATGGGGATGCAGTGCAGATTGGTATGAATTTATATTTTATTTTATTTAGTAGCATAGAACTTGATAAGGCTACCATAATAGTCAAGTAGTAATAGTAATACTTGTCAAGTTCATATTTACAGAGGATGGACAGACATCAGCATCCTTCATGATACAAAAATAGTTAGTATTTAGTTTACAACCAAAATGTTCAGTTTCAATATTTTCGACATAGCAAGGGCCACAATTATATTCTTATTAGTCTTTGATAATTAATATTTATTTTACCCAGCAGGATAACACATTTGAAGATGGGCAAAACTACTATATCTCAAAAGAAAATGAATTCTGTATACAAAATGAAGAGCCTGTGAAGCCTGATGAAGAACAATAGATTTAATAAGTAGTTTGCATTTTGTTAAACAATAAAAGATAAATAACAAGGGTTGTTTCAATGATAAGCTTCTATTTCTAGCAATATAGTAGTAGATGTATTTAAAATTGAAAGTATAATGTTGAACTATTCAACATTATACTTTTAGTTCACCCTAACGATAAATAATTGACAGGCTGACTCAGAAGGCAGTACTCCTTGGCTCTCATTGTGAGGAGGTTCCTGAATCTAGGACCCCTAACCACCAGTAGCTGATACCCTACTCCCGACATAGATGGATCCCTATTACGTTCAATGTTTTTTACATGTTTTATCAAAGAAATATTTGAAAATGTAAAATAAACAAAGTAATGGACAGGCTAACTACATAACATAATATATTATCATGACCACAAATTGGTGAATAATTTAAATGTAGTCTTACCTTGTCTGTGGGGCACATAACCAGCTGACAGAAGTAGAGATATGAAGCCGACTCTACATAATTACCACACTCATATCGGTATTTGGCCAACCGATACATGCTGTCAATCATCTCGACTTTGAACTGTAATTACATAATTATATATTAATGAAATAATTCACATATTGGGCTAATGCCCAATATATAATGTTGTTACTCTACTGGTCACAGCAATGAGGAATAATACCCCACTGTAATACAGTATCAACTAGTACGGTGGGTATTGTAACTGATCGGCCTTATATATTGTAATGTCACATAGTATACTTAAGGTAATAAATTGTGCACAAATAAATTAATAAAATAAAAAAATAACGTTTTGGTTTAAATTTTAAAGCTTGAAGTTGAAAATTATACTGGAATTTGTACAATAATATAGGAAGATTCAGGATGGTAGCAAAAATAAATGAAAATATTAGTTTTCACACAAAATTATTACCGCAAACTCTTTATTGGTTGTAAGATGCATTATGAGTGTTTTTGGATCCCTCATTGTCTCAACAGTCTTCATGACATCATCTCTTTGCATGAGCCTCAACACAGGTTCCACAGCATCTTGCAGCTCTTGAAGCTGGGAAAGGACTACACCCCTTCTTGCTTTAATTTCCTATAAATATAACATAATATAAGTGAAGCTACCTTATAATAAATAAATATTCTATAAATTTCTAAATTGTCAGGTGGCTGTTCCATAGTCTAGCTAATGTACGAATCACATATTTTTATATCTGTAAGGTAAGCTGTGGGTAGTTTTATTGTGTATTTATTTTATTTTATTACCTTCAGAAATTTAATGAAATTCAGAAATCTTGGATGTGTCAGGCATAAAACAATGCCTAGAATGTGTCAGGGATAATAAATCGCATCAAATGCATCATATTCTGCTTTATTAATAGTTAGTTGTAAATGAGAAATTTCAATAGGTACACAAAGATCTGTGGCATAGGTATACTGTTAAATGAAATAATTATTTATAGGACATAATTATCAAATTGTTATGAGTAACGAAAAATGCATTATTGAATGCAACATATGTGTATTGTAAGGGTATATGAATGTACATAACAATAAGAAATTAAGTCTGAAAATCACTAGAAAATAATGCAGTAAGAAAAATTTGTTAATTAAATCATTAAAAAAGGGCATTTCGCTTTTTTCATTAATAAATTACCAAATAAAATAAATTTACATGAGTTGAACTAAAGTTTAACATTTCTTTCAACACAAATTGTATATACAATAATTTAGAATTGCTTACCGACTGTAACTGAATCATAAACATTTAACATACCTCAGGGGTGTCCTCATCAGGGTACAGCATTTTTCTGATATCAATAACATAATCAATCATGTTAGTTTTGCTAAGAATCTCTAACTTAGCTTGCAGGAGCTCTGATTGATCATAAGTCTGAAAGCAGAAGTATGTACGTGTAAAAACCTAATGAACGAAACGGACTATTTGGACTGATAAATCACATAATTGGTAGTATCTAAAAAGAAACAGGTTATCTTTTGTAACTCACCTCTTTAGCAGCTAAAAACTCGAGTAATGGGAATACCAAATGCCGATCTAGGTATTGACCTATTTTAAATGTTAGGTCAAACTTGGAATAACTCATTTTGGCGTTTTTATTTCTCTCTAGCTCAAAATATAAAAATATGTACTCGTGAAAGTAATAATATGCTCAATGGCATGGCAGGGAAGAAGTGATAAATTGACAACTCCTCAGAAAACTCTTACTGCACTTGGGTATTGACATTTAATTATATGTTATCTCTGTCTTTTCATCGAAAACTGATATATTGCATCTCTTTCTGATGCTTTGAAGTTGATCAATTGCATTGGTATGGAAATTTATAACCTCAAAATATTCGTAAGACTGCCACCATTGGATGGTTGGCGTTTATGGAAACGGAAATAGTAGTGATGTCATATTAGTATCAAAATATTGTTCTTCCGCCACATTTTTCAGCTTAGCAATGATGCTATGTAACACAAAGACCAATTATGAGCAAAAACTACTGAGTAACCTATATTAAACAGAATGACTTGGCAAGTCCACGGCAATAGAATCTACATACAAAAAAACCTACCTAATATTAGCACTGCACTGTGATTATTCTTAAAGTGATTATGTTGCCGTGCGATGGCCAAGTCATTCTATACAGGGTGGCAGGGACATCGACGCGAAGCCGGCTACCATGGATTCAGTACATAATTCTGAACCCCACTGCGTTGAAATTTTTCGTCGTATAGTAAAGAAATAAAGATGTCTAATAATAAAACAGAATGTTGTTAGTTACAACAGACGGCAGTTTTTGCTTATAAAGGAATCTAGATCCGGGGCAGTTTTAATTAAGCGTTTACTCTGAGAGAAGCGTTGGCGATGGCTGTCGTGGTGGTCGACAATGGTGTTAAAAACTGAAAGTTTGGCATAGGTGGCAGCACTGCTGCGCGTCTACAAACCACCATTGTTTTGTTATGTTTACTTTTATGTCCATCACAAAAACGAATACTAGATAATTATGTATACGACTTGGAATGTAGCATTATTAAAAGTCGAGCTAAGGAAAAGGGAAGCGTCTACCACTGGTAAATATAATTTATAGCTTATTAAATATTGTGTTTCTTTTTTTGTTGAAGACTAGAGGCGTACGACAGGAATAACCTGATTTGAATTGAAAATCTCGGGATGATCTTCCTAACCAAAAAAATTCTGAGATATTATTTTTAGTACTATGATAATATAAAGACTGCATTCCAAGTTACGCTGTATCCGAATTGAGCGTGTTAACGCCCGTACCGATTAAGCCTGAGCGCGATAACGGTGTATCGTGAATCGTCATACATGACGTCATGACATGCGCCATCTTGCGATACAGTATTCAACGTATTAGACAAGCATAGAAAGAAAACGTATGTTTGACGAGATTTCTCATCTTTTGTTTAGATCCACAGTTTCTTTTTTTTTGTTGTTTGTAGCAAAGTTTATAGAACTGGGCATGTATTTAGCTAAAAAGGATCAGTTACGAACAAATTTTCTGTGTGTTAACTGTGTTTTCGACTTGGTACAGACGCCAGCACATCAAGCTACTACAATCTGTCAATTTTTTTTAATAGATTTTCAACTTTAGCGCTACAGCATAAGGTTCAAGGTTGATTGCGAAAATTTTACAGTTTCGGGTAGCTTGACCTGCTGGCCTCTGTACTAAAAGTTGAGCCTAGGTGGTTTTAAATTGTTAAAATATTGCCGTCCGAAAACGTAAGTAAAGTGATATTTGAAGATATTTAAAAGAAAAAACTTCGTCTATTGAATAAAAAACATCCATGTCTTCATCAACACAAGAGCATGAAATCACGCAGAGGCAAAGCACTTAAAACTCCAAACAAAACAAACGTCAAAATATTATTTATTCCTTAGAATAACGTACTAACTGGGGCTTGAAGGGACAGTTAACTTTATCCCCTAGTTACGGGCTTTAATCGTCCGATACTGACTATCTGACTATTGAAAAATCCAGAATCATGCTATCTATTATGGAATAAACGATTCTATAACTGAGGATTGAAAAATCGGCCCTAACGTGGCATTTTCGAAATTGTGCTTCTGGCTACCGTGGCCACCTAACCAACGAAGAAGAAGAAATTTGTAGTACACAAAGAAATACATAATTATGCTAAGCAAGTTTTGACGTTGAGCGAGCCCTGTGAGAGCGTTCACGAGCGTTCCGAATAGGGATGATGCCTGGGTAAAAAATAATTAAATTCTAATTAGACCGTCTCAGTCAGATAATAAAAAATATTAGACACGTATTTTTTGCTGTATCATATTAATAAAAAAATACTCTGATAGAACATTTTAGGTTGGAAGTAAGCGTAAAAGAAGTCGCTTGTTTACAAAAAATATAAGCATAGTGACAGAGGGATCGTCCATTAACACGTGATGCTCGAAAGGCGAAAGGGTTTCGGAAAAAATCACGAAATATAACAAGGGGTGTAGTGAGACATCAAAAGTATTTATTTTTTCGATGAGCGTCAGATTTCTTAACTGAAACCTTTTTCTTATGCTGGGTGTGATCTTGACTCACCGTTGCCAGGCAACGATTATACTTGTATAAAAATAAAATATTCTGAAAATTTTAAAGATAAGATAATATTCTTTAGTCTCACCACGTGTCACCAGGGAGGAGGGGGGTTAAGTTGCTAAAAAACATCACTTGATTAATGGACGACCCCAGAAAGCTGGCAAATTCTTAGACACGCAATAGTAGCGACATCTGCAGGTCTGTGGCAGTGTTTTATCTCTATTGTGATATGGATTGTTCAGACGTTCAGACAGACGCGGTGGAGGTATGGTTGTGGAATATGTCAGAGCATGTCAGACAGTACATGACTGTCAACTGTACCTCCACAGCCTCTGTCTGAAAACCCATTAACAGGTACAATCGCAGCGAGCAACTTAAAAAATTGAATTAAAAGGGCTCGTGGCTAAATAATAACAGACGCATGGGTCGATCGAAAGTTAAGATACGCTTGCCGTAGTCAGTTCCTGGATGGGTGATCATCCACCACATATCTAGTGAGACCTTTCCGTGCCTCGGAAAGCACGTGCTATTGCTAGTATTGCTACCGCCCGCCTGTTATTCGCCTGTTGTTTGTTATCTTTGACAGTCGTTACAGTCTGATCCTCAAAAGCCTGAAAACCAGACTTGTATATCGTGTTACCCAGTAAAGGGATTGTGGAGGTCAGATAGGTATTTGCTCTATGTAAAATAGTAAAATACTTACTGTTATTCAACTGCATCCAGTTAGACTGGAAGCCAACCCAACATAGTTGGGAGAAGGCTAGGCAAGCCGATTGATTGTATCACAGCAACTTGTTAACAACCGGTTAAATAGCGATTTCAAAATCGGGTACCCACAGATTTTAGCAGCCGAATAGCCGATATGTCGGTAGCGATGTCAAAGTCTGTAATAACTTTTCGTTATGTGACTAATGGACACTAAGCTAAATTATGTCAAAATGTGCTCGTGTGGAAGGAACTCGACTAATGTCATATTTTTCACATTGATTAAAATATACGTATCCAAACCATCCACACCCAAGAAAAGATACAAAAAAAAAAACATGTTTGATAACTGTGTGTGTTTCGGAAATTGAATATTTCTTAGTTCTGTAAAACAATGTTATTCAATTAAAAAAAGTAGTAACACTTGGCGCATTTTATTAAATTACTGGATAATTATCTAGATTCCACCAAAAGGTTATAAACCATTGTGTTTGCCGCGGTGCGGCCATTCAGTCTAGTGGTGGAGTCCAAAATGGCGTCTAGCGCGTTGGATTTGGTAGATGCGTCATAAATAGACGCGGTGCATGTGTCTTGAATGGCTATAAATAGAGGATTTGAATTAGAATGATTGCATGAATTGCAATGAAAAATGTCAAACACAGTCATAACTAATTATACGGATCTCAATGGACCTTCCACAAAAGCTGATAGTTCTGTTGTTGTTATTGTAAACAAGGATGGATCTCTGTCTGTCGATCAAAAATTACTTGGAACATTAATGGGTAAGTTTTATAAACTAATGTTAGCTCTTTATGTAAAGTAATAGTTGCATTTTAGGTTCGCTAGTTGTTGTAAAGTCAAGTCGGTGGTAAACGGCAAAAATTTAAGATACATTCTGGATTGAGTGTGTGTTCTCATCTCAAAGATTTAAATAGCGTCTCAAGTTTATTAAAACATGATTCCTGTTAATTATTATTGTGGACGAATATCATTTTGTTTCCTTTTTATTCATCATTTCACTATTTATTAACTAAACAAATATTTTGGCGCCAAAACGATAATCTAGTAATACGCTCATAATCATTTTATTGTTTTTTAAATTCATAAGTTACCTGTTAATAATTATGAAATCAATCATTTCTAGGTACCGATGGTTCTCAAAGTACTGGTATTAGTGTAGTCCGGGTTGGTCATGAAGGCAAACCTGATGATGCTACTGATTCTGACACCGATGATGAGAAAGTGCCTCACGTGACACTTTCTGTGGATAGTTACTATGATGAGCCCAACAGTATCATTAAGTATGGTAAGAAAAAAAAATATGTAAATTCTCAGTTCTAAAAACTGTAAGCTTCAATAAAAATGTTATCCTGTTTATGTTTACAGATAGTGGTGCTGAAATGTTACAGTCGTTGAGAATAGAAACAAGGGAAAACAGTTTAGTTGGATTTCAGAATGACCACTGTTATACACCCCTCAAATCACCAAGCCAGTCCTTACCACAAAGTGACAATTTATCAACTTATGATGAATCAGTTATTGAAATCACACATACACCACCACCTAAACCTGTTCCCAATTCTAAGAAAATTACTATTTTGGAACAGCAAATCATACCAAAAGGTAAAAAGATAATTATTAATCCTACTGAAGCTCCTATTGTATTAAAAGGGAATGATGTCTTGCATAAACCTCTGCCTGTATTAAATAAATCCAAGGATACCAGAGAATTGGAAAAGGTTCCAGAGGCATTACAAAGGGCTGATGACAGTACTGAATCCTCTTCCATTAGCTCATCTGGAGATAGCATTCCTGACAGAGACTCTGATTCTGATTACAAAGATACTAAAGATAGAACAGGTTCTCTCAGACTAAAGAAAAATAAATTAAAACCCCGCATATTGAAGACCGTTGCAGCATCTAAAGCTTCAAAACTTGAGTCTAAGTTGATTACCAAAAATAAGACTGGCAGAAATATTCTAAGAAAAGATATTAAAGAAAAGCTACAGCACAAAAATATTGTTGAAAAGAAAGATGCAACAGAAGTCGATTTGGAAAGTCTCTTACCTTCATCTAAGATATCAACGGTTATCACACCTGGCAATGACCTGAGCAAAGTGGTTTTGAAACAGACACCAAAGCCCATTAAAAAAGAAAAGAAAACACCAGCTCATGTTACAGCTCTTTTGTCTGATATGACTTCGTTGTTCTCCACACCGGATGTTATAAGAAGGGTATCAACTGATGGAAAAGGTCCTCCTAAAACTCCAACAAGTGAAAAAGACTCTTTATTGTCCCTTACTGACAAAAAACCTGCTACTGCTTCTAAGGTGTTAGATCCAAATGATGGAAAGATTGCAGATAACAGTAAAGTTGACACTGCAGAAAGTCCCAAACCTATTGTAAGTCATAAAACTTATTTGAAACCTAAAGAAAGAGTTATCCCACCTGAAAAGACTAAACCTTATGACCTAATCCCTCAAATAGATGAAGCAAGCTTGGCTCAAATACTTCAAGATACTACAGGAATATCGAACCCGGTTAAGAGTCAACCAAGTATTTCTACTGCTGGTACTATGAACAGTCCAGGTCTAGCAGGTCCCTTGTCACCTACTTTAGACTTGTTGGGTGGACTACAGCCTGAAGAGGAAGGCCTGACAGAAGATTTCTTAATGTCTGTTGCTCAACTAGTGGCAAGCTCAGAGAACTTACAAGAAGTAATAGATAAGCAAGTACTGGGGAAGGTAGATTCAGGGCCTATCAAGACCCTACAAACAACTCAGTCACCACAAACACCACAACAACAAACACAGGCAAACAATTTATATGCACAGACTCTATCAAAGTCAGTGCCGAAAACCATACCCGTGCGAAAGGATCCGATAGAGATTGTACGACGCGATGGCAGAGTTATTACGCTGCCGCCGATCGAAGCACCAGCAACACGCTCCTCAAAACGTAAAAGTCAGATGGAAATGGCAAATCACCCTGAACCACCACCAGTAGTAGAAGTACCAACCCCTGCCCCACCTGTGTCAACAACTCCTGAACCACAAGTGCTGACTGTATCAAAGCAATATATCAACAAGAAGCTTTCTACTAAGAAACAGGAACAGCCATTACCTAATCCTGTACTTGACAAGATATCTGCTGAATCCCAAGAGAGTTGGAATTCTGAAGATGATCCTAATAGGTATGTAAGTTATATTAATTTAAAAAAGATACTGTGGTTGTGGCCGTGGACGCATACCTGTATACCTACCATGTTGCTAGGAATGCCTACAAAATTATAATGGCATGCAACAATTACTTTATCTTGACCATTTTTGTACCTGTCTTGATTTCTGTTTTAAATATTTTCTTATTTCGTACTTTTTAAATCACTTTTACTTTTCTGTAGTAAGGTTACAGTTTTATGAATGATTTTTTTAATTTTTAAGTACTTTTCCGTATTAACTCTTGATAAATGTTACGACAGCGTAAATAAGAGTAATACAACAGCTGTTGACAGTTCAACAACATTCATTGCGTTATTTACGTTGTTAAGCAAATTTTTTTTTTAACTTATGAAACATTGGATTAGCAATCTGTTTCAAAACGATTCAGATTCTGATCAATCGTGCATTACGCAATTAGGGTACTGGTCAGTAATGAACCTATTTACTCTTGACTTGATAAATGTACATTAAAAATCTTAACACCACGATTCAGAAAAAATACGTCACAGTACAACGCCATCTATGGCCTTATGCGACAGAAAAATCTTTACACTGCAGTTCAGAAAATAATATCACTAGCACAGCACCACTTATCAGTTAATAGCGGTTAACTGATAATTGGTGTGCTTACAAAGTCCTAAACACCAAGATTCAAAAAATGATATCACAGAGCACAGTGCCATCTAGGGACCTAATAGACGAAGGTTACTCTGGCACCAAAATATCTATTAAAACAGCGCCATCTATTGCCTAATAGCAAGTAAACAGGAAATTTAATTCCATTAGCAGTGCATAGTGCCTTGAACGAAACCATAGCGCGATGCCAACACCGATATCGAGCTTCGAAGAAATCTCGTTTCGTTGTACATACTTGTTAACCGACTACGGCGAAGCAAAATGGAGCGTTATATATTTTTTTTTTCTTAAGAGTGGCATTACAAATCGTTACTATTTATTTAGATTTGATTAACTGCGCGTTGGTATAATTCTTTTAATCATGATTTTATTGTATAATATTTATTAATTTTCCAGCCGCGCCTTACGTAGCGCAGTCTCACTTTTGGTTTGTTTTAATTTAACAATTTAATAATATTTATTTACTTAGACACTATTAGACTATATGCGGGGTGTCAGGGACATCGACGCGAAGCCGGTTACCATGGATTCAGTATGATTCTGAACCCCCCTGCGTTGAAATTTTTCGTCGGTTATTAAAAAACAAACAGCTGCTCCATACATTTTGACCGCGTAGGTATTGCACTTTTCTATGAAATGTTTTTTTTTTAATAACCGACGAAAAATTTCAACGTAATGGGGTTCAGATTCATGTACTGAATCCATGGTAGCCGGCTTCGCGTCGATGTCCCTGCCACCCTGTATATGACGTATACAGCGTGAATTTTTGAGTAGGTACCTTAATCGTTGTTCCTCAGGAAAACGGTCTTTAAGGTTGAACTAGTCGCGGCGTGGGCGTGGCCAAAAAGGACACTGTCTGAGCTGTGGCATCTTGTCCGACAGAGATAGTATCAGTGATGAGCAGTTAAACACTGGTCTACATGCACAACCAATGTCTAGTTCGCACGCACACAAACACCGTTCCGAACTATTTTATTAAACTAAGTGCGTAAAAAACTACGTTAAGTACTGTGGGAATCGAGTTATATGAAAAAAATCACTGCATAATAAATAAAGTTTATATAAATTGAATTCTTCGATATAATTGAGCTTTGTCGGTTCCGACTTTGTTTTGGAGATTTTACATTTCTTTTATTACTTATTTACACCCAAAATGCGTTAAAATTAGCAAGAAAAACGAACCTTTGTTGGCTCCTAACTTTTTAATGGCTTTTTATTTTACTATTCTGTTTAGATACATACAAAATTAATAATGAGACAAAACGATATCATGTTTAACTTTGGATGTACAATGTAAAATAGCGGAGTAATACCCCCGCCGAAATTTGTATGGAAAAAATATCGTACTCTAGTGCAACCTTAAAAGTCCGTGCACAAAATTCACTCGACAGAGTTTAGGCAAATTCATTGCGATGCTATGTTTGTGTTCACGCACATACGCCTAAAAATCGAGCGTAGTGATCGCTTAAATAGTTTTGATCCTATACTATGATATTTTCTTAATTACGTAGGTACGGTTAAGAAAAAAAAAGCAACTAGAAAAAAGTCAAGAAAAAAAAAGAAGAGAAGTTAAGAAATAAGTCTGGAATGTTTGTGTATATTCGTTTAGTATATTTATAACATCAACATAAAAATGATACAATTTGGTGTTGGATGCATTTAGATACATTTAGACATTTAATAACATTGATGTAAGCGTTTTACATAAATACTTGTAGTGGTGCCGATTCTCTTGTACGCCGAACTAAACTAACTAAACTGTCACTAAAATTCCTTACTTTTGGCTATGAGAATCTTAAAGCTATTCTGCAAAAAAAAATCGCTCAATAAAAAAAATAGAGCTGCAGGTGCGCTGGGACGCATCCTCGACGTGTTTTATATGGAATTTTTCACTTTTTCTATGGAAAATATGAAAAATTATTACCTACGTATTGAGTTTTAGGGGTCTTATAAAGCGGGTCGAAATTTTTATAATTTTTGCGATAGGATGCTATTTTCGAGACATAAGCAAAAGAAATACAGTACTGTTTTTGCACCTGAAGTCGAGGTGTTGGTGTGAATTTTAGTTCAAGACAATTGATTCCACACCATTTTTAATCGCGATTAAAAATAGTCCGATTTAGTTAGACAATCAAAATTTTAGGTGAAAAATGCCAAATTCAAAATAGCAAAATTGCCATTTTCACTAAATTACTAACTCTGTACTGTCACACTAAAATATAGTTAATTGTCATTTAGTCTATTTCAGAATGGGAAATCGTCTTTTGACAGGTTTGGTGATTTTTTGTCTAGTTTAGAGGCATTTGTGACAAGAGAATTGGCATTGAATCCATATATAGATCTGGGACACATGCGCGAATGAACTTGCGCGAACCCACTTGCGCCAAAAAAAAATCCGCGAAAGAACTTGCGCGAACCCACTTGCGCCAAAAAGCATTTTGACCTCACTATCGGCTTTAGAATCCTTGAAAACTATGAAAACGACACCCATGACGAAAAATCTGAAAATTTTCGCAGCCGCCATCTTGGATCTTTATAGAAGTCTTCAGTAGCGTTAAAGAACTTCGTTCAAAAAAATGCTTCACTTATTGCTACTACAGTATATCGGCGAGGGCATGTCGGTGACGCGAACCCATTAGTATTTCCCATACCAAAAATCACTCAACGCGCTTAAAGAAGTTTTCACTTTAAAAAAACTATGAAACCTACAGTCAAAATATAACTAGCGGACCCAGTAGGCAGACGTTGTCCTGCGACGACGGCGCCACCCGGGTCCAACTATAGCTAAGAACCATCCAAGTGACACAATTTTTTTTTTTTTTTTTTAATCTAAATCAGTCAAGCCGTTTAAGATAAGAATAATTACGAACACACGCACACCGGTATTTTATTTATTTCCAGGCATTCAAAATTTAAATGCTCTTCAAAAACAAGTACTTAAAATAAAATACGGGTCAAAATGTGGTAGTCGGCGTACATTTTCTGGAATATGTTTACATATAACACGTGCACGCCTGCGACACAAAGTGATACGTCCTCACTTGTCTTGAAGTTTTTAGAAAATTAAGTTATTAAAAAAAAATCTGCTGTTTTGTGTGGAAGTTGAAAAAAGTGGTTCAGCCACATGCCATTTAATGATGTTGATGAGATTTTTTAATTTTCAAAATCAAAAGTAGAGTAATTTTTCGGAAAACTTGTTGCGAATATTATTGATTTTCCATGAATACTTAATTTATTTGAAAAACATGCAAGATAAAGAAATCTACTTTTCAAATCATAAATAATTTTGTTTTCTGATCTGAATTTTGTTTTGATTCTTTTGATCAAAATCAGTCGATTTCGTTCCCGGCCTCTTAAGAGATTGTCTTAACTTTTTGAGAAACTTTTTTTCAAAATCTGTGAATGCAGAACGCATTCACAAATATTGAAAAAAATTACAGGTAACAAGAAAATGGGCCATTTTCACAAACACATTTTTGATGCCAATCGATCCTGTTTCTTACAAACAGGATCAAAAAACTCTTTAGGACCAACTGAGGTTTGAGTACTAGAAAAATAATGTTTGTACATATAGTAGGAAATGAGACCCCAACTAAATTTTTTATGATGAATATACTGGCCGCTACAATAAAGACTGGCTGAAAATGAACAAAAAACATTAAACTTCGAATTTCGAACGAATAGGCGTTTTTATGTTATTTCCTTTGAGGACAGAATTTAGATAGTTTGCTGCTTGTGATTTCTGATATTCTGCGCAAAAAAATTCAATTTTACTTCTGTGGGAAAAGTTTTTTTTTTACGATTTTTGACTTGTAGTGACCAGTCTTGCCATCATAAAAAAGTAAGTTGGACTCATCGTTTTCCTACGAAATGTATGTGAAAACATTTTTGTTATTTCTGACTTTTCTAGTACTCAAACCTCAGTTGGTCCCATTGACTTTTTCGATCCTCAAATTTTATTTTGCAAATAGTCGATAAAAAATTCTTAAAAAGTTAAGATCAGTCTCCTAAGACCGTATTCCTATAGCAACAACAGATAAGGGACCTGTCCTTACTGCCCCATTTCAAAAATCCATTCTGTGTACATATTTGTGTACGTCAAAACTTTTCTTTTGATACCAAACATGTCATAATTATCCCAATTTAATTATTTTCGAGGTCAGAAATGTACCTATGTGTAAAGTCAACCATATTAAATTTAGGGAGAATTTATATAACCTATGTAAAGGACCATTATTACAAATGTATTGATACCTCATTCATCAAAATCGGTTCAGTAGTTTAGGCGCTATGGTGGAACGCACATAAAAACAAACATACATACATAGACTGCTAAAATCATAAGCCATCCATTTGGCTTTGCTGTAGTTGGGTAAATAAAATAACACCGTGAAAAATAATGATGCCTTACTTGCTGATTTAGCACACAACTGCAAGCAAGTACTTGAACAAGATATAAAAATAATAAAAAATTGTTGTAATTTCAGATTATGGTGCATTTGTAAGCAGCCTCATAACAACCGCTTTATGATATGTTGTGATGGTTGTGAGGACTGGTTTCATGGAAAGTGTGTTAATATCACTAAAGCAATGGGGCAACAGATGGAGGAACAAGGCATTGAGTGGAGATGCCCAAACTGTATCAAGAAAGCAAAACCATCATCTAAAGGCACTAAACAAGTAAGTAAGCCCAGGTACGCACGGGTGATTTTTTTTTCGTGTGCTGGATTTTCAACGCTCTGCTTAGCGCCGAGAGTTGAAAATCCAACAGTGTGTTTTTTAAACGCGCTGAGACGAGAGTGCGTCCCAGTGCTTTCGATTCTCAACGCTCGGCTCAACACCAAGCGTTTAAAATCCAGTGCGCGATAAAATCCCGCCGCGATATTTTTACGTCCGTGCATACGTGGGCTAAGCCATACATAAATCACCTAGTAAATTGCAGTATTTTCCATAGTTAAATATTTTGCCTATTAACCTATAAATAAGCACATGGCATTAAAATACTTTTATAACCAAGAGTTAAAACGATTTTTCAGGTTCAGGCAACACTAAATAAAATAGAGAATGAACAAGCAATTCCAAGTCCTGAATTGAAATCACCAGTCCAATCGGGTGCCATCAAAGACTCAACAAAGACGAATTGCATAGTATGCAAGAAGCCAGCACGCGCAAGCAGTATTTATTGCAGTAACTCCTGCATATGGAAACATGCTCAAGACTCTCTGGGAAATCAAGGCTCTTCAGCTAAAGGAGATGGCGAACCTGGTAAATCTAACGAAAAACAAAAGGCTGAATCTAGAGTAAGTTCTACTTGAATACTTTTTTTTGTTATTATTCTTGTAATAGTATTGTCTTGTTTCAAAGCTTCTTGACACATTAACCATTTAAAAACTGGTTTTTGCAGGTTATAGTTTATGAACGCAAATCTGGCAGGTTGCTGGCTGGCACCAATGCTCCAACTGCAGAAAACTTGAAAGCATGGTTGCAACAACATCCAACATTTGAAGTTGTGCGTCCTGGAACCCTAAGTACAATCAAACCAGGACTTGCAAAGAAGAAAATTGCTGAACCAACTAAGATTCAGACAACTCTTAACTTTGAAAGGATACCTAGGAAAACTGCTGAGCAGTCAACACCTGTGAGAACACCTCATGCTGAGCCAAAAGAACGGTCTATTAGACTGATATCGGCGCCTAAAGAAGAACCTAGAGCCAGTCCACAACTCAAATCCCCCGCAACTCCAAAATCGCAGCCATCACAGTTGATTGACACTCCTAAGGCCAGTACATCATCTGCCAGGCCTGCAATAACAACAAGGAAACTGATACGGACCCCTAGTAGTCATGGACAGTCCTCACAAGATAAGGTATGTGAAACACAAATAAAACAATCCAAAAACTAGTCCTGCCTGCCTTCTTATATCTATATACAAGATGGTTAGAATATGCTTTATTGTATACTAGCTTTTGCCCGCGGCTTCGCCCGCGTGGATGTCGGAAAATATCCCACGGGTACGTACTCGGGATTAGTTAGATATCTAATATCCCAGGAAAAGTCATTGATTCCTACCGCTGCGCCCGCGTTGTCGGCAACCATAATTATTTTGTCACGCGTGATTTTGAATCTGTGATATCTTTTAAAGTATTCATTTTAATGATATGATTTCAAGGCATGTTTTAATGTCCATTAAATGCCCGATTTAAATAACATATTTTATTGGATAAGGATAAATAAAATACCGGTCAAAATAGCTTCGGAAATAACAAATAAATTTTTATCAAATTCTGAAAGATAACAATGGTTACTGTAGGTCATCCTTAGAAGATAGACATATGCTATCGCGGACTTTATTTTTGAACTTTTTAAGATATACAATTCTGTAAAACATAAATTTGATGTATCTCTTACGGCTTACGCGGCGCACGCCAGTAAAGCTCCCAGTTGGCATGATTTTTTCCGACATCTTCGACAATAATCGTAATATTTCAGCCAATTTACACAAAAACCTTCCGCATAAATCACTCTATCTAATTAAAAAAACCGCATCAAAATCCGTTGCGTAGTTTTAAAGATCTAAGCATACATAGGGACAGACAGCGCAAAGCGACTTTGTTTTATACTATGTATAGATAGAAGATTATGAATTTATTTAAGAGCGTTTATTCTAAAAGTTGGCAACGTCGCAAGTAACCGTCAAATGTTTACCTGTTTTGAGTAATTTGGCAATATTACTGTATGGAAATATTGCTAACACTGAATTTGATGTTGTAACCGTTTTAGGTATAAAAAATGCATTTGGAAAGGTCCCAAATACTTTTTTTTACATCTAAAATTAAATAATCGGTGTTACAATATTCATTATTTTGCATTTCATAATCAATATTTTAGTTCACTAGTTAGCCATATTTCATATTTCCATACAGTAATATTGTCAAATTAATCAAAACAGCGAAATATTTGACATCTATTTGCGATGTTCCCCACTTTCACTTAATGTGATGCCTTGTCGCAAAAGAAAAGCACTCTGTATTACATCTATCAGTTGTTGCTGATAAAATACAGGGTCAAATTAAATTAACTAGAGAAACTCCGCTGACGTGAAGTGTATCGATATATAAAAAAGAAAACAGTTTTTCTCACTTCATACTTCAAGTAACTACTTTACCAGCGTTGGATGACCCCCAAAAAAAACATCCCTTTTTTTATCGTGTTCAGATATCGATAGCCATCACGTCTGTAGAGTTTCTCTAGTTAATTTAATTTGACCCTGTATTTTATCAGCAACAACCGATAGATGTTAAAGTTATGTAGGAAAAAGAAAAATTAAGGAAACTGAAAGTTATGGATAATTTGAGTAAGTTGTTGTTGCGAACCCATGATCAATTTTTTGTTGATATTTTGTACTAGCTTCCGCCAGCGGCTTCGCCCGCGTGATATCTTTATAAATTATAGCCTATGGTTACTCAGTGATAATATAGCATTCTACTGGTGAATGAATTTTTTAAATCGGTACAGTCGTTTTTGAGTTTAGTCATTACAAACATACCAAAAATCAAATCGTGTCTTTTTATAATATTAGTTTTGATTGTCAAAAATGTTTTATGTCCTTATTCCTCTTTTATTTACGGAAGCATTCATAATTCCATTGTTCATGGAGAATTCCTTAGAGTCTTCCTTCGTTATTATGTCAGATATGGCGTCAGTTTTATGACTTATATTGTTTAAGTCGTTTAACTACGTCATCGCTCGACTTAAAACTTAAAGCTAGCTAGTTTTACGACGCACGTGTCTAGTATGTTACTCGTATTATACGTGTGTAGTGTTATGTAGTATTAATATTGCATTAAATATTTTAGTGTGTACTTGTTCACTAAAGAGAACAGTCGAAACCACTACCGGACTTTGAATAAAATTTGTGTTAAAAACTTTACAGTGAAGCTAAATTTTTTTATTGTAATCGACGTAGATACGAGCTTGTTTACTAATTTGGTAATCAGATAGGAATTGTCTAATATAGTGATAATAACCTTGAACGTGTTTGCATTTTGATTATGAAGCTGAGATGGCGAGTTTACGATAATTGTTACGTTACAGGCACCTTCAGTTTCGCCATCGACATCGCGTCGGAAAGACACCCACAGCAGAGTGAAAATGTCAAGTGGTGAACCAATCCGGGATAATGTGCGGAAAGCTTTGCAAGAACAGTTGGTCATTCGAATGGCAGAAACCACTGGACCAAAGTTTACAGATTCAGAAATAAAACAATTTGCTTACGACACGGAGCTTGAGTTGCACGAACTATTCAGAGATGTGGGGATGAAATACAAGGCTAAATACAGATCACTTATGTTTAACATAAAAGATCGGAAAAATTTGACTCTGTGGGAGAAAATCTGTGATCGATCAATAACGCCTAAACAACTCGTAAGCATTAATTATTTATTTTGAATACAATGCAAATCTGCCGTCTGTATCCAAATTATATGTGATTATTAACAACCTAATTTTCAGGTTCGCCTGTCTCCAGAAGAGTTAGCAAGTCAAGAGCTGGCACAGTGGAGAGATAAAGAGGCTAAGCATCAATTAGAATTAATAAAAAAATCTGAGTTAGATCTTTTAGCTGCTAGCAAAACGTATGTCCTTAAAACACATAAAGGAGAAGAGGTAATTAAAAGAAGAATCATAAATTTTTAGTCATTTAAGATAATATCTTACTAATTATACTAACTTATTTTCATCCAGGTGATGGAAACTAAAGAATCTGTATCAACTGAACTGGATCCAAATGTGCCTGTTGAAGATTTAGTTACAGCATTAAATGACTCAACAGTTGGTCCTGATGTTCTCTCAAAAGAAAAAACACCTGAAATGTAAGTTATACACTTTCTGGTTTTAATTAATACAATACAATGCATCGTTTTTTGTTAACTTATGATTTAAATATTTGTTTCGTTTCGTTAGCACCATCAAAGGCGATGAGGAAGATAAGAAGTACAACAGTAAAAAACGGAATCGTGAAGATAGTACATCTGGTCGTTCGAAAAGAAGTAGACGGGAATCAAAACGTGATACTGACAGGAAATCCAGGTCATCTAAAAGAAGATCAGCATCTAACGAAAAAGATACACGGGAGCAGAGAAGGTCAACGCGGAGGGCGGACAAAAAATCCAGTAGAGCCCGGTCTATCTCAAAAGATAGATCTAAGGAATCTAAAGATAAACCTGATTCTAATGAACGATCGCGGCGCAGTTCAGCGTCGAAGGAGAAACCCAGAAGACGGTCTAAATCACCCGGACGAGACCGGTCGCGGTCCCGAGCACGTTCCAGGCGGCGCTCTCCCTCTAGGGATAGTCCTAAGCGTAGGAATTCGACGCGTTCCAAACGCATTGTCAGCAGCGATGAAAAACTGAAGCATCGGTCCAGATCTCAAGAAAATGTTTATAGTAAAATTAAAAATGAGTAAGCATCCAGTTCATGCCCAGTCAACATAATAAGAAATTCAAACAAATGCGCATGTATTAATTTTTATGTCCTTAGCTCCACAGATTCGGATTCAATAGAGAGGCCGAAATCAGCAATGCTGAAGGAGATTCATCCGGAGTACGATCCCCATGAACCAATGATAACGTCGGCATTTTCAGAAGAAGATTTGCGGAAATCTAGAGAAGACGTATTCGAGGAAAACTACAGGAATGACATGAGTAATTTTGAAGCTGAGTACGATCCCTCTAAGTCTCTGATTGAGTCTAATATAATATTACCTGAAACAAGGTTTCCAACCAAGCAAGATAAAACGTCGGGTGAGTTAATAAACTAGTCTAATAGTCCCTTTTTGTTAGGGTTTTAGTGCACAGTTATTTATTAGTACTGTTTATATTTATAGAAGCCGAAAGCGACCAAGAACCAAGTAGCACAGTGGACAACTCTGCAGCGACAGTGTGGAGTGGGTGTATTAACATGGTAGACGTGGCGCGGTTCTATGTTGCTGCACATGAGGTGCGTTGCTCTTTATTTTTTACTTCACAGAACAATTATAAGTCTCATAGTTTATTATTCTATAATTTTACCCTCACTCTATATTTCAGGTATCAGGCAGCTCTGTGGACTTGGAAGAGGATCTAAGCACAGAACTAGATATTGTTGGAAGAATAAATCCTGACACTGTATGGGATTATATTGCAAAAATGAAAAAAACTAGTACTAAAGACATTGTTATTCTCAAACTTCAAACGGCGAATGATGAAGAAAAAATGCAATACATTGCCTTATATAGCTATCTAAGTACTCGCAATAGGTTGGTATTGTATAGATATAAAATTGAATATATATTATTGTTTTATATTAGAAATAAAAACCGATCTCCCGTTCCTTATGTTCCTACCTAATTAATTTTATTTTCCTTTCAATAATAAACACGTTACCCTACCTGGCAGTGATATTTTATGTGGAATTTTCATATTCTAGGTTAGGCGTAGTAAAGGCGTCGAATATGATGACCGTGAAAGATTTTTATATAGTACCACTACCGGCGAACACTACGTTACCGGCGGTTCTCCTGCCTCTCGACGGTCCAGGCATCGGAGAAATCAAAACACATCTCCTGATTGCAATCGTTATTCGGCAAAGAAAGAAGCGTTTGCCCACCAACATTCCTACTGATGTTGTTCCCGCTAAGGTCAGTTCGCCGACGGAGGAAGATTTGTAAATCCAAATTAATAAAATAATAATTCAGAGTGCATTTATTATTTACCAAAATATTTGGTCGTAGTGATAAATGTTTGTAAATAAATAAAAATGACTGATAACTACTTCTGTAAATAAATGTACTGAACATACCCACTTCCTTCAATGTTTAATAAATATATTAAAAAAAAACAAATTGTTTCGATGTAAAACGTTTGTTATTGATTGTAAACGACGTAACCTTTAGTTTATATCCAACCCAAGTACTTACATTATTGATGTTACGTTATATTAGGTAGCACGCGAGTCCCGCAAGCGTTCATACACGCCGCCAGCTTCGCCACGAAGACGACCACAGCTCCCGCTGCCAGCATACTCTTCATCGACTCTCTCTACAACTGTCAAGGACAAAATTGCTGCTTCTCTAGGTATTATATATTCCCTGCTATGGTTATTGCACTATTTAATTACAAAGGAACTTTTTAGATGCGAAGTCTACTGTATTTATCGTGTTTTGCATTATAAAAAACAACATATAAAGTATGTATGTCGTGACGTGATGGCCTAGTGATTAGGGCCTCACCTCTTATATATGAGGTTGTGGGTTCAACACCGGACAAGTTCCAATGTGACTTTCAATTCATATGTACTTTCTAAAGTTAATCTTGGACATCGTGTATAAACTTATTAATATAAGTCTGAAATCGCCCCCGAAACGCTTTGAGCAAGCGTGGTGATCAATGCTCATACCTTCTCTGTATGAGAAGATAACTGCCTTGCAGTCGGACAGTCTTTGGGTGGTATTATTATAAACCAATGTGTGATTGCATTCGGCAGTGTCTGCGGATGATGAAGAACCTTATAGTCCGGGCTCGACGAGTAGCAGCGGCAGCGGACCTTCATCATCGGGACCGAGCCTAGCCTCCAACACTCTCAGAAGTAAAATGGAAGAGCTCAACAGGCAAATTGAAGAACAGAAACAACAAATTCGTAAAATGACGCAAGCAGACTCTTCTATTGGCGAGGTAATTTTTTTTAATAGTTTTATTGACGTGAATGATGGCTACCACAAAAAATAGTCACTACCCACTGTTTCAACAATATAATAAATCGTGATCAATCATGCCTACACCTAAGTTCAGGATTTAACTGTTAGCAGATGTCACTTATGTCTAAAATATGCCTTTACTTATGAAGTGAAAATTGTACACAGGACGAAGCATACTCTCCGTCTCGGCCCATGACTCCGCCTCCAGTTCAAAATGTTCCTTTGGCTGACATTGCCTTGCCATCCAACTTGCAAGAGATTCTAGCGACAATCAAGCAGAGGTCAGAGACCTCTTCTGCAGACGTCGACATGCGAATGCCTTTACCATAGTTCATAAAATTTAATAAAAATGTACATAATTTAAAGTAATTATTTGTTTATTTAATTTTAAGCACAAGGTCTCTTTGCAGTGCAAACATTATTTGTGTTTTTGTGAATACTGTTCTAGCATTTTATCGAGTTTTGGTTACATAATAACTTACTGGAAATGTACCCATTGATAATTTATATTTCTACTTTTGTAGATTATGACAATTGAATGCATTATCCTAAAATTTTATTATGTTATTTTAGTTAGGTTTAGGAACCGTAGGTTTAGACTTACATATTTTTTATAAACTGAATGTGCAAAGCATATTACAATATTTTTTGTGCAATAAGTTACAACATGAATTCCCAGTACATTATGCAATTAGATAAATGGGGTGTGAATGAAAGAGAAACTTATTGTGAATGGTGTTTAATTAGGTACAGTGTAAAATATTGTAATAGCCTATCGTTTTTACGTAGGTACATATTTATGATTTGTTTTCGAAATAATTAGTGTACAAAACTTAGATTATGATTAGTTTTATCACAATAATTACATTTTTCATGTTTAAAATCTGAAGTATACATTATAGTTAAATAAAATAAAGACATGTTTCGATTGGTATTTTATATATTTTCGTCATCATATAATGACCTCTTAGATATAAATTTCTTTTCTTTAAATGGTAATGTGACAAATTTCTTTTCTTTAAATGCTAATTTGTTAAGTTTAGAGAGATTGAAATTTTTCATAACTACATTTTGTAACTTTGGATTTTGCTTCAATCTTTTCTGCATGGCCAATATTTTAGTTTCCATAAGTTTTCTCCTCGGAATGTGGCGCAAAGAATATTCCCAATCAGCAGTCAGTTTCAAATCTAATAGAATAGGTACCATGTGGTTTATATTCAGATTTTTCTTTGATCCTGGTGCCCACTCAAGATACCTATCCAATGGTAACTTTGCCATCTTTATTCCATCCCTTTTAGCTTTTGCTAGAGAGAGTGGTTCATTATTTACCTGCAATTATTTAAATTATGTCAGATGTTATTTGTTAAAAGATCTTAATTTAATTTGAGGGAATGGAACAGTGATACCTCTTTTCTATTTTATTTAAAACATTTCACCATTATTCAAGAACATCTAAATTGGCTTTGGAAAAAAATCATTAGACATCATTTTACAGACATATTGTACTCAAAAATAAAGTAGTAGGTATTTATCAATTTCATTGTAATTGTAAAAATGTTTGGGACTTTATTTCTCAGGATCCAGTTTATTTTCTATCTGGCCAGGCAATTTAAGTTTTTGAGTATTACAATAACTTCTTTTTACTTATTATGGTATGTTTACCTTATCAACCATGCATCCAATAATATAAACAGCATCATGATCAAACTTTGTTAGTTCTTCTCGGCAATGGGGGGTCAGATAAACCAACTTCTCCTTTGGAAATACATCTAAATAGCTTTCTGTGTGAACATTCAAAGGAAACCAGGGTTCATCTAATGAAGGAATATTTTTCCGCATTTGCTTCATAAATTGCCCTCCCATATTCACATTACACATGTGCAAGTTAAAGGGTTCTTTATGAATTCTATTATCTCCAAAAACATATGTCATTTGTTTAGCAGCATTTAAGGTTTCTTTATAAACCATGCTATCTTCATAAGAGCAGTCTATTACAACTGATTGTCCAAATATCAAAGCTTGAAGGGCCCTGCAAAACAGATATATTTATTTACATGTTAAGTTATTATGAAACAATCAAATTCCTGCCTGCCTGCTGAGATTGCCACATATTAATCTTCTATATATTTTTTTAAATATAATAAAACGGTACAATCTGGTGTTTCTGAACATTGAAGAAAAATATTAAAAATAGAAAGTGGTAACTATAAAAGTAATAGAACATAAACCAGAGATTTTTTTAGAATTATTTTCTGTCTATCTGTTTTTTTTTATTTGTGCACATCTCTGGAACAACTGAACGGATTTCATGTGGTTTACACAGGAAGGCAGAGATTAATTTGGGGCAGAATATAGACGTTGTTTAATTAAAATAGGATGTTAGAAGTTACATGGGTAAGGCTCAAATTTTACGCGCACTCTCTAAAAATGTGTTGTCCCAGAATTTGAAGAGTAGAAATAAAATATCAAAAATAATAAATACTTGTTTATAATAATATTGCAAGAAAGATGACTATTTTGTCATCATGTCCATTTTTTTTCGTTTAAATATTCCAATTATATACCTATTTAATACTTGAAAATAAAAAGGTCCATGTTTGTCTTCCATACAATTTGTTGATGTCCGTGTACGTACACTTCTCAAAGTCCATTCAATATATTTAGGAAACACACGGTTTTTTTTTAGTTCGTATACTTTATGGGCTTCAGAATATTATTTGTATAGTTCATAGTAAAATAAGTTCAATATTTATCAAAGCGTTTTGATTATATCAGGTAATTTAAAAATGTCCTAAATTTTAATCCATTGTGACACTTCAATTGTGCAACGCGATATTTTGGGATTAATTGACATTCTGCCATGAGCATCAAATTATTTTGGAGTGGCAACACAGATCCATGATATCCGACTAACTTCAGCGTGTTTCTGCCATTTTGTTTTTGTGTCAGACGGAAGATCGTGACGGAACGTGTTGTGTGGCGTTAAAAAATTGTAAGTTTACTTTATTATATTTTCGAAATTTTAATGACTTTCTTGATTTGTGATATTTATTTGTATATATTACCTACCTAATTAATAAAATATAACGCTTACTATTAGTTGTACGGTACATTTTATGAATTACGAAATTTTTTATGATGTGTTAAGTAGAATTTTTGATCCGTTGTGCGACGAATGACACAAAATTGTGCGACGTGTCACAACGGAAATTGTAAAGCTGTGTACCCATCAACTTTTTACTATATTTATGAAAGCATGATAAAGTACCTAGGTACTCGCGAATGTATTGATTTGAATTGCTTAGTCCTTAATTTTTTTTCAGATGCCTTTATCTGCTGCGGAAAAGTGTCGAAGGTACCGCGAAAAACTTAAACAGTCTAATCCTGAAAAATATGAAGAAATTAAAAAGAAGAACGCTGAAAGGACAAAAGCTAAAAAAAGAAAAATAGCAGATATGAGTGAAGATGAAAGAATGGCGTTGAGAAAGCAATGGCGGGATGCTAAACGCAATAAAAAAGATGAGAAGGAAGTTAAGCAAGTCGTAGCTGTTGATAATAGACAACGTCGCAAATATCGTAGCAAATTACAATGTGAAAACAGAATTTTAAAGGAAATAAATAAAAGTTTAAGTGTAACAAATAGTAGCCTTAAGAAAGCTATATTAAGATACAGAAAAAAAAATGAAACACTCACCGAACAATTAAATCAACTAAAAACAGAAAATATGGTCGTACCTATAAAATCCCCTACTACTACTACTCCTATATCAAAATTTATACAAGACCAAAACCTCCGCTGGCTTAGTATCGCCCCCACTTGGATCGAAGAACTGTCACATACGACATATAGTATGTATGTGACAGTTCTTGGATCCAATGGGGGGCGATACTGAGCCGGTAATGCGTGGGCATGGTCAAATTTCGTTCATTTTTCATTAATTCTACAATGTTCTAATTATAAAATAAAAAATATTTGAGACCATCACAACGAGCCCTTTCATTTGATACCTATAACACACGACATTGTTTGCAAAACTTTTTTTATGGCTATAGATTGATTTTTCTCACTATTTCGAAGTCCAAGTAGAAGTAGGGATGTATACTTAATCAATTATTATTATTGAGATAATAATAGTAACTATTAATAATCTAATATATTTTACAATCCATGTGCACTATGCTTTACAAATTCCGTTGTGCAACGTATTTTCGTTTGTGACACTTTCCGTTGTATTTTCCATTGTGCGACTGCGCAAAAATTTTGAGCCTTACCCACATAGCAAATAATTTCTAGCATAGCTAATAATTTAAAGATATCACATACAATTGTTTAAATGAAAACAAACTTCAACGTACAGACACCGGATTCTACTGCTTTATTGTAAGTATACAGATGCAACAGTTTGTGTTTGTTACTCAATCATGCAAAAACTTTTGGATTTGGATGAAATTTGGTACACAATTAGTATATAACCTGAATACTACTAAGGATACTTTTTATCCCAGTAGTATGTTCTTGTGGGATAATTTTCGACTTCCACTCGGGCGAAGCCGCTGGCAAAAGACAGTTTTAAATAAATTAAAGATACTTGTACCTGTAGTTATCAAACTGGTTTATTGACTGATCCCTGATTCGCAAAAACAATGACTGATGTTGTATGCCATAAAGAAGGTCATCTTCATTCTCTTTGCTATCTTCAGGTTTTATCACTGGATGTTCCATTCTTCTAGCTTCTTTCTTAGCCTATATTAAAAAAAACTTGTAAAGGTCTACTAATGTTGCTGTACAACATTTTTTTATATGTTAAGGTATGACATTTCAGTTAGAAAATATATTTACATTGTTACCTTGAAATTCTCCTTAGACTTTTCAGTTTTAAATAAATATCTAAGGTAACTAGCACGTTGATTTTTTGTTGATAGGTCTAATAAATGTTGCCACTGGTCCTTGTTTATGTAATTCGGTGCATGTCGGCCGTCCTGGCGCATCACCTCAACTTCCAGCATTAAAATTCTGAGCTTCTTCTCGAGTTCAGCTTCCCCTTTACATATATTTTCTACTATTAGATCTGTAAAAAGTTTTGCAATTAGTGTATGAGTTGCTGTACTCTAGAGTAGATGGTACATTCATAATAAGAGACCTGTAGCTGCAGTCTGTGTATTAGATCAGTGTGCTTAAAATCATTACCTGTATCATCTGTTTGGGATAAATAACATCGCGGTTGTCCAAAAGTAAGCTGATTTATGTTAAATACTCTTTGAATAGGTACTGCTTTGTTTCGATTTTGACGAACAACTGATAAAGCTGTTCTAATGCAAAGCATCATTTTAATTTACTCGCAATGAGTTCCAGTGTTAAATAAAACTGATTTTAATTTAAAAAACTATGCCGCTACAGTCTCGTTAGAGGTTAACAAATTATTTTGAAATCAAAATGACACAAGGCGCTTTCCGACCCTGCATTCCGAGTTACGCTGTAATCGATTTGAGCGTGCTAACGGCCGTACCGAATAAGCCTAAGCGCGATAACGATGTTTTGTGAATCGCCATAGATGACGTCATGACATACGCCATCTTGCGATAACGCTAGGCATGTGTAACTCTACGGAACCGACTCACTGATCCGGATCATTGAAGTGTTCCAAAAGATTGGTTCAGTAGCAACGTTTCAAACGCATCATTTGAATCTGAATCATTACTTTGCCTCTGTGCTCTTTCCGCGCGACCGTCGCGTCGCGCGTCGCTTGCGAGGCGACTGAGCAGCGGTGAGCGAGTGAGCGAGAGAGCAAGACTGAGACGCTGAGTTACGTTACTTTAGTGTCAGTACTAATTTTATTACTAATATATTTTAGTCAAATACGAATTTTATAAGATTCTGCAGTTACTTTAGATGAAAATAAAAATAAAATGTTGCCAGTTTTGTTGTTTTTAAATGAAGTTTTGGCAACGACAAATTCCGAAAAAAAACCCCTGTGGCCTGGGTCTTGTTATTGGGCCTAAAAACGTAGTAGACGGCCCCAGGGATCCGCCATTTTCGTATGTTCAACCTTCTGCCGAACACCCCGTATATTATTCAATACGGCAAGACCTGTTTCTATGATCCCATCTAACAACAAATGTCAAAAATATTTGATCAAAGACGATTTGATTCGTATTATGTTTGTATTACAATAACAAATAAATGTGACTCCTAGATATTTGATAGTGTAATACCCCCCTTTGACAAACAGACACACACTGACAATATTTACGCGCGACGGTAAATACTTCCTACTTCCCTGTGATAACGTGATGCCGAGGACGTCCACGATAATATTGTCACGTTAGAAATGATAAAAGCGCAGAATCTCTTGTTTTAACACGACTTTCAGTATATTATAAAGTACTCTGTGACACGACTTCTACCGGTGTCGCGTCGCGCGGCAAGTTGCGCAAGTTTGCACGAGCCTTTATGATTTTGACCGCTATATACGTTTAGTGAAGGTTTAGTGCCTCGTAGAGTATAAAAATATATTCTGTGCTCAGAGTAATAACTGTGAGGTAATAACTAAAGGTTCTATGAGTCTGTGACGCACAGAACATTATACCCTCTTTGAGTATATATGTTCTCTCTTTGAGTATATATGTTCTGTGATTATACCTCAGCTCAGAGTATACTATCTGTGACGTCTGTGTTATGATACAGATTAAACAGAAGATAAATTAAATTTCGAAACGTGCTGGTAGGTTATGTGAATTATTGATCATTTCATGAGGTTGATTGGCATTTATTAATGTATTTTAATTGAATATTGTTTATTTTAGACCCACGTTTTTGTCCATGATGGCAATTTCAACTATATTACGGCGTACTTTAATAAATGGGACGCTGTATTCTGCCGCTACTCTCCGATTTGCTTCAAGTCAACCTGAAAAAAAAGTATTCTTCGATGTAACTGCTGATGGGGAGCCCCTGGGACGCATAGTGATCAAACTGGAGACTGATCTCGTCCCAAAAACTTCAGAGAATTTTAGGGCCCTGTGCACTGGCGAAAAGGGTTTTGGGTATAAAGGTTCTTCATTCCACAGGATTATTCCTTCCTTTATGTGTCAAGGAGGCGATTTTACCAACCATAACGGTACTGGTGGTAAATCCATTTATGGTCGTGTTTTCCAAGACGAAAACTTCAAGCTGAAGCATACTGGCCCTGGAACCTTATCAATGGCTAACGCTGGTCCTAATACTAATGGATCTCAGTTCTTTATCACCACTGCGCCAACACCCTGGCTTGACAAAAAGCATGTTGTATTTGGTACTGTGGTAGAGGGTATGGATGTTGTAAGTAAAATGGAAGGTCTTGGATCTAAAAGTGGCAAGCCCAGTAAGAAAGTCTTGATTTCTGAATGTGGTGAGTTGGACTAATTACACATTCAATGTATATTATGTATAGTTTTTGTAGTACTACCAATAATGTAGTGTAGATATGTGCGATGTATGTAATTTGTTAAATAGAATTGTAGATATTATGTAAAATGCGGTGTATTCGTTTTTATTGTTATAATCTTCCTCTGTAGTTTCGAAAAGCTGAATTCCTGAGTAGATTTTTCTTTCTAGAAAATGGTTTCTAGGTTTTACTAAAACAGTTAATGTTGTACACAGGTGACTATCATGAAGAAATTTCTATTGAAAAAGCAGTTCAGTGATTGAATTACTGTCTTAAATTCAAGATGTTTATTATTTGTGTTTATTTCAAAGAGGAAAAATAAAATATGTTTTAAAATAAGTATGCAATTTTATTAATCACTAAATGCAACAAATTAGTTTAGGAGTTGCTATTATCAAACTTGTCTGGGTGATTGACATAACAACTTATTCAAATACATCTAAGTCAGTATCATCAAGTCTTACAATCTATTGTAGTAATAAGGCATTTTTTCGTTAAAACACTCTCTTTCTTATCAAACTATTAACCTCTCTTAACAATATGTGACAAAAATTTACACAGACAACATTCCTGTCTTTTTACTTCATTATCTGAGATAAATATATTGCTTTTAAAATACATGTTCATTTATATTTAAATAAATAATATTAATAATTGAGTTCTTAATCCAGCAGCCCAAGAAGAATTGACATTTTTAGACACCTCAAAAATTGTATTTTAAATAAATACGTCTTTTGAACATTAAATTCATTTACAAGTACGATCATTTTTAAGGGTTATAATAAAAAACTTTTGACTTTAACTAAGGCAGTTCTATCCATTATAGATTTACAAAATTTATAATATATGCAAAATATTAGCTGTCCAAAATGTTTAACTCAGAATCTGTTTGGGTTTGAAAGTTTTTAGACCTTGAGTGGCATAGAATCATTATTGCACTAAACTTCGTAAAAAAGAAAGTGATCACAATACATAATAAAACTAGCTCTTGCCTGCGACTTCGTCTGCGATCCAGGATCGAAAGTAGCCTACCTATGTCGTCTAGGTCATGGTCAACCCATTTGCCAAATTTCGTCCAAATCATGAAAGTGTCACAAACAAAATCACTTTCGCATTTATAATATTATAAGTATATAATAATAATATCTATCTTCTATCTATCTATTATTTATTTAAAAGGAGAAACTGACTGACTGACATATCAACGCACAGCCGAAACTGCTGCGACTAGGAACGTGAAATTTTGCACACAATTTCTTTTATAATGTAGTGGAGCACTAAGAAGGGGTTTTGGAAAATTTGACCTTTAAGGGTAACAAGGGGGGATTTCGTTTGTATGAAAAACTTATTCCTTGACTTAATATACTTGAAACTTGGCACGAATACTTAAAACCGAAAATAAAGAATAACGTGTATCAAGGTTTTTCGGAAACAACCCATAACGGGGTGAAAAAGGTTAAAATATTTTATTTGCAGCGCAATTACCTATCAAGATATAGGCAACAACATAAATTTTTTGGTATTTAGTATTCACAATTGGGCCCTACATGGTGGCGCTGCAATCGAGTTTCAAGACGTATTCTGTTCACGTGAATGAATTCTCGATATACTATTTCAATCATTAGACGTGCACAATTTCTGAGCAATAACCTAGCAAAAAGTACTAGCTTTGCATGAATTTCCGATAATATTCAATCATTATGTTATGCTACTAATAGGATTTGGATGAGGCAGACAGATTGATTATAGCCTGGATTAACACATAAGATACTTTTTATCCCGGTATAATAGTACGTTTCCATGGTATATCGACTACCACGAGAGTGACGCCGCGGAAAACGCTAGTTATATAGGTAATAAGTTAGGATTGCTAGAAATAAATATTTACAAAAATTAAAGATGCATTAAAAATAATTATTGTTGTCAATTATTCACATTCTGTTGCAGAATTCGTTCCTATTTTATTTATTTATTTATTATTAATTAATTTTCAGACAACAAATGAGGTCCATTGTGTTAGTAACAATCTTACTTAGCCTATGTTAGTACTTAATAACTAAAACAGATCTCGTTCGATCGGCCAACGCCCACACAAGCGGACTATCTGCCCGGGCTGCTATAGAGTGCAGAATGATATTGGGACTATCACGCAACCTGCGAAGTAACGAGGCAGATTTCTTACGCCATACTGCGTCAAAGCTATCAGTGCGTGCGTCGGCAAACATCGCCGACGCACTGCAGAAGCGTGGCAGTCGCAACAGCACCCTGAACGCATTGTTATATTGGATACGCAGAGCATTGCAAGCCCTTTGGGTATATCTGAACCACAGGGCCCCCGAGTACAGTGTTGTGCAATACGCCTTAAAAAGGGCCATTTTAACTGCGACTGTACAACGAGAGAACCTGCGGGCCAGCATGTTCGCCCGGACTGACAATGCTCTGCGCTCCCTCTCCAAATCTGAATCCTATCCATCCTATATCCTATCCATTGAGATATCCTATCCATTGAGATCATAACTAACGTTTTTTTTAAATTCAAAGGTGTAACATATGCTATAGTAATTTTGGTGATTTGTGCTCGTGATTTATTCATTTTTAAGTTATAATAATAGTATGAGGAATGTTAGTAGTAACATATTGCAGACAGAGACATTATAAATTAGAAGATAATAGTAGAGAAGCATATGAGCACCATTATAGAAATTAATAAAAAGCTTTGTGCAGATATAAAGGTGTAGTAAAATGAGTGCATTTCAAAATATGTTGCGATGTTCTCTTGATTTCTCGCATTTAAAAATATTTTTTTTCCATGTTCATGTTTTTGCTCTTTTCAATCTAAGTGGTCTCTATTTACTAAATTTCTAACATTGGTGAAGTTCAACAGTCTGTAAATTTTGCACTACTGTAAGATACACAAACAACAAATATAATCAGCGTCTTTTTACAATAGCAATATTAGAATAATAAAGTATACACATCAAATTGAAATCATATCTATAGATATAGATCTTGAATTTTAAGTACAACAAAAACTAGTTTTCGTTTTTATAAAGGTAATTATGCATCTTTAAAACAGAAATAAACAAGTTAACATTTTTACCTAATAACATTAAATATAAAAACTAAAGTAAAATAAAAATAGGAGTGATGCGAGTATTTTAAATGTTAAAACAACAGTCAGTTATCACACTACTTGATTCATGAAACATTACACTGAGCCTACGTGTTGAAGCTTGCAGCTTCAATTAAGTAATTACTAGAACACTAGTTAGCTGCAGAAGCGACAGTATTTTTTTTCCATTAATAATTATACGAAAGCTTCGAAACTACAGTAAGATATGATTTGAAATCACTCATAATTTGTTTTCTATTTGCTAAATTCGGAATAAGTGTAGTTCATTTTTAACTTATTCATTTTCATTATGTTTATCACTCAGTCGTGCACAGCAGTAAAACTAATATCTTACACTCGTTCGTTTCACTCAACTGAGATTCAGTCCCGACACTAAAATGTACCGATTACGTCTTATCTCTCTCACACGCATGGGTCCAATCGAGTCGACGCCAGATGATCCACGCTTCGACCCTTCTGCATCTGTAAGCTAAGCTCGTGGGGTTCCATCGTGAGGTGATGCGAGGAGGTCCGCTTGTGCTTGGTCTCCGGCAGCTTGCAGTCCTTGGAGCTCGTCCTGCGGTGGCGCAGCACGCCGGCGCCGTCGATGAGGCGCTTGCTCTCCTCGTCCGCGCCGCGCGTCAGCGGTAGCGTCGTGAGGTCGAGGCTCTCCATGCTCTTGAGCGCCAGGTGCTTGAGCTGCTCGAGGCTGAGCTCGCGCGAGTCGGAGCGCGAGTGCACCTTGAAGTCGCGCGAGCCGCTGCGGGAGTGCGCCTCACGAGGCAGGTCGCGCGACGCGGAGCGCGGGAAGGCGTCGCGGCGCGAGTCGCGGGATTCGCGCGAGTCGCTGCGCACGGCGCGGCTGCGCTCGGGCTCGTCGAGCGAGTGCTGGCGCGCGCGCGGCTCCAACTGGATGGTCTTGGAGTCGTTGCGCAGGTGGCGCGACGCGACCAGCACGCGCGAGTTCTTGCCGGCGACGCGCGTCTGCGAGTCCTGCGAGTACTGCGAGTCAGTGCGCTGCAGGCGCGCGCGCGCGTCGGCCGCGTCGCCCGCGCCGGGCGGCGGCTCCAGGGGCGTCGTGGTGGCCGAGCTCACGCCTGACATCACACCCGACCGGAAGCCACTTGCGTTGTCCGCAGATGGAAGTTCCTCGAAAACTGTAAACAAATGCTTTATAAGTAACGTTTAGCCGCTTTACATTTTTGAAGAACAAGATCAAAGTTAGTCGTACGTTTGTCGAGGCTGATGATGGAGCCGGCGATGTCTTTGTGCGGGTCGAGCGGCGGCGCGGTCTCGAGGTGTCGTCGACGTCGCACCAGCCACCAGTCGGCCATGAATATACCCAGCGCTACTATCTTGATACCGCCACACAGGCCCACGTACCTGACAAACAGATGGAATTCATTTATATACAGGCAGGTTTTTATTTGTGATGTTGTGTTGTTATGGTACAAAGAAAATAAAATAATAATGATTATTTTAACTTCAGATTTATGAAAATAATTTAATTGAAAAGTTAAAGAAAATTATTATTTTATCACTTCCGGATAAGTTCCTGTTAACTTACCTGATAGATAATTCCATACAAATTCTGTTTTCTAAAAGGAAGCTGTTCATAATATCTATAAATTTTAACGATTAAAATGCTATTATCACCGACGAAATACAATCTGACGTGTATTGTAAGCGTACCTGTATCTGAACTGTTCGATATCGTATAGAAGACACCGGCCGCCCTTCTCTCCACTGCAGGACTGCTTCCACAGTAGACACGTCGAGTCGATGAGGTTCCCGAACACGATCGGCGCGGGGATGTACCCGAACAGACGGAATATCACGAACTGCATGCCGAGTGCGAACGAACGCTCTTCTTCGCTCACAGATCTGTAGAAAATAAAACATGTTGTATTTAAATTGTGGCTCGTGGCTAAATAATAACAGCCGCACAGGTCGATCTTCAAAGTAAAGCACCGCTTGACGAGGTCGATCCGTGGATGGATGACCATCCATTGCTTACCCAGACCCCTCCGTGCCTCGGAAAGCACGTTAAGCAGTTGGTCCCGGCTGTCATTCGTGGATATTTGGCAGTCGTTACGGGTATCGGTATTGTCAAGGGGGTTGTGGAGGTCAGATAGGCAGTTAAATACTGGTGTTCAGCTGCATTCGGATAGATTGGAAGCTGACCCCAACATAGTTGGGAAAAGGCAGATGATGTATTTAAATGGTCAGATGTATTGCAAAAGTGGTTACATTAGGGCTTGGGTTCGTTATTTCCGTATACTAAAAAGCTTATTTAGTAGATCTGTAGTTTAATTTTGTGCCAACTTATAAAATTGGTTGATGCTAATATCGTGCGCTGCATTACGTGTCGCGGGTAAGGAACAAATATTAACAGGTAGTACACTGATCGCTCAGACAGATCGTTGTTGTGAGATTTGGGTTTGTAATGGCACAGCGGTACAAGATTATTGTGGCGCGTGGCCAAAATCGGAACTAACGCCGCCATTTTGATTTTTAGTATATTTCTAGTGACACTTCACAAAATAATTGCACGAATGTTTAAGGCTCGTGCAGATCAGCGCGACGCGACGGCTCGACGCGATTTGACGCGATTCGAACAATACAATTTCTAAGAAAACTTCCCGGTATAACAATAACCGGTGTAGTGTCGCGCTGTCGCGTCGCGTTAGTCTGCAAGCTTTACCAACAGCGCCCCCTATCGACGTCAATCATCCTTGCGGTAGTGTTTATGGTACAAAACAAGCCCCAAACCAAAAAAAGAACCAACAAACCTCAGCACAATCATAAGCAGCGGCATCTGCGTGACAGCGACGATGAAGGTCATGAAGAACAGCAGCACGAGGAACGGGAAGATGGTGGTGCACGGCGGGTTGCAGGCGCCCGCCGTGGCCACCGGCACCACCGTCACCTCCGAGTACACGCCGCGCGCCGCGCCCAGCACGCCCGCCATGCTCTCGCGGCTGTTCTCGTGCACGCCTGGCGACGGATAATAATTATCCATTTATTTCAGGCGACACAGGGCCTTAAACGACTGACCGCAGGTAGTGTGGTTACTTTTTTTGTTTTAAGTATCGTGTTTAGATGTGTTACCCTCGTCGGGAAATTCTTCCTAATCATTATTTAGTATGTCACCGACTCTCTACGACCGTTCCTGCACGTAGTCTATTTTTACGTAAGTACCTACATTTCTTTACGTACGGCGGCGGTAACGCAGTGAAAAATGCTTGAATGAACTTCTCTAACTAAGAGGGAACACATTTTTCGTTGGCATTTTGGAATTGGGGCCCAATATGGATGATCTCCTTTGACTTTTAATACCTAAACATACATACTTTTTCACACCACCTGCTCGCAAATGTCAAATTAAGTATATGGCATGCAATCCTAACATAAAGCAATTCATTAAAGTCCTAGGCTCTCGCCGGGCGTTAATGTACAGAGGGTTTACGGCGTAAACAGAACTGCCTTCCAATTTCGTATTAGGAACTCGTCAAACAAGCCAGTCAGTGGTCACGTGACACTTAATTTTTTCCGTTTATTACAATGTCTTCCTAATAGCTCCTAACACAATATGCCAGCGGCATGGCCGACGGTCCTGCCGCACAAAGGATCGCAAAGGAAATGAAGGCGCAAAAGCCGGGGGTACGTGCCGCGCGGCAAAAGCCGGCGGCCATGCCACCGGCATAGTGTGTAGAAGCCATAATAACCCCTTAAAAACATAAACTTGAGAAATGTTTCGATTTTTTTTGATGAGAAGTGTATATTTATTATTTTTATCATTGTATAGTGGAATAAATAGAAACATTAATGTATCGCTGGTTTTATCTGTATCGGTTGCTGTGGCGCGTTATAACTAATGTTGGATTTGGGCGTCATATTGACTATGATATTTTATGAGTTTTTAATGCTTTCCATGAGTTTAGATAAAATTGTGTATGAAACTGCACATAATTAGGTATTCCCCGATTATTCAACAATTTCATAAGGTACTAATTCGAAATTGAATTGTTTTTTATTACCTCGCAGTAGGTATGAAAAGTAGAGTATTTTCCTCGGGAATAAAGGTGGCTTCGTCTTTGAGGAGCTTGAATCCGTCGCTACACTCAGGATTCTAGTCTAAACTAGGAGCTAGAAACATTCGTTACGTTCGGGATTCAATTTAGCGCCCGTGACTTAATACACTGCTTTATCCCCTTAGTGAATAATCTACTATATAATAACGTAGACTATTGTACACGGCTACTAGTGTACTTGTGCGAGTGTTGCATAGGATAGGTCCGCCTGGCCTCTAGCGAACCTTACATTAACCGATAAAGCGATGAATAAAAGCTACTCCTAGACCATGTCACAGTGGCGATAGTTGTAAACAATTGTACCTTTACCAATTTTATAATATTTCAACTTTTTTAATATTTTAATATTACTTTTTCTTTTTGAATAGTTACCAAACTTTCTATATTAGCGCTTATTACTAAGTAAGTTAGCTTATTTGTCTGATTCATTGTTTTATGCATGTGGTGTTTACCTATAATTATCTGATGCACTGTTATTTTACTTTTTTTTAAAGTATTATGGTTTTGTATCAGTGTAATCAATTGTTGGTGAACCTTATAAAATAAATAAACAGGCCATAATTTTATTTTATAAGGCATAATAAGCAGCTGCAGTTTAGTACATAAAACATAGTAGCATTGACACATTTTAAGAAGCAATGTTACAACCTACTACATTATCCGCAGATTAAACACAACAGTCATCACTGGGTGGCACTAAATTAACAATAACATGAGTATATTTTTTTTTATTTTATATTTAGAGTTTATCTAAAGTTAACTCACATGCACAGTTAGTGAAGTTGGAGCGCGAGGAGAAGGCCGCGCAGCCCGCGTGGCAGGGCGAGAAGTACGTGAGGCCGTTGTTGCCGCACACCGGCTCCATGTCCGTCTCAGTACACAAGCAGTTGAAGTTGCACGCCGCTGTCAGGTTCACCTTGAACGGCTCCAGGTTCCTGGACAAATTATTGAACATCTAAGTATAATTTTGAAGCTGTATTAACTTGAAAGAAAGAAAAACACAGGACATTAAAAATTATAAACGAAAGAAACAAGGCAAAACCCTGAACGAGGCCTAAAAATGTGGATAGTAGTGCGGCGGCAATTCGAAATAAATAAACATGCTGTTGATGCCGCAAAAAGAAACTGAAAATGGACGGCAGGTTCAACTTTTGTAGTACGGTTAATTTTTTTTTTTTTTTCTTATTGATATTTTTCGTATTGGACGTTTATAATTCATGTCATTATTTTTGTAAACCGTTAATTAGTCTGCCAAGTGTGTCATCACCTTCTGCATCCTGCATCAGCCATCCCAACAAAGAAATATTTAACAATGACACCTTAAATAAACTATAATACAAAAAAATACACACGTGTGATTAGTATAGGGTATGGTAGTCCCAGCCATCTTGATGTTGTCGCATCCGAGGAAGAACAGTAAAGCGTAGCAGGAGAGACAGATTGTGTTCGATATGAGCACAAACTGCACGGCGCCCTTCGGCCGGAGCTCCAGCCGCTTGAGTAGGCAGCCGCCCATGAAGATGCCTATGCATGCGCCCGGGATTGCTATAGAACCTGTAGAAATAAACATTTAATTGAATAACATGGGGCCTTTAAAGGTGCATCCGCAGTTGTTGCCTGCGAAATTCAAAATTTCTTACGTCTTTTGCAATTTGCAGGTCAGCGGCGGGTTGTATCTTCATCAAAATATGATTCGCGACCATAACAGATATATATTTATTTATATATTCACCCTTTCCACCCAGTAGCAGATAAAGAAAAAAATCATGTGGGGGGCGCTAAAGACATATTTTGCTATGGGCGTTATACTGTGTTTTATCCATGTCGGTAATCTATTTGTTTTTAAAAATTTTTTTTGGCATGGAGGCGCGGAGGTTCACGGCAAGGGGAGGGCCTTGCCGTGAACCTCCGCGCCCCCCATATGTATCCGCCACTGTTTCCACCTATTTGTGCATCCGCATGAACTCCCAACTTGATTAATGCGGATGCGGAGGTCTAAATAAATGCGGTAACTCCGCAATTGCGGCTGCGAAGCGAATATCCGCAATATCCCTGATACAAAATTTCTTTTTCTGAAGTATCGTACAACCCGACCGATTATATCAAGGGGATAGGCATCACCATCCTTATTTGTCTGCCATAACATCATTCTGCAATTAACTATCTGTTTGCCAGGTATTCACAAAAGCTTGTCTTTATAATAAGGAGACTCATATTCAACAATGAGGGGGTGATGTAAGTCATAACGTGATGTTCTAATTAACGATACCTATCTATTTTAAAACGATTAGTATACAAGATGAACGGATATAGGTGACGCAAGCGGTGTCGGCATCAGATCGTCTGCTAAGATTAAGGCATTGTGTATAAATTCGCCGTTGCTACATAGCATTATTAATAGCGGTTTTATTATGCTTTATACCCTTTTTGTCTTCGTACGCAGATTGGAAACAATGGTCGAATGATGTTTCATTTCTTTAAATTTAATTCATTGTTTCGTTTTTATATTTGTTTACAAATACAATACTACACACATTAACATTTACTGTAACAGCGAATCAATTTTCACACCTCCCCCTGGGAGAAAATATTTGACCTAGTTCTTAAACTACGCCAAATATTTTGTTGATATTCGGATAGTTCATGTTAAGAGGTGCCATAATTTCAGCCGAAAGACGTCCACTGCTGGACATAGGCCTCCCTCAAGCACCGCCGCTTCGACCGGTTCTGTGCTTCCCACATCCAGCGGATTCCTGCGGCCTTCACAAGGTCATCAGTCCACCTTCTGGGAGGCCTTCCAACGCTACGTCTCCGGTGCGCGGTCGCTACTCCAGAACCTTTCGGCCCCATCGAGCATCTGTTCTGCGAGCAATGTGCCCTGCCCATTGCCACTTAAGTTTGGCAATTCCAGGGTTATGTCGGTTATCTTGGTTCTCCTGCGGATCTCTTCATTTCTAATTTGATCACGTAGGGAGGTGCCATAAAGAATGTGAATAAAAAATCTGTTTATAAACAATGTGACTTAGCTTACCTGCATATACCTACATAATTTTCCTGAGTTACTAATCAATTTTAATGTCTGTTGCAAGTATTATAATTTGTCCCAATCTCGCTTTAGACAGTGCTGATTTGTATTTTACAAACTAAAATGTCTGTAATTCCACCAGGACCCCTTAAAACCGGAAGACAACACCGTTGCTTGGCGGCAGAAATACGTATGGTGTCATGTTGGTGTGGTTTACCTAGTTCTATTCTATTGCAGGTCAATCGCCTCGAAGGGAGCCAGTATTCGCCAAGCTGGTCTAAATTTGTAACCTGATTAAGTAATACAAATGGTTCTTCTAATCAACCTTTAATGTTCCAAAGCCACCCAGCTGATACTCAGGCTTCGACTCTGTGAGAATGAGAATAGCAACTTTAAATTTAAAAAAAAAACTATCGTAACTTACCAGTAAACACGCTAGCCTGACTTTTGCCGAGGCTAAACTGTGTCTCCAAATACTTGGGGAGGAAGACGACGAAGCCCGACACGATCATGAGCTCCATGCACGCGCCGAGGCACGTCACTACATACACAGGGTTCTTTAGCAGGCGCCACATCGATACCGGTATGTCTGCGGATTAAGAGTTTCATCATTATTTCATTACATCGCGACTGAATTCCCTGAAGAGGCACGGTGAGGCGCACAGTCCCATGTAACAATAGAGTGACCCTTTGTTCAAGAAAAAGCTGACAAGTTGGTCATTGGATAATTGCTTTTATGACACTGGCGAACTTATGGAATACTGTACAAATCCGAGATGTAATTTGAACATGTAATTAATTTTGAGATGATGACATTCGACTACCTAACAAATTTTAAAATTAATTGAAGAATGTTATTTGAATATTTGTAGGTACACCATAATATTGTGGTATGTAAAACTATTTTTTTACGAGTAAGTAAATTCTGATTCTATTATCGCGCTTGTAACCACTAGATCATAAGACACAAGCAATCGAAAAAGAAAAAATCCATCACATAGGTAATTGGATTCTCAGACATGCTGACCTATGAAAATTTACATAGGTCAGCAATCCAATTACGTGTTATTGACGGCATATTGTTGTAAGTAAGTACCTTTAATATCTTTCCCGTAGCCAGTATCCTTGATATCTGACTGCGGCTTGGCTGGTGTTTTGGACGTGGACGCTCCGCTGGCAGCCGCGGCTTTTTCCACCAGTCTGATCTTCTCCTTTTCTCGGACCAACACTTTCGGGAACGAGAAGAAGGGAATTGCGACTAGGATCAGCAGGAACCCACATAGTAGGAAACCACCCCACCACATGCCGACCCAACGATGGTCACCTGGATCTGTAAGAAAGATAAAAGAATATATAGAAATTACCTATAAGAGAATCCAAGATGTATAAGGATAAATAGCTGTTTCGACGTATCTTCCAAGAAATATATTCGCACTTTTTAATCTGTGCTACAAAGGATGCCAATATTAACACATGCATTGATGCAAAATTTTAATTTTGTCGTGATAATAAGTTAGGATAACAGTTAAATAAGTACACTATAGTATTAGATAAGTAAACAAAAATCTTGTAATGATAGTTGTAAGATGCATAAATAAATAAACGTCGACAAGTTCAGGATACTCACCTATATAGATGATAGTGCCAGAGAAAGAGTCCATGTGGAAGGATAGCAAGTAGGCTCCGAGAAGGAACCCGAGCACTGGACCGAACGCAGCCATGCTGTACATGCATCCTATAAACAAAACAATCACATATTTTAGCTTCTCATCGAATTGTCAAGTTTGCAATAACCTAATTAAATCTTCTTCTTTTCGTGTGGTTAGTAACTAACCTGGTGACAAAGTTTTAAAGCCGCCCATGGAGACTTGGCTTCACATGCCGTCAAGAAATATCTCTCAGGCATGCCGGTTTCCTCACGATGTTTTCCTTCACCGTTTTTGAAACTAGTGATAATTATACAATACGCACATAAATCCGAAAAGTCAAAGGTGCGTGCCTTGGGTTCGAACTCGAGACCTATGACTTGGCAGTCCGACGGTCACACCACTAGGCTATCACTGCTGTACACCTAAACCTAATAAAATGATACCTAACCTATATTGTACTTCTAATCGTTATGATAATCGCCAAGCATAGGTGACAATTTATCAATTCTGATTGACATTATGCAACCAACAATTAGGTCCTATCAATCACAAGTCACAAGCAGCATGTAAGATAACGTAATCATCGCATTGTCCTTTTGTGACGCGGGTAATGTGTCAAACAGTAAGTGCACCCGGCACTCCGATATTGTGGAAAGTAGGTCAGCCTTGTTTTGTGCGGCTGCAAATGGCGCGGATTCCGCCGCTAATACCAATGACTTATGGTCCCCCGAAATCGGTTCGCGTGAGAAACATTTCCTTACGCTCCATTTACTTCACTTGGTAACGATTATTACAACCTCAATATCTCAAAGGTCGATTTGAGCGTTCAAATTACGTTACACTGATAAAATCAACCGAAAAAAATTATACTCATTATAGAAATTAATGGCAGTATGAAAACTTGCGGCGTGGCATGTATGTATGCTGTGTGTGACGTAATATTGTATTATGAAAACATTGCGTGTTGGTGTTACTCGCTTCCATAACTTTAAATTTCATTCACTTTTACGCGGCATTTGTTTGGTGCAAGAGATAAATGTTTGTGGAAACAGTCGCCGATTAACCGAGCTGAGCATTGACCTGAACCTCAACGATATCAAGACAAAGCAGTTAAAAATAAACCCCCATTCATAATAAATTAAAGCGGATATAAATCGATCAATATAGACCACCTTCTGGCGATACGAGTGGCTCTCGAATCCAGGTCGAGTCCATAGGAGTCTTAACGTGAAGGGCCTTATTAAAACCCCTCCCCTCGATGACGCTACAACGAAGTAGGCTGAGAGAAAATAAAACATTTAATAAAAGAGCGAACATTTTCCTTCGATCGATATCAAAACTTTGAAGCAACACAAAAAACATGAAAAGTATTTTGTTTTTATACAACACGGGTTGGCTCTTGACCTATGTTGCTTTGCAGTGTTATGTTTTTACTGAAATGGCTTTTTTCAAGACATAAACAGTAACTATAAGCTCACCGGCTGTGATATACGAACTGGGTCAAGGACGCAGGCCCACCAATACGGTAAATTTTCAAGGCACCGCATATCATCGTGCCAGCCCAAACACAATATATTCAATATAACGTTCAACGCGACGCTCCAAACCAAATTCTTTGAATTTCATGTTACGGTGGGATAGGCGTTTTTTATAAGGTCGAAGGGTCACGGCCTTCTTTTTATGGTGTGAATAAATTATTATGTGCATAATAAATATCAATTTCAGTTTTGCGCCGCTTAATTATTCCATTTCCATTTGTATGAATAAATCACAATAGGATACTCGTGACTAGGCCATTAAGTCAAGCCCTATAAGAAAATTCGTTGTTAATGAGCAATAAAAACGGTCCCCCTATGGACGGGAGTTCCCCCGATTCAAAAACCTAATTTATGGATCACTTATTGATGGAGTACCGTTTTCCTGTATAAATTTGGAGCAATGGTATAGTAAGCCATTGTCTACTGAGGTCATAAACTAAAAACGAGCATTGCCACAACCTGTCCGGTCCATAGCATTATCTTTCTAGATCATTCTATATAAACAAACATTACAAAGAGCATGTTTGGGATCGTCGACCTTTCACGTGAATTAATTTAATAAATGGATCCTGCAGTTTTATAGCGACCCGTGCCGATGAATCACACACGTAGTATCGAGAGAGTCATGTAAGTGTCCACGATAATATTTCATATCTACTTAATACTGTAGTACATAGGTGAACCGTAATAGCAAAATCGTGTGATCCATTAACAGGTGCGGCAGCACTTGATTCAAAACATTAATTTTAATTGTAGAAGAGTATCTATACTATCTTTTTTCAGTATTATATACTTATTGACAGTCTGCGTGTAGTTGCTTGTTCCGCTGCATAATATAAATAACAACGTAAACCTAGTCATTATCTCGTACACAATGACGGCCAACATTGTTATTTCGTATTGTTAGAAATGTTAAACATACTGAAATTAAGGATAACACTGATTGATATATTATTGTTCCACTTTTATTCCATTCAGTGTTTGTAAACGCGTTCTATTTAAACGCGTGATGTTGATAAGAATGCTTTGACTTCTAGCGAATGCTGTAAAAAGTTAATTAGAGGTGTGTTGGTTTTAATGAAGTTCAATGACTCGTGAATGTGGTTTATGCACAGTTTATGTGAGGGGACATCGTCACACCGCAGCCTGGCATGACAATAAAGACATGAACGACTGCGACAGCGATATGAAGTGGACACGCGGACAGTATAATAAGCGTCACGACACAATACTATTGAAGTCGTTCAAAGTTAACAAAGGGTGATAATAATTTATGAGATTTGCAGCGAGTCTGACACTGCAGCGTTTTGCATTATGACAGCAGCCATGACTTCATTGTGTGTTTGCAAACGCTTACTGTTTGTTGTTTGACGATTTCAATAAACAAGTTTGAAATAATACTAGTCAGTACTAGACGATAACGTACGCGTACGTTGTTATTACTCTCGAAGGTGCTGCTACACCACCTTTGTCCAATATCCTTAACACTATCGACAACACCCACTTTTCATAGAACATACGCCATGTTGCCATACATGTTGGAAGTGAACCCTCCGGGAGGGTTGCTGGCATTACGTTTGCGCTAAAGTTAACCATCGCGGACGGTCAACAGCATTAAGTTTAAAACATTGTCAAACGAAGTAAAATAGTTTTTTCAGGGGGTGTTGTCGCTATACGTAGTTTCATACCTTTTAATTTTTTTGTGAATATAACCATGAACAAAAAATTTAAAAAAGATAAAAAGTTGGGATTTTAAATCCAACGCATATACAGACCTACTTACTAATAAATCTTTGATAAAATATACATCAGATTTTATTGTCATGGTTTATAATGCTGTATTCGCTAAGACAAACCTACATTTAAAATGAGCCCTCCGCGAGGGTTCCCGGCACTGAACGTGTTAAGCAGTTAAGCCTGTACGATAGCACGAAAAGAAAGGTGCCTACACTGCCTACAAATTCTGTGCTAGCAGCCATGCCTCACAGAACAAACAACATGAGTCATCGGAATACATTTAGACAAGTCGCCGCACGACTTGCCCGCACGGTCAAACTTAATCGTGATGTTATAAAGTTATCCTTCGGATAGTTTTATACGGAAGCGTATTAGATGGTGAACAGCTATGCAGATAGCTGATCACCATTCAATACGCTTCCGTGCCGAATGGAACATCAATCAATGTTATCGAAGTAGTCCTCTAAGCGCTGTTCTTAAAATGTTGTCAGTGTCAATCGAAGAGGAATCAGAGGACCGCTATTCTTCCGACAGCTGTCTGCTGTCGGGGCAAATCAGGTGATCGAACACGAAAGCCGGTTGAGTGGTTGTGAAAAGATACCTATTGCAGCACAAGCACTAAAAAATGGCAGGTATTAAACGACTAACTATTAATTTCGACTTCGCTTTCGTGTTACTAGCTTCTGCCCGCGATTAGCTCAAGGATTGGGCTATCCAATACAAAAATATTGTTTTTAATCCGACTGGTAGTTCCGGAGATTATCCCCTACATCATACAAACTTACAAACAAACAATATTTACCTCTTTATAAGACTATTATAAGTATAGATTTACATAGTAGTGTGTCGCGATATAAACCAAGAATATTGTATGTAAAGATTCCCATACAATTTTAAACCGTTTTTCCTTATAGAAACTTCACCGTCTCTCCTTATTAAAATTTATTTGGTACGTCTTCTTTCTCTACGGGTGCCTTACCTATGTACATGCTGGATGACTCTGGCCGCACGTGGTCGTCCACATAGGTGGTGCCCAGTGTGAGCAGCGGCGACCCGCCGCAGCCGAGCAGCAGCTGCGCCACTATGAACACCATCACCGGCATGAATGTGCTCGGGGAACTCTGCCAAGTTATAGGAATACATTAGTCATAAGCCCGAGATGTGTTGCTTCTCTAAATGGCTGGGGAAAAAGACTTCGGTGACTAATGGACGGGGCAAATGCTCTTCCATTTCAAGCTAAATAAGGAATACCACATTGTCAGAGGTGAAAAAAGCTTGACTGCGGTATTAAAAAGTACTTTCCTTATGACATTTTAGAGGCATGAGGAACAGGGTGTAAAGTTCACTCATTCTCTATTGAAAAGGGAGGCTCCTCCGGCCACTTTGTGTGACGTCAGGTCTTTGATGCGTAGTTCGCATGTGGCGATGTAGATGCCGCCACATTATAACCATTTGACTATTGTTCTAATAAATAAAAACATTTTACTAAAGATTCTTTATACAAACCTTAATGCAATTGTCAGGTCTCAGGTTGTTGGGTGGTAATCCTTGCGAGAGGCGCCCCAAGCCGCCCATATCCTCCAATGCATGTGGCAACCGACAGATGTTGTCGTCAGATTTATTGTTCATCAAAGTTTCGCTATTCACTTCCGCTATAAAGTGCGGAACGACGAACACTAACGAGCCGATGCCCATAATCACGGCACCTAAAAATAACAAAACTTATAAACATTTTGTTGCTGCGGATGTGATATTGGTAAACTTGAAACTCGCTCCATAATGAAATGTAGGATAGGAACAAAGGTTGTCTTTAACACTTTCATCTGCACCCATTTTCATAGAATTCATACGCCATGCCGCCATAAATATTGGAAGTGAACCCTCCGGGAGGGTCGCCGGCATTACGTTAGCGCTAAAGTTACCCATCGCGGCCGGTCAACGGCATTAGGTTTAAAACCGTGTTAAAATAAAATAAAATATTGTTTTTAGGGGATCTTCTCGCTATACGTAGTTTCCAACCTTTGAATTTTTTTGTGAATTAGTAATCGTGAACAACAAATTTTAAAAAAAAAAAGCTTGCATTTTAAAACCAACGCTTAAATGTACTAATAAATCTTGTTAAAATATACATCAGACTTTATTTTCACGGTTTGTAATGCTTTATTCGCTAAGAAAAACCTACATTTAAAATGAGCCCTCCAGGAGGGCTCCCGGCACTGAACGTATTAATAAGCGATGATTGATGTGATCAGGTCAAGGCTAGACGAAAAGCCAATAAAGTAATGTAATGTAATCAAAGGCCTTACGTAACAAATAAGATTGGTTATGATCTATGTGCAATATGTTACCAAGGGGACTTTATAAATGGCTTTTAATTATGTTCATCATGCTTACCGACTGCGATCCACACTGGAATGTGTCTTCTACTGCCGAGATACGATACGAAGATCACGGTAATGACGTTACCGATCTCGTAGCTGCTCGCGATGAGTCCAGACAGACTCGACGGGATTTCGAAACGTTTCTCGATTGTTGTGATCACAGAGTTTATGTAGCCGGAGCTCAACGCTTGTTGCAGCGTTACCAGGAACGAAAGGAAAAATACAAACACCTGAAAGAAAACCCAACGTAAGTTATGGGAAAATGAATTGTGATTTAAGTTATGTAGGTACAAAGTGCGCGCCGCGGTGTCACGCGCATAAGTATCGATCCCGTGGGAATATCGGGATAAAAAGTATCCTACGTCCTAACCCAGGTCATGGTCTATCCATGTGGCAAATTTCATCCAAATTCGTTTAGCCGTTTTAGCGTGAAAGCGTAACAAACAAACAAAGTCACTTTCGCATCTATAATATTATTTAGCAAGGATTATACTAGGACCGATTTTCAAAGTAAAACATGTTTAACTTCCAACTGTTACGCTACCTACCAATAATATATATACGAATAGGTACTTACTTTTATACTAGAAAATTGCTGTATGAAAAGCGGCCTCCACGACAAGATACCGCAATCTCTTGCGTCATGAGGAATGTCTAATATTTCTGGGTACAGTTGCCGAGGCTTTTCTCTTTCCTTGTCCCGCTCGCGATCTCTATAAACAGATGGAAAACGCGCGTTAGTTCCTATAATTAACATTCATTTATGCTACAGTTAATTCAATGAATATAACTACAGCCGCTCAAACTATTCACGGCGCGTGCGCAGGTCGATATACTGACGGGTATTTCTTGATTTTCCATTGGGTCATCTTACTCTTGACATTGGCAATTAAAAGTAAGACTATTTCTATCGTAGGACGCTATTGTGAATAGTAGGTATGAGATGTATCACTAACAGATGCTGTACGATCTCGAATTTAAACGAGTTCGTCGGTTCCGGTGTCATAAGTGCGAATGAGGGGTCATATCAGCACAATGCGTTTATATCTCCTTTAAAATACTTCACAATGCGAACTCAATGTCGGGTTGCAGTGAACTGAGAGAAAGTGTACGTCTGGTGTTGAAGGCTGGTGGTGGAATAGAAAAGACTCCAAGGGCTAGGGAAATGGTACGTTCTTCCGGGAAGTTAGGTGCACCAACAACTACCAACCTGCTGGACTAACAAATATTTTTATCACGACATTAGCTAGATAATTCATGTAGCTCGTGCTGACCCCAAAGAGAGAGTTATGAGGTTTCTTCATAACTCCTAAACTACATGTCGTATTTTTTTCTACAGCTAGTTCACCTGTCGCATACGCCGGCCGAAGGGTTTCGGCTGTGGCACTTGACAGACTCCCGCGGCGGGTGAGACGGGTGCGGGGGGGTGCTGGGCCCGGCCTCGTCGCTCGCGCCGTCTGCGCACCCCGATTCCGCGTACAGCCCCGTCATCGCGTACATTGACTCTTGCCTCCTGAAAATACAGCTACATTGTAATATTTGAAAATTCCCGGAGCCCTACCTATTGGGCAGGGAATGTGTAGAGAAATTCAGATTACAGTTAATAGTTGCACAGCTTAAGATACTAAATCGCTTGGCTCTTCGCATGACACCACTTTTCGTCTGATATTGACCTGATAGAAGAGTGTTTGGTAACGCTTCTTGATTTGTCCGCACATCACTGCTGTTTGGTTGGGAATCGGATTATTTTTGGTTCACGTAAATGTTTTCAGGAAACAGAACTTCTCGTAGATCCTCTATCACCTGGCATTGAATTCAATTGTCTTCTGATTCTGACTGATGAATAGTGCGAAATTACCATCAGTAATGAATGAGTTTATTTTCTCTTATCAATCATTTTTGGGTTCAAGGGTTAGTAGTTTTCCTTATGAAGTACAACTACGTACGTGTAATTACATACTTCTGATTGGTCTAATTTTTATTCGTTCAATTAAAAGTATATAAGTAGGTTGCAGAAATGCAGATATTATAAGTTTCTACAAAGACAGTACAAACTGAAAGGACTGAGGAAATACTGCAGCTGACACTTTCCTATATGTGGAACGCACACACTCGCAAAAACTCGGTAATATTATTATCAATAATTGCTACAGTCAGATATTATATTTTTAATTATAATAATTTTTATAATTCCTTTTTGTTTTATAAAAAAAATATTTTGAATGGTTCAGATAATATTATTTTTATTAATATTTTTATTTATAAATTTAAGAATAAGATTAAATTTATTTTGTAATATAAGATATATAATATCTTATGGGTTAATTATATTAAGAATTTGAATTTCTATTTTGATAATTATATCTATAATTTGGGTTAAGTTACAGAGGATATTTGTCAGGTTTTGTGACACTGGGACTGAACGCACCAACTAATGGGTCAAGGACAATCACCTGTATGAGTATATCAACATCGCTGACGTTTGGCTTAGGTATCTCTCTCATAACATAATCCTAAAGGCAAAAAATATATTATATTTCTAACACAGCAAGCTCAAGTTATGATATATTATGTTGTTTCATTGCCAAGTTTTTATACCAAACTATCAAATCTATAAGAGACATGCAATGTTTAAGAATTTACGAATTTATAAAACTGTAATGTCTTCAAGATATAGGCTAGGGTTCTCATAACTTTGCATGCAGAACTTGGAGCTCCACGACACGATGTGGGTATCCGTCAGAGCAGTCACGACAAACTTCGCTATGATAAATGGTTTGTATGTCAACCAGCCTACATACATACAAATGGTCCTTTCAAACTGTTCCACAAAACTTGTTACTTTGTCGGTTGCCCCCTTTCGAAATAATCTGGAGAATACTATCTACTATCAATAGGTATGTAATATAATTTTGCACCACATCCGGTAATTTTACCCATGATGTGATTTGAATTACAAATGATGTACATCGGTATCACAATAATCACACCACAGAATCTATTATAATTATTTAATGTATGTAAAAGTTTTGTACCTACGTGTTTGCACAATATTTTGCCACGGTTGTCATTATTTTCTTGCTTTTAACGGAATCTAAGGTTTTCTAGGCGACAGATAGGCATTTAGTTAATGATGGAAAGTGCTAAGAGAACTGTGGGAAACCTTGCAATGTGAGCATTGTTTACAAACACACAGAACAATCACATCGTTGAATGGATACTAAGAAACCGCAGTTTTAATAATAATATTTAGAAATAAAAATTAATACCTGTCTAATAAATAGTTAAGTTGTTCCGTTCTTTCCGACATTTCGGCACGAGTTACGATTACTTCACAGACACAGTTGATAAACAAAATAACTTCCTAATGACGAGGCACGAATACAACGTAAATATGATATACATCAGACAGCGATTGTCTAAATTGGAGCAGTTCCATTACACGGTTTAATTTAAAGTGTGGTGTTACGTGGTGCGAGCCCAAACATAACATTGGCACTAAGATGACTAACTTAAAGCTTTGTCTGCGGCGGGTGATATCAGAGCAGCGCGCGATTAGGTACGAATATGGGCCAGGTGTTGCAAACCTAACGTTATCTACGATATGACTGGTGCGACGTTATCACCGCAAGGGACCAGAGGATTTTGTTTGTGCCACTCACACAGGCGGCAGGGGCCGGATCAGGTATTGTTCTTGGACAGCTCAGAGATGATAACAGCTAAAGAATCGGTACCAAATACTGAACCTAAATACCTGTATTATTATGTCAGTACTATCTGTTTTTGTGTACAGCTCACATAATGATACCAGTAATACATCTGATTGTATAAAAACAGAAACGATTGAATCATAACTACGCTAGACTGCTGAAATGACTAACAATGTTTGAATACTAAGTCGCTGCAACATGCAATACACATGGCAGCACATACACAGGAGTGGTGTAGTCTAGTTTAAACATCTATGTAGCCTAGCCTACTAGCCTCATTACTGATCGTAAATTGTAACTGTCCTCCAAACAGCGGCACTTTTAACTACCATCACATATCTATACCTACATTATTATTATTATTTATTTACTTAGTGATAAGGTAAAAGGAATATTATGGACAGTGTGTTTAAAAATATTTCCCCCTATTCCGAGTATTAACAATCTAGTATTCAGTGTTTATCTCTATTTTTCATAAAGTTACATGGGTATTAAAATGAATCATCAGTAAATTCAATGGAACGATATCAGGGATTATCTTGAATGATAATGTATGATCAAATGACCTCGTCGTCAGAGGATATAACTACGTAGGTACTCATCACTGAGGAAAAACAAACAACATAAACATGGCTACAAAATGTTATGACTATAACTACAAAATAAAACGTGAAATATCTAGCGTTTCTATTTAGAAAGGTAAATAACCACTGGAGTTAAAAATTGTAGCGTGAGAGTGGGAAGAAAGCGTTGTTTAGTAATCATGATGAAGTAGGTACCTGTTTTGATTCCGCATACAATGTTGTTAGTCTCAGCAATATTATTTACTCAATCTGAGAAATCAGACTTAACTCAAAACTGTATACTAAAGAACCCGATGTCTCTACACAAGGTACTATCAGATGTGTTATGTGAAAGGATATTCTTATTAAACTATTAATCATACAAACGCAGCTGGTTCCGTTTCAAATTTCAGCCAAAAAGGAGAACATATTGATTTCATGGTCCAATACATTCGCATGTCATAATTGCAATTAACAAACCAATTGGCTACAACTGCGGTGCTGTTTATGGAACAATTGTTTAAATTGCAACAAGTTAAAGCCGGTACTTATAGGATTGTAAAACATAATATACTAGCTGCACCACGCGGTTTCACCCGCATAAGTCTCGATCCCGTGCGAATATCGGGATAAAAATTACCCTATGTCCTAACCTAGGTCATGGTCTACCCATGTGCCAAATTTCATCTACATCCGTTCAGCCGTTTTAGCGTGAAAGCGTAATAAACAAACTCACTTTCGCATTCCTAGTAAGGATTTCTAGGACCGGGAAGGAACTGTATAATAGTTAATTAACTGCAGTGTTCCTGAATGCGGAAATAAAGGAAACAAGCTGCGCGCCTCGGTTTCACCCGTATAAGTCTCGATCCCGAGGAAATATCGGGATTAAAAGTATCCTATGTCCCAACCCAGGTTGTCCACCCATGTGCCAAATTTCATCCAAATCTGTTCAGCCGTTTTAGCGTGAAAGCATAACAAACAAATAAACATATTCACTTTCGCATTTATGATATGAGTTAGGAATAGGATGACCGGGAAGGAACTGTATATTAGTTACTTAACTGCTGTTAAGCAGTGTTCCTGAATGCGGAAATATAGGAAATTTCAAGCGATGACGAAGTAATATAGAACATTTAGATTAAACAATATGACAACAAGGTACCTGAAGTGGACACCATGAAAACATCTCTTGCTATAACTGATCAAAATAAAAGGCCACTCCATACAATTGGCAAATTCAAATGACCCGAAAGTTCAACGAACAACGTGTACCAAAGCTAATTCCATGCAGAGATAAAGCAACCAGCAACGTGCAATCGAAACGAGGAGTAAGTGGGTCATCATAATAATATCATGGAAGATACACTCGTGAACTAGAGCGCATAGAAACACCAATGTTGTTCTATTGAATTGGACTCTGAAATGAATCACTAATAATACCACCACCAGTGTACGTGGCAGTATTAAAAGTATGCCTCTCAGTAATAGGTATCGGCCCACCACTGGTACTAGATTACAAAGCTGAAAAATGTGATTTGACACAGGCATATCCGACATGCACGTAATTATTTCAGTAAAGTTACGGACAAAAATAGAAAGCTTTTTTGTTTGTTCCAATGTTTTGTTGGCAGCCGCAGTCGGGCTCCTGAAACAATACTGTCCAAAATATAACTCTATTTATGACAAGCGAAAATTCAGAATACGGTATACATTGTATTCGACAAAACCGTTTTGCATCAGGTCGTTCGATAAGAATCTATGGAATTAGTGAAAGTTGGTTTACGAAAAATAATTTTGAGATGACGCCAAGGAAATTCACTTGCGATAATAATGATGTCACTTGGTGTGACGTAGATGAAGTACTATTAATATCTTTAGAAAATAAATATTGTGAACATATAATATGTGGTTATAAGATTCCAGAGAGATAGGACGAGGATGGGTGGACTGGGGTGGGTTGGTGTGGATGTGATGGTGTGCGGTTTGAGATTGGTTGGTGAGAGGAGCGACCAATGCGGGAGTTATTACTTTGCCACAAGGCAAAGTAATAACTCCCGCATTGGTCGATCCATCAAGTTAAGCTACGCTTGCCGGGGTTGGCCTGTGGATGGGTGACCATCTTTACATACCGAGACTCCTCCGTGTCTCGGAAAGCACGTTGATCCCGACTGTCATTCGTGGATCATCTTCAGAAGCCCGGAAGTCTGACAATCAGTCTCACCAAATGGTATCTATTACCCAGTTACTGGGTTGTGGAGGTCAGATAGGCAGTCGCGCCATGTAAAATACTGGTATTCAGCTGCATCCGGTTAGACTGGAAGCCTACTCCAATACAGTTGGGAAAAGGCTAGGCAGATTGATAGATATGTGGTTATAAGATTCAGCTTACATATCCAAGATTTGTTCACGCAGTGATAGAATATTACTTGCAGCTTAGCGATAAAAGCTTTGAAGATCGATGGATACTTGCTCCAAGAGCTCTGGAATAGTCTGGATACTGAGTGCTTAACGTAATATCGAAACCAACCGACGGGTGGTGTTGGTAACGTTATACCAATGGAAAAGGACTGGCACTTCTTATTAGGTCATTACGACCAGGCAGATCGGCTGCTATAGGACTAATATTGTTCCTTGCCTGGAAATATGGTGTCTTTGGTTGTTATAGCCTATTATGGATGGTGATGGGCCATGTGAACTGTGAAGTTAGTTAACCAACCTGTGCCCTTTCCTGTGCTGAGGCGCGGCGTTGGTGCCGCCCGCGTTCTGTTGCCGCTCGCCCTCCGTCATCATGTGGTGGAACTCCGCGTCTCACCGCACGCCCATACCAGTCTTCACTTCCACGCACCTCCACCTGATACAAAATAGAAACGAACTTAAATAAAAATATTATTCTCACTATTCAATCCGAAAAGGAAGCGAGAAATGCTTATGGTATTGAAACTTTTATTTTCAGTGTAAGTAGGGGTATAAGGTAATGTCTTAGTGTTTATGTAATAACTCGTGCCAAGAATAAAATCTCTGTTCACTGACTGCTTTCGTTCGTCATTGAAAAAGTCTAGAAATATGTAAAGCGGACGGACAGGTGAAGAGGCTATATATAATTAGCTTTGTCATAACATACATGCCTACGCTTTTCTTGCATATATGAGGAATGTACTGTTATGTATTGCTTAAACAAATTGAACAGTTTATTACGTGTCCATCTGGTGGACTGTTATCAATTTATCACATTAATGTTTTGTTGGATAACTTCCAGCTTTACTGCACTCAAGAAAAACGGTTTTACGAAAACATGCAAAGTCAAATAGACGCAATGTATTGATCAGACGATTTGGCAAATAAAATATGTGCCATAAATTAAAGTTAGATCGCTATATCACGCTGACACGGCACGGCAAGGTCACGCTGACGCCTCAATACTGAAGGTTGACGGCTCCTCACTAATGGCAATTCGACTAAGGGCCACGCCAGCACGTTAGTCAATTTATATTCACGTAATATTAAAATCTAGCTACTGTATTCAATTACGAAACTTTATGAGTCATGTTACATGAAAACAATGGGTTAGCAGGTTTTTTATTTACACCCAACATTTACAAAATGAGAACGATGTTTTGCGTAAATGATCCTAAGCACACTTGTCCAGTTTGATAAAGTGGGTTCAACCGAAATGATAGGTACGTGTATTATCTCCGGGCCCTAGGATTAAGGATTAATCGTTAAGCCACTTCTAAGATAAGCGGTAAGCATTGCCAAGTGGCGAAAAGCTAGCAAACAATAGCCACATAATGCTTTGTTATCAAGCAAAACCTATACGGGATACTCCTGTATTAGCAAATTGTTCACAGACACTTCAAAACAATACTTAACAAAAAATTTAATGTGGTTTTCCAACACGCTGTTGGTGACCAGAAGAGTACAAAATCTTTTATTAGAAATTCCAAATACGTAAACCGCGGTGGGTTAGCTGGTTATTATTGGTGTGATGATTCTGTCCCCATGACCTCCCAGCGTTGTGGTTTACAACATATGGTCATCCTGCGATGAGTCTTGGGATACAGGCGAATTGTTTACTATTGCACAGCTGGCCCGTGTTTGATCAACAATTAAACAGGTTATGATAACGTGACCATTTATTTTTTAACTCAAAACGGGACATCGTTTTATTTATTTATTTAGTAGGGCCGATTCACAAAAGAAACTCAATTTTGAAAATACCAGCCTAGGTTCTCAATGAAAAAGAAAAAATCTTTTTTTATTTATCAAAATTATTTATTATAGAAAAATTAAGCAAGAAAACAATTCTGTAATTTTTATATTTATCAGCAGAACAAATTTGTTTGAATTCAGGTGATGATTTTAAGTAAGAAGTACAACAACTTAGTTATCAATATCGCCGTAAGGACCGGAACCTGTATCTGGGTTCTTTCGATCGTCCACAATTTATTCATTAAAGACTCTTTCTATTGGTGCATTTGTGCCGGGCACATAATTATAAAATACAACTTCTCTTCTTCTTCAATCTTTCCGTGACATCACTGCGGGCCCTATCAGAATACCAGCTTTGCGACATTTATTTTTTAAATGTCGCAGCATTATGCTGAGCTAGGAGCTTTCAGGATTGTTTTACTGTCGCTATACCTATATGTGTCTCATTGTTTTAATATTTATTATTTAAATCGATGAAATAGTCTATTTAAGTAGTAACGCCTGAACTAAAATAACCTCTTAAGTATTCAATTACGGAAAACTTGTCTTTGCTTTTGTGTTACTTCAGGCGCTCATGACCATTTCTACGAAAAAAATGATGGTGTCGTAAGTTCTTAAACTAATTTAATATAGATTCGAGGATTTGAGGGTGCTGGTGCAATATAGAATTGTTATAGAATTATTTGATACTATATATTTGCTTATATAAATATTTTGGTGGTTTCGCCGGGAAGGATACTCTGCAGCGCAACCACTTTAAATAAAAGTTTACGTCGAAACTAGAGATATAGACTTTTTTTTAATAAGACTAGAATTTTATAGACATTCCATAGAATTGTTCATGTAACTTATACTTGTTACAGCAAAGGTGGTTTCGCCAGGGAGCATGACGTGTTTTTTTCGGGGAGAATTTTCCATAAAAAGGGACGATCCCGTTCAAAACGGGAAGTATGGTCACGTTAGTTATGAGTAGAATATCACATGCTGGTCTTAAAATAGGTATATTCCTTTGTTATAGCCTGACTGCAGACATAACAGTTTAGTAGAGTTGGTTTATAGCTTAGTAAGTCAAGTACCGACAGTAAGTACCTGTTCGTCAGCAATCGATCGATCGTTTTGTTATAGCAACGACGTTATGACAGGGTTGGTAGACTCAATCAAGTTGATGATTCATGTACCTACATAGTAATATTCTGATATTGCAGATAAAAAGATTTCCGCAAGGCTGACCTCCTTATGACATGCTGTGAATTTCGTAAATAAACAGGCTGTTCGGATGGAGTACCACGTTCAAATTGTGCGGCTAATGTAAGTCGTTCACATTTCTGAGAACATATTCCAATTCGGTTGATTGCGGTCAAAGAGCCAGTGAGCGTACCCCGTGCTGGGTAGGTACGGTATCTAACGGGAAATATATGCGGTCATTACTTCGTGCAAAAGCAAAAATGCCGTGTCTAAACTCAATGCTAATATTTATCGTAAAAATTTACCTATCTACCTATAAATTTACGATAAATTGTGAATTATCTACAGTTTGCTGAATAGTATAAAATGCCGTTGGAAATGGAGTCTGAATATTGTGGTTTTATTAAACTGAGAAACCTTTAAATTACAAGCGGAAGTATTTAACGGAATCTATATTTTTTATCAAACATTCTCCCAATGATTTCATCAATTTAAGTACGCCAAATTAAAATTCATGTTGTATACGTAATACTGCACTTTACTTGCGCATACGCACGCACCACATTAGCACTATTAGCAGTAAATGCAATCAAAAATCCCGCTGATCACCTTTGCGCAAGATATAAATTAACCCATGTGTTTTGTGATAAAACCAATTAATGGAATTAAAGGATTGCTTTTAATTTGACACCGACACATTGCGGTTAGGCACTTAATTAAGTTGGGCTGCCGCAGTTTTACGCCCTAATATCCAATATTGCATAGATTTAGGTCACACAGCGGGTTGATTAAGTCGGTTTATAGCGTGCCAGCGAAACTGACTATCAAAATATGCGCAAAAAACAAGGTGATCATTTATGCCAAACTTAATATCTATGGCCCCAGCGACGGTCAAAATTAGCAGACCCGTTCAATATTATTCATATGACTGTTCTGAAGGGGTTGTCCAACAGATAATATTTATTCATTACTAGCTTTTGTCAGCGGCTTCGCCTGCGTACATGACGGAAATAATCCCACGGAAACGTACTATCAGGATAAAAGTAAGTCCTATTCCAGGACATGGTCTACCGGTGTGCCATATTGCATATTTCAACGAAAGGAAAAATACAAACACCTGAAAAAAAAACCAACGTAAGGTATGGGAAAATGAATTATGGTAGGTACAAGCTGCGCGTCGCGGAGTCACGCGCATAAGTATCAGATCCCGTGGGATTATCGGGATAAAAAGTATCCTATGTCCTAACCCAGGTCATGGTCTAACCATGTGGCAAATTTCATCCAAATCCGTTCAGCCGTTTTAGCGTGAAAGCGTAACAAACAAACAAAACTCACTTTCGAATTTATAATATTTGTTAGGATGCGGAATCCACAAATGTTTTAATAAATAACTAATACTCGTAACAAAATTCGCGCGAGTAACGGCAGTGAGAACAGTATCATAAACACAAAGTGGGCTCTCACGGTTAGTGTTACAGCGTGCATCGTTATAACTGTCCACCTTGCAGTGGAATGGCACAATAAATGATAGAGACTCCACACAATGTATATAGATCTACAAAGCCACACTAAAATATTAGTTTTGGTCTCACCGCGCAAGTTGGTACCACCTGCAGTGTTAAATTGTTGGACTATTGTGATAATCCCATTCGAATCCAGAAGTCGTATAACAACATACATGAGTATTGGACGTATGAACAATTAAAAGTTGTTGATACAGTCATATCTCAGTAAACATTGCAAAGAAAGAACGCTGTCATGAAATTATTTCGCCAGCGTCAAATATTTGTCGTAGAAGCAGGTAGACAAGTATATAACTGTATACTTGGAATCAGGGCACTTGAATTGAAGAAACCTTGCTATATAATAGTCACAACAGATGCTTGACGACGCCGTTCACCGTATGGCATAAAGTGAATACTCAGAAAGACGCCAATGTCGCTAATACTGCTGACACGATAGACGACAAGTATTTATGTTTAACGGAGTTGAGTGGTAGATCCGCAAGTCCACTAATACGTGTCACTGTCGATATTAACATTATTCTTTATGATTATTCATGACGAGTTATGTTTAAACAATATGTTTTTATGTACACAATTACTGACAACAGATCATTTTGATGGCTTCCATATAACAAATACTCACATCACCGAACGTGGACTTTTATTGACGTGTCGCTCTATTGTCCACGGTGGCTTACTTCTAAGAATTTGTTGTCGTTTTTATTCTACTATGTCCCCAATGAAGGTCAGGGTTGTACTCGGGGCTGCAATGGCTTGGATACATCGGAGCATCGACAAAACATCCTGTCTTGTAGAGTGGGCGCATACCTGCATTGTTATGTAACAATTTCGCAGAGTAGGACGGATGCCAAAATTTTACTCCGCGCCAACTGCTGCCGGTCGCCTTTGGGGAGAATCGGAGAATGGTTTCACTGCGGGACCGAGCCCGCAATATAAACGATTTTTTAAATTGTAACATCATCTAACCACCGCTGCGTGTCCGCTAAACATCAGAATTAGTGTTACATAACTTCACTAGAGTTTTCTGCTTTCTACGTAAGTTTAGTTATAAGCATAATAAATAACAGAGTTTTAAGATATTCCGTAATCTGCTGCTATGTTGCCTTTTATATAATTAGAGCAAATCAAACAAAAAACAGTCTGCAGCAATTTAGTAACTATTAAACTATTTTTGTAAATGCATGTCCGTTATTAAGCCGTCATAATGAATATACTTCAGTTGTATTTCTTTATGCTGAAATAACCAAAGAAACGGCTGTCTTGACGATATCCAAGTTGCAATAGCACCAAAAATAATTATGAACACGTCTCTGTAGAATGACTCAACGACACTTGACAATGCTAAAACAATAATAATAATAATAAATATTATTGTCTTAGCCCGGAATTCTATTAGTCGAAGGCTGATAATATCTAAAAGGGAAGGTGGTGCGATGATAGTACCGTCGTTTCCTCATAAGAAAGGTATATTTGTAACACGAATGTAACTAACAAGTCTATAAACACCTATTGCCTAATTGAAACCGACTATAGTTCGTTTTTTAATCCCAGAGACAAAATTTGACATTTCAAGTGATTGTTGATTGTTTTTTCAATTTGGAGTTTGATATTTGCACCTGTCAAATTTGTCTATGGGATTAAAAAAACTAACTGTAGTAGGCACTCCCAACGTTAGAAGGCAAATAGGAAATAAAAGCGTCCGCATCTAATATTTTCCTCAATTAATCTGTTATTTTAAAAGTCCTTGAAATTTTTTAAGAACTTATTGAATCAGCTAATGAAATGAACTCAATTAAAATGTTAATGAACTACAAGGCTTTCAAAACATTACATAAAATAATAAAACTATTATGAAAGTGCCAATGTCAAGAACATGACTGCGATGTGACATAAGAGAGATTGTAAAACTTAAATATCGTGTATAAAACTTGTGATTTGGAATAAACGAAACTTTAGAAACATTGATGGACATTGAAGGTAAGCTAAGCCATGACATGCCCATGAGCTGCGAAGAGAATGAAGGCATAGAAGAGAAACATGATTATGATAATGATGGCAAATGTACGGATTTTTGCTGAAAAAAATAAGTAATTGAAACATTATATGTACGGGCATACACGAAGGCAACACGCGTAACACGTGGAATCCTTATATTCGCTGTATTTAAAACAGTCTAATCATGTGAGCCAAGGCAAGGTGAAGGCTGTTCTTTTTAACAACAGCCGCGTCTCACTTGTGCAGTTTAACAATGGTCGCTGAATATGAATAGTGAATACCCGCCATATTTATTCTACTACATGACTACATCTCATATGGTTGTGATAATGCGCTATAGTGCTAATTGTATACGTTTCGTTAGAATGGTAAACAAACAGCATCACTCACCGTGGTTATTTTGTCTAAATAGCAAACAATAACAGCTCTGAGTTATAATATAATATAAAGTCATCACTTTATATTATATTATCGCATTAAGAAATGAGTTGAGTGGCGATGCTTCGGAGGCCCATCCTAGCATTCGATGTCCTTCGGCTGTATCATTGTAATTTGATGATGAGTAGTATTTAAGAGGTTTCGCGTAGCGCTCCGTGACAGAAAAACTGAGGAAGATGACTGATGTGGAGGATTAAGGAGCACACGAAAGTTCACTGTGAATGTGAATGCTATATATATATAATAAGCAAAGTGACGAAAAGATGAATTGATCGTGTGAAAGATGATACAGCTAGAAGTAAGCACTGAAATGACGACTGCTAAGAAGCTGCATAATGGAAGTAAAAGAGTTACAGACTCTAAATAAATTGGGGCAATATAGTACCTTACATTATTACTTTTCCTTAAATTCAAGACCCAGAAGTAAAAATAAACTATAACAAAATATGTATTAATTGACCGAAACAGAGAAAGTGACTAAAAACAAAACGATATCTATGTAAATGCCTGCAAAGAGCGTGCTTTAGCTTTCGAACATTCTCTAGAGAAATTAATATTAAAAGTGTTACTTTAATCAGTTAAGTAAACGTTATAATTGAAGTCACTTTGAATTAACACATAGACAGATACACACGTTTTAGAAATACATACATTAATCACTTTTTTATTGTTTATTTCTCGGAAAATTCTGCAATAACAAGAGATGGAAGTTCGAAGTACAAATTTGTGTATATATATATATATATATATATTATTGACATGATACTCATATCATCTGAATGGTAACATTATAAGTAATACCACGAGTGTTTTCAATATTGACGAGTGAGGATTGAAACTATTGAAAGCGATAAATTGATTCGCAGAAAGTGTTGGCACTATGTAAACAAACAAACAAACGCCTTAGCAGATTCGCATCATATACATGACATGGGGATCTTTCATGTGAAAGTAGGTGTGCGTTCAAGGTTAATAGGCTCGGCGCTGACATGCCCATAGGTTATACGGTCGATACAATGGCTGCCGAAGCGCCTAGAATATATTCCTTAATCACTAATTCGAAGGGTGGGTCTTCTTTACTACGCAGCGCAGTCGAATAGTAAATTAAGTTGGTGTACATAGAGCCAAATGTATATATTTTTTCAGAAATGGGTTGCTAGCAATGTTTTTTTCTTTATTTATTTATATAATGGGGTTTTATCACTCAGTGATAATGTCACCCCCGTTGAGAAAAACAATCAAAAACTTAAATCTAACACAATGGGTAATACACAGTTATTATCATAAATTTTAAATCATCAATCGAATGACATGATGGCCTATACATCCCGGTAGATAACCGATAATAGGCTACACAATATCCTAGCCTCCTCCGACCTCGGCGACGCGACGCTAAGATACTGTTACATGCCACCTCAAATCCAACACCAAATAGACATTGTCTTTTTTGTATGTTCCGGTCACATTCCATCAACACGTGACAAATGTCTTCAACTTCAAACTGTACAGTTTGGTGAAGTACATTGACCCATTAAATATCTAAACTGATTCGATGGGATGTGGCCAGAACGCATCCTCAACAGAGCCACTACATATTTCCTGTCTATCTCTCGTCCTTCAAACCATAGGTAACGAAGCGGTTCAGACTGAATGGTTTTATACCAGATTCCTTTTTTCTTTGAGCGCTCATCAAAATATTCGTGCCATCTATGTCTACATAAATCTTTGACATGACCAAGCCAATTAGAGTATAATGGTACACAAGCATAGTCAATTCCCTCGCTCAATGCTTGTCGAGCTGCTAAGTCTGCCTCTTCGTTACCCATGATTCCAATGTGTGAAGGTATGCTGCATCTTCTTATCGAATATAAGTAGCACATGACTGCATTAACGATGACTTTACGCTTACGTTCAACACGCCAAAAGCCGTTGAATAACTTTAATAGCTGGTAGGCTTTTATAATTAATTAAAGCCATTAGGGAAAATGGAGGGCGGGTGTTTGGTGTAAACCATGTCCGCAAGGTATTAAATATAGAACGCATATCATTGCCTGTTCACATTGGGAAAGCCAAAACACACACTGATGTTTCATTTTGATCATCATTTAGATAACACGTTGTAACATTTATGTGTACAAACTTCAGTTAGTAATGGAAGTATGCTGTACAAACAATTTATTCAGTTAGTTATTATATTTGGCAAGATTTATCTAATTATAATTACTAGTAGTCGCCCAGCGGTCGAAATTCGACCATAATTCATTTAACTGTCATGATTCTAAGGTAGCCATCTTGTGTCAAACGCATGGTGTTTTTTTAATTTATTTAATTTATTTCTAATGTATATTATATAAAAATATTAGCTTTCTGCACTCCTTCTCCATATAAACTTTAAATGTGCCAAATTTCATACTCCTCCGTCCGCGTAATTTTCGTAAAAAGGGGTACAAACATTGATGTAAATCAAATCGATGGGTACAAAGATTTTGCTTCACGTACCACTCGTATTATAATAATAATTTTATCGATGTATCACGCGGTTGCCAGTTATTTCGACAAGACCGTGTTTTGTTTTTCAGGGAGACATGTCAAAGTTGACAAGTGGCGTGTCTTTATGTTTATTTGTTTTTATTAAAACAGCAATTTTCTAAAATTTAATTCCAGCATTAGTAAAAACGAATATTATTTATTTATTTTATTATTTATGTAGGTACACAAATTATATAATTTTATAATTATTGTTATTTGTGTAATATGTTAGTTTCTGCTTTCAACGTTTTATAAACTGGGCCGGAACTGTCGACCATGTATGACCAAATAAAGTTAATTTAGTACTTTCATTATAGATATTATTGTTAGGCAGACAACGTAGTGTAACGTGTATCTTTCTATTGAGGCTTGTATAGAAGATACAACCGCAGAAGACCCACTTCATACAATGCGTAGGTACCTAATTTAAGGATTTAACACCTTGCCCAATTAATTGCGCACGCGCATACCAAACAACGCTTCTAATAAATCAAGGGCTAAATAAAACCTGGACTTGGAAAGTGCATACCCTTTAATATATTTCTGTTTCTCGTTATAGGTACTATCTGCTCAGGTATAAAGTCATGCATGAAGACGCTGTAAATGACGTGGTACAGCGACCGCATAATTATATCTACCCATGATTTTTTGATTCCATGAATAACGTCAAGGGTCAGCTTTTCTCTGTCTCTGAATTCTAGCAGGTTTTGCAAGTGATGGTACAAAATATGACAATATAACTACTGTTTTTGAATTCCCTGTTCTGCAACAGCTGTATATGCTGATTTTGATATAACCGGCTATTCGGATTCTATGGGAGCTATGATCGCACGTTGTACGATTTGTACGAAGTGGGTGTACTCCTGTGCGTTCTCATGAGTGTGACTTGAGGTCCGTGTTAGTCCGTGCTTGGCCTCTAGTAGCCGCGTCACCGAGGGAAAGGCTGCAAGGCCGCCAAGTCGGCGTGGGCGACGCTGCCCGATCAGGATCGATCCAAATGTCAGTCTTTGTTGCTTATTTGAAACCTGATTTGTATCCGTTTACTTTTGTTTTTATCTAAATACTAGCGCGGGCTTCGCACGGTTTTTCGGTGTTGATAAATGATCGTAAAAATTATAAGTTTAATATAAATTTCGCCCGCGTGATATCTTTATATGTATTATAGCCAATGTTACTCAGTGATACAAACTATCACCTATGGAAGAAAGGGACATGTTGACCCCAAATAAACTGGAATAACGGCAGGAGAATGATAGATTATTACTTCGTGATAATATAGTATTCTACTGGTGAAAGAATTTTTAAAATCGGTCCAGTAGTTTTTGAGTTTATTCATTACAAACAAAAATAAAAATCTTTTATCTTTATAATATTGTTCAAGACATAAACCATACGGAATAAATTCTCTAAAATGGTGAAGAATGCATCAAAATCCGTTGCAAAGAACAAGGCGGACACCACACAGACAGACAGGAAGACTTTAATTTATAAGTAGTATGTATATATACATACATAGATAGAAAAAAAGGAAGACTAAGGAATAGAAATGATTATGGTGTACGTATGTAAGAAAGCCCAAAGCAAGAATGGTCTAGAAGTAGATATCTGCTGACGACGACGTTTAATTAAATATTATTTCTGTAGAAACAAGTTCAAATAAAGCCTCTATTCAGTTGTGTATGACAAACACAATAAGGTTTGTTTTTCATTAAGCTTGGAATCGTTCAGCTCATGTTTTAAAACAAATTCTTGCAATTTCGGCGAGAAACAATTCACTTTGATGTTAATTGAAATGAGCTGAATCGGGTCGTTGCATTATCGTGACCTAGCAACAGCAATGAATATCAAATGAAGGTTGAGTGCGGCTGCTGTTGCCAGGTAAATTATACAGATAGTAATTATTATTTTAATTAAAATACGGCTTCTGGCTGCTGCTTACTAATACCGGCTTATAAACGTACTCTATGGTAGTAGAGTAGCGCATGCTATCTCAGTCTTTACTAGGATGACGTAACATTTCGGATAAGCGTACGGAGAGTACAAAAGACTAAAGGATCCCTTTTATCCTGAGTGGATGGTACATTAAGGACTGGTGTTATCATTACTTTTAGTTATTGCTCAACGCAATCCTCCGCTTTTTCGACTGGGATTTCTTTGTCAGGTTACACACGTTTGCAAACAACGTAATGCTGCAGTAAAATTTTATTCCATCGTCTAATATTCTGCTTTACCATTTATCAAACACTTCATCAAAGAGACACATACCTATAGAGCACGAGATTTCAAAAGAACATGCAATAAATACTTGAGACTAATTACTGCATCTCGCAATACCTGAGACTCGTAATTCAATATTCAAGTATGCAATGACATTTTGTAAGAGATGTTGTAAATATAAATAATATTAGAGATGTACTCGTAATGCACTTATCTAAGTAAATATTTCGAAGTCTTCACACGTGTCCATTGTCGAGGGAAAAGATAATAAAGCACTACCCTCGTTACTTTGAGTTATTCGAATAACGACAACATTACACGACTGCAGCTAAATAAATCTATCACAGATTAAAGAAGATGAACTATCATGGAATAAAAGCATTAATTGCCCATTAAATTGCTTTATTCGGAACGTGTCGAACATAAAAATAGTTGCATGTACGATGGATAAAAGAGAATTAGGAGGCCGAGGCGGCATGCATGAGGCCGAGTGCAGTGGCAATGAACGATCGCCAGTCAACCTGAGGACCGGTTTGGTCCCGGCCAGACAAACATGCATGTTCAATGATGACTCACTTGTTGTCCAACTTATGTCGACGACTTAACATGTTCTGGATTGATGTGACGTTCTTTAAAAATATAATCATGCCTCCGAGAATATGGTGGACCCGTTTCTACGTTTTACTGATCCGTTTTTTAATCTTATGGATTTTGAATAATTCGATTTAGCGTAGCATTAAGAACAATGGAGTTCATATCATGAATTTGATAGAAAATATTATGTGAAATTGCGAGCAATTTTCATTTTATTGTCACTTTAAAGTTATGCAGTAAAAAGGTAATACTTTTTTTGAAGTATAAAACGAATAAATCACACTGAAATATGCGTGAATGAAAATAAAAAAGTTTGGCGTATATGTAGTGAGTATGAATGGTGAGATTACAAAACATATTCCACACGGTGTATCGTGAAGCCTCTGAGTGCTCGTGTTGTTTGCACGGCGCTCACTCGTTAATGCAGACTGGATGGAAGTTGATGGAACAATTTCCCCAATAACAGGGATGAAACACGCTTCAATTTACAATTTTGTTCGACAAACACGACATTATATCAAAAACTAGTTACAGTTTTAGTCATTCCAATGACTACAAAATGAGAAACTTTAAACCTATATTGTATGAAGTTCAGAATTAATCTTTGTATGGAAATGACACATGCATATCAAAATGGTGTTACTAAACTATAATGTAGCGTGTAAATATTTGAATTACAATACCTTCACAACTTTTGATAGATGACTGTCGTTGTACGCATTCCAAATCTGCAAGAAAAAGGATTAAATAAAAAAAAAATGATTTCAATAAGGTTTAGGGATGACACTAGGTGTCCATAAGCGTTTGATTTTGATTATTATCTCATAATTAATGAAGCCGCTCCTAGACTAAATTCTTACTTAAGTACTAAAGTAAGTATAATTTCAAATTAGACAAAAAATATGTCCTCTGAAAATGACTGTAAAAAAGTACCCGAATACGAAAAGTACACCGCGCTAGTAAGCCGAAAGGCGCTATCTCTGAGATACGCCTTTTTAGTTTTTTTATACCATTCAATAGCTATAACAATTTCGCATCTAATAGTACATATAAGCCAAATAGCGCTATCTAACTTAAAACATTAACAAAAACCCTCAGAAGGTTTTTTATATCCTTATGTTTCCTTAGATTACATTACAGCCATTTACAGCACAGCCACTCATAGAAAATCGATAAGTTGCTAGTCAACACTTCGACGCTGGACTACGGTCCAAAGTAATCCAAACAAGTGCCACTTGTATCAAGCGTTTGGTGTGGCGGTGCTAACACAATTTCAGTTTATTTTATCTTTTCGAAATACTTATGCAATATCGCCTACGCTTTTTCTCTTACGAAGTGATCAAGTTTCAAGTAGTTCCACATGGGACCACCACATTAATATTTATGGTTCATATAAGTAAAATAAAACCCAAATATTACATTTTATTTTAACAGAACGAACCAACACAATGTTCGTGAGTTTTCTTTGCTTAGTTGTCAACAAGAGTAGGTCAGAGATCCGTAGGTAACGTTGGAACAAAATATCAAATAAAACAGTTAGACATGGCACGAGCTCATAAGAAACCAGACTACAGAACAAGAAGATAAGATGAAAAAGCAGTCAAGTAAACAAATATTTTTCTAGGAGACTTATCATTTCAGTGTATGTAAGTAATTAAATGAACCCGGTGCGTGCCTCAATAGTTATCAAAGTACAAACAAAAACGAATAACTGTAAACAACGAGTGTGACGCTACAATAGGTTTATCGTTAAACTTTTGAATGTAGCACATCACTTCTCGATTACAATATCATACTTCCCAGTTCACGTGCAATGATAATAATGCAATGAAAACACAATACGATCGATGTTGCTATTTTATGATAGGCAGTGTTTCTATGTTTTGACGGCGCGTAGACGCCGCGCGGGTACGCCATGTTTTCTAACCGACTGATGCGCGACGTGTACAATCGTAATGAAAATGTTTGAGAAAGAGAAAATATAACATAGGTGCTTCGAGTCATCGACTACGCGACGCAGCTGCTACGCTACTCGGCGTAGCGGCTACGCGACGTAGCGGCTAAGCGACGGCGACGTCTACGGCAGCGGCTACGGGTCGGAGAAGGCCATCCCTAAGCGTCGGTTACGGCAGCCTCTACGCGTCGGCTACGACATCGCCTACACTATGTCTACGCAACGGTATCTTTACTAATGCAACGCTGGAAACACCCCTGTTTTCTCTTAATAGGTCTAGACTCTAGAGATGACATCCTTTAGTCGTGAACTCATGAACCAAATTGTATTCATAATAATTTTGTGTCTAGTAATTTCGTATCATATTCATTAACGAAGCTCGTTGATAAGCGTTCTTCTGATTTGTGGCCTGTTCTCGCATCCTTACTTAAATAGGTCACGACTCGAGTAATTTGACTGAACTCCAAAAACATTGTCTCCAGAAATTGCGTCGTTCACAAGTGGCAGTGAAGAACTGGGCTAAGTTGAATAAACAGAGAAAGATTAGAACTGAACTGAGGTTAAGGATTATAATGACTAATTGAATAACAGAGATATTTTTTTATATGTTACGTTTATTACATCGTATTGACAGGCAAAATATTTTTTAGCTATTGTGGAATGACCTTTCAGTTTCTTGCGCTTTGAAATCTGTATTGTTAAGAAAATGTTTGATAGTGTTCAAGTTATGTTAGGTAAGGTTACTATTTTATGTATTTAAGGAAATGCGGTCATGCCAATACAACGCTCGTTCCGTTTCACGGGTTTATATCTGTATTGAAAACAATATAACGCAGTACAAAATCATTTATTTATGAAGATAAACCAAAACATGTGAACCTTAAATGTTGCCATAATAAATGATTATTATACGGTTTCAATATAACTTTATAAAGCAAATAAAGCTTTCTAAATTCCTAATTCTGCTTAATTTGTAGGCCTAAATATAGTGATGTCCTCGTTCAGACGACATAGAAGGCGTCGACCCGCTTATCATGATCAATTATGAGAATAATCATAGAGCGGATAGAACCACCGCTTTCCCTGCCCCACTTATAACGTAGAGATGAGGTTTATGGCACCCACTATCACTCTTCATCTTGCCATAAATTCTTTTAAAAGGTTTTATGACATTAAAATACGATTGCAAATGCAAACTACGTGTCTTGAATAGTCTTAATAGATCTGAAACGTTTGTCTCAGGAATGTTGATCTTTACGACCGGTTCACATCAAACGATTTTGGGAACGGTTTTTATAAAACTTATCTGGGATGGGGAAGGACGCAATGGACGATGATTCACAGCCGACGTCAGGTAGTAGTAAAAGTAAAAAAGTTTTAGGTATAGGTACCAGGACCAGACCAGACCAGGACCAGGAGGTAGGAGGTTTAGAGGGTGGTGGGGGTAGGTAGGTAGGTAGGTAGGTAGGTGTCTTCCACGGGATCATTAGGAGTTTCAACCTCTTAAACGTCTGTCGACTCATTGAGACGTGTTCAGAGTCGAATTTAACTGTTATATGTCTTTCCCATTCTTTTCCCTACAAACGTAGATAAAGTTAGAGCAGCATAGGTATACTTTAGACAGGCATTATTTTGCTTGGGCCCATGCCCCTATGCGGTTTCCGCGACGGTTTATTTCACAAAAATACAGATTTAACATATTTTATTTAAACACAATTTAGATGAGCTTTGGTAGTAACACAATGCAGTACTTATAATCTAAGAACTGAAATCTGTACACAATATGGAAAACCCTGCCTCTGAAACTAGGAAACCTGTATCTTGAGAGACAGTGATTCAGGTTAAAAAGTGATGCTATAAGTATAATAGTAGACTGTGTCGATCTACCTGGAGCGACTATGAATATAAAGCTAATTTAAGTAATAGTACCTATATATTTTATACGTGACTAGCTTTTTCCCGCGGCTTTGTTCGCGTGGAAGTCGGAAATTATCCCATGGAAACGTACTACCAGGATAAAAAGTATCCTATGTGTTAATCCAGGTTATAAACTATCTATCTGCCTCATTTAAATCCTAATAGTAGCATAACATAATGATTGAATACTATCGTGAATTCATGCAAGCCTAGTATTTTTTGTTAGGTTACTGCTCAGAAATTGTGCACAACGTCTAATGATTGAAATATTATCTTGAATCCATGCATGCCTAGTACTTTTTGTGCCAAGACTCAAGGAATCACGTTGTCCCATACAAACTTTGCCCCCCTTTTTCACCCCTTTCGGGGTAGAATTTCGGAAAATCCTTTTTATCGGATTCCTACGTCATATAAAGAACACACCCTCCAAGTTTCAGGTCTCTACGATCAGCAGTTTAGGCTGTGCGTTGATCCGTCAGTCAGTCATTCAGGAAAAAGCATTTTATATGTATAGATAGATGTGTGTGTCTGTTTGCGTGTGTGTGTGTGTGTGTGTGTTAGTGTGCGTGTGAGTGCGCGTGTGCGTGGGTGTGTTGTGTGTGATTGGGGATATGTTAGTGATGGATTAATTAGCATTCGCGTTCATTGTTAGCATGCGAATGCTCATTTAGCATTTAGCAAATGAAATGTAGTTGCGAAAATCTGTGAAATGCGAAGTGAATTTATCACTTCGTACTTTTTATACTATCATACGTCAGAGCGTCGACGCACGCAGCGGTAGTGTGTGCTCTCCTTCGCACCCACGGGAAGTCGGGAATACTAAATCTATCGGTTTCACTTGACCGTGACCTCGTTGCGAGTGAAATTTATTAGCAGATGCTGCGAACTTGCGAAGAATGCGTTAAGCTATTGTTATGTTATTATCTTTGATTTGCGTGTACTTAGGGTTGTATATTGAATGAATGCGTGAATTCGCATATTAACAAATATCACATATTTTATTATTATCAATTATCGTCATTTTAGCGAATAGCATAGCAATAGCAATTAGCATGCTAAGACTCAAGAATTCACATGCTAACGAAATTTATGCGAAATCGCATTAATTGACATTACTAGGATATGTAGGTAATTAGGAGACGTACTTAAGTAAGGATTCAGTTCGTAGATAGTCCTTAGTAGAATTCATTTGAGGTTGACTCAAAGAATTAGTATGCAAAATACTTCTGAATTTAAATTCAAAGATTGAATTGAATATAGCTTTGCGTCTTTTCCGGATGCAGGTATCCTGACCGTGAACTTTTAAAAATAACTTTTATACACAGACGGCTAAACAAATCTTATGAGAAGGCAAGTGGGTCTTTGATAAACAAAATCAAAATCTAAATGTACCATATGGATGGCGGCAAAGCAAAATTATAGCAGCCATGTGACAGTAGTTTTAGTAAGCAAATTATGCTGTCTTATGTTAGCACATAACAAACACTAAAGCAACAGATTTCACTGATTAAATTAATATGTGTTCAACTGTTTACTATTATGATGAGATAATAAATAAATGACTCATGCACATTGTTTATTCTGGCACCTGAACATGTAGCCATGGACTATCTGTGGATAAAAGAAAAAGTAGTAAACTCACTATATATTTTAGAGTCAAGCAGTAGAGTAGAATAAGGATATTTTCATTAACAGGGAGGCCCTATTGTAGATGTCCTAGATGTGGCAAAGGACAGATCGTGTTGAGGTGAGCGACCGGCTGGTGGGTCAACGTCGCGCGCGCCTCCTGCCTCGCCCGCACTGATTCATCTTCTGTTGCGCAATATGCTTTTACATACCTACTTCTACATCTGTAGCTAAACTATACTGAATCGGTTTACCTATACTTTGTAAGACGCAATCTTTGCAGTTGTATATTTCAAGGTGAAAGTCTGGTCAATAAACTCACTGAAATGAGTAAGACGCAGAGGTTTAAGATGATTTTTACAAAAAAAGTAAAAACCATCTCTCTTCTACTAGGATAACCATATTTTGGAGAGTTTTAGAATTCAAAAGTTCTCTTTCAGTTATTTTTGCCGCGACCATGGCAACTACGAGTATTTGAGCTTTTCATCAACTTTTTTAATAGCTATATTCCATTACCGTACCGATTCCATTCCGTAGGTGCGTAGGTGTGTCATAACGACTAGGACTTTCATTTATTAAGTTTTTAATAACACAAATAGGTTCCAAAACGTTCCATGTAATTGTTTGACCTTTATGCGAATGTTCAAGATAACTAGGCTCAGTCAAAATTATGTTCATTCGATAATATACCTTACGATTTTAACTTAGACAAAAAATCATACACAGTACCTATGAAAAAAAAAAAAGGTTTTTTTTCGATTATTATAAAACTATACTTCTGCACCTTTCAAGATTTTAATGAGTTAAAGGGAAGAAAAGGTTGTTGTTACATTACAGGTAGACAAGTTACATTTTTGTCGTAAAAAAATGTGGTCCATTGATACGAAGAGAAGGAGGAAATGGTGTTGGGGAATTATAATAGACAGAATACACACAGCCGAAACCTTCTAAACATAATTATACTTACAGTATTTTTTTGCCAATAGAGTGGTGTGTGTGACTGTACAAAGAAGGACTTGGGGAAGAGATCTTTGAATTGGAAGGTAGTGCAATTTATTGCGGTACGATTAGTCTCTCCAGTTTCAACCTCAGACCAAATAAAAAACCAAGACAGAGCGCTATCAACAGTGAAGTGAAGCCGCTTTGTGTGGTGTAGTTTGATTGTAGTGTCATTGCGTGTGAGCGTGTATGCACAGAGCGGCGGTGTAGTTTTGGCATGCTTCACTGTATTGTTTGCAGCGCTCTGTTTTGGTTTTTTATTTGTTCTGTGGTTTCAGTTTATCATCTCCATAATACATAGTTTACGCTGCATACAATGCTACAAAGCCTAAAATCTTTATGTAAGGAATATTTGATACTGCATGGTTTTCAGATCAACGGCAAGGACCTAAACAAAATGTATCGCATTCTTGTTGCTATATTAAGTTCAATGCTACTTTAAACAAGTTTCTAAATGCAAAACAATAGTACGGCCAGTGTGGTGTGTTACGTTACCTACTTAACTATGTAACGAGCTGACTTACTGTAGACAATACCACTTCTATTAACCGTTTCAATGATTAAGTGACGCAATGACTTACGAGTACAACCGCCATGGCGTAATAAGTTCACATTACTTAGCTTAATTAACTTGGATTCTTATTATTAATGACCTCATTAAATAATGCCAATAAAAAGTACTGCTCTGATTGAAAATTTGCCTCGTCTTATAATATGAGTGTTTGGTAGTTAAGCAACAAGCTAAAAAGCATGAAATCGATTAGAAATCGCGGGGGCTGCTTGTTTATATTTAAGGGAAAGTGAAGCTTACGTAACAAACACAATTTTTCTGAGAACAGACAAAATTGCTTGTAATTTTGTGGCCATTGTTATTTGACGACGACCCTAATGGTGACCGACTGTCACGAGTAATTTGAATAAAAAATGAGTTTGCACATTATCAGTAGGTACCTAAGACTGATCCATGCAGAAAAATCTGAGGGACTGCAGTATCACACTGGCTTAAAAATGGAACACGATATCTGGTTTCCGTCCCGCGTCCTAATTAGTAAGAGTTAACCGCGCGTAAGTGTGAGCTATAAGGTTATTCTAATTATAAAACAGAATGTAAAGCAATTTTATCCATGACAGAAACTTATGTTGGGTTATCTGGCTGTAATACGAGAATCTTACTTTAGATTTAAAAAAAACGCTAGTTATTGAAAGCGAGCAACATTTTAAATTCCAACAAAAAATAAACTCCACCTGCTACGTTTAGGAAATTAGGACCGAAAGAAAAAAAAAGAAAAGGTTCAATGGAAGCACGAGTTAACATCCAAAAAATTTAGCTCCAAGTGGTCCTTTCGTAGAATAACCGCAATTAGAATGCTCGTCGTGATCCCAGTTCGTGGTGCACTTTCTACATCGAACAATAGGAAACTCGACTGCTTTCAAAAATGGTTCTTGTCTCTCACCAATAAGATTCAATACGGTCTGTAGTAACCTTAAAATAAATGGATAAGGTCGAGTCAAACGAAGGATGACTAGACTCTGGTGTAGAGTGTCATAGAGTACCTATTATTGCTGGGTTTGAATATATTAGCTTTTTTACGGGGATTCACTAACCAGCTATTATCCCAAAAATGCAAGGCGAAAGTAAATAGAATATAAAAAATATTAAAAAGCACTGGTTTCATATTAATATTTTAATGTAGTTTAAAGGGTAATTACACATTTATAATTTAGCAGTCCATTTGAGGCCAGTGGCCCAGTGGAGTCTGAACTCTGAACGTTTATCAGTGCCGTTTGTGAGAATGACCTCGCCATATCGTCGCAATGCGCAGCTGTGCCGTAGGTACTGCTAGGGTTGATTTCGATAGTTTGGGAGCTTGTGCCATAAAGTTTCTTGGCAAATGCTTGAGATATAAACTGGTCTAAATGTATTTCTGTTTTCAAAAAAGTATCTGTTGTAAATGAATGCAAAGTTAGATTAGGTGTTAGACAAAGTCTGTACATTTAATTAAACAGTAATGAAGTCAAAACAGTGTGTGTATTCAATATTTCAGAAAAAAATAATTGCTACGAGGTGTGGGAACGAGTCGTATGCCGCAAATATAGCTTTTAGATTTTTTTGTCCTTTTGTCTGTTTGTCTGGATAGTACTCTGGACGTATGTTCTGGATTGGCGCAAAAACGGCTGAACGGATTCGGAGTAGTTTATAACCTGGATTAACACTTAGGGTACTTTTAATCCCGGTACCTAGTACAGTACATTTGGGTCACACGGATACGTATTTTCCGACATCCATGGGCGAGGCCGCTGGCAAAAGCTAGTAGGTTATAAGAATGTAATATGACCCCTATAAGACTTATAAGGACAACGGGATTCATTCGGGTATCTCTAAAGTTCTCTTGCTGGCTCTATCAACAACATTCATTGCGTTATTACGTTGTTGAGCAGACAAATTTTTCGAACATATGAAGCAATGGATTAGCAATATCCTTCAAATAATTCAGATTATGATTGATCGTGTGTTACGCAATAAGGGGTCGGTAAATCATATTTAAATAATAATATAGCCACTTCCAACGTAGCAAAACGTTGAAGTTTTCCACAGGAAAAATTGAAGAACATAACATTAATTAAAATTATTTTTTAGACTCTGTTCCTTATTATTATGTATCGTTGATTTGGTATTGTTATTGGAACACGGAAATCGATAAGCTGCTAAACACCAGCAAGGCCAATATCTCGCCTAATACGCCGACGCACCCGTAGACTGTACGGTCTACGGGTGCGTCGGCGTATTAGGCGAGATATTAGGCGATATTAGGCGGCGTATTAGGAAAATTAATAGTAACACACTAACTTATAAATTTTGTAATATGAGTACTCATATTAAAAAATTTATAAGTTAGTGTGTTACTATTAATTTTCCTATTTGTTTTTAAAATAATTTCAATGAACCAGAAGTAAAATGAAGCTTTTTATCGATTCCTACTGTGGCGGCATCTACATCGCCACATGCGAACTACGCATCAAAGACCTGACGTCACACAAAGCCTGCATCGCGCAATTAGAGTTTACCGCGCGATCGACATATTACGTATACAAGCTCCCGACTTCGACCTCTGAGCAGTTGCCCGCCAGATACGACACCCGTCTGGTCGGAGGATCCTCCCTTTTCTAAAGAGGATGAGAGAACTTAACACCCTGTTCCTTATACCTCTAATTTAAAGTTCCCTCATCTAAACTACTGTTTCACTCCGTTATTGTATTAACTTAAATAGGTTTACGTCATTTATGTTATTCATGAAATATAGTAGCAAGTAGTTTATAGAACTGTGAAGCTAAAGTGAGCAATAATACTGTCGTCCTTGGCTGGTATCCAATTCTTAATGTATAGGTATTACCCCAACCTTATGTTTTCAGAAGTTTCACCTAAAACTCATGAAGAGGTTGGTGTTGAATGCGGCTCTGCGGTTGTGGCTGTGGCGTTGCCAACCCGCTACCTTTACCCTCGCATACGGCAAAGCAGCGCCATCGACCTTGCAAGGTCGTCACTCCCCCCCCACTAATCTGACAGCAGTTTCGTGATTGTTTCACTTAATTTTATTATGAAGCTTGCGATTTTTTGCCTCTAAGAACATAGGTACATTATGTTAGTCTACTTAGACCATTCACGGGCATGATTTTAAGTGTGGGAGAAGCTTTATTAAATTACTAGTTACGCCCCGCGGTTTCAGCCGCATAAGTCTCGATCCCGTGGGAATATTGGGATAAAAGGTATCCTATGTGCTTCTCAAGGTCATGGTCTACCCATGTGCCAAATTTTATCCAAATCCGTTCAGCCGTTTTAGCGTGAAAGCGTAACAAACAAACTCCCTTTCGCATTTATAATATTAGTTAGGATACAATACGTACCTAATAAATTGATCACGCTTTGGTTGACATTGGCACTATCGGTTGAATCAAAACCACCAATCTAAGACATATTGAGTTGAGAATATGAAACAAGATCACAATTGACAAGTTCACAGTAAGTAATTCAATGCACAAGGCCAACTTAATAACTGCAAGGTGATGAAATGAATCCATATAAAATTGGAATTACATTACCTCCCTATAAATTGACAAGAAATGTATCTAATTGAATTATAGGATTGCATCGACAAATGGCACTCATAATTTTATGTTGTTTTCCATCGTTATATTCGATTCGACGACTTTTTATTTGGCTTTAATTAGGTATTCGATACGAGGACATTACAGGTGTAGCTTGCTTGGCAGACCCTTTACGCCACGATATGTTCCTAAAATGTCACACATGAAATATCATTTTTTTTGTCATTTTCTTTGCAAGCTCGCCAAAACTTAAAAGCAAGTCCACGTCAACTTGCGACAGGCTAAGCCACATCGTATGATGTGTATTAATTTGTCCAACAAAACCATTTATTGTTTAGGACGAGGTCGATATTTCACCTTTGTAATTTTATGCGCATCACAATGTGGCAGGTTATTTAAATATTATAAGTAGGTACCTATACCAAAATATAAAACAGTTTGATGTAATCTTGTAGCCAGGCTGTCACAAGCAGACTTTTTGTACTTATTTCATTTTAATTAATACAAAAATATTTTCTTTTTTATATTCCTTGAATTTGGTATTGATTGATATGGGATTAAAGGGGCATGCAGTGACAGCTCGGTTCGAGTCAACTGGGCCCGAATAATAATACCAGATATTACGTCGTAAAAACGCCAAAAAAAGTGGTGGGTAGGTCATCGGGACCTCTTAAAAGATTGAGATTTTTTAAATTTATTGATAGAATTTATTTTTATGAATAAGAAAATATTGTATATTTGATGTGCAAGAGTGAGATAGAGATAAAAAAATCTTAGCAAATCTAAAAAAGAAACGCTTGTTTTTTTAGTCCAGACCAAACTAATGAACTTAGGCTAATTATACAAATAGGTATCATAATTAAAATAGGCGTTGTAGATAATTATGTTTTCCTGGTTTCTGCCTGACCTTACAAATCACCGTAATCGGGAGTGAAATATCTGATATTTCACTCCCGATTACGGTGATTACGGAGTTTCAATTCGGATCCAGTTGACTCGGGGCGAGCTGTCACTGACACCATGAGTTATGAGTTCATGACAGTGACAGTAAATAGGATATATCTAATTCCGACCTTGACCCAAAATCCTTAAGTATAACAAATTCAAGTGAAACCACAAGAGATACCTACATTTTATTATTTAAATATTTAATTTTAAATTCATTCAAACAAATAAGTACTTCGCGGAAACCATCGGAATTAATTGCTCTATTCATAATTAACAGACTATTATTATGTGGTTAATTGTGGTTATAGTTATTACGTAGTTTACGGAGGAGCAACAAACAAGTAATTTAATGTACCTGCAGATTTATGGATATCTTATCGAAGTTCGTATCGTATAGCATTATAATAGGGATGATGCCTGGGTAAAAAAAATGAAATTCTAATTAGTCTGTCAGTCAGATAATAAAAAAATATTAGGCACGTATTTTTTGCTTTATAATTTATTAATAAACAATTACTTAGATAAAACACATTTTAAGTTTGGGAGTGGGGGTCGCTACGTCACTAGTATGTATAAAATCTACATACTCGCGACGTCATGGCACATTTTACCTCAATGTATCGCCGTAATCTTTAGATTACGTAAAAAAAGAAAAAATACGTGTCCAATATTTCTTTTATAATATCAAAGACGGACTAAAAAAAAAAATTTTGTCATCATCCCTATTGCTCTGATTTTTTTTAAACTATATATTATTACTGGCTAGTGGCTGTGTGTTAATAACAAATGTCATTTCTTCAATTCAACGTGAATTAGGTTTCAGGAAATCAGTGTTTTATGAAGCACACGCGCGTATAAGCCTCGAACTGTCGATCGACCTTTAGTGATTAGGTGATTACAAATGTATGTCCCAAGATTACGGTTTATTGATTTTTATGTTGTTGACTGTCTGTTTCATGTAGTAAAACAATGGAGTGTGGAGGACAATAAAGATAAAACAAATGTCCGATAGTTGCTATACCTAGTAGAGGTGCCTGGCCTTGTTACACCTATTGTGTTTGTAACTGTTCATAAGAATGGCAAACGTCTAGTTCCCCGTTTCTAATGACAATAGTACGATTCTCGTGTTACTTCTAGATATGAACGCTTTCATTCACAATGACAATTGACTAAGGTCAAGTAAAATCTGAAAGAAACGTTGCAAAACTCTTGAAAATTATATGATGTATCTATGGTCTTAATAAGTGATAAGTGTGATTTAAAACTGTGTAGAAACAGCATAATGCAGTGGACACAGTCATTGAAATAAATCACTCATAAAGTGTATTTTATCTTCGTTAACAGTTGCAAACGTTTATCTTATTGAAGGTAGTTGAGTGCACTTTCTGTATTGCTTGAGATTTTATACTGAGTCTACATGCAGAGTATTATTTATGTAACATAAGTACCTACTTATACATTCCCGCCACGATACAATTCGCTTCGTTCATTTCGCGATTATTATTGTGTAAATATTTAAACATGTATAAATATATGTAATATTTTTATGTTACATACATGTATGTATTGCAGTAATGGAGTCCTAGAGTTCCTTGGAGTCTTTAAAATATATATTTTTTGCGATGAGACAGCCCATTGTGTCAAACTATGTAAAATTTCTTCATTAATAATTATCTTAAATTTTTATGGTGCATCATTTATACATGTACAAATATTGTGGATTATGTAGGTATAGAGATAAACTTTACTTTGAAGTAGTTAAAGACGGAGCTAACAAGCGAAGCAATTAACGGCAGCACATGTACCTATGTGTAGACAAAATGTATGAAGGGTTGCACACACATAGTGGGACGTGGGAACGACAACTGAGCAAATATTTATGCACATGAAATGACTACCTCTAACGTCACAACTCGTACGCGCAATGTGATAACACAAGTTGATATTATTTTGCGTAATTAAGATTATAGGTAACAAGAAATACCCATCGAGTTTTCCAATTTTCATAATGATAATCTGACCTTCGAGCCTATTTAATGAGTACTTCAGCAAAGTGAGTGTTTTAAGTTAGAGTTTTGTAGTGTTAATACATATAAAATACATTAACATAAATATTATATAATCGTACTAGCTGCGCCCCGCGGTTTCACTCACATAAGTCTCGATCCCGTGGGAATATCTAGATAAAACGTATCCTATGTCGTAACCGAGGTCGTGGTCTACCCATGTGCCAAAATTCATTCAAATCCGTTCAGCCGTTTTAGCGTGAAACCGTAACAAATAAACTCACTTTATAATATTAGTTATAGTTAGGCTGACAAGTTCAGTAGTTTCGAAGATTACCGCCTACATATCTACAAACTCACAAATTTTACCGCTCTATCTTTAGCAAAGTTTGTGGTTAATTATAGGCACTACGACCTGACAGAACTAGTTTTCCCTATTGACATTTGCAAAGCGGAAAGACAACAGCGGTTAAATCAATTACATCATTTAAATAATTTTATACTAATTATACCTACGTTTCCGTGACTCAGTGGTTCTATAAAATAATTATCTGTAAGTATCCTAATTACGTAATACACGATCAATCAGAATCTGAAACAGATTGCTAATCCATTGCTTCATAAGTTCGAAAAAAAACCTGCTTAAGCACGTAAATAACGCAATGAATGTTGTTGAACTGTCAAAATGAAACAGATTAGTCCTAATCGACGAAAATGTTTTGCGTAATTAGATAGCTGAAGTATAAGTAAATTTCTGATTACGAGATGAACTAAGCTGAAACGCTTTAGTTTAGACTTCAGAGCAATATTTCACAATTGAATCTAGATTTCTAAAGTTCAGTAGGTATAACCAGACGATTCTAACAATGGTAATCTTAAGTGTGATTATGCAGTTCACGACTTGGTCTCAGTTCTCAGTCGACCTTGTTAGATTTAACTTTCTTGCGCAGCGTATACATTGTACTTGCACTTAACTGAACAGAGGAGAGACTTGTTTAAAATGTCACAATATTACGAAATAATTCTTTTAATGTACCCATGTGGTATTTTTTGTCATATATAAATGGATCTGGCTAATTAAATGGAAGGTTTGGCTTAGTCCCCTAAGCTTTATCAATAATTATTCTCAACATGCTTTATCATGCACTAACTTAGGGGTTATACTACTATCACTCGTAGAGCCATAGCCGTAGCTGCCTATCTGACAAAAACCAATCTAATTCATAACAGAAAGAAAGGACGAAAAGCTAAGCAAGTTCAAACAAATGTATATTAGTGGCGACGTTGCGGCTGCGCTTGCGCAACTCGATTGCGTCAAGGCACCGCTCAGACTGCGGGCCCTGTTACTGCGAACTTAGAAACGGAAGAATCTGTGATTGAACGCGAAGGATTCACTTTTGGAAGATCCGATGGGCATTGGTAAAAAATCGAAATTAGATAGGTGCTCAGCCTTGGCCCTGACGGCATACAATAAAATAATTAGGCATTGAATGACAACGTTAATAGATTACTTGTAATTAGCTAGATGTACACAAAACATTACTTTAGCTTTACCTACAAATAAACAAGTGCTAAGATAACGCATAAGTCATTATTGTTAAATCAAGAAGTGTCTTAGGGTCAGCATCTTACAATGAACACATCGCACATCCGACCATGCTGACAATAACAACGTGATACTGCGCGGCTAACTGAATTAGTGAATTAACACGAATTAGTTCCATCATCTGGGTCAAGATTACACAGTGCGTGCTAATATCAGCATGTGCGAGAAAATTATTCATAAACACATCAATAAAAAACTAAACAACTATTAAAATATCAACCTTGTGGTTAGAACTATTCGTCAATGCTTATCTTATCTAATAGCTCTTATGCCCAGCAAAGCAATTATTGTACTTTATCGGTCAATAAGCTCAATTTTTACGCTCTTGGGTTGATTGGGGTTTCGTTAGCTCCGTAATCGTGTTTTTATTTCAGCATCATGCTAATAGGCCTATTGCATAAATGTAAAAGAGTATTTAAATAGTGGTGAGTCGTTTGGCAAGTGGTGCACATTTTCTGCGCCCGCGCCGACGACGCCGACGCGCGACACGGAAGCGCATACTGACCTAGTATACTTCTCTCCTTGCAATGCTAACGTATCGTTAAACACCCCACAATTGAATCGAGGTTTGAGATTAAAATTACAAATGGCCGATTTACATGCGTCACAGATCCACAGGAGTGCACATGTAGGCTGTAGTCTACGAATATTGTGAAGGTGAATGTTCTGCTACTAATAGGTAAACGTGAGACTAGGTGTGGCAAGTGGCGACGTAGATCGCAAAAAAGATTGCAATGTCAACGCTTATTTGAAGTGAACACATAATAATGTAAGTGGCTTGGCACTTATGTCAGAAACAAAGCGCTACCTAGCTACGCTACGTAATGACGGATATTAGTTTTGCTGAGCGAATGTGATTGCAGGCGGAAGGGCGCGGATATTGTTTCGTTCTTTGTGTGGCTTGTAAGTCTTGTAAGTATAAAACAATAGTGGCTTCGATTTGATTTTGATAATACTCATTTATTTAGAACTAGCGACCAACCCAGCTAGGCTTTCGCGGGGAAAGAGAAATCTTCCTCGAATAATGAATGGTGGTGGAAACCGCATCAAAGTCAATTGGGTAGTTTTAAAGCCTCTCGCGAATACACGCACAGACGCTTGGCGGTCACCTTCATTGCAAACCTACCTACAATCATCAAACAATTTATATTTGATAGAAAATAAAGAATCCAACTTCACGAGGATCGCCGATCCGAGGGTTTTCGCCCCGCAGAACTACGCATCTTCACTGATGGATCCAAAAAAGGTTGTAGCACAGGTGCCGGAATCTTCTCGGAGGCCTTCAACACATAGCCACACCATTGGGTGTCCACAACACAGTGTTCAGCCACATGCCATCATGGCCAGAGCACGGCAAGCGCGAAACAGTCATACAGTTGGCTCTGGACTGATATATGAGTGCCACCAGCGCCTTAACCAGGTAGCCGCAATAATATAATCATTCAATGGATCAAAAGACAACGCGGTTCGCTGGGCAACGATACAGCCGACGAACTTCCCAGAAGGGGTCAAGCATGGCACCAATGGGGCCTGAATCCATCGCGCCACTCCCCTTGGGGTAAGCACTCTGTTAAGGAAACGAACCAGGGACCAACATTACAAACTATGGTTGGATCAAGGTGAGTGCATGCCTAAGGAGGCACTCCCTACAAACAATGGCCTCCCCACGAAAAGGTTTCTCCTACTAACAATACAACAGCTGCCTACGGTTACAGCAGCTATAACTGGCCATGGGTCATTTAAATAAACACCTCTTTGTCATAGGAGTCACAGACAGTTCGCTGTGCAGGGCCTGCATGGAGGCCAACGACATAGCAGCTCATGTTTTGCTAAACTGCCTGGTGGTCGCCGCTTAAACGGCAAAGTATTTCTGTAACCCAGGCACCCTACGTGAGAGTATCAGTAACACCAAGGCGTTACTGGCCTTCTTGGAGGAGCTGGGGTGGATCGAATAAGCGATTTTTCACCCGTACGCAAAATACGCGCTTTGGCGTGGAGTTGATGATACCAACCCGTATTACCTATTTTATGTTCTTTCTAGCTATACTTAAAGTTTCAGATGAATCACCGACTACTGCTGTGCTGACTCATCATCGAAGTTTGTCAACACAAATCCCATTTTTATTTTGAACACATATTATTCTGTGAATGTGAAATACTAGTATGGTTATCAATGGAAGTCAACAAACACTGTTGCTTTTGTATATAATCGAAATTGCCTTAAAATAAATTTGATATAGGTATAATTTTTTTTAATTTCATGTAAGTTTTTACTTTCTTGTTTTTTTATTTTACACCTGTTTAAGTTTTTTTAATGTTGATGTGTTGTGAATAAATTATGAGATGAAAGACTGAATTTTTACTTAATTGAACTTTCCTTGCTGACTGTACCTTGTAACCACTGTCACAATTCAGGTTCCCAAGATACTGGTTTGCTTAGTTTGAGAACCACAGACATGACTATAAAAGAATAACCAAATATCTAACTATACTTACTCTGTTTATTTTATAATTATTGACCCATGGTGCTTATAGTGCTGTGGCATAACTTTGAAAGTACCTAAAGCGATCAAAGTTTGTTACGTTGTTTTTTTTTTAAGGCTTAATCATTGTGATCTTGCTTAGCTGCAAGATGCTCTGATAAAAATGTTAAAGGTTGATTTTGATACAAATGATATGAATTGTAATAAATTGAACACAGTAGGTAGAGCTTCAATCAAATATGTATATATGTGTATACACAAAAAAAAAAAAAACTGAGAGGTGACATTAACAATATTGTATAGTCAACTTGACTTTAGCTAGGTTCTCCAAAACACACTGAACTAATCTGTGAGACCGTCTAAGAGAAACCAATATCTTCTTTTCTTTTTCCTTCTATTTGTTGCAAGGTTATTCAAACAACTTGCTTGAGAATAGGAACATAATTATTTGAATATCAATAAAAAAAATAACATAAGAACTACAAAAACCAAAATAAATGTGTATGTGTAGTAGGTACACATTTGTTTTTCCAATGCACTGCATAAGCCGATGTTGACTATTCTGCCAATGTTTAACATTGGCAGAATAGTCAACATCGGCTTTGCTTGCCATTTTATAAAAAAACGAATAGAATAGGTACTTACACATCTTAGGGTGAACCAGAACAAGAGCATTCTTTCTTGACATTGGATAGACCACCAACATAATGCTCTGTCCCTGGTTGCACAAAAAGAATTTGTTAGAGTGAGAATAGAATATGGCATTTGCATATTTGGTCCAAATTACTCTAAATTCTAAACCAGCCTTTAGTCAACTTTATGGTGAATGCTGTGTTTACCAGTAATAGGACTTTTATTATACTGTTGTTTTTATTAATGGTTTTGTATGTACTGCTGTAGGTGTTCCAAATAAATAAAATAGGTAAATAACATTCAACCCATTCAAGGTATTTTTATTGACAGTAACACTAACAATGCTGTGGCCATATATTTTTATTGGTATCAAAAGAACTACAAGGTGCTTTAAAACGATTGTTCTCAAAGCAGGTAGTTATTCAACTCACAAATATAATATTAGGTAGGTATATATTATATTGTTGGTGTGAATTATTGACTGCAATATCTACACACTTCAAAGCAATTTGTGTGTAACTACTTATTATGATTATTTTTTTGCACTGCAGAAAATAAATATACATAAATATTAAAACATTTCATAGATATCTATGAAATGTTTGAATGTTTATGTATATTTATTTTCCATCATATGCTTGGCAAAATGGCAATATCACGCTGGCAATACATGTTTACTAAAAGATTAGGTTCTAATGTTGAGGAAAATGATAACAATTTTATAGTGTATCTGAATGCTCCAGTTGTACAATTTAACTCTTGTGTTGGACCATGAAGGTTATAATGCACTATGTTCTAGGAGTAGAGTCTTCTTTAGTTGTTGCCTAGCAACTGTTATGTTCTATTCTGTCATCCTGTATTTTTCAGAGGAAGTAAATTTTAGTCAGAATTAAGTGTAAATAACTTTATTAAACCATTGTATTACAATGATATCTTATTTTCATTGAAAGCAAGCGCAGCCAACAGCTTGACCTAGTGTATGGCTGTATGTTATTTTGATGATAAAGTAGGTAACTATGAAAGTAAAGTAGCAATTTACAAACATGATCGTGTTATTTTTAACAAATATGCCGTAGGTACTTAGCTACAAACTCAGACCAACAAAAATGTTGGTCTGAGGCTACAAATGAATCTTACGAAGCTAAAATAAAAAAACTCCGCAAGGAATGACAAAACCAGCAGTTGTCAACTCAGCTGTCTAATGTCTACACGAGCATTTGAAAAATAAATAAATCGATACTTTTCATGGCTAACATGGCTATGTAGGTACAATTCACGACTTTTCATAATTTTCAGCGTGCATTTTAACGATATCATAGGTACTGCCACCTGGTTCACTATTATTAGCATTAAAGTGATAACTCCGAAAGCAAATCAATATGGACAAAACTTCGACTATTGGTTGGTTAAATTTATGTTACGATTATGCTAGAATTATATTACTAGACTTGCATTAAATACCATCTCAATAATTCTACTTACGTTCCGCAAATAGTTGTCGTTTTGGTGAAATGCGCACGGGTAAAACACGAAGTCTCCCGTTTATCCTTTGTGAAAGGAGTCCGTCGAACGCACAATATTTTCTTTAGCACTATTTTTAGATCAGGGTGTAGTACAATAATCACACAATATAACTGGTAAGAAAAACAAAATCGGTTGCACTGGCCAATAAAATTTACTAACAAAATAATTGTACTTCAAATTAAATTGACGTTAACACAACTCACGAAATCGAACACGAATTCTCACTGGCCTATGTTGGCTGGTTGGCGTGACATGAAGTTGGCAGCAATTGAAAAGCAAAACATCATCATAAAAACAGCTGTTTATCGATCTTACTGACATCTACATTTAATATTTTGACTTACAAAATAATCCCACAGCAGTATCAATAGATGTCGGCCGTAGACCGTCGCCATTCAGTAGCACTAGTAGAAGTGATATGAAGCTATGATAACAGATGTCGCTCTTAAAAATTTGCTTTAAATAATTATTATCGAGTTGATTAAACTGTAATGTAAGGACCTAAAAATATTTTTTTATTAACCGACTTCTTTTATTGAACTGTTGTATTATTTCGAGTCATTCCTTGTTATTTTACGACAATGTTAAAATACTTTTTGAAAGAAATATGAGATAAACCTGGATTTTCTATTTAAATGTTGTTTATTTTCTTCCTTGATCATATATATGCTAACAAAACGTTAAATGCAAAACAGGGCCCCTCCGGGATTTGAACCCGGGACCTCCTGCACCCAAAGCAGGAATCATACCCCTAGACCAAGAGGCCACTTGTAGGTATGAATGAAAATATAAATCATAGCATAGATGGAGTTATTTTCATAGCATACAATTAAAAAGTGCATTGGAACCAAAGACATGGAACTAATCACTATAGCGCAGAACCAGTCCGTGACGAAAAGGTATACTCACCATTTTTGTTCGTATTGATTTGAAGTTCATGCCTGTATTTAAGCTGACTAAGGCTATTCACCTGGTAATGAACAGATCACCTATCAGTTTAAATATTTATGTAGATAACTGATACGAATACGATGAAAAAAATGATAATGAAATACGATTTTTATTAATACGTTTTCCTTGGTTCATTTATTCATGAGACAGCTGACAGTCATGAATCGATATGCTTCTCACGTAGCGCCATCCAATGCATGTTCGACGTACTCGAGTCATCCAGAGAATTGCTGCCATAGAAACAACGCACGTTTGTAAATGTTAAGTACTTAGGTACCTGTTGTTGAGTCACTGAGAATTTTTAGTACTTACCTAGGGTGTACGCCGAGTACAAGCGCAGGTAGTTCAACATGAAAGGAACAGGTGGCACTCTAATGGGCAGGCACAGATACTTGTTTATAGGCAGAATAATTAATATTCTTATCATGGTGTATATGGAAGGCTCTTCTAAACACGACTAAACTTTTTACTGATTGAAAAATACATAAATATCTCCTGCGTGGAAATTTTTCGTCGGTTATAAAAAAAAACAGCTGTTCCATACATTTTGAACGCGTAGGTATTGCGCTTTTCTATGAAACTGTTTTTTCAAAAAAAAAAACGATGAAAAATTTCAACGGAGGGGGGTTCAGAATCATATACCTAATGAATCCATGGTAACAGTTTTAGCGTCGATGTCCCTGCCGTAATGTATTACCCGAAATCTTATAAAATGGCATCGCAATTTCATGTATGTAGCTGCTTTTTATACTAAAAAAATATGCATTGCGCTAGCTAGTAGGTTGTAGTGTAGTACCTAGTTGCGACTGCTGAGCGGGGGGAGGTCCTGAATGCGATGCCCGGGAAGAGGGATGATGACAAAATATTTTTATTGTCCCTCTTGGTTATTATTAAAAAATATTGGACGCGTATTTTTTTTTTACGTAATCTAAAGATTATGGTGATACATTTAATTAAAATGTGCCATGACGTCACGAGTATGTATGTACTTGTGACGTAGCGACCCCCACTCCCCAAATTATAATGCGGATTATCTAAAGCAAAAAATACGTGTCTAATATTTTTTTATTATCTGACTGACGGACTAAATAATTCTTTTTTTTTTACGCAGGCATCATCCCTATTACTGCATTACTGGGGAATTACATGACACTCAGAACCAACTCAGAAGTTATAGAGGAATGTAGGTAGGTCGGTGGTGGTACTCACCCACCATTTCCACCACCCACCACCTCTTCAGGGAAAAATGGCGTGATGTTATGAATGAATTAGTTTAGAGACGAATAGGATCTTATTTTCAAAACTGAAGTCTATTGGAATAATGTGGACAGAAAATGGGTATACCTATTTGATAGTGAATCAATCACGGCACATGCATCTATTTCACACCTGGGGGCCTAAAACGGCTACATTAAGCAATTCGTCCAAAAGCAATTAATTTTCTGAATGCCCAGCAATTCCTCTACACACATTTACGGTGACAAATATTTAAGCTGAATCATATTCAATTCAATTCATATCAGAATCATATTTGGTGTAGTATTGCCGCATGAAAAAAATAAAGACCGTAATTTTACCGGATAATTTTTCGTTACAGTTTTTATTATTCAAATGAGTTATTTTTTTCTACAGTTTAAATGTTATTTCATTTTAAAAAACTGTCAAATAGATGAATTCCTTAATAGGAATTGAACGCAGATATTATTATGAATTGTCAGTTTGTGTATTAAGGCAAAAGCGTCAAGGTAGCCCGCGAAATTCAAATTTTCTTACGTTTTTTGCAATTTGCAGTTCAGTATCATCTTGTATGTTGATCTAAATATGATTTGCGGCCCTATCAAATGTTTATTTATAGAATAATTATCATAAAAATCATCAACACAACTCTCTAAGTTCATACATGTGGAGTTTCTTGCCCATTCTTCTCCTTACGAAAACTACCTTTTGGAAGGGGCGACTAGAATCAATTCAATTTTTTTTTGTAATTTTTGAGGTTCAAAAGAGCCTTGCAAGGGCCTATTTGAAATAAATGATTTGACTTTATAATCGCATTGAATGACTATTTCATGAAATCATGACATTTGGCGATTGTGTTTACTTATGGAGTTGTATTGCTGATTGTAATGATTATAATTATGTAAAGCCATATTGGTTACGGTCGCGAATCATATTTTAATCAACATAAAACCTCACACTGACCTGCAAATGTAAAAAACGAAAGAAAATTTGAATTTTGCGGGCTACCTTAGCGCATGCCCCATAAGATATTAAGATTCTGCCAAAGCGGCCGTTTTAAGCCTGGTCTACATAGATCATTATCTACGTACAAGTTGAGAATATTCCTGCTAAGTATGTATGTAAGCATGTGGGGTTGCTCCTGTACACAATGGCAATTGTTGGTCAATTTAGTGGTACACTGATCTGACTACTAATTATTACATTGATAGGCTTTTATGTAAAATAATTAGGTATGTAGGTTAGGAAGTATTGGACATGGAGTATTTAATGTGTAAATAGAGAACATAATATAATATTTTTATTTGCATTAAAAAATGGTACAATAATTGTCTCCATAGGTAATAGAATTATGATCTACAGTATACAAACCAAGTTAGAGTTGAGTTAGTGATAGATAGTATAAAATTGTTTTGAATAAGAATGTACAGTAACAAAATTAAAAAAGGTTTCCTATGAGGGTGGCATGTTCACTAAGTGATCAAACCCTCGATAATAAATAAAGATTAAAAAAAAATATATTTATTGACCCGATGAAAAACAATACTAAAACACACGGCCAAACATTAATTACACTTTGCTGTATCTAAAAATACCCTGGTAACTACAACTTCTAACCCATTTCCACATAATTACACAAAGAAAAATCGTGCACTGTATAAAAATACTCACTACGCAAGTAACCATAGAACGCTTAACGTGCACGTTGTTCGCTTGAAAAGATTAATGAGCAAAAATTACGTACTGGCCTTTATTTAGTGTTAGCCCGACACACAGCGTTATTTGTAAGGCAAATGTGTTCTTTAGAGCTATTAGCAGTCTGCTCGGGCGGTCCACGTGCTGCATACGTTATACCGCTAAATGTAACAGCCTTATATCATTTTGGCCACGCAATTTGACGTAATTACGAATTACATGAGCAGGCGCACCGCCACGCGAAACTACCGACAAGGAAGCGCCCAACCGTTACTCAAACATGATAATCATCCAGCCGAAACTATTGTGTAATTTTATATATGTTTTATACCATATACGGGTCGGCTGTTGATGATAGATGGCTTAGTTAGGCAACCAGAATCCTGTCATGATAATTGGTATGCGCCTATAGTAGTTATGATAGCAATAATGTGCTTGATTTTGTTTCTTCTTTTTTTTTACCCCCGACGCAAAAAGAGAGGTGTTATAAGTTTGACCAGTATGTGTGTGTGTCTGCACTGTAACTTTTAAATGGGTGGTCCGATTTGAATGCGGTTTTTTTAATTTGAAAGCAGGTTTTCTAGCGATGGTTCTTAGAAATGTTTTATTAAAATCGGTTCAGCTGTTTGAAGATTATCAGCTCTTTTCTAGTTGATGAATGGATGTGAGTGTCTTCCTTAGGTCTGATCGATTTGAAATTTGGTATTCTGTTACTTCAATGATATTAGAAGAACATAGTAACCTTGCTACTGATGCTGCAGCATCACCTGGAATATGCAGGATACCCAACTCCCATACCAACTTACAGCACAGGTATCGTGTTGGGGCTCATTGGAATGGTCTCAATGAATAGGTTATAGATAGATGAAGGACAGGGGCTGGTGGTGGAGTAGGAAAGAGAAATCAGGAAATGATTGTGTCGGGGTTTTTAAATTTTTAATATACTTTTACTTTTTCTACTAAATGAGACCTACTGCATCGAGTTAGGATGCGTTGGAGTTAAATATAAGTAACTGATTCACAATGAGATGTGTTGACAGTTTCGGTAAACATTTTAATTTAGCATTAGGACATTAATTTGTTTTTGTTGAAATGCTTGTAGGTAAAGTTCGTAAAAATATGCAGCTTAATCATAATAAAAAAAACTATTTAGTAGGTCCATACAAGTTGGAACATTTTGCTTTACAAAATACAATATCTGCCAAATTTTTGTTAACTATAACAGCTAAATTAGTCACATAGTGTTTACCCGCGTCACAGCGTAACCGTGGCGTAGCGGACCTACTATTTACTTTATATTATTATTAGAATCGAAATTTCATTACAACATTATCTTGATCTAATTATAGATTCGCACATTAATTTCAGGTAAGAAATAGCTATAAATTCGCTAAGAAGTTTAGATTTTTATAGCCCTGTATGAATTGAATTGAATTGAATTGAATTGAATTGAATTGAATTTCTTTATTTTGCATAAAATATGGTACATAATAGGTCTTAACTTAAATATAAGAAGTTCCACATATCTTGCTTACTTACTATTTCAGCATGCAAAAAATACCTTATAATAAAATTATATACAAAAACACTTCAATTGTTACTATTAAGATCATGAAGTAAAAAATAAAAATAAAATAAAAAATCCTTAAAATTACGTTATTTAATTATATTACTAGTGAGATCATATTTCGAGCTTTGCTTATAATTTAAAAACTCACTTATTGTATAGAACGCATTGATAAAGAGCCATTTCTTAAGTTTATTTTTAAAGTAGTTTAGTGGTAGCTCTCTGATCTGTTTGGGTATTTGGTTATAGATTTTGACAGACATATTGTAACAATTGTTCTGAACTAGTGTGCTTCTACATCTTGTGACAGCTAGTCTGGTTGGATCTCTTGAAAGGAATTTTTTATTTACTATGGCTTTAGTATAACGCTCAGAGTGCTTTTTAACAAATAATCCTACTTCTAATATATATAGACTAGGTAGAGTTAGTAATCCTAATTTCTTAAACAAAGGTCTACAAGATTGAAACGGTCCAACCCCACAGATTGCTCTGACACATTTTTTTTGTGTGATAAAGACATTTTTAGCCTGAGAAGAATTACCCCATAAAATAAGACCGTATCTAAGAACTGACCCGACGTAGCCATGATACGCAGCCATAGCAGTTTTTTGACTTGCTACCTTCTTAAGCTTTTTTAGAGCAAAGACAAATTTGTTTAGATTAGAGCATATGCGAGTTGTGTGTGCTTTCCAATTGCAATGTCTATCTAAGATAATACCTAAAAATTTTGTATCAAGTACTTCTTCAATTTTTGTGTTTTTATAATATAAGTCTAAGGGTTTTATTTGAGAACTGTTATAATTAGAGAATTGTAAAGTTTTAGTTTTAGAAATATTTGCTGTTAGATTGTTGTCCTTTAACCAGTTCATTATTGATTCTACAGTGTTGTTTAATGAATGTTCGTAGTTGCTTTCTGAGGTTTCTGGTATTATAACCGAAATATCGTCCGCAAATAGGATGCACTGATGTGATGTTACTTGAGGAATATCATTTATATAAATAAGGAAGAGAAGAGGGCCTAGCACACTTCCTTGGGGAACACCGAACTTATTTGTTTTAAAAGTAGATCTGAATGGAGTAGACACAAGTTGATCATTTAATTGGTTTATTTCGACACATTGTTTTCTGTTGCTTAGGTAGCTTTTAATCCAATCTAGTGCTTTGCCTCGGATTCCATATAGCTCGCATTTATTGAGTAAGATTTTATGATCTACGAAATCGAACGCTTTGCTCATGTCAAAGAAAATGGCAGCAACTCTATTACGTTTATCGATGTTTTCTGTTATTTTTTGTATTAGTGAGAATGCAGCAAGTGTTGTAGATTTATCTTTTTGAAAACCATTTTGGTTATTAACTATTAAATTAAATTTATTTAAGAAATTCATTATTCGAGAGTGCACTATTTTTTCAAAAATTTTGGATAAAATCGGGATTAACGTGATGGGCCTATAGTTGTTCATATCTAGTTTGGAGTTTTTTTTGTGAAATGGTTTTACTATTGATGATTTTAAATTTTCTGGAAAGGTTCCTTGCGTAAACGATAGATTTATAAGGTGACTTAAAATGTCTGCCAATTCTTTATTGCAGTTTTTTAGTATGGCTGTAGAGATGCAATCATAACCAACAGCTCGTGTGTTATTAAGTGAATTTATGGTTCTTGAAACTTCTTCACAAGAGGTGGGTCTCAGATAAATAGTCGAATTTGATGAATCTATTAACTTGTAATTTGGACGAGAGTTGTTCTCCTTATTTGTTATAGATATGAAGAAATCATTGAAGGCAGTCGCAATTTTCATTGGGCATACAACGCTTTTTTTATTATAATCTATTGATATTATTGTTTCAAACGTTTTTGTATCATCTGTTTTATTTTTTATGATATCCCATGTGGCTTTACATTTACTTTTTGCTTTATTTAAATATGAATTATTGTTTTGTTTTTTAGAGTTAGATATACATTTTTTAAATAATTTATCATATTTTGTGTAGGCTTTTTTGTTGTCGTCAGTGGAGTTTTTGTAGTAACGGTATCTTATTGTTCTTTTGTGACAGGCTGATATTTTCAATCCTTTTGTGATCCATTTGGGAGCGCTAACATTGGAATGTATTTTAACTTTATTTATTGGGAAGCAAAGATTGTAATATAATTGTAAAGTTTCGTGAAATATATCAAAAGCTTTATTATAATTTTCTTGCTCTAGCACTTCGGACCAGGTTAATTTAGATAACACATCTTTAAACTTTAAGGTATTTTCTAAGCTGAAGTCCCTTTTCATTTCATACCAGAAGGGTAATCTTTGTTCTTGGTTTGTCGAAAAAGATAGGGTTTGGCCGGTGTTGTGATCTGAAAGGAATAATGGATGAACTTCACCTTTTGCATATTTTATATTACTAAATATATGATCGATGCATGAATCTTTACGCGTTGGATTTTTAATGTGTATTTGTAAATTATTATTCGATAGGATGCTTTTTAAGTCCTCTGAAGATGTACTTGACTTAAAAGTGTCGATGTTTATATCCCCCGCTATGATAATTTTTTTATTCCTGTGTGAAGTTAATCTATGTAGTAGAATTTCTAGTTTATTAAGGAAAGTTTTTGTACTGGAGTTTGGGATTCTATATAAACATACAATTATGCATTTCATGGTAGGTATTTCTATTCCACAACATTCGAATTGTTTTTCAGTTGACATACATTCGCAAATATTTATTTGTTTATAATCTATAGATTTTTTAGTTAGTATGCAAACCCCACCGCGCTTTTCATTTTTTCTTGAAAAGTTACATGCTACATTATAATCTTTTATAAAGATGTTGTGCTCGTCGCCTGATTTGATAAAGGTCTCAGTAAGACAAATAATATCCATTGAAGTACCGCTTTCTTGAAATTTATTTAGACATAGTTCTAATTGCTCTTGTTTATTTAAAAAACCTGCAATGTTTTGGTGAAATAGCGTAGTGTTAAATGTTGACGTGGTCTCGAAAAAACTTTTTAATGGGGGCATCTATTTTTATTATTTTAGGGAAATAATACGGAATTGTTCCTTTAATTGGAATAGCAGTTCCTGTATTTTTACAGTCAGTGACAGTGTTTACAGCGACTGGTTCTTTGTTCATGTTGGTAACGGTGTATACAACAGGATCTTTGAACGAGCTAGGGGTGGTGTTAATAACGATTGGCTCTTTGTACGATAGAAAACTGTGGCTGTTGTAGTTTGTGTCTATTATGAAGTTAATGTTTTTGCAAGTATCAAATAAATAACGTTTTTTACTAAAATAATCATATCTGAAGATGTTTTCTCTTATTTTTATTAAAATACAGCGGTCGAGTCTTTATTTTACGCCCTTATCTAATTAACAAATAGTTGGTTCCCGCACATACAGCGAGGCTTTTCCTTAGAAATCATCATCATCATTATCATCATCATTCGGCTGAAAGACGTCCACTGCTGGACATGGGCCTCCTCCAAGCACCGCCGCTTCGATCGGTTCTGTGCTTCCCGCATCCAGCGGATTCCTGCGGTCTTCACCAGGCCATCGTCCATCTAGTGGGGGGCCTTCCAATACTACGTCGTCCGGTACGCGGCCGCCACTCCAGAATCTTTCGGCCGCAGGCACGCAGGCAGGCAGGCCATCTGTTCTGCGAGCAATGTGCCCTGCCCATTACCACTTAAGTTTGGAAATTCTTCGGGCTCTCCTGCGAATCTCTTCATTTCTGATTCGACCACTTAAGGAAACTTCAAACATAGCCCTCTCCATTACTTTTTGGGTGACTTTTAGCCTCCTTATAAATAAGAGACAATTATATTTTGTTTTATTTTATTTTAAGAAAACTTACAGCTAATACATTCGAGTAGTCAGTAGTCAGTAGTAATGTGTAGAAGAAAGCCAATTACAAGTTTCCACTTATATAAACTTATGTATAAAATTGACAAAACGGTACAAACAGCGTGAGAGTTAAACACAGAAACAAATGAGAATAAACAAAAAAAAAACAAAAATACATTACGCAACAATGCTACTCTTCAAAGAAAAAGTTACTAAACATTTTCTTTAATTGCTGGACAGTATTCGTAAATAAATCAAGCTCAACATCCTTATTAAACATTCGACATGCTCTTAAAATGTATGTATTTTGCCTATTACGTAAATAGAGTTTTCACAATAGGTACATGACACAGATGGTACACGAAGTCCAATCTTGGCCACCAGCTCAGAGAAGTCAGTAGAGTGTTAATTATGCTAAATAGAAAAGCAAGATCTGCAATTTTTCTTCGCTAGTGTAAAGGAAGAATATGAAATCTTACACCGACTAGTATAAAAAAAATAGTATTTTATTTCAGGCAAAATACCCAAATAAAAAGAAAAAAAAAAAAATTGTATAGTTAGGAAGATAAGTATTTGAACGATATTGATTGTACCTTAAAAATCGCCTTTACTTTCGAGGAGGTTAATATAAACATTGTAATTTGGATTCCATATTTGAGAAGCATATTCGAGATGGCTACGGACAAAAGGACAGTATAGCATTTTCATGGTTTTGACATTCTTAAACTCGGAGGAGACCTTAAAAATAAAATCCAACGCTTTAGAAGCCTTGTTGACTATATTGTCAATGTGCGCATCAAACAAAAGCTTTGAGTCAAAAGTTACCCCAAGGTCCTTGATGACGGTCGAAGAGAGAGAGAGAAGGAGAAGGAGGAAAAGAAGGAGAAAGAGAAGGAGAAAGAGAAGGAGAAAAAGAAGAAGAAAGAGACAGAGGAGAAAGAGAGAGAAGGAGAAAGAGAAGGAGAAAGAGAAGGAGAAAAAGAAGGAGAAAGAGACAGAGCAGGAGAAAGAGAGAAGGAGAAAGAGAGAGAAGGAGAACCAGAAAAAGAAGGAGAGAGAGAAAGAGAAGGAGAAAAAGAAGAAGAAAGAGACAGAGGAGAAAGAGAGAGAAGGAGAAAGAGAAGGAGAAAGAGAAGGAGAAAAAGAAGGAGAAAGAGACAGAGCAGGAGAAAGAGAGAAGGAGAAAGAGAGAGAAGGAGAACCAGAAAAAGAAGGAGAGAGAGAAGGAGAAAGAGAAGTAGAAAACGAACGAGACAGAGAAGGAGAAAGAGAGCGAAGGATAAAGAGAAGGAGAAGGAGAAAAAGAAGGAGAAAGAGACAGAGAAGGAGAAAGAGGGAGAAGAAGAAACAGAAGGAGAAAGAGAATGAGAAAGAGAAAGAGGAGAAAGAGACAGAGAAGGAGAAAGAGAGAAGAAGAAGAAGAAAAAGAAGGAGAAAGAGAAGGAGAAGGAGAAAAAGAAGGAGAAAGAGAAGGAGAAAGAGAGTCATCAAGCAATGACTCTGGCAATTGAGGTATTCGATCATTTGTAATCATACCTAATATAATTTTATTGGGTTTGGCTTACGAGTAAATGTACACACATAATACTTTGAAATATATAAATCCAAACTATTTTGATCGCAGTAGTCATGGAACCGGTCCAGATCCTCCTGTAATAGATGTGCATCCTCAATGGTTGACACTTGACTCAGAATTTTCATATCATCCGCGTATAATAAAATTTTAGAATTTACAAAAATAAAGAGTAAATAAAAACTTTTTACCTACAAAAAAAAACAACCGACTTCCGAAAAACAACTCTACAAGGTGAAAAATAACTTTAATTTTGGAAGTCGGTGTCTTTGGAAGTCGTTTTTTTTTGTCATCCGGGAGCATACCCTTTCAAAAAAACAAGAATTTTCAAAATCGGTCCACAATTGACGGAGAAATCAAAGGATATACACAAAAAAAAAAAATGCATACATACGCGTCGAACATATAACCTCCTCCTTTTTGGAAGTCGGTTAAAGAGGTCCTAATAAGGATCCTTGGGGACCCCCGACGGAATGTACATCGCTCTCGAGGTATAACCGTTGAGGACTCCAGTCTGGCATCTATTTTCAACATATGATACAAACCATCTGTACAAGGAACCCCTTACACCATTATTAGAGGCAATACCAATTAATTCATTATCATTATGCATAATATACTTTTACTATTAAAGAAAAATTGAGTATTATAGGTATAATAATATTTATTGTATCTCTTTTATTTCCCTAATTTAGTTGCGTTTTATGAATATAAACAATTTTAATGCGTATATTCTTGCATCGAAGGCGTAAATAATAAGTTACCCAACCTGATTTCGATCGCGCAAAACCCCACCATTATTGATAGGCTTTTATATTTTAGAACTTAGATGTGTTTAGATTATAATAATATTAAAACATTAGGTTATTGACCCGATATAGTTATTTTTCTGATTTTAAATTAGTACCTCTGCATATTTGTAGTGAAACTTCTTATGGCGACGGTAACCGACTTTTAATCATTTTATACTGAAGATCACGTCTAAACGAGTAATGTTAATGATTTGGAAAAAATATATGTTAAATTAGAGCATTTTTTTAATAACTCAATATATGAATATAGATTATGTTTATATTACGTAGTGAAATTAATTTGTAAAGTTATGTCTAACGCAGAGGAGCTCGTGGCTAAGTAACAACAGCCGCACTGGTCGATCCATCAGGTTAAGTTACGCTTGCCAAGGTTGGTCAGTGGATGGGTGACCATCTTTACATACCGAGAATCCTCCGTGCCTCGGAAAGCACGTTAAGCCGTTGGTCCCGGCTGTCATTCGTGGATCTTTGACAGTCGTTACGAGTCGTCAGAAGCCAGAAAGTCTGACACCAGTCTTACCAAGGGGTATCGTATTACCCAGTTACTGGGTTGTGGAGGTCAGATAGGCAGTTGCTCCATGTAAAATACTGGTCTTCAGCTGCATCCGGTTAGACTGGAAGCCGACCGCAACATAGTTGGGAAAAGGCTAGGCAGATTGATTGATGTCTAACGCGAATAAAAAACTGAGAATCACGCAAAATCTATCAAACGTATTTTTCTGAAACCTTCATTATTTAAAGATAATTTAATTATTGATATTTTAGTATACGTGTTTTATTAAAATACCTTTTGTTTTATGTATAATAAATTAATAATGCGTCTTATTTGGGACAGCGCTCCTGAATGGGCGAGTCCTATAGTTGCCTGAGGTCAGTACAGAACACGCAAGCTAACCACTCAAGGTCACTGGCATATACCTGCGTCTTAAGCGGTGATTCGATAATTGGACGACGATTGAGATCGAAACAAGGACGCATCACGTTTAGGCACATTTCGTTACATGAGAGAGAAGAAAGAACTCTGAGAACTCTCGGTGTCTCTGTCTCTCTGAATAATTAATCTCCGAAGTTTCGCTTCTAACACGTGTACGGTGATGGACGCGCACTTTTTATTTTTAGATGTATTTATTGTACGGATTTTAATGTTTTCACATTTATTCGATGAACATGTTATAAAAATAACACTTTTTAATAAAAAATAAATAACGTTACGTAAACCATTTAAATTCTGCTGACATAGAACTAAACGTTTGCGGTTCTTATGAGCATAATGTACTAGGTGCGTCTCCTCATTTTAAATTGCGACATCCAACTCGTCATGCCGCCACTTCGATCGCTGAACAAACACCAAGAAGGTCGTAACTACACGTCTATGCTAAATATCGGGCATTTGAATGAAATACCTTAATATGTAGGTAATGTGATTTACTTAGGCTTTAGACTAATAATTGCCGCATGCTGTAATGAAATTATCGTTTGAACATTCTTCATTAGGTAAGTAATAGTAGGACTACTAGTATTAGTAGAGTAATAGTATTAGTAGGACTGCGCAAACCTTTTCAAGACCACCACTGAACCATCATTGTTTTCATACAACGATAGTCTGACGTGTCCCTTCTGCTAGAGTGTCCCAATTTTCCGTTCACCTGCACCCTTGGCGATCTGAACAACGCCTCTGGCGCCGCAATAAATGTGCCCATCTCTTGACCCTAAACCGGGTACCGTAGTCTAAGCAACGTATACTGCGTTCGCAATTTATTTGCCAATCATGTAATCAAACACGAGTTTTTAGGAAAAACAACTGTAATACCTACGCATAAACTTCAGTTTGCGCTACAACTTCATATTTTTTTATGACTTTTTCAACAGTACTAGTCAGTCTTAAATCAACTTTATTTATACTTGCATAAAGTTGATGTTTATTTAAGTGGAAATAACATCAATTGGAAACAAGGATTTGAATAGACCTTAGGTGCACCGTCGAAACGAAACACAACACAAAGTTGCATATGAACGCGAAGATCACGTATTCGCGAGACGATCGCTTTTAAATAGAACGCGGGTTTAGTCTATCGTTGGTTGAAAACAATGATGGTTCGCACACTACTAATAGCAAAAAAAAAAAAAAAACTATGGTGAAGAACAGACAAGAAACTCCAAGGACACTCTTTTAAATATAAATATTACAAAATCCTGGGTACATTATTCTTGTTGCTTCTTTAAGTGAGAACAATGTAAAAAAAAAACGATTCAAAATAAGCCCTAGCAGATGAGAGATGACCAGTCTCAACTGACGGCGCCCGTTCACGAACATGACGCGTTGATCAGTACCATCTATCTTAACCATTTTGAAGGGAACTTACTGATTCAACACACACGCCGCCACCAGGGAGACATTTGAGTGAGCATGACATACGAGTACTTTCAGCCGCCAGGGCTCATTCAAGTCAATGAAAGACATACCCAGTAAATGGTAGTTTTGTAGAAGGTAATGGTCACAGTGCTCACACATGTGCCATACAATTATATAATACAAAGAGATTGAATTTATACAAATATTTTCGATGCTAATCAACGAGTTTATGCGCCCTAAGAGTGAGCCAAGCGTTTTTATCAGCGATGTAATTCCCTAACTTATAATATGCTTGGCAGCATAGTGTGCGTTTTATCTTTTCAGTATGATGTTTTCATAGATATATTGACAAGGTACCAGGTCATGACGTTAATATTTTTAAAGAGTTCCAAGAGAATCGCGCCTGCGGAGGCCATATATTGCTCTGATGGCTCTTTTCTGCACAATAAAAATAGAGTCGATGTCTGTAGCTCGTCCCCATAGTAAAATACCGTAAGACATGATACTATGAACTATTTATTGCAGAATCAACAATTCAATCATTACGTTTGCACATAAAACAATAATTATGTTGCTGTAAATCCGTGCATTACGTGGCATTCCATTATAAGTAATATTTTTAGTAACAGTAACAGCACATGAAAGATCATCAACAAGATGTTCGAGTGAAAAGGTTATTTTAGTCTAGGGAAGAACTACATATCCCCTATACCCTAGACCCTACCTGCAGATTTATTCTAATTTATTTATTTGCTTGAAGAGATGATTGATTTATTTATGGGCTTCAGCAGTCACACCGTAGTTGTTGGTGTCTATGGACCTTTGCGATGGCTGTCCATCGAATGTCCTGTTTCCTAAAATTATAATTATTTGAAAGGTAGATTCAATAAAGAAGTACCGTTATAAGCATAGACGTATAAGTTATAAGTAATCTTGTTCTATACCTACAATGCTACGCTGTAACACGCTCGAACAGTAATAGATATGTCGCGGAATTATGTCGATCGACATAAAGCGTGACATACCTGTCATTATTGTCACTGTACCAACCAGTACCCTAATTGCATAATACACGATCAATCAGAATCTGAATTGTTTAGAAACAGATTTCTAAATCCATAGCTTCATATGATCGAAAAAATAATCTGCTCAACAACGAATAACGCAATGAATGTTGTTGAACTCAAACTCAAAGCATTTATTTCGTGATCCTGCCGTTTTACCGAAAAGATTTTGCCCAAATTCACTACCCAAACAAATTTTAGTAACCTTTTTTTATACCAATGCAATGTTTGGAATGATGAGTACGCACATTTTTATTTGGTCAAATTTTTACTTGGCAGAATATTATTAAAGGTAATGTCACTTAGCCACTTGGTCTTTATTCAAATGATTTATTACAGCAAACAATCTTTAGACAATAAACGTTTGGTCAGTTAGTTATGGAACTAGTTCGAGTAGGTTAATTATTAAAAAAAAGTGGTTAGGTTAGGTTAGGTTAAAACTGTGACCACCTACGCCAGAAACGACTAGATTATATTTAAAAAAAATATGGAAACAAAACAGGCTACCCGAAACTGAACTAGTTAGACGAGATTAATTATTTAAAAAAATGCTACTAACGAAAAAAAATTATTTAAATTTAAAATAAACAAATATTATTATTACCTGTTTAGAATTTGTCCCAAGTGGAAAAAACACCCTTGTAATAAAACGTCTTTATGTTGCGTAAAATGAGTTATTCCAACTGAAATATTTGACTAAATAAAAATTGGTAAAAGTACTAGTTGGTAAACAAGTTATTGTTTAAACGTTCACTTGCAAAATATTAGGTTTGCGTTACAATTATTTGGAAAGAGATTTTTTGCTAAGTAATAATTTGGCAAATTAAATTATGCGGATTTTTTTTTAGGAACTGATAATTTGGCAATTGTTTTTCGATGAAACAAGGGAGACCCCATTTATTTCAAATAAACCAATTACAGGCACTTTTGAATTGTCAAGGGGTCGGTCAGTCAGAAAGATGAAGCTAGTTGCCCATTCCAAAGCGTAGTAGGTTCCTATGGAGAAAAACAGGCAAGAAACTCCACGGACACTCTTTTAAATCAAAATATTCTTACAAAACTGTCAAAATTAAAGAGATTAGTCATAATCGTTTACGAAAATGTGTTGCATAATTAGATAGCAGGATGACACTCCACGTGCCCACGAGTTACCCACCACTGTTTCAACAGGTTTCGAAGAATTTTGCGGAATGCCAAATGAATGTCTCTTGGACGACAAATAACCGGGCCCAAGATACTAGAGATGGCCTTATTGACTCGTAAAACAGAATTCAAGCTTACACTAGTAAATATTATCTCAATTTTACGTTTTCTTTGATACTACAATTTAAAAAAACATTATGGTGACATATTGAAATAAAACAAGTTGACGATCAAATAATGGTAAAACTTTTTTGGTACACCAAATTCCTTGTTTGTTTACTGAAAAGTTAATTATTCTGAAAGGTAAAAGCTGAAAATAATTTAAATGAGTTTGAGGCCGCGTTTGGTTGGTGTTTTTATTATTTGCACCACACCACACTTTTTATTTTTATAAATTATTTAATTCGTTTATGAGTGACTGCACTCATAAACGAATGAAATAATTTATAAAAAGATGGAGTGATGTCTCAATTATACTAACTTAGATTTAACTTATTCTTTGTTCGATTTTATAGCCCACGTCTATTGATACGCTTGTGAGTGTGACTCCTCAAAGTTAAATATGTAGGGCAATTAATCTTTTCATCATGTCGGTAATTTTGTAAGGCATCTTATTAGGAAGAATGTTGTACACCGTCTCGAAGCTAAAATACAAGTTATTTCAGTTCATTATTGCAACTTAGACATGTATCATTTTGGCAGTACCTACGGTTTTACGTGAGTTCAACTGCGCGTAAAAAAAACAAGTTACATTACTAGTTATTTGCAGCAATCCATAATAGGTTCCTCATTAGTACATGAGATACCTATTAAATACTGTAACTTGATTATAGTATCTTGAATATAGTAACTTGATTATAGTATCTTGAATATAGTAACTTGATTATAGTATCTTGAATATAGTAACTTGATTATAGTAACTTGATTATAGTAACTTGAATAAAGTAACTTGAATATAGTAACTTGAATATAGTAACTTGAATATAGTAACTTTATTAGTACAATATATTCTACTATTTCTAATAGGTACTTAGGTACGTAGGCCATCACGAATGACGAACGAACGGTCGCGTTTGGTACTGGATGACTAGTATGAAACAATGAACAATAAGGTTGTGTTATTAAAATAAAACAACAAAAGAAAGGCCATGCGGTAGGTGTGTAAGTACCTAAGTGAAAATCATAACGGTTTAATGCACCAGATAGAAAACTTCATCAAATATCTTGAGCATAAATAAATTCCAATTAATGAAAATAATATAACAATCAAATATTTTTCTTTAACTTGCTATATAACTGGCCTCTTTGCTACTTTTCACTCAACTGTTTTTTAAACAAAAAACACGTTCACACATAAAATATATATTTTTTTCGATATATGTAAGATTGTAGAATGTATTATAGAAGTAATGTCGTCCTTGACGTTACCTACTGTTTCGAATGCATTGACAGAGACCTTGACGTAATATTTATAAAATATAACAACATGAAGCGGCAATTTTCTGGGTGTTAATACGTTATCAAAAACTTTTCCACTAAAGCAGCAATGTATGGTATGTTAAGTATCAGTCATTGACACATGAAGAGCACTGCTCGTGAACTTTGAAGATCTTAAGTCAAGTTAGGACTACGCCTTCACTATTTATATATTTTGTTTTGTCTGCAAACTGAGGTTTACTTTCAATTTTTTATGTTTATTTCTGTAAAGATCAAGATCTTTACAGAAATAACCATAAAAAATGATCATAGGTACTTAATGCACGTGAATACATACCTTTATTTAACAAACAATTTTTTCAACTCTTTTTTGAATAGTTGCCAATTTTCAAATTCTTGCCAATTTTTTTTGTTACAACTTCTATAATTAATATTCATAAAGAAAAGAAAACATCACTGACTATGAAACTAAGTTTTAAGGACTTATCCCGTCTTTCATTTTAAAGTATTTTCAAAAATGAACAACCATATATAATATAATCGAAAAGTCACTAAATTACTGAAGAAAACACGGAAACCTTTAATATTAATTATAATCCGGTACATAACGAACAAAAGGGACGTCTGATACACACGCGTAGGTACTTTTGCGTGCGTTTTCCTTGAACCCTATGAAATGCGAAGTGGCCGGTCGCCCTCCCCCGGAGCATCGTAGTGCAATCTATAAAAGAATTGGACACCAGCTCATTGTCATCGTGTGTCAGTGGCTGCTGCAGTGCTGTGTTGTGTGTACGTTGATATATCGCCAAGGTACTTGCGTAATTACTTTTTGTACGCATCAGTGTTTAGTGGCAGGCTTTTCTTTTAAAGTGCGTAGGGGACGGAAAAAGTGGAAACTAGATTAACTTATGGCGATCCATATTTTATTAAATAATCCTTGTTATCGATCATTTTAAAAAGCATTTAAGCTGTGTATACCATGTAACAAAACCCTGTCCGATGCGAAAAGGGGCGCATATGTACGGCAATAACATTACCAAAAAGTAAAAAAAAAAAAAAAAAAAATTGGTAAAAAACAAAAATTGCTATTTCAAATTCACGTTTTTAGAATCTTTATTAAATTTTCTACAGATATCATAAATTATGACTTGTAGACACCCGTGACGACCTGCACCCAATGTAAATGTCGGTAAAATTCCCCATTAAAAAAAAAACGGCGGAAAATTTCCACATAAATAGACTCTCAGTATGAATCTTAACAACACCCCCACTGATCGGACAGGACATTTGTTACACGTTGTATTAAGAATCATCAATAAAGACAGCATCTTTAAAGATAGAGGTCATTTGCATAACTTATCATCAAATGGTTGGTCACTTTATGTATATTTTTGCAATACTCGTGTTATTTACTATCATGTTGGGACAATTAAAGCCCAGAGATATTGATGGCTCATTTGCATTCGATATTTGACACACCTAAAGCCCACGTGTCAGCCAGTATAACATGATTCCACAAATGAATTATTCATTACACTTATCTATTATTTAATGTCGAGTTTGACATAATTATTACAATATAATTTATTTGAATACAGTTGGGAATTTATGTCATCCCTCGTTCCTGAAATATGGCTCGTTTTCGTAATTCCAAATTGTATGGTCGCTAGTTCACATTCTGGTACTTTCTTCGGTATATTTTTAGTATTTTGGCGTGCATCAGTCGATAGGTAGCGAAGCAAATGTTTTCTCGTCGGCAGCCGCAACCGGATCGCCAAGGAGATGGCTAGGAAATGTTGAACGAAAACCAAATAGAAATGTCTCAATTTCCGTTGGAACGTTTCTTAGCGGAATTGCAACTTTTCTTTTTCAGAAAATTTTTGTACCGGAATATGTTTCGTTTATATCAATTTAAAACGAATGACAAAATAATACGAGTATTCATGTAGATTTCATATATTTTTGATTTTTAAATATAAATATCAAGTAACTTAGCCTCGAATTGGGTTTGTTTAAACAAATATTTTGTTAGGTACTTGTCTGTCTCTTTTCGTGATATTAGCGAGGATTTAGACGACTTCTATTGACGCGACTCTTTAATCCCAATTATCCCAGATGACTGTCTGTTAATTAACATAGATTAAGAACAGTCGATGAACAAATACGCCAGTGTTTGTTTTTAAGATAATCCGCGATCGCTTAAGGAAAAAGCGACTAAAATGGTGCCACTAAAATGTCTACTTACTGCTTATGCTAATAAGTTAGCAGTAGTAGTGTGTCCCTGAGGTTGTTTAACTGGAGACCATGGCTTCGATTCTTAGGTCAGACTAAAATAACAGTTGAAGTTATGGTTAACATTTTGTGAATGCCTCTAAGCTGCTGCATAAACATAATCAGCCTAATGTTAGCACTGCTGGGACACGGGCCTCCTCTGTTAGAGAGGGAGTGGGTTGTAAACTAGCACGCGGGCCAGTGCGGATTGGTATCATATGTCTTAGAATTTTTGGTTCTAGGACATGCCAGTTTCCTCACGATGTTTTCCTTCACCGTTTAGAGAGCAGTGGTGATGAAAGTTTTTCACAAAGTAAAGCGCCTGCCTGGGTCCGGACCTACGACTCGTAAGTTGGAGCCGTTACCACTGGGCCACAGCTACTAAACTGCTAGCGGATACTGAATTAAGATAAATAATACCGTATATGAATGTCAGATAAATTCTGCGGATACCTTTTTGAGAATAAAAAAGCCATCTGAAAATATACGCTTGATATATACAAGCAGTACCTATCTGTGGTAAACTATAAGCATAAAGAAAGATGATTAAAATGATGACGATGCCGACGATTTAATAAACGCGGTTATTAAGCAGATGACACAGGCTGCCCAATAAGGCAAAGATATTTAATCGACTACCTAGCAAGCACTACCGGAATCAATAATTATATTTAAATTGACGATGACATTGTAAATAACAATTTTGAAGACAACGGGTGAACCTGTGTGAACCCATCAGACGTTGTGCTTAGTATAAGCTGGTTAATTGCACTTAACTAGCTTATACTATTGTGATGCAGGTTCCAAGGCTTTATTTGTAGCGAGTAAATTATCGATTGTAGTCCTGTTTGCTGACATTAAAATAGAACGAGGTACTTTATATCAATAAAAATAAAATAAAATGTTATGTTCAGTGTCTCTAGTTCCTGATTGAAAGTTGTTTCGTGACATCCAGATTAAACAAGTCTTAAAACTTTTCACATTAAGTTTGTTTATTTTTGAATAAGTCCTCTTCAGAGAGCCTCTAGTACCCTAATTGCGTAATACACGATTAATCAGAACCTGAATCGTTTTGAAACAGATTGCTAAATATATTGATTTATAAGTTCGAAAAAAAAACCTGCTCAACAACGTAAATAACGCAATTAATGTTTTTGAACTGTCAAAATGAAACAGATTAATCGCAATCGTTTACGAAAATGTGTTGGGTAATAAGATAGCTGTCCTATCCACATTCAGTATGTAAAGTGTTTATTTTTCATTATCATAAAATAAAAGTAGCATTTCAAAAATACTGTTATTTATGGCATTTCCATTAACAAGAGTTCCTTTGAACATTCTCAGAAACTTCAATCATGCAGACCTCAACCATCGTAGTACTGTTTTGCCTGATCGCCGTGGTGGTGGCGCAGGCACAGGAGCCTTCACCCCTGGACGCGGCGCAGGAGTCCCTCCTCGACACTCCTGCGCATGACAGGAGTCCCAGGAACAAGCGAGGACTGCTGCTGCTGAAGAAAAAATTGTTACTTGGTGAGAATTACGTTTATAGTTTTGAGAGTAACTGAAGAGCGTGTTTTGAGCCTAGTTAAAGTTGTAACTGACATTAATAATGTTGAAAGGGGAAAAAAAAATCCGTCAGGCAGATTATAAAAAAAATATTAGACACGTATTTTTTGCATTATCATATTAATAAAAAATGGTTTAGGTAAAACGAATTAATGTTGGGGAGTGGGGGCTCGCTACGTCACAAGTCAGTATAAAATCTACCTGGGAGTGACGTCATGCCACATTTTAACTGAATGTATTGCCGTAATCTTTTGATTACGTAAAATAAGAAAAAATACGTGTCCAATATTTTTTCATAAACTACCTGAAGGACAAAAAAAAATATTATCCCCATTCCTCTGTGAAGTATTTAACGAAATGAATAAGGAAACGAAGCAACAGTTTCGATTAAAACCAAATGGACATTACATAACACTAACCACACAGACGTGCATCAGTGGCTAAGAAACGCTGGTACAGGAATTGTACGAATAGGGACGATGCCTGGGTAAAAAAAAAAAAAAACTAATTTGTCCGTCAGTCAGATAATAAAAAAAATATTAGACACGTATTTTTTGCTTTATCATATTAATACAAAATTACTTAGATAAAACGCATTTTAAGTTGGGGAGTGGGGGTCGCTACGTCACTAGTATGTATAAAATCTACATACTCGTGACGTCATGGCACATTTTACCTCAATGTATCGCCGTAATCTTTAGGTTACGTAAAATAAGAAAAAATACGTGTCCAATATTTTTTTATAATCTCAAAGACGGACAAAAAAAAAATGTTTAGTCATCATCCCTATTGTAACTACCTATTCCAAAAGAGTAAAATGATATCTTGGTAGGTTCTAATACCATTCCAACAAATAGCAAGCGTGATGTTACTTATTAACTTTGAACAAGTTTTTGCAAGGTATTCGTTGTGTTAATATTATATCAGCATTTCATGTCCAGTTGGTTTATTAGACCTACGGTGACCTACTCCAAGGACAATTAGCATAAATATCGTTAAAAAAATATGAAACGAAAAATGCTAAGAAGGTGATAATTGATAGGTTTTTAAGTTTCAAACACGTGTTGGTATTCTATAAGGAAATTTAATAAGCAATATCGGATGACCATTCCAAAGAATGAAGTTTGTCGGTTACGCTAAGAGAGTTCAAGGTCTAAAATATGTAAGTCATCATGACAAATATAGTTTCTTCATTACAATTTCGATTGTAATTTCCTTTACTTTTCAGTGTTATGGATAGCATTTATAGCTGTATTGAGTTGCCTATTATAAGAGAGAAATCTTTAAGTGACATTGAATGAACTTCAGGCAACTACCGACTATTTCTGTTCCGTGCTCGTGATAATAGATCTATTTTGTTTTTATTAGAGTTAATTATCTTTTTTTATGCACGTGTTTCTCTGCCAAATAAACCAATTTTTCTTTTAACTTCGTTTAGTCTTTTCTCATAAGTGGTAAGTAACTTACTTATTTTAATGCCCCGTTCTAAAAATACGAAAATTACTTTTTCCGAAAAACGGTAAGAACCTCAATTATGTACGACGAACGTAGACATCAATTTCACTCAAGGTTCATGTCAAACACAAAATTAATTGCTAGGAGTATTGCTAAAAATCAAATATTAAACCTATTACCACCTCGAGTATATAAACATTTAATTTAAACATACCTTCAAGGTAGCAGTGAAGATGATTTAGCTAATCGGTTCATGGCCTCGTCAGCTGTATCATGAATGTCTACTAGATGTTTCTAGTCTCCGCCTGGTGTAGGGTTACTATCAGTCCAGATTTTTCCGGACATGCCCGTCTTTTTGGTCCCCGTCAGGACATTTTCCGACCTTCCCATTTGTATGTACTTCTAGACTTAAGTGGATTCCTTTAGAAAATAAAATACAAATAATTAATAATGTCTTCTTTCGTGACTAACCTGGTGTTAGAGATTTAAAGCCGCCCATGGGCCTCTGACTTGGCTTCACATGCCGTTGAGAAATATCTCTCAGGCAGCTCACGATCCTTTCGTTCACCGGTATTGGAGCAGGTGATAATTATACAATACGCACACGATTCGGAAAAGTCAGAGATTCATGCTTTGGGTTTCCTATCTCGAGACTTACGGAGGTTATTAATAATGTAAGAAGTAAGACTAAAAAGTAAAATTTCCGGACTTTTCTGCAAATATCCGGCTTTTTGTCAGGACTTTTCAACTTTTGAAATGGTAACCCTGACCGGGTGACGTGTTCCACATGATTTGGCATCTAAATTCTTACACAAATATCGTTCTCCTGTGTCATTGCCATGCAAGACACATTATGTTTTAGAAACAATTTAACACAGATCTTTTATACTGTACCGGCTTCTGAGGTTCACTTGGAATACGAAATATTGAGGTAAAATTGTGTGGGAATTAACCACTTAACCATTGTCTGCCATCAGCATAGCTTAATAACGTTGTATAAAATTGATTGGGAAAATAATAGTTGATAATGGCTGTCTAGTTTATAATAATTGCATTTACCTAGCAGGTAAAGGCGTTGTTGAGGTTATGTTAATAATTGATTGTTAATTATTATCATACGTTTATATATGTTTTTGTCTCAATTAATGCATATGATGATGAGAGTTTATTTAAGGATTTTATCTCACACAGTACTTCAGTTTCTGCAGAATCCATTGTGAATGAAATATCACTTAATTATCTAGGTCCCAAAGTTTGTAAATAGTGACGTCAATACTTATCTATTGAAAATTACTTTTTTTTTATTTGTTTTTTCCCAACTATGTTGGGGACGGCTTCAAATATTTAATAGTATTTTACATGGAGTGACTGCCTATCTGGTCTACAGCCCAGTTACTGGGTTCCTTGGTTAGACTGGTTTTCAGACTTTCGGAGTTCTGACTACCCGTAAAACTGCCAAAGGTCTCCAAATCACAGCCAGGACCAACGGCTTAACGTGCTTTCTAGATAAATATTTAATATTTCCCTTAAACGCATAAGTATCATAATATTCCTTTTTAAAGAAAAATTCGTCCTTGACTTCTCAATTATCTAGGTACCTCCATTCAAGCCAGAGTGAGCAAGTATTCGAATTATTTAGTAAAGTAAATATGTAAATGGTGTGTTGTGTGGTTTAGATAGAATGTAAACATTTAACGTAAAAGTCTTCTTGTTAACCTATATCGAAGGTTTACTTTTTAACATTTAAATATAAAATAAGTTTACACTTAATTAGGAATATATTACTTAGTTAACTTGTAAATAAAAAACCGGCCAAGTGCGAGACGGCCCACGCACAATTAAAGGTTTCGTAGATGGGTTATAGTTCAACAAATGTTCTCCCATACAAGTACGTCACGGTCAATAGTCCAAATGCAACTGCAAGATTGTAATCACACAAAAACAATGTGCCATAACTACAAATTTCGGACTTATTTCTATCGATCCTTTAACACTTAGAAAAACCCAAACGAAACTCGTAAAGTCGCATATTGCAAAATATTCAAATGCGGTATAGTAGGAAAGTAGTCCTTGTATACTAAATGTTGCGGTTTAGATTTCCGCAATAGACTAAATATTTGTACTCTGCGGACATCGGCTTTCAGATATTTGCTAAACGTCAGGTTCGCACACAAATACTGGTTTATTTTCCAATAAACCCATCTAAACTATTCACACACATTGCACAAGTCTATGTAACTGCAAAACTAGGTAAATATACATTTGGAAATAGGTACATCATTTTGGAATCTGTAGTAGGATAACTTACAGATTAATAATAATATTAGACAGGCCGTATGAGTCATCAGCGTTCCCTATATTCTATTAGCATTTTTTATAAAGAGGGAAACCAAAAAAAAAAAAAATTGTCTAGTCATTGAAAATATCTTTATGCATGAAAGATATTTTCAATGACTAGATAAAATTCCCTCTACGTCAGCGAAGGCATGTGCTACGAAAAAGGGAATCGTAGCACCTCGTAGCACACAGCTACGAGCGTAAACTATTTTGAAAGGAATAAACTAAGCTTCTTCTTACTAGAATGTATTCTCTAAAAGACGATGTAAAATCCAAATTTGCATCATCTGCGTATATGTAAACATGTTTTGGTACGCAAATCATTATCCCGGTCGTTAGGCGGCGCTAATCCGCTGATGGATGTAACAGCACTCCAAGGCAGGATACGCCTGATAGGCGTGCTCTAACATCCGATGCTGAAATATGCTACGAGAAATATTGCTAGTTGTACGTGTGTGTATGTAGTTTAATATGTATGTTTTTGTAGAGCAATGTTGCAGCGTTTCTGAATGTGATTGTTATTATTTTGTTACGAGCATTTTTTTTTTAAACTACAGATAATTAATTAAAAAAAAAAATCTAAACAAGACACTCTTTTATCTATTTGCAACACCTTTGATGCATGAGAGGATGTCGTCTAAACATTAATAAAATATGACGAAGTTCACACACACGTTGTGTGAACTTTCGTATTATTGTGAGAACTATGGCAACAAAATAAGAAATGAATGGCGAGTTTGAAAAAATAATATTTTACGTTTGTATTTTTGTTGAATTGTTGCTCTTGTAAAAATCTTAATTTTTCCTCTGACAGGTGCTCTGGGTCTGAAAGCAGTGAAGGTTGGTGCTGTGGGAGCCGGAGTCGTAGGCGCCCTGGCCCTGAAGGCGAAGTCCATACCTAAGGCTGTGTCAAAAACATATTTCCACCACGGGTAAATATCTTCGATTAACTATAGTTTTCTCTGTTCAGCAAATATGTCGATAATATGTAGCGTGAATTCTGTTCTAAGTTGTTATGTAGTCGAGAAACAAGCGACGTTTGAGTGTGAGTCATTATGAGACATCTGAAATGTCTTCGAGTTTTATCTCTATTAAAATAGCATAAATCGAGTTTCGTAATGTCCATAATGATTTACAACTTTTTAGGGTTACGCTTTACAGAAGACGCCATTATAATTCAGTTAAATCCAGTCGCAGAAATATGAATATCTCATTCCAGCTTTAAGAATTCAAAACCTCCCAGTAATTCTACGGCAGTAATTCTAAAAAATCTGAAAATATGACTGTTTCTTGGCCTGCAACTGAAATGTTATTCCCTGAATTTCTTTCAGAGCTTTTGGACAACATATTTTGAATTTTAGTATTTCAGTTGTTCCAAAAAATTATTTCTGAAACTGACATTTTCGTTTCTTGGTTCGTGATGACATCCCATGAATCATTTTTTTATTTATGCATGGTCATGCTGGTCATGGTCATCTTCTATAGTCGTTACACATATTTTGTTAGTTTTTCTATGAATATGTTAAGTCAAGTTCAATATTTATATTTTGTACCTATCTAATGTAGGTTATTTCAATATCAACCTCTTAACTTATGCTCTATACTCTCATAAATGAAACTAATATCTGTTAAGAAAAGATTCTTGCCGGAATATGAATCGTATTGAAATGTTTGTCGATTGTTTTGCGGATTACAGTCTTATTGTTATATTTTGTAAGATTGGTACATACTTATCTAGGTAGGTATTACTGTTTTGATGACATCTATGTTACTGAGAGATTTTTTGGAAGACTACTTCCAGAAAATCGCTTTACATAGGCAATCATTATTGGTTATATACCTCAATACCGAGATAGATAACTGAAGAAAAGAAGATATGTAAAACGCTCTCAATAGATATTGTCAGCAACCATCTTTTTATTTATTTATAAATAAAAGTTTAAAAATGCCATCTTTTTCAGAGCGTTTTACATTTTTTCTTTTCAATTACTGATAATTATTATTTCTGGACGGAACCACAATGTGCTAACCGGCTCCCGTCATTCGCATCACTAGTGTCGTTTTGAACGCTCACCTAGCAACACCTGTTACTGCAATTTCTAAAACGTGCATTGTTATCTGAACGTACTTCGGATAGTGGCGCGATTGGGAATCATTCGGCGTAAGTGTACGATTCAGTAATTCACTTTAACAACATATTCGAATCCAAAACGATTCTATTTAGGGAATCGATTATTCGGTGATTACTGATTCGGAATACTGTAATTTTTGTGTAGTCTATAAATATAATTGCTTTCGGGTTAAATACAACAAAAACCTAACTCAATATTTGCGAATAATATTGATTCTTTGATAATCAAGCTTTTTGGAAACTAAAGTTGTAATTAATGCGATGTTCGTATATGACGAATTCGTGGATGACTTGAGCGTAATCAAGTTGTAGTTAATGCGAGGTTCGTATCCGATGAATTCGTGGATTCTCACTTGAGCGTAATCGTCATTAAGGACATCTTTACGAGAAAATATCCTAGGTAGGTATAACGTATGATGTGCCTACTACATGCCCGGCATCTTTCTCCCGCAGCTATTATGGCCCTGAAATGACAGAACCCCGGCGGTGAGTTGACAGGTTTACTTCCGAATTCTCAAACGATAGACGATCTCCTTGCGTTCGAGATTTCGGCCATTATTGACACAACGTGTGGCTTTTTTGCACTGTTTTCAAACTACCTACTAGTTTGTAGCACGATTATTTATTTCATGATTATAAATTTTATATTTATATTGTGCAGGGACCTACCGCTGGTAATCAGATACTGAGTCAACAGCTTCTCCTAGCTCATATAGTCTATACGTTGAGTAGCAGAGAACTTTCATGTCAGTATTTATTTATTTTACTTTCGCACGTGTAGTAACTTAGTTGCAACTAAGCATGATGTGTAGGTACCTATCACCCAATGTAAGTATTAAAAAAAACATCGGCAACGTAGATTTGGCATTATTTTTTTTTGTCTTCGACACGGATTTTATGAGGAAAATATTTTATAAACAGGCTGTCACGAAACACAAATTCTTTTACCAATACATAAATAGTACTCGTAAAACAAAATTCAAATCAAGGATTCAAACACTATATTATTTTTATTAAAAAGAAATACTATTAACAACTAATTTAACTGTAATAGTCAAGTTTTTTTAGGGGGCTGTGAAAGCAATTTCTGTAAAAAAAATACATTTCTTAGTATTTTTACATTTTCCTAGAGAAAAACGTGATTCAAGTTTGTCTAACTGTGTTTTGTACTCGTAGTGTGTACATTTAATGTGTAATGAAGTTCAAATATAGGTAACCTTTACTTCTAAACGCAAGTATCGAACAGCCTCCGATGTAGCGAAGTTAAACAAACGCCTTATAAAATGTACTGTCATGCTTCAACACATTCCGAAGGTTCATCTGACTGTCTCATTGTGAAACACGTAAATCAATTGAGCAACAGATGGCAATTTTAAAAGATTCAATGGTTCATTTAATTGACAACAATACGATGGTGAATCTTATCTTACTGAAGGTCAAGGGGGTTCTTTTGACAACTGTCATTTCATATTGGTCAAGTACTATGGAAAGTTTTAAAAGCTTTTGAAAACTTTAATGAGTGAGGATCTATAGGATCCGACGCCCATAAGTAAATTATTACTCAAATTACTTTAGGAATAATTCCCAAACTGGTTGTGACATGACATGATTGTATCGCACATCGTTTTGCTAAAAAGGATGAAAGAGATTTTTTCTGTTTATTTATACTTATTTGAAGAGTTCGCACATTAGCGGTTTTCCCCAAATGCAATATTTGAACAACGCCTAAAGAGATTCATTACCTTGAACCTTTTGCGTAGTTAATTGTTCGTTTGGAATTTTTAATGAGATATGAAATGACAGCGACATCCTCTTAATATAGTTTTATTAATTACGTAAATAATATAAAAAACCGGTATCTTCAAAATTTTACCATGGGATGTGATCTATGAATAGTGATGGGTATATCCGACAACGAATGATTGGCTGATACGATCGATTTAAAATCATCGACTTGAATGGAATGCGGATTTGGAGGTGATAAAAGATTTGAAATAAAGAAATCGTTCACCTATATACGTAACTTATATGTTTAGCACATATTATTATTGGGCACGATACTATTTTTAACTATTTAATTTTTCCTAAGTCTTTCCTACACGTCACGCATATTTTCTGTTTTATTTGAGTAGTTTGCATATTTGCACTGCTTTAGCATATTATAGTAGTCATTAGAATTAGATATATTTTATTTTGTAATTACTATAATAATAATAATATAATAACTTTATTATAATTTTACACCATTCCCTAAATCTGTGTTAATTTTGATGAACTTGGACCGTCATATATTCTGTTATTAAATATGGGTGAAAAGTCTTTCATTGTTTGGTATTTCATTTACATCAAAGTAACGGTTTAAACTTAATATACAGAAAGTGGGCAACGTCGCAAATAGCTGTCAAATATTTCGAAGTTTGATAAATTTGGCAATATTACTGTATGGAAATGAGAAATATGGCTAACTATTGAACTAAAATATTGATTATTAAATAAGATCAAATGCAATAAATAATATCGTAACAGCAAATATTTAGTTTTAGATGTAAAAAGAAGTATTTGGAAACTTTCCAAATGCCTTTTTTACACCTACTACGGTTACAAGATCAAATTCAGTGTTAGCCATATTTATTATTCCTATAATATAATAGTAATATTGCAAAATTAATCAAAACAGGTAAATATTTGACAGCTATTTGCGACGTTGCCAACTTTTTGGATGACGCTCTTAAGGGACGTTAAATTTGAACTACATATCTTTATAATCTGAGAGACTTTCAAAATGTATTGGTGACATCATCCAAAAATGTCACAGTAGGCTGCCGAAATGGGTTATTAGCGCGCCCATGTTCCGAAGGCGAAGTACTTCATATTAATATAAGGAAAGCATAAAGATAAACTCATTTAATACGACGAATTGAAATGTCCATAGTTCTCGCAGAGCAGATAGTATTTTTATCTATAATTGTCTTTTAAATTATCTTTCAGTTGGTGATTGTCTGCACTTGGGATTTTCTTACAACGCATCGAGTGTCTACGTTATAAGAGAAACCAGGATGGCGTGTAAAATAGTATTAACTGCTAAGATTTCGTTTTAATCTAAGAGAGGCTTCTATGTGATGGGTATTTAGATTAAACGGATCATTCGTATAAGGTATTGTATAGACAGTCGTGACGTTTGGTAACAAAATATTGAACGTGTCGCTTGTATATGAATTATTTTTTAAATGGGAGACGCATTGACACATGTCCATTAAACTGTAATTAGTTATGCATATTAACTTTCGTATTAACTACGCTACAAATTGGAAAATTAATAATTGTGCGTGACATAAACAGCTTTGATGAAATGGTAGCTCGTATGCAAGCGACGCGACGTTAATCCCTAGAGGCGAAACGCAATAATAACCTGCCATGTTAATTATATCTGGAATCAGCACTCCATGATAAAGAACCAGATTATAATGAAAACAATCCTTGTACAAGGTTGCTTTTTAAAATCGTATATCACTTTTAAATCAAAATAGATTTAGTAATTAATTTTGCCCGCTTTAAAAGTGGATCATGGCTTGGTGTCAACGATAAAGTTTATAATATGTGTGATTTTCATGTTATTATTTAGTTCCAATTGTTAATAGCCATAGCAATGATGTATTCCGAATTAGTAATCAGCAGCGCACACGCATGGCCGGCGCGTCGGGTTCAATATTTGTTATGTCATCAACGTTACGTTGACTTGCATTATATGTAAATGGCCTGTTACATAAACCTAAGATTTAATAATAAGTCAATGTCTGAAGGAATGCCATAGTAGATAGTTTAGTAGGCTGTATGTTTCCCACATTGCATTAAACTCTTTGAATATTAATACACCCTTTTGGCAATTACGTTTATCACAATTACATTGCAATCTGCAGGAGATATTGTAGACTTAAAAGACACAAATGAGTTTCGATTTCGTGTTCATGTGATTTGAACTTCGAAAAGGCAGTAGTACGCACGGCTACACATCAAGCTATACATTTCCAGTATAAGCTGACCTCACATTGTACCGAAATCCTATACAATGCGAGATCAGCATAAACTGGAAATGTATAGCTTGATGTGTAGCCGTGTGTACATGATGGCTCACGTAAGGCCTTGATAAACTGTTGCTACAATTTTATCAATCAATCATTTCAGTATATCCATGTTCAATGTTGGATATAAGGTATTTGGGGACCGAACAAGTTAATTAAACTGTTTAAACAGTGAGCTTTAAATTAACATTAAATTGCACCTGAATTTCCTGTTGTTAACAAGAGCAGTAAGTATTGTCAATAAAAATGTGTATTGTCAAAAATATTCTGTGAAGTTGCTTTTGAGGCGGTGTTTGTTATAATATTTATAACATTAAGTGCCGAAGCGATTATCATTTTTTACCGTTTCGTTACGAATAATAAATGAATGTAATGATGATTTTTGTTTTTTATTTTGTTTGGTTTATCCTGTTTTAATTTAATATCAAAAAGTGAGGTAAGTTATTAGAACTGCAAAAATAATGTTGTAGGAGGGGCTTACTCGTATTATGGGTTTTTACCATATGCGTCAACAGCACCGTCAATTAACTTTACGGATTTAAAAATACACATAGGTAACTCATTTAACAACATCATATTGTCAACGTAAAACCAGTTTACACAAATTTATAGTTCTCGTAAAAAATTCCCAGCCCATTAAAAATCTTTTAATAGAGAACCGTTAACTATCCACATGATAAATTCATCATAAATAATTAGAATTCTATTCTAAATATAACCCTTTTTAAATAAAAAACAAGTCAACAATATTAAGGTGCCTACATTAATAATCAGACAATAATAATGTTTTCATCCATTGTTAATTTATATTTTAGTACGAAAAAATATTAGAAATATTATATTATTATATTCTAACACAAAAAAGAAAAAAATGGTATTTGATCATTATTTTGACCGATTATGGCCAGTTATTTTTCAAGTAGGCAAAACCATAACTTAAAAAAATAAAATAAAAAGATTAAAAAGGGTTAATTTTTTCTAAATTATAATCTTATGATAATATGGTGCAGTGCAGTGTCGAAAATTAATGCAAGATAAAAATTAAGATTCGGAATTATTAGCTCCTTTGATTTCTGCCATATTCACCTTTTGCAGCACCACACGGATTCGTAAGCGCAATATGTTGCTATGAGCAGACAGAACGGCGCTGTTGCACATTCTTTTGATGTGTATAAATATAATATTAAAGTTACCTTTTACAGCGCCACGCGTAGTTTGGCCTATTGTGTTTTGAGAAACATATACATTTATAACTTAGGCTATAATGTCCCCATTGCTGGGACACAGGCCTCCTCTCAGTGAGAGGACGCGGGTCGCGTGGTGGATTACGGCCCACTCGCACATTACCAACCGCACTGGATCCAAGTGCGGTTGGTAGATGTCACATGTCTTCGAATTTTTGGTTCTAGGACATGCCGGTTTCCTCACGATGTTTTCCATCACCGTTTTGAGAGCAGTGGTGATGAAATAATTTACACAAAGTAAAGCGCCTGTCCGGGTTCGAACTGCTCTCCAAAATTTTAAACTCTTCTCAGACTACGGTCTGCACTAGAGTTGGTACCGAAATTTGATTTTTAACAAGTCGAAATTGTAGTTATTACACCCAAGCGTATGTTAAAATGTATATAAGAGTCAGCTTAGTGCATACTTGAAGACAAAATCTTTGACTTTAAGTAAATTTAGTCAACACTTGTAATAACTAACATGGTACAGGGCAAGTATACTTCGTATGTAAGGCCAGTCAAGTGCCACTGTTCAATGGTATCCATGCAAACGAGGCTCGAGGTCTCAACTCAACATACCCAAATGACAAATTCTTCAAAACATTGACCGTAAATATATATATAGCTGCCTAGCTTTTTCCCAACTAGATTAACCGGATGCAGCTGAATACCATTATTTTATATGAACTGCCTATCTGACCTTCACAACTCAGTAACTGGGTAATAAGATACCCATTGGTAAGGCTGGTTGTCAGACTTTCGGGCTTCTGACGACGTAACGACTGTCAAACATCCACGAATGACATTCTTTCCGAGACACGGAGGAGTCTCGCTAAGTAAAGATGGTCACCCACCCATAGACTAACACGGGCAAGCGTAGTTTAACCTGATGGATCGTGCGGCTGTTATTACTTAGCATTGACCGTAAATAATACAAAAAAATATTCCCGATTTTACAAATAAGATATTAATTAATATAAAAATTCTTAAAATGTAATAAGATCCTATATTTACATAATTAAATAGCCTGTATGTACAACAGTATACTAATTAAGTGTAAAATATCTCCTATTTTTATTGCTCCTATTTGTGCTGAGAGATAAAAAGGTCACTTTCAAATGATATCGTTCCATCGAATGTCGTTGACATTAGAAGAAGCCAGTTTATTACCAAAAATAAACCAGGCAGAGACAATTTCTGTTATGATTATATAATTTAGGCATTTGTGGTAAAAACACCTAACTTTTGATGAAGTCATTTAAAAGAAATAGCCACTAGAAAACTGGATATATTATCTACTATAATTTCGTGTAGCGTCTAACGGTCAAAGTCCTTTTAATGTGTTTATTATTATCCTTAAATCTACTTTTCACTATTAGAAATGCGCCTTATATTAGTAATTATAAAAACTATTAATCTTACTTTGGGGTGTTTAGGGCTTTATAGTTTTTATACGATGATTTATAAGGGGTTACACGGGGACGAACGCCGACGGCGGCTTTCGTGCGATACCGTTACAAATTATTACATCTCTTCGAAATATCTCGCGTCTTGAACTTGAACTTAGTTCGACTTTGAGCCAAAAGGTACCAGACGTTAGCATAATTATTGAGAAATAAATTCACGTCTCATGCTGTGACTTACGTTTTATACAACTCATTCATGAAAATTACTTACCTTACCTTTTTTTATGGTGTTTGTACCTTCTTTTGTGTGCGTGAAGTTTTTTTTTAATGGTATTTGTACCTTCTTTTGTGTGCGTGAAGTTTATATAAATAAACTATGGAAATTGTGTTTTTAACTAATCATATTTTATGGCGTTAAACATATCTCCTAGAGTTTTAGACACAGTATAAGAATATTGGATGTTACTATGGGAGTGCCAAGTCATGGCTGCCCAAAACCTTCGGTCGATTTACGCGGATTGGATCCGTAACGCACACATTGTATGTTTTTCTTTCATCTTGCATCCGCACGAAAATGTTCATTCTCCTACAAAATATGATCACACTTCTCAATTTTTCAGTATCAAGATAATGTTTTCGTGGGATTGTGTTCTTTGCAGCAATTGTTATGGGCTCATATATTTTGAGGGGAAGCTTACATATTGTTTATTTTTTGTCAAGATAATCCGACGTTACGTCTTGTGTTTATGGAAGCGCATTCGAAATAAATTGTTTTAAAGGATTGTTGTTCCTATTACGAATATTTCTACATTTAGTAAAAGTATTCGTATTGTGTATACTTTTACGTAAGTTTGTTAAAATGTTCACATATTTTTTTATAGAAAATAAACAAACTTCTTTTTCAATAACAGTTAAACATGAACATCCACTGCAGATTAATTAACCTGTATTAACAAATTACTTTACAAAAACATTTCCAATTGTATTCGTTACTGGTTTATCATTGCAGGAGTCGCCGATGTGGAATAATCTTTTTTTAATTGGATCACTATCGAGTGCCGGCTTAAAAGTGTGTATTATTCGGTAGAAATGGAAAAGCGTAATGTATTCAAATATATTTCATTGTGAAGGGCCCTGACGCCTTTCCTCAAAATATTCTGGGCGGTTTATGAGTTAAACAGCTGATAAAACAGGTGCTATGTATGTTCGCAATTTACCGGGGCACCTCGAGATTTGCATACCAAAATTGGATGATTCAATTTGGCATACAAAACTATAATGTTATTATGTAAAGTGTGAAAAAAAGTTTAGAAGTGATCCTGTTGGGGTCATTCACTCTAGGCGTGAATCGTTTGATGTCAAACAAATATCTCGAAGCTATGAGCATTGGTGTCAAAAATTCTATTTGAGTGTGCTATGACGTTAATTTGCTTTAAGGCGTATTGACATTGTTACTTGACGACATAAGTTTTTAGATGTGGTACAGTGGGTCATCAGATGAATGATATGCATATTTTCTGTAAAAATCTGTTTGGTATTCAAAAGTGTTTTACGTACCTAACCAATTCATCCGTTTTTACTTTGTATGAATTATCACTTACATCAAGGCTAGCGTAGATGAATATTGATTATCTAGCTACCTCTTTACCTGTACCAATACTAAAGTAGTAGGTACCTACTACAATCATCATCATCATCATTTCAGCGGAAATATGTCCACTGCTGGTCTCCCCTCAGCTCCACCATTTTGACCGGTTCTGAGCTTTCCTCATCTAGCGGATTCCTGCGGCCTTCTGAAATGAAATGAAATTGTTTATTCTGTAAATAGGATATCGGAATCTCTTTTATACGAAATATAAAAAAAAATGCTCTGAGAAGAAATGGCGAATAAAATTCAGGGGTCGAAGTCTCTTTAAAGGCCAGACATAATTTTGGTCAGGCCATATGAGGACCATGTAGATTAGTGTCTGAAATTGTCTTTGGTGAAAAGAACCACGAAGATTTTAGTGCACCTGTCCAGTCAGTGCAAACATTTTTCAGTAACCGTGTAGCTCAATTCAGAACTTAAGGAGCTCCGTGTAGCTCAACTCAGAACTTAAGGAGCTCCGTGTAGCTCAACTCAGAAATTAAGGAGTTCAACGACTCGACGAACAATACCAAAGAAAGGACATTTGGGTAGGCCGCATAAAGTACGTTTTTTTCCAAACTATTCGTTTATTTATGTTCTTTTTTATTCAAAATATAATATACAATCTTAAATATAATATACATCTAACACTAAAATATATAAAATATGTACAAGTATGCAGAGGAAAAAAATAAAAGAAAGGAAGAGCTCATCAAAACATTCGTCCGCATCGCTGTCAGTGGAAAAAGTGCCCAAAGAGCTGGCAGCATTGCCACGTTGGATGGCAATGCTGATTCTTTGACCTTAAAATTGGCCAGCCCTCTGGTAACGTGAAGAGTCGACCAACCGCTTGGCAATGTCCCGAAATACTCGATGAGCACTCGGACCCGGCCCTAGTGTTCCAACTTAGTGGCCAACCCCAAACGGCTCAAAAATATAGCTACCAGTAAGGTTTTTATATTTGCGCCGTTTGCGGTTTTCTGCACCTGCAGCAGCCGCCCCAGCACAGCCCGCTGTGCTATGAAGATGGGATGGCGCGACGGTGTCGACACAGGTTGCATCCCACACCAATGGTCTACCCAACTTCCAAGACATTATGGTCATTCCGTCTGGCCTCTTCCCATTTCATTCTTTGAATTTTTCTCCAAGGAAATCCTTTGAACTTTTAAATGGCTCGAACAATCCTTTTCTCTAAAACGAAGATAGTATTAATGTCCGCACAGGTTCCCCAGAGAAGAATTCCATATGAAATAAGACTATAAAAATAACTAAAATTAACAATTCTGGCTGTATCTGCGTCAGTTATCTGTCTATTTTTTTTAACAGCAGATTCAGCCTTAAGCGTTCCTGACAATTTTTCAATGTGTGGAACCCACTATAATTTCAGGTCAATAGTTATTCTAAGAAACACTATCGACTCAACAGGGTCTAACTCTATTCCATGTAATTGAACATTGGTAGTTAGCTGGCTGACATTTGGCGTTGAAAATTTTATGAATTTAGTCGATCGTTCAGGAGAAAATTATTTACCAATTTTAGAGAGTGCATCGTTAAGTTGTTCAAAGTTGACTAACTGACGTTTGATAAAAAAATGAGGTAAGTGTCATCTGTGAATAATATGATCTTGTGATTATCCCTTATGTGGTAGGGTAAGTCATTTAAATATTGTAGAAATAAGAATGGACCTAGAATTGAACCCTGTGGAACGGCCATGGTGACCGCAGATCGCTTGCCATTAACATCGACCCTCTGAATTCTGTTGTTCTAGTAAGAAGTCACCAGGTCCATCAGTTCATCTTGTAGGAGGCCTTCCAATGCTACGTTTCCGGTACGCAGCCGCCACTCCAGAACCTTTCGGCTCCATCGGCCATCTGTTCTGCGAGCAATGTGCCCTGCCCACTGCCACTTAAGTTTGACAATTCTTCGGGCTATGTAACTGACATAGCTCGAAGAACCTTGGTTCTCCTACGGAACTCTTCATACTTACTGTACTATATCAAAACAAAAGTCTGAGTACTTGTAAGTACACACGAGGACATCTTACACTCAATGTACACTACAACTATTTTCTTAATGTCCCTCGGCAAACTTCGTGTTTCGTCAGTCGTCGGATTTCTATCAGTTGCCCTCAGACGCTCTCAATCGACTTGGAAATATATAGAGTCTGGAACTCTCAATCGACTTGCAAGTATATAGAGTCTAGAACTCTATATACTTCCAAGTCGATTGAGAGTGTCCAAGGGCAACTGATAGAAATCCGACGACTGACGAACGAACACGAAGTTTGCCGAGGGACATTAAGAAAATAGTTGTACCTACTGTAGGTAGTATATTACCACACAATTTCCCACTGCTCTCTTAATAGGTAATGTAATTTTTTATATGTAAAACACTTGAGTATATTCGTCCTATTATTGTTACATAGATGATGTAACAGCTTGTAACATGCACAATTTAATCCCCAGGCAATCGTTCTTGTAATCCTAGCTTTTGATTTATACCTATGGAATTTCTCGAGGCCCAACAAAGTTGAGTTCGCAAACTATGCCCAGTAACTATTTCATGTTTGTAATTACATCTAATGAATATTGAATATCTGAAACTACTGAGCCTGTTGCGTGGTATATGGTAGTATAGTTATAGGTGGGGCGACAACATACCTACCTTATTAAAGGCAGCAGATTATACATTATCTGTTAGCGTGTGTGTTCGACTCGCCGACCTATAAAAGTCATAGGCAGGACATCAGTGACCAGTAGATCAGTGATCAGTGCTTGTGCTGGACGGTGATATTTTAAAACAGGTAAAATGAGTAATCAGTAGAAATTATTATAATTTTATTATTAAAATCGAATTTGATTTTTTCTGTGATGTAATATTTTTTGAGATATAACGTGTTTCTTTCTTTTTTTTTGTTATTTGCAATTCAGTTAAACCTGTGTAAGGGCTTTGGATTCATTAACAATTTAGATTTATTTTGTTTTTCTTTAAAGTAATGTGAATTTAAGTTCTTATTTAGTATTAAACAAAGAGAATTAAACATAAATTTGCAAAAGACTCTGTCGAAATGATATTCTCATATTTAATTAAAACATTAACCACTTTCAAATGTTGCAATGTTCAATGCAAAGGAAAAAATTTGCATTTTAACTAATCACATTTAAAAAAAACTAAATGTCATTTGAACACATTAAATTCAACGGAATCACCGTTTACTTTAAAATAAATAAACTATAACAGGGTCAAAAGGATTGTCAACGCTTTTATGGAAAAAAGATGAAATATTTATTTCAAAATTGGCTATATTATATGCCGATAATTTTACCGGCACAAGCTATAGAAGTGTGAAGCCGATCTTTGACAATGTATTTAAAAGGTGTAGGTAAATAAAATAAAAAACATAAGATTCGAAAAACTAAACTTCAACCAGAAACTAGAGATGCCGCGAATACTCGCTATTATTCGGTATTCGGCATTACTCGACATTTTGTTGTTATTCGTCGAATACCGAATAATAGTATCTATTATTCGACATTCGGCGAATAGTTGTCTAAATAAAAATAAACTTTTAATGAACAGAAAAACTATAGACTAAAAAATAATTAAACTTTTATTGATTTTTAAAAATATAATACACTTTATATTATTATCATAATATAAAAAGGTAACCAAAAATTTGTCATGTTGAAGTTAATTAGTTAGGGTTTTTAATTAATCATTTAATGTTTAAAGTTCAAAAGGGACAGATTGTGGCGCAGAAAAACTAGTTTTTCTGCGCCACAATCTGTCCCTTTTGATCTTTTGATTTTTTGCACGATTGGGATCAAGTTGCTTGCGCTTTTTTCATAAATCAAACCTGCCTCACAAAAATAATTATAGTTTATTTATTTTAGAATGATTAAACTTTTTTATGTGCAGTAATAATGGCGAGTATTCGACCATTCACCAAGGGAATGGCGATTAATCGGTATTCGACTATTCGCTATAACAACTATTCGCGGCATCTCCAAAAATATTGGAATTTCAAGTAATCACTAAGTATTGAAAGATAGTAGAATTTTTTGTTAGGTAGTCTTACTAAAGTATCTTTAATAAAGTAGGTAATTCGTTTACTCACAGATCAAATCAAGATGAAAGTGTGCACATTAGTCTTTGTGGTGTTGGCGGCGTGTGTGGCGAGCCTCGCGGCTGAGAACGGTCCTCTGATGACCATGCTGCAGCCCGTGGAACAGCCCCAGGTCCAGGAAGTCATGCTGGTAGATGCACAGGGCAACAGGCAGAAGAGGAGTCTGCTTCTTGGTGAGTACAAGCATTTATAATACCAGTCTATTAGCAGTATTAGCAGCCACTGCAAGACAAAGACCGTTTCTCATACAGAAAAGGCGGCAAGGGTTGGCGATTTTAGACTTATATTCATTATAAAGTCCAGGTTTGGATGTTAGTGATGTCCAAAATAAACTTAGAAAGTAGGTAACTACATGTGCATCGAAAAAGTCACATTGGTACAGTCAGCATCAAAAGTTGATGACCACATTTAGATTTTCAAAATCGCTGTACACCGTATTCACTATTAGCACTTCACTAGACAGCGATTTTGAAAATCTAAATGTGGTCAACAACTTTTGATGCTGACTGTACTTGACCGGATCAATTGAACCCACAACCTCGTGAATAGCATTTAGTATTCGTTACTATGGTCCGTTCATTTAACGATGGTTTGCTTGACAGATCTAAAAATAACGTTTAACACTTTTTCCTTAAACGGAAAATAATCCAGTACTTATCGAATTACTAATTTTCGACGTTATGTCATGCCACGAACATTTGGCACACGTCGTGCAGCCCACCCTGAACACACTCTGGGCGACATTTATGTCCTGCGATTCGTGTTCTCACGTCTTCACCTAACGTCAATGAATACAAATCGTTTAATTATTTTTTTATCATTACCACTCGAAAAAGGGCATTTTATTCATTGATTACATCGTCGTGAATAAATCCGTCTTTTACTCACTGAGTGAATAAAAACATTTTGAATATGGAACAAGCACGAATTATACGAATTATGTACAAAAAATAAATGAATTGTGTTGAAAGTACCTATACTGGCTGGCTAAATGGAGCTTTCCGTAGAGCTATATAATTAAATTAAATAAAAAATATCCCGTCAATTTTAGTTAGGTTGTTTTCTATCTGTTATCGTGGTTGTTTTTTATGTCATTCGAAAATCTAATAACATAATTATAAAAAAATGGTTCTTCCAGTGACGAAAATGAGACACTGAATCCGGAATCATTTCATTATAAAGCAGCAATTATAGTAGATAATTTTATGCCGCCAAAAAATATAAATAACATAACATCACCCGCTATCTGCCCAAAGGGTTGTGCAAACTTGCAGAGGTGTACCTGCAGCAGATTCCACATTTCGCCAGCTATGTTTTTAAGTCCCGTGTAATAGGGGGCGAGCCTATTGCCATCAACCGGGCACAATTTCATACACCGGGCTGCTACTGAGAAATTCCTATTGGAAAAACCCAATAATACTTTGCCTAACCTGGGAATCAAACCCAAAGGACCTCATGCTCAGCAGTAGCGCATGCGACCACTAGACCAACGAGGTAGGCAAAAATACTACAACTACGACAGATAAATATAAATACTATACCAATATTTATTATCTCGCAGTCAATGGTAAGAACTAGAGTACACAACAGGTGACACACAGGTGAGGTGGTGGTGGTGAGGTGGGCGGGTCAGGTGGTGATCTACTATTTTATCAAATCTCAAACTTCTATAAACCTAGATCAAAACCAAAAGCTGAATCGAATCGGTAACTTTTAATTTCGAGATCCTTCCGAACCTTTAAATAAAACCATTTGAAATCCTAGATAGAAGAAGCTTAGTTGACATATAAGATTGTAACAGGTTAACACACAAATCATACTTTTATGCGTATGTAAAGTTTTGAGGGCGTAGAACACGTAATACACATACTTATCTCCACGCGAGGTCATTTCAGAGTCCAGTTCAAGGCCAGGATTTCCACTTAATTATCTTAAATCCTGTCGATAATTATAGTTATGTAATTATATAATTTTCGGGATTAATCCGTGCCTCATGATTAGGCAAGCAAGTGCACAATTCAAGGCTACAAGTCGTACACGCAAATGTACTGCGTGTACGACTTGTGCGTGTGTGTTACTTGCCCTTATTTCGATGATCTGTGGTACGTATTTACATAATTGACCTACGCATCAGCTGTTTGTTTTGTGTGAGAGGTAGCTAGGTATTAGGTACCGGTCTTATGCATTCATAAAGTTATATCACATTTATTTTGGTGTAAAATCAAGTATCAGTTTTATTGTAATTTTACAATGTAAAAGCTCAACTGGATTTAGGTATTAAAACTCAGAATAAAACATTAAGTAGAATACAAATTGTAAACATGTTTGCACCGGACTAATGGTGCTCAACAGCAATCCAATATCAAAAACATCCGTTTTAATTGACTGCGATTGTTATAAATTCCATTATTTAATAGTTCGTATCATTTTATCTACAGGCTTTTTTATTAAGCCAGTGAAAGTTCGATTTGAAACATCCATTTGATAAAAAGCCAAACAAACGGTCCGCTTATGTAGAAATAGTGGATTAACGATGATATAGTAGCAACCCAAGTGTTCGCCACTCGGCCATAGTTTGTACATCTCACACTTATCTTACCTGCTGGGCTGTTAAAGTCGCGAGGGATTTGTTACAGCCGTTCTCTTGCTGTGAAATATTGCAATGATGAGAACAGGGTTGAAATCCTCGCTGGAGAGGTGTGATTACAGTTTTACATCCATACATGAAAGTTCAAATAACTTTAAATTTTATTTTAACGTAAGCATTTTTGTTCTTCATGTCATTATGAGAAAGGAGCAACGAAAATACTTATGTAAAAGTAAAATAGGCTGTCATTTGTAGATCAGTCATTACGGGTCGTCAGAAGCCAGAAAGTCTGACAAACTGTCTTACCAAGGGTATCGTATTACCCAAAAACTAGTTTGTGGAGGTCATTCAGTCGCTTCATGTAAAATACTGGTATTCAGCTGCATCCGGTTATACTGGAAGCCGACCCCAACATATTTGGGAAAAGGCTCGGCAGATGATGTCATTATGAGAAATGTAAATGCTTTGGATACGATAGCAATTTTTGTCTACGGTGTATTTAAACTTTAATAAACATGTTTATGCGAAATGCGTTATTATGGTTTTAGAGAATACAAGTTTTTGATGAAGTATGTTGCTTTTATAAATTAAATGCAAGCGACAGATAAAATAAAATGGTTTTAGATCTTGTGTAATAAATATCATGTTCTTTTAGAATTCCAATTATAGTTAATTTATTTTGAATACATATAATATGGTGCTGCTAGTTATGCAAGTAGTAGATCATTGTTCTTTTTACCTGAAACTCCGCGATACGTCGCAGTAATCACCTATTGCCGTGCACTGAAAGTACTGAAACCTACGTATTTCAGTCCCACAGTACAAGCATTACCTTTGCGTTACTACCCAAGTTTTATACACACGTACAAACGTAAAAGATTGCTCGTTTATATGCTAAGATAGTCGAACATTAGTAATGTCAATTAATGCGATTTCGCATAAATTTCATTAGCATGTGAATTCTTGAGTCTTAGCAAGCTAATCGCTATTGCTATGCTATTCGCTAATATGACGATAATTGATAATAATGAAATATGTGATATTTGTTAATATGCGAATTCACGCATTCATTCAATATACAACCCTAAGTATGCGCAAATCAAAGATAATCAAACATAACAATTGCTTAACCCATTCTTCGGAAGTTCGCAGCAACTGCTAATAAATTTCACTCGCCAACGAGTTCACGGTCAAGTGAAACCGATAGATTTAGTATTCCCGACTTCCCGTGGGTGCGAAGGAGAGCGCACACTACCGCTGCGTGTGTCGACGCTCTGACGTATGATATTATAAAAAAAGTACGAAGCGATAAATTCAGTTTGCACTTCACAGAATTTCGCAACTACATTTCATTTGCTAAATGCTAAATGAGCATTCGCATGCTAAAAATGAACGCGAATGCTAATTAATCCATCACTATCGAACATATCGTATATACAGTAAAGTGAAAAGCGATTAGGTACAGAGTTTACCTGCATATAATTTTTTCGTTATGATGATTCATAAATATTTATATGTAATATTGAAAAATAAGTGTCAAAGTACTGTTTCCAATATGAATGAACAAATCCATGAATAAAACATAGTCAACGCGATATGCATTAGGGATATTATAGCTTTTTTATTTAAGCTTCTGCTGATGACCGGACGTTGACCTTAACAGGACTTTGCTTTAAAATATATCCATTATTAATTAATATCCTTTCATACATTTTACATTAGCACGAGTTTTTACGAAAAGTTAAAGAAGAATTTAAGCAACGAAATTGAAAAGATCTTGTTTTTATTTAACTAGCAAGCAACCGGTAGGTCCCTCTAAATAAAATTAGTTTTAACTGTCATCATTAAGAATGACTAATTCTTATGACAATTGATTCTGTCCAATCATCCCGACAAGTATAATCGTGCTTCGATAATTTATGTGAAAACAATACTGTTTAAATAGTTGGTAATATACGTTGTTTGAGTAGTCAATAATCAGTCAAGTTATGGAATCCCCCATGGAACATTGTAACGTGTTGCGCATACTCGTAAGGCTGATGAGAAATGGATACTGCGTAACAAATACGTCATGTCAATCCCTAAAGACCTCACTTTCTAGCCCTAGAGGTAGAGATTGATGACGTCATATAAGGTAACAGTGACGTGAGACGGACCCGGGTATCCATAAAGCCGTAATATGCTATTATATTAAATAAGAGTATCGGACTTGACAACAACAGTTTCTTCCTATTAAGACCTTGATCTTTAACCGTCACTGTTATAATTTTTATTATAATGCTCAACAACAGGATATACAAAAACCATAAAAATGTAAATTCCTCAAGCTATAAATAATAAAAACAGAGTAAGTAAAGGAATTAAGGCTGTCATAAAAATGTGTATAGAGCGTGGTCCGTTGGGGGTTGTGGGGACGGACGGTGTGATACCACCGAACCACTCGTAAATGCAAATCTGTATGAAGATTCATTTTTATGAACAATTAGGTACGTTGTCTATTTAATAAGATAATCTTGTATATTTTTCACGTAAATTCTGCTTTACGTGTCACCTCGCTTTTTTTTTTAGTATTTTCCCTCGGATTTTATTCAGTTTTTTATGGTTGACTAGTAAGAAACTTTCGCTCGTAACATCGTTTTTATGAGAATATTTATTATTTTTTACACAAGTTTTATCCTTGGCAATAATGCACTAAAGTATTGACTACATAAATAAAATAACATTTCTAATGAACGAAACAAAATGCCGAAACAACCAACTAGTTATGTTTACCTGATATAAATTAGGATTTTATGTAAAAGATATTCGTGTTAATCATATAAATTCTCTTGACCTGCTCTGCAGGTTTAACTTTTTTAATTTTAAATGAAACATTTTTTATGATTCCAATGACAAAGTTGAAACTATTCAATGTATTAGTCAACATCAGTCTAGTTTTTTGCCAACTATTGGTCGGCTTCCAGTTTAACCAAATGCAGCTGAATACCAGTATTTTACACGGAGTGTCTGCCTATCTGACTTTCACAACCCAGTAACAAGTTTACACGATACCCCTTGATAAGACTGGTAGTCAGACTTTCGGGCTTCTGACGACCCGTACCAACTGTCAAGGATGTACGATCGACAGCCGGGACCAACGGCTTAACGTGCTTTCCGAGGCACGGAGGGATCTTATGGTCACCCATCCACGGACCAACCGCGGCAAGCGTAGCTTAACCTGATCAATTGAACCGTGCGGCTATTATTACTTAGCCACAAGTCCCTCTCAATTTATTAGTATTAGCATACATTGAATGCATAGGTATAAGGTTATATTCTTTATCTATGAAATAGGTACCTAATACTAGAGCATAAAACGGGTCTAGATTAGTATCCACCACGTTTGTTTTGGACGGCATTCGTTATATGTAAATTAGTTTACTTATTGTCTGTTTTATATCCATATTAAATACCCCCTATTATATGGGACTTAAACATAACGAGCGAAATGTGGGTGTACTACATCTTTATGTAACCCTTTGGGGAACACAAGCTTGATATCATATTTTTATTGTACAGCTTACAAAATTAGTTACAAAGTCGATATGTTGTGTATATTTTACGAAAACGGACTAACCCAGAATTGAGTTTTCTTTCAGCAAATAGAAAGATCTGACAGTGAGAGCAGAAAATAAATGCAGAATTAAGACAATAGTCAAATCTCTTCTTGTTCTAACGTAATGTTTTTCTTTCATCAGGTGCTGGTGCTCTCGGCCTCGGTGCCCTGGGTCTGGGTGCAGCTGGTCTGGTCGGTGCCGGTCTGATTGGTGCTAAAGCTGGCTTCGTCGGCGGTGCCATCGCTGGTAGCGCCCTCTCCCACGGCAGGAGCTACGGCGGTGGTTACGGAGGTGGTTACGGAGGTGGTTACGGAGGCGGTTACGGAGGCGGTTACGGAGGCGGCTACGGCAGCAGCTATGGTGGATACTACGGCGGAGGCGGCGGGTACGGACACGGTGGATACAGGTATGTACTTACAAATCACGTCTTATTGAAATAAAGTAAAAATCTTTATCTTTCCTATCTTTGGGATTAATCATTCCCTCTACGTAATATTTCTAAAGATAACTAAAAAAAATAATTGCGTAAGACATTATTAGAACCCGAATAATTATATTAAAATTATATTTATTTACATTATATGTATTTATTTATCTACTTTCATAAACATAATTATTTATCTGTTTATTTCAGGCTCTATCATGGCTAAGTTTAAGCATAACGATATCATCATTCAAATATTTCCCGCATTAACAAATTGATTACATTACACACATAATAAATAAATTCACCATAATTTAATAATATTCTCGTACCTACTTCAAGTAATACACTGAAATCTTAACATACTCTATTCTCTACACATTGCTCTTTTACATGGACCAGTCATTTATGACGGAGTTACCTAAGTACCTGAACAGGCTGACCAAACCCTGAAAAAGCAAAAAGGTAGAACTTGAAGACGAATGATTCATAAATGTCACTATTGGTGCTAAGGAGTTCTCGGTAAAACTATACCTTGAATGACAAGTATAGACACTTTGGTAGTAACCACAAAAAAGCCTTTACACACGCACCTATAGGATAATTTCTAGGAAAGATGTAGCACCTTGCACTCTCAGTTCATGACATCATCGACCACAATGTTCATCGATGTAGTTGTCTTTTGTTCCATCAAAGCTTGAGTTAAGACCTCATTTCCCAGCTGCATTTTTTTTACCAGCCGAATGGTATAGATTGGTGAAACGACATGACATGTAACACACGTGAAAATAAATCGCCTAGTTGTTGTGTTACAATTCATGTTGATTATTACGGTACATTGGTGTTGGTTATAATTCCAAATACACGATTAAATGTCAATAGCATAATTTTGCATCATATAACTACATCCAATGTTCTTCTGAACTATATCTCTCTTATGCATGATGTTTTTTGTTTCAGGAGAGTGTACCTTGTAGAATCCGACCCCTGGTGCTGATCCAACTGACTGACGAGCCAACCACTGTGCAATAATATGGATATTTAAGTGTACGAGATTATGAATGGAGTGTACTTGTACGAAAACAATAAAAAAATACAAATTAACCTTGTGCTTCTGTTTATTTTCGACAATTTTGTATTTACTCACGATTTAACTCGGTTCTGATGAAGTTGTGAATATTTTATTTCTTTTGAACACTTCGTATACCATTGGGCATAGTGTTTCTTAGTTTTGCCCCGAGAGTATTCTTTTACACAAAGTCAATCCTCTTTTATCAGTCTTTAACCGACTTCAAAAAAGGAGGAGGTTTTTAACTCGTCGTGTACTTATTATATATTATATTTATTTTTACCTAAGGAAAAAACCCTTATAGGGTCACTCGTGTGCTGGGGGTCTGTCTGGCCGTCTGTTACAGCCAATGTTAAAATTTGATACACATGTATTTCTGTGATCCAAAGACGGACGTGTAACGAAAAGTGACCCGCATATTCAAATTCATTTATTTAAATGAATTTGAATATGCGGGTCACTTTTGGGGGGCAAATAGGAAAATTAAAAAAATGTTTTGCAAACTGTACCGCGTAACATATCAAATGAAAGTGCTTATTGCGAGGATCTCACATATTTTTTTTTCATAATTTTAAAATGGATACCTTTAAAGATATTTAAGAAAATTTATGAAAATTGACTATTCCCCCCATTATCTCCGAAACTACTGAGCATGTTTTATTTTTTTAATACAGAGAATGGTTCTTTCCTCATAGATTACAGGAAAAACCTATAAGAAATCTATGGTCTTAAAATAATATGGTAAATCAACATACACTTTGTGACAGGAAGTTATGATTCATAACTTCCTGTCACTGTTATCTTCAGCAAGTAGTCGTATATGAATATGTGTGTAGAAAAATAATCAACCGAATTCCAAAAAAAATCTTTGTTTTTTTTAATTATTATTAATGAACCAGTGTAAATTTATTGTGACTTTTTTTAATCTCCCTCAATTCTCAGCCATGGTGTTATTTATAATTATTTGATGATAAATATATTTAAAATCCAATTTGCGGGCTCAATGCAAAACTTGATACTTGCAAAGCTACGTACCCACTATTTTCTAAAGTTTGTGTAAAATGTGTTACGTGGTTAGCGTTCTCTAATATCCGTGAAAAAACCTCGCTGGCAAATGCCGTATGTCGTTAAAAATGTGCATTTGCTAAATGGATATTTGAATGTGTCTGGGGCGAGTCATGCATACGAGTTGCCTTAAACTAGGATTCCTTTGCCGTGCCAGATATTTGCAGCCAGCAGTTCAATCAATACATGAATTGGATGAAAAAACGACGTTGTTTGTTCTTGTATTGTATAACTTAACTTCTTTATTTTCGTTGCTTATATAGTTAGTATGTACGAGTATGTATCCATGCATCTATTATATAGCATTTATTTGTATATCTATTATAGTATATTGTACTTATATACTTTTTATTTGCACCTAAGACAACCCCATTTTATGTCCAGAAAATCACTGTCCATTCCAAGGTTGCCTGGAAGAGATCGCAGTAAGCGATAAGGCCGCCCATTGTATATTTTGTATTGTATTTTCTTTATGTAATGTATAATCTGGTGTACAATAAAGTACATATAAATAAATAAATAAACTTAACTTCTGAAGAAATATTAAAGCTGATTGGATGTACTAAAGTTTTACAGCACTACGTGTTGATCATGTATCGCTGTACCGTTTTTAGATATAAATCCCATAAATCCTAAAATCTTAACAAATGCGGCAATCGAACCCGTCGCCCTCTAAAACATAAGCAATCGCCCAAAACTTGACAAAACGGATCTGAAAGCACTGTCGTTTATTGAGGAAGGCTCTAGCTAGAACATAAAGCATCCACGTACTACCACAATTCAGGCGTGGGAGGCAGTGGCCAAAAGCTAGTTCCCAATAAATATCATCGCGCTTGATGCGGCCGTGCATCACGCCGCTGCTCACAGCCGTTGGATGGAGCCGTCGATACAGCATTAACGGAGATGGATGGCATCGGCCCACGCCATCGCCTCTTTTATCTCACCTACAAAAGAGATATACGAGTGAGCCATGCTTCCGATAACCATGCTTTTACATTGTTCTCTTCTGTTCATTTTACATTACCTACTTATGAGTCTTTGTTGAGGTAATCCGATTTGTAAATGTTTGTTTGAATACAGAAAGATGGAATATCTGCTTGTTTAATTTGCTTCAATTTAGGTACTTTAGGATAATCTCATTTTACGGAAATATGTTAAATCTATTTCGGTTTGCAGGATAAAAATAATGGTTTCATGATTTTATTTCTATGTTGAATTGTTATTAATCAAATAAATTCGAGACTTGTGTAAATATTGGTAAAACGATTTTACTAAGCCATTTCATGAAGATAAAAATCCGAAGGTTATCTAAAGATATATATTTCCATTTAGAAGATCGAGAAATAATAATTATAATAGCAATAGGTACTTAATTCAGTGAAGATGTTTCGCGTATCACTGCGAACGTCATAAAGCAAAATGCGTAATGGAGTGTAACAAAGACAGAGTCTGTATCTGTGAGGAGCAGATCTGCAGACGAAGGTAACAATGACAAGGATTAATTACATCCCAATAATGACGGAACAATCTTATCTGACGCCATTGATGGAATAGATTATGAGAGCCGTTTGCGCTAAGCGCTACGTCATCTGAGCCACTATTGAAATAGAAGCAGTTTTGTTTGCCATTGTGATCGAGAAATATGACAACAATAGTTTCTACATCTCCAGCCAGCGAAGGGTTATTTATTACACAGTATTATGATTTAGGGTGTAGGAACTTTGCCAATATTTTTGTGAGCGTAAGTATCGATGGCTAATGAATTATAGTATTATCGAAGTTATGGGTGCGTTTAGACACATTTAGATCTTATTTCAATCCAATCTGTTGTTTTCTGATAACTTTTCTGCTACATTTCGACACGTCAACACAAGAAAATTCTGTTATCAAAGATAATGTAAATTTTCTGGGCTGATTTTATCTAATGAAGACGTTGTTCTTGGAAGTGGGGCGGAGTGGCGGTAGTAAACCGCGATCATCGAAACTTTTCAAATAAAACCGATGAGACCCCTTGTTTACGCACTTTGTTGCTTTATCCGCCCTTTTCTTTGTTCAAATCCAACTTTGTCCTGTTTCCTTTAGTAATTTGTGGTTTCAACTATTTTATTGGGATTCAGAGAATCTAGTTAGGTTTTATATTTTTTTGGGGCCTCGTCTATGTTCTTGGTTGAGTAAGTTTATTTTGCTGCAAATAATTTGTATGTAAAATTATCCTTCATAATAGCATACTATTTATTATAATAACTTCTGGATCAAGGGCCTGAAGCAGAAGGCAGTACTCCTCGATACGGTTCGCACTGTGAGGAGGTTCCTGTCTCTGCAGCCCTAACCACCGGTAGCTTGGAGTTTTTTTTAAATTATTAAATCGTTTTTAATAAATATTTCAAAATGTATTTTATATGTTCGAAAGTTTAATAAACGAAATAATAACTATAATATAGAAAAGTTAGCAAGTAATCATTTAATACTTTTAAAGGACTTTTGATGCATGTTGTAGAAACTTTCATATTAAAACTTCTCAAGAAATTCTCAACATCTCGAAAAATAAAAGTTTAAATTACTTATTGGTTTTAAACTATATTTTATCACTTATAGTGTATTTTTTTGGTAATTTAACAGTAATAAATTGTATCGACATAGTTGAGTGCGTAGAACATCATTTTCAATGCACCATGGGGCTTGTTAATAACTATATGCCTAAAGGAATTAAAGCATTTATCGCTCAGATAAACCCTTTGAAGCTTCATCTGGCAATATGAGCTCCGTTGAATATTCATAGTATGGGCAACTCATTAAGCCACTCCTACTATTTTAATGAAAGCAAATTCACTACATGAGCAATTTGTGCGAAGTTTGTGTTTATAGGAGCTGATTTAATATTAGTTGCGGTAGGCCAATCGTTGTTTAATAGGCTTGCGAGTTTTAATAACATACATATTATTTTACGTTTGTAGGGTTCCGTACCCGAAGGGTGCCAAACGGAACCTTATTACTAAGCCTCCGTCTGTCTGTCAGCGGGCTGTATCTCATGAACCGTAATATGTAGACAGTTGAAATTTACACAGATTGTGTATTTCTATTGCCGCTATAACAATAATAAAAATTTAAATTAAAGAAAGTTAAAAATTAAAGGGGGTCCCCCATACAATAAACATTTGATTTAAAACTTTTTTTACTCTGGCATGTGTCATTTTTTTGAACACATCGATTAGAGTACAAATATAATTTGTATTTATTTTTATCTTCAATAATGAAGAAATAGGGGGCCGTGAAAGTTGTCAGTTTTAGAACATTTTTGTACGAGCTCTATCGCATTTTATAACTAAACCAGTTAGGAATTTTAAACTGTATATCATGTACCATATACTATACATAATCAACAAATACTAAAAACGCCGATTCATAAACTATTTTATTTAAATATTGGTGATTTCTGCAACTGCAAAAAATTACTATGTAATTCAAAGCATCATTATGAAATACAAAATTATCGATGCGATTTTTATAATTTGAGATGAAAATATTGTACGGTAGTACGGAACCCTCCGTGTGCGAGTCTGACTCGCACTTGACCGGTGTCTTTGTTACGGGTACAAGCCCAAAAGTCTGACAACCAGTCTGACCATGGGGGTATCATGTTACCCAGTAAATGGGTTGTGGAGGTCAGATAGGCAGTCGTTCAATGTACAATACTGGTATTCAGCTGCGACTGGTTAGACTGGAAGCTGACCCCAATATAGTTAAGAATTGACAAAAAGATTGACATGTTTACATTTTGTTAAAGAATTAATTTTTGTGATAGTTTGTGGGAGTGTGTAAAGAGTGCTTACCTGATTCAAATATGTATTTCAGTAAACATCTCTATGGAAAGATTAAGTTTACCGCAGTTAAATCAAACCATTCAGTTTTGTTACAGCGGCTAATGCCGTCGTAAAGTGTAAAAGTGTTATATCACCATGAGATGTGCCCTCTCGCTGCGCGTGACACACTTTATGACTATTTGATACTTCCGCGTCACATTACTTCCAGCACTATTCCTGATATATCATATTTGATAACTTTAAAGAATGGCGGGGGCACAGGAGCTATGAAGACGATTTAGAATCACTGCGTAGATATTTGTTTTGTGCGGGTTGTGACTCGAAGCGAAAACCCAAGCGGTTCATTGTTGACTTTCTAATAAGTTATTACCTACCTAAAAAGTTGTATTTTATTCCTGGCTGTGTGCCTAGGCTCAGGCGAAAAATTAATTTTACGAAACGAGTAGGAATTTATCATCGTTTTATTTGCTTCATTCAATCAGTTTGACTTTTACACAAGGACGTCGCTAGCCGATGGCCCAGGGGGGGGGGGGGGGGGGGTCAAGTTGATATATGGATGATGGGGAAAGTATGATTTGTAGGTACAGTTAAGAGTCAAGAGCACATGAAGCTTTACACTTCTAGTGCGAGTATTACCTCTACCGCGCACAATGGGAACTGAGAAAAATTATAATTTCCATTTTCAATATATTGGAAACGGGCCTTTAGGGCCGTTTTTCCCAAACCTATTCAGAACTGTAGAGCTGAAACCTAATAAGTATTATGACTGGGCCTGCCACCAACAAAAAGATACGAATTACGTCCCCGGACTCCGGAGTAGACCCCGTTAAGGAGATATGGAACTTAGCTTTATAGACACGTAGTTTCTTTACATTAAAATGCCTTGTATTTGTCAAAAATAAATTTGGGTCTCTAGGGGGGGGGGGGGGCAGTAGCCCCCTTTGCCCCCCTTGGCGACGCTCTTGCCTTTACGTAAATATAAATTAATCGAAACGAGAAGACCCGCGTATAGTAGGTATCTGCGCCTACAACACGTAAGTTACTATCGTAATTTACGTGAACCCGTAAGTTCTGGTCAGCCGGGGAACGATCTATGTTAATCGAAAGCAATGGGCCGCAATCCCACAATCCTATAGAGACCACAGACTATTGGATACAATGGGTAGAATTAGTAGCAGGTACCCACTATGGTAGGTATTTACCTATGTAATGTACGTATATCATCCATGATTTTCAATTTAATGATATGAAAAAGTAATTAATATGTTCTATGTAATTAATGAGTATTGGTTTCAAAACAGAATTAATCTGCTTTTTGAAATTCATGTAATCGAATAAAATAATATCATTATTTTTAATATTTGACTTCCGTGTGATGCAGAATAGTTTATTCATTTTAATGTCAGTATTGAGGTTAAAACGATGCGATCAGAATATTTTTATAATAACTTACACAGATACTGTGTGTAGGTACCTACAGAATTCATATACAATTTAAAAGAGCGATAAATACATAAAAGTGTTAGGTCAGGAACGCAAAAAGTATTTTCAGTTATGTAATAGTAAAACATTTACCTACACATCTTGCATAAAACTTTTACCATTTACTTAGTACCACGCCACCCATTACGTAATTACGAACACGTTCCGGACGTTATAGTTATTCACAAAAGTAAGGACTTTAAGGTTGTAAGAAAGAGGTTAGGCCTCTAGGGCGTGATAGCGGCGCCCGTAAAACGAGTTGAGCCAGCGTAACTTTCAGGTTTCCGCTCTTCCCAAGTACCGCGAGTCCGCGAAGTACGGGAAGTACGACAAACGTAGCAAACTTGAGCGCGGTCCGGTGAGCTTCCGTAATTTCTAACAAAATTCCTCTTCAACTTGAAGTAGTAAATGCAAATTTATCCTACGCTTATTAGGTTCCGGAGCGAATTATTATATCACTTTGTAATGACTTGGATCATTGCTAATTCATTATGCTTAAATGTCTCCGGAGGGTTGTTGTAGGTTTGGGGAATCGTGTGTATAAATTGTTATATCCGAAATTACGTTGCCCCAATTTGTGTATGATGGTAAGTTTTATCCCCATTTAATAAAAAAATTGCAAAAATGAACAAACAAATAATTATTAAGGTATTTTGTTAAAACATGAACGACGTTTAAACGTTTCTGTAAAGCTCTTGGCCTGCATCTTACCTGATGGTAAGTGATGATCAGGTGGACGCGAGCGTCGCCCGGAATCCTCAACCACTGAGGAACTGACTATCTTACCTCTAACTGCCGAAACACAATAATGCTGTTAACATTGTTGTTATGGCGACTGCTTTAGATAAGATGGTGATAGCTAGCCAGGCGGACTTAGAACAAACCCTACCACTAACCAAACCGAGCAGAAAATGTTGCCCACTGGTAATCCACCCCAGGACCTCTGGGTCTAAGACAGGTGCTCTAACCACTAGACCACAGAGGCGGTTAAAAGCTGCTTACAAAAGAAAAAGCGTTTGATTTTTACCCTGTGTTTTCATATACCTAGCAATTTACATGTTTATAATATTCTAGGCAAATATTACTTTTAATATCAAGAAAAAGGGAAACAAATGTTTGAGATATAATATAATAGATCTGAAGAAAGGTAGCTCGGGGAAAAGTATTAGGTAGATATAAAAATAAGAAACTCGCACATAGTAAGAAAGTCGATTCTTTTGATATTGTAAGTGTTGGCAAGCATCAACGGAGTTTTATTTTTAAACTTGAAACGTTTCTTTGTTCTTAATATTTCCATCTTTTTGATAAAGAAGGCGCGAACTCTTTCCTTACAGTAACTGTTTGAGTGCAAGAGACGATAACAATAAACTCTGCATTTTCTTTAATAAAAATGTAAGAGAGTAGGTAAGTAGGTAATAAACGAGTTGCAGTGCTGAAAAACCATACCTACATCTGTGAGATCAATACTGGACGAGTAGCTCTTAATTACATTGTCTTTTAGATTGTTTTACCTTCCTTTTGATTGGATTAAAACGCTAGTTTTAAACAAACTGCGCAGCACATAAATCAACAAGTATTTTTAAACGACATTAATTCTAGTCGTGACCCATTTCGATTCCCGTGGTGCGGATCGCGAGAGCCTCTCGGAACGCAAACGCAGCCGAGTCATCCATCAAATCAAAGTTGATCTTTGTTCGATTTATGAAAACCGATAGTTTGCTTTTCGTGCCGCCATAATAATCTCTGTCATATTGGAAAACTTTATGAAGAATCGACGCTTTTTTGCCGTCCCCTGAGAAGGTTGAGAAATAAAGCGATATTGTTGTTGTCTCAATTTAGTTGGTTCAATTAGTAAGACGATATTATTTATTGATGTCTTAAATATAGAATCGGCTGGGTCCAGAAATAAAACATTGAACACGCTACTGATTTTATCCCTTAGTTTCCAAGTTAAAATTCGTCGTAGGCATCGAAAAAAACAACGGAGATAAGGTCCAGAATATTTGGATAATGCTAAATTTTCTGAGAACTCATAACGAACTTAATCAGGAAAGGGCGTACAGGGAAGAAGAATATCAAAGTCTTTCCGTTTATCAACTAGTAGCGTTTCCAATTATGCTCACAAGGTTTCCTCCAATAACAAAATGTTTCACGAAAAACTCGTTTGAAATAGTGATAAATTTTAACATGGGATGGTTAAAAGCACTTTTACAGCGGCCCGATATTTCAATATCCACGGAATTTCTAATAACATGCGCTTCATGGGGAGCGACCCGTCAGCGCGTATCGTAATGGACATTTTGTTAGCCTGAAGCCACGTCATTAAACTCATGCGATCAGCGTTCAGCGCATAGGCTATAGTTTGGCAGGTTGGCGGGTGAAGTTTGCGTCGATGAGCTGAGTCGGCGGTAAAAGTTGGCACATCAATATGCAGGGGCGCCTGGCCGGTGGCCAATGTAGGATACGCCAATTGAATATTTTGGCCATCCCAGGTCCCGCTACACATCCGCGATACACAACTTGCGACAAGTTTAATGGGGTGCTCATAATAATGCGTCCACTCGCCGATAACGCGACGTTTCTTTTTCTTTTCGTAAATTGTGGACTTTATTGGGCAAAATGGGCTCTTAAATTGTAGAAATCTTTAACTAAACACTTGGTTCTTTACCTCGCTGTTTTTTCCTGTTCCAATTTTTCTTTGTGTATTAATTAATTGTGTATTCACAATACCCACTTACAGATAGTTAAAATCTGTTGTTTTTTCATAGTTAGGTTTGTTTTTAACGATTACGTAACATCGACATAGTATATGTATAATGTTTCACCGGATCCGTCATACATTTTATATTACACTAATACAAGCATTCCATATTCGATTCATTTGATTTTGATGGAATTTGGCACGGTATGTGGGACTTAATAGGGATTATAATAGTATGCCCTGTTTCAAGTGAGGAACAATACTGTTGAAGTCTGAACATGTTCGATCATACATGTTTAGCGTTATTATACGTGTGTAGAGGTCCTGTATGATTGTCGGAATTTGGTTAATTAGTGTTTGTTACTCCGATGGGTATTCGACAGCAATCTTGTTATTGTTACTAGGTATATAGTCGACATGCAGGATTTAGTTAGACTGTTCATTTGATGAATAGATAATATATTCAGACATATCTCTATTAGGTATGTGATTAGTTATTATTTGGAAATTCCACGTGCATTAAATATGTTGGTAGATACTAATTGGTAAGTTCTATATTGAATACTAACTTTTGCCCGTGGCTTCAGCCGCTTGGAGGTCGGAAATTATCCCACGGAAATTCCAAGTCGAGTTTATAAACTATATGTGTGCCAAATTTCATCCAAATTCTATTAATAGAATGATATTAATGATTGAAATACTATCGTGAATTCAAGCAAGCCTAGTAGCTACTTTTTGCTAGGTTACTGCACAGAAATTGTGCACGGCGTGTCGTGAACAATACCCGTCTTGTATGCAAGTAACCTGTAAAATAAGTATTGCCCATTTACCCATGTCATGTCTACCTATGTGCCAAATTTCATCCAAATCCGTTAAGCCGTTTTAGCGTGAAAGCGTAGTGCCGCATCTGCGTCTATCGTGAGTTCGTGACGAAGCTTCGCGCAGTGATCAAATACACGGAGATGTGACCAACCATTGTCGGTTATCGTCCTATTGCGACGATAACCGACAATGGTTGGTCACATCTCGCAATAGTTCGGGCTACTTAGCACTTATCGCCCGGGTGGCGATACATAATAAACTTGGCGGAGCCACTAATGTGACCCCGCATTAGCGCGATATCTTTTTAGCGAGCAAAACTTATGAAGCTTCGGCACGCATTGCTTTGTCACGATAGACGCATATGCTGCGCAGCATAATGCTGAACAAAGCCACTTTCGCATTTTGGAACGAAGTTCCTTATCGCGCGTTATGAAAGGGGGCTAGACGGAAAAAATTAAGACCAAAACGACAACGACATGAAATGTTAAACAATGTTGTAACGACACTTTTTGCTATAGTTGTAAGCCGTGTGGCGTGCGCGTGTTTCTCTGTCTGTCTCTCTCTCTCTCTCTGAACTTCGTTCCATCCGGGTGTCCCTTGACACCTCTCAAGTTTGTAATATTATATAGTTAGATTGGAGCGAGATCTCTAAAACCCTATAAATATTTTGTTTATAGTCAAGCAGTTTATGACCATTCAACGGAAGACTGCCATTTAGCCAGAACACAATTTCCATAAAATAATACGTATACAGAACATTGTAACATTATTTTTATTAAACCCCTAAGGTTACAAAGTGAGACAAACCACCTAAAGGTACATCAAGCCCTAACATTATCCAAAGTATTTCTGTCGCCGTAATTCAATGCCCAACAATTTAATTACAAACATTTGTATTGTTCCCCGAAACCTCGTGTAAGTAATTCAAAGCTTACATCGCTACAAAAGGTTAAGGACATTATTCCTTTAACATTTCAAGAAACAACTTGAAACATGAACATGAAATTCGTGACGATTACAGTGTAAAATACAATAGACGACGTATATTGAGTAACCTAATCCGCTTAACTATTCTTAAAGAGTCATAAAGAACCCTGTAAGAAATCGACACGTGTTTCAACCTCTCAACGAGGCATCCTCAGGATGACTATTGACTTGTTGCGAACCCGGACACGACGTGTTGCCAACTTGCCATATCAAGCCTCGAGAGCAGTGAGTGTTTATTGTATTTTATAATGGATTTCCGCAAAGTCACGCCTGAGTCAATTAATATCTTGATTACAGTGTAGTCTATCATTCATTTGTTTTGGCTATAGACACGTACTAATGACTAGATTACGATGAGTTGAGAAGTACTGCAGTAAAGCTCTTTGTTTCCCATCTAAATCATAAAGTCCACGATTGCAGATAACTTAGTACTGATTCAATGCGGGCTGCATGTTTTGCCAGTCCGTGAAGATACGACGTATTCTCAAATAGCCGTGTACGGAATATAAATTAAAACACACAGGCTGCTTTCGCGAGCACATTCGGTCCGTGTGAAGGTTTTATTTCATACGATAAAGCCGTTGGGGTAATTTACTCCGAGAACCGTTTAAAATAAATCTGCTTGTAAAAGAGACAAATAAAATTGTGTGACGCAAGAGAAAATCTTTAACTAAGTCAAGGCCGCAGTAAATACCAGTGTCGGGCAAGGACACAGTGAAGGCGTAAAAGGTGTTTTTATCTATCAGAATCCTTACAAGTTAAGCAACCTTAACTTGATAGGGATAAACATGCATGAAGTATATTAACCGCCAACGTGCTGAATTTGTGAAAAAATACTCTTATACGGGAGCAGTGGCCGCCACTTACGAGTTGTATGTCGTAGGCGCTTCACTTTGTGTAAATTATTTCATCACCACTGCTATCAAAACGGTGAAGGAAAACTTCGTGAGGAAACCGGCATGTCTTAGAACCAAAAAATCGAAGACATGTGAAATCTACCAACCCGTACTGGGCCCACGTGGTGGATTACAGCCACTCCCTCTCACCGAGAGGAGGTCTATGTCCCAGAAGTAGGAACATTATACTCATAAAGATAGACACAAAGTTCAACTTCATTAAACAAACGAACCATAACAGAGTTGCAACTGTGATGTGAGAGGTTATAGGCGTAGAAAATAACAATGCCGAGTGTGTAGGCCATCGCCCGCCACCCTACACTGCCCGACGCAGAACGACGCTGGCCGACGCTGCCGAGGCAAATTTCGATTGCAAATTCTAATTGTACTGGCGCATGTCGAAACCACATCGAAAACCTTACGGGTAAAACGGCGCTTGTTTCAAAACACTCGCAAATGGAACTAGTTTGTATGCAAGTGAAGTTTTTCATAAAGTTTTGCCGGTTTAAACCGCGCCAGGCGTTACTGTGAGGCAAAAAGTGTAATTAGAGGAAGAATGGAAATGAATTCGTTTCCTCTAATTTCTTTTATTCCATGGTGAATACTTATTTTCATGTTATTAAATTCTTGACACTTCGTTTTGCCTGTTTCGCATTTGAAATAGCTTTTCTTATTCATGCAAAGTAGTTATTCTGAGTGTCTACAGTCTAGACATCGTTTAAGTGTGCCTGAGTGATGTAAAAGTTCCTTACATCTCATCGATTCTTCTAAAAATAGATGCTATTCTGTACCGCCCCAATCGTCGTCTTCAGTTAATCAATCAAGGATGACATTTCGATCATTAAATATAAGTATTTGAGGAGTAAAAATAAGTCTAGCACTGACGCATGAATAAAATTTGAATTGTAGAACACCTTTTACATTATTTTACCAAAGTTGTTTACTAAGTTCAGGACAAAGGGGAGGCTGATAGGGGTAGACTCAGCGAACGTCAGTCTTGTCAACTACTTTATGTGTGAACACAGTTTCGGAATTGTTGAATGCACTTGCTACTTTAACTCACTCTGTATCTAAATGAAAGTTTCTTTATGAAATATAACATCCTCGTAATTTTATTATTTTGAGCGAGTTCTCCTAGAGTGCATTTGTCGCGAAATGGTGGATAAAGTAAACTTTTGCATAAACTATTCTTCTGATGCCAAAGAATTACAACCATAAAACCTATTTTAAAGTTACCTTTGATGAAAGTGCTTTTTTGTTACTTTATTGCAAGTGGATGTAGAAGGGAAGCTGTTATGGTAATGTTTCAAACAAGCATCAGACACTATTTGCCGCGTACCTTGTTGATGGTACGAATAGGAAGCGACACAGTGCAGTGCCGGTAAACGGATTACGGACGATGGGCAGCTGTGCGCGAACCTGTGCCTCGGTGTTTGAGCTGCCCCCGGCCCCACGACCCACCGACACCTTGATGTATAGCTAATATCCTTTACCTGCACTGAATTTCATCAAAATGTTCCAAAGTTGCACTAGAATAAATTACGTTGGTATTCACACGAGCGGGGTGGTCGCGGTAAGTAAACTTGACGAATGTATACTATTCGTCAGGAACCCGTGCACTGTGTTTATTTCTATCGGCTATATGTTTCGAACTAGCACAGTTTCAGTGCAGTGTTGTGGACTAACAACATGCGTGTTAATAAAAAAAAACCGACTGCGCCGAAACTATGATATTTCGGCGCAGTCGGTTTTTTTTTATAAATTTTTGAATCAATAAAAGTTGAGATAGCTTGGCGCACGTGATTGTGTTACAAAAGTTTCCAACGTTTTTGTGAGGACATCATTCATGCAAATGTGATAGAGAGATGAAGTTGACTTTACTAAAAGTGTAACATAAAATACTTAATAACCGTTTGTTGGGTTTGTTCCGAATAATGAAGATGAGTACTCGTATATGCAAATCACCGTATATTAAATCATCAAGTTCATACAGACTGAAGTACGAAAATCGCATAGTAGGATTATGCAGTTTCGGTGAAATATTTCATGGAGCTCTAGAGGAAATCCAATTTGCCAGACCCTGTTTGACCATCAGCGCAGTGTGTCGCTATCGCACGCTGTTGCTGCGAATTAATACGACAGTTTGTTACTGCGTGGTTTCGATGCTACCATTTATCGGACGGTTTTCACAAGATGTCTTCATACTTAAAAACTTTTGTGTGACAATTGTCTTGACAACTATGGAATTTCGCCCGACCTTTTGTGTGTTAATATTGTAATAACTGTGTAGTTTGTATAAGCTTAGTTTTTGTTTACCCTAAACTTCACAGATGATCACGAATAACTTTTAATAAGGGACCATGAGATGTTTAGGATAAACAAAAAGTGAGCTTGTATATGGACGTCTAACTACGTCTTTCAATAAATGCGTCGTCAATGTAGGAACAAGTTACGGACCCTGTTGTTTAGATAAGATAGGATAAGATAATCATTTGTTTGCTCAAACATGAGTGCAATACATACAACACAAATTGTTAGCAAACAAGAGATAAAAACAGATCATCACGTTTGCCGTAAACAATGGCTTGCAAATATAATTAATAAAATAAGGTTTAATGTCGATATGAACTCCGAGTCTAATTATTTAAAAACTTTTTACAAAAAAAAACAGCCGACCTCCGAAAAAAAACACTACAAAGTGAGAAATAACTTTAATTTCGGAAGTCGGTGTCATTGGTTTTGAATTTTCGTTTTTTGCCTCCGACTTCCGAAATTAAAGTTATTTTTCACTTTGTAGTGTTATTTTTCGGAAGCCGGTTGTTTTTTTTGTAAAAAGTTTTTATTTTTCACTTTGTAGTTGTGGTACCTACCCCACACAAATTCGAATACCACTACTTGCTATGTAAATAACAGTCACAGGAAGTTATCATTATATCATCCACATATACTAAGTGGGAAAAATACGTATTACTGAAGCTTACTCAAAAACTATCCAATCCAAGTTAATGAAATTTATATGGGACCAATTCGGGAGCATACCCTTTCATACATAGTCTTAAAAAGAATTTTCAAAATTGGTCCACAATTGACGGAGAAATCGGCGGACATACATAAAAAAAAAACATACATACGTGACGAACATAACCTCCTTTTAAAAATAGATCATTAAAAATTTAAAAATATTTTTAAAGATCCTTATTATTTATATCATATAAGAAAACATTAAGGCATTTATTTCCTTAAATAAATGCCTAAATGTCTAAGTTACCATGCTCTAATGACATCTGCTTTTAGAAAAGAACATCCACTTGCAACCAAAATGGAATTCTAAGAACTTCTTTAGAAACTCTTTGGAATTCCACTTAAATATTGGTTACCTAGAACAAGTCTGTAATGAATGATCGCTGGAAAAAGTACGGATTTAGAGACGACGCGCGACGTTAAGCGGAACCGGTCGACCCGAGGGAGAAGGTCGGCTTAAAGTATTGTCTGAAGGACGGGCATATTTCACTCCTGATATATATCTTAAATGGTTTATTAGAAATATACCAATAACTGAAATTATATACATATATTCGCAGCGAAGGAGAGAGTTCCTTGGTTATAGCGACCAACAAAGAGCTATTCAAATGATTTCGTTTGAACTTAGCTTCCTAATAAACGAACGAACTCATAAACGTACCCCTGCTTGTTAGATTTTTTATATATTTCAAAACGTAACAAGGACCGTAGCAAATAACAATCAGGATAACTTATTACAAAAAAAAACTTCGCAGTTTTATAACAAGCTCAGTTAAGATTTCATCAGGATTTTTTGAAAAGTTTGTTCATGTAACAAGATTTTTAATTAGTACAGTCAGAATCAAAACTCAATTAGCGTTTTAACCCGGGCTCTTCGACGTGTGCCTGAAGTTCGTTATGTAATTTGCGTTGAGCGTATTACATAGGACGCCAACGCGCCACTTGGTAAAGTCATCGGCAAAATTCGCAAGTCCGTACCGTGGGCCGTGTGCTAATCGGTAAATTCGGTTATCGCGGATATAACGAATATCGGTTTTCAACATTTATTTTGTTGAAAAGATTTTGTAGATTTTCAGCGGTTTATTTTGCGTTTACTATTTATTATCATGGCCGGGTTTTCCAATCCATTGTTCAAGTCAAAGATTATTTTCTTTGAAACTTTTCAAAGCAATAAATACTTCTATTCTTAAATCTAACTTCAGAGAATAATGTTTAACGAACATCAAAAGTTTTAACATGTTTAAATAATTGGCTGAGACTGAATTTCAAAGAAAAGCGAGCAATTTGTAATGCTCGTTAAGTTAAGTTTGTAACTACAATGTACGTAATTGATGTCGAGAATTTAGTAACTTTCTTGAGTGATATACGTTTTCGGTTGCAAAAGACGTATATACTTACTATTATATTATAACATCACGCCTGTAATTCTCTAAGGGCTAGGCACAAGCGTACTATATATTTGTGCAGGTACACCCACATTTCGCTAGTTATGTTTAAGTCACGTGTAATAGGGAGCGAGCTTGTAGTCCTCAACCGGGCACAAATTCATGATGGAAAAACCCAATAACACTTTGCTCGAGCTGGGAATGGAACCCAAGACCCCATGCTCAGAAGTAGCGCTTGCGATCACTAGACCAACGAGTCAGGCTTACTATCGTTATGATTTTACAAAAAAAAAATGTAATTAAGTGAATTCAGTGGCAGCTTTCATAATAGCCTAGTCATCACCAAAGTGAAACGAAGTTATTTACAGCTTGTTTACAGGTTAGTCTTAAGTTATGATTAATTTTTGTTGTTTATTTAGATTAATGTTTAATGTCAGTTTATCGTAAACTAACTTTTGCCCGCGGCTTCGCCCGCGTGGATGTCGGAAAATATCCCACGGGAACGTACCACCGGAATTAAAAGTACCCTATGTGTTAATCCAGGTTATACACTATCTGTGTGTCAAATTTCATCCAAATCCATTCAGCCGTTTTTGCGCCAATCCGGGACATCCAGACAAACGAACAAAAACTATATTTACCTTTTTATTTTCCACCCCTTGTATAAATTACTTGTTTTTCAAAAATATTAAATTTACTGTGAGTGTGTTTGTCAGTGTCATGTACAGTGTGTTCTGACATCGTTACAATTTTATTATACAGGGTGGCAGGGGGACATCGACGCGAAAACTGTTACCATGGATTCAGTACATGATTCTGAACTCCCCACCGTTGAAGATTTTCGTCGGTTACTTTAAAAAAAATCTGCTGTCCCATAAATTTTGACCGCGTAGGTGTTGCAATTTTCTACGAAACAGCAGTAAAAAAAAAAAAGCGACGAAAATTATCAACGCAGCAGGGTTTCAGAATCCATGGTATCAGTTTCCGCGTCGATGTCCCTGCCACCCTGTATGTATAGATAACGACCGACGTTATTCAAATACATGTCTTGATTACCCCAACTACTAAGCCCTTCCACTAGCCTTGCTAACTGGCTAACATTGTTCACCAGCTATGGCAAAATAAGAGAATGCAAGAACATAAACAACAGAGAACCACTAGTCCGATACTTATCATTAACAAAAAGTATACCAAGATCAAAGGCGCCTAAAGAGTAAACTGGAGCTTCAATTAGTGCCAGAGTACTAATTAAAACCACATTTGGCACAGATACTGCGAGTTTAAAGTTTATACAATCTCGCGGGGGCAGTGTAGTGAGAGCGGTCAGCATGTCAACTGTTTATTAGAGCACTTAACACTATTCCTATTGTTACGAGTTATGTGCGGTGTTACAGAAATATTTGAACAGGCTTTTTTATGTTCTGTGGTCTTGTGTTTGCTTCCTAGATTGTTTTTTTTACATGCTTTTTACAAGCTTTTATTTAACTTGCCCTGTTAGTTAGGTAGTATGTATTGGTCAAAACTAACAAGCTGAATTAAAACTACTTCCTCATAACCTACGGAATTGAAATTTTACATGTTGGTTCAGTTTTGAAGACAATGCATTTCTTTAAAAGTTAACGGTATGGACACAAAATTTAATATACGCATTAAATTATAATAGTCCGTTCTAAAGTTTACCATGATCTAGGTGCTGCACCCAGGATTGGGTCCAGACGAGGGAACTCCTAAACGCGGCGGTCCACAGCATAGAGACAACATTTGATATAGGCATTCAATTATGATAGCCCGTTCTTAAGTACACCATGATCTGGCTGCTGCAACCAGGGTTGGCTCCAGAAGAGGGAATTCCTAAATAGTCAACAGTACAGACAACATTTTTAATTTACGCATATAATTATGATAGTCTGTTCTGAAGACCACCATGACCTGGCTGCTGCACCCAGGATTGGTTCCAGAAGAGGAAACTTCTCAGCGTTCAACAGCAGAGACACAAAATTTTATTTACGAATTCAATTATGACATCCCGTTCTAAAGTACACCATGACCTTGGTGTTGCCCCAGGGCTGGCTCCAGACGAGGGAACTCCTAAACGGTCAACAGCACAGACATAAAATATACGAATTCATACACCATGACCTGTCTGCTGACCCAGGATTGGCTCCAGACGAGAGATCTCGTCAGCGGTCTACAGCACAACCACGAAATTATGTATACGCTTTCAATAGCCCGTTCTAAACTATAGAATGACTTGGATAGTGCAACTGGCTTGGCTTCACACCATGACTTCTGTAAATGCGTGTTTGGGTACGTTGGATTTGTCTTTACAAGTACTTTTCAAGTGAAGATGATAGAACAGGTATTTAAACAAATTGTAATGCTAAAAAGTATAAAATAAAATTATAGTAAAACCCTTTTTAAAATCAAGCTTTTAATTAACTAAAAAGTACAAAACAAAACTTACGTAAGTATATTTACTCTTATTTTACTTAGTTCATTAAAAGCTTGTTTTTTAAAAGGTTTTTACTTTAATTTTATTTGGTATTGATTTATTTTCGGAACTACATATTATGATGAATAAGCCGTTCAGCTGTGCCATTGCTATTCAATGGCACAGCTAAACGGCTTACTAACCCCATCAATGAATGGACAGTACAGCTGTTCATTAAATAGTTACCGCCTTTAAATATATCGGGTGTGATGCCAATCAACGTCTCCAACAAATCCACACTCGACGCACGTCCGCAAAATTTCAGTCATACATATTCTATTTGCCCTACGTAGACACTCGTTTACCAACGACGGATGCTCAGTCGATCGAACAGAGGCTCAGCCAATGGAATGTAACTGAAGCCTAAAACTCAAGCTGGAACTACAAGTCACCCGGGACTTGGGCTCAAACGTAGTTATGGGATTTACATGGGAACACGCAGAACAATGTTTTATTACCCGACTGTATTAGAGTTGGTATTTCCCTAAGGCCTTCTGAAAATGTATTTGGAATTGCATGTTCCGTCAAATGTATACCTGTCTCGTGGAGGCAATGTTAGGCTCAGATATGCTGACGTAAAGTTAGGCAATTGTGTCTCAACAACTAATACCACTGTTGTTAGAACTTAATTGAAATACGTCTGCATAGTTCTCTCGTCGTTAAATTTGAAGTGACGGTATCTTAGAATGTTTTGGGTTCTTCAAATGGGTCTTCACATAATACAGATGATGAATTTGTTATTTAAACAAACCAGGCAGGATTCTAATGAACAGAGAAAGTCAAAATAACTTTTTACTGATGATAACTTCCTGTCACTGTTATTTGCATAACAGGTAGTGGTATTCGAATTTGTGTGGGGTTGGTAATACAATTTCGGAAGTCGGTGGCGAAAAACGAAAATTCAAAACCAAAGACACCAACTTCCGAAATTAAAGTTATTTTTGACATTGTAGTGTTTTTTTGGAAGTCGGTTGTTTTTTTTTAAATTATAAACCGTGAAAATAAAATCTGAGGGTTATTTTAATAATATTTATTATTAGTATGTATATGCGTTGATCTTATAATCCAAGTAGTTTTTTTTAATTTTTTGTACTCTGTTATAAATATTCACTAAGAATTTAAAAGATTGTTGCTTGTCTATCGACAAGACCCCCTGAAAACACTGTTTTACAGTGTCTACCGTCCGCGATGGTTAACTTTAACGAAAACGTAATGCCGGCAACCCTCACGGAGGGTTCACTTCCAATATGTTTGGCGGCATGACGTATGAGTTCTATGAAAAGTGGGTGTTGTCGATAGTGTTAAACTGGAGTCAATTCTTGGAATAAAGGCTACATCATAATCATAATACAAACAACAAAGAAGTACTTCGGCACCCAAATGTTTTGTAAAATAGAACTTGTAGGTCCTTCGTCTAACTACGTTATGTTATAGCCTTACTTATGTTTATGTTATTAATTGTTTTCCTAACATTAGTCGCTACCAGCGCCCACGCTTACGTTCTCGAGATCAATAATTCGGTTTAACGTGAAATATAGTTTCAGAACGGTCTTGTTGCGAAGTCGTGGAGCATAATTGATCAGCTGGTCGCAATTCTACGGCTCACTGAGGAGACCGCGTGACCCCAAAACAAAATAAAAAGCCTTTATTGTTTGGTTTCCATTTTAAATTACCTGCGGCTTAACTGGCGAGGATTTTGCGTTTGTTCTGCAAACCCGTTGATATAAAAACTGTTTAAATACGTATACCTATTACACTTAGTTTATTTAACGAGGTGACGAAATTCTGGGTTGATAAAACAACAAACAAAAGAGTTGAAGATGATTGTAGAAGAACTACATACTTAGCAAACTTGTATGTCGATGATGATTATGATAACTGCCTCCAGCGTCGGGCCGAGTTCTAACTCAACTCAAACTCAAAGCATTTATTTCAAATAAACCAATTACAGGCACTTTTGAATTGTCAAGGGGTCAGTCAGTCAGAAAGATGAAGCTAGTTGCCCATTCCAAAGCGTAGTAGGTTCCTATAGAAAAGAACGGGTAAGAAATTCCACAGACACTCTTTTAAATCAGAATATTGTTACAAAATATTGGTTACATCATTCATGTTGAAATTATACATGTGAGAACAATGTAGAAAGACGTGCACGTTAGAAGCGTCCGTAATAAAAATATAAAACAAAGAACAATTAAAAAATTTAAATCAGCCAAGGCAGCTAAGAGTTGACCAGTCCCAACTGACGGCGCCCGTTCACGAACATGACGCATGGATTAGCACCATTCAGCTCAACCATTTTGAAGGGAGCTAAACGATCCAACACACGCGCCACCTTCAGCGAGACACCTGAGTGAGCAAATTATACATGTGAGAACAATGTAGAAAGATGTGCTCGTTAAGAGCGTCAGAAATAATATTTAAAAAAAATAAAAATAAATATATATAAGCCGTGGTAGCTAAGCCATTTCCCACTGACGCCACCCGTTCACGAACATGACGCATAACCAAAAGCGACATAATTATGAAGGTGACGATCGCAAATTCGCGCCACGATCGCTTTTGTTTATGATGCGGGGTCAATCTTACTGTAAGCACATTGGCCATTCAGTTATATCGGCCGTATTGTACATGTCAAGAATGCATTACTTAGTCTTAAAGTTCCCATTAAATAACAAAACCAGTGTAAAATATATATTGGATTGCTTTGGACAACAATGTCTCTCCTAATAATGTGATAACAATCAGGCCACTCGTATATATCTGGGGTCGCCGCGGTGTGAGCTCGCGCCGTAATGGTATTGATTCCGTTTATTTGTGGACTGCTGCAGTCCGCCATCCGCCAAGCTTCCCGCCTGTCGCCCCACACCATCCAGCCAATCCGCTAAATAAAGACTATGTCTAGCCGCTCTAAAATGCTTCTGTATTCCACGAAAACTTTGCTAAATTATTTAATGGTAAAACTGGATATTTCCGTTCTTTGATGTGTTAAAATAAAGGGAGGCAGTTGCTAGTTTAGGAGCAGTCATAACAAAGACGCCGCTGTTGACTGTAGATCGTAATTTTATTTTATTTTGTTACGCTATAAACATGAATAAGTAATAAAGAAGCATTCATAATCTTAATATACTATAGCAATTTGTACCTGAGCACATTGTTTTATTAGGCCGTAGCTACCTCGACGGGGGTAATTTGTCTCTAGCGATGATCCTTTCATTCAAAGAAGAGTGCGAATCATTCTTCGTAATAACACCTTCGCTCGGTTGGTGTTAAGATTTACGATTTTATTCAATCCAACGTCCCGGTAAATTACGGGGAGCCGAGATCCATTAAGTGCTTAAGTGCCTCCCGAGCACGAAATTGGGGATGATAATGGAAATGGGTTCCTTACTATGTTAATATGGGACTTTACACCGAGCGGACCAATTCACGCGTTGTTCCAGCAATATGCAGGGTATTGCGGTATCACCGTTTATGTTATGAATAGCCCGTGATTATGCTGACTCATTACTTGATGGTTAGTGTTACTTAGGACTGTGTAAAAAGATTAGTCAAGCCTTATAAGTGGATTGAAACACGAAGGTACGAAAACTTAATAATGAAATTTCTTTGTATAGATTGCTGTTAAATACACCCTTTTAGTGTTGGAATAGTTAAAGAATGTTCAGGTAAATTAACAAGTTTAAATTATTCTGCAGTTAGTGGCGGTATCGCTCCGACTTTGATACTTTTTCACTACGAAAGAACTTTTCAACTTCACTAAAAGTAAAAAAAGCAGCCACTCTATTGATACTGCTCTCATACAAGTTCCGAAACAAAATTTACAGCGGAGCGGCAGACAGTGTAATGAATTTATTTTAATCTACCCGTCCTCTGCAGCATAAGCTGATTTCACTAAGTGATGAGGTCGGTTTCGCTATTCGTAATTTATTTAATTTTCGTATGTCCAAGTTGGCGTCAGTTTACGACGCGGCAAGTTCTGGGAGAAGGTGGCTCCCATTTATCACTCACAACTTTCATAACCGGTCGTCCGATTCCTTCTATGAAGTTACACGTTACTATGCATTATAGTTTTGTTATTATAATTTATTAGTTTTGGCTCAGTAACTCGATAGAAATGGAAATAAGCGCTCTTATTCGCAACTTCGGCACAATAAAGAAGTTCCAATTCCTTCACACGGGGGCTACAAATGGGATAAGTTTAAGAAAGCAATCGGCCTTATATGGTCGTTAAGGACCACTACCAAGGCGCGGGCGTGAAAACCATTGCAAAGTTTCTCTTATCGGTTCATTTGATATAATTCTTCTACAATAGCTATTTCCGTTTTGGAAACTAGCACTCGATAAACTTTTAAAATAATTTAGTGCTAAATAAATGTTAAGGGTGAGTCGAGTCAGGGCGAGTTCGGCCCGGGGTCGTAGAAACAAAATTAATTACGAAATAGTCGAGAAAACTTTTGGGCTAGCGTCGCGTCGTCGGAATAATTGTTGCTAATTGAGTTCCATCCACCTGGGAAAAAGGGGACAGGAGGGATGAATTACATTTGTGACTATGAATGCGCCCATCCCCGCCCACCGCGGCGACGCTGCACCTAACGAGTCGTCTTTTAATTACACATATGCTTGTCCGCTGATATACCGTGGGAACTAAAAAGAATTCAGTCATAATGACAGTAGGTATACCTAATTTGGGATTTCACTTGATCATCGATGAAACCCTTTTGTTGAAAACTGAGGCGAGATCAAGGTCAAAAGCGGGACCCATTTATTTACAAAAAGGAACTTACGATGAAAATAACAATAATTGTTCCACTGATAATGAAAGTTTCTCGAGAAGAAATTCAGGTTCCCCAATTTAGTGTCTTGTTTGATAGTTGAGAAAAAGGTGTCTAGTTTATTCCGCCAGCTTTATCTTAGTTTTTTGTGATCCCTAGCTAATATTTCAAAGGCCATGTATAACACTACCCGACTCGTCTTTTATTATCGTTTAATTTTCTTTGTAGGCATCAGAATTTCTAGGTAAACGATATTTATATAGAATGATTTGTAAGTCGACCTTTAAAAACCTAATATTTAAACATTTATTTGGCACCGTCCTTCGATAGTGCAGGCGTAATTATGGGGCGAACCCTCTACGCCGTAGACTGTAGAGTCTACGACATTTACTCGTAGCACTTCGTAGCGACTGGGTACCGGCGATTGCGATGAATTGTCGAGTTGTAGCCCATAGGTACCCGTATCAGTCGCCTTATCTTCGACTGGGGGTATCTCGTTAGAGACGGTCGCGTCAATAGTATTAGGATTACGGTGCTGTTCGTCGCGTGATTGGTAATAAGCCAATCATTCGCCACTGATTGGCTTTGAAGATTATATGGAGTTACGGGTGGCTTTTCATGTTTATGGCAACAAAGCTGTCTCGTTACGCTCTGAGTTTGTATAGATTTTGTTGGATTTGGAGATAAATACGTACGTTACGTGGCTAACTGAGTATAGTTCGGAGTGGTGGTTATCTTTGTGTTGGGTTATTGTAGAGTTAATTATAATTACACATTACGCCGTTACGTAGCCATGAGCTAATCCCTCAATTTACAAGTACATAATTGTAACCTTTGTTGATAACACAGATGAACACAATTTGTAACCATACAAACATAATTAATTAATGTTGAAAAGTTTATACAGGAATTATCAAATTCTCAACGATTCGTTGAACTCGAACAAAACAAAGGTGAGGAAACTCATGGCGAACTTGTTAATTTACATTTGAACACAGTACACGGAGTTTGTTAAATTAACCTTTAGATACATAGCTTACAGATCGTTATCAAGGTAAACAACATATTAGATAACGTAGTTTCATACCTAAATTACACAGTTAGTGTGAGTATATATATGGATAAAGTTCTTGAATGTTACCAGTTTATAACAATAATTAATTGTACCTCATACAGGAAGTGACGTGACCATACATACATCAAAAAGATTCAACGCGTCATTTTACTTATTTAGATAGAAGCTCGCTATACGGGGTGTGCTTTTGAATGACATATTTCAACTCTTTAGTTTCGTCAACTGAAAACAAAATTTTCGGGAAAAAAGAATGCTTTTAGGATAATATTATGTCGTTTTTGTAATATGAGCTGAACCATGATTTGGGTTGATGAAACTGAAAAAGAGTAGTTATTAGATGGACACTTAAAGCGACTGAGTTAGCATTTCATCCGATAATGTGCAAACAAGAACTTCTCGATAAAGAATTCTCGAAACTCTTTTTTTAAAGAAACGATCACAGCTTTCTTTCAAAAGAAGTCCATTTCTTTTACATTTTTGTTTTTAAATAACATAACATTCGTTTCTTACTGTCGACCCGTGTATTAATGTAATATCACCCTGAAGGTAGTACCTCGGCACCCCGGCAGGGACGCGCGGTACCTCGGTGGGGCGACGAGACATAATTAGCATCAACTTAATGAATATGTAATGCTTGTTAGGTAATTGAATTATACTCGCCTTGAAAGTAATTTTGAATGCAGCCTCCATTTTCTACTACAAAATTATTGTAATCAGCCATTTTTCGATGATGTGCCGGAATATATTTAAAGTAATTTGTGTTAATTATGGTCGTCTCGTTGGTTTAGTGGTTATAAAATAATATGGTCGTGCATTTTGGCATTTGTTGAGAATAGCGGGGTAATTATGTAACACATGTAAAAGACAATTGATTTCAATTCCTTTCATTTTGACAGTTCAGCTGCATTCATTGTGTTATTTACATTGTTGAGCAGACAAATTTTTGAAACCTATAACGCAACGCGTAAGGAATTTCCTTCAAAACCCTCGCATTGAGATTTAAAGTGTGTTACGCAATTACAGTGGAATTACGCATAGGTACAGGATGGGATTTTTATTCTCTTTGTGCACTAGTGGGTATTTTTCAGGAAATAAATGTATATTTTCAGGTAAAACGTGGTAGTTAAATCACAAAAGCAATATGATGAGCAGATTCATCACGGTGCATGAAAACATCGTAAGGTTTCGATGTTTTCCTGCATCCTGATGAATCTGAGTCCGTGATGCATGACGATGAAGTTTTTCATGGGCATGGGCTCCCAGAACCAAAAATGAGTAGATATGTGAATACTGCCACCAGTCCCGCGTGGTGGATTTCGGCCCTCTCCCTCCCACAAGAAGAGGCCTGGTTCAGCAGTGGATAAATTAAATTCTGATTATATTCTGATTCTGTATTAGAACCAAGTCATAGGTCCTACCTATTACTAATGTATAAGGTCCTTTGTACACGGCACGGTTTTTTACGGTACGGTGAATCCGTGAAAACCGTGCCGTAGAAAAAACGTGTCTGTAAATAATCTTCTATTGTGATCCATACAACACCGAAGACCGTGCCTGCACACGGCGACTATACCCTAGTTTTTCACGGCAAGAAAATCGTGTGTGTACAAAGGGTCTAACTGTCGATTTACCTAAGAGTACCTACCTGGTCGACCGAGCTCTGATCGGGTGAAAATGGAGAGGGAGAGTGCTAATTTAATAGTATAGGATAATTTATATTAATTCCATGTATAGCACATACTAATTCCATGCTGTCATGATAGTAGGGTACTTTCTTATTCCATGCAGCCACGTCATTATTCTGAAGTAGCCATTTCGTTCAAAATTTTGGGCGAGCGAGCTATCTATGCTCGGGTGAAAGTACGGAGAAAACGAATTTTCCCAGATGTGAGACTTAGCTAGATCGATTTTTCGCTCCCGTAAACCCCTATATTGCAACTTTCATCGAATTCGTTAGAGCCGTTTCCGAGAACGAGATTACATATATACTATATATATACAAATATTGCTCGTTTAATAGGTATTATAGGGTAGGATAGGCGTTTTTAAAACATGAATAGATAAGAGAGCCATCAGAAGCTATCAATATCGATATTAAATAAACATCAGTCAATGCTGTTTATATACGTATTTGGCCGCCAACATAATCTAACTACCTCCACCAGAAGGTGTTCTACTTTGAAGATGTTGTTATTCACGGCAAGCCGTTATTAGCTCCTGTCAAAACGCCAGCCATTAAAACTGAGCCCCGTCTAACATTTATGAAGGTTGGACAATAAATCGGGTGGCACACCTCCGCCGCAAAACAATAGCAGCGAAACCGCAGTAATTCAATGCAACAGACTTCGCATCATGTTCCGCTACTCGAATCGGATTCGAGTAGCGGAACATGGTGCGAGTTAGTTTCGCTGCTATGGCTTCGCGGCGGAGGTGTGCTACCCGCCTTACTGAAGTTGTGTAAGTTTCGCTATCAGTCTTGGTATTGAAGTATTATCGTAGTGTAGTGTTTGGAATTTGGAAGCACGGCTATTATAATACAAAAGTTATGTTCATTGAACGTAATGCGAATACTTTTAGGGTTCCGTATCTCAAAAGAAAAAAACTTAACCCTTATAGGATCACTCGTGTGTCTGTCTGTCTGTCACAGCCAATTTGCTCCGAATCGAATGGACCGATTAAGTTGAAAATTGGTACACATATGTATTTCTGTGACCCAAACACGGATGTTACGTAAATAAATAAATTTCGAATATGGAGGTCACATTTGGGGGGCAAACAAGAAAATTAATTAAAAAGTTTTGAAAACTGTACCGTGTGATATATCAAATGAAAGGGCTTATTGCGGGGATTTCAGATATTTCACTCAATTATTTTTTTATACTTTTATAACTACCCATTGCTCACCGTCCGCAAGCCCGCACCTACGGTGGCCGGAAGTCGGCTCGCGACTCCCGACGCCCGGGGCGTCTCCTGCGGCGACTAGGGGTGCGGGGGCGCGAATCTTGCCTCGCCCTCGCGCGCACCGCCTATTCCTTCGCGAGCATTACTGCTTCGCAGAAGGAAGTGACGGCCTCCCATGCACTTTCGCTCCGGACCATGGCCTGAACCACGGCCGGACATGAGAGATCGCCGCCGTCGATCGCCTCCATGAGGACACGGCGGTGCTCCGCCCAAGCAGGGCAGACCTCCACCGTATGCCCTACCGTGTCCTCCAGGCGATCCACACAGTGGTGACACCCGGGCGTTTCCTCCCGCCTTATACGGAACAGGAACCTCCCAAACAGCCGTGTCCGGTGAGGACCTGCTTCAGGCGGAAGGTGAGGATGCCGTGGCGCCTCTCTAGCCACTCCTCAAAGAGGAGACTTATCGCCACAATTGTGGCGTGCCCAGCGCTGGGTTGCGACAATCGCACTCTCCATGCCACCATGAGATCCCGCCGGAGCTCTGTCCGCTGTGCCGTGATTTCTTGCGGCAGCGGAGTTACGCCCCGGCGTTTCGCCTCCTCGCGACACTCCCAGATGTGCGCAAGGTTTTTTGCCTCCAGATCCAATGGCGGTAATCCGGCAAGAAGGCTCGCCGCCTCACGGGAGACCGTGCGGTATTCTCGGACCAGCCTAATGGCCATGACCCTTTGGGACGCGTTCAACCGCTGGGCCGGTCGCAGCTTCAATGAACGCGCCCACACCGGTGCCCCGTAAAGGGCCACGGACCGCACGATCCCCGCGTAAGCACGGAGGAGTCTCGGTATGTAAAGATGGTCACCCATCCACGGACCAACTCCGGCAAGCGTAGTTTAACCTAATGGATCGATCCATGCGGCGGTTATTACTTAGCCATAAGCTCCTCAATTCACTATCAACAAATGGACATCGCATTTCATAATAGACATTTTGATCGGGGCTATAGGCCAATCTCATTTAAAAATAATACAGCTAAATCGGACGATGTCTCCTGTGATTTGCCTTAAAAGCTCTTCATCCGATGGATGAAACCGGGTCGCTCGTGTAGATTGAGTGCATTTCGACGTTAAGCTTTTAACATTATGTTGTATTTTCACAGTTTGGTTTTAAATACTTCTGTTTTAAAGTCAGCCTTGCAAACGAGTTGGCTTTAAAAAATAGTATTAAAGACTAAATAATAATACCAGCCTATTACTGTCCCACTACAGGGCAACGGCCTATTCGCATACAAAGTAGGCTTGAGTATTGAACAACACGCTTACTCAAGGATTGGCGATTTCAGACTTATACTTTATATTATCTATATCTATAAAAATCAATGCCACTTTTCGTTGTAATTTTATAACTCAAGAACGGCTGGGCCGATTTAGCTGATTTTGGTTTTGAAATGTTTGTCATAGTCTAGGGAAGGTTTAAACGGTGAGAAAATTAGGATAGGGTAGGTAGGGTAGGTAGGTAGGGTAGGTAGGTAGGGTAGGTAGGGTAGGTAGGTAGGGTAGGTAGGTAGGGTAGGTAGGGTAGGTAGGTAGGGTAGGTAGGGTAGGTAGGTAGGGTAGGTAGGGTAGGTAGGGTAGGTAGGGTAGGTAGGGTAGGTAGGGTAGGTAGGGTAGGTAGGGTAGGTAGGGTAGGTAGGGTAGGTAGGTAGGGTAGGTAGGGTTTAAAGCTACCCGTGCGAAGTCGGGGCGGGTAAAGCTAGTTAATTAAATAAGTCTAGGTTTCCTTACGATGTTTTATATGACAATAAACTTAGGCCGTCTTATTCCAAAACACGGTCTAAATTTGGTGCTGGGATTAGTACTAGCTTTAGTACCATGACTAATTAAAACGTTATTATAAAATGAAGTTTATCAGTAGTTTCAGAACTATTTATGGTACTAAAGTTAGTCCGCCGAGTCCCCTAGTTTATCTTTGGTACTAATTTATTTGACGTTTGCGTTGATTAATATTGTTTGTCAATTTTTATAAAAATTGTAAAAAATTATATTATTATGATTCACTTGATGGATTTGGAAGATTTGGATACGCTGGAAATTTTTCGGAGATCTTACAAACACCAACAACGTGTGAATCCTTTTGAATTGAGTGACGAAGATTTTAGAATAATATGTATAGGTTCACAAAACATTTTGGAGAAAAAATTGTGGATGTTTTACGTGAGGATTTATCCCACGACCCTCGAGGATGCCCATTGAATCCTGAAGTGCAAGTGGTTTGCGCATTACGCAAATGGGCTCGCCATTAAGTATGTAAGTACCTAGCCTTGGTCAATGCTAACCTAATATTAGACAAAATCCAATAATAATATACTAATATTATTGTTTTATTCGTAGATTCAAGACTATACAGCTGATTTATATGGTGTGTCTCAACCAGTTGTCAACAAAACATGTAAAAACGTAGCAGATGTCCTGAAGATTTATAAAAATGCCTATTACTCTAAATAAACAGGAGAAAAGCATTAGGAAGTTCCCCAGTATTGCTAATTTTCCTACAGTAATTGGACCAATAGAATGAACTCATTTAAGAGTAAAGAAAGTAAATGCTGATGGGGTCAGTTATGTATTAATAGAAATGGATTTTCTTCATTAAATGTTATACAAACTATATAAGAAATAAGTTTTTTTGTCTGTACCGTACCTCTGTGTCGTAACAGCGTGCAGCGTCGCGATCCAAGAACGGTAGTTTGAACGCCCTTTCGGTACGGTACGGTGATACGGCATCTCACTCACCGTACCGTACCGACCCCCGCCCGATATGCACCCGCCTTGTTTGTGTATTGAGCTTTACAGTTAGGTATATTAAGAACAATGAATACAAATAAGAAGTGCATTTATTTATTAATATGTAAAGGACGTAACATAAACATGCTTTTAAAATTACGCGCGCCGCCGCCGTATGTAAGTCGGTGCACTTCACGCTAGAGGTTGTCTAGCAAGCTCACGAGCGCCCAGCGTCCATAGCCGAATCTCTGGATGTTTTTGAATGGATATTTCAGGTTCGATTAGTGGAATTGATAATATTCAGGAATTATTATTAATAAAATATGTCCTTTCGAGTTGTTTTTCCCAAGAGAAACGTCACTCACGTTTATTCAGTCAACTTGACAGCTTTTTACCAACTAACGTTTCGTTCACAAAAGAAACCTCAACAGAGATGTTAAAAAATAATGACAACTTGATTATAAAAAGCGCATAAAAAGTACAAGTTTTGCTTGTTCAATATATTGTAACCTAAACAAAAAACAATAGACATATTTTGGTATTGATAAATAATTATTTAAGCATTTCAAGTGTTATTACAATATCAACATTTAGAGAAACAGAACGTTGCTTCAAATAAAGCCTGCGTGAACGAATCTTATTACTCTGAAGAACCAATGAAAGAATGCCATTTTTGTTTCTTATCTGTGGATATTATTTGAACCATGAACCTTCTTTGGTACTAACTGATCCTCGATTGGTCTTCGTTTTGTAATCGGGACACATTTTGAGGCTGGTATTAGCTTTACTACCGTAACAATCCAAGACCTTTTAGTCTTGGTTTAAACCATTACTTATGCAGTTTTTTGTAATAAGACGGAGGAAGTTTAAATAAATTGAAAAAGTCACATTGGTACTTGCCCAGATTTGAACCCACAACCTAGTGCATGAACAACAGGGCCATCACAACACTTCCTTCCACTATAGTATTTTTATTTCACGAAGTGACGCGCGCTTTACTTGTGATTACCAAGTGTATAAACACGCTGTGAATGTGTATGTAAGCGCCTGGACCTCTCGGTATCGTCCGAGACAATGGGGAAGTCGGAAGTGTGTGTGTGTGTTATGTGCTGACGCTACTCGTCTTCACGCACTCTTTCACACGTATTTGTACACTTGTTTACCACAAGTAAAGTGTGCTTCGCTTCGTGAGATAAAAATACTTTACAAATTATATTATTAAACTAGCTGTTGCGTGTCGAAAAATTACCCACGGGGCCGTTCCCCCGTTTTCGCGCATACATCCAGAGAAACAGAAAAAAACGGACCAAAATTAAACAAAACATTTTTTTTTCATCAGACTGCAATCAATAATGGCAGCATTTTTTTTTCAAAATTATTCAATCTACAATTTTGACTTCGTTACTATGTATTTATGATATGTCATTGTGTAATATAGATGGTCAGATATAAAAGGCACGGCGCACAGTGGGAAAATCGCGTATGTTTCGTCTCAAAACTCCGTATCTCAGTTGTTTCAAAACTAAATGAGCTGTAATTTTGCACACATATACTTGGATGTATAAAGTATAATGGAAATAATTTTGATTTTGAAAATTCTATCAGTTAATTAATTATAAAATTAAACTTAAAAAAATACATGCATTTTATAAGAAAAACATACAAAATATGTTTGTTTAATTTACATAAAACGGAATATACATAGTACCAAACGAGAAAACAAAATACGAGTATGTACACAATTCAGCAAGCTCCTACAGATTTTCATTGATAGCAAGAAGGGCCTTAGCTTCATCAAAATTTTTTTTCGATATTGTTTCTGAGGTATTTCTCAAACTTGATATATATGGATCAGAAGTGTACAATAAGGTATGGAACACGTCTTCATTGGTAGCCGCTCTTGAACTTTCTAGAATTACTATTTCCAGTGCCTTGTCGAGGTTAATCGACATGCAGTCCCATTTCTTCCCTAAACCGCTTTTGCACCAGTTTTTTCTTTTCGTCTTTGTTTTTTTTTTTTTTTCGGGCGTTGTAGCTGAACACTTTTCAAAAGACAAGTTATAGGAAATGTGTAAGATCATCTCCATACTCCTAATCCAAGCATGTAGTATTGACAATCCGTATTGAAATGAATTTTCGTTTACATCTCGTGTCCTAACTGCCTCTAAGTTATTCATTTGCAGAGGAGTAGCACCACAAACTGTACAAGAAGCGCTTGAACGAGTTTCAGTTAAAACTTGTGCCACTTTACCATCAATCATGGTTAAAAATAGGTCATGAGTAATTTCGATTACCTCACTATTCTTATTTATCAGGGAAGGAGACAGATTTTGTTTCTGATTGTTGATATCAGCCACAACAGACGTGGTTTTTTCAGGAGTTTCTTTGGCAAATTCTAATAATATAGGTCTGCAATATCTTACAGATGAGCAAGTTCAAGCAAGTCTAGTGGAACACGAAATTGACAGTCTAACCAGTTGACGTTCTTACTTTCAAAGCATTATTTTCTTCGAGATGCATTTCTCTAGCGTTCGTTACGTTTAGATACCAAGTTTCTTTGAATGTAGGAGACCGCATTAGCCATATCCTCTGGTGACAAATTGAAATTTTCTTGTAAGTAGTCTTCTACATTATGCCCATATCAACAAATTGCACTACTCTCGGGTGCTACAAACAAATTCACCCATTTTTCAAATCAGTCAACTTCTGCGAATATTCGAAAATAAGTAATAACTGCTTTTTAGGGCAACCGAATATCCGACTAACAACTGTGAATGTTTCAGGGTTCGCCTTCCTTTTATTGGCCAATGAAATAGTGCTATGTGCAAAAAGATAAGAAACTAATCATTTGCACTCTTCCCAAAACCAACTTGTTTTTAATTCGACCCTAATAGATAATTGCCCATATTTTATCAAGTAAGGTGGTCAAAACTGTATCAAAACCACAAAAAACTATTAATAATACTCATCACTGTAATTAACTTTTTATCAATTTGACCTTAATATGTAGAAAAAAAATATTTATGAGAAATAAAACGAAATTGAAAAATAACAACATTTTATCTCGCGATATGTTTTGATCCCGTGTCAGAAAAAGCGCAAGTATGCGCAAATTTTTATTTTCTCCTTGCATATACTAATGTATAAAGATCTTAATTCAACAAATATCTCGACAGCGGCAAGCAGCGGTAAAGGGAAAAGGTCTCGTTAAAAAAAAAAATACACTAAAAATATACCATCTTAAACTATATTGGTTAACTTTATTTTATTAAACCAATGAATATAATATTAATTACTAAACGTTATGAAGACATTATAAGCATTCCAAAACTGTATAATACTTGTACATTTATATCAAAAACTTTTGAGTAATGTGGCGTTGAATTGTAGTAACGTATTGCGTTTAAATTACGTTATTGAACATGAGTTAGCTTTGATGCCTATTTATATACATTATGATTAACTAAAAAAGACCAAAAAAGTTGCGAAAAGAAAGCTTATTTATTAGACTATATTAATTTATTAATTTTATTCCATTACAACGACTTTCACGTGAAACGGTTTTGAGACGACTTTGTATGGGGCTTTCCCACAGTGCGGCGCGGTGGGGAGGCTGAGAAAACTCTACTATATTGTTACGAAAATTGCTCAAAGCTTACGTTGAGCTGATTAGATTAGGCAGTCAGCAAAGCTGGTTAGTCTCGTCGTCAGTCGAGGCTCACGTTACCTGGCGATTACATGGGAAGGTACTGTGACAACAGTGGCACTCAGGGATGACAGAGGATAAAAAGAACAGAGATAATTATAGTAGTTTTCAGTCAAAATTGTTGTCAAAGTTTTCCGTCAAGAGCAATCTTTAACTACAGAGATAAAAAGCAATCTATGTTTTTATTTTTTTAAGTATTTTTTTTATTGAATCCCTTTGTTCATAATACTGTAAAAACTGGAAGAAGTTTCCTTGTTTACAACATTATTTATTAATTTCTTGACAAAGTAATTAACTTGAATAAAACAGCCTTTGTTTTAAACGAGACTGTGGCAAAAGCGGTCTGAAATAAGTTCGCGTTATATCCTCCCCCTTTTGAACAGGTTATGACCCCATGCCTGGTCAAACAAAGTAAGGAACGCCGCATCCTCCCCCTTTTGTTCGGGTTATGTCCTGTTGACGGGTCAAACAAAACAAAAAACAACAAAAACGTAAAACTGAGACTGTTTTTCTTTTTTAGTAAATTTAAGTTATCATAAACTTTCATGATGAAATATTTAATAAGGCCGCATTCAGGTAGAACGGTGGTAATCGGGGCCGAGATGCCAGCGCTTGTCGGCATCAACAAGCGCTGGTTGTCAACGCTGGTATAACGGCGCCGGCACCAGTTACCAGCGTTCTACCTGAATGCAGCCTTATCTTATCTTCCTTTTAGTATGGAGTGAGCATGTTGATGGGCGTAGCTTTTCATTTTGATTTCCCCCGAACGAGGGGAGTGGCGGTTCCATCATTCGTGGTCAGTAGCTACGTCGCCGCCACAAACTTATCTGAACCAGTGGCCAGTGGCTAAATAACGGCCGCTAAATAACGGCCGGCCGTTATACGGCGGCAGTTATACGGCCGCCACATAACAAATGATCACATAGAAAATGATGGCAGCGGGGTCGCAAAACGCTCTCAAGGAACGTCTATAACGTCTCAGTCACGTCATTCGCCGGTAAGTTGCAGACACTATGTGGCGGCCATCGCTCTTTTAGGAAAGTGTTTTGAGTCTTGAGTCTTGAATCTTGGGTCTTGGGTCTTGAATCTTAGGTCTTGGGTCTTGAGTCTTGAGTCTTGGGTCTTGGGTCTTGCGTCTTGAGTCTTGAGTCTTAGGTCTAGGGTCTTGAGTCTTGAGTCTTACGTCTTGAGTCTTGAGTCTTAAGTCATAGGTAATAAGTCACGAGTCACAAGACACAGGTCGTAAGTCGTAAGTCATAAGTCTAAATCACAAGTTACAAGTCACAAATTGACAAGATTGTCGTGAGACTGTCCTGAGACCGTCATGAGACTGTCATAACCCATCGCGAGACCGTCATGGGACTGTTGTGAGAGTGAGAGTAACAGGTTTGGGTTAGACGTGTATGAGGAATGTCAGCATCACGAGCGAGCTTATGACCTGGGGCATATATTGCTCTTGTGTGTCAATAATTTATGTTACATAAAATAATTATGATTTTGTTATGTACTTTTGGTAAATAAGGAATCTAATTTCTGCTAGGATTGTTTAATACAACTTGTTATTAGTAATAGTCATGAATATTATTACTTAATTTCTAATGTACTTAAACAATAATTATGTTAATAGTATTATTATTCAAAAGACATTGTAATTTGAATCGTTTCAGTATCGGTGTCCTTTCACCGACTTCATATGGTTCGCAACTCATTTCTTCTCTAACTAATTTCTAACTAATTTCTTTGTTCAAAGACATTATTATTCTATCAACGAAGATTTAAACGATAAGAATAGTTGGTCGCTATGATTAACTCAAGACAATGTTTATGTTCTTTCTCCAGAGTTAGCTTACCTATTGAAAAGTTATATGTGCTCATAAAAATGATTATTTTTTGACTGTGTATGTCTATTTATCTATACATGTAAGTGGGCTCACCCTTTATGCCTGGAGTTTTTAAATACATAGGTATTAAATTTGTTAACTTACGTTTTTGTTCTGTTTGAGTAGTTTTCAATGTTTTTGTTGCTTTAATGGCGTGTGCTAGCTGACATAATTATGACAAATAATGTTATTTAATGGTTTGTGGTGCCTAAATGTTAAATTACGGCATACTATTGCATATAATCAAGTTCTTCTAACAAAACAGACAGCTGTGCTGCTGGGGAGTTTGTTGCGCCACTTCTTCTTCCCAGCTAAAGCACTAGGAAGTGGTGATGGGCAGGCGTTTTGGGGGACTGTCTTATGTAATCTTGACTTTTAAAAAGTGCTGATTCTCAGTATAAGTTGAATAAATTGCGTTTAATCTTGCTTTTGTTTAAGGACCGACTCGTTGGTTAACAGATGGCCGAGCTGTAAACAATCTTATTTACTTACTGTATTTTATTCTATTACAATTCCGTTTATTAATATTAAATGGTAGTTAGTTTGACGTCAGTAGCAAACGGAAGTACGTAGCAATATTTTGCTACGATTAAAGTATCTCAATTGACTAACGTCAGAATTATAAGCTTGAAGCTGCGGACGGAATTCGCGATTGGGTGTTAATCGGTGGTTTTACCTATGTATTATTCCGGCAACAATCATAACAATATAGGTGATGCGCTTATTTTCCCATTTCATTTCGGGACAATCAAGTTGAAACTGATTTGTCAAAAATCAAATGTCCACCAGGGTCAATTTTTGTGCGCCGTAGAGGTAACTCTGCACTACAAGTGTTAAAGCTTCATGTGCTCTTGACTCTTGACTGTACCTACAAATCATACTTTTCTCATCCTCCATATATCAAATGCCCCCCCCCCCCCCCCTGGGCCATCGGCTAGCACCGCCTTGCCCTTCTGTGTTTCAGTATAGGTACTAAAGAGTTTATCATCGGGAAACATGTTCACATCGTGTATTTAATTTACCTGTATAAACCCACGTAATTAATTCTCTCAAACCGGAATACACATTCATTAAAACAGTAGTTACACATAATTCTCCCAAATTCTATTGTTGGTCTGTAAATTAGCACCACTAGACTAGGGTTCATTACATATGAACGTTTATTCCGCTATTAGACCCACCGGAGACTGCATTAAATTAGTCGAAGCCATATCGACCGGCTTCTGCATCGCGGCTACTAACAACGATGGTGGAATAAATTCCACTTTGTTACTATTAATATCAGTATTTTATTATGTACCTTAGTTTCTCATTACGACAGTGATTTCGTTTAAATGACAGCAGAATATGAGGCGAATCACTGAAAAAAGTCGTGCAGTTTCTGGTGCAGACTATTTTAAATGGATGTGGAATATCCACTGTTACACACCGATTACATAACACTGGAATAACCTGATTTCAGTTTCGGATGTCTGACCGCGTTCGCGAGTCTTGGCATGTGTGGATGAAGGAATTACAGTGCTCTTTAAGGAAATGTGCGCTCGATTAGTTCCGTAAAGAGAAGCTCTGGCTTAGTCACATAGATCTCGCTGTTGAACTAGAAGAGCGTGGTTTTGTTTTGTACACCTCATTTTGGTATAGCATGTAAGCATTATGATGTTATCTATACTTATTATAAAATAAATACGGGTTTTGTGTCTGTCTGTATGGTAGTGTTGTTCTTTTGAACTACGCAACGCATTTTGATGTACATATAGTACATTAATATAAAACTTATATAAAATAAATTGACCTCAATGTTTTGTCAAGTCGTAAGAACCGTGGGAAGTAGGGGCGGGTCGCTAGTTAGGTAATAAATGAGTCATTAATAAGGCCTAACTGCACGAATTAAATGAATATGGTTAAATCGTCCTGGAATGTCCCATAGCCCCATTTGAGTAGTCCCAAATCGTCGTGATAGACCCTGCTTATGTTCCTCTTCTGCTGACAAATTGTATCGCAACCATTTTCCCGCCAAAGTTCTGAAAGTCGGCGGGAAATGGGCGGATATGGTGGTGGGAGATGGGCTATTGACTTTCCTCGTTATCGCAACACGTGGCTTCAAGCCGGTCTAATAAACTTCGTGAGGGATCCCCCATACTTACCCCACACTCACCGTGATAAGGAAAATGCTTAGGAGTTCATGTGTGTGCAGTATACCCATGTATACCTTATGTCACACATTCCACGTATTTACGTGTAAAGTATGTTATAAGGTAAACAGACAGTTTATTTTTCAACACACTTGCTCGTAAAATGGGCCTTAATGAACCATTTTTAGGTTCATAATGAAGTGTATTAAAAAAACGTGCTTTTTACTTTATATTACCGCACTAGTGTGGTAATGTGTGACATATATAACTATTTACTAGTTTGAGATATACGCTTTTTTAATCTCATCAAAGAGACTGCATGCCTTTTTGTGGCTACTGTGTAAATATATAAAATATGATAAATCCATAATATTTCATCAAATTGTATATTTTCCACTACATGGTAACCTTAATTTGCGTATTCAAAAGATTATTTTGTGTTTATATATCTTTTATTTAGCGAAAACAAAACAAAGCAAAACGCCAGTGCCTTTATTTACCACAGTGAAAAATAAACCCAGCGCGTCATTTTCCATAAATATTTGCTAACGTTTTCGATGTGTGGTTATTTATTTATTTATTTATATATACTTTATTGTACACCAGATTATACATTACATATAGAAAAAGTAATACACTACAAAATATACAATGGGCGGCCTTATTGCTTACTGCGATCTCTTCCAGGCAACCTTGGTTAATTATTATCAAAAATACGAAATCTAAAATATTGTTACCAACGTTGAAAAGTTTGTAAAAAATGCTCCGGATAGTCAGTACAGTACCTGATATCAAAGGTCAGTTTATAAATCTAAATGTATAATTTCTATAATTACGTTATTGTAGCATAAGTTCTTACAAAAAGTCTGGTTTTTCTCACAAGTGTGTTGAAAAACGTCGTATGAAACGCCAGTAAAAATAAAATCTTATAACATTAAAAAGTTTCCTTGGTGTTTCTACATTTAACGTGCTAAAAGCCTTTTTGTTTGAGTAAGAAATAAAATATGCGAAAACAATTTGCACACGTCTTCGCTGAAAATTTTGAGCACTAAAATGTAGTCAGAAACACAACAAAATAAAGTTATTTATACAGACATGCTAAGTTCAGGAACGTTCAAGTTTCATATGAAATAAATGTTAGTAAGTATAATGTTTGTGCAGAGAAAAATACTAAACAGCCGAACTACATTTTTCTAAACCTCCATCAAGCTTATTTGATAAATCATAATAAATTGCCGGTGGCCAGTCATTTCACCAAAACTTAATTTACAAATTTTCATTTGACAAGTAACGATTGACAAAAATATGATTTGTTATTTCGTCATTACACAATAACAACTTTGCCAAATAATTCAATTAAGAAAATTAGTATCCGATAAACTTTTTTTTAATAACGTATTATTTCACGAATTATTCATTTTTTATTCATGTTATCTCATAAAACAACGTTTGGAATAAAAACGTTTTACATATTGAATTACGCAATTTCCTAAAAATTAAACTCATTAAATAAGCAAAAGGGTCATTTTAATATATAAACCATAAAAATTAAAAAATGCCAGACGACTTATGATAACAGAAAAAAAAAAAAAAAATTGTAGGCTACGCGGAACCGAACTAGTTAGATTAGGTTAAATATTTTTAGTCTCGAAAATGGTTAGGTTAGTTTAGGTTAAAACCTTGATCCCTACGCACGAGCCGAGCGAGCGGAGCGAGGGGTGCCGCGGTAGCGGCCGGCGAGTGCCAATAATGACTAGAATATATAGAAAATATATTTTTTTGTAGGTCAAAAGAACTTCAGATCCAAATGGAAATTTCAACCATGATCCCTTTGTGACTGGTTTAGAAAACTTATTATAAAATTATATTTAGTATAAACGTGATTTTTCCAAAAGAATCCTAATATTAAATGAGAAATGTATAAATGATTAAATATCATGCGAAACATTTGTAAAGAGAAGCATTTGCTAAATAAATGTTTGTAAAGCGAGTGTTTATAAAATAAAATATTTGCGAAATAAGTTGTTTGTAAAATAAATAGTATACGAAACTTTGGTTGTAAACTAAAAATTTGTCAATGGAGTTTTGGTGAAACATTAGTGAACCAAATTGCCTGGTAGTTTCTTGCTACTCTGAGATTTTAACAAGTTTCATTCTGCAATAAAGCGTCAGCTAAAAATACGTGACGTCAGTTGGTCCACTAAATTATGAATGCGATGTGTCTCGTCCGGAGAGTTTATATTTTCGTAATAGAAAACTTCCCTGTCTGGACGCTGTCACCTGTTATATTGAACGTCACATAAGGCCGAAAATATTAATAAGCACTCTGGCACTCTCACTCTGGCATTGATCATTACACTTGTATCATAATGTACTATTATTATAATCTTCAAAAAAAAATCCCCGAATTACAACACAGTGGTATACTGTGTTGTAATTCGGGGTTTTTTTTTTTAATTTTTTTAATCCACAATATTTACCATAAATGTGTCCAGGTTCTATGAAGTACGAGTAGTACGTATATTCATAAATGTATACTCAATTCAGAATTGTAGTGAAGTGTACATATTTGAAAATATGTAGGTAATAGATAAAACTTTTCGAGTTGTTTCTGTGGCCGTGTTTGCCGCAAGCATTATTATTTGAACAACTATTTTATTCAAACGAACGAAAAGCTCCTGACTTTTTGATATATAAAAATATCAGAACCCAGTTTTTCCCTATTCCATTCGTAAATTCTGAACGTAAAATATAGGTACTTTAATATTTGATGGAAAAATCCTGGCAACGAAGCATGATTACGATAGTTCAATAAAATATACAGGGGCACTAAAAGGTGTGCTTTCAGAGTATTATAAAACGCAACACTATAAAGGAGCTGGCGCATGCGAGCCTGTAACACAGTGCCTACATTTCGTGTTCATCCGTGATGCAAACACATAAAAGTGGTGTGTGGCAGCTGTGAGAGGTAATGGTCTCGAAATAATTTTCTTCGCTGAATACTGAATGCTATCGAAGTTTAAGCGGCGTTAAATGTTCCGTTATCCGTTGAAAATGTCCAAGAACTTACGTAAAACACTACAATTTTGTAGCCTTTTAAACCGTGCCGTATTTTTGCCTTCTCACGAGTGAAGGGGTGAGGTGCCAGAGTGCTTATTAATATTTTCGGCCTTATGTGACGTTCAATATAACAGGTGACAGCGTCCAGACAGGGTAGTTTTCTATTACGAAAATATAAACTCTCCGGACGAGGCACATCGCGTTCATAATTTAGAGGACCAACTGACGTCACGTATTTTTAGCTAACGCTGCAGAATGAAACTTGTTAAAATCTCAGAGTAGCAAGAAACTACCAGGCAATTTATTATGATTTATCAAATAAGCTTGATGGAGGCTTAGAAAAATTTAGTTCGGTTTTTTTGTCTTTTTCTCTGCACAAACATTATACTTACTAACATTTATTTCATATGAAACTTGAACGTTCCTGAACTTAGCATGTCTGTATAAATAACTTTATTTTGTTGTGTTTCTGACTACATTTTGGAGCTCAAAATTTTCAGCGAAGACGGGTGCAAATTGTTTTCGCATATTTTATTTCTTACTCAAACAAAAAGGCTTTTAGCACGTTAAATGTAGAAACACCAAGGAAACTTTTTAATGTTATAAGATTTTATTTTTACTGGCGAATTCGCGGGTACGGCGGCGCGGGTGCAATTAAAGATTATACCCTAGTATTTGCATAATATTGAGGCGTGTACAAAGTATGTACGCCGAGGAAAAATATGGAATGGCGCAAAACAATGGCCGGCCATTCCCCAGATTACTAAGGCTTTATAATGAATCGCTGAATTACGGAAACAAAGGCTCGGGGTAAAGATGTTTTTTCACCAAGTTTTTGCGAATTTCATGTAATAATTATGTTCATTGTGTTCGGTTTCAATCAAAGAATCTACAAATATATTTTTTTGCTTTGATAGACAAAGGTTACAAAAGGAAACGTTTCTGAAGAGTGATTTTATTTCAGTCGTTCATTGGTTTAGGGGTTACCAAAAGGCTTTGAAGAAATCCAAAATCTAATAATACAAAACCGTGATTTATTTTGTAACAAAATCTTTGTGGTACACACAAAAAGATGAAACGCTTAGATTTGCAACTTTTTTTTTTGTCCATCACATGATGTATAGCTACAGACTGTGTAGCTAACTCAGGTAGGTACCTCACATAACTCACTTTACAGCCACATCAGTCCACATCAAGCCGTACCCAGAGGTAAAAAGGTCTCGCCCATAATTTGGCAAAAATACTTGGGAGTACTTGAAAATGTTGGACGGCTGTCTTGAGCACGCGTACTAAAACTTTCTAAGAGAATTCGTCCCAACGAGAAATCTCCTCGGAAGCCGGGGAAGTCGGGTAGATTTATGATGCCAGTTACTGTGACGCAGGTATTTCACTAAGGAAAACTGACCAATACCTTTACACATTTTTTTCTAAAGGGATTTTAGTTTTCGAACGTCGTCGGTTATGTTCGAACAATATTGACACCTCTCAGTTGATACACACTTATGTCGAAACTTGTTTTGTGTATTCTGTAACTTTTGTCGGGAAGTTTGATAGTTTTGTTTGACTTATTTATGTGGGACTAACATTTAAGTAATGGTTAAGTTTGGCATATACGAGTATATCAACAGTAATATATTATCGAAGCATGAATTAAATTATAATCTTGAGGTATGGTGCCTATAAATGTATAGATATCAAGTGTGTGCCTTATCTAACAATCTATTCTAAGCTTAACAGATGGGGTGACCACCCCTAAGTTTTCCGTGTGAAGCACTTAAAAGATTATGGATAAATAGGGTAGGGGAACCTTTACCCTGATAACATCATGAAGAAAAACCTGCATTCTCAGTTACCTACCAGAAACTTGCACAAAGAATCTGGTCGACATTATAGAAACCGAAAAGTACGCGGTCCTAGCGCTAGTTTTCTGAAACGAAAATCAACCCAAAATTTTGCTAATAAATCGTCAAGTACGTGTAAATTTTTTTTTGGGTTGGAAATCATCAACTGACTCCTCCCGCTCTGGGCGGAGCGAGAGGGAGTGTCAGACTTTTACTGACTAAAACCCACACGTGTTCCTTCCGTTGCCTATGTGCTGGGGCCGCGATATCCCTTTCAGACAAACCCGCAACCCCAGCAGGAGCACGTGTCAACTGCTGTTATTGGTTTATTAAATTATCAACAGCAAATATGATCACTGGACTTTATTTTTATTTTATTCATATTTTTTATTTATTAGCGCAAAGGCTTGACTTGCGTTTAATTTTTTACGGGTCCATCACTTTCGTTCTTGAAACCGAGTGTTAGTCTCTCGACAACATACACCATACTATTGTGTGGAATTAAACAGATAGATCGGCCATCAGGAACAAAAGCTGGTTGTTGTAAACACATTCTTGTGTAACCAATCCCATTGGTGGTAGAGCTTCCCTTATCTTTTTCATCCACTTTGCTCTATCGCCGACATCCGTTCGGAAATGTTCCATGTCACCATATCCTAGTATTCTGTAACCACCCATTGAAAAACTCTTACAAACTATTTTGTTTTAGAAAGTTTGGTTCTTTTATGCATTCAGTTTTCAATTCTACCGTGTTGAATTTGAATTCATGCACGTGTTTCAGCTTTCCGATTGATGTCTTTTTAGGGTTCGGTACCTCAAAAAGAAAAAAACGAAACCCTTATAGGATCACTTCGTTGTCCGTTTGTCTGTATGTCAGTCTGTTAAGACCCTCTTTCTCAGGAACGCGTATCAAGTTGAAATTAATATCAAATACGTAGGTCTACTTAGAGCAATAAAAAATACGACCATTTGTGCGATATATTTTGATATTCGCAAATAAATCAAAACCCATAGGGACTTCCCGTTGCCATAGAATCATGAAATTTGGCAAGAAGCAAAGTCTCACAGCCCAAGTAAAGGAAATAGTCCGATAATGGCAAAATCGTAGACACAAATAAATAAATTCTGTTTCTAGTTTAATCACATTTTTTTTTGCGATTATAAATTTACATTTGCAGTTGGAGAGTTGACCGTCACGTATATCTATGGGGAGAAAATGTTTTTCAACTACAAAGTTAAGTTTGTTTTCCGGATAAATTCATCCCAATTACGGAACCCACGACAGTTGAGCGACATTCAACAAGCACTTGGCCGGTTTTTTTCTATTTAAGAGCGTTTATTCTGAAGGGGGGCAACGTCGCAAATAGATGTCAAATATTTCGCTGTTTTGATTAATTTGGCAATATTAGTGTATGAAAATAAGAAATGTGGCTAACTAGCGAAGTAGCATACCTATTGATTATGAAATACAATAATTAATATCGTAACACTGAATATTTTGTTATAGATGTAAAAAAAGTATTTGAAAACTTTCCAAATGCCTTTTTTACACCATAAATGGGTGTAACATCAAATTCAATGTTATAATTGCAATTCAATTATAGTATTCTAGTTCGCTAGTTAGCCACATTTCTTATTTCCATACTATTATTGCATATTGCTTTATTAATTAAAACAGGTAAATATTTGACAGTTATTTGTGACGTTGCCAACTTTTAGGATAAATCCTCTTAAGAAAAGAGAAACAAAACCGTTTCATTTGTAAACTTGAAACAACGAATTTAAATAGGACACGGATAAGTGCTCAGCGACACGACACCGTCTCCGCACCGCCACCGCGCCGCCACCGCGATGCCACCGCGCCGCCACCACGCAGCCACCGCGCCGCCGCACTGTGGATCGAAAAAAGGCTCTCCAAGCAATAGGAGCTTCAATTTTAAAGTGTCGGTTTTTTGCTGGTGATGGGACGGTGATGTAACTATTTATTTATGTTTTTTTTACATCATATAACGAGATTTAGTACCTTTTTTTTTTTAAAAAAAACATGTTCTGTAAAAATCCAGTACGCCAAAAAATCATAAATAAATAGTTGCATCACCGTGTGCAAATATATAACGGTTATTTTCTCCGTTCCGGAGATATAAGCATTAGCTCAAAACATTTTTTTTGCAAAAAAAAAAAAAAACTAATTTGCCTACCTGATTGTATCCTTATATTTAAGCATTATATTGGCTGTTACAAGCCAATTTAAGCAAAAAACCGACACTTTAAAATTTAAGCTCCTATTTCTTCGAGAGCGTTTTTTCGATCCACAGTGCGGCGCCGTGCCTCTAAGCTGTGTATATGCAACGTCACCAACTCGCTACCCTGCTGCCGCACCGGCAACGCGCCGCGCCGCCAACGCGGATTGTAGAGTGATATGGCATAATCAAGCGGCGACAGCGCGGCAGTGGCGCGGGCGGCGGCGTCGTGTCGCCGAGCACTTAAAGGTTCTCGGAACTGTGAATTTACAATAGACTAGAAGCTAAGGACTTAATTACTTAAGGTATTTCAGTAAGCCTATTGGGGTCTAATCTATTTCCGTCGTAAGAGCCCGAAAGGAATGTAGCCTACAGCCGGCAATTCAGAGTTGAATTAGGAAGTTTAACGTTTATATTTTGTTAAGGAATCTTTAAAATTGCTCTCCTCTCTTTCCTTGTTTTATTATATGAACCAATTTTCTTTTACGGAGTCAGGAAAAGTAATTGAAAAATCTAGATGAAACCGCGGCGTTGTACGCTTCACAACTTTTTAGACTCGGCTTTTTATTTCCCATCTGTCTCTTGAAAAGTTAGTCAATTTCAACTACTGCTTGATTCAAGGGATTCAGGCATCGAATAGATAGAAATTATAATACTACCTGAACCGGAATTCAGCTGAAAGTTTCACAAAAAAAACCGAAAGAACCGTCACATTTTCCAGCTATAAAAGCAGGAATGCGCAAGCCATGTTATTTTATATTTCGGCTATATAATTTTTTGGTAGATATATTCATTATTATTGTACAAAATTTGTTTCTGTATACCTCAATATGGGCTAAATATGCTTGTAATAAAAGTGGATTTTTGTCAATAGCGAATGAAAAGCGTAAATGTTGAACGAAACAAAAAATACAGACCATCAGAAATACAGGAAACAACAGTACCGAAACATTTCGTCCCACACTTTAAAAACAAGTCGAAGCCATTTCTTAATGAATAAAGTGCACCAATTGATTTTCAAGAAACTCGTTACTACAAAAGTAATTACGACTTTCTTACTTGTTGATCTCATTTTCCTCCTCATTGGGTAGAAGCAATCTATTTGGCCAGTAACTGGTGTTAACAGTTGATCCTCAGAGCTTATACTATCAACAATATCTGGGGAAGTTCCGCAAAGATCGCACGAGAAAGGTTTAATTACTGTTCTCGATGAAGTTAAATTAAATGTTGAATAAGACCTGCACAGTGTTATGACTTTAATTAAAGGAAGAATATGAGATTACTAGAGGTTTTCTGTAACTGTGTTTCTGTTTTATGATTTCACGTTCACACTGGGCTCACAGGGAATCAGCTCACAGTGGCGGCCAGCTATACATCTGCAGATGGTGTAAACACGCCGATTTACTTATAAACGATTTGTACATAAATTCAGAGGTCAAAATATACTTGCTATTAATATCTGTTACATATTTGTCTGAACAAGCAAAGACGTGCTAACGAACTACGTAGGTGTCGTCTGACAAGAGGTCTCGAGTCAGATCCTGCCCGGTTGACCTATTGTTAGAGCTAGCTCCTACTACAACTTACCTGAAGAGGCACGCATGGAAGGTGGAGCTGGCTTATCCTTTCAGTCTTAAGCCGTTACATAAGAACAAAAAACCTTGTGCAAAAACTCATTCGCCCTGATCAAATGCAGCTGCATGTGCGTGGTGTCCGCAAGACAAAAAATGGAGGCGTTATTATTAGCACAGAGACGAAACACGATGCTGATAAACTCAAGCACGCAGTCCAGCTCTCTACATCCGGACTTACCGCCGACGAACCCAACAAGCGCAAACCTCGGATCGTGGTTGTAGGTGTGCCGACTACTTTGGTAGAAACTGAAGTCTTCAGGTGCATTTACGAACAAAACGTAGCCGACAAATTTCCAGCAATGCCTATCGAGTCCTTTTTGAGCATGGTTAAATTAAGCCACAAATCTGGGAAGAAAGATGCGTCGACCTGTAACTACGTCATTGAAGTTACAGCGAATATACGTAAAGCCCTATTATCCCAAACAAGGCTTTTTATAAATTGGACGTCCTGCCCTATCAGGGACTACACCCTGGTTACCAGATGCTACAAATGCCAACAATATGGTCATGCAGCAAAAACATGCAGAGAGCTGAAATCTACGTGTGGTCACTGCGGAGAAGAAGGACACTCGATGTTAGAGTGCGCGAAGAAAGCTGACACACCGAAATGTGCAACTTGCTCACGTTTTAAAAAGCCCAATAACCACAAAACGGGAGAGGTAGATTGCCCTGCTAGGAAAATAGCGGAGTACAGGTATATCAATTCCATCGACTACGTCGGCGCCTAGAACGTCATACTAAGGCCAGACTTCCGTGTTTATTGCCTGCTGCTGACTAAACAAAACACTGCACTGCCCTACTAATACTCGTTTTTCTTGATGTCTAAGCACATTAATCGCCCGCAGTAAAATCCAATACACACATAGCCTCGAACGTTATTAAATTTTGTGCAACAATGACTTTAACCCACTCTCAAATTTTGCTGACGCAAAATCATATCTTGTGTTTTAACTAGGCTATAAAGTGCAAAAACTATACTACGCAAACTAATTATGAAATTACGTATTTAAGACTTTTTGTTATTTTTATATTTAAGGTAAATAGTATTTAAGTAAACTAGGTATAAAATAATGAATTAGGAAATTCAATTTTGTCATTATTTCAAGACTTGTTATGTTAAATATTGTTAAGAATTATATTGTCCTACAATTAGCATAAAGTGTGAGCTCATGCCGCCTGTGATACAGGTTTATCCTAGTACAGGCATCTAACATTATAATACCTTTATAAATTATTTTTAAGCTTTTACGTTATTAATATTTTACCAATTTTAATACTGAATAAATATTTATTATATTTATTATTATTATTACATAATAGGTAGACACATAGTAAGGGAGGCCCGAGGTACTTGAAAGTTGTAGTATGGCTTTATCAACTTGATATTAACTAACTACTTTTTTTCTGAACTTTGATGCAAGAATGGCTAGTAAGTATTATTATTTTTATGTAAGTAGATGGAGAAGCAGACAAAAGAAATTATATCTTTAAGGTTTCAACTAAATAAATCATTATTAGGAGCATAAAGTATAGTATTTATGTTGAACAGGCTAAATGAAAACAAAATTTAATAAAAAATGAATTAAATTTACATTAACTCTTTTCTGTCTTGCTGTACTAAACGAAAGTGGATCTATAATGCTGCGGCAACATCTGCGTCTATCGTGACGAACAGTGATATGATACACGCAGATGTGACCAACCAATATTGGTTATCGTCGCGATAGTTCGGGCTGCGTAGCACTTTATGGCCCGGCTACATAATAAATGTGGCGAAAGCCGCTAATGTAACCACTTCATTAGCGCGATATCTTTTTAGCGAGCAAAACGGCACGCATTGCTTTGTCACGAAAGACGCAGATGCGGCCGCAGCATAAGGAACAGAAGCGAGAAGAATTTTTCAAAAGCGAGAATTTTCTAAAGTTACGCTACGAGGAAAGTGTATCTACGAGGACTAATTCAATAAGTATACGCATACATAGGTAGTCTACTCAAGTTTTACTTAAAGTTATGGACAGACAAATTCAGGGCACTGAACAAATTAGCATACAGTACTAATCAAATCCGGTACTCCCGAATGGGCTTTTATTTCGTTACGATAAACCTGAATTTTCAGTTGCAGCCCAGGTGCAATCATGCCAAGGTTAGCTGCTGGCTGTATGCAGAGCGACTGGCGGCTGACCTCCGCCGCCCCGGGGAAATCAAGATTTCGTAACATGATGTTATTAGAGCTCAGGTGAATATCATATAAGATTTCTTAAGACACCCAAGGGAAAACATTAGATTGCTAACCTACGAGAATTAAGGAAAACTATTGCTCATTTTATTTCCAAGCTTGCGATCGCACACTACGAGTACATACATCCCCAGTCAGAATAAAATCTTTTACAAGTATTCGAATTTATTCTAGTCCATTTAACCTTAATCGGACCAACTTTAACATAGTATGCGCTAGTAGTAAGTACTACATACCTCTCCTGACATAAACGTTTAAGAACGGGTTCTTTAGAGGCCCCTAAGAGGATGAAAAGACGTAAAATTTGTTATCACGGTCCACGGTGCGGCAGACATTTTATTCTAAATACTCGTTTATGAACGACCAGCAGTTTCTGACTAGTGAACAACGTGGCGAGCTGCCTGGTTCGGTTCTCAAATTATGTTATGCACAAATCGAACAATAACTATAAGATACATAACGCTTGTTTAAATTCGAGTACGGTGCCAAGATAATGCTTTATACGTTTGTAAATTAACAATAAATTTGCGTTGGTTGTTAATGGAGGGCAAATATTAGCGCGGCCCGAGCCGATGAGGCTAGTGGGGCGTGCTTCATGCTGGAGCCATGCCAGCGAGATGCACTTCTTGTTGCAAGGATACTGCTGTTTGTCTTCATTATGACTCGCTCTGAGGATTAACTTAAGAAGTTTATCTCGGCTTCCAAAGCGCAAAACAAAAATTGTGCTGCGACATCACGTGCAGTTGTTAGTAGTATCTGCAAACACTAACTAGTTCAGTCGTTACATCACTTAAGGAAGGCTTAAGGCTTATTTTCCAATTAATTTGGTCAGGATTTAATCTGTTTGCTTTTATGTAATTGAGTGATGTTTACCTGTTCCGGGATTGTTTATGTTTTTGACTTAGAGCGACTTTACTAATTTAATTCAAAATCTTGTATTGGCGTAGGTACCTACAATTACTTACTTTATTGTTTTACTAGCGGTTGCCCGCGACTTCGTCTGCGATCCAGGATAAAAAGTAGCCTATGTTCCTTTCCAGGTCATATTCTACCCTTGTGCCAAATCTCATCCAATACCGTTAAGCCGTTTTAGCGTGACAAACAAACAAACTCACTTTCGCATTTACAATATTTTTGTTTGGATTAGGATAACGAAAAAAGAAGTTTTCATTTAATTAAATAAAAAGTACGTCGTTTCAAATTATTATGCTCGTTAACATAACATTCTACCTCGATGTTTTTAGGTTAATGGTTTAAGTAACTGTAGTAACTTCTTGCTGAATTTCAATCTGCAACTCCTAGTCGCAGAAATGGAAACTTCGCAGTGTCTCCAAGGGCTCTAAATCGTCGACTATTCAGGAGAAAAATGACCGAGCATCTTGGGGCACAGGGCAAAACGCTTTACGAGTGATACGTAAACATTTTTTATTTCGTACGCAAGGCTAACTCCGAAAACAAAGTATGAATTAAATTTATGACTGCATAAAATTACTGGTGTACCTTTAACGAACATCAAGTCGTATAAACGTGTAAAATCTGCCGGGCTGACTCGGCCCGCTCATTACGTATTCCGTTTCGGCGAGCGAATATTTCGACAACAAACATTATGGTAATTTGGCCGCATAACGATCTATTTTACACCTGTTTACGTAAACACGCCGCCTAAGCTTCGGAGACGATTTTTCCCTGCTTACACTAGTTCGTTAGTCGCCAAAACGATCGTTTATTTACAAAGGACGCCAAATAAAATGGCACTTGTACTGTGAAGAGGGTATAATGTTTGTAGTGAGTCCCAAGCTTTGTGTTCCATGTCAAATGTTTTAAAAAGTCATTATTGAGTAATTATCTACGATAAGGGCCGTTATGACATTTTATTAGGCTTCCAAGTGGTTTAAATGGAGATATTCACACCTGAAATGTACACGTTTAATTCGTAACTTGTTGCTCGACACATTAAAGCGTATTAATCTGGCTTACTAAACATTATGCTGGGTTTGGTTGCAGATCACGTTCAGGAGTTTACAGTCTATTGGCTAAAACTTAAGGCGAAAGGATTCACTAAGCGTTATCTTGAAATCTTATACGTTATTTCGATTTATTCGACCGTCGTAAAACGTGGGAGTCCTGGCTAAAGTTTGGGGCTAACATCGGTTCAGACCAATAACTCACGAGTCTCTTGAGGCGCGTTATAACAGGACGTTTGACAAAGTGCTGCACACAATACATTGTCATAATTTTTTATTCCAGATGCGAGTACTATCAACTGTTTCAGTACTGTGAACATTCAAACTATTAATGACAACCAGAGGAGTATCAACATCTAAACTTGCCCGGACAACTGTTCCAAGACTAAAGTTGGTAAATGAATTTAAACTCTAGTATGTCAGTTTAAGGTTTAGTTTGTGTGGCGCTGGTGAAGTGATCGCGCCAATGCTCATGAATACATCAGGACAATCCGGGGTGACGCGAAAGTGCATCACATCATTCGACCTTCGGTAGTGTAAATTGTGGACTCTTGGGGCTTGCATGCAGAAATTGATGTAACAAGCGTCGGTTAGTTGTAAACGTCTGTGTAATATTGTTGTTTAAGCTGATTTTTGGGCATCAGGAATGCTTGTGTCTGCTGAATTATAGCCTATTAGCTGTGCCCTCGGCTTCGTTCACAAGACTGTGTATTCTATTGGCATTATAAGTTAATTGGAACGTGAAGTCATACCCTTTAAAATACCCCTCTTATACGAGTAGATGTGAAGATTGACTGCTTACCTCCTTGTAGATATAGCGTGATGATGTTCATTTCTGAGGTTAAATCCGTATCTATCTGCAATATTGTAGGTATTTTTTTCTCGTCTAAAGATTTTGTTTTGTCTCGTGTTGAGGAATACGGACATTATGCAGTATTGCTAATACCCCATAGCAAATAGCGTGATAATATATTGCCTATTCGATGATCAGACCTTTAAGAAATATTTATACAAAATTTGAACAGAGTCTATCGAGTAGGTTTTGCGCCAATCTGGAACATACAGCCATACAAACAGACAAACGGACCAAAAAAAATTTCGCCATCAAAATCGTTCCCACAACTCGTAGCAATTACTTTTTTTCAAAAATATTCCTTGTTCAGTTTTGACTTGTTACTATTTTATTAAATGTATAGATGTATAGACCAATTTTTTATAGTACCTACTACAATATTTTCATCAGAAGACATTTTCAAAACTGGTAAGTACTTATAATTAATAAAAAACTACAAAGATAATTTTACTTTTCGCTTTAGCTAATCCTCTAAGACTTGAATTTCTAAGCTTCGATATCTCCAATTACCTATAGACTGCTTCCCTATAAATATACACCTAATAACTAGACAATATTTTTGAACCACTTGTACATTGATAAAGTTAGTGTTGAAGGATGTACATTTGTAGTATTCTTAGGAGCGCGAGCGTCCCCTCGAGACGCGGTGAACAGCGCTGTATGTAAATGTAGTCTCGTGATTTGTGGCAGAGTGACAGGCTCTCATTGCGCGCCCCGCGGCTCCGTCGCCGACGACACTCCAACACACCCTATTGTTGACTTGCACCATGTACCAACTTATACAACACTACACGTGCGTACAAATATCCGCAGACAATAAACGTCTACCCGACCAAATCCCCGGCTTTTTTTACCTCCACCGGATGAGATTATTCGGGAAGAGCCCTAACTTTATGGCTTCCGAGCTTTAAGTAATCGCAAATTTATAGTGCCTATCCGAAGGAAAATCGCTTACAGGACTAATAAATGGAATAAAATATCCAGGCTTCATTTTATTATAATATCTCCTCTAATCCCTATAACCGACAAAGTGTTTGTTCCTGAAATATATTCTGAAGCTTGGAATTGACTCATTACTAACTTTTATTTGATAGCAATATTGTTATAATTTATTTATAATTTTAAACCTGCGCCTCCCTTTTATTTGTATTTGCAGATAAAATATATAAATATAATGTAGCCTATGTCACTCTTACGATTAACACGAATCTAAGGACACCTCTTATGTTAAAATCCATCAAACCGTTTAGGCTACACAGCGTGCAAAAAAAAAAGAAAAAGACACATATATACTTTCGAAAAACATTACTCTCCTTCTGGGGCAGTGGATAATATTACAAAAGCGTAACTAGCAATGTTAGCGTGTATTGAGCCGTCAGATGTGCCGCTGTCTATTGTTAGACGCAAAGCCCAGATTTACATAACACGGCCCGGATCATCGGCTGTGATTGTTTCGATGCCAGTTACAGCCCATGTAATTTGTAGGGATTCCGATGAATAAATGGCTGACATTTATAAAACGTTTCATCTACTTTCCCCAAAACAAACTCGGGTATTAAGAACAATTTTTCAACTGAATTTTGTAATAAACTTACTTAATTGCTATAAAAATATTGGTACGTGGGCTTGGTACGAGAAAGTTTCCGATACAAAAGGTTTAGATAGTACAACGTAGAGTGCCCAGGCTGGGTCTCATCCTGATAATACATCACCACTTTGTTGGAAAAAAAAATGCGTTAATATTTCGCGAGGAATTTCATTACTGCGATCCTTGTTGGCTTTCAAATAAATAGGCGTTTTATTGCTTTTCTTCGTCCGGCGATGTTCGATATTGTGTATCGGGTTGAGATTAGACAACACGTATTCAACATACTACCCCTACATTATTCCATTATTAACGTTAACGTAGGATAAGGTATTCCTTGAACATTTTGTAAACGTTGTTCCACATTTCTTTTCATGTTTTGGTGTTTTCGTCTAGGTATTAAACAAAAACTTGGTTAATGTTTTTTTTGTTGCACATATCGATCACTTCATTGAATCTAATTATCCTATCTAATTGAATACCAAATTAATAGCCCTGCAGGTAAATTATTTACCATATTGATATATTATATATGATTAAGTTTAAGATAAGTACTGAGTTTCTAAACAATATCTGCCCCTAGTTGAGTATTTGAGTACTTTTTATGAACATAATCAAAGTTAGAGGACGTAGTTTTATGAAAAAAATAAACCTAATGTAAATTTCAAAACTTCCTAGAATTACTCTAACTTGCCTATTTTTGAAGTCTCGCTTTCATATTTTTCTACTCCATTTTGTAATTTAATTACCTACACAATAAGGTTATATTCTCAAGGATTTCTGTTCACTCATTCTTATGTGAGGGTATATATGTGTTGAAATTAGGCAATAACATCTGCAGTGGTTGCCTTGTTCTTATCATCTGGGTTCCACCAAAATTTAATAACGGGACATTTTTTGTCTTTTTCTTCAGCTTAAAAAGTTTTGCCGCATTGTCCCTTGTAAGTATCGAGCTTTCTGTTCCAATTTTAAACATTTGAGTTAGGGCTGGCCGGAGAGGCAACGTTGTATTACTAATAGGGTTTCCATTTTTCACGGTACCCTAAGACACACTCGTGTGGCGTACAGTGAAAATTGTACACGAGGGAGTGTAAGAAGAGGGGTGAAAATGAGAAATGCAAATAGGTTGTTGAGCTCAGCGCTTCGCAGAATAAGCCTATGAACGCCTGACAAATAGTATTATGTTACGATTGCGCCTCACACGGAGAATAAATAATAATACATTAATAAACTGGCGCTATACATTTTATTGCCTCGACGATAGAATTTTAAAAATGAAATATGCCACGTTCACAGTTTGGACACAATATTTCGTCAACATTCAATTTCCTGTCGTATGAAAAGGTTACCTCCCGCTATCGAAAATGTCAGAATAACGAACGGAAATCGAAATGAACTCGGTAGTAGGTAGATACTATAGCTATAGCGAGAAAAAACGCCCTGTAAGCTAATATCAGGACGTTTTTTCTCGTCAACTTACTGTCGATTAGGATAAAAATTAGGGGTCTGAGATCTCACAGTCAGAAAAAATATGTTGGGTAGAGTAAAAAGATGAAAGGTCGGACTCAAACAATAATTATTTCTTACATAACCTGTTACATATTAAAGTAAGTTGACGTCTTCTCAAGTAAATTAAAATTCATTGAAACATCTTACTTATTAATTATGTATCATGAATTTCAGTTTTTTCAAGCCGAGTTTTTCTCTCGCAATAAATTATTGACCAATATTATTCAGAGTAAAATGCTTTGTCTATAAAAACTAATAAAATTTGTTTGTTTGTTTGTATGTAGGTGGGTAATCTCCGGAACTACTAATCGGATTAGTAAAAATCATGGTGCATTTGATAGCCAAATTGGGACAATGTCAAAAAAAAAATTTTTTGTCCGTCTTGGAGATTATAAAAAATATTGGACACGTATTTTTTCTTTTTTTATGTAATCTAAAGATTACGGCGATACATTGAGTTAAAATGTGCCATGACGTCACGAGTATGTATATTTTATACTTACTTGTGACGTAGCGACCCCCACTCTCCAACTCAAAATGCGTTTCATCTAAGTATTTTGTCATTAATATGATAAAGTAAAAAATACGTGTCTAATATTTTTACTTTCTGACTGACGGACTAATTAGAATTTCTTTTTTTTTACCCAGGCATCATCCCTATTCTCGAAGAAGGTTATGTAACATCACGCTACGACCCTTGGGAACCAAGTAAAAAAAATAAAGTGAAAAGAACGCTAACCAAAAACGAAGTAACAGCGCAGGTGGGATGGGATGGCGATGGGATGCAACATGGTGGGTCGGGGGCAGAAATTTCAAGCGGCCGAAGTCGCGGGGAAAAGATAGTATGAAATAACTGAACTGTTTCCATTGAAATGCAGCTTGTTTAAATATGTACCAATACACGGAGACCCGACCTGCGTCCTGCGGGCCGTTTACAGTAATTTATTTATTTATTATAAACTTTTTTTTTGTAAAAAAAATACTGCACGAAGGCGGATGTAATGCCTGAGGCATTTGCAAACATGTTTGCTATTGACATGTCTCAATCACATTGTATGAAAAAGGAAGGGAAAAACACCCTTAATCATTATTACAAAGTTTAGCTTTTTTTTTTTATAAAAGTATCATTGAATCTAAACTTTGTATGTTCATGTTATTCAATTAAAATTTTTGAGTAGCGTTTGTGACTGCTTTAAATTTTTTGCCAAAATTAAATTTTTGCTCGATTTGGATTCTGTTTATTATTTCTAAAAGTTTAACTGATAAGCTTTTCTTAAAAAAAAAATCATGTATATTCAGAAAAATACGGGCCTCACATGTCGCCCACATTGTAAATATATAAAGAAGATAATATATACCTACTGGCTACTACATTTTATAAGACGACCGGATCCATATTATTTAACCTCGTTCAACAACTGTATAACATCCGCCCAGGAAACGACCTTTACTATTTTTTATCCGCTTTACGATATTCAATAGCGATACACGGATGTCACAATTTGGGTCCAAAGATGGCGGGTCTATACCTTGTAACGTAATGATGCTCATAATAATACCCATACGAAGATACGATTTTTAGGGTTCCGTACGTTCGTAAGCAAAAATGGAACCCTTATATGATCACTCGTGTGTCTGTCTGACTGGCTGTCTGTCCGTCTGCCACAGCCAATTTGCTCCGAATCAACTGGACCAATTTAGTTGAAATTTAACTGTACCGTGTGACATATCAAATTGAAGGGCTTGTTGTGAGGATCTCAAATATATTTTTATTATAATTTTAAAATAAACACTTTTAAAGATATGTAACAAAATTGATGAAAATTGACCATTCCCCGAAACTATTCCTTATATCCTTATCTCCGAAACTACGGAGTATAAAATTTAAAAAAAAATACAGAGAATGGTTCTTTATCTAAGATTACAGGAAACCCTATAAGAACTCTATGGTCTCAAAATATCATGGTAAATGTCTCAATATTTAGCGTACAAACTTACATTTGCAATTGGAATGTATGGGAGAACATGTTTTTTAACTACAATGTTCTTGGGCTAAATTCATCCGAACTACGGAACCCTTCATTGTACGTGATCCGACACGCCCTTGGCCGGTTGTTTTCGATATAGATTTTATGGACAACAATCAAGGAAAAAATAGAGGCGAATAATACATTGATCTGAAAAGAAAGCAGTTGTATATTGTTGACTTAACACAAACTTGACTTATGATTGCAATAACACAAAACATAACATCACGCCTGGTTTCAGTAAAGGGTTGGACAGAGGTGTAGGTACCTAGTATACCTTCATTTCGCCAGTTAAGTTCCAAGTAACGGGGGGAGAGCCTATTGCCATGATTGCAATTAGTTTATAAGTTTATCTACAACTATATCATCCATTTTGCATTGAAAAATTCAAAGACATCGGAGTGGAGCGGAGCGTAGCGTCCTTGTTAGCGATCAGGATCATATTTCAGCACAAAACAAAGAGATCAAACCCTCTCTTGTTCCTTGAGTTAACAAAGCTTCAATGACCCTTTGCTGTCGGCACCTTCTTTGTCATACCGGCGCCCTTGTCGTTAATGTCGAAAAAGATTAATTACCAAACAAATTAATGGGAAAACGTCTACTGATGACAGAAATGACATATTGCAGTGTAAGCTCTATTGTTTTGGCCATTGTCCACGGAACGGGCGTATATTTTTCAATATTGTGAAGATTTTGTATAGGCGCGAAATTTGTTAAAAATATTAAAACCAACAAAGCCTGGTTGAATTATTTTTTATTATTGTGGTAATCTGATAATAGGTTAATGTGAGTAAATTGGACATGTTTTTAACTACTACTGTAATTTTAAAGGTTCATAACAATGTATCTTTGAGCTATGTCTACATAGAACAATATATTACAACTGATCTCCATTTTAGTCACATCACGACACGTCGCTTATGATCAAAGTGCGGGTACATGCGAGCTAATTAGGCGAAATACTGCACATGCCTGATAAACCTTTTAACTGAACACCGCCGCCGACCCACTCTACTAAGAGTAGATATTCTATTATCTAATGATGTTATCACCGAGTTAAAATCTTGACAAGAAGCTATTCTGAACAAAAACTGCCCAAGTTTGCCAAATTAGATCTACCACGCGTGTTAACTGTCTAAACTTTAGAGACTTTTGGGTCTGGAAAGTTGATTTGTTTCGTAAGTCTTGTTTTACGTAGCAATAAAGTTAGTTATTTTTGTTATAGTTAAGTAATACAATAATTCCTTGCTTGAGGGAGTATCCGCACAAACCGCTAAGCGGCGTTGCAGCTCCTGTGGTCTGTGGTAGTGTTGTGTGGAATAGTCTATCGACGTCACCTCCGCAAGTTATGGAATGTACTAGTTTATACAACATGGTTCAGCCGCACACTAACCCGCCCCCTAGCTAAGACTTCGTAACATCACGCCTCAATTCCACGAAGGGGTTGGCAGACACGTGTAGGTACACCAACATTTGAACAGTTACATATGTTAAAACTCCCATGAATTGAGGACGAATCATTGGCACTATCTGGGCAGAAATCCAGATATCGAGCTGCTACCTACTGAGGATTTCTTGGGGGAAAAGCTAAGCAGTGCTTCGAACAGTCGCACTTTACCAAGGAGACCTTTTTAGCATAGGTGTCTTAATATGAAAATTGCTTTTTTTACCAATCATTGAAAAAATGGAAAATTATCCGTAGAAATAACCTAGTGTTCTTTCTGTATTTTTCGTGTGGTTAGTGACTAAGCTGGTGTCAGAGTTTTTATGCCGCCCATGTGCCTCTGACTTGGCTTCACGTGCCGTCGAAAAATATCTCTCAGGCATGTTCATGCGTTTCCTAACGATGATTTTCTTCCTTCATCTTTTTTGAAGCAAGTGGTAATTTAACAATACGCACATGAATCCGAAAACTCAGACGTGCGTGTCTTCGGTAAGAACTCGAGATCTATGACTTGGTAGTCCGACGGATACACCACTAGGCTGTCAAAGTCATTGATTGTCACTCCGAGTTAGTGATACCTAAACTTCGGCCGTCGGGAGAACGCGCATCGAACACCTCTCAGTTGGATACCTACGCTATGGAACAAATAAAGTATAAATTCGTAAAACACGTATTCTTTTGTACTCAACTGACAGGTGTCAGAAACAATTCTCTCGGCAGCTGATATATATAAAGAGTCCGCGCCACCACTGAAGCCGTCTGGCGGAAAATTGTGGAACTATATTTTTTTAATGCAATTTGATGCAATGACATAGACACTAGCGCTGCGTCTATTGGACAGCACGCGTAGCGTGACGCTTTCTATTTCTACGAAGAATAGACACAGCTCTTTCTATACAAAGTGACATTTCGTTTCTTCATTTTTGACATCGCACCGTAGAAATCTTTCTACAATCTGTCATTTTGTCTTTCGTTTTTATCGATCTTTGTCTAGGTCCTTTTCTATGTTGTAGACTATTGCAGAAGAAAGTTTTCTATCCCAAACTGACAAAATCACACTGACAGTTGTCTAAGGTAGTGAAGACAATTTGATTTTGTAATCGCTCAGAGTAATAACTAAAGCATGTAATCGCAATGCTAATGACAGTAGAAAATTTTCTACTCGTCGGCCACAAAGTATAAACAGTTATCTACAAAATCATGATTTTACAGGAGAGCGTTTTGAACGCAGAACTGTGATAATTAATATATAATCTTCTATTTTACATCATTTTGTTAATAGGGCATTACCAAGGAAATGGTTAAGGCCAATATTACTGTAATATTTTTTTGTTCCAAAATATGGTACAAGACAACTACAACAATTTTTCTCAAAGTGTCGAACACTTTGAGAAAAATTGTTGTAGTTGTCTTTATAAACGTGACTCATCAGTAAAAATTGACAATCAAACAGAAAAAAATATCTAAAGAATTCTGAGTCGATTTATGTAAAACAGTGAATTCCGTAAAAAGTGCAGTTGAGTCTTTCTACTTTGGTGCCGTCGTACTGTCTACATGGAACGTCACTTTTGTCTACTCTTCCGTCGACAAAACGGTGTTCATGCTACGCGTGGTGGTAGCGCGGACTCTTTATAATATTTTATAAACGACCAAAGAGGTAGATCAGTTTAATCTTTGAGTTCGAGAGGTGATTTATGACGAGGAAGGTAAACACGACGCGCCTTCATTAAAAAAGGATTTGATATACGGAACCTGATCTATCTATAACCGGAGCTGGCTGAGTTCTAATAAACACGCTGTATTTTGTTTTTATGTTGATAAAACCTTATCAACAAAAAAACCGGCCAAGTGCGTGTCGGACCACGCACAATGAAGGGTTCCGTAGTTGGAATGAATTTATCCCAAGAACAAACTTAACATTGTAGTTGAAAAACATGTTCTCCCATACGGAATGTACGGGAGATCATGTTTTTCAAACCGCAAATTTAAGTTGGTTGATTATTACTCGTTAACCTGTACAGCCTACTTAGCTCTGATAGTTTTCCTTTTAATTTCGTTATATATACTACTGCAGTTAATTTTTTCACAAGTTCAAGTACAACCATTTAGCTAGAAAGGGGGGGGAGACACTTGACTCTAACAAAAATTTTCAGTTAAAAGCTTAATATTTCGCAAACGGATCCCTGAATCTAAAAATTGTTTTCACAAACTTACAATAGTTTTGAACGACCTTTCTAACGATATCCCACAAAATGGGGTAGACGAGAAAAAAAAACATCCCCGCTTTACGAGTAGGGGAGGTACCCTAAAAAAAAATATTTTTCTTAATTTTTGTTTACCACTTTGTCGGCATGATTAATATGTATGCATATGCCAAATTACAGCTTTCTAGTACTAACCGTCTCTGAGCTAAACCGCGGACAGACAGACGGACATGGCGAAAATAAGGGTTCCTTGTTTACTACGGAACCCTAAAAATGAGAATGTAGTTATTATTTAGTACCATTTTACAAGTCTGTAGCTTTCAGACTGCTGCTAGTGCAATCAAATCAAAATCAAAAATGTTTTATTTCATTATTACACGTTGTACATCATACAGTTGGTGGCGTCGCCTTTTAAGCCTGTGCCAGGAGGCGCCGCTCCTTTATATCTTACTATTAGTGCAACATGTTACTAAACATAAGTTTATAAATGAATAGTTTTATATTATCTTTAGTCTCTTATTGTGTGTGTATGTGTGCGTGCGTGCGTATGTGCGTGTGTGTGTGTGTGCAAGTGTGAAAGTCAATAATCTAAGTGAATCAAGAATCACTTAGATTATTGACTTTTGTTAGATAATACAGAAATAAAAAAACTATCTGGCTAAGTTTTAGTTTAACATCAGTCACACTTACTTTTAGCCGAAACACCAACAAAATTCATTAGGTACCTTATTGAAGGTAATACGTTACAGCAGGTAGATGTTCCCGCGAGCCTATCAATAATTAGCACGGTTGGCGGCCTGCAGTCGACATGAGTGGGTGCTCACCACTATCGCGATCGTGGTGGAAGTGATTATGCACTCAGGCGCCGGCGCCGCCCCGGCTCAATTTAACGCCATTTGCAGGGCGACCCGCGATGCGCCGAGCTTAACTGCCAATTAATAGCACCTATTTAGCTCTTAGTAATGATGTTATAAAAAATTATGTTGATATCCTGGATTACACATTGATCAGGCATGCTTAAAATACACAGAAGAAAATAAATAATGGTCTTTTGTAGCCCCGGATAGAGAGAAGTGGAAGGAGTGTGCCTTTGGCCCGCAGTGGGAAAACACAGGGTTATAATAATAATCATTAAAATACATACAACAATGTACTTATTTACTCTAATACCTTGTTAAATATTGTCAGAAAAATTGGGTACTTTGTCGCGGGCAAGTGGAAACTCTATAAATACTCGACTGTAATCGCTACAACACTCATGTCGGACCCTTCTAGAGAATTCAATATTTATGTGACTGAACAATATTTCTTATATTTATAGTTTCTGAATAAAATGTTGGATGATAAATGTGCAGACTAGGGTACTAATGGAACAGGCTAAAACCAACACTTACATGCGGGTATAAATGCTCACTCCATTTTCGATTTTCGCAGTACTACAAACATGCTCGGCATTAATAGCAAAGTTTTGGTTTGCCAATAATTCGATTCTTAAGTGATATTTGACTTCGGTAGTCAAATACGGAACAGATGGAGGGCATCACTTGGCCAACGTAAACCTAATCATTGAAAACTAACAGTATGTACTATGCGAGGGAGCATCAGCCATTCCCAGTTGAGATATGTTTGACTTGCTACGTTTGTATTCCCGCTCCTATTTGTGATTGAGACTCTCTACGGTGAATAATCTGTCTTGATTTTAAAGAAAAATAGGATAGGTATGTTGGTTTTCGTACGCTCCATCTTCTAGGAATATGTTTTCTTTGTTTGATAATGTAATAATGAACTTTTCAATAGTTTGTCGTCGTCGATTTTCGTCATTTCACTTATGTATCCAAAACAAAACATGTTTGAGTGAAATGTCTGGTAGAATATTGCAGTTCTCTTGACAATACTGTAAGTTTATTATTGGTTTTATAATTTGATGTAGATACTACCTACGTATTTATTAATTTTGCTAATTTAGTTAATAAAGTGACTTTTACCAGATGTATGAATGTAAACGAAGCAACATGAGGATGTAAGGATCATAGCAGATGGCGTTCTGTAGTTTCTGCCTACGCCCACGGGGAGAAGGCGTGATTTTATGTATGTGTTCAGGGTTGGGGTGAGATTAATAATAATAATAATAATAATAAATAACTTTATTTCACAAAAATACAGATTAAACATATTTTATATATGTAAATACAAGTTAGATGAGCTTTGGTAGCAACACAATGCAGTATAAAGTTAGAACTCAAATCTGTACACAATATGGAAAACCCTGCCTCTCAAACTAGGAAACCTGTATCTTGAGAGACAGTGATTCAGCTTAAAAGACATGCTATATGTATAATAGTAGACTGTGTCGATCTACCTGCATAGCTAACATGACAAGCGCGAGAACGCTCTTTTTCTCGTTTTGTCGAAATTTGCCGACGATTCTGACGTCATTCTAATTCCTAACATGACCGTAAACGACGAGTAAACTGGAAAAATGCACTTTGACACTTCTATATCTCGCGACGAGAAACCGATGTTGCAAATTATTAAAAACAAATCATTTTTATGACAGCAACATCGGCTTGAGATTCCCTTTCATTCATTCAATGGTGCCGATTCTCTTGTCACAAATGCTTCTAAACTAGTCTAAAAATCACCAAAATTTTGTTTATTCCTGTTAAACGACGTTTTGCCACTATTATGGCACTGAACTATTAATTTTGTGAAAACGGAAATTTTGCTATTCTGAATTTGGCGTTTTTCACCTAAAATTTTGATTGTTAATCTACATCTGACTATTTTTAATCGCGATTAAAAAGATGTGGATTAAAATGAGTTGTCATGAACCAAAATGCACACCAACACTTCGACGGTGCAAAAACAGTACTGTATCTTTTTTTTTCCTTTTCTTTTGCTTACCTATATCTCGAAAAAGGTGTGTCCTATCGCAAAAATAATGAAAATTTCGACACCCTATATGAAAACCCTAAACCCCTAGAGCTCAACATGTAGGTATTTTTTTTTTCCATACAAACCGCGAAAAGTTCCATATAAAACATGTCGTTCCAATATAAATAGTAGTTTAAAACTAAGTGTTTTCATTATTAATATATTGTAAAAAATAAATATGACTAAAATAAGTACAATTGTGAAACTGCCATGCTATTTTGGAGTTTTTTTTTTGTATCATTATTTTCTCTACTCTTCTCGTCGTCAAAATCGAGGACGAGTAAATGACAGAAAAATGGCAGATATCTCGTGTTGAATTGTCAAAAATCGAGCTAACTAAGGTGTCATGTTAGAGTTTGTCGAAAAAATATCAAGTTTGACAGAACGAGTCGACTATTTTGTATGGCGGCGCTGTCAGAAAACGAGAAAAGTGACAGAAATAGACGACAATTACTCACGCGAGAGTGAGTAATTGTCGCGGGCGTCAAGTTAGCCCTACAGAGCGACTATGAATATAAAGCTAATGTGAGTGTGTGTGCGTGTGGGTGTGTTGTGTGTGATTGGAGATATGTGGGTAGTTAGGAGACGTACTTAAGTAAGGATTCTGTTCGTAGATAGTCCTGTTCCAGTAGCCATTCCATTAATTTTGATTTTAACTCATATTTATTTAAATCGACAATGTTTAGGTGTTTGTTAACTTGTTTGTATATGTATGTACTTAATGTGTAGTATTGGTGTTGAGCGAAGGCGGTTTTGTGAGGGGTACTTAAGGGTAGTTTTTTCCTTTTTTTAGGGTCAGTAGGGGGAACGCTAGCGTGTCTTCTAACAGTAGACTGCAGTACAAAAAGTTGGCGCACTGAAAGTACCTTACAATCAGCGTATAATTGCGTAGTGGGACAGCGATAAGGTTTGCGCGACAACACTTTCAGAACGGCTCTCTGCGCTCTTTCAATCCTCAGAAGATTGGTTTTATTTGCACCACCCCATACTGCAATGCAATATCCAATGATGGATTGGCATAATGCACAGTACACCATCCTCAAGGTATCAGGCGCAGCCGAGTCTCTCAGGGATTTGAAAATATGCAATCGTTTCAAACATCTAGTGGAAATGGCGTCAACCTGTTTGTCCCATCGTAATCCTCCGTCTATTTGGACACCCAGATATTTCACATTGTCAGTTCTTACAAGCGTCGGACATAAGCATTGTGGGGATTGTTTGGAGCAGGTGTGCGCTGTTATGGAGAAGGATTTGCCAGGCAAGTTGTTACGCCGGATAGCGAAGGGAATGTACGATGTTTTGTCGCAGTTTAGGGTAAGCAAGTTTAGGTTGAGCCATTTCACTATAGCTGACATTGCCGCTTCTGCGTAGCGTTTAACGCTATCCCAAGTTGGTCCGTGAACTATGACTGCGGTGTCGTCCGCATACGCAATGATCTTGGAGTTGGGAATGGTCATTCTGCACAACTCATTGACGTATATCAGGAAGAGTGTGGGGCCCAAAATGCTTCCCTGAGGTACACCGTAAGTGGTCGATACTTCTTCACTTATATACTCTCCAATTTTTACTCGTTGGGTCCGGTTGTTAAGGTAGTCTTTGAAAATTTCGAGAGTATTTCCTCGTACCCCTAGGAGTTCCAATTTAGACATAAGTTTAGGAACAGATACTGTGTCAAATGCTTTAGAAAGGTCTAGGAAGATCCCTAGACTTTTGGTTCTACTGTCAAGATTCCTAGCAACCAATTGTGTCAGCTCAAGAACTGCATCTTCAGTAGAGATTCCTGTGCGAAAACCATACTGATTATCAGCTATGAGTTGATGTTTGTTGAGAAATTTATTTAAACCGCTATTTAGGATCCTTTCCAGTATCTTAGAGAGTGCTGATAGGACCGATATGGGTCTGTAATTGTTGACACAGTACCTGTTCCCTCCCTTATGAATTGGATGGATGATAGCTTTCTTTAGCGCATCAGGGAAGATGCCTTTTTGAATGCAAGAGTTAAGGATATACGTCAAAGGCGGCGTCAAGGTCTGGCGGCAACTCTTTAGCACTAAGGGGGATATGCCATCCCAACCTATTGCGCAATCATTACGCAGTTGCAGAATAAGAGATTCTACTTCTGACTCATCAACCTCAAGTATCACAAGGGAGTTGGCGGGGCTGGACGAAATGCCTTGACATGGGCTCTTAGGAGGGTTTGCAGGTTGGTGAGATTGGGACAAAATCTTTTCCGCCAAGTTAGTGCCTATGTTACTGAAAAAACTACATACTTTGTTTACGGATGAAGGAGCGTTATCACAAATATCCAACAGTTCTACTGGGGTAGTTTTCTTTTTGGAGGTACTGGTGATTTGCTTGATCGTTTTCCAAAGGGCTTTGGGGTTGTTACGAGATTTTTCAAGTTCGCGTTTTTCATGGTCTATTTTTAGTTTCCGGAGCAGGTCGTTACAATAATTCCGGTACCGCGTATAGGTAATTTTCAGGATAAGATGATTGGGATCTTTCCTAGATCTGTTGTGCAACCGGTTTTGTATACACTTTAATAGGCCGGTGGTTATCCATGGTTTGATTATTCTTTTTTTCCTTGGGATTTTAATTTGTTTAGTGTGTTTGTCAATTACTGTAGAGATAATAGTTATGAACATATTCATGGATATATTAGGGTCAATAATTTTGTATAATGGGGTAAAATCCGAATTTTCTAAATCTAACCTAACTGCATCGTAGTTTATCCGGGTAGCTATGTGGAGTGGTTTAGTAGCTGGGTTTGTGTTAGCAATATTAAGAAGCACCGGTTTGTGGTCCGTGATGTGTGAGTCTAGTACAAGAGTAGTAACAGGAAGGGTAGTTTTAACAAGTGCATGATCTAGACAGTTATCCAGCCGAGTGTTGAACCTGTGGGTTGGGAGAAGACCGTGGGAGGCATTTAGAATGAGATAGTTGAAACAGCGGTCATCTGAACTATTTGGTTTGAGGTCTATATTAATATCACCTATGAGGACTATATTTTTATAGGAGGAGAGGCTTACGTAGACACTATTTAAACTATCCAAAAAACTTTCGGTACTTTCGATGGAACTGTATGACGGGGATCGGTACACTGCTACAATAGCGATATTTTGGTTAACTATATGACATACCAAGCAATTTCCACCCACAAATTGAGGTTCCCACTTAGAGGTTCGGAGAGCTTGTTTTGTAAAGATAACAACTCCATCATTTTGGTTACTATTTATTTCAGTAAAATAGGAATCATATCCAGCCAAAACAGGCATATTACTGACTTTACTAAGCCAACATTCAGTAAGAATTACCACGTCTAAATCAAGTTTTGTTGAGTGCATTAGTACCTGGAGTTGGTCAAAGTTTTTATTTAAGCTACGGATGTTTAAGTGTAGTATTTTCATGCTGGTATTGGTGGGGTTGACATATTCAATACAATTTTCTGGGGCACAGTTAAATGAGTTACCCACTGTTAGCGAGTCCAACTCGCTGCATATACTATTTATGCTAGCCATTGGGAAAGTATAGAAATAACGTGAGGTGACTCAAATGTACGACTTCTGTTGTTAGCATTTGTTTAGTATATACTATGTCGATCATTATTTTATTTTTTTGCTTTTTTATGTAAAAGTAGTTGTTATACCAGGAGTTTTTGTGGAAGTGAGTTGTCAGTGTATTTTTGTATAGAGTGCGTATGCCATGGTGAGTTTTTATTTGTGTGGTTATGTGAGAGTTAAATAAATTGTGTATCCTTTTTGATTTAGAAACTAATACAATATCGAAAAACAATAATAGTAGGCAAATGTATTCCAATATAGAGATCTTAACTATACGGATTACCAGTCACAAGCCAGTGAAATCCATATCCTGAAGACATTTTTCAGATTTTCATTTTTTTCATTTTTAAGATTAAGATAAACTAAGATTAAAGATTATAAATATAACTACAAATGGGATAGCGATTTAAACTAATGAGGTGAATGATGAGGTTAAGTCGCGCCCGATATGCTATCCGAAAGCGTACTTACTATTTTACTAAAGTAATACATACGAGGGGTGTTCAATAAATAGTGAGAATGACTACTCCGTCATCATCTTCGAATTTCTGGCCCCTGAGATGTTCCTTGAAGCGCGGAAATAGGTAGAAATCACTAGGAGCAAGGTCCGGTGAATATGGAGGATGTTCCATCAATTCGAAGCCAGCTTCTTGAATGGCAGCCATCGCAACTCTGGACTTGTGCGCGCAGGGGCGTTATCTTGGTGAAACAAAAGAACTTTAGCGAGTTTGCCACGCCGTTTCTTGCGTATTTCCTCACGCAACTTTGTTACTTGTCCTGCGTACATAGTCCCCGTAATAGTGGCTCCATGATTAAGATATTCGATCATTACCACCCCTTGGCTGTCCCAGAAAAGAGAGCCCATGATCTTTCCAGCGGATGGAATCGCCTTAAATTTCTTTGGAGTTGGAGATGACGGTCGCTTCCAAGTCATGGACTGTTGTTTCGTTTCCGGGTCATAATGGTGAAGCCATGTTTCGTCCATAGTTATGAATCAAACCAAAAATCGGTCAGGATCTTGTTGTAACAAATCCAAACAGCTTTGTGAAATTCTCAGTCGAGTTTGTTTCTGCGCGTCAGAAAGCATTCTGGGCACCCAGGGCGCTGACACTTTTTTCATACCTAAATGGTCGTTTATAATATTATGGACACTTCCTATCGAAATCTTTACTTCTTCAGCTATAAAACGAACAGTAACACGACGATCCATCAAGACAATATTTTCAACTTTTTTAATCATTTGTTCAGTCACTGCCGATATGGGGCGTCCCGTTCGTGGGTCGTCGTTAGTGGAAGTTCTTCCTCGCTTGAACTCAGCACACCAACGCGCAACCGTAGAATATGGAGGAGCATGAACCCCTAATGTTGTTCTCAAGTCTTGATTTACCTGCTCCGTAGTAAAAAATTTCAAGTAGAGATATTTTATTACCGCGCGAACTCCAATTTTATCCATTTTTAAGAACACGATCCGAAACGACGGAAACAATAGACTTCTAGTTTTAAAAAACAAAAGAGAATTAATAAATTTTAAATGATTTTATTTCTGTAAGTGGGTTTGGACAAAACACTTTTACACGTCAATCATATTTTTTCAACTAGATGAGGTCGGCGTTTCCTATCTGACTACTCCGAGAAGAAAGGCCGAAAAAAACTCAGAGGTCACAGTCTCTTTTAAAGTCCAGACATAATCTTGGTCAGATCATGTGAAGATCATGTAGATTGGTGTCTGAGATGGTCTTTTGAGGAAAGAGCCACACAGATTGAGAGGACCTGTCCAGTCAGTGCACGCATTTGTCAGTGACCGTGCTGCTCAACTCAGGGTTTAAGGAGCTCAACGATTCGACGAACAATACCAAAGAAAGGACGTTTGGGTAGGCCGCATAAATTACTCAAGCTGCCAGACCGTGATAAAAACTAAATAATAAAATAAATGGAATGACCCACATAGGCTTCACATTCACAATTATTAAAACAATATAATACTTTAAAAAGACTACTTTTTTTTTTTTTTTTTTTACTTTTATTGCTTTTTTTATTATCATCTTAACTAATGTCTGGGCTATGCCTGCCAGTATTATTTTTTTTTCTTTCCAAGGAGAATGTATCGCATTCTCACTATTTATTGAACACCCCTCGTACAATATTCAAGGCATATAGCGCGGTGTCGCAATTACGCTGATATGTTTATTATTGTTCGGCGATTGACCTAAACAGTATGAATCCTATACTATTAAATGAGCATTCTCGATTTTCACCCGAGCAGAGCTCGGTCGACCAGGTACTGATAATAAAGCTCAACATTCCCCTCTAAACTTTCACGATAGCTACCTGTTTTGATGGCATATCAAACGGCTTGACTGATACTGCATAGATCGAGGGCCGGTCAAAAGTGGTGAAGTTTCAAGTGGTTCCACAGAAGAGGGAGAACATAGTGACATCATGGGTCCGGTAAACATTGCATACAAATCAGCGCAGTGGCCGACTTTCAGCGAAACTTTGCGAAATTAACTTTGATCGCGTTTTAATACCCGCGCTTGCGTGGTAAAGTATTAAATCTCAATTTATATAGAAGCCTTCTTTATCCAAGTAGTTTATGAATTCGTTTTAAAGTTAACCCATTACGTAACGGTTGGTCTCACAGAATATTTTTCAAGGAGAGTCAAGAATTGTATCTAATCATCAATTTATTTACTCCTTTAAACAACTGTAAAAATTACTCAACATAAAATCAGTAATATAGTCTCATTTGAGGTAATTAATATCCATATTCAAATTAATGTATATCATTTTGTAGATACCTTCTTAGACACGACTCATCCGTTGGTCAAGATCGGCAGGTTTCGTATGTATTCCTGGGTTTCCCAAGTAAGGAGTGTGCTGGATGCCGAAACTAGGCGCTGGAATCGACGGCTTGCCCACCATAAACTGCGAACAATTACCAAAACGATTATGATACATATTATACAGTCTATCCTAAACAAGGGACTCAGAATCTGGTCCAATTTGTTTTCAATCAGCCAACTGTTGATGTTAAAGTAAAAAAAAATATATGTAGGTATATAAAAAAACGATTTGATTCAATCAAATTATACTTAATTGTTTTAAGAGTAGACTTTGGCAGTAACGTTTTATTTATTTCGTCAATTTATAGTTCGTAGTCAATTTGTAGCGTGTCTCAAAATGTGTCCTTTCAATATCACAGGCTGTCATCTACATAAAATAGTCACAAAATACTCACTATTTCGAGTAAAAGAAATATATGATACATGTAGGTATCCGCAGTCTGTATAATATAATTTACAATATCTATACGTTAGTATAATAAAATAGTAACGAAATTAAAACTGTACATTGAATATAGAAAAACTAGAGGGTAGATAAAGGATACGAGGAAACAGGCTAGATTGGTTTTGAAGTTATTTAAGAAATCGTCGGCAATTAGTAAAATTGGGTGACTACTGGCTACCAATCAACTGCTATTGCCCGATATTGCCCTTTAATTATGTGTCATGTATTGTGTAAATCTTTTGTTGGAGATCCTAAATAAATAAATAAATACATTTTGGAATTCCTCAAGGTAGTCCTCTCGGTCCGACTCTTTTCGCCTTCTATATGAACGACATCCTTAATGCACCGCTTTAAAACGCTGAAATAATGTATTATGCAGACGACACGGCAATCATATTCTATGACAAAACTTGGGACCAGGTGTATCATCTTGCCAAAAATGGTCTGCTTACAATCAGGCGCGGTCGCAGCCTAAGATTTTGGGGGGGTCACCATGGGTGCCGAGGAATATTGGGGAAATATTTAATTGTTACTCTAAAAACTTTTTGACTATCTAAAGATGCATACTTTTTAAATAAGTAACTTTTTATCTTTCTGATCTTTTCTTACAGTTGGTCGCAGTAACTAAGCTAGGGTACTATATGATGCTGCCAAATTGGTCACCTTGGCTTTTTGATAAATAATAAATATTAGGACAGTAGATTATGTAGGGTGAGAAGAGTGAGCGAAGCTAACTCGATAATTTTAATTCCCCGTTTCGGATAGGTTAGGATTTGATTTACATTTTCAAACAGAACTAAGACTTACATTGTTGACTTATGCAGGAAAGGCCAAGCAAATATTTAAATGTAAAATATAAGAGCGAGCGAAGCAAGCTCAAAAATTTTGCACACTATCGGATACGTGCGATTTTCTTTTGATCATTCTAAAAGCACTAAAATTACTTGCTTTGTCGACTTATGAAGAAAAGCTCAAGAATCAAGACAAGCGAGCGAAGCGAGCTGTAAAATTTTATCACCCCGCCTTGAATACTCGTAGGTTCTGTTTGCTTAGGATTTGATTTACATTTTCAAACAAAAATAAGAGTTACTTTGTCGACTTATGCAGCAAAGGTCAAGCAACTATAAAAATGTAGAAATTTTGTACTCTAGAGTTACTTTGTCGACTTATGCAGCAAAGGTCAAGCAACTATATATAATAATAATAATAATAATACCAGCCTGTTACTGTCCCACTGCAGGGCAAAGGCCTCTTCTCACACAAAATGTAGAAATTTTGTACTCTCGGGTACGTTAGATTTTCTTTTTTTCTTAATCATTCCAAAAGAACTAAGAATTACTTGTTTTGTCGACTTATGAATCAAGACAAACGAGCCTCAAAATTTCAGCACCGCGCCTTCAATAGGTTCTGTGTTTTCTTTTAACCATTATACAGGAAGACAACTTACTTTGTCGAGAAGAAAAGCTTAAACTCGTTTTTACAGCAGTTTAGGTTTTGAAAACTGGCCCGGCCCTAACCCAAGTGTAGTGTTGCCCAAATTCCCGAGTTTGCTTAGCAGGTTTTTTTTCATATTATTTTTGTATAGAATGCCCATCGCGGTCACTGTGGCTCAAGTACCAGTTTTTAGTTAGTAAGACATGTAAATCATTTAAGTTGTCGACACCTTGAATAATTTTGGGGGGGGTCATGACCCCCAGGACACCCCTCCTCGGACCGCGCCTGCAGTTACAATCTCCGAAACTCTTAGTACAATTAATGCAAAAAAAAAACTAAAATTATCCCTTTCTTCATAACCATAGCTTCCGGTCCTCGTCGTCAATTGAAACTCAACTTCCACACATGCCGTAACGATCACAATCCAACACGTACAAACTGTACTCTGTACTACAAGTATTACATGCAAGCGGGCCGCGTCGGAAAACTAATCTACGTTATGAAAAAACTACGAGACAGCACACCTATTAAAATTCTCCGAACAACATACCCAGGACTCTGTCAATCAGTACTTCAGTATGGAATCACCGTCTGGGGCGGAGCGGCGAAAAGAACATTTATTGAAATAAAAAGAGCGCAAAGAGCCGTAATCAAAGTGATGCTTAGAAATCCCTAATTTCTGGTTCTTCGAGGACGTCAACTATATCTATTTAGTGCCACACTGCATGCACACAAATCTATTAAAAACAGCCCGACAACCAAAGCCTGCTCTCAAAACGTACCTGTCATGTCGCCCTTCCTAATGCAAACAGTGTTCTGGCCAAACGGTGCCTCTCTTTCTCACACACTTATATTAAGCATACATATAGTACAGTAATACATATAGTCTAAAGGCGAATGATAGGCGTCTCGTCGCGGGACTTGACCTCCCCCAACAATCTCTGATACATTAACACTGCTCATACTATCTGACACCACATCACAACCAACTTACCTCTATACGATAGTAATTTAATATATATCTTTTGATGTGCCAAAGATAATAACTGCACTTTTTAAGCTGTCAATAATGGATTCCACTTTCTCAAACCAACGCTAATATATTTCATCAGAAGCTCTAGGATGAATGAACACAACGCAAACATAGAACGTAGCACAGTTCGTCGTGAAACGTGCCCACAGGTCCTCGCCAGCTGGAGTCACCAGATCACAGCCGCCGCCGCCGACACCGTTGCTGCGGTTCCGACGTAACACACTCCATTCGTGACTCGTAATCTTCGAATCAATGACAGAACTTGTGAGGACCGATTCTGTTACAGCTATGAAGTCGCTGTCGAGTATATTAGTATATATGTATTAGTATGGACTGATGATTCTGTACCTTTTGTTCGCAGTAGGTATTAGGCGCAGGAGTTTTTTCAGTAATTCGGAGCGGCCTAAATTTAGGCGCAAAAGAGACGGCTGGCTGAGTCTTCTTGACGTACTTGTAATTTGGGCAGTGTGCCCCTGGGCCAGGGGGGTTGAAAGGGGTGAGGATCACACGCGGGTTTCTGAAGGTGTATGCTGGTGATCTTCTGAAGAAATAAAAAAACCTCTTTGAATTCACAATTCCGTGGCTAAAAGCTATACTGCAAACTAAATACACACAAAAATACAACCGAATTGATAACCTCCTCCTTTTTGGGAAGTCGGTTAAAAAGTGTCTTGTGATCAAAATATAAAAAAATTGCCCTATTGAAAAAACATAAAAAAAATATTTACATTGATTAAATAAAATGTTTTCGTAATTGTAGATTGACGAAGTACTTTTGCATTAATAAAGACTTTTCGCGATTTTTGCTTGTATCGGATTTTTCACCTTAGTTAATCCTGTAAAAAGATTAAAAAAAAAGCTTTTTATAGGTTCTTATTGCGTAAAATAAACAATTAGTAGTCTGTATTTCCGCCGTTCTCTTACCCCACGGTGACCAACCGGGTTGGGGAGATTTTTATTTTCGATATATTGTTTTATTTATTTATTTTATTTTATAGGTTTACCAACAATTGTTTATACTGGATTAATGCTAATGGGTAACATGCAATATTAGTTTATGAAACTGTTGCATAAAGAGGGGTATTAAAATACGAGCGTGCGTTTAAAAACCGAGCCGTAGGCGAGGATTTATTTTTTTAATCGGAGGACACGGTGGAGCATACGGTGGAGGTCTGCCCGGCTTGGGCGGGGCACCACCGTGTCCTCACGGAGGCGATCGGCAGCGGCAATCTCTCGCGTCCGGCCCTGGTTCAGGCCATGGTCCGGAGCGAGAGTGCATGGGTAGCCGTCACTTCCGGCCACCGTAGGCGCGGGCTTGCGGACGGTGGGCAATGGGTAGCTCGCCGTCCGATTAGGACCAGGCCCGGGTCGACGGCGCGTTGTGTTCCACGCGCGGCTCAAAGAGATGTCAGCACCAACTGACGGGGTCCGTAAGGGCCAATGCCTGCCAGGGTTGCGAGTTTGTCCGAAAGGGATATCGCGGCCCCGGCACACAGGCAACGGAAGGAACACGGGTGGGTTTTAGTCAGTAAAAGTCTGACACTCCCTCTCGCTCCGCCCAGAGCAGGAGGAGTCATTTGATGATTACCCACCCAAAAAAAAAAAAATTAATAGTATCACGCAAGTATTTTAATACCTAGTTATGTGCAGTTTCATACACTACTTTATCTACTCTCATATATTGGGATTGAACCTACTAAATAAAAGATCACAGTTAAAGATCAAGATTTAAAAAATCCCACGAAATTCAGTACAACTTCACGTATGAATGGCGCCTGCACCTAGCACATCACCGCGCATGCGCTAGAGCGGTGCTGCTGTCCCCCGCTAACGTTCCATTGCAAAAGTTTATGGAAACTCTTTGGTGATATTAACTTCTTGGATTTGTATTGTATCGTAATAGAAAAAAATGATTTACAATGCATTTGCTCGAAAAGAGCGTTTTCCAAGCAGTCAATTTGTGCGGAAAGTGTCACTTTTTTTCACTAGTGCTTTTACATTTCAGTTTTTTTTTTAAATTTGTGAATCCGTCGTCAGGCCGTCTCAGAGATTTAATTAATAGAGAAAAGTTTTACAAATCAGATGATGATGATAACGATGGCGATGATTATGACGATGGTCAAATAAAAAAAAAAAGTCAAAGTCAAAGTTCAAAGTCGAAGTCGAAGTCGAAATCGAAGCCGAAGTCGAAACTCAAAGTCATGAATGTTGTTTTTATAATTTATATACGTCGTCATGTGTTAGATGTTACACATCATAGGCGACTACCGTAAGGCCCACTCGTTGTTTTTTATAATTTATATACGTCGTCATGTGTTAGATGTTACACATCATAGGCGACTACCGTAAGGCTCGCTCGTTGTTTTTTATTTCCTCGCACAATGCATAGTAAAACGATGTATGATACACGTGCGGAAGATGATTTCCGACTCGTGTTGACTTATACACTCGCTCACTTCGCTCGCTCGTGAATAAAAATGCCACTCGTCGGAAATCACCTACCTTCCGCACTTATAGCATAAATAACTATTACAACATTATTTTGTTAGAGAAAAAGTTTTATAATGTGATTCTATTTTTAAATTTCGGTATTTTGTTTATACAGTATGTCAATATAAACTCGTTTTGAAGTTTATAATTCGAATATTACGATATGAGAGTAGATAAAAATGTATATTCAACAGTGCAACAATCACTTACAGGTAAAGATTTTAAAGGATGACTTGACAGAAGTTTTTCCTCTTTTGACCGAAATTCAAAAACTATTCCCTTTTCAACTGACGAAATTTACGAAGAAGTGTCCATCATAGGAAATACAAAAAATGTAATTAAAAACCAGATTTTTAGTTACATAGTAGCAAAAACCTGCTTGATCTCTAGGCACTTTTGATGTAACGATATTGTATTCGGTAACGGCAGTTTGTATAAATGCTAAAGATCACAAATAATGATCAGACGGAATTGCATTCGGTATGTTTACTACGGCTAAGGAGACCTTTTTTTTTTTGAGTGTGGGAAATTATCAAATAACTTCTTCCGCTCAGGGTGGAGCGGGAGGGCGTGTCAGACTTTTACTGACTAAAACCCACCCGTGTTCCTTCCGTTGCCTGTGTGCCGGGACCGCGATATCCCTTTCAGACAAACTCGCAACGGCAGACGGCTAAGGAGACCTGAGGTTGATAGTGGGCTGATTCCTCGTGTATCTTGCAATGCTTCACAGTGCCAGTTGAAGTTGCAGTGAGTCGGAACCTGGTGCCGCATAGTTCGCGGTGAGTCGGAACTGCCTGCAGTGATTCTCCAGTGAGTCAGGCTGCGTTATGATCCATTACGTCACATGTGGTACAGCGCCGGGTTGTTTCTGACTGCTGCCGTCGACCAGGAGACGGTAGAAAGGGCTCTGCTTGTGAGACCGGCAGAAAGTGCAGTGTGCTGTGCTAAGGTTACTGATGAGGCTGAGGTTGATGACGAGGAATGCGCATCCGCTGCATGCTGGTGGTCAGGATACCCGTTGAAGCCGTGGGTGCTGGCTGGCTGTATGTTTCGCCTCACAAAAGCTAGCGGGAGTGATGATGATGACGTCAGGCTGAACTAGTTGCACGAAGGCTGCGCTGACGTTTATCCTCGGGGTTATTTAGAAGTACAGGGTGTAAAGTTCACTCATCCTCTATAGAAAAGGGAGGATCCTCCGACCAGACGGGTGTCGTGTCTGGCGGACAAACTGCTCAACGATTAATGTCGGAAAGTTATATATATGTTGATCCCGCGGTAAACTTTGTTTGCGCGATGCAGGATTTGTGTGACGTCAGAAATTTTGTGTGACGTCAGGTCTTCGATGCGTAGTTCGCATGTGGCGATGCAGATGCCGCCCGTCACGATCAAATTTGAATGACGTAGAACCATTAATACGACTTACTAATGGTTTTAATGTTGAATGTCCTACTTTACTGTAAGATTCAATAAACTTGCATCGTCTGTGAACTAAGTTATAAACCAGTTTGAAACATGAAGTATCAAGCCGATTTGATCACGGTTGCTTGCTTCGTGTGCTAAGTTGCTTAGTTACAACAACAGATCCATAATTAAGTTGCAATAGCCACAATGCGAGGCACTGAGAGCATAATATAACCGTGTAAGGTTTTAAATCCTCAGATTAACCTGAAAATGGACCTGAATTTTCTCATAAATTCATGAGAAGGTAAAACTGGTATTACTAATGAGTAAATCTCCTCATTAGAGCTGTATGCGTAATGTATTGGTATGCTTTAAGCCTCATATTTAAAATCTCTGAAAATTACGATAGAATACAGGTCGTAAAAAAACCCATTACATAGCCTATATCTACGCATTCTGTACATTAAACTAAGTAAAATTGAGCAAAACATTCTGCCATAAGCATTATTATTAGGCAGAATGTTTATGCTCTGTGGAATAATGCATGCAACGGCACAGGGGGTATTAAAAATAAAGTAATAAACTTAAGTTATTACATTTAAAACTTGTTTTTGTGAACAAAGTAATAAATAAATAGATAATAATAAATAAAAAGAATTGGTATCACTTTCAATATCTCCGAAACCAGAAGTTTCCCAGGTGTAGCCCAGTACAAAAAATATCACAATGATGAGGAGTACAAGTAACTATCAGCTTCGTTAAGCGTCTTTTATTAATTTATTTAATTTCCAAATTACGTTTACATGACATTTTTATACCCGTTATTATAGTTACGATTATTGGGGATGTCGTGGCTAAGTAATAACTGCCGCACGGGTCGATCCATTAGGTTAAGCTACGCTTGCCGGGGTTGGTCTGTGGATGGGTGACCATCTTTACATACAGAGACTCCTCAGTGCCTCGGAAAGCACGTTAATTAAGCCGTTGGTCCTGGCTGTCATTCGTGGATCTTTGACATTCGTTACGGGTCGTCAGAAGCCCGAAAGTCTGACAACCAGTCTTACCAAGGGGTATCGTATTACCCAGTTACTGGGTTGTGGAGGTCAGATAGGCAGTCGCTCCATGTAAAATACTGGTATTCAGCTGCATCCGGTTAGACTGGAATCCGACCCCAATATAATTTGGAATAGGCTAGGCAGATTGAGATTGATTTATAGTTATGATTATTTTCACTTACTTTTGCGGTATCGGCGGGCAATACATATTAGGTGGTGGGGTCCACATGTCATATGGTACGTACGGGGGCTTGGCAGCAAGCCGCAAGCTGTATGCTGGTGCGCGCTTGACACCTACCCTCAACAACGGTTCGTGAGCACCAGGCCCGGGCACTTTGACCTTATTGCCCGGAGGCCAATTAATTGGGGTTATCAACCCACCCGGGATTTTGAAGCTGCCTGTGGAATATTCATATACCATGAGACATCGTTTATGTTAATGCATGTTATTCTCTAATATTTTTTTACACACTAGGAAACTACAAACTAGCTTTCGCCCGCGGCTTCGCTCGCGTGGAGGGCGGAAATGATCCCACGGGAACATACTACCGGAATAAAAAGTATCCTATGTGTTAATCCAGGTTATAAACTATCTGAGTGCAAACATCCAAGTCCATTCATCCATTTTTGCGTGATTGAGTAACAAACACAAAACATAAAAACTTTCACATTTATAATAAGTAGGATCGGACAAAACAATGTATTTAGTACCTAATTTTGCATTAACCCCACTAACATCGAGCATTGGTGCATTAGGCCTGACAGGCGCGGGAAAAGAGGGCTTTAATACTCGACCAAAGGTGTAGGCTGGGGCACGTTTTATTTTTGAAAATCCATTTCCACCTGAAAAAAAATAGAATTAAATAATGAGACTAGAAATGTTATGTTACTCGTTGTACGCATAATACGCGCATTGACGTGGAATTGCGGACACCAGCCCGTATAACCTATAAACAGGATGGAAAAAATCAATGGGCCAATGAATGAATGAAAATCACTTTAAATCCTTATGATAGATTATTTTGCTTAACACTTTCGACTCCACCCATTTTCATAGAACTCATACGCGATGCCGCCATACATATTGGTAGTGAAACCTCCGGGAGGGTTGCCGGGATTACGATTGCACTGAAGTTAACCATCGCGGACGATCAACGGCATTAGGTTCCAAACCGTGTTATAAAACACTGCAAAACGAAGTAAAATACTATTTTCAGGGGGTCTTGTGCTATACGTAGTTTCCAACCTTTAAAACATTTTGTGAATATTTGTAACCGTGAACAAAAAATTAAAAAACAAAAGCTTGGGTTTTAAAACCAACGCACATTTTAATAAATTTTGTTAAAATATATATCACATTTTATTTTCACGGTTTGTAATGCTGTATTCGCTAAGAAAAACCTAAATTTAAAATGAGCCCTCTGCAAGGGCTCTCGGCATCCCATATGCGACTAGGTGAACCCTCACGTTCAGTGCCGGAGGGCTCCCGGCACTGAACGTGTTAAAAGAAATATTCCTTTATTTTTATAAGAAACAAAACTGCATTCACAGATTTCTCGATAAGCTTACCTAAGCTGGGATCGAACCAGGTAAAAATTTAAAAAATAAACAATCGCTATTTTATTTCACTAGTCGATACAGCCAATGTTAGTTTAGATAAAATTTATCTCCTATCTTACACTCGTCTGTCATACAAGATATCTATGAAATATAATATCGATGTAAATCGATGCTTAGTCTTAGTACACAAGGGCTTTAATCAACATTACCTAGACTAGAACTGTTCACTCTCAACAAGTAAAAGACGTTATAATTTTCTTATAACTCGAACCCCGGATCCACACTCTCCTGAAGACAAATCGAGGTGAAACGAGCGCGATAGTGTGGATGGCGCCTTTGCCTTCTCTAGTCCTCTCTCGCGTCCTCCGCTCGTTCTCGGTTTTTTGACCGGAGTCAAAGGACGCGGCGGGCGATTGAAGAAGACGACAGTGTGGATGGGTTGCACTCGTAAATAGGTTGTCTACCATTTGTTTTCGCCGCTCGCCGCTTGCCACGCCTCACGCCGTGCCGCAATCCACGCCGCTCTTGGCTGTGGCCAGGGGGTAAAGCCTCCACTTGCCGCGGCTCGTGCACAAGGCGCACTCGCGAGAGTGTGGACCCGGGGTAACATCGAGGGGTCTCCTTTCGAACTACTTATCAGTTAAATAATTATTAAAGTGTAACAAAATTGTAATTTTAAATAGTTCAAGTATTAATGACTTGGTAGGTAATAAGTAATTCTTTCATGTTTGTCCTTCATAATAGAATTGATGATAAAATAAAATGTATCTTAGATTTCCTGATCTTTTTTATTTCTAAGTCCAAATGTTTATTAAAGATTTTAAGGCTCGTGCGACTTGGCGTGTGACGCGACACCCGTAATTGTTCTACCGTGAAGTTTTCTTAGAAATGTTTTTGTTAGAGTCGCGTCGTTTGCACGAGGCTTAATCCTATGGATAACTAGAATAAAATAGCGAGTGTTTATTTTTTGAATTTTTTGCTGGTTCGATTCCCGGTTTAGGTAAGCTTGTCGAGAAATCTGTAAATACAGTTTTGTTTCATTTTAAAAATAAAGGAATGTTTCCTTTATGTAAAATAAGGACTTAAAGTGGTTTCCATTCAGGGGGTCTTCAGACGGTGAAGGAAAACATCGTGAGGAAACCGAATGAAGCCAAGTCAGAGGCTCATGGCCGGCTTTAAAACTGACACCAGGTTAGTCACTAACCACACGAAAAGAAGAAGATTCAGGGCCCATTGATTTTTTCCACCCTGTACATAATGTTACAGGGGGAACTTACAAATTGATGTCGTCTAGATACATAATGTGTCAGCAACAAAAATGTTGATGAATACTTAAATTTTTAAAACCCACAACTAAATACAATTATGTATACTAAGAGCTCCGAAAATACTCTTACCCTTTATTATTGAATGGTTGCATACTGCTCTTAAATTAGAATACCTTTTTTTTTTTTGTTTTTTTTTTTTTGTTTTCGGGGGGAAACCTTCAAAAGGCGCCCGGGCTCTGGGGAAAAGACCGGGGAGTGTGGGATTCCTACCTCACTAAAATCACCCCGGTGGTCACCATCCATTAGAGCATCCTGTAATAAAACCAGGGAAGCATGGAACCAAAGAGAGGAAGCACCTATTCTCAGCATCGGGTAGATTACGACTGTGAGACCATCTAGGCTAGACTAAAAATCAGCTAGAGAATTAGGATACACATGAAAAAAAAAAAAAAATTGACTGGAAGGTGAAAAAAGGTGAAAAGAAAATGTTTTTTTTTTTTTTGGCGCATAAAGATGTTATATTTGCATTTTATTTACAAAAGATAAATCTAAGAGTTGAAGTTGGGTCCACGTCTGCGGCCGAAGGTCTGCACAACATTGACGAATCTTCTGTTATACTGGATCCTCCTCTTAGCACGGCCAGTCTTCTGGCAATTATTAACACAGGTTATTTTGTAACCTATCTAGGTGAACAGTACGGCACCCACTAACTAGATTTAAGAAACCTTATGCTTGTGCTTTATTTAATACCTTGCCATGTAATCTAGTCCTAGTTAAACAATAAACAATATATAATATATATATATAATTAATCGTTTATGACATCCAAAAATTATTGCAAAGTATTCGACAGAAAGCTTTAATATCGATAAAGCTTTTGAGTATAATAATAATTCTTACTAATGATTGCTTATCAACAGATTCTATCTCAGAAAGTTGACATCAAAGCCAAGTAGTAACTGTACCTAATTGATAAGATTTATTGTTAGCAAACTGATTTAGCTTTCTGGTGTTACAACTTGGAATCGAGTGGGGCGGTTAGCGTTAATGAACTTTACTGTAATTGGTTGGTAACTTCTCTAAGATGTTACGCAATTAATATGACGCTTATTATTTGTGAAGGCAAGAAAGAAAGATGGCTGAGATGTTGGCTAGTTATCCGTAGCATGGTAGATGCACCGTAGTTGTGCCAAAAATTATGAATTAATTAAGTAATCATGGTCATCACGTCCGCCTTAAGACGTCTGTGGCCGTCCCAATGGTAAGATGACTTAATGGTCTAAACGTTCTCTCTACAGTCAGCAGGTGAATTTTTGAAGTGAAAAGGTGCGCTGAGCGATTTTTGGTAGGGGGTAAATATATGGATTCGCGTCACCGAGGCGCCGCAGTGCTTTACAATAGAATGTAGATGGCGCTAATACTAGTTTTAAGTTTTCGCTTCTATCGGCACTACCCATGACTGCACATTTTTTTATTTATAGCTGTTACTTTTGAGTGTTAGATGGAAGACGGTGCTGCATTTTTCCATAATCACCTTTTATCAACACCTTATATAGTTGGGTAACGAGAACTTCCTTGTCAGAATCCAAACAGATACGAATGCCTTACCGCATATTTGTGGCGGGTCATAATGGGCTGGACCAGGAATGGATATTTCTTTTGCTATGGAGCCGGTCCGAACTGTTGGCTTAGCCGGCACCTGTTTAAGAAGCCTTGATCTGCACTCATAACCAAACGGCATCTTTTTCAATTATTATTAATAACTAAACTTGGCTAAAAGACTGTATACTTTTTTATTAATCTAAATTCTCTCTAAATTGTGGTAAAGGATGTCAATGTTCAATATTCTCGTAATTGTATGTCAAAAACATTTGTATTTCTCATCAGCCAGATACATAGCAGCGAGTATACATAATTATAGAAAGGAGATCCCAAATCATATCAACGGATGAACGGAACAAAGCTAGCGATAACATTTGAGGATAAAAACGTCACGAACGCAGGAATCAGGAGGGCAAATAAAAACTCAGTGAAATTTCCACGGTCCAGGAAATTGAGCTGCACCGGATATCGTCGCACCGGAGCGACGTGCGACGGAGGAATGGCTTCCGGTCGAGGTGGGCCTCCTTCATTATTCTTCCATTCTCTCACATTTCAATTCTGCAAATAGCATCGCGGATTAAAGATTTTTGGTGTAATATTTTTGCTTGTTAATGGAGTTATAATTAACTTCATCTTCGTCAACAGAGCTATTTAGTCATTGTTGTTGTAAGCGATGTTTTCTAAACTATATTATATGAACTGACATTCGATCTTACCGAAACTACGAGATAATATTATTTACCGAATTTCGATTACTGGGTGTATTATTACCTCCTATTCATGAACATCCAAAGTATTCGAATTTCATAATCAAATCCTATGATAGGTTTCGATTTGTTTAGCTCACCCGCGTTTTATATAAAACCATTGTTGTGGAAAATTAGAATGACCCTGTTCGGTTAAAAACGTTGAAAGGTTCTTTGACTAGATGGCTACGCAGAAATCGTTCGTAACATTTATAAGAAGAGTCTTCGACAAAGAGAATGGTCCCTTTAGGAGAACATAGCCTTTTTAATATAAGTAACTTGTTAGCCATATTTCCTAAGGATACTTTTAACATAACATCAAGCCTTTATACCGCGAACAGGTAGATAGGCAGAAATTTATAGTTATAGAGTGCGGGCCAGCTCTAATATCGTTCTGAATATGATAGCAAATAGGTTGGACTGTCCTTATGTGCGACGCTGCTGTGACAGACAAGTTACATATAGTGTCGCACGTAAGAGACTACTGTAATGAATGAGTATGAGCTAATTATGATGATTGATTGAATATGAATTTGAATTATTTAATTTGTGTTGATGTTGTATTTATTCGTGGAATTTATTTATGAGTGATTTAATGATTTGTAATATGGGTCATAACTCTGTACCTGAAATAAATTAATTTTTATTTTTTTTTATTTAATGTTTTATAGTACACCCTTATTACGCCTGTTTTATTTAAATCCCATCAAATAGGGTGTGAGCTTGGCACAGATCCAGCCTCCGGTCGGCTACCAACCCGATATCACTTTTCTGGATCTGGGCATCGAATCAATCAATCAATATATCATTTATTCTCTCTTCACAATAAGTGGTCTTAAAAATAGTGCAAACTTAATACTGTAAAACTTTTCCCACCTTTGTGAGAGACTGGTGCCTGAGGTAGGTTTTAGAAATAAAATCTGTGTTACAGGTCACCAGGACCCTCACTTCGGTAAGATATTTGTAGAAATGACCAGGAGATAACAATATCAGATAAAACGAAAAAGTACAAAGAACAAAGACATCTACTAAATTAAAAATAGTACAATGAGCAGAGATAAACAGAAATATCCAAGTGTATTGATTAAAATGATATGTGTGCGTATGAGGTGTATGCATGACTGTGCGAATTGAGGATGATTGTTAGTGAGGGAGTAGATGTGTGATTGGCGCGTGTTCAGTTTAGTGTGACTGTTGCGAGATATGGGTGGGTAACAGCTATGAAGGGAAGTTAGGGCTTTGACCTTATTTGGGTACTATCAATAAGTTTTCGGTTTTTTGGTAATCAAGCGATTTGAGATATTTTTTTAAGGCTTTATTGCAACTAGATTTTGTTTTAGGATATATATTAAGTGATTTATTTATTTTGTTGTATAGGTGTTGTCCGAGAAAGCAGAAGAATTTGTGGGAAAGTGATGAATGCAATCGATAGGAAGCATATATTCTATCTCTGCGGCGACTACCAACGGGTAGGTTTGGGTCATACGGTAGCTGGGAGTGTTTTTTAAGAACCGTGCGCAATGTGAAAGTTTGTCTTACCGTCAGAACATCCCACTTTTTATAAAGCTCTACTGTTGGGAAATCGTAGGGTAGGCCGGCACTAACCTTAAGAATAGCACGCTGCGCTCGTTCTAGTACCAATAGGTGGGTTTTTGCTGCACCACCCCAAGATGTGATGCAGTATTCAATTTGCGAGTGGCATAAAGCATAGTAAACCATAAGGATAGTCTTACGGTCAGCCACGTGCTTGAGATTTTTAAATATGTATATTAGTTTTCTAAGTCTAGTCACTAGGAGATCTATATGTATTTTAAATGTCAAATGTTGATCAATGTTTATACCAAGATATTTGATACTGTCAGCTCTTTCGAGGGAAGGGCATTGACAATCTGAGGCTGACTTGGCAGAACCACATGTATGTGCTGTAATGTTGAAATAGGGCGGTGGCAAGAGATTACTTCTGTGTGCAAATGCTATGTACTTAGTCTTAGAAACATTAAGCGTCAAGACGTTATTCTGGAGCCAATTACAAACAATGTTTAAACCCAATTGTGCAGCGTTAAAGGCCTCATCCCAACTATCACCAGTGAAAAATAAGGCGGTGTCATCAGCAAAAGAAATAATTTTACCGTTATGTAGAGAGAGTTGGCAGAGGTCATTGATGTACACAAGAAAGATAGGGGGGGCTATTATGCTTCCCTGAGGAACACCATAATCAATAGGTAGCGTGTCACTCAGACTATCATTTACTTTAACCCGTTGTATTCTGCCAGTAAGGTAGTCCTCCAACAATTTAAACGGAATTCCTCTTACGCCGAGATGATTTAGTTTGCTTAAGAGATGCGGAAGTGACACTGTATCAAATGCCTTCGCAAGGTCAAGGAACACTGTAATGCACTTTCTACCTTCATCGAGATTAGTAACAGTAGAGTGTAGCAGTTCGTTGACTGCATCATCAGTACTTCTACCGGCTCGAAAACCGAATTGTGCGGGAGATAGCAGTTGGTTAGTCTCGAGAAAATTTGTAAGACCGGGTTATCAAGCGTTCCAAGACCTTGGAAAGCGCTGGTAAAATGGAAATGGGGCGGTAATTATTTACACAGTCTTTTTTCCCGGCTTTATATATCGGTTTGATAAGTGCTGTTTTAAATGACTTGGGAAAGATCCCCGATGAGATAGCTAGGTTACATATATGTGTAACAAGAGGCGTGAGGAGATTTGCGTATCTCTTAATCATTTTACTGCTTATCAGATCAGCTCCTACCGCACAATTTTCTTTTAAATTATTAATTAGAAGGTGAATCTCGTCCTCGTCGGTTGGCAGAAATACGAGCGAATTTGAAGTGTTGGATGCGGTACAATTGTGATCACGACCAGAAGCAATTGTATTTCGGGAAATCTTTTCAGCAAGATTAGCACCAACATTTGCAAAGAAGCTATTAATGCGATTAATGTCCCCATTAGGATCGACCGAAGATAGAAGAGATGATGAGCAGTCTGGTCTCATGTTCGAGCCACTAATACTCTTAATAACTTTCCATAGCTGTTTTTTATTGCCCTTGGCATTTTCGATCTCCTGTTTTTCGTACGTTCGTTTTGCTTTTTTTAATATACTGTTGCAGAAGTTTCTGTAGCGTCTGTAAATAATTTTAATATTATCATTCTCAGGGTTACGCTTAGCCTTTTTATATAGATTATCCCGATTTCTAATACAACGAATTAGACCTTTAGTAATCCATGGTTTAGAGATCAACTGCCTTTTGGTTGTTTTAATTGTAGAAGTGTTGTGTTTAATGGCTGCTGATAATTGCGATACTAGTAGATCGGTAGCTACATTTACATCCTGACATTCTATAACAGGTTGAAAATTAGTGTTTTGCATCATGGTATCAAGTTGAACAAAGTCTAAGGAACCCGAAATTTAATTCAAGTATTTTAAGCGCGATTTTGGTTTACAGCTAACAGCAACACTCTCGTGGTCAGTGATAGACGTTTCAAAGACGAAACACGTTACGTCCATTTTATTACATTTCAGCATCATATGGTCAAGGGATGTGCGTCCATGTGTAGGCAACGTGTGACCCGGTAGCATACCATGGCTGGCTAACATGTTAAGATAGTCAAAAGCCCGTTTATCAGGACTGTTCGGAACAATATTAATATTGATATCACCACAGAAGATAATGTTTTTAAACGATTTGAGTTCAGTAAGAAGTGCATCGATTGATTCAATAAATGCTGTAGTGTTTGTTTGACTGGGTGGGCGGTATATTCCTGTGATGCAGGTTTCTGGACCTAGTTTTAATAAAAGACAATTGGCGTCAAACAAATTGGCGAATCCAGGATCCTACGATCCGGTTTAGGTCAACGAGGCAGTGATCCTAATTAAATTCTTCTACCTATTTTACTTATAAAAATATAGGGGCTTTTATTAAGGTTACTGTTAATCATCTATCACATAAAGGAACCGCCCAAAACAGACACTGAAAACCGTCACGTTTTTTTTTTTTTTGTGTTTTTGGCTGGGATATCATCAAATGACTCCTCCCGCTCTGGGCGGAGCGAGAGGGAGTGTCAGACTTTTACTGACTAAAACCCACCCGTGTTCCTTCCGTTGCCTGTGTGCCGGGGCCGCGATATCCCTTTCGGACAAAGCCGCAACCCCAGCAGGACCGTCATAACTTGACGGTGACTAATCAATGAAACGCAATATACAGTCCCGCGTTCCTTCCATTATTTATTCATGTAAGTAATGGAAAATTAAAAACGAAAACGGGCCAATATAGCGGGTCGTGTGGCATTCATTATTCAGGCCATATTGCTGGGACATGCGGATCGCGGGGTTTATAGATCCTGTCATGAAAGTACTGAACTCTCGGAGGGTTGCTGTACTCAGTGGTATGGTGTTATGTGTTACAAAGAGCTGGTAAAGAGTTATTAGGTGTCTTGATTGGACTTCAGGGAATATATGTGAGTCTAAGCACACTATGTGCTTTCATACCGTCGTTCGTAAAACAAGGTTCTCGAAATATTGTAGACATGTTACCTAGGCCAAATATTGGCTTTAAATTGAATACCAGTGTAACAAAAACTTTTTACAAAAAAAACAACCGACTAGAAAGTGAAAAATTACTTTAATTTCGGAATTTTTCACTTTGTAGTGTTTTTTTCGTTTGTTTAAGTCGGTTGTTTTTTTTGTAAAAAGTTTTTATTTTTCACTTTTTAGTTGTAGTACCTACCCCACACAAATTCGAATACCAGTACCTGCTATGTAAATAACAGTCACAGGAAGTTATCATCATATCATCCACATATACTAAGTGGAAAAAATACGTATTATTGAAGGTTAATCAAAACCACGCAAGCAAAGTTGATAAAATTTATATGGGACCAATCCGGGAGCATACCCTTTCATACAAAAAAAAAGAATTATCAAAATCGGTCCACAATTAACGGAGAAATCGACGGACATACATAAAAAAAAAACACATACGCGTCGAGCATATAACCTCCTCCTTTTTGGAAGTCGGTTAAAAACTAAACAGTAAGTACCATCGAAGAAGTTGATATCTAACCACCGTAAGGACTATTCTTGCTTGCAGCGCTCGGCGGCTATAGAACCGGCCCGGTAACAGATGTGGTCATCGTGGTCACGGGATTACGGCGAAAGGATATAGACATCAAAATACTCTCCCATATTTATAGGTTGTTTGTGACTCAACTACCTAGATACAAGCTACATTAGCAGTACTTATAAGTAAAGAAACAAAGCACTTAAAATAAACGCTGTCTGAAATCAAATAAACTTGAGCGTGTCGTATATTTCATTACATAACTAGAAAATGGTTCTCTTAACAAGCTCTTATACATCATCCATTATTTACTCGAGTAGAGCTTCCAGAAGTTTCTGAAACAAAGTAAAGAGCATTTTTCAACACACAAAAGTATCTAAGGAAAACCTCTTAATATTATACACGTGTTTGAGCAAGCATCAAATATATTTTGTAACTAGAAATTGGACTCTTCGCGTTACACAGCCAGCTGCGGGAGTAAAGATGGTTACACCCTTAAACATAACTGTAAAACTCCTAAGATACTACTTCATTTATTCGGTTCAGTGACAATTTTCCCTAAGGATTAAAGATTTCATGTAAAAATGTAATTTTCAACAATGTGAATCTGTGTTCTTTCTACAACTCTTCAGGGACATGATTTAATTAATTACTTAAATTAGAAAATTTATAAGAAATGAGATAACAACTTATTTACGTTTCAGTGGCTTTACACAACTTCTTGGAAAATTTCGCAGGTAGGCAATAGAATAGAGAGACTTCTCGTGTCAAAGAATAAAGTTGTGCTCCACGAGTGTGGAGCCGCTCTTGTTAGGGAATCTCGCGCTTCGTTGCCTTCCGCGCAATTTGCGGTTCACTAAACTTTATTACATCTTTTGTTTTAGGTGGAGCGCCCAACTAGTCAGCGCAAGACAAAGATAGAATACAAAAATTACCTCTCATTTGTGAAGCAGTGTGCATTCGAAATTCTTTGTTTAACGTTTCAAGACAATCACAAGAAAAACAATGAGGTACGGTGGAGTTAAAAATCAATAGAAAAGGTCGACTCAATGCCGCTCGGCTTAAGCTCTCTGAAAAAAGTTGCCAGTTGGAATTGACTTTCCCTGTTCAGGGCCCGAAGTTACAGTATGCTTCAGTTGCTCGTAATACGGCTGACCCATTTTGCCATCATTGTTGTAAATTCGTGTAGTTTTTAATATTCAACGGCGTAATTCATAATTACTGAGATAATTTTACGTAAAATGTTATTTAAAATAAAATATGAAGTTTATAAGTGGCCCATAATTTTACGTTATTATTATTTTAGGTATCTACTTACGTAAAGTTTTCTGTTACAGATTTTATTAATATTTTAAACATGAACAAGTAAAGGGTGGATGACTTTTACGTACGCTTTTATTAAATTCTGACTAAATTCAGTCATATACCTATGTAATTATTTTGATTTCATTTCGAAAAATCAAACCGTTTTTTTTCAATGATTAGGACATATTGTGGCAAGTATAGTAGGTAACACAATAATATCTTCGGAATAAGTAAACGAGGTACATTCGGCGTCGGCGTGTATTATTTTGATTGCGTAGTGTGCGTACGGTCCAAAGCGGAGCAATTCTAGGGTCTTCGCCGCAGGAAACAATCCGTTCTGCTGAATAATTAAATATATCCCGAATTACTTTTCTCTTTCTGTTAGTAAATCATATTTCAAAAAGATGCTTGGATCTTGATATTTTTGTGGGAAAGTTTTTCTTGAGGCACGTAATCGATGGAAGATTTTGGGAATGTTACTCACAGATTTATGCAGTTGTCAAGATTAGGTTCTTTTGCTAAAACACTGATTAAAGGATGATGGGCAAAAATGTATGGAACATCAATAATTTTTATATGACAAGGAAGGTGTTTTCATGTATTATAATTTTGAATCCTAATTATATTAATTATTTTCTAGTAATTGTTCACTAATGCCGAATTAACGGTTTTGCGGTTTTTAGGCACTATCACCATCAAACATTGGGTTTGATGAAAATCATCATCGCTACCATCATTATCTGGGTCATACTAAATGTTCTAACTAATATTATAAATGCGAAAGTGAGTTTGTTTGTTACGCTTTTACGCTAAAACGACCTGGGTTAGGACAAACGATATTTTTTATCCCGATATTCCTACGGGATCGAGACGTATACGTGAAACTGCGGGGTGCATGTAATTATAATATAAAGAAACCATATTTTTCAACACTCTTGCTCGTAAAGTGGTGCTTAGTGATCCGCTTTTAGGTTCATAATGCAGTTTATTAAACACCCGTGATTTTCACTTTATATTATCGGTACTAGTGCGGTAATGTGCGCCAAATCTGGATTTAGTCGCGACCTCTTTGAGTATATATGTTCTGTGGTCGCGACAAGCGAAAAGCAATAACATTGAATTTGCCTGGGAATTGAACGCGATATCTACGAGTCACTGATTAAATACGCACTAAATAAGATACACATATTGTCACAACCAATTTTTAATCCTATGCGTGTTTCTTTAGTTTTATTTAAAATATTATATTCAACAATAAAAGCGAAAACTGGGATGGATTTTTAATTTTTACAAACGACAAAAGATCACCATAGGCGACCCACATCCTTTTTTATCTCGCCTTAAGTTATCTTGTCATTGAAATGCCAGTGATTGACATAATAAATATCAACTATTTGTTCAAGGAGTTAAATAAAAACAAATCGCTTTACAATAATTTATTGAAAACCAGGTTTACAGTAATTGTGATCTTTAGATGAACCTGCATACACAACTTCATCCTGGTTGTGAGGCCATACTCCGCTTATTTCCGTACCACTATCATCATTATCACTATCGCTTTCGGTTTCAGTGTCACTTACCACTTCTATAATAAAAGGTTTATCTAAATACAAATCATGTTTTAAGTATTCTCCTTCTAACCTGCGAACGTGTTTACAATGCTGTGCCCACTCATGAACTGTAATAGCGTTAAAAGCTTCTCTAACTAGGCGGGGAATTTCAGCATTTTTGTGCTCAATATTTACATCAGCAACTTTTCTTTTCATTGTGCTCCATATGAGTTCAATGGGATTGAGATCACAGTGATAAGGTAGTAAATATAAGCCTTTGTGTCTATTGTCTTCAATCTCATATACAGGTTCAGTCTTGTTTCTCTTAACCGTAGTCAATTTTATTTTGGGTCAACCTTAATTGCATTTTTTTTTAAGGAATTCGTATTTGGGACTTTATCCACACAAATACGGTGATAAAGAGCATTATCCATCACTATTATGGATGGCTCTCGTAAATTAGGCACAAGTTTTTCAATAACCCACTTTTTCATGTTGGTACTATTCATCTCGTCATGATAATCACCACTTTTTGTGTTTGATTTAAACACAAGTAGTGCATTTGTAACAAATCTAGTATCTCCTCCCGCATGAACAATAATATATCTTTGCCCTTTCGATACAGGCTCCACTACTCCGTCTTCACCCTCTCCTTGCCAACATTTACCCGATGTATGCGAAGAGTGAATATAGGTCTCATCTAAATAAATTATGGGCCGGGGCTGGGGATATTTATAATTTTTATCCACTGCATGCAAGTATTTAGCTCTCCAAGCTGATATTTCATTACGCTCCATGAACCTTCCGATTGGATTGAGATTTTTTTAAACGAAATCCCACCTTGTGAAGCAGCTTTCGCAGACTCTCTTGCTGTCCTGAGTAATTTATATCTGTCTTTAAGACCTCTAGAAGCTTTTTAACAGTAGGGACCTCTTTTTTAGCAGAATAAAATTCATGTACTTTCCTCCGTATAACTCCCATGTCAAAATCATCAACATGCACATATCCACTTTTCCGTTTTCTCTCCTTGCCTGGTGTCCGAATTTTTGTACCAGTTTCTTCTGCTGCGTGCCCTTCCTTAACTATTTTTGAAATTAGTCCTTGACTCACACCTGAAATATAAGATAATAAAATAAATGTTAGTAGAAATTTGAAATCTGGCAGGTTAGTTGGCTCACTCACTTAGCAGGTTACCTAATAGATGTACGTTACCGTTACGCTAATCTGCAGCAAGAATAGAAACGAATATTTCGTGGACTTAAATAATTAGTTATTATCGGGTAATTTATAACAAGAAAGTTGACAACACTAACCTTTCGCTGTCGAAATTCGTTTGTACGAGTATATTTGATTAAATGGAATAATCGGAGACCCCGCCCGAGCTTCTTCTTCAAAAAAGGTACCTTTAGAATAATGTTTCGAGCTTCACTTTTAATAGCTTTCGGCATATTTAACTTTATAAATTCAGCAATATCACGACAAAACAACCAGAGAACCCTCAGAGAACCCTAATGTAGTAGACACTGACAATCGAATGACATTTCAACATGACGGCCGTAGTTCCAATTTTCGCCATTTCACAGATAAGTTGGTAGGAGTGTATTTACGTCTTTATTTTTTATTTGCGCATCGCTAGCGGAAAAAACAAAACCAACGCGGCATTTTCCATAAATATTATTAAATATTTGTTATCGTTTTCGTTGCGTGGTTAATTATTATCAAAAATACGAAATCTAAAGTATTGTCACCAACTGACGTAGAAAAGTTTTTAAAACAAGCTCCGGATAGTCAGTACCTGGCAACAAAGGTTGGTTGAACTTTGTAAATCTAAATGTATCATCTCTTTATTTACGGTATTGTAGCATAAGTTCTTCCAACAAGTCTGTTTTTTTCCTCGCAAGTGTGTTGAAAAACGTCGTATATAACGCGCACACATCATTCTTCACACGCATCATATCATAATGTACTATTAGTGTGCAAAAGTAAGTCGCGTCGTTCTGTCAAACACGTGCAGTAGTATTGGACGATATCGTCTTCCACCGGGTGGTGATTTTTAATAAATATATAATAATAGTTTACTCGTGACCTCACGTGACGTGACTGGCCAACGAAAGGCTGAAAGCCACGCATCTTCATTTATGCCATAGTCTGACAAGTCGTCGAGTGCACTTTCTCGGTATACTTCAATATTAGCTTAAGTTGATACATGCCCAGGGACAGTACAGTAATCTGCTTTTCAGTAAATCTTCACACAATAACATTATCGAATAACTGCGGCTCGTTCGGTGCGGGCGCTTCGCTGCGAGTAGATGCGGGAGGGGGAAAAGGAGAGTTGGAGCTCTGCTCTCTGTGGCCGTTCTCTCTAAGCATATCGTGTGGTGAGCGTTTCCTTAGTTAGTCTAATAAAAAAGGACTGAAGAAATACTGAATAATAAAATAAAATCTGCAAAATAAGTCATGTTCATACCGGGATAACTCCGAACGGACAACGAATTGGTAAAAGTCGTCATAGTCAGTCAATATTGTTCCTATTGGAAAGCTTTTTCAACGACACTACAATTATTGCTGTTGGGGGAATTACTAAAACGCCCATCATCCTTTGTTTAAAATACTGTATATTTGGACAAATATTTTGCCTATTTGCTAACGTAACTTTTATCTAAGTACTAAATTTCTTGAAACTTTTTAATCAAACCACGGTATTTTCTTTTGTAATGAATGCAAATGGTTTTTCAAGTAGGTACATATCTTATTGTTTTGTATTAATTAACAAAAATACATAACAAATCTTTATTTTTCAGTGTACGCAAAAATTAGACATTAATTTCGAAATAGCAATTAAAAATTTTATGGATTCTTTTTAAGATTTTCATTGCAACAACGTCCAACCTCAATGTATCGATAGTATATCCATTTGCTTGCAAGACTTTGAGTAATAGAGATTAAGAAATTATTGACCGAAACTAATATATTTATAACGCGACTAGCTACTGATGCGGAATTAATTATATATTATTTATATATTCATTATTCTTTCAGTCTATTTCACAAAAGTCTTCTTGAATTTATTCATAAAACCAAGCCACGGGGAGTAGATCGGCGCTGTTGGGTTAAAAGCTTTGTCGGGCATGTGCAGTTAATTCACCTAATTAGCCCGTATCTAGCCGCACTAGATCATAAGGCTTTCACGGCTACAGTAACACTAGTAGCTTCAGATATGAGGCTGGTCGCCATGTTTTATTTTTCTTTTTAATTTAATTAACGTTAAGATCTATGGCTTTGTGTGGGTTTTAGAAAATATTCTTTTGTATTCTGTTCTTCTTTTATAGTGTGGGAGCTACAACGAAAATCACAGAATGCCAAAGGCCTAGGAAGTGCAGCGGTGTCCAGTCATTTCACCAAAACTTAATTTACAAATTCTCATTTGACAAGTAACGATTGACAGAAATATGATTTTTTATTTCATCATTATACACAACAAGTTTCCGAAATAATTCAATTATGAAAAAAAAAATCTGATAAACTTTTTTTTAATAACGTATTATTTGACAATTTATTAATTTTTTATTCATGTTATCTCTTATGTTTGGAATAAAAACGTTTTACATATTGTATTACGCAATTTCCTAAAAATGAAACTCCTTAAATAAGCAAAAGGGTAATTTTAATATATAAACCATAAAAAATAATAAAAAAATGCCAGAAACGATTTGTGCTAACAGAAAAAAAAAATTGTGGGCTACCCGGAACCGAACTAGTTAGATTAGGTTAAATATTTTTACTCTCAAAAAAGGTTAGGTTAGGTTAGGTTACAACTGTGGCCCCTACGACTAGAATATATAGAAAAAAAAACTTTTGTAGGGTTAAAGAACTTCAGACCCAAATGGAAATTTCATCCATGATCCCTTTGTTACTGGTTTAGAAAATTTATTAAAAAATGATATTAAGTTTAAACGTGATTTTTCCAAAAGAATCAAAATATTAAATGAAAAATGTATAAATTATTAAATATCATGCGAAACATTGTTTGTAAAACGAGTGTTTATAAAATAAAATATTTGCGGATAAGTTGTTTGTCCAATCAATAGTATACGAAAAGTTGGTTGTAAACTAAAGATTTGTCAATGGTGTTTTGGAGAGACATTAGAGAACCATGTGCAGTTCATACTTGAGTATGGTTTCTGATGAAAGTAATGAGTCATTGTATAGGTAAGTACGACCGTTTCACTATCCTCCTATCACTATGTTGCATATTGCACTAGTTAATACTTGTTTATCATTAACACGGACTTGCTCTACCTACTTACTGGTGCTTGTAACCAGTAAGTAGGTAGCTTCAACAGATATTTCTTACGAACCTATGACCCAATTCGCGACATTATAACAGCCTTATCATGGTAGACAGGCGTATTAATGAAGTCCGTATGGAAATCTAGGAGGTCAACTGTCAACCACGCTGCGTGGCGCATAATGTACTAGATTAGTGTCAGGTGTCCTGATTGGCTAATTAGGCAGGGCGTGAGGTACAAGTCGTGACGTAGGCTACTAATTTACGCTGTCGTGAGCGTATGGAATAGACTCTATAATATCAGCAAATCGACTGTTATGGTTTACGCTTATGGTGCAGCCTTGGTGGCAACATAACTCCATAGAGTATTTCAAAATCCATAAATAAACTATAACAGCCTTACTAATAAACTTTTACGCACGGCGTATACCAAGCTTATAACATCAACGTTACCAATAAACGATATTTGACGTTTCAGTTGTGTACATCTGGTGTAACAGACGTCTTTAAACAATAAGATTTTGTACAACCGTTATTCAGCCCTCGGACCTTGTATAGCGATTGTATAACCTAAAATATCTAGTTGCCTTTGTCGTATTGAGTTTTAAAACCATGGGTTATTTACAATATTTCGATATTTTTGATGAAATTGGCAATGAAGAACCACCAAGAAAAAGAAAATGTTACAAAAATCGTTAAGATCCTTTCTGTTAGCAAGAAAATAAGTTTCGGTTGAAACATAAGTTCAGCAAAGAATATGCAAGATTTTTTTTTATTATTTAAATATCATTCGTTTCAGCCATTCAATATTGTAGAAAAAAAAATATCTCCATTATTTTATAATTGAAATAGTACTGAATTTGACTTTGAGATATTTTGACTCAGAGTACTCTGAGTATTTTGACGTTCAAGATTGACAATAACAGCTTTTACGGTCGTTCTTAACCTAATGCATGCTTCATTAGTGAATTAACAATAAATATATTTTTTTATCCGTAAAATAACGCAAAATCAGTAGTATTGGAAATAAAATAAACGTAATTATTTAAATTTACATTTTTCAAACATTTAAGTACCAAATTATAAATGTTTTCCCAAACAAAATAATGTCCTTGATATTATGCAGTACCAATTTCAGAACGCACCTTCTAATGTTGCCAGTGGTTTCTGTCATAAGCAGTGGGTAACTACTCATTGTTTAAATACTGATTATTAGTAAGGGTAGTGTGTAACGCCTATTCACAGCTTATACATTGTATAACAATACAACCGTTAAACAGATGTTTAACTTATTTTTATTAGTAAGACTGTAAAACTATATTAATCACTGACGTTATACTGTCGTTTCTCACGTCATTATTGGAAGATTCTAAACCACAATACGGTGATGTTTAGATAATAATAAGGAATTCAGAAATATGTTTACTTCTAAACTTGTGTGCGGTTTAAGGGCGGAGCTGGTCTCCACAATTTTCACCAGGAACAAAGGAACTGGTAAAGGAACGGTTACCGACCCTGTTCAACAGCTATTTATCGACAAAATAAGAGAGTACAGGACTAAGAGCCCTAATGACGAAATTGTGGATCCCAGCCCATCAATTTTAAAGGAAATGAAGCAAGAATTGGAGAAACTTGACAAGAATTATGGAGGTGGCAAAGGGGTCGACATGACTACATTTCCAGTATTCAAGTTTGAAGAGCCCAAGCTCGACTCCATAGATGAAGCCATTCCTGAAAAAGAAGGGACGAAAAAGAAGGGAGGAAAGAAAAAGGCTGGTAAAAAGGGGGATCCGAAGAAGAAGAAGAAATAACTTTAACGTTTCGCAACATTCATGTGAATATACTAGTTTCATTTTTGTGGAATTAAGAATGCTCGACTGACGTACATGTAGTTTTTAAGTTTCCCCATATTTTTTTTCATGAATACCTACCATTTTTAAGTTATAGTTTTTCAGATTCTGGTTGATACTGTGTTTGCCTGGAATAAGATGGCTAACGTTAAAAAGGATAGTAAAAATATGAAAATATATCGAAACATTTTCAAAAGCTTTGTTTATTTTATACTAGCTTTTGCCCGCGGCTTCACCCACGTGGTTGTCGGAAAATATCCCACGGGAACGTACTACCGGAATTACATACCTAATAGCCGAGAAAAAGGTCATTGACTCCTACCCACGTCGCCGGCAACCATAATAATATTATTACGCGTAATATTGAATCTGTGATATCTTTTAAACTATTTATTTAAATGATAGATGTCAAGGCATATTTTTATCAAAATTAAATGCCCAATTTAAATAACATATTTTATTGGATATGGATTCATTAATAATACCGGTCTAAATAGCTTCAGAAATGACAATTTTATCAAATACTGAATGATAATAATGGTTACTGTGGGTCATCCATAGAAGATAGACATATACCATCGCGAACTTTTTTGTAGACCTTTTTAAGGTGTACAATACTGTAGTATATCGTTTTGATCTATCTCATAGGGTTCAGCCAGCGTTTGCAATGTTATAATCTCCAACAATGTTAATTAGTGGAGGTACAAAAAAGTAGGTACTTGCATCAGTATGCTTTTAGCTGGAACTTGAATACTGTTGGAAAATACACTAGTTTTGGTACATTATCGTTGGTCTCAATGCCATGGAGGGTCGATAACCAATCGCCATTTACTGCAATCCCGGGCTGTAACTAAAAGAAAAACCCAATTACTTGGGGTTTTGTGAGGGCATTTCCATGTAATTTGCCTATTCGTCTAAATGGCATTGTTATGGAGTAGATTACTACTCAAACTTTTTAATCAAGCTCTTAGGTCTCTGGCAGGGATCACCAATTAGTTTTATTGGGGGTCCGTTTAAAAAAAGCACTTTAAGCCGTTGATCCCAGTTATCATTCGTGAATCTTTGACAGTCGTTACGGGTCGTCAGAAGCCCGAAAGTCTGACAACCAGTCTTACCAAAGGGTATCAGATAGGCAGTCGCTCCATGTCAAAAAAACTGGTATTCAGCTGCATCCGGTTAGACTGGAAGCCGACCCCAACATAGTTGGGAAAAGGCTAGGCAGAATGATGTGAGTCCGTTTAAAAATTATATGACCAACGCGGTCCGTTTGGTGGATGATTACTATCAAGTAGCAACCTAGATATGAAATAAAACGAAAATATACTTGTTTTCATTAAGTAATAAACAAATATTATGTTATGAACCAAAATAGCAAAGTAAGCAATTATTATTCAGACTGCCTTGTTGGTCTACGTGAGGTAAATTTTTTTGAATATGGGAAATTATCATATAACTTCTTCCGCTCTGGGCGGAGCGGAACGTCCAGGATGATCCAGGTGTTCCTTCCGTTGCCGTGCCGGGGCCATGATATCCCTTTCGGATAAACTCGCAACCGCGGCAGGCATTGGCCCTAACGGACCCCGTCAGTTGGTGCTGACATCTCTTTGAGGCGCGCGTGGAACACAACGCGCCGATGATCCGGGCCTGGTCCTTATCGGACGGCGAGCTACCCCATCGCTCACCGTCCGCAAGACTGCGCCTACGGTGGCCGGGAATCGGCCTGCGATTCCCGACGCCCGGGGCGTCTCCTACGGTGGTCCTCCTACGGCTCCTGGGTTCGATTCGCAGGTCGGGTAAAGTCCCCGTCCCTCGAGGCCGTCAGGAAGGGACGGGGTTGCGTAGCAGCACGGTTCGGTGAGATTGTCGTGGTGGGAGCGTACTTTTCCCCGAACCGAACTCTCGCCGAGTTCCACAACTCCCTTGGGGAGTTGAGAGTCGTCGTCGTCGGGTACCATCCCCTCCCCGTGATCGTCCTCGGGGACTTCAATGCCAAGAACGTGGCTTGGGGTTCCCGGTTAACGGACACACGGGGCAGGATGGTGGAGGACTGGGCTCTGGAGTCGGGCCTGGTCGTCCTAAGCCGGGGTTCTGTTCCCACGTGCGTGCGGATGCGGGGCGAGTCAGTGGTGGACATTTCGTTCGCCAGCCCCACTCTGTCGCCACGTGTCATCGACTGGCGCGTCATAGAGGGGGTGGAGACCTATTCCGATCACCGGTACATCCGGTTTGACGTCTCCGCCCAGACCTCGGGCACGCCGGTCAGACAGACCCCGAGTGGTCCGCGGTGGGCGCTGAAGCAGCTGGACCGGGAGCTCCTCCTGGAAGCCTCGATCGTGCAGGCCTGGGTGACATCACCGGACAGGCCTGCCGACATCAACGACGAGGCGGAGTGGTTCCGGGAGGCCATGTCCGAAATATGTGACGTGGCAATGCCCCGGGTCCAGCCCAGACGTGCTCAGCGCCAGGTGTACTGGTGGTCGCGTGAGCTGACCGCTTTACGCGCGGCGTGCGTTGCTGCGCGCCACTTGTACGCAAGGCACCGCAGGTTTCGTATCCGCCCGCCGGATACGGAAGCCATTGAGGCGGAGCTGTACGCCGGGTACAGAGCGGCGAAGACCGCCCTCCAAGCCGGGATCGAGCGGGCCAGAGGACTGGCCCACGAGGAGTCGCTGGAGACTCTGAACAGAGACCCGTGGGGACGCCCATATAAATGGGTGCGAGACAAGCTCCGCCCATGGGCTCCCCCGCTGACGCAGAGTCTCCAGCCCCAGCTCGTGGAGGACGTGGTGAGCGCTCTGTTCCCTTCGCGAGGGGAACATACTCCCCCGCCCATGGCTCCACCTCCTGCGGTGCCCGATGCAGACCACACAGGAAACGACTACGACGACGAATCTCCGGAGGTGACCGGGGTAGATTTGAGAGTGGCGGTACGTAGGCTGAATGCCAAAAATACCGCCCCAGGACCCGACGGCTTACCTGGAAAAGCCTGGGTTCTGGCCTTAGAGGCTCTCGGGCCTCGACTTCGAGGGCTCTTTAGCGCATGCTTGGAGAGGGGCCAGTTCCCACTTCGTTGGAAGACGGGGAAACTGGTCCTCATCAAGAAGCCGGGGCGCCCGGCGGACTCTCCGTCCGCTTACCGGCCCATCGTGCTGCTCGACGAGGTGGGCAAGCTCTTTGAAAGAGTAATTGCAGACCACCTTGTCGGGCAGCTGGTGCGAGTGGGGCCGGATTTGGCGGACAGCCAGTTTGGTTTCCGCAAGGGGCGCTCTACGGTGGATGCCATCATGCGCGTTCGAGCCCTCACGACGGGGGATGCTGTTGCCCGGGGGGGGTGGTCTTGGCGGTGTCTCTTGACATCGCCAATGCGTTCAATACCCTGCCCTGGAGTTGCATTAGGGAGGCACTCCGGTATCACCGGATGCCGACCTACCTCTGTCGAGTGGTCGAGGCCTATTTGACGGACAGGGCTGTCATCTACCCCGGTCAGCACGGAGAGTGGAACCGGCGAGAGATGTCGTGCGGTGTCCCGCAGGGATCGGTCCTGGGGCCGCATCTGTGGGACATCGGCTACGACTGGGTGCTGCGCGCCGACCTCCCTAGCGGCGTCAGCGTAGTCTGCTACGCTGACGACACGCTGGTCCTGGTGCAGGGGAGGTCGCATGGGGCGGCGACCGAACTAGCGACACGTTGGGTTGCGACAATCGTCGATAGGATCCGGCAACTGGGACTCGAGGTGGCCTTGCACAAGTCCGAGGCCATGTGTTTCTATGGTCCTCGGAACGCGCCATTGTCGGGTTCCCAGATAACGGCGGGAGGGGTTCACATCGGTGTCGAGACGACGATGAAGTACCTGGGACTCGTCCTCGACAGCCGGTGGAACTTCGTGGAGCACTTCCGACGTTTGGCTCCCAAACTGCAGAGGGCTGGGGCTGCTTTGAAGCGGCTTCTGCCCAATCTAGGGGGTCCAAACGCCTCCTGCCGGAGGCTCTACGCGGGGATCGTGCGGTCCATGGCCCTTTACGGGGCACCAGTGTGGGCGCGTTCATTAAGGCTGCGACCAGCCCAGCGATTGAACGCGTCCCAAAGGGTCATGGCCATTAGGCTGGTCAGAGGATACCGCACGGTCTCCCGTGAGGCGGCGAGCCTCCTTGCCGGACTACCGCCATGGGATCTGGAGGCAAAAGTCCTCGCGCACATGTGGGAGTTGCGCGAGGAGGCGAAACGCCGGGGTGTAACTCCGCTGCCGCGAGAAATCACGGTACAGTGGACAGAGCTCCGGCGGGATCTCATGGCGGTATGGAGAGTGCGATTGTCGCAGCCCAGCGCTGGGCACGCCACAATTGCGGCGGTAAGGCCCCTCTTTGAGGAGTGGCTAGAGAGGCGCCACGGCGTCCTCACATTCCGCCTGACGCAGGTCCTCACCGGACACGGTTGTTTCGGGAGGTTCCTGTTCAGGATAAAGCGGGAGGAAACGCCCGGGTGTTACCATTGTGTGGATCGCCCGGAGGACACGGTGGAGCATACGGTGGAGGTCTGCCCGGCTTGGGCGGGGCACCGCCGTGTCCTCACGGAGGCGATTGGCAGCGGCGATCTCTCGCGTCCGGCCCTGGTTCAGGCCATGGTCCGGAGCGAGAGTGCATGGGAAGCCGTCACTTCCTTCTGCGAAGCAGTAATGCTCGCGAAGGAGGAGGCGGAGCGCGCGAGGGAAATGCAAGATGCGCGCCCTCGCGCCCCTAGTCGCCGCAGGAGACGCCCCGGGCGTCGGGAGTCGCGAGCCGACTTCCGGCCACCGTAGGCGCGGGCTTGCGGACGGTGGGCAATGGGTAGCTCGCCGTCCGATTAGGACCAGGCCCGGGTCAACGGCGCGTTGTGTTCCACGCGCGCCTCAAAGAGATGTCAGCACCAACTGACGGGGTCCGTAAGGGCCAATGCCTGCCAGGGTTGCGAGTTGGTCCGAAAGGGATATCGCGGCCCCGGCACACAGGCAACGGAAGGAACACGGGTGGGTTTTAGTCAGTAAAAGTCTGACACTCCCTCTCGCTCCGCCCAGAGCGGGAGGAGTCATTTGATGATTTCCCACCCAAAAAAAAAAAAAAAAAAAAGGTATAGGTAGGTACACCCACATTGCACTGCATACCCCTTTTGGGATTACAGGCGTGATGTTATGTGAAAAATTACATTTTTTACTTCCACTTTTTTAGCTGTATGAAGTCTGGAGTAAAGCTGGTGCAAGTTCAAACTATAATTTTTATTATCTCTTTTATTTACAAATTTTACTGTTTACTTAAGATCCGCACAATAAAGGTCGGTGGTCCGCCATGTGGTGACTCCTGGTCTCCTGGTTGTTTGTGGTGAGCTCTTGCAGCCGAAGTAGAGATTTAAGAACCTTTCCAACCATAAATTCTTGTTCCCATTTAGAATGCCTAATAAAAATAAAAAACATACCTGAATTTAAATCTATTACAAGATATTGGTAATTAATTTTATGGACTTGGATGTCAAAAAGTTTTTTTTATAAATTAATACAGTAGGTATTTCATTATTTGAAGTACTTGTCGGACATGGACACTACATAAAATTCTTCTGCTTCCGAATTACGTATAAAACTACGCAAGAAAAGTTACTACCAGATATTGCTCATATATTGATGTTATGAACAATAACGTACCCTAATTTAGTTGAGAGCATCAAACTTGGGAGGCCAACCGACCGAGGAATTCCTTACAAGAGCCTCCAACACTCTTGTAATATAAGTTTATCCAGTGACACGGAGGTATCTTTATTACCTGCCTACGTAAGTACTTGCGTAACTTTGGCAGAAGACATAAAAGTTACAGCCGCGCAAAATATTTGGAGTTTTTAATCCAGTTGAGTAATTCTGTGGTCGAATTAACCTTCCGTTTGTAAGGGGCGAAGTAACTTATGGAATTGTTCTTGTAACGTTGCGATCTGTTACCAAAGTACGGAAAAGTGTATCAGGAGCTCCTAATGGTTAGTGGTTTGGCAGAAAGTGGAACTTCTATATACTATTTAAAGATACCTACATAGTGCTATGTAGTGAACTTCAAAATGTTGTAAATAATTAAGTTCCTTTGTGTTTTATTTTATTACGACCAACGTAATACCAAAATAGTACCTGAGTTATAAAAGTCTAAAAGAATGACTCTACAGAAGCACAAAAAATGTGGAATACGCATTCGATCATAAAGTACCGTTGCTTATAATTTGAACAAATGTTGATTAGGTAACATCTAGGTAAGCAATTACGGTAAGTGAACGGAAAAACACGGTGTTCGGTAATTAGTACAGCCTTGCGATTTCTTCTACTTTGTGTAAATTGAATACCGTTGCGTATCCCGGCCTCGGCTCTGTGATCTGAATACACAAGTATCCGGATGTAGTACTTGATGTTTATTTATTGTTATTTATCGTGGTAGGTAGACCAAAATGTTTTGCTTCGCCCGCCTTCGCTCGGTACTTTCGTGAAAGATGGTAATTGCAGTAGAATTTAACTGCTTAGTCGCTAATTGATGCAGACCATGCATGGATTTGCATACCAAGGAGTAGAAATAAGTGTTGAAGCCTCTGGCACCCTCGGTGGAGGTGGGCAAGCTAGTGTTCAGAGATGAGCCGGTTTCATTTTGTCTAGCTTTAAGGGCCTTTTTCCTATCATGCGGATTGGTGACCGTGTGCGTGTTTGGCCCGGAAGCGCGCCGCCCGCATGCTTTCGTTTCCTACATACTACTCCTGCTGGAATGCCACAAGCACGTGGGACGCGGGGTGTTTGCGAGTGCATCACAAGCGCTAACCTCACGCTAGTATGTGAGGAAAGACTATAGGTAGGTATCAGAACAATCGAGGTTCCAACTTTTGATCAATTCATCTGTTCACTTTCTTCACGATTGAACAATCACGCTAAGTTTTTCAGTCAGTTAATCGAGCCACGTTGTTTATTAAGAAGTAAGTATGCCCCACCACGTAACTCCCTGAAGATCGAAGGTATTAACAATAGACCGGCACATCATCTAATTAATTACGTGCACAGACTCGGAGTTACTGTAGCACGTACTTTTACAACTTATTCTCTGAATCAAGATAGTTTTGTGGCGAAGATTACAAGTAATTAAGCTGAGCTGAAGACAGCTGGGAACTTATTGTCTCAAGTGGAGATACTGCTGTTGGAGCAGCAGATAACTGTGAAAGAAGGAGGTTTTCTATGTAAGTAAGTAAAGTGTTGACATAATAACTCCATTTCTTTTTAGACATTGGGTAGAGACAACGGTTTTTCTGAATTAAGTATTGGTGTAGGCATTATTTTTATGAGCTGATCGGCCCAACTGTTCTATTTAGGCAAGCATCAGAATCAAGAGACCGCAAAATTGTATAGCTTAGGGAACAATGCTCCTTTAAGATTAAAAGAGAAAAAAAAATAGGTACAGTACAACTATTCCATTAATGTCCCTCGGCGAACTTGTTTCGTCAGTCGTCGGATTTCTGTCAGTTGCCCTTTGCAGTTGGTAATTACGGTTGACGACAACGCGGGCGCAGCGATAGGAGTCAATACGTACAAGCACCAAGTGCAAAGGTCAACTGATAGTAATCCGAAGATTGACGAAACACGAACTTTGCCGAGGGTCATTAAGAAAATAGTTGTACTGTACGTACTATTTTTACAGACTACCGTTTTCCATCCTTCAGGGTTTTGATGAAAATGAGTTATATCGTAATTAAATTGAAGTTACGAGTAACTTCAGAAGAATACTGTTACAGTCGTTTTTGAGGAAAATCTTTACTTTGCATAACAACTTTAACCTACTTTATAAAATAAAATGATTTTGAAAAAAAAATTGGCTAGTCTAATTTTCTACGAAGTCGGTTCTGTGATTTGTTTCCTTGAGAAAAGGCCGCACAGAGGTAGAAACTTCCAGTTCAAAGTTCTATAGAAAAACTACCGGAGGCCACGACTCTACCATGTGAAAAGTTTTCAATTAACCTGAGAAAATTCTTCGCAACTGACCTATGTTCGTTTTTTGGGTATCAAACTTAGTGGTTTCATCGTAAAGTCGCAACTTATAAACCAAAAAATATATCTGAGAGTTATCTCAATTTTGAGGTACCTAAACCTAACAAAATAATCAAATGTAACTTAACCTCATTAGAGCACCGCGCAAATCTGCGGGCGATCATGTTAGCTCTAACAGACAACGCCTTCCGCTCCCGTTCCATGTCTGTGTGATCTTTCAGGTTTACAGTCAAAACATGCCCCAAGTATGTAAACTGGTCAACCCTTTTCAAAGGAACTCCAGAGTCTGACCGGAGGTATGGTTCCCGGACATTTTGCACTGGCGGTCTCGAAGATCATACACTGGCTCTTCTTTACATTATACAATAAACCGTGACCACAAGCATATTCCTCGCATATATGTAACAGCTTCCTCAAGCCGTAAACTGAAGCGCTCATCAGCACCATGTCGTCAGCATAACTTAAATTATTGACACATATACCGTCAATGTGCTGGCTGCTGAGCGCCACGATCAGCCCGTTAATATACAAATTAAACAGGGTAGGAGATGCTAGGCCACCCTGTCTGACTCTCACTGGAGCTGATACGCATCCGCCATTGCCACTGCCCACCTAACACTATTAGACTGGTGCGCATACCAGTACTGGAACATGCTGATGAGTTCCAGTGGCAAATCTATGATCCTCAGCATGTTCCACAATAGATCATGCACTACAAGGTCGAAAGCTTTTGACAGATCAAGGAAGCACGCATACACATGCTTAAGACACAGTATAGCACTTTCGGTGGAGAGCCGGGGACGAAACCCGAACTGATTATCGTGCAGTGCTACGGATCTATTTAACTGTACGTTAAGTAAACCGTCAAACACTTTAGCAGTTACAGTGGCAAGAGGAATAGGCCTGTAGTTACTCTTATCAGTAAGGTCACCAGTTTTATTTTTCACTACAGGTACTACTACTGTTTTCATAAAGTCCGCTGGCAAGTAGAAATGGCCCACGCACTGTGAGTAAAACATAGCCAATACCCTAGTGCCCTAACAATGTGTGCTATAAAAATCAGTTTAGACGCTGAAAGATATTTTAGTATCTACAATATTTTCATAAACTTCAGAAATTATAGCTTTTAACAATTTTCTTTCAATAGATACGAGTTCTTGTAATGATTATGCAAATAAACACACAAATAGGTTTTTTTTGACGAATAAAAGCAAAATTTTGCATTTTCCGTTTATATTTATGCGAAGTTTTGATTATTTATTTGCGAAATATACGTAACCCTTCCTATTAGTTTACCAATAGGTATTTATTTATTTATTTGCTAGTTGATGCCCTTGATTGTTTTATTTATTTATTTAATTCTTTAACCGCACAAATGTACAGAGGCGGACTTAATGCCATAGGTATTTTTTACCCGTCAACCTTTGAGTGATTGTTTTCGCATTGCAAACGCTCGATCAGGGGCAGGGCAGAACTTTGAAATATCTTTTCTTAGTAAATCTACCTCAAGTACAGCTTTTAGTTATGAATCCATAGTGCGATTACGAGCATGTAGCTGCTAGTTAGGTAAACACGATACAAAAAGGTGAGAAAATCCGTAACGATGAATAATTGTGTCACACAAAAGTTAAAAGGAGTAGTAAGGATCGAAGCAAGTGGCGTTTTGTAGTCTCTGCTCACCCCCAGGAGAAGAAAGGTGTGAGTGTATGTATGTAAAGTTATAATAAGTATTAAATGAATAGGTAAGTATATTTAAGCTAAACAGAATGGTGTGAAGGTTGTTACTTAGGTGTACTAATCAAGAGTGTGTAACCGCGTCTGGCGATCATCAGGCATACGGCTTTGAATATTCAACAGAGCAATTACTAGTTAAATCTCTGGTGTCTTGCTGAATTCGACCACTACTACTGGTAGCGGAGTATTTATGGCATTCATGCCCTCGACAAAAATAATTTATTAATAAATGTTATTTTGCAAAGAAGGTGTAGTGTATCAACACTACAGAAAGATTTTTGATAAAAGATTGGTTGAAAACCCAACTGCAAAAAGAGTTGGGTTTTTGTATTTTTTTATATAATTAGCTTTATTTCAAGCTTTTTCGTTTTATTAATATAATTACGTATAATATATTTGGAATTGACTCATTACTAGCTTTTATTTAATACCACTGATGTAAATTATAAAAACAAAATCAACAATGGAATCTAGCGACACCCATATGGCAAAATCCATCAAGCCGTTTAAGCTACAGAGCGTGCCAAAGAAATCGACATACATACATACATACTCTCGAAAAAAATACTCTCTTTCTGGGGCAGTCGGGTAAAAAAGGGTAAAATCCCTGATAAGTTATTTTTAGAGTATTCGCGGTTGTCTCTGTAAGACCGTAGGTAGTTGTTTATTATTTTATCTCAGTTGTTTTTCTTTGGTAAAACGTACATTTTATTTACACGGGTCAGAACAAAATACACTCCCAATTTATTTTCAGCAGCACGTGTAACAGACAGTCTGTAATAAACAATTCTCGGTACCTTAAACTTAAATTCCAGGCCGACACAATTACACAATGTATATCCACACTTAATTATCCATAACTTTAATAATAAGCGGTGAAACAAGCTTACCATCGAAGATGTAGTGAGCCTTCTAATCACCATGGTAACGGATATAATACCGTCTAATTCGCGTATCCCAGTGTAAACACGTAGTTGAGATATTAGTGTGAGCGCGCCGAGCCAACTTCCGACGAGATAATCCTTGTGTTAATATTCACTGTCGGTAGCTACTCCGAGGATTCGATGTGTGTTAGAATCTGGCTGCTATTGTACGTGTGTTCCACGATGACTAAGATATTCTAGATTATTTAGCAGGTAGATCTGGTTAGAAGATTGCCTAGAAGAGCGGCGCCCACCACAATAACGGCCGAAGTTACGGCTGTTATGAAAATGATGGCAGCGGGATTTGATTTTACGGTCACAAAAATCGCTCTCTAGGAAAACTCACCAACTTACTTTCATAAATAACGTAAATTGCAAACTACACGGCCACTGTTCTTCCAGGAAACCGTAACATAATCATCCTATACTGTTCCCACTACAGGAACACAGGCCTCTTCTCTGGAAGGGAGTGGGCCGTAAACCACCACGCGGGTCCAGTGCGGGTTGGCAGATGTCACATGTCTTGGAATTTTTGTCTTGGTTTCCTCACGACGTTTTCCTTCACCGTTTTGAGAGCAGTGGTGATGAAATAATCTACACAAAGTAAAGCGCCTGTCAGGGTTCGAATCTACGACCTACAACTCGTCAGTCGTGGCAGTTACCACCGAGCTAACAGGTGAGTAGTTAGTTGACTTGTATTCTTATCTTTTCTACGTGTCAACTACTAGGTTTTTTTAACCACAATCAATAATAACACACAATCGCGAAACCCGGCTGCTTTTTCATTCAATTACTAAGTAATTACTGCCTCGTTGGTCTGAAGGTCACAAACGCTATTGCTGAGCATGAGGTCATCGGGTTCGATTCCTAGCTCATGTAAAGTGTTATTGGGTTTTCCTGTCTGGAAATTCCTAGTAGCAGCCCGGAGTCTGGATATGTGCATGGCAATGGGTTCGCCCCCTATTACATGGGACTTAAGCTAGGAATAAAAATGGCAATAACTTGCACAAAAGTATGCAAGAAGCTTGCATGCTTAACCACTGCCTTAACCACTTCTGATTGGGGTACGTTGCAATAGCATGCAAGCTACTTGCATATTGTGTATAAGTTACTGCCATGTGTTTTCCTGGCTTTAAACATAACTGGCGAAATGTGGGTGTACTATAGGTACAACTCTGCCCGACCCTTCAGGAAAACCAGGCCAATTGGGTTACTAAGCAATTAGAAATCCGTATCAAAATTGAAAGTAGGTAACGAAACATGTAAATAGGCTCATATTTTTTTTATTTTACAGAACGGCTGGCACAATTTTAAACACAGTTTTTAGGGTTCCGTAGTAAACAAGGAACCCTTATAGTTTCGCCATGCCTGTCTGTCTGTCTGTCCGCGGCTTAGCTCAGAGACGGTTAATAATAGAAAGCTGTAATTTGGCATATGTATGCATATTAATCATGCCGACAGTGGTAAAATGAAATCAAGAAAAAAATTTTTTTTAGGGTTCACTTATGTGTAGGGGAGGTACATTAAAATTTTTTTTTTCTTGATTTGAAAAAAAGAAAAACGCGATTTTTTTTTTCCTCATCTACCCCATTTTGTGAGGATTCGTTAGAAAGGTCTTTCAAAAATATTGTGAGTTTGTTAAAACCATTTTAGGATTCAGGGATCCATTTGCGAAATATTAAGCTTTTAACTGAATTTTTTTGTTAGAGTTAGGTGTTCCCTCCTCTTCTAGCTAAATGGTTGTACTTAGACATGTGAAAAAATTCACAGCGGTAGTACATATAACGAAATTAAAAGGAAAACTATGAGAGCTAAGTAGACTGTACAGGTTAACGAGAAATAATCAATCAACTTAAATTTGCAGTTTGAAAAACATGATCTCCCATACATTCCTTATGGGAGATCTAGAGAGTTTTTCAACTACAATGTTAAGTTTGTTCTTGGGATAAATTCATCCCAACTACGGAACCCTTCATTGAGCGTGATCCGACACGCACTTGGCTGGTTTTTTAAATGAATAAATGTTTTTCCAATGTTCGCGTTGCTAAGTGGTAGGAACACAATAAAAGAAACGTCTTAACGTCAGATGAATTAATTAAACTGACTTGCAATTGGAGAGCTCTGTAAAGCTGAAATAGCTCACTTCACTTTGGTATATTATATTTCATTATTCCTTTCATTTTTATTTATGTTGGCTCTGTATTGTAGTAGGGGGTAATTAGAGTTTTATTAGAGCGCAATTAAGGTTATAAAATAAGCACTTTTTCTTTAATAACGTTACAAAGAGTTATTGTATCTATTTAATATGTCAGAGAACATAAAAGTATGAAAAATATGACTTGTCGTGTTACGATTGTTAGATACGTACCTAGTTACATATATCAGTGTCTCTGCAAAAAATCTAATGAAAGCAGATTTCAGAAGGCCAATTCTCGTACATATTACTCTGAGATATAAAACGTTCACATTCTAGTCGCAATCTGTCGAACTTGTCAAACATGTTGGTAAATTGATTGTATTTTTGACAGTTTGCGAATGAGAGCGAATGCGAACGTTCTTAAAAATTTGTGGAATTGCCCCTCAGTTAACTCAAGTACGGATTAACCTCGATAGATTTGCACGATGCTATTGTATTTATTACCGCAGTCCACAAGGCGCTTATTATAGCGACAAAATAAAAGGACATTATGTCCTTACATTTTCTTACATCATGTCTATCCATTTTCAACAATATTTAAATTATTTTCTTTTTCCTCTGGTATTTATGATATTTGGATTTGATATTTACACGTTGGTAGGATACACAAAATATTTCATCAAAAGATTCCACATACTTAAGTAATTTTTATATAGCAAGATATAAGAAACGGCAAGTATTTAAATACTAGCCGTTTCTCATATCCTGCTATATAAAAATTACTTACGTAGGTACAGGATATTCGCTTGAATAACCTGAAATGTTCAAATTATGAAATCTTGTATTTGCTACCAAAGATCAATGAGTTATATCCATAATACTTTTTTATATTAAGCATGTTTTTAAAAATAGGTAAGAAGGTACTTACGTAATTTGAAATCATAATATTGCGATTAATGTATGAATTCCGATTATTAGGTAAGTCCACGAAGCAAACCAATTATACAAAACCAATCACTAATATTTTGAACCACGCGAAACTGAAAATGTATTTTTTGTTTCAACCTCAGCCCCAGCAAACATGTCAGTAGTTTTAGTAGAGAAACTAGCCATCACTTCGCTTCACTTTTTGAGATATTTGTCTTAAACAGTTTTGGCGGAATGACATTATAAACAAACAGACAGACAGACAGACAGACAAATCATTTTCATCTTAAAACAATGTGGAATCTAGCCATCCGGCCACGAATTATTTCGATCAGCACTAGTATTATACGTCACGGTTGTACCCATGATTGTTGTAACATATACGTGATACAAATGAGTGCATACATGGATGTATGAATTTTAATGCAATAAATCAGCACTTATTAATTGCATAGATTCCTGTTCACTGATATTCTGACAATTTAATGTTAGTTGGAATAAATGTGTGTCTACTTTACATCAGTTTACTTTGAACAAGCCACATTGTTAGTCAAGTGTTCAGAATTATTTTAGTTGTTTAGTGACGGTGATTTAGGTTTAGATCATAATGGATAAACCAGAGACTATGGATCGAGTGAAGTTCACGATAAATGGGAGAAAGTATAGCGGTAATTGTGTTTTTTCATTTTAGTTAAAATGATATATTGTGGATGCAGTCGCTTTATGTAAAGTACTGGCATTGAGCTGCATCCGGTTAGACTGGAAGCCGACCACAACATCGTAAGGAAAAGACAAGGCAGATTGATATTGTCTCATTACCTGCAACTACTATAATTTAAACCATAAAATAGGAATAAAAATAAACATATATGATTGCTTATCAACACCTTGACGAATGTCGTTGTTAAAAGTTTGTGTCTATTAAAAAAATTACTAAACTATAACTACGTATATACGTATATCTAACAACTTTTTCTTTGTTATTATTTCAGCGGGTTCCGAGTTCACAGTGGACCTAACATTAAACGAGTACATCCGTCGGTATGCGGAGCTGCGGGGCACTAAGTACATGTGTCGTGAGGGCGGCTGCGGAGCGTGCGTGGTCAATGTTCGAGCACACACGCCTGGCACACAGGAGATCACCTCGTTCTCTGTTAATTCTGTAAGGATACTCCTAAGATAATCAAACCTTATTTCATAATTTTATAGGCTGGCGATTAGGTCACCTGACGTTAAGGGGGCGATTCTACTCGTCACACAAAGTCAGGTTCTTCAGCTTTACTTGTTTGTTTTAGTGTCTTGTTGCCATCATGTCCTGCGATGGCTGGGACATAACAACTATTGAAGGTATCGGCAACAGGAAGATTGGGTACAACATCATTCAGAAACGACTAAACCATTTTTTTGGATCACAGTGTGGTTACTGCAGTCCGGGTTTTGTGATGAGCATGTACAGGTATGTAATTGAATTAGCTGGAAATCATCTGTTGGTTGGCTGTTGGGTCGGGCACCTAATGCACTTAACCGGATGCGGTTTTTAAGCGCATCATATTTAATCTCTGTGTTGATACGCGTGTGTTTATTTGGTGTTTTTTGTCGTAGAAACTACAATATAGTTTGCATTGCAAAATAATTAATATTCGCGTAGGGTTAACCGGGTTATCCACAGTGCGTGTTCGGTGATAAGGTTGTTTTTGTAGTGTCCGTATGGATTGAGGAGTCATGTCTCATATTTAAACGCAGGTACTAAGAATATTTAGAAGATTTGCCGATTTTGTAGGCCCAATCCTGGAATTTGTAGTAAAACCCTTAAAAAGTTACAGGACGCTTAAGGTGGCTCCTCAATTCAGACGTCTGAATTGAGGAGGTTTCACTACAAATTCCAGGATCGGGCCTACAAAATCGGCAATTTTACCGCTAAATATTGGTAGTACCCACGCTTAAATATAAGACGTGGCTCCTCAATCCATACGGATACGTTTTTGTAAAAACTATTTATGGTATCCAGTAAAATAAAATCTACGGTTTGAATTCATTTATTTCTAAAGATTACAAATCACTTATACAGAAATAAATACTAAAAATTACTTGATTTATACAGTTTTTTTGTCCAGGATTAGTAGGAGCTTTTGGTGTTAACATTACGAATATAAGGAGGTAATTGCTAAACTTTTTGTATTTTGTTTTCTATGTCTACCACCGTGCGACGCGTTGACGCGGTCGACGTGCGGTGACAGGGTGACCTCAGAGTAACTTACTCTGAGGCGGTGACTCGTAATCTTTGTTTTTATGTTAGAAATCTAAAGACTCGTTCACACAAGAAGCAAATGAATTATATTACTTAAATTAGTTATTTTATTTTATTTTACGACCCTTCAAGATGTGACATTTTAGTAGTTTTTTAAATAATGATAACGATTGTGTATTTTTTATATCTTTTGGTAGTGAGTTTAAAGTTTTGCTCCCTCATGTATTATTGTTTTTTTTTTCCTAATTAGTTCTAGTACTAGGTATATGTAAGTCTTGTGCGCGCCTCAGAATACGTTTTTGTACCTGTATGTTTTTTGTGAATGTGATTTGTGTGTGTAAGTCTTTGGAAAGAATTTTACGAAAACTACTACACTAAACTTAAATACATGTTGTGTTATATAAATATATATTAGAAATGTTAAATAGCTTGATTTCTTTGTAAATTTTGTGTGTCCGGTATATAGCCGATAGTGGTAGTGAAATAGGACTTTTATAATTCTGTTTTGCGCTCTTTGTAGCTTTTCTAGGTTGGTTTTAGCTGCTGAACCCCACAGTTCTATAAGATATTCAATGTGTGGTTTCACCAATGAATTATAAATAGTGCGGCAGACCTTGATAGGAAAGCATCTCACAATTCGACGTAACGCCCCCTCGATATGTGGTTTCCATGTAAGTTGATTATCCAGAATAAGTCCGAGATATTTCTCTTTATTAACTTTATTTAAATTGACTCCATTAATACTAAAAGGTTTGTGATCGGAGATTTTTTTGTTTTTAGCTGCAAATATTATATAGTTGGTTTTGGATGTATTGATAGTTAACAGGTTATTTAGAAACCATCTTTCCAAGATAATGAGATCCTCTTGTGCGTCCTGTATTATTGAGTCAATTGAGTGACCAAAATAAAAAAGGCAAGTGTTATCAGCTTATAAGGAAATATGCCCCTTCAGGCCAATCTTGTCTATATTGTTTATGTAGATTAGGAATAAAAGGAGACCACAAATCGAACCCTGGGGCACGCTGCAGTTAATCACCTCAGGTGCGCTAACATTATCACCTATTTTAACGACCTGTCGGCGTCCCTGAAAGTACGATTCAATTTTTTTAAAGCATTTCCATTAACACCGATCGAGGCAAGTTAATTCATTAACAAGCTATGGCTAACGGTATCAAACGCCTTTTTTAGGTCGACGAAGATCCCTAAAGCAATTTATTTCCTGTCTATATTAGTTTTAACAGTTGTGATTAAATCTGTTGCTGCTGAAAGAGTATTAGATTTAGGTCTAAAGCCATACTGTCGTTGAGAAAGGTAGTTAAATGAATTGAAATATAGACTGAGTCGATTGTGCAATATCTTTTCAAAAACTTTATAGACAGCACAGGCAAGACTGAAATAGGCCTATAATTTCCCGGGGACAGTCTGGAGCCGGCTTTAAAAATAGGGGTAACTTTGGCGTATTTTAATGTGTCAGGGAAGTGACCTTCGCTCAAAAATTTGTTGATGCATTAAGTTAGACTAGGTAATATGAGATTCTTTATACACTTTAATGATTTGACACTGATGCCGTCTATACCTGTGCTGGTGTTTGCATTCAGGTCATCAATTATTTTCCCAATTTCGTCTGCCGCTGCTGGTGGTATGTGAAAAAGTGTAGCTGCATTTTCGGTTTTGTTAAGCGTGATAGTGTTAGTCTGGTTATTATGATATTTAGCAGGTATCTGATTAGCTAGAAGTATACCTATACCTGAGAAATAGCTGTTACAACACTCACATATTTCCCTTTCATCAGTAATCAGCCCTGTCGGTGATTGTAATTTAGAGGGAGCAACACTTTTCTTTAATTTATTATTAGACAAACCATTTATCAATTGCCACATTTTAAGGGGGTCGCCCCTGCAGTCTTTAAAAGGTTTATGATAATATTTGCTTTTTGTCGCTTGAATATTCTCAAAAACTTTGTTTCTCTCTTTTTTAAATGCTTCTTCCGACTCTTGGTTATTTGGATTATTTTTGTAATTTTTCCACAGTTCATTTCTTTTGTTTAGTTGATTAACTATGTCCTTATTTATCCAATCTGTCCTCAGAGGGTTTAGTATTTTAGTTTTACCTCTTTTGTTTCTGGTGATTGCTGATTGGATTGCTTCCTCTAACCTGGTATATTCCTCTCCGATGTTATTATAGTCCAGGTCTTCTACAGTTTTATATAAGTTTGTTTATGATATAGCTTGGAATTTCACTTTTCTAATAGGCTCAGGCGTATACCTCTGGACTTCTAAGAAGATCTGTTTATGATCTGATCTGCTCAATTTGTTAATCTTTTTAATTTGAAACGACATGCTAACGATAGTTTACTATTCCAATATTTCCAGTCTCGTACAGGGCAGCGACCGCCATCTAACAGAAGGAGAAATAGAAAACTCTTTAGGTAGCAACCTATGTAGGTGTACCGGCTACCGTCCCATTTTAGAAGCATTCAAATCTTTCGCCGACCACCCAGACGCGAATACATTGAGGAAGATAAAGGATATTGAAGATATATCTGAGCAAATATGTCCTAAATCCGGTAAAACGTGTGGCGGCACTTGTGGGATCAATGAGGACTGGTGTTTAGTAAATACGGGTAATATGAGTGCTCCAGATTTGCCTAAGAAAATATCTCTCGCTGATGGAAGACTATGGTACTCTGTTAGTGATATAAGATCAATATTTGCTGCTTTAGATGATGTTGGTTACGATTCTTACATGTTGGTCGCTGGTAATACTGCCAAAGGTAATTTAAGAAATGTTTGTTAAGTTATGAGACTAATGTATTTGATGACATTTCTATAACAGTTATTAAGTCCGTCCTAATAATACCTTGATTGATTTCAGGTGTCCGTCCAATACTATTTTATCCAAAGTTGTTGATAGACATAAGCGATGTGAAGGAGCTGGCCACACATTACTTGGACATAAACTTGGTCCTTGGAGCCAACATGACGTTGACTGATACGATGCACTTATTCAAAGAATTATGCGCTTCGAATGAGGATTTCTGGTATTTAGGAATACTGTATGACCATATGGAACGAGTGGCTCATATACCTGTGAGAAATGTAAGTACTTAAACAAATGATTCCTAATATTTTACATAGTTCAAAATGTGACTTAAAGTTAAGGGGACTACAGGAACTAGACGTGCCTCAGCTCAAGTTTTATAATGCGTAAAAGTATATGATTCACTGGAGTAAACAAAATCAGAAAAATATATAATATTCTTCAGGATATATGCTAGTAAGATAGTGTGAGTGATAGAAAAAATCACGAAGGTACATCTAAAAAAATATTTTAACGCCAACGTAACGACAAAATCATATTAATATACATTATTAAATCATTCTGATATTTTTTCAGATTATTCTACAAGCAACATATTACCGTAACAGTGTTTAAATTTTTTGGTCCAATCAATAGATTTTTTGTAAAGCACTGATCTAAGTGCTTCATATTTTGTAATAAATTACTTACCTGCGTTGTGTCATTCGCTCTCTTTCTCTTCGATGCAGACCGACAGTGACCGCGGTTTAGCTGTTGTAAGCCTCTTAAAGGAGTACCTACTTCTCCTACTAGTCTAGTGTCCTTATCGGCATTAAATTAGATGAATCCCTTTTTACTACGTGTTAATTTCATTTGTTTCTATCTCTTTTACGTTTTCAGATTGGAACTCTAGCTGGTAATTTGGCTTTGAAAAATTCAGATCCAGGTTTTCAATCAGACATATTTCTGTTATTGGACTGTGTCGGAGCTACTGTAACTCTCGGTATGTGTATATTTTTTATCTTAAAAGCAGATTCGCTTGGACAATACAAAAATAAAATATATTTTTATTTTAGTTGACCGTGAGATGAGGCAGACCGAGATGAAATTACCAGAGTTTTTGACGACGAATCTAAGAGGAAAAGTAATGACACAAATAAAACTACGCCCCCTATCGCGACACTATGAATTAGTTACTTATAAGGTGGGAAATTTTATTTTACATGCAAAAATGTTTTTTTTAAATTGTTATATTCATGCACATCTACAACGTAAACTGTAATGCTTAAAATGTACTTTTTGTTTGGCCATTATGTTTCATTCTGTCTTTGAGATTCGATCGATTTTTAATATTTGAACATAGGTTGGTAACATGTTTGGTTTTATAATAACTAATTTATGAACCTTGGAATGTCGTACAACTATCTAGTTCAGACTTGCTTAGTATCAAATATAAAACTTGTATAGAATACTAATAACATCGTGTAGCAACAAACTCTAATAAGAACTACGTTGTATTATCTACTAAGATTTTTTGCCAATTTAAAACTTAGGTATATCTAAAGCAAAAACGCTTATGAAAAATAAAGAAGTCTAAACAAAAATGTTGCTTCTAGATTACACCGAGGGAACAAAACGCTCAGGCATATGTAAATTCAGGCTTTCTTTTGAAATTCGACCCTCATACACATCTCGTAGAAGAAGCGTCCATTGTGTACGGAAATATTAATCCATCATTTACCCACGCTTATGACACTGAGAAGTTTTTGATTGGACGTGATATATTTAACAATCATACCTTACAATCTGCTCTGCATGTCTTAGAGAAAGAAATTAATCCTGATGTTCGACCACCATATCCACCTCCATTTGCTCGGAAAAAAGTGGCCTTGGGTCTTTTTTATAAGGTGAGTACATTTCTTTATACCTACATGTTAAAACTTTTTTTTCGGTATTGCACATTATTTTTATACAAAAATCTAGCTAATAAATATTTTCTGGGTTGAAGTTTTTAATCATCTGTTCTTAAGGATTATTTATTTAACAGTTTATGTACACACATATAAACAGACAAGAAGAAAGGAACAGAAAAATATGTACAAAGGTGATGCTTATTTCTAAAGAATTCTCTTCCAGCATACCTGCGATATGAAAGTAGTTAAAGAAATGTAGACAACGCAAGAGTACAAGAGAAAATAAAGAACATAACATTAAAATACTTAACTATTATCTACTACTAATTTAAATATAAACAAACAATATGAGAATATACATACATACATACCTCTAAAATAAATATAGCTAATTGATTAAAAAATATAACTGGGATAGACAAAAGTAGAATTAGAACTTTTAGCTTTTAAAATATTTAATAGGAAGTTTCCTTACAGTGTATTATCAAAATTTGTCCAAAAGATATATTGCTTCCCATTTACAAGTCTGGGGCTACCACTCCTAGTGATGACAGACCACCGGTCAGTCGTAGCTACCAAGAATATGACACAGACCAAAAAGACTTTCCCATAACACAGCCGTTGTTGAAGAAAGAAGGAATGATTCAATGTGCAGGCGAAGCTGTCTATAGTGATGACACGCCGGCGATTAAAGATGAAGTTTTTGCAGCACTCGTCCTCTCCACTGTAGCTAAGGCAGATATTGAAAGTATTGATAGTTCTGAGGTTTTGGTAAGTACACATATTATTGCTAAAATATATAACTGATACCTATCGTAAACATAACTTTTCTTTAAAGATATTGTTATATTTTAGAAAGTTGACGGTGTTTTAGCGGTATTGACTTCCGTGGACATACCAGGCGTAAACAGCATAGTTCGAGCAGATTTTTTGCTCATGTTTGAGAACGAAGAACTACTGGCTAGCCACAAAATATTGTATTACAATCAGCCAGTGGCTATTGTCGTCGCAGTTACTCAAGTATTGGCTGATAAAATGGCGTGTTTAGTTAAAGTGAATTATAAGTATGTTCCAAAAAAACCAATTGTTTTTACCATTGACGATGCAATACATGCACCGAAAGAGGAAAATAGGCTTAACCCTTATCCAGGTATCGTACCAACAGATAGAGGAACTAATATCAGAAAAGTTATTAAAGGAAAGTTCATCAGTCCTCGGCAGTATCACCATATGATGGAACTGCACACGACAGTTACAAAGCCCGTTGATGAAGGTTTAGAAGTTATTTCGTCAACTCAGTTCATGGACATCACACAAGCAGCAATCGCACAGCTTTTGAACATGCCTGAGAGTTTGTAAGAAAAATAATATTTCCAATAAATAATTCTTGATTTGAACAGACATTTATATAATAAATGTGTTATTAATTTCAGAATAATAGTAAAAACAAGAAGATGTGGAGGTGGTTTTGGTTGTAAAATCAGCCGACACGGTTTTGTAGCATGTGCAACCGCGTTAGTTGCAAAAAAACTCAACAAGCCATGTAGAATGTCTATGCCTATGCACAGCATTACACGAGCTATTGGAAAAAGACCAAACACCAGACTTGATTACGAGGTATGTAAAACAGTATGATCTAACAAAAGATGATTGAATTTGAATGTTTTTCTAAACTGATATTTTAAATTGACGTTATTTTAATTTAGGTCGGGGTGGACGACAGAGGTGAAATACAATATATGGACGCGGTATTTTATGTGAATGATGGCATTTCCCGTAATGAAAATGAGAATCCGTATTCTACAGAATCGTTAAAAAACTGTTATGATTACCGGAGATGGAAATGTGATTCTTTCGGCGTCATTACAGATACTCCATCGAACGTTTTTATGAGGGCCCCTGGTAAGTTAGGAGATAATTTAAAATAAGTTTCATAGTTTCGTGTAAAATATATTATATCAAATTAATATTTATTTTAGGTGGCTTTGAAGGAATTTCAGGAATAGAGCACATAATGGACCATATAGCCGAAGAACTAAATAGAGACCCAGTAGAAGTTCGCATGGCTAACTATCGTAGAGAAGACAATGATTTGCCAACCTTATTACCAATGTTTCTCGAGAGAATTAACTTTAAAGAGCGACAGGAGCGTATAAAAGAGTTTAATAATCTTAATAGATGGAAGAAACGTGGGATAAAGTTGAACAATATGGCCTTTCCGACGCAGTACCTCGGTAATTATGGAGCACTTGTATCTGTGTACCACGGTGACGGAAGTGTGATCATAAATATTGGTGGTATTGAGATAGGTCAAGGAATTTTCACCAAAATGGCACAAGTCGCCGCTTATGAGCTCAATGTCCCAGTTGAGACTGTAGCAGTCATACCATGTGTTAACTTTGCAACCCCAAATTCTTTTGCGACAGCTTCTAGTATAACTAGTGAATGTTGTGCCTACTGTGTGATTAGATGTTGTGATCAGATTAAAGCAAGACTGGCGCCTTTTAGAGCAGCTATGCCTACTGCTTCATGGCGAGAAATTGTATTTGAAGCTGACATGCAGGGAGTTTTGTTACAAGCTAATTATTTGACGAGTCCAAATGATCCAAGATTGGTGAATTACTCGATATTTGGTATAGCAGTAACCGAGGTTGAGGTAGACATATTGACTGGCAGTAAATGGATTGTTCGGACGGACATATTTGAAGATGCTGGTCGCACCTTGAATCCAGCTATAGATATGGGTCAGGTGAGATATGATATGAGTTTGGATGATTTTGTTTATTAAATAGTTACAAAGTGTTTATTGAATATGTTTGTATATCACATAATTATATTATGTAAATGGAACAACTTAAAGTGTAAGTTACATTCAACTTATTCATTCCTTTAGGTGGAAGGAGCATTTATAATGGCTGCATCTGTGTGGATGATGGAAAATACAGTTTACAATGAGTTTACCGGAGAATTATACAGTGACCGAACGTGGACTTACAAAATAATGGGGGCTAAAGACATTCCTTACGATTTCCGTGTTTATTTAAGACGAAAAAGACCGAATCCTGTTGGTATTTTGGGATCTAAAGGTAAAAAACTATTGTAATATATTTATTGGGCATAGTTGGAAGAATACTTAACCCATTTAATATATTCTTTATAGCTGCTGGTGAACCTCCATGCTGCCTTGCTTATGTTATAGTCGAGTCATTGAGAGATGCCATAGAATCCTCCCGAAAAGACAGTGGCCACGATACAAGATATGTTAGTTTGAGTAAGTGCTAACTGCAAATTTAAATAATTATCCGTTTATTTGCAAATCATACTAAAAATACATACGTGTTGCGGCTTGGATGAAATTCACGACTTTATGATATGAGGCAATAATTGTTACTTCCAAACTATAGAATCATAATGCATATTGTTACAGAAGTTCCAGTTAATCTTGAAAGTATTGTTGAAGCAGCAGACGTGAGAATAGAAGAGTTTCTACTATATTAAGAAGAGTATTTTAGTGATTGCTGGTTTTTGCACTCATACTGGTGTTCTTTATTGATCATACATAACTAGATTAGACGTTTAACTTAAACTTTTTACAGTTCGTTCAACCAATTTTGACTTCTAGTGCGTTGGTGGCATAACAAATGGCAGCTGCAGTAAATAGTTCGTATTTTCATCACTTTTTTGCTTTTAATGCTATCCTTATGCCTACGGTATAGAAGTCAGAATCGGTTGAACGGACTGTAAAAAATATTTGTTTAAATTTCTTATATTATTTCAAAGGGATTTTAGTTTTTTTAAACTAAGATAAGGTTTCTAAATTAAAGGTAGGTAATATTTAGTCCATATTTTACTTTTAGGTTGGTATAATTTCTTGTGGTGATGTTTTTTTCTGTTTTTTCTGAAATTGATTATTTTTTCATGTCATATTATATGTATACAAGGATTTTTTTGCGTGTGGCCAAAATCGGAACTAATACCGTCATCTTTCTAACTACATCTAACAAAACAAAATTACACTTGAATGTTTACCGATAGCGCCCCCCAATATTAATAATGCAAATTTAAATAATTATCCGTTTATTTGCTAATCTTACTAAAAATGCATAACCATCCATTTCATCCAAGCCGCAACGGCTTACATGAAATTTCCAGCTTTACAACACACACAACACAACTTTTTTTTTCCGATTGCTGGCAATAATTGTTGTTGTAATAATTGTTGTATAACTATCTTAAAACTTCTTTTTTTTTTAAATATCAAAATAAAATCAAAGAAACAGACCTTTGGTTAAACACACCACACAAACCGTCACGGGTTTAACAGTGGTGTGGCCACTGATGAATCTGTAGTCATCATAAATCATAATACATATTGTTACAGAAGTTCCAGTTAATCTTGAAAGTATTGTTGAAGCAGCAGACGTGAGAATAGAAGAGTTTCTACTATATTAAGAAGAGTATTTTAGCGATTGCTGATATTTGCACTCATACTGATGTTCTATAATGATAAAAGCTATTTTTTTGACGTGACAACGTCTAATAAATCGATGAATGCCGTTACGCACGAAAAAGTGTCCCGTTAATTACAATCGATTAGAGATTTTCTTAATAAGGATGAATATCGGCCAGCAGCTAGTACTTGTGTGAGCAGAATCTTGCAGACTTCCACTGCAGTGGAAGTCTTTCGAAGATGATGAATGTATAGCAAATTGTCCGATATCATTACGATAACATGAACGACGATCTTCATAATAATATGTCACTTATAGATAATAAAGTAATAATGACAGTTGATCCTATCCTCAGAGTAATAACTAAAGCATATTATTTTGAGATCCTACCTCAGCGTTTATATATTATTATAGGTGGAATGATTCTCTTCGTCGGTCGTAAATCCATTGCTTGTACTAGATTTTATTTGATTATGTGGACGGACTCGGCGCCGGGACGGACATAACCGAGTTTATTGCTTACTTAAATAACTACTGTGCCTATTATGGTACATTTATTTTTTATCATTTGTATTGCATTCTTGTTATCTTCAGAGATTATTAAAAATAGGATATTTGGACATGTCCAGTTTCTTCCCTCTGGTCGTGTTCTGAATCGATAATGTTCATGATTTAAGGTTTTATACAGTAAGATTTAAAAATTAAGATTTAATTTATTTAATTTATAAATTCAACATATGTTGCGCAACATAATTCTCAAAAAAACATTGCTCAATTATAGCGTCCGCCTCGCCATTTTTAACGGGAAGTACTAAAAATGTTTTTGACGTTCCATTTTATTCCGTAATTACCTTTAATGAGTATGAATAATAACTATAACCCGCTTATTTTAAATCAAAGGAATTTATGTAATTATTGTAATGTAATTGCGTATAAAATACGACAATATTACTAACATGTTTTTGTGTAAACATCTAGTGTTTTTAATTTGAATACCCACTTCTTATGAAGGTAGTATTTATTATTTCTTTGACATGACATTGACATATAATTATTATTTTCTGCTTACTTTGCTTGCATTGCAGTGCACAAGTTTCGCATTAAACTCAATTACATGGTATTTAATTTTAGCTTCCATCACAAAATTGTTTTTTTTTGCTTCCCTCCGCACGTTTTCTCCACACATTGACATTGGCAGAATTGTCGACATCGGCACCATTGCCATATGGAAAAATAGATAGATACTTTGCTTGCATTGCAGTTCCAACATATATTACTTTCCTCTATGAGTTCCAAGTTGCATAAAAGCGTTCCTTGCTAACTGTGTGATTATTTTGTATTATTGATATTTTCTTATAACGACCTACCACACGGACTGCCATCATATATCAGTTCGTATAGGATTCTATTTTACTTTTCGATTTGGATATTATGATGAGGTGCATCAATTGTGGCATCGCTGTGCAGGGGATTCGCAGACATATCATGGGAAGGCTGTTTATCCTTGCAAGTGAGATTCGCTCGATGGTTAGAAAATCAGGTATGCCTACTACGGCAGTCACGTAAACCATGCAGTGAAGGCAATATATTGGCCAATTTTTGTTATTATTAGAAAAATACAATGATATTTGCTATTGTTCCAACTCCCATTAGATCGATATGCTTGTCACGACTGTTATAATTAATTAAATATCGAAGCTGCTGACAATAAGAGATTGTTAGGTCATACAATGGTCTGCTGTGGATGTAATATCTCAGTCGGGCTCAGAAATCCAAGAGGCCGACGTTTCTATACTGTTGCAGTGGACAGCCCTTTAGTACCCCGTGGTTATTTCCAATGATAATAATTATCAGGTAAATTATTTATTACCCGACTACGTTTTTATTATAAGTAAGTAAAGTCTGAAAGAAAATGGCTAAATGAATGGGACAGATCCTTCAAAACTGGATAGACGAGCGATGGAAACGACGATCGCGGAAGATGAAAGGAGTGTTCATCATGTAAAAACTCAACATATACATAACATCTCGCCAGCGATTCCCGAAGCGATTTTTATCAAAACTACACCTATCCACGTTATGGAAAGTGAGCTCTGTGTAGCTCCGCTGTATTTACGGAGAAAATATTTAGGTTATAAGTTCTGTTTAAAATCTAAACCGATAGAAAATAATATTACCAATAATTTGTTAGGAGAGCTTCACACTCTTCTACAGACTAGTTATTGGAGAAATAAAAATATTCCTCTACTGATTTCCATATACTCGTATAATGAAGTGAAAGATGATCATATAGAAATATCAAATCTCTTGCTGATGTTTACTCTCAGGACATGGATGGCCAACATTAATATTCAAGAAGTAATTATTCAAAAAATTATATGGGACTTAGATGTAGTGAAATTATCTAAACAAAGCTGTTATAGTAATTTATTAAAATTTGAAGTTATTAGAGAGTTATGTACACTTGAAGTACAATAAATGGCTTAGTACGAGTATATTTACAGATGGGTCGAAGAGTGTAGAAGGTCGTGGAGCAGCCTTTTATATACCTAGTGAACCAAATAACTGGCTTTAAAATAGATAAGAATGCGTCCATAATGACGTTGGAGCTTATTGCAATCTCTGAAGCACTTAAATTCTGTTAGAGTAGTCAACATTAAAATATATTGTTATTTGCACAGACAGTAAAAGTTCCTTACAACATTTAGCTCGATGCGCCTCTGGCCACAGAGGTGATCGCTAGCTTATGTTATTCTATCTAAGATAGATGAATTAATGCTTAAAGGTATCACATTGAGATTGCAATCGGTTCCACCGCATATTGGAATACAGGGCAATGAAAAGGCTGACATGCTGGCAAAATATGCAGCTAGAAATGGAGGAGGAGCTAGCATGATTTTGGACTATTCAGAAGTTTTACCTAAATTTAAAAAGAAGTGTTATGATGATTGGAAGGAATATTTGAAAAGCGCTCTTTAGACAAAGGAATCTGGTATAAAACCATGCAGGGTAAGCCAATTCGTGTGCCCTGGTTTGTAAATAGTAATTTAAGCCGAAAAGTAATTCAGATCTGGACACATTCCATGCAATAAGTTTGCGTTCATGATGAGTAAAACAAACTCTCCTAACTGTGTGGAGTGTGGAGTTGTAGAAGACTTACACCACTTATTGATGGACTGTGTTCGTAATGAGTCTGGGAGAAATGATTTGTTTAGGGTCTTGAGGTTGAACAGACTTGAAGTACACACATTCAATAAAATCTTGGCTCAACCAAATGGCGATGATGCGAAGAGTCTGTTTAGGTTCATGGCCCAGATATGACTAATGTGTATTTAGGTTACGATAGGACTGACATTACGCATTGCGATTATAAAAGTCCCTAATTATAAAAATAATAAAAAAAAAAAACTCCAGAGTGGCAGGTAAATAGGTGAAGTAATGATTACAAGTACATAGAAATATTTCTTAGGAGTATACATGGAATCACTTAGAAAAGTATATTTTATAATGTCACAATAGTTTAACAAGCGCCACAGTTTATAAAATGTGTATAATAGGTAAGGTTAATTCTAAACGTATAAAAGGTGAGTTACGATGAAAATGATTAACTGTAATATTCGGTAAAACGCAATTTAAGTTGGTGGAAAAATATTATGTCAGCAAATGTTGTATTGATTTTTCGGAATTTTCAGTATTTTATTCGGTCGTTTCTTTATTTGTATTCGCCTACAAGTAGGCTGTCAGAAAATTTGTATATTATAAAGCAGTAAATTTCATATTTTGAGAATGATCATATTGAAAAAAAAAAATGGAGGATTTATTACTAGCTACCCCTTTACTTTTCACACACTGAGTGGCTCCGAACTAAGAGACGAAACTTTGCATGGGCCTAGGAACAGATCCTGGGGTTGGAAAGTTACTAGCAAGATTGAAGACTACCACGAACTCCATGATTTATTTTAGAATGATAAATAAATATTTAATTTGGATTTTTTTCCTATAGTATTTATACAAAAAATATGAATTGAAAAAGTCACATTGGTACTTGCCCAGTTTTTTTTTGATTTGAGAATGATAAATAAATATTTAATTTGGGGTTTTTTTCCTATGGCATTTATGGTATTACACGTTGGTACTCATACAAAAAATATTTCATCAATAGATTCCACATACATAAGTAATTTAATATAGCGGGAAATGAGAAACGGCTAGTTTTTAAGTAGAGGATATTCGCTTGAATAACCTAAAATGTTCAAATTATGAAATTTTATAATTGCTACCAAAGATCAATGAGTTATATCCATAATACATAAATAAAATAAATTAAGAAAGAAAGAAAACGTTTATTTGGACACAGTTCGTGAAACACAGAATAAAAACAAACTAAAAGTGATAGTAATCTTTTGACAAGTGTGTGCCTCAGGGCTGCGCCAAAATGGGCACGCCACAATTGCGGCGATAAGTCCCCTCTTTGAGGAGTGGCTAGAGAGGCATCACGGCGTCCTCACCTTCCGCCTGACGCAGGTCCTCACCGGACACGGTTGTTTCGGGAGGTTCCTGTTCAGGATAAAGCGGGAGGAAACGCCCGGGTGTTACTATTGTGTGGATCACCCGGAGGACACGGTGGAGCATACGGTGGAAGTCTGCCCGGCTTGGGCAGGGCACCGCCGTGTCCTCACGGAGGCGATCGGCAGCGGCGATCTCTCGCGTCCGGCCCTGGTTCAGGCCATGGTCCGGAGCGAGAGTGCATGGGAAGCCGTCACTTCCTTCTGCGAAGCAGTAATGCTCGCGAAGGAGGAGGCGGAGCGCGCGAGGGAAATGCAAGATGCGCGCCCTCGCGCCCCTAGTCGCCGCAGGAGACGCCCCGGGCGTCGGGAGTCGCGAGCCGACTTCCGGCCACCGTAGGCGCGGGCTTGCGGACGGTGGGCAATGGGTAGCTCGCCGTCCGATTAGGACCAGGCCCGGGTCGACGGCGCGTTGTGTTCCACGCGCGCCTCAAAGAGATGTCAGCACCAACTGACGGGGTCCGTAAGGGCCAATGCCTGCCAGGGTTGCGAGTTGGTCCGAAAGGGATATCGCGGCCCCGGCACACAGGCAACGGAAGGAACACGGGTGGGGTTTAGTCAGTAAAAGTCTGACACTCCCTCTCGCTCCGCCCAGAGCGGGAGGAGTCATTTGATGATTTCCCACCCGAAAAAAAAAAAAAAAAAAAGATCAATGAGTTATCAATAATACTTTTTTGTATTATGCTTGTTTAAAAAAATATGTAAGTATGTACTTACGTAATTTAGAATCACAATATTTCGATAAATGTATGAATTTCGATTCATAGAGCACTAGGTAAGTCTACGAAGCAAACCATTTATGCAAAACCAATCACAAATATTTTGAATTAAACGAAAGTGAAAATGTAATTTTTGTTTTTATCTCAGTCCCAGCAAACACGTAACCATAACTTTGCTTCACTTTTTGAGATATTTGTCTTAAACAGTTTTGGCGTAATAACATTATAAACAAACAGACAGACAAATCATTTACATCGTACAACAATGTGGATTCTAGCCACCCGGCAACAAATTATTTCGATCAACACTAGTATTACACGTCACGGTTGTACCCATGATTGCTGCAACATATCGATTAATGTGATACAAATGAGTGCATGCATGAATGTGTAAATTTTAATGCAAAAAATCAGCACTTATTAATTGCAAAGATTCCTGTTCACGGATATTCGGACAATTTAATTTTAGTTGGCATAAATGTGTGTTTGCTTTAAATCAGTTTACTTGGCACAAGTCACTTAGTAAGTCAAGTGTTCAGAATCATTTGAGTTATTCAGTGATGGTGAATTCGTTTTAAATCATAATGGATAAACCAGAGACTATGGATCGGGTGAAGTTCACGATAAATGGGAGAACGTACAGCGGTGTGTTCTTTTTCATTTTAGTATAAAATAATATGCACTTGCGTTGTTTTTTTCATGCTATGTCTCATTACTTGTGAGGGGCAAGTGGCTAAATAATAACAGCTGCACGAGTCGATTGAAGGTTAAGCCATGCTTACCGCGGTCGGTTCGTTGATGGGTGACCGTCTATTGCATATTGAGACTTCTCCGTGCCTCGGAAAGAACGTTAAGCCGTTGATCTCAGTTGTCATTCTTATATATTTGACCGTTGTTACGAGTAGTCGGAAGCCCAAGAATCTGACAAACAGGGGTTGTGGAGGTCAGAGAGGCAGTCGCCCCATGTAAAATACTGGTATTCAGCTGCATCCGGTTAGACTGGAAGCTGACCCCAACATAGTCAGGAAACAGCTAGGCAAATTGATGTGTCCTTCACCCCACAATCCTCACTTTTGAAAAGTTCATGAAAATCAATTTTGAAAACGCCAAAAAATTGTCAAGAAATAGTCATAAATAGTCACGAAGGTTAAAAAAATAGTCGCATTATGGTTCCGAAGATACAGCTATAAGTTGGTGAGGATTGTGGGGTGAACGTCTCCACACAATCCTCACCTCAGTGCAAGCAAACGGCTGGGAGTACCGACTTGGTTTTGAATTCCAAAAAATAGTCAATAAATAGTCATAACGCTATGCCAAATCTCGAAAATAGTCATTAAGGGATTCCAGAGATATAAAGGGGTCTTGGTGAGGATTACGTGGAGAGCCTTTCCCGCCACAATCCTCACCTGATTACCGCGGAACGCCTAGGTTTTTGAATTTGAATTTGGTGTCAAAAAATAGTCAATAAATAGTCGTCTCGAACCATGATAATTTCGACTTGGTTTACTATGTAGAAGTATGTTAAACTTCCACGTAAACTTCTACATACATTTTGTTTTGGTACAGTCGCGAACAGTAAAATTGTAAATCTATTTTAATAGTGTTGTGTTGTTGTGTGTAGTGTTGTGTTAATTTAAAACAGTAATAAAATATTGTAGTTACACTTACGTATAATTTTTTTTCTGTCAAAGTTTAATAAATACCTACCTTGCTGTACATAATATTCCTCCAATTTTTCCGGTTGACTTTATTAGACCAAATAAATGTCTTTATTTCAGATAAATTTGATTGTAGTATGAGTAATTAAGACTGTCTATCTACTTATATATTATGTACAGCTTGGTAGGTATTTATTAAACTTCGGTTGGTGGGTGGGTTGGTAGTACCTTGGTTGGTGGGTAGGTTGGTGGGTGGGTTGGTAGTACCTTGGTTGGTGGGTAGGTTGGTGGATAGGTGGGTACGTAGGTTGGTATGTAGGTTGGTTGGTGGATAGGTTGGTAGGTAAGTTGGTGGGTAGTATGGTGGGTAGGTTGGTGGGTAGGTTGGTTGGTGGGTAGGTTGGTTGGTGGGTAGGTTGGTTGGTGGGTAGGTTGGTTGGTAGGTTGGTTGGTGGGTAGGGTAGGTTAGGTTGGTGGGTAGGTTGGTGATAGGTTGGTGAGTAGGTTGGTTGGTGGGTAGGTTGGAGGTGGGTAGGTTGGTGGGTAGATTGGTTGGTTGGTTGGTGGGTAGGTTGGTGTATAGGTTGGTGGTACGTTGGTGAGTAGATTGGTTGGTGGGTAGGTTGGTGGTAGGTAAGTTGGTGGGTAGTATGGTGGGTAGGTTGGTGGGTAGGTTGGTCGGTGGGTAGGTTGGTTGGTGGGTAGGTTGGTTGGTAGGTTGGTTGGTGGGTAGGGTAGGTTAGGTTGGTGGGTAGGTTGGTTGGTGGGTAGGTTGGTGGTAGGTTGGTGAGTAGGTTGGTTGGTGGGTAGGTTGGAGGTGGGTAGGTTGGTGGGTAGATTGGTTGGTTGGTTGGTGGGTAGGTTGGTGTATGGGTTGGTGGTACGTTGGTGAGTAGATTGGTTGGTGGGTAGGTTGGTGTATGGGTTGGTGGTACGTTGGTGAGTAGATTGGTTGGTGGGTAGGTTGGTGTATGGGTTGGTGGTACGTTGGTGAGTAGATTGGTTGGTGGGTAGGTTGGTGGTAGGTAGGTTAGTGGGTAGGTTGGTAGGTACAAACTAACCCAAACATAAGGAGGCTATCTTGTTTAATTGAGGATATCGTATGGCGAGCTTAATACCAGCTCCATCATCAGATCCTGGACTACACTCTGGGATAACGTACCTACTTGTTAAAACAATTCCAAATGTCCGAAAAGACCCTGGACACCACCTAATGTAATAGCACTTCTCAATACATAACCAATGAAATACGATGGTGCTATGTTATTTGATTGAGGAGTTTCGATAGCCACTTACCTGCTCCATAAACAGACCCTGGACACCATCTTGGGATATAGTTCTTGTCAAAACAAAACCAACGAGTTCAAACTCAACGACTCTATCTTATTTAGTTGAGGAGTACCTAACAACTAACTACTAAACAAGATAAGCTTGTTTTGTTTCGGCCATTTGGAATTGTTTTGACAAGTACGTACGTTGTCCCACAGTGTAGTCCAGGATCTGATCATGGAGCTGGTATTAAGCTCGCCATGCGATATCTTCAATTAACCAAGATAGCCTCCTTATGTTTGGGTTAGTTTGTACCTACCAACCTACCCACCAACCAACCTATTCACCAACCTACCCACCAACTAACCTATCCACCAACCAACCTAACACCAACCTACCCACCAACCAACCTATCCACCAACCAACCTAACACCAACCTACCCACCAACCTACCTACCACCAACCTACCCACTAACCAACCTACCCACCAACCAACCTACTCACCAACCAACCAACCTACCTACCAACCAACCAACCTACCCACGAACCAACCTATCCACGAACCAACCTATCCACCAACCAACCTATTCACCAACCTACCCACCAACTAACCTACCCACCAACCAACCTATCCACCAAACAACCTTACACCAACCTAACACCAACCTACCCACCAACCTACCTACCACCAACCTACCCACTAACCAACCTACCCACCAACCAACCTACCTACCCACCAACCAACCAACCTACCCACCAACCAACCTACCCACCAACCAACCTACCCACCAACCAACCTACCCACCAAGCAACCTACCCACCAACAAACCTACACACCAACCTACCTACCAACCTACCCACCAACCTACCCACCAACCAACCAACCTACCCACCAACCTACCACCAACCTACCCACCAACGAACCTGCCCACCAACCAACCTATCTACCAACCTACCCACCAACCAACCTATGCACCAACTTACCCACCAACCAACCTATGCACCATCCTACCCACCAACCTACCCACCAACCTACCACTAACACACCCACCAACCAAAGTTTAATAAATACCTACCTAACTGTACATAATTTATAAGTAGATACTCGTAGATAGTCTTAATTACTCATACTACAATCAAGTTAATCTGAAATAGAGACATTTATTTGGTCTCATAAAGCCAACCGGAAATATTGGAGGAATATTATGTACAACTAGGTAGGTATTTATTAAACTTTGACAGAAAAAAAATTATACGTAAGTAACTACAATATTGTATTACTGTTTTAAATTAATATACAATACTATTAAAATAGATTTACAATTTTACTGTTCGCAACTGTACCAAAACAAAATGTATGTAGAAGTTGACGTGGAAGCTTAACATACTTCTACGCAGTAAACCAAGTCGAAATTATCATGGTTCGAGACGACTATTTATTGACTATTTTTTGACACCAAATTCAAATTCAAAAACCTAGGCGTTCCGCGGTAATCAGGTGAGGATTGTGGCGAGAAAGGCTCTCCACGTAATCCTCACCAAGACCCCTTTATATCTCTGGAATCCCTTAATGACTATTTTCGAGATTTGGCATAATGTTATGACTATTTATTGACTATTTTTTGGAATTGAAAGCAAGTCGGTACTCCGAGCCGTTTGCTTGTACTGAGGTGAGGATTGTGTGGAGACGTTCACCCCACAATCCACACCAACTTATAGCTGTATCTTCGGAACCATAATGCGACTATTTTTTAACCTTGGTGACTATTTATGACTATTTCTTGACTATTTTTTGGCGTTTTCAAAATTGATTTTCATGAACTTTTCAAAAGTGAGGATTGTGGGGTGAAGGACACAAATTGATATTGTCTCATAACCTGCAACTATAATTTAAACCATAAAATATAAATAAAAATATACATTTATGATTGCTTATCAACACCTTGATGTTTGTCGTAATTTCAAAAGACAGTTTCTATTTTTAAAAATCTATTTATTTCAAGACCTTATGCTAATCATTTTTTTTCTTTGCGGACATTTTCAGCGGGTTCCGAGTTCACAGTGGATCTGACATTAAATGAGTACATTCGTCGGTATGCGGAGTTGCGCGGCACTAAGTACATGTGTCGTGAGGGCGGCTGCGGAGCGTGCGTGGTCAATGTTCGAGCACACACGCCTGGCACACAGGAGATCACCTCGTTCTCTGTTAATTCTGTAAGGATACTCCTAAGATAATGAAACCTTATTTCATAATTTTATAGGCTGGCGATTAGTTCACCTGCATACGTTATGGGGGCGATTCTACTCGTCACGCAAAGTCAGGTTCTTCAGCTTTACTTTTTTATTTTAGTGTCTTGTTGCCATCATGTCCTGCGATGGCTGGGACATAACAACTATTGAAGGTATCGGCAACAGGAAGATTGGGTACAACATCATTCAGAAACGACTAAACCATTTTTTTGGATCACAGTGTGGTTACTGCAGTCCGGGTTTTGTGATGAGCATGTACAGGTAGATATGTAATTGAATTAGCTGAAAATCTTCTGTTGGTTGGCTGTTGGGTCGAGCACCTGATGCACTTAACCGGACTCGGTTTTTAACCGCGTCATATTTAGTTTCTGTGTTGACGCGCGTGTATTTAGTCGGTGTTTTTTGCAACAGATTTTCATATAAACTACAATACAGTTTCAGTTTTCACAGGGCTTGTTCGATTATAAGGTTGTTTTTGTAAAAACGTATTAAAAAGGATTAACAAATTGAGCAGATTTTATTTTAGTGGCAAACCATATTATTAAGGTTTGCCACTAAAATAAAATCTGCTCAATTAGTTAATCCTTTTAAACTTGAAACAACCACATCCTAATGATAGTAAATTATTCCAATATTTCCAGTCTCGTACAGGGCAGTGACCGCCATCTAACAGAAGGAGAAATAGAAAACTCTTTAGGTAGCAACCTATGTAGGTGTACCGGCTACCGTCCCATTTTAGAAGCTTTCAAATCTTTCGCCGACCACCCAGACGCGAATACATTGAGGAAGATAAAGGATATTGAAGATATATCTGAGCAAATATGTCCTAAATCCGGTAAAACGTGTGGCGGTACTTGTGGGATCAATGAGGACTGGTGTTTAGTAAATATGGGTAATATGAGTGCTTCAGATTTGCCTAAGAAAATATCTCTCGCTGATGGAAGACTATGGTACTCTGTTAGTGATATAAGATCAATATTTGCTGCTTTAGATGATGTTGGTTACGATTCTTACATGTTGGTCGCTGGTAATACTGCCAAAGGTAATTTAAGAAATGTTTGTTAAGTTATGAGACTAATGTATTTGATGACATTTCTATGACAGTTATTAAGTCCGTCCTAATAATACCTTGATTGATTTCAGGTGTCCGTCCAATACTATTTTATCCAAAGTTGTTGATAGACATAAGCGATGTGAAGGAGCTGGCCACACATTACTTGGACATAAACTTGGTCCTTGGAGCCAACATGACGTTGACTGATACGATGCACTTATTCAAAGAATTATGCGCTTCGAATGAGGATTTCTGGTATTTAGGAATACTGTATGACCATGTGGAACGAGTGGCTCATATACCTGTGAGAAATGTAAGTACATAAACAAATGATTCCTAATATTTTACATAGTTCAAAATGTGACTTATAGTTTTAGGGGACTACTGAGGGCCTAGACAAATGGCATTCGCTTCGGAGCGATTCTATTACGACAATCGCTATCGCTTCAACGATAACGAAGTTCAATTGGTAGACAAAGTACACTTCGTTTCGCTATCGTGTCATCCATTGGTTTGTTCGATAAAAATTACATTTTGTCTTTGGTCTTTCGTGAGCAAACGTCAAATTCCGCGCTGTCGCTGTCAATTCTTGTTATCAGTTGAACTCCGATAGTACGAGAGCCCACGATCAAAACCATGTCGCATCGTTTTACAGCCAAAACCGTATAAAATCGTTAGTTTAAATGATTCTGAACCCGACTCGGTGGACAGTACCGGTCAGAAACGTCACAGTTTTATGGGAGCCCATTTCTGCTATATCAAAAGAAACAGGCAGACGGTTTCATTACATATTAAAAATGTACATAGGTTTCGTAATTTTAATACGAATAAGTTTGTTTGCAGACATTTTGCGTGTCCAATGTGGTCTGAGCGCATTTTCAAAAATTTTACCGATCGGTCTCCCAGTAGCCTGGTTCAATTTTTTTTCTATCTTTTGTATAGTTACCGGGGTTACAAAAATATGATTTCTTACATTTTAACTGGTACCTATAATTCCAAAAACTAAAAGAACGTTTTGAAGTCGCCCGGAAAACGCGCGGTTGTTGATACGCTCCTATCCCTCACGACAGGACACGAAAGTTTTTAAACACGTTCAAAATGGTTCAACTCATAAGAGGCTCACACTTTCTTCTGAAAAACAATTTATTCGCATCAATTGACCAATGTTCACCTGAAAACAAAAATTTCAGACGGGTTGCTATGTATTTGATTTTTTGACTCATTTTTAACTTTTCAACTTTTCAAAATTTTCAGACGGTTTGCTATGTATTTAATTTTTTGCCTCATTTTAACTTTCTCAAATGGTCTCCTTGCTACGTGCGACGCTACTGGATTCTAAAAATTGTGTTTTTGGTATCTAAAATCTATCATTCAACTCCATTCTTAAAATCAGACAAATTGCTATGAAACCGGTCAGTATTTGTTTTTGACATATTTCAGAATGCCGTCCGGTCAGACGTGACGCGAAAAATGAATGAAATTATATTTTTTTGTATTCATGATAACTAAATCTATCGATTGTATAATATGGTTTTGTTCGTAAAACGATAAGGCAAAAATGTTGGTTACGGACTCTCGTACTACGACCCCTACTCCGGGACGAAAATTCAAAAGTGATAAAATTCTATAAATAATGCATTTCATCGAGACTTTCGAATAGGGATGATGATTAAAATTATGTTTATGTCCGTCAGGTAGATTATATCAAATATTGGACATGTATTTTATTTTTTACGTAATCAAAATATTACGACGTAGCGAGTAGCGAGCCCCCACTCCCCAACTTTAATGCGTTATACCTAAGTATTTTTTTATAAATATGATAAAGCAAGAAACACGTGTCTAATATTTTTTTATTATCTGTCTGACGGATTTAATAGAATTTCTGTAATATAAATTTTACTTCTCATACAATTTACCATACCCCGAGTAAACTCCAAAAGTCGCCATTTTGTTTCGTTTTCCACAGGGTTTTGACGTTCGCTAATGTTTCCATCATACGAATCGAAAACTAGCGATAACGGTTGTCAAAAAGTGTCACTTGGCTACGCATTTCTATGGAAGTTATCGTTCGACGCTGTCGATTCGTTTGATGGAAACGAATGATGATGACATTGTCTAGCTAATTTCTATTCGTTAACCTATGATCACGTGACATTTCCATAACATAAGTCAACCGCATACATTTTTGACTTTTCTACTGGCGATATCGCTAATCGAATGTTACTTTGTCTAGGCCCTCAGGAACTAGACGTGCCTCAGCTCAAGTTTTATAATGCGTAAAAGTATATGATTCACTGGAGTAAACAAAATCAGAAAAATATATAATATTCTTCAGGATATATGCTAGTAAGATAGTGTGTGTCATAGAAAAAATCACGAAGGTATCTCTAAAAAATTATTGTAACGGCAACGTAACGACAAAATCAAATTAATATACAATATTAAATCATTCTGATATTTTTTCAGATTATTCTACAAGCAACATATTACCGTAACAGTGTTTAAATTTTTTGGTCCAATCAATAGATTTTTTGTAAAGCACTGATCTAAGTGCTTCATATTTTGTAATAAATTACCTGCGTTGTGTCATTCGCTCTCTTTCTCTTCGATGCAGACCGACAGTGACCGCGGTTTAGCTGTTGTAAGCCTCTTAAAGGAGTACCTACTTCTCCTACTAGTCTAGTGTCCTTATCGGCATTAAATTAGATGAATCCCTTTTTACTACGTGTTAATTTCATTTGTTTCTATCTCTTTTACGTTTTCAGATTGGAACTCTAGCTGGTAATTTGGCTTTGAAAAATTCAGATCCAGGTTTTCAATCAGACATATTTCTGTTATTGGACTGTGTCGGAGCTACTGTAACTCTCGGTATGTGTATATTTTTTATCTTAAAAGCAGATTCGCTTGGACAATACAAAAATAAAATATATTTTTATTTTAGTTGACCGTGAGATGAGGCAGACCGAGATGAAATTACCAGAGTTTTTGACGACGAATCTAAGAGGAAAAGTAATGACACAAATAAAACTACGCCCCCTATCGCGACACTATGAATTAGTTACTTATAAGGTGGGAAATTTTATTTTACATGCAAAAATGTTTTTTTTAAATTGTTATATTCATGCACATCTACAACGTAAACTGTAATGCTTAAAATGTACTTTTTGTTTGGCCATTATGTTTCATTCTGTCTTTGAGATTCGATCGATTTTTAATATTTGAACATAGGTTGGTAACATGTTTGGTTTTATAATAACTAATTTATGAACCTTGGAATGTCGTACAACTATCTAGTTCAGACTTGCTTAGTATCAAATATAAAACTTGTATAGAATACTAATAACATCGTGTAGCAACAAACTCTAATAAGAACTACGTTGTATTATCTACTAAGATTTTTTGCCAATTTAAAACTTAGGTATATCTAAAGCAAAAACGCTTATGAAAAATAAAGAAGTCTAAACAAAAATGTTGCTTCTAGATTACACCGAGGGAACAAAACGCTCAGGCATATGTAAATTCAGGCTTTCTTTTGAAATTCGACCCTCATACACATCTCGTAGAAGAAGCGTCCATTGTGTACGGAAATATTAATCCATCATTTACCCACGCTTATGACACTGAGAAGTTTTTGATTGGACGTGATATATTTAACAATCATACCTTACAATCTGCTCTGCATGTCTTAGAGAAAGAAATTAATCCTGATGTTCGACCACCATATCCACCTCCATTTGCTCGGAAAAAAGTGGCCTTGGGTCTTTTTTATAAGGTGAGTACATTTCTTTATACCTACATGTTAAAACTTTTTTTTCGGTATTGCACATTATTTTTATACAAAAATCTAGCTAATAAATATTTTCTGGGTTGAAGTTTTTAATCATCTGTTCTTAAGGATTATTTATTTAACAGTTTATGTACACACATATAAACAGACAAGAAGAAAGGAACAGAAAAATATGTACAAAGGTGATGCTTATTTCTAAAGAATTCTCTTCCAGCATACCTGCGATATGAAAGTAGTTAAAGAAATGTAGACAACGCAAGAGTACAAGAGAAAATAAAGAACATAACATTAAAATACTTAACTATTATCTACTACTAATTTAAATATAAACAAACAATATGAGAATATACATACATACATACCTCTAAAATAAATATAGCTAATTGATTAAAAAATATAACTGGGATAGACAAAAGTAGAATTAGAACTTTTAGCTTTTAAAATATTTAATAGGAAGTTTCCTTACAGTGTATTATCAAAATTTGTCCAAAAGATATATTGCTTCCCATTTACAAGTCTGGGGCTACCACTCCTAGTGATGACAGACCACCGGTCAGTCGTAGCTACCAAGAATATGACACAGACCAAAAAGACTTTCCCATAACACAGCCGTTGTTGAAGAAAGAAGGAATGATTCAATGTGCAGGCGAAGCTGTCTATAGTGATGACACGCCGGCGATTAAAGATGAAGTTTTTGCAGCACTCGTCCTCTCCACTGTAGCTAAGGCAGATATTGAAAGTATTGATAGTTCTGAGGTTTTGGTAAGTACACATATTATTGCTAAAATATATAACTGATACCTATCGTAAACATAACTTTTCTTTAAAGATATTGTTATATTTTAGAAAGTTGACGGTGTTTTAGCGGTATTGACTTCCGTGGACATACCAGGCGTAAACAGCATAGTTCGAGCAGATTTTTTGCTCATGTTTGAGAACGAAGAACTACTGGCTAGCCACAAAATATTGTATTACAATCAGCCAGTGGCTATTGTCGTCGCAGTTACTCAAGTATTGGCTGATAAAATGGCGTGTTTAGTTAAAGTGAATTATAAGTATGTTCCAAAAAAACCAATTGTTTTTACCATTGACGATGCAATACATGCACCGAAAGAGGAAAATAGGCTTAACCCTTATCCAGGTATCGTACCAACAGATAGAGGAACTAATATCAGAAAAGTTATTAAAGGAAAGTTCATCAGTCCTCGGCAGTATCACCATATGATGGAACTGCACACGACAGTTACAAAGCCCGTTGATGAAGGTTTAGAAGTTATTTCGTCAACTCAGTTCATGGACATCACACAAGCAGCAATCGCACAGCTTTTGAACATGCCTGAGAGTTTGTAAGAAAAATAATATTTCCAATAAATAATTCTTGATTTGAACAGACATTTATATAATAAATGTGTTATTAATTTCAGAATAATAGTAAAAACAAGAAGATGTGGAGGTGGTTTTGGTTGTAAAATCAGCCGACACGGTTTTGTAGCATGTGCAACCGCGTTAGTTGCAAAAAAACTCAACAAGCCATGTAGAATGTCTATGCCTATGCACAGCATTACACGAGCTATTGGAAAAAGACCAAACACCAGACTTGATTACGAGGTATGTAAAACAGTATGATCTAACAAAAGATGATTGAATTTGAATGTTTTTCTAAACTGATATTTTAAATTGACGTTATTTTAATTTAGGTCGGGGTGGACGACAGAGGTGAAATACAATATATGGACGCGGTATTTTATGTGAATGATGGCATTTCCCGTAATGAAAATGAGAATCCGTATTCTACAGAATCGTTAAAAAACTGTTATGATTACCGGAGATGGAAATGTGATTCTTTCGGCGTCATTACAGATACTCCATCGAACGTTTTTATGAGGGCCCCTGGTAAGTTAGGAGATAATTTAAAATAAGTTTCATAGTTTCGTGTAAAATATATTATATCAAATTAATATTTATTTTAGGTGGCTTTGAAGGAATTTCAGGAATAGAGCACATAATGGACCATATAGCCGAAGAACTAAATAGAGACCCAGTAGAAGTTCGCATGGCTAATTATCGTAGAGAAGACAATGATTTGCCAACCTTATTACCAATGTTTCTCGAGAGAATTAACTTTAAAGAGCGACAGGAGCGTATAAAAGAGTTTAATAATCTTAATAGATGGAAGAAACGTGGGATAAAGTTGAACAATATGGCCTTTCCGACGCAGTACCTCGGTAATTATGGAGCACTTGTATCTGTGTACCACGGTGACGGAAGTGTGATCATAAATATTGGTGGTATTGAGATAGGTCAAGGAATTTTCACCAAAATGGCACAAGTCGCCGCTTATGAGCTCAATGTCCCAGTTGAGACTGTAGCAGTCATACCATGTGTTAACTTTGCAACCCCAAATTCTTTTGCGACAGCTTCTAGTATAACTAGTGAATGTTGTGCCTACTGTGTGATTAGATGTTGTGATCAGCTTAAAGCAAGACTGGCGCCTTTTAGAGCAGCTATGCCTACTGCTTCATGGCGAGAAATTGTATTTGAAGCTGACATGCAGGGAGTTTTGTTACAAGCTAATTATTTGACGAGTCCAAATGATCCAAGATTGGTGAATTACTCGATATTTGGTATAGCAGTAACCGAGGTTGAGGTAGACATATTGACTGGCAGTAAATGGATTGTTCGGACGGACATATTTGAAGATGCTGGTCGCACCTTGAATCCAGCTATAGATATGGGCCAGGTGAGATATGATATGAGTTTGGATGATGTTGTTTATTAAATAGTTACAAAGTGTTTATTGAATATGTTTGTATATCACATAATTATATTATGTAAATGGAACAACTTAAAGTGTAAGTTACATTCAACTTATTCATTCCTTTAGGTGGAAGGAGCATTTATAATGGCTGCATCTGTGTGGATGATGGAAAATACAGTTTACAATGAGTTTACCGGAGAATTATACAGTGACCGAACGTGGACTTACAAAATAATGGGGGCTAAAGACATTCCTTACGATTTCCGTGTTTATTTAAGACGAAAAAGACCGAATCCTGTTGGTATTTTGGGATCTAAAGGTAAAAAACTATTGTAATATATTTATTGGGCATAGTTGGAAGAATACTTAACCCATTTAATATATTCTTTATAGCTGCTGGTGAACCTCCATGCTGCCTTGCTTATGTTATAGTCGAGTCATTGAGAGATGCCATAGAATCCTCCCGAAAAGACAGTGGCCACGATACAAGATATGTTAGTTTGAGTAAGTGCTAACTGCAAATTTAAATAATTATCCGTTTATTTGCAAATCATACTAAAAATACATACGTGTTGCGGCTTGGATGAAATTCACGACTTTATGATATGAGGCAATAATTGTTACTTCCAAACTATAGAATCATAATGCATATTGTTACAGAAGTTCCAGTTAATCTTGAAAGTATTGTTGAAGCAGCAGACGTGAGAATAGAAGAGTTTCTACTATATTAAGAAGAGTATTTTAGTGATTGCTGGTTTTTGCACTCATACTGGTGTTCTTTATTGATCATAACTAGATTAGACGTTTAACTTAAACTTTTTACAGTTCGTTCAACCAATTTTGACTTCTAGTGCGTTGGTGGCATAACAAATGGCAGCTGCAGTAAATAGTTCGTATTTTCATCACTTTTTTGCTTTTAATGCTATCCTTATGCCTACGGTATAGAAGTCAGAATCGGTTGAACGGACTGTAAAAAATATTTGTTTAAATTTCTTATATTATTTCAAAGGGATTTTAGTTTTTTTAAACTAAGATAAGGTTTCTAAATTAAAGGTAGGTAATATTTAGTCCATATTTTACTTTTAGGTTGGTATAATTTCTTGTGGTGATGTTTTTTTCTGTTTTTTCTGAAATTGATTATTTTTTCATGTCATATTATATGTATACAAGGATTTTTTTGCGTGTGGCCAAAATCGGAACTAATACCGTCATCTTTCTAACTACATCTAACAAAACAAAATTACACTTGAATGTTTACCGATAGCGCCCCCCAATATTAATAATGCAAATTTAAATAATTATCCGTTTATTTGCTAATCTTACTAAAAATGCATAACCATCCATTTCATCCAAGCCGCAACGGCTTACATGAAATTTCCAACTTTACAACACACACAACACAACTTTTTTTTTCCGATTGCTGGCAATAATTGTTGTTGTAATAATTGTTGTATAACTATCTTAAACTTCTTTTTTTTTTAAATATCAAAATAAAAACAAAGAAACAGACCTTTGGTTAAACACACCACACAAACCGTCACGGGTTTAACAGTGGTGTGGCCACTGATGAATCTGTAGTCATCATAAATCATAATACATATTGTTACAGAAGTTCCAGTTAATCTTGAAAGTATTGTTGAAGCAGCAGACGTGAGAATAGAAGAGTTTCTACTATATTAAGAAGAGTATTTTAGCGATTGCTGATATTTGCACTCATACTGATGTTCTATAATGATAAAAGCAATTTTTTTGACGTGACAACGTCTAATAAATCGATGAATGCCGTTACGCACGAAAAAGTGTCCCGTTAATTACAATCGATTAGAGATTTTCTTAATAAGGATGAATATCGGCCAGCAGCTAGTACTTGTGTGAGCAGAATCTTGCAGACTTCCACTGAAGTGGAAGTCTTTCGAAGATGATGAATGTATAGCAAATTGTCCGATATCATTACGATAACATGAACGACGATCTTCATAATAATATGTCACTTATAGATAATAAAGTAATAATGACAGTTGATCCTACCCTCAGAGTAATAACTAAAGCATATTACTTTGAGATCCTACCTCAGCGTTTATATATTATTATAGGTGGAATGATTCTCTTCGTCGGTCGTAAATCCATTGCTTGTACCATTGCTTGTGCCTCTGGTCGTGTTCTGAATCGATAATGTTCATGATTTAAGGTTTTACAGTAAGATTTAAAAATTAAGATTTAATTTATTATGAATTTATAAATTCAACATATGTTGCGCAACATAATTCTCAAAAAAACATTGCTCAATTATAGCGTCCGCCTCGCCATTTTTAACGGGAAGTACTAAAAATGTTTATGACGTTCCATTTTATTCCGTAATTACCTTTAATGAGTATGAATAATAAATATAACCCGCTTATTTTAAATCAAAGGAATTTATGTAATTATTGTAATGTAATTGCGTATAAAATACGACAATATTACTAACATGTTTTTGTGTAAACATCTAGTGTTTTTATTTTGAATACCCACTTCTTATGAAGGTAAGTATTTATTATTCCTTTGACATGACATTGACATATAATTATTATTTTCTGCTTACTTTGCTTGCATTGCAGTGCACAAGTTTCGCATTAAACTCAATTACATGGTATTTAATTTTAGCTTCCATCACAAAATTGTTTTTTTTTGTTTCCCTCCGCACGTTTTCTCCACACATTGACATTGGCAGAATTGTCGACATCGGCACCATTGCCATATGGAAAAATAGATAGATTACTTTGCTTGCATTGCAGTTCCAAGTTGCATAAAAGCGTTCCTTGCTAACTGTGTGATTATTTTGTATTATTGATATTTTCTTATAACGACCTACCACACGGACTGCCATCATATATCAGTTCGTATAGGATTCTATTTTACTTTTCGATTTGGATATTATGATGAGGTGCATCAATTGTGGCATCGCTGTGCAGGGGATTCGCAGACATATCATGGGAAGGCTGTTTACCCTTGCAAGTGAGATTCGCTCGATGGTTAGAAAATCAGGTATGCCTTCTACGGCAGTCACGTAAACCATGCAGTGAAGGCAATATATTGGCCAATTGTGTTATTATTAGAAAAATACAATGATATTTGCTATTGTTCCAGCTCCCATTAGATCGATATGCTTGTCACGACTGTTATAATTAATTAAATATCGAAGCTGCTGACAATAAGAGATTGTTAGGTCATACAATGGTCTGCTGTGGATGTAATATCTCAGTCGGGCTCAGAAATCCAAAAGGCCGACGTTTCTATACTGTTGCAGTGGACAGCCCTTTAGTACCCCGTGGTTATTTGCAATGATAATAATTATCAGGTAAATTATTTATTACCCGACTACGTTTTTATTATAAGTAAGTAAAGTCTGAAAGAAAATGGCTAAATGAATGGGACAGATCCCTCAAAACTGGATAGACGAGCGATGGAAACGACGATCGCGGAAGATGGAAGGAGTGTTCTTCATGTAAAAACTCAACATAAACATAACATCTCGCCAGCGATTCCCGAAGCGATTTTTATCAAAACTACACCTATCCACGTTATGGAAAGTGAGCTCTGTGTAGCTCCGCTGTATTTACGGAGAAAATATTTAGGTTATAAGTTCTGTTTAAAATCTAAAGCGATAGAAAATAATATTACCAATAATTTGTTAGGAGAGCTTCACACTCTTCTACAGACTAGTTATTGGAGAAATAAAAATATTCCTCTACTGATTTCCATATACTCGTATAATGAAGTGAAAGATGATCATATAGAAACATCAAATCTCTTGCTGATGTTTACTCTCAGGACATGGATGGCCAACATTAATATTCAAGAAGTAATTATTCAAAAAATTATATGGGACTTAGATGTAGTGAAATTATCTAAACAAAGCTGTTATAGTAATTTATTAAAATTTGAAGTTATTAGAGAGTTATGTACACTTGAAGTATAATGAATGGCTTAGTACGAGTATATTTACAGATGGGTCGAAGAGCGTAGAAGGTCGTGGAGCAGCCTTTTATATACCTAGTGAACCAAATAACTGGCTTTAAAATAGATAAGAATGCGTCCATAATGACGTTGGAGCTTATTGCAATCTCTGAAGCACTTAAATTCTGTTAGAGTAGTCAACATTAAATTATATTGTTATTTGCACAGACAGTAAAAGTTCCTTACAACATTTAGCTCGATGCGCCTCTGGCCACAGAGGTGATCGCTAGCTTATGTTATTCTATCTAAGATAGATGAATTAATGCTTAAAGGTATCACATTGAGATTGCAATCGGTTCCACCGCATATTGGAATACAGGGCAATGAAAAGGCTGACATGCTGGCAAAATATGCAGCTAGAAAATGGAGGAGGAGCTAGGATAATTTTGGACTATTCAGAAGTTTTACCTAAATTTAAAAAGTTATGATGATTGGAAGGAATATTTGAAAAGCGCTCTTTAGACAAAGGAATCTGGTATAAAACCATGCAGGGTAAGCCAATTCGTGTGCCCTGGTTTGTAAATAGTAATTTAAGCCGAAAAGTAATTCAGATCTGGACACATTCCATGCAATAAGTTTGCGTTCATGATGAGTAAAACAAACTCTCCTAACTGTGTGGAGTGTGGAGTTGTAGAAGACTTACACCACTTATTGATGGACTGTGTTCGTTATGAGTCTGGGAGAAATGATTTGTTTAGGGTCTTGAGGTTGAACAGACTTGAAGTAGACACATTCAATAAAATCTTGGCTCAACCAAATGGCGATGATGCGAAGAGTCTGTTTAGGTTCATGGCCCAGATATGACTAATGTGTATTTTGGGTTACGATAGGACTGACATTACGCATTGCGATTATAAAAGTCCCTAATTATAAAAATAATTAAAAAAAAAAAACTCCAGAGTGGCAGGTAAATAGGTGAAGTAATGATTACAAGTACATAGAAATATTTCTTAGGAGTATACATGGAATCACTTAGAAAAGTATTTTTTATAATGTCACAATAGTTTAACAAGCGCCACAGTTTATAAAATGTGTATAATAGGTAAGGTTAATTCTAAACGTATAAAAGGTGAGTTACGATGAAAATGATTAACTATAATATTCGGTAAAACGCAATTTAAACTGGTGCAAAAATATTATGTCAGCAAATGTTGTATTGATTTTTCGGAATTTTCAGTATTTTATTCGGTCGTTTCTTTATTTGTATTCGCCTACAAGTAGGCTGTCAGAAAATTTGTATATTATAAAGCAGTAAATTTCATATTTTGAGAATGATCATATTGAAAAAAAAAAATGGAGGATTTATTACTAGCTACCCTTTACTTTTCACACACTGAGTGGCTCCGAACTAAGAGACGAAACTTTGCGTGGGCCTAGGAACAGATCCTGGGGTTGGAAGGTAAGATTGAAGACTACCACGAACTCCATGATTTATTTTAGAATGATAAATAAATATTTAATTTGGATTTTTTTCCTATAGTATTTATACAAAAAATATGAATTGAAAAAGTCACATTGGTACTTGCCCAGTTTTTTTTTAATTTGAGAATGATAAATAAATATTTAATTTGGGGTTTTTTTCCTATGGCATTTATGGTATTACACGTTGGTACTCATACAAAAAATATGTCATCAATAGATTCCACATACATAAGTAATTGAATATAGCGGGAAATGAGAAACGGCTAGTTTTTAAGTAGAGGATATTCGCTTGAATAACCTAAAATGTTCAAATTATGAAATTTTATAATTGCTACCAAAGATCAATGAGTTATCCATAATACTTTTTTGTATTATGCTTGTTTAAAAAAATATGTAAGTATGTACTTACGTAATTTAGAATCATAATATTTCGATAAATGTATGAATTCCGATTCATAGAGCACTAGGTAAGTCTACGAAGCAAACCATTTATGCAAAACCAATCACAAATATTTTGAATTAAACGAAAGTGAAAATGTAACTTTTGTTTTTATCTCAGTCCCAGCAAACACGTAAGTAGTTTTAATTTAAATTAAATATTGATTAAATTATTTCGATCAACACTAGTATTACACGTCACGGTTGTACCCATGATTGCTGCAACATATCGATTAATGTGATACAAATGAGTGCATGCATGAATGTGTAAATTTTAATGCAAAAAATCAGCACTTATTTATTGCAAAGATTCCTGTTCACGGATATTCGGACAATTTAATTTTAGTTTGAATAAATGTGTGTCTGCTTTAAATCAGTTTACTTGGCACAAGTCACTTAGTAAATCAAGTGTTCAGAATCATTTGAGTTATTCAGTGATGGTGAATTCGTTTTAAATCATAATGGATAAACCAGAGACTATGGATCGGGTGAAGTTCACGATAAATGGGAGAACGTACAGCGGTGTGTTCTTTTTCATTTTAGTATAAAATAATATGCACTTGCGTTGTTTTTTTCATGCTATGTCTCATTACTTGTGAGGGGCAAGTGGCTAAATAATAACAGCTGCACGAGTCGATTGAAGGTTAAGCCATGCTTACCGCGGTCGGTTCGTTGATGGGTGACCGTCTATTGCATATTGAGACTTCTCCGTGCCTCGGAAAGAACGTTAAGCCGTTGATCTCAGTTGTCATTCTTATATATTTGACCGTTGTTACGAGTAGTCGGAAGCCCAAGAATCTGACAAACAGGGGTTGTGGAGGTCAGAGAGGCAGTCGCCCCATGTAAAATACTGGTATTCAGCTGCATCCGGTTAGACTGGAAGCTGACCCCAACATAGTCAGGAAACAGCTAGGCAAATTGATGTGTCCTTCACCCCACAATCCTCACTTTTGAAAAGTTCATGAAAATCAATTTTGAAAACGCCAAAAAATTGTCAAGAAATAGTCATAAATAGTCACCAAGGTTAAAAAAATAGTCGCATTATGGTTCCGAAGATACAGCTATAAGTTGGTGAGGATTGTGGGGTGAACGTCTCCACACAATCCTCACCTCAGTGCAAGCAAACGGCTGGGAGTACCGACTTGGTTTTGAATTCCAAAAAATAGTCAATAAATAGTCATAACGCTATGCCAAATCTCGAAAATAGTCATTAAGGGATTCCAGAGATATAAAGGGGTCTTGGTGAGGATTACGTGGAGAGCCTTTCCCGCCACAATCCTCACCTGATTACCGCGGAACGCCTAGGTTTTGGAATTTGAATTTGGTGTCAAAAAATAGTCAATAAATAGTCGTCTCGAACCATGATAATTTCGACTTGGTTTACTATGTAGAAGTATGTTAAACTTCCACGTAAACTTCTACATACATTTTGTTTTGGTACAGTCGCGAACAGTAAAATTGTAAATCTATTTTAATAGTGTTGTGTTGTTGTGTGTAGTGTTGTGTTAATTTAAAACAGTAATAAAATATTGTAGTTACACTTACGTATAATTTTTTTTCTGTCAAAGTTTAATAAATACCTACCTAGCTGTACATAATATTCCTCCAATTTTTCCGGTTGACTTTATTAGACCAAATAAATGTCTTTATTTCAGATAAATTTGATTGTAGTATGAGTAATTAAGACTGTCTATCTACTTATATATTATGTACAGCTTGGTAGGTATTTATTAAACTTTGGTTGGTGGGTGGGTTGGTAGTACCTTGGTTGGTGGGTAGGTTGGTGGGTGGGTTGGTAGTACCTTGGTTGGTGGGTAGGTTGGTGGATAGGTGGGTACGTAGGTTGGTATGTAGGTTGGTTGGTTGGTGGATAGGTTGGTAGGTAAGTTGGTGGGTAGTATGGTGGGTAGGTTGGTGGGTAGGTTGGTTGGTGGGTAGGTTGGTTGGTGGGTAGGTTGGTTGGTAGGTTGGTTGGTGGGTAGGGTAGGTTAGGTTGGTGGGTAGGTTGGTGATAGGTTGGTGAGTAGGTTGGTTGGTGGGTAGGTTGGAGGTGGGTAGGTTGGTGGGTAGATTGGTTGGTTGGTTGGTGGGTAGGTTGGTGTATAGGTTGGTGGTACGTTGGTGAGTAGATTGGTTGGTGGGTAGGTTGGTGGTAGGTAAGTTGGTGGGTAGTATGGTGGGTAGGTTGGTGGGTAGGTTGGTCGGTGGGTAGGTTGGTTGGTAGGTTGGTTGGTGGGTAGGGTAGGTTAGGTTGGTGGGTAGGTTGGTTGGTGGGTAGGTTGGTGGTAGGTTGGTGAGTAGGTTGGTTGGTGGGTAGGTTGGAGGTGGGTAGGTTGGTGGGTAGATTGGTTGGTTGGTTGGTGGGTAGGTTGGTGTATGGGTTGGTGGTACGTTGGTGAGTAGATTGGTTGGTGGGTAGGTTGGTGTATGGGTTGGTGGTACATTGGTGAGTAGATTGGTTGGTGGGTAGGTTGGTGTATGGGTTGGTGGTACGTTGGTGAGTAGATTGGTTGGTGGGTAGGTTGGTGGTAGGTAGGTTAGTGGGTAGGTTCGTAGGTACAAACTAACCCAAACATAAGGAGGCTATCTTGTTTAATTGAGGATATCGTATGGCGAGCTTAATACCAGCTCCATCATCAGATCCTGGACTACACTCTGGGATAACGTACCTACTTGTTAAAACAATTCCAAATGTCCGAAAAGACCCTGGACACCACCTAATGTAATAGCACTTCTCAATACATAACCAATGAAATACGATGGTGCTATGTTATTTGATTGAGGAGTTTCGATAGCCACTTACCTGCTCCATAAACAGACCCTGGACACCATCTTGGGATATAGTTCTTGTCAAAACAAAACCAACGAGTTCAAACTCAACGACTCTATCTTATTTAGTTGAGGAGTACCTAACAACTAACTACTAAACAAGATAGGCTTGTTTTGTTTCGGCCATTTGGAATTGTTTTGACAAGTACGTACGTTGTCCCACAGTGTAGTCCAGGATCTGATGATGGAGCTGGTATTAAGCTCGCCATGCGATATCTTCAATTAACCAAGATAGCCTCCTTATGTTTGGGTTAGTTTGTACCTACCAACCTACCCACCAACCAACCTATTCACCAACCTACCCACCAACTAACCTATCCACCAACCAACCTAACACCAACCTACCCACCAACCAACCTATCCACCAACCAACCTAACACCATCCTACCCACCAACCTACCTACCACCAACCTACCCACTAACCAACCTATCCACCAACCAACCTACTCACCAACCAACCAACCTACCTACCAACCAACCAACCTACCCACGAACCAACCTATCCACGAACCAACCTATCCACCAAACAACCTATTCACCAACCTACCCACCAACTAACCTACCCACCAACCAACCTATCCACCAACCAACCTAACACCAACCTACCCACCAACCTACCTACCCACCAACCTACCTACCACCAACCTACCCACTAACCAACCTACCCACCAACCAACCTACCTAGCCACCAACCAACCAACCTACCCACCAACCAACCTACCCACCAACCAACCTACCCACCAACCAACCTACCCACCAAGCAACCTACCCACCAACAAACCTACACACCAACCTACCTACCAACCTACCCACCAACCTACCCACCAACCAACCTACCCACCAACCTACCACCAACCTACCCACCAACGAACCTGCCCACCAACCAACCTATCTACCAACCTACCCACCAACCAACCTATGCACCAACTTACCCACCAACCAACCTATGCACCATCCTACCCACCAACCTACCCACCAACCTACCACTAACACACCCACCAACCAAAGTTTAATAAATACCTACCTAACTGTACATAATTTATAAGTAGATACTCGTAGATAGTCTTAATTACTCATACTACAATCAAGTTAATCTGAAATAAAGACATTTATTTGGTCTCATAAAGCCAACCGGAAATATTGGAGGAATATTATGTACAACTAGGTAGGTATTTATTAAACTTTGACAGAAAAAAAATTATACGTAAGTAGCTACAATATTGTATTACTGTTTTAAATTAATATACAATACTATTAAAATAGATTTACAATTTTACTGTTCGCAACTGTACCAAAACAAAATGTATGTAGAAGTTGACGTGGAAGCTTAACATACTTCTACGCAGTAAACCAAGTCGAAATTATCATGGTTCGAGACGACTATTTATTGACTATTTTTTGACACCAAATTCAAATTCAAAAACCTAGGCGTTCCGCGGTAATCAGGTGAGGATTGTGGCGAGAAAGGCTCTCCACGTAATCCTCACCAAGACCCCTTTATATCTCTGGAATCCCTTAATGACTATTTTCGAGATTTGGCATAATGTTATGACTATTTATTGACTATTTTTTGGAATTGAAAGCAAGTCGGTACTCCGAGCCGTTTGCTTGTACTGAGGTGAGGATTGTGTGGAGACGTTCACCCCACAATCCACACCAACTTATAGCTGTATCTTCGGAACCATAATGCGACTATTTTTTAACCTTGGTGACTATTTATGACTATTTCTTGACTATTTTTTGGCGTTTTCAAAATTGATTTTCATGAACTTTTCAAAAGTGAGGATTGTGGGGTGAAGGACACAAATTGATATTGTCTCATAACCTGCAACTATAATTTAAACCATAAAATATAAATAAAAATATACATTTATGATTGCTTATCAACACCTTGATGTTTGTCGTAATTTCAAAAGACAGTTTCTATTTTTAAAAATCTATTTATTTCAAGACCTTATGCTAATCATTTTTTTTCTTTGCGGACATTTTCAGCGGGTTCCGAGTTCACAGTGGATCTGACATTAAATGAGTACATTCGTCGGTATGCGGAGTTGCGCGGCACTAAGTACATGTGTCGTGAGGGCGGCTGCGGAGCGTGCGTGGTCAATGTTCGAGCACACACGCCTGGCACACAGGAGATCACCTCGTTCTCTGTTAATTCTGTAAGGATACTCCTAAGATAATGAAACCTTATTTCATAATTTTATAGGCTGGCGATTAGTTCACCTGCATACGTTATGGGGGCGATTCTACTCGTCACGCAAAGTCAGGTTCTTCAGATTTACTTTTTTATTTTAGTGTCTTGTTGCCATCATGTCCTGCGATGGCTGGGACATAACAACTATTGAAGGTATCGGCAACAGGAAGATTGGGTACAACATCATTCAGAAACGACTAAACCATTTTTTTGGATCACAGTGTGGTTACTGCAGTCCGGGTTTTGTGATGAGCATGTACAGGTAGATATGTAATTGAATTAGCTGAAAATCTTCAGTTGGTTGGCTGTTGGGTCGAGCACCTGATGCACTTAACCGGACTCGGTTTTTAACCGCGTCATATTTAGTTTCTGTGTTGACGCGCGTGTATTTAGTCGGTGTTTTTTGCAATAGATTTTCATATAAACTACAATACAGTTTCAGTTTTCACAGGGCTTGTTCGATTATAAGGTTGGTTTTGTAAAAACGTATTAAAAAGGATTAACAAATTGAGCAGATTTTATTTTAGTGGCAAACCATATTATTAAGGTTTGCCACTAAAATAAAATCTGCTCAATTAGTTAATCCTTTTAAACTTGAAACAACCACATCCTAATGATAGTAAATTATTCCAATATTTCCAGTCTCGTACAGGGCAGTGACCGCCATCTAACAGAAGGAGAAATAGAAAACTCTTTAGGTAGCAACCTATGTAGGTGTACCGGCTACCGTCCCATTTTAGAAGCTTTCAAATCTTTCGCCGACCACCCAGACGCGAATACATTGAGGAAGATAAAGGATATTGAAGATATATCTGAGCAAATATGTCCTAAATCCGGTAAAACGTGTGGCGGTACTTGTGGGATCAATGAGGACTGGTGTTTAGTAAATATGGGTAATATGAGTGCTTCAGATTTGCCTAAGAAAATATCTCTCGCTGATGGAAGACTATGGTACTCTGTTAGTGATATAAGATCAATATTTGCTGCTTTAGATGATGTTGGTTACGATTCTTACATGTTGGTCGCTGGTAATACTGCCAAAGGTAATTTAAGAAATGTTTGTTAAGTTATGAGACTAATGTATTTGATGACATTTCTATGACAGTTATTAAGTCCGTCCTAATAATACCTTGATTGATTTCAGGTGTCCGTCCAATACTATTTTATCCAAAGTTGTTGATAGACATAAGCGATGTGAAGGAGCTGGCCACACATTACTTGGACATAAACTTGGTCCTTGGAGCCAACATGACGTTGACTGATACGATGCACTTATTCAAAGAATTATGCGCTTCGAATGAGGATTTCTGGTATTTAGGAATACTGTATGACCATGTGGAACGAGTGGCTCATATACCTGTGAGAAATGTAAGTACATAAACAAATGATTCCTAATATTTTACATAGTTCAAAATGTGACTTAAAGTTAAGGGGACTACAGGAACTAGACGTGCCTCAGCTCAAGTTTTATAATGCGTAAAAGTATATGATTCACTGGAGTAAACAAAATCAGAAAAATATATAATATTCTTCAGGATATATGCTAGTAAGATAGTGTGTGTCATAGAAAAAATCACGAAGGTATCTCTAAAAAATTATTGTAACGGCAACGTAACGACAAAATCAAATTAATATACAATATTAAATCATTCTGATATTTTTTCAGATTATTCTACAAGCAACATATTACCGTAACAGTGTTTAAATTTTTTGGTCCAATCAATAGATTTTTTGTAAAGCACTGATCTAAGTGCTTCATATTTTGTAATAAATTACCTGCGTTCTGTCATTCGCTCTCTTTCTCTTCGATGCAGACCGACAGTGACCGTGGTTTAGCTGTTGTAAGCCTCTTAAAGGAGTACCTACTTCTCCTACTAGTCTAGTGTCCTTATCGGCATTAAATTAGATGAATCCCTTTTTACTACGTGTTAATTTCATTTGTTTCTATCTCTTTTACGTTTTCAGATTGGAACTCTAGCTGGTAATTTGGCTTTGAAAAATTCAGATCCAGGTTTTCAATCAGACATATTTCTGTTATTGGACTGTGTCGGAGCTACTGTAACTCTCGGTATGTGTATATTTTTTATCTTAAAAGCAGATTCGCTTGGACAATACAAAAATAAAATATATTTTTATTTTAGTTGACCGTGAGATGAGGCAGACCGAGATGAAATTACCAGAGTTTTTATTTTTATTTTATTTTATTTTATTTTATTTATTTGGGAAAATAAACGGTTACACATTAAATATTTCAAAATAATTAGAGCTAAGTAAAGAGTGAGCAAATGTATAACCCACGACATTTTCCACATAATATTAAAACAGGATATTAAAAATTATTACGATGTGCGATTACAATTACATCATAATTGTATGCATAATGTGGTTAATGATAAATCTAAACAGGCATGCAAAAATAATAAAAGAATAAATACAGTCTATAGTTTAAACATTATGGAGTTAAATCTATGATTGTTTTGCGAACAAGGTATCGAAATTTTCCAACAGAAACAGCAAAGATGTCAATATTATGGAAGGTCTTATTATACTGATTGGTAAGGCGTCGTAGGGGCGCTCGTAAGCCTGCGTTCGTATGACTAGAAGATACAGCAAATAGATGTCGTGCACGCACCCCTCGGCTTATGGTTGTTCTAGGTACTACGTAACAAATCTTATTACTAATATCCATACAATCATATGTGTTGTTACAGAGGTCAAACAAAAACATTGTTTCCAAAGTAATACGTCTGGCTTTAAGTTTTTGTAGATTAAACTTATTTAAAAGATCACTATAAGATGCATAGGTGTGAAAACAACGGAAATGCACGGCTTTCAAAAATTTACTTTGAACTTTTTCAATCGCCTCTGAGTATTTACCATAGAAGGGATTCCACACCGCAACAGCGTACTCCAACTGCGACCTGATCAACGATTTATAAAGATATATATATGTATATGGGCGGACAAATTCTGTAGCTGATCTCATCACGAAACCATACATGCGGAAGGCATTGTTCACTATTCTACTAATATGAGCGTCAAGGTGTAGTTTATTGTCCAATAGAACTCCAAGGTCACGAACCAGTGTTTTTCTTGTTAGAATTACGTTATTTAGGGAGTATGGATGCATTAGGATGTTTTTATTCTTAGTAAAACTTATACAACAACACTTAGATATGCTAAGTTGGAGTTTGTTATTTAAACAATATGCAGAGAACCTGTCTAGGTCTTCCTGCAAGAGGAGACAATCATGTAAATTTTTGACAGGCTTATAAATTTTTAGATCGTCTGCATATAGTAAAATTTTTGAATTTTGAAAACATGTATTGATATCGTTAATAAATATTATGAACAAAAGAGGTCCCAAAATAGAGCCCTGGGGTACTCCAGAAGTAACTCTTAGAGTGTTGGAATTGAAACCATTTACCACAACCCTCTGAGTTCTATTAGAAACGTAAGAGGAAAACCATCTCAATAGATCACCACGTATACCATTAAATGCAATTTTTCTTAAGAGCAGCTCATGGTCAACTTTGTCAAAGGCTTTCCGGAAATCAGTGTAAACAGTGTCAACTTGAATGCGAGAGTCCATATTGTTGAATAAGTAGTCCACAAAAGTCACCAGGTTAGTTGTAGTTGATCTTCTTTTGACGAAACCATGTTGTTGCTGAATTATATTGCTATGTATGAGAGGATATACTTGATTATGTACTAATCTCTCGAAAACCTTTGACAAAGCTGGCAATATTGATATAGGACGATAATTTTGGACATCCTGTTTAGGTCCTGACTTGTAAATAGGGGTTATATTAGCAAGTTTCCATGCTTGAGGAAAGATTCCTTGTGAGATTGATAAATTAAATATAATATGCAATGGGATACACAGATTAACAGCAGTCGACTTTATAAAGGTTATTGGTAGACCGTCTGATCCTGGCCCCTTAGAAGGATCCAGTGCTTTGAGCGCACTAAGTACTTCATCGATAGTAAGCTGAATGTCAGTTAATAGAGTGCAGCTCTCAGAACAGTCATCATGCAAGGATGGAATATTACTAGAAGTGGAAGGCTCATAAACAGAGTTAAAATAGTCTGAAAAAAGATTACAAATTTTTTCTGGGTTGTTAGTTGACTGGTTGTTATAACTCATAGTAGAAGGAATTTTAGTACTATTTTTTCGGTTAGAAATGAAAGTCCAAAAGTGTTTAACGTTGTTCCGAATACTATCTTCGACAGAATTAATGTATTTTTTGTAGCAGTTCTTACATTCATCTTGGAATCTGGAGCGGTATAGTGAGAACTGCTCGTAATCCGAAATATTGCGATACATTTTCCATCTAACCCAAGCTTTGGTCTTATTTCTATAAATGTGTATAAGAGGTTTTGAGAACCAAACGGGAAACTTATTAGATTTACAAGTAGTCAATGGTACATGTTTTTTAATAATACTAAACATTACATTATAGAACGTGTTTAGAGATTCGTCAACTGTTTCGTGATTTAAAGCGTCTTTCCAATTTATTTCCTTTAAGTCGTCATTAATTTTATCGTAATTTGCCTTATGATAATTATATTTTTTTATTGTCCTGCGCTCCATGGAACTGTAAGGCAAACGTGGCGTAAACAATACACAGAATGGAGGATGGTGGTTATCGAGTTGTAATAAATAATCTGTGGGTGAAGAAATGGTGCAGTCATCATTACTAATAACTAAGTCTAATATTTTTCCGCTCATATTTTTTATAGTGTTGAATTGATGTGCGTTTAAGAATGACATAAACACACTCAAGTGATCACACACGGGAGTGGTACTGTGTGTGCCGGCAACCCAATCGACCTCTGGCAGGTTATAGTCTCCTAATAAGTAAAAATGTTCAATGTTTATGTCATCTAGATATGATTGTAAAAGGTCAAAATATTCAATATATACACATTCGGATGTTTTTGGTGGTATATACACTGCCGTAATGATCTGAAACTTACCGTTGGCCGAACTGGGCAATTTTACCAGGATCTGCTCAATGTTTGTGTGCAGAGATGAGCACGGAGTTAACCTCTCTGAACGCAGTCCCTTCAGTATCGCCACGAGAACACCACCTCCATCTTTTTTTTTAGTAGCCGTGCGATCACGGTCACACCGATAAACCACGTAACGGTCATCAATAAATTCGTTGTTAAATATCTCGGGCGTTAACCAGGTCTCAGTTAGAATGATAATATCGTAGCAATTGGCTAATATATTCATATATAGAATATGTAATTTGGTGCGGATTCCCCTACAATTTTGGTAATATATAACTAAGTTATCTACGGTCGTAGCGAACTCTGCAGAAAATCGTCCGAGAAGTATTAGCCGTCATTAACGTTGCAACTAACTGGGCAAGATAGTGATATGAATACATTTTAATATGGAGAGGTGAATAAAATACATGAAACACATAAGATTTCGGAATATAGATAAACCATAACAAGCAAAGTACTAGCCAGTATATACAATGTTTAGTTAAAATTGGAAATATATCTATTACAATTAAGTCACCGCCTAACAAAAAACTCATAGCAATAAGATGCATAAAATTGCGAACATAGCCAATAATTATACAGGCAAAGCTGGTAAATACTACAGTAGATTGTAATTCTGCCTTAATACAGCTCAGAAAATATGAATTTACTATATTGGTGTACAGGAGATGAATGAGAAATATACTTGAAAATTCTAGAAGCACAATATATCTACACTTAAAGCCGATGTATAAGCTAATGATCGACGCATGCAGCTCACTGTTTGTCAATCGCTGCTGCATATCCAGGCTTGATTTTAGCGATGTCTTGCGAAGTTCGGATAGCGATAGCCCTTGTCGCTTCTTTTTCACGTACAAGAATTGTTCCATGCTTAACCCAGATAAACTTATAGCTATGCTTTTTAGCAGCTTCTCGACACCCCCGAAATAACTGTTTGTTCTTCAAGGTGAGATGCTCATGCATAAATACTGGTAGCGATGCCCCCGAAATACCTAGCTGCTCAGTGGAGAGACCCTTACATAGCCGATGGGCGCTAAGAATATTGTCGCGCAGTACACGTGAAGTCAACTTCACTATGATATTTTTGGGCCTGTTGTTTTGCTGGTGTGCGTGTGGGACGCGGTGAATAGAGATAATATCATTTTGTTGGATATTGCAATTAATTAAGGGCCCAATACTTTGCATCAAGGATAGAAGATTTTCATTACGCCTTTCAGGAACATTACCTATCTCTATGTTACAATTACGAGCACTCTGTTCTAGATGGTCAATCTTTGCCACGAGCTCCGCAACAATTGGCTTCAAACCAACGGTGTCTTGAATTTGTTTCTCGAAGTGGTTGACTCTCTTGCATAGATCGGTTTGGCCGTCAGTAACAAACTGGACCGAGTCCTTAAGTGAGTCGAATTGGTTCGCCATACCTTCATATTTTACATCTAATTCGGAGACTCGCTGTCTTAAAAGTAATTGCTCATTTTTGACGACGAATCTAAGAGGAAAAGTAATGACACAAATAAAACTACGCCCCCTATCGCGACACTATGAATTAGTTACTTATAAGGTGGGAAATTTTATTTTACATGCAAAAATGTTTTTTTTTTATTGTTATATTCATGCACATCTACAACGTAAACTGTAATGCTTAAATGTACTTTTTTGTTGGCAATTATGTTTCATTCTGTCTTTGAGATTCGATCGATTTTTAATATTTGAACATAGGTACTTACTTGAACGGTTTTATAATAACTAATAAAATTTATAAACCTTGGAATTTCGTACAACTATCTAGTTCAGACTTGCTTAGTATCAAATATAAAACTTGTATAGAATACTAATAACATCGTGTAGCAACAAACTCTAATAAGAACTACGTTGTATTATCTACTAAGATTTTTTGCCAATTTAAAACTTAGGTATATCTAAAGCAAAAACGCTTATGAAAAATAAAGAAGTCTAAACAAAAATGTTGCTTCTAGATTACACCGAGGGAACAAAACGCTCAGGCATATGTAAATTCAGGCTTTCTTTTGAAATTCGACCCTCATACACATCTCGTAGAAGAAGCGTCCATTGTGTACGGAAATATTAATCCATCATTTACCCACGCTTATGACACTGAGAAGTTTTTGATTGGACGTGATATATTTAACAATCATACCTTACAATCTGCTCTGCATGTCTTAGAGAAAGAAATTAATCCTGATGTTCGACCACCATATCCACCTCCATTTGCTCGGAAAAAAGTGGCCTTGGGTCTTTTTTATAAGGTGAGTACATTTCTTTATACCTACATGTTAAAACTTTTTTTTCGGTATTGCACATTATTTTTATACAAAAATCTAGCTAATAAATATTTTCTGGGTTGAAGTTTTTAATCATCTGTTCTTAAGGATTATTTATTTAACAGTTTATGTACACACATATAAACAGACAAGAAGAAAGGAACAGAAAAATATGTACAAAGGTGATGCTTATTTCTAAAGAATTCTCTTCCAGCATACCTGCGATATGAAAGTAGTTAAAGAAATGTAGACAACGCAAGAGTACAAGAGAAAATAAAGAACATAACATTAAAATACTTAACTATTATCTACTACTAATTTAAATATAAACAAACAATATGAGAATATACATACATACATACCTCTAAAATAAATATAGCTAATTGATTAAAAAATATAACTGGGATAGACAAAAGTAGAATTAGAACTTTTAGCTTTTAAAATATTTAATAGGAAGTTTCCTTACAGTGTATTATCAAAATTTGTCCAAAAGATATATTGCTTCCCATTTACAAGTCTGGGGCTACCACTCCTAGTGATGACAGACCACCGGTCAGTCGTAGCTACCAAGAATATGATACAGACCAAAAAGACTTTCCCATAACACAGCCGTTGTTGAAGAAAGAAGGAATGATTCAATGTGCAGGCGAAGCTGTCTATAGTGATGACACGCCGGCGATTAAAGATGAAGTTTTTGCAGCACTCGTCCTCTCCACTGTAGCTAAGGCAGATATTGAAAGTATTGATAGTTCTGAGGTTTTGGTAAGTACACATATTATTGCTAAAATATATAACTGATACCTATCGTAAACATAACTTTTCTTTAAAGATATTGTTATATTTTAGAAAGTTGACGGTGTTTTAGCGGTATTGACTTCCGTGGACATACCAGGCGTAAACAGCATAGTTCGAGCAGATTTTTTGCTCATGTTTGAGAACGAAGAACTACTGGCTAGCCACAAAATATTGTATTACAATCAGCCAGTGGCTATTGTCGTCGCAGTTACTCAAGTATTGGCTGATAAAATGGCGTGTTTAGTTAAAGTGAATTATAAGTATGTTCCAAAAAAACCAATTGTTTTTACCATTGACGATGCAATACATGCACCGAAAGAGGAAAATAGGCTTAACCCTTATCCAGGTATCGTACCAACAGATAGAGGAACTAATATCAGAAAAGTTATTAAAGGAAAGTTCATCAGTCCTCGGCAGTATCACCATATGATGGAACTGCACACGACAGTTACAAAGCCCGTTGATGAAGGTTTAGAAGTTATTTCGTCAACTCAGTTCATGGACATCACACAAGCAGCAATCGCACAGCTTTTGAACATGCCTGAGAGTTTGTAAGAAAAATTATATTTCCAATAAATAATTCTTGATTTGAACAGACATTTATATAATAAATGTGTTATTAATTTCAGAATAATAGTAAAAACAAGAAGATGTGGAGGTGGTTTTGGTTGTAAAATCAGCCGACACGGTTTTGTAGCATGTGCAACCGCGTTAGTTGCAAAAAAACTCAACAAGCCATGTAGAATGTCTATGCCTATGCACAGCATTACACGAGCTATTGGAAAAAGACCAAACACCAGACTTGATTACGAGGTATGTAAAACAGTATGATCTAACAAAAGATGATTGAATTTGAATGTTTTTCTAAACTGATATTTTAAATTGACGTTATTTTAATTTAGGTCGGGGTGGACGACAGAGGTGAAATACAATATATGGACGCGGTATTTTATGTGAATGATGGCATTTCCCGTAATGAAAATGAGAATCCGTATTCTACAGAATCGTTAAAAAACTGTTATGATTACCGGAGATGGAAATGTGATTCTTTCGGCGTCATTACAGATACTCCATCGAACGTTTTTATGAGGGCCCCTGGTAAGTTAGGAGATAATTTAAAATAAGTTTCATAGTTTCGTGTAAAATATATTATATCAAATTAATATTTATTTTAGGTGGCTTTGAAGGAATTTCAGGAATAGAGCACATAATGGACCATATAGCCGAAGAACTAAATAGAGACCCAGTAGAAGTTCGCATGGCTAACTATCGTAGAGAAGACAATGATTTGCCAACCTTATTACCAATGTTTCTCGAGAGAATTAACTTTAAAGAGCGACAGGAGCGTATAAAAGAGTTTAATAATCTTAATAGATGGAAGAAACGTGGGATAAAGTTGAACAATATGGCCTTTCCGACGCAGTACCTCGGTAATTATGGAGCACTTGTATCTGTGTACCACGGTGACGGAAGTGTGATCATAAATATTGGTGGTATTGAGATAGGTCAAGGAATTTTCACCAAAATGGCACAAGTCGCCGCTTATGAGCTCAATGTCCCAGTTGAGACTGTAGCAGTCATACCATGTGTTAACTTTGCAACCCCAAATTCTTTTGCGACAGCTTCTAGTATAACTAGTGAATGTTGTGCCTACTGTGTGATTAGATGTTGTGATCAGATTAAAGCAAGACTGGCGCCTTTTAGAGCAGCTATGCCTACTGCTTCATGGCGAGAAATTGTATTTGAAGCTGACATGCAGGGAGTTTTGTTACAAGCTAATTATTTGACGAGTCCAAATGATCCAAGATTGGTGAATTACTCGATATTTGGTATAGCAGTAACCGAGGTTGAGGTAGACATATTGACTGGCAGTAAATGGATTGTTCGGACGGACATATTTGAAGATGCTGGTCGCACCTTGAATCCAGCTATAGATATGGGTCAGGTGAGATATGATATGAGTTTGGATGATGTTGTTTATTAAATAGTTACAAAGTGTTTATTGAATATGTTTGTATATCACATAATTATATTATGTAAATGGAACAACTTAAAGTGTAAGTTACATTCAACTTATTCATTCCTTTAGGTGGAAGGAGCATTTATAATGGCTGCATCTGTGTGGATGATGGAAAATACAGTTTACAATGAGTTTACCGGAGAATTATACAGTGACCGAACGTGGACTTACAAAATAATGGGGGCTAAAGACATTCCTTACGATTTCCGTGTTTATTTAAGACGAAAAAGACCGAATCCTGTTGGTATTTTGGGATCTAAAGGTAAAAAACTATTGTAATATATTTATTGGGCATAGTTGGAAGAATACTTAACCCATTTAATATATTCTTTATAGCTGCTGGTGAACCTCCATGCTGCCTTGCTTATGTTATAGTCGAGTCATTGAGAGATGCCATAGAATCCTCCCGAAAAGACAGTGGCCACGATACAAGATATGTTAGTTTGAGTAAGTGCTAACTGCAAATTTAAATAATTATCCGTTTATTTGCAAATCATACTAAAAATACATACGTGTTGCGGCTTGGATGAAATTCACGACTTTATGATATGAGGCAATAATTGTTACTTCCAAACTATAGAATCATAATGCATATTGTTACAGAAGTTCCAGTTAATCTTGAAAGTATTGTTGAAGCAGCAGACGTGAGAATAGAAGAGTTTCTACTATATTAAGAAGAGTATTTTAGTGATTGCTGGTTTTTGCACTCATACTGGTGTTCTTTATTGATCATAACTAGATTAGACGTTTAACTTAAACTTTTTACAGTTCGTTCAACCAATTTTGACTTCTAGTGCGTTGGTGGCATAACAAATGGCAGCTGCAGTAAATAGTTCGTATTTTCATCACTTTTTTGCTTTTAATGCTATCCTTATGCCTACGGTATAGAAGTCAGAATCGGTTGAACGGACTGTAAAAAATATTTGTTTAAATTTCTTATATTATTTCAAAGGGATTTTAGTTTTTTTAAACTAAGATAAGGTTTCTAAATTAAAGGTAGGTAATATTTAGTCCATATTTTACTTTTAGGTTGGTATAATTTCTTGTGGTGATGTTTTTTTCTGTTTTTTCTGAAATTGATTATTTTTTCATGTCATATTATATGTATACAAGGATTTTTTTGCGTGTGGCCAAAATCGGAACTAATACCGTCATCTTTCTAACTACATCTAACAAAACAAAATTACACTTGAATGTTTACCGATAGCGCCCCCCAATATTAATAATGCAAATTTAAATAATTATCCGTTTATTTGCTAATCTTACTAAAAATGCATAACCATCCATTTCATCCAAGCCGCAACGGCTTACATGAAATTTCCAACTTTACAACACACACAACACAACTTTTTTTTTCCGATTGCTGGCAATAATTGTTGTTGTAATAATTGTTGTATAACTATCTTAAACTTCTTTTTTTTTTAAATATCAAAATAAAAACAAAGAAACAGACCTTTGGTTAAACACACCACACAAACCGTCACGGGTTTAACAGTGGTGTGGCCACTGATGAATCTGTAGTCATCATAAATCATAATACATATTGTTACAGAAGTTCCAGTTAATCTTGAAAGTATTGTTGAAGCAGCAGACGTGAGAATAGAAGAGTTTCTACTATATTAAGAAGAGTATTTTAGCGATTGCTGATATTTGCACTCATACTGATGTTCTATAATGATAAAAGCAATTTTTTTGACGTGACAACGTCTAATAAATCGATGAATGCCGTTACGCACGAAAAAGTGTCCCGTTAATTACAATCGATTAGAGATTTTCTTAATAAGGATGAATATCGGCCAGCAGCTAGTACTTGTGTGAGCAGAATCTTGCAGACTTCCACTGAAGTGGAAGTCTTTCGAAGATGATGAATGTATAGCAAATTGTCCGATATCATTACGATAACATGAACGACGATCTTCATAATAATATGTCACTTATAGATAATAAAGTAATAATGACAGTTGATCCTACCCTCAGAGTAATAACTAAAGCATATTACTTTGAGATCCTACCTCAGCGTTTATATATTATTATAGGTGGAATGATTCTCTTCGTCGGTCGTAAATCCATTGCTTGTACCATTGCTTGTGCCTCTGGTCGTGTTCTGAATCGATAATGTTCATGATTTAAGGTTTTACAGTAAGATTTAAAAATTAAGATTTAATTTATTATGAATTTATAAATTCAACATATGTTGCGCAACATAATTCTCAAAAAAACATTGCTCAATTATAGCGTCCGCCTCGCCATTTTTAACGGGAAGTACTAAAAATGTTTATGACGTTCCATTTTATTCCGTAATTACCTTTAATGAGTATGAATAATAAATATAACCCGCTTATTTTAAATCAAAGGAATTTATGTAATTATTGTAATGTAATTGCGTATAAAATACGACAATATTACTAACATGTTTTTGTGTAAACATCTAGTGTTTTTATTTTGAATACCCACTTCTTATGAAGGTAAGTATTTATTATTCCTTTGACATGACATTGACATATAATTATTATTTTCTGCTTACTTTGCTTGCATTGCAGTGCACAAGTTTCGCATTAAACTCAATTACATGGTATTTAATTTTAGCTTCCATCACAAAATTGTTTTTTTTTGTTTCCCTCCGCACGTTTTCTCCACACATTGACATTGGCAGAATTGTCGACATCGGCACCATTGCCATATGGAAAAATAGATAGATTACTTTGCTTGCATTGCAGTTCCAAGTTGCATAAAAGCGTTCCTTGCTAACTGTGTGATTATTTTGTATTATTGATATTTTCTTATAACGACCTACCACACGGACTGCCATCATATATCAGTTCGTATAGGATTCTATTTTACTTTTCGATTTGGATATTATGATGAGGTGCATCAATTGTGGCATCGCTGTGCAGGGGATTCGCAGAAATATCATGGGAAGGCTGTTTACCCTTGCAAGTGAGATTCGCTCGATGGTTAGAAAATCAGGTATGCCTTCTACGGCAGTCACGTAAACCATGCAGTGAAGGCAATATATTGGCCAATTGTGTTATTATTAGAAAAATACAATGATATTTGCTATTGTTCCAGCTCCCATTAGATCGATATGCTTGTCACGACTGTTATAATTAATTAAATATCGAAGCTGCTGACAATAAGAGATTGTTAGGTCATACAATGGTCTGCTGTGGATGTAATATCTCAGTCGGGCTCAGAAATCCAAGAGGCCGACGTTTCTATACTGTTGCAGTGGACAGCCCTTTAGTACCTCGTGGTTATTTGCAATGATAATAATTATCAGGTAAATTATTTATTACCCGACTACGTTTTTATTATAAGTAAGTAAAGTCTGAAAGAAAATGGCTAAATGAATGGGACAGATCCCTCAAAACTGGATAGACGAGCGATGGAAACGACGATCGCGGAAGATGGAAGGAGTGTTCTTCATGTAAAAACTCAACATAAACATAACATCTCGCCAGCGATTCCCGAAGCGATTTTTATCAAAACTACACCTATCCACGTTATGGAAAGTGAGCTCTGTGTAGCTCCGCTGTATTTACGGAGAAAATATTTAGGTTATAAGTTCTGTTTAAAATCTAAACCGATAGAAAATAATATTACCAATAATTTGTTAGGAGAGCTTCACACTCTTCTACAGACTAGTTATTGGAGAAATAAAAATATTCCTCTACTGATTTCCATATACTCGTATAATGAAGTGAAAGATGATCATATAGAAACATCAAATCTCTTGCTGATGTTTACTCTCAGGACATGGATGGCCAACATTAATATTCAAGAAGTAATTATTCAAAAAATTATATGGGACTTAGATGTAGTGAAATTATCTAAACAAAGCTGTTATAGTAATTTATTAAAATTTGAAGTTATTAGAGTTATGTACACTTGAAGTATAATGAATGGCTTAGTACGAGTATATTTACAGATGGGTCGAAGAGCGTAGAAGGTCGTGGAGCAGCCTTTTATATACCTAGTGAACCAAATAACTGGCTTTAAAATAGATAAGAATGCGTCCATAATGACGTTGAAGCTTATTGCAATCTCTGAAGCACTTAAATTCTGTTAGAGTAGTCAACATTAAATTATATTGTTATTTGCACAGACAGTAAAAGTTCCTTACAACATTTAGCTCGATGCGCCTCTGGCCACAGAGGTGATCGCTAGCTTATGTTATTCTATCTAAGATAGATGAATTAATGCTTAAAGGTATCACATTGAGATTGCAATCGGTTCCACCGCATATTGGAATACAGGGCAATGAAAAGGCTGACATGCTGGCAAAATATGCAGCTAGAAAATGGAGGAGGAGCTAGGATAATTTTGGACTATTCAGAAGTTTTACCTAAATTTAAAAAGTTATGATGATTGGAAGGAATATTTGAAAAGCGCTCTTTAGACAAAGGAATCTGGTATAAAACCATGCAGGGTAAGCCAATTCGTGTGCCCTGGTTTGTAAATAGTAATTTAAGCCGAAAAGTAATTCAGATCTGGACACATTCCATGCAATAAGTTTGCGTTCATGATGAGTAAAACAAACTCTCCTAACTGTGTGGAGTGTGGAGTTGTAGAAGACTTACACCACTTATTGATGGACTGTGTTCGTAATGAGTCTGGGAGAAATGATTTGTTTAGGGTCTTGAGGTTGAACAGACTTGAAGTAGACACATTCAATAAAATCTTGGCTCAACCAAATGGCGATGATGCGAAGAGTCTGTTTAGGTTCATGGCCCAGATATGACTAATGTGTATTTAGGTTACGATAGGACTGACATTACGCATTGCGATTATAAAAGTCCCTAATTATAAAAATAATAAAAAAAAAAAAACTCCAGAGTGGCAGGTAAATAGGTGAAGTAATGATTACAAGTACATAGAAATATTTCTTAGGAGTATACATGGAATCACTTAGAAAAGTATATTTTATAATGTCACAATAGTTTAACAAGCGCCACAGTTTATAAAATGTGTATAATAGGTAAGGTTAATTCTAAACGTATAAAAGGTGAGTTACGATGAAAATGATTAACTGTAATATTCGGTAAAACGCAATTTAAGTTGGTGGAAAAATATTATGTCAGCAAATGTTGTATTGATTTTTCGGAATTTTCAGTATTTTATTCGGTCGTTTCTTTATTTGTATTCGCCTACAAGTAGGCTGTCAGAAAATTTGTATATTATAAAGCAGTAAATTTCATATTTTGAGAATGATCATATTGAAAAAAAAAATGGAGGATTTATTACTAGCTACCCCTAAGCTTTTCACACACTGAGTGGCTCCGAACTAAGAGACGAAACTTTGCATGGGCCTAGGAACAGATCCTGGGGTTGGAAAGTTACTAGCAAGATTGAAGACTACCACGAACTCCATGATTTATTTTAGAATGATAAATAAATATTTAATTTGGATTTTTTTCCTATAGTATTTATACAAAAAATATGAATTGAAAAAGTCACATTGGTACTTGCCCAGTTTTTTTTTGATTTGAGAATGATAAATCAATATTTAATTTGGGGTTTTTTTCCTATGGCATTTATGGTATTACACGTTGGTACTCATACAAAAAATATTTCATCAATAGATTCCACATACATAAGTAATTTAATATAGCGGGAAATGAGAAACGGCTAGTTTTTAAGTAGAGGATATTCGCTTGAATAACCTAAAATGTTCAAATTATGAAATTTTATAATTGCTACCAAAGATCAATGAGTTATCCATAATACTTTTTTGTATTATGCTTGTTTAAAAAAATATGTAAGTATGTACTTACGTAATTTAGAATCATAATATTTCGATAAATGTATGAATTCCGATTCATAGAGCACTAGGTAAGTCTACGAAGCAAACCATTTATGCAAAACCAATCACAAATATTTTGAATTAAACGAAAGTGAAAATGTAACTTTTGTTTTTATCTCAGTCCCAGCAAACACGTAAGTAGTTTTAATTTAAATTAAATATTGATTAAATTATTTCGATCAACACTAGTATACGTCACGGTTGTACCCATGATTGCTGCAACATATCGATTAATCTGATACAAATGAGTGCATGCATGAATGTGTAAATTTTAATGCAAAAAATCAGCACTTATTTATTGCAAAGATTCCTGTTCACGGATATTCGGACAATTTAATTTTAGTTGGAATAAATGTGTGTCTGCTTTAAATCAGTTTACTTGGCACAAGTCACTTAGTAAATCAAGTGTTCAGAATCATTTGAGTTATTCAGTGATGGTGAATTCGTTTTAAATCATAATGGATAAACCAGAGACTATGGATCGGGTGAAGTTCACGATAAATGGGAGAACGTACAGCGGTGTGTTCTTTTTCATTTTAGTATAAAATAATATGCACTTGCGTTGTTTTTTTCATGCTATGTCTCATTACTTGTGAGGGGCAAGTGGCTAAATAATAACAGCTGCACGAGTCGATTGAAGGTTAAGCCATGCTTACCGCGGTCGGTTCGTTGATGTGTGACCGTCTATTGCATATTGAGACTTCTCCGTGCCTCGGAAAGAACGTTAAGCCGTTGATGATGATTGATCTCAGTTGTCATTCTTATATATTTGACCGTTGTTACGAGTAGTCGGAAGCCCAAGAGTCTGACAACCAGGGGTTGTAGAGGTCAGAGAGGCAGTCGCCCCATGTAAAATACTGGTATTCAGCTGCATCCGGTTAGACTGGAAGCTGACTCCAACATAGTCAGGAAACGGCTAGGCAAATTGATATTGTCTCATAACCTGCAACTCGTATAATTTAAACCATAAAATAGAAATAAAAATATACATTTATGATTGCTTATCAACACCTTGATGTTTGTCGTAATTTCAAAAGTCAGTTTCTATTTTTAAAAATCTATTTATTTCAAGACCTTATGCTAATCATTTTTTTTCTTTGCGGACATTTTCAGCGGGTTCCGAGTTCACAGTGGACCTGACATTAAATGAGTACATTCGTCGGTATGCGGAGTTGCGCGGCACTAAGTACATGTGTCGTGAGGGCGGCTGCGGAGCGTGCGTGGTCAATGTTCGAGCACACACGCCTGGCACACAGGAGATCACCTCGTTCTCTGTTAATTCTATAAGGATACTCCTAAGATAATGAAACCTTATTTCATAATTTTATAGGCTGGCGATTAGTTCACCTGCATACGTTATGGGGGCGATTCTACTCGTCACGCAAAGTCAGGTTCTTCAGCTTTACTTTTTTGTTTTAGTGTCTTGTTGCCTACATGTCCTGCGATGGCTGGGACATAACAACTATTGAAGGTATCGGCAACAGGAAGATTGGGTACAACATCATTCAGAAACGACTAAACCATTTTTTTGGATCACAGTGTGGTTACTGCAGTCCGGGTTTTGTGATGAGCATGTACAGGTAGATATGTAATTGAATTAGCTGAAAATCTTCTGTTGGTTGGCTGTTGGGTCGGGCACCTGATGCACTTAACCGGATACGGTTTTTAACCGCATCATAATATTTAGTTTCTGTGTTGACGCGCGTGTATTTAGTCGGTGTTTTTTGCAACAGATTTTCATAGAAACTACAATACAGTTTCAGTTTCAGTTTTCACAGGGCTTGTTCGATTATAAGGTTGTTTTTGTAAAAACGTATTAAAAAGGATTAACAAATTGAGCAGATTTTATTTTAGTGGCAAACCATATTATTAAGGTTTGCCACTAAAATAAAATCTGCTCAATTAGTTAATCCTTTTAAACTTGAAACAACGACATCCTAATGATAGTACATTATTCCAATATTTCTAGTCTCGTACAGGGCAGTGACCGCCATCTTACAGAAGGAGAAATAGAAAACTCTTTAGGTAGCAACCTATGTAGGTGTACCGGCTACCGTCCCATTTTAGAAGCATTCAAATCTTTCGCCGACCACCCAGACGCGAATACATTGAGGAAGATAAAGGATATTGAAGATATATCTGAGCAAATATGTCCTAAATCCGGTAAAACGTGTGGCGGCAGTTGTGGGATCAATGAGGACTGGTGTTTAGTAAATACGGGTAATATGAGTGCTCCAGATTTGCCTAAGAAAATATCTCTCGCTGATGGAAGACTATGGTACTCTGTTAGTGATATAAGATCAATATTTGCTGCTTTAGATGATGTTGGTTACGATTCTTACATGTTGGTCGCTGGTAATACTGCCAAAGGTAATTTAAGAAATGTCTGTTAAGTTAGGAGACTAATGTATTTGATGACATTTCTATGACAGTTATTAAGTCCGTCCTAATAATATTTTGATTGATTTCAGGTGTCCGTCCAATACTATTTTATCCAAAGTTGTTGATAGACATAAGCGATGTGAAGGAGCTGGCCACACATTACTTGGACATAAACTTGGTCCTTGGAGCCAACATGACGTTGACTGATACGATGCACTTATTCAAAGAATTATGCGTTTCGAATGAGGATTTCTGGTATTTAGGAATACTGTATGACCATATGGAACGAGTGGCTCATATACCTGTGAGAAATGTAAGTACTTAAACAAATGATTCCTAATATTTTACATAGTTCAAAATGTGACTTAAAGTTAAGGGGACTACAGGAACTAGACGTGCCTCAGCTCAAGTTTTATAATGCGTAAAAATATATGATCCACTGGAGTAAACAAAATCAGAAAAATATATAATATTCTTCAGGATATATGCTAGTAAGATAGTGTGTAGTCATAGAAAAAATCACGAAAGTACCTCTAAAAAATTATTGTAACGGCAACGTAACGACAAAATCATATTAATATACATTATTAAATCATTCTGATATTTTTTCAGATTATTCTACAAGCAACATATTACCGTAACAGTGTTTAAATTTTTTGGTCCAATCAATAGATTTTTTGTAAAGCACTGATCTAAGTGCTTCATATTTTGCAATAATTTACCTGCGTTGTGTCATTCTCTCTCTTTCTCTTCGATGCAGATCGACAGTGACCGCGGTTTAGCTGTCGTAAGCCTCTTAAAGCAGTACCTACTTCTCCTACTAGTCTAGTGTCCTTATCGGCATTAAATTAGATGAATCCCTTTTTACTACGTGTTAATTTCATTTGTTTATATCTCTTTTACGTATTCAGATTGGAACTCTAGCTGGTAATTTGGTTCTGAAAAATTCAGATCCAGATTTTCAATCAGACATATTTCTGTTATTGGACTGTGTTGGAGCTACTGTAACTCTCGGTATGTGTATATTTTTTATCTTAAAAACAGAATCGCTTGGACAATACAAAAATAAAATATATTTTTATTTTAGTTGACCGTGAGATGAGGCAGACCGAGATGAAATTACCAGAGTTTTTGACGACGAATCTAAGAGGAAAAGTAATGACACAAATAAAACTACGCCCCCTATCGCGACACTATGAATTAGTTACTTATAAGGTGGGAAATTTTATTTTACATGCAAAAATGTTTTTTTTAAATTGTTATATTCATGCACATCTACAACGTAAACTGTAATGCTTAAAATGTACTTTTTTGTTGGCAATTATGTTTCATTCTGTCTTTGAGATTCGATCGATTTTTAATATTTGAACATAGGTACTTACTTGAACGGTTTTATAATAACTAATAAAATTTATGAACTTTGGAATGTCGTACAACTATCTAGTTCAGACTTGCTTAGTATCAAATATAAAACTTGTATAGAATACTAATAACATCGTGTAGCAACAAACTCTAATAAGAACTACGTTGTATTATCTACTAAGATTTTTTGCCAATTTAAAACTTAGGTATATCTAAAGCAAACACGTTTATGACAAATAAAGAAGTCTAAACATGAATGTTGCTTCCAGATTACACCGAGGGAACAAAACGCTCAGGCATATGTTAATTCAGGCTTTCTTTTGAAATTCAACCCTCATACACATCTCGTAGAAGAAGCGTCCATTGTGTACGGAAATATTAATCCATCATTTACCCACGCTTATGACACTGAGAAGTTTTTGATTGGACGTGACATATTTAACAATCATACCTTACAATCTGCTCTGCATGTCTTAGAGAAAGAAATTAATCCTGATGTTCGACCACCATATCCACCACCAATTGCTCGGAAGAAAGTGGCCTTGGGTCTTTTTTATAAGGTGAGTACATTTCTTTATACCTACACGTTAAAACGGTTTTTAAAGAAAAATCAAGCTATATATATTTTTTTTAAATTATATTTATATATTTTATTTTCGGGGTAGAAGTTTTTAATAATCGGTTTTTAAGGTATAATTGTTTCGTTTTTAATAACTGGGCTAGACAAAAGAAGGATAAGAACTTTAAGCTTTTAAAATATTTAATGGTACCTTTCCTTACAGTGTATTATCAAAATTTGTCCAAAAGATATATTGCATCCTATCTACAAATCTGGGGCTACCACTCCAAGTGATGACAGACCACCAGTCAGTCGCAGCTATCAAGAATATGACACAGACCAAAAAGACTTTCCCATAACACAGCCACTGTTGAAAAAAGAAGGAATGATTCAATGTGCAGGCGAAGCTGTCTATAGTGATGACACGCCGGCGATTAAAGATGAAGTTTTTGCAGCACTCGTCCTCTCCACTGTAGCTAAGGCAGATATTGAAAGTATTGATAGTTCTGAGGTTTTGGTAAGTACACAAATTGTTGCTAATATATAACTGAGACCGTAAACATACCTTTTCTTTAATGATATTGTTATATTTTAGAAAGTTGACGGTGTTTTAGCGGTATTGACTTCCGTGGACATACCAGGCGTAAACAGCATAGTTCGAGCAGATTTTTTGCTCATGTTTGAGAACGAAGAACTATTGGCTAGCAACAAAATATTGTATTACAATCAGCCAGTGGCCATTGTCGTTGCAGTTACTCAAGTATTGGCGGATAAAATGGCGTGTTTAGTTAAAGTGAATTATAAGAATGTTCCAAAAAAACCTATTGTTTTTACCATTGACGATGCAATACATGCACCGAAAGAGGAAAATAGGCTTTACCCTTATCCTGGTCTCGTACCAACAGACAGAGGAACTAATATCAGAAAAGTTATTAAAGGAAAGTTCATCAGTCCTCGGCAGTATCACCATATGATGGAACTGCACACGACAGTTACAAAGCCCGTTGATGAAGGTCTAGAAGTTATTTTGTCAGCTCAGTTCATGGACATCACACAAGCAGCAATCGCACAGCTTTTGAAAATGCCTGAGAGTTTGTAAGAAAACTCATATTTACAATCAATATTCTTGATTTAAACAGACATATTACTACTTCTAATTATGTTATTAATTTCAGAATAATAATAAAAACAAGAAGGTGTGGAGGTGCTTTTGGTAGTAAAATCAGCCGACACACTTTTGTAGCGTGTGCGACCGCGTTAGTTGCAAAAAAACTCAACAAGCCATGTAGAATGTCTATGCCTATGCACAGCATTACACGAGCTATTGGAAAAAGACCAAACACCAGACTTGATTACGAGGTATGTAAAACAAAATACTAATTGATCTAACGAAAGATGATTTTGTTGAATATTTTTCTAAAGTGATATTATAAATTGTCATTATTTTAAATTAGGTCGGGGTGGACGACAGAGGTGAAATACAATATATGGACGCGGTATTTTATGTGAATGATGGCATTTCCCGTAATGATAATGAGAATTCGTATGCTACGGAATCGTTAAAAAACTGTTATGATTACCGCAGATGGAAATGTGATTCTTTCGGCGTCATTACAGATACTCCATCGAACACTTTTATGAGGGCTCCTGGTAAGTTGGGAGATAATTTAAAATAAGTTTCACAGAGAAAAGATGACGATAAAATATATTATATTATACGAATATTTCTTTTAGGCAGCTTTGAAGGAATTTCGGGAATAGAGCACATAATGGACCATATAGCCGAAGAATTAAATAGAGACCCAGTAGAAGTTCGCATGGCTAACTATCGTAGAGAAGAAAATGATTTGCCAACCTTGTTGCCAATCTTTATCGAGAGAATTAACTTTAAAGAGCGACAGGAGCGTATAAAAGAGTTTAATAATCTTAATAGATGGAAGAAACGTGGGATAAAGCTTAACAATATGGCCTTTCCAGTGCAATACCTTGGTAATTATGGAGCACTTGTATCTGTGTACCATGGTGACGGAAGTGTGATCATAAATATTGGTGGTATTGAGTACGGTCAAGGAATTTTCACTAAAATGGTACAAGTGGCCGCTTATGAGCTCAATATCCCTGTTGAGACTGTGGCAGTCATACCATCTGTTAACTTTGCAACCCCAAATTGTTTTGCGACAGGTGGTAGTATAACCAGTGAATGTTGTGCCTACTGCGTGATTAGATGTTGTGATCAGATTAAAACAAGACTGGCGCCTTTCAGAGCAGCTATGCCTACTGCTTCATGGCGAGAAGTTGTATTTGAAGCTGACAGGCAGGGAGTTTCGTTACAAGCTAATTATTTGACGAGTCCAAATGATCCAAGATTGGTGAATTACTCGATATTTGGTATAGCAGTAACCGAAGTTGAGGTAGACATATTGACTGGCAGTAAATGGATTGTTCGGACGGACATATTTGAAGATGCTGGTCGCAGCTTGAATCCAGCTATAGATGTGGGCCAGGTGACACATATTTTGAGTTTGGATGATGTTTTTATTAAATAGTGACAAAGTGTTTATGGAATTCTTCTGTATAAATTTAAACATTTTAAACGTAACAACTTAAATAATAAGTTAATCGTACATTCAATTTATTCGTTATTTTAGGTGGAAGGGGCATTTGTAATGGCTGCATCTTTGTGGATGATGGAAAATACAGTTTACAATGATTTTACCGGAGAATTATACAGTGACCGAACGTGGACTTACAAAATAATGGGGGCTAAAGACATTCCTTACGATTTCCGTGTTTATTTAAGACGAAAAAGACCGAATCCTGTTGGTATTTTGGGAGCTAAAGGTAAAAAACTATTTTATTGTAATATATTTATTGGGCATAGTTGGAAGAATACTTAACCCTTTTAATATATTCATTTATATTCTTTATTTATAGGTACTGGTGAACCTCCGTGCTGCCTTGCTTATGTTATAGTCGAGTCATTGAGAGATGCTATAGAATCCTCTCGAAAAGACAGTGGCCACGATACAAGATATGTTTGCTTGAGTAAGTACTAACTGCAAATTTAAATAATTATCCGTTTATTTGAAAATCTCACTAAAAATACATACCTGTTGCGGCTTGGATGAAATTCCCGACTTTATGGTTTGTGGCAATAATTGTTACTTCCAAACTATAGAATCTGTAGTCTATCATAAGTCATAGTACATATTTTTACAGAAGTTCCGGTTAATCTTGAAAGTATTGTTGAAGCAGCAGACGTGAGAATAGAAGAGTTTCTACTATATTAAGAAGAGTATTTCAGCAATTGCTGGTTTTTAATTATAATAATAATAATAAATCATTTATTTGCATAAAACATGGTATAAAATGGTGTTAAAATATAATTATAATGGCACAAACATGTTAAGCTAAGATAAAACATAGCATGCAAAATTTTAGGGTATTTGAAAATGTTATAACGTCTTACATCAACATTTTTTCTCCATAAATTCTTTTATGCAATAGAAGTTACACTCATTCAACCACTTGTATAACTTTATCTTAAATAATCTAGAATTTAATGATTTGAATTGACTTGGTATCTTGTTAAAAATACGCACGCACATTGCTAGGCAGTTCTTATTGTATTTGGCAAGTCTTGGCAAATCATTCAACACTAATTTAAATGGATCTCGTCTATTATACTATATTGGTATCCTCACGGTGGCATCTCAATTCATCTTCGCCAATATCTTATATATTAGGCAAAATATACACTTATACACTAAAAACAGTGATTTTCACAATGTTAACACTAGAAATAAGGACAAACTACGAGCTCCCTTTCACCGGCTTCATAAGGTTCATAACTCATTTGTTGGGCTTGGTATAACCTTTTATAACAAGCTACCCTCTTCTTTGCTAGATTTGCCTTTTAATGCGTTTAAAACGAAAGTAAAATCCAATCTTTGTTCAAAGGCATACTATTCTATCAACGACTACTTAAATGATAAGAATAGTTGGTCGCTGTGATTAACTCAAGACAATGTTTATGTTCTTTCTCCAGCTTACGTACTGACAAGTTATATGAGTTTATATAATTGTTTATTTTATTTGACTTTTTAAGTCAAGTTATTTTAATTTAACTTCAATTTATTTTTGACAATATCTACTCATCACACTGTTTTTTATGAGTTGTATTGCAATATGTGGTTAGCTAGTGACCTCGACAATTGATCATATTATTTACTGTTATTAGTAATTAACTCTTTGTTTATTTATTTTACATCGATGGTCCTAGTTTATCATTTATAACTTCCAGTTACAACTATATGTAAGCGGGCACGCCCTTTATGCCTGGAGGCTTTTTTATTTAGATATTAATTCTGTTTACGTTTAGTTTTTTTTATTTCGGCCTGAGTATCGATGATTGATTGGTTGAGTTCTCGATGATTTTGTTTGGTATATTGGCGTGTGCTAGCTAACATATGGCTAATAATTTGAATTATGTTTTGTGTTGCGTAATGTAAATTATTTTGAATACTATTATATAGAATCTTTTTTTTTTGTTCTTCTAACTGAACAGACAGCTGTGCTGCTGGGGAGTTTGTTGCGCCACTTCTTCTTCCCAGCTAATGCACTAGGAAGTGGTGAAGGGTGGGCGTTTTGGGGGACTGTCTTATGTAATTTTGACGTTCGAAAAGTGCTGATTCTCAGCCTAGTTTGAATAAATGACTTTTGAATTTTGAATTTTGAATTTTTACGAGGATTTACTTCATTTGCTGTCTTAAATATTTTTTTATTCTTAACTACGAACACACATATTTCATAAATGTACATAGATGGCAACGGTAACAAACCAAGCCTTTCAAACACTGGTACACTCGTGTCATCAGGTTGAAGGCCACCTATTGCTCTTATGCACTTTTTTTGAGCGACAAATGCTCTGTTTAAAGCGGTACTATTACCCCACATTACAAGACCATAGCGTAATAATGATTCTACATACGCGTGGTATGATATAATGGCAGTTTTTACGTTCGTTATATTTTTTACTTGTTTCAGTGCATACACGAATTTATTAATTCTACTACTAACATTTTCTACGTGGTCTTTCCAGTTAATATCTTTATCTATTATTACGCCTAAAAACTTTGTATGTGTTACTTCATTAATTTTATTTATATTAATTTTGATATTGTATTTATTATTATTCGATTGATTAAATTGAATGTAAACGGATTTATCTAAATTTATTTTTAAATGGTTGATGTCAAGCCAATGCAATAATATGTCTATTGTATTATTAATATCTAACTCATGTTCTGTAATGGTACTCTTCTTTTTATCAGATGTCACTAAAATAGATATGTCATCGGCAAATAATATGCATTTATGCTTGGTTATTTTTATAATGTCATTTATATATAGAATAAATAATATTGGGCCTAGTACGCTTCCATGTGGAACGCCATATTTATTATATTTATATTCCGAGGAGTAGGGAGTTTGTTTTTATTTCTAGTAACTTTATTGATGATGACACGTTGTTGTCTATTACTTAAATAGGACGTTATCCATTGAAGAGCAGGTCCCCTAATCCCGACAGTCTCTAACTTATCTAGCAATATATCATGTGACACCAGATCGGAGGCTTTCGATAAATCAAAGAAAAGACCAGTAGTCAGATGATTATTGTTAATATTTGAAAGTATTTCTTTCATAAGAGAAAAAATGGCTAATGATGTAGATTTGTTCCTTTGAAATCCAAACTGCTCGTTACTTATTATTTGGAACTTATAACAGAAATCAGTAAGTCTTTTATACATACATTTTAGACAAAATAGGTATTAAAGTTATAGGTCTATAATTATTGATATCAAGTTTATCTCCCTTTTTGAATAACGGCTTTATAATGGACAATTTTAACTTATCGGGAAAAACTCCTAAAAATGACAAATTGATTAGATGGGTTAAGATACCAGTCAGTTCATTACAGCAGGCTTTTATGATTTTTGTGTTTATTTCATCATAGCCCTCTGCTGTGGTGCACTCATACTGATGTTCTATAATGATAAAAGCTAGTTTTTTGTAGTTCATATTTCACTTTTAGGTTGGTATATTTTTTGTGGTGATCTTTATGTAGCTATACAAGGATCTTTAGGCGCATGGCTGAAATCGGAACTGACGCTGTCATCATTCTAAATACATTTCACAAAACAATTAAGCAAATGTTTACCGACAGCGCCCCCCTGTTATCGTCATACCAACACCAAAAGATCCACGCTGAATTGAAACTGTTTTTATTCGCAAATCTTTTATCATTCATATTGCACTGTAAAATTCAATCCTTAATTACAAATGATCCGAGATTTTGTTAATAAGGATGAATATCGGCCAGCAGCTAGTACTTTTGTGAGCAGAATCTTGCAGACTTCCACTGCAGGGGAAGTTTTTCTAAGATGATGAATGTATAGCTGTATAGCAAACTGTCCGATATCATTACGATAAGATGAACGACGATCTTCTTAATAATATGTCACTTAAAGATAATAAAGTTATAATGTCAGTTGATCCTACCTAAGCGTTTATATATTATTGTAGGTGGAATAATTCTCTTCGTCGGTCGTAAATCCATTGCTTGTACTAGGGTTTATTTGATTATGTGGACGGACTCGGCGCCGGGACGGACATAACCGAGTTTATTGCTTAATTAAATAACTACTGTACCTATTATGAAACCCCTTACCTATCATTTTTGTTTTATGTTATTCTCAATCTTTATGAAATTTTTCGTGTAGTTTGGGTTTGCTTATTTATTATCAAGTAGTTTTATTTTTTATCATTTACAAATGAATGCAAGAATGCAATACATTGCATTCTTGTTATCTTCAGGGATTAATAAAAATTGGATTTAGAATTTTATTCCTATGAAACGTTTACTACTTAACTTGGCTCCCTTTTTATTCTCTGAAGCAAACCATTTTGTTCAGACTTTTTCATTATTTACTTTTCATATGAGAAAATAACATTTCGCCATGGTGCATCAATTTGTACCATAACTTAATTTATTTCTAATTTTGCGTAAATTCTTTACCCTCTAAGAAAGTTGTCAAATATTTCCACCATCACATTTCTTTCAAATTATTAAAGTCTAAATCCCAAAGTGAGTGTCTGCTCATCCCGTTTATAAAAGAATATCTCGCTACTTTGTTTGGGGAGGGTCAACGGCCGCCACCGGCAGGTGTCACCCACACCGGAATATTATGACATGAATCGTGCAATTCCTTTCGAAATTAATAAAATATTTTTCTGATTTTTTATTTATTTCCTGGTACTGTCGACAGTGGCTATTATTGAATGAACATTCCTGTAAGCGATTTTATCATGAATAAAAAAATTGACAACAAAATTGAACGCTAACAACAATATAGATAGATATATAGATGATACGAGTAGATAGAATATTCCTTAGTATGTACACCAAAACAATTACAGATATAATTGTAGAAATTACACTATAAACATGACGTCACACTAATGTAGAACACAACTTACTGCTGCTAACACAATCTCAAAGCAAAAACTGTTAGTATGAATATAACCTAACTCACTTCGCTAGTTTATGGAGATGGCTCAAGTCATCTTGAAGGGTGTATCGTGGCCTATAGAGATAGCGTTGTATTTGATTGAAGATGACGCCGAAGACAATGGCGTTAGGTATCATTTTACATCAAAGCCCAGGGGGTGACAGTTCGACCAGGGAGTCAGCGTAGCGGAAAATAGCCTGCGCACTATAGCGAGGAGCCAATGCCGACGGCTACCATCTAAGTCTCGATTACGTATTATATTTACGATAGGGCTGCGAGACGGGAATATTTATTTTGTGGTAAGTTTGTGTTGTATGATCGAGTGTAAATACGGTGTTAAAAAAAATTGCGAACCTGTCAATTGAACCAAAATAATTCTGGTCATATTGTTATTTTTTACAGAAACTGGAATAGTGTGAAAACATTGCCATATTTGTTACATATTTGATTACTTAAGTACTTATTCATAAACAGTCAATTACCTTTCCATTGTAATTTAATATAGCTAAGCTAACTTCTTGTAACTAAAACCAATAAAACCAATTTCGCCTGTATCCCAAGCAAGAAAATCAATTTCATTCACTTACACGGCGTCACTAACGCCTCGAAGGAAATTAGTACAAATGGACTCAATAAAGTGGAACAAATAAATACAATTTCTCCGTCGTTGGTAATTTGTTCAGGACGTGCGTGTGAGCATATTTATCTAGATACACTGGATTGCCAATTTGTTCTTTGTCACCTTTGTTATGTGAGACTTTTAGCACGCAGCAGTCTCATTTCGTTCAAAATGTAGGTACTGTGCTGATGGCAGAAGTGAAGCTATTGAAAGCTAGATACATTTCTACACTTTAGGCCATTGAGGTTCAATGTAAACTAGAGAAGCTATTACAAACAAAAGATGTATACCCGCGAATGTCAAATCTGACAACCGCGGTGTATGCGTATTCAGGTAGTATAGACTGAGATGTTTGTTGTCCCGGATAACAAAATGTTGTGCAAGCATTTTGTTTGCGGTGTCTGCTCTAGTTTACATTGAACTTAACCTAATGAGAATTTTCTAGAAAATAAGTCTAACAGGTCATTTGAAGATCGGAGAATGACAAAGAATTGTAGATAAGCATGACTTGCATTTCAGTTTAGATCGACTGGTATACAAGTATTCTGTAACAAAATTACCGTGAAAAGTAAAATTAAGTGAGCCGAACATAGTGTTAAATCCCTAGGATCTGACGGCTCACTTCGAACTCTCTTCACCTAAGTTTCGCGGTTATATTTTTACAGAATGAACCGGCAGGAATTATGCAATTAACATGAATTTCACTCAGCCTGTAAGTAACAAAATATGTAAAGCCTGTACTTCTTCCGTACAAACAGTGCATCCAACAAGACGTACTAATACTAACAACGTAGAAATATATTTTGTCTCTCGCTCGCGGTTTCGTCAAATTTGTCGACGGGAATAGGTGCGAGGCGCAGTAACGAGCAGACGTCTTCTGCGGCGTCGTTCCGCGACTAACAATAATTCATTCCAGGAGCCTGTCAACAGTTTCACCCCCTGCAGTGGAAACTAAAAGGGCGTATATCTGTTTGACGTAATTGGAAGGACATGGCTGTTTAGTTCTAGATATATATATATATACTTTGTATATATACTTTCACAAACATTATTTACTCGTACAAGAACCATAGCTACACAATCACCCAATGCAGCCTTTCATTTTACATATTATGCATTGCATCACAACATTAATTACTTAATGCGCCATGTTATAAATATTACGTAACCAGTACTTAATAGCCAATATGTCAAAGTGTCAAACAAATAGTTTTTATGACAGCTGCGCGCACAGACTGCATTAAGTCTGCGGCGCGTGAGTCACCGACGGTACGAAATGTTACCATTTTAAATATTATATTTTATATTAAACTAAGTATTGTATTTATTCATTTTATTTTTGTCTTATTTTGCTATTTCTCTGTATGCTGCACCGGTTGACGTCATCACGTCAACGCCGGCTGTCGCTGAAAACCAGCGCTGGGGCTCTGTCTCGCATAGGGTCGCAGCATTATGCTGAGCGGATGGCCGTTTTGCGTGGATGTGACGCATATTCGTGTTTTGTTCTTTCCTTGCGTCATGTGTACCGCAAATAAACGTATTTTCTTTCTTTCTTTCTTTCTAAATATTTGTAGCATGTCTGATACCGTAGTCGTTGTAGCGTATCTGTTATTTAAAATTGAATGTTTCACTGAGAAACGTAATAGCTTCTACACTATGCCGGCGGCACTGCCGCCAAGCCGCGGCGCGCCCGGCCATGCCGCACAAAGGATCGCAAAGAAAAAAGAAGGCGCAAAAGCAGAGGGTACGTGCCGCGCGGCATAGTGTGTAGGAGCCATATGAATGGGTAAAATGTGATATAAGACATGACAAAATTGGCCCTTTTAGTTAAACGCAATTGAGTATGGTTTGAGCATGTTTACAGTATGATTTCTACAGTGATGATTTAGGCCCTTTTTAGTTACGTCACTTCGAGATTTACCTACTTTAATTTTCACACAATGAGCGGCTACAAACTAAGAAAAGAAAATTTGCATGGGCCTAGCAACAGATCCTGGGTTTGGTAGGTTACTAGCAAGTTTAAGAGTACCATGAACTCTATGATTTATTTTGGAATGGTAACCATATTGCCATATTCTCGGCGGCAGCGGGCAGCGGGGCAGCGCGTTCAAATGCATAGTTTTATATGGAACTGTCCTCGCTCGCCACGCCGCCGCCGCCGCTGCGATCGAACTCTTCTCCAATTCGGACCTGCTGTAAGGTTCAATTCGTCTTCCCATCTCTTATATTGTCTTCCCCTGTTCCTTTTGCCAGTCACAACTTTACTCCACTTGTCTTGGATGCCTCTTAACATGTGACTTGTCCATCTCCACTTTTTTTATTTATATTGGTAATTTATTTATTTGTTTACCAAAAAAATAATATAATAAAAGTATTTATGTTGTACTTAATCTTGGGCAATGAAAGGTTTTCCTTGAATTTTTGGTTTATTGTCTGGGTAAGTAGTTGAAAATAAAATGATGGGACAGCTTTATCGTTCGAATCGTTAGAATAAATCTAGCTCAGTTTTAGGCTTTTTGAGGATAAACTCTACATCCGACGCAGACTTTCTTTATACGCAGGGTTATAATAGACTGAAATATTGACAATTGTTATACTATTCGTTGATGAGTTGCTGAAATATTAAACAAAGTAAAACTTTTTTTTATTAATCTCTAACAAGATAATGACAACAAGAAAGCTACACAAACTTCAATACAATAAATTAAAATTACCAAAAAAAGAAAACAATTTAAATTAACAATTTAAAAAATTACAATTTAAATTACAATTTATAAACAATTATAATTTTAAAACAATTTAAATTAAATAAATTAGTACGCTGGAAAAATAAAGATTAGGCAATGAATAACTTGCATATGCGATACCCGCTTCTACTCTGCTCCTCAAACACTATTCCTAATACAGTAGAAACTCTCCAATTCTCACATCAGCTGCTTCAACAATACTTTCCATATTAACTGGAACTTCTGTAACAATATTGATTATTTCATTTTGTTACTACTGCTCTATTTGTCTAGCTCTTTATACAGAATAGGGATGTAGACTGATAAAAAAAAAATATTGTCCGTCAGTCAGATAATAAAAAAATATTAAAGACGTATTTTTTGCTTTATCAAATTAATAAAAAATGGTTTAGACAAAACGCATTAAAGTTGGAGAGTGGGGGCTCGCTACGTCACAAGTCAGTATAAAATCTAACGGCCAGTGACGTCATGCTACATTTTAACACATTGCCTACTCAATGTATTGCCGTAATCTTTTGAATACGTAAAAAAAGAAAAAATACGTGTCCAATTTTTTTTTCAATATACCTGGCAAAAATTTTTTTTTTGTCAACATCCCTTATTGTCACAAAACATATGACCCGATCATGTTTGTGTACTTCTCTGTACATCGGTCAATGTCAGAAAAACTGGTATTTTCTTTTAGGTACATTTCAATAATGGAAGAGTAAAGAGACACTGAGCTATGAAATAAAAGTATACCTAATTAGGTAAGAGTCTGTCTTATCTCCTTCCTTAATTGAAAAACTACGACTGAAAGTTATTCTTTTGTAGCTTTAATACCGTCATTTCATATCCGGAGGATGTCTGAAGTTTTATTTCAGTTAAAGTTCGAGCTAACTTATACGCTATGAACGAAAGGTTAACAGCTATCGAGTATTTATGCCAGGACATAAATATCAAGGAATGGAAATACGTCGATTCCTATACAAAAACATATAGCTCATGCGTAGTGCCTTGGTCTTTTATAAAGTAATCGTCACAATTCGCTAAACATGCTTTTAATGGCAAATTACATTTAGGATGACGAAATCGTTAACAATTCAAATGCAATATTTCCATATATCTAGAGTAACTGCCATGATTAGAGCTGGAAAAATGCTGGCTCATGTTCAATAACTTACTTAAACAACGATAACTTGTATCGTGGCCACTATCTTTTCGAGAGGCTTCTACGGCATCTCTCAATGACTCGACTACAACATAAGCAAGGCAGCACGGAGGTTCACCAGTAGCTATAAAGAAATAAAATTGTATACAAGATCTAGAAAGTAGGTAAATTAAATCATGAAATATCCTCGTAACTACGATCATTCCGTTATTTTTTTTACCTTTAGCTCCCAAAATGCCAACAGGATTGGGTTTTTTTCTTCTCAAATAAACACGGAAATCATAAGGAATGTCTTTAGCACCAATGATTTTGTAAGTCCACGTTCGGTCACTATACAATTCTCCAGTACATTCGTTGTAAACTGTGTTTTCCATCGTCCACAAAGACGTAGCCATTATGAATGCTCCTTCCACCTAAGTAAATAATCAAACAAAAATAAGGGTATTGAGTAATTTTTAGTTAATCTGGAATATGTATGCAATTTATACATTATTAATATCAGCTGCCTAGCCTTTTCCCAACTATGTTGGGGTCGGCTTCCAGTCTAACCGGATGCAGCTGAATACCAGTATTTTACATGGAGCGACTTGGTAAGACTGGTGGTCAGAATTTCGGGCTTCTCACTACCAGCTGTGCTACCTGTAACGACTGTCAAAGATATACAAATGACAGCCGGGACCAACGGCTTAACGCGCTTACCGAGGCACGAAGGGGTCTTAATATGTCAATATGGTCACACATCCACGGAGCAACCTCAGCAAGCGTTGCTTACCGTGCAGCTCTTATTATTTAGCCACAAGCCCGTCTAATACATATGAATATAATAACACAAAATATATATCTCACCTGACCCACTTCTATAGCTGGATTCAAGGTGCGACCAGCATCCTCAAATATGTCCGCTCGAACAATCCATTTACTGCCAGTCAATATGTCTACTTCGACCTCGGTTACAACTATACCAAATATCGAGTAATTCACTGATATTGGATCGTTTGGACTCGTCAAATAATTGGCTTGTAACATTACTCCCTGCTTGTCGGCTTCAAATACGATTTCTCGCCATGAAGCAGTAGGCATAGCTGCTCTGAAAGGCGCCAGTCTTGATTTGATCTGGTCACAGCATCTAATCACGCAGTAGGCACTATTTTCACTTGTTAAACTGGAGTTCGTCGCAAAAGAATTTGGAGTTGCAAAGTTAACAGAAGGTATGACTGCCACAGTCTCGACAGGGACATTGAGCTCGTAAGCTGCCACTTGAGCCATTTTAGTGAATATTCCTTGACCGATCTCAACACCACCAATATTTATGATCACACTTCCGTCACCGTGGTACACAGACACAAGTGCTCCATAATTACCGAGGTACTGCGACGGAAAGGCCATATTATTCAACTTTATCCCACGTTTCTTCCATCTATTAAGATTATTGAACTTTTTTATACACTCTTGTCGTTCTTTAAAGTTTATTCTCTCGAGAAACATTGGCACTAACGTTGGTAAATCATTGTCTTCTCTACGATAGTTAGCCATGCGAACTTGTACTGGGTCTATGTTAAGCTCCACGGATATGTGGTCCATAATGTGCTCTATGCCTGAAATTCCTTCTAAACCACCTATAAGAAATAAGCTTGATTTAATCATCATCACCCTCATAATTTTTCAGTGATAATTTAACTAGCGACGCCATAGCTCAAATAACTTATTATTTCTGTATACAGGCCAAACTCACCTGGGGCCCTGCAAAAAGCGTTCGATGGAGCATCTGTAATGACGCCGAAAGAATCACATTTCCATCTGCGGCAATCATAACAATTTTTTAAGGATTCTGTGGAATACGGATTCTCATTTTCATTACGAGAATGGCCATCATTCACGTAAAATACAGCGTCCATGTATTGGATTTCACCTTTCTCATCCACCCCAACCTTATTTAAAATAACGACAATTAATTAAATTATATGTTAAGAAAAAAAAACTAAAAAAATTCTATCGATATTTAAGGTCATATTTTGTTTTCACACCTCGTAATCTAATCTAGTGTTTGCTCTTTTTCCAATAGCACGTGTAATACTGTGCATTGACATAGACATTCTACATGGTTTGTTGAGTTTTTTTGCAACTAATGCCGTTGTACATGCTGCAAAACCGTGCCTACTGACTCTAGAACCAAAAGCACCACCACATCTTCTTGTTTTTACTATAACTCTGGAATCACATCAACGACAACACACGTTAAAAAAAATATCAGTGGCATTTTAAATCGAATACTCATTCAATTGTAAAGGGATCCTGCCGTTTTACCGAAAATATTTTGCCCAAATTTCACTACCCAAACTAATTTTAGCAACCTTTTTTTATACCAATGCAATGTTTGAAATGATTTTAGTACGCACATTTTCATTTGGTCAAATTTTTACTTGGCGGAATATTATCAAGGATAATGTCATTTAGCCATTTGGTCTTTAATCAAATGATTTATTACAGCAAACAATCTTTAGACGATAAACGTTTGGTCAGTTAGTTATGGAACTAGTTAGAGTAGGTTAATAATTAAAAAAAAATGGATAGGTTAGGTTAAAACTGTGACCTTCTACGCCAGAAACGACTAGATTATATAGAAAAAAAATATGGAACAAGAACAGGCTACCCGAAATTGAACTAGTTAGACGAGATTAATTTATTATTATTATTACCTATTGTTTAAAAAAATGCTACTAACTAAAAAAAAATACTATCAGAATAGTTATTATTAATATTTCCTTTATTTTATTTATATACATATAGTTTACATTTTTAAATATTTTTATATTTTATATAAACAAAAGAGAAAACAATGAATATTATTATTACCTATTTTGAATTTGTCCCAAGTGAAAAAAACACCGTTGTAATAAAACGTCTTTATTTTGCGTAAAATGAGTTATTCCAACTGAAATATTTGACTAAATAAAAATTGGTAAAAGTACTAGTTGGTTCTAACATAAGGAAACGTTCACTTGCAAAACATAAGGTTTGCGTTACAATTATTTGGGAAGAGATTTTTTGCTAATTGATAATTTGGAAAATGAAATTATGCGGAAAATTGTTTGGGAAGTGATAATTTGGCAATTTCATGTCGATGAAACAAGGGAGACCCAATTGTAAACATTCGTTTTCTTACAAACTCTCAGGTATTTTCAGAAGCTGTGCAATTGCTGCTTGTGTAACATCTATGAATTGCGTTGACGTTGTAACCTCTAAACCTTCATCAACGGGCTTTGTAATAGTCGTATGCAGTTCCATCGTATTGTGATACTGACGAGGACTGATGAAAGTTCCTTTGATAACCTTTTTAGTATTAGATCCTCTATCCGTTGGTACGATACCCGGATAATTGAAAAGCCTATTTTCCTCTTTCGGTGCATGTATTGCATCGTCAATGGTAATAACAATAGGTTTTTTTGGAACATTCTTATAATTCACTTTAACTAAACACGCCATTTTATCAGCCAATACTTGAGTAACTGCGACGACAATAGCCACTGGCTGATTGTAATACAATATTTTGTGGCTAGCCAGTAGTTCTTCGTTCTCAAACATGAGCAAAAAATCTGCTCGAACTATGCTGTTTACGCCTGGTATGTCCACGGAAGTCAATACCGCTAAAACACCGTCAAATTTCTAAAATATAACAATATCATTAAAGAAGTTATGTTTACGGTCTCAGTTATTAAATATTTATTAGCAACAATTTGTGTACTTACCAAAACCTCAGAACTATCAATACTTTCAATATCTGCCTTAGCAACAGTGGAGAGGACGAATGCTGCAAAAACTTCATCTTTAATCGCCGGCGTGTCATCACTATAGACAGCTTCGCCTGCACACTGAATCATTCCTTCTTTTTTCAACAACGGCTGTGTTATCGGAAAATCTTTTTGGTCTGTGTCATATTCTTGATAGCTGCGACTGACTGGTGGCCTGTCATCACTTGGAGTGGTAGCCCCAGATTTGTAGATGATATTCAATATGTCTTTTGGACATATTTTGATAATACACTGTAATGAATGCAAGTATAATACGTTTATTTAATTAATTGCTAAAAGTTCAGTTCTGTGATAAACCTATCCTGATTATCTATCTATTTGATCTAGATTTTACCGAAGTGTACTTACCTTGTAAAAAAGGCCTAGAGCTACTTTTTTCCGAGCACAAGGCGCTGGATGCGGTGGTCGAACATCAGGATTGATTTCTTTCTCTAAGACGTGCAGAGCCGATTGTAAGGTATGATTGTTAAATATATCACGTCCAATCAAAAACTTCTCAGTGTCATAAGCGTGGGTAAATGCTGGATTAATATTTCCGTACACAATGGACGCTTCTTCTACGAGATGTGTATGAGGGTTGAATTTCAAAAGAAACCCTGAATTTATTTCGGCCTGAGAGTTTTGTTCCCTCGCTGTAATCTAGAAGCGAATGTTCATGTTTAGCTATTTATATTTTTGACCTATAAGCGGTTTAACTTCCTCTAAATTGGCAAAAAATCTAAGTGGATACGATATTTTATAATAACGTACTATCTTTTTAGAATTTTTTGCTACACGGTGTGATTCGTTTTGTATTTGGAACCAAGTACCTATGTCTAAATATATACTAGGTAATTATATGATATCTATTCATAAATGATTAATTATAAAACCCCAGTCGGTTCAAAGATTAAAAATTGGTCATCTAAAACTAAAAGACAGAATAATAGCTTGTTTATCTGCAACAAAATTAAACAAATAATAATTTGTACTGCATTTCATGTTGTCAGACAACACATTCGCCATATCGTCCTGTGCTTTAACTATGGACGATTAGTTTATCTCAGCACATAGAACAAATTTAGCTCACCTTATAAGTAACTAATTCATATTGCCGCGAAAGGGGCCGTAGTTTTATTAGAGTCATCACTTTTCCTCTTAGATTCGTCGTCAAAAACTCAGGTAGTTTCATCTCTGTCTGTGTCATCTGACGGTCAACTGGAAGATAATAGAAGATACAACAAATAAAAAAAAGGGAATTTAATTCGAGGGACTAAGTTGGATTCCGATAACAGCGAAGGATTCTAGATTTGAATCCGATTAGACTAGATGACCGAGATTTTTTTTTTCCCTAGTTGTGTACTCTACTTTTTACCATTGACTGCGAGAAAATAAATAGTAGTATAGTATTTATTTTTATCTGTCGTAGTGGTCGCAAGCGGTAAGCTGAGCATGAGGTCCTGGGTTCGATTCCCAGGTCGGGCAAAGTGTTATTGGGTTTTTCCAACAGGAATTTCTCAATAGCAACCCGGTGTCTGGAACTGTACATTGTGCATGAAAACATAACTGGCGAAATCTGGGTGAACAGGTACACCTCTGCCCAACATAAATTTAAATTTAAAAGTACAATTAAAATTAAAATTAATCATTAAAACAACCACGATAACAGATTGAAAAGCACCTAACTAAACTTGGCGGGTTTCTTTTTTTAAATTGAATTTCTTGCTTCTAAGGAATAGCTCCATCTAGCCAGCCAGTAGGTACTTTTAGTACGTTTCATTATTTTTTTTACATAGTTTGTATAGTTCGTGCTTGTTCCAAATTCAAAATGTTTTTATTCTCTTGTGAGTAAAAGAGAGTTTTATTCACTGTTATCGATGAATAAAATGCCCTTTTTCGAGTGACTATGATAAAAATGAATTTAATTTGTTAAATACAACACAAAATCCTAGCAATTCTGTTTTTACTATAAGAATTTTATACAAACCTAACGTAATGGTAGCTCCAACACAGTCCAATAAGACCAAAATATCTGATTGAAAACTTGAATCTGAATTTTTCAGAGCCAAATTACCAGCTAGAGTTCCAATCTGAAAATGTGAAGGAAAATAGTAAACGTACATATTGATAATCCTTATACATAACTTAAGCAGTGATCAGTAAAACTACTTTGAAACTGAAAGAAAACGTATGAAAAGGAATTCTATTACTTGCTTAATTAATTTAATGGATACGGTGGCGGTAGCTATTATCTCTTTTGTTAAATCTTGGAAAGAGGAATCTTGAAATAGTGGTCGCCGTATTTTTTAAGAATTAACCAAACTTACCGACTACTTTTTAAACATTGACTTTATGATAAAAATAATATATGCAGTGTCCTCCTTAGGAACTTGTTTTATTTTTATAAAGTTGATATAATTATTTTATGTTCCAATTTGCTTCTTAAATTATTTTTATTTATCTACTTTAATTTGTTATGTCAGAATAAAAAATATCATTACAGTTTTGAATTTTTAGAAATGGTTGCAGTGGTGTTTGGAAAGTCTGCTCAAAATACTATAATTCCATTATTATTTTTCTCCACTTACGTTTCTCACAGGTATATGTGCCACGCGTTCCAAATGGTCATGTAGTACGCCTAGATACCAGAAATCGTCATTGGATTGCGATAATTCTTTGAACAAGTGCATAGTATCAGTCAACGTCATGTTGGCTCCAAGGACCAAGTTTATGTCCAAGTAATGTGTGGCCAGCTCCTTCACATCGCATATGTCTATCAACAACTTTGGATAAAATAGTATTGGACGGACACCTGAAATCAATCAAGATATTATTAGGACGGACTTAATAACTGTCATAGAAATGTCATCAAATACATTAGTCTCATAACTTAACAAACATTTCTTAAATTACCTTTGGCAGTATTACCAGCGACCAACATGTAAGAATCGTAACCAACATCATCTAAAGCAGCAAATATTGATCTTATATCACTAACAGAGTACCACAGTCTTCCATCAGCGAGAGATATTTTCTTAGGCAAATCTGGAGCACTCATATTACCCGTATTTACTAAACACCAGTCCTCATTGATCCCACAAGTGCCGCCACACGTTTTACCGGATTTAGGACATATTTGCTCAGATATATCTTCAATATCCTTTATCTTCCTCAATGTATTCGCGTCTGGGTGGTCGGCGAAAGATTTGAATGCTTCTAAAATGGGACGGTAGCCGGTACACCTACATAGGTTGCTACCTAAAGAGTTTTCTATTTCGGCTTCTGTAAGATGACAGTCACTGCCCTGTACGAGGCTGGAAATATTGGAATAATTTACTATCATTAAGATCATCAAGTTTACAAAAGGAATTGCAATACGCTATTTTACTGGACAACAAAAAACGTTTTTTTATTAAATCATCCTTATGACCGAGCAAAAAACATCGATTATGTTATTAGACGCGAGTCGACACATAAACTGATTTGGTTTAAAAACCGCGTCCTGTTAAGTGCATTAGGTGCCTGATTGGCTGAAAATCATCAATATTGGCTAACTAATGGGTAGTTAGCCAATCACATTATGTGCCTCGCCAGAGCGATTGCGAATGCATGGGATCCGCAGGTCCGATCGTGCAAAATTTTTGTTGACTTTTCCATTTGGATTTTCTTAGCCAATAGTCTGGATATGACCAGTTTTACATGGGTCTTAAAAATAACTGGCGAAATATACAATACACCTCTGCCTAGTCTACAGGGAATACGAGAAGCGTTATCGTTGATAAAGTTATGTTTTGTTTATTTATTAAAATTACCTGTACATGCTCATCACAAACCCCGGGCTGCAGTAACCACACTGAGATCCGAAAAAATTATTGAGTCGTTTCTGAATGATATGGTAACCGATTTTTCTGTTACCGATGCCTTCAATAGTTGTTATGTCCCAGCCATCGCAGGACATGATGGCAACAAGACACTAAAACAAAAAAGTAAAGCTGAAGAACCTGACTTTGTGTGACGAGTAGAATCGCCCCCTTAACTCATGCAGGTGACTTAATCGCCAGCCTATAAAATTATGAAATAAGGTTTGATTGTCTTCGGAGTATCCTTACAGAATTAACAGAGAACGAGGTGATCTCCTGTGTGCCAGGCGTGTGTGCTCGAACATTGACCACGCACGCCCCGCAGCCGCCCTCACGACACATGTACTTAGTGCCGCGCAGCTCCGCATACCGACGGATGTACTCGTTTAATGTCAGGTCCACTGTGAACTCGGAACCCGCTGAAATAATAACAAAAATACTGTATCATCAGCATTTGGTCTTAAGAGGCCGTGCACGACGATTTGTGAGAAAGGGAAAAATAATTTAAACAAAACTATTTGTGATTTGAAAAGTAGAGTTCTTTGTTTTGCATGTGGCTGGAAGAGATTTTTCAAATAAGTTAAGTATTCATGGAATATTCACAACAAGTTTTCCTGACACGAATGCTTTAGCACCACGAAAACTGTACTTTTTTAGTTACACAGACTTAATGTTTAAATTATTTCAAGCTTTCTTGTTGTTAAGTTACTAACGAAAAAGGGCTTTGTTCGTGCACGAAAAAAACCCTTAAGTATTTGGAAAGATACGTTTTTTTAAGTAATAATGAAAAAAATAACAATTGCACTATTTTAGTAATATAGATAGATAGATAGAATATTCTTTATTATGCACACCATACAAATTACAGATTTTTTTTTAGAAATGTTACATAGGGTGACACAATGGGCGGTCTTATCGCTAAAAGCGATCTTTTACAGACAACCTTTGGATGGATTAAAGGGAGAAGGAGAGACAATACTGCAGGTAGTCAGTGGTGTACCATTTACATACACAATAAATACGTAACGCATAAACTTAACCACATAAATATATACATATATATATATATACATAGATATATATAAAATAATAAACATGAAACAAGAATAAGGAACTATATGTAATGATGATGTTTAAGGAAAGAAGAAGTGTTTTTTCACCCGAGTTTTGAAAGTGGACAAAGATTGAACACGCCTTATCGGCACAGGCAAGGCATTCCATAACCATACTGCTAAACAAACAATAAAATAAACTTTATAAATATACTAACCGCTATATTTTCTCCCATTTATCGTAAACTTCACCCGGTCCTTTGTACTTGGTTTATCCATTATTATCTTAAACTAAATAACCAACTGAAGACTTGACTGACAAAAGTGACTTGTTCTTGACTTTACTTGTTCACGGTATGTACTACAACAACCAACATCACATTGACAGAATATCCCTGAACAATAATTATTAATATTATGTATTTTCCATTTGAAATAACATTAGACATTTAAACAAACCTTTTTTACAGTCCGTTCAACCGATTCTGACTTCTATACCGTCAGCATATGGATGGCATTAAAAGCAAAAAAGTTACAATACCAACAGTTTACTGCAGCTGCCATTTGTCATGCCACCAACGCAATAGAAGTCAAAATCGGTTGAACGCACTGTAAAAAGGTTTAGTTAAATGTCTAATCTTATTTCAAATGGAGTTATAGGTATCTACTTTTTATTTGCGACATTGCAGACATGTAATTCACTCATTTGTATGCATCTAGTTGCAGTTTAGATTAACACAACGTTTAACGAATTGTTGCAAAAAACACAGCAACAGGTTATAAACAATGCCGTAGGGATACTTACTAGCGTCGATTGATCGAAATACCTAATTGATTGCTTGACATGAATTTATTATTATTTCGTTTATATATTCTTAACATATTTAAACATTTTTATATACATATACCTACCTCAAATAAAATAAAATAGGGGTCCGCCGGTGTCGGGAATAGGGTTCAACCTACCAGCGGCGGTTACCCCGACTACTATTCGTAATTTTTCGAATTAAAATGAATTTATTTCTCATTAAGAAGATTTAAATTAAATGAGAAAAATATTTAAATAGGTACTAAAGTAAACTAATCACTGTATTGTATTTGTAAACTAATCACATTAGACTTATAATTCTACTAGCTGCGCCCCGCGGTTTCACGCGCATAAGTCTCGATCCTGTGGTAATATCGAGATAAAAAGTATCCTATATCCTTTTCCAGGTCATGGTATAACCGTGCGCCAAATTTCATCCAAATCCGTTCAACCATTTTTGCGTGATTGAGTAACAAACATCCAAACATACAAACTTTCACATTTATTATATTATTTAAATACCTATATATAGTAGGAAGTAGGATTACTTTTGTTTGTGGGTACTCCTACTACAAATCACAACTCGGACACTACGTAAAATTACTTCGCTTGAAGATAAAAATGCGTAGTATAGTAATCTAAAATAAAACGATAGCTTTATCGAGCGTTTAGCTTAAAGTAGAGGCATTTATTATAACACCTCGTTAGAATAAATCTAGCTCAGTTTTAGGTCTTCAGGCATAAACCCCACATCACACGCAGAGTTAGACTTTTTGTTATATTAGTCTAAAATGTTAGGGTGAAAAACAGTATGAAGAACTCATATCATGTAGCCTAATGTGCAGTACAAATGTTCGCAGAAATTGCCAATAAGCTTAGAGCTCCTTCTTTGCAGAGACTATTTCTTAAATCAAGGCAAGAGTAAGAAACAAAACGATTTACTTATTCAGATTTTGAACCTTGAACATGAAAACTTTGTGTTTTTTATTCAAGCGTAAGGCCGGAAAGCCTTCAAGCGGGAGGAAACGCCCGGGTGTCACCATTGTGTGGAACGCCCGGAGGACACGGTGGAGCATACGGTGGAGGTCTGCCCGGCTTGGGCGGAGCACCGCCGTGTCCTCACGGAGGCGATCGGCGGCGGCGATCTCTCGCGTCCGGCCCTGGTTCAGGCCATGGTCCGGAGCGAGAGTGCATGGGAAGCCGTCACTTCCTTCTGCGAAGCAGTAATGCTCGCGAAGGAGGAGGCGGAGCGCGCGAGGGAAATGCAAGATGCGCGCCCTCGCGCCCCTAGTCGCCGCAGGAGACGCCCCGGGCGTCGGGAGTCGCGAGCCGACTTCCGGCCACCGTAGGCGCGGGCTTGCGGACGGTGGGCAATGGGTAGCTCGCCGTCCGATTAGGACCAGGCCCGGGTCGACGGCGCGTTGTGTTCCACGCGCGCCTCAAAGAGATGTCAGCACCAACTGACGGGGTCCGTAAGGGCCAATGCCTGCCAGGGTTGCGAGTTTGTCCGAAAGGGATATCGCGGCCCCGGCACACAGGCAACGGAAGGAACATGGGTGGGTTTTAGTCAGTAAAAGTCTGACACTCCCTCTCGCTCCGCCCAGAGCGGGAGGAGTCATTTGATGATTTCCCACCCAAAAAAAAAAAAAAAAAAAAAAAAAAAAAGGCCGGAAAGCCTTTCATACTCGTACTTATATCTACAACCTTAAAAGGTTCCACAGTGCAAATTCAACAGAGTCAATTATTTACATACAAAAACTTCGGTTACTGAAGATGCATGTTACAAAGACATGTATCTAAATATAAAATGGTATATGACAAGCCCTCATATATTTCACGGAAGTTGAACAATGACAGGGGTACTCCGCGCGGTGTAGGGGAAATTCCTCCCTAACTTTTAATGTATGGGAAATACTTCAACTTTCACTTTACAAAAGAGAAGCCAAAAATTAAGTCCCATTTTAACCGTATTCTCTAATTTGACTCGTTTAGAGCTGTACAAGTTTATGTATTGTCAAACAAGAGAGGTTAACAACGGAAGGTCGCTAGTCTGATAAATGAGCGGACGACATATATTTCGTAACTACACGAATACCTGCGACCATGGAGCCACGAAGATGGCGCTCCGCCAATTCTAAAATTTATATTTTAGAAACTATGCTGCACAGGCAAAGAAACCGCTTTTAGTTCGAGATTGCATGTATAGCAAAGTTTTAAAACAAAAGTGTCTGAGCTTAGATAAAATACACAGCGGAATGCTTCGGTGTCGGTCGGTAGGATCCATAAAGATGCTGTGCTAGCTAATATCTGAGAGTAGTCTGTAGTCTGGGGCAGGTGACAATTATTCTCGCTCGGCTGCTCGGCACCTTATTGCTTCGCATTGCATGGCACGATGATAAAAAAAAGAAAAGGCCTCTTTACTTTTTTTGTTACATCATTCTGTAGGGAAACGTTGTAAAAATGTTTGAAGACGAGTTTAGATGAAATAGACAGCGGAGCTCTCCGGTGCCCTAATACACATTAAGAACCAGTGGTACCTAATATCTGAGTGAGTGTGGGGCAGGTGACAATTGTGTGCTCCCCGCCTGCTCGTAACCTCATCTTACCCGTACAGTCTGCACCCTGCACTGTTTTAATTGCTTCACCCCGCTCTTCACCGTACAATGATAAATAGTACCTACCTTTGACTCCCTTATTTTTAGGTCAGCCGCGTAATAAATTACTTTGCCGTAATAATGACTGCTCTGTCATTGGCCGGAAATTAAATGCGTTAATTTTAAACATTGTTCTATCATTATTTCTAAAAGTTTGTCAAATGGATCATGACGTGGAAAAGTGACTAAGGTATATTTTCAAGAGGGTGGGCAGTAGTGTCCTTCGTACAATTTACAATCACGAGATCTGTCAACCATCATTAAGAATGGTGATTATACCAATATCCTGACGGCGTATAAACCTGATGAGACAATCCGGTGACAAAATATTCGTTACCAGCTGTGCCCCGAGGTTTCACCAGCGTAAGTCTCGATCCCGTAGGAATATCGGAATAAAAAGGATTCTATGTCCTAATCCAAGTCATGGTCTATCCATGTGCCAAATTTCATTCAAATCTGTTCAGCCGTTTTACCGTGAAAGCATAACAAACAAACACACTTTCGCATTTACAATGTAGTGTTGGTTACTTGTGACGGTTTACTAATAATTCCTATTAGTAGTTCACGTCCAATGTGACTGAAGTCGTCTCCAGACGGAGACGTATGTAATGAGGACAGTAGTCTTCAGTTCATTCTCACCTTTGTAATTAAGGTATGACAAATAGTAGTAGTTTACGTTACAAATAATGTTCAAAACAATCATTTTTCAAAAGTATTAAATAAATCTCCAACAACATTAGTGCTGTTTCGTGATAGTTTCAGATTTTCTGCAAAATTATGTTTTTACTATGCAAAATAAAGGATAAAATATATGAATTTTGCTGAGGACGATTTCTCATAGCTTCAGCTGGGTTTAATGCTGAAAAATTTTAGTCGTAACGGTTGAGATATTAATGTATTCGTCGAGAACTTGCTAGTTAACTAATTATTCTTGTATTTTATGGAATTGTTGCCCGTTAATGAGTTTTTATGAAGTTTAATTGAATGACTAAGTTATTATTATTGCATTGTTAACGGTTTCTGGTATCCATTTTCTTGTGTGAAAGATCAGCTTACAAAAGCATATTTAATTCCAGCTCAAGCTTAATATGTGATACCGACTTTATTCAACAGTTTATCAACAACAGAATCTCTTCTGAATGAAAAATAGGTACCCCATGCCATGACAAAGTTCATACAGTTCAAGAGTTCAAGTGCTATATGTCAGAGCAATTTGTTTTATAAGCCGCCATTTTTACAAATGGGCTCCGAGTCTTGGCGTAATTTGTCTCACGTTTTGAATAAATAAGAGATGATTGTGTAAAAATATATTTACCATTTCCTGGAACAATTTTCCCTAAAAGTGTGGGTGTAGTTAAGAAAATAAATAAATTAAAACTTGACTTTTTGGGTTCCGTACTCAAAGTGTGCCAATGGGAGTTATTACTAAGGCTCCACTGTCTCTTCGTCCGTCTGCCACAAGGCTGTCTTTTGAACCGTAACACTTGAGTTTTCTTACAGTGTGTACCAAGTACCATGTAGTGTTAAATGTCGTACGGTGGTACGGAACCCTTCGCCGCTTTTGTAGAATCTCGAGACACGTTTTCTTAATTTGTGTACTCGACATACCTAGAAAAGAATATTTTTTCTCAAAAAATATCAATTTACTTCGTTATTTTCGTTCCTTATCTCATCAATAAACAGATGTAGGTAAACAATATTTGCTTTCTTTGAAACAAAATAAATGATAGAATGTTATTTCCAGGCCCTCGTATTTTTTTTACTTTGTAGTGTTTTTAGGTACTTATGTCCATTGGGCTCTTAGCACAGTATAATAAAGCAAGCAGTATTACGTCTCGGCAGTGTCCTTGAAATAATTACCTACGGCCGCTCGGTAGATAAACACGCACTAGGGTTGCCCACTTACTGTCTCTTGAGTTGTACTGAACTGTGAGTCAATCAAGTAACAACAACACAGTCGATAATTTCGTGCCATATTTAACGTAAATAAATGTGCAGGAAGGAACGTTTCGCACCTTCCGCGTCCGTACGTAACTGCGTTTACACCGAGATTTCGAAGCGTATTGTTTCGGCCGTTTTGTATGAAGACGTAATTCTGCTTACTTTATTGCACTGTGTTCTTAGTGAGCAAATACTTTAGCATCTCAAATATTTCAAATAGGCCCTTGCATCGACTAGTATTATCATTACTTAAATGAATAGTCTTTTCGTAATACGTCATTGTGACTACTTTTGTATGAAACACTTTGCGCCTAAATATTTTTTGTAATTTTCTTTTTAAAGATAAACGTGTTGAACGACGACTCCCGAAGAAAATGTCACAATTTATATATTCACCTCCCGCAGCTCAAGTATTCTTGTATTATTTTCCAAGGTGGCGTCCAAAAACTCTTCTCTGTCTGATTTGAATTTAAAATACTCTCAGGGAACAATAAGACGCTCATCATTTTTCTCCCGCGGCCTCGGAATTTGCATCTATCCATCATAAAGCTATCGAAGTGTTTCTGTTCGCTTTATTCATGTCCCATATAAATATGCATGGATATGTAAAGTTGTACTGTCAAAAACAATTACCTCATTAAAATATGTCCGTTGCTCATTGCCTACGACTTACTGGAAATCGGCGAAACAAAATTAATTCCCAATTAATAATTTCACAACGAACATTTTCACAGAATAAACACGTAAAATAAAAGGACTTTACTGATCAAATATTCTTATAGTGATAATCGGTCCATAAATCTCGCAAATTTTGGGTTGCCGAAGAAAACTATCTTACCGTTAACGTTTTTTATTTATGCCCTGGCCTTTAGACTTAACACACATAATTTCTCCATAACTCCGGAAAAACCATTCTGTTTTATACTTTAAAGCATCCGGAGGTCTGTTACGACGTATAAAAATAAGGTTCATCTGACCCATTTTATCGAAATCAATATTTTTACATATACGGATAAAACCCAAGGACCGAAAGATCGTATTGCTAAACGAACTCTGTAATATTGAAATGATTATGACTGAGATTAAAGTATATGTACTGCTCTAAAATTGGCACCCTAAATCAGCAATTTCACATCAATTAGCCACGGCAGGGCTACAAAATGATTATGCTAATACACCAGGCAGGCAATTGCTTCCACGTTGGTTCTGCCGCTGTAATTAAAGTTCATCAGGCATTCGCGTCTCGTCTTCAACTCTCTTGTATATTGCTTTGGCTGCAAACCTACTACTTAAAATAGACCCTCATTATTTCCTTTGTGCGTCCCCTCGGTGGCCATGTTGGTAGAACTGTGCGGGGGGAGGGGTGTCCATCGCTACAATGGCTCCTACCTGTTTGCGGTAACAGAGGCGCTGCGTTGGCCTAACTACCGTCATAAATTGTGCAAGTGGCGAAGCGGTTGGGAGTTTTTCGTAGCAAGTCTTTAGAGAGCACTCAAGGGAACGGCTCGAGCGAAGATTTCTTGCGTGAATTAAGCCAGTGCTACACATTTGGGAATTTGCTTGCTGTACTAATGCTAATGCAGGTACCTACTACCTACAGGAGCTCAATAGTTAAATGCCGCATTTATGCTCGCTGTACGTTCTATGTGCAGTTTAAGTAATGTTATAAATGTTGATTGCTCATGTTCAATAGAATCTAATTGCAACGGCGGTGCTTTCGCAAGATAATAAGAGTGGAGCAGCCACACACGTATCTCTAGCTCGTTACGTTACTAATAAAACCAAGGACAGAATTCTTAGTAGAAAGTAAGTGAACAATATGAGGAAATTCTTCTCGGCTCATTGGTGCAGTATTATGCATTTGATGTGGCGCCAGGCGTCGGATCCGGGCCGGAACCGTGTCTCAAGACAACGAGCTTCATAATGAGACGGCCGGGCAGATTGCTGGCTCAGTACCCGCCCGGCTCCGGGGAAATTAAGACAGTTTATTTAGACATATCTACATATATCAAGGGACGGAAAATGCGTGTTACGTAAAAATATTGGATTATGCAAAGCGTTTGTTATTCAAATTTTTGGGATTGAGGGAATAAACGGAAAATTAAGAGCATGAAGCTGTCCTACTTTGCAGATTATAAAACCTTCTTAATAATGCAACTTTATTTTATTTTCTTATTATCCTTTCTATTATTAATTCCTTATGCACATTGCTACCGACTCAGGTAGTCTTCCATTGTTTAAACAATTTAATGACTACTGTTTAGTTACAGCATGTTTACTTGAAAGTGATTGCTACTTATACTGAGCAACTGTCAGTTTAAACAAGAATAAATAGTTACGTTTAGCTGTTTACCTGCCTTTTCATCTTTATTTTCGTTATGGAAATCGATTGAGTACACATCAAAAAGGCTTCGATGCTCACCAAACGTATTATTTTGTTCTGAACAGACGATATAAAACGAACATGCAGACTCCTACGTATTCACAACTACAAAAACCGGTCTAAAATAGAAAGACAAAACAGGCCGGTGTTTTCAACGTCGGCATAACATTCATCAGGGCGGTTACGTGGCAAATCGCTGACAATATCGATTACAAAGGAGAAAACTAATATTTATGGCACTTTCCTAGTCAAGTTTATGCATTATACCCTTGTTTGTTTCAGTTTTTCAACTAACAACAAGGAAACACATTTACGTTGAGAAATGCGATGGAAAAGTTACAGGAATTGTGACCTTGATCTACGAAATGCGTGGAAAACATGGCTATTTCGGATAACTGGCTTGGAAAATTCTGTTTAAGATTATTATTCAAAGGAAAAATAATATCTTACCCCACAAAACAAAAATTAATATTATGTCGCTGTTATTAGACCACAGTTTTTTTTATCTCGAACCTATTAAGCATGGTGGGATAAATCGGTGTAGAGAAGAACATTCTATACACAATTACGTAGGCCACTTAAGAATATGAAAGTAGCAATTCTGTTACTATCGCCTAAGTTTTCCCATTTCATTTGTTAACACTAGCCATACAGACATGATACGTACGCACATGCCCAAAGCACTTACGTTCCTGAAAGCCTTCATTACATGACACTAGCAAGTTTGATGCTTATAGCCTAATAAAACACTTATTGGTCTCCAGCGGGCAGTTATGCGGCACCTTCCACGACCTACAGACGTATAGATTGCTGAACTACGAACTGTTTCACAGTACTTATGTGACCATTGGCGTCGCTAAGAATAATTTTCCTATTCAAGCCCAAGCAACAGTTTTTACGACTTGATGAGGAGGGAAAAGTCATTTGTATAAAGTAAAAGCAAGGCTACAGATCTCTCCCTCCCTCATCGCACTAATTGCGAGATTCGCAGAAGAAATTTTTTGCTGAAAGTTTAAAAAAATCCATAAACTGAGAGAAACTAAAGCTGTCTGGCTGCTCGCTTGTCTACTGAAGGAAAAAGGCTTATAGTGCGGCTCTTAAGGTAATGAAAATAGCTGTTTGGCACGTGTTTTTATTTAGTTAGCGAGTAAATTAGTGCCTAAAACGATGTTTAGTCATAATAGGGATGATGCCTGGGTAAAAAAAAAAAAAAACTAATTAGTTCGTCAGTCAGATAATAAAAAAATATTAGACACGTATTTTTTGCTTTATCATATTAATAAAAAAATACTTAGATAAAACGTATTTAAATTGGAGAGTGGAGGTCGCTACGTCACAAGTAAGTATAAAATCTACATACTTGTGACGTCATGGCACATTTTAATTCAAAAAAATACGTGTCCAATATTTTTTTACAATCTCCATGACGGCCTTTTTACGAGGAATGTAAATAGAGAACATTTGAGCAAAAGGTGTTGGGTCGTTATTGACGTTCCAACTTCGAAGGAATATATTTTATATTCCAGGCTTTGCTAATGAAATTAAACAATGTTTAGTTCCTAAACATACCGAAATGAGAACACACCGAGTGTTATCGAAACATACAGGGTCTCAGTTAAGTGATGAATGGAACTCACGCACGCATTTACTCACAGTTTACGTTAAATGAACCTTTACTTATGAAATATTTACTTGACTGGTTTGAAACGAATTTAAAACTTAATTTGTCAATCAGTCTTAAAAGTTTTCAGAAAAAAATATTTTATAGAAAAATTTTGTCATGCTATTTTTTATTTTCACTTAAATCTAATACAATTTAATTACAATTTTTAACACAACTAACTATTCACACTAGGTACTAAATTAGATGACTAACTAAGCTAACTGTACAAATAAATACAAAAACAAAAGAACGTCAGAATCGCTGTCATCCGGAAACGTTACCAGAACACTGGCAGCATTGCCACGTTGAATGGCAATGCTAATTCTTTGGCAAAATTATTCAAAGTCAAAGTCAAACAATTTATTTCAGTTAGGCACATAAGAACGTCAATTTTACAAAAAATAGAATTGATTCTAGTCGCCCCTTCCAAAAGGTAGTTTTCGTATGGAGAAGAATGGGCAAGAAACTCCACCGTTACTGTTTTAAAATGTCTTTACAATATTTTGTATACATTAATTATAATATAATTATATGTGAAGACGATGCATCTAGAATAAGATTACTATACCACAATAGGTAAAAAAGAATGAAAAATGAAGCAATGACAGATAAATTAATTATGTTATAGATACATGGTGCTCACATATTTACAAACATTGCAAAATTATACGATATTCCTAACATTTTAACAAGTAATACATACTAATAAGTCAGTGTTAAATTACTGATTGTGGGAGATAATTTGGTCACATTACAAATCTACGCACACACTCAGTCGCACTACATGTACAAGGGTCTAGCGTAGTAGGTACTTCGTCCATTTTGGTTTGTTTAGATTAGACAGTACAGCGGAAGTGTGACTGTAATTTACGTACTTTTAATTATTTTTTGAATAAAAAATTATCTATTAAAAAAAAAAAACAGCATTCGATTTGGTACAGGATTCTGAACAAACCACTTTCATAATGTGCATTAATTCAGTTACACATTGTATAAACATACTGGCTTCTCATGGAATGACTGACAGAGGGTTCGCTCTTCAAAGAAAAACATTTTCAAAAACTTGATACGCTACTGAGACTGCTTGCTCAAAAAAAATTGTCTGCCGTTTCTTATACTCAGGGTGGTCGGTTAAAAAATGAGGTAAGCCGGATTGCTGTCAAGTTGCGAGGGAGCCGCCGCCGATCGCAGGCAACGAGATAACTGTATTGCGAACCAATAAATTTCACCCCTTCTGAATTTCGAGGGATACCTCTTTCGAAGGAAGTAACGCTTTATTAATTTGAAGAGTTTATTTATTAGTTCTCTTAAATTTAACGGCATTCGTACGATGATGTTATAAAAGCTAGAATGAGACTATTTATTGCGCTTTCACGGTGAGAATACTAATCCGATTTAGATGATATTTGGAAGAGGCATGTGTTCCAAAGGTCATTAAAAGATCGTCGATTGCCATCGTAAAGAAGAAAAATGGATACACTTTTACTAGGGGCTTTAAAAAAACACTTGACACTTGATAAGAGCCGCTGGCTAGCTAGTTTTTAAATAGAGCAGAAAAATAAAGCTTGGCGGCTGTCAAGCTTGTATTCCCTGAAGGCATAGGCTGCATACACCATGTACCGAACACAATTCCAAACTGTTGCCCGTAATTAAGATTTTTTCGAATCGAAAAATCCAATTACACTTTGCTCCACCTAGGAATCGAATCACAACCTCAACTTCAGGTTCACTCGCGTTTGTTATTTTCATTTCAAAACTCAATTCGAAGTAGATATCTGAACGACGATTTATATTATACGAGAGCACTTCAAAGTTGAACGCAATAAAACACTTTTCTCGCTTACTTTAAACGTTTTATTGGACTGTTTGTTTTTCAACATTAATTTATAAAGCGAGACAAAATAGTCATGACAGAGTCGTGCGATTCGCACTCACTGCGCCTGCAGACGACATTGAACGATTTACGAAGTCCCTGGTGATTAATATGGATCTCATCGATCGCTTGGAATAATGCCCGTCGCTCCTCGCCGATAAACGCCTATTAACTCTATTATTTTGCAATATTTTTCCCTTTAACCAGAGGATTTGCGCAGTTTATTTGAATATGAATTGGACAATTGGTGGTATTGTGTGAACATGTGGGTCGTTTTTTTTGTTGTTGTTGAGTGTTATGTGCCGGTTTGGCACCGTTAGGGTTGTTTGAGTAAGATAAAGTACCTACAGTGGGAGTGGTACATACAATATATTTAGTAAATTGTTTCTAACGCCATCAGGGTTTTCTTTCTTGTGTCCCAGATGTTTTTTTTTACATAAGTACGGTATCTATTATGTATTTTGGAAGTTCACAAACATTGTCACCACTGTTTGCAACCAACATTACTTTAGACACAAACAGTATCACAAACATTGGTGCATCGGAAAAGACTGATGGTCTCCAGATATTCGCTATGACAGGAATGTGCCCTCGGGCGATATTTTCCACTCTCGCTCAAATTGCAACCTAAGTACATTTTGAATAATTTATGAAGACTTACATTTTGAACCGACAAGTCTTTATACTTTTTATGCATGTCTCTCTTTATCTTTTTTACGTGTATAAAAGCGTAGTATGCTCCAAGTGTTTAGAATCTTAACTAGGATTTACTTACCATTCTATAGCTAATGATGTAGTGTGGGTGTGTCTGTGGTGGTGGTCCGAAAAGAAAATAATATGTTTTTAAGTTAACACTACCTTTACCTCATGGGAACGTACCTACTTCCAGGATTAAAAGTACCATATGTGTTAAGACGCAGATATATGCCAGTGACCTTGAGAGGTTAGCTTGTGTGTTCTGTGCTGAGCTCACGCAACGCGTCGTACGTTAAGCCAGCATAGGACTCGCCCATCAAGGAGCGCTGTCCCAAATTAGATGCATTATTAATTTGTTATACATAAAACAAACAGTATTTTTTATAAAAACATGTATACTGGGGGTGTAAGGGGGAGCGCACAACAACCAGACTCCCAAACGTCAACCTCACCTGCACGTGGTGCACCCTGCTGTTTACCAACGAGGCTCTGACGACCGACCAATGGCGGGATATCCATTTAATAAACAAAACTAGAAAGCTCAAGAACGTGGACGTTCATAGGAGGTTTTTAGTAGGTTAGTTGGCATCAGCGCAGGATGTTGACTCAGGATGGCGGCGGATGAGTACTTCATGTATCAACGGCGGCACCCACAAGCCAAGTTAGTAGGCTTACTGCACGCTCACCAACCCGCATTAGACAAGCGTGGTGGGCTTTCTTGTCTAAACCCCTTTCTTCATGAACTACACAACAAACGATCCCCAAGTGCCCGGCGGCTACCGGGGGGAAGCTATTGACAGTATGCCAGAACCTCCTGGAGTCAGGGGTGATAATCTCCGGGTGAGTGCCTTTAACTGTCAAACGAACAAGGCTGGCCAAAATGACTCCGATAAACTAAATATATTAACATACAATGTCCGTACTTTAAGAACCGAGGAGCGGTTAATCGAACTCGAGAATGCCCTAAACTATATTAACTGGGATATCATGGGCCTATCAGAGGTAAGAAGAGAAGGCGAAGACACCCTAGAACGTAATGATAACATTTTTTACTATAACGGTAGTAGTGGAGGTCAGTCGGGGGTGGGATTTTTGGTAGCCAAGCGTTGGAAATATAATATCATAGAATTCGTTGCATATTCCGATAGAATAGCCCTATTGAAGTTCCGGATCGTGGGCAAGAAAACTCTGACCATTGTACAAGTTTATGCTCCTACGTCAGCCCACCCAGACGAGGAAGTGGAAGAGTTTTATGATCTCCTGAATAAAGCGTGTGAGGACCATCGAGGAACTTGGACCATGATCCTCGGAGACTTTAATGCCAAACTGGGTAGTGGAGATTATAGCGATAACAAAAGCATTTTAGGGCCTCACGGTTTGGGAACAAGGAATAAACGCGGCGAGCGTCTACTGCAATTTGCTTTCGGGCAAAATTTCAGCATTAGTAATAGCTTCTTTTACAAGAAACCCCAGCGCCGCTGGACCTGGTTCTCTTCCGATAGGTTAACGAAGAATGAAATCGATTTTTGTCTATCCTCCAATAAACAATTTATAACTAAATTCCAAATTTTGAACAGAATTCGTTATACTTCTGACCACCGTCCACTACGGGTGGTGGCAAACTTTGATCACAAAATTCATAGAATACAAACAATTAAAAATAGCATCAAAAAACTAGATAAAACCTCATTAATAATTAACAGTGAAAAATTCAATTTGGAACTTAAAAACAGCTTTAATTTACTCAAAATAACAAATGTAGATGACATTGAACACCAGTACAGAAATATCAAAACAAGTATCAAAAATGCAAGTTCAAAAGTTAAACCTATAAAGAAAAAGTTTCTCAAACTAAGCGAAAAAACACTAAAATTAATAGAAGACAGACAAAATCTTGTTTTTAGTACCCCAGAGTTCAGACAAATGGATAGACAGGTTAAAAGGTGCATTCGAACAGACGTGCGAAAATTCAACAACAAACTGGTGCAAGTTGCTCTAGAAACCAACAGCTCTTTGAAATTGGCTCTAAGAGGTACAGAGAAAGGTCGATCCACCATCACCAAAGTCAAAGACCATGCAGGTATCATACATACCGAAAAAGACAAAGTTCTAAGTATCTGCACAGATTTCTATAAAACTCTATATTCTGAAGAAGCAGTTCCTCCGTCTCCCCAACCACACAATGACATTACCCTTTTACAAGAATCACCTCAGATTATACCTCACGTTTCAGGTTATGAAGTCCATTGCGCTTTGCGCAGCCTAAAATATTGTAGAAGCCCAGGAGAAGATTGTATTTCCACTGAAGCTCTTAAAATCGGAGAGCCCGTATTACTTCCGCACATCACAAATTTATTCAACTCAATTCTACAAACTGGTTCATTTCCTTCTCAATTTTGCCATTCCACAATAATACTGCTACACAAAAAAGGTTCTAAATCTGAAATTGGCAACTATCGCCCCATTAGTTTGGTGTCACATTTGTATAAAACGTTTATTAAAGTTATTGAAAACCGTATATCAAATCAACTTGATTCCCAACAGCCACCTGAACAAGCAGGATTCCGACGAGGTCTCTCGACTACTGACCACTTACAATCCCTCAACCAAATAATAGAGAAGTGCACAGAATTCAAAATCCCTCTGTATCTAGCATTCGTTGACTACGCCAAAGCGTTTGACAGCATTCACCATGATTCGTTATTTAAGGCACTTCTGAATCAAAATATACAAACCTCATATGTAAATCTTATAAAAACCATATACCGCAATAGTACAGCAGCTTTAAAAATTAACACCACAGGACCATCCTTCTCTATTGAAAGAGGTGTCAAGCAAGGAGACCCGCTGTCCCCTAAGCTATTCACTGCCACCCTTGAAGAGGTTTTTAAAAGTCTTTCTAACACCTGGGCAGATAAAGGCATAGGCGTCGGCGAAAAAAGGTTGACAAACCTGCGTTTCGCCGACGATATCGTTCTTTTTTCATCTTCGGCAGCAGATTTAAGCGAAATGCTAAGTGACCTAAATAAGGCGAGCCTCGAGATTGGACTTCGTATGAACATGTCAAAGACCAAACTCATGACAAACAGCGTCCAACATAAACTGTATGTAGAAGGTGTGGAGGTTGCATATGTTCCAGAATACATCTACCTCGGCCAAATAGTCTCATTCCAGGCGAGACAAGAAAAAGAAGTTGCTAGACGCACCGAAAACGCCTGGAAGAGCTATTGGTCGATGAAAAACCTCATGAAAGGCGACCTACCAATTTGCCACAAACGCAAATTAATGGACATGTGTATACTCCCTATCCTCACATACGGCGCTCAAACCTGGTCTTTGACGGTTCAGCAGAGGTCCAAGCTTGAGATTTGTCAGCGAGCAATGGAGCGCAGCATTCTTGGAGTCAGACTAACGGACCGTGTTAGGAACACAGTGCTGCGCTCCAAAACACAAATCGCCGACGTCACCTATAAAGCAGCCAAGCTTAAGTGGGACTGGGCCGGACACGTCTGCCGCATGTCGAATGAGTCATGGGCCAAAACTACCACGATGTGGGTCCCAAAAAACGTCCGTCGACATCGAGGTAGACCCAAGAGAAGATGGCGAGACGAGCTTGACGCCTACAAACAGGATTGGTCCACACTAGCTCAAGACAGAGAAGAGTGGAAAGAAGAAAGGGAGGCCTTTGCCCTGCAGTGGGACAACACAGGCTAAAAATAAAAAAAATAAAATAATGTATACTAAAATATTAATAATTAAATTATCTTTAAAATGGTAAAGTTATGAGAAAAATACGCTGGATAGATTTTGCGTGATTCTCGGTTTTTTCTAGCTGGAGACCCAGATTTACACATTTTCAATAAACATAATCTAAAATATTGATATATTAAGTTATTATGAAATTGCTTTAAGTATTTATTTATTTTTACATATATTTTTTCCAAATTTTTAACACTACTCGTTTAGACGTGATCGTCAGTATAAAATTCGGTTATCATACAGGAAAATAATGTACTTATTCCGTAATACATTGTCTTTTAGCTCTATTGATTTACGCACCGTCCGCCAGTAAAGCTCCCAGTAGGCATGATTTTTTCCGACATCTTCAACAATCATCGTCATATTGCAGCCAATTTACACAAAACTTTAATGAATTATACCCCTAAACCTTCCTCATGACATGACATTAGCAAGCTAACGTTCGGACAGGACTAAGTCTGACGGGTTCGCTAGTTATTTTATATAACATTTTATTTCGTGGGTCTTGCGGTCGCAAGCGTTATTGCTGAGCATAAGGTCCTAGGTTCGATTCCCGGGTCGGGCTAAGTTTTATTGGGTTTTTCCTTCCGGAATTTCTCAGTAGCAGCTCTGGGTGTGGATTTGTACTCGGTTGATGGCCATATGCTCGCCCCCTATTACATGGGACTTAAACATAACTGGCGAAATGTGGGTGTACATTTCTGCCTAAGCCTTCGGGGAGTACAGGCGTGATGGTATGTTATTTTATTGATGTTTAATGAAATTTTATTTTACTTAGAAGCAATTAATTAATAAAAATTACAAAATGATAAATTAACTTATCTAAAACTATTCACAAACTAAAATATGGCGTCGAAAATTTCATCCACATCACTGTCGACTGATAATGTACCCAAGAGACTGGCCGCATTGCCACGTTGTATGGCAGTGCTTAGCCTCTGGCCAAGGTAAAAACGAGCCCTTGGGTCACAGGTGTCAAATAGCCGATTTGAGATTTCATTAAAGAGTCCATAAGCAATCGGACCCCACGGCCCGAGGGTTTCAACCCGAAACGGCTCGAAAATATAATTACCAATAAGGTTATAATACTTGCGCCGCTTGAGGTTTTCGGCACCCGTATCAGCGGCGCCAGCACATCACACCGAGATGATGGGATGGCGCAATAGTATCGACACACATTGCATCCCACACTAAAAGCCTACCCACCTTCCATGGATATAAGGACATGTCATCCGGTCTCTTGCCATCGTTGCGTGCCAAGCCATTGGGTTCTAATACAGCTGGAACGCCGACGGTGACAAAAGTTCGTCGGATGATACCGTTAATGTTCGCCTGCCGCGCTAAGCGACCCGCACTTCGGCTGCAAGACAGGCTGTGATGTCCGAGAATGTTGACGACTTCGCCCCAGTGATAGCAATGAAGAGAACAACATCAAGCTCCTAGTCGTAGGGAAGCAGCTAATCAGGAAGTAGTGTCGTGCCAAAGTGCCTATTTTCGACGACGATAGTGCATGAAGCCACATACCCGATTCACATTTACCCACAGCCAGCAGGCGCGCGCTCCACACTAAATATATAATTTTGTTATTTTTATTAATTAATTCGTTATAAGTTGTTATGTATCCATATATTTACTACTTCTAAGGGTTACTAATAAAAACTTTAGTAACCTTTACCTATAAGTAAGTATGTATGTAGTTAAGTATATTTTCATATTGTATGTTTATTCAAATAAGTGAATTGTTTTTTGGCAGTATGTGTTTTATTTTCTCTTCTGCTCTTACAAGCGGTGTCTTCATTCAGCTCTTTCTGACCTATTTTCCTATCGCCGGTATGCTGGAAGAGATTTCTTTAGAAATAAGCATCTTTACCAGCACAGAAAAATACGTATTTTTCTGTACATGTATGTGTGGGTAAATAAACTGTTCAAATTCAAGGTCGCTCAGCACGCTATGAAGCGGGCTATGCTTGGACTTTCTTTAAAGGATAAATTAAGAAAGAAAGAAAACGTTTATTTGGACACAGTTCGTGAAACACAGAATAAAAACAAACTAAAAGTGATAGTAATCTTTTGACAAGTGTGTGCCTCAGGGCTGCGCCAAAATGGGCACGCCATAATTGCGGCGATAAGTCCCCTCTTTGAGGAGTGGCTAGAGAGGCATCACGGCGTCCTCACCTTCCGCCTGACGCAGGTCCTCACCGGACACGGTTGTTTCGGGAGGTTCCTGTTCAGGATAAAGCGGGAGGAAACGCCCGGGTGTTACTATTGTGTGGATCACCCGGAGGACACGGTGGAGCATACGGTGGAAGTCTGCCCGGCTTGGGCAGGGCACCGCCGTGTCCTCACGGAGGCGATCGGCAGCGGCGATCTCTCGCGTCCGGCCCTGGTTCAGGCCATGGTCCGGAGCGAGAGTGCATGCGAAGCCGTCACCTCCTTCTGCGAAGCAGTTATGCTCGCGAAGGAGGAGGCGGAGCGCGCGAGGGAGATGCAAGCTGCACGCCCTCGCGCCCCTAGTCGCCGCAGGAGACGCCCCGGGCGTCGGGAGTCACGAGCTGACTTCCGGCCACCGTAGGCGCGGGCCTGCGGACGGTGAGCGATGGGCAGCTCGCCGTCCGATAGGGACCAGGCCCGGGTCGACGGCGCGTTGTGTTCCACGCGCGCCTCAAAGAGATGTCAGCACCAACTGACGGGGTCCGTAAGGACCAATGCCTGCTGGGGTTGCGGGTTTGTCCGAAAGGGATATCGCGGCCCCGGCACACAGGTAACGGAAGGAACATGGGTGGGTTTTAGTCAGTAAAAGTCTGACACTCCCTCTCGCTCCGCCCAGAGCGGGAGGAGTCATTTGATGACTTCCCACCCAAAAAAAAAAAAAAAAAAGGGCTGCGCCAAAAAAGTTAATTTCAGCATTAATGCCAGAAAAAAATCAAGAATGAAGTTATCGGGAAAAGAGCTGGAGTTACCGACATAGCTTGTAGAGTAAGCAAACTGATGTGGCAGTGGGCTGACCATGTTTGTCGAAGGACCGATAGCCGTTGGAGCAGACGAGTCCTGCAGTGGAGACTGACTAGATGGACCGACGACCTTAAGAAGATGGCTGGGGCAGACTAGTGCGAAAGGCGGAGGACAGGGTGATGTGGTGCAGTCTGGGAGAGGCCTAAGTCCAGCAGTGGACTGCGATCTATAGGCTGAGTTGATTGATTGACATAAACTGTTAAATAAATAAATAAAACTATAACAATACATTTGATAGCATGATTAATTAACGGAACGAACAAAGAGTAAATAACAATAGTTTTGTCTACTTACTTAATTCGCACACAATCAATTCAATCTGGATCTTCAAGACTGGTTGTCAGACTTTCGCGGTTCTGACAACCGTAACGACTGTCAAAGATCCACGGATGATAGCCGGGACCAACGGCTTAACGAGCTTTCCGAGACACGGAGGAGTCTCGGTATGTAAAGATGGTCACCCATCCAAGGAGTACCCCGGCAAGCGTAGCTTAACCTGATGGATCGATCCACGCGGCTGTTATTATTAGCCACGAGCTCCTCCTAATTACACCTAATGTTACACACACAAATTGAATTAGAAATGGAGTTGACCTTTGAATTTTGTGTAGAGATTGTACTACCATCATACGTGTACATTGGATACGAAACATGAGTATTCTAATTTCAAAATTAAGTATAGGATGTGGCACCACCACCCACAAACTCTTATGTCCAGTTGCACCACAAATCCCTATACACATTTTTAACGCTGAACGAATTTAAAACATCTTTGTATTTCTGACAATCGATTGAAGATGACAGAGATAGAGTGATGTTTAAAATACGTTTAACGTTAAATTTATTACGAGATTGGTGGTGTAAGCAGTCCATAACGTACAAAAGTACTTTACGATTATATTACGTAGATCCATGAACGTACTCACAGCAAATTGGTCCTACGACGTAACTACATAGGTATGTTATGGTAAATAAGGACCGTAATAATGGTGTGTCTGTGCCCCCATTGCACCCTTACCACGACAACTTTATTTATGATTGCTGGAGAAATAAACAAATTGTCCTTGTTTACTCAGATTTTCATTTGAGTCTTTATTAATTAATTTCCACCACTTCATTAGCCGTATATTTCCCGCTTTCTTTTGTTTGTTTTATAATGTTCATTGTAAGAATTGTTTAATTAAAATGCTCGTTAATGAGGTCTTGGTTTCTTGATTTATGTTACGGGTGCTGTACCTACACAATGACTGGTTTACAAATTTGTTTATTCAAAATTTGATTGAGTAATTAAGTAAGAAAGAATGTGACCATCGTAAAAACAAATGTTTGAAAATTTAAGATATTTTTTCGTGCTAGTGGAAAAACGAAAATGACGTCGTAAACTGGGTTAAGACAACTTTATGTTTACTTTCAACGTTCATTTCCTTTTAACAAGAAGCGTTGCTCTAAAGCATTACACCTCATCTAGTTTGATTAACTTTTTCTTCGTGCTGTGTGAATTTCATACGGTGTCGGAATTCAGCAAGTTTGGTGACGTTAGCAATGTCTAAGTTCGCATAGGCGGCACTGTACAGGCCGCTGCAACGCTCACCGTCTGCAAATTGAATTTCTAAGTTATTCCCCAAGTTGTGAAGGCACGAATGAAGTGAGCTCGTTCCCAGTTGTTGTTTCCCCGACTTGGGACTCGATGATTGGAGCCGAGGGCACGAACGAGTTCGGTTTAGACCAACTTCTCGCTTTCTAACGCTCTGTTCAGATCGCCGTCGACTAGCATAGCAAGTAGACATCGATTATTTTATTGCTCTAAAGGTAGCGTCATACGTGACACTTTTGATACGCCTCTCTTGAGTGTATTCATTTAGATAAATTTATTCCGTTTTATATTCATGAAATGCAACATCGAATAATCGGTAATCTCGCATGTGTTGATGCTTTTGCTATTCAATTTTCGCTTGATGGTTATGTATCAACGGCTACTGCAGGTGCGGAAAACCTCAAATGGCGCAAATACTCCAATCTTATTGGCACTTATATGTTCGAGCCGTTTGAGGTTGGATAACACAAGGGGCATGGGGTCCGAGTGCCCACTAAATTTTTAGAGACATGACCAAGCGCTTGGTCGACTGTCCACGTGACCAGAGGGTTGGCCTATTTTTTAGTTCAGCATTGCCATACAACGTTTTTATACGTGTACATATTAAGGCTTGTTCAGACCAGCGCGACTTGTCGCGCGACGCGACACGAACAATACAATTTCTAAGAAAACTTCACAGTATAACAATAACCGGTGTCGCGTCGCGCGACAAGTCGCGCTGGTCTGCACAACCCTTTATTATTTGGAGTCAGAAAAAACAAAAAAAAAAAATTGAAAAAAAGAAATACCTGGTAATAATGGGCAGTTGTTATACAAGGATTCGGTGTTTTGATGTATAGTCCCCTTTCATGATTTTCAGAATAACTGTTCACGTTCTATTATTAGTCTGATTGTCTACACAGTGTGTAACTCTTAATGTGAATCTGAAACCATATTCTCCGAAATCATTTAAATATATCTGATAGATAATACTCTCATATGTATGCTAGGTACCTACGTATGTACATATATTAACGCGTAGTAAACTGGATCGGGTGTAATGCGAATTCATTAGCATGTAAACTGTCGCCTTGTGATACTCTTGGCGTATCATTGTTTGACAGGCGCTCCGTTCGGCGCTCTGTTCGGCGCTCCGCGGTCTGAACAAAGCGATGGAAGTGATTTCGTGTTGGAACCGTGACGCGATGCCCTTGAGAGATAACTCGTTCATTTCGAGAGCAGATTGAACCGATTCCCCTGTTCAAGACATGAATTTAAAATGCTCGATTTACAATTCAGTTTCGTTCATGGAACAACCCCAACTTTTTTGTTTAAATCTGTACCCCTGTAACAAACGTGATTACATTTTTAATTAGATTCCTTTTTCAACGTTTTCGAGCGGCCAAGCATTCGTGGCTAGCGTGCACACTGTGCATTAACACGCTACCTCTCATACCGCGTTACTCTACGATAATTGCTATTATTAACTGCAAAAACGACAGTCAACTTTAAACCTTATTCGAACTTTAAAAAAGTTGCAATTTGACATTGTATACATAGATTATTTTTACTTATTAAGTATTTTATACGGCGCTTGTATTACAACTTCATAACATTGCCCGTCTTTAGAGATTTCCCATTTCCACGTTAGGTTTACTTTAGCTTAATTAGATTGAGCTAGAGTGATTTAATTATAGAAATTGATTGCGTACACTATAATATGTAGTTTGAATAAATTATTCCAATAAAATAACTTTTAACAAAGTTAAAAGTTCAGCTCAGTATTTTATAACATAAAAAACTGGTTGGTAGGGAGGAAATAAAATAAAGGAAATATAATGAAATGTATAATCAACAACAGCTTAAGGAATTCTACAAAATAACAAATTTGTTTTTAATAAAAATAGGTTAAAAATAAAGCTTTCAAAATATAACCATATTACCTACACCACCATATAATATTACAGAAACTTATCGGTCCGTAAGAGATTAAATCCAGAGATTACAGACTTTCGGTAGCAGCCATCACATTACTCTCACATAATTTACGTCCTTAATAGTTTTCATAGTCATTGATGCATTAAAAAGAGATCAATATGAAGAACAAAAAACATGTACGGATATGCTATTTATCATTCTTATATTATCATACGAAAAGAGGCTCATTCATCATTATTTTACTGAGTTTTCTTTAAGGCTGAAAAGCGTTGAAAAGGGATTCTCTAGCCAACAAAGAGTGACTACGTAGTTCGTATAATTTGCTAGCAAAAGGCCAGAAAGTGTTACTTCATATTTATTACTTTACCCTCACCTCTAAAGTATAACAATATTAACGCTGATTTCAAACCGGAACATAGTTTAGGTTTCGAATGTTGTGGCGGTAACCATTATGCAAAACTTTTACATTGTGAACTAAATAATACGCCCTAACGAATATTAGATTACTTAGTTTTGTTTGTTTGTTTGTTTGACAAAAGCTTTTACGTAACTCCTGTGAGGTTAGTGAAGTCATACTATCGAGAGGGCCGTCTCAGCATTGATGGCTTTCTTATGAGATATCCAGTCCTTTTTTTTTTTTATAAGGTGTGAAATTATCAAATAACTTCTCCCGCTCTGGGTGGAGCGGGAGGGTATCAGACTTTTACTGACTAAAACCCACCCGTGTTCCTTCCGTTGCCTGAGTGCCGGGGCCGCGATATCCCTTTCGGACAAACTCGCAACCCTGGCAGGCATTGGCCCTTACGGACCCCGTCAGTTGGTGCTGACATCTCTTCGAGGCGCGCGTGGGACACAACGCGCCGTCGACCCGGGCCTGGTCCTTATCGGACGGCGAGCTACCCATTGCTCACCGTCCGCAAGCCCGCGCCTACGGTGGCCGGAAGATATCCAGTCCTTGTGTTACAAATTAAAAGAAAAAGTCAACGTTTGTTTAAGTTTAGAGGTAGGTGTTATTACTTACTGGTAATGTGAAAGACGACGTATAAGTAACATAGAGCATAAACAGTGTTTACCCGCTCGTTGCTCTTCCAGCGAATGGAAGTTTCAGCATAATAATTTTGCTTTCAACGAACAAGTCTGAAATACCTTCCTCCTTTATGGAAGTAAAATAAAAACTTTCAGCTTGTTCCACATGCAGGAAGGAAACGTCCGTAAGTGCATAAAATGTGAGTTACGAGACAACAGATTTACGAGGTCCAGCAACAGTTCGTCATCACTCATAGTGATGTGTTTATCACTGCTCCAGCAGACGTTCGTAAGTTACGTAATGCAGCGTAGGTGAAGCCAGTTATCCTGGCAGGAGGGCATAAATCGAGCGTGCGTCCGCTAAACGTACACTGAGCAACAGTGACAGCACAATGTACGCTTATCTTAATTGCCTTCCCAGATACGATCGTGGAATTTATCTGCGGCGCCGCCAGAATAAGTACGGCACTTTTTAGCGGTCTGCGCGGTAAAAAGTTTAATGATAGTGCCGCGGCTATCTGCGAGAGTTGCTCTTTATTTTTCACAATTAAAATAAATGCTACTTGCAAATGTTTTGTATAAAATAAAACGACGCGCTGAAGATTTTTATTGTTCTTAGAAATAGATTTCAAGCTGTAAGAAATAGTTTTTCATTTACCTCAATACTGGTTGAGGAAAATGAAGGCCTGTTTCCCCTTTGTGTGCCTTTTGTGGTATAACAGTCCTTGAACATGATACGTTATTGGTTTTTAAACGATTACGACGCGTCTACCCGCGCCATACTCCATAAAACAGAATATAAACCTACCTATACAAAGGAAGGCATTAGGAAAACACTCTATTTAATGAAAGTACGAAATTCTAAAGTCAAAAGGTCTGAATGCCAAAGATATTTATTAAAATTCAGCTGGCTGGGGAAGTATTTTCAATCACGGCAGTTTATTGTTTCTCTATTGTCTCGCAAGCGGCTGATTTAACGGACTAACTGAATGAATAATGCATAGCACAATGAACTGCCAAAATCCAATCTGAATCCATTTTCAGAATCTTTGAATCCGATAAATATGAATGTTTTGGGCTGTATAAGGAATACTGAAACTGGATCAACCTGACTACTAAATGAATCAAATATTCATTCATATTCATGTGAACAGGTTCTAACAGTATGTTCATGTTACAGTATCTTTACTTATAGATCATAACGATAGGAGACATTATAATTACCTAGTTATTGTTAAAATTTTCCGAGAAAAATAGCGAAAATGGAGTATGTATACATGTTGAACGAATACAATTTACTTTTAGGAGGACTTCGATTGATCATTATCCATTACTTTTATTAATATTATTTTTTCCTATTAAACTAAAGAAAAATTATTATTCTACAATTTTATCGGCCAAGTAAATAAATCAAGTAACAGCTGAAATTTAATTCATAAGACATACATTTTGTGGTACTTGTTAGTTATTTCATTTTCAAAAGATTTCGAAATTATCTTTAGGAAATCGCTTCGCATAAACCACTTGTGTTAGCTTAAGTTGCTCTATACAAGACTAAATTATCTCTTATTTGAATAATCTATTAACTAAACTTTGTTATAGATATCTGTTAACTGACCAAATTTTGGGAAGTGTGGTGTGGTAGAGCTCAGTATTTATTCAGTAATCGGAAAGTTTGCGCAACAGTAATTGCATTAATTCAGCTATTATTTAGTTAGCATAGCGTATATAGGGCTCTTCTAGTATATTGAAAGAGCATTGATCACCAAGCTTAGTTACTGCGTAAGGCGTGGGACATACACAAGTGCCATGGTGCGGGCGTGGCGACGGTGCTGCGCGGGCGTTGTGAGTATGTTCCGCGCCACGTCATTTTGTATCAAATATGAAACGGACGGCGCAACGCCCGCGCCACACCATCGCCATGCCGCACACCGCACCTTAAACAAGTTGGACGGTTTATCCTTCACCGTGAGACAACCAGTGTCTCTAAAAAGTTACATTTATATTACAGGCTAGGTGCGCCCCGTAGTTTCACCCGCTAACGCTCGATCCAGTAAGAGTATAGGGATAAAAAGTATCCTTTGTCCTAACTCAGGTCATGGTCTATCGATGTGTCAAACTTCATCCATATCCGTTCAGCCGTTTTAACGTGAAAGCGTAACAAACAAACATACAATAAATCAAATCTTTTCTCTTCGTATAATACTAGCTTTCAGCCGCGGCTTCGCCAACGTGTAGGTTGGAAATTATCCCACGGGAACGTACTACCGGGATAAAAAATATCCTATAAATTAATCTAGGTTATAAACTATCTGTGTGCCATCGAAATCCGTTCAGCCGTTTATTTATATTTATATATACTTTATTGTACACCAGAAAATACATAGTTAATCATAAATTTAACACTACAAAACATACAATGGGCGGCCTTATGGCCGTTTTTGCGTGATTGAGTAACAAACATACAAACTTTCACATATAATATTAGTAGGACATATATATATTAGTAGGAAGTAGGATTAGTTTAGGAGTTTAGATTTCGATTTCGGACCCTCGAACAATGACAATTTCCAGAGTTTAATATAAAATATTGTTAGACAAAGTTAGGATGTCAAAGTATCATTATGATGCTACCTATTTCCTTGATTAAAACCCTCACTCCCATGGGGTACCTAAAAATAAATGGAACGTTAACGAGGAAAGGGAATTACTGTTATTTAATAGAATGTGGCAATCCCGCTGTGACATATGTACACACATGTATGATGACTACTCGTTACCAAGAAAAGCAAAACGAAACTTTAATTAGAGTAATTGGCTTTGACCGTTCAAGTTAAAGTAAAATAAAAGAATTAAATACCGATGTATGTGGAGAAATAAGGCGAGTCTACACAGAAGACGAGGCAGCAATTTTATGAGAATATACTCGTAGTGTCAACGCTCACAAAACACTGGTTTAATACCATTTTACAGTTATTTAATGGGTGAAAGGCAAATAGTCGTTAACTGGCCAGTTGGCACAGTCCAATGCAGGCTCCGTTAATTCCGGGGGCGGTCACGGAGCCGGTAAATGTGTCATGTTAATAGCTCCCCGTTAAAATATCGCACGTTTTCATTTTATGATCTTCCAATTTTATAGCTAGTGCTGCTGATGGGAGGTGTAAAATTTTGGCGCCGGGCTCCTGGAGTATGTCGGTAGTGTCGTAGGTACGTGCCGCGCGTTGTTGACCGTGAATTGTGGGACAGAATGAGATATCGTCACTATGTAGGGAAGCAAGCATGGCATGTATAAGCCGGGAAATATGACTACTTTTGGTACAACACTAGTAGGGGATTAAACCTGATAGGTTCTATTTTGTACAAGTTAATTTCATTGTTTTGTCTAATCCGGTTGATTGTGAAGTCTTTGTGTAGGTGTATTTTCTAGATGTTACGACGCAAACGTTTTAAATATACCTGACAAAATATATGTTCTCTGTATTATGTCTGGATAAGCAGAATCCTTTGGCAGAGTTAACACAGACGTTAATCCCGCAATCAATAGGAGCACTCGATACATTTACTCTAATACTGACCGACGATAAGATATTTTACGATCCACTAAATGCACTGAACACGACCGAATGACCTAAAATAGATATTTAACCATGAAAATCGACGTTCAAAATCCACACCCCAGGCACTGGCGATAATGGTTATGAATAAAAATTTATAGGCTTCGAAATAGTCTTCTATTCTGTAAAGCTTCATCTCAATTAAAATCCTATTATCTACTCAAAATTGTGGCGCCATGTGCTGGGAAGTGCTGCTATAAGTATTATTAACAGAGAATTATCAGGCCGCCCGTCGATAACTTTCTTCGGCCAGAAGTGTAACTATTTAAAATTATTTTGCAAAGTTTTTCCGTGTTGAGGATTGTACGGAAAACAAAGTGGTTTAGCTCTTAAAGTGTAAAGTTATACGACTGAAGACGGGAGATTGATCTTACAATAGATTGACAGATATTACACGAGGCAAACTAAATCGAGCTAGCCCAGAAAATGCCTACGAGTTTGGCGCTTCCAGTCAGTAGCGTCCTGTAACGTGCAGCAGACAATAGGATATTCAGGATACGATATTAAGTGTTCCATCGTTTGTGGAATAGGACCTCATATGTAATATAGGGCAGAGACGTCTATGAATCTCGATTTGAGCAGGTTTTCCTAACCTTTCTCCCTCATCGTTAATCCGTTTACTGACAACAGATCTATCATGTCACGAAAACTCCATGTGCCATAATAACGTCCGCGTTCTGTGCTCGGTAATAGATTTATTTAATTCATAAAACGGCGTTCTGCCAATTAAATTAGCTAAAGATAAACTATTATTAGACAAAATATTAATTGATAATTATGTTCGCACCCCTTTCAGAAATACTTGACTAAATTATGGCTGTATCAATTTAAGTTGTGGTCGCAATTTATTACTTGAAGTAATGCACAAGGACCATAACACAATAATGATGCTCTTCACGTAAAACCATATTTTTCCCCTTTTATTCAACAAATCTTCTAATAGCTTGTAATTAAGCTTAAGTACGAATACTCAGTGCTTTGCTAGATCTTTAGAGGTTTAAGAAGCCTCGTTGGGGGTTTTTATTACAAAAAATAGATCTAAACAAAATGTTGTCTAAATAAAATATTTTTTGACAACATCATTGAACTCTAAAGGAATGGTCCACCGTTCCACGTGTAAAATAAAATGTAATGGAATGTTTTTGTACATTAATGAAGTATATCTTAATACAATTTTAATTAGGAAACAAAATATTTGGTACGTATTGGTTATAATGACTGTTCAACTCTGGTTACAAATGATAGGTGGACCATAAAAAACAGTAATTTATTTTTCAGCGTATGTACACATAGAATTTGAATGTGCTCATATAAACCTATGTAATATGTACAGAATATACAATCCCGTGTTTGTCGTGTCAACTGTGCTCCAACTACTACTAAGGTTATCCTCCAAAGTTCTTGTAGTCAGAGAGCTAACATTTTGGCAGCATTTTGAACGATTTCGTAATACGAGTATAACTGAAACACAAAGCTTTTTCGTTCCAAAAGGCGCAGTAGCGGACCTTTGTCTTTGGAGGTCAAGGTCAGAAGTCCGAAGCTCGTGGTCGTGCCAAATAATATGTGTGAACCGCCTTTACTTGCCAAGTATTTGTAAAAACTGCACTTGTTCCAAGGGTAGATGTGTCATGTTTGAGAGCTTAGAAGCACTTGTGTAAGAACTTTTATCTTTGTTTTTAGTGCTAGAGATTATTGTTGCAATTTTATTAGTTTGTACTATGTTTGCGTGCTGATTTTCTTGCCAATGGTGTCAAAATGGATTGTGAATGAAATTACTATTAAAATGTAACTGTATTATGCTGAGATAGGAGCTTTTTCTTCTTGGCTTCGCATAGGTCTTTCTTTTCCATTATTTGGTAGGTTTTAAATGTTACACATAAACAGTTTTTTGTTAACATATTTTTATTTTAGATTCTTTTATTTAGAAGGAGACATCTGCGTGATATTTCAATACGAATATTATTTATAATCTGTCGTGTAGGTCAGAGTTTAAAGATATATATAGCTCATGCCATGCCATGGCAAACAAAATGGCGTTGAAAAAGAGTCAAGTATAAAACCCTACCCTACAATACAGTTTATTGCTTCAAATAGAGCTATAACATTTATGTCGACGTCGCCTGTCCATCCGTCACGCTCTTCCCTTTCGTGCGGCATCATATCATATAACATTATTACTGCCTGTCTACAGCTGTCAGTAGTTAACCTCAAGGTACGGGTTGGTTGTATAGACAGAACAGTGGTAACCACGTTGCGATAGACTTGTTAGAGGACCACATATTGGTCTGTATAGTCGTTTTCTTTTAACAAAATGGATGAAGAAACCTTCTTTGCCCATTTTGTTAAATAAAAGAATTGTATAAGTTTAAATCTATTCAGAAATTAAATCAAGCGTTTTTAGATTTGACCTAAAATTCTAGTGCATATTTTGAATTACTTAATAAATACTGTATATTAGTAATTAGTGATTGAAATTCTCATGTTATCCCGAAAAATACTTGTGTTTTAAACCGTGAACGATCATAACATTGTTTTTATTTGCGTGACAGTGGTAATAAAAGCTAATAGAAGATGTTGCGTCACATATGTCAATCATAACTATATCTTTCTACGGACGAAGATACGAGTATATGAACCTTTTATCAAAACTACAAATGAACTACGGATACGCAAGTTTTAAAATCGATAATAGAGTTAGATAACCATTACATTCCTGTGGATTAAACGTCGGCAGTTTAATTTAAGCGTTCACAAGTTTTATTATCAGTTAGCCGGTGTTGCAATGAATAATAAGGAGTTTGCCTGTTGGAAGTTTGTTGGCATCGCACGCCCTCTATCTGCTGGAAACTGAAACAAGAGCTGTCAGCGATTTGCGATTGAGTTTATTATGTTAAGGTTGAGTTTTAGTAATGATTGATTTACATCTCCATTAATTAACTATAGGTATGGGTACCTATAGTTAATTAATCATTAACCGAGCTTTTGTTGATTTCAAAAGTCAAACTACTAGTTTGGGGAATTGTGAATTAAAATGATTGTTGAAATATGAATTAAATACTCGTACTTTCATACACCAAAGAATCCTTAAGTTTACTTTCATTTATAAGAAAAAATAAAAATATATTTTCAAAACCAACTCAAGATAAATATATAATCGAAATCGTAGTAAAACAAAGGTATCATTTCTATTTAACGGATAAAAGCGTCCCTCTCATGTATCAACACATTACACGACGTAGGCACCCGCATCCTTTGATCCTTTGTAGGCAAAAATAGAATCAATCACCCATGGAAACAACGTAATGGTCGACCCAGTGCCGAATCCTTACATAAATTATATTATAATTCTGTGTATACTGAACTGAGTGTTACCGTTATTTTTGTAACCCCCACAATGCTTATGTAATTCAGAGGGATGGAAAAAGACAAATAGAAGTACCCCGTTGTAGGTTGTTGCCGCATCGCCGCATCTAAACAACACTGGATATTCTTGTGTAATAATTAATATGTTTATGGTGAGTAAATTATTTATGCACGCACGGTGCGGATAAATTTTTGTATTGTTTAATAATATTTATTCATATAGTTGTTTGTACAGTTGCATTATATTCTAAGTACCGTTTATTTTATTTTATTACCTATATTAACAATTCATTAAACATGACTTGAACATGACTTTTTCGGGTGACCACTGAAAATCAGCGCTCTGCTGTGGGTCCCCCATAACACAGCATCATGCTGAGTGCGTCTTCTTCTCAAAATCATGACGTGCAGCTGCCGACTATTTCTGTTTTGTGCTCGTGAGTATTATTTAGATCTATTTTATTTTATTTTTCTGTTACTGTATTACTCATCATATTGTTTGCACGTATTTCTATGACAAATAAACATAAATTTCTTTCTTTGTATACATTAAAGAAGTCGCTTTTAGTCTCTTTCGGTGTGACCGCGTCGTTGTTCTAAATTACGCAATGGATTTTAATGGGGTATTCTCCATCATTTAGAGAATTTGTTCCGGAAGGTTTATGTATAATTATAATACATTCATATTAAACTTAACACTAATAAATCTCGAAGTTTGTCAAGTCATAAAAAGCGTGTGAAGCAGGAGCGGGTACTAGTATAAGTAAAAATTTTTTTTTTGTTTTTTTTCACAAAGAACAAATGTAGTAAAGTTGTTAAGACTCAAACTTTCTTCTTTTTAATTAATTAAAAGCAAAAATCAAGTACTATACAATATTGTAAGATTTAACAAAAGTAGATTCTAAGTATATTTTTGTGTTTTGTTAAGACTCCTAATAAAACAGGTAGAAACGTGTTGCTAGGCGGGTTGGTTTCGTTTCTTTTCGATACCTTTAACTCTTTGGAGAAAGATTTCCTTTTGAATAACCAAAAAAATGTTCATTGCTTCGGTATAACACTTTACTCGTAAGAAATAAAACCGGCCAAGTGCGTGTCCGACCACGCGCAATGAAGGGTTCCGAAGTTGGGATGAATTTATCCCAAGAATAAACTTAACATCATTGTTGCAAAACCTGTTCTCCCATACATTCCTACTGAAAAGTTTAGTTTTTATGCACAATACTGGAAGATTTTCCATGTTATTTTAAGACCACAGACTTCTTATAGGTTTTCCTATAATCTATAAGTATAGAAATATTTTCTGAATTAAAAAAAAAACGATTCGCCCAGTTCGGGCAAAATATTATTGGGTTTTCCATCTGAAATTTCTCAGTAACATCCCGGAGTATGGATTTGCGCCCGGGTGATGTCAATAGGCTCGCTGCCTATTACATGGGACTTAAACATTGCTGGTGAAATATGGGTTTACTATTAGATACACCAATGCCTAACCATTCGGGGATTACAAGCGTATTGTTATGTTATGTTGATAAACCAATAACCCTTCCTAACTTCCCAAAAAACTTTATTGAACACGGGAACTTACTATCGGCAGCAATGTGTCACTCAAAATGATATGGCTTTTGGCAAAATGGCGCCTGACTGACGTGTCGTTGCCGCTGACCTTAGACAGGGTGCGTTTCCACTGAAGCGGAGACGAACAGGAATCGTCCAATCACAGACGAAACGAGAGACGCGATGAGGATTTCAAACATTGTGATTGGTCGACTCCTCCAGGTCTTCGCTCAGCTCCGCTTCAGTGGAAACGCACCCTTATCCTTGAAAAACTCGTGTAACCTTGACCAATACTTCATAAAATCATAAAAGGAATTTATGAAGAAACTGCACTTCTTCATCATTTTTTGTTATACATTCAAGGAAATATTTGTAGGTAAGTACATTTATATCAAATTGACACACTACGTAGTGTGTGAATCTGCCGTGTTATGGCCATTCTTACAACTCTTAAAGAGTTGTGATTTGAATAAACGGACAGTTTAAGTTCGTAGTTAACAACAATTATTTTCCCTGACTTCTCATGTTAATATGGTCCTCATGAGCCTTTCTTTAATACTTACATTTTATGTTTTAAAATGGCGCCTGATGACGTATCGTTACGTATGGTGACTTTACACCTATAATCGTCGAATAACTCGTGTAACCTTGACCGATTCTTCATAAAATCAGAACAGGGACAGGGTCAACTGTTCTTTTCTTTTCCTAAACATCGTCACAATGGTCTTCAATGATCTGTTACGTAATCTTGCTCTATAACTCACTGTTTTATTTACTTTTGCCTCAATGCATGCTTTTCTGAAAATGCGTTTTTATTCAAATGAGTTTTTTCTCAAACATGCTTGGAAATTCGAGCATTATTTTGACAACCTCCTTTGAGATAAATAGAAAATGCTGTACTGGTCAAATACATGCGAGCGCCCGGCCGGCAATGTTAGTATGTAAATCCATATCTGTCGTGTTTAGCGGCCGAATAAATTACTATGAAAACTCAGATCTGTCTTGTTATTTAAAAATGGAACGAACTTTTTACTTCGACACATGGTAACCAAGGAGGTAACTTATCAAAGATTTTATTTAAATTTCGATTTTGACAGCAAAACAGAAACCAAAGAACATAATTATTGGCGTGTGAAAAATATTGTTGTTCGTCATTGATTCTGGAATTTATAATTAATTTACTTGGTTTGATTTTCCGCAGATTATTTGAGAAATACGAGCCTTGGCCACAGGGCCAGGCATTCATGTGCTTACGTATAAAATTTGTGCATCGTCCATCAATGCCCCCTTTTGCAGGTCGCGGTAGTAATGTACAATGTATTTTTATACATAAACCTACAATAATTTTTAGAAAAAGCTTTAAAAGAATTGAGCGCCCATAAAAAAAAAATCACTGCTAATCAAACGGCATAATCTATTATAGCAAAAGTTTTAAATCAGTATATCCAATTACCTGTTACTTTTCAACAAATCGTCTGTGATTTGCCGTTCAATCTACAAAAGACATTTTTATTAGTTTAGTATTATTATGAGCAAATCTCCTTGACCTATATAAATACTCGAATATTTTGATGCCAGCATTATTCTCGAGGCCAATAATCTAGGAACTTGGCTCATTTGAATATTCATAAAGTTTTTCCCGCTAAGCTACATAGTTAACTGGCTATTATCGTGATGGCTTTGCCGAGGCTGCCCTGAATATGCATTCAATTTCCCCGTCAGTACAATTTAAAATTGTAATGTAGCATGTGTTTCATAGTGCTAATTTGAAGATTGTATCGGTCAAAGGTTCTTGACTGGAATTTAACAAAAGTAGTAATTGAAACCCTCGTTCAAGGATGGCTGATCCACTAGTTTGTAGTGACGTGTACGACCTTTCAATTAGGGATGACTAAAACTCATGAAGCGAAAATGGTCAAATAACAAGAAGCTATACTCGTATATCGAATCATTTACCTACCTGTTGTCTGTTCAAAAAGTATCCGTGAAATTGTAAACAAACAATAAATTCTTACTCAATCACACACTAAAGGGTATCAGTTACTCATTAATCTGTATTTAAAAGATTTCAATTAAATATCTCACCACGTTTTCCACGTTTATTTGAATAACATTATTAAATTTTAATTGATCGATCGATGAAAATTCAGCCTAAAGCTATGGTTCCGAACAATACGGCACGCGGCAGTGCTGCCGCAGTAGTGCTGCCGCGTCACTACAGGTCCCCTTACATTTTCTATAGGTTTATATGGTTAAAATTAAGCTATTATTTTCAAATGAACAACGTCTTCAAGGTGATTTAAATTAAGAACTATTTTATGGGTTTAAGTATTTAAATAATCAAATCATAGGACTCAATTGTGCGTGGCACTACAATTGTACGTGGCACTACAATTGTGCGTGGCACTACAATTGTACGTGGCCCTACAATTGTGCGTGGCACTGCAATTGTACGTGGCACTACAAATTGGCATCCATTTTCTGATCCATTTGCTTACATTTTAATCAGATAATTTTGGCACAGACTATACCTAGAATCGACATTTATAATTATAATTCGCATCACCAAATTCGCACACGTAAAATCAACAACCGCGCTGGCGTATTTGCGGCTAATAACCGCAGTGGTACCTATGATCCCAGCCGGTAATATCAGTGCGACATCGCAGAAAGACATAGTACGTCAATTGTCACCGCAAAAACCGCCGAGGCAGCGCTTGACCGACCTAATTAATGGCGACTGCCCCCTGAGACAGATTAAGCCGCACATAAAACCTTTTCCGTGCCCATACGGTTCGCGAGAGCTCATCGATTCTTTTCTTGTTAGGCGCTGCCAATCAAATGCAATCAGGGCCCTGCGACAATCCGCTATCGAGCCATCGGTGTGTCACTGCTCGTAAAGTTGGCTTCTAAAAGCATTAGCTCACGCAAAAAAGGGGATAACGGCTGCCGTGGTTTATTTCATGGACCTATCCATCAGGTAAGTGGTGTCAATCTGATCAGGTTTGCACAGATTGTGATAATTCTTGTGCGATTTGTTTAATCTTTCATATTAGGTACTAGATAGAAACTTCAATATAGATGCAGAACATAAAGAGTTGCTAACCGTCTACAAAAATGACGAGGTCGTGTAAAAACCGCACATTTTCAGCAGAGTTGGGAATTCATAATTAGAACGTGGCTCATTCTAGAATATGAGCTTACTTTTGACCTAATTTCAGCTCATGCATGCCGACGTCCGACTCGAACTCTGTATAGTAGGTTTTGAAGAGAACAACTTGGAGCAAGATGCACTGCATATAGTAGGACATCAAAGTTTCGCCTTTTGTATGAGGTATTCGCTATATTTCCATGACAACGCGGGATTCATTGAAATGCAGCGAGTCCACGGAAAGTAACATCGCGGGGAAGCCCGCGGTCCTTAACTATGCGCTCGCGTCTTCCTCCGCTCCCCAATAAATTCTAACAATGTCGTCGAGTGCGCCGAATATTTTACACTGAATTTAAAATTTGTGTATCGAGTGAAATGTTGTTGCCTGTAAGTTTTGTATGAAATGTGTGTAGGATAAGTTTTGTGCGGGTTTGTATATTGTGAGTTTGGACTAATGTAGGATTGTATGGGAGTTAGTGTGTTGAATGTCGTGTGTTGAAAAGTAACAGTGTAGTAGAAGTATTGACACTTTCTTATATTTTTTCAAAGGTGGTCCGTTTCAAGTAACAAAAATACATATTAAAAACAAAAATAATCATCTTAACTTTCGGTCCCAAAAAAACATCAAGTTGTCCTCAAAAACAGAACAAGGAAAACGATTACATCCCTCATAATAAAAACGTATTTATACAACATTATTCTGTGGAATGAAAAGCAAATAAGATAAAAACAGGACTGTGTATAATGGACTGAAGTTTACCGTATTATTCGCTTTAGATACGGCCAGGGCGTCGGGTACTAAATAATGCGCGTTGTTTCTATTGATTGCGGCTATTTTCAGCATCGGTGCCGCCGCCGCATCGTTGGCGAGCCCTAAAATTATATCAACAACTTTGTTGAATCGGGGACACCTACATTTAGCATTTAATTTTATTGAACTGAGAATCTGGTAGACTTAATAGGCTGTTGAATAAACTGAGAGTTGAGATTTGGTAATTGGAATGATGTTTTCCACAGGACACGTTATAACATTCATAACCTTCCGAACGAATTCGAGTAGATGACACGTGCATTTATTATGTTTTATTGAATGCTACGCCCATAGCTACGCCGTAGCATCGCCTACGGCGTAGCATCTTCGTAGTCAGCACATTGAAAAATACTAACATTTTGTTACAACTGTGTCTTCAAAAAGTTAATTGAAATGCATTAAATAGCTTTCATTCAGTGTTTTAAATAAAGTTAAGTACAAGATCCAAGATATAAACCGTGTGCACCAATAAAAATAATTATTTTGATTTGATTTGATTTGATAAAGACTATCACTATTGACTTATTTTATTTGTATTTTGTGTTTCACGAACTGTCTCCAAATAAACGTTATTCTTTATTTCTTTCCTTATAGTCAATAGTTCTAGGCGACCTCAAACTAGATAGTATAGCTTAAGTCTCTATCACGAGTATCACGTATTTCAATTATCATTAATTCTATGTAATATACTAGGGTGTTGTACAAATGATATGTTCATAATTGTTCATGGAGCATTCTCGTGGTCATTAGGTGGGTCTTCAAGGGTGTAAGACGCGTCGCTCTGATTACTGTGGCACGTAGCTTTACAGTATGATATTAAGGACACGGACGAATTGCCTTTTTAAGACACTCAGACAAAAAATATGACGTAATCTTAATATCTTTTACCGCTATTCTTTTCACGAGGCCATAATTTGCTTTGGTGAAATATCTAATAAAAATATTTTTGAGTCAGACTAAATCGAGAAGTGGCTGGATCGTGTTGTGTAAAACGGATTGAATATTTACATAAATATGAAAGTAGCTATGTCTGTCTGTCTGTTTGTTTGTTTTCACGCCTTAACGGATGCATAGATTTTGATTAAACTTAGCACCCAGTTAGACCATGGCCTGGGCATAGGATACTTTTATTCCGGTAGTATGGTCCCCTGGGAAAATTTCCGAACTAAACACGGGCGAAACCGCGGGCAAAAGCTAGTGTTATATACGTAAATATAATTTGTTATGTAAAACAATCGCAAAAAGGCAGCGGTAACAGAACAGGTTGGTAACCTATCGTGTGAGGGGAGGACTATATTTTCCCCAATTGACTTTTATAACCTTTGCACGAATGTAAGCGGCTGATACATTCAGATTTCCGCAAGACCAGTGCGGGAAACGAGGTACAATCTGAATGTATTTCTGCTTCCTACAGTTTTTGCTTTAAAAATGCACCAATGACAACATAACTGTCGAAATGTTGGTAAAATACTATAGACGACGTTTATTTAGTAACCTAAGCCGCTTAACTGTTCTTAAAGAGTCATAAAGAACCCTGTAAGAAATCGACACGTGTTTCACCTCTTAACGAGGCATCCTCAGGATGACGATTGACTTGTTGCAAAATGTTGGTGTAATAACAGTGGGAAAATAAAAATGTTAGGTATCTTATATTTAAGTTACGTCAAAATTGAACCGTCTCTGTGGTCGAGTGGTAAGACCACCTGTCTCAGACACAGAGGTCCCGAGTTCAATTCCGAGTGGGAGCAAACTTTACTGCTCGGTTTGGTTGGTGTTAGGGCTTGTTCTAAGTCCACCTGGCTAGCTACCACCATCCTATCAAAGTCTGTCGCCATTACAACAATGTTAACAGATTGTTGTGTTTCGGCAGTTAGAAGTAAGATAGCCAGTTCCTCTGTAGTTGAAGTTTCCAGGTGAAGCTCGCTTCCACCTTCGGCCTGATCATCACTTACCATCAGGTGAGATGCAGGCCAAGAGCTTCCCGGTTGCGGCAAAAAACTAAGATGTAAATCAAACTTGCTAAAAATAAATCTTTCACAGGCTTTTACAAACAATATCAAGAACGGTATGAGAATTCATAATTGCAAATGTACAATGGAAAATAATCACTTAGATGACGCCAGATAAAAGGCTCTCGCTTTGCAAAAAACACGTTAAAAGGTATTTTTCTAAATATTCCGTAGTTATTTACCAACATGACATAACACCACACACCTGTATTCCCCGAAGGAATTGGCAGAGGTACTAATAATAGGTAGTAATATACCTATCTTCTAATATATAAATATCCTGCTCCAATGTTTTCTGAGAATCAAATCCCCATGATTCTTACCTCATTTTGCCGCTACACTAGTGACAAAATAGTAAAGGAATTATTTATTGGATGTTTACACGTAAATTTGGGTCGACATGGTTTCGTATAAAAACGGGCCGCCAGCCACTTAATTCCGATCACGTGTGCGCTCGCAATGAGCTTGTAAACACATACATATGTACCATCAACTACGCGGTGACAATATTGTTTACACGCTCATCATTCAACAATGTTTGGGATATGTTATAGAGTTGGTCCTTAATGTGGAAGCAATGTTAGAGTAATTTTTGGATACCTAAAGACTAAGTTTCTTGCATAAAATTTGTGTAACTGTAAATATTAATTAAATCATTTTAGTTGAAATAATATGTACCACATTTGAAATTTATAAGTTCGAAGTGATCTGCCCACAAGGTAATTTTTCATTCTTATATCGCTAGAGAGCAGTCATCGCAACACTTTGTATCAAAACACAACACAGTAGAGACATAAAATACACTACAAAGTACACACTTAAAAGTAATCTTTCTCAAAACAATGAAGGTATTTAGATCACAGATTAAGGACATAATAACTCTTGTAAAAACATACGATACGTTCATAAATAAAAAGCATTATTATATATATTAAAGTGGATCTTTAAGAGCTGCTCTCTTTATAACGCGAGGACGCTCCAATTTCTAGCATATTGTGTTACCATGTCTCAGCAGTACCGGGACGTTCACATCCTATTAGGGAAGTTTCCTCAGTCTTCTCAAATTATCCAGCATTTTGCTGCCTCAATAAAAAAAGTTTGAATCTTGTCATTCATAATTGATTCAGCCGCCCGAGATATCAGAGAGTGACCTAATAAAGTATAGAGGTGTCACTTACTGTCTAACTGAAGGACCGATGACCGCTCTAAAAATACGATAAGGAAGCTATCACCCGCTGGTTATCGGCGTGGCAAACATAGGACCAACCATCCATGAATAGTTAAAATGTGAACCTCTAAGGAAATGTCCACATGAACCAGAAAAATACATCGCAAACCTCAACTACGAGTCTCGCGGAAAACTCAATATTCCAAATTCAGCAAAGCTAACTGCTACATAAAACATTGCGGATTCAGTCGCCGATAGAGTTGTTGTTTAAATAAAAATCAGTTTCACGGGATGTGCAAGCTCTTTAGATGTTCGTGTGAGCTCGGGCTTATTGTGATGGAGGCATGCGCGGTGCGCGGCTGGCAGGGAAGCCAGGCTCAGTGGCATTCGGCGCGACGCCTGGCACGCGCGCGACCCGAGCGCGCCCGACACACCGCGTGCGTACTTACGTAAGTCACGACAAAATAAAAAATAATAAACTTAACACACAACTCTCCGTGTGCTCGCATGTGATTTTAAATAAAGAAAAAAGCTTTTTTCTCATGTAAAAATACACGTTAAAGTGAGTAAAGTGAGTGAATATTGTGTTTGTTTGACATTTCGGTGCCAATACGGACAGTATAGATGTTTGTATGTAAGAACGTGATGTTTGGTGAGTATACATGAGCTCTTAAAGGAATGTTGTATGTAGCTAGAAGCTGTTGGCGGATTTATTTTGTAGTTACCTTTCTCACACATGCGATGTGGACGTAAAGTAGTGTACGACTACTTTATGTACGTACGTCTTACCTAATAATTGGAGAAGGTAATTGGAGAAAAAATTATAAACTCATATAATGATAGTTACACTAACATGCCGTTGATAATGTAAATAAAAATAAGTAAACACGGTAACGTGTAATATTATATTCGGTTACGTGTATTATTGATATTGGTTTTCTTGATAATAAGCCTTAAAAATAAGCATATAAGGGATAGGCTTATTTTATATTTCCATCAACAGCAACGTTTTTCGGTTTGATACAACTGAAAACTATATTTCTCAATGGTCTACGAGTTAAATTATTGTAGATGTTACAACTAGCTATATGATTGATTATGTCAGAATGGAAACGTTCGAACACTGCATTTCACTTTAGTATCTGCCAAGTAACTTTATTACTACATATTTTTCATGACTGCAATTGGCAACATGGCATACATGACAAGCTATACGACAATAAGCATTGTCTAATGTCAACTTAGTCAAACAATACGTATCTTCCAGTTACTCTAAAATTGAATCAGCTCTAATAATTATAATCACCTGTTTGATATAAATCCACTAACACTTTAATGTTGTTAAAGACAACAGATTATTTCGTAAAACGTTGTCCTACGGCAATTTCTCGGCCATAAATTCCAATATCAAATAAGAAACAATTTAGACAATAACCGCCCCGTTTAAGCAAGTCAAGAGGTTCTCAATCTTTTGCGTTCAGCATCCTTGTTAGGTATAATATCTACGTCAAATACATGATATTGAAACGGAGATCGTGACTTCTTCTTATCTCTAATCAATACGAAGTTTATCCATCTTATTACAAAACAAGGCATATTTATTTATTTATTTATTTATTTATTTAATACTTTAAGCACATAAATGTACAGAGGCGGACTTAATGCCATAGGCATTTTCTACCAGTCAACCTTTGGGTGATGCAGAGATAAACAGTGGTAGGTGCAATATGAAAATTGTGGAATAAATATTTATTTAAATATAAGGATATACATATACCTATTAACCTATATATATAATAAAATATAAGTAAATACAAGAACAGATAAATACACATAAATACACGAATATACTAAAACAAATAAGACAAATAATGGGAAAACATTACCGTTGTTATGATACTGCCAGCTTCTTACGAATGTGCTCGCGGACTTATTCAGACCAAGGTTTAAACCATGGAGCCATTTTTGAATTTAGAATTTGTTACCCGCTACGGTTAAGAGCGTTTATCCTAAAAGTTGGCAACGCCGCAAACAGCAGTCAAATATTTACCTGTTTTGATAAATTTGGCAATATTACTGTATGGAAATATGAAATGTGGCTAACTAGTGAACTAAAATATTGATAACGAAATGCAATAATTAATATCGCAACTCCAAATATTTAGTTTTAGATGTAACAAAAGTATTTGGAAACTTTCCAAATGCCTTTTTTACACCTAAAACGGTTACAACATCAAATTCAATGTTATAATTGCTATTAATTAGTAATATTCTAGTTCGCTAGTTAGCCACATTTCTTATTTCCATCAGCAATATCGCCAAATTAATCAAAACAGCGATATATTTGACAGCTATTTGCGACGTTGCCCACTTTTAGAATAAACACTCTTGATAAAAGAGTAAGTTCTTAAAATAAAACTAACTACTCAGTGTTGGGCTAAGTTGTTTATTTTGTATAAAGAACTGTATTTCAATCACAGTAACGTTCTAATTAGAAAAACTGTATCGATGGTTTTAACAATCAATCTGCATAGCCATTTCCGAACTATGTTGGCTTCCAGGTTTCCAGTTCAACCGAATGCCGCTGAATACCAGTATTTTACATGAAGCGACTGCCTATATGACCTCCACAACCCAGTTACTGGGTAACACGATACCCTTTAGTAAGACAGGTTGTCAGACTTATGGGCTTCTGACTACCTGTAACGACTGTCAAAGATCTACGAATGACACCCGGAACCAACGGTTTAACGTGCTTTCCGAGGTACGGAGGGGTACTTGATATGTAATGTATGGTTACCCATCCACGAACTGACCTCGGCAAGCGTGGCTTAGAATTCGATTGACCCGTGTGGCTGTTATCATTTAGCCACGAGCTCCTAGCCGATGGTTTAAACCATGCCAAAAGAAAAACCTTGTTTTTAATAAGACCGAATGAGATTAGCTGAAATGGGTAAAATGATTAGCCATTCAGTATGAAGGTAAGAAAAAGAGACGAGACTATCCAGGGTGCGCATGACTTGTTTTTTAAATATTTATCATTAGGTGCTCGGATTTGAATGCAGTAGTTGTGTGTACCTAAACAATTATTATAAAGAGAAAATATTAGATTTTTTGTTTGTTTGTTTGTAATGAATAAACTCAAAAACTACTGGACCGATTTAAAAAATTATTTCACTAGTTGAATGCTATATTATCACTGAGTAACATTGGCTATAATTTATAAAGATACAACGCGGGCGAAGCCGCTGGCGGGAGCTATTATCAAATATTTCAAATTGACAAACAACGCCAAGATAATACCTTAGAGAGTTGTTCCCACAAATTACGCGGGAAAAATGACAATATGGTTAGTTTCTATTTTAGCTATTTATTTCTTATCGACAACAAGGAAAAGGCGGCATTATTCATTATTTCCTTAATTTCCTGAATGGCTTGTTGGTTCACTGCCTTGTGTGTAGTGGCCAGAATGGCGGCGCTGAACGTGGATTCGAACGCTCGGTCAAGTAAATTGTCATTGAGTTTTAATAATAGGAAATTTTCGGTGACCAGTCATTTCACCAAAACTTAATTTACAAATTTTCATTTTACAAGTAACGATTGACAAAAATCTGATTTGTAATTTTATCATTACACAATAACAACTTTGCCAAATAATTCAATTAAGAAAATCATTATCCGATAAACTTTTTTTTAATAACGTATTATTTGACAATCTATTCATTTTTTATTAATTTTATTAATTATCTCATAAAACCACGTTTGGAATAAAAACGTTTTACATTTAATTACGCAATTTCCTAAAAATGAAACTCATTAAATAAGCAAAAGGGTAATTTTAATATACTCGTACAAACCTTAAAAATTTTAAAAATGCCGGGAGCGACTTATGCTAACAGAAAAAAATATATAATTTTAGTAGGCTACGCGGAACCAAACTAGTTAGATTAGGTTAAATATCTTTATTCTCGAAAAAGATTAGGTTCGGTTAGGTTAAAACTGTGACCCCTACTCGCCAAAAACTACTAGAATATATAGAAAAAAAAAAAAAATAGGTTTAAAGAACTTCAGACCCAAATGGAAATTTGAACCATGATCCCTTTGTGACTGGTTTAGAAAATTTATTATAAAATTATATTTAGTATAAACGTGATTTTTCCAAAAGAATCACAATATTAAATAAAAAATGTATAAATGATTAAGTATCAAGCGAAACATTTGTAAAGAGAAGCATTTGCTAAATAAATGTTTGTAAAACGAGTGTTTATAAAATAAAATATTTGCGAAGTAAGTTAGTTTGTAAAATAAATAGTATACGAAACGTTGGTTGTAAACTAAAAATTTGACAATGGAGTTTTGGTGAAACATTAGTGAACCGAAATTTTCAGAAGCAGACCGGAGACTTATGTAGTTTCATGATTAGGTATTAGTTAGTGATAATAGGCTCGCTCAGTCAAATGGGACTTACGTAGTCTCTCTACCCCGTCGGAGTACATCCCGCGTGATGTTATTTTATATTCTTGCTAGCTTTTTGCCCGCGGTTTCGCCCGAGTGTAGGTCGGAAATTATCCCACGGGAACGTACTATCGGGATAAAAAGTCCTAACCCAGGTCATAGTCTACCCTTGTGCCAAATTTCATCCAAATCACTTCATCCGTTTTGGCGTGAAAGCGTAAGGCTGCTTTTCCACCAGAGATGTGCTATGCTACGTTGCTATGGATGCATGTGACATCGACCAATCATATTCATTCGCTATGTGGACCAATGAATATGATTGGTGGATATCAAACGCTTCCATTGCAACGTAGCATAGCACATCTCTGGTGGAAAGGCACCCTAACAAGCAAACAAAATCACTTTCGCATTTATAATATTAGTTAGGAAGTTAGGATTATTGGCTACAGGAAAAGTCGTTTTTTTTACAACGGTAACTGTAATAGGTATACATTGCAGCTTGTAAAGTTATGCAATGACACCAATCAAAATTAATTAATTTGTTTTATAAGTATTCTGCGAAATGTTTCGTTTGATTGGGAATTTTTCCTTTGAATTTTTAATGTAGACATTTCAGACTAGTTTTTGTAACTGTAATGTAATTTTTTGCTTGACACTTAATAAAATTACCTTGGTTTCTGAATATCAAATTTCTACCCTACAACCGCAGACAAAACTTCTAAAACATCATAAAAATCGCTTTAAAACTGCATTAAAATGATCTATTATCAGAAAAATCATTAATCTACGGAAGAATAGAAGCTCGTCCAAGTTTTTTCAATGGGTATTTACGTGAATACAGTGCAGACTAGCAAAAACGAACAAGATTTTTAATTACTGTTGCTGGAAGAGTCTAAACTCATGTTTTATTTTTCATGTATGGACAAATCTTTTTCAGCCTTCTAGACTAATAATAAAAGGAATACTTACATATTACGAGTAACTATACCTACATACTCTAGGAGGAGCTCGTGGCTAAGTAATACCAGCCGCACGGGACGACCCAACAGGTTAAGCAACTCTTGCCGTGGTTGGTCCGCTTACATACCTAGACGAGGAGTCTAGGTATGTAAAGATGGTTGGTGATTATGACGATAGTCAAAATCAAAGTCGAAGTTGAAGTCAAAGTCGAAGTCGAAGTCGAAGTCGAAGTCGAAATCGAAGGTGAAGTCGAAGTCGAAGTCGAAGTCGAAGTCGAAATCGAAGGTGAAGTCGAAGTCGAAGTCGAAACCGAAGTCGAAGTCGTAGTCGAAGTAGAACAGAAAGTCGAAGTCGAAGTCGAAGTCGATGTCAAAGTAAAAATCAAAGCCAAAAGTCAAAGTCATGATGAATGTTGTTTTTATCATTTATATACGTTGTCATATGGTAGATGTTACACATCACAGGCGACTGCCGTAAGGCTCACTCGTTTTTTGTTTTTTTCCTCGCACAATTCATAGTAAAACATTGTATGATACACGTGCGTAAGATGATTTCCGACTCGTGTCGACTAATACACTCGCTCGCTTCGCTCGCTCGCAACCAACCGCGAGCCTTTACCGGGTTTTTCCGTCTGGAATTTCTTAGTAGCAGCCCGGAATCTGGATTTGTCCCCGGTTGATGGCAATGGGCTCGCCTCCTATTACTTGGGAGTTTAACATAACTGGCGAAATGTGAGTGTACTATAGATACACCTCTGCCAAACCCTTCAGGGCATACTGGCGTGAAGTAATGTTATCTGCGGCGTAAGTTTGTTAGCTCGAGGGTAAGCTCTCGAAAACTACTGAACTGATTATGAAAATTGATTTAACGTTATAAAGATACACAAGTTCTATGACTATGTAATATTACACAAATATATGCGAGTGAAGCGTGAGCAGGTTGTTGGTATAATGTAAACAAGAATGTACCAACATTATATAATAGGTAACATGGACATATTAAAATTGATTAGCTAATATTTATTGGTTCTGACCGATATACCGCTCTCAAAACAGTAAAGGAAAACATCGTGAGGAAACCGCCATGTCTTAGAACCAAAAATTTGAGGACACGTGACATCAATTAACCCGCACTGGACACGTGTGGTGGATTACTTGCGGCCCACACCCTCTCATACAGAGGTCTGCGTCCCGGCAATGGGAACATTATAGGCTTATTATTTATGCTTAGGTATGCGAACTTTCTTTATTATTTCAGTATAATACTCCCGGTTTCTAAAACCCTTATAATTTAATGTTTTGTACAAACGGATCACAAAATTATACGATTTATGAGCCTACTGATCTTGGGGTTAATCAGAGTTTAAAAATGGATTATCATATAAAATTTCGAATAAAGCTACGGTCTTCAAACTTTAATCGTGCATAACCTATGCGTGTTGAAATGTTGCTCATTTTATAGACCCATAATTATGTAACTTTTCCTTACCTACGCCTAGCCAATTTGCCATGTTGGAGAAGAATTTTCGGTGATTCGAAAATAACTTTAATACCAAGCATTTGCCACGCAGACTCGATAAAGCATATGTACCTTTTATAAAAGTAATTAATTTAATATTATTAACGTTAATTTTATACAATTAACGTTTTATCTACTGGTACTGGTATGTATATTTTATGAGCCGCTTCTAACGCGCTCAGACAGGATTGAGTCCACACGACCTCAGGACAGAGTGACAGAAGTGAAAAGAAGAAACGGAGGCTTTTGCCCTACAGTGGGAAAACATTGGCTAAAAATAAAATAATAATAAATAAATAATGTCGGAAAAAAAATATATTTGGTGCCTAAGAAGTTCCTTGCAAAACATCAACATTAATATTTTATGTAGGTATAGTTTACTACTACACTGAAACATAAAATATAAACAAACATGTCAGACATCACTTTGTTTTGTTCTCATTATATAGTCTAGACAGAATCTTTATATTTTACTTAGGCTCTATAAAACATGTAGGCTACCACGGGGGTGTAACTTATTTTTGACAAGAATCAACCAAAATAATAAACTTGATCAGAAGGCAAATTCTCGTACTTAAATAAAAATTGTAGTTTAAAAAAACTTCTAACACGAACTAAAAATTATAAAATAATTAAATTGACTTACAGATTTTTTAAACTACAATTTAAATTTTTTACTTTTTAGTCTAGTATATTGTTCATTTAGTTAATAAGTCTAAAGTCAACAAAGTAATGACTAAACCGGTTTACTAGTTAAGTAGCAACTAAATAAATTCACTTTCCACCTCCTGGCTCCATCATCAGACCCTCAACACCACGTGCAATCTATTAAACTCGTCAATACGAATCATATGACCTGAAACTCGAAGAGTTTACTAATAGCCACTGAAGAGTTCCACTAGCCCCCTCCTGGCTCCATCATCAGACCCTGAACACCACGTACAATCTATTAGACTCATCAAAACGAATCATATGACTCGAAAGGCTTAGTAATAGCCACTGAAGAGTTCCACTATCCACTTCCTGGTTTCATCATCAGATCAGTTCCAAGGTACTAAAGTAGGTAGGAGTAACTTGGGTAGGGTAGGTAGGTGAGCAGTAAATAAGTTAATAGTGCTACCCGAGCGAAGCCGGGGCGGGGCAGCTAGTAGGTTATAAAAGCGTATTAAAAACGTTCACATTCAAGTTGCAATCTGTCAAACTTGTCAAAAATGTTGGTAAATTGATTGTATTTTTGACAGATTGCGAATGAGATGCGAATGCGAACGTTATAACAACCTCTGATATTTTTCTTTTGTTAAAGTCCAAGTAGCTTCTCAAAACCTACAATATACATACTTATTTGTTGTGATATAAGACGTGGGTTTATTCATATTATGTATTATTTTGATATTAACTTTTAATAATTATTATTATAATTGTAAAATGCTTCTTGCCTCCGCGTCCCTATAAGTATACCCATGACATTTGACAGTAGACTCCCCAAAACAGCTTTCAAAACGTAACTAAATATTAAATTAAACTAACTACATTTAAATTATCAATATCTAAATAGTTATCAAGGCTACCCTTAAGCTTTCAAATGAGGGTGATTTATTAACACTGACCCAAATTCATTTAGACCCCCATGGCACAAAACAATACCACCTAATGGTCAGCTCTAAAACGGTACGTTCACGGTATTTATGAATAGGGGTGAACTGGCACGATAAAATAAAACCCGATACATTGTAACGTCACATCAGGCAAATTAGTTCACAATACATGAGAGGTGATAGCTGGTAAATAGGTCAGACGACACGGCTGGTAATGCACCATTTCTCGACCTCCTAGCACTTTCATTTTTTGTATGCAAGTGAGAATGCCAAAACTTTTGCGCACTGCGTCTCCCTCTTCTCAGCTGAATATGTATGGGACAGACTTGCCAATTCAAATTCGGTTACTTTATTCACCACATTGCAGTCTTATTGGAATTTTTAGCTGTGATAATCCCCTTTTTGTTATTTAAAACATCTGCGCTTCAATGTAAAGTGTTTAAGTGCGCTTTTATGAAGAAGAAAATGACGTTTTGTGGTATGAATAAAATTATGGTTTTGTACGTTGAATTATATCTTCTTCCTTGAAGTCCGAGTTAAAATTAATCGTGTTAGTTTAGTACCTACACAAACTAACGGTGAATAGAAATGACTGTTTTGGGATTTGATATTCTTGAGATTGTTAGTGTAACAGTCAAAGCTAAACAAAAGTTTGAATACACAATTATTATGGTTTGTCTGTTGAGAATCTGTGGTTAGTAAGTGATTCAAAATCATCTTTTATTTATAACTTACTATAGCCTATGTTACTCAGTGATTATATAGCAATATACTGGTGAAAGAATTTTAATTTAACGGAATTTTTGATTCATTACTTTTTTATTAATTACAAACAAACATTAAAAAAAACTTTTTTTTAAATCTTTTTATAATATTAGTTTAAATAATTTCCACAAATGTTCTAATATCTAATTATACTGAGAGTAGGTAAGGTGCACGAAACACATGAATAAATTAAAAATAACTTTTCCTTCAAGGACTACTTTTGTTTTCAATATCGGCACGTGGCCCTCATATTTTAATTACGACCAAAACTAAAGCTAAGGAAGACCTTCGCAGTAATTAATTTATAAATAATTAAATTATAATTGGCCGAATAAAACACAGTACATTTACAACAAAGTATTAAAGCATTAATGAGGAGACCGTTGTTAAGCATCAATGTATTTTATTGACTAATTGACTTATTTCAATATTCTATTAATAATTATAATAAAATGTAGTTAATATGCCTAGAGATAGGTATGTATAATACCAGACAAATTAAATATAAAAAAAAAAAAAATTGCACGGAAGGAATGTTTTGTTCAATATTGAAGATAGGTAAGTATAACAAAACATTCCTATCCATTCATTATGTTCACTCTGTAAGTACTTACAAAATAATAAATACTTTATCAAGAAGATAACATGAATGGAAATGGTTAAAAGGATAAGGTGTCGGAATTCAGAAGCTAGATGATTGTGACAATAGTCCATGTCCAACAATTTTCACTCCCTAGTCCAGATGCCATTTTCCAAAAGCACTACTATGCAAAAACATGTGATGATTTCAGTGTGGTTCGCATTAACATCAGTGATAACCTAGTGGTGTGACCGTCGGACTACCAAGTCATAGGTCTCGAGTTCGAACCCAAGGCACGCATCTCTGACTTTTTGGATTCATGTGCATATTGTATAATTTTCGCTTACTTCAAAAACGGTGAAGGAAAACATCGTGAGGAAACCGGCATGCCTGAGAGATGTTTCAGTCAGCGGCCCATGGGCGGCATAAAAGTTCTGACACCAGGTTAGTCACTAACCACAAGAAAAAGAAAGAAGTGTAAAACTTTGCATTTTACAGAATCGCACAACAACTCTTTTAATCGCTAAAGCAGTGTATCATTTACCTATACAAAATATACTTTTTCTTAGCGTATACCCTAAGAAAAAGATTATTTAAGGCTAAAAGTTCATGTATTTATTTAACTCTCTCTCTCTTTTTTTTGACCCAGGTCATGGTCTACCTATATGTCAAATTCATCGAATTTTGTTCAGCCGTTAAGGCGTGAGAAGGTAACAAACAGACGGACAAAGTAATATTCGTATTTATGATATTAGTAAAGTATGGATATGGATTTTCTATAAAGACCACCTTCTCGCAGATTGTAAGTTTACAAATACTTGGAATTCGTCTGAGCTATACAAGTAAATATAAAGTCGTAAAGAGATTTAACTTTTTCAAGAGGCTTATTGTGTCGTGATGGCCCGGTGGTTAAGGCCTCGCCTCTCATGAGGTTGTGGGTTAAAATCCTGGCAAGTACCAATGTGACTTTTTCAATTTATATGTACTTCCTGAGTTTATCTTGGACACAACGGACATCGGTGAAAGAAAAGCATCGCGAGGAAACCACCAGGTTTCCTCACGATGTTTTTCCTGTTAGCGATTTCAGACCCCGGTCTGAAATCGCTAACCCGTCTAGAGCAAGCGTGGTGAACAATGCTCGTGCCTTCTCTGTATGAGAACAGGCCTTTGCCCTGCAGTGGGACAGTAATAGGCTGTATTAAATATTGCTAGCTGACCCGACAGACGTTGTTCTGTCATTTATAGTTTTGCGTATATTCCCTATTCTCCCGATTTTTTTACTGATATTTTGACCATAAACGAACAAAAAAAGAATTACGCATATCCATTGTTCGAATCGTAAATTATGGTCATGAGTTCATTCAAAAATCCCATAGAAAAACGAATATCCAATTTTTCTGAATTTGAAAAACCGGGACTTTTTTTTCAAATTTTTCTTTCCAATGAAACCTAATTCAGACTATTACAAACATTTTAAAACAAAAATACGCAAAATCGGTCCAGCCGTTCTCAAGTGATGCGCGTACGAACCAACAACATTTTATTTTTATTTATTTAGAAGATATCAGCCTATGCAGCACTTTAATAAAATTGACGTTCAAGCTCCTATAACAGCGTGAAACACACTGCACTGATTTAGACATCTGCACAAACAATCACGTCAAATTAATTGCTTCGTCCATAACATAGTAAAATATACATACCTATGTATTTACAAGTATTACATGAACCGTACATGCCAGCTCCATCATGTGACATTATTTAGTTACCCCCAAAACTAATATCCAACTTAATGACACGGCGTACACTGAACAGTTCGTAATTTTGAAATACCTTTGCCACCTACTAACCTGTAAAATATAGCTGTATTTGTACATTATACTCACTACATATGAACTAAAGATAGAAATTGTTTTCCTTTGAGCCTTAGGTGTCTTTTGTGAAGATAAATTGAAATCGGTAAATTAAGTTTCATTGAAATGCGTGTACATTTTAGGTGCTCGATATTATGTTAGTTATTGGAGATTTCGGTTCCAAGAATTTATTTCTCCAACGAATCTTTAAATTCTCCACAAGGAGATACTAAAAATAAACTACAATATAAAAATACCGCCCCGTTGGTCTACTGCTGTGCATGAGGTCCTGGGTTCGATTCCCGGGTTGGGCAAAGTGTTATTGGGTTTTTCTATCTGGAATTTTTCAGTAGCGGCCCGGAGTCTGGATTTGTTCCCGGTTGATGGCAATAGGCTCGCTCCCTATTACATGGGACTTAAACATAACTGGCGAAATGTGGAACCTGCTGCAGGTACACCTCTGCCCAACCCTTCGGGGAGACAAGGGGTGATGTTATATATGTGTTATAAAAATACGGAACACTTAAAACAACCTTATCAATCTATTAATAACAGATTTATTATTTTTAACGATATTGGTATCATTGTCTTTGTAATTGCTCTAAAATTAAAATAAACAACTTCAAGTTTGGTAAAAACTTTACGACACAAAAGTTGCAAACTGCCGAACTATATCTTATGCATTTTTTAGTTCACAATGCGCAGCCAAGCAGCCATTAGTATGCACTAGATCCGGCTCTAACCTATAATATCCTAACTTACCTTAACTAGACTACTTTACTATCTGAATCGATAGTGACCCATTTTAAAGTAGTTTAATATGGGGGAGAATAATGTGGTATTACCATATATGTATAGTTGTAGTAGCTTATTAACTTGGGTTTAGAATGATTAAAACTTCATATGAGGCACATACCGTGGGTACATACATGCGTAAAGCCTAGTATTGAGCAATATTGTTGCCGCGACATGATTTTGTGTTGCCGGCTACATGCAGAGTTCCAGTGTTGTACGCGGGAGGAAAAAACTGTTTTCTGTAACATTTGATGATGCTGGAAACAATGTTTAGTAACTGTTGTTGAACTTTCGTTTACCTTGAATTCGAGGCTTGAAGTCTTCTTCTTTTCGTGTGGTTAGTGACTAATCTAGTGTCAGAGTTTTAAAGCCGCCCATGGGTCTCTGACTTGGCTCCACATACCGACGAAAAATATACATATACGAGAAATACCTCCCAGGCGCATCGCGTTTCCTCACGATGTTTTCCGTCACCGTTTTTGAAGCAAGTGATAATTATACAATACGCACATGAATCCGAAAAGTACGAGGTGCATGCCTTGGGTTCGAACTCGAGAACTTTGACTTGGCAGTCCGACGTTCACACCACTAGGCTATTATCACTGCTGTTTCTTAAAGTTTAAACATTGGGATAACGATTAAATTGCTTGAAAGTACGATTAATACTCAGGGTGGGTAAGTTCGTCATGATTTTTTTACTATCAGCATCATAATCATAATTTTAGTCAAATACGTACTTGGTGTAGCAATTCATGGAATCAAACAGAAAGCAATCAGAGAAAAGAAACAAACACAACCAAACTTTTCGTTTTAGAACGGTACCAAAAGAGCAATGAATAAGTTTCGAGGAATGCCAAAATCTATTCCATTGGAAGGCTGCGTTCACGGGAGATTGCACGAACAATGGTGCAGTAGTATACCGAGGTACAATACCTATAGATACCAATACCAACAGTAGAACGAAAGCTATAAATAGCAATATTATTACATTGTCTGACATGACAAGCTAAAACAAAGATCAAAGGTTCATCTTCCTTTATTAAATCCGTTATCGAGAACGGAAAGAGATGAAATGTAAGATTTAAGTTGCTTAATCTTTATATATAGGTACTATTAAACGAGCAATATTTATATATATATATATATATATATATATATATATATTTATAATCACATTCACGAAAACGGTTCTAACGATTTCGATGAAAGTTGCAATATAGGGGTTTATGGAGGCGAAAAAACCGATCTAGCTAGGTCTCATATTTGGGATTTTTTTTTGTCTCCGTAGTTTCACCCGAGCAGAGCTCGGTTGCCCAAAGTTTAGAACAAGATGACATGAATAATGTCATGACAGCATGGAATTAGTAAGTACCTACTATCAAGGCAGCATGGAGTAAGTAAGTACTATACATGGATTTAGTATGAACTATCCTTTATCATTAAATGAGAATTCTCTATTTTCACTTCTTATTAAATGAGCAATATTTTTATATATATTTGTAATCACGTTCTGGAAAACGGCTTTAACGATTTCGATGAAAGTTGCAATGTAGGGGTTTACGGGGGCGAAAATTCGATCTAGCTAGATCTCACACCCGGGAAAATTTGTTTTCTCTATTTTCACCCGGGCAGAGCTCGGACACCCAGGTACTTATAATAATAAATTAATCTGTATAATTTTTCAATCAGCAATAGCAAACACGCTAGTCCGTGTGGCTATTGTAAATCCACACCGCAGCTCGCAGCTTATAACAAACATGAAACACAAAATAAATTATATCAACAAACTGGTTCGTATTTGTAAATGAAGGTAATAGCTTCATTTGCGTTCGCAATCTCGTTAATACATTGTATTTTAATTAATACCTAAATAGGTGTACACTTCGGGGAGCCGTGCATGGGGCTCATTTGAAATCCAATCATATCCGGAATCAAATAACTGCTTAACCGCACCTGTGTGCTCGTTAATACAATTGGTATGTACAAATCGGACATGTTTGAATGTTTAACTTTGTTTTATGGGAAAGCGTTTAACGTATTTTATTGCTATGGGAATAAGGAAAATTCCAGTAAAACCTGTGCTCGAATGAAAAACTCTACAGAGTAAAATTAAAAGCTACACACATTTGGCTTGGAGTTGACTGATTCCCTCAGGCATTTTTTTGTATTATTCAAAATTGGTAATTTATCTTTCTATAAACTCCATAAAGCCCACCAAAAGGGAAACCGAAAGGGCTATAACGGCCCCGGCACACAGGCAACGAAAGGAACACGGGTGGGTTTTAGTCAGTAAAAGTCTGACACGCGGAGAAGTTCTACGCAAAAAAAGCAAAGCAAAGTATAATATTATATAAGTAAATATCTATACACGTACGTTTGTAAATCAGCACGCACGTCACAGGTGCAACCCCGCGCAAAATTATTTCTCTAATAAAATCTGTACACCCATTGAAACTGAAAACACGCAACCAATTTGAAGTTACACTCGCGGATTTAATTGAATTGGTTAGTTTTTTGCCCCAGAATCACGTTACGTTCTACTGTGACAATTATTTTTAATTACCTCTATTTGATAGTTGGAAAGCTTTGTTTAATTAACAGTGATATTTAATTATTTGTACATTTGCCAGTCTATTCGGTAATTAAGTGTTTGTTTTGATTTGAATTATATTACACGTGAAAAGGATAACAAAAGAGCAAACAAAAGGTTCAGTGACTCGCACGCACGTTAGTAGTAATTAACACTTACACAAGTCTTATTTCTACGGAATAAGAGCGTCAATTTCAGATTGGTACCATTGAAGTGACTATACACGTGTTTGTCTGTCTATGAGATTACCTAAACCGAAAACGTGAAAACCCGAAAACTAGCTTTGAAGTAAGCCTCGTGTTAAAGATTGTGTGATCAAAGGATCATATTGAGCTCAACAATAATACTGACATGCTTTACTATTTCATAGTCCCTTGGACAAGAGAGCCACGTAGATAAACCTATTTAAATAAACACACTAACTAATATTATAAATGCGAAAGTGAGTTTTTTTGTTTGTTACGCTTTCACGCTAAAACGTTAAACAGATTTGGATGAAATTTGGCACATAGGCAGACCATGACCTGGATACTTTTTATCCCGATATTCACACGGGATCGAGACTTATGCGGGTGAAACCGCGGGGCGTAACTAGTACTTAATATTACGTCAGTTTCCCGAAAGGGATAGTCCAAGATGTAGGTACCTACAGAAAGCCCACATTTCACCAGTAATGTTTTAAGTCCCATGTAATAGGGGACGAGCCTATTGTCACCAAACCAGCACAAATCTAGACTTCGGGCTGCTACTGAGAATTCCTAATAGAAAAACCCAGAAAGATATAAATGCTGGAATTGGGAATCGAACCCAGGACCTCATGCTCAGTAGTAGCGCTTGCCACCACCGGACCAACGCGGCAAACATTACCTATGTTTATCTGAATTCCTTAACTAATTAAAAGTATAATTCTCACAAGTCTAAGTCATGCTACGTAGAACTAAGGCTGTGAAATTATGAAAGTTAGTATTAAACAGGTTTCACCTTAACGTTGCGTTGCTTTGTAAGGAGAAGCAGTAGTTAATGAAAAGCGAGTCTTAAGTAGTTAGTACACTTGGTCAACTTGTACCTATGCGTCTTGCAAACTACTGCGTGGTGTGAGCGGTTATAAAATAAGTTAATAAGTCCTAGTTTGTACTTTTACTATGAAAAAAATAAGTAGTGTTCCTTGTTTCTTAATACTACGGGGTAAACGGTATCACACTTACAATAGGGATGTTGACAAAAAAAAAATATTGTCCGTCAGTCAGTTAATTAAAAAAATATTAGACACGTATTTTTTGCTTTATCATATTAATAAAAAATGGTTTAGATAAAACGCATTAAAGTTGGGGAGTAGGGGCTCGCTACGTCACAAGTCAGTGTAAAATCTACCGGGGAGTGACGTCATGCCACATTTTAACGTATTGCCTACTCAATATAATATTGCCGTAATCAGATTGCGTAAAAAAAGGAAAAACACGTGTCCAATATTTTTTAATAAACTACAAATCAAATCAAATCATTTATTTGCATAACACATGTTCAAAGGATGTTACAAAGGTTCATAAGGTACACTGTATTATAACCATGTGAGGTGTGCAATAATGTATTAGGAACATTATGACACAATTATTCATAATCAGTTTTCTTATTAAATTACATTGTCACTGAAAATATACATTTATAGTCCATTTTGTTACACATTAAAATTCTGTACTAATAAATTACTCGTATAACAGTAATGTCAATGTCCCTTTATGACAGTTCCACAACATTCATTGCGTTATTTATAAGTTGCTGGACAGATGAATTTTTCAAACATATGAAGCAATGGATTAGCGAAAGTGTGTTACGCAATTAAGACGCAGATATATGCCAGTAACCTTGAGTGGTTAGCTTTCGTGTTCTGTACTGAGCTCTCGCAACGCGTCGTACGTCCAGCCAGTAATAGAACTCGCCCATCAAGGAGCGCTGTCCCAAATTAGACGCATTATTAATTTATTATACATAAAACAAAAGATATTTTAATAAAACACGTAAACTAAAAGATCAATAATTAAATTATCTTTAAAATGGTAAAGGTTTTAGAAAAATACGCATGATATATTTTACGTGATTCTCAGTTTTTTATCCACGTCAGCCATAACCTAACAAATTAATTTCACTACGTAATATAAACATAATCTTAAATATTCCTATATTAAGTTTTTAAGAAAATGCTCTAATTTAACATATATTTTTTCCAAATCATTAACACTACGCCTTTAGACGTAATCTTCAGTATAAAATCATTAAAAGTCGGTTATTGTCGCCTTAAGGTGCTGCTTTACTATGTGTTTGGATTATTAGTCTAAGACGATGAGTTGTGGTGTAAAGACGTGAAAGCAGTACTACGATAAACAAACAAATTAATAATCTCACTTTCACGCGGTATCATATGACGTAATAAATCTCTGAGATGGATGCAGGCTTTACTCAAGCTGATATTAATATTAGGTAAATACTACCACCTACATATAAAATGGTTTTGGGTTTTTCCATCAGGAATTTCTCAGTAGCAGCCCGGAGTCTGGATATGTGCCCGGTTGATGGCAATTAGGCTTGCCGCCTATTGCATTGGGCTTAAATGTAACTGCTCGAAATGTGGGTGTACCTAGTGACTCTGCTTAAGGCGAAAGCGTCATGGTAGCCCGCGAAATTCAAATTTTCTTACGTTTTTTTGCAATTTGCAGGTCAGTATCAGGTTGTATGTTGATCTAAATATGATGCGCGGCCGTATCAAATATTTATTTATAGAATTATATTCTCAAAAATCATCAATACAACTCTCTAAGTTCATATAATCCTATTGAATGATTATTTCATGAAGTCATGACATTTTAGGATTATTCTAACATAAGGAGTAGTATTGCTGATTCTAATGATCATAATTTTGTAAAGCCATATTTATTACGGTCGCAAATCATATTTTAATCAAGATACAACCTGATACGGACCTGCAAATTGAAAAAAACGCAAGAAAATTTGAATTTCGCCGTCTGCCTCAGCACATCCCCCTTATCCCATCGGGAAATACAGGCGTGGTTATGTTATGGTATCTAAACATAAAATCAGTAAAACATAAAGTTTCTGGAAAATTGCATGGATTTCGAAACTATCACCTCGCCTGGCAGGCAGACTGGCAACCAACAGTATAATTATGTACGACACAGGTCGATGCCGGCGTCCCTTGATTGATTAATCCCTCAGTCGCCTCTCACAATAGCTATAGAAAGTAATAGAGTGTTCTATTTGTAGCCGACCCACTCTGGTACAAATACGTATGTAGGTCCACATTCAGGGAAATCAATTGTTAAGCTAATTGACTACCAATTTAAATAGTAAAAAAAACGAAAATTCTAATCACAAATGGCAAATTGCCATAGGGTCACTTTGCTCAACAAATAATTTCCCTGACTGCGTAATCGGTAGGTACATTCACAAGTCCCCCATTGTATTCATAACGGAGTAAGCATAACACACGTTGCCTTAACGACTATAAAATTATATAACAATTTTATGTACGCAGCAATGCAGTCCCAACGGTAACAATTACGAGGGCGGAGCTTTCATTAAACTTCATGAACTCGCGTAGATTTATGTTCGGGAAGTTTAAAAGAGGTTGTCGCCTGGCTCACATCGTTCGTGTGTCTCGTCGAAATGTTTTGTGAGCTAGTCGACCGCCTCAACTAGTTTTGTGAGCTAGTCGACCGCCTCAACTAGTTTTGTGAGCTAGTCGACCGCCTCAACTAGTTTTGTGAGCTAGTCGACCGCCTCAACTAGTTTTGTGAGCTAGTCGACCGCCTCAACTAGTTTTGTGAGCTAGTCGACCGCCTCAACTAGTTTTGTGAGCTAGTCGACCGCCTCAACTAGTTTTGTGAGCTAGTCGACCGCCTCAACTAGTTTTGTGAGCTAGTCGACCGCCTCAACTAGTTTTACATTTCGTAGCTTTTTGTATAATAATAATAATATAATACCAGCCTGTTACTGTCCCACTGCAGGGCAAAGGCCTCTTCTCACACAGAGAAGGCACGAGCATTGATCACCACGCTTGCTCAAGACGGGTTGGTGATTTCAGACTTATATTAACTATAAGTCCAGGTTTCCTCACTGTATATTGTACGGTTTGTATGAAATGCGAAAATTGAGGTCGGTGTGACTCGGTTTTAGTTTTGCGGTTACAGCGTGATTGCTTCGATTTGGTGATGGCGTTGGGTGGCAGTGTTAGTTAATTTGTTGGAAAATGTTTGGTAAATAACGTTTCACTTATTTTGTTTATAAATAGACACAGTTTCACCCGCATATAATAATAATCTATCTAATCTAGGAATATCGGGATAAAAAGTATCTTATGTGTTAATCCAGGTTATAAACTACTCGTATCTGTGTGCCAAATTTCATCCAAATCCGTTCAGTAGTTTTTGCGTGAAAGAGTAACAAACATCCATACATCCATCCATACATACAAACTTTCGCGTTTATAATATTAGTAGGATTATGGAGAGGTCAAATTTGTTAGTTTGTATGTCAGGGGTCATGTTCGGAACTACTGATTCGATTCAGAAAATTCATACACTAATTGGGAAGCTAAAGTATTGCCCAGTATCATAGAATAAATTTTATGTTAAAACAAGAAATTACACGCGGACAAAGTCGCGGGCAAAAGCTAGTTGCATAGGTACTACCTCGATTTTCATTATAAAATATGATTTGGGTGAAACAACTAATTTAGTACAAAGATAACTCGGAGAAATACTTGAAATATTTCCTCTATTACAGTTTCTTCACTTCAGTGGCAACTTGCAAAACGGTAGTTCTTGTGCAACTAACGAAACAGCTTTTTAGAACAAAACCAAATTGCAATTAGTGGGAGCGCAAACAATAAAAAAAACAATCACCATGAAACAAAAACCCTTTTTCTGTGGAAAGCATAAATCTTCCTTGTTTGGACTCTTTTGGCAGTCGAGGGTTAGCTGGCACATAAATAAAAACATTGTTTTCGTTAATTCTATGCAGATATTTAAAGCTCTTTTTTCTATAAAGAATGTCTAAATGCTAACCAGTTTTAGTGTTTTAGTTTGGGTTATTCAACCCAAACCCCAGAGGCAGAGCAGGCGTAGACTGACGTTGAAACAAAGAAAATAAGTTTGAATAAACTTATGTTCTTTCTTAGTGTACATATAAATAATTATAATTCACAGTGTTAATTGACGTCAGTAACGGCTCATTATCTGTGGAACGGGTCAAAGTCAACGGAGCAGTGGCCTATGTAGACAAATGGCCTCGGTGATGGCCTTACCTCAGTTGACGTTACATGTTCCGTGAACAATGGCTAGAGAGGCCACACTCCCTCGACAGTTTACTCCTTTGATAACATCTTGCATAGAAATGGTTCGACGTGGATCGACGTCAAGTGAGTGACGGGCCTAATAACCTGCAGCTATTACTGGTATGTTCCGACCTTTATAAGTTGAAAGGTTACGATTCAGCTTCTAATATTCATACCGATACCTTGTTCAGTTGTCAAATGTGGATTGGAAATAGTATTATGGTGGACTGGTGGATTGGGCAAAGACATATCCTCTATTAGGTACGTATATTGAAAGAAGAGCTGAAGAAAAGTTACAAATAACCATTACAAATTCAAATTTAAAAGTCAATTATTCCAAATAGGCTCAGAATCAGCACTTTTCGAACGTCAAAATTACATAAGACAGTCCCCCAATAACGCCCGCCCTTCACCACTTCCTAGTGCTTAGCTGGACTTGACTGGCTTTCAGATTCTGGTAGGTAAAGCCAGGGCACGACATAGGGTGGTGCGTCTTGCGGCGCGGGGCGGTCGGCGCTCGAATGTTCCAGCGCCGCTCTTCTCTACGCAAGTCTCATCGCGACGACTCATGGCACGCTCTAAATAACTTCTAACATTGCTTCTCGCCGCGGTCGCAAATGCAAGACGCAGGTCGCGCAAACGGTGATGTCATGGCCAAGGTGTAAGACGGTGCTATTTGATGCACGACTAAGTAAATTAATTATTTTACTGACCTGTTGGTATCAACTCGCAGTTATGTCACCCTAGTCTTGCATGGTATAGAGTGGAGGGTATACATACAGTTCCATACTTAGAACGAAAACCTCAAACAAAAGTGTAGTAGGTACCACCACAATCCAATAGGTACCTACTGACGCTGAAAAAATTTGAATTCTAATAATATTCATCAATATCCTATTAAAATGTAGAATATGATATTCGTCCAATCAGTGTTTGAGATCACAAACAACTGTTGTTTATGTTAGCACAACTATCGCGTTGTCAATTGTTACATGTGTTTGTGGACCAGCAAATAAGCCACATGAGGCTGCGTTTACACTGGGTTCAGTATTTAGTTATTTGGGATAGCTGCAGGCGACGTTTTGGGACAATAAAACAACATCTTCCTCAGAGCGGTAACGGTTGACTGCGGTATACCTCAGTCTACCGTTCTTGAGGTTCTATACATAGAACACTCTCATTTCAGAGGCGACCCTCTTGCCAGAGTTGCTAAGGACTCATTTCCTGATTGAAAAACCCATTGTTGACACTTTGCTAGACCTGGGAATCATTCCCAAGACTCCACGCTCAGTATTTTTCTTAGGTTCACAAAATCAACGAGGCAGTTAGAACATCTTCTGAAGATTGAATATCTTTTCTGAATTTCAGGTTTACCTATTTTGTTCTTTTCAAAACTGAGCGCTACGTTGTTTAAACCCATTTTTTTCCTAGGTTTCCATTTCCTAGAATTATGCATAAGCTTTGACTTACGAATACCATAGCAATTCATGGAAACCGCCTTTACATCAAATGAGCCACAATTATCCAGTATTTTTAAAACCTTCCAATGAATTACTTGAAAATTGGTTTTCTGTTATGAAACGGTACAAAATACTTTGCTCTGTATTCTAAGATCTTTAAATTTACATAAAACAATAAAACGTTATTTAAATTAATAAAAATGTAATTAAGAGGGTCCGGATAAAAGTCACTCGATTAAATGTCGTATAACAATGACAAAAGGCCCTTAATGTAACCGAGGGCGCTCTCTGTCAGCCCTCCCTATTGATGCACAGATAGGGAGGACCCTATCAAAATTTAAATGCGGTCCATTTTAACTGTTTCGGTCTGCGGAATCGTAATGAAAATATGCTTTACATTTACCTATATTAGATTTTTTATTCGACCCTATACCCGTATTAAGCCAAACCAATTATTCCGTGATGGCGATCCCGCCTTTTATACAAATTCAAGTCGTTGTAGCGAGTCTAATATTTTCCTTTGCAATATGAAGGTTTTACTTAAAGTGCGCGTCCAGACCGCGCAACATCAACTCACAAGAGAAATATAGCGCTTTCATAAAATCCGAGGTGTCATTTCCTTTTGAATAGTTCGTTATATCTGCGCGGTGAACGAAGTCGTATATAAAAGTCTCAGGTTATTACGAGTCGGCCGCGATCCTTCCGCGTCATTGTGGGCGAACGTGTTATAAAACGGAAACTAAATCGTGCTTCTATTGACAAATGACGGTGCTCGACTCGTTACAATACTGTATCGTTTCCCAGGCCCATACCATTTTATATTTCCTTCCACGTTTTGATGTCGTATGATCGTAAACTGGTATAGTTTCCTTCCTATTGAGCGTAAGGATTGAATATTCCCCTTTGATGTGTACATAGTATTTGCGTCATAAATAAGGCCGTTATATCGGTGTTCGTTTACTAGTCTTCCTTTATTGCGATGTTTTTGCGGCTATTGGGTGCTTTTCCTGAAATATCTATGGCTGGGAGAAATGTTCATGTGTAATGGTTTTTATTGGCGCTAGGCGGGATACGGGTTAGTAGATATTATGGCTTCTAGATGTAAATAAATAGAAGAAGCAAAAACAGTCGGTATTCTACATAAGTTTATAGCTTGTGCTGCAGTTGGGGCAGGTCTAGTTTTAAAAACTTGGTAATTTGTTGTTTATGCTTGGTACCAAATATTTCCCGACTAGATTTTTACGGCATTTTTATTCAATTCATAGTTACCTAGTTACCTATTTTTAATTTGAGCTACTACACCGTAAAAATATGGTAGCTAAGCCGGGTAAGCTTATAAATAATTAAATATAAATTCAACATACATGATTGTTATTCCTCACTCATACAATGTGGGTAAAAGACTGAATAAATATTTCCTTTTGCTCAAAGATATATTTTACTTAAAAGATTAAATAGTTTGACTTACTAAGTGAGGACTAAGCTTCTTGTTAGAAATAAATATAAAGAAGAATAAGAAAGAATTATTAAAATTGTAAAAATTTTCTTTTGAATGCAGTCAAACATCTTATGCTTAAATCTAGCTCTGGAAGTCTTAGCATTATTAACTAGAAAATCATGTTGTATCATGGTAACTAATACTTTTATTACCACATCAACATTGTGCAACTATTTGTATGGGGTGCCCGCATGCGGTTACGTCAGGCTGTTTGTTAGACTTAACGCCAGAAAAAATACTTGAAATGACCGAGGCTTTCAAATGCGAAATCGGTCAAAGGTATATATAATATATAGTTAACTCCTCTATTCGCATTAAAATGGTGGCACATTATTTGTATCATACCTATTGTCCTACGTAAGTATATACTTTATATTATTCATATACTTTATATCGAGACATAAATCCCCACTTTCAATACTTTTATATCCTATACATAAGAAGGAATTTATTACGTTTCGATAAATAAGTATGGTATAAACCCTCTTTGTTGGAAGGGTCATAAATCACCCAAATGAACCCGAGCCTCCATTGACAAAAGTAGCATCATAAATAAATAAATACATTCTTACACGGTTGCCGCCACTCGAGGAACTCCTTCAAGTGATGTTCCCTTTGTGCAAATAGTTAAATAGGCATTTATACAAACATATTTCGCATTTGTCAAAGGTGTCCTTTTATGGTGATTTGTGATATTTTTTCGGTTTCGTGGATCTTTCTGTGCTTTCTAAGAAAATAACAAATTCTACAGAAACAAGTATACTTACATATTTTTTGCCATCGCATTCGGTTTTATTTTGGCTTCAAGGGAAAGCGCGTAACTGTAGAGGGAAAAACCTGATTTACATGTTGCAATTTAATAGCCTGGGGCATAGCATAAGCATAAGTTTTGATTGATAGCACCAGTTGAGACAACAATAAAATTCACACTATCTAAACAGTGTTTAGACGATGCAAGTCGTTTGTTACTTCAAATTTTATTGTATGCCACAGGCAAGAAACTAACAGCGTGTAAATGGGGCTTTACTCACGTTAACAGTGCTCACGAATGTGGGTTATAGGAAGGTTATAAAGTGGAAATATCATACAATAGGTACGTACGAGAGGATCGCTATCGAATTCACTTCAAAGGACAGAGCGAAAGGAACAAGTCGATTGGAAATAATCTTCATTTTCAGGAAGGAATCGTGAGTAGTAGACGTGTCATGGTGTTATCTATGAAGCTGGCGTTGAAGTGGGTATTATTGATGTGATATCCTGTTAAAGATTATTCAGATCAAACAAAATCTTTGAACAGTTTATAAATCCTATCAACTTCAAAGTCTCGCAAAGGCAGTCCTTGATCATCATCAATCCAAATCATTCATCACAAAATAAGAACGAAATCTAGAGGTACAAAGGAAAACTGTAAAATTGGTTTTAATGTAAACACATTCTATTGGATACTTTGAGTGTTGGAAAAGTGTATTCTGAACGCGTTGAGAGTTTACCGACGTTTCGTAAACCGCCGAGTAAAATGTTTGCCAGACAGACTTGAGTAACACAAACAAAACGCATCGCGAGTGCAGTTTCATAGATGCAGCGTGTGAACATTTTACATTGAAGCAATTTAAAAAGCACATCAATATTCGTGAACATTTCACGTTTTATTCAATCTTCGCCCAAGCGGTCCTCGAATCAGTACTTAACAAAATTAAACTCGATGCTGTTAATCTTCTAAACTGCGTTTTTGCGTTCAACAATGAAACCGAAGATGAACATAGATATTGAAAAAGCAGAGAGGAATGAAAGAAATAAACTAAAAAGTAATCTACCAAAACGATAAATCAATTTTACCCCATTGAACCAAACGCTACGTTTTATGGATTCGTAGTTAATTATCTTTTCTTTGTCAGCGATACCTAATATATATAAGACCTATACAGAGTCTCAATTAGGTTCACACATTAAATAGTACAGCGGTTATTATTACTAGTTGTTATCAATCTTTTAATTTAACTGTAAATAAACAATTTCACAAAAAATAGAAAACGGAATTATTCAAACAAAATAAATTGCGTAAAAATTGGCAGGAAATAAACGACCCTTGATAATAAGGCACTAGACACGCGTGGGGTGATGGTATCAATAATTCAACATAAACTATAAGGTATTGTTACAAAATAATAAGAAATTAAGTTTAATGTCGTTAAATACAGAAACGAAAAAAAGGTTCCACGGCTAGAATGTTAATTGTTATTAATTGTTTTAATTGTGTATGTTTAAAATACGTAATGAAGAATACGTGGTTTCAATTAATGTGATAACGTAATCGTCACACTGTATAAGGTTTTTATGGGGCTTTTCCAATATTGACGGATGTAGACTTGGGCATCACCAATTCTCTTCGGAAATGATGTGCGGAATCGACAAGTAAAAGACATTAAATCTGTCTGGAGCGTTCGATTTGCATTGGGAAAATTGCATTTCGTATCGTCGGCGACAAGGAGGCGGCGCCTGAATGTTTGCAAATGTGTTGCAAAAGCTTTGCTTAGAGTTTTGCCCTTAGCGTTGCCACTGGCAATACGACGCCGTGCCAAGCAAATGACGTAAACCGGGGACACTTGTGGACTTTGAGACAAATCACATTGTATCTTTGTACTGATTATTTTATTGAATTTGCCAATATTTACGCTCTGGACTCGAATTATCAGGACAAGCCATCTGCTTCGCCGATGGATTTAAAACATTACGTCCAGTAACTTTTATTAAAAATCATGGGGCAGCACCAAGGAGGTGGACACACGTTATACGATAAAAATACTTTTTACAGTAATAATTGACAGCAACTTTAATATGAAATAAAAAAGTGAAAAAAGAACTTATTTTAAAATTGACAGAGAAAAAACACATTTTAAAATTTTTTGGACATAAATGTAAATTTTAGTATAAATATTTATTTTATAAAACAAAATTAACAAGAAGAAAAGAGAAAATCTAAAAAAGAACCGAAAGTATTATTACTATTGAAAACATAAAAAACATGGAACGTTGCTATCCAGCCGATTGTGGGGAGTATGCTGTAACTCCGATGTTGGTGGCTTCAAATAAATATTGTGAATCGGAACCACGTTGCTGCCCGCGTTTGCCATGTTGCCAGAAGCCAGTGTACTACTGCTGTGAGGAGAGGCTAAGGAGGCCTTATGACTGTTGTGACCCCCCTCCGCGGAAAGGCTGTTGCTCCCCAGAGGTCCGGCGCAGCTCATGCGCGGTACAACCGAACTGTGACTCTTGTTGCTACCAGCCACCACCTTGCAAGACAAAGTATATAATGCCATGCTACAGATATGAAGACGGACGAATTGTAAGTTATGTTCATGAATGGTGTTATCTTGTTGAGTTAGTCAAGTTTTTTTCGATCAAAATAGAAGTAGATTCAAGTTCACTTTGTTTACGTAAATACCGTGTAGAACAGTTTTTTTTTTTAATAGAGAAAGTATTAGGTATAATTTAGGTAGTTTTAAATAGAATGTATATGTACCCGTGCTAAAACCAACATATATAATATACATAATAACACGCCTGTATGTTTTGAAGATGCTAGCAGAGGTGTTTAGTAGCAACTGTAACTGGTGGTATGTAGCCAATGTCATGTTTTAGGAAAAACACTAGGTACCTATTCAATAAAGTCCTATTTTCAAATTTCTTCTTTGAATCAAAGTTCAGGTATAAAAGAATTACGATGAAGTGTATTCTGAACATACCAGCTTGAATTATTCTGTGGATCGGCCACATTACCAAGCTGGGCGTGTTTTTGTGAATATTTTCGTGTCCCATTGTTCTGTTGTTAGTTTCAGGAACGGTATGTTCCGACACGTTATGGTAGACTCCCTCAGTCAGCATACCGTCGAAACGGAATGCAGGACCAATTACATGGGTATCGTGGAGCTATCCGATACCTATGTGCGGGTGAAGGACCAAACGGCGTGTCTTGTGTCTACACCACCGTTGAACCTATGTGTCGACTGTACCCGAGAGTAACACAAGAAATGCTTCCTGTTAGAAGGAGAAAGCAAACAAGGAATTAGTCTTACTAAGCGTAGCTATGTACCTATTTAGTATGAGCCATCAACCTTGTTTAAAGGAAATAAGAAAAAGAATACACCTGGCAGGTAAATCCTCTGCCGTCATCTGCGCTAAGGCGGAATGGAATTCAAGATCATCAATACCATGAGTGCGGCAGTATCTCATACATTCGCAAGTGTTGGGATACTAAGCTGTGGAGTTACTGCCCTTTTTCCATCCCTGTCAAACCGACGAAGAAATGTTGCGTACTTAAAAAGCAGCACTGACATCTATGGTGCGTAATTTAAGTAATGAGTAGCGTTTATTAAGGTATATTATTATAACAGCAATGATAAGTCACGCATTTCTTATCATTACTGTGAAGCATTTATATAGATACCTACATAGATAGATGAGTAGATAGTTAGAACATGCTTTAGCGTAATACGAGTACATTAAAAAGTAGAACTTTCAAACTGTATTTTTACCTACCTTTCACCATATTTTTGTTTAAATTGCGAAAATACCGGGAAATTCGCAATGCCTGAGTAGGGCGTAACTAATCTGCAACTGTCTGGTCCGTTGCAGGTGAGAAGGTTCCCCGTGAGTGCGTTCAAGCGCAATGGATTGCAAGACGTTGAGCACTCCACGCAAGGCACTGCGAATTTCCTTGTCAGGCAACCACAAGACGTGTCCATCGAATGTGAATTCTGCTTGAACCCTGTCAAAGTCGCTGACCCAGCCAAAGTACCTCTTTATAGCCGCAAACACGCACTCAGCTGTACGCAGCACAAGAAGCCTATTGAAGTGAAACTTGAAGAAATATTAGACGACTAGTGCTAGCTAGAATGAACTAAGCAACTGAAGAGATTGTTATGAAATAATACCACAAAATTAAATGCAAACACCTTATGTAAGCGGCTTTTCTTGTATTATTGCAGAGGTTACGTTGTACGGGTTTTCTTATCTTGGATACTTAACAGGTATCCTTCTTTGAAACATTATTTTTTCTTCCTACTGCTTTTTGATACGACCAAGTACGATCTTTGTTTTAAAAATAGTTAGTGAAATGGATTTTTGCATTGTTTCAGGCAAATCAACCAACGTTGCTGATGCGCCGCGCTTGTGAGGTGGCCTGCGGGACTCGCAAGCGGAAACCTTTTGTGGTGTCGTCATATGCGGCAGACCCTCACAACGAAATACGACGGTTCCATGCCGAAGATGAACGGGTATATTCCTATTCAAACAACTAACCCCTAGGTACCATTTCAGTATTTGCAAATAAGGTATTAAATTTGAGGTTTAGCGATCTTGGGATAATTTTGATCTTAATTTATTCTTCGAAAGAATAATAAGTCTTGAGTCATAATAATAATTCTTCCTTAACGAATAACTTTTTTCGGGTGATTCCAATTGAACTCGGTGATATTTTATGAAAAATTAATATTCAGTAGGAAGATGGAAAACCGCCACCTGAATTGATTCCCACGCAATATCCTTTTAGAAGTCGAAGCCAAAGCAAAAAGCCGAATAAACGCCGTCGGTGACGCCGAGGAGAAATTCAATTTCATTACAAACCCAGCCAGTGCTAGAAAAATGAATCCGCCGTAGACCACAACCGGAAAATGAGATTAGAATTCTTTTAATAAAAATTCGAAAAGTTCGGAATAAATTAATTCGTCGCAAGCGAAATAATTGCATCCCATAACGAAAGTCAATTTGTGAGTTCGGTTTAAACATATATTTATGCTTTGGAAATACCCAAATGTATTTGTAGGAATCTATATTCTATCAATAATCTGATACATGCACAACCAATGTATTCAACCTTAAAATTTAAGGTATTAAAACGTAGAAATATTTAATAGGTAGGTACCTACTTACATTGCTTCTGACTGTCGAATGTCATTTGGGCTAAAGCATTGACCAAGGTTATGCCGCTTGCGACGTCAAACATACCCAATGTACAAACGTACCTACATGACATTTGGAAAAATAAATACTTTTGAACGAATCTACGACCAAAGCAACATTAATAAAGTTAAAGGAACCTCCTAGTTCTCAATCTAACCAAATTACAGAATTTGTCAACTTCAAAATGTGTGTTTAAGAATCGGATTATCCGTTAAATTAGAATTTTAATTAAATTGCTCCACTATTTACGAGCTATTTACGTGAGATTAGATGTTGTTTGGAGTACGCCTGTTTGGTGTGTTTTTGACATCGATCGTGCCGTCTCGTGGACCACAATGTTTATTCGGTGAACGCGACATGGGTTCAGATGGGGATTTATTTTCGACTGGGGCTCAAGATACAACTCTTCGTGATTGGACCCTGTAATCCGAAGGCTCGCAGAATTAGGCCGGCTCTGTACACGAAACACCCGCTGACTTGCTCTTGTCTAGTTAAACATTTTATTGTTTGACATACTTGACAGTTTAATTAAAGTTTAATCTCTCAACGTGATGGTTCACTAATCCGCTGCGGGCCGCAAACTTGAGCGCGATTTCGCAAATGAATATTCAACGAATTGTACACACCATCACCTGGGCCATTTGGCATCCTTTTACGCGAAAGAAAATCTACAGATCTAACTGAATTTAAACTTTTAACACTCCCCGTCTAAGCCCAGTAATTAACAGAAAGCGTAGTTATTATCCGAAACACAGAAACTTTCTGGATAGGAATTTGCGACTTACGATTCGTGCTTTTTTACCTGCTAAGTTAATTAATTTACGGGATTCCAGTTCAGAAACTTATCTGCTTATGCAAATAAGAAGATTGCTGCGCCTCGTAGAGATTTTTAAATTTGATTTGAATTTTATTTGTTGGTTCTGGATGAATTCTTGATCTTCTTCGAGTCGCTTTTCGCTCCATATTTTTTTTTATGATTTTTTAAAAGTTTTTTTTTTATAAACAGGGGAACTGTTGTTACCACTTCGAGAGAAAGAAACCTCCGAATTGTGAACCGTGCTGGTCGTCTGCACCATGTCAGCCTTGCACTCCGTATCAGCCGCAGTGTGGCGAGTGTCAGTACGTAGACAGTGTGTACGCGCATCCCGGGAACCCGGAAACCTGCTGTCACTATTGCTGATTGATGCTAACAATTCTCTTAACGAAATATTTGTGAAAGTCCTTAAATTATTGTGTAAATATTTTTCTTTTATGCCCAAACAATTTGGCGGCTATATTTTTGTAAGTAAAGTTTATTCATAATTCTAGTGTTTCATTTTGATATATAATAAAAATTATGTCACAGTAATGTAGTCAGTTATGCTAGATTTTGTAAATTCCAACTGTGGCTATTTTACTGCAACATACTTATGGATCTTTATTTGGTAGTCGTAGAACTAGATTCATATTTTAAGACCTTCATAAATTGTTTTTTATGAAGGGCCACACTAAACATACAGATTTTTTTTTTTGAGCCTTGCTCATTTTGTGCTATTTTAAAGACTTATAAGATATAATTGGCAATATCATGCGGCAACATAGAAAAACTACTAGATGCATACTGCATACTAGATGCGCAGTAGAAAACGGCCGAAACTACTAATTTCGTGCAATGGGAGGTGACCTCTTGAGCGGCAATAGGTGCTGGCTAAAGCGGACATCTTTCGTTTTTATTATTATTCTACTGAAATGATACGCCTTTTTATTAGTACGAATATTTCTTTATTTAGATTCTTGCACACATACAAACTTGGTATAATATATATATATATATATGTCGGAGGATGGTATGTGCCTCTGTCGTTATCAGGCATATTTTAACTACTGTGGGCGTACTATGGGTAGTGTTGGTTATTGCGCAATAGAAAAACCGTTGCAGTTCAGAAGGCCAATTCCCGTACTTAAAAACGTTCACATTGTAGTCGCAATCTGTCAAACTTGTCAAAAATGTTGGTAAATTGATTGTATTTTTGACAGATTGCGAATGAGATGCGAATGCGAACGTTCTTAAAAATTACGGGAATTGTCCCTCAGATCAAATTATAATTTACAATAACATTACTCACACTAGCATTTCACACACGTAGGTACACGACACAAATATTCAAAACGCGGACAGTTTCTAAACGTCTTCATCGGTTGACCGCTACCCATCAAGTCTGCCTCTGCTCTGCCGCTCTGCTGAGCCCCGGGCTGGCGGCCGATCCGAGCGCCACGTCATAGACTATGTCGAGCGCCGCCGCCGGCGCTGGCGTCCCGATTAGTCAACTCAGCAACGAATTTGCAACACGGCCATCCTGCTTGCACACGTCCTCGTGTGTTAACCTGTAACCAAAACTCAACAACAGTGCCTGTTCGACTCGACCAATTCTGACCATTTACGGGTTCCAACTTTTGAGATTAGGAAACTTTAATCACCAACACTTTATTGTTATAACAGTATTTTCAAATGTTAATCAAATAGTTGTGGTTGTGGAGCAGGACCAGCATTGAGCCAAGCATTTTTATCAGCGATGTAATCCCCCAAATTACGAGTATAATATGGGCGCCTGCATAGTGTGCGTTTTATACAAGATTTGAACTTCGTCTCATTCAGTTGAAGTATGTGGGGAGGTATTTTATTGTAACATTTTAAACAGTATCCCATGAAAGATGAGTACACTTTAGCCAGTCTGAAACCTGGTTGAATTAATAGGTCCCTATTTCATGTACTGTAATTATGTCTATCACCTCTATTACTAAAAAGATGTAATTTTTTTCTTACGTGCTTGATGTTTTCATAGATATATTGACAAGGTACCGTCATGATGTTAATATCCTTAAACAGTTCCCTTAGAGAGTCACGCCTGCGGAGATAATATATGGCTCTGATCGCTCTTTTCTGCAGAATAAAAATAGACTCGATGTCTGCAGCCCGTCCCCACAGTAAAATACCGTAAAACATGATACTATGAAAGTAATTAAAATAGATCAGCCTCGCGGTATCTACATCAGTACATTGACGGATTTTTTTACAGCATATGCTGCTGAACTTAGCCGTACTGCAAGAGATGTTAATGAGGATCACATTGTAACCTGAGTCGAGCGTGATCACTAGGAAAACAGTTTTTTATCAGTTCTTTACTTCTGAAGACAACCTTTAGGGCCGAGTCACACCGGAATGGCAGCGGCCGGTAGCGATGCGGCGAGCACTTTCAGTGAACTTTATCTACATACTAAAAAGATCAGTATCACTTGAAAAGCTTAATAAGGTCGCGCGGCCGCCCGCGGTGACGCGAGCGGCCGCGCGCCACGCGCATGTGGTTCTGCTCGCGGCTGCCAGCGGCGACGCGAAGCCCCCAGGCGCGCGCTCCTCATCCCCGCCGCAACACTGAGCGCACCATTTAAACTAGTCAAGAGGAGACTAGGTGCGTGGGGTCTGGAAGTCGCGCGTGGCCGCCAGTGACCGCCAGCGGCAACGCCGGGAACCGCTGGCGCCGCTGGTGTCGCCGCCGGCCGCTGCCATTCCAGTGTGACTCGGCCCTTAGGTTCGAAGGCTCGAAGGGAACTAACTTAGAAACTAGGCGACGCTCCAAACATCATATTCACATTCCGTTCCGTTAAAATAACCAGTACTTTTACGGTAACTATCAAATCAATGGTAAATCACATGCTTTCAATTATTTAGTATTAGCTTCTGCCCACGACTTCGTTCTTGTGGAAGTCCAAAATACTACAATTACAGCCAAATTTGTATACAACTTCCCTGTGTACTACGTACGTTTGTAGTTTTGTTCTCAGCAGCCAAAATAAACAGAGAGTCGGGACTGGTGACGCGGGAGCAAGGGACGTTCATTTGTCCCCGTGTGAGAAGCAGCTTGTCCTGAGGTCGACACCTGAAGCTTTCAGTGTCTGTCCCTGTGACTTGTTGAACAGCACGCGCTTAAACTGGAATGGGTAATAGTGGGGAGTTAGTGGGATACGCGGTATAAACACTGTCTCGCCATCGCCAGAACCTGTTAGAATTTCCGTCTCAAAGACACGACTACCCGTTATCAAATGTAGATGGTTACCACCCACCCCTCGAAATACTGATAAAAAACACGTCTCCCGCGTTGCTAAAGAGTAAGATTCCTGTTAGATACAATTTTAGAAAAGGCAATTATACTTTAATCAACGCTATAATTGGCGAAATTGACTGGACCCATATTTTCTCAGACTTGCACGATGTCGATGTCATGGTGGCACGTCTATATAAGCACCTTAATGATGTAGTTGACGAGCACGTTCCAAAGTCAAAAAAACCGAGTGATAAGTATCCCTCCTGGTTCTCTAAACCTCTCATTAGACTCCTAAATGAAAAAGAAAAACTTAGAAAACGGTATAAAAAATATAAAAACCCAAGGGATCACTTTGAATACAGACTATTAGAGGGGAGATCTAAAACCATTATGAACAGCTGTTACAAAAACTACATGTGCTTAACTGAAAAGAGCATTAGATATAATCCGAAACTCTTTTGGTCCTTCGTCAAAGCGAAAAAGTCCAAATCTAACGACATTCCCTCGGAGATGTGTCTAGGAAACCAAACAGTATCTACTGGTAATGAAGTCTGCAGCCTTTTTGCTAAGCATTTCTCCTCTAACTTTACTCCCTCGATTGGTCCACCTGGCAGCAGCTCAAACAGAAACCAAATATCATCAACATGCATTAGGCAAGGTAGTATTTACGGAACGAGATGTCTTGAAAGCACTAAAAAAACTTAATATCTGCAAAGGGCCGGGGCCAGATGGTTTGCCGCCGGTATTTATATAGAAGTGTGCTACTAGGCTATCCTTACCGCTTACTATAATATTCATTCATTCGATTGCGACATCACAGTTTCCGACGGAATAGAAAATGGCAAATGTCGTACCGATTTTTAAGAAGGGAGATTCTAAAAACGTGCAGAACTACCGTCCTATTTCACTCCTTTCAGTTTTCGCTAAGCTGTTTGAATCCCTGCTATGTCCTTTACTTACATCACATATTAATCCTCAGTTAGTACCCCAACAACATGGTGTCTGTGTCCGTAAGTCTACGACTACTAACCTGGTCCAGTACGTCAATGAAGTAAGTAAATTGATGGACTCTCGTGCCCATGTAGACTCAATTTACGCTGATTTCAGCTGTGCGTTCGACAAGGTGGACCATAAAATCCTCTTGAAGAAGCTTGAAGGTTTCGGCATATTTGGCCAGTTGCTTCTTTGGTTTAAATCGTATCTCTCGGAAAGAAAACAAAGAGTGGTTGTAAAGGGATATGAGTCACCTGATTATTTCTCTACATCTGGAGTCCCCAAGGTTCGCACCTGGGCCCAATTCTCTTTCTAATGTTCGTCAATGACATAGTTCTCTCAGTAAAACACAGCAATTGCTCTATTTTCGCTGATGATTTAAAGATCTATAAAGAAATAAACTCATCCGTCGATGTTCATTTACTCCAGGCTGACCTCGACGCAGTTCACGATTGGTGTATAAAAAACCACAGGTCTCTCAATGTGAAAAAGTGCTACCACATAAAATTTACCAAAAAACGTAAACCTTTACCTACGTCTTACTCAATAAATGGGGTAACACTACAAACAGTGGACACGATTCGTGACCTAGGAGTCCACCTCGACTCAAAACTCACATTTGTCAACCATGTCGATAATATCACTGCCAAAGCTGCAAAAATGTCTGGCTTTATAAAAAGAATATGTCGGGATTTCCAGTCCATCTCTACCCTAAAGGTCCTCTTCAATAGTCTTGTGAGAAGTCTACTGGACTATGCATCTCCAGTTTGGAATCCTACTTACCGTGTTCACGTAAACAGGATTGAACGTATCCAAAGAAGTTTCACCAGATACCTTCGTTTTAGAAGCTCTAGCTGTCCACGAGTTTCTTCCTATAGTCAAAGGCTCAGTCATTTTAAAATATGTTCTCTTGAACACCGAAGAGACGTGACAGACCAGATCCTTCTTTACAAAATCGTTAACGGTTTACTCAATGTTCCCGATCTTTTGGCAGAATTAAGTATAGCTGTACCTCGACAGAAAACTATTCGATCTGGTCGCGAGACCATTACCTTTGCCACAACTGCAAGTCGTACTAACCTAGGCGGCACCGCACCCATGAACCGTCTAATGGGAAATTATAATAAAATCGCTACACGAACCAATAGCATAGACATATTCTCTAACCCTTTTTGTCAATTCCGTACGAGACTTTTAACCAGCTCGGAGTCTCAAGACCTCTGTGCGACACAAGCCGCCTATTAATAAAATTGTATACACTTCCATTTCTTTCTTTTTAGGTCTTTTCTGTTATTTAATTAAATATTTCTGTACTTTTCATCATATTTGTGAACATAATTATTTAATTTTTCTTTTTAATTTGTAACTTAATCAACTAACGATGACTATAACGTCCTTTAATCATTAATTTCTCTGCTAGTGCTGTGCACTTCTGTAAGTGACGAATTCACAATACCTAAAACTCTATGTGATTTTTGTATGTGTATGTTTTAGTGAGTAAGTCGTTGAGGTGCCTTACCAATAAATAAATAAATAAATAACAATTTTGACACTGACAGCTCTTGAACGCATGACGCATGACGAACTTGCTGCCGGTTGCTCAGGCAAAAATAATATGATCAATTGTCGAGGTCACTAGCTAACCACATATTGCAATACAACCCATAAAAAAACATTGTAATATGTGAACAATAAATTAAAATAAATTTACTTATAAAGTCAAATAGAATAAACAATTATATAAACTCATATAATCTGTCAGTAAGTAAGCTAATTCTGGAGAAAGAACATAAACATAGTCTTGAGTTAATCATAACGACCAACTATTCTTATAATTTAAGTAGTCGTTGATAACCCGTCCTGTCATTTGACAAAAAACGAATCACAAATTTAAATTTAAAAAATAACGTTTGGTAAATTTATACTTGATAAAGTTATCCCTTTGCAACTATTCTTTCTGTAAATAACTCACTTAAAAATAATTGAAAGACAACATTTCACTACATCAAAACATCATTATTTTGACAAACTAATATTTTTGTAATCATGATAATTGGTAAAACAACGCAAAGCATAAATCACGTTTGACAAAATGCATTGCTTGATAATTACTTACTTAATTTACCAAAACTTACTTTACATACAGAAATATTTCACATAAACAGAAAAAAAAGAAATATTTCAGTAGGCTCCCGGACTAGTTAGATTAGGTTAAATATTTTTACTCGCAAATAAGGTTAGGTTAGAACTGCGACCCCTTACGCATGAGCCGAGCGAACGGAGCGAGCGGTGCCGCGGTAGCGGCCGGTGAGTGCCAAAAACGACTAGAATACGAGTATATAGAAGAAAAAAAATACAGTTCACGGCAATAGGTGGGTACTACGTAACAATACATTAAAATTTATCTACCGTCATTCTGTAAAATCGCAAAGACAAATGAAGTACTTGGTCAAATAAATATTTTTGGAATGATATTTTAACATTAGAAATATTTGCAAAGTAAAACATTAGCGAAATCTGTATTTTGTCAAATGATTACATAAAAAGTAATATGTTTTCGAAATGAGATTTTTAGATTAGTTTTTATAATGTTAATTTTAAGACGATCATTTGTCATTCGTTTTTTGTCAAACATTTGTGAACCCGTTGATAGAATAGTATGAACAAAGTATGCCTTTGAACAAAGGTTGGATTTTACTTGAGTATTTAATAAACGCATTAAATGGCAAATCTAGCAAAGAAAGGGTAGCTTGTTACGAAAGATTATACTATGTCCAACAAATGAGTTATGAACTTTATGAAGCCGGTGAAAGGGAGCTCGTAGTTTGTCCTTATTTCTAGTGTTAGCATTGTGAATATCACTGTTTTTAGTGTATAAGTGTATATTTTGCTTAATATATAAGATGTTCGCGAAGATGAATTGTGATGCCACTGTGAGAATACCAATATCTTTGAAAAAATCTGAAACTCTGGCACCTAGCTGATTAATTACTCAAACAGCTCGTTTTTGAAGGACAAATATATTTTGAATATCAGCAGCTTTGCCCCACAGCAGAATACCGTAGGACATAACGCTATGAAAATAACTAAAATAGACTAACCCAGCTGTATCATCTTCAGTGTATTAACCCAACGGCCCTTCTCAGGGCCAATCCAACGGCCCTTCTCAGGGCCAACCCAACGGCCCTTCTCAGGGCCAACCCAACGGCCCTTCTCAGGGCCACGCCGGCGGCGCTTTGGCGTCGGAAGCATTGTCTTACTTTCCTGACGGCGTAGGCGGCTGAACTGAGCCTTCTCGCTAGGCTCGATATATGTGGGCACCACTGAAGTTTGGCATGCCCAGGAAAACTGCCGAGCTTACAATTTCAAATACCTCTTTATCTAAGACGATGTTGGGCCCTATATTTCTAACATTTGGTAGGGCGAACTTTACACATTTCGATTTCTTGGCATTAAGAACTAGGTTATTTGTCGTAAACCAATCCATAACTATTGAGAGTGCACTGTTTACATCGTCAAAATCTTGTCTATTCCTGTCTACTTTAAAAATAAGAGAGGTATCATCTGCAAACAGTACAGCTTCACAGATACCCTTTAAATAGAATGGTATTTCATTGATATACACTACGAACAAAAATGGACCCAGTATTGAGCCTTGAGGTACACCTAACTGAACGAGTAGACCGGAAGATTTCACACCATTAACATCTACTCATTGGAACCCTTTAAGTAAATAAGAATTTATAACGTTGAGAGTTTCGTTTTGCACACCGTAAAGTTTACGCAAAAGCGTGTCATTGTGCACGCAATCAATAGTTTTGGAGAGATCACAGAAAACCCCAATAGCATTTTGCGAGTTCTCCCAGGCGTTTAATATGTTTTTCAGCAGAGCAACACCTGCATCTGTAGTCGAACGACCTTTTGTAAGACTATATTGTTCATTATGAAGGAGGCTATTTAAATTAAAATGTCTTAGCAACTGCTTGAGTATTAACTTTTCAAATATTATGCTACAGGTAAGATAGAAACAGGCCTGAAATTTCCAACGTCATTTTTATTACCTGATTTAAATAATGGTATGACTCTATCACTCTTCATGAGATCAGGAAAGGTTCCTAAATCAACACATTTATTAAAAGTAACAGCTAGTTAGGGGGCTACGATTTCTATTATATTACTTAATAGTTTAATGGAGAAGCCCCAGTAATCACCAGTGTTTTTAGACTTGAGTGTGTTAATAACATTAAGTCCATCATGAGGCGTTACATTTCCGAAGCTAAATAAGCGACTCACTAGACACACTACTAAGTAAAAGGTTTTCAGCTTTAGACGGGGACGAATTTAAGGGAGAGGGAGGGGTTTTTTTTTTTTTACTTGTAATTAGCCATATTTTGTATAAGCTATTTCTCACTGTATCCGTTTAGCTGTAAGTTTTCCTAAAAAATAAAATAAATACTTAATGGAGTAAAATCTAAAATATTAATATTAAAGTCTCCACATAAAATTGTTCTTTTATAAATAAACTTAACTCTAACTCTTTGCTGGACAGACTCTGCATATTTTGATGAACAACATTCAATATATGCGGCTCACCCGTTGTCGCTCTTCGGTCAGGGCTTCAGCTCCAGGTACCTACGCCTTTAAACCTGTTTCACAGTCTCCGGTTGCCGAAAAGCCGGCGCCGGATAGGTGCAAAAAAAATAGACAAAGGGGATATAAGTTATGGTTACCGAAAGTGCACGACCGCGACGTTGATCATAATTTTCTGGGTTTTTTGCTGCTTCGCTACGTCGAACAATGGGGTAATGGGTTTAAAACGTTGCAGTTATGGTCTAGCAACCCCTTATAACACAATCAAGTCTAAATATGTTTCTCACAATTGCGCATTGGGAAAAAGAGTGTAAATGGTACCTAACCTGTGGTGGTAAATGCGTCTGGGCACTTTGACACCCCAAACTTCTCAGACGGCATCATCAGTTACCAAACTAATTATAATTTATCACACACATGAAAGGAAACCTCTGAGTTACAATCGACAAAACAATCCACTTACGTACTTATTCTTTGTTTAGTCTTATTACTGCCAATAAGTTTTCAGGTGTGTTTCCCGCAAGTTTCCCGTAGCAATTGATCGAAATCTGTACCAGACATAAAGATGAACGATCAATTTAGCGTTATTACTTTCATTCTCGCCTATCAGAGCGTAATAAGGCGTAACAGAGATGATATTTTGTTGCAGACTACACGTCGGCGAAAATCCGTCACGCAATCAAACGAAAAACGTAAGATCTCGAAGATTTCTAATAAAACCGCAATAAACTATAGTGAAATAAAAAAATATTTTAGAAAAAGTTTGTGCAAAAATGCGATTCGTGCGTTGTGTGAACAGTGTGCTTGTGTTCGTGTGTGGTTGTGAGGGCGTTTGAGGGGGTGCAAATGCGAAGACGGCGCGGGAGGGGGGCGGGGCGAGGTGTGCGGTGACTGCACCATGCGACCGCCGCTGCCGCTGCTGCTGCTCGCCGCGTGCGCCGCTTGCACCGCACAGATTGCGTGGACGCCGATTTTCCTCGACGGCAGCAGTGAGTATAATTATATTACTAAATAATGTCGCTAAAACCCTTAAAAAGTTGCCCAAATATATACGTATATATATATCTACTGTAACTCATCCGAGAGTAATATAAAGCCCTGCTTTTCTCTTATATACTAACTAAGCCCCATCGCAATACTTCGAACTCGGCACCAGTTCAAATCATGAGTACAACGAAACGTAGTCTAAATCTCCAAATCGTCTCATAAATTTAATTCGAGGGAAGCAGTCTTGCTTTAATTCTTTACTGATAGGTACATAAACACCACCAATACCAAAGTCAAGCTTTTTCTCCTTAGTAGGAGTTAGGACAAACCACGTTCTCTGTTCATAGGTCAAGTAGATCTGTGGACGCAGTCATCGTCGGGCTGCGCATGTCCCGGCGGCGATGGCGATGACTGCGCATGCTGCGTGCGCGACGGCGCCTGTCCATGCGGGGACGTCGCGCCTACGCGCTGCGCGCAATGCGGCATGGAGCAGTATTGTGCTAATAGTAAGTGGAGTTGATAATTTTGTGTCATGTACCTATGCCCGTAACCGTTAATCTTATCGTGTTACCCAGTAACTGGGTTGTGGGGTTAGATAGTCGTCCGAGGTTCTCTTTACAGGCAGTCTTGTCGCCGGTGGCGCCACGGCGGATTCGTTCACGATTGATAGTGAGCAGTCGCTCAATTATTAGCTCTATTATTCAGCTGCATCCGCTTCGATTGGAAATCATCTCCAACATAGTTGGGAAACGGCCAGGCTGATAATGACATGCTCCCTTAAAATTTTATGATTTAAGGGCAAGTAGGAAATATACTGCGTTCGTGATTGAGTCTTCAAACAAGATCAAACATGTTCTATTTTTGGAAAAACAACTTTAATGCCTACTGTTTCGGACAGTTTATTCACCGTAACAAGTAGGTTGGAGTCTCATTTCCTACGAAATGTAAAAGGTCGTACACACAGTGCCGGCGGCATTGCCGCCTCCTTTTGCTGAGCGGCACGTGCCACTGGCTTTTGCGCCTCCATTTCCTTTGCTTTGTGCGGCGATTGTGCGTAGGAGGCATAAGGGAAAGTTTTTTGCAATTTCTGACTTTTCTAGTGCAAACCTCAGATGGTCCTATAGAGTTTTTTGATCCTTACAGAAAGCAGGATCGATTGACATAAAAAAAAAAAAAGTGAAAACTGCCCATTATCTTGCTGTCTGTATTTTTTTTCAAAATCTGTGGATGCAAATCAAAATGTCTCAAAAAGTTAAGGACAGTCTCGTAAGACCGTTTTTCTGTAGCTAAAACGGTTCAGGTAGCTGCCCTTACTGCCCTATCTCAGAAATCCACCCAGTATATTATTTTACTATAATATTATTGTTATTAAAAACAAGGATTTAAATATACGAGTACTGTAATGTCGGTAGATAGGTGTGAGGTATGGTTTATTGCATTTTTTTTTTAAATTACAATGTGTTTAAAGACTTTGGGTACACGAATTGTGAATTTTTTGTCTTAATGCTGAAAATGAATTCCCTTTGCTGAACATATTAATAAACCCACAACTACCATCGACAACTTAGCACTAGCAGTTATCTCTGATGTTTTCAGAACCAGACATGTACATAATTTATTTCAATAGATATCTAACTTCTTTTAGCGGTTCTTCTGCGCGACCGCAACAGATGTTAAAGTACAGCTAATTGACCGTTGTATATGAGAGTCTTAATGGGTTCCATGTTGTATCCACCACACTTAGCTTTTATTTTTCTTCCAGTTTTATTCCGCACAAAATTACTGTTCTCCACAGACAAGATGTATCTTTGTTACAAGAAATTCAATTATTATCTATGCGGCTGGCAGAACTCCAAGTTATCATTGATATGTTTCCTTTTCCGGTGGAAAATTAATATTTTTAATTTTATGGTACGATACACACGGCACTATAACAAATCTTGGACAGTAAATAGGAATGAGGAAGATTTCAGACAAAACATAATGTTTTAAGTTGTAACTTATCTACGAATAGTGTGCTAGTATAATAACTACTTTCTATCATAAAAATATCTACTCTAAGGTAAATTAGGCTTTAATAAATGCGTTTAGTAGATAAAGTGCTTAGAAGACTGACAATGTTACCACGTTGAATAGTAAAGTGAATTCATCAACCAAAGAACGAGAGTCTCGTGGTCATGCGAAGCGTTGGGATACCTTCGAGTGCCTCCGAGCAATGTATCTATCTTAAAAGGCGACGAACACTCGGACACATTAGAATATTTCAAATGGATCATACATTAATATGACAGATAAGTGCTTGAATACGAGTATATCCTGAGGGGCTGAAATATATTCAAAGGCTTACTACGGATTTATGGATTCAGTGTCCATGAAAAGGTAAAGATTTCTCGGAATCTACAACCAATATCGAGACTACATAACTTGGTCCATGGAGACACGAGTCTACTACACCAATATCGAGACTTACTTATTTTAATTTGATGAAGATTATTTAAAATTAAAATATGTCACCGGATACAATAAGCTACAATACACATTTTATCATGAAACGGAATTTAGTTCGATAACCCATTAAATTCATAACAGCCCATAGATAGAAACGGACTGCAATTATAATCCATTTGTTTAGCAAAGTGTTCCATTGTTGAATCTATCAATATTACGGATGTTGTTATTACCCAGCAGCTTTAGGATCCCTTTATCTGATCTGTGGTATAGTTTCAACACATTGTAGATAAACACTGTTTTATCGGTCTAGGTAATAGAGCTGATGTAATCAATCGACGTAAAATTGTATAATCAAACCCCTATCAATCATTTTCAATATTGTTAGGAAATCGTCATCATGTTTATGAATCCATTCGGGAAAGGCTTCTACGTACTAAAAAAATGTGCAGAACTAACTTGTCCCAAAGGTCAAGCTAAGGTTTGTAGAATACTATGTTTACAGATCTTAGGTAGCCATATTAAGCTATTATAGCCCCTGCACACTATGCCGGCGGCCTGGTCGCCGGCCAAGCCGCGACGCCCCCGGCCCTGCCGCATAAAGCCGCACAAAAGAAATGAAGGCGAAAAAGCCGGGGGTACGTGCCGCGCGGCAAAAGCCGGCGGACATGCCGCCGGCATAGTGTGTAAGAGCCATTAGGTTATAGAGACGGGTCTAACACCATATAATGGAGAAATATCAATCTCGAATCAGAACTGATAGTTTTTCTACCAGACAAATTAAATTAGGTAGGTACGCAATACTTTTTGCCCGAACTAGTACCTAATCTAATCAAGCACCCAATGAATGATTTATTTTCTACCTTATATACCACAGTCGTAAATTTAAGCTTAGAAATCTCTGTCTTCACATTAGTCTACGGCGTTGTAGCCATAGCAACCCCAGATATGTATTTTGCAGTAAGATGGTTGTATCCGTGATATAGTTATATCCCTAGGGATATAGCTATGTACCGTAATATTTTTAAATGAAAGCAGTTCATAACTGTCGGAGTGCCTTAATTTTGTTACTACGACTAATTTCGACATACTTGGTCACAGTTCTAACCTAACCTAACCTTTGGTTGGAGTGCCCTAATATTTATATTACTAGATCGTGCTCGTATCATGGTTATATTCCTAGTAAGACAGTTATGAACCGGTTTAATATAACTATATTACGGTATATAGCTATATCCCTAGGGATATAACTATATCGCGGCTATAACCATTTTACTGCGACATATAGATAAGAAAAATAAAATATGTTATATTTTACACCGAAATTCCTCAGCTTTATTTAAATTAAATATGTAAGCAGCTGGCACATGAATTTGTTCTAAATACACATTTTCTTTCAGTGTGTAACATCACAATCGACTCTCGAATCCTCAAAAGCAAGTCTGGCAAGACGTTCGGTCAGATCAAGTCGCCTTCCATCGAGGGTCCTGGTGCGTGTTCCTACTTCTTGCAACCAGACGCCGGCCAGCGAGTTGAGATACAGCTGTACCGGCTCGTGTCCGCGGGCAAGTTTAATGGCACCAGGTAATTTATTTGATAAATAAAATATATTAATTTCTTACTGACAGAATTTTGCGCAGGAGATAATTTTATTAAAATAGTGCACGAGTATGTACGCAAACACAGCTTGTGCTGTCGCTCTTGTTGTTTCTTTCATAGTCTCATAGTAAAACAATCCGACATGACGTGATACATTTACGTGGTTTCAGAGGCATGAAGGAGCTGCACCACTATAAAAAATGTTTGATACTGAATATGTAGAAACCAACAACTCTTTCTTTCTCTCTCTCTCTCGCGTTGATAATCTCAAGTCCATTAAATACAAACTTCAGAGGAGTCTATTATTTTTACGCAAAGAACTTGATGGAATATCTTTATTCAGATCACGATTTCAGTAAACACATTTTGATATCAAGTCAATTTCTACTTTCAGTCGCAACAAATATTATTATCGTTCGTGAATACAAATAGCATTATTATCTGAAATCGAATATTAATATTCTAACTCCATTTAAAATATTAACCTATAATTCCTCTTGCGGCTGACTGACATATTTAGCTTAATTGAAAAGCAATGAATTCAATCCGAAATTATCTATGCAATTGGAAACTAAGTCCCGATTGAACTATCCTGATTTACTGATTTATTACATATGAACACACGGGTTTTATGTTCTGGCCATAAATAGTTTAAAATTATGCTTCAATTACGTATGACATTAATTTCGGTTATCACCCATTAAGTATTTAAGTTACAAGACAATTAATACCTATAAAACAATAAGGTACAGCTGCTTGTTACGCTTTGGTCACTATAATGCTATTACAACCATTTTCTTTATTATAGGTAGAAATTGGTTAATAAAAAGGCAAATTAATATATCAAATGCGATTAATCTGTCCACGCATAAAGTTTTAATCAGGGGATGATATTTATTTGTTGAAAAATATAATACCTACTTATGCTGGTAGAATCTCTTAGCCTTCACATCTTTTTTTAGAAAAGGTTGACCAGCAACAGGGTGTAGAATTTTTTTGTGACAGACTGACAGATGGACCAATCAAAATCCTTGTCACATGCAGAATCCCAAAAAGCGATTCATAAAATCAGATCCTTCGATCGGAATCATAATTTCGCTGAACATGTATGAGAGTTACAAATATGAATTGCGACGTGATTGGTGGGAAAGAATCGGGTGTGACGGGTCCGAGGTTTCCCCTCACTACTATGATCAATGTCCTGTCAAATTGAATATTTCCAGAAGATCGTCTTAGGATAGATACCGTCCATGTTAATATATCGTTCGATACGTGTGTTACAATATGCTTTGTAAAGTGCATTAAAAGCATGCAAAGAATCTTAATATGTAATGCAATTATGAAAAAAAACACTGAGGCTATTATTTATTAATTTTCAGCCCGTTTTGTCCCACCGCAGACCAATGGCGTCCATTTCCCTTTTCTACTTAACTCGGTACACTGTCTAAAGGTATCTAGCTCGTTTCGCCTCTTCGCCTATGTCTGTCTATGCCGATGATATAATATTTTTTATGAGATAAAGCTACCTTTGTAGCGGCATCTACATCGCCACATGCAAACTACGCATCAAAGACCTGTCACACAAAATCCTGACGTCACACAAATCCTGCATCGTGCAATTAGAGTTTACTCTATTCTATAGAGAGGAAGAGTAAACTTTACACCCTGTTCCTCATACCTCTAAACTTTTATTAATTACACAATTTTTTTTTTTTGGGTGGGCAATCATCAAATGACTCCTCCCGCTCTGGGGGGAGCGAGAGGGAGTGTCAGACTTTTACTGACTAAAACCCACCCGTGTTCCTTCCGTTGCCTATGTGCTGGGGTCGCGATATCCCTTTCAGACAAACCCGCAACCCCAGCAGGATTAATTACACTCTTAACCCCAAATAGAGTCATCAAGCATGACGTCATCATATAGCTATTAGTGTCTTAGTCACGCAGGCCAATGATTGGATGTCGATCATACATAAGCACATAACTAAGATTGTAATCACTCGCTCTACACTTGACAAAGCTTCAGACCTAGCACTAAAGCTTCATTATCAGCTGCGATGCATATTATATCCGTATTGTCGCAATACCCGGAACCTCAGAAATGCACACGGTATTTGATTAATGTGCTTGCTACCTGACTATGAATACGGGACTATTTGCTGAATCTCGATAATGCAGTAGCATAAAGTAGAATTTTGTAGTCTCTTGTATTCGTGAGCATATAATGTCGCGTATATTTTTATACGTAACATTGTTGGCAGCGGTGGCTTGCCCACAGCGAGTGCCGCAGTCGTTGTCGGATCTAAGACAAATATGTTTGGATTATGTTGTACACAATATTTCGAATGTATGCGTTGGCAGTAGCACATATTTTTGTTCATTTCGTTCCGCCATCCCAACTAATATTATAAATGTGCAAAGGAGTTTGTTTGTTTGTTACGCTTTCACGCTAAAACGGCTGAACGGATTTAGATGAAATTTGGCACATGGGTAGACCATGACCTAGATTAAGACATAGAATACTTTTTATCCCGATATTCTCACGGAATCAAGACTTATGCGGGTGAAACCGCGGGACGCAGCTAGTAATAGTATAAATGCGAAAGTGAGTTTGTTTGTTACGATTTCCCGCTAAAACGGCGGAACGGATTTGGATGAAATTTAGCACATGGGTAGCCCACAACTTGGGTTAAGATATAAGCTATTTTAATCCTGAATTACAAACGAAGTCGTGGGCAACAGCTCTAGTTAAATAATAATTTCACGATTGTTACTTTTGGTTTATACAAACACACATACATACAAGTTAAATGAAGAATATTGTTCTTTAAAAAGCTTAAAGGACATTTGAACTAAAACATTATTTTTTTTTGCCCAGCTGCGTGGGAGGTTGGCTGCAGTTGAGCAGCGCAAGCTCAGTGCCGGCGGGCGGCGCGGCCGAGACCCGGCTGTGCGGTGCCAACGAGCGGTACACCCCACCCGTGGTGCTGTTCGCAGACCATGGCGCTTCTACTTTAGAGTTTAGGTAAGTAGTTGAAACCGTTATTAGCCACAAGATTGGCCAAACAAGCCAGTAGGTATCTACTTTGATACTGGAGTTACGAAAACCAGCGCGAATTGCTTACACATTTCCTACACAATGCTGCTACGGCACGTTAATGCGATAGAATAATACCAGTACGTGAAAAAACTATGAAAAGCACCAAAAATAAAATTCAGCATTTCAACTATCCTAAGTAGCAAATTAAATGGTCGGCACAGTTCCTAAATTGTTGCTCTGTTGATTCAGTATGGAAAGCAAAGTTTGAACAGGCTGCTCTTAAAATTCTATTTTTAAACAATTTCCTTCTTAATTAGTATACTTAGGACTTCGACAAGCCTAAAACCTGCGCAAGCACTTATTGTAATCGCGATCAACCCTTACACGTTCTACCTAATGTTATACATGCGAATGTATATTTTGTGGTCCGCTGTACATCGGTATCAGAATAAACTCATTATTTGCGGAAAACCGCCGCCACGGATATCAGAATGCGGACGACATTAACCACTGACTCCTATCTACATATTTATAGCTGATATACCGTACGCGTGTAGATTCATCGATCATTAAACGTAACTCGTTAAGCAATCCGGTCTACTCGCGCGGTGGTAATGAATCCAACCAAAATGAACAATAATTAATTACATTTTCATCCGCTAATGGGAACGGCAGGCACTCAAATGAGCATTATTTCCGGATAGTGAAGCGATGCGGCCGCGTGGAGCATTTCAGAATTTATCTCCATTTGCAGTTCGGTTCGGAAACGCGAATTCCGGTAGTGAGCGGCAGTCGGAATCGGAACAAAAGGTCGTCACAGCGGAACCGGTAATGCTCGATTCGGAATTGTGGCCGGTTGTCAGGGAGTGCTGCAAATGCTCTTGTCAGCTGACGACGTTCAATTGCTTGATTTTATGAACTTACGTACTGGCGGGTGTCGTGCGCTGAGCACTAGATGTGTGGTGAAGATTTTATGTCAGTTGATTTATTGTGCTACTATTGGTTTTAAGAGTAGCGCAGTCGCAAAACTGTGACTAATCGTGTTACAAACGTGCTGGTGATTTAATCGACGTAGTTTTGATATTAAATAAAGAGAAAATGTTTGCGTCATTCAGTGACTCCAAATAGTTAATACAATTGCTACCTATATATTATAAAAATAGACGTAAATAAAATTGAACAGTATATTTACAGTCAGAATATGTAACCGTTTTTATTATTTGTGAATCCTACTCTCATATAAAAAATTCATAAGCGCCTTTAACACATTCCTTTATTACCAGGATAACTGAAAAGACTGTGAGGTCACAGTTCCTCGCGTTCTTCAGTTTCACGTCACTAAGTAATACCCAAGGCGTTGGGTTTCACCCGAGGGGCGGCTCGCGAATACCCCACACAGGTAAATATTAACATAGAAACATCCATTATATTATATCCACTGTGTTTTTTTTTATCAACAGCAGTAAAGGAAAATTCAAGGTAGGGAATGGTTATAAGAAGTCAGATAATTTTTATTCCTAATCGAGATATTTTTTATATTTAGAACCTAATTTCAAAAGTTAACACCTAATATTTACGTAAGAACTCTACTCTCAAAGCATGTTTTATCTTTCAAAAGGCGCCTTACCCGGTTTTATTTCACAATTTGCTTTAAGAAAACAAGTTTTCACATGAAAACATTATGAATGTGCCGAAAATTGCTCTTTAAGAAAAATTACGGCGGCCATTCACGGAATAATTCACCTTTACAATATGGCCGTCAGTTTTTGTGCCAGTATTAGGCCTCTTTTGTCTTTCAGTGAATTATTGCTAATGAGACAGGTCGAATAAAAGGCTGAAATATGATTGGCTATTCTTTATCTAGCCTTATCCTCTCTAGGAGGGATCATCGGTGGCCTCCCACCAATGATCCCTCTTCAAGAGGGACCTCACTAACAAGCAGATGACCGTTTCCTCCGTCCATATTGTGGGGATATAATAGTGGCTTCCGGTTTTACGTCCTTGGCCCATTGTGGTAGTTACCTTGAGGGTTTTCACTGTAGATATAACGTTTTCATTGTGAGGGACAATACTACTGCCAACTATGTGTATTTGGCTTATATGAAACTAAACGTGCCCTAAATATTGAAATAGCTACTGTCAATGTACCCTACAAGGTCTAGTACTTTTACGTTTCATTATATGGATTGTAACAAAAAAAAAAAATCTTAGTAAGAAACTGAAGCCGGATATAAAGTGATATCTTCAGTATACAGTTCTGTATTAACTTAGCTTTACTATTGATCGAGCATGTGATGATAAATTGCAAGAATATCGTCTTTTACATTGCAATGTATGTCATTAAAGGTATTCCAGTTAATTCGTATTCATTTACTTTTCTGCTCTATCGAACACGTTTTCAATAGTAACGAATGATCCATTCAAAGAATCGAGTCTCGATTTCTGAAGATACATTTCATCATAAAGACAATATGAGTAATTATAACTTTCTTCAGCTAAATATAATAAATATAGGCTGAAGGGAGTCCCAATGCTCGGTTGATGACATAAACATAGTGACAACTAACTACATATGTATAGGATAGCAGTCTTGTCAAGATATTTTCGGAACTAGCGCAAGTGTAACGGGCGTTGGAGACCCTCGTCAGAAGTTCCCTTATAATTATTGCCTCTATTCAACCCATAATATTATGGTATACACCATTATATATAATTTTCTTGTTATACGTCAAATACACACCTTATTATGTAGTTTTCCCGGTTTTGTTTAGAATCTACCACTTCCTTTGAATATAAGGTAAATGTGAGGAAGTAGATTATCTTTTGTATCTCAGTCCACATAATTCTATGTCGTAGATTAATTATTAATTAATATAACTTCTTTCCCTAAAATTTTGTAATTCGATTCGGTGATAAAAAAAAAAAATTGCCCAGTCAGTAACAACATCAAACATCGCAAACGCGCGTAACTACGATTTCTTTAAGTCCATAACGTATATTTTTCAAAAAAAACTAAAACAAGTGGTAGAATTTCGCAGTTTTTGGAGCACCATGGGAGTAGCACAAGGTTTTCTGGGTTGCAAACTTGGGTATAAAGTACTCTCAGGGGACCTAACAACATTATAAAAAAATCGTAGTTATATGCGCATTTGCTTGTTTGCCTTTTTTGTGTCGATAAAGACTGGGCTATATACGTACATACCCAATGCGAATAACGATCCTATTTTTACAACATGAATTAGGTACTGGCAACATGAAAAATTAATGACATTAGCGTTCGACTTTTAAATGGTGTGCGAGGGAAAGTTATAATGTAGTTTAGTTGTTTTTGGTGTATCTCTCTCTCTGTGGTTTTATCACTATAAACGCACTTTGATAAAATAATTAACTATCAATTAATATGAAAATAAAAAGTCATAGTTTAGGTAAACTGCAACATTCATTACACGACAATAGTTCAGCGGTGTATCGGCGGAATGATTGAACTGAATCCCACTTATTTTTGAAACCCAATCATGCAAATGATATGTGCTGAATGATGCGTGTTAGTAATAATGTCTGTAATTTCCCCATTTATATTAGCGGAATAACTCGTGAGCTTTGAAACAACTTTTCGCTGAAATGTTTAATGTGTTTGAAATTACTTTAACTGTAATATGTAATATACAGTACTTCAACGGTGATATTTAGAAACCGTTTGTATTTTTAACCTTAAACTGAACAGTCAGTTTACTCTGTGCATTTTCTATTCATTCATCATTCATGGCATTCATCATTTATTTTCGTGATTTCATCACGAAAATAAATGATGAATGCCATTTCTCAGTAATCTTAAGATATTTCTGATATTTTCATTTTTTTCTATGATAATTTGAAGCCTTTTTTCCAAACGTTTATTTTCGAATCATTTGCGACCTCTCATTTAAGAATAATGATGTTTTCTCTTGTTAACAACTGGATAATTTGTTAACCTAGACTTGTCACCATTTTCCTCCCACAGACTGTGATTGGTTATACCAAGATGTGTCATGTCGGGGCCCAGGGGCCTGCGTGTTGGCTAGTCCTGGGTACCCAGGCCTGTACCCACCGCATCGCCGCTGCCGGTACCTCTTCGCCACCAACTCCGTGCACACCAGAGTCAAGATCATATTCACTTCTATTTTGCTACCTAGAAAGTAAGTATCAACATTTTATTATTGTAGTAAGTAGAATGAAGATTTCGTGTGAGTTGGTTTTACGAAAATTCCTACATGCTATATTACTCGTATATTGGCGAATTTATTTTATTTTTGTAAACAAACGTTAAAACAAAAGCCTCCCCTACGCGAATCAACGATCTGCATTATTATGTAAACACGAAAATGAATACGAAAGCAGAATCCCATAGGAAGTTGGCTCCGACGCAAATCTTTATGTAACTGAGTTTTGTTCACCTAAACCGACGAAATAGTGTTTGTTCCGTCGCTTAATAAAAGCCATCACGTTGTCTCCTCGGTCAACACACTTAGTTTAAGTGGCGGTTACATAAGTGACCAAGCCGCAAGTAACCTCGAGGTCAAGTCACCAAAGTTGAGGAAACTTTACGAAGAACTCCTTACCTTCTAACCGCAATACCAATCATGCGACGTTTCCGTTCCACGCAACGAATGAACTCAAACTTTTTGCAGAGGTACTTATTTAAATTTATGAGGTATAACAAATGTGGATGGTTCACAAAGGAGGCGCCATATTGAGGTTCCTGAAAAGGGTTTGGGACGTATACCGCCTTGCCTAAATTGAAAAGAGCTGTTGATAAGTCAGGGATACCCATGTGTGTAGATAGGATCCACATATTCTATCAAATTATATTAGGTATATTTTATGATACATAATGATATTATGTATGTTAACATGTTCGGCACATTTGAGAGGAATTTACTCGATATTTTATGGAGTTATAACATTTGTTGCCATTCAAATTGTATCTAGTATTGTATTCGATCTTTATTATAAAAGTTTGATGAATACATCAATACGATTCGTATTGACGTAAGTAGTATGTTCATATCGATGCCTAATAGCCAAATTTTTTTTTTGCAAAATTCGGTTTATACATGTATAATTATTTATTATGTGTGTGACACACACAATATACGAAATCTTGTAACTTCGCAATAAATAGGGAACTGAAAACATAACATAAAACAGTATAGTGAATTCAAAAATTAAATTTAAGCAACATGAATTATCACTATTAATATATTTTTAAGTGGACATTAACTTTAATGGGCGTGTCAGTCAGAAGTCTCATTTGCGTAATCTTATTCAGTAAATGAGTGACGAACGGAAACGACATTTTCCTCTTACTTGCTTACAAGCTATTTAAGAGAAATCAAGTGATGTTTACTTTAAAAGAAGCTTTTGCGAGAATATATTTTTATGCAATAAAACCAAGAAAGAAATTAAAAGTAAACAAAGCTAGCCTCAAATCCCTATCTGTCATAAACGCAAGCCTAGAAAACTCACATACGAGTAGTACATACATACATGAATCCGGAAAACAATACACTCCATTTTGGGCAGTCCTATAATAACTTGCAAACGGATATCAGTAGTTACACGAAACTAATATCATTCCTGTGCAAAATCGAAACATAACACGGAGCAGGGTCGCATTGACATTTGAGTCCCCAATTTCAATTTGGAATAAACTTTGACTTTCAAAAGCCAAAACAGTCCATAACGTTGCTAACTGATATGATGTGGGTACCAATAGCTAAACGGTTGAGTACTCAAGCAACGAACGATAACTTAATATGTTACTACGAAGGCAACTATTATTTCAGATAATTGTTTGCGTAACACGGGTCACGTTTAGATGAGCGACGACAAACACTTGACCTCTTAGCACACTCATTTTCTCTAAATAGTGAATCTGTACCGTACTCTAGTAATAATTAAGGTGGAGTAGATGACGTATTTAGGCAACCAATATCGGTAAGCCAGTCTAACGAGATCCCAGTATTTTACGTATTTTTTTAGTTTTTTTTTATTAAAATATTTAATAAATTACCAGAATTAATAAAAAATGAACAAAAATTGAATACATTTATAAACAAATTAAAACTATTCCTATTAACTAAATGCTATTATGATATCAATGATTATTTAAATGACAAATTTTAATTTACAAGTTTTATAAAATAATTACAATAAATAGGTACTAACTAAGTAAACAAAATTAAAAGCCCTCTTCCTCTCTCCTACTTTTGCTGTGCCCGACAGGGTCCACAATGATCATATTATTTTGTTAAACCTACCACCTAAGTTCACATGTGGAAGCAATAAATATATTGAGTATTGAGTACGTGGAGCGACTGCATATCTGAACTCCGCAACGTAGTTACTGAGTACCATAATACCCCTTCGTAAGACTGGTTATCAGACATTCGACCTTCGAGAGACCCAAAACGGCTGTCAAACATCCATGTATGACGGCTGGAACCAACGTCTTAACGTGCTTTCCGAAGCACGGAGGGGTCTCCTTGTACCTGTGTAAAGATGCTCACCCATCCACGGACCGCCCTATCCTGATCAATCAAACCGTGCGGCTGTTATTTCTTAGCCACGAGCCCCTCAGTAGAGACAATATAGTGATTTTAAAAACGATTGCATCATCCCATTGTAAATAAACAGTCAATAGTATCTACCATGCAATGTACTATTTAACAATACTGGACACAACAACAGTACCAAAGCTAGTGAAACGCGATATTAAAAACTTAACGATTTGAGGGTCAGGGCGATAATACGAACACAAAAGCTGAAACCTATTATGCTAATGGCTATTATGGTTTTACATTTTGTTTTAATTACTAGCGATTCGGCAGTTTTGTTCAGTTTACAATAGTTTTGGGCAGGTATCGAAATTGGGCAAGAGTCGGCGAGGGGGTGGGAGTCGATTTTAAAGAGAATATAGCCATGCAACTAAACTGCTTGGCGTGGATTATTGATTCCTTATCCGTCGTTCATCACGTGATGAACTTTCATTTGTCACTATCACTCATAGAATCTTCAAAACTCACCAGAAAGCACTTTGCTATCACTCCATGAGTTTTTCATTCACCTAATATAATATCCGTTTTGTTGTAATGCAAACCAGTTCTATTATGTTTCCTTCAAAACACACAGCGTAGTTCGAAGACTCGTCTTGTGATCTTACCTTGATTCAATAAAATTATTGGTATTTTTTGAACAGAAAGCAGTTCAATTTTCGAAAAGTTGATTTTGATTCCTATTGTTATCTTGTATTAACATTTATTTTATTTCGTTTCAATAAAACTGGTTTGAGGTTTTGATAATTCTGCTACCTTGTACAAAAGACATTGCAGAAACGAATACCTATTCAATAAGAACTAACTTATTCTAACAGAACAGTAACCTGAAAGCTAAAGACTAACAACGGTGACCTCGTTTGACTGTTAGTACTCAGTTGCTATTGTAACGCAGTCTGCTGTGGCAGACTGTATTGAAACTACGCAAAATTAGGGCAGCATTTCACCAAGATTACTTGGTAATTAAGAAGCTAAGTGAGCGTAGCAATCAATTCCCTTTGAAAAAGACTGTCGAAATTGTCTATTTATGTCGCTAAGTCACATTATTAGAACTCTGGGGTAAATGAGAATTCGTAGCTGTGTTGCAGGATGACGTGTGCAACTTATTTATAGAAAGGAGAATTCTATATAAGCGATTTACGAAGTATAGCAACTGTAATTGGCAGAGGTAAATCATGGCCATACGACAGTGAACCACTTACCCGATCAATAGTACCTCACATCAAATATAAGGTAATAAAAAAGTCACAGCTTTTCATCATTCAAGCTTGGCTTAACTTTTAAAGAAAGATATAAAATATGTGAGCTAACATTACATTCTAAGAAGTTATTACACCGACGTAACATAATATTATTACACATAAAACGTCTATTTTGTAGCGTGTCTGATTTCTTCTACTTTCCATAAAATTATTCTCAGTTTTATTGATTCTTTTTACCGTTACCGTTGGTACACAAGGCTGATGAAGCGGTTATGTGTGTTACGCTTACGACAAAGGCTTCACGTTCCCAGTCTTCTTTCGAAAGTATTTTTATCAACCCGTATGAAATCCACTCGTTTTGAAAGCCGGGAACAATCGTTTTCCAGTAAATATAAAAGGATCGCCATTCGTATCTCCCTTCCAGCCGTGTGGGTTTGGCGACGGTTTTCACTAAAAGTGTTTGTGTGACGGGTGTATGTATGTGGGGCGCATGTGGAATTATCGGACGGTCATTTAAATAAGTAATGTTATTAAGAGTGTATCTAGGTACCTATCAGTTGTTGTGATATGCATTTTTTATCTCATTGAAGATAAACTTAGGTTTTACTTGTTCTCACATCATGATAAGTTCAATGGTGTAGGTACTTATTAACTCCTCTAGCCAATTAAAAAAAATTAAAAATAATGTGACTTAAAGTGATTCCAATATCCTGTTTACAGAATAAACAATTTCATTTCATTTCATTTCATATATACTTGGGCAAATTAAAGTACCTACCTACCTCCGCGTCCTAATCAAAATGATCGTTCACGCGAATACGCAATTGTTGCATTTATATGTAATTTTTTTTGTTCGCGAAACCGGAAGGCGCCCTCTGTCAACGCGACTACACTTTCGGGTTCACCGAACAAAATGAACGCGACCGCGACGGTCGCGAGTTAGCGCGACGATCGTTTTGGTTAGGACGCGGGCTAAGTATGCCAAAATCATAAACTTCAAAAACTACTGAAAATAGTAACCAAGTAGACCGTATAATTTATAAATCAAAATATTCTGTTGATATAATAAAAGTATCTATTAAACAAGTTAATTCTGTTGTGAAATCTGAAGCAAAATCTAATTTATTTTGCTGTAACTTGAAAGTAAGTAATTTATAATCTCTTTTAGTGGCTGTTAGTATGGCAATTACGAAGGTAAAAGCTTTATTTTATACTGTAACAATATCTTTACTATATAAATTGGTTGTAGTTTACAGAAGATAATTTATTTTCCTAATAATTTAAATTTATTTATTTATTTCCTAAATTCAGAATAATTTAACAAAATTTATATCAATTAGATTATGGTATGGTAAAGTATTAACATGAATGTTAACTTCAGTGCTGGGCCTCTTAACTTAACGGCGGCACATACATAATTATGTAAATATTATAGCTTTATTCAAGAGACCGCTACTTGTATTAAAACGGCATTAAATTAGGAGTTTCAGACAAAACATAAACTTGATTAGCATGCGTAGCGTACTCGGCTTAAGGGTAATTGCTATATCCTGGCTTCGTGTAATGCGATCTCAACCGTCTTTAATCTGGCCCACTTGACTCTCTTCATAATAACACTTCGTACAATTACATAGTAATGTTTGTCATTACTTACTTTCACACACAATTATTTGCAAAGCCTTTACCCTTATTAAACCTCCCAGTTATCCGCGCTGTTATTGAAACGTATCTGCGACTCAAATAAATCGGGATTCTGCCGGTAGATGGGAAATTCTAAATATTTTTACATTGCCGATATTGCTCGCAGTAGGTACCTATATTTAGAAATTCTCGATGAAAGTATTTTTTTTAATATTTCAATTTATATTATACAACTGGTTCTTGGGGTTTGTTGATGGAGATTAACGTGAGGAGTAAAAGGAGTATAATATAAGGACCGTAGTAGGTGGTGTTCTGTCGTTTCTACCTACACCCATTGGAAGACGGCGTGAGTTTATGTAAGTATTTATGTATCAATGACGACGATTTCGTTGACGACACGGTTGGCGCAGTGGCTGAGCGATCGACTGCTGCGCAACGTGTCGCGGGTTCGATCCCCGCACGGAACAAATATTTGTATGATCTGCAAGTAGTTGTTTCTGGTCTGGGTGTTAGTGTATGTGAGTTTCTATGTGTGTAAACGCACCCACGATACAAGAAGAAATTCTTAGTGTGGGCAAAGTTTTAAAAAAAATGTGATTTGGAGCGACTGGGTCAGACTATATCTATTGGAAGAGTCGTTATGTATTTTCAGAAAATTTTATAGTTTTATTGATTTCAGCCCGTTATGAGAAAAATTATAGGTACTTTGAACAAGAGGAATTCAAAATTTGCAACAGGAAATTACCGTGACTTTAGTCCATCTGCAACATTTGCTTGGACATAATGTGCACATTGATACATTGTCGTTCCACCAACACTACTACTACAATAAATCCCACAGGAGTGCCCGAGAGAAATAAAAGTGCTATCTTTGTGCAATACGTTTTCCAACATACTAATAGGTAGTATGTTCACACGAAGCGAGGCACTTTAGCTACTAGATTTAACGCAAACACACTTGCTATAAACTTTGCAAAGAAACGCTGCGCTTTATGATCTCTTTCAAAACGAATTTGTTATGATATACGTTGGAATGTCAACTTCTACAGCTGCTGTTTACTTACGGTTGAAGTTATTTGCATAATTATTTATTTAGTGAAAGCAAGGATACAATCAAAGAACGTCATTTATTTCTACGCTGCTTTAAGAGGGTTTATCCTAAAAGTTGGCAACGTCGCAAATAACTGTCAAATATTGACCTGTTTTGATTCTTATAGCAATATTACTGAATATAAATAAGAAATGTGGCTAACTACCGAACTAGAATATTAATAATGACTTGCAATTATAATATTGAATTTGATGTTGTATCCATTTTAGGTGTAAAAAACGCATTTGGAAACTTTCCAAATAGATTTTTTACATCTAAAACTAAACATTCGGTGTTACGGTATTAATGATTGTATGTCATAATCAGTATTCTAGTTCGCTAGTTAGCCACATTTTTTATTTCCACACAGTAATATTGCCAAATTAATCAAAACAGTGAAATATTTGACATCTATTTGCGACGTTGCCCACCTTCAGAATAAACGCTCTTAAGGATAAGAAAATAACAACATTACATGAAATATAAATATGAAACACAATTTTTCCTCTGATGAAAATCTATTTAATAAAAATGAAATGCTTTCCGTTGGTAAGCGCACAACTTGAGAACGGCTTAAGCGATTTGGCGATTTTTTGTTTTAAAATGTTCGTAATATTTCGAATCAGGGTCTTACGTAAAGAAAATTTGGGAAATTTTAAAGTGGATTTTCTATTGGAGTTTTGTGTGAATTATTGAAATTTGGACAGGCCCAACGTCTGTCGGGTCAGCTAGTTCTCCTACAAATACAAATCTTACAAATTTATGGGGTAGGTAGATATAAATAGGCAAGAAACATATATACAATGAAGATCATATATGATCTTCATTGTAACGTTAACGTTTATTGTAAAATGTTTGTAAAAAAAATAACATGATTTTTTCTCGAATATATCTTGGAGATGGGAGGAAAATAGTATGTAGAGTAGGTAAATGTGTTTATGTAGTTCTAAAATATGATGTCCAGTTCTGTTGCAAAGGTCAGATAGAAAACCTTTTTCCTTGTAATATTTTCCTGCTATTCTCAAGGATATCACGGTCCATAAGTGAACAGAGCATTACTTATAATCTTTACAGGAAATGGTACTCATTACCCCAACATCGTGACTATCTGCAGCTATGATAACAATATGGGTTCTTAGTAGTTTCTTTTGTGTACCCTAACCTAAGAAGCAGTAGGTAAAACTGTTAATAGAGAAATGCATTTATCGAAATATTCTTCTAATGATATAATAGTAGCTAGCACTTCTACCGCGACTTCGTTCGCGCGGATTTCTTATTTTCCGCTTGCGAAATTTAAATTAAAAAATTTAAATTAATCATTACGATCTCCGAACATTTTTTTTTATATTTGTATTTATGCGAAGTAACAAGTTTCTAAATCAATGGAATAAGATTTTTCGTACAAATTCTATTCCCGCTTTTAACCCCGTTTAGTTTATTAACTTTAGATAGTGCAATTCACGAAGACGCGCCCCACTCCGCGATAACTGTACTGTAAGCTGTACTTTAGTACGGAGCGGAGCGGAGTGGGGCGCGTCTTCGTGGATTGCACTATCTGTACCTGGCTGTATTTGAAAATAGCACGCCCTATACAGGGTGTCAGGGACACGAAAACTGATACCATGGATTCAGTACATGATTCTGAACCCTACTGCGTTGAAATATTTCGTCGGTTATTACAAAAAAATACCTACGCGGTCAAAATGTATGGAACAGCAGATTTATTTTTCAATAACCGACAAAAAATTTCAAAGCAGGGGGTTCAGAAGCATGTATTGAATCCGCAGTATCAGTTTTCGCGGCGGCGCCCTAACACCCTGTATTTTCTTCTTCTGTAACCTTAATAAAACGCCACAAAATAATGTAATAGCAAATCTAGCAATCACGAGTTCAGTGTAAAGATGTTATGATTTCGTTTCAGAACATTTGTAGAACCACGCTCTTTCAATGCATTTTATGTTAGTTCGTTTCTTACTTACAAACGTACTATTTATCTTGTAAAACTCTTTTTACTCGAACAAGTGTCACATTTTTGTAATCAGGAACAACCATTTAAGGTTTAATAGTACAAAACAAACATGGAATTAAGACTGCTTATATAAGGCTTATATGAATAAAAAAGGTAGCCTATTCTTATGAAATCCGTTACTTCTTACGTTTAATTTCGTTTCTTGTAAACATCTATGTATTAATAGAACCCGAAAATAACGACGGTGAAAGTAAATCTTTGTCAGTACACAAACACAATGTCTTAGCTTTCCGTATTCCAACAAATCCGAACAAATACCACGAAAAGCTCAATTTTCAAAGCAAAGATTGTTTCAGCTTACACTGGGAACACAAATGTAGCTCCGGAGGCACATTAGTTTACCTATGCGTCAATGAGACGCATTCACAGAAGTGAGGGGACTTTATAAGGAGCCTGCACGTTTCTCGGTAGTAACTTTGAGATTCATATGTATGTTAGGTTAGCTCATATCTCGTCTCTTTAGTGACATTAGTAAGATACAATCAAAGATTCATCTATGAGGACGACTCATCGTCAATTACTTGCATTCACAGGGGATTTTAGCGTTATATGAAGGAAGTATTAGTAGTCTATGAGGAATTATGCAAGGTTAGCTTAGTGTTGCTCTAGCTCTAGTATCTAACGTCTCTTTGGCTCTGAATTTGTGATCATAATGATATTATTACGATGTGCTTTTGTTTTGAAAAGCATTAGGTATAACTCGATTTTTCTAACTGTGCGCTTGAAGCAGTCGAAGTCGTAGGTTGTTAGTATTGGATTCCCTCGGCCTGGTTACCTACTCAGTGCCCCGACGCCTCTTAAGAGCGTTTATTCTGAAGGTGGGCAACGTCGCAAATAGATGTCAAATATTTCACTGTTTTGATTAATTTAGCAATAATCCTGTGTGGAAATAAAAAATGTGGCTAACTAGCGAACTAGAATATTAATTATGAAATGCAATAATTTATATCGTAACACCGAATGTTTAGTTTTAGATGTAAAAAAAACTATTTGGAAACTTTCCAAATGCGTTTTTTACACCTAAAATGGGTACAACATCAAATTCAATGTTATAATTGCAATTCATTATTAATATTCTAGTTCTCTAGTTAGCCACATTTCTTATTCATATTCAGTAATATTGCTATAAGAATCAAAACAGGTAAATATTTTACAGTTATTTGCGACGTTGCCAACTTTTAGGATAAACCCTTCTTAATACGGTCTACACAACTTGTGTCGTATTCACAGTTCTGTCAAATTATTCGTTAAGTTGTTAATGATATTATTTAAACTCACATACAGTGTAATACGAGTTGACTTTGACAGGCGCACAGTTAGAAAAATTGGGTTATACATTGCAAAAGAAACTCGATTTTTCCTCCTTAATTAAGAGCGAAAAGAACGATACACGTCCAACTATTTGTATACCAACAAATCCGGTATTAACTTATACCACATTTCTTACCGAAAATCCGTAGAACGGAGAAATAAGTCGAAAATCCGTAAACACAATCTTCGAAACGGAGCCCGTATAATCCATTCATAAGCTATACAGTAAAACAATATCGTTTCCGCAGTCACTGTACCACGGATTATCTGACGTTACGGGCGGGTAGTTCGCCCTCTGCCTCGCTGCTCGGCACCCTATGCTCTGAGCGCACGGCTACGCTCGAGCATCCTGGACCGAATCTCCTATTGGAATTCAAGTAAGTAAGCTTTGAATAACACTTAGAATATGCAGTTAATTTTGAATTAATTTTGAATAAGCTTGTGTTTTGCTAAAGCAATGTTAGCGAAGTCAATTTGATGGATAAACGAGGTATTTTTTGGCAGTCGTGTAAAATGGCTAGAACCTGCCAAATTGACGTAGCGTAAACAGCAAGTTCCCTGATTACATTTTAAAATAAATATTGGAAATATAATTTGGGAACCTACCCTTTCGATCGCTAAAGAGCTTTTAAGAAAATACACAAAAGCTCCGTTACAACAGCCATTAAGGTAATCTTTATTTGTTTTTGAAAAGGCTATTTAGATTGCCTCGTTGGTCTAGTGGTCGCAAGCGCTACTGTTGAGCTTGAGGTCCTAGGATCTATTCACGGGTTGGGTTAAGTGTTATTGGGTTTTTCCATATGGAATTTCTCAGTAGCATCCCGGAGTCTGGATTTTTGCCCGGTTGGTGGCAATAGGCTCGCCCCCTATTACATGGGACTAAAACATAACTGGCGAAATGTGGATGTACTATAGGTATACTTCTGCCTAACCCTTCGGGGAACATAGGTGTGATGTTATGTTATATTATTTTGAGTCGTCATTCTTTCATTCCTATTTTGGGCTCTAAAGTAATTTAATTTCTACAATTATCAAAAGGTGTTTATTATAACTCAACACGAGATCTAAGCCCTAGTTCGTTTCTCGTTAAATATTTTACATTATAGGCTCGACAAAAGCGGTTAAATTAAACCTTACATAAGTCCCTACACACACGACATTGAGTTATTGAAAGGCACTGAGACACATACATCTAAGAACCATTTTGTAAAGCTTGTTTCACACTGAATTAATTACACAGAGATCAATAAATGGTACGTTAGAAATATAACTTTTATTTTTATTTACATTATTTTGGGGTTATAATTTTTTTTAAATATATTATTTACTAAATATTTCATTCATATTCCTTTCATTTGATACCCAATTTTTTTTTAGATCATGTCTTTATGTCTTCTAGAGGGCGCCATATTTAATGTGACGTTACATTGCCTATTACCAGCGTACGATCAAGACGCTTCCAACGTAATACTCTTAAATAAAATACCTCATTTGTCAAATTATGATCAGCAGTTTAGAAGTTATGAGGGAACAGATGAACATACTTACATACCGGTCAAAATCATAACCCTCCTTTCGGCTTCGCCGTAGTCGAGTAAAAAATTATGAAAAGTCGTTAAAATTGATTGTATTATTATTGAACCTTTCTTATAATGCTCACTATATTACACAACAAAGTCATAAAACTCCAAACAGCTTACATCAAACAGAGCACAACTATTTCTTTATTCCTTGTACATACATACGAAGCTTTCCTAACATGACGTTACCTGTGTTCAGTTCCGGGCCATTAGTACCGCCGTACGACTACAACGGATTTATAGCGAAGCTCGAGTTTATCGAGGGGATCGACAGCAGTGGCTCGCCGCCCACCGTGGTTCCTGCCTCACCGCCCCTGGCTGCACTGACCCATCATATACAACATGGTAAATATACAACCAGTGTCCACGGGAAACAAAAGTTGCGTAACATTGCTACAGCAACATTAACTGTATGAAATGTTGGGAGAAATGTGTGTCCTGCAACATAAACACATGTTGCTGAATCAATGTTTTGAAACTCTTGTTTCCCATGAGTACCTTTAACAGTACTGAGATTACGATAAGCAATTTAGCACTTACGAGGAGGATGATATCAAAGTAATAGACACTATCCTCCTTTTATCATGTGCGTATTAAAAGTGAAATAAATGATTACGTGGACAACAGTATTTTCCATTAAACTATCAGAAGGACAATTCCCGTAATTTTTAGGAAAGTTCGCATTCTAATCTCATTCGTAATCTGTCCAAAATACAATCAATTTTCTAAAATTTTTGACAAGTTTGACAGATTGCGACTTGAATGTGAATGTTTTTTAAGTACGAGAATTGGCCTTCAGAAGTGGTATAATAGTAGAGTAGCTCCTTATAAATTACCTTGGAAAGTATATTGCATTACCTCGCAGTAAGTCCATAAATTCCAACTGAAAGAAAGGGTTATTAATAATAAAACTCAGCTACAACACTGAATAAAAAAAATGCATTTTGTTGTTCGTTATAAAAGCCGCAATAAGCTATTTCCATTCTTTGGTCCTAACAATTGTGCTGGCTAGTTAAATTCTGTACGTCATTTTTATGTTTTATTTATTTTCTCGTATTACCCTGTTTTTCCGTTTGGACAATAAATTATATTGTCATAGAAGAATGAAACCTATTCTTTGTATAGCGAAACAGAATAAAAACTAAGCTAGACATGGTGCTTCTTTACATTTACGAAACATGTCTACAAATATGTTTTTTCATTATTTCTTAGCGGATAGGATACCAGTAGATGGTAGCGGGATGACAAATGAAGTGTCCGGGGGGAGCGGGGCGCGGGTGGGCTGCGGCGCCACCATCCGGGGCTACGGGCCGGGCGGCGCCCGCTCCGGACACTTCGACTCCCGGGCGGGCCCGTGGCGCTCCCAGTGTGTTATACACCTAGTCGGAGCGCCCACCGACATCGTCCAAGTATCACTATTTAATTATAATTTAAGGTAAGTGCTCCACAAATTAAGGAGTTCACTCCTCCTTTATGTCCCTATTACAGTTAGGGCGAGTTGTAATGCTCATGGTGTCGGCCCTCTATCAGTTTAATAGAGCGGAAGGAATTTGGATGAATTTATATTACTATCCATATATTTTGTAAATGTATTGTGACTTTCCTTGCTTGAGACGGCACGGTACTCATTAAAGGAAACCTTATCGAGTTACAAAAGAGCATGAGATCGAAGTACTGATTAACAGACTCGTTAGAATCTAAAACTTAGGTACATTTAGTTCAAAATTCAATAGTAGTTCAACAGTATTTTCTCCGGTTCACCGGGTCAGACGATGTTTCCGTTTCGTAGATAGAGCTCCCTGCATCGATTTACATCACTATATAAAATGCACCAAGCTATTACATTTATGTGCATACCGTGAATCATGTTTGGTTCACTTTAGTAGGTATTTTCTCCAAGACAAGTGAATGGCGACCCAGTATCTATCTTGAGTCTCGATTCTGTAGTAACTGTCTGTTTGGGCCGCCTGCTCCCCGGGGTGCAATTGATTGATATACCCGCCCTAAGAAATCATAAATTTATCATTCGGTAATTTAATTTCGGATGTTCAGTATATGTTTTTTTGTTGAGAGTTTTCCTTATTCGTTTTTCTTACGTAAACGCATCCAATTATGACTTTCTTGTCCCTGGTTTGTTTGAAGAGCCCCAGTAATGTACCTAATTATTTTTCTTCGAAGTATTCTGCATTAGCCTGGTTTGTTTTTCTAAACCAGGTTACAAAGCTGTCGATCTCATATTGAGATCTTAGAAGGTCTTCACGAATTTGGTGGGAGAGGGGAAAGAGACAGGTCTGAACGTGGGGACCGAGCTGTACTCAGGGTATGTGGACCAGCCGTGAGGGAGGCCAGGGATCCCTCAGGCCGGTTCCTAATACGTCAGGCAGTGACGTCCAAAGGTGCTAACTTGACAATCCTAGTCCGAAGAGCAACCCAACAAACTCCAGACGAAGAAGAATTTGTTGACGGAGCCTTCGCGTTTCATGATGGTGAGTAAACAAAACTAGACACGACTAGAAATATCAGAAGGAAAACATGAAAGGAAAATAATATTTTCGCTTTCACAACAAGACATAAACAATGATATTTGATGACTTATGGAAAGTGAAAAAGAAAAGGGCCAGACAAAATAATATTCAGAGGCTAAATCCTACTGGTGCTTACTAAGGGTAATGTGAATGTTTATGTGAAGTGTCTTCTATATGTATGTGCGACATACACAATGACTGGTGAGAGGAAAAAAACATGACGTATGGAAAATAAATTGCCACGTTACTTTCGCTTGCTTGAATAAAAATAATGTATTTATAAGCGATTTGATACGTGACATCAAAACATCCTTTACTTTTATTCTGTAAAGTCCAGTTGGATGAAATTGGTTAGAAAATGGAAGGAAGCACTTTAAATCCTGGTAAATCTAAATATTGCCATGAAAGACAGAAATAAATAAATAAATATTTGTATAAAAAAAAAAAATAGCATGACTAGTCTAGTGTTTTCCAATTTTAATAAACTGTAATTTTTGGTGCAGAACAACACGAAGGAACGGCATCTCCGGATGCCACATGTGCAGCGACACACTACGGGCTGTCATCTCCTGCCCACGGAGGAGTGTCAGCGCCCTCACACCATCACATCTTCTGGAACATCGAGGAGCGACTACTCTGCACGCATCGGTTTATACCCGCTGCGAACCAGAGCGTGACTATTGAAGTAAGTGGACCGAGTTATCTGCCTATACAAATAGAGTTTACCGATGCTTTAGTATGTCAGATGCACCCTGGGCAGTCAGTAGGGTGGTGATCAGATTAGCCACTCATTAATAATAATGTGTAATGATAATTTTTAATGTTTTTACAATTTTTTACTACTTATTTATTATATTTTTTGTTTATGAGTATTTTGCCTGAAATAGAACACTATTTATTTATTTATTTTATTTTCCATTAAGGTTGGTAGTGCTTGCGACTCAGGTTATCAGTTCATAGAAGCTCGGACGCACGTCACTGACAATAGGACTGATGAATAGCGAATGTTTGACGTTTTAAAAGTTGCGTTTTGTGGACAAAACTGCTATAACGAGACTTTGTTGTTGTGGCTAAACAATATCGATCATCTGTCGTTGCTTTGGCTTTGACATTTTATTTACCTTAATTGAGACCATATTGTGTATTTATTTTTATTTTTTATTATTGTTTAAAAGCAAAATTCGTCCGCAAATGCCAGACGGAAAAGACAACATGCACAATAAATTGTACAAATACTTAAAAAAATTGGTCGACAGTTTTATTCCACAACATTCTACTGTGGTCTGTGTTAAATATTTTATTTTGATTCCGCATTTTGCTGTGGCTGAAATGTTATTTTTCAGTGTCAGTAAATTTTTTGATTTCAAAAATCCTCTCAACAGCTCCCGCCATTATTCAATTCAGGTTGTAGATTGTAGAAGGAATAGTATTGGTAAACTTATTATAATAGCATTCGCATCCGCATTAATCAATCTCATGCGGATGCAGATGTGGGTGAAAAAAGGTGAATATAAGTAAAATCATAATCAACAAAATGGAAACTAAAATCAATTAAATCATCAATATAGCTCTATATCGTCACGTTTTCATTTTCAGGGGAATTGTGTTATATCCATCAAACATATAATTTCGAAAGCTATATTTATTTTTAAATTATTATAATTTAGTAGTTATTAATTATGATTGCCGCGAATTGAATTATGATACAACGTACAACAAAACAGCGCTCCAATTTGCAAAAATGTAAGAAATTTTAAATTTGTCTTTGTCGCCTTGATCCCTTAAAAAACGTGAGATCCGCATCCACTTCCGCGGGAGAGAGCTATCAAAAATCCGCACCCGCATTAGCATCCACGAATGTAAAAACATTTGCATCCGCTGCAACATCCCTGGTCTGAAGTATTAGCTATCAAAATACCAACATTATCTTGCTCGTCGTATTCCCTCAGGTCGCCACAAGCTATACGATAATAGAATGAGATACTGACCTGCTGTTCCTGATTATGGATAAAAGATTAACCTGTCAGCATGGTTGGTTCGCGAGGCTGACAGCCCAGAGTGCGGCGGTCACACTTAGGAGGTTATCTATAAGCATAACATGGAATTGGACGAAGATACCCCAAGTTCATCCATGTCGCATGGATTTTTTTGTGATTCATCTACAACAGTCATGATTCCTCATAGATCCAGCGTCTGGAGAGAATGTGGAGCGCGGAGCCGACGGGCACAGCGGGCGCGGGGGGATGTCGCACCGCATGTGGGGACGCGGGGTGCGAGTGCAGGTCGAACACGGCGCTCTACTACCACGACCATATTGCCTTGGTAGCTGGTGACGGCACCCATCTATCCTGTCTCTGTGGAGACTTTCAGGTGAGATTGCTTTATCTAAAATAACTACTTTGATTCATATAAAACCGGCCAAGTGCGTGTCTGACCACGCACAATGAAGGGTTCCGTAGTTGGGATGAATTTATCCCAAGAACAAAGCTAACATTGTAGTTGAAAAACATGTTTTCCTATACGGAATGTACAGGAAAACATGATTTTGCAACTGCAAATGTAAGTTGTTCGATTATTACTCGTTAACTTGTAGAGCCTACTTTGCTGTGATAGTTTTCCTTTTAATTTCGTTATATAAACTACTGCCTTGAACTTTTTCACATAGCTAAAACCAACCATTTAGCTGGCAGGGGGGGACACTTGACTCTAACAAAAATTTGTATTTTGAAGCTTAATATTTCGCAAACGCATCCCTGAAGCCAAAAATGGTATTACTCATAATATTTTTGAACGACCTTTCCAACGACACCTGTGATAGACGAGAAAAAAAACCATCCCCATTTTAAGTGTAGAGCAAGAGAAACCCAAAAAAAAATAAAAAAAATCTTTTACCACTTTGTCGGCATGATTAATTTCTATACCCATATTAAAGCTTTCTTGTACTAAGAGTCTCTGAGCTAAGCCGCGGATAGACAGACAGACAGACGGACATGGCGAAACTATTAGGGTTCCTTGTTTACTACGGAACCTTAGGAATGTGCTTTTTATGAAAAATTTAAGTATGATAATAATCCAATCTCTGTGGCCTCCACTCATCTTTCCTCTCACAAGGGCCTTTGATATAAGTAGTCACGGTTCACCCATAAGTATTCCAATTTTCCAGGTGAAGAACATTAAAAATGCCTGAAATACTCAACTCAATGCCTGTCCCTCTTGGAATACAAGATGAGGTGATTTAAAGAAGAACCTATAACTTTATGACGTAGCGCCCCTTATTTGCAATTCAAAAAATAACAGTACTCGACGTGACAGTCATTGGAATCGACGTTCATTACAGCTATCTGAGCGAATGAAATATTCGGAAACCATCGACAAGAAAATTGACGTTAATTGCTTGAAATATTAAGGGAAACATTGAGGGTAATCGACAGGAAAAATCAGGGAACCGATACATAATACAGTGTAATAGCGTTACTGAAATACTGAACAAATGGTTACATTTGTTTGGTGAATTATACTTTGCGCATTTCAATTTCAAGTTGAATAAACTCTGGTTCTTTAGCAAACAGGAACCGAAATGCATGGTCTAATTATTGCGAGCTCTGAATATACGACAACATATAAATTAATCGTGTTACGGGGGCCTTATGCTAACACGGGCAAGGACGAGCAACCCTCTCGCCGCGACGCCGCGCGCGCCCGGCTGCGGTGCCCGCCGCATAATTAAGTTAGAGGGTTACTATTAAGTATGTAACAGCAATAAAGCGTAGAACGACCACCCGAGCGTATAGGGACTCCTACATAAGAGCAAATATACCGCTTAATAATTTAGTTGCCATGTTTAGTACTCTTTCAGGGTCACTTTCTTTTGAGGTGCCGGCTGACCTTTAATAGTTATAGCTTAAGGTTCACTACATTTGGGAAAGTAAATGCACTCTCCCAAATTGAGTTCCTGCCTAAACCAATAAGCGTCGTTATAATATTTAAATTGGCAAAAATCAATGTAACGTAAACAAAATCGATGCGATCAAATACTGTATCACGTAAAATATTTATTCAGAACAAATTGTTTTAGCAATACCCGAATGAAAATTATTTAGATGGTATCGCACATTGTTATTCAACTGAGTAAGGTGGTTTGCTTCCGGTATATTTATGTTCAATTTATATTGATGTGTTTACATTTGACGGGAGCGTGTAACAAAACGAACAGATATGATCAGTTGCTTTGCTATCTTATATCGTGAAACGCGTGCTTAATTTAATTATTAACAGTGCTTTACCCCCGTCGTGGCGTGACGCCATCCCCGTCAAATTGTTACGAGCTCACATTGTTCCAAAATGGACTCTGGCCCGTATCTAAAACGGCTGGCGGCGTAGCGGACCATGTCCCGGTACTCATAAAACATGGGCTAACTGGCGGCATGTCATCCGTCCGCCCCTGTTATTAGTGGGCAGCCGACGACGCGGCTCGGGGCGACAGCTCAGAGACTCGCCCCTGAAAATTCAATTACTTAGTAGCGGCCGACGTATGGCTATTGCGTAGCGTTAGCGTAGACCGCTGCACGCTGAATTTGTCAAATCTCTGTACACGTACGTACAGTTATGATGACGGTGCGTATCTGACCGGAACCCTGTTTTATGTTGTTGCCAGGAATCTAAAGAAAATATTTACTTTTTTACTGGCTACGACTGAATATCATAACTTTACCAAATAAAAGGTTGTGGAAATAAGATTTATCTCTATTGTTGTAAATTGTATTTTTCTTTTCCTCATTTCAGCTGTTGCGGTGACTGTAAATTTTAATTTACGTAAATTGTTATTTGTCACAGGCGGCGTGGTTGCCAGTGGTGGTGCGAAGTTGGACGAGTGTTCGGTTGGAGTATTCGGTGGCGCATTACACATACGCGAGCCGCGGTTTTGATTACGCGGCCGCGTACAGTTTCAACGATGACGCCATGTGCGGTCAGCGCACATACACCACTCACTCCGGTAAGCATAGCGTCATGACGTCAGTCACGATCACCTGTAAACACTGCGGGTATTATAAACATTATGCTAAAATGATCCCCGGATAATTCGATAAAGATATCTCAATGAAAGGGGCAAATAATAGGCAATTTATCTCCGATGAACTCCATAGACCCCAATCACATAAAGCGAAAAACAAACAGTTCTATTTGACATTCGGGGCGCGTCTCAGACGTTTGGAAAAACGCGTCGGATATTGTTCTCGGTGGCGCGGCGGGGTGCGTCCGAGAAAATTACGTGCCACGACCCAGTTTCACGCCGCCTAGAGTAACACTGAATCGAAAAAACCTTGAACAAGATCGTAAAGTTCCAATTACAACGTTGCTATTGCGGCGGGTCGCGCTGCCTTAACGTCGCATTATTGCCCACGTAGGTAGATGTCTATCGCCTTTTAAATTTATTATTTCTCTTTCTCTCAAGGACTTTATTTTGTTTTTTTCTCTGTAGGTGAAATATCTTCGAGGAACGTGTCGGTTACGGGCAGTCTGAATGAGTTTTTCTATCAACAATGCACTTGGGTATTAGACTCCAACGTTGAGCGGCAGTTGTTCATTGACATCACGTCTGAACAGGTAAGCCACGATAAAAAGCTGTTGAGTTTTATTTTTGTTTTACTCATCTTCTCGACTTCAATTTATTCTTGTTGTTTTTCTAGTGGTGGAAACTCAATTCATTTTATAAAGGTATTTTATTTATAGAGCAGAAAAGTGTCTATCACATTTTCGGTTTGGTTAAACTGCACTTGTCTGAACTGTATCTCAATTAGCTGAAATAACGTTTTTCTATAACCCCATAATACCACACAAAGTACTGATGACACACGTAGCACAATCAGCATAAAACAATGACAAATATGTGGCTTCAGAAAATCAGAACCCTCTGTAAATTCGTGCGACTTTTTGCTGTTGTGGCTTTAGCTATGTGTGGTATTCCATAAAAATGTTGCGGTAGGACAAGTCATGCGGCTCGTGGAACATCACGCTGCACGAGTGGGCGGGGCCGGGCGGGGGGGGCGGGGCGGGCGCGGGGGACGCGGGGCTGGCGGCGGCCGCCGGCGACCTGCTGTACACGTTCTGTGCGCGACACAAGAACCACACCTACACGCTGCCCTGGCGGCTCAACACCGTCGTCATTAGGTATGTATTAATTCAACACGTATGACGTCACACAGGCCCCAACGTTGACGAGATCAATTGTCCGGCTAATCAAAACAGCGAACCTAAATTGTGTATTCACATCGTAAATCTCTATGATGCATGCTTTGTTTTTGGTGTGGAAACAAGTGTTTTTGATACTAAACTGATGCTCGTAAAATCTAACAAATCGATGCAGATTACTGAAGATTACTCGATTCATATTCGGCAAGCGTGAACCTTTCGCGTTGCTAGTTCGCTCAGAAGTCAAAAGAAATCTTCCGCTGAGCTTTTAGCGCGATCTAAACAATTTCCAAAAGAAAGAAAACGCCACGATAAATTATTTATGAATGCCCTCGGCTTTAATACACCAACCAACCGACGTGCCAAATACGTAAGAGCGCATGCTTTTATTTAGCTACTTTCTCGGTACAAAGATCTTTTTTCTTTGTGCATATTAGAGGAAGCCGTAAGAGGGTACCTACGTGGCGTGTTTCTGAAAGGACATTTCCACTCGTAAATCCTGAATAACGATGTGTGAAAACACACCTTTGTCAATGAATCGAGAGGTCGACGCAAAACGTTCTTTTTGGTGGACGCAGGTGGGGTTGTAAATAAAGTTTTTAAGCGCCCTCTGCAGCCTTTCGTGTTGGCCGGTTTGGTTTTCGACCACACTTTTTTCCAGTACAACGCGTGCACTTCGGGCTTTTGATAATGGCCAATAGGCAAAGCGTACCACTGGAATCTAAAACTTTTTGTACATCCTATACCTTACGCTGCTGGCTATAAAATGCGTGTTGCTCTAAATTTTACAGACAATGTGTATAGAATATTGGAAGCCAATTTTATATTGCTGGCAAAGCTAGTCAAGTTATTTAGTCAGATTTAATCTTTAGTCTTTCAAATACTTAAAGTTCCTACAAAGCTAGTCAGTTATTTAGTCAGATTTAATCTTTAGTCTTTCAAATACTTAAGGTTAAATTTGACTAAACCTACAAAGCTCGTCAAGTTATTTAGTCAGATTTAATCTTGTCTTTCAAATACGTAAGGTTAAATCTGACTAAGCAACCAATTTATTAGTAAGTAGATCTAGACCTACTTACTAATAAATTGGTTAACTAGTTAAGTTACGCTATTTAGATGAAAAAAAAATACCTATTAACACGTCCTTTCCCCCATAGGTTAGTAGCACTATCCCGACAGCAGCCGCTCTACACTATCCGCTGGAGATCTCAGGTGGTGCGCGCCAACACGCGGCTGGGCCCCCCCACGCCCGCGCCGGCCGCGTCCGCCGCCGCGTCCCCCGTCGCCGTCACCAGCGCCCTGATGTACTGCGTGCTGTGCTTAGCAGCGCTAAGACTTTGAAATACGATGAAATTTGCGTCAGTGTTTTGGGTATGAAGACCTTTAAAATATTGGGGGACCTTAGAAGTGCGAGTGAGTGCATGTGACCACCGTCACTCGGGTCTTAGCAGAATACTTACGTGGATGCTATTGCTGACAACTGAAATCGGAACTTCGAAATTGACTCTTTAGTGAAAACTAGTTTTAAGATTCGGAGTGTTTGATGTTTAGTTTCGAAGATTGAAGTACCTAATTCATAAATCGAAGTGTACGTCGGGTATCTATTGAATGGTACCTACTACATATGTACAGTAGCTACCCCTAGTTCTATTTGAATATTGTAATGTGTAACTGGACTTAAGAACTGGGGACTTAAAATGGCCGCTTTGGCAGAATCTTATTATGATAATATTAAGAATCACACAATCTGTTACAAACTGACAATTCATAATCTGCGTTCAATTCTACGCAATTCATCTGACAGTTTTATATTATATTTAAATAATATTTAAACTGCAGAAATAAAAAATTAAAATCTCATTTGATTAATAAAAACTGTAAAGAAAAACCGGTAAAATTACCGTCTTTCCTCTTTTTCATGCGGCAATATTTACACCAACTATGATTCTGATATGAATTGAATTGAATATGATTCAACTAAAATATGTGTCACCTATTTTATTTAGCTATTAGATTTGCATAATGTGGCCGTTTTAGGCCCCTTGATGCTTGTAATGAAAAATAGATGAAAGTCGTTAAACTTTCATCAATTGAAAACTGCGGAATCAAGGTAAGAAAATCATTGTTTTTCGTCATTATTTTAGTAGGTGCTACCTAAAAGTGAACGCTGCAAAAATTGTATAGTTGACCCTTTAAAAAGGTGCCGTGAATATTCTAAATTAAATTGAGTTTATCACCAACACTAGAGTATGCCAAAGGCAGAAATTGACAAAGAATATTAATTTGTGAAGTTTCATATCTGAACTAAAACTGACATAACTTATAGTCTAGATACAAAACCAGGTTTAAAACCATGCTCATCTCTATAATAATTACTTAATTAACATGGATTAGAACCCAGTCCCTAAACGAGTATAGTTTCAATTTGGCAGATTTATCTTCGGGTATAAATCTAACTGCAGGGAGCAGCGCTCTGCTACATGAAAACAAGCACATGAATCAAACGCTACGTCGAAAATATTCTAACTTAACCGTAGTGCGGAGACCAGTTATTTATTGTTTTAGCACTTTTAGGCCCGTATCGCTCTTGGTATGAAAACGACGAACCGACCTCCACAAAATTAACTTGAGATGACGATTTTAATTGAAATGTTAACGAAATTGATATCTTGTATGAGAACAGTCAACAGGAAAAGTGGATGTTATTTTTTTAATTTTGATGTTTTTTTGGCAAACATTGCTCTTTTATCAAGTTAAATAAAAATACTTTGTCACTTTTTTTTCTGATAAACTTTTTATTGCAGGTTTAAAACATTTATCGAGCATTTTTTCTTTAAATGTTGACTGCTGTCATTCAAGACGAATTTGTGGTTATCTGAGCGAATAATTAGTAGCGGTAGTGAGTTCGATATATTCTCGATTTCTTTATCATCGATCGATTTGTAAAGTCGAAAATGGATAGAGCGATGACGAGTGATGAATACCGCTCCAATTTGAAACAGAAAGATTTTCTGGTATAAAAGTGTGCATGTTCGTAACGAGAAAGTATCGGGAGCGGAGCTGTAACGGTACTGATAACCTAGATATAGCTATGTAAACTACGTGCGTACAACTACGAACTATGTAAATATTGAATATACAAGCTTAAACGAATCCCCATAGAATAGCATAGTATAACACCTCCAAAGACTTTTTGGATAAGTAGGAAAATAATGTCGCTTCAATAAATTGTACTCATATGTTTTCAAATGCTATTCTATCATTGTTTTATTTATTTTACTGTAATAATGAAGCATTCATGTGGGTATAAATGGCTGTTTATTATGTAAATGTCTTACTGTCAATTATAAGTATGTAGATATTTTATCTGAAATTGTTTTCTATAAATTCTTAGCTATTTACTACTACTGGTCCGCAAAGTTAATATTGATGCTTCTATTGTAAATCGATCTTATTTTTAAGTCACAATGTAAAATATAATCTAAATACTAACTTCGTCATATTATTATTCTGGAAATTTAATGTGTTTCGACGAGCAATAAAATGAAAATCACCTAGCGTAATAAAATAACTCTGCAAAGCAATTGCATCGGTGGAAATCAATTCGTATAAAATTATAAATGCACGAAAAAATATTAAAATTTCTATCACACGCAATTCAGGCAACAAAAAATAATAAAATTTAATCGTTCGTTCATGGATGTTGTGCACTTCACAGGAATTGAATTTGAAAAAAAAAATAGTACATACATACACAAATCTCACGGATTGATTTTAGGGGTTTGTTGAAATAGAAAACAATACAATTAAAGCTGAATAGAAAATGTTTTGCACGATGTGTTATTTATTTTAGATGGTAATAGCGTTGTGATGCAGAGCTATGGAATAACTACGGAGAACTATTTCACTCACTGAATATTGAAGTACCTACACGACGAACTCTGACATTCGCGTGAATATCTGTTACCACGAATGTCGAGGTTCAGTCTGCTTTGAGTTATTTTGGGAGTTGGGAATCACTTTTGTTCTCAAAAGTACCATTTCATTGAGTTTGTAAGAACCGCGTGCCGCGCGCTGTAAACGCAACCACTACGCTTCTAAAATATCCATCATACTCTCTTACTCATTTAATTATAAGGTATTCCATATTGAATGGTGAAACTCCGTCTCTGCAAGCCATTGTATGGTAACAGCTTTATATATTTAAATAAGTTCACATTGATCCATAGCGAATTTGTGTAATAATTAAATTATCAATTATGTAACTAGATAATAATTTAGCTTAGATGTAAATAGTTCGGACAAAGTTGGCATTATCCCTAATGACTTCGTAAAACTTCGCTGATAACCCAAACTTTGTCCTCTTTAGATTACCTGAAAAAAAAGCTAACTTTAATAGGTAGGTAGATGATTCTACGTATAAAATAATGAATAATGTTTGTTACACTGAAATAGATAAAATGAAAGCAATTTTGTGTATTATTTACTCTTGAGAAAGCTCCTTACCTACATTTTTATATAAAACTAGGTCATCCAAATCCATTAAGTCATTTTTTCGTGGTTGAATAACAAACATCCAAATATACAAACTTTCACATTTATATTTTATAGTAGGATTAAGAATAATCAAACTCAGTTTATTAAGGGGTAAATGCAGTAAGTTAGACTGGATTCTAATTGCATCAAATTACAGATATATAAAATCTCTTCTTTTCGTGTGGTTAGTGACTAGATAGATAGAATATTCTTTATTATGTACACCATAAAAAATACAGATATAAATGTAGACAATTTACATAGGGTGACACAATGGGCGGTCTTATCGCTAAAAGCGATCTTTTAAAGACAACCTTTGGATGGATTAAAGTAAGAAGGAGAGACAATACTGCAGGTAATCAGTGGTGTACCATTTACATACACAATAGATACATACATTCATAAAGCATACACTTATCTATATATATATATATATATATATATATATGTATGTATATGTATATACATTAATAAACATGAAACAAGATCACTGACTAACCTGGTATCAGAGTTTTAAAGCCGCCCATGGGCATGACTTGGCTTCACATGCCGTCGAGAAATATGTCTCAGGCAAGCCGGTTTCCTGCTGGGGTTGCGGGTTTGTCTGAAAGGGATATCGCGGCCCCGGCACACAGGCAACGGAAGGAACACGGGTGGGTTTTAGTCAGTAAAAGTCTGACACTCCCTCTCGCTCCGCCCAGAGCGGGAGAAAAAAAAAAGGCAATCCGGTTTCCTCACGATATTTTCCTTCACCGTTTTTTAAGCAAGTGATAATTATACGTACAATACGCACATGAATCCGAAAAGTCAGAGGTGCGTGCCTTGGGTGCATGGATATATAAAATGATTCGTCTGTTTTATATGATCCCCAATCGATTCTTAAAAAGCATCCAATAAAAATAAAAATAAAATCAATTTTAAACCACTATTAAAACTTCAAAATAATATTTTCTATCCATTTAAATATAAGGTTCTGGAACGAACGAACCAATTTTCCTAGAAGTCACTGCAATTGATGTTTTAATTAAAAGCAGTAAGAACCGAAGCCGTATATTTAGTTATCGTTATACGTAACAGTCTACAGAGAGCTGTGCCAAGAGCTGATTATACGCCATCTTTTACGTTTGATCCGTGCCACTAGACTTAACAAAATTATAGGAGCAAACATCGAACGCTTTATCAGTTCGATCGAGCTTCAGTTTAAACTTTCCATTTGAAATGCTCGCCGCTGCCTTTCTTTAAACTTCCGCTCTTGCCTTTGAGGTTTCTAAGGCGGAAACTTCTTTTTAAGATAGGTTTCCGAACCCGTAGTTCTATTTTTCTCTTTACTCGCTATTACGGTGCTAGTCTTTGGTGTGTGTGAGGATTTTATAGTGCTCGACTTTGAACACAATGTTTTGTTAGTTACTGGCTGGAAATATTATTCCTATTTTTATCTTTCTTGAAAAATATTCTGTGTTTGTAACGAACATTCTCGTGAGATACATTCTACATTCATGATTGTTGATAACAGTTTGCTTCTATTCGGTACGTAGATAATGTTAACAATATGGTACAGTGGTTTATAAATACTTACCTGATTATGTGCACAAGCCTTATCTGCACGAATTATTTGCGTCGGACCAACACAGTATTAGTTTAGCTGTGCAGGCAACGTCCACAGATGTAATTCACCAAACTAATAGCAAACGCGGTTTATTTTAATAATAGAAGCCATAAAAGGTCTGCTGCATGAAGATTATTCGCAAGTCCCGAAGATTTGTTCTTAAACTAAAGTAAGTTTAATATGAAGTGAGTTATGAAGTTGAAGAAAAGATGGATTCGCAGTCGGTTGCTAACTTAGCAGCTTTTGATTCGCTAGCACTGCGCCAATCGTGAAGTTGTGTACCCTGAAAAAGGTCGTTGGCAAAGTCTTCCGTTAGATGAAGTTCCTCGCATCCAGGCGTCTTTTGCTTCACTCAAAGGAAACGCAATTTAAACTACATGCGGGCACACCAGATATTCATCCCTTAACCTCAACTCTTTCGGAGCACAATTTGCAAGTTTTATTTAAGGCTGGGGATATCATAGACGTCTCCACTCCAGACTTTCTACAATAACAATTAAACAAATTGGAATTAAGTTGAAGTGTCAGTGAACTGTGTGCAGTTCGTTAAAACTATATAATTGGAGCTGAGAGAGCATAAATTCGAGGAGCGCTAATAGCGCACGCTGTAAAGGATTAGCAGACGTGTTGTATTTTCCACGTCACTGGTTATCCTCCGAGACTCTAGTGCGAAACCTGAGATATTTTGAAAACGTTGGCAGTACTTATTTCTAAACGAACAGCAATGCGAAAAAGTAAGCTTGACAAAAAACAAATAATAGAATAGGCTTTATTCGTAGTAGATTCTTTTATAAATCAAATCTGAATTTACATGACTGAACAAAAGGATCTAAGTAGTAACTATTCCATATTTGCGCCTAAATCAAAATTCTTGGTACTTAAAGCTACCTGTCTCAATCACACGCCTTTTATCTTACGATTAACTGTAATGAAACTTACCTACTGTAAGATGGTTTACGAACCGTCTTACGAAACAGAATTTATTCAAAAAATGCGAAATTTACCTTTCTGACACTACCGACAGACAATTGACCCTTGAGAAATTTAATGCAATAGCCCCACAAATCAAAATTTTAAAAAAAGTTCACTTCAGCTCCTAGGTTCCCCAATTTTAGAAGACAGCTTTTCTCCCTTCATCGACGAAAAAATCAAAAATTTCAACGACTTTTCGGACAGACTCTCTAAAATTAACTTACATTTAATTTTACTTATTGACGAATTTTTTGATGCCCTATGATTGTTCCCCCCCCCCCCCCCACCCCTTTCTTATATACTTGTACATATTATTATTATTTTAAGTCAGTTATATTTAGTAAGAATTAAAATTAATCGTCTGCCTAATTATGACCATTATCGGGTTTCGGAATATTTCAATAAAAAAGTTACAAAAAATATTGCTTATTTTTCATTAAGTAAAGCGACCCCCCTAAACGGAGGGTTAAAAATAATCCCGGTTAAAATAAAACATCAATCTAAAGTAACTCAATTACTGAAACGGCCAGAATCCATAAAACTTTTAGCAAGCATTCGCGCTAATTAGTTTATTTTAGTTATCAAATTACATTATGTCATCTAAACAACAGTTAAGGCTGCAGTAAAAGTTGCTGGCGGCTCCTTTGTAAACAATAACAATGACTGCTATTGTCTTCGCCGCCTCGGCATGTCCACCGGCGCTCATTGCTGCCATAATTAAGTTTTTAACAAAGATAAATTAACAGCGAGATACGTTTAAGCACAAAGATTGAGAGAATATTAACTCTATGGCATGGTGTTAAATTAATACTTGGATTGTTTTAAGTATTAATTGATTAAAACCGGTGTTAACTCTTCTCTTCTAACATTATTCCGACTGTTTTACTAAAGGCTTAATTGTTAACAGTAGCTCGAAATTAAAACTTTACTCAACGAAATTATTTAAAATGTCGTACGTATTATGTAGAAAGGTGACAAAATGTTCACTTAGTAGGTATATTCTTTAAGAAATCTTTGCTTTATTTTCGAAAACTTTAATATCAATTACAAGCTTCAGTTATCAAGAAGATGTCACAGAATACTTAGTTTACAATTATAAGGGGCTCGCTCAGGCATCTTCAAAGGCTTATCTTAGTAATAGGACCTAGGCCCCGGTAGATTAGTCTGTCATACAACGAATACTCATTTTGAGGACTCAAAGCCTTCAAATGACCTGCGTTCGCTCATCATAAGCAAGGTTGGAATATTATATTTGAACGGTTTAATTTCATAGTGGCTTCTTCGTTTTTGTACAAGGTCATATTAAATTAATTTGCTTTATCATCATGAGATATCGAAACCCACGCCACGGCATCGGCACGCCTGTGCAGGTGAACTAGTTAATGTATATGACTTTATAGATGTCACAGTTTATCATGGTGCAATTGATTGAAAATACAGATGAAACGGAATTTTTAATTCGATTGTTTATTAATAATATAATTAATTAATTTCTTTAAAAAAATCCATCAATATTACTAACAAAATGTTGTATATGTCACCGTTAGATTGTGAGAACTGTTAGTTTATAATCTATCGGTATTATTTCCTTTAGATTATAAGTTAGTTAGGTTAGAACTGTGATCAACCACGCGCGAGCCGAACGAGCGAAGCGAGCCGTGCCGCGGCAGCGGCCGGCGTGCGCTACTTCCAAGTTGCTCGCAGCTCGGCTATTTAGTATTAGCGCAAGGTGCGTTACGTCGCAAGCAAATCTGATACCAGTTCACAATTTGTCGCTTTCCCACGGATAGATTATAAACTATCAAAAATAATGCGTTGAATTATAAATGGTTTGTTGCAGTTCACAATTTTTTGACAGTTTTTACTCTAACAGAAATAATACCGATAGATTATAAACTAACAAAGTTCATAATTATACTGTGACGTATATAAACCATTTCAAGTAAAATCGGTACAGTCGACTAAGTTACAATGAACCCAAACGATGACATTTGTAAAAGTACGTAGGTAAGTAATCCGTATAATTTATGCCTACTTAAATATTCCATGTGAGAGACGAAGTAAAATTAGACTAATTGCTGTACTTTTCATGGCTTGATATTTCTTAATTGACCTTCCGTGACAACGCAGAACTTCCACATTTGTTAATTGGAGTTAGAATTAGAGTCCGTCTTCATCTTGAACTGCTAATGAAGCAAAGAACCTCCCAAGTGTGTCGCTAACTTAATGTTACTGATTAATTATTTCTTTGTATGTCTGTCAGTGACGAATGAGATTTTGTACTGAGTTTTACTTGATCCTTTTATTTATTAACTTAACACTCTTTGGGACAAAGTCTTTAAGTCAATACAGAGGAATTAGGAGTCTGAATAATCTCACTTTTGTGTGTCAATTTGTTTTGATTTTCTGTGCATGAGGGAAAGTAAATACGACGCGGTACTGACAAAGTAAATAAAGTTAAATGGTTCAAAGCACACAGTGAACGGTAGCCCCAGTTAGTTGCTCGGCAAAGTTAAATTCTACAATACTATAGATAGTCCCATTTAACTAGTTTTTAACCGACTTCCAAAAAGGAGGAGGTTATAGAAAAAATATATTATATTTTTTATATATTTTTTTAATGTATGTCCACCGATTTCTCCGTCAATATTGTGGACCGATTTTGAAAATGATTTTTTTGTGAAGGGTATGCTTTCAAATTGGTCCCATATACATTTTATTAACTTTGATTGGATAGTTTTTGAGTTAGGTTAGGTTAGGTTATACGTATTTTTCCCATTTAGTAGGTATATGTGGATGATATGATGGTAACTTGCTGTCACTGTTATTTACATAGCAGGTAGTGCTATTCGAATTTGTGTGGGGTAGGTACAACAACTAAAAAGTTTTTACAAAAAAAAGACGGACTTCCAAAAAACTACAAAGTAAAAAATAACTTTAATTTTGGAAGTCGGTGGCAAAAAACGAAGAAAAATTTTGGAAGCCGTTTGTTTTGTTTTTATAAAAAGTTTTTAATGATGTGCATGCGCAGCGCATTCATTACTTAATGGCTATCCAATCTTAACTGTAATTGTTCATTTAGCTTTTTATAGCATCAAGAATCTTCAAGTAATAATAAACGGAAACGGTTAAAAGACTATTTCTCACTAAGAGAACAATAAACCGCTCGTATTGTTGAAGAAAATAAACTAAACTCGGAATAATCTATCAAATTAGTTTCATGATTAAACCGTTTGTAGTTTTATGTGAAAGCGATGTACTGCATTCTATAAGGTCGTGATATTTCGCATTCCAAAACACAGATGCAGGGATGCCCAAAAAACTGTAAAAATTAAATAGAATTCGACGAACCCCGACGGCTGCACTCCGGATTTTCGTTTTACTAAAATCACAACAAGGTTCTCTAAAACTAGGGACTATTGTAAGTAATGGAATAACAAATCCCGTTTTAGTCCCCCGGAGTCATCAAGTTGCGTGGGAACCGACAGAGCTGACTTTGTCATTTTACTTGTAAGTTGGAACACACTACACTCAACCTACGTATGAACTAATAAGCGCTCACCTTCAGGATTGTTGGTTGTTGCGGTAATAAGTGGAAATACGTGTTTCAGATAACATTATAATTCTAAGAATTGAAGATGATTTTATGTTCAATATTACCACGATACCCAGATAACAGATAAAGTTGAAGACGCATATGAGTTGAACACACAAAATCGGTTCAGAAAAAAATTATAGGATGACCTTGGGGATCTTATAATACTACAAGCTTACAAAATGAAAATCAAACAGCTAAAAAGTTCGCGCCTGTTTGGTGTTGTCTATGTGCTACGCTTTACCTACGAGATGGCCTCTACGCCGTAGCATTATCGTAGCACGTCTACGCCGTGATCGTAGCAACTCAGGAAAGTTGTGTATTTTGCTACGTTATTTAAAAAACGGGAGTCAATGCTACGATTAAAATTAGGTTACACATACAGGGTGTCAGGGACATCGACGCGAACCCCACAGCGTTGAAAGTCGGTTATTTAAAAAAAAAACAGCTGTTCCATACATTTTGACCGCGTAGATATTGCACTTTTCTATGAATAAGCAGATTTTTTTTAAATAACCGACGAAAAATTTCAACGCTGGGGGTTTCAGAAACATGTACTGAATCCATGGTAACAGGCTTCGCGTCGATGTCCCTGACACCCTGTACAGGTTCAAACCTACCTATAAGCTTGCCAAGAAATCTCGAGCAATCTCAGTAATACGTCGTTGTAGTTAATAAAGATACACTCAAGGTATATCGTATATATATATAATATCGTTCACATATATTAATAATTTCGCTCAGTTTTTATCATGTTTACATCACGTCTTATTGTACGTTCCTAAACACACAGTTAATTTCCGATAGACCCATTCGAACTGCACACATCAATTTCGCCGAGTAAACAAAAATGTACGTGCTTTGTTACATACTGTGTTTATTTTTCGAACATTGTATGCGTGTATCAGTCGCCATTGTTTTTTTGAGGTCGGTCAATCCCATTGGATATTGATATTTTTTTAAACCTCGTCAGATTTTTTTTTGTCTGTTGTCACATGTCACAATAATGAATACTTGTGCAACATGCTGCGGTAGTTCGGTGTTTCTATGAATGTTAAAACCGTGAATAATAATCTATCATAACTTTTTAGTAACAAACGAAATGGTAAGTAAGGAAAGTAGGGAGCAATTAATAAGGAATCATCATCAAAATAATTTCAGCCGAAAGACGTCCACTGCTGCACATAGGCCTCCCCCAAATGGGGGGGTTTGCCATAATTGCCACACTTGGTAGGCAGGGTTGGCGATCGCAGTATGGTGTTAAAATGCATAGAGAACGCTGCTGCCCATTCTCTAGTAAGTCCCTCAGTCGCCTTTTACGACACCCACGGGAAGAAATGGGATGGTACTATTTTTTACGTCCGGCACCACACAGAACATTAAGGAATATACCTAATCAATTACAAACTTTAATGAATCGTTCTATCGACACTTGGAATGTACGAAAATACATCACTGTTATTTCTACCATCAGTGCAACAAAAGGAAATGCTTTGTTAAGTAAGCACGTAGTATAGCGCGTGTTTTGTTTCGTTTACTTCACGTTAAGGTTTATTTATAATAAAAACTTTTTACAGAATAAAAACAACCGACTTCCGAAAAAAAAACACTACTTTTTCGGAAGGCGGTTGTTTTTTTTCTGTAAAAAGTTTTTATTTTTCACTTTTTAGTTGTGGTACCTACCCTACACAAATTCGAATACCAGTACCTGCTATGTAAATAACAGTCACAGGAACTTATCATCATATCATCCACTTAAACTAAGCGAGAAAAATACGTATTGTTGAAGCTTACTCAAAAACTATCCAAGCAAAGTTAATAAAATTTATAGGGTACCAATCCGGGAGCATACCCTTTCATACAAAAAAAAAATTCAAAATCGGTCCACAATTGACGGAGAAATCGGCGGAAATACAATAAAAAAAAAAACATACATACGCATCGAACATACAACCTCCTCCTTTTTGGAAGTCGGTTAAAAAGTTGAAATAAAATGCGCTTCCATGTGAAACACGGTTAGTTTACTTTAATGTTGAATCAATTTCGACGTGCAAATGGCCCGAGAGAAGCTACCCTTGGGCGACACATCTGCCCACAATCATTACATATTATATACCTAGATATACTCGTATCATGTCAAATAAACAGCGTTGACACTATCCACATGCTATGAAAATAACATTTCGCATATCCGGGAATATTCTCGATATTTGTTGAATTTCAATACTGTTATAAAATAAAATGAAGGCTATAAGCTATAACTGACGGCGACGATATGAAGATACGATATTATAATATCTCAAGCATCTCTGTATTCTGTATATTAAATTTTAAAGAATAGGTACTTCGACGTATGTATAAGTTGAATTGAGTTTTGAACTTCAGATGGTTTTAAATAACAATGAGCCCTCATCCAGTTTTAATCAAGATTCTAGCGTATTACTGAAGTACCTATGTATTATAATTAAATCCCTAAATGAGAAGAGGTAATTATCATTTTTGTCTGATGATGAAATAAATTATTCTTTGGTGAGATAGTAATTGGTTGTACACACGGCTACACATCAAGCTATACATTTCCAGTATAAGCTGACCTCGCATTGTACGGAAATCCTATAAAATGCGAGATCAGCATAAACTGGAAATGTATAGCTTGATGTGTAGCCGTGTGTACCTACAATTTATTTTGTTAATAACTTCTTAATACCAAAACACTATTTTGTTATTAGAATAGTAATCCTGGTTTTTTCCATTAGTTCTGCCTACAAGTACCTACTACGTAAAATATTAACTTAGAATTAAATTACTTATTAGTCTATTAGGCTAGATTGTAATCAAGACCGTCAGTTCTTAAAAACACAGTAAAAAAAGAAACATGGCTACTGTAATAATTTTCAAAACTACAATTATGGTTTCCAATCACAGTTAATTTAAATTTAGATTATAAACATGGCTTTCCAGGTAAACTAAGTAATTAAGCTAAATAAGCTTCCACATTAGCCATTATAGAATGCCCATTAGATGGCACCTATCCGGTTAAATTAATTTGACGGGACGCGATTGAATCAGTAGGTATGCGGAACCGTAACTGGCTAGCTAGTGTTAATTATGGAAATCCAACATGGCAGGTGTTAAGTCTGACCTAATTGAAATCAGTGAAATTAAAGATATGATTTTCTTGCTTGATCTTCTACCTACTAATTGCTATCAGCGGGGTAATTGTGTAACACACTCACAATCCCAACGCTATTCATTTTGACAATTAAACAATATTCATTGCGTTATTTAAGTTGCCAAGCAGAAGATTTTCTCGAACATATGAAGCAATGGATTACGTATTTCCTTCAAAATCCTTCGGACTGTGATAGTGTGTTACTTAGGGTGCTGGTTTCGTTCACAAAAATGTTTAATTCTAAATCATTGATTTGCAAATATGGGTCAACAATGTGCAGATGTTTTACATTCATGTAGTAATTGTATACCACAGTCTTGGTATCACCATATTTTACCTTTCGGCATGCAAAGTACATAAAAAGAAAACACAAAAAAAAAACTAAACAGTTTGAAAATAACTATTTCCTTTCAAAACTACATAAAAGGCTCACCTGATGGAAATCCCACCACGTCCGAAAGATCCTGTAAAGTCTCAGGGTTAGCTTATGTATTAACAACCGCAGTGAGAAAATTTAAAACCCTACATGAGGTTTTTAAATATTCTCAATGCGGTTGTTTGCCTATTAATTCTACCGGTGAACCTTTCGAACTGAAACCCTTTGTTTGGTGGTAGAATTCGTTGAACAAGACGCTGTACTATACAATTTGGAGACGCCAATAAATGAAAACACTGGCGATACTAATGCATAAGAGTGTTTTGGAACTATCAAATAAATCCTAACATCGAAACCAATAAAGTGTTTTTTTTCAAACAAACGAAATAGAGTGATGGCTGACTATAGATTTGAAATAAAAAAATAATAAAAAACATTACATAAATCATATATAAAATAGTTAAACTATTTTATATTTTAGATTGATTTTTTGTAAACAGAGTGAGAATCTCATGAGATGTACGCACTTTAATATATTGTTGTATCCACCTAGTATAGTTAATAAGTAAGTAGCTTTTCAAATCAAAATAATACATCTACACAATGATGATGATAACCAACACAAATTCATACATAACTATTAACCATTAATTAACTTAATACTTGTTAAAATAATTAAATAACAAAACGAAAATAAACTATGATGAGTAGATTAATTGGAAATTAAATTTTAACCCGCATCGAATGATTAACATGACCGCTTCAGAGGATCAATTAATATTATCTCATCAATTGTTGTTTTGAGTTCGCAATTAAAGAAGATTAAAATGTATGCTAGTTGTTGTATTACACGTAGAAATTAATGACCCACTAATTCACGAATGAATACTCGTTCGTTGACATGTTATTAGCCAATATCTGGGTTTTTAAGCAGAAAAAGCAGATGGAGTGCCAATATGAACTGTAAAGATATACATATTCTTATCAGCATTAAGTAATATCTAATATCTTTCCAGGAAACCCAGCCAGTTCCGAACTGTAACAAAAAACGGATTTAAAATATTATCAACAACCGAGTAAAAACAGCAATAGCAATCAGAAATTGAAGTTGTACGTGAACACAATATAAAGTAAGCAGCAGTAGTAGGAAAATTTTTAACAGCTGGTATTTCACTCCAACAAGAAAATTATATTAAAGTATAAATACGTAGCAATTAAATTTTATCTGACCAGTCAGTTATATTACCATTATTCACCTCCCTCTTTCCACATGAAAACACATTCAATAACGAAATTAATTCAATAAACGATAACAGACAGGCTCACTCAAAAACTTTGTTGAATTGACGCAGTACTCGTATCTATCATACTTACAACATAAAAATATACTTAAAACATGTTCTTGCTCCCAAAAGCAAAAACAAGCCGAAATTTCTGTATAAACGTAAGTTCGTGAAAGTGATGGGTGGCTCACCGGGGAATAAAGAATTTACTTGTATCCAACCCGAGAGCAATTCCAATCTTGTGTTCCTCGAGCACAATTAATTCCCTGAACTTAGATACACCGATTTATCATTTGCCTTTTTGTTCAAACTTTTCGAGCTTGAGGTGAAAGAAATATAACTTTTTGTGTTTAATAATACTTGGGTCATTTTTAACGCTATTTTTATATTGCTTTGTCTCGTTTTGATGGCACGTTCAAGCCTCAGAATTATTTCTATCGTTAAACGTAATAATGTAGTTTTACTTGGGATTGTATAAAATTATATAATTAGACATACCTACATTAATATAGGTAATCTGCGTTCCTAATTTATTTGGCAAACATGTAAACAAACACGAGTTTTAGGAAACACAACTGTAATTCCTACATATAAGGTTCAGTTTGCGCTTCAACTTTATGTTTTTTATAACATTTTCAACAGTCAGTCTAAATTTAACTTTATGCACTCTTATAAAGTTGATGTTTGTTTAGGTGGAAATAACATCAATTGGAAACAAAGATTTAAATAGACCTTACATAATATCACAGCTTTCCAGTTCGATTTGTAATATCTATTCCCTAATAAAATTCTATGCGAAATATTATTTAACTATGTGTATCTTAAACTTTCAACTATTACTTAAATGCGTCAGCAAAACCAGTTACCCGATTTAATATTTCTGTACAATTTACATTATGTCGATTTCAATCTAAATCAGATTTCAAATAATTGCTTACACACTTCAGAGCAACAACAATAAAGTCTAGAGATATTAATGTCTCAAAATTAAAAAAATCCGAAATGCTTTAAATAAAATCAGACGAGGAATTTACGAAACAAGATTTTTTTGTTAGGACAAAGGTCAGCTATTTGGGGACTATTAATAACATCCTATTTGATGGAACTCATGAGGTATTTCCTTATGAGCTTTTTTCCTCATTAGGTACAGGAAAATACCGGACGATTCATTGAGATGGGTCAGTACGGAAAAATCAGAAACAATGTGTTAGAGTTATGTAAAACAGATTAGTCCTTAAAGTAGACTATCAAGGATATTGTCTTTTTAATCAAAGACAAAGTCATAATGTTTATTGCGTGCTAAGAGTACAATGTTACTATTATGTTATGTTAGTAATTTTTAATAACAATATAGTATATCTTTAGGTAAATTTTACAGCAATAAGTACTTGCTTCATTCAGGCTTAGGTATAGCTAATAAGTATACCACTTATTAGAACATAGATAAATTGCAATTTTTTTGACCATCGCTCGTTTCCATCCCTTAGTTTCTCGCCGTCTCACCCAAGAGAAAATGTTATAAGAGAAAAAAAATCCTGCTATCAATCGTACGCCATACCTGATAGATCGAAAGGTGTATGGCAGCGATGTTTTACGAAGTGCAAAAGTATTAAACATTTCGTTGCCAAAAAGGCTTGTTATTGATGATCCACAATGAGAGAAGAATAGTTTGCTATTTGTTATCGCCGACGTGTCTGTGGCACAAGTGGCTGCTGATGTGGTGGGGTACATGCGGGAATTCATACTTTTTTGTGTCGAATAGTTACTAATATGTATACGTATACATAGTACCTAGTAACTGCTGTGCGTAGGATGTTCCTTGTATGGTAAAATAGAAGATGGTTCAGGCATGGTATGTTGTGTTTCATAAATTGTGACTTTTATTTGAACGTTTACATAGTAAAATAAAAACAGTATTTTGGGGAAATACAAATAGATATTTCACTCGCTATTTTTTAATTTGAATAAATTCGATACTCAGAAACAACGTTAAACAAATACAATGATAGTCAATCGCAGTATTGCAATATTAAATTGGTGCCAAATGATTTAGCATCAACAACCAACTCAATTCTATTAACACTCAACCGTTATAAAATTCTTCCAAACATTATTTTTAAATCTAAATTCGAATTTTTGGAACCAATTAATCGGTACGTTGAATTCCAATCGAATCTCTATTTAAAACTCTAAAAATAATAGTTTAAATTGAACGCATGGTCGAGCTCCGGCCAGTCACTTGGGGCCGAGTGCTATGAGAGATTAAAGGCTTACGCGCCTGTAGTCAAACAAATTGTCCATCTAATGGGAGAGTAGTGCGGGCCTCGGTTTCACCCCGCCACCATAATCCCGAACGGTTAAGTTTCATGCCATTTTTGTTAGCTCACTTCGATTAGATGAACACTGGCTCTATTTTAAATTCTAGAGGCCGCAGCGCTTTCGAGCCTTTAGCAGATTTGCCTTTTATGTTTCAGCCTTAAATAAATGAGACAGCTTCGGTCAGTTTGTATCGGTTATATTTGAAATAAGTCATCAACCGCGCCGGGAACAGATATACTAGGTAAACAAATAAGTACCTGGTTTTTTTGAGTAGAGTAGGTATACGTATATCGTCGCCTTAGAGTCAAAAGCTCGGGGATGCAACTTTGACTTTTTATTTTATTACATTTTTGGAAAAAAAACCTCGCAACACACGCGGTTTTGTGGCGCTATCTATATCGCCACATGCGACCTACGCATCATACTGACATCACGCAAAATCGCGTTAGCAGATTTTACCGCACGATCAGCATATAATATGACTTCCCAGTTGCCCACATTCGCATAAAAGAGGTTTTCACTCTAAGACGACGATATATAGTATAAACTTACCGAACGTGCAACCGCCTTCATTCCTAAAAACATCACCCACCTCAAGGAAATGATTATCTTCTAAGTTTTCGATACCAAAATAAGCTATCATACTAACACATTTATATGTAAATATCATAGTCCCATAATACTAAAAGTAATGTAGTGTATTTATTTCCAATGGGTCTGCGCAGTGCGTCGATGGCTGTGACAGGCTCCCTAATGTGATAGGGGTAAACTTATCACGCCTGATCGGATCCAATTGCAATTGTGTTTTTTATTACACATTTATTTCATAGGTTGAAAACAGTACCGATAGAAGTTCATTAACTTTTCGACTTAGCTATGCTTTTTTTTTTCACTGAAAGATAAATTTCAAGTCTAATAATCAAACAATCTTTACCTATTGCCGAGCATTGGCTCATTTAATAATTAATTAAAAGGATTATCTTTCACAAAGATACTTAGAAAAGAGAAAGGCGTGACATTTATAGATAGCAGTATTGAAGTTTGTACATGTAATCCAATTACCAGTGCAAAGGACCAGACACATGATTGCATCGATACGTAAAGGACAAACGCGCTTCGAGACAGTTGGCAATATCTCCAGTTCAACTCCCCTACCACACGTCGCGCGTCATTTTAGATAACATCGAGGGCCCCGCCATGAATTAAATGTTCGCTGAAATACCAAGGGATCTGAAAGGTTCAAATGCGAACTGAGCGAATAAATAAACTAGCAGTAAAGTATTTTATTTGTTTTTTCTGTAACTCGATATTGCTTAGTTTACTTTTTGACATCTAGATTCTTATTACAAAAATCAAAGCTTAAAGGACTTTTCACACTGGATGCATTCTGCGTCCTGCGGTCCGGTCAACTCGAACGCTACCCGCACCCTATGTGAACTTCATGGTTCGCGCGATCTGGGCCGATCAACCGGTCAGCGATCTTGGCATGGCATTATTTGTCATGTAATTTTTCATAAAAATTTACTGCCCGGACCGCAGCCCGTCGTCCGCTGTCCTGCCCGGTGCGTTTCCTACGTTCCTTGCTTGTGCTCGCATAGTCAGATCGTAATTACATAATATATATATAAAATGCAAATGATATTGAAATAGGATGCGGGCTGCGTTCTATTTGACAGAACCGTAGGACACAGAACGCATCCAGTGTGACAAGTCCTTAAAATGAATAAGTGCTGATACTAATCCAGACGTCTCAGATGATGAGATAAGAACATAGTTGGGGCTCGCCAGTCTCATCAGCTTGCTAAACGACAAAGGACTCTGATCCTTCTTCCCTTTTGTCTGACACCCAGAATGAGCAAAAAATTGTTCACTCAGTTTCCTCCCGTATTACTGTGACGGTATATGGAACGAAGCTTTAAATCTCTAGAGAATACGGGCAATTACGAACATTCTGATTTTATCTGGTTTCTAAAATGTACACATGTGTTCACGTTTAATCCTTGGAGGAACAAATTCTTTACGAAAATAAAATAAAGAATGCTTATGATTTCAAGCTCGGGAAACGTTTCATTGTGTTCTATATTTATAATTTATAGTGGTTCTGAGAGATAGTTGTGTGGGTCGATGTTGCTTCATCCTGTTCCTTAACGGTTGATTGCCGATCAAATCCATCATACATTATCCCTTGACCCGTAAACTCGTATCCCAGGAAGGTGACAAAGTTCGACCCTATGTAATGTACCCATTCGGTTTTTGGGTGTGTGTGGGTAAGAAATTCCCGTCCTCAATCGCCGCTGCCCTATACAATTAGATTAATTAACACTTTGGCGAAGTGAACGGTATTCCTATTGGCGAATGTTTACACTTGTGAGTTCAGAAATTATCGAGAGAAGAGCAGACGGCAAATTTATTAAATATGTTTCCACGTAGCATCAATAAATCTAACGGCCTTAGCAGCTCCAGCTAAAGTGGTCGGGCGACATCTCGCCATTTACCATGACTTATGGACACAGGCGCAACGTTTTTGTCAAACCATATGCCACAGACTTCATCTCGATCTCAGCTACATTCATCTAGTGTAACGATAAGAAATGTACTTTTATTTTATATGAGTACTTTTATTTTTGAGAGGTTTTTCTGCAAACTGAAAACTCAGAAGATCTTCAATAACACTTGCTTTATTGTTTAACTAGATACATTGTTCTTGTTTCTAGTGTTATAGAAATATATCAGTGGGTCTTTATGTAGTAGTCAACCAATTCATAAAATATGGAACCGATCGAAAATTTAACAAGAGTTGGGTAAAACTGATTTAGTTTACGTTTTAGACGGTAAACCTATTTAAATTCGTTATTATTTTACACACCCAAAAATTAAGTAACGTAAAACCTACCTGATGCCATGTAATTCTTTCCCCCCTCCCCCTTTTTTATATAGATACTTGTACCTACATAGTATTATTTATTATTTTAAGACGGCTAGCTTTTAAATTATGTAAATATTATCTTCCATGTTTGTTAATAAATATCTTTCTTTATTGAGTTAGTAAACTACATGCAAATCTCACTTTTTCTGAAAACATTTTAATTCCAACTCAACTTAAGCTGAACACTTAGTACAAAATTAGATTTTACGGTTGCTCGGATTGAATGGTTATTCGTGAAGAGGTCTTCTAACTCCATTCGTTCATTATTAGAACCGCATTTGTTCAATTCAATTTACTTTTGGACACTGCAAAGGATTCCATTACGTTTTCATTTCAATTTTAAATGGAATAAAGATTTACGTCAATATTTTGGTTAAAATCATTGTGTAAAGTCTATTAAATGAATATTTAGGAAAGTTATTTAATAACGATTTATTGGAGTGGTATCTTTCAAATGTCGTTACAAGATTATTTATTTACTTGTTCATTTAGATGAATATAAATGATGTAAGTTTAGAGTAATGTTAAGATAAGATGACATCCTAACTATAATATAGAATATAATAATATTATAAATGCGAAAGTAACTTTGTTTGTTTGTTACGCTTTCGCACTTGTTGGAGGTGCTGAAGAGTTTAAGAACATCTTTGCATTGTGTAAAATCCATTTCCTTTGTATTATATAATTTCAGAGCTCAGGTGTGAGTACTATGTACTAAAGAGCTAACATTTACCGGGTAATACGTCTTTTATTGACTTGAATGTGCCTGTGAGTATGTCATGCTCACTCAGATGTCTCGCTGATGGTGGCACGTGTGTTGGATCATTTAGCTCCCTTCAAAATGGTTGAGCTGAATGGTGCTGATCCATGCGTCATGTTCGTGAACGGGCGCCATCAGTTGGGACTGGGCAACTCTTAGCTGCCTTGGCTGATTTAAATTTTTGTGTTCTTAGTTTTATATTTTTATTACGGACGCTTCTAACGTCTGCCTACATTGTTCTCACATGTTTAATTTCAACATGAATGATGTAACAAATACTTTGTAACAATTTATTTAAAAGAGTGTCCGTGGAGTTTCTTGCCCGTTCTTCTCCTTAGGTACCTACTACGCTTTGGAATGGGCAACTAGCTTCATATTTAGTAAATGTAAATGTTTGTAAATGGTTTAATTGAAATAAATGCTTTGAGTTTGAGTTTGACACTAAAAAGGCTGAACGGATTTGGATAAAATTCGGCACATGGGTAGACCATGACCTGGATTAGGACATAGGATATTTTTTATCCCGATATTTCCACGGGATCGAGACTGACCGTCTGCAAGCCCGCGCCTACGGTGGCCGGAAATCGGCTTGCTACTCCCGACGCCCGGGGCGTCTCCTGCGGCAACTAGGGGCGCGGGGGCGCGAACCTTGCCTCTGCCTCACGCGTTCCGCAGAAGGAAGCGACGGCCTCCCATGCACTCTCGCTCTGAACCATGGCCTGAACCAGGGCCGGACGCGAGAGATCGCCGCCGCCGATCGCCTCCGTGACGACACGCGGTGCCAAAGCCGAGCAGACCTCCACCGTATGCTCTACCGTATCTTCCGGGCGATCCTGACAATAGAAAATACAAAAATTTAAAAAAAAAATACAAAAGTTTCTATTCAAACTAGGCTGAGAATCAGCACTTTTCGAACGTCAAAGAAATACAAGAAAAAATACCAAGATAATAGTCCTTAGTCCCTAGGCCTATCAACCCTGCTAGCCTTGATATATGACGAGTCCTTCACGCTCCGTTAACGCCGTACGAATTGTCGCAAGACGTAGCAACCACAGACAGATTGTTCAACTTATATTGTTGTTTCCGCACACCGGTCATACGCCATGTTACTGAGGATGTTGCGGTGCTAAATAACCGGCTTTTGGGAGATCTCAATTGATGGTAGGTACGTTTTCATCACAAGCTTTTCTTTTGTTCTAACGAAGTTAGTTGCCTAACAAAAATAAAGTTCCGTTAATATTTTCTCTCTCTCTATTTATCACGAAAGCAGTAATCACCATTTCCTGCTCTTTGGAAGAAAATATAGATGCTACTAAATAACAATTCAAAACTTATAGAGTTCCAGGCTGGTAATATTTAGATTGCCGTTACACTAATAGGAAAGTCTTAAAAGATTTGAGATTTAAGTCAAAGTCAAATCATTTATTTCAAATATTATTATTTAAAGTTTTATTGCAAGGCACTTTTGAACGTCAAAAATTACAAAAAATTGGATTGTTTTTAGTCGCCCATCCAAAAGGTAGTTTTCGTATGGAGAAGAATAGCAAGAAACTCCAACGTTACTCTTTTAAAATGTTTTACAATATTTTGTATGTAGGTACGTTAGTAATATAATTATTTATGTGAAGACGATGCATCTAAAAATTAAATAAAAAAATACTATACCACAAAAAGTAAAAAAAATAAAAAATAATCAACAACATATAAATTAATTACTTATGTGATAGATACATGCTAAGCTATGCTGATTGACAAACTTATCCATAGATCTTGCTTATAAATTAAATACGAGTAGTTTATTGGATCAAAAGACAAATACATACATGACAAAAATGTTAAACGATGATAGCTGTAATAGTTAAAAATGTGCCGCATCTACCAATGCCCGACTCCTAGTGAGAAGATAGGTTGTTCCAAGAAAAATACATAACAAAGGTATATTAATAAATATTTAAAGAAAATAAAATAGGTAATAAATTTGCCATATATAATGTTTTGGTTTAAATATTTTAGATAGTAAATTGAAAGCACTTTTTTAAGTATACAATGAATTACTAACGGAAAGCCCATATTACAAGTTACGGGGACAGATGACGACCGTTTCTCAGTGAAATCTTCCTGTAAAATACTAAATGTGGAGATACAGATATTAGTAGCTACCTATTTTTTACTAGATTCATTTGAGCTCTTGTGCAAATGAGTGAGGACACTAAATCAATGAGAAAATGTAAAAATATCTCCAGGATAAAACTACTTTAGTCAAACTTTGCTTCAACATTGCTGCTGTTTTAATGTAAAAACCACAACGCGTCGCCTAGAAGCAATAATAATACAATTTCCACCAACATTAATACTTCTATGAAGTATAATTTACCTACAAGGTAAAATGAATATTCATATTAATAGGCGCTTTAAAGGGTTGTTACGAAATGTAATCGATACCCGACCTCTAGTAACGTAGAACACCAAAGTTAATAGGAAAAGTAGTCCTAACTTTGTAAACAAGAAAATTAAACAGGATTAAGGCGCTTTATATTTACGAGGTAAGACGGTACTCCTTATTAAGGAGGGAATACAATTACGCTGTTCCAGCAATTTAAGAAGACCTAGCACCGTTTAATTGCACTGGCATAAATTGTCTTTTGAACAGATAATTTCTTGGTAGCGTTTTATGGGGCACTCGTAAAATTCGCAAGCTTTTGGCCGCGGGATATATCCATTAAGTGCTAAGTTGGGTGATATTGTAATCCTTCTGGTAATTAAGACTCTGATTTAGAACTTACAAATAACGAAGCTAACGATACCGTTTTCTTATTTATTACGGAAGCCATTTTGTTGGGCATTACATAGAGTTCATGATGGTGAACTGGGTCTTGGCTGCGAACACATATAAACAAGTCACATCCCGAACGTATATAAGCAATTATGTAGGTAATAAAATGCATACATTCCCCATTTAAATATGTACATTCCGATTAATGGACCAGTCAACAGCAATTTGGAATAAGAAATTATATTCGCAGAAGGCGAGGCTTTCTGATTAAATCCCAAGACATTACCATCCATGGCTTGTTAAATATTTACAATATACAGATTCCGTATCAAATTTGCAGGGAAACAGCTCTGCCTTGCTTTATATTATATATCGTTCTAATCTGATTATACGATTCAGATATACTCATAAATAGCTGTGTGAAGTAATTTACATGAAGAATGTAAATAGAAAACGCGTTGAAGAGGTTTCTTAAACAGGTATCACTTTAGCGGGGGTAAAAGTTGTGTTTTGCTTGAGGCTAAAGAAATGAATCTGTTTGGTAATTTTTTCTGGATGTTGACATTATTTGAAACTACTGTAGAATAATTATGAGTAGGTATATGTAGGTATATATAAAATCACATACAAAATATAAATATGAATAGTAGCTAACTATAAAAAAAAATATACATATTGTATATAGGTATTTTGAGCAAGTAGGTACTTACAACGTAAACTTTGTTATGAAGCCTGTTTCGTAAAAATATTTACGTCGCCGTCTTTATTGAAAATTTATCGACGCGTCGAATATTTGAAAACAGTAATCAAAACGCCAAAGACTTTTAATAAATGTCAGGAGCGGCTCCAAAGTGATATATGACTATTTTCGGTGGTCGGACACCCCACCACGTAAAACGCTGCGTCAAGAGCCCTTCATAAAATCGACCTTTCTTGTCGAATCACGATAGCCATCGTCGGTACATCGCTTATAATGATCCATAAAAGATAAATATTTCAGCATCGTTCTTTTTTGTATTATGAGAGAAGCAATAACCTCATCAAAAAGAATGCCCGCCCGCCCCAACTCTTTAGCCTGAATTGAACAATGACCCGAATGAATAAAAAACTCTTTATCTCAAAAAGAACGCCTCCCGCAGAGATAAATCAAGTAAATCATTTTTAAAGTAAATGTTATCAACGGAATAACTAATTGTCCCATTGTAAATGGAGTACAATATCTCGCAGTTCTTTTGTTTCAGTGGAAGCATTAAGTATGAAATAATGGCGAAGTTCCGTATACGTTAGACAGTTACTTGTCTCAACAATGTTATTAAATCATACACAGAGACGCCGCGACTGTAAAGTATGTAGTGCAAAGCATCGTATTCTCGCGTCTCGTGTACCTTCATAAATATCTGCTTTGACGTCACATTCTTACTGAACTAAAATCAGTTGTGTTACGAAAGTATATATTACATTTTCGTAACATATTGGATAGTTTTGGCATGTTAACTTTGTGAATTTACCATTTGTAACTGGAGTTTTTTAAACATTTAATTAGTTACGGGTTCGTATTTTTCACCACAGAGGAATGGTGCGAGATAATTAAAACATACACATTTGGGTTGGACCAGACAGCGATCTCATTAAAATGCTATTAATACTTCTAGCCATCTAGTACTTAATCACCTGACTATCTTAGCTAGATGAAACAAAACAAAAGCCAATCTATGCTGGAAACAAAAACTCAACATATTCCTGGAAAAATACCGTTAAACTCTCATTTAAAATTACCAGCTTGAAATTGCAGAAGAATATCGAGGGAAAAGCAACGCGTCAATAACAAATTCTAGGCGTGTGCAGTGCCTTGAGCGGCGTGCGATAAATAAAGCCATCTGTCACCTCGCAGATAAACGGATCCTCTCACATTGACACTCTATTAAGCCTGCTTACTCTGAGGTGTGAGGTATCATACTAATATGGGAAAGGGTTCTTCCGTTTCCGTTTTACTGGAGATAAAACTAATTTGTATAACGGGGATTTTGGTGAATTTGTTTAACGGATGGAAATAAATTGCTTAGATTGACTAACAACTTAAATTGTCCGTATATTAAAATCATAACTATTATTCATTGAGAGTATTTAAAAAAAAAAAAAAAAAAATATTATTATTTACGAGTATTTAAGAGAAAACCTCCATGCTGTTTCCATAATCATATAAAATCACAAAAATTTTATGTGTTTGTATAACAAATTATACCTATAACTTATTGTTAATATACCTATACCTAACCGATACTTATGGCTGAACTTATCCACTTTTTTTTAAAAGGACAACCAAAATTACTATAACACGGCCAATTACGCAATGTGTCAATTTGATAAGACGTTAAGATGGAAAACATAACCCTTTTTTATAGGTATCTATCGGGTAACTTAACCAAATTGGATAGGAAGATGTCATTCTGTTCTTATTCGGGAAGTCACAAAACAATATTTTAGCTAACTTTTGTAACAAGTAGAATAGAATAATGTAATCAGCCTGAATTTTTACCTACTATGAAGAAAGAATGACAGACCCTAAAATCATATAACTTAACATAATAATAGGTATTGTAAGAACTCGCTTAGTCAGCACTCGGGGTCTCCGAGCATTTATCATTACATTTCTTTTTTTGGGAGAGGTCGAAAATGTCAGGCGTTATCTTTACCTACCATTCTTTTTGAGAAAATTATGTCCAGCTGGAAGTTAAGGTAGTTGAAATATATAGTGAGGATTTCCCGACATAAAGTAAGGCTTTTGTAAATATACAAGGTGTAACTTAAAATGCTACCAACCATTTTAGGGTCAGTCCCAATAGAAGTTGTTTATGTAGTGATCCCTTAAGAGGTTTTCAGTTATTTCAAATTATATCTTGTAATATTATCTATATTGAAAATTACCAAGGTCACAGTCACGGTTATTAGTTAATACAATTAAACCCAAAAGCATTTTTAATAATTACCTTACAGAAGTATTATTACCGCGTACCGGAAGACGTAGCGTTGGAAGGCCTGGGGCACAAGGTGGACCGATGACCTGGTGAAGGCCGCAGGAATCCGCTGGATGCGGGAAGCACAGAACCGGTCGATGTGGTGGTGCTTGGGGGAGGCCTATGCTCAGCAGTGGATGTCTTTCGGCTGAAATGATGATGATGAAAAGTATCATTACAAAATAGAATTGAGTTAATTATGCGTTGTGAAACATGAACATTAACGAATAGAAATTCGTCCATTTCCATGTTGTGGTTCGAAAAGCTTACCATTGTATTACCTACCACGCCAAAATTGCTATAGTAGTTATTATTCCTTTACATACTTGTACATAATGTATATATTTTAGTAACGTTAACATTATGAACTTTATGTAACATTATGAAATACAGAATAACGTTTTGTAGGTATGATTGAGTGCGTAATGTGCTTTCATTTAGTAAGTAGGTACTTACTTCACTAATTCCGTATCAATACAAACACAGGCACAAAACAAAACAGTTTGCCTAATCACCTGTTACAATACCAACCACAATAACATTATTTCTCGACAAAATACAGATATTGGACGTAAAGTGACGGAGCAACATCATACTTTATGTACGCCCGAAGTCATAAAACTTTACATGAGAAACAAAATATCGATATATTTTCACGGATAGGTATTTTTCCCTGAAAGCCGTCGATAGATTCGACGGGAAATTGACACTTATAGTTTTTTATTGAATAAAAAATAATGATGAAGAACCTAACATACAAGTTAAATTAATTTATAGCCAAGACATGTTTTACACAATAAATGTTTGACAAAAGTCGACTATTACTGCTACTTTTTTTTACATTTCATCTAAATTGACACAACATTTATATTTGATTCATTGTATTTCTTCATTATCAGCGTATTTATTTAATAGATAAGAGTTAATTTCATATAATTTTAGTTCTTTTCCGATTTTAATTAAATATTTAGCTCAATAACTAAAATAAAAAAACTTAATTATATGAATGATTTTGACATTATTGTTAATGATTTTGAAATTATCATTAATTATTTTGACATTATTAGTAATGATTACCAAAATGTATGTACTTACGATGTATGTGTTTAAGATTTGTTTGGATTACAAACAACTTAAGACTTAAGGATCTGTAAAATAAACGATTTGATTTGAAAGAAAGAAAGGAAAATGCGTTTATTGGCAAACAGCAGAAAAATACACCTTATAACTAAAAAAAATACAAAAAACAATGATTATAATACCAATAGGGCCTCAGCTCAGCATAAATGTCAGATGGCAACACAAAGTGTACCACCTGACGCTGATTTTCAGCTGCAACCCACGAGTGCCATAATAAAGACAGCTAACGATAGAGCTAAAAGATAACGCTAGAATAATAAAGACAGGGAAGTGTTTGTCCGTTGTAATAAATTAAATTAACAGAATAAATGAAAGGTAAGTAGTAAACGATAGGATAACATGAAAAGCTCACAAAATCAAATAAATGTTGTGACTTAGATCAGTGTGTGTGGTGTGTGTTGTGAAAGAGAAACTAAAATAAATAAATAAATACCCAATATCTGTGTCTTAGTAGCTACATTAAAATTAAAATAATAAATAAATAAAAAATCTATCCTCTATAAATAGAAAGTAGGTGCCGTCAATTCAAAAAATCGTGTGATTGCGTTGTTCTTCTAAACTACGAAACGGAACGAATTTTAATGGGGTTCTTAATATCATGACAACAAACGCCAAGAACATAATTCTAAAATCAACATTTAACAAAATTTGATTAATTGATTAATCGACTTTTATTACTGACTGTACCTATGTCTATAACAACACTGTAAGTACAGGCCGCAAGAATTGCAAATCAAGTTTAGGAAAATCGTACAATGAGCATTCAAACCTCCCCAATAAAGCTGTTTCACACTGACTGCGTTCTACGCATTGATTAACGTTTTGATTCGGTGTCACAATCGCTCCAGATTCATGAGCCAATCAAAACGATGAATGCAGTTCGCGGAACACAACCTTTGATCCCAATTGAAAAGTCTATTAATATTTAAATCTCCATATTCCTGTACTGATACGCGTATACATTTGCTTTGGTATTTGTGAACGAATATTTCAATGTGAATTCCTTCCGCGAAATAGCCAAATAAATAATTAGGTAGTTATTAGGGCACCGCGTTCCTTGTACGAGTATCTTCGCGTATCTAGGCGTTTTTTGCAAAGCAAATGAGTACCTAGTGCTTAAATTAGGTAATTCCCTAATTACCCGCCTTTGCTAAAATAACATTCAGTTATTTTGGCAAATGGTTACGCGTTCCTCCGATTATGGGCATCCGTACCTCCAGTAAAGAAGCCGATGCCAGTCCTTTAAAATCCTAACAGAAGATAACTGTGGGTCTAGCAAAAACGCGCGATTTTAAAATCTGTAACACTCGTTTTCTCGATTCATAATTATGAGTAATATCAATTGTGTTTACCGCATGCATTTAAGGTGGATCCGCAAAAGCAGACCGCGAAATTAAATTTTGCTTACGTTTTTTTGTAATGCAGGATAAAAATATGATTCACGAACAAATATGTATTTACAGAATTATAATCATTAGAATCATTAATCTTAGTTAGAATTATTCCATAGAATGACTCTTTCATGAAATCATGACATTTGAGAACAAAAACCGTAAGAAAATTTTAATTCGGATTCACCTTAATTAAACCAGGATGCTTCAGAATACTTGTATGTTCAATTTAAAAATCGTTTGAATTTACATTACGGTTACTTGGCGCGTTCATGCTGGACCTCTGTGCACTTTCTTTTAAAAGGTAGATGAGGTTGTATGCTATCAAAACTACAGTCCCAATAAAAGCCATCTATTTCAAACCTCACGTTTTCAAACAAGACTAGGCAGGCTAGCTGTAGCGCAGTCGTACTGACTTGTATCGTCCACAGAGTGGACACTCGGACACACTCGACACGTCAGCCCGTCGCCGCCTGTTCGCAGTCACTCGAGTAGCGCTGCCCGTTTGCCAACTATTGTTACTCTGTGACTCACAACTGAATATGGACACAGAGTTGATGTATTTTGAAGTTTCTAGAATTGACTTTGATACTTTGGAAGATATTGTAAAACATTTTAAAATAGTAACTATTTCTTGCCCATTCTTCTCCATACGAAAATACCTTTAGAAAGGGGAAACTAGAAACGTTTAAAAGTGCCTTTTATGTGAATTGAATTAAATGTTTTGACTTGGGTTTCGACTCAACTTTTGATTTATTAGATTGCAAATTCTATCTGCTGCAAATACAAAAAGAAAAATCATAATAATGATAAAAATCGTGAAGTCTTTTTGCTACAGAGTTTACTCTCTCTCGCAAAAAGTGTACCTACAACAAATTTTGACAGACATTTATGAGACAAAAAATGGGCATTTCGCTCGTATTCCTACACGTTGCAGGTTTCGTCATCTCGACACAACCTTTTTACCAAGTTAGCGGCGTCGTATCAGCAGACAGATAACGAAGGGCCAATAAAAACATATTATCAGTAATGTTTGTACATGGACACAGTGTTTTTATTATTTATCCGACCCTCAGAAAGTGCTACGAAATTGACCTTATGTAAAAGTGCAAATTGACCCTAGTCTTAATTAAAACATAATAATATATCTCGTAAAATACTAAGTTACAATAAAGTTACCTATTAGTTTATTAGGCTAGATTGTAATCAATTACTAAGAACGTTAGATAGTATAAAAAAAAGTTATGCTTTCTAAACGAAGAAAATCTTACGGAGAAGAAGTTGTAAGTTTCTGATATTGGAATTAAAGTTACTAGAATCACTTGAAAAGAGACTAGAGCTACATAACTGTAGCATGATTTAAACTCTGCTGAGCGCAGCATAAAAGTTACAAAGTAATGTAAAGTACAAGTGCATTCATGTTCTCATATCAGTGTGATCTTAACTGAGTACAAGAAAATGCTGCTTCCCATCCACTTCATACAATTTACGACTCTCGAGGGAAAACTGGAATTCGCCTATTCAGAATCTGGAAAAATGGCTTCTTGATAAAAGGATGTTATTATTATTTTTACATCCTCGTACATTATGTTTACATGACCGTGTCGTGTGGTTTCTTGCAAAGGAAAGCGAACCCATGTTATTCTTTTAATCTTATCTTTATTTTGCTTAAAATATGGTTTATAAAAGGTCTTAAATGGTCTTAAATATGGTTTATAAATATACTAGCGACCCGGTACGCACGGTTTTTACGACTTGACAAAACATCGAGATTTCTTAGTTTAAGTAACTTTAATATTAACGTATTATACACATGAACCTTCCGGAATAAATTCTCTAAACGATGGTGGAAACCTCATCAAAATCTGTTGCGTGGTTTAGAAGAACAACGCGCACATACAGACAAACATGAAAAGCGACTTAATTTTATAATATGTATAGTTAAAGAAATAGTTTCACATATTTTGCTTACTTATTTCAGCATGCAAAAAATACTTCAAAATAAAATTATAATCAAAAACACTTCAATTGTTACTATTGAAAGAAAGAAAAGATTTTATTCGGGACACGCACAGGAAATACAAACAGTAAGTAATAATAAAAAATTATAAAATAAAAAACAAAACAGGAGCGTTTAAAAACGAACAGAATAATAATCACCTGTGCGAGGCCGAAAAAGCTCCTATCTCAGCTTAACGCGGCGAAATTAAAAAAAAAAATACCTCAGCGCTGGTATTCTATTGAGATCACATGGTTTTATTTTCTGATCTTTCTGATTTGTTTTGGCATCTGCATCCTCATACATCGCTTCCAAATTGAGGAAGCTATAGCAAATTATAGCAGGTTCCGTTCTGTAGTTAAGATTAGATAATTATATTATGCCAATAAGGATTTATCCGTATTGTGTACTCAACTGAAGAAAACACGCGTAACGTTACCGTAATTACAACCTACAAATAATTGACTTGGTCTCAGAAATAACTGACATTTTGAATAACATAGTTACCTATTTCTAAGAATAGTAGACTACCTTATTCCTACGAAAGGTCTATTTAAATCCTTGTTTCCAATTGATGTTATTTCCACTTAAACAAACATGAACTGTATGAAGGTATTTATAAGGTGTTTGGCGCAAACTGAACGTTATGTGAAGGCATTACAGTTGTTTTTTCTAAAATTCGTGTTTGTTTACATGTTTGGCAAATAAATTGCGAACGCAGATTAGTTACCTACACTTAATAGGTGTACCTATAGCAATCACGTGATTCGAGGTTGAAATTGGGTTACGTCAGTGTTCGACACGAGTAAACTATTCAAGTCAGTTCACTGAAACGCACCCCGTAGTTGGTATTATTTTACAGTTTCGATTTGGTCGATTATTTTGGCCAAAGTGAACTATTGGTAAAAATATTACAAGGAAAAAAAATATATAAATATAATACAAATAAAAGAAATAAGATAACTAGAGCCTAATTCATTTTATCCTAGCAGAGTAAAGAACATTAAATAGAGGTATTAAAATTAAAAGCACATAATTGGCATGTAATTAAAGTAAAACTTAAGAAGTGAGTAATAAGCACTTATTAATTAAACTGTTATTTTAAAAGGTTCTTAATTGACTCATGCTTCAATGATCAGAGACGGTATAATTATATTATATATGCCTCCAACGAATTTTCCTCAAATAATAACCATTAACAAAAATATGAAATCATTTAATGTAGGATACGAGAAACACACGTAAATATTATGTCTTCAATATTAAAGCTTAAAAGCTCGAGGCCCTTCAATAATAATTATCTAGCATGTTGTATATACCTACATTATTTAATTATTTCAGTTTACGATACAAACAACATATATGGGTTTATGCGACCCTTATATGACATGTTATTAGTATTTTAATTTTTTAAGCATGAAATATATATAGCATGAATTTTTTTTAAGCAATTTATGGAGTCCTAAGATTATTAAGTTATCGGTTGTTATGTACTAAGTTTATGACTACTATGTTGTGAATATAAACAGTTTTTATGCATATTCCAGACTGTGAACAAACTAAATATAGTTAGACCTTGTGGCGGCACCTACACCGCCACATGCGAACTAAGCATTAATGACCTGACGTCACACAAAATCCTGCATCGCGCAATTAGAGTTTACCGCGCGAACACCACACATATAACTTCCCCGACATCAATCGTTGGACAATTGCCCGCCAGACACGACACCTGTCTGGTTGGAGGATCTTCCCTTTTCTGTAGAGGATGAGTGAACTCCTCTAAATCCTTACCAATATTTATCTCTAAACAGACGTCGGACACTGATGGAACTGCGAATCCACGATTTTAAGTTCCCATATCTTGACTAATTGAAAATTACCGACATACATAAAATATTATATACATAATTTTTTCCACCACACCGTGAACGGGACGTCAGCGAGAAACGAGATTACGCGGCCATTGTAAATGTACTGTCGCTACTTCGGTGTCATCTCGTTCTAGTGTTTCGTCCCATTCACGGTACGGTGGACAAACGGTCTAATGCAGAGGCTAGCTCGAACTTACAGCCCTTTGATTGGCGAAAACAATAGAATGATGAAAATAGACAATACATCAACGTCACACAAACGTTATAACAACTAGCTTCTGCCCGTGACTTCATCCGCGTGAAACGGCCTGCGAGCCATCGCGTCGCATCCAACCCGCGGTCGCGCTTTTACTTCGTTTTGGCTTACCGTTCTTTCCTACTTTTTTTCTTTTTGCTTGGCTCCTAAGGGTCGTAGCGTGATGTTACTTACCTATAATCCGCAAGAATTGGGCTATCCATATCTCCAGAATTTTTCAAATCCGACTGGTACTTCCGGAGATTACACTCTGCATACTCACTTACAAGCAAACAAACAAATTTTACCGCTTTAAAATATTATATTTATGGATTGTTTGCTGCACTTACAGTAAACACCAGCAAACCAACAACATAACATTTAACTATTAAACCTTCATACAAACATTAAGCATAGATTTACTGCTATACATAATTTTTTCAACATCGGGCTCCTGAGCCATGCGCGCCGTTCAGTAGATTGTTCGCCTGGGTTGTGGGAGTATATTGAACAGTATGGGTACGCACTAGCGGAGCCGCAAACAGACTATTTTAGCCTACTCGTCCGCATGGGATTTCATAATGTCAAATTATTCAAGTCCCCCATCGACTCACTGTCGTCTGCATCGGCCCTTAAAATCCTTACTCACTAATTTTGTCTGTCTGTTTCCTAATCACGCCTAAACCACTGCAAAAATTGTAAAATTATATATTAAATAAAATTTGATATATATACGTAGTCTGTAACCTGCAGAAGGACATAGACTAAATTCTATTTTAATTTAAATAATATATATTTTCGGCCTTTAGAAATTTAATGTGACGCCACATAGCGTGTAACCAACCGACGACCAAGACTCTTCCAACGATACATCTTTTGTCAAATTATGATCAGCAGCTTAGAAGTTATGAGGTAACAGATGAACATAAATACATACATACATACCGGTCAAAATCATAACTCTCCTTTATGCTTCGCCGTAGTCGGGTAGTAAAATACACGCAGACGAATTCGCTTATCGAATCGACGGTGACATACAGACAGACATGCGGTCATTGAATTCACAAGGTACGGTGCCCTAAAAGATCATCACGTGAAGAATATACAAGTACATAACAAAGCAAATAAAACTTCGTAGACAGTAGTCCACGATCTACAATTACCAGGCGACAGTTTTCTGCCCGCGGCCCTCAGCTCAATGTTCTAGCTCATTTCCCTGCCAGCCCTAACAGGAAAGACGGAACTTAATTTATATGCCGCCATCTTAATTATACGTCGCTCTCGTATTCAACTGCAGATTAATCATGCGTTTTATTTAATTTTAGTACGCAGCAAAATGTTCATAAAATCGTTGGTTTATGACCAATGTTCATGAAAATGGTCAACACACAATGTTATACTTGCACACCACCACGTGGCAGAATGTGATAAGCCCATTGGCTATATTATAATTGACCATATTCTGAAAAATAAATGATTAAGATTATGATTACATAAGATTATGGTTACTTAATTGCCCAATGTTGGTATATTGGCGTATGCTAGCTGACATATAGCAAATAATTTTATGTTTTGTGTTGCGTAATGTAAATTATTTTGCATACTGTTGTATAGAATCAAATTTTTCTAACTGAACAGACAGCTGCTGCTGGGGATTTTGTTGCGCCTCTTCTTCTGCCCAGCTAAAGCACTAGGAAGTACTTAAATATGAGCTTAAATGTGCTAGAATGCATAAAAGACTTTTGAATTTGTTTAATTAACGACATAACGGACTATCACTCATTAAACCTCCACTCGCACATCCACCACAAAATAAATCAATAGAAAATGCTATCGCGCTCAAAGATTTGTGTTGACTTCAAGTAGTTGAAAATTATCAAAATATTTCAAGAGGCTTAGCATACACATTCTAGTGTGTACTTATTTGAGGAAAACGCGGTACATTGCGTGTCCTCATGAAGTAATTAAGAATGACCTCAAACGCTACCTACTCTCATATTCTATGGGTACTGCATGTTGCCATGTTTCCACTTAGGTGTGATGAGGGGCTCGGGTCGAATTTAATTCAAGGAAAAAGGCAAGTCATGATGACCGTCTGACGCCTGACATCCTAATGAATATTGGATGATGAAAATTTTATCGAACCCAAATTGTTTACGTAACCGATACCGACAGTTAACCGATGAAAATATAGGTCTCAAAGATAAATAAATTATGTTCTTTACGATACAGTCGAGAGCAATAATAATAGGACTATAATTGTTATACAAATATTATTTATCGGAATAAAATCGCAATCACAAAATATCACATGAATAGCACAGTGTTAACATTTCCTGTTTGTCTCATAGATTTATTTATTATTTATTCAATATTTAGGAGCAAACAACAAATTCCGAGGATATTCTATCATATTCGCAATAACCGAACACAGCAAACACTTGTAAAACAGAACAAACAATATAAATGACACCTGTTACTAGGTTCACTTTCACTTGACTTTTTTTACAGGCACGTGGCGTTATGCAAATATTAGATATTTCGCGGCACAATATTCCGTGGCAATTTGCAGGGAAATTGGGCAGGCAAGCAATTGATATTCCTATCTCGTTTGGGAATTTTCGCTGGGAATACTGTAGAATCCACTTCTGATTCACCATTTACTTGTAGCCCACATAACTGGGGCCGATAGAACGGTACAGGCTAAACAAACGCGTTAGTAAAAGGTGGCACATGGTGCGTACTAAATCGTACTAGAGTCTGCCAATAGTGTCCCTCGTTTACTTTTGTTTGTAAAACTTTGAATTGACAATTTATTTGAATGTCGTCCTCTTTTTAAACGGTTTCTAGTTTATTTGTACATTTATTTTTATGGAAACAATACATTGAAACTGTCTTTGAGACTCCTACTTGAACACAGACATTTTATTCACACCACCAAATTCTAAAGTACCTATAGAATTATGGTATTAACATTTCACACTTCCACGTACAAGAAATCCTTTTGAATAGTTAAGCATCAATGAATATGAAAGTGACCCACTTCTGCGTCCATTCAATCCACTAGCTATCACTATACCTAATGTTATTGACTTTGTGTACAGAATGTAATTGTACACAATGGTCTTTACATTCCTTTGTTCCGTCCAATTAGTTTTAACAATATGCGTGTTACGCATATAAGGAAACTTGGGTTAGGGAAAAATACTGGGTTTGTGTCTGTAAACGCGATAAAGATTTGCGATTTCGGGCACTCAATAATATTAAACATTTTGTATTAGGTTACCCGGGCTCATTATTAGATATACATATAAATTTAAATAAAATAAAATATAAACATTTCGTTCCTGAAAAAAAATAAGAGAAAAAGAAAATAAAGCATAGAACCTAATCTCTCACCTAAATTCTTTCATGAATATCATCATATCACGTAACATAAAACCCAAATCACGTCTTTCCAACAATTCGTATACAACGTATAAGTCAAGCACACGACCTTATTAAGCCTTGCTCAGTCCTTAATAGCCGTAATAAGATCATGATGGAATTTATATAAGCGGAACTATTTCAAGAATACTCATATTACCCATTACTCCAGCTACTGAGCATTCTACTAAAGATATTTGTTGACAAATGAAATGCCAATTGCAGAGACGACTATTTCTTATTGAGGAGCGGTGACTTCAATATCGTTTGAGTAATGTGGTTTTGTATATTATTATTGTTTACTGGAAGATCTAAGCCATTGGAGTCAATTTTGTTTGTACATTATGTCCGAAACATTTTGATTAGCTATCTCTTTTCTTTATAGAATATATCTATCATTATCAAATATTTTGCAGTCCATTGCTGAATAAAGCATGTCTCAAGTCTGCAGTCTGCAACACACTTACAGCTTTATTTACCCACCACCCACTCGCCCGATTAATATCACCTGCTTGAAAATTCAGAATTAAATCTTGTTTTAATTCTATTATAGGAAATATTCCTTTCATTCCCAGGGCACCTCCTTTCCTGATTGGAATTTTTCTTTTACCTAGTATCACATACTCGATATGATTTAATTTGTTACCAACCTGCTGAAATACTGTGTAGAATTAGAAGGCCTTTATGATAAAATTTCCTCTTAGGAAGTTGCAGTGCTTCTTTTCAATATCCAAGGTTCGTATTAGACCAGTAATATAATTCAAAGCTGACACAAGACTGCTACCAATTTCATACCGGCAAGAGAAGCCTCCGTGCTTCACAATTTTCATACATTCATGAGCGATATATAAGATTCGGTTGATTTGTTTAACATAAGTCGATTTGTATGTTTTTCAAGGCATTTACCGGGTAATTGAGAATCTCTTAGAATTCACGTGATATTTCATTTTCATTGAAAATTCGTATTTAAATTTCAAAATGTCTCTCAGACAAGAAATCGTTGGAATAGAATCTTACTCATCTTTTTGTGCTGTTTGTTTTGAAATCGTATTGCTTGAAACGACGGTTAATAACGCAATATCAACAATATTTATAGAGACGATTTAAAACAATTATTGGAAAATTGAAAAGTGGTTTAACGGATCGCCGTCTGGCGTATTATTTGTTGTAACAGATCGTCTCGGCCCCAGGGAGCGGTTGGAGAGCTCACAAGGCGACGGATTTCACGCCAACGTGCCGTCCTTGCTGCCTCCGTGCCTCCGAGCTCCGAGCCCCGGCACTCACTGTCCGACACAAAACTCGATTGGATATCGATTCGATAAATAGTGTGGCTAATCTCGGCTGTTATTATATGAAGCACGAACTACTACACCATTTAATTAACGTCTAAAGACACATGCCAGTGTTTGTCTACGTAATTATTTCAATGGAAAACAATTTCATTTTCCAGTGACACAAATAAAACATTTCCATTATGAGGGTTTTAAAACTGGCGTCAGTTTTAAAACCCTCATAATGGAAATGTTTCACAGTGAAAATGAGTATTTTTGCTTACATTGATACTGAACAAAATTGCTGACTCCGCACTCTGGCGAGCTTAATCAAACGCTGAGCTTCGTCTATATAAAAACGTTTTACCAACCGTAATATTGATAGAACGAGTTTTAATTTAAAGAGTCAATGAAGAGGAAGAACATAGGTTCAATCAACTATTGTGAATTTAAGGCCATGAAGTCTGCTGGTAAGAGCAGCGAAGCAGATATAAACAACCACATACTCCTAATGTACTTAAATAAAGTTTGTACACAATTTATGTAACAATAGAGTGCTGTACCTATTGGAGCAAAGCACACAAACACGGAAGCTTTTCATGCCTCCGTTCAGTATTTCGTGAGCATTGTTCGAAACGAGGTTACACAGTTAGTGCCACGATTTGATAAATAAAATAAAATAACACAGGACAAAAGACTACCACTGACAATTCACAATTTTTCTAACATCTCTATGACCGTAGAGCATGCAATAGTATTTTTAAAGTGCACAAAATAATATAACACCGCCAAAAATTGTTTCATCATTATTTTAAACTAATTCGGTCGAAAGTGACAATACTTTAGGTCCAAGTGCTTAATGTGCAAAAAGGCAATTTTAGATTTTGAGGTCATTTGATTGCCTAGCTTCTTAAAACAAATACCAATTTTATTGCCAAGAACCAAGTATAAAGTAGGTACTTAAACTTTCGCGCCAGTAACAATGTAAATCTGCTAAAGCTTATTTCGACCGTAACTTAATAGTGGACTCTTTCCGTAGACCCATTAGCGAAAACAGGTTGTCCTTATCCGCTGCCCATACGTTTGCGTCATCAAAATAAAATGTATCCTCATCAAAACGCTAGTTTAATGGCCTTTAGCTCGCTCTTAAACCGGGGAGCGCTCCCGGTCCCAATGAAAACTGTTCGTCTTACAAAACAAACTAAATACCAGGGATGTTTGCGCTCCACGTCAAACGTTGTTATACGTTGTTATCCGTTGTTTGTTGCTTCTTCAACAATACATTGGGGTTCTCTTCATAATAAATATTCGGTACAACGAAATAGGTACGTTGTGGTATTTTGTTTATCTTTTTGTACTTATGAAGGTACCTAAGTATTCAGTGGTTTCTATTTATGTCTAGCAAATATATATATTTCCACAAATCCACTATAGAGCTAACAGAAATCAAAACACCGGTTTATCAATTTGATAATTTAGTATCAAATTGATAAACCGGTGTTTTGACATTCGGGAATCGATAGCTCGGGGATACCATGCGTTAGATTCGATCTTGGTAACTTAGGAATAGTTAACAGTTTGCGGCCAGCTGTGGGAACTGCGGCAAGACAGCACTGATTTTAACTAACTACACTACAACTAGCAACTACTCGTAGATACAGTAAAATACACATAGTTGTGTTCAGCCAATAAGCGATGTTCAGTCAGTAATGTTAGCTCTAGATTCAGGTTCATTGTATGCTGCAAACGTAAGGATTGACAGTGTAGGGTAGACTGGGTACGGTTGTGACAGGTTACGGTAGTGACAATCTCAATATTAGCGAAACTATAAGGAATACGGGTATAAGGTGTAAGATGAGAGAGCGTCATGCGGGTCTGAACGTGTTTCACAATTTTTTTAAAATATTTTTCTTTATTTACACTTCACAGTCACAAACATCTGTGTAGCCCTTTTTATGGGAAATTATCAAATAACTTCTCCCGCTGTGAGCGGAGTGGGAGGGCGTGTCAGACTCTTACTGTCTAAAACCCACCCGTGTTCCTTCAGTTGCCTGTACGTTGCCAGGGGCCACGGTATCCCGTTCGGACTTTCCCGTGAATCTGTGTAGCCCTGGTTCTTGTACTAGGAGTTCCTGTATCACAAGAGCCAGGATATTGCGTCAGCCAACGCGCTACGTTGACGGTAGCAGAGGCCCTCATTACTTTTTAACTGTCAAAAGTAAGTATTTTATTCGACTTCTTTTAATAGTTGTTGTTATATGTGTACAGATATAGTCATGAGTGTTCTTTTTCATGATTAGTTAAAAATATGTGGTTAAATAGCAGTCCTTACTTTGTACGTGCATTATTTTATATTGCCATAGTGATTTTTTATTTGCGAAGGAGTGCTTTGGGTACGGTTGTGACGAATATTTAGTATAGCTTGTATTTTGACATTGTTACTGTAATAAATAATTACAATTCCTTAGTTAGCTTTTTGGACTAATTGTATTTTAAGACTGAATAATCTACTAGTTATAAACAATCAGACTGCGATGTGAAGGATTATTATAATAGCTATAGATGCTACAGTGCTCTATTACTTATAGGTAAACGTTATATATTCTTACTTAATATATTTATGTAGTTACGTAAACGTTAATTTTTTCGAGAAGAATTGATATTTCGTGCAATAGAAGTAATTGAAAAAGAGAAAATGTCACAACCGACCACACGCCAGGGGCGGTTGTGACATTTTCTCTTTTTCAATTACTTCTATTGCACGAAATATCAATTCTTCTCGAAAAAATTAACGTTTACGTAACTACATAAATATATTAAGTAAGAATATATAACGTTTACCTATAAATTTTCTCTTTTTTTCTAACTTGCTCCTGTGAGTCAACTTAGAAATATAATTTTAGTATTTAAGTCAAATGTTCACAATAAAAAAAACTTCCTTTTTACAGCTAACTGTCTAACAAAATTATTGGTCGTTAATTGCAAATTGTCACAGCCGTACCCAGTCTATGCTTGTCGTATGTAGACTTCCCACAGTACATCTGTGACTTGTCAGTAATGTCTGTCTGTAGCCTGACAGGTCTCTAGTGTTAGTAGCCTAAGGGGTTGCTACGGTTAATGTATTGTGTAGCCAAATGGTTCTGTTCATTGATTGATATTGACTGTCGGTTCAAGTCTATTGTTTGCCATTGCAAATGCACTCTTCCTAAATAAAGCTACAAAAATTTCCTGAAATATTCTGAAAAGCTATTTTGGTAGCTCGATATGTAGACTACTTACATCAATCAATCTGCCTAGCCTTTTCCGAACTATATTGGGGTCGGCTTCCTGTCTGATCGGATGCAGCTGAATACGAGTATTTTACATCGACTGCCTATGTGATCTCCACAACCCAGTAACTGAATAATACGATACCCCCTAGTAAGACTGGTTGTCAGACTTACGGGCCTATGAAGACCCTTAACGACTGTCAAACATCGACGAATGACAGCCGGAACCAATGGCTTAACGTGCTTTCCGAGGCACGGAGGAGTCTCGGTATGTAAAGATGGTCACCCATCCATGGACCAACCCCGGCAAGCGTAGCTTAACCTGTTGGATCGACCCTTGCAGCTGTTATTACTTAGCCCCTTACGAGCTCCCTTAGCTACGACTACTTACATGTATGTATACAAATCTTGCAAGACGTCACGCTATCCAATGTCGCAATTAATTCGTCTAGTGACATTTGTAATAAATTAAAAATATAAATACATAATTATTATATTAATACACGCGTGAAGCAAAAACTTTGTACCCCTTTTTACGAAAATTACGCGGACGGAGGAATATTAAATTTGGCACAGTTAAAGTTTATATGGAGAAGGAGTGCAGAAAGCTAATATGTTTATATAATATACATTAGAAATAAATTAAATTAATAAAAATAACATTACACACACTACCATGCGTTTGAAACAAAATGGCTACATTAGAATCATTGCATGTAAATGAATTATGGTCGAATTTCGACCTCTGGGCGACCTCTAGTATATATAAATAGTCATTATCCAAACGGTGTGAATTACTTATATTACCACAGAAGACCTTTACTTAAGACTTGAAACGTGTTTACATGACTTTAGTCTTTATTTGTTTAGTTGCAGCTATTCCAACTGTGAGAAAGGTTCTGGCTTGCTCCCACAATACTACGATCCTCTTAGACTAGAACCTGTCACTATAAATGCAAATATACTCTAGCAGGGATCGTTAAATCCTACATGGTTCCTCTATATAAGCTTTAAACGTTACCACATATTGGTTTCTACCGCACACCAAAAAAAAGGTTAAATAAATAAAAAGGTTTATGGTGAGATCAACTATATGCAGAAGGTACGAGATGAAATTATATAATTACTAGCTGTTGCCGCGACTTCGTCTACGATCCAGAATGAAATATAGCCTATATCCTTTCCCAGGTCATGGTCTAATTTGTGTGCCAAATTTGATCCAAATCCGTCCAGCCGTTTATGCGAAATTGAGATTTTATAATATGGATACACAATATGGTACCGAACTAGTGCAGACATAACATTATGATACTGACTTGTTTTATTACAACAAAACTTTCATATTCAAAACTGCTTATGCAATAGCCAAAAAAATATATCCAAAACATTAGAGTAGTGAATAAAAAGACGGAATAATACAAGTTACACCCTTAATACAAGTTAACTTAGGTAATAATGTGATGAGTGCCCGTCTATCTAGCTCAAATTGGTTTGTTTTGTAGTGTTGTAGATTTATGTCTACTTGACACATTTTTATATTATTCTCCTTTGTCTCTAATTTTCGTGAATGTCATGCATACCTGTCATTTGCATGGTTACTGAAATGTTAATTAAGATATTATTTAAATTGAATTGGAAGTGACTGTGCTGTTAGTGTGCTTATGATAAATAAATAAATAAATAAATAACCATAACATATAATTACGCCTATGTTCTTCGAAGGGTTAGGCAGAGGTGTGCTGATAATACATTTACATTTCGCCAGCTATGTGTATGTCCCATGTAATACGGGGTGAGCCTATTACAATCAACCGGGCAAGTTCAGACTCCGGGCTGCTACTGAAAAATTTCAGATGGCAAAACCCCATAAAATCAGAAACAACTTAATAGAATCAGATAGTTATCGAATGTAAGCTTGTGGAGGACCTTGTGGCTAAGTAATAACAGCCGCACCGGTCGATCCATCAGGTTAAGCTACGCTTGCCGGGGTTGGTCTGTGGATGGGTGACCATCTTTACATACCGAGACTCCTCCATGCCTCGGAAAGCACGTTAAGCCGTTGGTCCCAGCTGTCATTCGTGGATCTTTGACAGTCGTTATGGGTCGTCAGAGGCCCGAAAGTCTGACAATCAGTCTTACCAAGGGGTATCGTATTACCCAGTTACTGGGTTGTGGAGGTAGATAGGCAATCGCTCCATGTCAAATACTGGTATTCAGCTGCATCCGGTTAGACTGGAAGCCGACCCCAACATAGTTGGGAAAAGCCTAGGCAGATTGATTGATAGTTATCGAAGGTAAGAAATCTATACTCATACCTCCCTTCATTCTTTTGAACCATTTCTGTTGCTATGAACGAGATTTTAATGCCATAGAATTAATAATAATAATAATAAAATAAACTGGCGGGGCGCTTATTAATTAAACTTCTGCGTTCCGTCTCTGTTATTTTTCTGTTTGTTTATTTAATTACGGCTACCGAATTGCTGAGCTTAATAAACACGAATAACAATATGGAACGACATCAAAGTACTTGTGGAGATCAACAATAATATTTTCCGTTGAAAATTGTTTCAGAGAAATGCGATTGTGACAGACAGACACAGCAGTAACTATTGCACATATAAGCATGGGATACTGAAAATGGTCCATTATTGATTCTAAATATTTTCCTCAGTAATGTTAACTACGTATTATTTGCCATTACATAAAATACATAAAGTTGGAGCACTCGTGCATAAATATGACGTATTTCGTAACAAATATATTTATGCGCTGTCACGTAAAACATAAATAGATGCCATTTATGAACGCCCATAAAGTTAAAAAGTGAATGTAAACATTTCAGTTAAATGATTACAGGAATATTTAACATTGTTTACATTTTATGTGTTAAATTGCTCTCACGAAGTCTATAAAAAAGTTAAGGTGAGAGTAATAATCTTTCTTCAGAACCTACTATTAACAAAACTATCCTTTGGTCTCTCTATTGAAAAATAAATTTGTATTATTCTCAAATTCCTAATTATCTTTAAATATATTTTTGCGCACGGGCCACTTTCTGCCGAAGTTTTAGTTATGTAGGCTTTTTATAAAAAGACAAATTAAATATTCCTAGCATTACTCACTGCGTGTATTATGAGGAGTAATATTAACTTTCTGATTACTCCAGTTCAAGAGAGCCCAAACAAGTAAAGGTAAGATTTCATGCAAGGTTCGTACATACCCAAGCGTTCCTCTAAGGTATTCAGGGAACAAATAAATGGGCTGCAGGTATAATCTCAGATTTCGGTACTGATTGCAATGCTATGTTTACACAAAAGATCGCTGTGAGGATTTTAATCAAAGAAGTTTTGAAAGACTTTGATTGAGCTCAGTAGTAATATAAATTAATTACACATGGAAAACAAAATCACATTACAGCTACGACAATAAAGGACTGTGTCAAGGACGGTGTCAAGAATTTGAAGACCTGACACGGTAAAATAAAGAAAATTATAATTATGTCAAGCTAAACTGTTCCATGGGTCCCCAATTACATTAAAATTGTGTATACCTACAGTTCAAATTGGAACATTTTAATAAGCACCCCTCCAACTTCAAATCACTTATTAAAAGGTACGCAAAAACCTATAAGAGAGCACGAAAAATATTTTTGCATTCAGTCGCAAAAGTAGTAGATGAAAATTTCCCGACGATAATTGACGGTCCCGTCGAGAAATATCGTCTATAAATATAGTGGACAAAGTTTGACGACTGTTGTGGAAATTTTCAAGCTCCTTTTCAAGACATTTACTTTAGAATACTGAGGAGGTTCGAAGGCAGACAGCAATTTGTTAGTTTACGCTGCGTAGAAACGCCGCCGCGCCGGGCCGCGCTCACCCAGGCGGCGAACAAGTCATCTTTTATTAAATACGTACAAACATTTGCATTTAGCTACCGTGTACACTGTATTGTAAAATTTTAAAGCATTTTTCCGTGTAATGCATTCAAATGATAAAATGTAGTCTTGTATTTTGAATAAAATGAACAACGTTTTAAATGGATAGCCGGAATAGTACGGAATTTTAATTCGGGGCTAGGCAAGACCTGGGAAATATTAGAAACTAAAGGCTGTATGTATCTAATGGTAAAAGAATGCCTCACTTAAGTACTCACATATATGCATAAACTCACGCCGGGAGTAGGCAGAAACTATATAACGCCATCTGTTATGATCTTTACATACTCGTTTTGCTTCGTTTACCTTCATACATCTAGTCATACACGCGCACCGGTTGCGAGTACTACGCATCTTGACCCCACTTAAGAGGGTTTATCCTAAAAGTTGGCAACGTCGCAAATAACTGTCAAATATTTACCTGTTTTGATTTTTAGAGCAATATCACTGAATAGAAATAAGAAATGTGGCTAACTAGCGAACTAGAATATTAATAATGAATTGCAATTATAACATTGAATTTGATGTTGTACCCATTTTACGTGTAAAAAACGCATTTGCTAAGTTTCCAAATAGTTTTTTTACATCTAAAACTAAACATTCGGTTTTACAATATTAATTATTGCATTTCTCAATAATCTAGTTCGCTAGTTAGCCAAATTTATTATTTCCACACAGTAATATTGCCAAATGAATCAAAACAGTGAAATATTTGACATCTATTTGCGTCGTTGCCCACCTTCAGAATAAACGCTCTTAAGTACTTCGTACTTTATATAACCTCGGAAAGCTTTCCAGTTGGGTGTAAGGGATAGATGGATAAACACAAGGTTAGTAGAACATAACGACTTTCTATAAACTCATTCACACAAAAATAATGTGCAGGAGGGACGGTCCCCCATTAGTCAGACTTTTCCTCCAACGGCATTATTTATAGCCAAAGTATTTTCTTTCAATAGTGATTGTACGTATTTTGTCATGAATTTTAACCGACTTCCAAAAAGGAGGAGGTTATATGTTCGTCGCGTATGTATGTTTTTTTTTTTTTTTATGTATGTCCACCGATTTCTCCGTCAATTGTGGACCGATTTTGAAAATTATTTTTTTGTATGAAAGGGTATGCTCCCATATAAATTTTAGTAACTTTGCTTGCATAGTTTTTGAGTACCTAAGCTTCAATAACACGTATTTTTTCCACTTAATTTATGTGGATGATATGATGATAACTTCCTGTCAATGATTTTTTTTTTAAGTACAAAAAAAAAGACACTACAAAGTGAAAAATTAGTTTAATTTCGGAAGTCGGTGGCAAAAAACGAAAATTCAAAACCAAAAAACACCGACTTCCGAAATTAAAGTAATTTTTCACTTCTTAGTGTTTTTTTTGGAAGTCGGTTGTTTTTAGTTTTAAAAAAGTTTTAACACCTACGTACTTTAGGGTACTTCTAAAAATGGACTAGTCTACGAGGAAATTTAACAGAGCTAAGCAACAGTACGTTTGTCCAGTTGCCTATAGACATTTTATGTCCGCTCAAAGCCATCTCCATTTATATGGGCCCATATCAATGACCATAAACATGAACATGAATAAGAATGTAGGTTTTATGGCCCCCCATATAAATCCGGAGGAGGTGGTCATTACACCCGCTTGCCTCGAAGAGTCGCTTCAAGGGGAAACACGTTGCTGATAATAATGACATGTAAGGACTTGATTATTCAGTGTGTTGGTGAATAAGGCATCTCTTTTCTACCCGTGGGTCTTGATTGCTTAAAGAGTCTAGCGTCTACTTCATCATCAACATCACATCGGCATCATGCTGAGTGGAAGCCTTCTTGTCACAGTCATGACGTGCCAGCAGCTGCCGACTATTTCTGTTTTGTGCTCGTTATTGTATTGTTATTATTTTTTTATCTATTCAAGTTTTATATATATTTTTTATGCACGTGTTTCTGTGGCAAATAAACTTATTTTTCTTTCTTTCTTTTCTTTACTTGTAATGTAATAAAATGTATGTAAGAATCTTTTTTTAAACAAGTTTTTATTAATGAACTTAAAAGTACTAAATAAAACTTATGTAAACATAGAAGTTTAATATTTTCTTAAAAGGTTGAGGTTTATCTTAAAGGGTAAAAAGGACGTTCACACCTCAAGCTTTATTATCTCTTTATTTCATTTTGATTACTTATTATTTACATTTTTAAATATATTTTTGAAAACCATACAAAATCATTTAAAAATATAAAGAATTGGGGCCCATCGGCATCAGGAACAGGGTCGAAGCATATCAGCATATCAGGTCAGGGCTCTAGAGAGAGGAACCTCCTTACTACGCGTGCCGTGTCTAGGAGTACTGCTTTCTGAATCAAGCCCTTGACCCAGCCGCGCAATGAGAGCCTCCTGAGGTGTTGGGCGAGGCTCTCCGCTATTAGGCCATTAACCGTAACGATTATCGGTACAATGATTGCAGAATCCACATCCCACATGTCGACAATCTCGTGTGCTAAAGTCAAGATACTAGATTTATTTATTTATTTCAGAGAAACACTCCATAATTGGTTACATAAAACAAGAACATAAAATCATAATATGTTAGTGTGTTAGTAACAGAATTATACCGAAAAATATGTTAGTATTGTTAGTATCTATACCTTTTTTTTTTTTTGGGTGGGAAATCATCAAATGACTCCTCCCGCTCTGGGCGGAGCGAGAGGGAGTGTCAGACTTTTACTGACTAAAACCCACCCGTTTTCCTTCCGTTGCCTGTGTGCCGGGGCCGCGATATCCCTTTCGGACATACTCGCAACCCTGGCAGGCATTGGCCCTTACGGACCCCGTCAGTTGGTGCTGACATCTCTTTGAGGCGCGCGAGGAACACAACGCGCCGTCGACCCGGGCCTGGTCCTAATCGGACGGCGAGCTACCCATTGCCCACCGTCCGCAAGCCCACGCCTACGGTGGCCGGAAGTCGGCTCGCGACTCCCGACGCCCGGGGCGTCTCCTGCGGCGACTAGGGGCGCGAGGGCGCGCTTCTTGCATTTCCCTCGCGCGCTCCGCCTCCTCCTTCGCGAGCATTACTGCTTCGCAGAAGGAAGTAACGGCTTCCCATGCACTCTCGCTCCGGACCATGGCCTGAACTAGGGCCGGACGCGAGAGATCGCCGCTGCCGATCGCCTCCGTGAGGACACGGCGGTGCCCCGCCCAAGCCGGGCAGACCTCCACCGTATGCTCCACCGTGTCCTCCGGGCGATCCACACAATGGTAACACCACAGTATCTATACCTAACCTATGCCTATGGCTGTCCTTATCCACAGATTTTGGAAAGGTAAAAACGGGCAGCAATAGCATTTAGGATGCTGTTGCTGCTGCTTCGTAGCATTAAAAGCTTATTTTTTAAAGGTTTTTACTTTACATACATACATAAACTCACGGTTTCTTCCCATGGGGGTAGGCAGAAACTACAGCACGCCATCTGATACCATCCTTACATACTCATTTTGCTTCGTTCACGTTCATACATCTGGTCAAACACGCGCCGGTTGCGAGTACTACGCACTTGACCTTTCTGAAGAAAGGACGAAGGTGGTGGTGTTTCCCTTTTTTTAACTTTAATTCACTTTATTTTATACTAATTGGCTTTGAATTTTGTTTTATGCATAAATAATGTCTTTGCAAACTTTGAGAGTTTTGGTGTACTTTTTGCACGTGCACTGGCACATATACGTCATCTTTTGCGTTAGTTGAAGGTTAGTTGTTTCTCATCTAGAGTCCGCGCCACCACTCAATTCCGATAGACGCGGCGCAACTGTCTATGTCATTGCATCAAATTACATTTTTTTAAATGGTGTTCCACAATTTTCCGCCAGACTTTAGTGGTGGACTCTACGATTCCATAATGATGATGGAAAAGGAAAGTCATACATTTTTGAATAAGCCACCAAGAAGCTTATAATATAATAAAAATAGGTTCTGTTGAAAGTCTTTGTTGAAATACGCAACGCTTTAAAAGCGATTGCCATTGCCCTCAGGTAAATATTGTAAAACTGTAGATGTGCAACGATATAATTATCAGGTCATAAAAGCCAAAGAAGAATTTCACTAGTCATTTGTAAATGCTAGTTTACATATTGCTTGACCAATTTATTCATACAGCTACTCAGAAAGTGGTCAGCGTCTGAAATGTTAGTAGAACTTATAAGCCTGTGCGATTAGGGGAGGGTTCTGGATTTATGCTTTCGCGGTTGCACAACGACATGCTTTGCTTCGCTTTGCTTGGTAGTATAGATGCAGCCCTACCCTGCTGCCTCCTTCAGAGGTAGTAGGGGGGCGGGGTCTTGAGGGAGAGCGCTACAGTCGTGTAGATCCTCAAGGCAAGTCTGGCGGATGCACCTTCCCGAGGTTGCCACCCCGTTCTTGGTCTAATTCCTTAAGAAATAGACGTAACTAAAACCACCAGGCGCCATCGCACACCCACCCCATCCCCACTCCATCCTGTTCATTTCCCAACTCCTCCTCCCAATTCCGCTTTCCCAACTTCCCCTCCTTACCATGACCCCTGTGATTGGGTGGTGGCGGGCTCGACTATCACTAAAATAAGCTGATGGCGAGTAGGAGAGAATAGTCACCTGCGCTAGAACCTGCGCAGTTGAGCGCCGTGAGCGGGGATGAAGGAGTCCTGGGGGGTTGAGCCGGGCTCAACAAGCTCAGCAACAACAGCCGGCTCTGGCTGTTATGTGCCCGTGAGGCAACACGCCCGCTTTGGTCCTGATTTCAAGCGAAACGGTTGCCCTACCCAATAGCCAGGGGTAGGGAAATGGCCACAGTGTCCCGTCAGAGGGCCACAGGCGAGGTGCGTGAGGTCTGCTGAGGTCGTCCTCGGACGGTCGAAGCAGTAGGTAAAGGTCATGCTGACGGTGTAAGTGAGGGTTGATCAGTTCGTTGGGGGTGGGCCTTTCGACCCCCTACGCCAGCCCGATCAAGCACCCGATGTCGCACTGTAAACCAGCCTTGCGCCCGTATATCTCTCTGGTAGTCCTAACGCTCTTGCTTCTTTTTAAAGTAAGACGTTCCCAGGTGCGGGCTCCATGGAGGGTGGGAGCCAGAGAGACGAATCCAAACACAAAATATAACATGGATTCATTTAGGCCAGTTAAAAAAACCGGAGTGGAGGCGAAAGCCAATGAGACTCCCAAGGGAGATGCTCGCACTTCCCTTGCCCCTGGTGGCCATGCAGCTAACGCTGCGGGTACCAGCGCGGGCACAGGTCCGGCTGTGGCGAAAACCGCAGCCAAGACCAAAACTAAAAAGTCCCAAAACAAACAAAGGACGTCGGCGCTGATTGGGACCAGTACCGACCCTTCTGACACAAAGGCGAAGACCAAGGCGACGACTTATACCACTGCCGGTCTGACCCTCCCCATACCGACCCCGGTGCCGGGTAATACTGGTACCGGGCTCCCTGCCAAACAACCTCCTCCTCCTGTGGTTCCTCTAGCCTCCTCTCATCAGACGGTCGTCACCGGTCAAGCGGAGACGGCCAGCTGCACCGAGGACGCGTTCTCACGCGCCTGGCAATTTGTGCCGAAACACAAGGGCAAGGGTAAACGAACTCAACAAGCCCTCTGCCCTTGCACCGACCCTTCAGGTCCAACTGCTGCCCCGGCACAAAGCAAAAAGAGGGACAGATTGACGAGGAAGGAGCGCCGACAAGCACTGCGGAAGACAGGAAAAGGCTCCCGCAATACACAGGCTACTGCCGCCAGGTCGGTAAAAACGACGGGCGGCCAGCTGAACTTCTCCGCCGGGAAGCGGTCACAGGCAGAGGCCGGCACTAGCCGACCAGCGCCCAGTCAACCGCCTACCAGAGCTCCGGAGGGTCCAGCTATAGGCAACAGGACACATCGACCGGATTGGAAGGATCAGGCCGCGGCTAAGCGAGCTCTCAACGAGACCTTGACACCTCGGGGAGAACATAAGCGGCCGCGTCTTGATCAATCCAATCGGGTTGATCAACGAAGCTACTCCCAAGCTGCCAGCGCAACCCTAGACGTCGCGATCACCTGCGACCGCATGGGGATCCTGAGCAAGGTAGTATCGGACCAGGTACTCGCTGCTATCCAGAAGCAGATTATCCTCGAGGCCTGCTCCCCCAAACTGGATACCCCAGGGCCGACCTTTAACGCCAAGCCGATGTTCGCCGGGGGTATCCTCAAACTGTGGTGCGGCAACGACCACACCTTAGCCTGGCTAAGGAAGACAGTCTCCGGCCTGGCTCCCACAACTAGCACCTCGCTAGTCGTCGTGAGCCAGTCGGAAATCCAGAAGCGTGCACGGTGTGGCATCGTGATCCCGGATGAGCAGGGGGTTTACGGAGAGTCGACCAACATTGGACGCACTCTCAGCTACCAGAACCCATGGGTGGACATCAAGAGGTGGGTACTGCTGCACGCCGACAAACAAGCCTCGGCGTGGTTCGTGGTGGTCGGAGTCCCTGTGGACCAAATTCCGACGCTGATGGAGGCCGGACGCCGCCTCTCAATTGGTTTAGGGGCGGTGTACGTGAAATTCCAGGGTCGGAATGGTAGGTTCACCGACGTTCCTCAGGGATGGGACCCCGCCACGAGAACCGTCTGCGAGACTCAGCCGCCGCTGGAACCAGCAGGGGAGTCCACTCCCCCTATATACAACCCGGAGGCATCCGCGGCTGAACCTACTGCTGTAGAGTCAGCCGCCCCTGCCGCCGCCACCGTGGGAGCCGTCCCTTCATCGGGTGAGGAGCTGGATGACATGATCCTGTCCCCGGCTTCGGGCCCGGGAGAGGACGGCTTCGACGAGGGCGACCTGTTCGCCGGGCTCAGACTTGGGGGGGAAGACGAGGGCTCGACCAGCGATGGCGTCCCTTTCGTCACCCTGTAAAGTCCTCCAAGCAAACCTCCACCACAGTCAGACCGCGACGGCTCAGCTCCGCAAGTGGCTGGAGGTACAACACACGGCCATAGCCTTAATCCAGGAGCCGAGGATTAGGGCCGGCCGCATACAAGGACTCTCCAATCTTGGCGGTAAGCTCCTAGTCACCTCAGACCACGATTACCCCAGATCGTGCATCTATGTCACAGGTAACCTCAAAACACAGCTCTTAACTGATTTCTGTTGCAGAGATGTCTCTGCAGTTAAGCTGCTTATACAGCGTGTCGATGCCATGGAGATGGTGGTCGTTTTTGCCTCGGCCTACATGCCTGAGGCGGAGCCGCCGCCTCCCCACGACCTCGCCCGTCTCGTGAGTCATTGCGAGAGGAGTGGGTTCGAGGTTGTCATCGGGGCCGATGCAAACGCTCACCACCAGCTGTGGGGTATGGACACACCGAACGAGAGGGGTAAGGCCTTGGTTGACTACTTATTCTCGACTAACCTATCTCTACTAAACACTGGCTCCGAACCAACATTCGTAACCAGACGAAGCCGCACAATCATCGACCTCTCTCTGGCAACGGAGAGCGCAGCGGAAATCATCAATGAGTGGCAGGTTTCCGAGGAGGCCTCCTGCTCTGATCACAGGTGGATCCGCTTCGACATCCAGGTCTGTGTGCCACCGACAGCACCACGGCGAAACCCGCGTAACACGGATCGAGCCAACTACACACGCAACCTTGATTGAAAGCTTGTGACGTTAAACAACCAGTTGACATTTGTGGACACGAAACAGATTGAAACTCAAGTAATTCACCTTACTAACTCAATCATAGACAGCTATCAGTCTGCATGCCCAGAGACCATGCCGCGCAACACACCGGGTAAACAACCCTGGTGGGGCGCTGATCTGGAGCGCAAGCGCAGCAAGGTAAGAACTGCTCTGAATAGAGCCATGAACACATGTGCGGATGAGGACTGGGACAACTATTACGCAGCCAAATCCAGCTACAAAAAATGCATCAGATTCAGGAGCACCTCGGGATGGCGATTCTGTGGCAGCATTGAATCTTGTCAACAAGCTAACAGGGTAAGGAAGGTTCTCGCGCAACATAATACACCTGGGCCCGTTACCCTCCGCAAATCTGATAACACACTCACGTCGTCCCCTGAAGAAGCAAGACGCGTCCTAATCGGAACCCACTTCCCTGGATGTGTCTTCGCGCAGGTAGTTGACTGGCAAGATGAAACCCAAACACCATCAGACAATGATTGGAGTTACGCACGCAGGGTGATCACGTTGGAGAAACTCCAATGGGCCATCCAGAGCTTCCATCCTTTTAAGGCAGCTGGTCTTGATGGAGTGTTTCCCGCCTTACTACAGTGGGGAGGCGCCTCTGTCGCTATAAGATTGGTGCCTTTATTGAGAGCGTGCCTGGCCTTTCGCTACGTTCCTAAAGGGTGGAGAGAAGTGAAAGTAATATTCATCCCCAAGCCAGGTAAGGGTGACTACACAAACGCCAAATCCCACAGACCAATTAGCCTGACCTCCTTTCTCCTAAAAACTATGGAGAGGCTATGTGATAGGGAGCTGAGGGATGGCGCTCTAAAAACAATACCGCTACATGGTAATCAGCACGCATACAGCTCAGGTAAGTCGACCGAATCTGCTCTTCATCTAGTAGTCAGCCAGATAGAGGACGCGATTCATCAAAAAGGCACCTGCCTGGGCACTTTTATAGACATCGAAGGAGCCTTCGACAGAACCAACTTCTCCAGCATCAGCAGCGCCCTCTCCAGACATGGAGTAGAACAGGTACTAACGGACTGGATTACAAACATGTTAAGCAAACGAGTGGTTCGCCTTGAGGATGAGCGGCAGCTGGCCATGATAGCTAGAGGCTGCCCTCAGGGAGGAGTTCTATCTCCCCTCCTGTGGAATCTGGTGATTAATGACCTCATCACTAAACTCAACGCCAACCGCTATTACACGATAGGTTATGCAGATGACCTCGCAATCCTTGTATCAGGGAAGGTGACGGGAACGATCTGTAACCTCACGCAACAAGCACTTCGTACCGTAGAAAGTTGGTGCAGGGAATTTGAACTATCAGTGAACCCCACTAAAACTGATCTAGTCATGTTAACCCAAAAACGAGCATTAGGCCCCTTCCGCCTACCCAAACTGTTCGATACAGAACTTCACTTGGCCAACGAGGTCAAGTACCTTGGAGTCATTCTAGACGCTAAGTTGAACTGGAGCAGTCATGTTGACAACATGCTAAACAGGGCCTGCATCACCTTCTGGCAATGCAGGAAAATGATAGGTAAGAAGTGGGGCCTATCCCCCAAAATCATACTGTGGCTGTACACAGCTGTGATCCGCCCCATGGTCGCTTACGGGTCGTGGTCTGGTGGCCCCGCACGATGCTGGTTACAACTTGCAACAAACTACAACGCCTGCAGAGACTGGCCTGCGTTGCGACCACTGGCTGCATGAGGACTACTCCGACTGCAGCAATCGAAGCCTTGCTGGGTCTAACCCCGCTCCACCTGTTTATACAGCAGGAAGCGACAATGGCGGCGGTGCGTCTTAATGCAATTAATCTCTGGGGTAAGAGAGAAACACAACACACCGCGCTGCTTGAGGGACTCAATACTGAGTTCCCTATTACGAAAGCCATAAATGACCGGGTACCCAAACAATTTATCTTCGATAAAAAATACAGGATCCAACTTCACGAGGATCGCCGATGCGAGGGTTTGCGCCCCGCAGAGCTACGAATCTTCACGGATGGATCCAAAACAGGTAGTGGCACAGGTGCTGGAATCTTTTCGGAAGACTTCAACATACACATAGCCACACCATTGGGAGTCCATAACACAGTGTTCCAGGCCGAATGCATGGGCATATCTCTTGCCGCGTTAGCCATAATGGCCAGGGAAGTTAAGGACCACTCGATACGTATACTCTCAGACAGCATGGCTGTTCTGCAAGCGCTAAACAGCCACACTATTGACTCTGGGCTGATATACGAGTGCCACCAGCGCCTTAACCAGGTGGGTAGCCTCAATAACATTACCATTCAATGGATTAAAGGACACAGCGGTTCGCGGGGCAATGACGCAGCCGACGAACTTGCCAGAAGGGGGTCGAACATGGCACCAGTGGGCCCCGAACCCATTGCGCCACTCCCCTTCGGGTACTTACGCACTCTGGTAAGGAAACGAACCAGGGACCAACATCACAAACTATGGTTGGATCACGGAGAGTACAGGCAGGCTAAGGAGGCACTCCCTACAATTGATGGCCGGCTCACGAAAAAGGTTCTCCGACTAACGAAACAACAGCTGCGTACAGTCACGCAGCTGTAACTGGCCATGGGTCATTAAAATAAACACCTCTTTGTAATAGGAGTCACAGACAGTCCGCTGTGCAGAGCCTGCATGGAGGACGACGAGACAGCAGCTCATGTGCTGTTATACTGCCCGGCGGTCGACGCATACAGGGCAAAGTACTTCGGTAACCCAGGTACCCTACGTGAGATTGTCAGTGACACCAAGGCGTTGCTGGCCTTCTTTGAGGAGCTGGGGTGGATCGAATAACCGATGTTCCCACCCGTACGCAAAATACGCGCTTAGACGTGGAGTTGCGGATACCAGCCCGTATTACCTATTACCTATTATTACCTATTAAGCCTGTGCGATCGTTGAAACCCACACATTACAGTTCTGTGTGGCTTCTAGTGGCGCCACCCACAAACTGTGAACTACTAAGCGCGCTCATTAATTGGGTTGCCACATCCAAATGGAAATCTGGTACAACCGATCCTTGTGTGTGTCTCTAATCTGTTTTCAGTCGCTTTTTAAAGCATTATTTGGTTTATTTAGATTTAAATCGGGGGGAGTTACTTAGAATTGTGTTAGAGATCGTCCAATGTTAGTAAATTACTAACATATTCCAATAGCCTTGTGAAAGCGTTTAATTCGTAAAAAGCACAGGCACAATTTTTATAAGACAAACCAAGACCAAAATACCTGCATGCTTAATTTTAATTATTAGGTATCTACTTACGTCTTTTTTTTTTTTTTTGTAAATACCTTATTTATAGCAAGTTTTTATTGAACTAAAAAGTAACAAATAAAACTTTGTAAACAAAGAACTTAAAATTTTCCTAAAAAAGCCAGCGGTTTTTCCAAACAATTCCCACGTTATATCATCTACTACTCGTATTTTGGCTAAAACTGTTTTTAACAAATGATTAAATACTCCCTGAGTAAAAGCAATATTTTTAAATTAAAACTGTTGCTTTTGGTGGAGGTTTAGTCGAAAAAATAATGCGATTGCTAGTCGTAAACCAACTACACAGCTGTCCAGTGTCCTCTTTATTTTATTACTATTTTCCGTGTGCCCGTTTATATGGCGGCCCTGCGTGGTGACTACGGGAATTGGTGTAGGATAATGCTAATGTTGTGCAGTGGGCTAATAGTAGGAAGCAGATATACAACATGTAAAAAAAGCCCTGTCCGATCCGTAAGGGTGTTGTTTGTTAGGTATCGTGCTGAGAGTCTATTTGTATGTGTTGTAAAGAAAAAAAAAAATCGCCGATTTTTTTTAAATGGGGTATTTTACCGGGATTTTACATGGGGCGTGGACGGCCGTTGTTTAGCGGGTTTGCTGGTGCTGATGAAAATTTTCAAATTTTTAATGTATTTGGGGTAATTTTGCTACTAAAAATGTGAATTTTAAATAGAAATTACTTTATTTTGAATAATAATAATAATAATAAAGATTCATTTTGGTAACGTTATTGCAGTACCTATGTGCCCATTTCGGATCGGACAGGTTTTTTTTAACGTATTTTATTAAGTTTTTTTATCGGTATCAGACACACTCGTATATGTAAATTTGTATTTTATAGCTACACAAAACCAAAAACCAATCTCAAACAGAATTAAGTCCACATATTAAAGAAAATTACAATTCTGCTCAAGAAACCAATCACAAACTTCCCACCACTATGGTTTTACCGCCCTATGAGAATACTATCACCATGTTTTACAAACTAGGACACCTATCCTGAAACAGCGGTAATATCAAGTAGAAAAATCTTCATTCCAAATCTGTTATTGCACTGAGCCCATATCGATTTCTTAATACAATTTACCTTGAGCATGGATTTGGCAACAACAATGTGGGCATAAAACTATAGAGATAATAATATCATAGTAGTAACACAGAGTACTAAAGGTTTCAGGTTCATTTGAGGTTTACAGTTGTCTGCGCTGCTTCTATTTCTATGTAGTACAATGAACAAACGAGATAAATATACAGGCAGCTATAAAGTACCTACCAAATATAGAGATGTAAATAATATGATGATACATCGAGCTTCAAAAACTGCTTTTGAGAGCAGTGAGGGCCCAGTGGTTACAGCCGCGACTTACGAGCTGTAGTAGATTCGAACCCACACAAGCTCTTTATTTTGTGTAAATTATTTCATCGCCACTACTCGCAAAAAAAGTGATGGAAAACGTCGTGAGTAATCCGAATGTCCTAGAACCAAAAAGTCGAAAACATGTGATATCTACCAACCCGCACTGCGTGGTGAATTACGGCTCACTCCCTCTTACCAAGAGGAACCCTGTATCCCAGCAGTGGGAAGATTATAGGCTGATTACGCTATGAGCTTCAAAAAGACACTCACAGGCACGAGTGTCAAAAACGACGCTTTACAACACTGAAATTTGTCTTAAACTGGATGTGCCACATTTACTGCAGAGTGTTGTACCTACCCATAAACTCTCAACTGAAATCACAAAACTCACCACGTTGTGCGTACGTATGTTCTAAAAAATAACGCCTTCGTTTTAGTTACTTATCAGTTTTACTGACTGTACGAATGACTCAACTTTTTATACGTTGGAGATAAAAATGTAGTCTCAGCACCTCTGGATAGCTAGGTGTTAAGAAAACAAGTTAGTGTCGACATAACAATAGTGTTTGTGTGTGCGTATGTACGCCTGAGTGCATTGTTCAATGTTTTTACGATTGTGGAGCAAGGAAAGCTCTAACAAAGTGAGTTTATTCATTCCTGTTTCCGTTCAGTAGATATTAAACATTATATATATACTGAAATACTTAAATATATTTGACTTGGTAAATAAAAATAATCTTGTGTTCCGCCTTTTCACAAATAAAAACTTCTTACAAATAATCCATATTCCGTTTAGCTTTGATCCGTATGAAAAGAAAAATACAACCAATAGCATTCCTCACAATAAAAATATAGAAAAATCCATGTCAAGGTAATGTTCTACACAAAGAGACAAACATAGTATCTTCGATTTAACACGATTGATACAAGCTTCAGCTTGTTAAAGTTAATGATCGTATTAACAAGCTGTCATTACATGATTGAATGAATCATTGAATGGAACGCAAATTGTAAATTCCTTTTAACCGAACACGAATCAAAATGTTTCGTTGCAAGATGAAAGGAACATTATGGGTAAGCAGGTAGCATATGGAGATTTCATATAATCAGGTCATGGATTCATTGCAAATAGTGATCGTGTAGCTAGACTAATTAAAGAAACATGAATATTATTGTAATTAATCAAATCGTAGTAATATAAATGAAAAAGCACTTTATGCTTTTTCATTTATATTAGCTTCAAACTATTCTCATTTAAATATGTAATTTATTATGCTTAGCTAAGCTTTCTAAGAGATAAAAGAGGGAGATTGAAAAATTATTGCACAGGGCCACATGGCTGTGATTTCCCTACAAAATGAACGCGACCCACTACGACATACCCATAGCCTTTACTCTCCAAACTGTTGTAAATGGTACACTTCTCTTTGTCAAAGTATCCTAACATAATATTATCTGGAGTTGCCCTTGTGTAATGTTATACATGGCTCCGGCGGTGTAATACGCTTTGAAACAACTCAAGTTTTATCATTCAGTTCCTTCCTTGGCCACCGCTGACTAAAATCACATAGAACGTCATTTACACATATTTTGTTTTTACGTCTTTGACATTTCTCGGAGCTTTGGGCGTACGAGGGGCCGACGCCAACTCGCCGAGGCCGTTCTACGTTTTTAATTAAATGGAGCAGAAACCGACGATTATGTTCCTCGTCAGTATTCACTCTGGCTGGTGAATAAATTTAAGTCAGAGATGAGGAACAATGACTTCTTCCGAGGTCCGTAGGGTCGCTACTGCCCAACAGCTCGCCACATGCTGCCCTGCGGATTTCTGTATCTCTCTTGGTCTGGCTCCTCACCCTAGACCTGTTTCGGCAGAGTAAACTCTACCGGCACAGACCTAGGGTACATAGGAGCGCGCAAGCCCCACCTTGAGATAGTCTCTATTGATGGTATGCAAGTTATGTTTCTTAGCTCTTTGCCTAATTTAAGCTATATTAACGGGCCCAAGCCAAGTCAATGTATCGTGTGTGGTGAATTTTTATCACGAATAATGAATGTTATGAGATTTAATTCAGATTTAATTTTCCTTAATTTGCATGAAGTTTCTCACTATTCTGCTATTATTATTATTATTATAAGCCTGTGTTGTCCCAGTGCAGGGTAAACGCCATTATATTATGAAGTCTCGAATCTATAACATTATGCATAAAAACCAGTAAGTAATAAACTTTTCCTACGTAAGTAATAAACATTTTCCTACAGTTTTAAATAGAGTTCATATAACTTCGAACAGACTTTATTTAAACAAACAATTTACAGAGACGTAACTTCCATTTAGTGAGGACGGAAATCGCTTCCATTGCAAAATAAATTGATTAGACGTGAGGCCAAAAAATCTTAAAGCTTTCTCTCCTTTTTAACTTTTCGTGTCCGAAAGCTTTGTCCTGAAGAGATTCATTTTAATTACGATTTCCACGAGAAATAACGACTCGGGGAAGTACGGCCTTTACCTAGCTACCAATCTTCATTAGCTTCATTATTTCCGTGTAAAATTGAACGTTATGTACCTTTTTATACTACCTATAAGTATATAAGACGTACGATTTTTTAGACTGCAGACTAGAGGATTTAAAATTGAATTTTGCCGCCCTTTGTGTCACCCGATGTAAAATTTCTACATTCACTGTAATTCGTATGTGTACAAAATATAGAGTATTCTATTACATTCTTTTAGGTACTTAAACATTACCTTACATTTTAGTTTACTAATTCCTAGTCTTGCGATCGCTAGGAAGGAAGTTCTTTCTTAGAGTTTTAGATTAGATATTAATTGTAAAAAAAGTAGCTTGTCTTCTCCTTCTTCTTTTCGTATGGTTGATGTAGTCATCAACCACACGAAAAGGAGAAGGACACTAGGTTAGTACCTAGTGTCAGAGTTTTAAAGCCGCACGTGGGCCTCTGACTTGGCTTCACATGCCGTCGAGAAATATTTCTCAGGCATGCGGCTTTCCTCACGATGTTTTCCTTCACCATTTTTGAAGCAAGTGATAAATACAATACGCACATCAATCCGAAAAGTCAGAGGTGCGTGCCTTGGGTTCGAACTCGAGACCTATGACTTGGCAGTCCGACGGTCACACCACTAAGCTATCACTGCAGGTAGTATCAGTAGTAAGTAGTGAAGTGAAATTGGAAAGATTACATTTTGTAAAACTGCTCAATTTATGTACCTAGCTAACTACTTACGACGCGCATTACATTCGAGTTATTGATTTTCCTAGATATGTCGCCAAACATCGTGGATAGAGACGTGAGAATACACGTAGATAGAGGGTAGAATTTGATTTATTCAGGCAGAGAGCGGTCGGTCGCGGCGACCGTACGTTACTAAGTTGAAGTTCCAACGACATAAATCTCCGGCCACTCCACACAAAGTGAACGAATTGGACCGAATGAATAATTCCGAATACATTTATGCAAGCGCAAGTATTTCCATAGCATAATCTTGTGGGATCACTGAGCAAATACTTTTAGAAGATTTGTACAGGACAAAGAAATCAAAAAACGTAATAAATTTTCCCAAAATATGTTCTATAAATATTTACACGATTAAGTGGGACGTGTCACAGAGAATTCGAGACCTTTTACTCAACCGCAAATAAATGTTAAAGTCCCGATAAAAGATTTTGATTAAAATTTTCTACTTTTCAATATTGAACAGTACCTACACCAACAGTTTGGTTGAAGTTTGCTTCTTCTAAATAGAAAAGTTCTGATTTGTTGAAAGACAAGACGAAACTAAAAGACGATGGTAAGAACAACAATCTGCTAAAAGTAAAAACTTTTGTTTGCGAACTTTCTATTTCATCTGAAAATAACATTGTACTTACAATTGTTTGTTTTTTTTTTGTTATTTTACGAGGCAATCATTTTACGAAACTTTTTTTTTCGTTTCAATAAAATTAAAGAGAACATGTAAATAACTGACAAACTGTAACCATAGTTAAGTAAACATTAATGACAAAAAAAAAGTGCGTTATTATAACAAAATAAATTGAAATGAGAACATACAATTTTATTGACGTAAAAACGACAGAAAATCGAGTTTCCCAATCCAATTTTTAACATTTTGTATGTAAACCTAATTATTGAGAGAATTTCTACGAATTCATAAGCTTCATCTCCGCTAGACGCGAAGTTTAATAAGATATTTCCTGTTCATGATGCTGGAAAGCGTCTTCCACCTACGTAGAAAAGTATTTCATAAATATACCTGATAACATTTTCATTTATTTTTTTACAGATTCAATTTTTTATTAATAAATTCGAATCTTTGCTTTTATATTGATTTTAAACAGTAAGATATTATTGTATGATAATAGGTATATTAAGTATTACGGTCACTGGGTAATGGGCCACCACGTTAGATAAGTACCATAGTGTTTAAAAATAACGATCAAATATAGCAAAACGGGTAGGTATATTTAAAAATGATTGAAACATGCAAAATATATACGAGTAAAACTTTTTCTTCGAGCCGGTATCCGTTATTATCTGCATATTTTCATAGGATTATGGAGTATTATTCCTCTCAACCGTTCATTGCAGTCTCTAGAGGCTGATATTCTGTAGACGTTTACATGATGTTAAGAAAATCTTAGGAGGGAATTGGTTTAGTAAAGTATGGGACAAAAGCAATGGTATTTATCGGCAAATAATGTTGACTATGATGAATATAAGTAGTAATATATAAAATAATAGTAAGGTAATAACTTATTACCTTACTATAAGTTTCTGAGTATGAAGATAATGTGAGCAGGTGACTTGAATATAAGCCGATAGTGCAACTGTATTGGCCAATTTTATATTTGTTCTTCAACAGCACGATTCTAATTACGTGTACATACTTTTTTCTGTATTTTTTATTTATTTCTTAGCTAATAAAATGCCAGCCAGTTAACCCCGTATTGCATAATTAAAACATAATTTAAAATATGCAAATCTCATAAAATATTATTTACATCGGTCATAAGCTAATAAGGGCGTGATCTAATTACCCTAATTGCGGATTAAGGTCCTCCGTCTATGGCGTTCTTCGTGATGTTAACTGTCTCCACTTGCCGCTTATCGCGACCCTCACAAATTCAATTATGGACCTTCGTCGCAGCGATGTTGACCTGGCCTGAGCAAATACCAGCGAACCAGACTCTGCCACAAATCTTGGAAAGTTTGACCTCCGCTGCCTCAGTAGCTATATGATTTCGGGCGTGTCAATAGTTCCGCGTACACATCGTTGAGGATTTTTATTTATTTTTGGTGCCTTGCAGTTGAATTATTCTTATGATTATTCTAACTCCTGCAGTATTTGATTTTGGAAAACAGCAAACACACACGAAAAATCATCACCAAGCTACATTTTGCCTGGTCTCTGGTCCTATACCTACCGCTCTTTAAATGACTTTTCATCCACAGGTTATACAAACATTTCCGTAAAGTGTCAAAGTGCCCGTATCGACGGCCGAAACTACGGATTTCGCTTAGGTACGCGTCACAGCTTAACACCAGGGGGGTGTTAAGCTGTGACGCGTGATTTGCTAAGTCTTGTTTCCGACATTTCGATAAAAATCTACATCGTCATCTACATATGTATATCTGTAAATTGTCTGTTCCATTGTTAAAACGAGTAAAATTTGCGTACTAAGCGTTAAGGATCTGAACAGACTCTACGCTACTAATTTTAAGATAGTTAATTGATTCAGGCGTAACCTTGCGGAAATTCACTATAAAATACAATAGACGTAGATATATTTAGTAACTGATTCCGATTAACTGTTCCTAAAGAGTCATAAAACGCTTTGTAAGTAATCGACACGTGTATCACCCCAAGCCGAGCTTCAGGCGCTCAACGAGGCAACACGCAGTGTTCTGGTACGCGACAAGTCAATCGACTTGTCCAACTATCAACTGGCAATATTAACTGGCATCCCCTTGATGACAAAGTTGAGAGGTGAAACACATCTTACAGGTTTTTTTATGACTTTTTAGGAAAGGTAAAAATTTGTAGCAATATATATACTCGTACAACAGTCGTTGATATATTTAGTAACCTATTCCGCTTAAATAGTTTTAGTTTTTCATTATTCTGTCATTTATGTATAATTTACATGTAGATACGTAATAAGCAAAATTAAGCATACAGATATTCTGGTCTTCCAAAAATTGTGCCTGTACTTTTAAACGAATTAAACGCTTTCACAAGGTTAAATTTGGAATATGTTAGTAATTTATTAACATTGGACGGTATAAATAATAAATACTCCACCATAGTACTGGATTACTGAATAATAAATATCAGCCAATGTAAGGGTCTTAACTACTTTTTGCCGCTTTGAGTTTAGCCGATGGAATTTAAAGTACTTACCCTTGTTTTCTATTTAGGACTTAATTTTATTATACAACTAACTTTTGCCCGCGACTTCGTCCGCGTAGAAGTCGAAAATGGTTCTAATAGGATTTTTTATTGGTTTTTTACGTTATTAATTTTGTTATAACATATAAAAACAATATTTTTTTATTTTCCTTCGGATGCTAGAATCACCAGGCTACTCTGTGCGCTTACTGAGCATGCCACATACAATTGGCCGTGAGAGAAGCAGCTTTCCCTCAAGTCTACTCCCGCTACCTTAAGAGTATGACCTTGAGCTTTGTTTATGATCATTGCGAAGCAGACTTTGATGGGAAACTGCACTCTCTTGAATTCGAAGGGGTAATTTGATGGTGTTAGGGGAGTCCTAGGAATAAATACAGACCTCTGTGAGGCTGACTGTCCACTGGAGCGGAGAAGAGAGGAGAGGAGTGGAGATGCACCAATATTAACCAATTGAATCTAAACTCCGATCCAGAGTTTAAATTCTATTCGCTCCTCTCCTCTAGTCTCCACTCCAGTGGACAGGCAGCCTAAAGCTTAGAAACCTTCAAATTCGGTACTAATATAGTGCCGTGACTTTCCACACATTCCAATTTTAAAGAGTATTTGCATTGCACCAAGCTTTTATGCGAGTTCAACCTTTTTTGAATAAAATTGGATTGAGTTTACAAACATGTGTCAAAATAAAATGTAATTTAAATCAAAAGCACTAAGGAGTATTGATATCAACTTCGAAGCAAATCACTACCAAAATAACTTTCTACCCCTATTTAACTCCTTAGGGGATGAATTTCAATCAAATACGAAATACATCTTCCATCAATTCTATAGAATGTTTATGCAAAATTTGAATTAGATTAGACCACGGAATCACGTGGTCCCATACAAACTTTGCCCCCCTTTTTCACCCCCTTAGGGATAGAATTTCGAAAAATCCTTTCTTATCGGATGCCTACGTCATACAAAGAACACACCCTCCAAGTTTCAAGTCAATCAGCGGTTTAGGCTGTGCGTTGATCCGTCAGTCAGTCATTCAGGACAAAGCATTTTATATGTATAGAAGAAGATAGATAGACTAGCGACCCGCTCCTGCTTTGCATGATTTTTATGACTTGACAAAACCGTTTAATATTAATATATTATACACATAAAGTATCCGCAATAAATTGTTTAAATGATGGTGAAAATCGTAACAAATTCCGTTGCTTAGTTTAGAAGAACAACGCAGTAACACAGACAGACACGAAAAGTGACTTCAATTTATAATATAGGTATATAGATATAGAAAATTTTGTAATTGGTAACTTCAGTAGACTATTGAAGGCTAATTCTTGTACTTAAAAAACGTTCACATTCTAGTCGCAATCTGACGAACTTGTCAAAAATTTTGATAAATTGATTGTATTTTCGACAGATTGCGAATGAGACCGTTCATAAAAATTACGGGAAATGCCCCTCTGATTTATTATTGATGTGTTTTCAGCAGGCAGCACAAGCAAGATTTTTCCAGTAGTTGTTTCCTATATTACCTAATATTTACCTTATACGATATACCGGGTGGATTTTTGAGATGGAGTAGTAAGCGTTGTAGGTACAGGGAAACGGTCTTAGGAGACTGTCCTTAACTTTTTGAGATATTTTGATCTGAAAAATGTACAGTTAACAATAAAATGGGTAGTTTTCATGCGAATCCATCCTGTTTCATATAAGGATCAAAAAACTCTACCAGACCAACTGAGGTTTGAGTACTAGAAACTCAGATAAAAAAAAAACAAGACAGAGCGCTGCGAACAATATAGTGAGGCATGCCAAAACTACAGTGCATCACACGCACACATTTACAACCTTTTACAATGACACTACAATCAAACTACACCACACCAAGTGCACACATCTTTACGAAACCAGGTTTACTTCGCTGTTGACAGCGCTCTATCTTGGTTTTTTATTTGGTCTGACACTAGAAAAGTCAGAAATATGAAGAAGTTAAGGACAGTCTCCTAAGCCCGTTTTTCTACTACCCGATCTCAAAAATCCACGCCTTAAATACATACATCTTATAAAAATCAATGCTAGCAATTTCCTAGAAATCCCAAATATACAACCTTAAACTATGGTTCGATTTCGTGGAATATAAACTTCCCATGTATTTTCAAGCTTAGCTGAAAGTTAAATGGAAGTAAATGACGTAAAACGCTGCGTCGCCACTTCCCTGAAATTTTGGTTAACTTACCTTCCTTATCGCTTTTTAGAAAACTTCTGGTCTCTTGTGGATTTAGTTTCCGCTGAAAAGTCTTGCGGAAAAAAATAACTTCCTACTAAAGTTTTGTGAATTGGATGAGATTCAAAACATTTTTTCAATTTTATTGACAGGATCGAGAACATGTATTATTAGGTACTAGCCTATGTCAGGCTTTGCTTGCCTGAAATCCAGGAGCTACTTTTGAGCCTACATTACACCCTGTATCATATACTATCCGTGTGTTATTACGACGATCTCTAACACAATTCTAAGTAACTAACCCGATTTAAATCTAAATAAACCAAATAAAGCTTTTAAAAGGGGCTGAAAACAGATTAGAGACACACACAGGGATCGGATGTACCAGATTTCCATTTGAATGTGGAAACCCAATTAATGAGCGCGCTTAGTAGTTCACAGTTTGTGGGTAGCGCCACTGGAAGCCACTAGAAGCCACACAGAACTGTAATGTGTGGGTTTCAAAGATCGCACAGGCTTATACCTAAGTTCTACTAACATTTCAGAAGCTGACCACTTTCTGAGTAGCTGTATGAATAAATTGATCAAGCATTAACTAACACTTACAAATGACTGGTGGAAGGCTAGTGGTCTTCTTTTTTACAATATTTACCTGAGAGCAATGGCAATCGCTTTTAAAGCGTTGCGTATTTCAACAAAGACTTTTAACGGTACTTATTGTCATTTCATAAGCTTCTTGGTGGCATAACTCGGTCTCAAATATTTATGACTTTTCCATCATCTTTGTGGAATCGTAGATGAGAAACAACCAACGCAAAAGATGACGTATAGGTGCCAGTGTACTAAATAAGTTGTGCAAAAAGTACACAAAAATTCAAAACCGATCTAAAGAGAAGTAATAAGATACATGGTTCATTTCCTGACATTATTACTTTCATTGCCCAGCAACGCGTTTAAAAGAAGATCCATGTTATTCGCACGTCAATAATGTGGGTCTATTTTATACGTTCAGCCTAAACGCCGATTAGGGCGAATGAGGTGTCATTAGATTCGTATTGTTTTTTGTTCCCTGCGATTTGTGGAGTAAATATGTGAAGTCTCCCTCAATCGAATGTTGCAGACGTTAGCAACCGTTTTCTCTCCTAGGAACTGAACTACTTGGTCAAACTAATCAAAATTAAGTCAGTGAATTGATATTCAAAGTTTCGTAGTAGGTGAATATATTTATTCATTGTTGGACTTCTGAAATCAGTGGTTGTTTCCGGCGGTTTTTTTTTTTAAGCCGTCCTCGTTTCATGTGTCTTGAAACTCTGCAAGTTTTTCTCGTCTTACCTACGTACAAGTTTACATATCTACTATTAATTCCTCCAAACCCTGAAAGCTATCTAATTTCAATGTATTTATGCATATCATTATCAAAAGTTAGGGGTTAAACCGCATCTATCCATATAATGTAACCACAACTCATGTAACAATCAGAGTGATGAATGTTTGAAACTGGAGCTATCAACATTGCTAGTTCGCGGGCGACACGACAGGTGGCGACACCGCACTCGTGCATACACGCGTGTTTAGAATATATTATTTAACTGGTGTTGTTGAGCGCTTGAGATGTCTCGCTTTGTAACTTCTAGAAAACTGTGGTGAGATTTCACACTTGTCAAAAACTATTAACAAAATAACAGAGGCCAGACACACACACGTCTGCTGCAGCATGACAGAAAGGTTACTGTTTGCTATTTGAATAGCGTGATGAACGTAAGCGATTTACTCATTTTGATAGCGGTTTTAAATTTCTTGGTACGGATACATAAGAAAGGTGTAAGGAAGTGGAAAGTTTAAAAAAAATTGGCGTTACAGCATAACTTGAAGATCGTGTGAATGTGAAATATGGGTAGCAGGATGATGACAAATTAAAGGGTGGGTTGAAACATCCAAATTATAAACTACCAACAAACCGAAAAGAAAACCCACAGCAAATTTTATTATCAGCTTAAATATCTTTAAAAAAAATTAGTCTTGCCCACAATTAAAAATACAAATTCCCAATTTATAAAATATGCTGAGTATGAAATTAAAAATGGAAGCAAAAAGAAAATTTTCCACCTTAATCATATGTTAGTGAAAATTACAGTGCTATAGAATCCATTAACTGATAATTGCTACTCCGGGCAACACAATTAAGCTCGTTAATAGAAACAAATTAAATTATTTGTGCTACGTTACGCGGCGGAGATTAGAATTCAATCTTCCTTTAGCAGCTGCTGTGCTCTTCGTTTGTTTATAAGTATGTTTTTATGAAGTGTAATGTTGAAATTCTGGAATGTAAAAAATAGAGCAAAAATACTGAACCATTTGTCCATGAAAATAGATTAATTAACTTTAATTCTATGCCATTGAACAATGGTATTGTATTTTTATCGGGCTGGTGTCTGCAACCCCATGTCCAAGCGCTTATTTTGCGTACGGTATAAGTGAACAAAACAAACGAAAGAAAAGAGTAATAGAGTATTGTATTCTATTCTATACTATCGTCTTATATCTATCCCCAAAAATATAAAATAATGTAAACAAACATTTACCTAGTTCAAAGTAGAAATGAAATGCACTTTCAGGCTCGCTTGCGTTCAAATATGCAGACAGTATGTAAGTTCACACTTATTCGTATTTTCTGTAGGGACGTGACATTGTGGACAGATGCAGAGCTTCGTCGCGTCCTATGAATCGGTTCGGTCACGTTGCATGTACCCGTCGCCGTCGACCCAGCGACTAAGTTTGTCACGCGTCATATAAAGAGTGAGACCACGGAAAATGGAACGTATGACATCCATTCGTATTTTTTCAATTGCATTATTATAATATAGGTTCATTCTCGTTTTCTTATATTTATTGATAGTGATAAAAACAATAGCGTAACGGGCAACCATACCAACCATGGCACCCCATTAAAATTGCGCTGCGAAATTAAACCACATAATCGAATAATAATGTTTTAAATACGGTGAGCCTTAAATACTTTTAATGATTTGTGGTGCAATTGTACCTTATTGTTTGTTCATCTAATGCTAGCCACACACGTAACGATTTACTTACGCAAGTCTAACGTGACGTGTGGCTAGCATTATGGTATGGCACAGGCAATTAAATAGCACGGTATAAAAAAAGTAAGCTGATGTTGTACAACTTTTCTACGTCATGTTTGAAAGAAGGGATAAAACTTGTTTAAAGTCGTAAATGCATATTTACACGCCTGTCCTATTACCACTAAACAAAATACTTCGAACTGCTTTTTGTGTTCTCACTACTAAGAGTCGCAAGATTGGTATTTTTTTAAGAGAAAACAAAACTGGCTGAAGGTGACTATAGGAATAAATATTCTTTTTTAAACAAATTTAATAATTACATTCAAAACAAATAAAAAACTATGTACTAAAATGAATTAATAAGGAAAAGAACGTGAAGAGATAAGTAGCTACCATAATATTTCTTTGTAAATATAAAGAAAATTACAATAATACATCATTTTAATATTATAATAGGTAATAAAACGCACGCTTTGCGTGTAATAAGCGCACATTGCTTCCGTTTTCATTAAATTTTCAGCCGCAATCAAGGTTTCACTTAATCTCGACTGATTAATTAAATATAATCAAAATTCCTACGCGATACTCATTATTATAAATTACAGGAGCAAATGAACAGTGTATATTTTTTCATTCATTTAATTAATGTTATTACGGGAGGGAAGGTTCCTTTTTTCAGACTTTACTCTGAAAAACTAGCCGCAAACTTTCAAAGATATTTTTTTTTAATGCAAGATGAGTCATGAAATGTCAGAATTTAGAATCGTGATTCCAATATCCTTGACATGGTGAAGAATCCTTCGATCATTTAACCACAAGATTTTCCATCTTTTACGTTTATTGTCGGTATCCAGAATTATTGTTCGTCTCTGACCATCTAAAGTTACCATATTAGATACTCAGACGGACAACATTTTAGGTACAAACAGGCAAAAGTGATGTGTAATATTTAGTATAAAAAATAAATTATGTTTGTATTTGTGTGCTCTACTACCTCAACAAAATGGAATTTCTAAAATTAAGTATGACTGACATCAACTTACCTTAATGACTAGAATGCGTGCACGCAATCATTAGCGACACTTATCACCAAAGGAAAGTTTTGTTTGTTTCTATTTTTAGATACTGAAGGCCAAATAGAAAATGGGACGTTTGACATCCATACGTACCTAATGTTTCAATTGCAATCAGTTTAATATCATACATATATGGTCAAGGTAAAGGAGATGTTATTGTGCACAAGTGTGTTCGCAGACACTCACCAGAAAAAATTGTATTTAAATATATGTATAATATACACGGAGCATGGAATCACCGCACCGGGCGGCAGCGTCTAGAGACGGCAGTCTAACTCGATTTTTTTACTGTGCGTATGGAGCTGTCAAAGTCGTAGTTAGTATTCAATTCGACCTCCCGGTTACCTCCTCATTGCCCCGACACCGCATAATACTGTCTACGCGACTCGTTTCCATAGTTCTGTCATATTATTCGTTAAGTTGTTATTAATACTATTTAAACCTACATACACTGTAATATTAGTTATTACATATTATAGATATGACGTTGATAGGCGCACAATTAGAAAAATTGGGTTACTCTACTCAAATTTGTGGCGCCGAAAGTGCGTTGAGCGCACAACTTCTGTCACGGACCGCCTTCTCAGCCGTCAGTTTATTTACGTCATTTGTGCCGTTGTGAGAGTAAACAGTGACACGCTAGGTTTTATGGAAAGTTGTTTTCTTAGTTTATATTTTAAGATACTGACGGCCTATTAGAAGTTAGTAAACTAAACCAATTTTAACGTAATTTTATATTGTTTTCAATTTAGGCAAATTTTATAGTCATTAATTTCAATTATATCGTTTTCAGGAACTTTTGGAATCGTCAAGAAGTCATTTAGTCTAAAAGTTAGCTGACGAAGCGTCTATATCAAATTGAATTAGATGGAATCGCAAACTTGAAAAATAACATACTTTCCTTTAAAAAAAATTGCACTATGGTTCCAAATAAAAATTCGGTACCTAACCTTGGTAAGTACGTAGGACTTTAGAGTGAAAGATCATTTAAACGCTATGAAATGGAATTGACACTTAAAATGAAAAGATCTGTGATGTACAACAACAATTCGTAGTTACGAAACTATGCAGCAAAAAATTATCTTACAAATATCCCAAGACTACTTTTTTTTCAGTCTTTTATCACACATACATACACACTTATAAGTGTGGATTTGGGCGCACTTTAAAAGTATATTCACCCTAGTAATTGCTTTGTAATGGTCTTGCGAAGTGTATTTTCAAACTTACAAAACTCTTGCTGATACTTTTATAATTACAAACAAACTTACAAGTGACTTATAACTACTTATAAGCTTTAAGGGCATTTAACCTTAAAGTCCACTTACTAATGCTATTTTAAGTGTAACATCGCTGTTAGTCCTCTTTGTGATCTCCTAATAAGAGTGTAATCACAAACCGCCGTGAGGTTACGAAGTGCTTTGAAACTTTAGCGAAAATAATAAAAAGTAGCATAAAAATGTAAGTATATTTTATTTCACTTTCTACAAAAAACCTAGTGTGTATATTTTATAATTTCTTACTCATGTATTTGTCACGCGCATGTGCGATTATTACATTGCGAAGTAGTTGTTCTCGATTAATTTGACATTTTAATAACAACATTTCCATGAACCTTTTAAAAATGTGACTTTTACTATAAATTATTTTAATTATTTGTGAAATAATATCAAAATGTTGCCATTACGACCAACTACAACTCATAAGTGCTTTATCAGAACAATATAAGTGCAATACTCTTGCGTAAGGTTTAGGTTTTTTTAGGTAAAATTAAACCTAAAACCATTGTCTATTACTAACTATATTGTACTGCTCATAATTTTAGAGTTACTTAATAAGTAAAGTCAAGCCAAATGACGAAGTCATTATAGGTATAAATAATTAATCAACAACGTTAATTCAATATAAAAACGGTTATATTTTGTTTTAAGACAAATATACCTGATTTTACAACAATTTCTGGAGTCAGACCCAACAAAGAAAATAAATAACCCTTAATAGAGAATTGTTTAAGACACTTGTGGGACTTTTAAAGTGCTACTACTCTTAGGTGAGATAAATCACACTTTTAAAATACTAGTTTTACAGAAGTCTAATAAAACACTTGATATAGTCACTTCGAAGATTGAATGTACTTATAAAATGTATTTATAAGTATTAATTAGACTTGTAAAAGGCGCTTATAATGCCACTGCTCTTATTAATATTATGTAAAGTTTTCTTATATACGTCTATATGAATATGTTACAAGTATGAATGCTGGTAAATCTTAAATAGCACTATTAGAGTTTCTGGCTAAATCAGAACGCATATATATAAACCTTATATGAAACCATAGCTCCATAGCAAGCTTTTGTTTGTAACGGTAATTAGGGTTTCTGGCGTAATCAGAACACTTATAAACCATTTATGAAACCATAGTTCTTACAAGGTTTTGTTTGTAAGGGTATTTTGCTAGCTGGCGTATTCACTATCAGAGTTTGCCCGACACATGCTGAGTTAAACTCTCATTTAGTGCAACCTTGAGACGCACACCGTACTTTTTACTATCGTTGATTCATTATTTTGAAGGATGTCATAGCCAATAGTGTCATCACAATGTTCTCACTTTGATGGCGGCGACATAAATGTTAAAGTCAGCAAGCTTAAGCAGCTCACAAGTTGTTACACCAACTTAAATGTTTGCGACTGTTCGAATAACTGTATCGTTGGAACGTAAGCATTAACATCCACTTAAGTTCATAAGTACTTTTAGTTTGAAGCCTGCTTCTTTATTTTATATTACAAAGCTATTACTCGTATTATCCATTTTTTATACAAAAGCTTATTTTAACTTGCGGGGCAATCGCGTAATACACTAACAATTGCAATGCCTTTTATTTTGACAATTTGACTACATTCATTTCGTTATTCACTTGGTCGAGCAGAAGAATTTTTCAAACATATGAAGCAATGGATGGAATTTCTTTAAAAATCCTTAGGATTGTCACAATAAGTGTGTTACGCAAAAGATGCTGTTTTCGATCGAAACTTTGTATAGTTAGTAGAATATTTGATGAACGTGAGAATGTTAATAAGCCACTGGCTCAAAGACCATCCTTTTATTCCCCTTTTACGATATTCAAGAGAAGATACCTACATCAGCGCAGATAAAAGCGATTGTGAAAGTTCTCCGAGAATTTACAGTGCTTCGCGATCAAAGTGAAAATGCGAACAAACTCGAAAACACTGCATTTCGCCAAAGCAAATTCATAGTAATTTTAAAAACTCCTGATTGATTCTTTTTTTTTAATCACCCCCATAATCCGCTTGAAGCGTGAGGCAAGTCCCATTGAATAATTCCATTTCGTAATGAAATTGCTGAAACCCCGCCATTTTTGCTATTTTTACCTTTGCAATATTCATATTTAATTTATTGATACGTATTTTTTTATAGGTTCTCAATGAAAAAGCTGAATTTAATTTTTTTTGCTCCCAAAAACGTAGTGCCGCGTGGTCGCGTCCGCGGCGTGTTTAATTACCTCGCGCGTGAGTAAACGTGATATTCGTCACTTTATTTCAAGTAATATTGTTTATTAAATTATGCATATTTAATAACTTTGGGAAATTTTAGAGACGAGCCATTTTTATTTAAAAGAAAAGATTACATTTATTTGTAAGAAATCAAGAGGGTATTATTTCTTATACACAAATACAAATCGTTCGTCTCTAAAATTTAAATTTACATAGAGAGATTTATACTTAGGTATGGTTGGCCTACAGGTATGGTATATAGACTGCTGCGCAACGTGTCGCGGGTTCGATCCCCGCACGGAACAAATATTTGTATGATCTGCAAGTAGTTGTTTCGGGTCTGGGTATTAGTGTATGTGAGTTTCTATGTGTGTAAACGCACCCACGATACAAGAAGAAATTCTTAGTGTGGGGCAACGTATAAAAATAAAAAAAAAAATAAAAAAATATCTGTGGTTTATCTGGGAGTCTTGAACAAACTCAAATTTATTGTAGCCCAGATTTAAATGTTCGCGTAGGTCAATTCTGATATTATATTTATTAAATGACTATAAATATTTTTAGAATAAACACGTTCTGTGAATTAATTGGTAAGAAAATAAAATGGGATATCAGATTTCATTACGGTTCAAGCAAATAGGTTTCCTCTTACCAGTACATCCCTAATGATGATGTAATACCTCACAAATCCTCAACCTAAAAAAATCTACCCTTTGCTATAAAAAAAAAACATTTTATACTCCGATGTCTTTGCCTTTAATAGTGAAGGTTGTAAAACGATATCCGCTTTTTATAACAAGACTTAAAGGTAAGCTCGAGGAAAATATTCAGTGCAGAGTACCCAGGTAATAACTCTGTAGCGGGCCCGGCGGAAATTAGAAGCGTCTGCAATATCCCGGGCTGTTCACCTATAAAAATAAAATTGTTAACTTCGCCTACTTGCAAATACCTACCACTAGTGAGTATTACGTTATTGGATATGCTCCGCCGTGCGTCTGTTTAATACTTAGTGCGCTTATGAACATTTAGGAAACCGGCATGCCTGAGAGATATTTCTCGACCGCCAGTGAAGCTAAGTCCTGGCCCATGGGCGGCTTTAAAACTTTGACACCAGGTTATTCACTAACCACGCGAAATATTAGAAAACGACTTTTAAGTACGTATGAGGGCCAAATATAGACGACAACAAAGCCTCAAATGGCTCTTGACAAATATTTGTCCAACCTCTTCATAATGCTTCAGATTCGGCAGTGGATATAAAGGACAATGATATAATAATATAGATTCTGTCCCTTCATCCACACTTACGACACCTTTGGGAATGATTGGAATGTTATTATTCGCAGCTAAACCCACAGGGAATATAAATCTGTAATTCCTATCTGATTTGGCATACAGCAAATAATTTTGATGAGGTTATATGATAATAAAGAGCATGTAATACAGGCATTGATTGGTTGCCATTCCTTAGAGAATACTATAGTAAAACAGCATTTTGGTTTGAAATAATCCACAACTTGTCCCTGAACAACAGATGACATACAGATACACACGTAAGTACGCGGTGGGCTTGACTGGCTGGGCCAATTCAGTGAGTGTAACGTAGTCAGAAGATCTAACAGTTTTGCGATAAAAAGAGAGGCAACTTCTAGGTGAATATACTGTAGGTAATTAGGCTGTGCAACCTGAATTGCACTTTATTGTGTCGTAGAAACAGTCGCTTTTTATTTGAATGATTTCGCGGAGTGTTCCATCTGTATTCATCTGTGCCTGAACATAAAAAAAATATAAATAATGTTACGCAAGGTTAAAGATGTTTGATTTAAACAATACCTAGCATAACTGGTGAAATGTGGGTGTACTATAGGTGTACTATACTGCCCAACACTTCGGGGAACCAAGGCGTGATGTTATGTTATGTTTATGTCTATACCTAGTTTCTGTACAGTTTTTTAAATAATTATATACAGGATACTCTTGCTTCTAACCCCTTTCTCTACTCTTCCCTCTGTATGTATATTATTATATGATTAGTTCAGCTAATAACGTCATGTAGCATGCGTATAGGCTGCAAGCACTGATCTAGATATTAGTGCCTTTTGTGTACATGATAATTATTCAGATTTGTTACAGTTGTAATAGTAATCATGTCATTTCGTTTAAAATAGGTTTTTATTTTTAATAATTTATTCATATTTTAAATAGATTCTTTTGTATCTTGTGAATGTGAGCACGCTGTAGGGTTAGTGGACTGTAGATTTATTGACCATCTTCTAATTTGTTAAGTACCTGGTACTTGTTGAAAGACCTACACTGTCCTCCCATACCTATTAATACTGTTATTTGAAAATATTGTAAAGGCCAATTATTTTTAAAAGAGTAACCGTGGAGTTTCTTGCCGGCTCTTCTCCATAGGAAACGACCAATTGGAAACGTGCATCTAGCTTCTGACGTTTCATAAGTGCCCATGTAGGTTCATGTGAAATAAAATATTTTGAATTTGAATTGATCACGACATCAAACGGCGAAGATGCTGGCATAAAAAAAACAAAGGTTTACTTATCTCCTATTTCCAATGTAAAAATGATTACTGTGTATTGATCGTCTGGAATCCGGATCTATTCTCGGTCCAATGGACTATGTATCAACAGCGTGCACTGTGGGCGACAGTTTCAAAATAACTTTTGTACGCAAACAATGTAATTCACTTTCACGGGATTTATCGTTTAGTGTGGTGGAAACCGTCCAATGTGCGTTAGATGCCTGGAAATGTTTGGCGCCTATGGACTATTTTGTGTATTGACTTACAGTCACTGTTACATGGTAATATTAAGCAGTGGCGGCGTAAAAGGGGGACGAAGGGGGCGGTCCGTCCCGGGTGCCAAGCACCAAGGGGTGACAACGTGGTAACATCACGTTGGATTAGGGTTACCAGTAGAGATGTGCCGACTATGACTTTGGCCGACAAGCCGACTAGCCCATTAATCGGTTGTAAAGAGGCCGACTAGTCGGCCAAGTCGAACACGATTTCGGCAATTTCCGTGACGCTTCGTTTACAGCTGTATTGCGCTTGCACGCAAGTCGCAACAGCCGCCCGTCTGCGACCTTGTCCGAACATGCTTCGCATTGATTCTTGATTTTTGCTTTTGCACGGGTCAGAGCGGTATTTTTGTGTAAAAAAATGAAAACAATACTGTTATTGTTCATTAAAATGAAAGACCTCAATTAATTATTTCATCATGTCTTGAATTTTGTTTTATAAATGTCATCGATATTTTTTCTTTATCAATTAGCATTTTAGAGACTGGTATACCAAAGGAAAGGTTGCTTTACATTTCAAAATGTGTTAATTTAATTCTAAATAAAAATATTAATTAACAATCGAGCTAATGTAATTCCTCTTACATACATTTTATTGAAAAATATATAGGTACAAAGTTCTCTTTGCCGAATAGTCGTCGACTAGTCGCCGACTACGAAAGTGGCCGGACAGTCGGCTTTACCGACTAGTCACCGACTAGTTGGAACATATTTAGTTGGCAGGCCCAAAAATAGAAAAGCCGGGAACAGATTCATATATTTTGTCCTGAAAGCCTAACAGAATGGTATTTAAAAGCAAAAAAGTAAGTTCAAAAACTAAAACACAAACTACTGAAAAATCACGCTCTAAAAAGTACGAAACATGAAAATATTTCAGACAGAAATCAAGACATAGGTACAAAAATGGTTAAGGTAAACCCGTCACAAAAATTATACCATTCTGTTAGGCTTTCAGGACAAAATATCCGGGTAAATATAAATCTGTGCCCGGTTATGGCTGCAACAATGGTCAAGGTAAAGCAGTGGTCGCATGCCTGTATACCTACAAAATTATGACGACGTCACGGCAGTTGTTGGTATGACTCGTAGAACGGAATAAATCGTGGATTTCATATAGAAAAACAATATACAGGTGAAAATTGCAGTTCATATATCTAGAAAACGGGACTGAAATTGCCTATTGCCTTTTCTTTCTTTCTTTCTTTCTTATATTTTAATTTTTCCTTGCTTTATAGGCTAAACACTAATTGAGTTCAAGATTTAAAGATTGTGTGTCTGCTAGAAGTACCTTAGAATTTTGATGATCGGTGAGTGAGTGAGTGAGTGAGTGAGTATGTCAGTGACAAAATTAAGGAACTTTGAACTCCAATCGTTCTTAAACTACAGGTTCAAATAGAATGTAATTTGGGAATATACCTATTTGCACTAAGCCCTCTTCGTCACGGAAAATTCAAGCTTTAACCACAACGAAGTTACGGGGGGTCGAAAATGTCCTGAATGGCTTCGAGAAAAGATGGTACGGCTGTGTCTTTGTGTTTGTTTTGCTCAACTTGGCGGGGGCACTACCGTGCCCCCCGATACAGTTCAACAAAGAAATGTAGCAACGTCACAAAGGAAGGAAACTCAAGACACTTCGGTTATATTATTATTTACATTGTGCTAGTGAGATCTTCCATGTAAATAAGTGTAAGGTATCCTGCATTCTCTGTTCGACTATTCGACACTGTTATAATTCAGTTGGTCAGTAATATAATCAACTTTAAACTGTGCACTAGTTTACCAACTCCAATGATAGTAAGCTTTCACACGTACAATTAGCCGTTTATTTTTAAGGAGGATCCAGTTTCAGGTTGTATTTTGATCAAAATATGATTCGCGACCATAACAAATAATGTATTTACAGAATCATTAGAATCATTAATGTATCTCTCTCAGTTAGATTTGTTCTCAAATGTCATGATTTCATGAAAAAGCCATTCAATGGTACAAATCATGAGATGTATTAATGATTCTAATGTTTATAATTCTAATTCTAAATACATGAACTGACTTGACTTGTGAATTATGTATGTTATTGTTGTTGACTTTTAAACGAATGTAATTTTCAGTTTTCATGTATAATTTTATTTTATGTTTATTTTTAACTTTCTACGACTTAGATTTTTAACTAGTAAGTAATGTATGTAAAAATATTTTTTGCTGTGCCCTGACAAACCCTACAACGGCTCTTAGCTCTAAGCCTTTTGTTATCATCTTGTTTTACCTTGTGGAACGCAAATAAATGAATATGACATATTTGTTATGGTCGTGCATCATATTTTGATCGAGATACAGCCTGACACTGACCTGCAAATTACAATAAAAAAGGAAATTTAAACTTCGCGGGTACCACCGCGGGATCCATCTTAATTAAACCTTTTAATAAGCTATTTAGCTATACATTTCCAGCATAAGCTGACTTTGAAACCATTTAATAAGCTATTTAGCTATACATTTCCAGTATAAGCTGACCTTGATGTGTAGCCGTGTGTACGTATGTCAACTGATTAGGGTTAATAATGAAATCTATTGCTGTATCTGTGTCTGTTTTATTATCTGTGGCAGGTAAGTGATTTCTTAAATATTGTTTTAATTAACTGATGCTACTGCTGAACATGAGGTCCTGGGTTCGATTCCCAGGTCGGGCAAATTGTTATTGGATTTTCATTAGGCATTCTATGCAGCAGCACGGAATCTGGATTCGTGCCCGGTTGATGGCAATAGGCTCGACCCATATTATATGGGACTTAAACATAATAGGCGAAATGTGGGTGTACCTACTATGGTACTTCTCTGCCTAAACCTTTAAGGAAAATAGGCGTTATAACGCGAACTTATTTCGAACCGCTCCCGCCACAGTCCGCTCGTCTAATAAGGGTGCAGCTTCTAGCTGGAATGTGCTAGGAGCGGTGTGAAAAACAGACGACGCGCACCTTTTTTGACAAAAAAGGTGCGCGTCGTCTTGACTTGACTTGCTGACGGGTGACCGCTTGGTCTGTCACCCGTCAGCTGAGCAGCGCATCAAGATATAATTTACGAAACCTTTTCTTCGTCCCGAAACCCTATTGTTTTCATCTATATTGTGATGTGTGTATCTTGTCTCCTGCGCGTGTTTTTTTCGAAACATTACACAAAAAACCTTACACATAAATATTTGTTTTCATACACAAGCTGTCTCCTGCGCAAGTATATTTTTTTAATTTTTATTAATAACATATTTCGTGTAGATATAATAATAATTTCCGACGAGGAAGACGTGCTTAAAAGTAACGAACAGTATCTCTATTAAAATGCATCGTCAATTTATCACAACTTGTTCACAACTATTTACAGGACATTAAAATCTCAAAACCTGGGTTGACTGACAGTGACAGATGTGCGCGGTGCGCGCGGCGGTTGAAAATGAAACAAACCCTTCCCCTCTTCACCCGCGCGGGGAATGTTTTCCATGCGAGTCGGAAAACAAAAACATCGTGTTTGCATACACAAATGTGTATGGCCACGCCTCTTTGTTTCGATGTTTTTATGTAAATTTTCGAAAAATCACGCGCAGGAGACACGGCTTTAAATATATTATATCGTGATATCTGTATGTTAAAGAGTGATGTTATACATAACAACTGATCCGAAACCCTGAAAAAACTTCTGGGGTTCGGGTTCCCACCTAGGTCCTGTAATATTTGTTATATTTGTCAACGATCTTCCTAATTGCTTCATTAACTCCACGCCATTCTTATTCGCCGATGATCTATCAATTGTTCGTGAAATAGGTTCTCAAGCTCATTCAGCATTACTTCAACAAGACGTTAATAGACTTTTGAACTGGTTTACGGAAAATAATATGTAACTAAATATTAAAAAAAAAAACTCAAATAACGTTTACTCCGAAGTTAAATTTTATTGACATCAATGTAGTATGAACGTCACACGCCTAAATAAAGTAGATGTAACTTATTACATCATTTGCGGTCAAGAAGGACCCCCAAGACTCTTAAGACTTGGGGGTCCTTCTTGACCGCAAGCTAACATTTATTCCTCACTTCGACAATATTTTCAAAAAAGCTTCAAATACACTCGGGTTTGTCATGCGAAATGCAAAATGTTTACGCAAGCCTATAACGAAAATTTACTACCTGTACTGCGCGGTCGTATGGCGTCCCCACTATACATCAAATAATCTTAAGACGCAGATATATGCCAGTGACCTTGAGCGGATAGCTTGCGTGTTGTGGACTGAGCTCACGCAACGCATCGTATGTCCAGCCAATAATAGGACTCGCTCACCAAGGAGCGCTGTCCCAAATTAGACGCATTATTAATTTAATATACATAAAACAAAAAGTATTTGAATAAAACACGTATACTAAAAGATTAATAATTAAATTATCTTTAAAATGGTGAGTGTTTCAGCAAAATACGCTTGATAGATTTTACGTGATCCTCAGTTTTTTTCCACGTTAGACATAACTTTACAAATTAATTTCACTATGTAATATAAACATAATCAAGAATATTCCTATATTAAGTTATTAAGAAAATCCTCTAATTTAATATATATTTTCCAAATTATTTACACCACTCGTTTAGGCGTGATCTTCAGTATAAAATTATTAAAAGTCGGTTATCGTCGCCTTAAGTTAGAGCGAATTCAAAAGAGATTTTTAAACCACCTATTACTTTTTTAGCTATTCTCGCAGAGTAGGCAATACTCTGCTAAAAAAGTAATAACTATGTAACTCAATTACCCCAACTATTGTAAATTACTGTCATGTTAAAAAAAATGTGTAACAATTATGTGTCATTGCTGTGCGTATAAATTGTTTTTTTTATTTTTTTATTTCGTAATTATGTTTTTGCATGCTTTTGCGCATTGCGTGTTTGTAATTGGTTGAACAGTGTAACAATTGTAGATAGACCAATAAATAAACATGTTATATGATTTCCAGTTACTAACTATGTAAGTATGTCGCCAGTAGTATGGCTCATGGGCGGCTTTAAAACTCTGACAATAGGTTCGTCTCTAACCACACGAAAAGAAGAAGTATGTCGTAATAACAACCGTTATTAATCATCAACCAACTCATCAATCAACCGCGTTATTAATCTTTTAAACGATAAAAAGAGTGTCACGGTTTCTCCATAAAACTATCTAAAGGAAAGTATTCACGGACAGCATTCACGTATAAATTAACCATGCAAGTAATACTACGCATTTCTTAACAAGTGCGCCATCTCAACGTACTAACTGGAGCATTCGTTTTTGTAACCACTCGATGTTGAGCATCGCTTTTTACAATAGCGATCATCATTACACAAAATAAGTATAACACAGTGAAATTCTCATCTTAATTAAAAGAAAAGTTGCCCCAGAACGAACGCTATTAAACTCACGACCCGCCATAACCCCTGTTCTTGTATCATTTTTATATAACATCACGCCTATATTTCCCGTAGAGACAAGCAGAGGTGCACCTATAGTACACCCACATTTAGCACTAAGCAGTGACCGTCAGACTGCCAAATCATAGGTCTTGAGTTCGAACCCAAGGCACTCACCTCTAGGATACGGTGGAGCATACGGTGGAGGTCTGCCCGGCTTGGGCGGAGCACCGCCGTGTCCTCACGGAGGCGATCGGCGGCGGCGATCTCTCGCGTCCGGCCCTGGTTCAGGCCATGGTCCGGAGCGAGAGTGCATGGGAGGCTGTCACCTCCTTCTGCGAAGCAGTTATGCTCGCGAAGGAGGAGGCGGAGCGCGCGAGGGAGATTCAAGCTGCACGCCCTCGCGCCCCTAGTCGCCGCAGGAGACGCCCCGGGCGTCGGTCCTGGAGTCACGAGTGAAGTCGGAGTCACGAGGTGACTTCCGGCCACCGTAGGCGCGGGCCTGCGGACGGTGAGCGATGGGCAGCTCGCCGTCCGATAAGGACCTGGCCCGAGTCGACGGCGCGTTGTGTTCCACGCGCGCCTCAAAGGGATGTCAGCACCAACTGACGGGGTCCGGAAGGACCAATGCCTGCTGGGGTTGCGGGTTTGTCTGAAAGGGAGATCGCGGCCCCAGCACACAGGCAACGGAAGGAACACGGGAAGGTTTTAGTCAGTTAAAGTCTGACACTCCCTCTCGCTCCGCCCAGGGCGGGAGGAGTCATTTGATGATTTCCCACCCAAAAAAGGCACTCACCTCTGACTTTTCGGATTCATGTGCGTATTGTATAATTATCACTTGCTTCAAAAACGGTGTAGGAACACATCGCGAGAATATGTCTGGAAGATATTTCTCGACGGCATGTGTGGCTTTAAAACTCTGACAACAGGTTTTCCGCCAGTTATGTTGTATAAGTACCCAGATTTATTTATTACAGTGGTGGTGATCTCCAGTACCCGCCGTAACAGGACGTACACAGCACTCAACACTATAATCTTCTCGAATGATCCTGAACCACACGGTATGTTTTACTCCAACCGGAAACACAATACATTGGTGCTACCAAGTATGAAAATATTGTGGTTTTCGTTTTAGGGACGCGTTTTTACCGATCGTTGACCATAATCTAAGGATTTATTATGAAAAACCCGCCTCTGTGGTCTAGTGGTTAGGCCACCTGTCTCAGACCCAGAGGTCCCGGGTTCGATACCCAGTGGGGGCAAAATTTTCTGCTCGGTTTGGTTGGTAGTGGGTTTGTTCCAAGTCCGCCTGGCTAGCTACCACCATTTTATTATAGTCTGTCGCCATAACAACAATATTAACAGCATTGTTGTGTTTCAACAGTTAGAGGTAAGATAGCCTACCTCTGTGGTTTGAGGATTCCGGGTGAAGCTCGCTTCCACCTTCAGCCTGATCATAACTTACCATCAGGTGAGATGCAGGTCAAGAGCTTCTCCGTTGGATTGAAGAAATAAAAGTTGACACAGAAAGAAAACAATAAACAAATCTGAAGGCCAATTCTCGTACTTAAAAAACGTTTACATCGAAGTCGCAATCTGTCAAACTTGTAAAAATTTTGGTAATTAGATTGTATTTTAGACAGATTGCGAAAGAGATGCGAAAGCGAGCGTTCTTAAAAATAATACTGGAATTGCCACTCAGATGTCAGTTGAGAATTTCCAAAATTTAAAGAGTGTCCAGCTCCTAAGCTATAAATAATCGCTGAACTTTTTTTTGGACTCCACGCCGTTTCATGAGCCACCTGTATACTATTCTAAAAAATATACTCAACAAGTGCCTTACTTTTTCAGATGATGTTCACAGCGAATATTACTTCGGTAAATGTGCAACCGAAGAAAAAAAATTGATTTTACACGATACTTTGATGTTCAACAATATTAGTGGAAAACTCATAATTCGGGTAAATATTAATGTTCTTCTTTATGCTGGAATCCTGTGCCTAGCACCTGCGATGATATATCTTACAGTATCTAAATAGTCGTAGAAAGTACGGGTCGACCGAAACAGGTTTTTCGTTCTCGGCCGAGACCGAGACCGAGAATAAAATAAAATCTCGGCCGAGACCGAGAGCCGAGAAAAAGCGCTAATTGTGCTATTATATATTTATGAGTGAAATAGTTTTAATATTCAAAATGAAACAATATGATGATATAACACAAAAAAAGCAATTTTTCGGCGTTTTTACCCATCGACAAGAGTGTCGCCTCTCCTTGTATATCTAACTGACCAGCTCTGCTAAAATGCTGTTCACTTGCTACACTAGTAGGCGGCGCTGATAATAGTACATTATGATACGAGTGTGCTGTATTGGTCATTACCCAAAAGGCGGCATTGGCGCGCGAGCCATAGGCGAGCGCGATAATTTAGCCGAGTGGGTAATGATCAATGCACACGCGTTTCATACGACGTTTTTCAACAAACTTGCGAGGAAAAAAAACAGATTTGTTGTAAGAACTTATGCTGGAATAACGTAACTATAGAGACGATAATTTAGATTTATAAAGTTCAACTGACCTTTGTTGCCAGGTACTGTCAATCGGAGCTTCTTTTAAAAACTGTTGTACAACATTTTTACGTCTGTTGGTGACAATACTTTAGATTTTCGTATTTTTTATAACAACAAAACAAAAACGATAACAAATATTTACGGAAAATGGCGCGCTGGTTTTTTTTCTGCTAGCGATGCGCGCGCAGTTGTAAATAAAGGCTCAGGCAAAACCGCTGAACAGCCTATATAAAAATATAATAAACACAAATAATAATTTGAATACTCAAATTAAGATTAATATGTAGTGAAAATATATATATAATTATATAATTTGATGAAATATTATGTAAATGTATCATATTTTATTTTATGATACAAGTGCGGAAAGGAGGTGATTTCCGACGAGTGGAATTTTTATTCACGAGCGAGCGAAGCAACCGAGTGTTTAAGTCGACACGAGTCGGAAATCATCTTACCCACGTGTATCAAACAACGTTTTACTATGCATTGTGCGAGTAAATAAAAACTAGCGAGCCTTACAGTAGTCTCATATAAAGTGTAACATCAGACATATTGGCTGACGTATATAAATGATATAAACATGCATGACTTTGACTTTTTGACTTTGACTTTTTGAATAAATCAAACTTAATTAAACTTAATTAAAAAGATGCAAAAAACGTTAGAACATTTGAATTTCGCGGGCTACAACTAAAAACGAGTTGGCGAGCAGAAGCGAGAAGCGAGTGCGCGACGGCGACGAGCGATTAATCGCTGGTATGATGTACCAAGCGTGAGTTCTCAGCAACTGTTCTGCCCACCAAGCGAGCGGTGCTGAGCGAGTACTCTCTTTGATAGCTCTTGTCGCTGTGACAAACGCGTACTCGCCGGCGCGGTGCGGTGGCGGCATGAACATTCAGCGATCTACTATGTGCCTCTTTTACTTACACGGGACCTAACATCTATATTTTGTACGTTTTTTGAGCGAAAAAATCGTTGAAAGCTAAGGTCCCCGTCACAGAAGCTATAAATTTTGTACTACTAAGTTATGTAGCGACAATTCAATCAACAACAAATAATCCGTTTTGTGGTACTGGAACTCAGACGCGTTCAGTACCACAAAACAATAGACGATAGCGCTTTATATCGCTAAAATATAACCCGACCAAGTGAAATTTCTCGTTAGTTTCGTCTGTGTTACTTTGAGTTGATTGAATTTGGGATTATTTGCTTCGCTACGTAACTTAGTAGAAGTTCTTTGTTTACAAAATTTATAGCTTCTCGTGACGGACGGACGGACTTTAGTCGCTGCCTCGTCGTAGGACAGACGCGTTTGACATACTTAAGAACCGGACCGAGTTCAGATTGACATTTATTCGGATTCTAGGAACAAACGTCACACTACAGTGTGACGTTTGTTCCTAGAATCCGAATAAATGTGTGTAAACGACCATTTGAAAATGGTCGTTTACACACTGCGACGATAACGAGACCGACATATATCGTCAACTCGGACGACAACGATATCGGGAACAAGATACAATACTGTTCTGCAGCAGAAAAACTGTTATGTCTCTGGTGTGATCCGCAATTTATAACAAAAGGAGCAAAAAGTATTGTAATAATGTGTAAAATACTATATGTTACTATAGCTGACCCGACAGACGTTGTCCTGTACAAATTTTAAAATAATTCATACAAAAATCCTATAGAATGCATTTTCAGATTTCCCGAATTTTCCATATTTCGCGGCAAGTTTAAAAAAAATATTTCCCTAAGAACCTTATTCGGACCGAACCTTTTTGCCAAATCGGTCCAGACATTCTAAAGTGATGCGCTTACCAACGAGCAGCATTTCAATTTTACCCGACTACTGCGAAGCAAAAAGGAGGGTTATAATTTTGACGAGTATGTTAAAGGTACCATTCCGGACCCGACCGCAGGCGGCAACTGCAGGCGACGTGTCGCGCCATAGCCCGTTTTCCAGTCGGTAGATAGAAGATAGTAAAAACGTGTTATCACTTGAGCGTTGGCGGCACTACTGGTCTGCAGTCGGGCTACACGTGTCGCCTGTCGCTCACCCGTAGCTGCCAACGACGTGCCGCTAGCTACGTAAGGTATTTATTTATTTATTGGTAAGGCACCTCAACGACTTACTCACTAAAACATACACATACAAAAATCACATAAAGTTTTAGGTATTGTGAATTCGTCACTTACAGAAGTGCACAGCACTAGCAGAGAAATTAATGATTAAAGGACGTTATAGTCATCGTTAGTTGATTAAGTCACAAATTTAAAAGAAAAATTTAATAATTATGTTACAAATATGATGGAGGTATTTCATAGAAATTCTTAAAAACCAGTCGTGTCGCGGTGACACGCCTGGTTTCTATGCCTGCAGTTGCCTCCTGCGGTCGGGTACGAAATGGTACCTTTATAGAAGTTTACCATTATTAACTTATTTCAGGGTCACATGGATATTACCGAGGAAACAGTACCAAACTGTGTGCACATAAAGGCAACCTCCCCTCACGGCGACATGGTCCGGTATAACGCATACAAATTCAGTGTCTGCATTATGAGAATCGAAATCATTTATCTAGAATTAACGATTAATTACTATTACTATGAGTGGTTTGTACCAGTAGAAATGCAAGAAGGTATTCAATGGGACTTATATTTCTATGTAGCTTAGTTGTATACAAATAAAAATACATAGGTACCTATACTAATATCTATACTAATAATAAGTCTGAAGAGTTTATTTGTTTGTTTGGACGCGCAAATCTCTGGAACGGTAGTCGGAGCAGTTTTTCTTTTGCTTTTGATGGCCCAACTCTTGAGGAAGGTTAAGAGCCATTTAACACCACACTACGACCCATAGGAGCCGAGTAAAAAAATAAAAAGTCAGAGAAAACGCTAAAACGAAGTAATAGCGTGGGCGGGCGCTGCGATTTGACGCGATGCAGCAGCGAAGAAGCCGCCATTTCACGCGAAAGAAATCGTGGGCAAGAACAAGTTATGTATAAATCAAATATATATTTAATATATTATTTTTAATGTGAATTATGAATGTGATTGTGGACGGCTATTGAAAACACAGACAAAATCAAACGTAGGAAATATAATTTATTCTACACAGATATAACGCACATTACAAACACCATACACGGTTATACTAAAAGCCTAATAAATTTTCCTTCTTGGACTTGGGACGTTAGTACGTCACACGTCAGTGGTTAGAAAACCAGTATAAACTGGCCTCTTATTCTATTGAAAGTCAGTAGGTGCTACGCTAGGCCAGCTCAAGTTCAAAGTGTTACAACTGAAGTGCGGCCTATAGTGCGTGAAACGGTGAAAATCATTAGGAAGTGAATTCAGAGACGATGGCTAATTGAGATGTATGGAAGAAAAAGACGTGGTGCGCAGAATCCCAATAAGTTGGGATATAAAGGGTACGCACGGATAATGATCAATTAAAATTATTACAATACTAGCTTTTGTCCACGGCTTCACCCGCGTGTATGTCGGTAAACGTCCCACGGGAACATACCGGGATTAAAAGAAAACGAAACAATGATTGCATACCTACTAGCCGTGGAAAAGGTCATTGACTCCTGTGCTACGTTGCGCCGCCATCAACCATAATTATTTTGTTAGGCGTAATTTTGAATATGTGATATCTTTTAAAGTACCGGTCAACTGCCCAAACTTAAAGCTTTCTACAAAAACTCAAAGTTTCGATTGCCTTACAAGTACAATGAACAAGATATTACAGCTTTTTTATTATAAGCAAACCATAGGGTAAGTAAGTGTCGTGATGGCCCAGTGGTTAAGGCCTCGCCTCTCATTCACGAGGTTATGGGTTCAAATCCGGGCAAGTACCGATGTGACTTTTTCAATTCATATGTACTTTCTGAGTTTATCTTGGACATTACTGACATCGGTGAAGGAAAACATCGTGAGGAAACCTGGACTTATAGTTAATATAAGTCTGAAATCACCAACCTGTCTTGAGCAAGCGTAGTGATCAATGCTCGTGCCTTCTCTGTATGAGAAGAGGCCTTTGCCCTGCAGTGGGACAGTAACAGGCTGATATTATTATTATTATTATAGGACGCCAGGCGAAGTTAGGGCAGTTGACGGTACCTATTCATTTAGATATGTGAGGCATATTTTAATCTAAATTAAATGCCCAATTTAAATAATATATTTAATTGGATAAGGATTAATATAATACCGGTCAAAATTGCTCCGGAAATAACAATGAATTTTTTATCAAATTCTAAAAGATAAAAATATGGTTACTTTGGGTCATCCTTAGAAGACTTTTTAAGATGTACAATCCAATACAGAACATTAGTTTAATTTATGAATCTCTTATGGTTTACGCGGCGCACGCTAGTAAGTCGGCATGATTTGTCCCGATATCTTCAACAATAATTTACACAAAATCTTAATGAATTATATACCTAAAGCTTCCTCATGAATCACTCCGTCCATTGGTAAAAACCGTATGAAAATCCGTTCGGTGGTTTTTGAGTTTATCGCGTTCAGACAGACAAACAAACGTTTTATAATATGTAAGGATAAGGGTCAATAGAATTAATGAATGCATATTGGGCATACAATGTAATGTAATAATAGGGAAAAAACTACCAGAAATGTTGTATTTTTTACTTTTCATCGGTGGAAACTTGAACAACCTGTAAAAAAAATCGCCTGTATACAAATTGTTTTAATAATATTATTAAGTTATTATTCGTGGACGAAAATACAGAAGACCAGTACATAAAGTGAATGTGTATGCTGTAATTGTTATCTTCAATAAAAACCTGGTGGATTTCAAACCAACCGATATTCCATAAGTGCAGTAAGAACCCTTGAAAATCACTGTTTATCGAGTATGCACCAAAAACTGTGAGTTAACCACCCTTTAAAGGTTACGGCCAACAAACGTAAATACATTTTGTTGCGATTTGTGTGTCTCAAAACTTTAATAATTAACTAAAAACGAACTGATACCAAATATTTGTGTTACGAATCCGTTAACAGTTGAATCACAAAAAACGCAATAACGCCATCTTTTATCAAAAGCAGGTAGTAAAAAGTTAATCTGCTTTACCGACGAAGCAATTATTAATTGTTGCCAATACTAAATCTCTGTTGTCTAGCTAGTCCAACAATGCATTATTAACACTTTTTAAACCTGTGATTATTACTCATCTGTGTGGCTCGAAAAACAATATCAAAGTTAACACGAAGTTCATCTGTCATGGAAAACATTACTTTTAGAAACAAAATCAGAAGAAATAAATCTGAATGCGATCTATCTACAATAACAATGGAACAAAATCAGAAGAAATAAATTTGAATGCGATCTATCTACAATAACCATGGATCGCACATTGCTCAGCTCAACGTTATCCGGAGTATCTGAGACGTAGGTACTGGATCTGTCGACGAAACATATGCCTACAAGCGCCGGCTTTAGCCTGGCTGACTTTCGGCATTTAAACCAACAGGTTAGAGATCTTGGTTTGGAACTGACTACTGCGCACGAAGAAATAGCAAATCTGAACCACGAATGCAACAGTCTTAAGAAGAAATTAGAGGACAACAACAAGCAAATTCATCTCCTGAAAAGAGTGTCAAGTGAATCCGTGACAGTGAGCCCAGTGTTCACACCATTCACACCACAAAACAAGGTTTCAACGCCTCTGCTAAAGAAACTGACGAACGTTGAGATTCGCTTATCCCGGGGCCAAATTAATCACTCTGGTAGAATAATAGCTCATACTGAAACAACTAAAACTCATACTAACAGTATTCCACAACGGTTAGTCAGCCAAATGTCGGATAATATCAGAACAGACTTATTAACAAATAACTGCAACAATACCGAGTATCTGATTAAGAACCTAACTAGCCCATCGACCTGGACCTTACCTACTATAGTTGGAAGCGACTGTGAACAAAAAATTGTGAAGCCTAAAACCATAACTGAAGTAAACAACAATAAATAAAATAATTACAGTAAAAAGAGAAAAATGATTTACATCATTGGTGACGAACAAGCTCAAAATATTGTTGAAAGAATGCTTGAAAGTAGGCAAGGTAAATGGAATGACGATTATGGCATCTTTGGAATGGTGAAATCATCTGCCACAAGCTGTGAAATACTAAAAACGTGTGAAAAAATATCACAAACAGAGACATTGTAATATTGTGTTTTGTTTAGGTGACAAGAATATACACAAATATGTTTCGAATTAAAGTAATATGTTATACATATTTCGAAAGCAAAAGGTTTCCATAACAAATGTACAATACAACCCATATCTTAATGAATACACGCTTAATAGACAGTTGTATCTGATTGTGAAAAATTATAAGAACTGTAAATTAATTCAACTGAATGACAGAAAGATTTTTCTGAATAAAATGAATGAATTTACGACTATGCTTAGTTATAGGCTTAATTTAGAAATAGATTCTATGGCGTATAATAAACAATTCTTCACTTTATATAATAAAACAAAATACCTAATACAGCCAGGTGTTTGCATTGAAAATAAGCCGTCCATAAGCCAAATGCCAGAGAAAAATACGAAGTGTAGCATTCTTTACTATTTCAAACCTAAAAACTTAATGCAACGTATTGACAATCCACAAATACCATTTAAGAAAGGAACTATCCCATTTTTATTCAATAAAATGAAAATTACTAGTCAGGCAAACATAAAAGAACCTTCCCTTCAATCAAATGCACCATTTTTTTGTACCTCACAGTAAGTCCAGTCTGATACTGTTTCATCAAAACATTGCAGGTATTTTTAATAAGATAGACGAAATAACGGTGGCACTTAATAAATTCTCTCTGAATTCTAAGGACATTGACATCATTTGTTTAAGTGAGTCATTGATTAAAAGCAAATCAGAATCATTCCTAAAGATTCCTGGTTACAAACTCGTCGCTTCATACTGTCGAGATACTAAACGAGGTGGGACATGACGGAATAAGGGGCGAAACAAATGACTGGCTTAAATCTTACCTAAGTGATAGGCGTCAATGTGTGCAAATATCAAAAGTCATTGATGGAAACAATGTAGAATATCAATCTAATTTTAAAACGAATGCAGTAGGAGTACCCCAGGGCAGCGTAGTGGGATCGTTTTTATTTTTGCTATATATTAATGACCTTCCCAATGGAACACGCTACGAAACTATACGACGATACGACACTAATGTTAAAAGGTAATTACAAAAATAAATTGAAACAGGAAAATAATGAAGCAATCAAAGACATAATAATTTGGCTTAATAACAAAAAATATAAATCAAAATAAATAAAACATAAATAATTTAATTTCAAACTTATAAATAAAACTTTCAGACTCTTAGTATAAAATATGAAGACAGTATCCTAAAACAAGTAGTAAATACAAAATTCTTGGGGATAATAGTGGACCAAAACTGTAACTGGAAATCGCACATCAATTACGTATGCGATAAGCTAGAAAAAATCGTATACGCAATAAAACGTCAACAGTGTCCGTAGACGCAGCAGTCACTGCATATCACGGATACGTATCGTCTGTGCTATCATATGGTCTGATACTATGGAGCAACTCAGTTGAAGTTTTAATTAATGGCATTTCGGGTACAAAAGAAGTGTGTTAGGGCAATATCTGGCGTCTGGTTTTTGGACAACTGTATACCGTTATTAAAAACCTTCACATATTACCTTTACCCTGCATGTACATCAAAGCACTATGTATGCTAGTAAAACAATATCCGCACTATTTTCGCATGCAATCAGAATTCAGGCACAAAAAGGCTGCTGCTAGAAATAGGTATAACACGAACTAAATGTACCTCAATGTAGATTACAAATTTTTAGGAGGAATGTTTATGTAAATGCCATTCAGGTGTATAACAAGTTACCTAATTCACTTATGGAACTTCCCATCTCCATGTTCAAGAAAAAGCTGACAAGCTGGCTATTAAATCAATTCTTTTATGACATTGACGAATATATGGAATATTGTCCAAATCTAAGAATGAGATGGACTTAATTTTGACATTTTATAGTAATGATTACCTAATTATAAAAATACTAATTCATTGGACTTATTGTAAATCACAAATCTTAAAATTAATATTGTCCTTAGTTAAGACAACGCCAATTGAATATTTGTACACCATATATACTTTGTGGTAGAATGTATAGAACTAACAAAACACCATACTATGTAAAACTACATTCTCACAAATAAATAAATTCTGATTCTGATTCATCAGAATCACCGCCGGAAAATTAAGGATTAAATTGTTGGTTATCAAACCAACAATTTAATCCTTAATTTTCCGGCTATGAACAGATTATCAAGTCATTCACGTAAAGTTCGAAGTGGTTGTCTTTAGTTAAATATGATATTATAAAAATATACGTAGTACCTGCCTTCATTATAACTACCTATTTACTTATTATTGTTTACCAGCATACTCACTTGTTTTACCAAAAATACATACATCAACTTAGTTATCAAAGTACACAGCTCGCCAAGTTAGCAACTTGACACAAACGTAGCAGTGTTGCCGTCTTCAACACAAATAATCAATAAGTACAACGAAAGTCAATTGTATTGTTTGTCTTACGAATCTTGTATTCAAACTGTGATAATAGCAGCTGGTAACACGCGATCAAATATTGATGGAGACTTCTACAAGAACACTGGGAATTAATTAGAATTAAATCTTGTTTAACCAGCTCCTAAGTAGGAGCAAAATTAATTAGGCACATGTGCCATGTCGAGCCAAATACCTAGGCTTGATTTATTAGCAGAGTCAATAAGCAATAATGACAGTGTCTTAGCAAATAATAATTAATTTGTAAATAACCTGGAACCACAGAATCTTGCATAAGCTTTTGTAAAGATTGGTCGTTTTGAGGGCTGTCTTATTTAGTAACTTTGACAGAAAAATAGAACTGGTTCTAAGTCTAATTTTATTAAATGATAACTTCCTATGATATATAGCACCCCGCACCACAGGTACGCTTGGGTGCTCCAAGCGTACCTGTGGTGCGGGGTGCTGTACAGCATATCGCAGCACAATACTTAGGGGCCTATACGCTGGACAATATCCTGCATCAAATGGGCACCTGTAGTGCTGCACAGCATCGTGGACTGCATCGCAAATGTGTTTGGACGGCACATTTACTCAGCGGGAACCGATCACTTTTCCGAATTGTTTTTGTTCGAATTTCATTTTACCGAAAACTATTGACCGACGTCTTTTTTGCTATTATGCATTATTTGACATATTTTGAGATCATCGAAGTATCATGTGTCATAGGTATTATTTTACCGAACTATACAGGGTGTTCGGCAGAAGGTTGAACATACGAAAATGGCGGATCCGTGGGGCTGTGCTACGTGTTTAGGTGCAATAACAAGATCCAGGACAAAAGTTTTTTTTTTTTTTTCAAATTTAAAGGAAATTCGTTGTTGCTCAAATTTCAAACGTCAATAATTTCATTAAAAATAACAAAACTGGCAAATTTTTTTTAATTTTTTTTTAGAATAATTGTAGAATCTAATATGTAAAAAAAAATTTGGTTCGTATATTAATTAATTTCACTTTTCGCAAATTTCCTTCGCAATCCTTTCGGTGAAAAAAGTCCCAGGCAGTTAAAATTGGTGAATTGTTCTAGTTGTTTTAAAATAAATTGGGCATATTGCATACAGTTAGATTGAGCATGAACCAAAGATGTTTTCCTAAAATTAGAACTGCTCTATCACTGTTAGTTTTTTTTTTAACGCAGTTCAAAGTCGGGCTTTCGGTATTTATTTTTGATTTGTTAGTAGTTTAAGGGCTCGTATTTACTTTTCTAGCAATCATCTGCGTCAAATACAAATTTTATAAGATTCTACAGTTACTTTAGATGAAAATAAAAATAAAATGTTGCCACTTTTGTTGTTTTTAAAAGACATTATTGACGTTTGTAGTTTTAGCAACGACAAATTCCGTTTTTTTTTTACAAAATCCTTGTGGCCTGGGTCTTGTTATTGGGCCAACCTTCCGCCGAACACCCTGTATTTCGCCGATTTACAAACTTCTTTTTGCTATTGGTCGAAGCCTCTTTTGAACTTTTTTCATATGCCAAATTATTTATTTACCATATTTTCACCACACCGAAACAATATTTTTCAATATTAAATTAAAACAGTGTCATAAAAAGTCAATATATTGTGCTACAAAATGTAGTGACAAAAACGAATCGCTGCAAAAACCGACTCCACGCAGTCTTGTATGCCCTACCCCTAGAATGTAATTTAAGCCCGCGTAGGCGCGAAGGGGTGGGGTGGCCCGCGAGCTGAGCAGCAAGTGGTTTGAAGGCCCGCCGCCGCGGCTGAGGCTGCCGCCGAAGCTGCGGTGTTGAGCGTTAAAACCATCTGTAACGACAAGCTTGCGTGGGGCCGCCCAAACCCCGCAGCGCCGGAGCCGTGACAGAAACAATGCTTGCATGTTGCACGCCTGCGTGCATGTTGTATGCTTGTTTGCACGCTTGCTTGCATGCTGGATGCCTGCTTGCATGCTGGATGTCTGCTTGCATGCTGTATGCCTGCTTGCATGCTTGAAGCAAGTATCCTTCCTTCACCCATCCATGCCTCGTGGTATAATAAATGTTCGGAAACATAATACTTCGAACAAATGTTATTTCGGCTAAGTGTAACTTCGGTAAAAATGTTTTTCGACCAAATGAAATGTTGGAGTAACGAAAAAAATCGAATTGATAATAGGTCAACTGATACAGTGGCAGACGTGACTTCAGTGAAGTAAAAAAAAAACGAAACTATAGTAGTTGAAAAGTTTTAGGTGGAATGAAATTCGGTCAAATATTTTACGAACCTATGATACCTTACTCAGCAGAGTTAAAATGTAGCTATTCATGATATGAGAGAACTCTCCTCTCCTCAGCGCCTAGTTGGTTACCAAACACTCATACAGAAAAGCAGGTCATGCGAACTAACATGAGATTTAGTGCCATGGGTGATTCAACTATTAATTGACAGCTTGATCTGCCCAACACATTTCCTGCCCTGCAAATGATTACGGTAAGGCCCCTTCATAGCAAAAAATAATAAAAGCTTTAGTGAATCAAAGGGATCTGTTTCGCAACAAATCCTGCCAAAGAGAATTCGTAGGACCACACAGGCCCAACCGTTTTATTTTCAAGCCTGACAAACTGTTTTTTTTTTTTGTTTTACCAGAAATTTCTCAATTCTCAGTAACAGCCCGGAGTTTGGCTTTGTTCCTGGTAGGCAACAGGATTGCGCTCTATACACGTGACTTACCCGTAACTGACGCACATTAGACATTGCCTTATTCTGCGGGGAATTCTGGCGTGATGTGATGTTGTACTCGTATCATAATACCTACCAACAGATTAACAAAGGAATGTAACTACGTACTCGAAATGAATGATTTGGCACATGCACGCCGGTCGTACTGTTTGTTTTGATGCATTTTTCAGGTAAACAGATATGATACACCGCCGACGTTGTCGCCCATTCCTCGCAGATATTAGTACAACCATGCACCAGTTTGCAATGAATTCTTTTATTGTATCTATTTTAATAAATATAGGAGGTAAGTGACTTTTGATTATTCTTTTACCCTTTATTTCTTGTGTCGGTTTCATTTGATCACAAAACGACACACTTTTTCCATAGATATCTCAGCAACCGTCTGCAGCGTGTTTTATAATATGCTTGAGTAATGGTTCATTCCTTGTTTAGTCAATCACCTACGTTAATAAGGGAGTTCTACAAGGCTCAATTGTAGGTCCAATAATAGTTAAATAAAAATCTTATAATATTTTCCTTGTATGTATATTGCAGTGGTCTTCAGTTATAAAACGTTTTCGTCACTAGACAGCGTTGTCTTCACAAATATTCCTCATACTGCAGGTGGTATTTTAAATTATTTAATTTAAAAAATTATGTGATAATTAAAATTACCTATATAATTAATTAAAATTATTTCCATTATCCATAGTAAATGTTACCTTAGTACGTTTGCCCTGTTTGTTACTCACCTCTAACAGATAGTAATGCATGGCTATTGACTCTTTTCATACAAAGAAGGCCCGTGAGCATTCCTACAGTTTAGCGTTTTGGCGATTTTTATCTTGAATTTTCGTTCATAATGATAAATAGCAAAAGCGGAGGAGAAACAAAATTTCCAATAATAACTTCTTAATTTTTGCCTTGCTTTTCCAGATGACATCCATAGCGAATATTTTTTTGGAAAATGTGCCGTAACCTACTACAGAGAACTAATCATGCACGAAAAGTTTAATTACAGCCAGATATATAATAACCATATAATTCGGGTAAATATTGCTACTTCTCTATACTCAATTCCTATATAGGCCTTACAAATCACTAGCTTCAATAACGGTGAAGGGAAACATCGTGAATAAACCTGCATGCCTGAGAGATATTTCTCGATGGCCACTGAGTTTGTTTCGGCCTTTCTTTTCAGAGTAGTCAGATAGGAAACGCCGACCACATCTAGCTTATTTTTTTATATTATTTTATATGACGTGTAAAAGTGATTCCGATATCCTATTTACAGAATAAACAATTTCATTTTGAATACTCGCGCGATCGTCGCGTTGGGTAGGACATAAGTCGACAAAGTAACTCGGAGGGCGTACTGATTTAAAATAAAGTTAGGTGGTGCGTACTTTAAAAGGTTGGGAACGCCTGGTTTGGGCCAAACGAGCGAATCTATTCTCAGTCTAGCAGATTACTTTTGTAAACAGGGATAAATAATTCTTTAGTTGGTCTATCCATACTCAAATGTCAAGAATATCAAGAAAAAATGCTGTTTTGGTTCTGTTCGTTTAGTTTTAATTCCACCTTTCGACATTCGACGATTGCTCATTGGTCTTTGTCGCAGGAACCGGACCATCTTTGACATTTATTCTGATTCTTGGAACAAATGACACATCTTCGCGATCATGTGCACAGACCATGTCTTACCCACGAAGTTTTCGAAACCCTATCGCTCAATGAAAAAAATGATGGTGCACACAAGTGCTTTTTTTTTGGTGAGAGTGTTCGCATCCAAACAACAACATTTAAAGTTCTCAAAATTAAGTGTAAACCCAGTTTTGAAAACCAAAACTACTAGGCCAATGGTGAAAATAACAATAATTAAATCTCATTCGATCATTTCAGGGTTACATCGATGCGACCAAAGTGAAACATAAAACACCAAACTGCGTGCACATAAAAGCATCCTCTTCAGTTGGCGACATGGTTAGGTATAACGCGTACAAATTCAATGTATGCATCGGTAAAATCGTATACGAGTATCAACATGAAGAACCATATTATCTCCATTTCTATGAATGGTATATACCGGTAGAAATGCAGCCAGGCATTATTTGGGACCTTTATTTCTATTCAGAAAAATAACTGGGGATATATGTAAGTAGGTACAGTCCGATCGAATTTCGTTTTCCAAATATAATAATAATAAAATATTTATCAACTTAAATTTTAGGAAGATTCAGGGTGATCTGATATGATGGGTCAGTGTATTCAAATCAGGATATCATAGATTTTTTAATCCATTTCTACTACTACAAAGTAACGAAATGTTTTTCTTCTGGAATCGTTGAATGCTGTTTTTCATAACTCTACAATCGAGGAATAAATCAATTCTGAAAGTGGGCAACGTCGCAAATAGATGTCTAATATTTCGCTGTTTTGATTAATTTTGCAATATTACTCTATGGAAATATGAAATGTGGCTATCTAGCGAACTAGAATATTAATAATTAATTGCAATTATAACACTGAATTTGATGTTGTAACCGTTTTAGGTGTATAAAAGGCATTTGGAAATATTTCAAATACTTTTTTTATATCTAAAACGATATATTCGGTGTTATGATATTAATTATTGCATTTCATATTTTAGTTACCTAGTTAGTTAGCCACATTTCATATTTCTTTATAGTAATTGCCAAATTAATCAAAAGAGGTAAATATTTGACAGCTATTTGCGACGTTGCCAACTTTAAGATAAGCGCTCTTAACTCTAAATTATCGTACTTATTGCCATTATAGATCCATCTCAACCGATCACACACATTGTTTAAATTTGAACTCAATATCGATTGCGATAAACGGAGTTTTCACTCAACTCTCAAATGTTTATTTACGAGTATAACAATAAAAACTTAACCGACTTGGAGTCCAATTTAACTTTTGGTCTGATTACCGAAGTTATTTGTGGGCCATAAACAAGTTGCGAAGTTAATTTGTACCTATCGAATTAATGTCATCTGTAATATCATTTATTCGATGGTGTTCTATTTATTGTACCTTTCTACGGAATTATAGATAAAGTGATCCTATGTTATTATTGATTGGTTTAAACATTATGCGGATGAATAATAAATAATAATATCAGAAGTTTATGAATCTGATCCATTTCATTACCGAGACTACTTACTTTTCCAGATGGGACTTCCGAAATCTAAAACTATGAAAAATAGAGAATGTATTGAAGTCATGTGCACAATTTTCGAGATAAAACTGCATTCGAAATTTTGGTTTTCAAAAATTTGTCATTGCATCCACAGCATATACTTTCAGTAGATCTGAATCCTCATCTTCTATTCTACTCTTCTCTCAACTATATTGGGGTCAGCTCTTAAGTCTAACTGGATGCAGCTGAAAATCAATATTTTTTATGGGGCGACTGCCGACTGACTTCAGTAGAACTGAGTACTTAGATCATTTCAATAAGAAATTTGAAAATTTCAACTGGCTTGCTGTGATTGACAGACAGACGGCGTGTTTTAGACCAAGTAAATGGATACCCGTGGCCACACTTTGAGTTTCGATCCCTCAAAAGGAAAACATGGATGTCACCAAATTGGAATAGTCTGTCTCAGAAGAGCCTAATTTCACGAACATCTTTTCCAAATTACTAGAGCAGAATGAGAACAAACAACAATTTGCCACTATTCACCTACTGCCAATAGGTAAAAACAATTCAAAACAAAGTGATGTCTTGAATTGTTATTTGGAGTAGGCTTACACGCCTACTCCGAGAGCAGCAACGCGACGATAAATAGGTTTCCTAGAAAACAGATTTACAGATCGCTTCATTTCGTCAGAACAACCGAAACATTATTAATTACAGTGAATCCATATGACGGCGTCATTGATTGGGGTTAACATGTCCACTTCATCTAATGAGGCCAAGGGCGCGCGCCGCGGTTGACTTCAACAGCAAACATCAAAGGGCAAGCTCTCGACTAGTGCAGAAGGGCCCTCAGTAGCTAACGAACGACTTGGATAAAACCCTGCCACTTGTACTAGTTAGCGAATGAACGAAAACTCATTGGACTCGTAACTATGTTGACATTTTTAAGTGTGACTGCTTAGCATATTTAATTTTACTATGTTGTCTGACTGCGACGTCGAATTTAATCGGCTAACTCTTTGAATAGACAAACTACTATCACATTGGGTGGACCCATGTCTTCTTTGTGTCAACTATGTACTTCGTGTCGGGCACCTGTTCCACCACCGCGAGGAGGAAACAACTATACTCCATTTGAAATAAGATCGGACATTTAAACAAACTTTTTTTACAGTCCGTTCAACTGATTCTGACTTCTGTATCGTAGGCATAAGGATGGCATTGAAAGCAAAAAAGTGATTACAATACCACTTGTTTACTGCAGCTGCCACTTGTCATGCCACCAACGGTCGTTTGAACGGACTGTAAAAAAGGTTTAATTAAATGTCTAATCTTATTTCAGTTGGATGTATATCTACGATTTTATTGCTCAAGAAACGTATGTACAAAACATTGTAAGTCCCGAGATCTCAACAACCAAAAGCCTACAAACAGGCGAATATTTACTAGGAACATAAGAAAGCATGCCCACTGTAGTTATTTTGTCGTCGATAGACATGTTACACCATAAATAATTATACTAACTAATATTATAAATGCGAAAGTGAATTTGTTTGTTTGTTACGATTTAACGCTAAAACCGCTAAGCGGATTTGGCTGAAATCTGGCACATGAAATTAAATTAAATGAAATTTGAAATGAAATGAAATTTATTTGCAAGAATTGTAGTACATTACAGTTGGTGGGGTTGTTTAACAGTTTCTAAAACAATTCGCTAAAACTAAAAGCAAAATTACATGAATTAAATGTAATTATGTTAATAATATTGGAACATACATTAAAGTTATTATATTTAAGATTATGAATGTCAATCATTTGTCAAATTATCATAGTAGAATGTCAGTGTGAGTCCTTAAAATTTAGGTAGATACTCATTCACAAAATAGAATGATTTTTCTATAAGCCATTTGAATAATATTGTTTTGAAACGATTGATTGGCAGTTCCCTATATAATTTTGGTAATTTATTATAATATAATAATAATACCATTTACTTCAGGCGACACAGGCCCATAGAAAAATACCTTAACGTAAACATACATATTTTAATATAAGCAAGAAAACTTGTGTTAATAAATAAAGCTTAGACTATGTTAGTAGTACTTCACTTTGCACTAGTTTGAATTAGTGCTGTCGTGTGGAACTTGTCCGCGGAAGTGACGGAACACTACGTCCTGCGGCCAAAAGTCTTCTTCCATGACGAGGGGCAGATAACAGTTCGGTACACGCACGACGAACGCCTTGAAGTTGACGTTCCGGTGCGATTCTAGTACCTGCACCCTCGGCGTGTACCTCGTCTTTTGGCGCACGTACTCCACGATGTCCTCCGCCTTAGTAGTGTAATGCAGGCGGGAGATGTACACCGGTGTGTTCGGCTTTGCGGCACACAAGCCCACTTCGGGGTCCGTAGGAGCTTTGCCGCAGCGGTTCTTGTTCGTTCGCGAACGGCGCTTCCTTCTTTGCACCGCCACGAAACCATCCTCATTATCAGACCTAATTATATATCCTTATAACCATTGGATAGCAACTTCTGTGATATAAGTGGCTTTTCATTGGAGGAATAATCAGTCTATCAGGATAATTCTTGTGTTAAACGTAACAGTGTCTCCAAGACGTTGAAATAATTCGGAGTGCATTTTTACAAATTTACAGCATTCAAATATGTACATACCGGGAACAGTTAATATTTTTAAATCTTTAAAAATGGTCATGGGTAGACCATGGATTAGGACATAGGATACTTTTTATCTCGATTTTCCCACGGGATCGAGACTTAAGAGGGTGAAACCGCGGAGCGCAGGTAGTTCCAAATAAAAATTCTGCAATTTAAAGTTTCCGCTCAACTCATTTCAACATGGTGGAAAACCGGACCCGAAACAACGAAAACTCCCGTTTCCGCCTGACCCCGCTAACTGCACTGCCCCATAAGAACTCAATTAATACTTTAGCACACAGACATTAATAATCCCAGTTCACACATTCACTGTTACAGGGGTATTTATTAGAATGGGTATGTTGGACCCTCGATGTATCTAACTTACGTTTGTATACTCGCCGTGGCAAATGAAGGCACCTAGTATCTTCGTTAAACGTTTCTGATAATGTAGAATATGTAGTAGGTAACCTATATACGATAATGTAAGACTGTGAAATATTACTAAGCAGAACTTATTCGTAAGTATGTATGTAGAAGTCGCTTTGAAATCATCAAATAAATGTAGACCCCTCCTACTTTAGGTAGTGTAGCGGAATAAAAATGCAGATTCACAACTTTAACACGTATAAAATTGTAAAAAAAAAGTATCTCATAAAAATATAACATATTGAAGTAAAAATATGATTAAAATAGGCGCGGGAAAAGTAATTATACCTAAATGAAAAACATCAGATGATAAATCATGATGGAACATCAGATGGTAAAATAAAAAAAATATCTTAGTTACGCATTTGGTTTCGAAGCCAAGGAATCGATTGCAATCGGTTTTAGGATCGCGACCACTAAATTACATAAGCGACACGTGAATATCCTAACTATCCTAACTTATATTATAAATGCGAAATTTAGTTTGTTTATTTGTTACGCTTTCACGCTAAAACAGCTGAACAGATTTAGGTGACATTAGTAGGTAGGTACACTTGGGTAGACCATGACCTGGATTTGGACAGAGGATACTTTTTATCACGATATTCCCACGGGATCGAGACTTACGCGGGTGAAACCGTGGGGCGCAGCTAGTTATCTAATAAAGATGACCCTAAGATATCCCATTATAATAATTGAGTGTGATGGTTTAAAATAAGCCGTTCCTGACGAACTGCATCCTGCGCCTCGACCGCACCATAGGTGACACGACGTTCAGCAAAACTGGAGCCTCATACGTAGCCCGCCAGGAAAGCATCACAGCCAACACACCAAAACAAACACGTCTGTGTCGGACTCAAGGCTGGAATGAATCTGGCTGGTAAAATGGACCTCTTGGTGGATACTCTGATACCCTAAAGGGAAACGCCGGTACCGGCCTTGAACTGGTTTCACACCTACGACAAATAAGAAAGGTAATACGCCAGAGAAAAACTATAGCTTTCGTTGAGAGATAGGAGAGGAATAATACGTACCATTAGGCCCCGTTCCCTAGCTTTAAACGACACGATAATCTGTCGTCACGACAACTATGTCGTGACGACAGATTATCGTGTCGTTTAAAGCGTCGTGGCTTGTGTATTTTAATGGAGGTGTTCACATATAGGACACAAAAAGAAGATTTAGAGTTATTCGTGTCGCAATTAACTGTAGATCTTCTTTTCGTCTGGTTAGTGACTAACCTGGTGTCAGAATTTTAAAGCCGCCCATGGGCATCTGACTTGGCTTCACATGCCGTCGAGAAATATCTCTCAGGCACACTATGCTTCACACGATGTTTTCCTTCACCATTTTTGAAGCAAGTGATAATTAAAAACAAACTCTAATTAAATCCAACGACAAATTTAATCGTCACGACATAGTGGGTACGCGCCTTTAGACTAAAAATCTTACACCAAGTTACTAGCCAAGTTACTAGCCAAGTTACTAGCCAAGTTACTAGCCAAGTTACTAGCCAAGTTACTAGCCAAGTTACTAGCCAACTTACTAACCAAGTTACTAGCCAAGTTACTAGCCAAAGTTACTAGCCAAGTTACTAGCCAAGTTACTAGCCAAGTTACTAGCCAACTTACTAACCAAGTTACTAGCCAAGTTACTAGCCAAGTTACTAGCCAAGTTACTAGCCAAGTTACTAGCCAAGTTACTAGCCAAATTACTAGCCAACTTACTAACCAAGTTACTAGCCAAGTTACTAGCCAAGTTACTAGCCAAGTTACTAGCCAAGTTACTAGCCAAGTTACTAGCCAAGTTACTAGCCAAGTTACTAGCCAAGTTACTAGTCAACTTACTAGCCAAGTTACTAGCCAACTTACTAACCAAGTTACTAGCCAAGTTACTAGCCAAGTTACTAGCCAACTTACTAACCAAGTTACTAGCCAAGTTACTAGCCAACTTTGCATGATTTAGGATTAACGGCGAATTATTCCACTTTGCCCTACCAAGCAGCCCCCACTGGTGGAGCAAAGTGGAATGTCTTAAATTTTGCTGTGGAATCTGTATATCTAAGTAAAATGTAACTAGGATTGATAACGTTGGACTTAGTACATAAATAGTGTTTTTAAATAAAAAAACAAAAATAATTGTTTAGTTTGTATTTACTATTTGTTTCTGGAAGGAATCGGGTTGTAAATCACAGATTTGTTACAAATAAAATAAAATCTTACTAAATAAAACTAAAGTAAACTTGACCATCTGCTCATCATGGCAAAATACAGTCTCACTGATCACCTTTAAAATTAAACAATGAATATTATTTTTTATTATTATTATCTTTATTAACATTTTAACATATAAAATACATTTTTAAATATTTCTTAAAAACTATATAAAAAACATTTAAAAATATAAAAAATAGTATTCCGCCGGTGTCGGGAGCAAGGTCCAAGCTACCGGTGGTTAGGGCTGCAGAGACAGGAACCTCCTCACAATGCGAGCCGTATCGAGGAGTACTGCCTTCTGAATCAGGCGCTTGATCCAACCGCCTAACGAGAGTCTCGAAAGATGTTGGTCGAGGCTTTCGGCCATCAGGCCATTGGCCGTTACGACAATCGGTACAATGATAGCCGAGCTCACATTCCACATGTCAACAACCTCGTGTGCTAAGTCGAGATATTTTATTTGTTTCTCTTTCTCAGCTTTCACGAGGTTCCCGTCATGTGGGATGGTAACATCGACTATCATTGCGCGGCGCGCTAATCGGTCTATCACCACTATATCAGGCTTATTGGCAACAATAGTCCTGTCAGTAATGATAGACCGATCCCAGTACAACGTGATATGGTCATTTTCGAGAACTGGGTCGGGCACATACTTGTAATACGGTACCTCAGAGTCAACAAGTTTATATTTCAAAGCAAGTTGCTGGTGAATAATCCTGGCCACTTGGTTATGCCTGTGTAAGTACTCGCCGTTAGCCAGACGCGAACAACCAGAGATAATATGTCTGATGGACTCACCCGGACGATGGCATGCCCGACACACGTCAACCGTCCCGTCCTTCATAATATGTCTCCGGTAGTTATTCGTCAAGATAACTTCATCCATAATTGCACAGACAAAACCTTCAGTTTCCCCGAAAAGGTCACCGAAACGTAGCCAGGATACGGACGCTAAGAAATCTACACCAGGCTCATGAAGAGCCCGATAGTAGCGCCCGTGAAGCTCCTTGCTCTGCCATACCTCCTTGCGGTCATCTGTAGTAAGTATTACAGGTTTGCGCCAGTTCTCATTAGCCATGGAGAGCGGGGTGAGTCCCTTGTCTACTGCCTACCACATCCCGGTGCATACCCACTTCGGCTTTAAAAAAATAATCCCTGAGGCTGTACACCTCGCGGTTGTGGAGGGTCTTAGCGTTTAAAAACCCTCGACCCCCGCACTTCCGCGGGATGTACAGTCTCATCACCGATGAACGTGGGTGATGCATCCGGTTTGCGGTCAAGAGTGTACGGACCCTTCGGTCCAGGGCGTCGAGTTCGGTCTGAGTCCATTTGAGTATGCCGAAAGAGTACATCAAAACCGGCATGACCCAACCGTTGTAGGCGCGCACCTTGTTTCCGCCCGAAAGAAGACTAATTAAAACCTTCTTCAGGCGACCAAAGAAGAGCTCCTTCAACGATTGCTTCATGTCAGCAACGTTGATGTCTAACGCTTCCGACATACCCAAGTACTTATAGCTTTCGGCTGAGGAGAGGGATCTAAGGTGTATGGAGTCCGAGAGTTGAGTTCCCTCGGATTCCATAATCTCCCCTCGCTTTACATGCATGACTGCACATTTGTCCACACCAAATTCCATCCTGATGGCGCTACTGAATGTTTCAGTTACCTTCAGTAGCTCCATCAGTCGCGATTTGTTGGGGGCAAAGAGTTTCAAGTCATCCATGTAGAGGAGGTGAGATATGACCTGACCACCTCTCCTCAACCGATAGCCCAGACCTGAATCCTCCAGCAGTGTGCTTAGAGGATTCAGGGCTAAGCAGAACCAAAGTGGACTCAAACTGTCGCCCTGAAATATTCCCCGTTTAATCCATACAGGCTCATCATTCCCCTGGATCTGTTGACATCCTGGGTAGCGAAGGACCGTCCTCCATTGCCCCATACACGACATCAGGAAGGTGCGCAGAGTTGCATCTATCTTGTACAACTCCAGCACCCTCATGAGCCATGTATGTGGCACCGAGTCGTAGGCCTTCTTATAGTCTATCCAGCATATCGACAGATCCTTGCGGGATCGACGAACCTGTTGGCTTATGGCCATGTCAATGAGGAGTAGCTCCTTAGTTCCGCGGGACCCATTCCTACATCCATTTTGAGAGGCAGACATAACCGAGTTATTGTCAATGTGTGTGTTAATTTTCGCTCTCAAAATGGATGTAAGAAGTTTATAAACCGTCGACAAACATGTGATCGGTCTATAATTCTTGGGTTCCGCGGGACTACCTGACTTATGGAGCAGGTGGGTAACGCCTGTTGTAAGGAACTGTGGTAGCGACCCAGTCTCTAAGGATGACTGGAATTGAGATGCCAGGCAAGTGTGTGAACTAATTAGCCATTTTAGCCAAAAGTTGTGCAGTCCGTCCGGTCCCGGTGATTTCCAGTTCGGTAACGGACGGGCTGCACTGGCTATATCTAATGGCGTGATTTCCACCTTATCCATTTCTGGTATAGTTTCACACACTCGCTCGACATCCTGCATCCAGCCAGCCTCAGCGTGACAGACGGGTACCGACCATATGCTGCGCCAGAATGCACTCGTGGCGGCATCATCTGGGCGGCACACGTCTGTCACATTTTGTTCAGGCCGCTCCCAAGCTCTATATACCCACCTCTCATCGCTCTGGAACATGCGATTTTGCGTGTATCGGTCAACCCGCCGCTTATACCGCCGAATTCGGCTCGCCCATGCACAAACTTTCTGCTTCAGGAAGTCGATGCGCTCTGTAACATGGGACATGTATTCTTGAGGACTGATTCCAGTCCCCGAGAATGCCTGCCTTACAAAGCGCATCACTCGTGGTCGTGTATTGCCCTCCCTGAAGCAGTATAGTTTGCCGATGAGTACCCTGGTCCCATCAATACGTCGCTCGATCCTGCACTGCCAGGCTGGTACGGCTGGTTTTGGTCGAGTAGCTCCGTCACAGTTTGGGAACTTGACGTTAGCTAAACGACATGCCGCAACAGCCGCACAATACAGGATCGAGTGTGTATCAATGAGATCCTCGCTGCTCTCGAAGAAATTCTTAAGCTGCGAGTCCAAGGCACACACCAGCGCCCTATTTTTTTTGTGCATGGGTAAGCGTGGAAGTCGGGGTCTAAGTTCGGTCGGAGTGTGCCTATACTCGCGAAACGCATCCTCCAGTGCGCTCCTCAGTCGGACGTTGCACTGGCTACTTACTGTGTCAACCCTATCATCCTCCTCTGTAACACCATGATTGAACCGCGGCGGGATTGCATCAGTATTTGACGTTTGTGCCGCGGTTTGTGCTGGAGTTGATACGATATGGTTGCTCAGTACCTCTGAGCGCAGCCTATCAAGTGCGGCATCGTCCAACCTATGATTGCGTTGGATGACACGCACCTGATCCGACAGTCGTTGGGCCGAGACGTTGACGGTTGGCTCTAGTTCCTGAAACAGAGACAGCATCCTAACACGGTACGCAGTGAGGTTAGTTCCTCCCTCTGTAGACCCGTAATATGCGCGCATGACGTTCTCGTTCATAGACTGAGTCCATCTCATGCGCTGCACACAACCACCGGCAGCGGGGACCCGGCTCGGGGCCGGTTGGCCCCTAAGTCCCAAGCTTCTCGGTGGCCGGCCTCTCCCTTGCCGACGTATAGGTGTTGGCGACGTCGGAGGGGAGAAATACTCGTCGCTCGAGCTCGACGCAACTACCACGGCCGGTGTCGACACAGCGCTCATGATGGGGCTGGGTACCGGCGGCGGCGAGGCGGAGCTGAGCGGCGAGTCCGGGGGTAGAAGGCGTGCACGGCGAGCTGCTGATCTCGTCAACATACTTATTTAGTTTTCAAATCTTACATAATTTGTTTTTAGGGAGTCCGAGTTTGACAGCGTCATTTTGATGTTTCTATATTTCTTTCGTTTTTTCATTTTAGTTATGTTTATTGTATAATTTCTTGTTTATTCAAGATATTTATTTCTTGTTTATTCTATTTGGCGTTTTTGGTATTTTTACGATGTACGGAATTATTTAAATATGTAAATTATGTGATAAGAAAAAACTTGACATTGTTGACGTATCAGTGTTGCATTATTATTATCTCCTTTATTTCATTTAAATACATATAATTTACATTTTTAAATATTTTTATAAAAAACAAAAGGCAAAACAAAAACATTTAAAAATATAAAAAATAGTAGCCCACCGGTATCGGGAACAGGGTCCAAGCTACCGGTGGTCAGGGCTCCTGAGAGAGGAATCTCCTAACGATACGCGCCGTGTCTAGAAGTACCGCTTTCTGGATCAAGCCCTTGATCCAGTTGCCTAACGAGAGCCTCCTTAGGTGTTGGTCGAGGCTCTTGGCTATTATGCCATGGGCCGTCACGACTATCGGCACAATGACTGCTGTATCCACTTCCCACATGTCGACAACCTCGCGAGCCAGGTCGAGATACTTGATCTGTTTATCTTTTTCGGCTTTCACGAGGTTCTCGTCATGCGGGACCGCTATATCAATAATCATTGTGCGACGCTCTAATCGATCTATCACCACTATGTCTGGCTTATTGGCAACAATAGTCCTGTCAGTGATGATAGATCGATCCCAATACAACGTGATATTGTCATTTTCGAGAACTGGGTCGGGCACATACCTATAGTATGGTACTTCCGATTCCACAAGACTGTATTTCAGAGCAAGTTGCTGGTGGATAATCCTGGCCACAAGGTTGTGCCTATGCAAGTAGTCTCCGTTAGCCAGACGAGAACAGCCAGAAATAATGTGTCGGATTGATTCCCCCGGACGGTGGCATGCCCGACAGATGTCAACCGTGCTGTCCTTCACAATATATTTTCGGTAGTTGTTCGTCATCATAACTTCATCCATAATCGCAAAGACAAAACCTTCGGTTTCCCCAAAGAGATCACCGAATCGCAGCCAGGATACAGACGCTAGTAGGTCTACATCGGGCCCATGTAAGGCCCGGTAAAAGCGCCCGTGAAGCTCTTTGTTCTGCCATACTTCCCTGCGGTCATTAGTATCTAATACTATAGGTTTGCGCCAGTTCTCGTTAGCCAAGGATAGCGGGGTAAGGCCCTTGTCCACTGAGGCCACATCTCGGTGCATCCCCACGTCGGCTTCTAGGAAGTATTCCCTGAGACTGCATACCTCACGGTTGTGCAGGGTCTTAGCATTTAAGAAGCCTCGACCTCCACACTTCCGCGGGATATACAGTCTCATCACCGATGAACGTGGGTGATGCATCCGATTTATGGTCAGCAGTGTGCGGATCCTCCTATCCAGGGCGTCAAGTTCCGTCTGGGTCCATTTGAGTATGCCGAAAGAGTACATCAAAACCGGCATGACCCAACCGTTGAAGGCGCGCACCTTGTTTCCGCCCGAAAGAAGACTAATTAAAACCTTCTTCAGGCGACCAAAGAAGAGCTCCTTCAACGATTGCTTCATGTCAGCAGCGTTGATACCTAACGCTTCCGACATACCCAAATACTTATAGGTTTCGATTGAGGAGAGGGATCTTAGGTGTATGGAGTCCGAGAGTTGGGTTCCCCCGGATTCCACAATCCCTCCTCGCTTTACATGCATGACTGCACATTTGTCCACACCAAATTCCATCCTGATGGCGCTACTGAAAGTTTCGGTTACCTTTAGTAGCTCCATCAGTTGCAAATCGTTGGGGGCAAAGAGTTTCAAGTCATCCATGTAAAGGAGGTGAGATATAACCTGACCACCTCTCCTTAATCGATAGCCTAGTCCTGAGTCCTCCAGCAGTGTGCTAAGAGGATTCAAGGCTAGGCAGAACCAAAGTGGACTCAAACTGTCGCCCTGAAATATACCTCGCTCGATCCGTATCGGCTCGCTATTCCTCTGGATATGTCGACATCCTGGATAGCGAAGAACCGTCCTCCATTGCCCCATACATGACATCAGGAAGGTGCGTAGAGTTGCATCTACTTTATACAACTCCAGCACCCTCATGAGCCATGTATGGGGCACCGAGTCATAGGCCTTCTTATAATCTATCCAACATGTCGACAGATCCTTTCGGGAACGACGAACCTGTTGGCTAATGGCCATATCAATGAGGAGCAGCTCCTTAGTACCGCGGGACCCGTTCCTACATCCATTTTGAGAGGCAGACATGATGCAGTTGTTGTCTATATGTTTGTTAATTTTAGCTCTCAAAATGGATGTAAAAACTTTATAGACCGTCGGTAAACAAGTGATCGGCCTATAATTTTTGGGTTCCGCAGCACTACCTGATTTATGGAGCAGGTGGGTTATACCTGTCGTTAGGAACTGGGGCAGCGACCCTGATTCTAAGGCTAACTGGAACTGGGATGCCAATCGGGCGTGCGACCTTTGGAACCACTTTATCCAAAAGTTGTGCAGCCCGTCCGGCCCTGGAGATTTCCAGTTAGGCAACGGACGGACTGCACAAGCCACATCTTGAGGGCTGATGTTCAGTGCCCCCATTTCTGGTATTCCCTCGCACGCCCGCTCGATCTTCCTAGTCCAATCTCCTTCGGTGTGATTGACAGGCGCCGACCAGATGCTTCGCCAGAACGAACACATGGCGTCATCATCTGGCAGGCGCGTGTCAATCACACCTTGATCCAGTCGCTCCCAAGCCCTGTAAACCCACCTTTCATCGCTCTGGAATGTGCGATTCTGAGTATACCGCTCAACTCTCCGTCTGTACCGTCGAATACGGTTTGCCCATGCACAGATCTTCTGCTTCAGGAAGTCGATACGCTCTGTGACGCGGGTCAAATAATCTCGAGAGCTAATATCAGTCCCCGAGAACGCCCGCCTCACAAAGCGCATCACTCTAGGGCGAGTATTGCCCTCCCTGAAGCAGATTAGCTTGCCGATGAGTACCCTAGCCTCACCGATACGGCGTTCAATCCTGCACTGCCAAGCTGGAACAGCTGGTTTTGGTCGTGGAGCTCTGTCACTGTTGGGAAATTTAACATGAGCTACACGACATGCCGCTACAGCTGCACAGTACAAGATCGAGTGGGTATCGGCAAGGTCTTTGCTGCCGTCAAAACAATTTGACAGCAGCGAGTCTAGAGTACACACTAGTGCCTTATTTTTCTTGTGCATGGGCAAACGAGGTAAACGTGGTCTAAGTTCAGGTGGAGTGGAGCGGTACTCCCGGAAAGCATCCTCCAAAGCGCTCCTCAATCGTGCATTGCATTGGGAACTCACAGATATAACCCCGTCATCATCCTCTTCACCAACGTGGTCGGGTCGCGGTGTGGCACTGGGTAAATTTTGTAGTTGCACCGCGACCAGTGGCGAAGCAGGCGTTACACGGTTATTCCGTGATTCGAGGCGTAGTCGATCAAGTACGGCGTCGTCCAGCATATGGTTACGCTGGATGACCCGCACCTGATCCGACAGTCGTTGGGCCGTCACGTTGACAGCTGGCTCAAGCACCTGAAACAGAGAGAGCATCCGACCACGGTACGCAGTCAAGTTACTTCCTCCCTCTGTAGCCCCAAAGTATGCGCGCATGACATTTTCATTGACAGTTTGTGTCCATCTCATGCGCCGCACACTTCCACCGGGAGCGGGGACCCTATCAGAGGCCGGTGGGCCTCGGAGTCCTAAGCTGGCCGGTGGTCGGCCTCTTCCGCGACGTGCTGGTGGTGGTGTCGTCGGCGGCGAGAAGTATTCGTCGCTCGAGCTCGACGCAACTGCAGCGGCCGGTATCACTGGACTCTCGTCTGGAGCAGGATCCGGCAACTGTGAGGCGGAGCTGAGCGACGAACCCGAAGATGTTGGGTGTGTGTCTTGTAGTAGTTGCCGTGCCCGACTTCGCGTCAGCATTGCACTGTTCTCCGTCTATAGTTTTTATTCTTACATCTTGGTATGTGTTTCGGTTTTGCTGCCAATTTTGGTTTCTTTAGGAATGAGATGGTAGGAACACATACTCGAAGCACAACATTGTGTCATATTTAATGTTTAAAAATCAAAGAAATCGGTAAAAATACTAAAAATATATGACGGAGAAAAAAATTCATGACAGTCTTATTATTATTATTAGTATTTTTCAATTACCTGCCTTTAGAGGAGCTATTCTTGAAAAATAGGAGTAATTTTATGAACTTTACTTAGTTGTGACACGCTTCCTCGCATGTTGGTACGGCCCAATGGCATACAACTTTGAAAAAAAAAAACGCATAAAAAATCGTTAACCGGCTCGAAATCAAAAAGTTACAACCACAGAGGTCACGCTGCAGTAGGTATTAGGAAAAATTACCCTGACAAACACTTTCCGATTTGACTGACACACACGGGCAGCTTGAAGCAGTCAGGACCGACTGCTTCAGTGGTCGGCAACACGACGCCGCGTGCCGTCGCAGCGCCGCCACCGCGCCGTCTCCGCTCCACGTAACCACGTAGACTGAGCCGCCGCCGCACAATCACCGCGCCGCCGCCGCCGCCGCGCCACTGTCGCTTGATTTTACCATATCACTCTACAATCCGCGCGGCGGCGCGGCGGCGGTGCAGCAGTGGGGTGGCGACCTTGCATTTACACAGCTGGGCGCGGCGACGCGCGACGGCGCGGTGGCGGCACGGTGGCGGAGCGGCGACGACGGCGTCGTGTCGCCAAGCACTCAAGCTGCTGACCGACCGGAGCAATCGTAACTGCTCGAGCGGTTCCATGTATGCATGTCAATAGAAGACTGTATTTCGCTATGTAGTCGGAACTTGAATCAGTCGATCCTGACTGCTTCAAGCTGCCCGTGTATCAAGAGTAGATAATGCGTATATTTCTCTTCCCTAGATAATTTGCCTAAGATCATCCCTGCAAAAATAACATAACAGAAATCTTACAAACTAAAGTACAATCACAAACAAAACAATCATGAGCAAAAAAAAACATTTCTACAAATTCAAAATACAGCAAGCAACAATGTACCAAAATTCATTTGCAACAATAATTTGGAGTGCATCACGGCGAATAGCGAACTTGTTTATGAGTTAAGTTAGATGACCTCGGTTCTTCGAGCTCACGTACCCTGGGATGACATAAAATTCTAAATGAGCCTCGTAAAATATACGTTAATAACATTGTCTGCAAGTTCTTATTTGTTGTACTCATACAGAGATATGAGAGAGATTGTGACAGTATAGCGATCTTTTTTTTTGGATTTTTTAATTCATGACTTACCGGTGATTCATCGGGTTCTTTAGCTCAAAAATATCGTAGACAAGAGATTCACCTCGTAGTTGTCGTAAAAATGTGAAAATTATTGACACGTCTTAAGCACAAACCTCATTTTGATGGTCTACTATATTTTATACTTTTCGTTTAACGGTATATTTTATAGTAAATCCTATACTATTAAATAAGCAATATTTATATATATATATATATATACATATATATATATATATATATATATATAGACAGGGTGTTCGGCAGACGGTTGAACATACGAAAATGGCTGATCCGTGGGGCCGTCTACTACGTTTTTAGGCCCAATAACAAGACCACAAGGATTTTTTTATATGTTTTTAATAATTTTTTTCGGATTTTGTCGTTTCCAAAACTTCAAACGTCAATAATGTGTTTTAAAAACAACAAAACTGGCAACATATTATTTTTATTTGCATCTAAAGTAACTGTAGAATCTTATAAAATTGACGCAGATGATTGCTAGAAAAGTAAATACGAGCCCTTAAACTACTAACAAATCAAAAATAAATACCGAAAGCCCGACTTTGAACTGCGTTAAAATAAAAACTAACAGTGATAGAGCAGTTCTAATTTTAGGAACACATCTTTGGTTCATGCCCAATCTAACGGTATGCAATATGCACAATTTATTTTAAAACAACTAGAACAATTCGCCAATTTTAACTGCCTGGGACTTTTTTCACCGAAAGGACTGCGAAAAGTGAAATTAATTAATATACGAACCAAATTTTTTTTTACATATTGGATTCTACAATTATTCTAAAAAAATATTTATTATATTAATTATATTATATTATAAATAATTCGAAAAAATAAAATAAAAATTGCCTGTTTTGTTATTTTAAATGAAATTATTGACGTTTGAAATTTGAGTAACCACGAATTTCCTTTAAATTTAAAAAAATCATTAAAAAAAATCCTTGTGGCCTGGGTCTTGTTATTGGACCTAAACACGTAGTACACGGCCCCACGGATCCGCCATTTTCGTATGTTCAACCTTCTGCCGAACACCTACACATACCTACCTACATATTTGTAATCATGTTTTCGAAAACGGCTCTAACGATTTCGATGAAAGTTGCAATATATGGGTTTACGGGGGCGAAAAATCGATCTAGCTAGGTCCGATATCGAGGAAAATTCGTTTTCTCCGTATTTTTACCCGAGCAGAGCTCGTTCGCCATAGTTTAGAACAGTAAAATACCTAAGAATAATGACATAGCAGCATGGAATAAGTAAGTACCTACTATCATGGCAGCATGGAACTAGTATGTACTATACATGGAGTTAGTATGAACTATCATAAACTATTAAATGAGCATTCTCTATTTTCACCAGAGCAGAGCTCGGTCGCCGAGGTACTTATTGTAATTAGTTAACCACGTGTAAGCACAGCCAGTTATAAGTTACGGGGAAGAACACTAATCTATGTATAAAGAACATCAATATTTAATAAACAATCGTATGTTTTCCTGCCAGTGGACTGCTGCTGCATACAAACAACAAAAAGTTACTAACATAGACACAGACTAACATAATTATTTACATAAAGTTCATACCGAACTTAATTTCCAACTAAGTGATATTTTAACGAACTCATTTTATAATTCAAATAAAAGAGATATGAAGCGATAAATTTCGTATCCTATCATATTTAATAAAGGCGCATTATTGAGTAAGAAATTTGAAACTTAGTGAATTCAAAGGAAGATCGGTGGTACTTTGACATCATAATATTTATATTATTGAACGAGTAGAGTGGATTTTCCTCAGTAAAGTCTACAGAAGAATAATAATTAATTGTTTTCGAAGAATTCCTACGCTTCAATTTTCACGCTACGATATTCTATTCTCATTCAAATAATATAGCGACCCGAGGTTTCGGCATTCACGTGAAGAATAAATAAAATTCCTCAAAAATAATACTTACAATTGACGGTGAAAACATGATGGTCATCAAATAGCTTTATTAAACTGAAGCGGCCAAGTTAAGGAATATAGCTTTAGTTTTTAAATACGTGTATCAAACAGGTATAGGTATCTACGTTGTATAAACGTTATGTATTATGCAGTCACAGATATTAGATGGATTTATTTCTGCGTCCAGCCTAAGGACCACTTTCACGCGATCAAAGTCCCGAAAACTATTGTTGCTTCTCTCTCAAAACCAAAGTCCCGAAAACTAGTGTTGCTCCCCTCTCAAAACCAAAGTCCCGAAAACTTGTGTTGCTCCCTTCTCAAAACTAAAGTCCCGGACTAGTGTTGCTCGGGTCTCAAAACCAAAGTCCCGGGAACTAGTGTTGCTCCCCTCTCAAAACCAAAGTCCCGAAAACTAGATTTGCTCCCCTCTCAAAACTAATAACGGACCATAAGCAGAGTAATCATAAGAACAAACATAACAGGTGGCTCTCGCAACAGATATAACTATCAAACGGCCATACTGACTTTATTGCTCATTTCGACGGAACGTCTTGACTTATAGTCGCCATATACGCATTGTGTGCACGGATAACGCAATAAAACGAATATATCTGTGATGGACATTTTTTCAGGGCCATTAAGAGGTTGCTCTGTATTGCGTTTTATAGTGCTGACATGGAGCATTAAATATCCGGTTCCAAGGACCGAGGACAAGTAGGATTTATCGTTATGATTAGGTATGTTAATAGCTTCTAGGGGCTCTGAAAGGAACCCGTAAAATGTCAAAAACATCCGAAGTCTCGCGACCGAGATCTGCTCGGGTGAAAACACGGAGAAAACGAATTTTCCCAGATATGAGACCTAGCAAGATCGATTTTTCACCCCTGTAAACGCCCATATTGCAACTTTCAACGAAATCATTAGAGCCGTTAATTTGACTTAGCAGTTGGGGTCAAAGCCATACAATATTATACCACTCTGATAACGAAATAATGTAGAGAAATTCAACTGTTAAATCTACCTTTGCCGAAACTGAACGAATTAAATGTCAAATAAGTTTTAGTCAGATAGTAAAGATTCTGAATAAGGAGCGTCTTTTTACACTGTAAAAAAAAATTCATTCAATTCAAGTGTCCGGAAAAATAAGGCTGTTGATTCTCATTAAAAAAGCTGCCTTGCATTAAAATGTTCTCAAAGATTTCCATAAACATTATTTAAATAGAAACATTTTGCCTTCCCAACTCTTGCGGTTTCTAGCAAATTGTACAAAGCTCCTGTGCGAAATAGGTCGCCATAGTCCTCGTAAGCAATGAGCTTGCAAGTCTTGCAACTTGTCACTACTAGTGTTGTACGTAGACATTGTTGTGTATCAGCACTACTGTACGGAGGGACTTTAACAAATTGAATCTCACATCAACGTTCATTTTAAGTGATGTTTTAAAACCCACGGTTTACTTGTACTTCAGTTGTTTCTTTGTTGTCAGTTGAAACTATTAAATGATCAAGAAGGGTTTGTACCACAATAACTAGTACTGCGATAATAGTTAAGTACCTGGACGACCGAGCTCTGCTCTGGTGAAAATAGAGAATGATAGTATATGATAGTTCATACTAAGTCCATGTATAGTATGTACAGTAGCGGTCTAAAAATGTTTATCAGTTTTCAAATTAGATTCTTTATCATACTTTGTGCAGTAAAGTCTAAATTGCTATATTTAGGTACATAATACTTTTTAATAATTGTGAAGCTTCTATTCTAACAAAAAGTATTCATGACTTTTTGATGATGAAACTGATTTCTTACATTAAAAGTTGACACATTGACATAATCGCATTTGTTACACTGACAATTTTATCAAAAATGTATGTGAAATATAATAAAAAAATACTGGCAAATATGGCTTGAATATTTGTGTAACTGTGTAACACGAGAACTCAATATATCTCGATTCAATTTGAGATTTTGGACTCGGCGTCATGTCGAAGATGGGCAAATAACTGATCATAGAAGCAATTCGCCGCCGTGCAAGTAACTGATATGGTTCGACATATTGGGTTCGACAATACGAAGAGCACAGCTTCAGATCAAGTAGTCATTTTGCTGCTTTGTATGATGTGAGTCCTCGGACGGCTCGACGAACTTTGCATCTAGTGGAGCTACACTACAGAGATCATGCTATTAAAGTGGAAATCAAACCTCACAACAAAACTTAATTTTGTGCAACAATATCTAGACTTTCATTGGTCGATTGTTATATTTACCGACGAAAAACCTTTTAAATCGCATCAAATCGGAAGATTAACTATATGGCTGATTATCGAGCTTTTAAACTAATCTGGTCGGTGTTGTTGACTGTTATAGTCCACTTATGGGGGTGAATGGGCCACGACGATGCGATGACGGAGAACTGACGTCGTTAGAAAGTAGCGCTTCTGCGTATAATATTATGTTTCGCTTTTGGAAGATGTGATGCTGCCTCCTGTGCGCGTTGTGTATCCTGCAGTAAAATTTGATTACGTTCAGGATAATGCACTGATACACTCGGCCCGGTCTTCTATGGCGAGTTTCAACGAGCACCGTGTCATTTGTCTCATTCATGGCCTACTCGGTCAGCAGATATGAACCCGATTGAAAACCTGTGGGGCATAATGGTTCAACACTGGGATTGTTAGAACGAAGTAAACCCTGAAGCTCTTAGATCACATTGTGCGCACGGGTATGGGATGATATCGAAGTGACTGATTTATGCGGACGCCTTGTCGCATCTATGCGAGATATGTACTACGTGCCATCATAGCTGCTGATGGAGTCTATATAGAATATAGACAATAAATTGTTGATAGAATTTAAAAAATAAAGATGTTTTGAATTTCTATTTCATTTTCTTCCTATTTTCGCATTTTCAGTAATAAGTTCGACCTGGTTCAACCTCGCTTGGTTAATGTCCGTATTTATCCCAGTTAATATTTAATCGTTTTTTTTTTACAAAAAAGGTTTTTGTATAGGTTCCCCCTATCCTAGACGATAACGTGTAAATAAAAAATAATCTATGCTCTATACCTAATCAAATCACATAGAATAACATCGACTTTGTGACATAGATGTGTGCATGCAATTATAAGCCTTAAGGTGGTAAGCATTTTCAGACCGCGACTGTATATACTAATTCCATGCTGCAATAATAGTAGGTACTTACTAATTCCATGCTGTCATGATAGTAGGTATTTACTAATTCCACGCAGCCATGTCATTATTCTAAGGTAGCCATCTTATTCTAAACTTTGGGCGACTGAGATCTGCTCGGGTGAAAATACGGAGAAAACCAATTTTCCCAGGTATGAGACCTAGCTAGATCGATTTTTCGCTCCTGTAAACACCTATATTGCAACTTTCATGGAAATAGTTAGAGCCGTTTTCGAGAACGTGATTACAAATATATATATATATATACAGGTTGTCAGGGACATCGACGCGAAGCCATACCATGGATTCAGTACATGATTCTGAACCCCCCTACGTTGAAATTTTTCGTCAGTTATTAAAAAAAAAATCAGCTGCTCCATACATTTTGACCGCGTAGGGGGTTCAGAATCATGTACTGAATCCATGGTAGCCGGCTTCGCGTCGATGTCCCTGACACCCTATATATACAAGTAATGCTCGTATAATAGAATGGGATAATGGAAGAACAGAAACCACTTTAGCGGTTACTATAAACACCAGGACATAATTATAGTGACCTTATTTGGTGATATTCTTCAGAAAGGTCAGGCGCAATACTCGCAACCGGCCGGCGTGCGTAGACCAGAAGGTCAATTCTCGTACATAAAACACGTCCACATTCTAGTCGCAATCTGTCAAACTTGTCAAAAATGTTGTTAAATAGATTGTATTTTTGACAGATTGCGAATGAGATGCGAATGCGAACGGGCTTAAAAATTACGGGAATTGCCCCTCTGATGTGTGAACGTAAATGAAGCAAAATAAGTATGTAAGGATCGTAGCAGGTGGCGTTCTGTAGTTTCTGCCTACCCCTATGGGAAGATAGCGTATTTATATATATATATGTATAAACGCCAGTATATAATGTCGCCCATGAGCATGTGACCGGCCGTATTTTTCTGAGGAGCTTGTGGCTAAGTAATAACAGCTACACGGGTTCATCCATCAGGTTAAGCTATGCTGGCCAGGGTTGGTCCGCGAATGGGTGACCATCTTTACATACCGAGACTCCTCCGTGCCTCGGAAAGCACGTCAAGCCGTTGGTCCCGGCTGTCATTCGTGGATCTTTGACAGTCGTTAAGAGTCGTCAGAAGCCCGAAAGTCTGACACCAGTCTTACCAAGGGGTATTGTATTACCCAGTTACTGGGTTGTGGTGGTAAGATAGGCAGTCGCTCCATGTAAAATACTGGTATTCAGCTGCATCCGGTTAGACTGGAAGCCATACCCAACATAGTTGGGAAAAGGCTAGGCAGATTGATTTTAACTTTAAAAGGGGGTATCTTTAATATTTTTCATGTTATTACATTTTTTGTGTAGTGTGGTGACCTTGCTTTACATTTTTTTGCCATAACTCCAATGTTATTGGCTCGATTTGTATTTTTTTAATTATTTCTTAAAGCTTATGTGTTAAGCTTCTAGAAATTAACATCGGAGATATGGCAAAAAATGTAAAGCAAGGTCACAAACGCTACAAAAAAAAAAGACAACATGAAAAATATTAAAGATCTTTTAAAGTAAATTTTCGAAAAAAAAACATGAATATTCAGAAAAATACCAACCACATATTCTTTAACTACTACCTCTATGAACAAAGAACTAATCATGTTTTGACAGTTTCCTAAAACCATAACACTATAACCATACAATTCAATTACATAACACTTACAAGATAGTCGGTTTTCACGGAAGGCGGATATTACGCGTCTTTGTAGTTATACTTATCTTCATAGCGATAACAAATTCGTAGAGGCAAGTTTCCTCAAGCGACCCCTTCCTAAGGGTTGAACACTGAACTTTATGGCAGCTCCTCGCGGAATGCTTACAATTTATCAGCCTTTATGACGAATATATTCTATTCGATTATGCCTCTTGAATTGTTCCATTGAATACCCAAGTTGGTACGCTGCGTGGGTTTGTTGGGCTCAAAATTATTGATGGCCGCTTTTGGAGAATTTAGTTTCAGAGATATATATAGGTTACTAGCAAAGCTTTAGAGAAAAGTAATTTAGTAGTCTTATATTTTAGTTACTAAGTATTGATTTCCAATACCGAAATCCAAAAAATCCATTCTTCCTTATGCGGACTACAGGACCTAAACGTGCCTAAACGCAAGTTTTACAATGCCTAAAAGTATATGATCTACTGCAGTAAACAAAATCAAAAAAATATATGACATTCTTCAGGATATATGCTAGGAAGATGAAATGTTGAAAACATAATAGAACTAATTTGATATGATAAAAAAAATCACGAAGATACCTCTCAAAATGTATTTTAACGATAAAAAATCATGTTTATATACATGCAATCATTCTGATTTTTTGTCAGATTATTCTACAAGCAACATATTAGCATAATAGTGTTTTAATTTTTTTGTCCAATCAATTTTTTTTTTGTAAATAGATAATTGCTTCATATTTTGCAATAAATTACCTGCGTTCAGTCATCGCGCTGCTTTTTCCTTTCTATGCAGTCCGACAATGCCCGCGCTTTAGCTGTTGTAAGCCTTGTAATAAGTAAGTAAGTACCTAAACCTAACAAAACAATTTGTAAACTTCGATCAACACAATGAATGATCAAGCGAGGAAAAGGCTAACCAAAACAAAACCAAAGATAAAAAAGGCGATCTCATTCTCTCGATTTACATAGTGTGCCTTTACCGACATTAACTTAGCTACATCGAAAAGGTAGCAGGCGAACAAAGCCGCGCGGTACCTTTGACTAAATTGAATTACCGACGAGTTGGTGCTTGTTCGGCGACACACGACCCGCCTGATGGCAGCCGGCAGACAGCGCCTGCCATCAGGGAACTGTCAAAGCATGTAAAAGCGTCAGCGAATGCGGTTCATAATTGATTTAAGAGAGCCGCGGCTCCTGAGTGGCTTCGATTCAATTACCCCTCGTTTAAACTCCATTTAGACGAACAAGTTTTTATACGCGTACCCTTGTTTATCGTCCCCGCGCAAAATAATTATTTCCCTGTTCAGATTAATCGAGCTAATTCAATTAAATTGTACTGATACTGTAGAAAATAAATTAATTTCGTGAAACCGCTGATGGAGTCGAATCCGTAATGGCTTCCGCGTATGTATGAGAAAAAATATTCAGACGTCGGATTTATGTCGTCATCGGAATAAATGTCAGATTATGATGTCGTCATTCCATCCTCGATGTTTTGGTACAGCATCATCTTATATGGTTTTACTACCCCGTTGCCACATATGTTTCCTTACCGAGACAACATTGAAAAATTTTACTTACGATGACTTTCTTTTTTATATTTCTTACACATACAACTTCTGCGGATTTCGTAGAGAAGATTCATTTCTGTAACATCTATTATCTAAAGCATGTTTCGCAGACAAAGTTTCAACTTGCAGACTCGAAAACTCGTAAGAGAGATCTACTCAATAACAGAATTTTCCCGAAGGAAAGGATAAAAACTAAAACGAATTTGTTCAAGACAACAGCTGTCCCAGACAGTTTTTATTGACATTGTAACACAACCAAATCGTCTGCTGCCACTTTCGTTCACACACTTCTATTAGATACAACACTTATGATCCCTAAGGAATTTTAACCACTACAATATGCTCGAAAAAAACTTAGATTCAAACCTGGACATATTTCATGAGTCCTTGGGTGGTATTCCGAAAAAAGTACTTGACAATTATCATTTAGTTTCATTGTATTTGAATTTGAATTTTGTTGTGTTCAAGCCCTTAATTAATTTTTATTCCGTCGTATTTTATTTGTTGAAACTTTTACATCTTACTTGTAGTTTATAAGCAGCTTCTGTCCAATGTTGTTATTACTTATACAGGGTGGCAGGGACATCGACGCGAAGCCGGCAAAAAATTTCAACGCAGGGGGGTTCAGAATCATGTACTGAATCCATGGTAACCGGCTTCGCGTCGATGTCCCTGCCACCCCGTATGTTATGTACACCTATACATTGTGTATACATTAGCAGTAATACTTCTCCCAATTACTATTACTATTTTTAATCCAATTGTTGAATGTATATGCTGTTGGTGTTCTTTACCAATGTTACACTGGTATTTTATATTTGGTCTGGCCTCGTTGGTCTAGCGGTTGCAAGCTGAGCGTAAGGACCTGGATTCGATTCCCGAGTCGGGCTTATTGTTATTGGGTTTTTCCATCTGGAATTGCTCAGCCCGGAGTCTCGATTTGTTCCCGGTTGAAAGCAATAGGCTCGCCCCCTATTACATGGGACTTAAACATAACTGGTGAAATGTGGGTGTACTATAGGTACACCTCTGCCTAGCCCTTCGGGTAATACGGGCGTGATGTCATGGTGGTGTGTGAATTATTTGGTTTTGGAAAGGTTTGTGCTATGCATCAAAAGACGTCCACTGCTGGATTTATGTCTGTCCCAAGACTCCCGATAATTGAGATAATTACACGTTATATTTTAATGAAAGCCAAGTCGTACGCCCATTCATTGCATCATAATTATCTTCTTCTTTTCGTGTGATTAGTGACTAACTTGGTGTCATAGTTTTAAAGCCGGCCATGGGCCTCTGACTTGCTTTCACATGCCGTCGAGAAATATCTCTCAGTTATGCCTTATGGAGGCGATCGGCGGCAATGATCTAAGCGTCGTCAAGGCCATGGTACGGAGCGAGAGGGCGTGGGAAGCCGTCACCTCCTTCTGCGGAACAGTAATACTCACGAAGGAGGAGGCGGAATGCGTGAGGGAGAGGCAAATGTCGCGCCCTCACGCTCCTAGCCGCCGCAGGAGACGCCCTGAGCGTCGGGAATCGCAGGCCGATTTGATGTATCTTTGACCTGGAAGTGTCCAGGGCAAAGATACATCAAATCAGCCATAGGCATAGTTTACTAAATGAGGAGCTCGTGGCTAAGTAATAACTGCCGGGTCGATCCATCAGGTTAAGCTGCGCTTGCCGGGGTTGGTCTGTGGACTGGTGACCATCTTTACATTCCTCCGTGCCTCGGAAAGCACAGTAAGCCGTGTCCCGGCTGTCATTCGTAGATCTTTGACAGTCGTTACGTGTCGTTAGAAGCCCGAAAGTCTGACAACCAGTCTTACCAAGGGGGTATCGTTTTACCCAGTTCCTGGGTTATGGAGGTTATATAGGCAGCAGGCAGATATTCAGCTGCTACCGGTTAGACTGGAAGCCGACCCCAATATATTTGGGACAAGGCTAGGCAGGTTGATATCGCGGCCCCAGTACATAGGCAACGGAAGGAACACGGGTGGGTTTTAGTCAGTAAAAGTCTGACACTCCCTCTCGCTCCGCCCAGAGCGGGAGGAGTCATTTGATGATTTCCCACCCAAAAAAAAAAAGGCTAGGCAGGTTAATTTGGCACTAAGTTTACTAAATCGGTACTTGTAGTGTTATTTACAGTATTTATTTTAGTTTAGTAATCATAAATCAGATCAAGATGTGAATCTTTTTCCTTAACGACGTCATCTCCTATTCTATTTGCCAGCTAAGGCCTAACACAAGTCTAGACAGGCACGATAATAAAAATAAAAATGTCAAACGGGAAATTGTCGATGGAAATATCTCTCCCCGCAAATAATACCCTATGAAATATTAGATACTTAATAAAAATGATTTTATTCGTAAAACAAATTTTGTTGCCATCGTTCCGTTTTTATTGTGGCCATAATCGGCGTGGTTAAAATTCTGTGCACGCGTGAACACGGTTATTGCAGAGTTTTTGTGCGATATAAAATACCTGTAGGTACCTTTTTGGCAATTCTAACTTAATATCGAATGGGATGACCTACTGGAAATTGGGACTATTTGTATGAATCGCTGTGTTTTCCTCTTTTAGCCGAACTGAAGTTGGGTCGTTTGGCTATGACAAGAATACAGTTTGGGAACTTGTATAATGCTAAAATTTTAGGCAATATGTGTAAGTTTATACAGCTGTTTTAGAATAATGAAACGAGAAAATAAGTAAATAGTGTGTAACTTTTTTGGTTATTACTTCTCATTTTGTTTTGAACTCTATTTTCTTAGGGAAGTTGCAAATCGACGCCCGATAGTTTGTATTTATTTACTAGCTTTTGCCAGTGACTTCGCCCGCGTGGATGTCAGAAAATATCCCACGTTAACGCACTACCAGGATTAAAAGTACCCTATGTGTTAATCCAAGTTATAAACTATCTGTATGCCAAATTTAATTCAAATCCGTTCAGCCGTTTTTGCGCCAATCCGGAACACATTTCCAGACAAACGGACAAAAATTCAAAAAACTATATTTTCGGCATTAGACTCGTTCCTACATCTCGTAAAAATTACTTTGTTTCTCAAATATACAATGTTTAGTTTTGACTTTGTTACCATTTTTTATTATACGTATAGTTATGTAGGTATCTTCGATCAATAATGCACTTATTGATCGAAGGTAGGTATAGATAAATTTAACCATTTATTTACATAATATATAAACAGACAAAAAGAAAAGAACAGAAAAATACGTACAAAGGTGTTGCTTCCTTTGTTTTTTTGCTAACCAAAAACCAAACCAGTTTATCATAGCAAGGAAACTAAAAAAAAATATCGCAATTGCATGCCCATGTATACAGTCAATCCTACGATTTATTTATTTAATTCGGGGAAACTAACAGTTACACAAATATCTTAATAAATAACAGTGAGAAAAAAAAAAACATTAGATAAATGTGTAGCTCACGGCGTCATTCAGAAACATACTATTTCTATCACAAAGACCAATATTATCTACCGCATACTTCACTACACTTATGAATACCATAATCAGTGCTCCACTACTCTCCCTTTTAATAATTTATTAACACTGAACATTGGCAGTCACCCGCGGCCCGCAGAACATATAATAGGTAATAGCTGCATGGAAGATTGATGAATAATACATTTCTACCGCGGAACATTATTCACGATATATCACGGAGAACAGCTGAGGAGGCCTCGTGAACACCAATTAAAACTTTTACCGACAACCTCCGACGATTTTTGCTGTGGAAAGATAATTTGGTAGGTGTATACGTGAGGGAAATGTGCACTAACATATTTTAGAATGTAGACTGGGCTGTATGCTGCTACATAGGTATAGACATACTGTACAGTACAGGTATTAGAGGAAAAAGGGCTTATCCCAAATAGAAAAAAAAAGCGGCTAAAATTCTAACAAAAAATGGAAACGGATGGAGTTCAGAATAATCCGTAAAAACAGCCTCGCAATACAATCACAAGCAATATCATTTTTGGGCACGCCACAATAGGGAATATGCATGTATTTTTTTATTTTATTTTTATTCTTTACTTTACATCGCCAAATAATAGTAAAAAAAAAAACAACGCCAAAAAAGCAATTCAAAGTACTTTAAAAAAAAGTTAAAATTATCCATCCGACCCGGGCTATTTAAACGCCATTTTGGCGCGCTTGGTGTGGTGACGTCACAGTCTATGATAACAAACAAACAAATGTCAAATGTTGAGGTCATGTTGAAGAAGTATTTTGCTCTGCTGCAAATATACATTGTTTTCTATTTTCGACTAATATATCATCATGGAACCAACTTCTCCCTCTATAGAACAATGCAAAAAACGGACATACAAATACTGCATTGTGCCTAAGTGCAGAAATACAATAAGAAATGCACCCGACCAAGTATTTTTTTTTGTCCTGAGAGGTTCGGACTTACGGAGAAAGTGGTGTAAAATTATGAAAAGAAACATGCTATCAATGTCCTAGTATTATGACAACATTCTATACTTAACACAATCTAGATTTTGATATTTTGCGAAGCTGTTATTTATTTGTTTTAGGTTATGATGCTTTTTAAAACTAAATTATTCCGGAAAAGGTGTGGAAGATAAATAAACATTATATGTTATACTTAATAACCTTAAAGCTTTCACTCCTTTGATTTCAACAGACGTGAAATCGGTATTTGATGTAAAAATGTGGTCATCATGAACACATCAGCTTTCGGCAAACTATCCGATTGGGCTTTCACAAAACCGCTTTCAGTCATTTTCGAAAGAGTCTTTCGTGTATTAACAAATGTATTACTTCTAAATGTGTACTAAGATCACAATAAAACTGACTGAATCGCAAAAACTCCTACAAAACACATTGACATTACATTGTTGTCATAGATTGTTACGTCACATTCGCTCTGACCAATAACGTCGCTTTTCAAGAATTTGAATTTCCCACAGACTTTTTGCACTTGTAAAAAATTAATTTCTTGCTCATTATTAAATTATAATAAAAAATATTGATGGAGGCATAATTCTGAAGTAATATAGTTTATAAAAAAATATATTTGACCCTTATTTGAATCTCATGCATATTCCTTATTGTGGCGATAAGTCCCCTCTTTGAGGAGTGGCTAGAGAGGCGCCATGGCATCCTCACCTTCCGCCTGACGCAGGTCCTCACCGGACACGGTTGTTTCGGGAGGTTCCTGTTCAGGATAAAGCGGGAGGAAACGCCCGGATGTCACCATTGTGTGGATCGCCCGGAGGACACGGTGGAGCATACGGTGGAGGTCTGCCCGGCTTGGGCGGAGCACCGCCGTGTCCTCACGGAGGCGATCGGTGGCGGCGATCTCTCGCGTCCGGCCCTGGTTCAGGCCATGGTCCGGAGCGAGAATGCATGGGAAGCCGTCACTTCCTTCTGCGAAGCAGTTATGCTCGCGAAGGAGGAGGCGGAGCGCGCGAGGGAGAGGCAAGATGTACGCCCTCGCGCCCCTAGTCGCCACAGGAGACGCCCCGGGCGTCGGGAGTCGCGAGCCGACTTCCGGCCACCGTAGGCGCGGGCTAGCGGACGGTGAGCAATGGGCAGCTCGCCGTTCGATAAGGACCAGGCCCGGGTCGACGGCGCGTTGTGTTTCACGCGCGCCTCATAGGGATGTCAGCACTAACTGACGGGGTCCGTAAGGACCAACGCCTGCTATCGCGATATCGCGGCCCCGGCACACATGCAAAGGAAGGAACACGGGTGGGTTTTAGTCAGTAAAAGTCTGACACACCCTCTCGCTCCACCCAGAGCGGGAGAAGTCATTTGACGATTTCCCATCCTCAAAAAAAAAAAAGCCCTATTATTTGACTATTGAAAAATATTAATTGCGTTACATGCGTTGTCGAACAGACGATTTTTTCAGACATAACTAGCGATATGTGAGTGTACTATTGGTAGACCTCTGCTCTGCCTAACCCTTCGGGGAACAGGCGTGATGTTAAATTTCTTGAAGCAATGGCTTATGGCTCTTCAAAATCCTACATTTTTGCGATTGTGAGTGAATTACACAATTGCTTAATCATCAATTGCCAATTTTTGTTTAGCAGTCTTCAGAAAAGCGCTCAAAAACCTTAAAAGAAGAATGAATCAAAGACAAAAGATACTACGTTTCTAAATACAAAATATACTCAAATAATAGCGTCTCGACGAAATCCAGGACCTACAGAAATCCGAATGTTGATACTATTTTCTAAAATATTCTGCAAAGATACCTTTGATGTTGCTAGCGGATTTTATAATTCTGCAAGGCAATTATTGTGCTAGAGAACAAAACCGTATTACAAATATATACCTAGTATACTAGCAGCGCCCCGCGGTTTCACCCGCATAAGTCTCAATCCCGTGTGGATTTCGGGATAAAAAGTATCCTGTGTGTTAATCCAGGTTATAAACTATCCGTGTGCCAAATTTCATCCAAATCCGTTCAGAAGTTTTTGCGTGAAAGAGTAACAAACAAACATCCATACATCCATCCATACTCACAAACGTTCGCGTTTATAATATTAGTAGGATATATATATATATATATATATTAATATAGTAGGAAGTTTGACGACACGGTTGGCGCAGTGGCCGAGCCATCGACTGCTGTGCAACGTGTCGCGGGTTCGATCCCCTCACGGAACAAATATTTGTATGATCTGCAAGTAGTTGTTCCGGGTCTGGGTGTTAGTGTATGTGAGTTTCTATGTTTGTAAACGCACCCACGATACAGGAAAAAATTCTTAGAGTGGGGCAATGTCAAAAAAAAAAAAGAAAAAAAAAATTGATCCTTGAATATTTTACTACTCTACAATTTTTTTTGAGTGTTAGTAAACCCAAAATAAAAGTAAAATTACTATGGCAGCTTATAGTATCTAAGGGTGTACTCGTATGCACTCCAGTTCCGAAAATAAGAACAACTTTCTATTAGATACTCGTACATTCTCGCTTCGATAAAATATTCATAAAGGAAAAACAATGGCACGACACACTCCGATAGGCGATACCGCTTCAATTTAAATTTAGTTTTTCTGAAATTGTATCGAAGCGGGACCGCAGCGAGGGCGAGGCGCTGACGCCATTACATTATTACACAAATTGACACTAAGCGACGACGAAGATAGATACTATGGATGGAAATGAAAAAATGTTGTTAATCGACACATTCAATCGTCAAATGTCTAAGGTTTTTGAACCAAATCTGCTCGCCATGCGTTCCACCCAACGTTCCAATGTTCACATCAATAAAAAAATCAAAGAAAACTCGCACGTATTCTGCGCACAATTCATGCGGTAAAAGTCAACAGTTCGTAGTTTCAATATCGGCACAGCAACCGTGCAGATTGCGTACTACGCGACAGAATGCTAGTTTACCTGCCCCGATAAATCCACGAGAGGCACTCTGTTGCAGTCACTCCTTGGTAATAAAAGGGTGACATCAGCTTTTTGATTGTGTATGCCTCGTTTGTTTCACGGATATTCCAACGTTTCCGACCTAAAAGTGCCACCGAAGTCAATTCGCGACGCAATATGTATATTGCCTTTGACAACGCATGAGATGGAACTTATTGTGCGGTATAAAGCTTGGATTAATTTACATGTTGCATTCAGAGAATCAGGTACATTGTGACTGGCATATGGCACTTTGTGTCCAAAAGGCTCACAGCGGACGTGTTCCAGGAATATTAATATTAAATGAACTGTTAAAATAACCTTTGCCAGGTCGAAATAACACAGGCACAAGTTTTACACACATACAGGTCACACACACACACATCCTACACAAACATACATCTCATAACACAGATCAAATAATTATGCCCACCTCACCTCACATTACATACACAAAACGCACACTAAGTTATATTTAATCTAATCTAATCTAATTTTTAATATTGTAATTAATTATAAATAGTAAACAGTGGCATTTCTTGTGTACATTAAGTAAATTTAAGTTACGGAAGAGGGGAGTGTCCTAGTACAGGCATTTACTTGCTTAAAGGGACACTTCTATAACTAGTATGTAGTACAAGCTTGTTAAACTATTTGTATTTGTATTTGAAATGAGTCTCATGTAAAATGTCAGAACACTGCATCACCAACTCAATACATTCATTCGATTCCGAAAATCCAAAATAATATTTCACTTATTCATTACAGACCCATTTATTTATTAAAATAAAATAATAGGTAAGGGATATGTCAATAAATCATGCTATAATTTTTATCATCATTAAATAAAATTGAACTGCGAAACACGTATTTGCGGAAAATGTAATGCGAATTATTCGAAAAGCTCATTGTGAACGCTGGATCCGATTTTCATACGATTCCCAGTTTGTCTGCCATTGTCCGTAGTGCAATACCAACGATGCGGGCAACACAAGTATTTTATTACCAGCTACAAATCTTCATTTAGCAGCAATGCCCGAGGCCTTTCACAGTTACGGCACACACGAAAACGAAATGGAACCATTCACGTTTGATTTACGATAACCGATAATTATCGTCATCCGATTAGTCACGACTGTTTTACTTTTTCCACAAAGCAATCATAAATAGGTAACAAATGAACATTTTTATCTTATCTCTGCTTTCACAATTCTGCGAGAGTATAATCAGTTGGGCCAATTCCAAGACTGAAATTTTGACAATGTAAACTTATTATATCTCTTGTAGCGAACTCTTTCTGATATTATGTCCGTTCATCTAAAATGTTTGCCATGCTACCTACATATTTTAAATTCTAGCATTTTTGTGCCAATCAGCAGAGGTTATCTTTTTGTAAGATGAATATGAACCAGCACCCTAATTGTGTATATACACGATCAATCAGAATCTGAATAGTTTTGAAACAGATTGCTAATCCATTGCTTCATAAGTTCGACAAAAAAATCTGCTCAACAACGTAGATAACGCAATGGATATTGTTGAACTGTCAAAATTAAATAGATTAGTCGTACGCGTTTACGAAAATGTGTTACGTAATTAATAAGCTCAACCAAGTTGGAGACTGCCTTTTATAATTGAAATACACGTTGTAGATAATTATGTTTGCCTGCTTTGTTGTACGTAAATAAAAATCCAAAATTGTCGGAAAACAAAATTACTAAGTAATGATTTATTTTGAAATATCGGTTTTCTACCTGACCTTACAAATCACCTTCATCGGGAGTGAGTGTCACTAACCCCTTTTTTCTTCTGCCTGTGAGAATTACGATACGCTGAAACGATTGGTTCCCCAAAAAAATAAATTATTAATAGGTACTAGCTATCTAATTATGTAACACATTTTCGTACACGATTACGACTAATCTGTTCATTGCGTTATTTACGTGGTTGAGCAGATTTTTTTTCGAACTTATGAAGCAATGGATTAGCAATCTTTTTCAAAACGATTCGGATTCTGATTGATCGTGCATTACGCAATTATAATAAGGTACAGGTTTATAAAATAATATTACTATCAAGCATCTCAACCAAGTTGGATCCGACAGCCTTTTATAATTGAAAAAGGCGTTGTAGATAATTATGATTTCCTGGTTTTTATGTAAATAAAAAACCAAAATTATCGGAAAACAAAATTACTTTCGTACTGATTTACTTTAAAATAACGATTTTCTGCCTGACCTTACAAATCACCGTCATCGGGAGTGAAATATCTGGTATTATTATTCGGGTTGAGATGACTCGGGCCGAGCTGTCACTGACCCCTCTTTCTGCTGTACACGCATTGATCATTGAAGCTAGTGTGGCGAAGACCTAAGAGAATTACGATACGCTGAAATGATTGGTTTCCCCAAAAAAAAACTTTCGATACCAGATTTGAACAGACGCACGGGTCTTGCCTACATTGTTTACCTTCTCAGCGCCATGTTACATCCCAATTAGACAGGAAAATATTTATAAGGTGTGTACTTCCATTACATTGATCTTGTATTCGATATTAATAGGATATCAGATGGTGCCATAGGCATAGCAACGCCAAGGGTGTTTATTTCTGACGTGTCGACGTACCAAATTCTAACATTGATTGAATGAAGCAAATATTTTGAAAGGAAATTATTTGTGATTTCACTCTCGCCAGATGATGCCACCGTACGTTGATGTCTTTAAACTCATTATTAATAACAGCCGTCCGGGTCGATCGATCAGGATAAGCTTCGCTTACCGCGGTCGGTCCGTGGATATTTACATAATATCTACCCCGTGACCCCTCCGTGCCTCGAAGAGCACGTAAAGCCGTTGGTCCCGGCTGTCATTTGTAGATCTATGACAGTTGTTACGGGTCGTCAGAAGCCCGAAAGTCTGAGAACCAGTCTTTCCAAAGGGTATCGTGTTACCAAGTTACTGGGTTGTGGAGGTCTGATAGACAGTCGCTCCATGTAAAATACTGGTATTCAACTGCAACCGGTTAGACTGGAATCCGGCCCCAATATAGTTGGGAAAAGGCTAAAACAACATGAATTAGGATTTCAGTGAGAAATAAAGTTCCCTTAAGTACCTACTTTAATTAGGAACTTAAGTAATAGTTAAGGTACCATTCCGTACCCGACCGCAGGAGGCAAATGGCGACGACGTGTCGCGACATCATGTCACTGCAGTCATAATTCCGAACCCGACCGCAGGCGGCACCTGCCCGTATTCCAGTTGGTAGATAGAAGATAGAAGATAGAAAAACGTGACTATCGCTCGAGCTTTGGCGGCACTACTGGTCTGCGGTCGGGCTATACGCCTGTCACGGCTGTCACTCGCCCGTAACTGCCAACGACGGGACGTGTCGCTAGCTACGGAAGGTATTTCATAGAAATTCATAGAAATCAGTCGTGTCGCGGCGACACGTCGCCTGCAGTTGCCTCCTGCGGTCGGGTACGGAATGGTACCTTTATTTTACTCTGGTTTACTTCGAGTCTTCGAACAATAATGCACCTAGTTTACAATAAACTATGTTTAGAAATTAAAAAAATATATAACTACTTTAACTACAAAATTGCTACAAAATATGAAAGCCGTTGTAATACGCCATCTTCTTCAATAACCACAAAATTACTCATTGGAAGAATTATACATTATTGCATTAGGTACAGTTGTATTATTACCCACTGCCGCGTTGCCCGAAGAATTAAGTCAGGTTCATAGTGATGTAGATCTAATAAAGAAGCCACTCAATCACAATTATTTCATTTTATTCCATAGAGGTACGTGAATAAAACCTTTTCAAATAAATGTTGGATGTCAGACATTATTTTAGTAAAATAATAATTTAGTTATGCATTTATCTACACATATTAATAATACAATATTTAATAAGTATGAAAATAAATAATCGATCACATAAAAAATGAAGAGAAAACGTTTGTATTTTTGTTTGTGATGAATAAACTCAAAAATTCGTGGACCGATTCAAGAAATTCTTTCACCAGTATAATAATATTATTACTGAGTAACATAGGCTATAATATATAAAGATATATCACGCGGTCGAAGCCGCTGGTGCAAGCTAGTCGCATATACAGGGTGTCCGGTAATTAATGGATAACGTTGAAATGGGTCATGGTAAAACTAATGGCCATTTAGAAAAAAATACAACAAAAAAAAATACAGTTGGTACCAAAGATATGATTTTTTTTCATAATAATCGGTGTTTTTTGTTACCTTATTTTACATTTTTATACACCACGGCCACAGATTAAGAAATTCTTTATGTTTTTTATTGTTATAGTAATTTACGTTAACTGAGCTGATAGATAGGCAATAAATAGTATGACTACTATTACACGGTTTTTTTAAAACCACTTGAATGTTTGTCTGGGGAAAAATATTCAATTTGACAAAGTTTAAGCATCCGTAACTTAAAAAACATTCCTTTTTGTTCTTTTAATGGTATTTTTTTTCTGAATGGCCATTAGTTTTACCATGACCCATTTTAAGGTTATCCATTAATTACCGGACACCCTGTATAACTCTCGGATTAGTGTTGTATTTGATCCACTTACGAACGCGCTTGTAGTACGTTTATTTTATGATCGCTTAATTTCTAAGGACACTAGATTTACGGGTGTACCGAAAGCTAACTGGAAAACCTATACCACGAAAATCTCTTCTCTGTTTAGAAGTTCTAGACAAAAGAGTAAGCCCAGGTACGCACGGGCGATTTTTTAACGCATGGATCTTTAATGGCGCTCTGGATTCGTCAGTCAACGTCAAACGTCAGACATCAGTCAACACAAAGCCCTCGTAGGGCTTTCTTGTTGACTGACGTTTATATAAATCAGAAGGCCAATTCTCGTACTTAAAAAACGTTCACATTCAAGTTGCAATCTGTCAAACTTGTCAATATTGTTGGTAAATTAATTGTAAATTTGACGGATTGCGAATGAGGTTAGAATGCGAACATTCTTAAAAAATACGAGAATTGCCATCAACCAATTTGAGTTCACGATGTTTCGAATTCTATTCGAGAGTCCCACTTTTCTTCAGGTACTATTTTTAGGGTTACGTAGCGAAATGGAAAAACGGAACCCTTATAATTTCGTCATAAGTATCCCTCTGTCCGTCCGTCCGTCTCGTACTGTCAATCAATGCAATAAAAGCGTATGCTGTGCACCTCTGAACAAAGACAACCGAAGAATGTACAATATAATACAATATGCACATATGGGTGTGGTATCGTTAGATCCCAATTTTAAAATAATTATGATGTTTCTAAGTGGTTTTATGAAAATGGGATAATTTCGGTTCCAAGCGCAGTAATAGCATCGTTTTTTCGAAAAATACCATGAAATAGAAACTAATTTTTGCGGTCAATTAAATCAATGCTGTACATACGTAAATATTCATCCCAACTACGGAGCCCTTCACTGTGCGTGGTCCAACACTACTTGGCCGGTTTTTTCTTATAGCAGCATCGGTCAAAGCGGAGAAGCCGGATTGCCTTGAACGGCGGAGAAACGGACTCGGAGCGCCTCTGAATAAATAAACAGCTGAGCAACTTCGTGAAAAAATCTTTTAAACTTGATTGACATTCTCACAGAATGTTATCAAGGACAGACCTCATTAGGGCAACTTTTTTATCGTTTTGGGCACAGATTTTGGATTCCTGAGTAAGATGCGAATACGCGTATTTTAAAATTGCTTGAACACGGTTTTGTTAAAACGAATCTTAGGATATTCAAACATTCTGGAAGGCCCGCATATTATGCTGCTGCTGTAGCACATGAACGGTGCAGACGCAGGTACATCACAAAGCATTACATTCCTTGAAGGGCTAGACAGAAAGTGTATGTAATGTATAGTAGGACATACTCACATTTCGCCAGTGATTATAAGTCCAAGATAATAGGGGCGAGCCTATATCCATCAACTGAGCACGAATCCAGACTGCTGCTGAGAATTGACAGAAGGAAAACACCAAAAGCACTTTGCAATCTCTGGATATCTATCCCATGCTCAGAAAACCAATCCGGGGTCGCGGAAAATTCCGGAAGGGATACCGTAGCCCCTGGCAACATATACTCAATACTCAATATATTTATTGCTTCCACATGTGAACTTAGGTGGTAGGTCTAACAAAATAATATGATCATTGTGGACCCTGTCGGGCACAGCAAAAGTTGGAGAGAGGAAGAGGGCTTTTCATTTTGTTTACTTAGTTAGTACCTATTTATTGTATATATTTTATAAAACTGAAGGAACACGGGTGGGTTTTAGTCAGTAAGAGTCTGGGGGCTTACTTCCTAAGCGAAATCCGTAGTTTTGGCCGTCGTTACGGGCGCTGCGCTCTCCTTCTCGCTTACGGTATGTCTGTAAGTGAGACGGAGAACGAAGCGCCCGTAAAGACGGCCGAAACTACGGATTTCGAATAGGGAGTAGGCCGGGGTGACACGCCCTCTCGCTCCGCCCAGAAAGGGAGAAGTTATTTGATATTTCCCACCCAAAAAAAAATCCTCAAACCAAAGAGGCAGCGAGTTAATCAGTACACAAGTAAACCACAGAGGCAGCGAGTTAATCAGTACACAAGTGAAATTATATTAAAGTTTTAAAAACCCCAACATAAATATTTCCTCATTTCTCTTTCATACTCCATCATCAGACCCTATTGACCATCTATCTATAGCCTATTCATTGAGACCATTCCAATGAGCCCAAACACGATACCTATGATGCAAGTTGGTAAGGGAGTTGGGTATCCTGCAATTTCCAGGTGATGCTACAGCATCAGTTCAAGGTTACATGTTCAAATTCAAATTCAAAAGTCATTTATTCAAACTAGGCTGAGAATCAGCACTTTTCGAACGTCAAAATTACATAAGACAGTCCCCCAAAACGCCCACCCTTCACCACTTCCTAGTGCGTTAGCTGGGAAGAAGAAGTGGCGCAACAATCTCTTTCTTCTAATACTCGTATCATTGAAGTAACAGAATACCAAATTTAGAATCGATCAGACCTGTGGGCGACGCTCACATCCATTCATCAACTAGAAAAGAGCTGATCATTTTCCAACGACTGAACCGATTTTGATAAGTCTAAGAACCATGTCTAGAAAAACTGCTTTCAAATAAAAAACCGCATTCAAATAGTTTCACCCGTTTAAGGCGAAATGGTGTATCGTGGTAGCGTTCCGGGAGCGGCGGTATGACCTGGCCCGCGCGTAATTCTATTGCTGATTGCACTATGTTTACAAATATTGAATTTAAACATTTTACTTGTGTTGATAATAGAAAAATAAGTCCATAATTCCTTAAAGTATTAAATAGTAAAACACGTAGACAGAATGTTAATACAATTGCTTTGATAACGATCGAATGGAAAAGAATAGGTTTTTCTCTTAGTGGTTGTAACAAAAAAAGCAGATTTTAAGGTAAATTTCGCGTTTTTTTCTATCGAGGAAAGTTTTGTCAATCGTGTTTCGGGCCTCATACTTCAAAAATATGCAAATTCGCTGTATCTGCTTTGGAACCCATTTCACTATAAGAGCTACGGTGCCACAGACAGACACACATACGTAGCGATCAAACTTATAACAGCCCTCTTTTTGCATCGGGGTTTAAAATCAAAATCGAATGCCTTAACAACACGTCTACCGAAATGCACGGATAACTCTGTGCTTCAAGTCGTGCTGCCTGTGTAGGCAAGCCTTACATTCCCCATACATCATTCGTGTCCACGCTACTAAGTGGTTAAACAGTTGGACTGAATTACTTATGGAACGGAACACTTAGTTGGCCGTCATGCACTTACTTAACTAGTGGTGGGACACAGCTTTGCTGGACGCTGCAAACTTAGCAAAGTTTGTATTTCGTCCCCATGTGTTGTAAACATGACGTACAGTACGACACAACTTAGATGTATAGCCTCGGCAAAATTCGTAAAACCGATCACCATCCGAAATGAGTGCGCCTTCAAAATTACCAATCTTTATTCATGCTTTAGGTGAAAATGATCTTTACGCAAACGCAATAACTTGTAAAGTCATTTATAACCAAATACATTCGTAAAATTGAAATGAAAGAACGCAAATTTTCAAATGTATGCTACATCTAAATTGTGTCGTACTGTACCTGTCTGTTTAGGAAACGAAGATTTACCTACTAATGATGATGAAATAAATTAATGCGCAAGGATTTCGAGCAAAATATCGTCAATGCATCCACAATAGTTAGGTATCACGAAGCGACTATCAATAACTACAACATTACTACAATATGCTGTAAAGTAGGTAGTTAGACGTTCTTCTTTACGTGGAAGCAGTCTGACCTCCTTTCACGACGAGTATAATATTTGTTTGGCCTCCATATTCACCAGAAATAAAATTACCTCGGTTAAATCCTACGCCGCCGCCGCGCGCCGTTTACCTGTCCCAAACGGGCAAACGCGACGCTCAACAAAACAGAAACTCTTATGCAATTTGCGGAATCAGTGCTTATCTTCTGTTCGAGAATGTAACAAGGGAGTTTAAGTAAATTTAACAGCAATTTGCAGTATGTTAACTGTAGCGCCGGCGCTTATTGCCACTCCACTCTCGTTATACTCTCAGGCCGGATGATATTGCTAATTGGGTTCCCTAGTTCCCGGAAATCGTATAAAGTTTCGCTAATACGACAGAAGCTGATGCCAGGATGTTAGTAACAAATTATTTATCAACGCGAATGGTTTTATGCGGTGCTTCCACTCGGATACTTTCGGGTGTGGTCGGTGTTGTCGTCAACGTCATAATGGTATTTAAGCTTAATAAATTATCGGTCGGTTTACTCTGTGCCGGTATTTGGGGGGGCCCAATGTGCAATCTTTACGGCTCTGATCTTTGCATGTGTGTTTCGGTTTAATAACGCTTTAAAATTGAGACAGCAGATTTTGGCTTATATTTTTTTTTACCTAACCGTCATTATCTTTGACGTAATTTCCGGGATGTAATATTTCGAACGTTATGTCCGTGACAGTCTATTATTGACTCTTCTAATTTCTTGAATGCCCCATATTCCTATAATAGTAATTTCCTCAAGAAAAAGTTATTTCAGAAAATAAAAAAAATTGCTCAGCTTTTATTTGTTACTTGATTAATAATGCTCTTATAGGCAGTATTTTATCAAGTATATTTCAGTACATTTTTAGAAATGACTACAGATGAAATTTTTTAGGTACCTTTTATTAACAAAATGAACCGCCTAAAATCTTACCAAGTCGAATTTAAATTAAAAGAAAGGATTATTAAAGCAATTAATTAACTTAATGGCTTTAATAAGTGCTTGAGTCGAGAAAAAACGGAAAAGAAGAATAAATTATTTTTGGTAAAAACAATGACATTGAATATGAGCAATAAAGATAAAGAAAAAAGTCTGTTCTTTACACAATGAAGTGAAAATTGCGAATCCGTACAAATAATTCACAGAACTATTCCGAGATATAAAACGGTTCACGTCTACATTTTATTCAGTCATTGTAATGTCTTTTCAATATTATGTGTACACTCGTTTTGCATGGGAAGGGTTATTTCACGGTAGTTTTGTTTGCACAAAATTTGTAACGGCACAGATTAAGACTGATAGTTTACTCCGCAAGACTATATTTAAATAAAAAGCGACTTGCTACGACACAACAAAGTGCAATTCAGGTCGCACAGCACTAATTATCTACAGTTTCACCTAGAAGTTGCGTCTTTTTCTATCACGTAACTCTTAGATCTTCTGACTAATTTACACTCACCGAATTGGCCCAACAAGTCGAGCCCGCCGCGTACTTGTAAGCTTTTTAGGGGCATGAGGAACAGGGTGTAAAGTTCACTCATCCACCATAGAAAAGGGAGGATCCTCCGACCAGACGGGTGTCGTGTCTGGCGGGCAACTGCTCAGAGGTTGAAGTTGGGAGATTGTATATATGTCCATCGCGCGGTAAACTCTAATTGCGCGATGCAGGATTTGTGTTACGTCAGGATGTTGTGTGACGTCAAGTCTTTGATGATAATATGCGGAGTGACCCATCTGCATTCATCAGTGGTAATGGGCAACTTAATAATTAAAATGTTGCTTTGTAATAAATGTTAATGGGTTACGTGATTCATAATTATTAAGCTATTGCATAGCTTCTATCGCGGGCCTTGAGCGTGCAGACCGAATCCAGAAATTCCGTAACGAAATTATCCTAACACCCCCATAGATTGAAATTTTAAGATGCGCGCGCATCACTGTGACACAAATTGCATAAGTTGATAAAAAATGCTATGCAATAGCTTTACCGCGGCAGTCTCCGAGTGCCACACGTCTTTTATTTTATTAGGTATAGTTTTTGAGTAAATGTAACACGTTTTTAGCTATGTAGTGAGGATATGGATTTACCTACACAAGAATCCATCGATCCACTGAAAATCTTTCAACGTTAGGCTTTTAACAACCGTGTGTGCAAAAGTCAAGTTAAAGGCTTGTGCAGACCAGCGCGACTTGTCGCGCGACGCGACACGAACAATACAATTTCTAAGAAAACTTCACAGTATAACAATAACCGGTGTCGCGTCGCGCGACAAGTCGCGCTGGTCTGTACAAGCCTTAAACATATTTTTTCAAATAGGCATATACTCGTAAAAAGCACAAGAAAATAGAATTGATTCTACTCGCCCCTTCCAAAAAGTAGTTTCGTATCGAGAAGAATGGGCAAGAAACTCCAACGGTAGATACTCTTTTAAAAGACACATTCTACACTTAAACACGGGGAGCTCATGGCTAAGTAATAACTGACGCACGTGTCGAGCCATCAGTTTAACCTACGCGTGCCGGGGTTAGTCTGTGGATGGGTGACCATCTTTACATTCCGAGACTCCGCCGTGCCTCGGAAAGCACGTTAAGCCGTTGGTCCCAGCTGTCATTCGTTAATCTTTGACAGTCGTTACGGGTCGTCAGAAACCCGAAAGTGTGACAACTAGTCCTACCAAGGGGTATCGTATTACCCAGTTACTGGGTTCTGGACGTCAGATAGGCAGTCGCTCCATGTAAAATACTGGTATTCAGCTGCATCCGGGTAGACTGGAAGCCGACCCCAATATAGTTGGGAAAAGGCTAGTCAGATTGATACTACACGTAATACACGTACAGCAGCAGCGTAGCAGCTACACGTATATCAGTGATAGCCTAGTGGTGTGACCGTCGGACTGCCAAGTCATAGGTCTCGAGTTCGAACCCAAGGCACGCACCTCTGACTTTTCGGATTTATGTGCGTATTGTATAATTATTACTTGCTTCAAAAAACGGTGAAGGAAAACATCTTGAGGAAACCGGCATGCCTGAGAGATATTTCTTGACGGCATGTGAAGCCAAGTCAGAGGCCAGGGGCGGCTTTAAAACTCTGACACAAGGTTAGTTACTAACCACACGAAAAGAAGAAGACTACACGTAAAATTACAGAAATCTTTTACATACCTCCATTATATCAATGCGGTAATAATGCCGCACTGAACATTATTAATGTAGGAAATACAACGCGTTCATTATTAATGTAGGAAATACAACGCGTTCATTATTACCCTAATAGGTAATACGGGCTGGTATCCGCAACTCCACGACTAAGCGCGTATTTTGCGTACGGGTGGGAAAATTGGTTATTCGATCCACCCCAGCTCCACAAAGAAGGCCAGCAACGCCTTGGTGTCACTGACAATCTCACGTAGGGTACCTGGGTTACCGAAGTACTTTGCCCTGTATGTGGCGACCACCGGGCAGTGTAACAGCACATGGGCTGCTGTCTCGTCGTCCTCCATGCAGGCTCTGCACAGCGGACTGTCTGTGACTCCTATGACTAAGAGGTGTTTATTAAATGACCCATGGCCAGTTACAGCTGCTGTAACTGTACGTAGCTGTTGTTTCGATAGTCGAAGAAACTGTTTCGTGAGGCGGCCATCAATTGTAGGGAGTGCCTCCTTGGCCTGCCTACACTCACCGTGGTCCGACCATAGTTTGTGATGTTGGTCCCTGGTCCGTTTCCTTACCAGAGTGCGTAGGTACCCGAAGGGGAGTGGCGCAATGGGTTCAGGCCCCACTGGTGCCATGCTCGATCCCCTTCTGGCAAGTTCGTCGGCTGCGTCATTACCCCGCGAACCGCTGTGTCCTTTGATCCATTGAATGGTAATATTATTGAGGCTACCCACCTGGTTAAGGCACTGGTGGCACTCGTATATCAGCCCAGAGTCAACAGTGTAGCTGTTTAGCGCTTGCAGAACAGCCATGCTGTCTGAGAGTATACGTATCGAGTAGTCCTTAACTTTCCTGGCCATGATGGCTAAAGCGGCAAGGGATATACCCATGCATTCGGCCTGGAATACTGTATTGTGGACTCCCAACGGTGTGATTATCATTATTACCCTAATTAACGCGTTGTATTTCGCGGTAGTATGACGTATTCTAGAGAAAAGAGGAAAAATATGAAGAAAAATAGCGACGAGTTTCTTTATAGAATAACCTCAAAGTGGTTTACAATTTTGTGTGTTCAGGATGAAATAATTAAATTTGTTTCCGCTAAGCTCTATTTTGTTAAGGTTTTGATTCGCATCAACAAAGCGAGCGACGGCGGCCGCAAATTGCAGACTCATTGTTTGGTTCAAACAAACATTCGCGGGTCCGCTCCTTCTCACAAAGGAACTCCATTTACTGCGAACAAATAATTTTCATTGTTTTTATTACATTTTTTAATTACTTATAATATTATTATTTAAATTTTAACTTTCGGCTTTTATTTTATAATAGGATCTACTGAAAAATTTAGGCAAAGATCAAAGATTTTGTTTTCCTTTGTGAGTGCTTGAGCTTAATTATGTTAGTTCTTAATTGGGTTTCCACAATTCCAAATTTCAATAATAAATATTACTGTATGTAATGGCAATAAGACTTAGGTAAATAACGCACAAGCTTTCGTAAGTTTTTTACCTACTTATAGAAATTGCAACTTGCGCAAGTAACTAAATTGCTACCCTAACGTTTTCCAAACTTCCTTTGCTTCCCTTTTGTCAAAATAGATTAGTTTGTTTTACCTGAATCCAGCTGCTGAGCTTGGTTTACAAATTAGAAATAAAAAAACTTAATTTGGATGCTATTTACTCAAGGGAAATCCATCCCAGATCCCGAAGTCAAGTTATATTAAATTTAATTAAAATTGGTGGTATCTATACCTAGCTACATGGCGCTTGAAAATTATCAACTCCATTTTAACCAACTTAAGTATTTTTTTTTGTGTGTTTATTAATTAATTACTCCGCCAATAATTATAAATTGATTTTGATGATTCTTTTTTTGCTTGGTAGATCATATTTCAGAGGTGGTCCCATATCAATTTTATTAACTTTGCATGAGTAGTTTTTGAGTTACCTTCAATAATACGTGTTTTCTCCACTTAGTCTATAACTATGGATGATGTTATAATAATTTCCTGTTACTGTTATTTATATAAATAGCTGATATTCGAATTTGTGTGGGGTAGGTACCACAACTAAAAACTGAAAAAAATAAAAACATTTTTATAAATGCAGTTCACTAAACAGAATATTGTGCACCTAAATACAATTAAAACTGTTGGTTAAAAAAGACATAAGTACAACATCAAATTTTTATTCAGCGCGCTACTTGGACCACCAGCGCCAAATACGACACGGTCTTGCCTTCCAGGAAATGGTTTGAAATTCTTTTTTTAACTAACGCGTTTAGAAAACCATGTTAATTCATTTAAAACATAATATTATGTTTATTTTGGAGATAAATGTTTTGTTATTCACAAACAAGGGAAAGCAAGGTATTTATTTAAGTTCCACGAAACTAAATAATTAACCTTACATTTTGGAAAACACTTTTTTTCGGACACTAAAGGAAAGACCGTTCTAAGGATTTCAATAATACGTTTATTATCATTTTCTTTATATATTGGAAGGTGTGTTAAATAGAGTCTAATTTTATAGTGTTTCTCAAGAATTATGTGTAACTCTTTGTTGTTTTTTCATACGTCATTCTTACTTTGCAAAAACGGTTTTTCAAATTAGTCCATTTGTTTCTGCAAAGCTCTGGAAAACATGCACACTGCTTTTTAGGTCGTAGTTTAGGCCCCACGTAACACTTTTAACACGAAGTTCCAATAGGATAAGGAGGCCAGCTTTTTCTGATTACTGGCCACACACGTGGCCTACCATACCTAGCTGTCTATTTTAGGTGAAGCTCACAAAGGTTCACCCCATCAAACATATGTATTTTTTTTTCTCCGATTTCTTCCGATAGCAAAAAGAACCATCAAGCAAAGAATCCTCTTAAAATATCTTCTCAGATTTTTATAAACGTAGATAGTTGAAAACTACTTCTAAATATACTTATACGTCCTTGGACGTATCGCCGAGCATCTGCAGTATTCGATGGAAAGGCGCTTGATTGTGCTCACTTGACAACTAAATTCGTTCACGTGGGGAAAAATGTCAAAGGCGAGAGAGAAGCAGAATCGAGCGCCAGCCGTGCCGCTTTCAAAGATCGGTCTACCGTTGTATAGCCACATGTAGCGATATAAAATATAGTGACACATCAACGGTTCTACACACACACTACACGAGTATTTGACCGTTTCCAAGCAATGTTATTTACGTTTTTACTCCAGTATTCTCATTTGTAGCTATGTTACTGATATTCGATGCCTGTATGTACGTCACGTGTCTGAGGATATTTTTCGATTTGGTTGCTATCTACATAATTAGTAATGTTGTTCACATGAATATTGGTTCAATTTGACTTCAGGAATCGTGCTTTCGGAAACTTTTTGAGATTTACTACTTTTGTAAAGTATGATGCACGTTGTGCTGAAACTGTGAACCTTCCACTTTATCATTATCGTGCCTTCAACCGTTAAACAGCTTCATTTGTGTTACCAGATTTGTGTTGCTGCATTTGTAGGCAGGCAATAAATCGCAGACTGTTCATCTGGTATTCGAGCAATGTGCATGGCTGTTGATAGATTGGAACTGCGTCTCTCTCTCTATATTACAAATTGCCCGTGCTGACTCCCAAAATGAATTAACGGAACATGCCACCGTCCGATGCTCAAGTACACAATCCGTCGCCTCTTGCTTTGTTGGTTGTACTATAATTGTACAGGTTCTATGTACGTAGGTACAATCAGTGTTGCCAGCCAACTGTGTGTCTTTGTAGCAAATCCGTTATGTGAAATTTCAGAAACGATCTCGATTCAATTTCGGTTTGGAATTACGTCAAGAATCGTCAGATTTTATATCTCATACAAGTGTCTATTGTGCCCGTTACACTCAAGTTTTTTTGCCAATCTGGGAATAAAAGTAAAACACAATAGTTATCAGCTGCCTATCATTCGAAAAGTTGGAAGAGTCTATTAAATGGGACAGATTTTCTCGAAGTGGGCGTCAGAGGAAAATTATTTCCCAACTCTTCACAAATTGTGGACACAATAAATCTTCACGCTTCGACACTGACCGATTATAATGCGAAAGTAACTCAGTCTGTCTGTCTCTGTCTGTTTGTTCCCTTTCACGTGTTAACGGCTAAATGGATTTCGATGAAACTTAGACTAAGACCCCAGGTCTTAGTCTAAGTTTCATCGAATTAGGAATTAGGGTACAGGATACTTTTTATCTTGGTAGTACGTACGTTCTCGTGGGATAATTTCCGAATTCCATGTGGGCGAAACCGCGGGCAAAAGTTAGTATAGTATATTCTTTTAGGGTACAGTTATCTGTGCTTTAGTATGTCGGTTTCTTGTTACCTATCCCTAGTTGCTATGGCTGCCAAATATAATGGGAGAAATGGGACACTCTTAGTACTCGAACAGACATATTGTGTCCAAATATAGCGTTAGACGATACACGTTCAAGTAACTACTTAGCTTTAAAAAGGAGAGGAATATTGAAGTCGTAACACAACTCTGCGTTTTAAACCTTAAGAGCGTGTATTCTGAAGGTGGGCAACGTCGCAAATAGATGTCAAATATTTCACTGTTTTGATTGATTTAGCAATATTACTGTGTGGAAATTAAAAATGTGGCTAACTAGCGAACTAGAATATTGATTATGAAATGCAATAATTAATATCGTAACACCGAATGTTTAGTTTAAGATGTAAAAAAATTATTTGGAAACTTTCCAAATTCGTTATTTACACCTAAAATGGGTACAACATCAAATTCAATGTTATTATTGCAATTCATTATTAATATTCTAGTTCGCTAGTTAGCCACATTTCTTGTTTCTATTCAGTAATATTGCTGTATGAATCAAAACAGGTAAATATTTGACAGTTATTTGCGTCGTTGCCAACTTTTAGGATAAACCCTCTTAAGTGGGGTCAGATGCGTAGTACTCGCAACCGGCGCGCGCCTCTCTCAAAACCCTCTTAATTATAATTAAAGATTTAACAAATCATCAATTTAGTTTAAGTTAGGTACATCAATGTATCAAGCCAGTAATTCTACCGTCATTTAACAAATGAACGCACAAAAACAAAATAAACAATTGAGCATCATCTGCCATAAGCTCATTCCCGCTCATTTCCACAAAAGTATTCGTAACGTGTGGACGTCAGATCGTATATTTACGATAGTCGGTAATACGCTGAACAACGTTAATTAAACCGGACCGGCATCGACTGGTCGGTAATTGGGTTGAGCAACAGGCTCCTGCGGGTATCACCACGTACAGACGCGTGAGCAATACTCCTGAGTCCTGCATGTATGTACCAGGAAATGTACATAAGTTGGGTTATGTAACATGTGTTTCGTATTCCTACAACGGTCTTTGGTTTGTTTGTGAGTACGAGCAGCAGTGGCACGAAATAGTACGAATCAATTTGCTGAAAGTTCTCGTAGTTGAAAACTTGGAACTGTCGAGAAAGACAGCTTGCGAAATAAAACAAACTAATGGTCCAATGGTTCACACGAATGATTTTCGTCCGTGGAAATAGTTACTTCAAACCGGTCGCATCACATTTTATTGTTATGAAATCAAATTATCTCTACGCAATAAAATGAACCTTGGGAATAGAGTTGTAGGTACCTACAACAAACGGTGTACTACAGGTTATTCGATTTGACAATGCCGTTGAATTATAAATGTTGAAGATTGTAAAACTATATTTACATTGGTGCCGATTCTCTTGTCGCAAATGCCTCTAAACTAGACTAAAAATCACTAAAATTTATTTTGTTCCTGTCAAACGACGATTTCCCATTCTGAAATAGACTAAAGTGACACAACTTAACTATATTTTAGTTTGACAGCACTAAGATAGTACCTACTGAGTTTTTAATTTAGTGAAAATGGCAATTTTGCTATTCTGAATTTGACGTTTTTCACCTAAAATTTTGATTGCAAAAACCAAACCAGACTAAACCTGACCAATTTTAATCGCGATTAAAAAGGTGTGGGATAAAATCTGTTGTCATGAACTAAAATTCACACCAACATCTCGACTTCATGTGCAAAAACAGTACTGTATTTATTTTTTCTTTTGCTTATATCTCGAAAATGGTGCGTCCTTTCAAAAAAAAATATTTTTTTTTTTTAATGACGATATATGGCAAACCAAGGGTACCACGTGGAGTCGCGATTGTCAAATTCGATTTTAGTTGTGTCAAAATTATTTTTAAATTTATAAATTATTTTTGTCAGAATAGCTTTAAAATTCTTATAGCCAAAAGTAAGGAATTTTTTTATATTTTTTTTTTAAACTATCACTGAAATTCCTTACTGACAAAAAGAATTTCTAAAGTTAAAAATAAGAGAATCGGCACCATTGTATAAATTCAATCTCTAAGTATTATATAATTGCATAGCACATGTGTGAGCACTATGTACCTACTTTAAATCTACCATTTACTGGGTACGTCTTTCAATGACTTGAATGTGCCCTGGCGGCTGAGAGAATATCATGCTCACCCAAATTTCTCGCTGGTGGTGGCGTGTGTGTTGGATCATTAAGTTCCCTTCAAAATGGTTGAGCTAAATGCTGCTGATCCATGCCGTCAGTGGGGACTGGTCATCTCTTAGCTGCTCGCTTAGATTATTTTTTTTGAATTGTTTTTGGTTTTATATTTTTATTACGGACGCTTTTAAGAGGGTTTATCCTAATAGTTGGCAACGTCGCAAATAACTGTCAAATATTTACCTGTTTTGATTCATACAGCAATATTACTGAATAGAAACAAGAAATGTGGCTAACTAGCGAACTAGAATATTAATAATGAATTTAAATTATAACATTGAATTTGATGTTGTACCCATATTAAGTGTAACACACAGTGTGTGTAGTGTACAGTGTGTATTTAGTGAACGCATTTGGAAAGTTTCCAAATAGTTTTTTTACATCTAAAACTAAACATTCGGTGTTACGGTATTAATTATTGCATTTCATAATCAATATTATAGTTCGCTAGTTAGCTACATTTTTTATTTCCACACAGAAATATTGCTAAATTAATCAAAACAGTGAAATATTTGACATCTATTTGCGACGTTGCCCACCTTCAGAATAAACGCTCTTAACGTGCACTTCTTTCTACATTATTCTCACATGTATTTAAACATGAATGATGTAACCAATATTTTGTAACAATATTCTGATTTAAAAGAGTGTTCGTGAAGTTTCTTGCCCGTTCTTCTCCATAGGAACCTACGATGTTTTGGAATGGGCAACTACCTTCATCTTTCTGACTGACTGACCCCTTGACAATTCAAAACTACCTGTAGTTGGTTTATTTGAAATAAATGCTTTGAGTTTGAGTTTTTTTTGTGATTTCGCGAACATAGGTAGTTAATATACATAGCTAGGTACATCTATTATTTTTTATACATAATATATTATAAAATAGTAATGAAGTCAAAACAGTACATTGAATATTTTAGAAAAAAAGTAAATTGCTAATGCCGGAAATATAGTTTTTTGGAATTTTTGCCCGTTTGTCTGTTTGTCTGAATGTATGTTCCGGATTGGCGCATAAACGGCTGAACGGATTTGAATGAAATTTGGCACACAGACTGTTTATAATTATAACCTCCATTTACTTTTAATCCCGGTAATATTTCCCGGTTCCCGTGGAATATTTTTCGACATCGACGAGGGCGCCCGCGCGTAGTGACGGCGACGGGCATAAGTTTATAATAGGTAATAAGTACTAGCATTAGAAATTTTAGGAATAGATTCAATGAAACACTCAATTCTATGACAGCACAAAGCAAGAAAATACCAACTCAAAATGTAATTTGAATAATACGAGAAGTGTCATTATTTGTTGACTTATGCAAATTGTGAGCGAAATACTCAATAAGCTGTGTTTAATACGCAGTAAGGCTTTATCACGCGGGCGCAGGCATAGGTGTCTCAGCTCGAAGTATAAGAACAACGACGTCGCACTTTGGTACACCCCTTAACTGAATTTAAGGGGGATGATATTGAAACGTCCATGCTTTTACGGCACAATTTGAGTTTATACACTGTGTAAAAAACCCCTGTCCGATCCGATAGGGGCACATAGGTACTGCAATAACATTACCAAAAGTATTTTTTAAATTTTATTATTAATGAAAAAATAACCTTTTTGCTATTTAAAATTCACATTTATTGTACCGAAATTACCCCAAATACATAAAAAAATAGAAAATTGTCAACAGGGGCAAATAAGTTATGACTTGTCTTCCCGCGAAACGATGGCCGCCCGCGTCCCGTGTAAAAACCCGATAAAATTCCCCATTGAAATAATATGGCGACTTATTTTTCTTTTTTCCATAAAGTTTCCACGTAACTAATAAATAGACTCTCAGTATGATACTTAACAACACTCTCAAGGATCGGACAGGGTTTTTTTACATGTTGTATAGGTATTCCATCGCTCATAAAATCTTCTTGCTTATGATAAGATTTTTGTATCACCCTGAAAAACTTAAAAAACGAGCACTAGCAGAACTATGAACAAATTGCCGATAGCTAATTTGATCAGAAGGCTTGAAGAAAGGATCTCTTCTTCTTATTTTCTTGTCGATGGTACTCTTCTCCGAAGAACGGATAAATTAAATGTAAAATAAATAAATAAAATATAAATTAACTAAAATAACAAAAAGATTCCAAAAGTCGACTTCTTAACATTTTCAATAGTTAAAAAAACGATAAGTACTCATCAAAGGAAACATTTTTGGTAGACCCCATTAATTATAACGTAATTTATTTCGACAAGCTCCACAAGCATCGGCCCTTTGAAACCCATTTACAAAATAATTGGATTCCCTCATTTAGAGCAATTTTCTGATTTGATTAAAATTGACTTAGACATTGGCAAGATCATTAACAAACTTATTCTGGCGTCTCCGTGCGTTTGGATAACACTTCTGTAAAGACTTTCATTACAGTAGAATTTAATTAACGACTCCTGCGATTATTAAATATTTATAAAGTTCTCCTCGTAAGATTTCAAATCAACATTGACACAGTTAATAGATTCTAGAACGAGTTGAATTAGAATTTGGAGCTAGTTATTTCAGCCTTAATGTTGAATCAACAGGAGCGAAGTGATATTCCATGTCTCGAGTTTTAAAGCGAGTGGAATGTAATGCTAGTAGAGTGGTACAGTACAGTAGGGAAGAGGCTAACAATTTGTGTCTCGTTTTGCACTGTCACGACCCTGCAATCAAACGGCTAGGTTACTGCCAACCCGTTACAGTTGGTTACGACTGTGCCTCTATCATGTTATACGTGGACACATCAAGTACCACTCATCTCAGTATTGCTGATACATAAGTAAATATCTTCGCTCACCAAATATCCTACCCACCTACCCTTAAAGAATTTTATTGGGATTACGTGTACCCGAATACACATAAATGTAGATGTCCTCTCATTTAAGAGCTTCCAAACTAATGAACCGATTTAAATAAATGAGCCGTCAATCCATTTACCTGAATAACACCTTTTTACGCTTGTTTTTAAGGGTTCCTTGAGGAAGTGGTGGGGCTGTTTGCTTCTGTTAAAGCAATTCTCAAGCGCAAAAAGTATTTAGAACATTTTTTTTACCAAGGTTCGTCTGATTTTCTTATAGGTTTATAATAACTTTTTTTATTTTTTATATGAACATGCACGAAAAAGAAACACATTTATGAAACACTAAAAAAATGCTCGATCTCGCCATAAGTCTGTATTCAAAGCCAGAAAACTGACTGAATGTAAATAAGTACCTACCATGTAGGCTAGTTAGTGCGAATTTCACCAATGAAACTGAACGCGTTCAAGAGCTGTCAGTGTCAATATTCCACAACAATTTCAACACTGACAGATCTTGAACGCGTTTTAGATGTGCTGATCGCGTTCACTTTCATTGGTGAAATCCACACGTCATGTATTCTACATGACTAATATAACTGTCTGGCGGTTTTTAGTGCTTTCTATGTGGCATACGCGGTCGTTGACCTGCCTAAAATATGATTGAGCTACACGATGACTGATGCACTCACACATCTTAAGTGCCTGCTACACAGTTGCCAACCCTGTCGTGACAGAGGTGACCTTGGTGGTTTACAACCGTGTAGATGATGGTTTACGACCAAATTTCGTTTGACCTTCCAACGAGCTTGGTTTAAAGAGCTGCGCTAGTGAACAAGGAGAATAGAGGAGATTGAGTCGGCGGCCGACCATGTAGACGGCGATTGCCAACCGCGAGTACGTCAGTGGGTCGCTATTAATCGTCGCGCGAGGCACACGTGTTACGAGTGTTTATACGTATGTATTAAAAAGTGTCAAATGGCGGAAGAAAAATCAATTGTTACTGAGTTGATCGAGCTGTACAGACCTAGGGATCTCAGCTGCGAATAGTACAAAGACAACAATCAAAAACGCCTAGTTTGGGAAATTTTGGTTTCTAAATGGAAAATAATTGATCCAAACACCAATGAGGCATCGGTCAAAATAATTCGCCAATACGTCTTTACTCCTGGCATATGACGACAGAATGGCATGTTGGCGATCATGTAGTTGAAACAGCTCTGCCGGTCGCCAACCAAGGTCACCTCAAACTCAAACTCAAACTCAAAGCATTTATTTCAATTAAACCATTTACAGGCACTTTTGAATTGTCAGTCAGAAATATGAAGCTAGTTGCCCATTCCAAAGCGTAGTAGGTAGGTACCTATGGAGAAGAACGGGCAAGAAACTCCACGGACACTCTTTTAAATAAATTGTTACAAAGTATTTGTTACATCATTCATGTTGAAATTAAACATGTGAGAACAATGTAGAAAGACGTGCACGTTAGAAGCGTCCGTAATAAAAATATAAAACAAAGAACAATTCAAAAATTTAAATCAGCCAAGGCAGCTAAGAGTTGACCTGTCCCAACTGACGGCGCCCGTTCACGAACATGACGCATGGATTAGCACCATTCAGCTCAACAATTTTGAAGGGAGCTAAATGATCCAACACACGCGCCACCATCAGCGAGACATCTGAGTGAGCATGACATACTCACAGCCGCCAGGGCACATTCAAGTCAATAAAATACGTATTACCCGGTAAATGTTAGCTCTTTAGTACATAGTACTCACACCTGTGCTCTGAAATTATATAATACAAAGGAAATTGATTTTATACAATGCAAAAATAGTCTTAAACTCTTCAGCAGCTCCAACAGTGTTTTCAAATGTTAATCAAATAGTAAGTAAATAGTTGTGGTTGTGGAGCAGGACCAGCATTGAGCCAAGCATATTTATCAGCGATGTAATCCCCCAACTTATAATATGCCTGCCTGCATAGTGTGCGTTTTATACAAGATTTGAATTTCGTCTCATTCAGTTGAAGTATGTGGGGAGGAATTTTGTTATAACATTTTAAGCAGTATCCCATGAAAGATGAGTCCACTTTAGCCAGTCTGAAACCTGGTTGAACTAATAAGTCCCTATTTCTTGTACTATAATTATGTCTATCACCTCTTTTACTAAAAAGATGTACATTTTTTCTTACGTGCATGATGTTTTCATAGATATATTGACAAGGTACCGTCATGATGTTAATATCCTTAAACAGTTCCCTTAGAGAGTCACGCCTGCGGAGATAATATATGGCTCTAATCGCTCTTTTCTGCAGAATAAAAATAGACTCGATGTCTGCAGCCCGTCCCCATAGTAAAATACCGTAAGACATGATATGTACTATGAAAGTAACTAAAATAGACCAGCCTCACGGTATCTACATCAGTAAATTGACGGATTTTTCTGACAGCATATGCTGCTGAACTTAGCCGTCCTGCAACAGATGTTAAATGAGGACCCTATTGTAACCTTGAGTCGAACGTGATCCCCAGGAAAAGTTTTATCGACGAATTCTAGTTTCTCTTGATTCAATACTATCTCACAATCAGTACTTTTGACATTTGGTAAAGAAAATTTTATGCACTTCGTTTTTTTTCCATTTAATACTAAATTATTAGCAGTGAACCAACTTTGGACCTGCATTAGGGCGTTATTTACGTCGTCAAAATTTGTGGCACGTCTATCTACCTTAAAAATTAAGGAAGTATCGTCAGCAAATAACACCATTTGTGGTTGATCTTTTAATAAATGCAGTAGATCATTGACATAAACTAAAAAGAGGAATGGACCCAATATCGAGCCTTGTGGCACGCCCATTTTTACTTTTAAACCTAGTGAATTGACACCGTTTATTTGGACTTTCTGTTGTCTATCATTTAAATAAGATTTTACTAAATTGAGCGCAAGTTTTCCAAGTCCGTAATGCTCAAGTTTCAAGAGCAAGGTTTCGTGATCGACGCAATCAAATGCCTTGGAGAGGTCACAAAAGATTCCTATGGCGTCTTGGGCCTCTTCCCACGCACTAAAAATGTGTCTTAATAAGGTTACACCGGCGTCGGTCGTACAACGTCCTTTGGTGAAACCATACTGTTGATCATGAAGGATTTTATTTGTGTTAAAATGATTGAGCATTTGATTAAGCATTACCTTTTCAAACACCTTGCTGAAAACCGGTAACACGGACACGGGTCTATAATTATGTCTGTCTTTACTGTCCCCGGATTTGAAAAGTGGTATTACCTTACTGTATTTCATTAAATCCGGGAAGACTCCTTGGTCCACACACAAATTAAATATTAATGCTAAGTAAGGCGCTATGGTCTCAATTATGGAAGTACATACTTTAATGGACATTCCCCAAAGATCTTCGGTTAATTTGATCTTAATTTGCTTAAAAGCTTTTATTACTGTTAAAGGGTTAATATGCTTAAAGTTAAATTCAATCGGGCAAGCTGAAACATTCGCCCTTACTAAATCAAAAGAGAGCGAGGGCGAGGAATTTAAGGTTTCAGTAGTTTTAAGTGGGATACTGGTGAAGAAATTTACAAATTCTTGAGCAACTTCTTTGCTATCGCAAACGAGACCACCACATAACGTCTTCAGTGTGTAGTCAGAATTATGCTTTTTGTTCCGGTTCGTTTCATTATTGATAATTTTCCAAACCGTCTGTATTTTATTGTCTGCTGACTTAACCTTGTTGCTAATGTATAAGGCTTTAGCTGTCTTACAAGTGTTCTTAAAAGTTCTAGAGTAAGTAGCAACATACTTATTAAAAGTTTCCGTGTTAATATAAGGCTTAAGGCCATACAGCTCGAACAGTCTATCCCTAGTTTTCCTGAGTCCTTTAGTTGCCCAGTCACTAAATAAAAACTTAGGGCTGATAGTTTTTGTGTTCTTCTTAAAAGAATTATTGAACTCGGTCTGGACTAACGAAAATAATTCTTCATACAAAATATTAGCATTGTTCATTGTAAGGTCTTGATTATTTAACTTACAAACTAAAATGCTATTAAATTTATTTAAATTAACTGCTGTTATTGGTCTGAATTGTATCTGGACTTTTGTTATTGGTATGTTGGACTCAAAAGTTACGGATTGACCACTGTGATCAGAAGGGAGATAATTAACTATGGCTTTATCTAAATAGTCACAACAACAAAACACATTATCAATACATGTAGCAGTAGTCGTAGTTACTCGGGTTGGTTCTACAAACACATTTGACAAATTGAATGATTTGAACAAATTTAAAAGTCTACTGGTATTTGATTTATTTTCTAAAATATTCACATTAAGTTGCAATTTTTGCCAAAACATCTTCCATTACCGACCTCTGTTGGGCACGCGGCTGGCAACCGTGTAGCAGGCACTTAAAAGAGAGCAAGACCTCTGAGTTTCTTTCGGCATTTCTTCTCAGGAAAAACCGGCGCCATCTAGTTTTAAAAAGCTTAAATTTACTTATAAAACTATCTTAGAAGTTCCATTTACAGAAAAACAAAAAAATATATATTATTAAACAGAACAGAAATAAACATTTAATTAATTTCCTACATTATGTTTATATTAAAAGTTACATACTAAATAAGTTAAATTAGCTGTTTTACTCTAAGCATCAACTGACAACTATGACAACTGTGCAATATTTTAACTCACATCATAGAGGTATGATGAATAATATAGTACCAACGATTTACTGTTCACTACGGTGTATTAACTATTTAAGTCGTATTCAAGCTTGTAACTGCCTCATTAAGCCATACCTCACGCTGCATTATAATTGGATACCTAATCAAGTTTCCCGCTATTGTTTACAGTACTGATTGCTGGAATGTCGTGATACACGACAGCCTTCTTAATCATATTGCAGCCTAGTGACCTGAAACCAATTGTATTGTTCACCTTTGTGCTTTCGTATAGAAATATAATAGCGCCGTAATTGAATCAAATCTTTAAAGATGTATGAAGGAGCTTGCTCTGTGGTTGAAAAAATTAAAGTTAGTGGGATTTTTGATACAATTTCTGATCACACTGAGGCGAATCCCGCGCGGGACGCAGGATGCGACTGCGCTCGTCGAGTATTTTGATGACTAGGAAGTCTTGCGACTATTCGCACCAATTTGAACATGTTCATACATTTTATATTTGATACAATCGGCACGAACGATCCCGTTCAAGATTCGCCTCAGTTTGGTCAGAACTTAAGATGGACAACAACAAGCAGCTTGGGAGCTTTTTTTGTCCTCTTGGTGAAAAGAGGTTGCGAGCCAAATATCTGAACACTGAACAGCAAAGTTCAGAAACCTCATATTATTTCTACAGCTCTCCACTTTTTTTTTAAGCCCGGGGAAGTTACGCCGAATTTTAGGCTAACTTTTCATTAATTTAAAACAGCGATTTTTTTTCATTTAACGTGTAGGGTATGGTCAAGAGAGTATGTTAAACTGTATACCGCGAAAAGTTCACCCAAGCGTGTACGTTTTTTTTAAGAAAACATCTAATTTCAATTTTACGTGGTAGAAAAAAATATTAACAGATAGGTTTGTATGGAGTGTTTGTCGAAGAGATTAGGTATCACAATTAGGTAAAAAAAAATACATTATAAAATAAAAATTACGTTTTTTTCTTCATGAAGTACAATTAAAAAAAGTCGTAAGTAATTTAATTTTTTATTTAAATTTCCGTGGAGGTAAATGTTTAATTCTGAAATAATATAGGTATTAGTTGTACGAATTGTTTAAATAATATAACCAAAATTTTCCTGTTAACTATTTTGCCTCAATTTTTATTCACAAAAATGCGTTTTTATTTTTTTACCTTGATGCGGTCCTGGATTTTATAAAATTTTTTTATATTATTTGAAGAGCTAAGTTCAAAAACACGATTCAGGAAACAAATCGCTGTTAGGATTTAGTGCAGGGTTCAAACCTAATTTCCCCGGCCCAATATAATTTCTGAAAATCTTAAACACTATGTTTTAGAGTACGTAGGTGTAAATTAACATTAATTTCGGCTAGTTACAGCGTCGTTTAGACCGACTCGTGGCAACGCGACTCTAACAAAACAATTTCTAAGAAAACTTCACGGTAGAACGATAACGCGTGTTGCGCGACAAGTCGCGCTAGTCTGCACGAGCCTTAACCCGTAGAGTAGATACATAACCAACGATGAATTTCAACGCAGAGGTGTTCAGAATCATGTACTGAATCCATGGTAACAGGCTTCGCGTCGATGTCCTGCCACCCTGTATAGGTAGCTAACCAATAGCATATCAACTACGTGATGTATTAAGTCCCAAGGTCTAAAAACTCGTTTTATGGGAATAATAATGTTTTGAAATGGTTTTGAAGTACTACGTATATACGGACCTTTAATATTCTTTTTAGAGGCAACGATGGCTTCAAGTTCGTAGAATGTGGGTACGAGCTTTGATGGGATCGGATTAGATAATCGGATAGTTCCATCTCTTTAGTTCTTAGCTTGATCTACGTCTTACTTATAATAATATAATATTAATATATGTATACATATATGTTTTATATTATGCGAAAGTGAGTTTGTTTTTTTGTTACGCTTTCACGCTAAAACGGCTAAACGGATTTAGGTGGAATTTGGCACATGGTTAGATCAAGACCAGCTATCTAATTACGCAACACATTTCCGATTTGCAATTAAGTCAAATTGGTTTCGTTTGACTAGAATTGCTTTCAATTTACAACTTTTGAAAGCAATTCTAGTCAAAACGAAACCAATTTGACTCAATTGCAAATCGAAACTGTGTTGCGTAATTAGATAGCTGGATAGTAACTAGCTTCTGCCAGCGGCTTCGCCCGCGTGATATCTTTATAATTTATAGCCTATGTTACTCAGTGATAATATAGCATTCTACTGGTAAAATAATGTTTAAAATCGGTCTAGTGGCTTTTGAGTTTATTCACTTGTTTAAACAAACAAACATACAAAAAATCAAATCTTTTCTCTTTATAATATTAGTTTAGATGTGAAAGCGGGCACGCCCTTTATGCCTGGAGGCTTTTATTTAGATATTAAGTTCTGTTTACGTTTAGTTTTTATTTCGGCCTGAGTATAGTTCTAGATGATTTTGTTTGGTATATTGGCGTGTGCTAGCTAGCTGACATATGGCTAATAATTTAAATTATTTTTTGGGCAAACTGAATCTTTTTTTTTTCTAACTGAACAGACAGCTGCTGTGCTGCTGGGGAGTTTGTTGCGCCACTTCTTCTTCCCAGCTAACGCACTAGGAAGTGGTGAAGGGTGTGCGTTGTAGGGGACTGTCTTATGTAATTTTGACGTTCTAAAAGTGCTGATTCTCAGCCTAGTTTGAATAAATGACTTTGGAATTTTGAATTTTGAAAGTTTGTATGTTGTTACCCAATTACGCAAAAACGGCTGAACCGATTTGGATGCACAAGATAGTTTATAACTTGGATTAACACATTGGATACTTTTAATCCCGGTAGTACGTACCCGTGGGATATTTTCCGACATCCACGCGGGCGAAGCTGCGGGCAAAAGCTAGTAATACATATTTGTTTTAGTACCGATTGATGACCGCTTATTCACACCGTCAGGAGCATATATTCAAGATGTAATTTAAATAACGGAAAAGATCTTCATTGGCAATTATGTGACAAATACAGAAATCGCAAAAAATAACGCTGTTTCTTACATTTTTGAGTTATGCAAAGGTTAATGCTGTTTTTTTTTTGCGATTTCATGGCTGCTCCCTCCTGGGACACAGGCCTCCTCTCGGTGAGAGTGGGCCGTAATCCACCACGCGGGCCCAGTGCGGGTTGGTAGATGTCTTCGAATTTTTGGTTCTAGGACATGCAATGATTTCCTCACGATGTTTTCCTTCACCGTTTTGAGAGCAGTGGTGATGAAATAATTTACACAAAGTAAAGCGCCTGTCTGGGAACCTCAGACTTACAACTCGTAAGTCGCGACAGTTACCACTGGGCCATCACCGCTCCAATAGTAAAAGTTGTTAATTATAATGAATACAAAGACCCCGTAACAAGTTTTCAGTTAATGCAATTATATACCTTTTATACGTGCTGACATTCTGTCAAAAGTGAAGACTAGCATAAAAACATAAGTTCATTACTTTTCTCAGCTTATCAGTCGGCTTCCTTTGACGATGGACGTGAGACTGCCAATAGAATCCATATTCATAAGTAAATGTTCTAATGGCCCCTACACACTATGCCGGCGGCATGGCCACCGGCTTTTGTCGTGCGGCACGTATCCCCGGCTTTTGCGCCTTCATTTTTCTTTGCGATCCTTTGTGCGGCATTGTGCGGTATGGCCGGGCGCGCCGCGGCTTGCCCGGAGGCAGGGCCGGCGGCAGTGCCGGGGCCATGCCGCCGGCATAGTGTGTAGGAGCTATTAAATTCACCTGGTTTCCCCGACAGATTATACATATTAGGAGCGTTTATCCTAAAATTTGGCAACGTCGCAAATAGCTGTCAAAAATTTATCTGTTTTAATTAATTTGGCAACATTACTGTATGGAAATAAGAAATGTGGCTAACTAGTGAACTAGAATATTAATAATGAATTGCAATTATAACATTGAATTTGATGTTGTACCTGTTTTAAGTGTAAAAAAGGCATTTGGAAAGTTTCCAAATACTTTTTTTACATCTGAGACTAAATATTCAGTGTAACGATGTTAAATAATGCGTTTCATAATTAATATTCTAGATCGCTAGTTAGCCAAATTTATTATTTCCATACAGTAATATTGGCAAATTAATCAAAATAGAGAAATATTTGACATCTATTTGTGACGTTGCCCACTTTCAGAATAAACGCTCTTATCTACGTTTTTAAAATCAAACAGGAGACAACCTCCATAAAGCCGATATCACTTTTCTTTCATTCAGCATCTTTCACTCGGAGTCGTACCGTACACAAAATAAATCAAAAGCGAATTCATAAAGGTACCTATCATTCCGTACCCGACCGCAGGCGGTAACTGTCGCTGCAGTCATGTTTCCGAACCCGACCGCAGGCGGCAGTAGCCCGTGTTCGAGTCGGTAGATAGAAGATAGAAAAACGAGTTATCGCTTGAGCGTTAGCGGCATTACTGGTCTGCGGTTGGGCTACACTTGTCGTCTGTTGCTCGCCCGCAGCTGCAAATGACATGTCGTTGGAAGGTATTTCATAGAAATTCATGAAAACTAGCCGTGTCGCGATGACACGTCGCCTGCATTTGCCACCTACGGTCGGCTACGGAATGGTAACTTTAGTGAACTGTAGATCCATTCTGTAAACGTCTCACCGTGAAGAACGAGGTGAAGTGAGAATGAAATGAGCTGTCAATAGTGTCAATGCTTAGCTTTAGGTACAATGACAGCTCACATCAAGCTCACTTCACCCAAGTTTTCACGGTGAGATGTTTACAGAATAGCACGGCTGATCCAACGATGTGGGATTTCACACGTCTACCGAATGATCTAAAAATGAAATGAAAGGACCGGATGAACGTTCATTCGTATATAATTTTGTCGTGTGAACGTGAAATTAAACAAAAATTAACGAATATTCACTCGAAGGAATAAGCGATAAAAGTAGTACATTGACGTAGGGTGTCAATTTGCGTAACAATTAATTACCCTAACTGTACATCTTTGAGTATCGCCTATCTTAGAGGCTTATTTAACGCCGTATACGAAAATAGATCTTGCCAATTTCAGAAAAGAAGAGTGCACTGTTGTCTTAAGGTTGCACTAGTCGACGACTGGAACCCGTCGGTGGGCTTGGCTAATATGCATGCTACATAGTTTATTTATTTCTGGATTTTTATTTAGTAAAATAGACGATGATTGCTATCGAAACGGAGCCCGTAAAATTTCATGAACAGACCGTTGGGCGTATGATGAAAAAGCTTGCATTATTGTATGTATTTATTCAAAATAAAGATATTTAAATTTTTGAGTAAATTATCTATCCCTGTACGGTAACAATTTTGCCATTTTCATACTCCGGGAATTATTTAATTTACGCCCAAAGATGCTTTAAAATTAGTGTTGAAATATGGATGTTTCGACGCTCATAACTATACAACTATTTTGTTTTTGTTCTGTTTCCGTACAGGATTAGATGACTAGACTAGTAGATATTTTTTTTTTTTTTATGTTCACTATCAAACAGTGAAGTAAACTCCACACGACGACGTTTGTATGGAAGAATAACTGACTAGAGTACCCTTAATACCATTCTTCCTAAAAAAAATCCCTAATTAGTCATTAAATGTACAAAGTCATAAAAAGTATATAGTATATTTTTATTATATCAAGAATGGATAGATTCTTCACCGTCAGAACTTTAATTAAGTCTCGAATGTACAAACAAACGAGTTGCCGAAACTAGTTAACGTGTTTAGTAACTATAATTAAACTTATACCAACTTATGATGAGGTACAGCAATGTTATTTCATCAGCTATCGATTCTTGCGCGGTTCCTTTATTCAACGAATCGTAGGTAAGTATAAGTTACGAATGGTTGTTAGTACTTGGTTAATTGATTGATTAATGTTTTAAAAACTCGTAATGTCAAATCGGTTGGTTCTTTTACAGAGGTTAGATGTTTAAGGATAGGATATCGAGTAATATTATTTATTATTAAAAGTCAGTAATTTATAGAAACCCAAGTTCAATCATATTTTTATAGTAATGGACCGTGATGGATTCTACGTACTAACATCAAAGAGTTTACTCGTAATAGGATTTCTTGCATCCTGCTTTTGATATAGTACTTACTGCCTTCTTTTCAGCATTTTTATTCCATTTTCTATACGATCACAAGGATTTATTTCTGCCGCGTCGTGGCTTTTATGGCTGTCTTTTATGTGGATACCTCACTTGGAAATCTACATTTAAATATTGATTAACATACCGTGGATATAACAACACAGTCTTTTAATTACCATTTTGATGCCGTTGTATTTTTCGGGCACAAGCAGACTGTTTTCAGACTATAATATTTACTGTTATTTCTGATACCAAAAGATTATCATAAATAATTATTATTATAATTACTCTAGGACCGACAAGATTAAAAAGAAAAATACCTTTTTATTGACTATCTGGCTGAAACCACGATGAACCAGAGTACTTAAACAAAACATAAAAACGTATGAACAACTGCGGTCGAAGTCCAGTATCAATCTCATCATTAACGACCATTGCAGTACTTCTACATTTAATTCGATTTCATCAATTTTTAGGTTGACAAAAGTACACGGCCGTAATTGCAGAGTTACTAAAACCTCAAAGGTTTTAGTAACTCTTATTGGTAGTTTTGAGACAGTTTTTGAGGGGTTAAGACTACTTGCATTACATTCACACAAAAGATTATACTCACTTCCAAAATCTATAAATAAACAATTTCATTTCATTTCTATATCTACTCGTGACACAGAGTAGGCATCATAACAAAAATTGCAAACATACACCGCTTATTCGGCTTATTGGTGATTCGCACGTTTCGGGCGAGTAAATTCTTGCGAATCACCAAAAAGCCGCTTATTCCGCGAATATGCGCTTTAAAAATTTCTAACGTGGCGGTGGGTATTGTCGTGGACGTCGTCTACGTCACGGCATCACAATAACACAGGGAAGTAAAATGTATGGAAATATATGAAGAAGCTTTTAAATTTCCGTCCACGATAACTTTATAACGCGTAGTGGATATGAAAGTTCACAATAATATCGTAACGTTAGAAATCATAAAAGCACACATTATAACCCAAGTCAAGCGATAAAATAGAACCGTAAAATAAATAGATTTGAAGAATATCATGTAGTTAGGGGGCGTGTCTGCGGCCGTTGTCATGGCGACCTGGGTCGAGTATGAATCGACGAAGTACCTTCAAATGGACTTATAATATTGGCCTATAGCTATGGTTTCCCAGAAGAGTACTGGCCGCCACACAACGACTGCATGCTGACAGCTGTCATGAAACTTTCAGGTGTCAAAAAACACTCTAGGAAAACACATGGTATAATAATATACTTCGCCAGGTATGGCATTCCGAAACACAGTGATCACGTGGGCAACACAAGTCTACGTCATCGCATCTGTGTTACCAGAAGTTTGTAATAATAACTCCCTAACCACCTTTATTACCTGTGCGAATCCGTTAAAACAATGAAATTTTAATTAAGAATTACGTTGGTTTATCTTTAAATTGAATTTTTTCGTTTGATTAGACACACGAAACGACAATTTAAAAGCTTTGGTTTCTGAATATCTTTCCTTATTCGTGTTTTGTTGCAATAAAGTGGCAACTGGATAGTGACGTAAGCATGTGTTCGTCCCGGAATGCCAGACTTTGTTTTATTAGACCATGGGAAAATACACCAACTTACTTTCATAATGTTTCAGTGACGTCATTCGCCGGTAAATTGCAGATGATATGTCGCGGCCACCGCTCTTCTAAGAAGCCGTAGCTGAACCGAACCAACTTTACTCACACAGCGCACAAAAAATCCTCTATTCTTTCCAACAACACGAGCAATAAATGTTATCAAAGTAACATCTTCTCATTTCATTTGTGTAACAAAGTAGTGAATAGCGTGCCGCCGTATCTTAGCACAATGCAGGGTACAGCACTACAGGTGCGCTCCGAGTGTTGTCTCGCGACATTAGACTAGAATTGTAGCTGAGTACATACAATACACAGTCATGATATCGTTACCAGACTACCCCACACACATACCACGGTTTTAGAGACCAACTCCACTGCAATGAATAAAATATACGAGCAGTCCCAGAGTTTAATCTCGTCTTGTTGGTACATCACTATGCTGCTAATAGTGTTTCGTGCTGCCATTGTGCAGGGAATGAACCAAATAATAACGTACATGCAGAGGATAAGTATGTACCAACCGTTTTATTTTATTCCAGCGGTAGTGACCAAAGGTCATCCTGACCACATTGGCCCGAATATGGTTTTAATTCCATTAAATTAGCTGCAACATCATGCGGTTGATTTTGAAATTATTATTTTAATTTCAGCTTCACTTTAACGGCTGCTGCGGTGTGCGGCATAGGGGAATGATATATTATTCAATATTTTAAACATAGTCGTAATAATTAACTGTGCGTTTGCACTGGTGAAACATTCGCATCAAAACATGTTGAAATCTCTATTTTCTGTCAATGTTCCATACAATTTTTGACAGGAACTAAAGATTTCAACATGTTTTTGTTGTGTATGTACCTACAAATATCGCTACTGTTAGTTATTGTGTAGGTAAGTAGCATATTCAAAACACTAAACATTATTTAAACTCCGCTTAGCCGGTAAAATGAGATAAGAAGCGTACTAAATTCTTGCACGTTTTTACGATGATTTGTTACGTGTCTCCTTAGAGATAAAAAATATAAATATTTTAAAAGGACCTGGCAACATGTCAAGACGGCATGTCTAAGTGGCCCCCTCGCCTCACTCGCCGCACCGTTAGCCCGACAGTTCCGAGTGTATGGGGCGTAAACTCACTGATCGTACGAACCGAGTGCCTTCAACGATCCTTTTACGCGATGTAATACGCGAGCGAGGATAAATGCCGTTTTGAAATATATCGCACTTTTATTTCACTTCAACGTCCATGAAGGATTGTAGCCACCCGCCCCGGTTAACACAACTTATTGCATCAATTCCTCCACTTCGTAAACACTTCACTGAACTTTAAAGATACTTCCGAACCAATTAAAGTGGACGCACACCAAGACGGTCGGTTCAACTTCTGCATATCAAATCAAGCGAGCCGCAGGTACAGCGAGTTGGAGACTCGTGCGGGCTAGTTTGCCCCCCGGTGTTTGCCGCTAAACCACATTTCTGCTCCATTGAAAACTTAATTATGACTGTTCCGCTGGAGCTCACGCCACACTAGCGTGACTATAATGCGGTGTGTCCTTGTTACAACGTTTTCTTAATAACATTAAGATGCCATCAAGTGGAGTGTCCGTCCGGCCCTTTCAAAACTAAATGTGCGGCATTTAGGAATTCCGCAAGTTTGGCCATCTATTTACTTTAGGCCCAAGTATTCGATTCGATCAACTAACCATCTACGTACCTACAAATGGCTACCGCAAAATATAAGTCTCTTAAGAAAGTTAAAACATTAAACGTTACTTAAGAGTTAAGGTTTTGGATATTCGCCAATTTTAAAAAGTTAATACTTTTCGTGAGTAGATAACTCTCGAGTCTTCCCCTGCAAAATGCCTTTAGTCTGGAGAAGTTTCTCGTAATACTGCACCACCAGCTGATCCGGAATTTATAAACTGAACCGCAGTAAAAATGGTCTGCATTAACTATTAATTTGCGACAATAACATTGAAGTGCCATTTAATTATGGACCATTCATTAACGTTTTACGACCCGTTAGTCATAGTGACTTTATAGCCTATTTGAGGCAACTGAATTTCACGTTCTGGATCTGAATACGAAATTGAATTGGACTCAACCAGTCATACAGAATGGGCTTATTGAACACGATTTACTGGCTCACAATGAATAGGTGCCAGTAACCAGGACTAAATCCATTAGACTTCAAGCTACCACTAGAAATGTCGTGCAAATTGTGTAAAGTGCAATAGACATACCAGATAGACAGCTGGTTTTAGCTTTAAATTTATATTATTTACCTCTTCGATCAATAATGCACGAAGATTTAAATATATATATTTTATTGTAGGTACACCAGAAACAACTAAGCAAAAAATAAATTATGAATTTTAAGTCGTTTTCTTATTTTTTTTTTATATATTTTCCTTTTTAAATATTCCTAAAAAGAATCAAAATACATTTATTATTATTATTATATTTTATTATCTACTGCTTCGTACAATTTCAATTAAACTGTTTCCAAATAAACAAATGAAATGTTAGAACAGCTAAAAAACGTATTAGCTAAACTCGAAACAGAATTTATCTAGCCAAAACAAGCTAACTTCATCTCACCTTCATTTTATTTGGTCGTCCAGAGTTAGCAACTGGGGCTCAGGTAGAACTAAACTCCAACTTGTCTAATTAAAAGCTAACTCCTAGTTTTCGTTAAGGTCTAAATTATTTTAACAATGTATATTGGAGGAACTAGCGAGCAAACTGGGGTTGGTATCATCACAACAGAGGTATCGTGGTATCAATAAGACTATTATTTAGCAAAGTACGAAGTTGTGGAGTTGCCAAACAACGAGAACTTTGGAACAGGCGCCTGACTCTCATTCTACGTTTGCCGTATACGTTGTTATACGATATAAGAGTGTGTAGGGTAGGTAGTCTCGTATCGTGCTCCGCCACAACGAATTAAAACTTTTCTATTTAGAAGAAACATGGTTCTAACGGAGCACTGCCATTTGGGAGTAGAAACACAAGTAATAATGTCTTCTCCCCTAGAAAACATACGTGTTTTTGTTCGCTGAATTATTGCTCCGTCGAAGTTGGAACATAATGTATTTTCAGCTTGATGTAAGCTGTCTTAGTAAACGTTTCGTTTATGTGGAAGGTCGTACATAAAAGTCTGAAGTTAAATTAGGGATAACAGACGGAAGCTTTGTAGTAAAATTTAATGGAGTACTTAATACGTATTTAGAAGATGTAGGTAGGTAGGTACCTGCTGTAGGTAAGGTATAATCTTGTACGGCTAAATTTCAATTTGTCTTGTCTCTAATTTGTCTGATTTCAATTATTCTTTTTTTTGTTTGATAAGTCAGAGGTGTAGCTTCAGAGGTGGTCCCATATAAATTTGATTAACTTTGGTTGGGCAGTTTTTGAGTTAGGTTCAATAATACGTATTTGTTCCACTTAGTCTATATGGATGATGTTATAAGTTCCAGCACTGTCATTTACATTATAACAGGTAATGGTATTAGAATTTGTGTGGGGTAGTTTACACAACCAAAAAGTGAAAAATAAAAACGTTTTACTAAAAAAAATACCGACTTCAAAAAAAAGCACTTTAAAGTGCAAAATAACTTTAATTTCGGAAGTCGGTGGCAAAAAACGAAAATATCCAAACCAAAGACACCGACTTCCGAAATTAAAGTTATTTTGCACGTTTTAGATTTTTTTTTGGAGTCAGTTCTATTTATAAGTAAAAAGTTTTTTCATGTATTATTTCCACATAAATCCCTAAAATTTTACAAGAAAAAACATAAGAGTATCTCCATTGATATTGAGCCAGAATATTTTCCCGGTGACGTAAGCTCCACTGGATATGTATATATCATGCATTTTTAGTGGCTAGGAAAAGTTTCAGGGGCGAATACATTCGTTACAAACAAATAACTTTTGTTCTATGACTTTATGAAATTAGCATAGAAACACCTTTACGTGCAAAATTATATGTTAAAATCAGAAGTCTTTATGGACGGACAACATTATTTTAGCAAGGGATAGCCAATCAAAATATTTATGAAATATATATATAAATAGGGGGGTATCATCTCCACTTGGTCGATATACCGCGCTTCTCCTCCACATTTATTATGCGCACGGCCAATATGTGGAAATCTCTGCCAGCGCGAGCGTCTGTGTTCCCCTCCACGTATAACCCGTCAGTCTTCAAAGCAAGAGTCAACAGACATCTTCTGGGCTTGCTGGTTCCATCATAGACCTTATCCATCGCTTTCCATCAGGCGAGATCGAGATCAAGAGCTGGCCCAAAACACAATAAAAAAATGGAAATAAAGAAGAAATATCTACATCGCGATAATCTAAGAAGTCCGATTTGACGTTTCGTACTCGTTCGTGTAATCAAACAATATGCCTCGAGTATCAGTTTTAAGCAATGTAGATAAATCGTCGATAACAAACTCTCTAAGTATATGATAAATCGATATATCTCGAGAATCGGGTTTTTAAAGTAACCGATTTATTTTCCATCACTAAACAGAGTATTTTTATAGCTGTCAAATCGGACTTCTTAGATTGTCGTAAGTTTAGATAATATTATGAATTTTAATGAAAAAACATCAAAATAAAACTAGACCTTCTAGATCAACAGCATTTTTTGAGAAAAACACAGACACATACTTGTCGAATACTGAACTTTCTTTTTTTAAATCGACTCAATAAAAATTAAAAAAATGCAACACTGTTAACCTGTACCCTAATTGCGTAATACACGATCAATCGGAATCTGAATCGTTTTGAAACAGATTGCTAATACATTGCTTCACAAATTCGAAAAAAACATCTGTTCAACAACGTAAATAACGCAATGAATGTTGTTGAACTGTCAAAATGAACAGATTAGTCGCAATCGTTTACGAAAATATGTTACGTAATTAGATAGCTGATAACCAAACCAGACGGAAGTACATGATTCCTTTAGTTTAACCACGTTAAATAAAGATTGTATTTACACAGAGCCCTTATTTGCGGAGGTTTTACTTATTCACTAGTACGCAGTTTGTGTGGTGGACAAATAAAGTTCTATATGCTCTCCATGACCCTATTTATTTTTCACAAAGAAGAAATTGGGCCGCTTTATTGATCTTCGCCTGTGAGGTTATGGTCCTGGTTTGTGTCCCCAGACAAAGTAAGTATTATCAGATTTTTCTGGTATGATAGCATCATCTTTACATACCAGGTAGGCTTTTCTCTATGGCATGATCGATTCACGCAAAGATTTGAGCGAGAGTTGACGCCGCAGTACGGGCTAACTTTTTTTTTTTTTTGCTTGTAATTTATCAAATAACTTCTCCCGCTCTGGGCGGAGCGGGAGGGTGTGTCAGACTATTACTGACTAAAACCCACCCGTGTTCCTTCAGTTTCCTGTGTGTTGCCACGGACCACGGTATCCCTTTCAGACTTTCCCGGACCCTGACAGGCATCGGCCCTAGCTGACCCCAATCAGTTGTGCTGACATATCATTGAGGCGCGCGTGGAACACAACGCGGGGTTGACGTCGACCCAGCCCTGGTCCTTATTGGACGGCGAGTTACCCATTGCTCACCGTCTGCCTGGAAGCCTGGAATCAGAATCGGCCTGGGATTCCTAAAGTCTAGGACGTCTGCTGCAGTACGGGCTACCTCCGTTAAAGAATTAAAGATTTAAAAAAGTATATATGTTGCCTCAGACACTCTTAAATCACATTTTATTTCAAAACCATTATTTTTCATTAAAACCACTCCCTTTAGAAGAAGGTTCAACACCAACACCAACGGGGTTCCACATGACATCCCGCTGAAGTGTTACCCAGGCCACCACGCAGCTAAGTGAGACAAATTGCAGTTTTAATTAATTCCTGTGACGCCTGCCCAGTGCCCACCGGCAGGTAAAATTCTCAGGGCCTAAGCTTTTGCATGCAAATTAACACCACCGCCGCGTATTGATCCGACGGGTTAATTTCTCGCCTTATTAAAGCATGACACGTTTACTCTTGGCCTTATCGGAAAATGAGTTTAGCAGTTCGCTGGCTCTCTGGAAATAGTTGCGGCTGCGCTTTTTATTACGCGCGGTTTTAGAGTCTGTTGCAAGGAATTGCGAGTGAAGGGTGATATATAGAGAGGAATTTATTAATAATGGCTCTAAGTGTAGTGGTAAAACAAAATGGTTCGAGGTTCGAAAAATCTTTAGGTTAATCTCTTCTCGTAGGTGCCCAAATTAATTATTTATAGATAAACAATTTTATAAAGAATAGGAAAAAAATAGCTTGGCTCTGGGGGAGGCTTTCAATTAGATAATAACCTCGAAATTGAACTCAAAGCAGGATTTTGGAACCATAATCAATTTCCAAAATGTTGCCAGCTTCCGAAATAATGTGTGTAAATCCCCTTGTGCACCGCCCCCCCAATTCCCTCACACTTGAAAGTATTTAAGGGGCTTACCGAGTTTTGGCGTCACGTAGGATCATGACCACCTAATGACGTTAACCGCGACTGTGCCTTAAGCACTTTCGGAAGTATGTCGAAGACACATAAACGGTTGGCGATCTCTGTCCGCAATATCCAACGTTAAGCGAACTAAGTTGAGACTTTGTGCATTAAAGTGAAGGTAGGGATTCATTAAGACTTTGTGTTTAAGAGGTATAAAGAAAGGCCATGTTTGTCTTAGAATGAGAAAGTTATCGTAATTGCGTTTTGATAATGACTGACTTTTACGCACACCATGGCACCAAACACCAACCATTAGAAACCCCAACTTTGAAATCGTAGAATAAAAGTCAGCTGTTCCATAGTAAAGCTGTTCTAAACTGTAAGTATGGGACAGCTGTTATTTGTTTCGCGATTTCAAAGTTGGTACCATAGTAAAAGTTATTAAGTTCGGTGGTCTAAAGCACCTCAATAAAATTAAATCTAAATCGTAATTTTTTTAACACTCGTAAAATGTAGCTCTAGGGGACATACCCATGGGCGACATTGTATATGGTGTGAATTTTCTGAATTGTCATGAAATATTATCGAAAATTAACTTTAAAAGGGGGAAAAAAAATTATAACATGAAAAATATTGAAGATAAACTCAAATATTTTTTTTCTTTTTTGATTAGCGTTAGCCATATAACCGATTTATTTTTTATTAAGCTTATGAGTTATTTTATCGGATTAACTAACATTTTTTATAAAAATTTGTCGAGTATGAAAAAAAACGGAGGTGAAGACATTTTTTTCTAAAAAAGAACAGTATTTATTTAAAAAACACAAGCGCACGTCCATAAAATCACAGGGGTGATTTTGAAAAAAAACTAATATTAGTAAAAATTAAAAACAAAAAAAAAATACCTTGTTAAAGTATATTTTAGATTATTTATCACGACCATTCAGAAAAATACGGGCGGTCACAAGCCCATGGGCGGCATTGTATAGGTATCAATACCCATCATGTCTCCGGGGTTTCGCTAGCTAGTTTAATTCGACCCTGTATATTGCCGTTTAGGCACACTTCAATCCCGAATTGCATATTAGCATTACCTTAGAGAAAACCAACCAATAATACTAGCCACATTTATAAACAATTTTTCCAAACTGCCTCAAACGTAAGTATTTCTGCGCAATACAGAACAATCAAAGCTTTTAAATGATAAAGGTACATTAACCAAAGGTAGGTAATATCACTTACAAATACGTGCACGCATAAATATTAAGTCCTTTGTTGCCATGCTTTTGTGCCGCCCTCACTCTTTTAAAACACCTCGACTTTGTGTGAGCTTCGCAAGTTCACGACAATACACATTCCACGACACGGTTCTACTTTCTAACTATACGTTTCACTACTCAACACAACTGCTCAATGATATTGTGAGAACGTACCTACTTTGATAAACACGTCTGATAGCTTACTTGAAGTTTAGGAGCCTTCAATGTCACTCCAGAGCAGTCTTGTTCATTATTAATTTCTAATTTCGACTCTATTTCGACTACCCTTTTCGGATGAAGTGATTACTTTAATGAGAAAGCATTAACATTTTAACGTGGATTTAATAGTAGGAGAGATTTTAGTACCTCCAGTTTTTCAGAGAAACAGATAATACGCCCACTGATCGGATTAAAGGATTCATGCCATTATCTTCAAAGCTAAATCTTTTTTTTTTTCAATGAGAACTGTTAAATTGGTTTGCATGGATATAAAGGGATAATTAATTGAAGATTAATATTTTGCTTTGTTACTTTAAGCCTCCTTTTTATCTCGATCAGCCCTTTTATTCTGTAATGTTTCCATCATTTATTGTTTTTACGTTGAACTTATAAACTACTTAATGAAATTGAAAATGTCGTCCTCCGAGTTAGTGCTTAAACTTCTGCTACAGCATGTCAATTCTAAGAGATAGAGGGCAATTACATTCATTGATTACCCAACTATCAATAATTACTTACACCAAGGCTTGCGTCAAGTTGCCAAACCGCAAGATTAAAGTCTTCGCATGATCCCAGAACAAATTGGGCGTTTAATGAGAAGGTTGGGGAGTGGGCGGCCGGATTAGCTCCAAATGAATCAAAGTTGCCCTCAGCTCGCCTCCTCCCATCGATCGCCCTCCCGATCAACTATACGTGTTTACTGTTGTTTAGTGCCCATTCAGTTAATTAACTAAGTTGATTGTTTATTAGAAGTAGAGGGTAGATTTCTACCTTTGAAATTCAATGAAAAAGAAAAGGAATTCAGTAAGGATCTTATCTGAGCGTCTTTTGTCTCTTTGGTACATAGCTACTGCCAATCTATGGAGTAGGTACAAATTGAAAGACTTTTTACGATTATCTTCAACGACTCAAGGGTGATCGCGATCAAAGCTTTCTGAAAAATATCGGAATATTTTTTTGGTCTCGTACCTAAATTGTGATTGTTTCCTTTCAAAATGGGCATCATAAACTATAAAAACTGCAGAAGAAATAACAAAAAGTAAACACAAATGAAACAAAGCTAATTTCATAAGAGATTTAACACCTTTGATACACACTGGACTCCCGCATAATTTCGGTTTATTAAAAAAACAATTATTTTTAAAAGAGTAACCGTGGAGTTTCTTGCCGGCTCTTCTCCATAGGAAACGACCAATTGGAACCGTGCACCTAGCTTCTGACGTTTCTGTAGGTTTATGTGAAATAAAATATTTTGAATTTTGAATTTTCTATTAGAAACCTAACGGGGCGGCAAAACTTTATAATGCATGTTTTAAAAGTGAGGGTATCCGGGAAGCGGTATGAGCCGAACAGAGACTGAAAACCCGAGAAAATCCCAAACGTGGTGAATACACAATGAGTTGTGGTTTTTGTTACGGATACACGGGACCTTACATGTGGTATTCGAACTATCTTTAAATGTGTTTTAAATATTTGAATATCGTGCTGCGAACATACAGTTTTAATTAACCGTGGCAGGTATTGTTTTCACAGTACCTACCTATCTCCTCTTTTTTTCAGTCGACTTCAAAAAGCAAGACGGTTTCAGGATCAAAATGGGTGTTTTCTATGTTATATGATTTCATTCCTGGCATAACAACAATAACTAGAAGAGATGTGTTTAAAATAAACCTCGACTACGTTTTTTTTTTTTTTTTTAAATTTTGCCCTGCAATATTCCGTAGGTACTCGAAATTTCAGTAGCCGGTTCATAAAACTTGCTCACACGTTTCCATTTTATTCACTACAACATCGACTACAAACAATAGCACCGACTGCCTCAAAAGGTACAAATATTTCACGAGGACCATTTCGTCAGAGTTCATAATCGCTATACTTTTGTAATGTCCACGTACCTGCCTTCTACTATATTTTTTACGATCGGGCTCAGTCGCCTCCAATATTACTTTTTTACAACCAAACCATCATAACACGGGGCAATGTTTCCTCAGATACATATTAGAAAAATGATTTTCCTGTAGGTACTGAGAGAGTAATCAACATGAAACATTTTTATTGTGTTTTTTATAACCGTAGCGAAACGGATTGCTTTGATTCGCACTGTTTCATGTTATTTTACGAGTGTCTCGCGGTATGTTATAAAATTATGGCTGTTTTATTGATATAGAGACTAATAAAGACTAATTTTATTGCGTCGTGCAAACAGGTCTTGCTAGGGGGGCATTAACATTGTCCCATAAATGGAGATTAAGTCATAACCAGATGGAAATTCATACAAAATTGTACTTTATTTACCTGCTCTGGGATCTTGAATAAAAATATGTAGCTCTAAACCTCACTAAAATGAAAATACTGTGGCTTAAACTCAAACAAAGGTTTTAATTTTGAGTTCGTCAAAAAATACAAGCTAACAATGCTAGAAAAATACGCGTTACAACCACAGAGAGCCACAGAGTGTGTTTTCATTTACTCAAACAAAGTGCCTAAAACATCTACATTTAATACATTTTGCAAACAAAACTTATTATTTAACGAACTTTCATATCAGAGAACAAACCCGCACGTAATTATCCGTACAGAAAGGGTAATATAAAGTTAGTGGCTTTTAACATGTTGAAGCGTTCACAAACTGCGGTATTTTCCGTGTGAAACTTTCATGTAAGCTCACTCGTTCTTATTACACTCGTCCTGTGCAAAATGGCGATGATTTGAATAATTTTCATACAGGAACAAAGATTGTAGAGACTTTATGAGCAAAAGAATTGCTCATAAAGAATATTTATTTTGTAAGGTCTGACTAACGTGTGGGAGGGGTTCATGGCTACGTTAAGCTACGCTTGCCACGGTTCGTCCGTTGATGGGTGACCATTTTCACATATCGAGACCCCTTCGTGCCTCGGAAAGCACGTTAAGCCGTTGGTCCCAGCTGTCATTCGCGGATCTTTGGCAGTCGTTATAAAGGCTCGTGCAGAACAGCGCGACGCGACGGGGCGACGCGACTCTAACAATACAATTTCTAAGAAAACTTCACGGTTTAACAATAACCGGGGTGTCGCGTCGCGCTAATCTGTACGAATCTTAATATGGGACGTCAGAAGCCCGTAAGTCTGATAACCAGTATTACCAAGGGGTATCGTATTATCCAGTAACTGGGTTGTGGAGGTCAGACAGGCAGTCGCTCCATATAAAATACTGGTATTCAGCTGCATCCGGTTAGACTGAAAGCCGACCCCAACATAGTTGGGTAAAGGCTAGGTAGATGTTGTCTACTAACGTGTATAATTAGAGATAGCCCGATCAGCTCCTTGAGTTCTGAGTTGAGCTCCACGATTACTGAAAAATGCTTGCACTGACTGGACAGGTGCACTCAAATCTGTGTGGTTCTTTTTACAAAAGACCATTTCAGACACTAATCTACGAGGGGTATTCAATAAATAGTGAGAATGAGTAAGACGCAATTATCTTTTATTATATGTTTTTCGATATAGTCACCTTTCAGGTTTATACACTTTGTATATCTTTTCTCTAATCCTAAAATTCCCTTTCTAAAAAAATCTTCTTCCTGATCCCTTAAAAAATAATTTACGGCGGCGACTACTCCGTCATCATCTTCGAATTTCTGGCCCCTGAGATGTTCCTTTAAGCGCGGAAATAGGTAGAAATCACTAGGAGCAAGGTCCGGTGAATATGGAGGATGATTCATTAATTCGAAGCCAGCTTCTTGAATGGCAGCCATCGCAACTCTGGACTTGTGCGCAGGGGCGTTATCTTGGTGAAACAAAACAACTTTAGCGAGTTTGCCACGCCGTTTCTTGCGTATTTCCTCACGCAACTTTGTTACTTGTCCTGCGTACATAGTCCCCGTAATAGTGGCTCCATGATTAAGATATTCGATCATTACCACCCCTTGGCCGGAAAGATCATGGGCTCTCTTTTCTGGGACACCAGAAAAGAGAGCCCATGATCTTTCCAGCGGATGGAATCGCCTTTTATTTCTTAGGAGTTGGAGATGACGGTCGCTTCCAAGTCATGGACTGTTCTTTCGTTTCCGGGTCATAATGGTGGAGCCATGTTTCCTCCATAGTTATGAATCGAGCCAAAAATCGGTCAGGATCTTGTTGTAACAAATCCAAACAGCTTTGTGAAATTCTCAGTCGAGTTTGTTTTTGCGCGTCAGAAAGCATTCTGGGCACCCAGCGCGCTGACACTTTTTTCATACCCAAATGGTCGTTTATAATATTATGGACACTTCCTATCGAAATCTTTACTTCTTCAGCTATAAAACGAACAGTAACACGACGATCCGCCAAGACAATATTTTCAACTTTTTTAATCATTTGTTCAGTCACTGCCGATATGGGGCGTCCCGTTCGTGGGTCGTCGTTAGTGGAGGTTCTTCCTCGCTTGAACTCAGCACACCAACGCGCAACCGTAGAATATGGAGGAGCATGAACCCCTAATGTTGCTCTCAAGTCTTGATTTACCTGCTCCGTAGTAAAATTTTTCAAGCAGAGATATTTTATTACCGCGCGAACTTCAATTTTATCCATTTTTAAGAACACGGTCCGAAACGACGCAAACAATAGACTTCTACTTTTAAAAAACAAAAGAGAATTAATTGTTTTTTTTATTATCATCTTAACTAATGTCTGGGCTATGCCTGCCAATATTTATTTTTTTTCTTTCCAAGGAGAATGTATCGCATTCTCACTATTTATTGAACACCCCTCGTACATGGTCCTCATTTATGGCCTGACCAACATTATGTCTGGACTTTAAAAGAGACTGCGACCTCTGAGTTTGTTTCGGCCTTTCTTCTCAGAGTCAGATAAAAAACGCCAAACTCATCTAGCTTATTTTTATTTTAGTTTTTAATATGACGTGTAAAAGAAATTCCGATATCCTATTTACAGAATAAACAATTTCATTTCAGTTTTGGAGTCGAAACAAGTATTAAACTGAATTGTTTTACGTTACAACTATTGTCGAACATTTCATTTCATGAAATCCCGAAATAAACACGTGCCTGAAAGGAAAACATAGTTACATGAAACTCAATTTTTAAACTATATATAAACTATTCACACTTGGCAGCAATGTTGTCAAATAACTTCAGGAATGTTTGACAGTTTAAAAGTGATGTAAGGTCATTAAAATTAATTGCTTGGCAAAAGTTATTAGTTCAAAGTGGGGGTTAAATCTACGGTGTCAGCTGATGATACAGGGCCCACTGACATTCCCATTAAGTATATGTTTAAAAGTTTTAATTGAGAATGTAAAGTAAACTTGTTGGGCTAGAGGTCGCAAGCGCTACAGCTGAGCATGAGGTCCTGAGTTTGACTCCTGGGTCGAGAAAAGTGTTATTATGTTTTGTAATTTCCATATGGATTTTTTTTTGTAGCTGCCCGGAGTCTGGATTTGTGCCCGGTTGACGGCAATAGGCTCGCCCGCAACTTAAACATAACTAGCGAAATATAAAGAAAGAAAATAAAGAAAATAAATTTATTTGAGCCAAAAACTTAAAAGAAAGCTTAAAACAGTATTGTGTGTCTCACGGCTGCGCCAAATAGGGCCAGTTCAGCATAAATGCCAGATGACTGTTTTAGAAGTATAGAAGTCAGAATCGGTTGAACGGACTGTAAAAAAGGTTTGTTTAAATGTCTAATCTTATTTCAAATGGAGTATAGGGTATGTTTATCACGAGATGATTAATTAAAAAGCAAGTAGCTTAAATAAAGATATCTGATAATAATCATAGACGGTAAAAGTATACATATACGAACAGGTAGATCCTATGCTTAGCATCAATTGTTTTATTTTATCTTTACTACGTATTGAGAAATAAAACGTACATTTTATTGTTGAAACAAAACTCTATGGAAACAGCGCAAAAGCTTTGATGCTTTTCATTATTCATCCGATTGGTTCAATACAACGCATCGCCAATATACGATTTAATTTTTTTTGGACTTCGGTACTAACTACTAACTGGATAAAATACAATAGACGACGTATATTTAGTAACCTAATCCGCTTAACTCTTCTTAAAGAGTCATAAAGAACCCTGTAAGAAATCGACACGGGTTTCACCTCTCAACGAGGCATTCTCTGGATGACGATTGACTTGTTGCGAACCCGGACACGACGTGTTGCCACGTCCAATGCCGAACGCAGTGTGAGCCACACCGCCCGACGACCCCACTTATATAGGATTACTGCTCGGTCCACCTAGGCTAGGATGGCGGATGGTGGTGGTGGATAATGTATTTTATAATGGAAATCCGCAAAGTCACGCCTGAGTCAATTAATTAATAACTGGATAATATAAAAACACTGGTCCTCAAAGTCTGTATTCGTATATTTTGCTATGGCACTATCTTTACCCAAAACACATTTTTTTTACCAAGCTTTTGTTCCATAATACCTAATAAATACCTAACTCTTTTTTCACAATAATTTGATAAAAAAATATCCATCATACCGTTTAAGTACTCGTATATTATTCTGAGCTCTAAAATAATAACGCATAACTATACGTACATATAGGTATATATATATATATACACATAATAATCTGCAGTTATCATAAAATGTTCAGAGGACTATACCAAACCCTTTGATTTTGTATTTTGACACACGGCCAAGTTAGAGACACAAATTACTCAAAATTCCGGGAGTAGGTTAACCTACAGCTATTCATTAGCACGTATAACTTGATTATCGATACGGATTCCGAATGCTTCGAACTGTATTACCCAACCACTTAAACATAACTTCGGCCAAATTACCTATAATTAATGATGATTGTTGATTAATATCTGCAACTACAATGAATTACTGAAGATATCGTTGATTTATCATCCAAACACAAGAATGAATTAATGAATGAAATGCACCGACCCCGGCGTGGTTTAACCCGACTCGATAAATCGAATGAACCCCAAGATTTTCACTAGCCCCTGGAGCCTCATGCTTCATGGGGCTACAGAGGCCATTGCATATCAAGGTGTAGACCGGGGGCGCGGTAATGGTAGGGAAGACCTGCCCTTAGGATATGGAAGGATTAGAAACCCGTACCGCATATGCATCCTTGAGTAGACAATGGAATAGTGTAGAGATGGCTGATATTTATCTATGGATGGCCATCTTTATACTGCATCGCCGCCAAGTCGGTTCAAGTCCAGCTTCACCAGTGCATGGTAGTAAATTAGTGAATATACACAGCTAAATGATAACAGCCGCACGAGTCGATCGAAGGCTAAGCCACGCTTGCTGCGGTCGGTTCGTGAATGGGTGTCCATCTATTACATATCGTGACTCCTCTGTGCCTCGGCCGTTGGTCCCGGCTATAATTCGTAGATCTTTGACAGTCGTTACAAATCTCACAACCAGTTTTACCGTAACGTATCGTGTTACCCAGTTACTGGGTTATGGAGGTCAGATAAGCTGACGTTCCATGTAAAATGAACTGATGAATGATGCTGTATTCGGTTAGACTAAAAGCCGACCCCAAAATAGCAATGGGAAAAAGCTAAGTAGTTTGACACCTAGTTATTTTAAATACGTACCTGTATTCCCCAAAGGAGTAGGCAAAGATGTAAAGATAACTTGCCGTTGGCACTACTAGCAAACTCTCTCGATCGTATGGGTAATGAGATTAGTATACGTATTTCATTACCCATACGATCGAGAGAAACTTGCTGGTGTGCTGATTTAGTTGTCTAAATATGACAAAATAATAGGCATAACGATGAGAATGATGGCCTCTACTTTGTCATTGAATCAACAGATTGAAATTAATAAATATTTAATTCCACTTAACTAAAATATAAGTTGAAGAAACACAAGGTCGCAGAGCAGGTAATAAAATAATCAGCACGTATAAAAGCGGATGAAACATCAAAATTCTCGTCGGCGCTATAACTTCACGTCTGAGAAAACATCTTGCCATATTATGCTTTTTGTGGGACGCTCTCAAAACGAGAGCAATTTATTTAATGGACGAGATAGTTGTTTCCCGCAATTTTCGCGACATGTGTGTAGTTCACACTGCCCAACACTATACCTTTAAATATTTTCTACCTCGTATTTAACGCTTTTCAATGGAGCTTCTATTTCAGAACGGTCGACCAGATTTATAGCAAAAGGTGCAATTTCTATATGAATGTTAAGAGTACGAGGAAATACTTAAATGTTGTGTTATAGAGAATGAAATGAGGATGAAATATTTTGGTCAAAGAAAGGAGATTCTATTCGGAATAGGTTCGTAATTTTTAAGATATAGATGATTACCTACGTAATACGTTACATAATACAAGCTTTAAGTTTTTGAAACGAATAAGTTTTTGTAGTCACATCATTAACGTAATACTAACACAAATAAACTCCTTCATACTTTATTCTGGCTTAGGACGGATATTTTCGATGCAGTATCGAAATTGTAACTAGGACTTATAAAATAACGTGTATACAGTTTGACTCGAAACTAGCTATCCGGCTACATGCCGCGTAGCCAGTTATTGTAACTAGTGACGTGAAATAACGCCCACACCTAGTAATATTTCTATCTCAAACTGATATTATCAAATCCTGCTGACGAAGAAAATTACTGTACGTTCCACTAACATTTCCTCAAGAAGCTATCAGGAATAATTAATCAAATAGCAGCCATTGGCATTGTGATAAAGGCTTGGCACCCGGCAGCGCTCGAATTCGCGCCAAAAGGATCGTGTACCGATGTGCTTCAGACAGGCATTGCCTACAGGAACATGCACTGTTCATTTATTACGAGCGACTGAATACTACAAAAAGTGTTTCCCTCTTTATTTGTAGCTTGTGCGCCGATACCTTTATTTCAATTTCACGAATTGAAATTTAGTAGCCGATCCCTGGCCCAGAGAGTACACTGAATATATTTGAAATGATTTTAAAATGTACATTGAAGTGTGTTGCCTGCTTTCGGAACAATAAAACAGACCTGAGTCTCCAGAGAGAACAATGCAAGACAAACTGACGTACACTTTGGGACTAGAACGAAATATACTTCCTTACTGGCCAAAGAAGCAGCTCACACAATAAAATCACCAAAAAGAAAAATAAGGAAAGGATTGCTAAATTAATCAAAACAGTGAAATATTTGACATATATTTGCGACGTTGCCCACCTTCAGAATAAACGCTCTTAAGAAATTACACGTGACAGCAGTACCTAGCATTTCGCTGAAAGTAGTCATATGCTCATTAAACCAATCACTTATCCGTTACGGCAACTATTCATATTTACGCAGTCTGTATAAGGTAGCCCACTGACCCGATTTGATTTAAAGGAATATTGACGGAATATTATAGAAGCAACTTTATGTCGACATGGGTCTTATATGAAAACCAGTTCCTCTCATATCGTCCAAAATTATTTAAAGGAGCCTACCCAGCCTAGAGCCTAGGAGGACCTACTAGAACGTGACGACACTAACATTCGTATCTCTGATTTGACAAAACATTTGAACAAGCAAAACTATCATAGCTTCTACCACCAATGTTGGCCAAACAGCCGGTCTACGAGAGACGGCGCAAGTTCTTCCAATTGTACATATAGGTGGGCAACGGTGGGTGCACAACAACGACGCATGCTTCATGCACGTCCCACTGCGGTGGTTTATGCTACATTATTTCTCGTGCTCTGGTTAATATTCCGATGGTGTCTAGCGAACAACCTCACGGCGAATACAAATATTCTAGGCAACCATTTCTAGACTAACTATGAAAAGGTTGGCAAACGACTCAAATACGTATATAATTTGGAGGTAGTGGAAGTAGAAGCAATGTATATTATGGTAATAGAACAACGGCCTGTATTTGGTTGTGTATTTCATAAATGTCTAGGTCTTTCCGCTCGTGTTCTCTTGCTTGATGAGCGAACACGACACGACTGGAATTCTGGAAGCTGTGTATATGTCGCAGGCAAATTGTATGATTCGTCATTTTACAAACGGCGCCGCCCGTTTACAAACGCTGGCAAACAAAACAAATACACATAGCTGGCTACAAATAGTCTTACGAATAGGCATAATTTTCAGTTACCTATATCAAAAATGAATATTTCTTTCACGAAGTAAGTTTCATCGTCGCAGTGCTTAAGATAATCTCTTAGCTAGTAAGTATAGCGGACTGTAATTAACACTAAACTACGAAATAATACGCGTAATAGGGATGATGACAAAAAAATAATTTTTGTCGATCTTTGAGATTATATAAAAATATTGGACACGTATTTTTTCTTTTTTACGTAATCTAAAGATTACGGCAATACATTGAGGTAAAATGTGCCATGACGGCACGAGTATGTAGATTTTATACTTACTAGTGACGTAGCGATCCCCACTCCCCAACTTAAAATACGTTTTATCTAAGTATTTTTTTATTAATATGATAAAGCAAAAAATACGTGTCTAATATTTTTTTATTATCTGAATGACGGACTAATTAGAATATCATTTTTTGTAGCCAGGCATCATCCCTATTAAAAATAAATATTGTTCTTAATTGTTTACTATTTTAGTGTAGGTTACTAAAGTACTTACTTAAGAAATAGAGGCATTTGCAATTTTATCGTGCATCATTTTATCTCTACCCAATAGATACTTACTTACGGTACATAACTATATAAGGGTTTTTAACGTTTTTAAGGCTGTTTTATTTTAATGCATCTATTCTACATGTAGGTATGCTTGTATCTGTTTATAGAGTGCCAATGAGTTCGGATGAGGTTATCATCGTATTAAATAGTAGGTGCAGCGGTTAATGTAAGTTGATATCCATACTAATATTACTAATATTAAAAAAATATCTACTGTTTCATAGAAAACTGCAATACCTACGGATCAGTGCCGTCCTCCCCCCCCCCCCCCCCCCCCAACGGTTTAAGTAATATAAAATCGAATCGTCTGGATGAACGCTGACGAAGTAGGCTATCTTCAGGCATATCTTCATTGAAAAAGAATGAATCCCAAACAACATAGTGCAATACAAGAATAGGGGGGCACTTCTTATCTATATGGCCCATGTCCCCTCCCAGAAATAAATCCTGGATCCGCCCTTGGCCCTGAGGGTTCCGTCTCAAAGCTGTGCTTGCTCGGCTGACCGAATTTCCAAATCCGGATTGAAGGACTGGAAAGTACCAATTTGAATTAAATATAGACAAAATGTTACTTCAAGACAAGGCCTATGAATTTTTGATCCCAGATTGAAGAACAAACTTCACTTTGCAGTTCATGTACAAATAACTATAAATGATCACGTTTCGGATTTTCCTCTTTACTTGACCTTGCTTCTCGCCAAACTTCGTGCTGCTGGGCCGACGAGCTAAATAGGCTTTGGTTTATTTACGAGTGTCAAAATATGCGGCATAAATGGCCGTATTTTTATTGCATTGACTTGTAAGTTTGATTTTCGTTACAAGATCCAAGGGACCGTAGATCTAATCTAAAATCGATTTTTGATATCTATTTCAACTTGATGCCTCAACGCGTTCCTGAGAAAAGGGGTTTTGTCAGACAACGAAGTCATCCTTTGACGGTTTTAATTTTTAATTTTGATTTTTATGTACGCAACCCTAAAATCTGCCTGTTACATTTTCGTGTCGTAACGGCGGAACGGATTTAGTTGAAATTCATACGGATAGGCCATGACGGGTTAGGACATAGGACACTCTGAATCCCGGTAATACGTCCGTCCCTATGAGATATTTTCCAACTTTTACACGGACGAACCCGCGGGCAAAAGCTAAAAAAAGCATTTTTTTCAAACAAAATAGCGTAAAAATTGACACGTTCACTGACCTGTAAAAGCGACAACGGCAGCACACAGCAGCGACTATTTGCCCATGTCGCCAGGCACTAAAATTTATGGTATTGTTTTAGCGTACCTAATAATAACTCAACTTTAATAATTACTGTTAAAATAATTATATAAAACAAGATACAAAAGCACGGTAAAAGGGTATAATTTTGGACGAGCTGGCACACCAGGTCACTAAGAAAAACTAATCATATCGGATTAGCGTCCCTATCACTCCTAAAGGCGCTGGCCCACGGCGGCGGCGCACGCTGTGCACGGGCATGCGGCGCATTTTAGCTGCGTGGCTTCGTTTGTTTGACAGCGTGGGTCTACGTTTCCACTGCAGCACACACTATACTCGTACACGAATATTAACCCATGACTTTGTCACCACGTCCCACCTTCCGCAGTGAAGCTACGCAGACGCACGCTTCCGTGTACCGCGTACATAGATAGCGTTGACAGCGTTAAGCTGTGTGGGCGCCTTATTCGAGCAAGCCAGGCGTAGGGTGTAACAATGACGTCATTAATCTTGTATTCGTGCGTAGCGTGTTCGTGGGTTGCAGTGTGAACGTTATCACATACATTTTCTTGCAAAGTGATGCTAGACACACGTGCGCAGCCTCTCTGTGCGTAGCGGTGGGTCTCCACCTTAATTCCTCACAAACAACACAAGAAACTTATGAAAATGTTCACATAACTCAAAGAAATAACAACAACAATTAATACTCAGGGCTGGTCTAGTGGTCGCTAGCATAAAATCGTTGGTTCGATTCCTGTGTCAGGCAAAGTGTTATTGGGTTTTTCCATTATTATCATTCACTTACACTACTAATAAATACTAACATCAATACTTGATTGTTACCTAAACGAGTGTTATTCTCTAGTGGTTTCCTCGCCGATACACACTCAGGGCAAAATGAAAAATATTTCTAACAACAATAAGGAACAAAGTTCGAAATTTCTCTGTCCCTTTTATGATATTACAAGGGAAACACGATTTATCTTGAAGTCAATACTTTTTGGAACTGTTCCCATGTCGTAGCAGAAAAAGTTACAATAATATAGGTATAATTTGCTGTTTAAGGCGAAAGCGCCAAGATAGCCCGCGAAACTCAAAATCTCTTGAGTTTTTTGCAATTTGTATGGTAAAGTGTCTGCTGACAGTACAGAAACTACGTAGTAAACGTTCGAAACAGCACGTTTACACAGACGCGCTCATTGACGAGACCCTAAGCGATTCTCGCGGTGCTGTCAGTAGCGTGCGCGATCTTTTTAATAATGGAGGTTAGGTTATTATTTCAACAAATAGGCCTAGTTTCCATATTTATACTGTGGTCCGGTTGTGCGTTGATCAAAAATATGATTCGTGACTGAAATAAATATGAATTAACAGAATTATAATCATTAAAATCAACAATACAATTCTATCTTAAAACATCCCCCTTAAACAAATATTTATTGATAATATATTATATTTATATATAATATAATATATTATCAATTATATTTACACGAGTATAGGTAAATAGCCAATGAGTAATTTCTTACATCTTTATTAGGAAAACGTAAAAAATGCTGCATAGACAGTGAGCGGGCAACCTATTACAATAACATTTTTGACACATACAATTTTAAACTTTAGGTATATTATAGGAATCATTAGTAGTTACTTACTTAAAATATTATGCATAAATGTACATTGTAATAATGAAACATTTTATTTTATTCCATTGACCGCTGCTCAATAAAATTTTCACTATATTTTAGTATAAATAAACGAGCGGGCGCGAATTAATTCTCATTTAAAAAGAACAAATTGTTGTAGCCCGAATTTTGGAGGTTCGCCAACCAAATCAACTTCCCATATAAATTGAAACTGTCGTTATTTAGCGGATAAATTTTTTTTACGCGTCAACTAAAAATTAGCACCCGAATGAACTTATTAAAAATTAAACACGCGTTTCTAGAGTTCTGCGAATAACAGTAATAAAATTCCGTTCACACAGTAAAGCTTCGTGCAGACAGGCGCGACGCGACAGCGCAGCACGACTCTAACAAAACAATTTCTAAAAAAAAAACACGGTACAACAATTACCGGTTTCGCGTCGCGCGACAAGTCGTACTAGTCGTAGTCGTAGTGTAGTAGTGGCACGAGCCTTTACAGTCCAATATTTCATTAAACGGATTCTTGTATGGTAACACAGAGTTTTGTGGTGTTGTATTCGTTACAAACTAATTGATATTCTCTGTGGTGTGGATGTGAAAAAAGCTTTTCAATTGTTACTACTCCGAAAACTCTCAAAGTCGAAGAAAACTGTTTATTTCACTTAGTAATATATAAAAGCTACGCTTATATCTACTTTAGGAGCATAAAATAAATAATGCGCCCATGACAGTGATGCCGTATGAAGTAAGTTTTCATCAACGGAGCCGTGTTAATAATTAGCAGCGGGTCGGACGGCAGCGGCCGCGAATAAAAACGGACCACTCCGTAATAATTTCTTTGAAAATTTAATTTATAGGCGAAGTTGGCAAAGCGGGGTATTAATATTTTATCGTAATTCATGTTGGGTCACCGTCCCCCAGTGCGTAGGGTTTCTCAGCATTTGTCCTTAGGTAGTAAATACCATCCTTCCTGAAACGAAACAATGAACGTTGATCTCCAAGATTTAAGCTAATGTTGTTACTGCTTAACAAACGAGTGTTCTTTGTTTAATTAAACATAGAAGCGACGAAAAGTTAACCGTGTTCATGAATACTTAAAATAACCTTCTTCTGTCGTTGGAGTCGCTGGAGTGAATATTCTAAGAGAAGAAATGTACGAGGGAATCATAACTAAATGTTAATTAATTGGAACAAAAATATCAAACACCGAGTTTTGATAGTCAAATTTTAAATGTTCTGAAGCGTTACTGACTGGGTGGGGATCCTTAATTAAGAGTATTTATTTTAGCAAACATTCTCACAAGTAAATTCGTTTCTTAGTTCTTAGTTCAAATAAAGACAGTATTTAAGATCTGAGTGAGTAGACAATAAAGGCCTCCAACATCAATCGCTCCATTTGAAATAAGATTCCTAGACCATTCACGATCTTTGCAAACTCACCCGTAATGTATATCAAAACCCCCCATGATTAGGGTCTCGCCAGTGCCTCTACAGGATCCTGTGTAGTAGAGCTCGTTGTAACTCGTGCACCGGACAGCAGTAAACGGCACATCAGATATGATGGACTCTGCGAAGAACATGTGGGCACGGTTGTGGGCACATAAACCTGGTCGGATGAAAGGAAAAAGATATAAAAGATCTGTTTTTTTAGGCTCACATCGCACATGGGGCATAAGTTTCATATATGTTAGACGAACATTTGACGTGGATAGCGACAATCGAAGGATGGCGGGCCAGCCCTAACACCCCAAAGTTGGCAGCACAGGACAGAGAGGATAAACTGCAGGAATTTAACGTACCTGTGAAAATAATGTTTTTGGTCTTTTAAACGATCTAAGATCGTCTTATTTTCTACAAATAACCACTTGCCAATAACGCTGTCTCCTTACATCTAATGTCATCGCTTCATCGCCTATACGTCACTAACTGATGAATAACGAGAAAAAGGAACTTTCTGAGAAGGACTATTCTTGGATAAGTGTAAAAACTTTATTATTGTTTAGTCTCTGCACACTATACAGTAATACATATAGTTCTATGAATAGCCACTTTATAGCTAATTGACGTTGTAAAACAAGTTTAATTAACTTCAGTGGCGCATGTGAGGTTAATATTCAATCGAAAGTTTGACATCGGTTCTAATACTGCGTCTTAAATCATCCATTAACTGCTAGACTACCCATTCCAGCACGCTATATAGCATGACCGCAATAGAAACGGGTTTTGTCGACGGCGGAATAGACAAAATGACAGATAAACAATCACAATCTGTCATTTTGTCTATTCTTCCGTCGACAAAACCCGTAGATAATTCGTTTCTATTATGGTTGTCATGCTGCGAGTGTATTTTATGATTTAAGACAGAACAGCTCTGAAAAATGTCTCTATAAACCGATGAAAGGAATTTTCAATACTTTTCTAAGTTAAGAGTTCATTCCCAAAGTGATTCATTGAAATAAATTTACGATTTCTTAAGAAGTTATTTTGTGTTTAAGAATCAATTAAATTAGTTTTAAAAGTAATTAGACTTCAAATTGAAATGCAAACATAAAACTGATAAAGAGAGAAAGCTAGATATCGTGTATTTTTACGCAAATAATTTAATAATCCTGAGTGTAAAAAACGAAGTTAAATGCAATCTCGGTTTCGATCAGATAAGTAGATTAATCCTAATCAGTTTTATAAATCTGAATAAAATCTTAAAGCCTGTAGAGTGCGCTACTAATTCAATTACGCTGACGTGTGCTTTATGCAAAATCCTTGAGTTAACTTCACCCCATCTAATAATTTTATCTGCTCAAATTTACGTGAGGAGAAATTTTACCGCATGGAAGCTTGAACTAGACTACCACAATTTGCGCTACTAAAACCTATTGCAAAAGGAATATCTAAGGAGCGCAGCAGGTGGCTTTCTATAGTTTCTTCCTACTCCCATGGGAAGAAAGCGAGAATTTATGTACATTACGGAGAGGATATGTGTTTCTTTCGTTCCTTATTATCAGGCATATTTTAACTACTGTGGGCGTGCTGTGGGTAATGTTGGTTATTGAGCAATAGAAAAACCATTTACAGTTCAGATCAAATTATAATTTACGACCAAATTAATCACACCAGCAATTCTCACACTGTAGGTACACGACACAATTATTCAGAATGCGTGACAGTATCTAAACGTGTTCACTGTTTGACCGCCACCGATGAACTCCAGCTTAGCTCCGGCGGGTCCAAGTGTTATGTTGTAGACTCTGTCGAGTGCCGCTGGTGTCCCGATTAGTCAAGTCAGTAACGTATTTCCGACATATGTATGTAAAATTCAAGCCACAAGGGGAACGAAGCGAAGTTCGTTTAGTTTCGCTCATGTAGCTACCGCCTTTTCATATACTTCGGTTTATAGTTCGCGGTGTGAACCGAAGGATGAAAAGACGACGTAGCTACGAGTACATGAGCAAAGGTAAACGAACTCCACTTCGGTCCCATGCAGTGTAGCCTGCGCTTTATTCACCAATGACAGAGTTCCAGAAACTCCAATGTATATTCCACTTCGTAATTACGTAAAGTCAAAGTTAAAGTGAAATAATTTATTTCAATTAGGCACATAAAAGGCATTTTAGAACGTCAAAATTTACAAAAAAATTGAATTGATTCTAGTCGCCCCTTCCAAAAGGTAGTTTCCGTATGGAGAAGAATAGGCAAGATACTCCACAACTGCTATACAAATTTTGACAATGGAAAATTTAAATTATACACATATCACATAGACGACCTTATTGATAAAGGAAACGACGTCATACCAAACTCAAGGGTACTGAGAATTCTTAGCACAGAATACACGATAGCATTTTGCCAAGTCGAATTCCAAATGTCATGGCCAAACACAGCTAATGATTAGACGTATACATACCTCTATAATCAAATCCGCATCCAGGCTGTCTTGTTCCTCCATTCGGGTAGAAGTCAATATGACCCAATGGGGACGCGAAGCCGAGGTAACCTCCACAAGTATGTATCACCTCCACATGACGAGCATCATGCTTATCCAGCCTAGCGTCCTTGTTCCCAATCGTAAACAAAGGCAATGCTGGGTCTAAACCTAAAAAAAGAAGTGTTAGTACAAAATCAATATCGGTCTTATTACGAAAGCTTCAGTAAGGTTTCTTCACTCAGCCGTTAATTTCTCGAAATCAATTTCCGGGAAATGGGATGATTGAGGTCGTTCAGTTAGTTAATTGGTATTTATTTTCTACTAAGTGTATTTCTTGGTATTATTAGTAAATTATAGAAGGTTAAGTTGAAGTTGTTTTTTGCGAACGTAATGGTATAATAACTCAGAGACGTGCATTAGATTTTTGACCAACAACATAATGTGTTACTGGTCAAAAATCTAATGCACTATTATAATAGCTGTTCATCAATAGAATCAAGAGCGAATGCACATTCCAACCCCAGTCTACCAATTACTTTTTGTGTAAACACGGACAGCACATTCCTTCGTTGGTATCTCTCTACTAAATCTCAAGAACCAGAATAATTGCGAAATGTCGCCTCTTTAGGTCATATCAAAAAATATTCGGCCAAAGACTTAAGGGGGAGGCGGGACGACTGATTGGCTGTTCAATGTATGTTTGTTTGGTCCTTAATATGTTCATGATCTGTCGGCTGGCACTAACTATGAAAACAACAAGCGAAATGTCAGGTTTATCTTGCGCCCACAAGTCTAAACTTCCCTAAAATTAATTTTAGTTACATATTATCCAAACAATAACTATATTAATACGGTTTACGCAAAATTTGTAAACAAAACAAGAGGAGTCTTCACAACAACCGCCAGAGTTTAACTAACAATAGGAGCTAATTTGGTGCGGTTTTGTTATAAAAGCTAACAGAATCGGTTGCGTAAACACCTCGACATAAAACGCAGAATGGGGAGTTAAAATTGCCAAATTATTTGCCATGAGCACGTAATTAAGACGCGATTTATTATGTCCCGCTGCCTGTTGGTACGGTTTGAACGGGTTGGGGCGAAACGTATACTGTTTCGGGTTTCTGAGGGATAACGAAATACTTGATCCTGCATGAAATTCGTAGGTAATAATCGTTAATCTAACTGTACTCTTAGAAAGGTTAAGCGGATTAAGATATCCGCCTTGCCTTTTCCTGTTTTCAGGTCGGCTTTGCGTCTAACAAGATGCGTCTAAATATAATTTTACACGACGTTCGTTGTTGCCATTAAAATACCGCTACATTAATATCCTAGTTACTCGTATTAGTAGTTTATTATTAGTTAGGCAAACATACGAATGTTTTTACCGTCTAGCAACAATGAGAACATATTTATAGGCAAAAATTACGTCAAAACCTCATTCGTATTTTGACTGAGCTTAGCCACGAGCTAAGTTGATGATCCTTTAAGAAGGAGAAGAGAAAGGACCCCCAGCAAGGAACGAGGCCCAAGGGTAAAAGGTACTGTGCTCAAAACTGCACAGTATGAAGTGTAGCTCCTTAAACTTGACGTTGATTGACGCTTCAAACGTGCAGCGTTTACTTGACTGACAACCACATTAGTTGTTGTCTTAAATGAAAATTAATATTAAATCCTCGTTAACTGTTTTTATTTAAATATGTAAGCCGCTGTAACATAAACTTGTTAAACAAATTGCTATATAAAATTCAGTTGCCGGTAAATTAAAAAGAGATAAATCATCTTGTAACATTTTCAGGGCACAAATAGAGTATGTATTACGAGCCATCGATCTTTCCCGAATAACGATTCGAGTATGTTGGAAGGCTTTATCATATTGGTGTATTTTTTTTAATGCGACACTTACCGGTACGAGAGGCTCGTGGCTAGATAATAACAGCCGCACGAGTCGATCGCAGGTTAAGCTACACTTGCCGCGATCGGTTCATGGATGGATGACCATATATTATACAGGGTGACTGGAAAATAGTGGCGGAGCCGTTAAGGGGAGGTAGTCTAGGGTTATTCCGACAGATGTCCCTATGAGACCTACCGTCCTTACTTAACCCTTTCCAAGATATTCCTACTTAAAGAGTGTAACCCAAAAATTCGTACAAAAAATTTTCAAATAGTAATAAATCCTAAAAAAAAAGTGATTTTGGCCTACTTTGTTTTGTTTTGCAACAAAGATATTCTAAATAAGTAATATTAATTGTTAAATTTGCGCAACTGTCATTATTTTATGCAAAAACTGCTAAACAAAAACGGAAAATGTAAAAAAAATACTTTGATGGCTGATAAAACATCAATAGGAAAGGGTTAAGTAAGGACGGTAGGTCTAATAGTGATATCTGTCGGAATAACCCTAGACTACCTCCCCTTAACGGCTCCGCCACTATTTTCCAGTCACCCTGTATATCTAAATCCCTCCGTGCCTCGGAAAGCACCTAAAGCCGTTGGTCCCGGCTGTCATTCGTAAATCTTTGACAGCCGTTACGGGTAGTCAGAAGCCCAAAAGTCTGACGACCAGTCTTACCAAGGGCTATCGTGTACCCAGTAACTGGGTTGTGTAGGTCAGATAGGCAGTCGCTCCATGTAAAATACTGATATTCAGCGGCATTCGGTTAGACTGGAAGCCGACCCGAACATAGCTGGGAAAAGCAAGGCAGATTGATTGACTCACCGGTAATAGTATCAATAGGTCCTTTCTTAACATAAGCTCCTGCTATGCCCACTACATGGGCCCCCAGGCTGTGGCCAATGAGATGCACATCATCCATAGACACTCCCTCTCCTATGAGGAAATTAAGGAACTCTGTGAGGAGGCGGCCCACGGAAGCCACGTTGTAACTGGCTAAGACGTAGTTGACGTTGGCTGCGACACCCCAGTCTACCACGATGATATTTAAATCACTCACGTTTAGGTATGCTGAAATAATTAAGAGAAATTATTAATTATTCGTTTTATTTTCTGGAGAGGTTGGTTTTGTGACGCAGGCAAAACTTCGTGCCTGTTCTCAGAGTAGATCTTATGAACAATGGTAAGTTTTTTTATAATGTTTGAGAATCCATTGAGGACTACGTTTACGTTGGAACAGATAGATTTAGGAATAGCGACTACAAACTGAAAACCATATTTTGGACGTATTTCGACCAGATTGAGAGGTTACTTGGTTGACGTAACGATTCACGCTCAAAGGTAGCCTTTGTAAAACAGAAAATTGTGGAATAAATCGAAGCCTTTTATTCAATTGAACAAAGAAGAAGAATTCCAATTCCACAATCTATTCCACTGATTCTTTCCATCAGAATAACACACATTTTTCGCTGGCAATGTGGGTGTTCGAGAATCGAGATACATTGACCTCGCTTGAAATTCAGTCTGGCATGGACGTGATGGATTTCAAGATCTCATTATGCAGATACAGGCAGAGTAATCGCCTACAACCATTGCAGTTCCCACTCCCTGATATCGGGAGTACATCGACATCTAGATACCTACTACTATGCAGGAAAAATACGATCTGGAAAAAGCGAAAAGCTTTAGGTATATGTGTTGTTCGTTCAACCAAGTCAAGTATTTGTTTGCTTTACTTCAACTTGACATGGACAACGGCCAATTACATTAGTTAAATACACGACAGTCATACGCTCATCTCACAATACTCGACAAAATATTCTTCTTCCATTTGTCTGCGGACATGCATAACTTGAACAAATAGTGTAATGTTTTGAAAAAGCCTTCCTACCTTCTTTTATCGATTCTGGCATAGGGCTGTATCCATGATTGAGCCAGCCATGAGTTAGCACCTTTACTTTCTTGCTAAAATCAAAGTTTGAGTCTTGTAGAGACGCTGAATCGTTGGTTCTTAAAACTTGAAAGTCGAATGGGTTTCTCCTGAAATGATAAAATATTATTACTGTAAGTCATACTGCCACAAAAGTACAGAGACAGATGACATGGACAGTTTGCCAAAGACTAATTTGCAAACACTACATGATTGCATGCAGGCTATACTTACTGTGGTTAAAACTGTACCTAACGGTGAAACAAAATCATTGCTAGAAAATAGGAATTTACCCGAGCATCGAATGTGCTGGCCAAAAAATTTTTAAGCCAATTATTTGGATACCAAACAGAATTTCGCTCACCACGCTGTGAATAGACGCACAACATACATACACAATAGCTCATTTCAATATAATTATAGTCTTATGACTCTACAACACATTATATACGCCACGACAACAATAGCATGTACCAGCAAGGTGGCGTTAAAAGTTTAGTCATACACTACGATAGCAAAATATTTTGGAAAGCACGTTTTGCGAATTTAAATTATGTTTTACAATTTCCCTTTATGGTGAGAATATTTTTTATAAAACGGAATAAAAAACAAGTTTGAAAACATTTAACGTTCTTTGATAGTTTGTAAACTACGTTATTATATTTGTGAATCGAGTGACGGTCGTTTTAAGTGTCTCAACATTTGCTATTGCCTGTGGGCACTTTAAAACTTTGTTATACCAAGACGTACGGAATCGTTGACCACAACTCACAAGTCTATATCTGAGACCTGTCAAGATAGCTCCGAGTACCTAAGGAGCTCCAGGACATTACAAGGAGTGCAGAGCTCTAGGATATTACAAAGACCCAGGACCAATTTTTATTACCTATCTATACAGTGTGTCCCTGGAAGTATGGATCAAATCGAATAGGGGCGTGGGCAAGGTCATTTCCAAACCTATTAACCCTGAGAATGTCGGTGCAATTTTTTACGGTTCAAACGTTATGACCAATTTTTTTTTTTCAATCTCTTCCCATAGTACTCATAAAAACAAAACATAAAATCACTATCAGGGCAAAAAAAAAATCGGGCCGTTGAAGAAGAGTGTAGCTTTCCTGTGGTACCTTAACGCAGCTAGAAAACATGTGTTCAATAAGAAAAACATTTACTGCAAAGGCTTGGGTCTGGCAAATATTTTACTCAATTTTCGAGTGATTTTCATGGGAAAAAGTTACACTAGCGCAAGTTGACCACGAATTAGAAAAACTTGCCCAAGTCATAGAGATTCTATGAATTACTGGGATATTCTTATTAGTTTAAAAGTTTGAGAATTTTATTAACAAGGAGATCGTATTTTAACAATTTACGAAGTTTCAAATTTTTATTTGTCTCAATCTCCCTGATAGTTTTTTTGAGCACTATGCGAAGTAATTGAAAAAATCAAAAATTGGTAATAACAATTAAACAGTAAAAAATTGCACCGACGTTCTTAGTGTTAAAAAGTTTAGAAATGACCTTGCCCACGCCCCTATTCGATTTGATCCATACTTCCACGGACACCCTGTGTAGGTACATTGTAATATTTCCTGGACGGTTTTTGCAAGCTTTATTTAAAGTTTCAGCCGAACTTTTCGTGCTGTCAATATCAGGTCGGTCGATATCGCTGAAAACCACATCCAAGCTATACGCCCGAGTAATAGAAACAATCAGTTTTCCAGGAGTTTGCACTTACAACTTGAGAGAAGCAACTTTAAAGTTAAAAACACTCTGTTCTTTCTATTTCTTTAAACTAATTTTGAGTTCTTGCATCTGAAGTCTTCAAATTTCTATTATAGTTTTATTGGATGTGCATTTAATTTTACTCTAATTTTAAACTGTACAAAGACAAACTATAGTACACACTGTAGTAAGATTCAGACGACGCTATCTTATTTAGTTGAGGAGTTCCTATGGCCATCTTCGGGCTCCATCATACCAGCTCCTCATAGTTATCATATTTTTAAAACGTCTCCGTAGTTATATAAGTATGCCAAGTGTCCGCTCAATCGGATGCCAGGACATGCTTGAAAAATGGATTCAGACAATTGGAATTACTGTAATATACGAACAAACCAAGCTAATATAAAGCTGGTAAAAAGAAATCTCCATTAAAAACATAACTTAAAATGTCCCGAAAAGACTGCCCTGTTTTCTTTCATCAATTCCACGGATTCTTTTGGCGGCACTTTCCTGTTGGCTTTATGGTAGGCTTTGGGTTGTGGTCTGGGTGGCTCTGGTTGGGTTTGTAAGGCCCTTTTGTTAATATTACTTTTACTTTACTTTACTTTTAGTAATTAATTATACTTTTCTAGTCTTTTTCCTGAATTGTGTCCGGTTGTCCGGTTGATAAGCTCGCCCCCTATTACATGGGACTTAAACATAACTGGCGAAATGTGGCTACAGATGCACTTTTGCTCAACCCTTCGGAGATTACCCGCGTGAATTTATGTTATGTTTATACTTCTCTTACCTCGTAAACAGCCTGAATTCAACGTCAGATTCGTACACCCAGCCGAAGCCCCAGAAGCGGGTCTCATTGACGGTGGGAGCTGGCGGGTACATCTGCACGCTGGCCAGCCATACCGGGTCATACGGCGTCGGCGCATCCCAGTTCACCGCCGACACTACTGCTTGGATAGAGAAATATTGGATATAAAAAGCTATTGGTGTATTAAAACCTACATTATACAATATGACCAGAGAGCAGTGGTGGCACAGTGTTAACCAGACACTTCACTTTGTAGACATGCGATTTTTTTTTTAAATTTGCAGACATGTGACATCTACCAACCCGCACCAGGGCCATGTGGTGGAGAGAGGAGGCCTGTGTTCCAGCAGTGGGAACGTCACAGACTGATTATGCTTATGCATGTTATGCTACATGACCAAATTGGCAAATTGCCACTTCCAAGGAATAGATATAAGCTTCAGCTTATGTAGTAATAGTGTATGAGCTTGCCGAAATCTGCTAAATATTCAGTCTCTACTGAAAACCATCTTAAGCTCTATACTTTTTAATCATTTAGGTTCAAAATCATCTACAAAGTCTAGCCTATCAAAATGATTCCGATTCATTCGTTTTAAATTTTGCCGTAAGAAGCGATAGAGGATTTCTGAATTTTTAAAATAAGCGTCGGGTACAACAGAAAGTGGGCAACGGCGCAAATAGCTGTCAAATATTTCGCAATTTTAATTAATTTGGCAATAACTGTAAATAAGAAATAAGGCTAACTAGTGAACTAAAATAATGATTATGAAATGCAACAATTAATATCGGTACACCGAATACTTATATTAGATGTAAAAAAGTATTTGGAAACTTTCCAAATCTATTTTTACACCTAAAACTGTTACAACATCAAATTCAGTGTTATAATTGCAATTCATAATATTCTAGTTCACTAGTTAGCCATATTTCTTATTACCATACAGTAATATTGCCAAATTAATCAAAAAAGGTAAATATTTAACAGCTATTTGCGACGCTGTCAACTTTTTGGATGAACGCTCTCATAGCAATACCTATTTTCTTAGTAAGTAGGTGTTGATACTACATCGAAACTAGCTTTTCGCTTTGGGCTATGGAGGTCAGATAGCACTCAACTCAAGTAACAATCTTGCTTTGAAAGCTCTGACAATGTAATAAAAGGGGACCTGTTTTGTGACAACCAGCAGAAATTCTTGGAGACCATACCTATCTTGTGTTTAGACAACTACGCGTGGGTGTTGCTCTGTCTTCGTCGAACTCCAAGCGTGATAAAACAGCCTAGGTTTTTTCTGCATAGAAAGCGTTTTTATCACGGCAATGTAGGTACCTACTTATTCGTAACAGATTTTCATTTTACTAAGAGAGATTTCTCCAGATGATAATAATTTTAATTCTAAATGATCTGAAACTCGGTAACAAATTTAAAATACAGATTGAAATCTGTTTTATTTTGCGTTAGGGAAACGGAATAAACATTGCAGAATTTTCCTCAAAAAATAGGGGGATATTGTCATATTGGCCTATTTAAATCCCTGTTCGGATATTTTCCATAATTTTTAGATTAATAGATTTCCTATATATTATTTTATTAAGAAAACTAACAACTAATAGCAAAGAACGGTCACAGTTTTTAGTAGAATTAAGGCCAATTAGAAGTTGCGACTTATAGGTGACATCAGACAAAAAGTTCAAAGTATCGTAAAATCAGCATTACCTAACGCAGGTACCTACCTAATAAGTACTTATACTCGTATACCTACAAATATAAGCTGATACATTAACATACACACGTTAACACGTAGAATTATTGAATACTTCATATGAGTACAATTTCGCCTCGGCACTCAATCTATCTTCTGAAACATCAATTTGCGTAACTTGCAATCAATAATTCAAAAGCGTGTTGAGTTGCTTCGTTAATTTAATAGAAGTCAGCCAACCTTCCCATAATGGTCTCGAGGATATAGATTGTTATCTTCACTTTAACATTCACTGAATGCTTCAACATTTACTTCACGGACAAACACTGTGAAAGTTCAATAGCTCCAAACAATTAATATTCATTGTTTGATTTAGAGACGGAACGTTCTGTTGCTTTTACCAATCTACGGAACCCTAGGGACCCTCTGTCGAGTCTTTAAATAGGTCGCAGATTTAAAGACTGAAGCAGCAATATATATTTAACTTAAATAAGTAGTTTTTTTAATAAAAACAAAAGAGAGACGAACTTTTAAGAGCGTTTATTCGGAAAGTGGGCAACGTCGCAAATAGACGTCAAATACTTATTTCACTGTTTTGATTAATTCGACAATATTACTGTATGGAAATATGAAATGTAGCTAACTAGCGAACTAGAATAATAATAATGAATTGCAATTAAAACACTGAATTTGACGTTGTTGACGTTTAAGGTGTAAAAAAGGCAATCGGAAAATTTCTTTGGCTTTTTTTACATAAAAAAACTAAATATTCGGTGTTTCGATATTAATTATTTCATTCCTCAATATTTGAGTTCGCTAGTTAGCCACATCTCAAATTTCCATACAGTAATATTACCAAATTAACCCAAACAGGTAAATATTTGACAGCTATTAGCGACGTTGCCAACTTTTAGGATAAACGCTCATAAGGCGATGTAAAAAAAACCGTTGTCCTGAAACCTATGCATGTAGGGAGACCATTCAAAGTTTGTAGCAAAATAGGTCCCGAGTTTAATCCCCTTGGAATACCAATTCTAAACAGGTTTCTGCATTGTTCTAAAGGAGAATCAAAACCAAAGTAGAATACTTAGTTGTGAATGCTTTTTAGCGAATTAAACTTTCTCGAAAAATATGGCTAATAAATCTTAAACGGGGTGTTGAAAATTTAGTACCTAACGGGTGATCATGAACTTGTTAACATTTGTATAAACTTCTCACGAACCTGTAAACAGAACAAACAGCAACGAAATCATTCCAACTCCGCTTCCCGGTTACAAACACCAGACTCACTGAGAGCACAACCAACTTTCCACACATCGAACAAAACTTTGCTGAACTTTAAACTGACTAGAACGCTCATTTTGAAGCTGAATCTAATTGAAGGACCGACACCGAGGGCTCCCACATTTTCACTGCCCGCTTCAAACAGAGATTGAATTTAAATTTACGTAGCGGTATCAGGCTCCATTACGATTCATAGTACGATCCGCTGGCCTGTCCATCGATCATATTAATCAAACTGGACCTTATTAACATTGCATACGGTATCCTGAGGATTCTTCGTAAAATGGTGACGGGAGAAACTGTGAAACTTGAGTCATCTATGAATAATTTTAAAAGGGAAATTCGAAGACTGGTCACTGATATAAAATATCATCAATGAAGGTACAGTCAGCGACAGAAGTCGATTGATGGGTATTTCAGATTTTTTAATCTTATATTATTGAGTAAAATATTAACTCTTAGGTATTAGGTACCTATTCGAAATGCTGAAATGGAATCGAATAATTTTGTGTCAATTTAAATGTAGTGTTAATCTTCTTTTGTCGCTGACTGTACGTCTGTACAACATTATCAAATCACTTAGGTTAATTACTAATAAATATTTAAAAGAAAGTAGTACAGTAAAATATTATTAATAATCCACATCAGCAGGAAGTCAGTACTGGTGCCGATTCTATTGTCACAAATGCCTCTAAACTAGACTAAAAATCACTAAAATTGAGTTTAATCCTGTCAAACGACGATTTCCCATTCTGAAATAGACTAAAGTGACACAATTAAACTATATTTTAGTTTGACAGCACTAAGATAGTACTGAGTTTTTAGTTTAGTGAAAATGGCAATTTTGCTATTCTGAATATGACATTTTTCACCTAAAATTGTGATTGTAAAATACCAAACCAGACTAATTCTGACAATTTTTAATCGCGATTAAAAAGGTGTGGCGTAAAATAAGTTGTCATGAACTAAAATTCACACCAACATCTCGACTTCACGTGCAAAAACAGTACTGTATTAATTTTTTTCTTTTGCTTATATCTCGAAAATGGTGCGTCCTATCGCAAAAATAATGAAAATTTCGACCCCCTATTATAAAAATACCCTTAAACCAGTAAACCTGAACATGTGGGTAATATTTTTTCATGTTTTCCATACAAAAAGTGAAAAAGTCCATATAAAACACGTCGAGGCGGCACACCCAGCGCGCGCCTCCGGCTCTAAAAAAAATCACGGGTGAGGGCAAACCACGGGTACCACGTGGTTTCGCGATTGTCAAATTAATAATAATAATAATTGGCAACACCGTGTCAACTGCACGTCTTGTTTTTTACAGTCTTCGTAATAAAATATTAATTCACACGCAGTTCTACAAGAGTTTGTTAAATTTTAAGTAAACCGTATCCACAAAGCAATAATTCATTAAGGAGATAAATATACACCAAAATGTAAAAGAATTTTAATAAAAACTGCCGAATCGGAGGTGACATGACAGGTGTCACCTCCGATAACAGAACAATGAACACAACAGGAAAATAAGAAAATCAAGACAATGTTGACAAGATCGGCCACACGTCGAGCACGCCTACCACCTCCGGACTCGTCGCTCAGCTCCGCCTCGCCACCGCCGGTACCCAGCCCCACTGTGAACGCTGGGACGACACCAGCCGCGGCAGTTGCGTCGAGCTCGAGCGACGAGTATTTCTCTCCGCCCACGACGCCACCACCTGTTCGTTGACGGGGAAGACACCGGCCTCCGGACGGCTTAGGACCTCGAGGCCCACCGGCCTCTGATAGGGTCCCAGCTCCCGGCAGATGTGTGCAGCGCATGAGATGGACACAATCCATCAACGAGAATGTCATGCGCTCATACTATGGGGCTACAGAGGGGGGAAACAACCTGACCGCGTACCGTGTCCGGATGCTCTCTCTTTTTCAGGTACTTGAGCCAGCTGTCAACGTTTCGGCACAACGATTGTCGGATCAGGTGCGGGTCATCCAGCGTAATCATATGTTGGATGACGCTGTACTTGATCGCCTGCGAAATGAAATGCAGAGTAGCCATGTCATCGCTCCCCCGCCGCAGAGTGTTATTGTAGTACCGCCACAGGACACTACAATTCAAGCTGACGAGAGGATTGATGACAGGGCTACAAACGTAAGTACCCAATGCAATGAGGAATTGAGGAGTGCTTTGGAGGGTGCGATTCGGGAATATCGATTCATGTCGCCCGGACTTAGACCACGTTTACCTCGTTTGCCCATGCATAACAAAAATAGGGCGCTGGTGGCGGTTCTGGATTCGCAGTTGTCAAACTATTTTGATGATTGCGAAGACCTCACTGATACTCATTCAATTCTGTACTGCGCGGCTGTAGCAGCATGTCGTGTAGCTCACGTAAAATTTTCAAATGACTCTAGAGCTACACGACCGAAACCAGCCGTACCAGCTTGGCAGTGCAGAATTGAGCGCCGTATTGGTGGGGCCAGAGCGCTCATCGGCAAACTTATCTGCTTCAGGGAGGGCAATACTCGCCCTAGAGTGATGCGCTTTGTGAGGCGGGCGTTCTCAGGGACTGATATTCGTCCTGAGGACTATGTGTCCCATGTCACAGAGCGCATCGACTTCCTGAAGCAGAAAGTGTATGCATGGGCGAACCGTATTCGTAGGTATAAGCGGCGAGTGGAGCGATATACTCAGAATCGCACCTTCCAGAGTGATGAAAGGTGGGTTTATAGGGCTTGGGAGCGACCGGACCAAGGTGTGGCTGACGCGCGCCTTCCGGATGATGATGCCATGTGTTCTTTCTGGCGGAGTATCTGGTCGGCGCCTGTCAACCACACCGAAGGTGATTGGACTAGAGAAGTCGAGCGAGCCTGCGATCCAATACCAGAAATGGGGGCTATTACCATCTGCCCCCAAGATGTAGCTCGTGCAGTTCGTCCGTTGCCCAACTGGAAGTCTCCAGGGCCGGACGGGCTGCACAATTTCTGGATCAAATGGTTCAAAAGGTCGCACGCTCGCTTGGCGGCTCAGTACCAGACTGCTTTGGAGTCTGGTTCGCTACCCCAGTTCCTAACGACAGGAGTTACCCACCTTCTCCATAAATCTGGTAGCACCGCGGAACCCAAAAATTATAGGCCGATCACGTGTTTACCGACGGTCTATAAAGTTCTTACTTCCATTTTGAGAGCTAAAATTAACAAACATATAGACACCAACTCCATCATGTCTGCCTCTCAAAATGGATGTAGGAACGGGTCCCGCGGTACTAAGGAGCTACTCCTCATTGATATGGCCATTAGCCAACAGGTTCGCCGTTCCCGAAAAGATCTATCGACATGCTGGATAGATTATAAGAAGGCCTATGACTCGGTGCCACATACATGGCTCAGGAGGGTGCTGGAGTTGTATAAAGTAGATGCAACTCTGCGCACCTTCCTGATATCGTGTATGGGACAATGGAGGACGGTCCTTCGCTATCCAGGATGTCGCAATATCCAGAGGAATAGCGAGCCGATAAGGATTGAGCGAGGCATATTTCAGGGCGATAGTTTGAGTCCGCTCTGGTTCTGCTTAGCCCTGAATCCTCTAAGCACATTGCTGGAGGATTCAGGTCTAGGCTATCGGCTGAGGAGAGGTGGTCAGGTTATATCTCACCTTCTCTACATGGATGACCTAAAACTCTTTGCCCCCAACAATTTGCAACTGATGGAGCTACTGAAAGTAACTGAAACTTTCAGTAGCGCCATCAGGATGGAATTTGGTGTCGACAAATTAATGTGCGGTCATGCATTTGTGGAATCCGTGGGAACACAGCTCGCGGATTCCATAAACCTTAGAGCCCTCTCCGCATCCGAAACCTATAAGTATTTGGGTATGTCGGAAGCGTTGGGTATCAATGTTACTGACATGAAGCAATCACTGAAGGAGCGCTTCTTTGGCCGCCTGAAGAAAGTATTCAATAGTCTTTTATCAGGCGGAAATAAGGTGCGCGCCTTCAATGGTTGGGTCATGCCGGTTTTGATGTACTCTTTTGGCATACTCAAATGGACTCAGACTGAACTCGACGCCCTGGATAGAAGGGTGCGTACGCTGCTGACTGCATATCGAATGCACCACCCACGGTCATCGGTAATGAGACTGTATATCCCGCGAAAGTGTGGAGGTCGAGGCTTTTTAAACGCTAAGATCCTCCACAATCGCGAGATATGCAGTCTCAGGGAATATTTCCTAGAAGCCGACGTGGGGATGCATCGAGATGTGGTCGCGGTGGACAAGGGCCTCACCCCGCTCGCCATGGCTAAAGAGAACTGGCGCAAGCCTGTAGTGCTTGACACTAACGATCGCAGGGAGGTATGGCAGAGTAAGGAGCTTCACGGACGCTTTTTCCGGGCCCTACATGGACCCGATGTAGATTTTCTAGCGTCCGTAGCCTGGCTGCGTTTTGGTGACCTCTTTGGGGAAACCGAAGGTTTTGTCTGTGCAATTATGGACGAAGTTATCATGACGAACAATTACCGTAGATTTATTGTGAAAGACGGCACGGTTGACATCTGTCGGGCATGCCACCGTCCGGGAGAATCAATCCGACATATTATCTCCGGCTGTTCTCGTCTAGCTAACGAAGAGTACTTGCATAGACACAACCTTGTAGCCAGGATTATCCATCAGCAACTTGCTCTGAAATACAATCTTGTGGAATCGGAAGTGCCGTATTACAGGTATGTGCCCGACCCAGTTCTCGAAAATGGAAATATCACATTGTACTGGGATCGATCCATCATCACTGACAGGACTATTGTTGCGAATAAACCTGATATAGTGGTGGTGGATCGAGTAGAGCGGCGCACAATGATTATTGACATAACGGTCCCGCATGACGGGAACCTCGTGAAAGCTGAGAAAGATAAACAAATCAAATATCTTGACTTGGCTCACGAGGTTGTCGACATGTGGGATGTGGACTAAGCGATCATTGTGCCGATAGTCGTATCAGCCAATGGCTTAGTTGCCAAGAGCCTCGACCAACACCTAACGAGGCTCTCGTTGGGCAGCTGGATCAAGGGCTTGATTCAGGGCACGCCACAATTGCGGCGGTAAGTCCCCTCTTTGAGGAGTGGCTGGAGAGGCGCCACGGCGTCCTCACCTTCCGCCTGACGCAGGTCCTCACCGGACACGGTTGCTTCGGGAGGTTCCTGTTCAGGATCAAGCGGGAGGAAACGCCCGGGTGTCACCATTGTGTGGAACGCCCGGAGGACACGGTGGAGCATACGGTGGAGGTCTGCCCGGCTTGGGCGGAGCACCGCCGTGTCCTCACGGAGGCGATCGGCGGCGGCGATCTCTCGCGTCCGGCCCTGGTTCAGGCCATGGTCCGGAGCGAGAGTGCATGGGAAGCCGTCACTTCCTTCTGCGAAGCAGTAATGCTCGCGAAGGAGGAGGCGGAGCGCGCGAGGGAAATGCAAGATGCGCGCCCTCGCGCCCCTAGTCGCCGCAGGAGACGCCCCGGGCGTCGGGAGTCGCGAGCCGACTTCCGGCCACCGTAGGCGCGGGCTTGCGGACGGTGGGCAATGGGTAGCTCGCCGTCCGATTAGGACCAGGCCCGGGTCGACGGCGCGTTGTGTTCCACGCGCGCCTCAAAGAGATGTCAGCACCAACTGACGGGGTCCGTAAGGGCCAATGCCTGCCAGGGTTGCGAGTTTGTCCGAAAGGGATATCGCGGCCCCGGCACACAGGCAACGGAAGGAACATGGGTGGGTTTTAGTCAGTAAAAGTCTGACACTCCCTCTCGCTCCGCCCAGAGCGGGAGGAGTCATTTGATGATTTCCCACCCAAAAAAAAAAAAAAGGGCTTGATTCAGAAAGCGGTACTGCTGGACACGGCTCGCATTGTCAGGAGGTTCCTCTCTCTGGAGCCCTGACCGCCGGTAGCTTGGACCCTGTTCCCGATACCGGTGGGCTACTATTTTTTATATTTTTAAATGTTTTTTTTAATGAATTTTATAAAAATATTTAAAAATGTACTTAATAAGTTTATAAATGAATAAATGATAATAATAATCTTTATTCACATAAAACAGTGACAAATTCTTAGGAGTTTACTGAATTCTGAGCTAGGTTCACAGACCTGTGTTACAGAAATCAGTGACTTCTCTCATATATTGTGACATAAATTTTTATGTAAATAAATGCAGTAGTGTGGGTATAGGCAATTTAGAAAGGACAGTGTAGTGGTGAGGAAGTGTAACTTGGTGTCTGGGTGGGTGTGTATGTGTGAGAGGGTGAGGGTGTGTGAGGCTGTGTGTGCGTGTGTGCGTGTGGGGTGTGTAAGTGTGGGTGTGTATGGGAGTGTTTGTTACTGAGTCGTGTGCGTGAGAATTGAGTATGTTTAGATTATGTAAGTATGTGTATCACAAGATTTTAAAGTAATATCAATTCAGTTTGTTCATAATCTAGTTCCAATAACCAATTCTTAATTGCAGATTTAGCTTCGCGGTTGGTTAGACGGTGTATATTTTTCAATTTATTGATTTTATTGTACAAGTAAACTGCTTTATAGCCATGTTGTCGCCTAGCCGAGGCTGTGCGGTATACCACAGTTGGACACACATTTTTTACGACACGCTGCCTCCCATACTCGTCCGCATTGAACGGGGTGATCTTGTGCTGAAATTCTATTTTAATTGTGTCAAAATTATTTTTTAGTTTAGAGAATTTTATTTACAGAATAGCTCTAAGATTCTCATAGCCTAAAGTAAGGAATTTTTGTGATAGTTTAGTTAGTTTAGTTCGTTGTACAAGAGAATCGGCACCACTGTCTTTGGTTTTGTTTTATCGTTATTTGCCACCGACTTCCAAAATTAAATTAAGTTATTTTCCACTTTGTAGTGTTTTTTTATTTGGAAGTCGGTTGTTGTTTTTTTTTGTAAAAAAGTTTTATTTTTCGTTTTTTCGTTTTGGAAGGTAGGTTAACCTACCCCACTACAGTGACAGTTTTATTTTAGCGGCAGTCGTTTAATCAGTTATAATATGTCATTGATGATTAGCTGTTCAAACGACAAAGTTTTGAAAATATTTCGTGACTGAGTGTTTAGTGTTTTACTCTTGTTTTTAGTTGTTAATTAAGTTGAATAATTTAAAAAATCTTATTTATATCGACTGTTCTAAAACTTTAATTTGTTTTGATTATTTTACGTAATTTCGTATTTTAATTTAATAAAACTGATAACAATATAGATTTTATTCTTTAATATAATTAGTTTTTTTTTTTTTTGATTATTTTAATTTCGGACGTGTATTTTTTATTTAATAAAGCTGATAACAATATAGATTTTATTCTTTAATATAATTAGAAAAAAATCGAATAATACAAAAAATCGATTATTTTATAAAGAAAAATCGATTATTTATTAATCGATTTATCATGCTTCGAAAAACAATCGATTAATGAATAATCGATTTTTATGTAGAATGTGACATCCCTAATGAAAGCTCTGCTCTGCTCTGTTTTGCTTTAGTTCCTAACTTTGCCGCTTGGTTAGATATACTGGGCAGTCAGTAAATAATCGGTTTTCCGCCAAGAATTGCCCTGCTCGATACTGCAAAAAAAAACCTATAAAAAACCTGATAAAAAATCCCGTTCCAAACTTCTGACTTCCAACTACATTGCCACCATGGTCTAATAAAACAAGTTTAAATATTATTATACCATGATTGCCACATAGCATAGTAGGTACAGGTTAAACAATTGACGCATTGACGTTTGATTTGACGTGTTGAGTGTGTAATGAGTATTAATGTTCTGTGGTTCTGTGGTTTGACGTGGGATAGTAGGTTACTGTGTACGTAAAATAAAATCAATTAATAATTGAATAGCGTATCGGAGCGCACGTTACTAAGGAAAAAATATCAAACTCACTAGAAATCACAGCAGTGATACAGATAGCATTTCATACAAGGCTACTACTTTAATAAATACGCACAATGGCCCTAGCCCTCGAAAGCACAAAAATCTTGGAATTTTTGGAACTCGTCGGTCGTCTGAAGGTAATTATGAGTTCCAATATTTCAGCAATTGCTATTTTCCTTGTAAGCTTCTCTATTTCTTTTAGATATCAAATAATTAATTCACTACCTGCTTTTCTTGTATCGTGAAAAGTATGTTCGATTTCAGATTTAATTTTAAGTGAGTTCAAAAGTGTTCTACCAAATAATTTATTTCAGCAGAATAAGTAGACACAAGATTTTATTTCCCTAAAATATTAACTCTTCTATTGATCATTCATAATTATATTAAAATTCCTATTTATTGTTTTTTTTTTGTTATCATTTGCAGCATGTGAAGAGAACTGGCTGGGTGATATGTGATATTAACGAGTGTGAATCTATTGCTGGCCACATGTACCGCATGGGACTGATGACATTCTTGCTCACTGATGAAAACAACCCTACCAATCTTGATAGGTTTAGGTGTCTGCAAATAGGTAGGTGTAAATGCTGTGCTTTTTTATATTTCTAAATATTTTAAAAGCTAAAGTTCCATTCCAGTGTGATAATAAGTAATAACATTTCAGTCTGTTATAAAATGGTTTGTCTCATTAGTGTATATTTTGTTTAAGAGAATACATCTTTTTTAAATAATCTTTAGATGTATATCATGCACCATTTCTCATGGAAACATACAAAACTAATTTGTTACTATGGTTTTTTTTTTTTTACTAAATTCTTATTTATACTTTCCAGCTCTTGTCCATGACTTAGCAGAGTGTATAGTTGGGGACCTCACGCCCCACTGCGGAGTCTCGCCAGAAGAGAAGCATCGGCGAGAAGATGAGGCTATGCAGAAAATTGCAGAACTCACGGGCATTGCTGGTGATAGAATGTATAACTTGTACAAAGTGAGTTTCATTATAGCTCATAAAATTATTTATATTAATTTTTATTTTGTTTGCACACTGCAAATAACTGCAGACTGCTTTGTATACTTTCTTTAGTCATTCTTTTCATCCAATGGTCTTAGCTGACTAGGTGACCTATATTGAGTTATTAAGAAATATTGAGTATTATCTTGATTTTTGGAATGAAATTCCGTAATGCGGTTTGTGGTAGGAGTTGACTGGTAGAAATCGTTACGTAAGGAAAAAGCGTCATGCCGAGGGGGCATGATGAATGTGACTCTCTCTGTCTCTTTCTATTAAATGCGAGTGTGTGGGTGCAAGTATCACATATGGGCCTTCCTTCCTGACTGGGATCCCTCAACCACACTCGTTTTTTTGTTGAATATAGGGCTAACTAGGATTTTCTACTGTAAAAAAAAATGTTTGCATATGCCAATATCCACCAATATAAGGAAAAAATATTAAATCTGATAATAAAATGAATATGAAATCCATTTTTGTATCTAGTGCATTATTGCAGTAGTGATAACAATGAGGAAATTTCTTAAAACAAGATAAGATAGTCAATACCCTGTATTAGTAATCTCAAGTTTCGACATGTGCAATGACTTTGAGTAATGGTGCAATTTATTGTAATCATTCATAAAAAAACCCCCAATTTTTTTCAACCACTCCCCCTTTGTTGGGCAATGGTCTCTTTCATCTTTGTGTTGCGTTTTGAATCACCTCATGCAAAGCCTAATAACTTTACTACAAGAACATCATACTAAAAGGCATGGCTAGCAAAAGTACAAAACATTGATTATAAAACTGAGTCATTCTGATAAACACTCAAGAGCACCATTCATTGTTAGTCCGAAACCAAAGGCAAGTCATTTAACAAACAATTTTTTGTTTTTCAGGAATATGAGAACCAAAGTTCACCTGAAGCTAAATTCGCCAAAGACTTGGACCGCTACGACATGATACTGCAGGCATTTGAATATGAAAAACGTGAAAATACTCCACAGAAGCTGCAAGAATTTTTCACTGCTACTGAAGGAAAGTTCAACCATCCATTCATTAAGGATTTGGTAACAGAACTTTATAAACAAAGAGAGGAGTTTGAAAAGAAATGCCTAACAAATGGTCATGCATAATATTAGAACATTTTCTCATCCATGCTAATTGTTTGTTATAATGTTCATAATGCTAGCATCATTACCTAGCTAAGCTAGTTAGTATTATATATGATAGCACAGAGTGAAAGGAACAAAATTAAACTGTGCACTTCTGCAGCCACTACTACCAGCAGTGACATCATCTGCCTAGCCTTTTCCAAACTATGTTGAGGTTGGCTTCCAGTCTTACCAGATGCAACTGAATTCCAGTATTCTACATGGAGCGACTGCCTATCTGGCTTCCACAACCCAATAACTAAGTAACATGATACCGCTTATAAATGATGATTAATAATAATAATATGCATAATAATAAAATATTTAAAAATGTAAATAATAAGTAATCAAAATGAAATAAAGAGATAATGCATAATAATTATATCAGTGCTGTTTGGTTTTGATGATGCACCCATGACCATTACTGGCTGCTGCACATTTAATTAGTTAAATTATGCTGATAAATAGGTATATCCTTTTTGTTTGGTTATTTATAAGAGATTTAGTGAAACCTGTTTTGAGATATGCTAATTTAGTAGTAATCTCAAGCAAACAAATAATTTTTGAAATAGGTTTTAGTATATTATTTTTAGTGTGTGTAAATTTTATGTTACTTCCTTGTTTTTTTTTTTTTCTCATAAATATTCGAATATGCACAGTGTTACTAAATTAAAAGCTAAATATTGATACTTAAAATACATATGTTAAGTGATTTATTATTCCATTGCATAATTTTAAGTACATAACAATATTATTTTATCAACGAAGTTATAGAAAGAAGTGGTATAACGTGATATATTTTACAATTCATGTTTATTTTTTTATTTAAGATGTTTAGCGGCGTAGTATTAAAATGAAAAAATATACGTATTGATTACGTAAGATTTTGTAAGCCATTTCTAATGAGCTATAATTATTACCTTAGACCTACCAAATGTCATTCCCACTAGTCACTAAAATAACATCAAATAATTTAAATGCTACTTACTGGTGTTTTAACCATCTTTCCTATGAACAGTAAATTTAGTACTTATTTATTCTTACATAGGTATTATTACAAGCAAAGCACAATAATATTATAAAAAAATTGGATGTTGTCAACTATGTTTATGGACGCGTTTCCACTGAAGCAGAGATCAGCGAAGCGGAGCGAAGACGTGCGGGAATCAAACAATAATAGACGAAACGAGACGCGATGAGGATTTCAACCAATGTGATTGAACTTGGGATTCTCCTGTTCGCTCTGTTCATCTCCACTTTCTACGTCCTAATGTTATCCTTAACTTTTATCTCCTGGCTCTTGCGTCTGAAGCTTTTCTATGTTGATTAGTGTGCCATGTCATGCAAGTGTGATAGTGTTTTTTTTTTTAATAATCTCTAAATAATAATTATAATTATTGTTCCTGCAGCCTACTTAAATTACACCTTTTTTACAATTTGCGATTTTTATTTGTTTTTTACAAAACCCAAAACCTACTTAACTAATTTGAGATCTAATTAAGTTAGAAAATTGGAACAAAGACATTCGTAATATTATCGAAATATATTTATTTATAACTATGGTACTTACAACAAAAGCAGAAATACTTTAGATACAAAAGTGATTTCACTAACCCCCGAATTCTCAAATGACACAAGTCATGACATGTTTTGCTGTCTCTACATAATTGCAGTTGCAACAGTACAGCATGAAATTTATAACGGCGACATAAAATAGAGTTGTATCTAGGAAATAGGGAGTTTTCAGATGTGCCATAGACCATTTGAGATTGATGCACTAATACATGTCTCCTCAAGAGTTGGGACTTTAAATGGTAGGTAATCTTATAAATCACAGGCATCTTTCCAATGACAAAACATAACACAGTTTGTACTTTTAAGATTTTATTGTACAAAAAATGGGTAGTTGAGTATACATACAAACCTATTCAGTCGAAATTAACATTAAGATTTGCATAAATGCTAAGACCTATTGTGACAAATATGTTCCCAATTTGCCATTGAAACTGTGATTGTTGAGTCACATAACAAATTATAACTCTTCAGATCATGCTTGCTCAAATCCTAGGCACCCAATCCAACTTTAACATAATAAAATCTTTATTATTTGGATTTATAATTAAATTAGGCTCTGTTTAACACAAAATTTTAATGTTATTCTAGTTTATAGGATTGCTTATTTCACAAACAATTTCAGCTCTCCACTGACAAGCTCAAAATTTTATGTGATTATACTTATGGAGCAGTCAAGTAACCTTCATATTTTATTTAATATTATTTTTTTTTCATTCATTAGCAGTTTGTTTTTGGTTATTCATTTTTGCTGCTTGTTCTTCTTCTTTTTTTCGTTGCTTTTCTCTCATTAATTCAGCATCCCTGCAACAAAGACAAACAAATAATTAACAAATGTTGAAATAATAATGTGATATTGTCATTAGATGATCTCATTCTTATCATTTGGAGATCTCTGTATCACCAACAAAGGTTTCCCCAGAAATTCAAGTAAGTACTCATAGAAACGAGGAGGCTGCAGTTTGTGGAAGCAGTTTAAAATCTTAGTCAGCGAATGGTAAAAAATACTTTTTACATTGATCAATTACCTGACACCAGATATTTTATAACAAAGAGGTTATTTCAGCAAGGGTCATCCGATTCTGCTTAACTGACAACACTATCACAAACTAATCGTAGAAGTTCCAATACTCTCTGTTTGTGAACCATTCTGAATAAATACCAGATCTTAAAGATGAATTTTGAATGAAGTTTAAGGTTCAGAGGTTATAAAAACAAGTACCTACCTATGTTTCCTTTCTTGTAAAGACATACCAGTCTTATCATTGGCATTCTTTTTCTTTTGATGTTCTTGCTGCTTCTTTTGATTTTTGGCGCGAGCCAAATCCCTCTGGTTTCCACCTGTAATAAAATTAAATCTTTAACTGTCTACCTACTAATAAGTAGAAATGCCATGTTATGTTATGTCAAATCACAACAATGGCATGCTTTAATTCTATCAATAACACGCGATAAGTAATTTAAACAAGTGATAATGGTTCATTAGAGCGGATAGAATCATTTTTTATGATACAAACTAAAGCGTCACCCAAATATGACTCGTGTCATGGATATTATAGCGTTGAACGTGGTGTAATCTAGAATGTTCGAAGGAATTTGTCCTTCCAGGACAATTCTAATTAAGATTGGAAGGATACCTTGATGCACTCAATGGTAACTTGTAATTGTAAACATAATTATATAAATGTGTGTACTTACGGGTCATCTCGAATAATTAATTACTCAACGCCACCAAGGTTGGATTTGTCGAAAGTCGCAATTACCTAAGTATTAGTTGTTTTAGCGGTATGGAAGACCGGACGATACGCTAGCCCGGCCGAAACCTAGGACAACGCACCGCCCTCCTTACCAATACGAAATAAACTTTGAAAACAACTAAAAGATAACGCTGGCTCCTAACAAAACGCCTCAGCCAGCTGGCCACAATCCAGTGGTCTCGAACGTCATAGTGTCATAGACCGAGATCGGTAGAATTGCCAGCTAAAAACGGTATATTTGTACCCAAAATCGGTAAATGACAAAAAAAAAAGATAATCAAATTCGTTTATTTATTTAAAAAAACTTACAGACTAATTTATAACAATCATACTTAAGTATAATTATTTATGATACCAATATTCTTTGGTCATAGCCGCGGTCATCTTCGAATTGATTTCAAAATCATAACAATTAGCTGTATTAAAGAGTCGTTTTGAATGTAATAGACCAGTGATTGATTCCGTAGACAGCCTATTTCGCTGCTTTGTTTTCAAAAGATTAATATGTGAAAATATGCGTTCAACGTTAGCGGATGAATGGGGAAGTGATAAAATATTAAACATGAAATTAGATAACAAAGGAAACATTTGAGTTTCATCGCCACGCTTTAGTAAACTTACTTCATCCCAAAATAGTTCTACATCATCAGGAAATGTTTTGATTTGTTCACAATTTCTTAAAATGCGCCACTCTGTATCAATTTCCTGGAAATCATTGCTGTGAACAATATTGGGAAAGAGCCTACTCACAGGAACTATCGAAGCAGTTTTGCCAATTTTAACATTTTTTGGATCAATAATTGTGTCTAAATCTTTTATTGGGTTATTTTTTAATGGAAACCGCGTGGTTATTTACTTACAAGCTTCGACATAAAAATCTTAGGCATCTGCATTTAAACAAATTTACTTGATCTGAGGTTAGATTTTTTTTTTTGCCAACCTGGATATTCTTCTTCCCATTCTTTTCTATAATATTGTAGATATTTTTTTCTTCTTACACTCGCACTTGTACTTGTCTCCTCGTCAGATGACATTTTAACTTAATTATCTGATTTTGTAGGCACTCTTTAGGTTAGGTACTTTCTTTTCAAAATTAAGAAAATTAATGAAAAAATAAAACCGAAACCCTGTTTATATAGACTATACAGGTAAATTCCCGAGCGGGAAGCCCCTTATAACATCGAATTGTAGGACACAAGGGTATTCCCCAAAATATATGAATTACATTCTGCACTAGGTCCATACTATTGAGGGCTTCCCCGTAACATTAAACATAAATGAAAAGGGTTGCCAACTTAAAAGTGTAAAATCGGTAGAAAAATCGGGAGAATTTCCATGTGTACTGTGAAATCGTAGAATATTCGTTATATTTCGGTATTTCGGTAGAACAGAGCCCATATCGGTAGAAATACCGAAAAATCGGTAGGTTCGAGACCACTGCCACAATCACAAACAAAATATCAATGACACTATTTATTTTTAATATCACTTTTTTCAACTTGAATACAACATAAAAGATGTTGTATTCAAGTTGAAAAAAGTGATATAAGCTAAAATTTAATCATGTTGAGCAAATACCTACTTCACTTCTTCGCACTAGACGTTGATATCGTTGTCGGAAGTCGGAAGATATTGTTGAAGTCAAGTCCAGTAACTTGATACGAGTTAATACGTGGGAGATCAGATTACATGTCTATCTATGGCCGGAATCGGCTGGATGGCTGGATGACAAAATCTCCCTCCACTCAATGACAAACATTGACCAAATGCTGATATAGGCTGATAGGCTGACCGATGATTTGAAGGATGCCAACCATGGAATTATTAAGTACTGCATATGTACTACTATACATACGCCAAACCCTCCCAACCCAGTTTGATTGGGTCCAGCTGGGTTGGAAGGGTTTGGCGTATGGCGCTTTGAAGGACTCTGACTCGTAAACTTAGGCTCGATCAATCTACGCTCGTAACTAATAAATTTTAACGATTCGGGAATCTTAAAGCTCAGATTGAAAAAAATATCATCGATCACATGACGCCGTAATTATTACAACACGTTGTCTGGATAGAGCGAAAAAACAACGTTTTTACAGTTTTTGCCGATGGGTGTTGATTGAGTAACAAAAATTGTGCGACCACAACGCGGGACGCAAAGCGTGAGCGTCAACAACGCGAAACTTAACCATGCGCACCTTTGCGACTAGAACGCGAACCGCGATCTGTCCCGCTTTGCCAACGCGGTGTCCTCGCATTACGGTCGCGTAGGTAAGTGTACAAGGTGCTGAAGGTGCCCTAAATGATATAATAACACGAGCAGTGCCCGCCACTTTGCGTCCCGCGTCCCACGTTGTGATTGGCCAGCTTTGACGGTACTTTAACCCTCGCAAATATTCAACCGTTTTTAGGGTTCCGTAGTAAACAAGGAACCCTTATAGTTTCGCCATGTCCGTCTGTCTGTCTGTCTGCGGCTTAGCTCAGAGACGGTTAGTACTAGAAAGCTGTAATTTGGCATATGTATACATATTAATCAATCCAACAAAGTTGTCATAATAAAATTAGCAAAAAAATATTTTTTTAGGGTACCTCCCCTACACGTAAAGTGAGGATGTATTTTTTTTCCCTCATCTACCCCATGTTGTGGGGTGTCGTTAGAAAGGTCGTTCAAAAATATTGCGAGTTAGTGGAAGCCATTTTTGGATTCAGTGATCCGTTAGCGAAATATTGAGCTTTTAACTGTATTTTTTTATTAGAGTCAAGTGCCGGGGGGCACTTGACTCATAAAAAAACCCCCTGCCAGCTAAATGGTCGTACTTGGATTTGTGGAAATATTCACGGCAGTAGTTTTTAAAAAGAAATTAAAAGGAAAACTATCAGAGCTAAGTACGCTGTACAGGTTAACGAGTAATAATCAACCAACTTAAATTTGCAGACTTGCAGTTTGTAAAACAGGATCTCCCATACAATCCATAAAGGAGAACATGTTTTTCAACTACAATGTTAAGTTTGTTCTTGGGATAAATTCATCCCAACTACGGAACCCTTCATTGTGCGTGGTCCAACACGCACTTGGCCGTTTTTATTAATAATAACTCGCTATGTGAACCTGCGTACCTGGTACCATATAAACTAATGAGCCTGTAGCTAAACCCGTAAACCGGTAAACCCTAAGGGGGGTATTACACTATCAAATATCTAGGATCACAGATCTATGAGTCATATTTATTTGATAATAGAATACAAACCTTTGAATCAAATCGTCTTTGATCAAAGATTTTTGACATTTGTTGTAAGATGGGATCATAGAAACAGGTCTTGCCATATTGAATACGGGGTGTCAGGGACATCGACGCGAAGCCGGCTACCATGTATTCAGTACATGATTCTGAACCCCCCTGCGTTGAAAATTTTCGTCGTTTATTAAAAAAATAAACAGCTGCTCCATACATTTTGACCGCGTAGGTATTGCAATTTTCTATGGAACCGCAGATTTAAAAAAAAATAACCGACGAAAAATTTCTTCTAATCCCAAAGAAAACGACTAAAAGCCAAAAAATAAAGGATTTTAAAAAATAATCTTGAATAATGTAATATCTTCATAACGGTTAGGTTTCGGACATTTTATTTCAGAATCAAATTCATCAGAAATGACCTGAATAATAACATCCTTTAATATTCAGTACGACTTTCCCTGTAACCCTGTATATGGTCCTAGATATTTGATAGTGTAATAACCCCCTAAGGGTAAAAACCCCAGCATTCAGTTGGCAACATGTTTCTTCAGCTCTGCGAGTATTACTTACTTAGTCTGTGGCTCTGTGCTTCAGGCCTTCAGCTTCTGCATGAATAAAAAAAAATAACAACTGTCAAAGTGTCAAAATGTCGGTCAATGCACAAGTTCATCTCAGTAGCAACGAAAATAATAAAAAGAGTGATAAGACACTGAAACAGTTGTTTCCTAAACGAGATGAGTGCTCACATGTGTCTTGTTATTGGCAAGTTTTTTTTCGTAACCCCTCAATTCGATAAAACAATAAAAATATTCAATTTAAGTGCCTTTGTTGTGTTCTTTTCTGCAGCGAGGAAAACGTTTGGAAACTATGTCAAGATGTATCAATAAGAATTCCTGAGGAATTGGATAGATGCTACATCGTTTTTATATCCAACCCTTGCCGTACGGTGCCTCTGTGGAAACAAAGGGCTGGGCGCGAGGAGGATCGTCTCGTCATATGGGTGTGTACCAAATTATGTCACGCTATTATGTACTTATTAGGCTTCATTGTTCAGAGAATGTGAATTCCTTCTCCCCTATTTAAATATAATTTTTGTCCATCTTCTCTTTCAGGATTATAAAACTTATTTATACACACATGGATAGTAGTATGATAGTTATTTACATACCTACCTTCTCTTAAATTTTACCACTATTACTGGTAAAATAGAACCCTTGATTGGGTTCTGTTAAATTTGTGACAAAGTTACTTTTGGCATTAATATAAATGCATAAATTTATGTATGAATAAGATAACAATGTATCAATTTTATTTCAGGATTATCATGTGATATTTCTGTATTCATGGGACAGCAAAACTTGCCTTGTTTATGATCTGGATTCTGAGTTGCCGTTCCCAACATTTTTTCACAAATATGTTACTGAAACATTTCGTACAGATCAAGTGCTCAAATCAGATTTTCACAGGTAATTATAAAACTGTATGATGTATTCACCATGATGAACAGATTCACGGTAGTTATGAATTTATTGGCCAAGCATGTTGATTATTTGCAATATTAAAAGGAGACAACAAACATTACAACAATCAACAATTTTCAGATTCTTCCGTGTAGTGCCTGCAAAGCAGTTCTTGCAGAACTTTGCTTCAGACCGACGTCACATGAAGAGACCGGACGGCTCATGGATTAAACCACCACCACCATACCCAGCAATATGCACGTCAAGTAAGCATATACTTTATTCAAAATTAATGTAATACAAAAATATAGAGTTATTTATTAATTTAAAAGTATAAGTCTGAGACTTCTCAAATGTTTTAAAAATCATCATATTAGCATTCATGTTTTTCCTTTGTGAATATTTTTTGGCTCCTTTTCCTGGCAAAGAGCCAATAGCTTTATCCACTCATTTAATTAATGCGGCACATTTTTTTTACAAATGTATCAAGTAGTTTTTCGAGTTTTCTTTGTTCTTGCTGGGCAGTCTTTTGTTACAAGTTAGTAAATAGGTCACTGGGTCACTATCGTGTCATAGACTAGTAGACTATCTATAGTACTAAATATTTCAATACATAATACTTAAAGCTTTCTTTTAAGACAGTATTACAAAAAAAAATGCTTTTTCTTATGTTTAATTTGTGGAAATAACATTCTGACAATATGTGAAAGAAAGAAAATACGTTTATTTGCGGTACACATGACGCAAGGTAAGAACAAAACACGAAAATAAACAATTTGGGGGAAAATATGCGTCATATCCACGCAAACGGCTATCGCACAGCATAATGCTGCGACCCTATGCGAGACAGAGCCCCAGCGCTGGTTTTCAGCGACAGCCGGCGTTGACGTGATGACGACGTCAACTGGTGCAGCATATAGTGGAACAACAAAATAAAATAAAATGAATAAATACAATACTTAGTCCTAAATGTTTATATAAAATATAATATTTAAAATGGTAACATTTCGTACCGTCGGTGACTCTCGCGCCGCAGACTAAGGTCCGTATTACAGAAGGAAACTCAAGTATTGATCTCTGTTTTAAGTCTAGTTTTAATTTTAGAATGTTCCTCAAGCAAAGATTCATTGATCATAGTTCAACTGAGTCTGGCTTTATTTTAGATCGTTACTCAGTTCGCGAATCGAACCCAAGCAGTGATTTGATTTATATTCACCCAAGTGTGGTCGAGACCTCGCTTGAGCATAGATTTTCATGACAAATTATCAATTTTTGTTTTGTTCATGCGTTGTCGACTTTTATATTGTTGTTTTTTTTATTATTGTTATCAAAATGGATATAATTAAATATAGATCATTATAATAATTTATTTAACGATCATTCAAACAGAAGGCTGAACTTTAGCGTTCCTCTCAGATTTTTAAGAGGACCCATATAAACTTTAAAAAGAGGTACAGATGTTCACAAGATGTGGTGTAATATTAAATTCTACCTATGTTATACCACGATTTAAGACAATCGCACAACCGTGGGCATCCCATAGCCTGCAAATTGTAATTTTTTGTGTGTTTACGTTTTTATGCAACGGCTTCAACAAACTGATGTTTTCACTTGACATACTGACATTTTAAATAAAATACCTATTTATGGCCATAGATTTTCAAGTTAATTTTAAGCAGTGGATTGGAGCGAAATAAAAGGAAGGAATGGATTATTGCTTATTTAATTTTACGTGCACAAGATGGAGATTACTTCTTTATCCGGAAAACAGAGACGAACCCTTGAAATGTGCTGCCACACGGTATTATTAAAATATAAAATGTTGCCATTACATTATTCAATAATAGATACAAGTCTTTTTTGTTTGACAATTATGCTTACAAAATTACTAAACTTTACTTCAAAGAGCTTTACTTCAATCAATGGGGGATTGTACTATTCGGGACCGAAATAATAACGCTGATTTCCTTAAATAATTTGGCTTATATGGTATACTTTAATCAGAACCAAGTTGGTAAATAAAATAATTCGTAAACGAAAACAGGCTGATGTACATCACTGCTTGAGGCTCGATTTGAGTCTCGATTCAGCTGAGTATAGATTGATTACCGTTCTGTAATAAGACCGATGCTCGAGTACTGATTCTATACTTAAACAGTGATCAACTGACTGAAGATCAAACTGGACTTGAGGAACGTTCTGTAATACGGACCTTAATGCAAGCTGTGCGTGCAGCTGCGTGATGTCCTACTGTGTGCTCACAAAGGTTTTAAGTTTCACATATCACCTCAACCTTTTCCAATAATACTTTCCTTTATCAGATATTTTATTTGATTATGTTGCAAGAAAAGAAAGAAAGAAAAATATTTGATTTGGGACACGCACAGGAAATACAAACAGAAAATAATAATAAAAAATTAAAATACAAACATAGTAACGACCTGTGCGAGGCCAAAAAGGCCACTATCTCAGCATAATGCGGCGATAATAAATACCGCAGCGCTGGTATTCTGATGACCACTGTGATGTCACGGACACATCTACGGACTCACATAAATCCCATCCCAAATAATAATAAAATAAAAAGCAACAAAAATAATAATAAAAAAAATTGTACAAATAAAAACTGAAACTAAGTTATAAATAAAATAATCTATACACGCCCGACGTTCCAACATCACTTTCACATTGTACTTGTAGCTAATTAAAATTTTACATTGCTATTGTTTTAACAAAACAAAAATGAACAGAAACATTAACAAGTTTTGTCTTTTAATATTTCTGTCTTATTTTCACATTGCAATTTACATTACATATTATAATTACTTATCTCCCTTCCTTCTAGCTTCCACTCATAACTTAGATGAATACATCAACATGGACTTTGGAGTTGGCCCTGGTCAGGTATTGAACCTAACAGATTTCGTACAGCGGTTCTACAAAATTAACAAGTAGTACAATAATATTGTACTGATAGATAGTCAAATATTGTTTTAAATTAGTTCCATGATCCTATAATATGGTTTGTGTTTTCTGTTGATTATGTTTTAATAATCCTTGTTTGTACTTTACCTTCAAATGTCCCAATGCAGTGAGAAATTCTGGAACCATGGTGCCATACTGCTGATGAACAGATATAATAAAATAAAATAAATATTACCTTGTGTATTTACCAATCGTCTTTTCCCTTAATAAGTGTTAACATTTGAAGAAAAATAGTTAAGTATTGTTCAGTTAAAAGGTATTGTTCCCAATTCCAATAATGTATTTGTGTGACGTTTAAAATTTGATAGCACAATAAATTAACGAAATCTTCCCACAAACACAAAGAAATGATTATGCACAAATTTTACCTTAAATGAAATCAACCAGTATGTATTAAGCTTCAATAAATATATTTTTATGTAGGTTTAACTGAATAAATATTGAGATTAAACATTATTAGTAGTTATTACATTTAAATATTAAAATATGCAGTTACAGTTAAATATAATCAGAAACCTACATAAGAATACCTAGGAAAATTATATACCTACTTTAAAAATATATTTGAATAAAATAATACCTACATATTGAATATGGCAAATTATATAATAATTCAGGGCACTTCTATTCCCCATAAAGATTAGCTGATTTTGATATAATTAGATAGTAAAATATTAAGCATAGGAAATTTAATCGAGAGGCTAATGCTTAAAGTTTCAATTTTATATGAGTAATGAGTGAGTAGTGTTTTGGATGTTCTGCATTTTCTTTCTATTTGTCGTTATTGTGAAAGAGTATATTATTATGTAGATCGTTTTTATTCTCATTTTGACTGAGGTAATCCTTGTTTATGGATTGTGTGTTACCTTGAGTGATAAATTAACATTTAAGTAACTTTATAGTAGTGTATATGGTCGCAAGTAGCTTTTGTATGTTGTTAAACTATTTAATAATTTTGTAACAACTTTTATACACTCCTTTTATTCTTCCCTAGCACCCTTAGAAAATTGTAAAAAATACCAAAAATATATTTAAGAATATTCGCTTACGGTAAGAATTAATCCAGTGAATATTGTATGGTTCATTTCTAAGGAGAGAGTCAGTTTGTTTACATCCTTCCACTTCCACCTATATATTAAATTGTATTAATTTAATTATGTAAACTTAAGAAATCTTATCTATTGTTCTAAATCTTCAAAGGTTTATTTTACCTAATATTATTATACACTATAAAATTGTACCTAAATATTTTACATTTTCTCTTTTATGAGTAAAAATATTAACTACTTACATAAATAATATAATTATATACTTATTAAATAAGATTAGGGATACTACAATAGCACAGGTGAAAAGAGTTTACAACATTAGGTTTGAGAATAATTTGACTGTTAATAAAAACACTTGCATTTATTAAATTTTAACTACCTACATACTTTCTGCAGGGTTTGTGATCTGTGTTCGTAACTTTTACAGTTTACTAGTCCAATGTTAATTATTTTTTAAGGTTTTACGACATTCTTCCAAGTCCCTTAAATCTTGTTTGAAGCTGCTTGTACCTAGTATAATGTCAATGAAAAAAAAAAAAAAATATAGTGAATTTAAGACCTAGTCATTATTATTAATTATTGTTCTTCCTAACAGTTAATCACTTATCACACTAGTATTTAGTGGAGGCGTAGCTGGATATCATGGGACCAAACTTTCGACTGGATGGAACGGTGGAACCCGGAGTGTAGAGCGAATATTATAATCCCTGGGAGTGTGTTTACGTCCCATTGGTTACGCCTTTGTCCTATTACTTACATATTATCCACATGTTACCGACTCAATCGATACCTTCCTTCTACGCCTTTAATGTTTTATCTATTGACTGACATATGAGTGATAAATTATTGTGCTTGTGCTTTTAATGTACCAAGTTACATGTTTTTAATTTAAGATTTATCAAGCAAAATAAAAGAAACATTACACGCTATTTGGAATTTTATTTCATTGATTAAATCAACAACTACAATACAACCATGTCAATTATGCTATATAAATAAACAGGAACAAGTCAACTAAAATTATAATAATTTAATTTTTGTTCAACTTAGTGGTTTAACAGTTACCAGTATCACATACACAACAAAGAGATTTATCACAGTGAATTACTTAGCCTCTGATATAATTTGTATCTAATACTTGTCTACATGAGCTATCACATTATTATAACATAACATGAATGGTATAATTTATAATGGTACACTAACAGTTTAATATTAATAATACTTTATATTAATATTTAGTTAGTATTTTGGTTCCATCTTCAGTGATTAACACCGTATGTTCTGCCTGGGCGCACCTGGAGCCATCCTCCGTCAATAACGTCCAACCATCCTCTAGTAACACAGTGAACTCACTGCCGTGAGTTATGGCTGGCTCTATCGTAAACGTCATGCCGGGCTTCATTACCCCGGGGTATTTGTTTACTAGGAAAAAATATTATGATTAATATGTGGAATTGTGTTATAAATAACTTTATTAGACTACCCCGTTGGTCTCGTGGTCGCAAGCGCGACTGCTGAGCGTGAGGTCCTGGGTTCGACTCCCGGGTCAGGCAGTGTTATTGGGTTATTTCATTAGGAATTTCTTAGTAATAGTAACAGCTCGGAGTTGGTAAGTTGGCGGTATGATACCGCCACGCCTCGGAAACCACTTTAAGCCGGTCCTGGTCCTGCGCCTGATATGTCTCCCTCCGGTCGTGTCGGATTACCGTCCCATTGTACTAGTGAGTGTGAGGGAAGAGAGAGTGCAACTGTGTCTACGCACACATTTGTGCACTATAACATCTCCCGCGCCGAAGGCTAGTCTCAGTTGAGATTGTGCCGCCATGGCCGAAATACGGTCTGGAGGACAATATAATAACTTTAACCAAGCTTATGTCTCCCAAACAAAGAAAAATGGCTGTGGGTGATATACCACATTAGCCCCTTTTTCCGTTTACATTAAGGGAATACTGCAGCACAGTGGACTATAATAAAACAAGCTATATTTGGTTACCCAATGCAGTGGCAGTGATGCAAATGATGCAATACTTTGCAATCTGCATGGATACAGAATGATTTTTGAGAAGTAACTTACTTGTATGATGAACTTCAGGAGGCCCATGAAAATACTCCCCGATTCCATGTCCTAACACTGAAGGAATGACTGTCAGGCCATGCCTTTTTGCATGTTTATATATTATAGAGCCAATTTCTGAAAATGGAACTCCTGGACCACACCCTTTGATGGCCTGGAAATTATAAGAGTAAATGTTATGTTATAAAATATTTTTGTTAGTAAACAAGCTGTAATTGGAATTACTGAGAACCTCATAAGAGGTCATTGTACTCATCATTATGATTTAGTATGGGATCAAACCGGAAACTGCGAAAAAAAAGTGATGTTATCTATATTTTTTCGAGTTATGCAAAAATAAATGTGATCCATACATTTATATATCATGTCATCAATAAGAACAATTTACTCTTTAAGTTTTCAATTACACCTTGTATAATGCAGGCAGCTAATATGATCCAGAAGGTCCAAGCTCTTGGGTACTAGCTAACAGCCGAATTATACCAGTAAATATATTTTTATAGTACTTACAACATCCAAACACTCCTCAGATACACATACAAGTTGTAATCCTCTATCATCCACAGCATCGCCCACAAGAAATGTTTTTGAACAATCTCCATGGAAGCCTTTGTAGAATACCTAAAAAAAGTTATTCCATTTAACTTTATAATGCAGTAAATATGAAAAAGCAGTGGACCAAGTATTGTGTGATTCAAGAAAAGATAATTATAAGGTACAGTGCACATGCAAGCAATTTCTTTTAAACTTAAATGTGCCAGATGGAATCAAGATAATAGTTAGATACTGACCGTTATATCCACATTAACAATATCTCCATCTTCTAATGGCCTCAAGTCTGGTATGCCATGGACAACAACATTGTTGACTGATGTGCACACACTCTTTGGGAAGCCGTTATAGTGTAATGGTGATGGATAGGCCCCTGCTTCTATCGACAAATTGTGGGCTACTTCATCAATTGCATCTGTTGTGACTCCTGGCTGGTAGTAAAAAGTTAAAAAGATTTAAAATATTTGTGTACAAAAATTGAGAAATGAAGAAAAAGGCTAATAACAGCTGGAAGATTACACAAAATGACAGATTCACAATCACAATCTGTCATTTTGTCTAGTCTTCCATCGACAAACCCATTCCTATGGTAGTCATGCTATGCGTGCCTAGACGTACTTAAAAATTTAAGACTAATAAAATAAAAAACGTGTTGAACAAGTCAACACGTTTTTTATTTTATTAGTCTTAAATTTTTACTTTGTTTCGTAATTCTTATTCGTTTTAAAAGTTCAACAATACCTGTATAAATGGTCCTAATTTTTGTAATATATTTGCGGCTAGTTTGCAACTTGTCTGCATGCCTCTTATCTGGTCAACATTTTTTATTTCAGGTATACTTGGCACCACTACTAAGTCTGTCAATGATATGTAATTTGGCCTTGCAATGTATTCCGGTACTATTCTACTAGGTGTAGTTTCTTCTGGGTACACTTTGCTGTATACACCAAAGCGTTTTCTAAAACATTGTAAACAGTTATGTAACTTCTCCTTAAGATAATGGCACTTTAACAGTATCTAGTAACTTACCTGAAGAGTCCTGACTACTTCCAGAATAAACACCATTCTATTGCCTCATACAACACGCACAGAAATAGCCAAACAAGCACAGGAAAATAATGTGAGTGCACATGCGATATGAAATTAATTACAACCAAAGACAACATAAACTGTGTTAGTATCCTCTTAAATTAATTGTCAAAGTACTGAGACCAACTTACAATATCCGCTTCTGAATCCTCGGGTTGCAGGCTCTAGGTACTCTCATGTCTGAAGGAATTTTTTACTATTCATTTATGTTCGCGATCTCAATGAAGAGGTTAGGCGTTAAACTGAGGTGCAACTTAAATAAACAAGAAATCGTTAATTTAATACAAAATTTGTGCAACGGGATAATGGTTTAGCATGATGAGATGAATTATTAAATGGAAAAATCGATAGGAAATCAACCAAAACACTATTTTATTATGACATTTGATCTTACACATTCGCTCTCCAAAATCGGCCTAATGACTGCATTGTATGAATAATAAACTGATAATAATATGAATCTACACAATACTATTATTAACTTTATTCATAAAGGACAGTAGATATGAATAGAAAGCCTCATTTCACTGTATAAATTATATACGGATAAATTTTAGGTTACACCATGACCAACTTCCAAAGCTGTTCTGACATATATACTCAAAGAGGTTCTGTGAGTTCAGTTCAGTCCACAGACTACGTAGTAATAGTACAGACTAAGTAGTAGTGCAGTGGTCTCGAATGTCAGAGTGCGAAATCGGTAGAGCTGCCCACAAAATTCGGTACATTAGTACCCAAAATCGGTATATGACAAAAAAAAATACAATGTTCAATCAAATTCGTTTATTTATCAAAAAATAAATTAAGAGTCTAATTTACATCAAACCAAACACACTTATATAATGATTTTTTTCGATCTTTAGGATCATACTCTACTCTTTGGCCATAGCCGCGGTCATCTTTGAATTAATTTCCAAGTCATAACAATTAGCGTCATTAAAGAGTCGTTTTGCATGTAATAGAACAGTGATTGACTCCGAGTAGACAGCCTATTTCGCTGTTTTGTTTTCATAAGATTCATAAGATTTCAGAGGACTCAAGGGTATTCCTCAAAAAATATGGAACTAACTAGGTACTTACTTTCTATTGAGGAATCCCTCAATAGGCTGTCCGTAACGTAAAACATAAATGAAAAGGATTGCCAACGTAGAAGTATAAAATCGGTAGAAAAATCGGGATTATTACATGTATTCTCTGAAATCGGGGAAAAATCGTTGCAATTCAGTATTTCGGTAGGACAGAGCCCATATCGGTAGAAATACCGAAAAATCGGTAGGTTCGAGACCACTGTCCACAGATAACTTTATTAAACTAGTCAGAGACACTGCTCACTGCTGTCAAATGAATGTGAGCACAGATTAAATATACTCCATGGTATTATATTGATATGGTACATAATAGACCATGATAATTATATTCTACGAGAATGTGAGCGCCGAGCGGTTTGTTGACAGTTGTAGTGGTTATTTTTTTTTTGAGGTTGGGAAATTATCAAATAACTTCTCCTGCTCTGCGTGGAACGGGAGGGCGTGTCAGACTTTTACCGACTAAAACCCACCCGTGTTCCTTCCGTTGCCTGTGTGCCGGGGCCACGATATCTCCTTCGGACAAACTCGCAACCCTGGCAGGCATTGGCCCTTACGGACCCCGTCAGTTGGTGCTGACATCTCTTTGAGGCGCGCGTGGAACACAACGCGCTGTCGACCCGGGCCTGGTCCTCATCGGACGGTGAGCTACCCATTGCTCACCGTCCGCAAGCCCGCGCCTACGGTTGTCGGAACTCGGCTCGCGACTCCCGACACCCAGGGCGTCTCCTGCGGCGACTATGGGCGCGAGGTCGCGTATCTTGCCTCTCCCTCGCGCGCTCCGCCTCCTCCTTCGCGAGCATAACTGCTTCGCAGAAGGAAGTGACGGCCTCTCCTGCACTCTCGCTCCGGCCATGGCCTGAACCAGGGCCGGACGTGGACGTCTGCCCGGTTTGGGCAGGGCACCGCCGTGTCCTCACGGAGGTGATCCACACAGTGGTGACACCCAGGCGTTTCCTCCCGCCTTATGCGGAACAGGAACCTCCCGAAACAACCGTGTCCAGTAAGGACCTGCGTCACGCGGAAGGTGAGGACGTCAGTTGCAGTGCTGTGAATGCTTAGAGTATACTCTAAGTGTGAATGTCATCAGCGGTGCACATCTCTTTAGTTCATTGCTCTGCCTCTTACTGCCACACAGTAATAAAAAGCGCTTCCGACACGCTGTATGACTCAAACAGGTCAAACATTAAATTATTTACATAGCAATAGACAGGACATAGCCACAGATTACTAGAGAAATCACTCCGTGTACTTATGTGCGCTAACTACCTACCGGCAGTAACGGCCGCCGGTTCGCACGCGTCGCGAACCATTTCTCAGTGGGTTGCCGACACCGCCATGGGGTCTGCAGGCAAAAGTCCTCGCGCACATGTGGGAGTTGCGCGAGGAGGCGAAACGCCGGGGTGTAACTCTGCTGCCGCGAGAAATCACGGCACAGCGGACAGAGCTCCGGCGGGATCTCGTGGCGGCATGGAGAGTGCGATTGTCGCAACCCAGCGCTGGGCACGCCACAATTGCGGCGGTAAGGCCCCTCTTTGAGGAGTGGCTAGAGAGGCGCCACGGCGTCCTCACCTTCCGTCTGACGCAGGTCCTCACCGGACACGGTTGTTTCGGGACGTTCCTGTTCAGGATAAAGCGGGAGGAAACGCCCGGGTGTTACCATTGTGTGGATCGCCCGGAGGACACGGTGGAGCATACGGTGGAGGTCTGCCCGGCTTGGGCGGGGCACCGCCGTGTCCTCACGGAGGCGATCGGCAGCGGCGATCTCTCGCGTCCGGCCCTGGTTCAGGCCATGGTCCGGAGCGAGAGTGCATGGGAAGCCGTCACTTCCTTCTGCGAAGCAGTAATGCTCGCGAAGGAGGAGGCGGAGCGCGCGAGGGAAATGCAAGATGCGCGCCCTCGCGCCCCTAGTCGCCGCAGGAGACACCCCGGGCGTCGGGAGTCGCGAGCCGACTTCCGGCCACCGTAGGCGCGGGCTTGCGGACGGTGGGCAATGGGTAGCTCGCCGTCCGATTAGGACCAGGCCCGGGTCGACGGCGCGTTGTGTTCCACGCGCGCCTCAAAGAGATGTCAGCACCAACTGACGGGGTCCGTAAGGGCCAATGCCTGCCAGGGTTGCGAGTTTGTCCGAAAGGGATATCGCGGCCCCGGCACACAGGCAACGGAAGGAACACGGGTGGGTTTTAGTCAGTAAAAGTCTGACACTCCCTCTCGCTCCGCCCAGAGCGGGAGGAGTCATTTGATGATTTTCCACCCAAAAAAAAAAAAAAAAAATTGGGTTGCTGACAATCGCGAGGCGCGTACGTACTCATATACATAATTTCGGTCGACCTGACGTACTTAGTTTCAAATTCTTATGATATGGCTGGTTCTCGTGTATTATGTGCAGTTGATGGATGTAGATCCAGTAAGAAAGAGAAGAGATAAAAACTTATCTGTTTTCAGTTTACCTGCTGATACAGAAATGTGAATATCTAATTTGATTTACTATCGTTTTTTAAGTAATGCTTGTAATAGTGTAAGTAGTCTTGAATGCGGTTCTGTAATACGGGCCTTAGTTTCCTTGGGAGCATCACTTGTATACAAATACATGGGTCCCCTTATGTATTTTTGCAGTTACACAGCTGGGCAAGGGCTTAATTATTTATGCGTAAAAGAAGTCACTTGTTTACAAAATCTATGGATAGTGACAGCTAGCTGTCAAATTCTTAGATGCTGGGTAGTAGCGTTATCTGAAGTGAGCAAGTGGCAGTTTCTTATCCCCATTTAAAACAAATTGTTAAAAACACCGCTTGTGTGGGTGTCTCAAAACCTACTAGTACTAGTATGTCACCACATCATACTCCTTTATGTAGACCTGAAACTTCGGTTTATTTCGTTACTATTTTATATTAAATCGAGTATTTACATAAAATAAAGAATTTTCTTAATACTCGTTTTTGGAACGAAGTTCTATAAATAAAGCGGCTTGCGGTAGGAGTTGACTGGTAAAAATCTTCAAAGCGTTATGCCCGAAAACGTCAGTTTCCAGCCCAGTTTCAATTAGTGTCAAAAGTTTTTGTTTTGTAATGCAGAGCCATGCAGTCTTTAGCTTCTAAAACTTATACTAGATGGCAACACAGCGAAAGGAACTTCGTTCCAACCGGGTGTTCATAAGGAGGGTGTCCCACGACACTTTCAGTGTATTAAAAGTTGTATTACAAAGTACTCTCGGGACAGCTCCCGAGTTTTATGGCGAAATAGATTTTTATTCTATCCATTCGCGTAACACCACACATTCCTCGTAGCATTCTCATCTCAGATAATATGCAGTTGCCTTTCATTCATCCCTTTTGTGGCATAACATTCTGCTGGACGGCTAAACTAAATTACTAAACTAATAATAATCAATCATCAATCAAGCACGCGTCACGTCACTAGCAAAACTTTTTTTGCCGCTAGCGATTGTTTTTAGATTGTTTATATTTGTACAAGAAATCGAAAACGATACCAAATACTGCAATTGTGTAAGTGTTCTACACAGTATAAGCTTTCCCAGTTAAACCATGTCGCAGAGTAAGTAAAAAAGTTTGTTTATCAAAATATGTATTCTAAATCTAACAAAAATGTACATGAAACTTATTGATTTTATTGCAGACTCAGAAAAACCTCCTTCTAGCCAAGATGTTGTGGATCCAACAGGTCCTGCTGCAAGAAAAGGGGTCCTCATATCTTTTAGGACGGGCAAAACGATGGAAATACCTGAGAAAGATATCGTATGTAAACATAACCTTAAAAGCACCAGTTTACAGTAAACTTATGAGTAGTAGCAATGTATTGGTTTTGGTTTTACAATAATTTCGTTATCATTTAGAAATTTACCACTTCAGCTCTATGCATAATTGAATCAATGAATTCATGTGATCTTACCAAAATAATTGGCAATTTTGATGTGCAAATTTTTATTTTCTTATTTTTATAGGTTGTGGTTGTCCTTTATGTTTTAATTTGTTTCATATGTGCCATTCACTACTTTCTAGGAAAATTACGCAATGAAGCACATTTAGCCAAATAATGGACTTCTAAGTAAATTCTTGTCTTTTTCCCTGATTCCAGCTTGGGAGATGCAGATTTGTTGGTGAATTTGAAAAAATTAACAGAATTGGCGAAGGCACCTATGGTATAGTCTGTAAGTTTCGGCATTGTTTATTTATTGTTGTAAATCCAATAGGGAAAACAATAAAGTCTAGTCCTAAAATTTTAATAAGTAAAAATACAATACAATTAAACTCAATAATATAGTCTTGTCCTAAAATTTTAATAAGTCAAAGTACAATACAATACAATACAATTTGTCCATCCAATCCAATAAATTACAATCATAAATGTTTTTTTACAGATAGGGCAAAGGATAAGTTAAATGGCAGTATTGTGGCTTTGAAAAAGGTGAGGATGGATGTTGAAAAAGATGGCTTGCCACTGAGTGGTCTCCGTGAGATTCAGGTGCTAATGGCGTGCAGGCATGAGAACATTGTGCAACTCAAAGAGGTTCTGGTTGGGCGGTCTCTTGAGAGGTATGTTTTAAAGATGCATTCTGGTTTATTTCCCTCATTATTTTATTTAAATGATTCTTTATAGGCAGTGTATAGACTGGCGCTAGCGGCACTCTATCCCTATCGGACAAAGTGCCGCCAGCGGTATAATAGTAGCGCTGCCTCGGTTAAAGTGCCGTAAGCATTGCATTGTCATTGTCATTGTTCAGTGACAGAAAGTGGGCTTTTACAGCGAACTTACCTCAACAATCAAACAAAATACCACTTTCCCAAAACATTACATTCTCTTGTGCCTAAATGGACCCTGGCCTGTTGTGTGGTCACAGTTCTAACCTAACCTAACCTACCTTCCTGCAATTTTCATTTGCTAAGCCAAGGGGATACGGCTACACTTAAGTTTAGATACTATAGATGAAAGAAATTAACATTAGCATTTCCTCAAAAATAAACTCATCCATACTTCTATACTAATATAATAAATTCGAAAGTAACTCTGTCTGTTTGCTGTCTGTATGTTACCTTTTCACTGCTAAACCACTGAACCAATTTCGATAAAATTTGGCAAAGAGTTAAATGGCATCCTGGAGAAGGACATAGGGTACTTTTTGACTCAAAAATAACCCTAAAGGGAGTGTTATAGGGGATGAAACTTTGTATGGGAAATCCAGCATTTCTTACGTTAGGGATACGAAAATTCAAATTTATGCTCTTGATAAGAAATAAAGAATTACGCATTTCACCGTTTTTGTAAAATCATCGGGGCAATGGGAAAAATAGGGGGGGATGATTTTAAAATTCACATGTAATATTGTTTTTTTTGTATCATCTTTTCAAGAGATTTAAGGGATCGAAAATATAGTTATAGTCCGTAATTCCGTATCTTGAATTAACATTTAGTCTTTATTTCATTAAAATCGGCCGACTCTGTCAAAAGCCATTTCAATTTAAAGTCATAAAAAAAACTACTGTTCCATACATTTTGGCCGCGAACACCGGATTTTTTTTCAATAAATTTCAAATATTTAGACCGTAGATCTAAGTGTTTGATATCTATTTCAACTTGTTGCCTCCATGCGTTCCTGAAAAAAAGGGTCTTGACAGACAAAGAAGTCATCCTTTAAGGGTTTCAATGTTTCATTTTGAGGTACGGAACCCTAAAATAGATTTATTATCTGCCTGTTACCTTTTCATGCCGTAACGGCTGACTGGATTTAGATGAGGCATACAGATAGGCCATGACCTCGGTTATGACATAGGATACTCTGAATCCCGGTAGCAGGTTCCTGTGGGATTTTTTCCGCCAACCACGCGGGCGAACCCGCGGGAAAAAGCTAGTTTTTTTATATAATTATCAAAAACAACTATGATCAATCAATACAAAGGGCAGCAAACTAACCTCAACAGTCAACCAAAATAACAAGTGACAGTGACAATGCAATGCTTACGACACTTTAGCCGGCCTTTTTTTTTTTTTTAACCTGGACATCTCGCAGGTTACCACTAAGGTAGTATCTGCTTAACCGGGCTTTCCTGTGGCTGCCTTAAGCTTCTACACTCAAAGCCTCCAGCCAGGGGCATAAACTATTCTAAATTAAAGCTAGGCGAATGCTCGCTAAGGGCACCCCCTGTGGGGTACGAACCTCGGCTTAGGGCATTCGCTGAGGGGAGGACAGCAAGAGGGACAGGCTGGATCAAAAGTATATCATGATTATTGATCGGGGAATTTAAAGCTACTGGCTCAGCGTCGACGCGGGCTGGCGCATCTTAGAGCAAGGGTCGGGGTTTAGCCGGCCCGAGGCAGCACCACTATTATGCCATAAACACACACTTTATCCCTGTCGGATTAAGTGCCCTTCTTTTTATAATGGAAATAGTCCCAAAATTGGCCCTCCACTTAGCAGCATTCCAATGATTTAATTTAAAGAAATTGTGATGGTAATGTAGCATGTCATTATGCATTTTGTTTTCTGTCATTTGGAAAAAAATATAACAATGAATGGTGAATAAAAATAAATCAAAATAAAACCTCACAAAAATATTTCTTTCTGTTCGTGCTTCTTACAATATTGCTTTTGAATTTCTAGTTTGGTAATTTTGTATATTCATATTCAAATGTGTTGCCACTAAGACATAATTTTCCTCAGCAGCATCTTTCTATCAATGGAGTACTGTGAACAGGACTTAGCTTCCCTGCTAGACAACATGACATCACCATTCACAGAGTCTCAAGTGAAATGCTTGATGCTTCAAGTGCTGAAAGGTCTGAAGTACCTGCACTCCAACTTCATAGTGCACAGAGATTTAAAAGTCTCCAATCTGCTACTGACTGATAAGGGATGTGTCAAAATAGGTAAGCAATTCATCAGTATGAGAATAATCAAACGGGTACTACCGCGTATTCACGCGATCGCTAATTTTGGTTAGGAAGCAAGGGACGGGGTTCAGGTAATCGATCGCGTAACCGCATATTCACGCGACAGTAGGTTTATATTCTTTAAGGGTCGCCGCACACGGGCCACCGGCCACTACCACAAAGCGCCGCCACCGGCATCCTGTAGTTTTCATACATTTTATATGGACTCGCCGCACACGGTTACAAATCGTCGTTGCTCGCTTCTTGTGGCCCGCAGCGGCCACTAAGCGCAGATGAAGCGTGTGGCCCGTGTGCGGCGACCCTTAGTCTTTCCTTTAGCTAGCAATCCCGAAGCCAGAATATTTGTGTTTTATTGACTCATAAACCACATAGTCATAATTTCTCAGAGTAACCTGTTCTGTTTTTAAATTACAGCCGACTTCGGTCTCGCTCGCTGGCTGGGCGCGCCAGCTCGTAGTGCAACTCCTCGTGTCGTCACCCTTTGGTACCGCGCACCCGAACTACTACTGCAGTCACCGCGCCAGACGCCAGCCCTCGATATGTGGGCAGCGGGTTGTATACTTGGTGAACTATTGGCGAACAAACCTTTATTGCCGGGAAGGACTGAGATTGAACAGCTGGAACTTATTGTAGATTTGCTTGGTAAGTTGTGCCTCATTCGTTTGACCCGGTATATAAACCCCTAGATGCTGCTGTCTTTATAGTTTGAGCTAAGATAAACAGTCCTCTTGACAAGAAAGCTAACCAAAGTCGATAATTTTTTCTGCTTTGCTCTGATTCTGAATAGTTGAACATAGATTTGAGAACAAAATCTGTGCCTTTTCGGATAGTGTCATTGATAATTTGATTCTTCAGAGTATTAGCTTAGCAAAGGTAAAATAATTACGAGGCCATTGATATTCCCAGGTACACCATCAGACGCAATCTGGCCAGACTTCAGTGCTTTGCCAGCCCTGCAGAACTTTACGCTGAAACAGCAGCCCTACAATAATCTGAAGCAGAGGTTCCCGTGGCTATCAGCCGCGGGGCTGCGTCTGCTCAACTTCTTGTTCATGTACGACCCTAACAAGCGCGCTACGGCCGAAGAGTGCTTACAGAGCTCTTACTTCAAGGAACAGCCGCTTCGTAAGTGCTCTTAAAATACGGTTTTTGAACTTTGCAACGTGTGCTTGATTTTTATCGAGGGCTCGAGTCAACTAAATAAATATACAAAAACAAAAGCTCGTGGAATGCGGCCAGATGTTCTGGCTTTTGTAATTGGTGGTATTTTAAATCCCTGAGCGTTTCGGCTAAAGCGTGGGTCGACCTCAACAAGGGCCCCAGAAATACACCTTTATTTAAAAAAATCTTAATTTACGTGCTGAACAAAGTGTGGGAGATTTTGTATAATTTAAGATAGTTAATTGATTCAGGCGTGACTTTGCGGAAATCCCTTATAAAATACAATAGACGACGTATATTTAGTAACCTAATCCGTTTAACCGTTCTTAAGGAGTCATAAAGAACCCTGTAAGAAAACCTTGACCTTGTTGTTCACACTGCTCTCGACGCTTGACGTGTTCACACGTCGGGTCCGGGTTCGCAACAAGTCAATAGCCATCCTGAGGATGCCTCGTTGAGAGGTGAAACACGTGTCGATTTCTTACAGGGTTCTTTATGACTCCTTAAGAACGGTTAAGCGGATTAGGTTACTAAATATACGTCGTCTATTGTATTTTTTTTGTATAATTTGTTTATTTTGCAGCTTGCGACCCGAAGCTAATGCCCAGCTTCCCTCAGCACAGAAACATGAAGGGTCAACAGAAAACCTCTTCGAATCAGTTGAACATCCCTCTGTCAAACTTGAACACGGGTGCTAACGACCAAACCAACAACCTGCCGGCTATTTCTGACCTCCTGGGGTCTCTGGTCAAGAAACGAAGGCTCGATTGACGCCTAAAAGATGATGATGACGATGATGACGAAGTCATTTTATTATAACTATTTTAAGCTAATTAAGATTACTAATAAACTGCGTCCAAATATGAAAAAAAAGTTTATTTTAAATTAATTAAACACATATTTTTTCAAATATTTTAGTCGAAAACTTTACTAGGATTACATTTTTTTTTTTTTTTTTCACTGTCAATCTGTCGACGCGTCTTCGTCGCCCGAGAGTCCCATGGCTTGTTTGAATTTCTCCTGATGCTTTTGGTTCGTGATAGTTTCGTGGATCTTAGCTTTTACTTTCTCTTTCTGGAATAAACGCACGTAAATAAAAATACTCTTGAATTTGTGAACTTCTACACGACGTCACTAAACTCACATTCCATACAACGAATGCAAAATCTTTGCATTAGGAGTTATCACATTACTTGGGGTTGAAGTACTCACAATTTCTTTTTCTGATTTTTCTATTGCTTTCAAGGTTCTAATACACTGTGAACAAAGGATTACGTCTTCCATGTGATTCACGGTCTTTTTACGGTGGTGGTGTTTTAATCTGAGGACAAAATATTGAGAATTTTCAGTTTAAATTGGCAAATAATGGGATAGTTGCGTACGAGGGTGGCGCTTTTTTAACGCAATGCGATTTTTTTTTTGGTCGTCTATGCTCTGCCTCAGGGATCTCGCGCACTAGACGATTACGACCACGACCAAAGGTCGCAGCGACCGATACGAATCGCGCACTTGGTCGCAACGGCCAATAACCGCACACCATACAATACCACGGCCACGACTGGCCGGAGTCGTGAACGTCTAGTGCTTAGTGATTAGATCTTTCGCTCAAATAGAGTCGATGGAATTATTGCATCCGACGTAGAACGAGTCTACTCATTCATCTATATATATATAAAGTGTGTTTTAATGTCAAAATAACAGCTTTTTTGCTAGATCTAGACTAATCTCCGAAACGTTTGGACCGATTTTGACGGAACTTTTACTGGCAGCTAATGTTATAAAATTCAAAAGTCATTTATTCAAACTAGGCTGAGAGTCAGCACTTTTCTAACGTCAAAATTACATAAGACAGTCCCCCAAAAACGCCCGCCCTTCCTAGTGATTTAGCTGGGAAGAAGAAGTGGCGCAACAAACTCCCCAGCAGCACTGCTGTCTGTTCAGTTAGAAAAAAAAACCTTGATTCTTTATAATAGTATGCAAAATAATTTACATTAGGTACTCAACACAAAACATTGCATAAAACTATTTGCCATAATGTCAGCTAGCACTCGCCTATTTACCAACAAAAACATCAAAATCTATCATCAAGAGAAAATAAAAACTAAAAAACATATAAATACAAAAGGACCTACACACAGTGCCGGCGGCCTCGCCGCCGCGTGCCACCGGCTTTTCCGCCTCCATTTCCTGTGCGATCCTTTATGCGGCAGGGCCGGGCGTGCCGCGGCTTGCCCAGCGGCAAGGCCGCCGGCATTGCGTGCAGGAGCCATAAGGAGATACATAGGCTACTTTTATTTTAGAAAAAGAATTAGGGTCCACGCGGTCGAAGCTGTGGGCAGTAGCTATTTTGAATTGAAAAGAAAATTAATTAAGTTCTCTTTGTGGGACGTAAATTGCGTTCGTTTACGGCAGCTGCCCTCTCTTTTGCCCTGCACGCGTAGCATGACAACCACAGAAACTGGTTTTCTACGGGTTTTGTCGACGGAAGAATAGACAAAATGACAGATTGTGATTGTTTATCTATCATTTTGTCTATTCTTCCGTCAACAAAACCCGTTTCTATTGTGGTCATGCTAAGTGTGCAGGTCAGACGACGGACGTGTGACGGATTTACAAATTTGCCGCCAGTAGGCTATTCAAATGTTTTTGCCGCCCCTATAAACCTCTACAATTCGATACCCTAGTTCACAATCATATTGATAAAAAAAAATTGTTTTGAAATTGTAACTTTATGATTTATGCAGTATCGTCCTCATTACATCATTTTTTTCCCGTTATTAGTATGATTGTGTTGTGAACTTGGGGATTCAATGTGTCAGTTCCTAGATTATTTTAATAACCGACGATTTAGTGAAGATTACATTCGTTCCCGCGCCGCAATCCAAATACGACGACGCAAATTTTATACGTAGTACCTACTTACCTACCTACATAAAAAATATTTACTTAAGTGGTGTAACATTTACACGTTGATTGAATTGTGTGAGTGGACCTTATAACATTTAGGTATATATTAATGTTTTTTTAATTAATCCCGTTACACAAAAAAAATATTAAGCCATATTTGCCGCCCCCTAAAATCTGCCGTCGTATGCGAGGCCTATTATACGCCCTAGGCGGTATTACCAGCAGGCTGAATATGCTGGTAGGGATTCCAGCCTGCTGGTAAATTCGCCACTGCCTGGACGATTGCAAAATTAAACTTCTCTTAGCTGGACCGTAAAAGACAGTGTGAAGGGAAAGCAAAATATTTGGTGGTTATAATTGGTGGATCCAAAACAAACTTACAGTTTCCCGCAGTAGTCGCACTGAAGTTTCTCGCCGCGGTGAGTTATGAGGTGCAAGCCCAGCTCGTGGTAAGTCGGGTAGCGCTCCGAACATCGTGGACATATGATTTTGCCTTCTGAACGACCGCCGTTGCTTTGATGTTCATACAACTCCTGAGAAGTTTGGAAGCTTTGGTGGCAACTCTGGCACCTGTTGAATAAGTTGTCAATTGTTTATTGGGAACACGGCTAACTTTGTGGGCTTTGAAGTTAATTCTCCAAATAGCTTTGCTTTGCCTTGTTACCTAAGTAGTGTCATGGAAAGACAACTGAAAAAAAATTAAATGTAACCCCGGTTCGATTAATCTGATTTTAAATTCAAATAATCTGGTTGTTATCAATCGCAACTAATTCTATATAACAGCAGATTCACTTGATCAAGTAGGTATTCATAAACTTAAAATTCTCTTACATAAATATGTTGGGTTGCAGGTGAAACGCCATATGTTCGATAATTTTCTTCGGATAGAAGTAGTGAAACTTTTTGTCGCAGCAAGTCACGTAGCCGGGCACGCCGTGCCTCTCTTTGTAATGTTTCATAAGCGACCTAAAATGGAATCCAGATTCGTGGCAAATGCAGCATTCCATTTTGTAAAATAGTGTTATTTGTCGATCTAAAGCGGCGCCTTGTTTGGCTGGTTTGCCGTCCAGCAACACCATGGGATCGAGGCTGTCGGTAGCAATCGCCAAGTCCGGGTCGGCTTTTTTAAATTGGTCTTTGTGTGAATCTTTCTTCCGTGTCGGACTGCTTACCCTTTGGCCTGCAGTGCTTAAAAGATTTTTGTCCAATTTCTCACTGTGAGCGAATTCTTCCAACGTCATCGCTTCCATATATTTCATTTCCGAAGCTGTCTTCTTTTTAGGCGCTTTAACTTTCGCTAGTTTTGTGTCTCCTTGCTGAAGTTCTGTTGGAGCCTTTTTCTGTGCCTCCTTAATGTTTTGGTTCGACAGTGCAGCTATAATCGGATGCAACATTTTATCAACTGCTGCGATTTCCCGCTTTTCCTCTTGTATTTTCATTTTATGGAATTCCAGAAACTTTTGCGTTTTCTCGACTTTGACAGCATATAGATGTAGTGCTGACACTTGCTGTAAACAGTCGTGGCAAATAGCTTTGGGCAAGGTATCGTCTGTTCGGACCTGGAAAAAGGCAAGTCGGAGTGAAGCGTGTAAGTAAGTAATAGGCACCTACGTACCTACTTAGGTAAGATGTAGCAAAGAGCAGACAGTTTGGTATTGATGAGGCGAGAAGTATCCCAGTGCTCTGGCCTACCGAAAATACAATTTTCCTCACTCCTGTAGGGAAGACCGCACGAAATAAATATTAAGACAGATTTAAAAAAAAAAAGTCACAGCTTAGACGAACTTCCACCCTGTTTACTCAGGCAATGCGCTGATGAGTTTACACTACCATTTTAATATAACAGTATTTTGAAGAAGACCTATTCCCTACCTGATCAGCTGGAAATAGCATTAGTGAAACTTTACATAAGAAAAATAACAAAACAGCCAAGTAATTACCGTCCAATAGCTCTACTGCCTACAGCTTCAAAGATTTGTGAGAAAGCTATTTTTGTAATCGCGTGTTGGTACCGTAAGTAGGTATTGTTTATGCGAAAAATATAAAATATTTGACGAATGCCAAAATGGCTTTCGGAAAAATCGATCAACAGCATTAGCAGTCTATAAATGTATACAGGAAGCTTTAAACATAATAAACAATAAAAAATACGCAGTAGGTATAATGCTTGACATGACCAAAGTTTATGGTATTTTACTAAACAAGCTATATAATACCTATAGATCATCATATCGGGTGATAATAATATAATGACGGCATCTTACTTATTAACAAGTCAACCTTGAGATAAACGCATCTAAGTATATCACAAGGAAGTGTTACAAGTACAACATTTTGACCGCGTAGGTATTGCACTTTTCTATGAAACAGCAGTTTTTTTTTTAAATAACCTGCGAAAATTTTCAACGCAGGGGCGTTCAGAATCATGTACTGAATCCATGGTAGCCGGCTTCGCGTCGATGTCCTTGCCACCCTGTATATACTTGTAACACTTCCTTTAAGTATAAGGTACCTACCTAGTATTGATATTTGGCTCCATTGACTAATGAGTTTGCCGAGCGCTGAGGTAGGCTATAGTCGTGATTATAATTATTGGTACCTAGGTATTTTGAGCAAGATATTTATACCCTTTGAGTAGGTACTTAATGGTGAACTCTACCAGTCTTGGAAACCATTGACATGAAATTACTAGGTAAAATGTGAGTGTAGTAATAGTCCTACACTCACATTTTGCCGATTATGGGTTTATTATTTACTTAGGTATTTTGAGCATATTTAGATCTTTACCAGAATATCAAAGAGTCTCCTGATCTTCCGCTTCACCTCGGCACTCAGCGGCTTCAGTTTGACCACATCCGTGCACAGACACAAACGGCACGACAGTTCACGCACAATAGTTTTTTCCAAATGCCCAAAGTCATTCATATTTATGATTTTCATATAAAAACGATTCAATACATAATACAAATGTACAAAATAAATATAATATTGTATAAGATTGTGTAGGCTTATTTGTTCATGACAAAAATACTATTTTAGAAACAAACTGATAATTTAGGACATATTGACAGATCCATGACTGATTGTTTATACTTTTTTAGCTATCAATAGCGGCCAGGGCGAAATACTCGTAAATTGGATTTCTTCTCAGCTCACCTTTATTCATGAGCAATTATTTATGTTATTTATTTACAAGGGTGTATCAAAAAGTTCTTAGATGTGGATATTTATGTACCTAATACAAGCATTTCAATTTGCAAGCATCGGCAGATATAACAAACTTCCATACAAAGTTGCATGGGGTAGTAGGGGATGAATTTCCATAAAACCTTTCTTAGTGCTTACTTTCGTTATACAGGGTGTTCGGCAGAAGGTTGAACATACGAAAATGGCGGATCCGTGGGGCCGTCTACTACGTTTTTAGGCCCAATAACAAGACCCAGGTTGTTTTAAAATAAATTTTGCATATTGCATACCGTTAGATTGGGCATGAACCAAAGATGTTTTCCTAAAATTAGAACTGCTCTATCACTGTTAGTTTTTTTTTTAACGAAGTTCAAAGTCGGGCTTTCGGTATTTATTTTTTATTTGTTTGTAGTTTAAGGGCTCGTATTTACTTTTCTAGCAATCATCTGCGTCAAATACGAATTTTATAAGATTCTACAATTACTTTAGATCAAAATAAAAATATAATGTTGCCGTTTCAAGTTTTGGCAACGACAAATTCCGAAAAATAAATTAAAATATCATTAAAAAAAATCCTTGCGGCCTGGGTCTTGATATTGGGCCTAAAAAAGTAGTAGACGGCCCCACGGATCCGCCATTTTCGTATGTTCAACCTTCTGCCGAACACCCTGTATAACGAACTCTTGTACAACAGAAGTTAATTGACTCAGACGAGACTTGCGGAAATCCATTATAAAATACAACGTCGTTGTTTTTTTTTTCTTGTACATCATTTCATGCGTAGCCTAAACCTCGAGGTTCCAGACCCAGCGGTTAAGGCAGTGCGTTGTCTTTCAGTGAATGAGTGAATGTATAAGATTTTTGGGGGTGGTTTGATATTCATTTTAAACTGTATCTATAACACAATATATGCAAAGTTTCAGTCAATTTGATCGTAATGTTTTTAGTTAATTAACCGTTGACCATTTGGTCTCATCGTTTGACGTTCAAAACATTGTTTGACGCGTAGTTAAATTTTTTCCAATATAAAATTGTTGCATCCTAAACATGTGGACGAAGAAATAGTCAACAGAAGAAAAGAGCTTTAGTTTTCTTATATTTTTATAGTGATTCCAAAAACTTTTTGATTCATCCTTGTATGTAACACTTTTATGGAATCTATCGGTAGACTGTATTGACAGGATTTTGTGTTGACTTTATTGGATTAGAAAGAAAAGTTGGGTTTGTTGGACATGTCTACCCATGTCTACATGATTATTTTATCACTACTTTAAAGGGAAGACGTGTGCTGACTGCGTAAATAAATTACATTACGTAAAAGATACAATGAAAGCTCCACTTTAAACTATCTAGTACGGTTACAATTTAATTTTGGCCTTAAAACGAGAGTGTGTCGCTTAGCAGGCGACCACATGGGATCACGACGACTGTTTATCTGCACAAATTAATAAAATTGTTGGGTTTACAATTGTTTAAAATTAAAAGTGTGTAAGAGGTCTAGCTAACAATTAAGCACACGAAAATTAAAATAGTCACCACGTAGGATGGTACCTACTTGGCCTATACAATTTCGAGTCCTCTGTACTTAGAAGTATTTACACTAGGTAGGTAGGTACATTCAAAAACGTTAAATCTGTAGATAGATATCTACTTAGGTAGGTACAAAATGTTTAATAATGTTGGACGTCGACACAATACAAGGAGGGCTAATATTGTAAAAATATGTAGAGTACTTTACATAAACGGTTTATACCCTATAAAATTCTTTGAGAATAAAAGGAAATGGGTTTACCAACGGCTCAATAAGTATTGTTGTGAGGAAAGGACTCGCCATACACGATCATATAGTTTAGGAATTAATAGAATCCGTGCCTGTCAGACTTTTTATGTGATCGCGTGACCGTATTACAATATTTCATTTACCAACCTCTGGGGTCAATATTCGGTTTTGGCACGTCTTAACGTTCACAAACAATAAATCTACATATATCTTTCTATAGTCAAAGATATTCTGATATATCTTTTATTAACTATCTCCGTACTGTGTCCTGGTTATGAATGGCGTGCCAGCTGCTTGTTATTCCGCTGTAACAATCAATTGAACGGAGGATTCATACGAGACGGAGGATATATTCACTTCGAAGAGCTTAATATTAATATAGCTGGTTGGTTATGAAGTGATTTCAGTTCATAATACCTAAGTAGGTATAGGGTGAACTTGCCTAAATCGTACCCGTTAAGAGAAAATTGCTGTCAAAGGATAACACAAGCAAACAAATAATAAAACTACTGAAAATCAAAACTTTGTTTATTCTCCTATCATAAATTATTACACAAAATAACAAAAATAATCATCTTGAGAAAAAAATAACAAAATAAAATAAATTCAAAAGTACGATTTAAGATTATATTGTCTTAATTCGTACCCGTATATTCCTTATTCGTACTTTCAGAACGTACTTCTTGCAATTATCACAACAATATTATTAAGTCCTATCTGCACCTGCACAAAAATGCACAATCATGTACCCATTTGGAAGATTCATTGTAATGTATGTCCTCTGACCGATCTTCATCATAAAAGACATGGCCATGTCTCTTTAGGTTGTTTTGTTTTTTCCCTGAAATATTTTTAGTTTCCTTGTCTCTGGCCTCAATCTTAATCTTTGGTAGTTTTTTTTTTTGGAATAACTATCGTTCTTTCTAATTCGTTTTTGAACGAACTTTCCGGTACGAATTAGAACAAACGTATGAGTACGAATTAGGCAAATTTCTCACTAAAATTTTAAATCTCCCGCGTAATTAAATGATGCCGGCGAGAACAACAAAGTTGACAAAGAAATTACAGAAATTAATGTGTTTTTACACTATACTGCGAGTTAAAACTAATACCACACAGTTTTGGAATATGAGCTTATGAATTTTCATAAAAAATACTGAAAAAAAAAACGTAATTTCTGGATAATTTTGTAACCAGCAGCCGCACAGTGTTCTGCTTCTTTTCTTGCAAGATGGCGGACTAAAGTTTATGTTTTGTGAAGCCTTAGTTTGGGAGAAACACATCAGGTACGATTTAGGAGCAGGTACGTTTTTAGAATGTTTACCCTATTAGGGTGTTAGACAGGAGTCGCGGGAAAGTCCGAAAGGGATACCGTGGCTCCTGGCAACGTACAGGCAACTGCAGGAACACGGGTGGGTTTTAGTCAGTTACAGTCTGACACGCCCTCCCGCTCCGGCTAGAGCGGGAGAAGTTATTTGACAATTTCCCATCGAAAAAAAAAAGGGTGTTAGATAGAAATATTTATTTATTTATTATTTATATATACTTTATTGTACACCAGATTATACATTACAAAAAAAAAAAGTAATACAATACAAAATATACAATGGGCGGCCTTATCGCTAAAACGGTAAATATCTGCAGGTTAAAACGGTTATAGACGTAATATTGCTATCGATTTTGAATGTATTGCTTGTTTAGCGTTTAATCGCCGATTCGTCATGAAAAACCGAGGCAAAATGAGCAAAATGTCATGTCTTGTCTTGCCAGTATCTAACCTCTTGAATCGCTATTCATTGTGAATCAATCTTACTTACAAATAAACTAACTCGATCCAAAATGGCCATAGCAGCCACATCTAATACATTACAAAACGACGGATACATTGAAAGCCAAGCTTTGATTCTAGATACTCAGTCTTCTGTAACTACGTAAACTACGTAACGTACTAAGTACCTACTTAGATCAATTCAAGTAATCAGAGAATGATTTGAGGCGAACTGACTAAGTTATTGAAAGGGTGGCTACAACTCTACAAGGTTGTGAGAGCCTGCAAGTTCATGCGATAGGTAGATACCGAAGCCAAACTATCCACTTTGAAGCTTCAGAGAAAGTTGGAGGAAATTATCAATATTAATAAGTACTACCTACATAAACGTAGAGTGAAGGTATGTTTGTACTTCAGCAAGCCTGATGAGGTTAGAAGCCTGTTTCGATAGCCAATGTTTTCTTATGACCGCAGTTTATTTAATGCATATTAATTAAGGTGCTTCACCTAATTAATTTTCTAATCAAGTCACGAGTGATTGGGGTATCAGGGAGGCAAGTAGGTAGGTGTATCTCCTACATAACCAAAGGTAGGCTTATGACTTTGAGAAAAGGGTCAATTAATTTTCAAATTAAGTTTTGTTGCATAATAAGAAGTTGACTAGAGTCAACAGAAAGTTATACTTTAGGACGAAGTTGCTTTAAATTAATTTGACTCCGAAACACTACCCAAAAAGTTTCATAATTTAATCAAGTTACCTAAGTTTTAAAAGCCACTTAAATCTTCTAATATTTTAATTAGGCAATAGGTAGGTACGTCTAACAAACTCTTTAAACGTTTTAGTGGATTTCGAAATGAAAGCAAATATTATTGTTGAACCGTGAGGGACTAATTTACTTTAGGTAGGTACTTAGCTAATTAAACCTAACGGACTGATATAAGAGGGTGCCCAACGGTCCACCAGCGCCACTCCTTTAAAAAAATATTCATCTTCTGACTGAGAAGGAATTATGAATAACGCCTACGTATGCTCGGTAAGTGTGTCTAGAATTTTCTAATACCTACCTTTTATAAAATTTCATATTGAGACACGAAGGAACAAAATACGATCTCTAAGAGGAATGTGGCCGCTTTTCTTAAAATTTTATAAAACGTATTAGAAAATTCTAGGACACACGGTACTTACCAAGGGTACTAGCCGTTATTCATAGTTCCTTCTCAGTCACGAGATAATATTTTTTTAAAGGAGTGGCGGTAGTGTACCTACAATTGGGCGCCCTCTTAATATTTAAATCTCATTATCAGCGTTTCGAACATCTATGTACCCATGTTTGCAAATCAATAAATGATTTGATTTGGAACAACGAGAAGATTCTCTATCCTATCTTGCTGTGCCCGACAGGGTCCACAATGATCTAAAATGATGTATATTTTATAATGTACCTACCATCTATGTTAACATTGTGGAACGCAAGTAAATATATTGAGTATTGAGATTTTGTTTGGATATCTGAAAACACTTCTAAGTCTGTCGCCATAACAGCATTGTTGTGTGTCGGCAGTAAGATAGCCAGTTCCTCTGTGGTTGAGGATTCCGGGTGAAGCTCTCTTCTACCTTCGGCCTGATCATCACTTATCATCAGGTGAGATGCAGGCCAAGAGCTTCCCGGTTGTGGCAAAAAAACAAACTTCTAAATTACACTATTTTAGTTGAATAAAGGCTTGTGCAGACCAGCGCGACTTGTCGCGCGACGCGACACCGGTTATTGTTATACTGTGAAGTTTTCTTAGAAATTGTATTGTTCGTGTCGCGTCACGAGACAAGTCGCGCTGGTCTGCACAAGCCTTAACGTCAGCAAACATGTCTTATGGCTGTAGTATTTTATGTAGTGAAATACCTAACTTTAGAAATTGTGTTTTATTCAGACCATAGCAGAAGTAAGCCTTTACCTACAACTTGTAATCTATGGCAACTTTTAAACCCAACACGCAACCAGAGAGTTACCAACTTTGAAGAGGTTAAAACCGCTTGGAAGAAGGTTAATCCCTAAAGAAAAACCACGTGACTTGAATTTTCATGATACCTAATAGTTCGTGTCTGATAATTTCTGAACGTAGACGGGGTTTCTAATAGTTCTGATATAATGTTTAGGGCAGGAGACCAAATGGCGGACCGCAGTCCGCGTCCGGACCTTAAAAGTAAACAATAAAATTTGTAACTATTTATAATATATAATAATATAATATAATATATTTATAATATATATATTTATAATCTAAAAAAAAAAAAAAAAATAACCCGCGCTTTGTGTTTTCTATCGTCGACACAGCGCGCGCCGGCCCGAGAATTCCTGGCACCCTATGAGTTCTTGTTAAGTACGTAATGGAGAGTGTATATTATACACCTTCCTACACGGGCCCGCTTGACGTTGTCGAGCAGTGTTGCCAAACAACAAAAAAATATTCTAAAGAAAAATGGGTAAAAAATTGTGAGAATTTTAAATTGTAAATAATAATTATATTTAATATTATTTTGCAATTGAATGATGCAAAGTGTGCAATGTTTTACGTTGATTCCAAAACCATTTCGAGATTTTAGGTTTCTTAACCTTATTTTTCTATTTTTGGCGCTTAAAATTATAAGATGGAGTTTATTTTAACATAAACACATAAAACCACTTGACTTTCATATGACCTCCAAATGACGTCAAAATACCGGAAGTTACGTACTACTCCATGATAAAAAAAATCGGGTTATTCCACTAATCCCCATTGAAAATCCCCATTGGTTTAAAAATAAAATACAAACAACATAATTTATAAGTTTAAGAATCATGAAGTCTTTATTTCTTACGGAGGTAAAGACTCATTGATTATTTTTATAATCAAACAAATTAAAGTATGCTGGGACTGCACCTGCGTAAGTGTAAAATATTTTTGTCATATCATACTACAGTCTAAACTTTACTACAAAATATAATCTTTTAAACGGTAACTTTTGTTTTGTTGGGTTACCTAATTGAAGTGGTGCCCCTTTTATAAAAAAAAAATATCTCGTAAATAAAGATGCTTATTATATCAAAATCTATTATATTCACTCAGTGAAACATCTAAATACCCTACGTATACGTTCGTTTTTTATTTATTAAAACGCTCATAACAGCTATATGATAAAATAGTTTTCTGTAATGATGAAACAGTGACGCATAATGCATATAAAGCAAAAATCTATTACGAATGTCTTCAAATATGTGTATCTCGATGCTTCAAGAAGTGGGAGAGATTTTATGAAACAATCACGAGATATTCTTTTTTTTAGTTAATTGCCCCGCTGGACCTACGTATTAATAATAATTGTAAAGCTATATCGCTTAGTTAGGAAAATAGGTTATGAGTCCTTACGTAGGTTGCGGTAACATTCTGGGATCCGATTTCGAGGGTTCTTTTTTTATTTGCAAGGAGTAACTTTAAGTTGGTCTCATAAAAATTTGGTGAATATCTGAGGAGGATCTTCTTACGTGATGAGCAGAATAGCTCCTCAAAATGCAGTAGATTGTACACTTTTAGATTTCTACCAGTGAAATCGGCCCTTTAATTACTAGGTAGGGATTGATGAAGCACCCGGGACCCCTTCTCATCACAAAATTTCAAAATTCTGAAAATAATGTTCTGAATTCTCTAAAACTTTTTACAATAAGATGGCTGGATGGAAACTGTGCACCGCTATATCACGCTGTCGTTATCGCTCGCCAAATGGTGATTGAGCTTTGTTAGGTGTAAAGTAGCTTAAAAAATAAAGTCACGTATCAGATAGCAGGTAGTTGGTTAGTTGTGGGTTAGTTGATTTCTGTTTAATTATCGTCTTGCCACCATTTGCTTTTTAGTAACCTACAGCCATAGTCGGGTTTATTTTAAGTTGGATGGGTATAGGATTTTAATCTGACGTGGCTATTTTCACTAATAAAGTTATTTAAAACGGGTTTTGCACCATGTTTTTCAAACAAAAACATGGTAAATATCCAATTTTAAATCGAAATAAAAGTTTGTGCTTGCGAGGTCTACTGTTTGCAGAACTACTAGTTTTTAAACCGATGGGGATTTTTGATGTTTTTGTGCACAAATCCCTATTGATGGAGATTTGTGGACAAAAAATTCACAAATCCACATTGATGGGGATTGTCTATGGGGATTTGTGGAATAACCCAAAAAATCAAGTCGTATAATGTCAACTTTGAGATGACCATAATTAAAATGCGAAAATTTGGTCTTTGAATCGATTCAAATCAAACATTGAAAATCAATTCACACAAAATATTAAATCTTGAATGATCGTTAACCAATAGAACGATAGCTTAAAGAAAATCCATTCCCTGTAAACAATAATCATTATAAAATCATTCGAACTATTTTGTAACTGGTATTAGAGATGCGCGGTGTTAGAAACTTGCAAATATAAATGTTATTTGTTGATTGGTTTGATAAATAGTTTAGAAAGAAATCATTCACAGTCGTGCACGGATAGTAGGTATCTACTTATCTACCATGTGGTAGTTATGTAGATACCTACTATCCGTCTTCATTCGACAAGACTAATGAACTCGGATGTTCAACGACAAGTAAGGACAGATTAGTAATAAAAAATTTGTAACTATGTATAATCGATTAAAAGTAATCAAGTTACTAATTTCATATTGATATACGTAAAATTTCGATTATGTCGCTCATTCCCACCTCTAATTTCATGTGTCCATCAACTAACTGTCAAGTGGCATGTAGAGATGGGTTGTAACAAGTATCAGTTAACACTGTTACTGTTACAGAAAAATAACAGATCCAAACATCGGTTTTGAAATAACTGCCTGTTATTTTTGTATGGACGATAAATACGTATTTAAATCTCAATTGATTATCTTCCTTAGTTTATTTCGTTTAAAGGCGAAAATCGAATCTGAAGTTTTGACTAGGAATGACGGGGTAATGTTAAAAGAATTACGTTTATTTATAATTTTTTTTAGTCGTCCGGTTACCGAACCGACCCCAACATAATTGTAAAAGGCTAGGCAGCTTGTTTGATGAATACACCATAAACACAGAAATGTTTTGGAAAAAAATTAAATTACAATTCACCAGTTCTCTTCCGTTAGAAAGCAGTGAAAGCAATTAAATTCCTAAATTTCAAAGGTTCAAAATAATAAAAAAAATCAACAAACTAACCAACCAAATTACTTTCAATTGAGTATCATCTTTATTTCTATTAAAATAAAGTCGTACTTGCATAGAACCTTTTGCGACCAATCCCGTTAAATAAAGGTGATTCACGATCACTGAATTTTTTGGTTGCATCACAAATTTCCATGAGGATAATAATATACAATTAAAGTAAGTAAAAAAGTCTTTTTATGAAAAAAAATAACAAACAAACCAAGCAAATTACTGTCAATATAATTGAATAACATCTTTATTGGTTAAACAAAAATATCGTAAATACCTGGAATATTTTGCGATTAATTCCGTCAAACCAAAGATAATAAAGACATTCGGATACGATCACAATTTTTTTTGGTTGCCGTAAAGTAAAATATTATAAAACACAGTCGTGGTAACTGTCTGTGGGGGGATTGCTACGAGTATTTTCAGTAACAGATAAGTTATATTATAAGGAACGTTATTTGTTATTTTTTAATATCTGTTACGATAAATATGCCTCCTCCCTACTGTCATGCTTGAAGTTTCTGATGTCAAGCAAAAAACGTCAAATTTATGATTTTTATTATTGTGTTATAAGTGGCAAAGTTCATATGCTATTCAGCCTACGCAGCTACGTTATGACGTCAGCATGAACAAAACTTTAAAAATATATAAAAAAATAACTACAGCTTGGAATAACAAAAATATTGTTTAACATAATTAGTTGCTTAAAATAACTAAATCTATCAATTAAAAATATAAAAAAAATACCTGAAAAAAACTTTACATACCGAATTGGCGCCCTCCTAATGCGAGCGCTCTAGGCGGTCCACACGACAATTAAACGCTTGCACAAACTTTACTCCAGACTCCAGACAGATTTTTCACATTAATATTAATTACGTATAAGTATTTTGTTATTTTTGTTCATTACGCAATTTGTTTATACTAACTAATATTATAAATGCTTGTTTATTTGTCTGTTACGCTTTCACATTATAACGGCTGAACGGATTTGAATGAAATTTGGCACATGGGTAGACCGTAACCTAGGGTAGGACATAGGATACTTTTATCCCGATATTCCTACGGGATTGACACTAATGCGGGTGAAATCGCGGGGCGCAGCTAGTAATACATCATCATCTTTAACCAAACGGGCTGCGACAGTGATATTATTAAAAAAAACCGGCCAAGTGCGTGTCAGACCACGCACAATTAAGGTTTCCGTAGTTGGGATGAATTTATCCCTAGAACAAACTTAACATTGTAGTTGAAAAGCATTTTCTCCCATACGGAATGTATGGGAGATCATGATTTTCAAACTGCAAATTTTTGTTGGTCGATTATTACTCGTTAACCTGTAAAGCCTACTTAGCTGTGATAGTTTTCCATTTAACTTCGTTATAGATATTACTGTTGTGATTTTTTTACACAAATCCAAGTATAACCATTTAGCTGTCAGGGGGGGGGGACACATAACTCTAACAAAAATTAGCACTTTAAAGCTTAATATTTCGTGAACGGATCCCTGAATTAAAAAAATATTTTCACACACCCACAATATTTTTGAAAGACCTTTCCAACGACACCCCACACCATGGAACAGAAGAGAAAACAAATAAAATTAAGAAAAATACTATTTTTAGGGTACCTCCCCTACACGTAAAGTGGGGACTTTACTGTAGGGGAGGTACCCTAAAAAAAGTATTTTTCTTAATTTTATTTTACCACTTTATCGGCGTGATATATGCGAATATGTACGTATATCTCCATGCCAAATTACAGCTTTCTAGTACTAACCGTTTCTGAGCTAAGCCGCGGACAGACAGACAGACGGACGGACATGGCGAAACTATAAAGAATCCTTGTTTACTACGGGCCCCCATTAAAACTAATTGGTGATGCCTGGTTTAGACTATATTCTGTTCTGTGAATAGAATGCCCCAATGGGGAAACTGTCGTTAAAACAATCCTTGCCGAAATCACAGCGCTTAGTAAATGGATCGTCATGGATGGCTTTCATTAGTACAGCTACCTACCTATAAAGGTATGTAGGTATTATCGCTAAGCGCCGGTGGAACTATGAGAAAGTTTGAATTCTCCCAGATGGAGTAAAGACTGCCCGTTGGTCTTGACTACGATTATGGGTTCGATTACCGGCTCGAGAAAAGCGTTATTGGGTTTTTCCATCTAGGATTTCTCAGTAGCAGCCCGGAGTCTGGATTTCTGCCCGGTTGACGGCAATAGGCTCGTCCCCTGTTTGACATGGAACTTAAACATAACTGGCGAAATGTGGGTGTAATATAAGTACACCTCTGCCTTAACCTGCGAGGAATACTGGCGTGATGTTATGTTAAATGTTTACATTGTAATTTATACTACACAAGAAAAACGTGCCTAAAAGCTTAACATTCGATACGTTTACCTACGCCATCTTTAGGCTTTTTTATTAAAATTATTCCTTGTGGTTCCTGCCAAGATATGAAGAGTGATTGATGACAAGAAGCGAAAGTAATTTAATACAGTGTTATCGTAAAAAAACAGGTATCACCCGGGCTTCATTTATTATATCTTAGAATATTAGGTATTTAGTACAAGATCAATCGGATTTCTTTCAAAACTTTGTATTTTTTTTGGGATTGCTTTCTTGTTTCAGGATTTAAATCCCTTCCTAGAAGGCAAATGAAGAAGTAAAGCAACGCAAATACGCATAACACGGGCCTTCAAATATAACTTAGGTAGGTAGGTACTCTAGGAGAGGAGGAGCCCGTGGCTAAGTAACAACAGCCACACTGGTCGATCCATCAGGTTAAGCTACGCTTGCCGGGGTTGGTCAGTGGATGGGTGACCATCTTTACATACCGAGAATCCTCCGTGCCTCGGAAAGCACGTTAAGCCGTTGGTCCCGGCTGTCATTCGTGGATCTTTGACAGTCGTTACGAGTCGTCAGAAGCCCGAAAGTCTTACGCCAGTCTTACCAAGGGGTATCGTTACCCAGTTACTGGGTTGTGGAGGTCAGATAGGCAGTCGCTCCATGTAAAATACTGGTATTCAGCTGCATCCGGTTAGACTGGAAGCTGACCCCAACATAGTTGGGAAAAGGCTAGGCAGATTGATTGAGGTAGGTACTCTAGGTGGCATAGAATTTACAAAAGGCAAAATTAGACTTCAAAGGTTAATTGGAGTTTTCAACAAATCTATTTTAAGGATGATAAATACTCTTTAAAGTTGTAACCTCTAAAGACCTTAAACAGTTAACCCTTGCGATTCCTAATAGATTTGTCTGATACCCGTACCGCTTTGATAAGTTCTCGCTTCTTTGGCTGTGGTTGAACAACGCCTTGGCCTCATTTTGCATTAACAATTTTGTAGCGATAACCTTAAAATACGATGTTACTCTGGAATTTATTACTTTTCGTAAACGTTCGCGTCTCAGCTGTTAGATTGGTACCCATTGATAGACCCCTGCTACTGGGCTACGGAATATGGGCTGAACACACACAAAAGCTGAAGTAAAAAATGCAAATATTTTAACTATTTACATATTATTAGACCTTAATAAGACCTTTTCGTTCGAAATATAATTAACAATTTACAAAAAAAAAAAAAAGTACCTACAGAAAATAAGTAAATGAAGACCAGCCTAATGGAATAACAATTTACATTTATTTGTCGCTGCTTTTGAACTATTATTATGTTTTTCCAGCTGTTGCCAACGTGTAAGCTATTCTATCTACAGAGTACAAAATCATATCACGTAAAACACATGAAATTTATGTGTCTTGAAGTATTTTGATTAACTAATGGTAGCAATATATCTCAATTTAGTATTTTGTGATATCACAAGTATAATAAAAACTCCAGTATTTTTAACATTTTGACTGTGTAGTTATGTCACAATATTTATGACTCCTTACATTTTCATTAGATGACTTATCTCCTTGAAATATCAGCTATGTAATGTTCTGTTCTGTTATTTCCAGTTAAACCCGGATAACTACGGTTGAAACTGCCGGAGTCGGCTGGTAATGGCTAAAATAATGAGTACCTAAGGGAAAGTGATCTGATAATACTAGTCATGTCATTCACAAGACGCCTAAAGGTACAATTGCGAGAGTCATCCAGAGAAGTCCTAAACAGAGGGCCTACTCCCTAAGCGAAATCCATAGATTCCGCCGTCGTTACGGGCGCTTCGCTCTCCTTCTCACTTACGGTATGTCTGTAAGTGAGATGGAGAACGAAGCGCCCGTAAGCCCACGGTACTTACTTAAAATTACCTACAAAAGGAATAAAAGAATCTAAAGAAAGTCGGGATGGCCCAATTATTAAGGCCTCGCCTCTCATGCGAGGTTTTGGGTTCAAATCCGGGCAAGTTCCAATGTGACTTTTTCAATTTATACTCGTATGTACCTACTTTCTGAGTTTTTCTTGACATCGGTGAAGGAAAATATCGTGAGGAAACCTGGACTAGCTACACCCCGCGGTTTCACCCACGTAAGTCTCGATCCCGTGTGAATATCGGGATAAAAAGTATTATTTGTCCTAATCCAGGTCATGGTCTACCTCTGTGCCAAATTTCATACAAATCTGTTTAGCTGTTTTAGCGTAACAAACAAACAAACTCACGTTCGCATTTATAATATTATTAGTAGTTAATAAATAAGTCTGAAACCGCCATCCCGTCTTGAGTAAGCGTGGCGATCGATACTCGTGCCTTCTCTGTATGAGAAGCGGCATTTGCCCTGCAGTGGGACAGTAATAGGCTGGTATTAATATAAAGAAAGTACGTAGTTTCTGTCGGCTAAAGAAAAATAATGAACAATCAGTAACGAATCCTTACCAGACGCTTGTAAAACTACCTAACCTATATTTTGGAGGAGCTCGTGGCTAAGTAACAACAGCCGCACTGGTCGATCCATCAGGTTAAGCTACGCTTGCCGGGGTTGGTCAGTGGATGGGTGACCATCTTTACATGCCGAGAATCCTCCGTGCCTCGGAGAGCACGTTAAGCCGTTGGTCCCGGCTGTCATTCGTGGATCTTTGACAGTCGTTACGAGTCGTCAGAAGCCCGAAAGTCTGACACCAGTCTTACCAAGGGGTATCGTATTACCCAGTTACTGGGTTGTGGAGGTCAGATAGGCAGTCGCTCCATGGAAAATACTGGTATTCAGCTGCATCCGGTTAGACTGGAAGCCGACCCCAACGTAGTTGGGAAAAGGCTAGGCAGATTGATTGAATATCAAATCAATTCAATTTTTATTTCACACAATGTTACACATTACAATGTACAGAGACTAAAATAGAATTGGCCTCATTAGAAGGCTGAACATCATTCAAAGGGCAATGGATAGGGCTATGCTTGGAGTTTCCCTACGTGATCGAATCAGAAATGAAGAGATCCGTAGGAGAGCTAATATAACCGACATAGCCCGAAGAATTGCCCAACTTAAGCGGCAATGGATATTGCTCGCAGAACAGATGGCCGATGGGGCCGAAAGATTGTTTTCTTCTGGATTGGCGATCACGTACCGGAAGACGTAGCGTTGGAAGACCCCCAAGATACGATATACCGATGACCTGATGAAGGCGGCAGGAATCTGCTGGATGCGAGAAATACAGAACCGGTCGAAGTGGCTGTGCTTTTTTTTTTTTTTGAGGATCGGATATAATCAAATGACTACTCCCGCTCTGGGCGGAGCGAGAGGGCGTGTCAGACTTTTACTGACTAAAACCCACCCGTGTTCCTACCGTTGCCTGTGTGCCGGGGCCGCGATATCCCTTTCGGACAAACCCGCAACCCCAGCAGGCATTGGTCTTTACGGATCCCGTCAGTTGGTGCTGACATCCCTGTGAGGCGCGCGTGAAACACAACGCGCCGTCGACCCGGGCCTGGTCCTTATCGGACGGCGAGCTACCCATTGCTCACCGTCCGCAAGCCCGCGCCTACGGTGGCCGGAAGTCGGGCGTCCCTTGCGGCGACTAGGGGCGCGAGGGCGCGCATCTTGCCTCTCCCTCGCGCGCTCCACCTCCTCCTTCGCGAGCATTACTGCTTCGCAGAAGGAAGTGACGGCCTCCCATAAGTGGCGGTGCTTGGGGGAGCCCTATGTTCAGCAGTGGACGTCTTTCGGCTGAATTGAATGAATGAAATAAGAATAGAATTATTTAAGAATAATGTATTTAACATTAATTAACAAATTATAATTTTCAAACAGGTTTATTACCATAACAAACAACAACAGTGTTACCATAACAATGAGATCAGTTACATAAATTGTGGACAGATAAATACAATGCCGCCATGTGACCGCACGTATTTTTCTGAATATTCATGAAAAATTATCGAAAATTAACTATAAAATCCTCGCCCATCAATTTTTTTTTTATTTTTTTTTTTTTGGGTATCGCCTTGTGTTTTTATGGACTTTCACTATTGTGTTCTTCAAATAAATATTGAAACAAATATCTTCATCTTTGTTTTTTGTCATAGTCGACAAATTTTAGTAAACAATGTTATTTAATCCGATAAAGCACTCATAAGCTTTTAGAAATAATAAACAGAATCCAAATCGAGCCAATAACATCGGATACGTGGCAAAAGCTAGAAAAAAAAAAATATTACATGAAAAACATTAAATTCAAATTCTAATTAAATTTTTTATTCAGACCAATAGATCCATATAGTGTTAGTATGAAGTTAGCCTATGTTAGTAAAAAAAAATAAAGAATTCCCCCCGTCTTTTAAAGTTATTTTTCATGAATATTCAGCAAAATACAGGCGGTCGCATGCCCATGGGCGACATTGTATATTAGTATAGGTAAAGATATAGTAACAACTGGTACATGGTTTCATAAGTTTATAGCATCGTTTAGATTAGGTATTATATTGTGCGTAGGCTCAGGTGTTACAAATTGGTAACTAAAGGTGAACGTCGGAGTAACATTGTAGAATTAATTTTGTAGTTTTAGTCTTAATAATTTTCCCTAACATTGCGATGTTATGGAATGTAACATTATAATGTGATGTAATGTTATTTAGCATTTTAACATCACTCACATTAGGAAGAGGAGAAACGTAGTAATCTGTACAAAATAAGAGTAGGAAATTTTTACAAAATCTTGTATTGAAAGTAACTGCGACATAATATTTCGTTCAACAGTAACACTTTATAATCAACGCGACGAACCAAGGTTAATATTTTAGTCGTTCTTAAGTTATTCTCGGATTTCTTAGAAAAAGTGTAGCTTTTATTTTAAAATTTTACGAATCCTGCGATAAAATAACAAAGCAACTAGGTATCAAAAGTAAATTGACTTGTGCCTAATCACGGTTGCTTGAAATTACGAAACTAAATTCTAATTTTCTTTAACTTCTAGTTCTTAACGTCGAATCCTTTAATTGATATTAGAAGGTTTAGCATAATCAGCCTATCATGGTCCCACTGCTGGGATGGTCCCAGTAGTGGGAACATGATAGGTTGGAACACAGGAGAACGCTGGTACACCGGCCTCCTCTCTTAGCTCTCTTAGAGAGAACGCTGGGACACCGGCCTCCTCTCTTAGAGAGAACGCTGGGACACCGGCCTCCTCTCTTAGAGAGAACGCTGGGACACCGGCCTCCTCTCTTAGAGAGAACGCTGGGACACCGGCCTCCTCTCTTAGAGAGGGAGTGGGCCGTAATCCCACGCGGGCCCAGTGTGGGTTGGTAGATGTCACGTGTCTTCGAATTTTCGGTTCTAGGACATGCATGGCCGGTTTCCTCACGATGTTTTCCTTCACCGTTTTGAGAGCAGTGGTGATGAAATAATTTACACAAAGTAAAGCGCCTGTCAGGGTTCGAACCTACAGCTCGTAAGTCGCGGCTGTTACCACTGTGCCACCACTGAGAAGGTTTGACTTACATTTATTACGCCTAGGGATTGGGATAGCAAAAGTCTATATGATCGAGAAGCGGTATTACTATCCCTCATTGGATTTTACAGTAGGCTGCACGTCAGTGGTAACAAAACTAGTATAAGCTGGGCTCACGTTCTATTGCAACTCCGTACTACGCTACGCCAGCTCAAGGTCAAAGTGTTACATGGCCGGCGGCGACGTGCGGTCGACTATACATTATTGATATGTAACATTATTTCGTCTCACTTTCCTGCAATCTAAATCTAAATAATCAAATCTATGCGAGTGATTTCGTGAAAAGGGAGGTGTACCAGGAAGCCAGGTAAGCGCGCGCTATATATGATTTGACAATGAGCGCGCGCGGTGCTTGAGTTGACAGACAGATGGTAGCAACCCATTTTCCGAGAGGTTGTAAACAGGATGATGATGACGATGACGATGACGGTGATGATGATGAATATTGTTTATATCATATATACATCAGTCAAGATGTCAGATGTTACACATCACAATATGCGACTACGGCTCGCTCATTTTTTTAAATAAATATTCCTTTTATCCAACTTAGTTAAAAATAATAAAACATCTTTTAGAAAAACCACTCGTTTACCTCGTGCGTGAAGAAATTAAAGCCACATTTGCACACCAATGTTTCGCTCGTTTGCCCTTAACTCTCAAAGGAGTATTGGAAAATTCTTTTTAAAACTAAGATAAATTGCGACTGCAAATCCGTCGGTAATCCTCAACTTAACGGAGGAGATAACAAGTGACCCGACCTAAGTGAATGTATTTTTAATTCGCTCGGATCTATTTTGAGGCCCCGTCACCATTGCTCTAATTGAAGATTACGTTTCTCAAATATTGTTACGGCCGTTACTTAATTTAATGGGTTTCTTGATGACGGTTCAAACATTTATAACTTAGGGCAGGGTTATATTTTTTGGCTTCTAAAATTGCTTATTTACGTCGTAGACTGTGGACATAGGTAGATTATAAGATGCTACGCCGTAGCATACAGGCGTCAGTCCGTACATTGCTGCTACGGCATATATAGCTTTTGAACATCCGTAGGTATTATTAGTTGCTACTATGTTGTAGCTTACGGACATTCGTAGTGATCATAAGCCGCTACGCCGTAGCATGCGGATGGACAGTATGCGATCGTGTATTCTGAAAACCATTATGATCCTAGCCAGGTACAATTTTGCTTACAATAAAATAATTTTAAACAAAAATAAAAATACAGTTATGATTTCTACCTATTGATCATTCCCGAAATTATTCACATATAACACGTTATAGCACGTTACTACTGTAAGGCACAAGAAGCAACATTGTAAATTGAATGAACTATTAGTCAACAACAATTCCTAGAACATTTCGCATTTTCCTTCAAAGGGCTTAATTAAAAGTGTTTCCGCCTGATGAAGCAGAAATTGCATTTTCAAAGCGTTCTTATTAATTTATGATAAAGTTTTCACCTAAATAAATTGTACTCTTTGGGGATATTTGCGTTTATTAACGCAAATATCCCCAAAGAGTACATATTCTGGAAACTCTTCAACCTGTGTAATTGTGCGCCCTTTAATACTGATTGCAGCACTTCGAACGCCATTTTGTTTTAAATATGTTTTTGTGTTTAATTTTTTTTTTAAATCCTATTACGGCAAGCTCTTAGGTTAGAGAGCAGATAGATATATTACACGTTAGATTGTTGTGCATGTGTGCGAGACAAAATAGTTCTGTGCTCCCTCCCCAGGCTGCCTCAACTTCGATTATCGATATAGATTGTAGTGTCTTCCTGTCTGAAGCAGATAAAGTGAATACCAATCTTAATTTTTAAAGGTCAAAAATAGAACTACAAACAAAACGTGTTGGATATTTATTTTCCTCCAAAGATTTATTGTAAAAATGTCGTAAGCTTTCCTTGGAAGTATTTTTCAATTTTGCTTCATACTTTATTCTAATAATGTTCGATTATTAGTTTTATTACAAGGTGTTTATGGTTAGATAATGCTGGAGAATCATACATGTCACTTTCAAGTATGTTAAAATAGTAGTTTATGAAACTGTTGCATAATGAGGGATATTAATACCCGAATGTGTGTAACCGAGCCGTGGGCGAGGTTTTTAATAGTTTCGGGGCGGCGTCTACATCGCCACATGCGAACTACGATCGGGGACCAACCTTTCTCTGGCACTAAAAATAACGCATTGTGTTTCTAGGACGCTTTTACACCTTATAGCTTCGTTTACATGTTTTGGCTATGTAAGAATTAACAGGAAAAAAAAAACAGTAAGTACATAATATTTATTAACTTTCGGCGGAAACTTAGTCGGACCACAATTACACTAATGTCCCTGTAATTTGTAGACTATTATTTAGCAATAGAGTATCAACCTTCGTGGTCAGGCCTTTGTTAATTGATCGGTTTTCCACTAGAATAGCCGGCACGGTACACGGAACACGGCATCGCCACTCGTTGCATTAGCGACGTTTTTCACGACGATGAACAAGCAAAATGTTGAATAAATTTTGTTTCGAAATTGTATTTTCAGTCTGGAGAAATTGCGTTATTGAAATCTGTCAGTTTCATACTAACAAATGTGTTTTGCGAATTTGGTCCTTATTACTACTAGAATTTGTTCAACTGACAGGTGTCAGGAACGCATTCTCTCGACGACCGAACTGTAGTGTTCGGTTTCGAGACATTATCCATATAAAATGCGAAAGTAAGTCTGTCTGTCTGTCTGTTACCTTTAACACCTAAACCACTGAACCGATCGTTATGTTTTTTGGCAAATCAGAGCCTGGGACCAGGAGAAGGGAAAAGCATACTTTTCATCCTGGATATTTTTTTTTTTAAACCGGCCAGGTGCGTGTCGTGTATATTTTTGTTAGAGTTCCAAGGGACCACATAATTACGTATTTGATATTATTTTCAACTTGTTCCTCCACGCGTTCCTGACAAAAACTGATCTGAATCTTGACAGACTGACGGACGGACAACGAAGTGATCCTATAAGGGTTCCGTTTTATTCCTTTTGAGGTACGGAACCCTAAAAATGATGAAGTACAAAATGTACGCAGACAAAGTCGCGGGCAATAACTAGTCTGGGAATAATAATGAGATAAATGAGAATAAAATTGTTTTGTTATAAATGGAATTCTAGTTTAACTTCTATTATGTATTATTTATTTTGTAACTGTGCCAAAGTATTCAATAAACACTTGAACGAAGTTGTGACTGGTGTGACAAATTGCTGGAAAATACAAGGTCTTCTTTTAATCTACATGATTTGTATCGTTTTCGAAGTTGTTATTCACGATGGCTTTGATTCTGAGCTGGACGGATGAAAGCAAGTGTACCGACTGATAGATTTTTTATACGTATTTCGGTGTGACCGGAACGTAGTTGACAAGAGAGGTCGCTTTTAAATAAATAAAAGTATTAGATAATGATTTATGCCTACTGTATAGACATTTGATAGATGAACTTGATCTTGAAAACTCACTTTTTGTCATCATACTGGTTGAATTAGAAGCCTGACCCCTGGAAGGTTGAGTGAGTTAATCTCCTATCAAATGTCATGCTCATGCTAGATGCTTTTTCTAATTATATCAAAATAACAACTCATAAATATGTATCCCAAAGAGATGAGACATAATATTCAATTGGATTCCAGAAACCGTTACTTTTAGGCTTTTCATTAGTCTTTCATTTTACTGCTGCATCTTCATAGGAAATAAACAAACGCAAGTAATCTGCACGTGGCCATCTTTTTAGAAAAACCCTCGGAGATTCTAACGACACCAGAGAGACGTTATGGGCGAGCCTTTAAAAGAGATTATCTAAAATACAATAGACGACGTATATTTAGTAACCTAATCCGCTAAACTGTTCTTAAAGAGTCATAAAGAACCCTGTAAGAAATCGACACGTGTTTCACCTCTCAACGAGGCATCCTCAGGATGGCTATTGACTTGTTGCGAACCCGGACCCAACGAGAGCAGACGACGACGATCTGCTCTCGACGCTTGATGTGTCCACACGTCGACACTTATAAATATTGATAAATCCTTCGAACGTTAACTGTGTGGCAAATGTTTTATAACCGACATTTACATATTCTGGTCTTATTGTACGCAGGTACATCTTTAGGTATATTTACGACTTACAATCCAGATGCATGACATTTCTAATGTTATTGGTAAACTCAGAATCTCGCTACACTACACGTCGGGTTCACAAATCCATTATATTTTTATTACGGGAACGGCTGTTGGGTAAGATTTCTTTTTTCCACCTTAGGTATATTTAATGGGCTGGTAGACGGATTTATTTTACTTTATTGGTGTTACACACATATTTATTCGTTGTGTGACTGTGTATTCGGAGCCTAACTGATAATAGCTACAGGGATTTTTGTCGCGTTGCTCTCGCATGAAATACTGAAACAAATTGTATTACAAGTGAGTTGTTTTTCCTGATATTTTTAGAGAGAACCCGTCCTTGAAAGCACGAATTGTATTTTTTTAATTAACTTGAAAGGACATCATTCATTTCGTACCAAAAAATTAAAGCCTGAAAAAAAAAATGCATTATTCTTATGGGCAAAATTATTTTGAAGATTTTTTAATATTACAACGAAAGTCTAAAATTGACCCCCTGGCTGCTATTTGAGTTTGAAAGTAGGTACCAAAAATCATAATTTTGCCAAAAATATTTTGGACATTCGTTTAAAGACGCAAACAATTATTTCCCATTGTAGAAATGGACGTGAGCATTGAGCGTTGGTTACCAACGCTCAATGGTATGATAAGTATGATATGTTGGTATGATACTCGTAAGTATTAAGAAAATAACCAGAAAAAGATTGAAGGAAATGTTTTTATTATACAATAGCAGGCAGGTAGGCCGGTGGCAAATCCGTTCTTAAGCCCCCGAGAAGCTGTTTGATTCCGTCATACTCGAGGGTAAAACGCCACAGGCAGACACAGGCGTACAGAGGTGTGGTGATACTTTTCTTTAAAAAGGGCGGCAATGCCTTGCTTAAGAATTATAGGTCCATCTCACTTCTGAGCCATGTCTGCAAGCTGTTTTCAAAAGTCATCACAAACCGTCTCGCGCGCAGGTTTGTCGACTTCCAGTCTCTCGAATAAGCCGGATTCTGTAAAGTCTTTAGCACCGTAGACCACATACATACGCTGCGGCAGGTTATACAGAAGATCGAAGACTATGACCTGCCTTTCTGCCTAGTGTTTGTGGACTACAAGAAAGCCGTCGGTTTGATCGAGACTTGGGCTGTACTGCAGTCTCTTCTACGGTGCCAGATTCACTATCAGTAAATCGAAGTGCTGCAGTGTCTATATGAAAACACTACTACTAAATCGTTCCGATTCCAGGACCAGACGTCAAAAGCTATCCTTCGGCAGGGAGGTGAGGCGAGAGAGACAAACGTTGGAGGATGATTTCAAGGTTTTAGACTGGAAAGGGGTAGCAGTCAACGTCAATAAAAACTACGTCACTTACCTTCAGTTTGCCGACGATATAGTAGTCATGGCTGAGACAGTCTCAGCCATGACTACTGGAGGACCTCAGTACAATGCTGGATGACCACATTAAAGCTAGTGAAAGAAAAGTTCTTAAAATGAACATGCACAAAACTAACTTCATAACAAATGCCCATGTAACCCATGAAGATCGGAGACCCTACACGAAGTTGTGAGCTACGTTTACGTAGGCCAAACTGTCCAGTCAGGTAGGTCCAATTTCGAGAAAGAGGTCAATCGTTGAATCCGACTCCGCTGGGTAGTGTTCTGGAAACTACGTAATATAAATCACAACAATACAACAATAATAACAACAACAATGTGAATCTTTTGTGTTCGATATAAATAAATAATAATAATATACATATTTCGAAATGTTTTATTTATTTATTTTTCATAAAAATATTTAAAAATATAATATGTATGTATAAAACTGTAATAAAGAAAATAAAAAATCTTTTCGTCTCACATACTGCAGTCGTGACCAGTGCGTGTTGCCAGTGATGACCTATGAAGCTGAAACGTGGTCGCTCACAATAGGCCTCATTAGAAGGCTGAAAGTCGCCCAAAGGGAAATGGAGAGGGCTATGTTTGGAGTTTCCCTGACGACGTGATCCAATCAGAAATGAAGAGATCGGTAGGAGAACCAAGGTAACCGACATAATCCGAAGAATTGCCAAACTTATATGGCAGTAGGTAGGGCACATTGCTCGCAGAACAGATGGCCGATGGGTATGGGGCCGAAAGGTTCTGGAGCGGCAAACGCGTACAGGAAGAGGAAGGGTTGGAGGCCTCCCACAAGGTGGAGGTTCCTGCGGTCTTCACTAATCCGATGACATGGTGAAGACCGCAGGAATCCGTTGGATGCGAGAATCACAGAACCAGTCGAAGTGGCGATGTTTGCGGGAAGCCAAAGTGCAGCAGTTGAAGAATTCCAGCTGAAATGATGATGAAGAAGAGGCAGCTAGGCTGTTTCGCGTTTTGAACATTAATGTAATGCTCGAAACATTTTAAGTCAAAATAAGATTTTTTGTATTTTCAAACTTAAATAGGAGCGGAACGGTTAATTATACACACTGTTTTTTTGGTACAAAATGTTTGAAACTTGAATGATATTCTTTGTGTTGATTGTTCTATTTATAGCCGTTTCAGCATTCATGAATATAACTTAAGAAAACGTTCCATTTCAGTGTACCTACTCTTTAAATCTATTTCTATATGTAAACAAATACTTACTCAAAATTAAGTTACATCAGTTTCAATAAATTAAAAAAACATAAAAAATCCTAACAAGAAATTGGCAGTTCCACCGATTTCACGGGCACGCTGCTGATAAACCTGTGCTTTGAAAAACATGAATGTACGAAACTAAATGGTGGCGAAGTAATAATTTTACTATTGTGCGTTTGTACCATTTTCAATCCTTTATCGTAATGTATATTCGTTAGTCAATGGGCACACGATTTCGGTTGATTTAGAAAATCCAAGCTTGCCACGAATAAAAAAATAAAATATCTCAGACATAAATAAATGAGTCCGGCGAAGCGAAAAATGTAGTATGATTTACCTATACTAAAGATATATCTTAATACACAACTAGGCTTTGCTGGAGTAAAATACCTACTGTAATTAATCATCAATTGATAGAATCCCAAGCAAAAATAACATTATTATTTCGGCTGGATATAAAGCAAATATTATCACGGGTACCTAATGGCTGGCGAAAGGCGATATGTGCCATTTATTAGCAGAAGTTGACCTTCGAGATAACGAGGATGTATGGCGTTTACTGAAATATGAACCGAACGAAAATGTTTAATTTCTGACTTAACCCTTTATAAGGCAAAGGGAATATTATAAATGTGATAAAGCAATCTGAATACAGTACATAGTGTTAAATATAATTGGCAGAAATGTAAAAAAAAATAACTTTTTTGAATATTTTGTCAGTGATTGATAAATCTTCAAATAGCCTTTGTAAAGCAATAGAATACCTACTTGGAACGCAGGTTTTGATTATTGAGCTGTAAAATATGGTGGTAAGAATATTCCCTTTGCAAGAAAGGGACGAGGTATTCTTCCATAGTAGGTAAATTTGTATAATGTGATAGATGGAGAAAAACCGTAGACAATTTGAAACGGAGTCGCGATTCTCAGCAGTGAGAGAGCGATTAGGAAGAAGAGTTAATGTTTACAAATATAAAAAAAAAACTATTTTGTTCCGAGTTGAATAAAAAAAAATTGGTTGTCTGTAAACTCGGTTTACGGACGATAGTTTAACGTGACAACGTCATAACAAAACATTCCCTTCCCCCGCTCCGATCGTAACGTTACAATGAGCGTAACGGGACAATGCCCGTAAAGGGACAATGAGCGTAACGGGACACTTTTTCGTGCGTGCAGCCGGCGTTCATCGATTTATTAGACGTTGTCACGTCAAAAATAAGAATTCAATATGATTGTATTATGGAGAAAATTCAGACAAAAAAAAAATACTTTGTTTTGTTCGAACACGATATCTACGAGTTGAATTAGTTAAATACAAAACTTGAAGGTAAACAACAACATACCAGCAACCACCAATGTAACGGGTGCCAAAAAACGCTTAACGAAACCGAACATCACTTGTTCTTCACGTCGTAACGTTGTGATAATTCTTTTGAACTAGACCATGTCTGAGAACCCACTGGTTACGGAGATATCAAAGTTTTTTTTGTTTGAAATGTTATGGCTACGGTCCAGAGGTTGTGGGGGTGTTTAATGTTGATAAATACGACAACCTCTGTACCGTTACACCCATAAGCGGAAGGTTGCGTGAGTTACATTGCGCGCTACCATAGAGAATCAGCGACTTTTCACAAAAAAAACAATAATACCCAGCAATTATTTTTGTACTTAGTTTGATGTACATAATGCGTAGATAATGGCTATGTGGTGGGTCTTTCTTAACCTGTACAAGCCACCAATCTACAACTACCTACGAGTATACTTTGCGAAAACGTATAATAAGAATGTGCCACTTGATTTTCATCAAAATAAAGTTTAAACGAACTCTATTCAGTAAATATCAAAAGATCGTTGATAAAAAAATGCCCAAAAAGGCTTCAAATAAACTTCCAATTATATATAACTTCGCAAAATAAATAGAAAAAAGGTTCGGTTACCGTAAATGGAATTGCTAGGTGATACAATACCTACTTACATACCTAGGTAGGTTATTTTATGAAGTAAATATATTAGGCCCTTTTATCCATTTATTATATACATTATAACCTAAGTAGTCATTTCAATGTTTTCTTTTTGTTATCCTATAACAAAGTAAAAAAATTGTACCTACATATTTAGATTAATAATAATTTATCTGCGTACTGTAAAAATATTATGTTCATATTTCTTGGCATCTTTCAGTTTATTATTTTATAATGTTATTTCTCGCAGTAATCAGAACTGAGTTTTTTTATGTTAACAAGTAAAAATTATAAGTTACTTTTCACTTTTTTGTGTTTTATTTTTGAAGTCGGTTGGTATTTTTTTGGAAAAAGCTTTTATTTTTCACTTTTTAGTTGTGATACCTACCCCACACAAATTCGAATACCACTACCTGCTATACGTAAATAACAGTGACAGGAACTATAACATCATCCATATAGACTAAGTTGAAAAAATACGTATTATTGAAGCTAACTCAAAAACTACCCAAGCAAAGTTATTAAAATTTATATTCATTCGAAAGGAGAACCTCCTCCTTTTTGAAGTCGATTAAAAAGTGACTACAAGTGTTTTATACTATGAAAATAGAACCTAAGACGTGAATATGGAATATGTTTTTAAAAGCTATTAATTCTAGCAATTACAATTCCGATGTTAGTTCTCCACGAAAGGACGTGTGTTCAAATATTTTGGGCCTACAATTTCACGTCTGGAACTATTTTGGTAAACCTACTCATACAACCGTATTTATTTTAGCTGAAGGGACGACAGCTACATTAATAATGGTTAACAATAACACCCAGAATCTTCAAAGTTCAAGAATTTCCCAAATACCTGGTTGTTTTTACATAGGTAATGAGAATTTGTAATGTACCTACCCACCTACCTACATTTAAAATATGCCATGGCTGTAAAATGATCGGGCACTAACCTCTAATAATACAGACTTCTAATTTCCTAGAAGAACCAGTTTATCATAAGGATTCTTGCATAATTAGTCGGCAAAACCAGGGTGAACCTTTATATTTTTCACACTTAGGTATCGCATCTTGTCCTACACGTGTTTGTTGGTTACTCGACAAATTGTGACCACATGCAATAAAATGTGACCACACGCGATTATATATGAACGTGAACAGCGAGCTTCACGGGAGTCACGTGGCGTGTCACAACTCTGTTTCTAGTTTCAGAGATCAATTTTGGTCCTTCGGTTCGCAAAGTTCAAAATAGCATTTCAGTAAAAACCCGCCGATGACGTTGAGTGGTCCGGAAAGTTCTGGAGTGGCGACCGCGTACCGGAAGGCGAGTATACACTCGCCTATATATGCGTATAGGCCTACACAAGGTGGACCGATGACCTGGTGAAGGTCGCGGAATCCGCTGGTTGGGGGAACATGCTTTCCCCATCCAGCGGATTCTGCAACCTCCGGATTGGTCGTTGTGGTGATGCGTGGGGGTCACCTATGTCTAGCAGTGGATGTCTTTCGGCTGAGATGATGATGATGATGATGAAATACTTAAGATAAGATAAGATAAGATTTCTTTATTTGTTAAACATTGTATACATACAAGAGCATGCAAGATATTACTCCGTCGTTTGAGTCCAATCATGTTTAGCCACAAAAACAACAAAACAACACAAATACAAATATTTATATAACATTGAACATAATTAACAATAAGAAAAATCGAAATATTACCTAGGATTATATGCACTTTAGAAAATTTATAATTTAGTTACTATCATTTTATTACTTACTACGTACTATAACTTATTAATACGATGCATACTTTCAGGTCCACTTGATCTACAAATTCTTAATGCATTTAACGCTAAACGTATTTTGAAACACCATTTTGTCTTTGTCATCTTCAAACGATTGACAGAAGTAGAACGATGTTTTAAATTAGTTTAGCGCTTAATCAATCAATCTACCTAGCCTTTTTCCCAACTATGTGGGTCGGCTTCCAGTCTAACCGGAAGCAGCTTTTTAGGGTTCCGTACCTCAAAAAGAAACAACGGAACCCTTATAGGAACAGTTCGTTGTCCGTTTGCCTGTCTGGGAGTCTGTCAAGGCCCATTTTTCTCAGGAACATGTGGAGGTATCAAGTTGAAATGAATATTTTCAATTATGATCCTTTGGAGTTCTAAAAAAATCAAGCTTCTAAGTCAACGCAATAAAAATATACGGCCGTGATGTGACATATTTTGATACTCGCAAATATCAAAACCTACAGAGTACTTCCCGTTGACCTAGAATTATGAAATTTGGCAGAAAGCAAGGTCTCACTGCAAAAGTAAAAGAAAATGTACGAAAATTGTTAATTTGTAGTTTTATCACATAAAAAAAATATTTTCTTGCGATTACAAACTTAGATTTGCAATTGGAGAATTGACCGTGACGTATATCGATGTATGAGAGAACATGTTTTTCAAGTGCGTGGTCCGACACGCACTTGGCCGGTTTTTTACATGGAGGTGCCTAAATTGTATGTTAATTTGCATTAATATTCTGAAACAGTCACGCATACAATCAAAATGAAACTTTAGTTTATGATTGATTGGATCTTTTTCTTTCCATGTACAAGACAGTTAAGTAATTGTAACATTTTCGGTCGATAATTTCATTTTTCTTCTTTTAAAGATTATTTAAATAAAATTAAGATTACTCGGCTTTTATGTCTATAATAGTTTATTATCCAGCTACAAGGTATTTTTTCTCGAAATCAATTATTATTTCAGTTATAAACGAAATAAGAAGTGCTCGAACATGATCAAAAAGCGCATACGATATTCAACTTTATTACTGACTAGCTTTTGCCCGCGGCTTCGCCCGCGTGGATGTCGAAAAATATCCGACGGGAACGTACTACCTGGATTAAAAAATTACGTATTGGTTAATCCAGGTTATAAACTATCTGTGTGCCAAATATCATCCTAATCCGTTCATCCGTTTTTGTGCAAATCAGAAGATACGTACAAACAAACAGACCAAAATTCTAAAAACTACGAGTATGTTTTCGGCATCAGACTCGAATATTCAATGTAAGGTTTGACTTGGTTACTATTTTATTTTACTTCGTCTGCGTAGAGTATAAATTCTTTTTTTCTAGATAATTAGGAATTATTATAACAATTACAATATAGAGCTATGTTCATGGCTAATTGTCCTCCACTATGTGTGATATTTGAGGAATACTGTCAAGAAATTCCTACTGTAAAGGACCGATATCTACCTAAATCCTTTACAGTATTTCTCTTTAAACATTGTTTTTCACTAATTCGGAAGCGGGCACTAAAACAACCAAGCTAGTTGGAGAGCTAACACGTGAGTAAGCCACAAAAATTGGCCGACGGGGAAACAGTCTTGCTGCAAATCAACTCCAGCTAATTTTAGAGTTTGGCCCTTGTGACTTATTAATATTCATCGCGAAACAAACCTTGATCGGGAACTGCAATCTTTTAAATTCAAACGGAAGGTCATTTGGTATCAATGGTATACGCGACACGAAGACTGTTTCTCCTCTGGCAGATCCAGTTAGTACTTCAATAACATTGCATAGATGTTCCCTATAAGTGTGGTCAGTCTGTAGGGTACAAATTATCACGATATTTGCTATGAGGGATGAGCAGTATCGCATTCTGTTCGTATTCTTACTATCCTTATCTATATGGATTCTCCCGGAGGAGGGTGTGGGTGGGGTTCTCCGGGGGAGGGGCCCGTGGCTAAATAATAACAGCCACACAGGTCAATCGATCAGGTTAAGCTACACTTGCCGCAGTTGGTCTGTAGATGGGTGACCATACAAAGACCCGTCCGTGCCTCGGAAAGCACGTTAAGCCGTTGATCCCAGCTGTCATTCGTGGATCTTTGACAGTCGTTACGGAAAGTCAGAAGCCCGAAAGTCTGACAACCATTCTTACCAAGGGGTATCGTATTACCCAGTAACTGCGTTGTGGAGTTCAGATAGGCGGCAGCTAGCGGGCGTGAGGGCGCGACATTTGCCTCTCCCTCACGCGCTCCGTCTTCTCCTTTGCGAGCATTACTGCTTCGCAGAAGGAGCTGACGGCTTGCCACGCCCTCTCGCTCCGTACCATGGCCTGGACCAGGTCCGGACGCGAGAGATCACTGTCACCGATCGCCTCTACAAGGACACGGTGGTGCCCCGCCCAAGCTGGGCAGACCTTCACCGTATGCTCCACCATGTCCTCCGGGTGATCCACATAGAGGTGACACTTGGGCGTTTCCTCCCGCCTTACGCGGAACAGGAACCTCCTGAAACGTGAGGACCTGCGTCAGGAAAAAGGTGAGGACGCCGTGGCGCCTCTCTAGCCACTCCTCAAAGAGAGGACTTATCCCGGGTTGGGACAATCGCACTCTCCATGACGCTGGACCCTTGTGGGTTGAAAAAAAAAAAACAACGATTTACGTTGTGTTAGTTTCCAACCATATTAGTGATTTTAACTTAAAAAATAAAGAACTTTAATTAAAAACCAAATTTCATCCCCCTTTCACCCCCTTAAGGGTTGAAATTCTAACAACACCGTTGCGTTAGCTTCCAACCATAAGCCTAGATAGTAAATTTAGTGAGTTTTCTTAGAAAATTAAGGACTTTTCAACTTTATCCCCTTTTTAACCCTTCGGGGGTTGAATTATCAAAAACGCTGAGACACATATAAATTAATTTTCAATCATCAGCCTAAACACAAAATTTGAAGATCCTTACTTCAAAACTGACGGAGTTTCATATAAACTTCCATCCCCTATTTTACCCCTTTAGGGGTGGAGTTCCCAAAAAACCTTTCTTAGTGGATACTTACTCTTCACAAAGAACACACCCTCCAAGTTTCATGTCTCTAGGACCAGCGGTTTAGGCTGTGCGTTGATATATCACCCAGTCAGTCAGTCAGTTTATCATTTTATATATATAGATGTGTTTAGCACATATCGGAGTCGCGAGGTGCATGGGGGCGGAGCTTGCGTGGAAATTCTGTTTAGAGTGCCTGGTCTTAATGGTAAGACTGGTTGTCAGAATTTCGGGCTTCTGACGACCCGTAACGACTGTCTTGATCCACGAATGAAACCTGGGACCAACGGCTTAACGTGATTTCTGAGGCACGAAGTAGTCTCGATATAGATAGTCAACCATCCACGGACCAACCCTGGCAAGCGTAGCTTAATCTGATGGATCGTAGCGTGCGGCTGTTATTACTTAGCCATGAGCTCCTGCCTATTTTAGCGCTAAATGCATTTAGTGATTTGTGGTGAAGTCGGCCTCAGAGTTTATTGTAATTAATAATATAATATAATATTTTTATTGTTCTCTCAAAATCACAAACAAAATACAAAGTCAAAATAACACTTATGGCGAAAGCGTCAAGGTAGCCCGCGAAATTAAAATTATGTTACGTTTTTTGCAATTTGCAGGTCAGTATCATGTTGTAAGTTAATTTAAATATGATTCGCGGCCGTATCAAATGTACTGTATTGTATGTAATGTACTCTAGAATTGTAATTATAAAAATTATCAATACAACTCTGTAAGTTCATATAATTCCATTGAATGACTATTTCATGAAATCATGACATTTGACCATTGTGCTTACTTATGGAGTTGTGTTCCTGATTGTAATGATTATAATTATGTAAAACCATATTTGTTACGGTCGCGAATCATATTTTAATCAACATAAAACCTGACACTGACACTGCAAAATGCAAAAAACTAAAGAAAATATGAATTTCACGGGTTACCTTAGCGCATGCCCCTTCGGTGGAGGTCTGCCCGGCTTGGGTGGGGCACCGCCGTGTCCTCACGGAGGCGATCGGCAGCGGCGATCTCTCGCGTCCGGCCCTGGTTCAGGCCATGGTCCGGAGCGAGAGTGCATGGGAAGCCGTCACTTCCTTCTGCGAAGCAGTAATGCTCGCGAAGGAGGAGGCGGAGCGCGCGAGGGAAATGCAAGATGCGCGCCCTCGCGCCCCTAGTCGGCGCAGGAGACGCACCGGGCGTCGGGAGTCGCGAGACGACTTCCGGCCACCGTAGGCGCGGGCTTGCGGACGGTGGGCAATGGGTAGCTCGCCGTCCGATTAGGACCAGGCCCGGGTCGACGGCGCGTTGTGTTCCACGCGCGTCTCAAAGAGATGTCAGCACCAACTGACGGGGTCCGTAAGGGCCAATGCCTGCCAGGGTTGCGAGTTTGTCCGAAAGGGATATCGCGGCCCCGGCACACAGGCAACGGAAGGAACACGGGTGGGTTTTAGTCAGTAAAAGTCTGACACTCCCTCTCGCTCCGCCCAGAGCGGGAGGAGTCATTTGATGATTTCCCACCCAAAAAAAAAAGCGCATGCCCCTTAATAGAGACTGTTGTCTGTTGTAGCTAAAACCTGTATTACAGATCGCCAGGCTTATTGTGGCTGTATTCAATGAACATACAGGTTATACATAATAAAACACTATTACAAATTAATCAAACAAAAGTGTGACAAAATTGAAAATTAAAAAAACTAAAGTAAAACAATTCATGAAGTTTAGTATAGCAATATGTTGTGTAGATTTATAATAAGAAGAATTATATTGGTCTACTTTTAAATTGCTTAGTCTTTTAACCAGCTTCCTAGCTCTCAACGTGATAATTACCCGTATCAGCTGAGTGATTAAAAGGGGTATAGGAGTGCGCTAACCGGCAAATCGGTAAGTGGACGGGTTTGCCGCTTCGACAACGCGACCTCCGTTAATTGGTTTCTAGCTTTCTGGAGTTCTAGACCACGCTATTACACGCTCACTACACTGAAGCTAAGAGGTTTCATGTTTTTTGTTTTTTTTCGAAAAACGCCGAAGTTGAAAAAAAGTGCTAGGTATATTTTTAATTTTCGTTGTCATAAAAAATACAATAGAAGACGTATACCGTAACCTAATCCGCGTAACTGTTCTTAAAGAGTCATAAAGAACCCTGTAAGAAATCGTCACGTGTTTCACCTCTCAACGAGGCATCCTCAGGATGACGATTGACCTGTTGCGAACCCGGACTCGACGTGTTGCTACACGTGCAACTTCATACAGGGTTCTTTGTGTTCGCGTTTTCTGTTCCGTGTAAAATAAATTAAACTGTTTGCGGGAAAAATATTAGTCAATAACATGTTTAAGCATAAAACAAAACATCACGCCAGTAATCCCCAAAAGGTTAGGTAGACGTGTACCAATGTACACTCACATTTTGCCAGTTATGTTTAAGTCCCATGTAATAGGGGCGGGCCTATTGCCATCAACCGGGCACAAATCCAGATTCCGGGCTGCTACTGAAAAATTCTTAATGTAAACACCCAATAACACTGCCTGACCTGAGAACCCAGGATCTCATGCTAAGCAGTAGTGCAAAACCCACGAGGCGGTCTTTGTCATTAAACCACTTATATAATTAAATGTCTGAAATATAAAAATAATATTTTATGGAACACAGTCTGAGTTTCCATTCCATCATAACATTTCTTTCCAAGAATTGATCTTAAATAACATAATTGATATTGAAGGAGTATTTAAACTGGTATTTATTTTCTTTGTGTTCAGAGGTACTACTCAAGCTGAATGTCTAGATTTCATATCAAGCTGAACTGTTTAATTAATTTTCTTTGTTTCCCATAGTTTGCAGATATTTTGGTCCTGCGAGCACAAAAGCTCTGGCTGTCCATCTTGAACTGCTGGCTAATGTCGGTTTAGGTCACATAATGATAAGGACGGTATTATCATTGCTAAGTACAAAAAAAAAAATACAACAGAGGTTGACAACCTTTTGCTCAATCTATGGAAACTACAGACCGTTCACAATTAGTTTACCTACATCAAAAACGTGTTAGCTATGAAAATAAAGTTCAAATACAAAGGTAAAATATCAGTAAATGAACCGAATACCTTACGACTATCTTGCTAACAGTGATAACATTTAGCGAGAAAGAGTAATCAAAGACAATCATAACAATGATATCTACAACAATTATACTATAATACCTGCTAACAACGTCATAAAAACAACACAACAATTGTTGTAAAAGCAATTATCTATTTATTACAGCAAACTATTGTTGGCGGAAAGCGTATTAAAAACTGGAAACTCGAGATATCTGATCATTAAACGAGTACACTACGAAGTAATCTCTACAAACTTGGATTTATTGCTGCAAGTACAAGAAGCACAGTAAATTGAAAAACTAAATAACTCGATAGTGGCTCGAGAATACTGCGACTAACTTCTTTATTTGTGTGAAATAATCTTTAAAGTGTTATGGTTTAGTAAGTTAGAAAGAGGGAAAAATATAATTAAATTGATGGCACGGTTGGCGCAGTGGCTGAGCGATCGACTGCTGCGCAACGTGTCGCGGGTTCGATCCCTGCACGGAACAAATATTTGTATGATCTGCAAGTAGTTGTTTCGGGTCTGGGTGTTAGTGTATGTGAGTTTCTATGTTTGTAAACGCACCCACGATACAAGAAGAAATTCTTAGTGTGGGGCAACGTTTAAAAAAAAATATATTATTCTATTTAACACAAAAGCAAAGATATCATAGGTTTTAGGCAAAGAATAAGATATCTTACTTACCGGAGCCTCCCAGAGTGACTAAAGGAATACGTCAAGGGAATTAATAACATTGTCCTCTATTCCATTGTTTTCCGATCAGCCTGTTCTGTCTACTCAGCGTGTTTGTCCTTGGAGGCAACAACTTTCTTCCGGCTAGTAGGCCTCAATTCCAGAAGACAATTTAAATAGGCCACGTAAAATAAACACTCCACAATATAATAATGGAATTTGACTTTACTCTTTCCTGTACCTACACAGCTCAATAATTAATGTTATTCAAGCCCTTAATATTTTCCAACATATCCCTTTATCTAAAATCCGACAACAACATCTAAACAATGCTGCTTATTAAACAGACTTTAAGAATGTTGGTTTTACAAAACCGTTTATTTATAGAAAACCCATCTGTGGTAAGCTCATCTCCCCACCGTAGCGTCGTAGCGCGGGCCGCGTAGATCCGTAGCAAGTTTCAGTACTACGAACACCGTGCCCGCTGCCGCTACGCGATGCCGTAGCAAGCGCCATACATACGCAACTTTAGCTCGCGTCGTTAATCATACATTTTTATGAACGTTGTAAATACTTTATTACTTAAATCAAGTTATCTTTTTTATTTATAACAGAAAAATAACAGACAATAACTTTTTTTATAGTCTACAAATGAATGTTTAGCAGTTGGTTTAAAGTTATAATAATTGCAAAATTAATTAAAGAAAATGATGCATCTATAATAAAGTTTCTATAATGAAATAAGTGTTCCAATTTGAGTTTTATAATATAAAAGTTTAAGCTCTGTAAGAAACATGATGCTTCCGTTGTTTGTTCGCTACTTGAAATGCGTTGTTGCAACGTTTTTAATAAAAGGTGAGTTTGATTTAATATTAGAAAAAAACTATAGATAAGTGCAGAAAAAACAGTGTTACATAGAGCTTTAAATTATGCCGTAATGACTTTAAGAGCGTTTATTCTGAAAGTGGGCAACGTTGCAAATACATGTCAAATATTTCGCTGTTTTGATTAATTTGGCAATATTACTGTATGGAAATAAGAAATGTGGCTAATTAGCGAACTAGAATATTGATTATGAAATGCAATATATAAATATTTAGTTTTAGATGTAAAAAAAGTATTTGCAAACTTTCCAAATGCCTTTTTTACACCTAAAACGGTGACAACACCAAATTCAATGTTATAATTACAATAAATTATTAATATTCTAGTTCACTAGTTAGCCACATTTCCTATTTCATACAGTAATATTGCCAAATTAATCAAAACAGGTAAATTTTTAACAGCTATTTGTGATCTTGCCAACTTTTCATACAAACTATTTTGTATGGCGGCGTTTTTTTTTTCGAAGTAGTTCTTTATGTTTTTGGAAACTTAACACCGTTATTACCTTGCAGAACATACTGATTATGTAATTTATACCATACATAAATAACATCACGGCTTTGATCCCTTATAGCCTATGGATAAGCCTAACGTACATAAATACATATCAAGCGAGAATGTAGAAAAATTACACTCTTCTGTAGGATTTGGTAGTAAAGTTAGTTGTGGTTTAGTACTTTTTCTTTGAGGATTTTTTACTACGTAATATGTGGGATTAAGCAAATGAGACATTGTGTTTTTATTTTTCTTAATCCTGAACCTGCGTAAAACTATGCTAATTGGTAGTTCGTAACGCATAAAAAGCTTTTATTAATACTGAAAGGCTTATGAAGATTTATACTCTTTGAACACAGTTCGGGTGTTTTGTGGCTTACGGTGTGTAGGTAACTATAGCCTTTTGAAATCGTCCATTTTTATTGCTTACCTTGGTTGGCTTTGCAAAATTCTCGAACAATGATTCAATAGATCGTAGAAAATACAAAGAAACACAGTAGATGATATTTTCTTCCAACGCTCATTGATGGACGTTTGCGGTCTTATATGATATTCTCACAGATGCCTTTGATCACTATGCCAACAAATGGTTGGTTAGAATTGCACGTTACAATTTGGGCGGCCATATTGTCGTTGAATGTTCAAGAGATGTTCATCGACACTTGGAACATAGAAATACACCTTTTTGCGGTGGATATGGACTATTTGCTTTTATTGAGAACATAGTTTTTTATTTATTGTTGGTAAGAGTAGACCAACACTAGAAGTATCCAGAGTGGTATTATCGTAACTAATTAAGCTGCCTCTTTAAAAAGGAGAAATCATTTCCAAATTGAGGCAGCTAAAAAAAAAAAAAGTTAATACTAAATAAAAATAATAAATGGTTTGATCAATTTATTTCGATGACAGCAAATTGCCCGTGAATGCTGCAATTACGAGTATGTGTCAGTGATGGCCGATGTATGTCTTTGCAGGTAAAAAAACATACAAAAGAGGAACGGCCTGCGTCTGATGACGGGGACCATCACGGGACACTGCTCGCTAAACAAACATTTCCACACAATAGGCATAACGGACAGTCCTCTGTGCAGGGTTTTCATGGAGGCTGAGGATACTGTTGCACTGTTGCTCTTTGAATGCATAGGCGTTACCCAGATTAGAACAGAAACCCTCGGGGCACCCAGATCTTTTACAGATGTTCTAAACAGACCAGGAGACGTAGTCAACTTCGGACAATGGTCTACCTGAAGGACAAAGTGTGGAAACCAAACCCTCTAACACATAACATAGAACATATAAAGAGGAATGAAAGATACGACTTTCAAAACGGTTAACATTATTTCATTATTTTTGAAGACAGTTTTTTTAACTTTAAGTTAGCTAATGAGCGAACAGTAAGCGTTAGCCAAATGCACATTGACAAAAGGCCAAGAAAATTGTGGGAAGAATAAAAAGACTGAAATTTACTAATGACTTTGGACCACACTCACTAGGCAATTTTTATCGTATCGTATTCCGGAGTAAAAAATAAATAATATAATAAATTGTTTATTAACTTAATATAAGACATGTAACATTTTCATTTAAACCTGGCTCTGTGTATCAACTTATGTAACAGGAGTCAGTGTCTTCACCCGTATGTGGAACATTAACACATTTAATTATGCAATAAAATGAAAACAAAACACAAAGTGAAGTGATAATAGGATTAAATGTGACATTTCAATTGAGTCGAACAGAGAGCTTTTGTATTGTGTATCGGACAGTTTAGACTAAAATATACGTAGGTGTTGGATTGTCCGCCTACGCAGTTACGTCACTGTGGTATACTTTTGCAAACTCGACATTATGTTCTAGTGAGTAGGTAGGTGCATATAAACCGCTTCAAATTCTATTTTATACGTGGATCAGAACTTATGTGTCACGGCGGTGGTGGTGTGAAAGTTTGTATTCTAGAGGATTTTTCGGGTACAAGTGTTTCAAAAACGTTATTATAATTTTCGGTTTAAACTAACTTTTCATGTTTTTAAAATCTCTTGATTAATTAAGTTGACAATAATGTAAAAACACACCAATTCTTCAAATATTTTATCAATTAACTTTTTTTGCCGGCGTGGTGGTTAAAGTTAATTTCTCACTGAAACAGACATGTGCAACATGTAATGTGAACCAGGGGTGTAATGCAACTGCTGAATGAACACACGCGAGCGGCTCTGAGATACACAATTAGATTTGAACAGCGCATAACATTACGTGATTGCTAAACAAACACTCTAATTTCTTGCATTCGCATTGAATAAATCAAGTCTGAACCTCGGATACACCATGTACCTACATGAAAAGTGAATAATTACGGTCGATTCAGCTTTTGTTTTGTTGCTTGATTACTGAACAAAATAATATTTTCGTGTGAGTGTGTTCATCGACAGCATCATCATTACTGACAGCCTTGACTTCCACCCACACACTAGTGAGACGACTTTCCCTTTTTATGGCATGAAAGTCGATTAATAATACCAGCCCCACTGCAAGGTAAATGCCTCTTCTCACACGGAGATGGCACGAGCATTGATCACCACGCTTGCTCAAGACGGCTTGGCGTTACTCGTTAAAATTACTTTGTAGGATTAGTACATTTGAAGCCTGGAGCTATCCAGGCTTCAAATGTACTAATCCTAAATTAAATAATAACCTAATTTTGCGTAAAATATTACAAAAGAAAAATGGCTGTACCTGAAGTTCGGATATGAGTGAAAAAATATGTTTATTACATACCTAACTGTGTCAATTAAGTTCAACCTTCGCATGTTTAAAAGGTCAGCATAGAAAAATAAAGAAATTCTCTCCTCGCAGGCGTTCTGCTACCAATTTGACTTATTAAAACGTTACAAAAGTTTAGAGAGGAAATATCGCCTACGTTTATTCTGCAGACTAAGTATCAGGCATCTCTTGAGACCGTTGTAACAAATTGTTCAGGGAAGTTCTGCAATAACGACTTCGCTTAGCGGGCTAATCAAGAGAGGTAATATTATCATAACTGGGGTGATGGTATAATATTACCATTATTCAAACAAATGAAGCTATTTATTAGGGTTCCGTATCTCATTAGGAAAAACGGAACCCTTATAGGATCACTTCGTTGTCCGTCTGTCAGTCTACCAGTCTGTCCTGTCAGTATGTCAGCCTGTCAGTTTGTCATTCTATCAGCCTCTCTGTGACCACTGAAGATCAGCGCTGTGCTGTGGGTCTCCATAGCATGAAATTCATATTTAAAAATACGTAACGCTTGGATCTTGGAGCTCTAAAAAAATCAAGCTTCTAAGTTAACGCAATAAAAAAATACGGTTTGTTTCACACACATCCCTCGCTAAGTATCCTCTTTGACGGAAACGCAGCCTTATGCGACATACTCGTATTTTGTTACTTGCAAATAAATCAAAACCTATAGGGTACTCGACCCAGACTCATGAGATTTGTCAAGCGGCAAGGCCTCAAAACTCAAGTAGGTAAAGGTTAATTTGTAGGTTTAACAAAAAAAAAATGCTATTACAAACTTAAATTTAAATGAATAAATAAAGATCTTTAAAGCCAACCCAAATTTGTGGTTGGAGAATTGACCGTGAAAAATATCGATGTTACTATGTTTTTGGGATTAATTTATCCCAACTACGGAACCCTTCATTGTGCGTGAGCCGACGCGCATTTGGCCGGTTTTTTTTTTGGTACAGGATGCCGCACGTCATTGGTAACAAAACCGGTGTAACCAGGCCTTGCATTCTATTGAAACTCCGTACCACGCTAGGCCAGTTCAAGGTCAAAGTGTTACCGCAGACATGCGGTCTAATGTACGAGTATATTTTTAGACGTCCCCTGTGAGGTCTCCCTGTTTTATGTTCTGCTTTTAAATATGCAGTACAAACCTGCCGAGTACTTGGTATTTGTTTTTGGAACCGTCTGTTCAAATGTCAATGTTTTTCATTTTTATTTTTGAGTATTCCGAGGGCCGAGACCGTGAAGAGTGAAAACTGTGCCCTGCACTACTGTATGAGTATACTGCAAGAACAAACCAACGCATTATTTGGAATTCATACTAATATAATACATAGAGGAGCTCGTGGCTAAGTAACAACAGGCGCACTGGTTGAACCACCAGGTTAAGCTACGCTTGCCGGGGTTGGTCAGTGGATGGGTGACCATATTTACATACCTAGAATCCTCCGTGCCTCGGAAAGCACGTTAAGCCGTTGGTCCCGGCTGTCATTCGTAGATCTTTGACAGTCGTTACGAGTCGTCAGAAGCCCGAAAGTCTGACACCAGTCTTACCAAGGGGTATCGTATTACCCAGTTACTGGGTTGTGGAGGTCAGATAGGCAGTCGCTCCATGTAAAATACTGGTATTCAGCTGCATCCGGTTAGACTGGAAGCCGACCCCAACATAGTTGGGAAAAGGCTAAGCAGATTGATTGACTAATATAATACATGTCTGTCCGTCTGTCTGTTATCTTTTCAGGCCTTAACGGCTGAATGGATTAAGATAAAATATGGATCATGACATAGGCTAGTACATAGGATACTTTTTATCCCGATAGTACGTTCCCGTGGGATAATTTACGACTCCATGTGAAGCCGCGGGCATAAGCTAGTATATTAATAATATTTATTCATTTTCTAACAACCTTGTCAACAAAACATTAGAATTTGATAAATTAGTATTCCACAAGCCCTTAAGTACATACAGAACTGTGTGTGAAAGTATCTTTAGGAAGCCTACAGTGTGGTGTCGAAGTTTGGAGCCTCATTTACATGGAATTTGGTCCTATCACGACGTAACATTTAACTCCATGCATATTAAAAGAGCTTTTGAAATTAAATTTCACACTATTAGCACACCCTATCTAAAGATTAGGGTAGGTATTGATTTAGGTTGGGTTGGATACTTATAAGGCTGTGTTGAATTAGCTAGCTCCAGTGCCTTTGTTAATTACTACTTATAGCATACTTATAAAAATTGTTCTCAGTTTTATTTTGCTTGAAACTCATCTATAAAAATCTATTGCCGTGCGTTAGTCTCGCAAAAATTCGAAAATGGCTCGACCGATTGTGGTCTTTGGTGAAAGTTCGTAACAAAAAATTATAATAACGCATTGCAAGTATTGCAATGCATGCTGTGCATTATAGTGCAGTCAAATTAAGGGTTTCACATCGGAATGAGAGGTAATAAACTGAAAACTCGTTTAAACCTTCATTTTGGCGTTCTAAAAGTTGTCTCAAAAAACTCATAAAATCTCGTGCCTGCGTCGTAAGTTATTCAAGGTCAAAGGTCATAAACATGGGTATTTCGCGATAATCTAGGTTTCTATAGCTTCAAAGATGTTAACATTCATCATAAAATTGTAGATAATAAAATGTATTCATGCACTCAACCGTTTTTGAGATATAGGGTCGAGAACGCGCAGCGCTCAGCCATACATACTGTAATTAATGCAAGGTCAACTGTGAATCTCGGTGAAAAATACCTTGTTTAAAGTTATTAAATCATTATTTATTTATTAACTATGGATGACTTACACCTAAAACCAACAGAATAAAAAAATTGTTTGTGAGACTGACAACCAATTAAAAAGTCTTCACTTTCAAAACCAGATTGGAAAGGAAGAGTCTGAACAGCACAAGACAGCGACCAAAAAAGAAGCTTAAACTAAATTCACATTTCATATTCAATACAAGAATAAAAACCTGAACATACAAAATCTTAATTTAAAAAGCCAAGACTCGGGCACTTTCTGACCGAGGAGACACCTGCTATGAACGGATCATCATCATGCTGTTGGCACATGCTATTAGAGTTACTACATACACGCACTATAATTAATTTTGCCTGTTATTCGTAGAGATAAATGGAACACGCAACGGTGTGTTCCATTGCTTCGACCGGGAACGTTAAAATAAAATTTGGATAGAATATCAAAGTTATCAATAGAATTATTGAATAAATTTTAAATAATGCAATACAGTCAGAAGTTGCTCGCCAATTAATTTGGGGTTATATTATACTTCTTACAGAGGTTGAGGTAATCTTCAGACCGGTAGGGCACTTTCTGATGATAACATAAATACTTGATGAACCTTTTCTGGATGCTCTCTATACGATCAATGTACTTGTGATAACATAGATTCCAGATTTCAGACGCGTATTCCAAGTGGCTGAAAATTCTTAAAGAATTTTCAAAGTTTTGGCTTGAGTGAAGAACCCAGACAGGCACATTATAAAATCTAGTGCTTTCGATGCTTTAGCGACTATGGCATCGACATGAAAAAACGTAAGCTTAGAATCGTGATATACCCCCAGGTATCGGATGCAATTCGTTCTAGGTAGTACTTGATCACCTAAGATATACGCTGAAGGTATAATTGCGCGAATTAAGTTAACGACAATCGGAGAGTTTATAAAAATAACTTTATTTAACTGACAGTCACAGTAAAGATAATAATAATCTTAATCCTAAAGATACAAAGTAATTATAGCTAAATTATGCTAACATGACAATTGTCGCGTGACGACAATGTATGTCCTACATAATAATTACTTACTCACTAGATTTGGAAGAAGCTGCACTGCTGACAAAGCTAATTGTAGTAGGGCTACCACACTTAATTTGCGCTTTCGACTTTATTTTAGAACCGAACATTTAGCAGGGTTAAGATCAAGCTTACTCCCACGACAATGAGCCTCCAGATGACGTAAATCATCCTGAAGTGCAATCTCGTCCACATGTGATGATATTGTGGCATAGATTTTCATATCGTCACCAAAACACCGCAGTTTGGATGAAATCAAGCAAGAGTTGATGTCGTTTATATAGATAATGAAAATAAATGGGGACAGGCACCCAACCAGACATACAATTGCTTAATACTACTGCTTGGGACCTGTTCTCCAAATAAAAAGAAAACCATCTGAGTAAATCGCCTCGTATTCCCATACCATATAACTTTGATAGTAAGATCTCATGGTCAATCCGATCAAAAGCTTTACTGTAATCACTATAAATGACATCAACCTGCTTACCATTATCCAAATAAAATCATTAAGCAGAATTAAGTTGGTGACGGTAAACCTTCCTTTCAAAAAAGCATGTTGAAAGGAACTAAACGAATTTTTAAGAGCACTATACAATGAATAATATTAACAATGAATAATTTGTATTATTTATTAGATAATACATTGTATTTAATAACATTTAAAATATATCTAATATAATCATTTAACTACTTTGTGTATTTAAAAACTCATTAAATGAAATACTTATTGTATATCTTAATTTTATATTAATTTATTCAAAGTAGATTTTAAGTAGATATCAAACGAATAAATATATTAAAATTTTATCTTTATTCAGCACCTTTATATTTCTTACATTTTTATGACCTTTGACCTTGAATAACTTACGACGCAGACACAACATTTTATGATACGAGTATTATGTATAACAAGTACTGTATAAAAAAACGACACTAAACTTACATAATTCGAAATTAAGTTGTAAAACTGTCTGACAACAGTGACTGACAACTTGATTCTAACAGCTTCAAGTTTATCGAAAGCACGAATCGATTTATTAAAAAAAAACAAGGTCTGCAGCATAATGCAATATATATTTGTGTATGCTGAATGGACAGTTATTATTTTCTAGCTTGCATAACTCCTCGATCCAGAAAACTCGCGGAGTCGAATGCTCGAAGGAAAATCACATTCTTTTTCGATTTCCGCGGATATTATTGAGAACAAAATATTGAAGAGACAAACCTATAGGCAGGCATTTATATAATCTGTTCGCAAGAGCGTGACCTACAATTTTTGACATAATTTTTTCGCAGTGAGGTAGATACAATGATTGATGTTGGTACCTATATAACATTGTTCTTTTTTATACCATTTAGCGCTTTAATAATTTCTAACGTGATGATATTATCATGGACGTGTCTTATATCGTTATTGTGGAAGGAAATTTAAAAGCGTCTTCCCTGTGTTATCGTGATGCCGTGATGTGAACGTCCACGATAATATTGCACGTTAGGAATGATAAAAGCGTACATTGGAGGTTGTGTACATAGCATCTTTCTTTCGTCCGTACGCCAGAGAAATATTAAGCAACTTTTTATTTTTGTTTGAATAAATCAGACTACCTAACTATACCCTCGTCATGTTATCAAATCCTCACAGAGCTTATCATAATCCAACCCATCTTACTGTTGCCAGTCATGTTTCCGTCTTTTTACATACTGCAATATGTTAACTAGTGTGTTACTGTTACTTACACATCAGGGATAATCCCTTGTAAAATGTATGGGCTTTATATAACATCAATATACTAGATTACGACGCGCTGTCGGCGGTGAAAATCTTCGGTTTTTCTTATTTGTATACCGGTTTGAATGTGAAAGATATATTTTCAGTACATTCTGTATATTCCGTACGAGCTGCGATGAGAGATATGTAGATACCGCCTTTTCATCGGTATTGAGACTTTTATCGAAGTGTAGTTGAGAACGATTGAGTATTACTTCTCTCTAGATATAAATCTTTACCCTCGACAAAGACTTCAATTAGACAGTGCTATCGGAAGTTCGCTTTGACAGTTAAATTGATTCTGGACATTAAATCAAGTCTAAGGTTGCCCATCTCTTTTTAGAAGGGCAGTGATTAAATGAAGGTTTTGACGACATCACCGTCCCCTGTAGCATTAAATCACGGTGTCCGAATGGATTGAGGAGCCATGCCTCATATTTAAACGCGGGTACTACCAATATTTAGAAGTAAATTAGCCGATGTTGTAGTAAAACCCTTAAAAAGTTACAGGACGTTTAAATATGAGACATGGCTCCTCAATCCATACGGACAGAAATTACATTGCTTTTGTTTAGTGAACTGTTAGTGGGTGTTTCCATCTGGAATTGCTCAGTAGCAGCCCGGAGTCTGGTTGTACCTGGTTGATGGCAATAGGCTCGCCTCCTATTACATGGGACTTAAACATAACTGGCGAAATGTGGGTGTAGGTACTATAGGTACACCTCTGCCAAACACTTCGGGGAATTCAGGCGTGATGTTATGTGTGTGTTTAGTGATCCACCGATGTGATAATAATTAATTAATTATGAAAGTGCAGGTTATAATATCGAATATTTTGCCTGCCTTTCGCGTTATTAAAAGCTTCGGTAACACAATACATTAATACTGCTGCTACTTTATTGGCTATAAAACCTCATTGGTTCATTATATCGATGGGTTACTACCCTACCACGTACTACCACATAAATTCGCGTGGTAATACTGGAATAGATAATTGAGGTCGACAGATTATAACTGAGTTAACTTTCTTTTAATATTATGAACAGAGGTCAACGCCTAATTTCTGAATTAAGTCGTCGTTGAATTAATTTGCTTAACATTTTTCTTTTTCCTTTAAAATGATGAGACTTTTCAATGATAATTGATAACTGAAGGCTAATTAGTATTTTCTGTTTTTTTGTCTGTTTTCTATTTGTTTCTATTTTAAGCAGTATGTGCCCCATGGGTAGAAGTAGTAGTATTTTGGAAGGGGCGACTAGAATCAATTCAATTTTTTTTGTAAATTTTGACGTTCAAATGTGCCTTACAAGGGCCTATTTGAAATAAATGATTTGACTTTGACTTTTATGGCGTTAGTTTATGTGTGTAGACATGTATCTTTTCTGTTTCTTTTCATTCAAAAGAAGAGACTGTCTTATTTTCTTCTAGAACAAATTTTCTTGTTGGTTTATTGAGATCGTTTCAAATCACGATTAATATTGCTCATAATTTCCACCAACATTTTCTAGTAACCGTTGAACAGAACGGAACACAAAATTAATCAAAAGTGAAAAGCATTTTAAAACATCCCGGTTCGCCCCTTAAGATATTCTCGTCGCTAATTGAATTCAGAAATAAACATGCATCCACTTCGCAAAATGAAACAGTTCCGTTTCAGGCATCGCTGTAATACTTCAATGAACGGCTAATTACCGTTGCTTTTAAATTAAATGTCCGTTTTCTGCAATTTGTTTGATGTTACTGTTAAATGCTGCAGTGGTAGTAATTTTCATTAATGCTTAGGTTTTAGTTTTAAGTGTTTTTTCTGAGATGGTTTCAAGAGATAGAGATAAGTCTGTTATGGTTTTAAATGACACCTCACGTGTGTTTTGGGATTACCTGACTAATTTAGGGCTGTTACGGAGCGAAAGGTCATGCGAAAAGGTCACGAGACAATCTTATAGTTAAATGTGAAAAAGTGTAAAAGTCTGATGGCACAGAAAGTGGCATCGTCTAGTTTTGTGACGAAGTTACTGGAATCACCGAAAAGATCAGACAAGCGTGGCACTGGCTGGTGACAGTCACTCTAGTAGAGCGTCACTTATTTATTTATTCATTTATTTCAGACATAATTCTAGTCCATAGTTTTATACTCATACATTTAAATAAAAAACTATATAACCCAAAATAAAATTGTGATTAATTAAATTTAAACAATTCATAAAGTATAATAATTAAAATTGTCAAAAAATTATGAAAATGTTAGAGCCGTATAACAAATAAAATGTCAAATTGTATCATGTTATAATAATTACAAAAAATTAAAAATAAAAGTGCGAGAGTGCGTTTCAACAAATAGTTCCTATGCATAGGAACTATTTGTTGAAACGCACTCTAGATGGTTGCGTAGCAGCTGTCTTTTGCTGTCAGATCATAGATACGCGGAGAAGCCGCTGTCGTACCACGTCCACGACGAACTTCTATATTTCGGCACAATCCTGATGATATCGAAGCTGCTGAATCACTAATGCGATAACCACTACTGGTAAAGGCTATCCTGCGCCGTTAAGTCTATTATTAAGTTGTTTCTTCGTCTTTTCGGGTCGACTACTGGCCAAATTTTCAGTAAGCCGATTGGGTTCGATTGAGTCACGTCCCCGGTAAATCAAGGCTTAGTTAATGATAAAGTTACAGCACTTCACTGAAATAATAATAAACACGAACAGAGATGGATACACTCCCTTCCTTGAAGCTAATAGTTTGTAATACCAGTTAGTTGGTGGAGTAGCTCCTACGTGTGTATGTTAAGATGTGTTGCAGCCAGTTAATAGAATAGTTTGTCTAGTTACAAACTTCCAGCACTTTAGCAGGCGGATGTCCGTTTATAATAACGTTTATTAAACTCAGTGAGCTGTTTGCATCACCTTTATATTGTTGACTGTTTCCTGACCGCGTGAAAGTCAGCTATACTATCAGGCAAAATTCACACTAAAATGGCAGCGGCCGGCAGCGACGCGGCGAGCAGTGTTAGTGACAAGGCATTATAAACTTTATGTGCAATAATAAAAAATATAGATACGTTTGATGTAATAGAAAGAGCCGCGGGGCCTCGCGGCGGCTCGAGTAGTCTCGCGGCGGCGCGAGCCGACAGCAACCGCTATTCTTTGTAAATTTTGACATTCGGCAATGCCGCACCTTCCCATTAGTGAAAGAATTTTCGGAATCGGGTAAGTAGTTTCGAAGATTAGCCCTTACATAAAACCTACCTCTTTATAAGTACTAGCTTCTGCCCGAGACTTCGCGTGGAAGTCGATAAAATACAGCCCATGTTACTCGCTGATAATGTAGCTTTTTATGGGTGAAATATTTTTTTTAATTAAATAAGTATTTTTTTATTTTATCCATTACAAACAAACATACAAAGAATCAAATCTTTTCTCTTAATAATATTAGCTTAGAATAGCTTCTGCCCGCGACTTCGTCCGCGAGAAATGAGAATGCTCAAGAAAATAAACTCCGAGCAAACAGGTACAGAATGTAGCTCAGAATTTTAGTGATCTTAAAAAAACTTACTAAATACACCTACTATGTATTTGGAAAATAAACATAATACAACATTTATTTATTTATTACGAAAACTATTGACTTTTAAACATTATTGATACAACAGAAAAGCGGCGAAAAGTTCAAACTCAAACTAAACTCTTTATTGCATTCATGTGTACATTTAGGTGTTACATTTATGTTAGTTCCAACATGAAACCCGGTTAGGGCACGGCAACATAATAATACTTAAGTACCTATATAATAATAAATTGGACAAAACAAGCACCCAGTGCAAGTTTTTTTAACAAATATAATTATTACTAGTATTAAGTTTATGTAGTTATTTTAATTATATCATGAGATTATTAAATTATTTTATTTATGTGTATTAATTATAATATTTTATTAATTTATATTTATTATTATATTTTAATATTTTTTACTAACTATTATATTTTATTAATTTGTATTAGCTGAGTTGTATTTAATTAATTTATATCTTTAGAATTTTTTTTTTCTATTTTGGCTGTGGATAGTTGATTTTGACAATCTGCAGTGTCTGCATACTTCTATGGGATTATGGGCGTGAGTATAGGTATGTATGTATTTATATCGTCGGGTATAACCAAAGCGAAGATATCTTAAAGAAAAAAAATCTCCCCTGATGTAAAACAAATGACAATATCACACATTTTGCCATCGAATCGTATAGTGAAATATTTATAGAATTATATTACTAAATATCATCACATCCTGTATCTGGCCGCTCTGGGTTGTTTTTCATACTTGATGAGCATTCTCCTTATTTTAATTTTTTTAATTTTGCAAAATTTTATCGCAATCGGATTAACGATAAGACAGCGCATAAAATACGAACAAACAAAAATGTTTTTTTTTTAAATTTAGATATATGTATATGTATACGTGTATATTTCGATAATGTTACACATTATACCCAATGTTGGTTGGTAACTAATTACAGTCAAAGTGCATAATTAAGTGTAAATGCCGAGAACTACTCACCGCGGTATGTAGTTCTTAGTACTAATTATAACTAATTAGTTCCAACTTACTCTGTTGTAAGACACTTCATTTTAAGGACTGACATTGTATAGCCGTAACTTGTAACTATAAGTTATAGCGAAAAAAAAGCTGAAATGGATACACTGTATTGTGACTAATAACAGGCTGTGTTACCCATGACCTATAAAACTGGGTCAAACCATTGCCTCTAGACCGCAGTGTTTTAAAACGATAGAGATGGTTTCATGTTTCATGGACTTCGTCAGATCACAGGCGAACACAATTTAATACTGATTGTTGTGGTTTTTAAAATGAATAATTCTATTTCATCATACATCATATGTAGGTACAATTGGTGTATTTTTTTATACAAAAAACATAAATACATACAATCACGCCTTCTTCCCATGCAGATAAGCAGAAACGACAGAACGCCTTTTGTTTATGGTCCCGTATATCAAATAACTTCTCCCGCTCTGGCGGGAGCGGGAGGGCGTGTCAGACTCTTAATGACTAAAACCCACCCGTGTTCCTTTAGTGTTGCCTGTACGTTGCCACGGGCCACGGTATCCCTTTCGGACTTTCCCGCGACCCCAACAGGCATCGGTCCTAGCAGACCCCTTCTGTTGTGCTGACATCTCTTTGAGGCGCGGGGAACACAACGCGCCGTCGACCCGGGCCTGGTCCTTATCGGAAGGCGAGCTACCCATTGCTCACCGTCCGCAAGCCCGCGCCTATGGTGGTCGGGAATCGGCCTGCGATTACCGACGCCCAGAGCGTCTCCTACGGCGGCTAGGGGCGCGAGGGCGCGAAATTTGCCTCTCCCTCACGCGTTCCGCCTCCTCCTTCGCGAGCATTACTGCTTCGCAGAAAGAGGTGACGGCTTCCCACGCCCTCTCGCTCCGTACCATGGCCTAGATCAGGGCCGGACGCGAGAGATCACTGCCGCCAATTGCCTCCACAAGGAAACGCCTTTTGCCTTCGTTTACGTTCATATATCTGGCTCTAGTGTGAGTTTCTTTTAATCATCTCGATTTTTACGCATCGATCACGTTCGGCGCTCCGATTGGCGCTTCATTGGCCTTCACTGGTGAAGGTACTTTGACTATTATTATGTTATGGTACATTCTCAGCACGCTTTTCAAAAAATTTGACTCAGTTTCGGAGATTAGAGTGGCATTGGTAAATTGTCATCTATTTTCTTAAATAACTTTAAATTATTTATTTGAAAGTTATTATTTATTTTTTTCTTCCAAAAAGACCGCCGAAAAGTGGTCCCCATATTCACAATTCAGTTATTCATGTTTAAGGGCCAATGCCTGCCAGGGTTGCGAGTATGTCCGAAAGGGATATCGCGTCCCCGGCACACAGGCAACGGAAGGAACACGGGTGGGTTTTAGTCAGTAAAAGTCTGACACACCCTCTCGCTCCGCCCAGAGCGGGAGGAGTCATTTGATGATTTCCCACCAAAAAAAAAAAAAAAGTTATTCATGTTACACGTCCCTGTTTGGGTCACAGAAATTCATATATGTACCAAATTTGTTGATTTGGAGCAAATTGGCTGTGACAGCCAGCCAACCAGATACACGAGTGATCATATAAGGGGTTAGTTTTTTCATTCGGACGTACGGAACCCTTGAAAATAGGACAATTCTATGCAGCGTAGGAACAAACGTTGCGACTGACAGCCGAGTGGATGGCACCTAAAGCTCCGGCCGACTACAGCTAGGCTACAGTTTAGGACCACGATATATTGTTGTCGAGTTTAGACGCAGCAATGCATCACAAAAACGACACAAAACGTATGCTTACAGAATAGTCGGACTGTTCTTGTACGAAATATATTTTAAAGAAAACTGTGCGGGGCTTTAAGTAAAAATGTTTATTTGCTTTTAATTTATGATCAAGTTATTCTTGAGTTTTTTCCAGAAATTGGTTCAACAGACTAATATATTTTTATCTTTAAAAAAATACCATTTACTATTTGTGAATATCGCCAGTAGAACGATCGCTCTCAATCTCATAATAAAACTTCCTATAAACTTCCTAACCAACGATTTTTACTGTAAGCTTATAAATCTATTGTTATACATGTTAAAGTAACTCTGCCTATTTGTCTGTTACCCTTAACGGATTTCCGCGGTCAAAAGCAAGTCAGTCGCAGTAAGATGGTTGAAGCCGTGATATAGTTATATAGGGATACCTAGGGATATAGCTATATACCGTAATATAGTTATATAAAAGCGGTTCATAACAGTCGGAGTGCCCTAATTTTGTAACTGCGACCAATTTCGACGTAGCGCTTGAGGGCCACTGCCGCGGCACTGCTCGATTCGCTCGCTCGGCTCGCGCGTAGTTGGTCACAGTTCTAACCTAACCTTACCTATTTAGTCGGAGTGCCCTAATAGTTATATTACTAGATCGAGCACGTATCATAGTTAGTACCTGGTCTACCGAGCTCTGCTCGGGTGAAAATAGATATGGTCATTTAATAGTTAAGTATAGGATAGTTCAAACTAATTCCATGCTGCCATGATAGTAGGTACTTACAAATTTCATGCCACCATGACAGTTTGTATCGTATATATATAAATATTTGCCATCGTAAAAAGTAGTTTGGATTCTCATTTCCCACGAAGTGTATAAGAAAAGTTTAATAACTTTTTCGAAATCTATGAATGTAGATCAAAATGTTTCATAAAGTTATGGACAGTCTCCTAAGACCGTTTTCTTGTAGCTACAACGGTTAAGGTAGCTGCTCTTACTGCCCTATGTCAAAAATCCACCCTTTATAGATCACACTAATAAGATATTCATCGTTTAAATCGATAACTCACTGAGTTGGATTACTCAATCATCTGCTTCACAGGTAAACGCTCTCTTAGAATTCAATATACCTAAGTGCTGAATACTGTTTCGCATGACTACGCGTAAAATGTCCTTATTAAAGAAACACGATATTACAATCTTTTCTTCTCTTACCTGTATCAAATTTGTTTGAATAACACTTCAATACAAGTAGGAGTACAGACAGTCTCAAAAAGATGTAAGTATACATCGACAAGAATTCATTTGATTGTACAATTTGTGTTCACAGGTTCGCACGAGCGTATTTTTATCGCGGCGATTTTTTTCTGCATATTGGATTTTCAACGGTCTGCTTAGCGCCGAGAGTTGAATATCCAACAGTGTGTTTTCTTGACATGCTGGGATACGCGCTGGATGCGCTCTGTTGGATTCCCAATGCTCGGCTCCGTGAGTCAAAAATCCAGTGTACAAAAAACAAATCGCTGAGTTAAAAATATGTTTGTGCGAACCTGGGTTAATACTGTAGGTATGTATCAATGTGAAGCTAAAATTAAGTAGGTACCAAATGTGTAATATGTATTACACTTTGATTGGTACAATATTATGGAACAAAGATTGTTGACAATTAATTGAGTTCTTGTCGATGTTTTACATATTTTAAGGCTGCCTGTATTTTAAACAGATTTAGGCCATTATTGATATTTGAAAAACCTATATGTAGGTAAGTATCCTAAATTATTATTATATATCTTTATTTTATTACTTAGCGTCTTTATCTTCTAGTGATGCCGTCTTCTAAGAATAATAATAATATTTGTAAGTAAAACTCGTACTTATAATAGGACAAGGAATGTTTTATCTAGATTGTTAGACTAGCAGGTATACGAATCAAAAGCTGTTGGAACAGACCTCGTTTTTTTAAACACAAGGCTAGTTGGCTGTACATTTTTGCCTTGAAATCTACCACACATTTATCGAACAATTTGCTTAAAGGTATTTTCTATGAAAATGTGATTGATATGATAAACGATAAAAACCAAGGGAATATGAAATAAGCCTTCAATCGGGATTTTTGGTCGAACTTCAAGATTTATGAGCGCGCCTTTTCCAACTTTCATACCTCCATCCATGCCTTTTATTTTAATTTGATCGCCCAAATTAAAAAGTTTTGATATGTTTCTGAATTGAAATTAATCAAACATACTATTTCAGTCTTTGATTGTTGACTTTTTTCTGTTACTTTCCTCGAAACCGTTTGTGCAAGCAGTTAACTAATAAAAAATGTATTCAGAAGCACGAGTTTTAATTAACAGGTATATTTTATACTTAGGGGGGGGGGGGGGAGGGCTCGTGGCAAAGTGTTAACATTCGCACGGGTCGATCGATCGGGTTAAGCTACGCTTGCCGCGGTCAGGCCGTGGATGGGTGACCATCTTAACATACCGAGACCCCTCCGCGCCTCGGAAAGCAAGTAAAGCCGTTGGACATAGTTGGCAGAAAGGCTAGGCAGATTGATTGATTTTATACTAACAGCCATTTTTTTTATCCACTTCTCGTCTAAAATAGAATAATGAAGATTAATGTTTCTTTAGGAGCGTAACCCGAGAATATTGTCAACAAAACATTCCTTTTGCTCATGGTGGTATTTTGTGTTAACTAAAGTTAACTTTAAACTAACTAAGAAAGTAGGTTTATAGTTACACATTAGAATCAGTAAGAAGTAGTAAAACATTTAATTTTCTTACAGAGTTTTATTTCGTCTCTGTTGTTAAAGTCTTTCAGATTTAAAGCTACGACTCTTGTATTAACTTTATATTTCTGAGTAAAAGAAAGAATAAAGAAAGAAATTACGTTTATTTGTAAAGTACACAAAATAAAAAAAGAACGAGTTTGGGGCAAAATATGCGTCACATCCACGCAAAACGGCCATCGCTCAGCATAATGCATGAGGACCATTAAAACATGAGACCGTTCAATTATGAGGTCCTAAGTATTCAAGAATGGCATTTCATAGCGTAGGCTGCACTGCGAGTACAATTAATTAGACACATGACAGCAATGCCAACTTGCATGCCAGCTTATGTTCTCATTACGCGAGCAACTGTAAGACTTAAAGCCCCTTATAAAAACTACCTACTTCTCAACGAACTATTAAACGAGCAATATGTGTATATATATATATATATATATTTGTAATATCGTTCTCGAAAACGGCTCTAACGATTTCGATGAAAGTTGCCATATAGGGGTTTACGGGGGCGAAAAATCTATCTAATTGCGTTCGCCATTTATTTACCAAACATGTAAAACAAACACGCGTTTTAGAAAAAAACAACTGTAGTGCCTACAGTTGCTTTTTCTAAATTGCCTAAGGTTTAGTTTGCGCTACAACTTCATGTTTTTTATGAGTTTTTCAACATTATTAGTCGGTCTAAAATCAACTTTATTTACACTTGCAGTTGATGTTTGTCTAAGTAGAAAACTCGTGTTTGTTTACATGTTTGGCAAATAAATTGCGCTCAAAGATTAGCTAGGTCTCATAACTGGGAAAAATCGTTTTCTCCATATTTTCACCCGAGCAGAGCTCGGTCGCCCTAAGTTTAGAATAAGATGGCACCATAAAATAACATGACAAGGCAGCATGGAATTAGTAAGTACCTACTATCATGGTATCATGGAATTAGTAATTACCTACTATCATGGTAGCATGGAATTAGTAAGTACCTACTATCATGGCAGCATGGAATTAAATGAGCATTCTGTATTTTCTCGGTCGCCCAGGTACTACACAATATTTGTGCTGCAGCATACTTATTGCATTACAGAATAGAATCGGTTTTGTGTGACGTAATAAAACTTGGCCACAAATCTTTGTATCTGTGAAGTTAACTCTTCAAGGTATCTTTTGGCACTTGAATGACATTGACAGGGTTGCTGGTAAACATTTATTTATTTATTTATTCACTCCAAACATACAAATATCCTTACAGGCTAGACCCAATGCGATATTAATTTGTATTGACAAAAGGATGGCGGCGTTAGTTCCGATTGTTGCCACGCGCCAAAAGATGCGTGTAAGCACAATAAAATTGTTGGTGCTTTTTTTTGTAAAATGTTTCGGATTTGGGAAGAAATCTAAAAAAAAAATCAGAGTAAGTGGTGCTTGGCGCTTGACTTAGTAAAACGCTTCGAATGCACAACTTCCATGTTGCTTAGTCTGAAAAAAAAAAAAAATCTTAACTGCAGCTAACTTCACAAACACTTAGATCCGTGGCGCGAACTGTACTCGTATATAAATTAGTAAACAAGTTGAATTTTTTTTATATAAGTAACGTTCAATATGTGGCAGTGTCCATTCAGAATTAAAAATATTCGACGCCATATTTTAGTTTGTTAATAGTTTTAGTTAAGTTAGGATCTTATATTTTTATTTTATTAATTATTAGGTAGGTCTATATTGCACGTGTCGGGATGCTTCTTGCATTAATGAACTGTGACTGTATAAGTAACCCTCTTGATCATTTGAATGGGCACGAAAACGCTTACAATGCGCCTAACACGAACGCGCGGGGTAAACGTAATGTAAAAACGAACGGTTTTAAATGTGAAAATACTCGGTTCGCGCATAATATTTACTTCGTTTTAAGACTATTCGTATCTATGACTGATATTATATGCATTTGGTATAAAAAAATAATAATATGGGTTGGTAGTATTTTTGATTCAAAAGTGATTCTAAATTCGATTTTTTTTTTCGAAAATTCACTATGCGTTACGTTCGTGCGTTCGTGCCTCTGATTGGAAGAAGCATCACCCTACATAATCTAAATTAATATCATAAAGAGAAAAGATTTGATTTTTTGTTTGTTTGTAATGAATAAACTCAAAAAACTAAAGGACCGATTAAAAAAATTATTTCACCAGTTGCATGCTATATTAACACTGAGTAACATAGGCTATCATTTGGAAAGATATTAGGCGGGCGAAGCCGCTGGTGGATGCTAGTCATGAATATAACGAAGTCATGTTGGTTTGCGTTATGCATTCTAATTAAATAGAGTAATAAAGGTACGTACCTTGGTTTGTAGACAAACCTACCTAATATAATTAATTCAAATGGTTGAACATCGTGCGAGAACTGTCGTTTAAAACTTAAAACGTCTAATAAATCACTTGGCAAACACTTTAGAAGTGGGAACGGGACCTTAATAGCCACAACATTAATAGATCTGGATAACCTTAATCAAACTGAAACTATTTCGAGAAGTTTACAATTACGGTTGTAGAATAGTTGGGTTGTTTGGGTAGTGGGAAAGATGATTCGAGTGATAGGTTGACCATTTTGGGGTTTGCAAATTGGGTCAAGTGAAGAAAACATAGCTCAAGTGTCATAATTTCTTTGATTAAATTAAAAAAAATGTATTACTTAAATATTGAATTATAATATCCACTGTGGCAACACTGTCAAAGTACAAATTATTATCATTATATTGTTTTAAATGTATTGTCATTATTGCTACTCAATGTATTATTTTACTTTGGCAACACTCAGAAATAACGGTTATGATAATATCGTCATTTCTGGGTGGGGCAAAAGTCATTCTAAATTGTAAAATGTAATGCAGAGTCAGTCGTCATTGGATTGTGAAATAGTACAGTTGTGCTGATTAAAAGTAGTACCAAGAAAAGAGTGAGTGAGTTTCCTTTCACAAGCTCATGTAGTAGAAAAACTAATTGTGAAGTAGGTAGATAATTTAAGAATTACCTACCTAATTCAAATACGAAAAGAAAAAAATTATGCCCCAAAAAAAAATAAGACGCATGCTTTACATAATTTAACATTCAGTTTAGGAACTGGTAGGACATTGATCAAATATCACGTTGAGGGCAAAATCAGAGTGTCTCCAATAGCCAATAGGTACTTCTATATTTAAATTAGGACATTGATCAAATATCACGTTGAGGGCAAAATCAGAGTGTCTCCAATAGCCAATAGGTACTTCTATATTTAAATTAGGACATTGATCAAATATCACGTTGAGGGCAAAATCAGAGTGTCTCCAATAGCCAATAGGTACTTCTATATTTAAATTCTTAGGTGCTTGCACTACCGAGATGTTATGACGTCCGTAGCCTATACCTGAGTAGCATCATATAGCGATCGTCATCTGTTTGCCAAGCGAATTGACTATAGGTTTATCTTGTTAGAACCTATTGTTGTGGTACCACGTAAATACACGGTGGAGGTGTAATAGAGGTTTATCGTTAGTTAATGCTATGTTGGCGCTCCTCTGCCTGCAGGAAAAACAAAGTTCATACCTATTACCCATAAAAGGTATGTCGATACCGCTGAAACTTTTACGATAACAACCTATTTGTCTACTTCATCATCATAGTCTTATTACTAACTTGGTCCTTAGTTACATGAAGATTATCAGTTGACCAGACACCTATTTTTCTTCTTAACGTTACATAAATCAATGATTAGGACAAAACTTGTTGTAGACGCTATCTATAGTAACAGATCATTATTTGCCTAGCCTTTTCTCAACTATGTTGGGGTCGGCTGCCAGTCTAACCGGTTGCAACTGAATACCAGTATTTTACATGGAGCGACTGCCTATCTGACCTCCACAACCCAGTTACTGGGTAACTCAATACCTCTTGGTAAGACTGGTTGTCAGACTTTTGGGCTTCGAACTACTCGTAACGACTGTCAAACATCTACAAATGACAGCAGGGACCAACGAAGGCACATCGGGGTCTTGGTATGTAAAGATGGTTACCTATCCACGGACCAACCGTAGCAAGCGTAGCTTAACCTGATCGATCGACCCATGCGGCTGTTATTACTTAGCCACAAGCCCCTCACGCTCACGCTATAGCAACAGATGGTACTTAAGTACAAATTGTAATTTCATCTCAAATACATACAAATATGGAGCACAGAATGTTATTGTGTGGAGTGACGTATCTCAACGTCACAAAATGTGGTTTGCACACACATGTGTGACCTAACAAGTGGGTTTTGAGTAGAACCAAACCTCCTCACGGTAGATTAAAATCTCTGTAAATATTGCTAGTGACATCCGTGTTGGCACAGGGTCGCACAATGGAGTGTCAATTGAACTGGACCCGAGAATCGTGTGCTGAGAGAATTTATAAAATCTGCACCAGTGCTCCCGGCGTGTGACATGGTTGTTGAAGACTTTCTAAATATTTGTTATTTAAACGGAATGTACGAAACATCCCAACGAATATTATAAATGAGAAAGTGAGATTGTTTGTTTCTTTGTTATGCTTTCACGCTAAAACGGCTTAACGGATTTGGATGACATTTGGCACATGGGTAGACCGTAACTTAGGTTAAGACATAGAATACTTTTTATCCCGATATTTCCACGGGATCGATACTTATGTGGGTGAAACCGCGCGGCGCAGCTAGTGCTTTAACATTTTAATGGAGCGTACAAGTTAATCCCCTGACATTTCAGCGCATCACAATCTTCATTTGGTTTAGTAATTCACCCAGACCCGAGGACGGGGACAATTAGCATCTGCGCTTGATGTCACAAGTGAAAATAAAGCGCTGCGTGCGCTTTATGACCCGGAACAAAATACACCAGTAGATAGGACACATTTTTATTTCGCTGTAAACACGTGTTATGTAACTTTGCTTCATAAAATGGAAGAGTAATGTTATATTTTGGAGTTTACTGGTTATAAAATGAGGTTAGGGCTGTTGTTGACTTTAATACTTTGGTTTCGATTACAGTGCTTTCTTCGGGTTGTTACACTGTTGCCATAATGTATGAGGCAAATCAAACATGGGAGTGAGTGGGCAGGAAAGTAAATGGTATCATTGTTGACTTATATCTACTCAAACAACCTAGGTTGACTAAGACGATAGTAAGCCTAATATCTGAAAAATAAAGTTTGCGTGCTACGGTACAGAAATGAAGACTAAAAGGAAGGTCAGATACTGTTCATAATTACATAATGTCAAAATTGTCGCTACAAAATGAGTTATCTGACTTGACGGGAAGGAAGCCCGTGGTCAAATATTTAGGAGTTTGACGTTCAACGTCAGAGAATAAGAAACTTGGTAATTGAAACTTAGTAGAGCTTTATGAAGATTTGTCACGATTGTGTAGTCGGAATATAGATTTCAATTAGGTAAAACGTTTAGTGATAGGACTACTACGACGTGCAGATTATTTTATGAACTATCCGTTATGCATATGAGTAAAGCCGTTTGTATGCATAAATTAAATCGAAATTTACCCCTTGCTTAACATTTTGAACTTTTCTTTTTATATCTTTATTTCTTTGAGAACGACATGCAAATTCCTCGTTAAAATATAATTTTATGCAGCATTTTTATTTTGCAAGTGAACGGCGTAGAACACAATTTTTACTAGGCTTCCATTGTCAGAAGATAAAATAGAGTAAAACAAATATCAACACGGTTACAAACAAGAGGTAAGTACGTATGAGAAATAATCTGTTCCTTGCATGGGAAAATAGTCAGCTGATATACCAATACATACATACATACATGTAGCTATAGGCTATGTACGTAATGTTAGAGATTGTTTTCCTATGGCACTCGGACTCGTTAGCGAAGGAAAATAGGTTGCCGTGAGAGCGTTCGATTTATCTGGGACAGCTCGGGTAACGATGGGGTACGGAAGAGTATTTTTTTGAAAAAATATGTAATTATCAAAATCGACAGAGATTTTAATCAATCGTGTTCTGCTGTTATGACAGACTCGTTAGACAGATCAGTCAATTTATCTAATTCTATTAAAATAGATTTTGTTTAAAGAAGTGGAGTAAAAATAAAAAAAAATCATACGTCTATTTAATTAAAAAAATGGCACCTAGAACGGTCAGGTGCCATTAAAAAATTTAAAATTAATATAACTGCCTAGAGACATACGTGCATGCCATATATTTTGGGAATAGAGTTATCGAGTATATTCCTCTCGCATCGTAGACGTGCTCAGGGGACCTGTCAATTAATCACCTGAAGTGATAGGCCAATGATTACGAACGTGCTAGAAGATTTTAGTTTCGATAACAGTTTGAGACTCAAACTGAAAATATCAAAAATTTTGACAAATAATTTTTGGGGCTGTCTTTTGTAATCGAGGTTCAGAGTTTCTGGTTTTATTTGGGATATTTTGAATTAATAGTAATTTGATACAAACCTTTTTACTTCCTAGAGTTTTCGGTAACGGTTTCATATTTTCTGCACTTACAAAAAAGAGAGGCAGTTTAAAAATTATATTACAAGTAGGTAACTTAGTTAATTGACTCAGGCGTCACTTTGCGGAAATCCATGATAAAATACAATTATAGACGATGTATAGATATTTAGTAACCTAATCCGCTTAACTTTTCTTAAAAAGACATAAAGAACCCTGTAAGAAATCAACACGTGTTTCACCTCTCAACGAGATATCGTCAGGATGACGATTGACTTGTTGCGAACCCGGACACGACGTATTGCCACGTAAAGCGCAGTGTGAGCCACATCGCCCGAGAACTCCACTTATGTAGGATTACTGCTCGGTTCACCTCGGCTAGGATAGTTATCAGTACAATAAGGGGCTGCGAACAATCGCAACAAAGGTGACTTTGAAATACTCGTATTTAATTCGTTCTGATAACAATCCTAGCCAAGGTGGACCGAGAAGTAATTATAAAACACTGCGCTTGACGCTTGACGTGGCAACACGTTGTGTCCTGATTCGCAACAAATCAGTCGACATCCTGAGGATGCCTCGTTGAGAGGTGAAACACATGTCGATATTTTTTGCACAACAATTTTGATTACTTTTTGTGTCCCATATTACTTGATATAATCCAGTATCAACAGGCAAAAAAATGGTCCACTTAAGATGCAATGACCTCGTTTATCTTGGCTGTCTGTCAGATTCCTGTTTATGTAACTGCTTAGAAAGAAAACGTTTTGATTGATCACCGGTTATGATTTTATTGATTGATTTAACATTGGTATGGATATTTTTGTTGCATGATCAATTACACTATTAAATTCGTAGGTATTATAGCTAGTATTTCCTCAAGATTTTCTTTTTTTACTTTTCTTCACTGGTCTCTAGCGTGGAGGCTATATTTAGGGCAAATGTGGTTTGAAGTGGCCCTTTGGCACCAGTTGTAAGCCAGCTTCATCCGCAAGGGATTTTCAGACTGTCATTCTGACTATGTGATTTTTTTATTTTACGCGTTAATTGTAGATTTTTCCTTTTTTCGCTTTACTTCGTTTAAATTTCAACTGAAATCGTCTTCAGTTTGAATAAAACAAATAACTGATGAAACAAGACAAAAAAAATACAATCTGCACATAAAAGACGTGTATTATAAAATAAACAAAATACACACATGAATAAAAAGCCTGGTATTCGGCAAATAAAAAAATCAAAACAAAAAGAAAAAGTTTTACCTTTTTGTCTATTGCTAGATGTCAGGGCACAATATAAGAAAGGGCGTTTTCGCACTTATCCGTATCCAGTTCGTATTCGATTCGTGTTAGATACGTGACGGACAGGAAATTCACATCCCAGAGTCTACGCACTTATCCGTATTTGATTCATTTTGCTTGATATACTCGGTTTTGATCCTTCAAAAAACAAAAACGCCTGAAGTGAGAATTTAAGAATCGAACATGAACTGAATGCGAAACGTATGTATACGCATGAGTGCACAAACGTCCATACAAATTACTAGGATGGCCAAACCGGATCAGAAACGAATACGAACCGGATACGGATAAGTGCGCAAACGCCCCTTAGTCAGGAACATTTTTATAGTAGAAATATATCTTCTCAATATGGAAATTTTTGATAAGGAATATAAAAAATTTCTAGACCTAGAAAACCCAAACTCTAGCTGCCTAGCTTATTTGAGTCATAACAAATTTGTTCTTTGTTTGCAGGTGCAGTGTGTTGCGACGAGGAATACCGGCTGATCCGTCATCTGATGACGAGATATGATGCCTCTGTGAGGCCCGTAGAGAACTCCTCACTACCTCTCCTTGTGACCTTTGGGGTGTCCCTGCATCACATCATCGACGTGGTGCGTATATTTTTACTTTGTTATTGTTTCTAGTCCCTAGGTTTAGGTATCTAAACCACTTGCTTAAGATTTGTTTTGTCTCACCTATTAAAAAAAAAATTTTTTTGATGGTAAACGGTAATTATTTTTGCTAGAAGAAATTGGGATATTACTAACTAGGTTGTATATTTGCTTATGTGCATTATTTTGTACTTATTTTAAAAGGTACATCTAATGCATTATTATCTCAATAAGATCCCTTAAGATAATAAATACAGAATATTTTGGCGAATGTTCGTAATGAAGTCCATAAATCGATTGAACGAAATTTGACGCAAATTTCGTTCCATCGATTTATAATTTGTGAAGAATGAATGAAATGAAAACCTTTATTGTACTCAGACATATATGATAAATAAAATATGTACCTACACAAGTGTTATTTATAACGTGTTAATTATTTTTGCTTAAACATGCTTGGAAATTCGAACATTATTTTGACAATCTTCTTCGGGATTTCAAAGAAATTGCTGTACTGGTCAACATCAAGCGAGTAAGCGACCGGCAATGTTACTATGAAAATCCATAACTGTCATGTTTAGCGGCCAAATAAATTACCTACTATAAAAACTCACAACTATCGTGTTATTTAAAAATGGAACAAAATTTTTACTGCAACCAAGGAAGTAACTTATCAAAAATGTTATTTAACTTTCGAACTGGTTTAGCAAATCGAGCTGTTTAAAGTAAAGAAGAAACAAATGAACATATTGGCACGTGAAAAATTATCTGTGTTCGTCTTTGATTCTGGAATTTATAATTGATTTACTTAGTTTGAATTTTCGCGCATTGTTTGAGAAAAGTATATAGTACTTTTCTCAAACAATGCGCGAAAATTGCCTTGGCCGTAATAATAATAATAATACCAGCCTGTTACTGTCCCACTGCAGGGCAAAGGCCTCTTCTCATACAGAGAAGGCACGAGCATTGATCACCACGCTTGCTCAAGACGGGATGGTGATTTCAGGCTTATATTAACTATAAGTCCAGATTTCCTCACGATGTTTTCCTTCACCGATGCCAGTAATGTCCAAGATAAACTCAGAAAGTACATATGAATTGAAAAAGTCACATTGGTACTTGCCCGGATTTGAACCCACAACCTCGTGCATGAGAGGCGAGGCCTTAACCACTGGGCCATCACGACATTGGCCGTAAGCAGGTATTGATTGACTTACGTATGTGTGCCTCGGCCCTCATTTTCACGATCGTCCATCAATGCCCTAAAAAGTACGTACCAATAAAATGAGTGAATGTTACTGTTAAACCTATGAAAGTTTCTTTTATAATATTTAAAGAAAGATAAATCCGTTTACTGAGGTTATGAATTGAAATTTACAGAGATCCTTGTAACAATTACACAGTTAGTTATCATGTTATGTAATTGTAGGCTTCTAGCCTTCCTTCATGTTTCTAGTTTAACTCACGAAGTATCTTGGCTGAGATTAGAAAACTAAGATGAAAACCTCTACAAAATATTCTTCAAAAAGTTTATCCTGTATGCTCACACACCTACCGCAACGATTAAACTCCGTCCGTCTCAAAGAAAATTAAAACCGTTTTAGGAACTTTTCAACTAATTAAATTAAGAAAAATATAGGGCCATGAATTGTGACGTTGACTTTTCACATAGAAGAAGTTCGTAATTGTCTTTCTAAAAATATTTTTCGATGGAATTTTCAGTTACCGTAAAAGTGAGAGCTTTAGAAGAAATTAAAATTACTTTGTAATAATGGTAATATCTTAACAATGCATTTGCTCGAAAAGAGCGTTTTCCAAGCAGCCTATTTGTGAGGAAAGTGTCACTTTTTTTTACTAATTCTTTTTATTTTTCTGTTTTGTTTAATTTTTTTAACTCAGTCGTCAGCCCGTCGCAAAGAGTTTTTATTATTTGAGAAAAGGCCAATATGTCAGATGTTACACATCTTAAGCGACTACTGCAAGGCTCGCTCGTTTTTTTTAAATTCTTTTCTCGTATATTATAAAACTACTGGCAAAACCTATACCAAAAAAATTCGTGCTATGGTAAATAAAAAAAAAAACAAGTCAGTAATATGGATGATGGCGCGGCTAACTGCCGCAGACGTACCAAATTAGTTGTGAAACTGGATTAGGAGAGCCATACCAGTAGTTTAAACACAAAAATATTCCTTTTCCTCCAAAGAAAAGCACGATTATATTCTAGGAGAATTCAGTAAAATCTCGGTACAGCCCGATATTGTGGCTGACTGTACCTATCTCTTCGTATCTCAAACCTCTCCTGTGTACATTTATAATTTCTCAGAAAATGAACTTGAGACGTGCGAACGCTTTTGAAAGGCTTTATTTCGAACATTATCTTGGATTACAGGAATGTATCTTATCAAGTATAGCCGAGTTTTGCTGAAACTGAACCAAAGGAACAAAAAAGCTTTGCTAATAAGATTACAAACAATTTTTACGAAATGAAAGCAACAGAGTACATCAGATATTTATCAAGCCAGATGTGAAGTTCGACGAGATAACAATTTTCAGTTTCGAGATAGCAAGTTCAGTATGGTGGTCGTAAACACCAATTCTTTTTTGGAGTCGATTGCTCAATCATGATGAAATTCGGATGAAACGCTACCAGGGAAATCTTGAAAACATTCCAAGCTCCGTAAAAAATGCAAAAAGGACAATTTTTATAAACCTTTATAATATGTAGGGACCGGATTATATGCATTTGCTTATTTGAATATGCATTTGCATATTTAAGCCATTCTTAGCGGTAATAGCATATTTTACCTAAGATCTAGTTATGATGCATATTATCAGTACATTTACAATATTGTTCCGAGTGCATATTATAACAAATGTATGAGTTCTAACATAGCACCCAAGTTCAAATTCTGCCCAGTTACCTCAGTGGATGTGGAGCGGACCTTTTCCACTAACAAAATTATTCTAAATGATCGAAGACACAATCTTACCACTGAACATTTGGAACAATACATGATAGTTTACGTTTACAAAAATATTAAACAATTTTAATGTCATGTAATGTTACTGTACCTATTATTGCCTATCAAAAGATAATTTACTAATTGTATGCTAATTTTGAAATAAAAATATGAAAACCATATTTTTTTTTTTGGGTTTCTAAAATTTTTCATTTAATTTCGCATATTCTGCCAATTTTCGTGCATATTTCTAGCATTTTTCATGCATATAACAAGCTTTTTATGTTGCATATAATCCGGTCTCTAATAATATGGTTTATAAAATAAGTTTCCATCAACCCGCACTGGATGGTGCGTCCGCGTGGTGTATTAAGGTCCACTCCCTCTCACAGAGAGGAGGTCTGGGTCCCAGTACTGGGAACGATATAGGCTGATTACTCAGTAGTTCGAATGTGAAGTTTTAGATGTCCGATGTCAAACTGCATTTGAAAGCTAGTGATGGCTCGTGATGATGAAATAAGTTTAACGATTAACAATTCAAAAATTCAAAAGTCATTTATTCAAACTAGGCTGAGAATCAGCACTTTTCGAACGTCAAAATTACATAAGACAGTCCCCCAAAACGTCCACCCTTATCCACTTCCTAGTGATTTAGCTGGGAAGAAGAAGTGCACAGCTGTCTGTTCAGTTAGAAGAAAAAAAAGATTATATATAATAGTATTCATTTATATAATAGGATTAAACTTGTGATCAAAAACGCAGATTAGATACCCATCATCTGGGACCAGATACCTATGTTGTGGCATCACATACAATAAAACCTATCGGTAGGTGTTACGATGAGTTTCAACTTTTTAATCGACTTCCAAAAAGGAGGAGGTTATGTGTTCATCACGTAAGTATGTTTTTTTTTTATGTCATTACGCTGATTTCTCCGTCAATTGTGGACCGATTTTGAAAATATTTTTTTTGTATGAAAGGGTATGCTCCCAAGTTGGTCCCATATACATTTTATTAACTTTGCTTGGACAGTTTTTGAGTAAGCTTCAATAGTACGTATTTTTCTTACTTAGAATATCTGGATGATATGATGATAACTTCCTGTCACTGTTATTTACATAGCAGGTAGTGATATTCGAATTTATGTGGGGTAGGTACCACAACTAAAAAGTGAAAAATATAAACTTTTACAAAAAAAAAAAAACAACCGTCTTCCAAAAAAAACGCTACAAAGTGAAGTGTGAGTGGTGGCAAAAAACAAAATCAAAACCAAAGACACCGACTTCCGAAATTGAAGTTATTTTTCACTTTGTAGTGTTTTTTTTGGAAGTCGGGTGTTTTTTTTTTTGTAAAAGATTTTTTGCACATAACTTTGTACGGAATTTTATTTAAAATATAAGTAACGATGAAATAGTAATTATATAATTTCCGAACCTACTCACCTTTTGTGGATCCACTGAAAATCAGTGTACACTTCCTGTGGATTAAACACAATCTTCAAACCTAAAAAAAAAGAACAGGTAGGTAGGTATAGCTTGTCCACTCTGAAATGACGCGACCCATTACCGCATTACCGTGTGCGTAAATGCGGTAGTGTGGCGCGTCATTTTAGAGTAGACAAGCTATACATAAATGCTTGGAGTGTAGTAAGTATGTCGTCTCGATTTTTGGTAATCAATCAATCTCGGTCAAACACATCGTATGTTACATTTTGCTTTCAATTGCGTACACACTCTTTTTTTTCCAATTTAGTTTTTCTTGGACCTACTCCATTGTTATTTAATTTAATTTAGTCTTGGGAGCCTATTAGTGAAGACTTCTTTCTAGGTTAGGCAAATAAAAAGATAATTACTTTTTCATGTTTTAGCTAATGTTAATGTTTCTAATGGATGTAATAAACAATAATTATGATTTGTGGTCTTTTTTCGTCGTTTTATTAATTTATTTTAAGTCTTTTTATAAGGCGCTTGTAGCTAGTATTTCTTCATTTGAAAATTATGTCTTGGAAATGATTAAATCTGGGATTTTTCTTGGTCTTTTTTCCCGGATTTCACTACCATTTATAACGTTAAATTATTATAATGACTTACATTATAATAATTATTTTAAACGCTCTATGTGATAAAACGGTGTTTAATATATATTATGTTATACATAAAAAAACCTTCCGGAATAAATTTTCAAATATTTGCGTCTACCTGCATTATATAATGATAAATTCCCAACATTAGACCCATTCAATACCACACGGAAAAGACTTAAAAAAGAGATTATCCACATCGTCCATCAAACGCTGGATACCCAACGGACTCAGTAGTGTCAGTGTAGTCATATGTACATAGACAGCATACACACACCCCCACACACATTTACAACCCCTCCATTACACTCTCGAGAACACCACTATTTACACACTACACCGCGTAGATACACGCCCGCACACACTACAAATATTAATAATTATGTCACTCTCTGTTTTTCACATTTTTCTGTGTACTTCGTATTTGGCGTAATGTTTAGAATAATAATAATGTTATACCTACTGTCAGATTTGAAGCTACCTTATAATAAATAAAAAATATAATATATTACACATAAAAAACCTTATAAATGGTCAAAATTAAGGTGAAAACCGCTTACAAATTCGTCGTGCAGTTTAGAAGACGAGCGACTTTAATTTATAAGATACTCGTATATAAATACAGAAAGTTTAAAACGTGTTGAAGTAAATAAAAAAATACTTTTTTGTGAGTCGTGACAATTCAATAAAATGTTCCATTTTACTTTTTATACTCCTTTGATTTTGTCCAAACTTGACAATGAATGGACGAAGTTTTTCTTTCATTGGGCATGATGTTTTTGACCTGTTTTCCTTGTGAAATTGTCTTTGTTCCTGTTTATAACCCAATTTGTATTTCACAACTCATCGTTGACAGGGTTATGTAGACAAAAAAATTAAGAATCCTATCTATCAAACTCAAACTCAAAGCATTTATTTGAAATAAACTAATTACAGTCGCTTTTAAAGTGTCAAGGGTCGGTCAGTCAGAAAGATGAAGATAGTTGCCCATTCCAAAGCGCAGTAGGTTCTTGTGGAGAAGGACGGGCAAGAAACTCCACGGACACTCTTCTATGATCGAGTTATTTAGATATTTTTTTGATGTTTTATTCAAATGTACTTTTGAATTTAAAATATCTAGTTTAGGTTGAAGTTAATACTTAGTTAAAACAAAACTTACCTGATGCCTGAGAGATATTTCTCGAAGGCATGTGAAGCCAAGTCAGAGGCGGCTTTAAAACTCTGACACCAGGTTAGTCACTAACCACACAAATTCAAAATCCGTCTACAATTGATGAAAATATCAATGAACATACAATAAAATAAAAACAAATCAGACGAACAATTTCATCCTTATCCTTACATATTATAAAACAAACTCCCCCGCCACGTCTGTCTGTCTGTCTGAACGCGATAAACTCAAAAACTACCGAACGGATATTCAAACATATTTCACCTATGGATGGAGTGATTCATGAGGAAGGTTTTATTGTATAATTCATTACGGTTTTGTGTAAATGGGCTGAAATATGACGATTATTGTTGAAGATCTCGGAAAAAATCATGCCGACTGGGAGCTTTACTGGCGTGCACCGGATTAACCGTGAGAGATAAATAAAATGTATGTTCTACAGGATTGTGTATCGTATCTTAAAACGTTCAACAAAAAAGTCCGTGATGGCATATCTTCTAAGGATGACCCCTTAGGATGACCCACAATAACCATTTTTATCTTTAAGAATATGATAAAAAAATATTGTTATTTCCGAAGCTATTTTGACCGGTATTATATTAATCCTTATCCAATAAAATATATTATTTAAATTGGGCATTTAATTTAGATTAAAATATACCATGACATCATAGCATTTAAATGAATAGTATAAAAGATATCACAGATTCAAAATTACGCGTAACGAAGTAATTATGGTTGACGACAACGCGGGCGCAGCGGTAGGAGTCAATCACCTTTTCCCTTGGCTATTAGGTATGAAATTACGGTAGTACGTCCCCGAGGGATATTTTTCGACGCGGACGAAGCCGCTGGCAAAAGCTGGTTATACTTAAAAGAAAGCAAGAAAAAATGTTTATTGAGATGAGATGAGACCAGCACAGGAGATCACAAATTAAACTAAACACACTCAATCAATCTGCCTAGCCTTGTCCCAACTATGTTAGGGTCGGCTTCCAGTCTAGTCCAGTCTGAATATCAGTATTTTACATGGAGCGACTGCCTATCTGACCTCCACAACCCAGACCAAAACTAAACACACTCATAGAAACATAAAAAAAACAAAGTAAGATGAAAATAAAAACAGTCCTGTAGGTGGCCAAATGTTCCTATTTCAGCATGATGCTGCGACACTTAAAAATAAATGTCACAGCGCTGATATTCTGAAATCCATGCTGTGATGTCACGGATATAAATACAGAAATAAACAATAAATAAAATAAAACATACTTAATAACATACAATTACTCAACAACTTATTTAATAGATATTGAAATAGGTGCTTTACATTTTTGTATAACATATGTACCACTACTGTCCAAATAAGTACATGCATTCCAGACCTCGATCTACATCATCTACATACATATTATATGGGCAACGTAGAAAGCGTAATTTCCGTTCATTCGTAAGTAAAACACTGTCAGGGAATTATGAGCAAATAGTCTCAAACGTGGCGATAGTAACTACATTTGGGGGAAACTCCTGAATTTCCGCGCGTTTTATTAAATTTCATAGGCAGGTGAATTCGGGACGAAGTCATTCGACTGCCGTGCTTGCTTTAATAACCTAACGTTAGCGTATGACGGTGACATAACATTACGCTCATATTCCCCCTCCCGGTAGAGAGGTTATTTGTCCCATAAAATAGGCGAGTGTAGGTACTCTATATTTAGAATTTTCTCATGACTAATCCTAATAGGTAACTTAAACAACAATGACTTAATTGACTATAAATTGTTTGTTCTTGAATATAAACACAGGACGACTTCACTTTGTCATGTTAATTGAGAATTGTGGTGTCTCTTGTAAACTATTTCAAAGTTGTGGCTTATGGTAACAACATGCTTAGACTATCAACTTGTAAGCAAGTAACTACATTACTTAAATATATACACATTTAACTTGGATAGATAAAGCGTTGTTTGAGATTGAAAAGAAAACAAAACAACGATAATGCATTGTAGTCGCTTTTCGTGTCTGTTTGTGTGTCCGCGTTGTTCTACGTAAGGATTTTGTTTCGCTTTACACCATCATTTAGAGAAATTATATCGGACGGCTTATGTGTATACATGGATGGTACTTTATTATTTAATCTTAAACTCAAACTATTTATTGAAATTAAACCATTTACACTTTTGAATTGTCAATGAGTCGTCAGTTAGTCAGAAAGTTGAAGCTAGTTGGTCATTCCAAAACGTGGAGAAGAACGGGCGAGAAACTCCAAGGACACTCTTTTAATTAAAGATATTACTAAATCCTGGGTAAATTATTCTTGTTGTTTCGATATGTGAGAACGTAAAAATAAAAACAATTCGAAACATAAGATTAAAAATAAGCCTTGGCAGATAAGAGATGACCAGTCTCAACTGACGGCGCCCGTTCACGAACATAACTCTTGGATCCGCACCATCCATCTCAACCATTTTGTAGGGAACCGAACGATCCAACACACTCGCCACCATCAGCGAGACATATGTGAGAATGACATACGCTCGACTGCCATGCTCTTTTAAGTCAACATACAACATAATAGCATAATACAAAATGTACATACAATAAAGAAATCTTGATGTTTTGTTAAGTCGTAAAAACTGTGCGAAGCGTGGCGGGTCGCTAGTCCTACCTAACCTATCAGTATACATCATCGGAACATATTAAGTTAACATAACCTTACATAACATAGCACAAGCTCATTTATCTATCGCGATTTATTGCAATCGACGTCTTCTCAGTTCATCAGCCACATGTACATCAGTCTTGTGTAGGGCTGCTCCATCGTCGAAACCGAATAACGTGGCTATTGGTTTCAATTTATGCCTTGCGTCGCGAATGCACATGCTAGTGGCACGGATTATTGAGATGATGATTCTTGATCTTAGCCAATCCAGCACTACGCTTAAGGGCCTATTGCAGTGGTCAGCGATTGCAGCTCCAAGATGTTTTACGAAGTCAGACAATGTGGGGCGAAGATTCTGTCAACAGATGCAACAAGGGGGGTGAATGTCATATGTCGCATTTCACAAGCATTTGAATATTTCCTTATTTTTTCTTCTTCGGCGGATTTTAGTACAGAAGGGCAGAGTAGTGAAATATAAGAAGGAGTGTCAGTGTCTAAGACACGGATATCAAATAACGCCTCCCTCTGAGCATCCCAAACGCCTCGGCAGGAAAGGTATCCGCGTAGTCCGGTGTCAGTGTCTAAGACACGGATATCAAATAACGCCTCCCTCTAAGCATCCCAAACGCCTCGGCTGGAAAGGTCTCCGCGTAGTCCGCAATCTCCTTTGGAGATTATGGGTTCTTTGACTACGTTTCCCCATGCGTGTTGACATAAGTCGCAGAATAAATCTTTAATTTCACTGTGACGACGACGTGTTATTTCTTCACCCTTTTTACACGTTGTAATCATCTTGTATCAGTATAGAGGTTTGCTAAGTGGTCTAGAAAGTTCAGGCGTCAATAGATCTAGTCTAGTGGTTGAGTTTTTCATAAGTTCCCAATTATAAATACTACTAGCTTTTATTTATTTATTTATTAAAACTTTATGCACAAGTAAAAATATACCGTACAAAGGCGGACTTAATGCCTGAGGCATTTTGTACCAGTCAACCTTAGGGTGGTGCAGAGACAAAACATGGCAGGTACAACAAAAGGGATTGATAACACGAAATTACTTATAAAATACAAGAATAAATACATACATACATATACATAGTATAAACAGAAAAACATTGTCAGGAGAAATAACGATCGGTAGAGGAGAAATAACGATCAGTAGAGGAGAAAACGAATCCAGCAAATCACCGCTGGGATGTTTCAGCCAACTTCATGCGTATATGCTCACGTACCTTCACTTTAAAAGACAACCGACTGGTTGCCGTCCTGATATTCAGAGGTAGCGAATTCCAAAGCTTTACCCTCGGCTCCGCGCGCATTGAGGACGGAAACGGTACCATCGGGCTAAAGAGTATCACCTGTGTTCCAAGAAAGGTAATAGACTGACAGATAGAGCTTATACTTCCGCATTTATAATAATTTTGGTATGGAAGTATGGATAGGTTTGAATATAGGACCTTTAACATTATAATTATTATGGCATGTAACTGAAATTCTTTGGAGAAGGGGGTTTCTAAAAAATCGCTACTCATATACGAGACTATTACGTATACTGTTGTGTAGAAGACATCCCTACAGACAAAGTTACTTTGGCAGCAAACTAAGCTCATCTTTCACCTTCATTTGTTCACAAATGTAAATTCTACACCAAATTATTAATAGTAATAATTCTCACGTTATGTGGGCTCTGCGTACTGAGTAAATGCTTCATTATATCTCTCTTCATGACCTCATATAAAATAAGGGTGTCAATTTCATCCTGCCATTTATCTGTCACGAAATACGTCGCTTAAGTCAGTTCTCTGGCTATGGCGTACTTGTTGAATCATGTTCATGCATGATTTTTATGTGAGCCAATTACTTACCTCCATGAAATAAGAGGTACTGTTTTTCTAAGGAACATGGATCTTAAGGCGCTCGAATGACGTCGACAGGGAGGCGTTGCTTGGGCACGCCACAATTGTGGCGATAAGTCCCCTCTTTGAGGAGTGGCTAGAGAGGCGCCACGGCGTCCTCACCTTCCGCCTGACGCAGGTCCTCACCGGACACGGTTGTTTCGGGAGGTTCCTGTTCCGCATACGGCGGGAGGAAACGCCCGGGTGTCACCACTATGTGGATCGCTCGGAGGACACGGTGGAGCATACGGTGGAGGTCTGCCCGGCTTGGGCGGGGCACCGCCGTGTCCTCAAGGTGGCGATCGGCGGTGGCGATCTCCATGTTCCACGCGCGCCTCAAAGAGATGTCAGCACCAACTGACGGGGTCTGTAAGGGCCAATGCCTGCCAGGGTTGCGAGTTTGTCCGAAAGGGTTATCGCGGCCCCGGCACACAGGCAACGGAAGGAACACGGGTGGGTTTTAGTCAGTAAAAGTCTGACACGCCCTCTCGCTCCGCCCAGAGCGGAAGAAGTTATTTGATAATTTCCCACACTCAAAAAAAAAAATATGGGGTGCGTTGCTGTTGGTAAACATTTGTGCAATAGGGATGATGCCTGGGTAAAAAAAAAGAAATTCTATTTAGTCCGTCAGCCAGATAATAAAAAATATTAGACACGTATTTTTCGCTTAATCATATTGTGGTATCATATCTACATCGCTGTGTATCTACATGTGAAATACGCATCAAAAGATCTGACGTCACACAAATTCTGCATCGCGCAATTAGAGTTTACCGCGCGAACGACATGTATAAGATTATCCGACATCAATCGTTGGGCAGTTGCCCACCCGACACGACACCCGTCTGGTCGGAGGATTCTCCCTTTTCAATAGAGGATGAGTGAACCATGTTCTTCATGCTTCTAAAATATTTGTAAAAAAATACGATAAAACGCATTAAAGTTGAGGAGTGGGGGCTCGCTATGTCACAACTAAGTATAAAATCTACAAAGGCGTGACGTCATGCCCCATTTTAAATGAATGTATCGCTATAGCCCTATTCTTTTAATTACGTAAAAAAAGAATAAATATGTGTCCAATATTTTTTAATAATTTTAATCTACCTGACGCACAAAAACAATGTTTAGTCATCCTCCTATTGTTTTGTGAAATGTATTCTAAAAACAAGATTGTGGCGTTAGTTCCGGTGTTGGGCAAGAGCCAAAACATCCGTGTACATATACCCATACCATTTAAAACAACATAATGTAGCTACAAAACAATTACAAGTGGTAATACAAAATATAGTACATTACGTCGCGGCCTGCAACAACGGTACTATACGTGAGTCCACCAATGCCTGATTGCAGCCAAGGCTTTAGTACTTTTCTCAAATAATGCGAGGAAATTCAAACTAAGTAAATTAATTATAAATTCCAGAATCAATGACGAACAACGAAAATTTTTCACGAACCAATATGTTCATTTGTTTCTTCTTTACTTTAAACAGCTCTATTTGCAAGCCAAATCCAAATTTAAATAAAATCTTTGATACTTCACCTCCTTGGTTGCCATGGTGTTGAAGTGAAAAGTTCGTTCCATTTTTAAATAACACGAATGAATTCAACCAGTACAGCATTTTCTATTTATCTTGAAGAATAAGAAAGAAATCATGTTTGAGAAAAATTATGTTAACTTGATTACTTGCCTGTATAATATTCACCGCCACTTGTAATCTCCGTTATCATTAGGGGATTTTTTAAAGCCTAATCTATTTTTTTTGTCTTATGTTTATCTGAAATAAATAATAAATGTTTCTCCCTCGCCTCTAATATTTCTGGCTCGTTGGTCTAGTGATCGCAAGCGCTACTGCTCAGCATGAGGTCCTGGATTCGATTCACGGGTTGGGCAAAGTGTTATTGGGCTTCTCCATGTAGAATTTCTCGGTAGTAGCCCAGAGTCTGGTTGTGTGCCCGGTTGATGGCAATAGGCTCGCCTTCTGTTACATGGGACTTAAACATAACAGGCGAAATGTGGGTGTACTATATGTGTCTCTGCTTAACCCTTCGGGAAATAAGGCCTGATCATTATGTTTATGTTAACAATTGAAAAACACTCTATACTTAACTAATTTCCCTTCCACACCATGAAAGGTCACAGTATTAATGGCTGTAAGACAGTTTTTCCCTTACGCAAAGTAACCGCAAGTTGTTGTTGATGTGGTTAAAGCCCTCTTAAGCCCCCGGGTCTTAAGGGTCTTCATTATTTATCAGAAACCCCTGGCAGGGTTGCATACTTGCTTGATTTTACAAACCATCGATTAGTAGTTTGTTAATTTGTTTATGTTTGTTAGCCAAATGTTGTTTTAAGAGCAAGATAAAGCTGCTTAAGATTGAAGAAATTAGGTGTGGTTTCAGCAATACAGAGTGTTTGGCGCATGGACTGACACAATTTTTTGGGGGGTTGGGGTGGTCATTTACGAGGTTTCAGCCAAAGACCCCATGTCCTAAGTGTCACGGTTATTGAAAAATGACTTGTTTTCTTTTTTTCCCTAAATTACCCGAAATCTCACCTTTAAATCGTCATTACTTTTTTGTTTATGGTTGTAATTGCACGAAATAATTTTGATGTAAATTGGTCTCTCAAAAATACTTATGCGCTTCCAAAGTATTTTTTTTTTAATGTATGAGAACATACAACTTCTAAATTCATTATAAAAAAAACTAACAGCCATTTTGAACTTAGTTTTATTTAAAAAAAATCTTTAGCTTCTAGCGGTATGCTACACGTATACGTGCAACGTCATTCATTCCCATATATTATCACATGTATACAATGTGTAGGTACATTTACAAGACAATGTCAGTGGAAATGCCTTGAGAGGACGTGTCGGTGACGTTTTCAAAAAGGTCAGGTGCGTAGTACTCGCAATCGGCGTGCGTGTGACCAGGAGGCCAATTGTCGTACCTAAAAAACGTTCACATTCAAGTCGCAATCTGTCAAACTTGTCATAAATATTGCTAATTTGATTGTATTTTTGACAGATTGCTAATGCGAACGTTCTTAAAAATTACGTGAATAAGGATGATGACAAAAAAATTTTTTTTAGTCCGTCATGGAATTTATTAAAAAATATTGGACACGTATTTTTTCTTCTTTTACGTAATCTAAAGATTACGGCGATACATTGAGTTAAAATGTGCCATGACGTCACGAGTATGTAGATTTTATACTTACTTGTGACATAGCGACCCCCACTCCCCAACTTAAAATATGTTTATTTATGTAATTTTTTATTAATATGATAAAGCAAAAAATACGTGTCTAATATTTTTTTATTATCTGACTGACAGACTAATTCGATTTTTTTTTTTTTTACTCAGGCATCATCCCAATTGCCCCTCAGATGTATGAATGTAGACGAAGCAAAAGAAGGATCGTTGCAGGTGGCGTTTTGTACTTTCTGCCTATGTGTGTAGGTACATTAAATATTTCTCGTATTTACTATGTAAATACATTGTCCCCGGTTACGTACGACATTCCGAGCCCGAGTAAGGTGAGGTCAAATAACAAAAAGGTTCGTTTCGTTATTTTAATTTCCAACAAGGAATTTTCTTTCTTCGCATTTCAAGCATAGCGTGTTTAAGTCTCGTTTTTTAATATGAAACAGAGGGGAAATTGTACCGTTACAGCTTGTAAACAAATTGCGTACTTAGTGAAATACATTATTCGAATTAATTTTCAGTGAAAACTTATGAATACGATATGCAGAGCTATCTAGAAATGAATAGTAATTGAAACTGAAAACGCTTTTCATATTTCCGTTCCGAGTTTTGTTATATGGAAACTGTTGATGTTCATACTTTTATACATAAACTAGCTTTATCCGCCCCGACTTCGCACGGGTAGCTTTAAACCCTACCTACCCTACCTACCCTACCTACCCTACCTACCCTACCTACCCTACCTACCCTACCTACCCTACCTACCCTACCTACCCTACCTACCCTACCTACCCTACTCTAATTTTCTCACCGTTCAAACCTTCCCTAGACTATGACAAACATTTCAAAACCAAAATCAGCTAAATCGGCCCAGCCGTTCTTGAGTTATAAAATTACAACGAAAAGTGGGGTCTCCCTTGTTTCATCGAAAAGAAATTATCACTTCCCAAACAATTTTCCGCATAATTTCATTTGCCAAATCATTACTTAGCAAAAAATCGCTTCCCAAATAATTGTAACGTAAACCTAATGTTTTGCAAGTGAACGTTTAAACAATAACTTGTTTACCAACTAGTACTTTTACCAATTTTTATTTAGTCAAATATTTCAGTTGGAATTACACATTTTACGCAAAATAAAGACGTTTTTTTTCCCAAGTGGGAAAAAAAACGTCTATAATAACGAAAATTCTAAACAGGTATTAATATATATATATATATATATATTAACTATTCTGGTAGTATTTTTTTTTAGTTTGTAGCATTTTTTTAAATAATTATTCTCGTCTAACTAATTCACTTTCGGGTAGCCTGTTTTTTTGCCATATTTTTTTTCTATTTAGTCTAGTCGTTTCTGGCACTCGCTGGCCGCTACCACGGCACCGCTCGCTACTTTCGCTCGGCTCGTGCGTAGGAGGTCACAGTTTTAACCTAACCTAACCTAACCATTTTTTTAAAATAATTAACATACTCTAACTAGTTCCATAACTAACTGACCAAACCTTTATTGTCTAAAGATTGTTTGCTGTAATAAATCATTTGATTAAAGACCAAATGGCTAAATGACATTATCCTTGATAATATTCTGTCTATGTAAAAATTTGACCAAATGAAAATGTGCGTACTAAAATCATTCCAAACATTGCATTGTATAAAAAATGTTGCTAAAATTTGTTTGGGTAGTGAAATTTGGCCAAAATCTTTTCGGTAAAACGATAACGAACGAACGAAAAAAAAAAAATCAATGCCACTTTTCGGGGATCCTGCATCCCCGAAAAGTGGCATTGATTTTTATAGATATAGATTAGGTATATGGTATGTGTGTATATATTATATGTATATATTAAATTAGATTCTATCTACAAAGAATCGAATTTAATTCCTCAACATTAATGCTTATTGTTCAGACCTTCGTTACGAATAAATCTCTAATTTAAGGGCCCATCGTCCTTCCCTTCAGGCAATTTCACTCACATCCAAGAGATAAACTTTTCAGAATGTAAATTCCATTTTACTCACTGTTCCTATGGCAGATAACTGGCATACAGACAGAATAACCGGAGTGCCGAGCAGGTGAATTTAAAACTGTGATAGCTGTCGCAGTGTTTTTCTGAATTTTAGTAATGTCGTGACTGTAGACAATATAACTACGGCATGCACTTTCAGGATTCAATTACTTTCAAGTCTCCTACACATACAACATTCATAAGTTCGTTACACAAACTACTAAGTATCCTAGAAACTTGGCTATCCGCATAATAAGCTCTAGTTTGATAACTCAAAGTATTTTGACGTAATTTCAGTAACAAAATTTGATAATTTTGACAGCGAAGTGAGCCTGAAAATTGGCTCACTTGAAATTTTAATGTCCTACTGATAGTATTTGGAAAGTGTCAATTAATGGGCCGAAAAGCCGAAGGTTTCAGTCGATCGTATAAGTGCTCCCGATATAACATTCTATACTCAAGGTGCGTAAGAAAAAACGGTAAATCTTGGAAATGGTCCGTGAAAGTCACGATTAATGATCGCAATTGTTTATTTCCTTAGGAATAAATTTCATATGACCGTTTAATAAAGGAAAATGTGCAATGTTTTGCTATTTATGTAGGTAGGTAAGGTTTATATTATATCGAAATCCAGCGTTATCGAACATTATATATGGAATTACATGGCGACTTGGCACCGTGGCCAATTCATACATTAGTGTTGTGGTCGGCGGTCAGACTTACTTATGCGTCAAATATAGGCGAAGCAAACACTAAGATTTCCCCGACTCGATTCTTGTATTAAGTAGTTGATATTCGTTTATTTACCCGTTGGATGACGGGTTATTAAGACGTGTATTGTCATTAGAGTGCTAGCTCCTATAAGAAATCAATTTGAACATAGTAAAGGTTTGTACTGTGAAATACATGACAGACGTGTGAAATAATCATAAGCTCGTAGCCTACGATTATCTGCTTATTTGCGATTTTTTGGCTTACGTCTAGGGCTTCCAATATTCGTTGATTTTACTATTCGAATATTTCGAATTCTAAATTTTTTACTATTTGGATACTTCGAATTTTCCTAAGTTTTCGAATTGTACTATAAGACGGTCATAAACAATGATAAAAAGTCATAATCATAATAACTACAAATGTGTGCCCTGCCTTTGTGAAACGAAAACATAAAAAAACTTATAGTAGTAAGTAACATAATGAATGAGTGAATGATATGGAATCACAAGAAAAAAAGTATTATTAAAAGTATCATTCTCATTACTACCATTGTTACACGGTACATATTACTGTTTCCTTATTATCATAATTGTTTCCATACTTTTGGCAATGTTACTCAAGCGAATACTTACTATGCGACAACTTGAGTTTCATGTCTTTTATATAAAAGTATACAGAACGCATAGGACGTGGGTTATATACAGGTTAAAAGTTATTGGTATGTCAATCAATCATCCAATGGAACCAAGTGGGCTTAATGAAGAATTTAGTAATGACAGAAATAAGGACCAATTTTTTATCATTAATTTCTGTACAATTACTCCACCAACTTCAGTAATAATTTCATTACCGCGTTAGGTATTAATTTAAATTAATTGAAGTTATTAATGGCGGCTCGTGACTCTTAAAAGTCTTGAACCCTTATATTATCACAAGTATCAAATTACATTTCGATAAAGCAATAATTTCAATTGTGACAGTTACAATTTCAATTAGAACTGCAAATATTATATTGTTTAGATACTTTTACATAATTCTCTTTCGATAAAAAGAAGGTTAAGAAAGTACTAGCAGAAGTTTTGTAGAAGTGGTATTTTGAATAAATGAAGAATATTCAGGGCTGTTGACAGGCTAGCATAATTGATGATATTTTGACTTGTCTTTTCTTGTTGATGTCTTTATTATGGGAATGAAGTGAGTAGTGAAGACCACAAAGTGAGTTTATAGTCCTTTTTTTTTTTTTCACTTTCTCATTTAGTATTCAAATATATTCGCCCGCGTGGAGGTCAGAAATTTATTATCCAACGGGAACTGGGATAAAAAGTATCCTATATGTTAATCCAGGTTATAAACTATCTGTGTGCCAAGTTTCATCCAAATCCGTTCAGCCGTTATTGCGTGATTGAGTAATAAACATCCAAACATCCAAACTTTCACATTTATAATATTGTTATCTAGTATTTCTCTGATCATTCAACTGGCTTTAGTGCATACTAAGGCCAGTTGGATGTCCAGAGAAAAACTTTAAAAATATAAATTCCTATTTTCAAGTTTAAAACTTCCTTGATTCCGCTTTGTCTTGCTGCACGGTATATTCTTCGGTTTCAATATAATTTCCATCATGGTTGGATAAAATTTGTATTAAAGGCTGACGTGCATTTTCCTGATGGAAACTCTCTACGTTTTTGTTTTCAAACCATTGAACTGGTTAATCTTTGCTTGCTAGTGAATTATAAAACAAGGTGTGCCCGCTTCAAAGATTCTGCTTTAGGTAAAATTAATGTTGGGCCTACGTTCCGTAGGTAAGCAACTAATGTTTATGAAATTCTAGCACCAACTAGTTGTAACTTTGACGATGCTGTTAAATTATTATACGCTGGGCCTACTCACGGTCGCTACTCACTCGGAGCTATGTAACTATCTGGTGCGTCAGTGTCCTAAGTGTAGTCGATACAAGTTTTTATCAACGATAAGTAGGTACAACTTAATATTATCAACTCGCCATAAAAGTTTTTAGTTAGTACTTTGTGTTAAGAGCGTTTATTCCGAAAGTGGGCAACGTCGCAAATAGATGTCAAATATTTCCCTGTTTTGATTAATTTGGCAATATTACTGTATGAAAATATGAAATGCGGCTAACTAGTGAACTAAAACATTGATTATGAAATGCATTAATGAATATCGTTACACCGAATATTTAGTTTTAGATGTAATAAAAGTATTTGGAAATTTTCCAGATGTCTTTTTTACACCTAAAACGGTTACAACATCAAATTCAATGCAATAATTGCAATTCATTATTAATATTGTAGTTCGCTAGTTAGCCACATTTCTTATTTTCACGTGTTGACTTTTAGGATTTGTAATCTAATCCCTCTCCGTATCCTGTGTCACTAGCAATAAAAGAAGGTTTATTATCTGTTCATGTTGTGGTAAGGAGATGACAGTCAGTAACGGAGGGACTGACTGGCAACTACCCCCTAAGGTGCGCCGAACATCATACGTGGGTGTATATCGTGGTTCGAGGGGCTGAAACGGACCCCAAATTGCCGTTTACCCGAAATTACCAATTACCTAGTAATGACCTAAACTTAATTAAGATTTTTAACATAACATTAAGTAGGTACTGTAGGTACTTCTTAATTGGACACCAGGTACCTGGTAGAATATGACGGGAACGTACTAAGTATGTGTATTTGTCAACTTACTGTACGAAAATAAATTATATTCTTATTCTTAAAAACATTTAAAATACTTGGAAAGCTACCTAGCTGAAAAAAGGTAGTAAGTATCATTTTACGTTACGTAATAAACAGCTTTTCTTCTGTGAATTTTATCCATAGAAAAAAATATGACATTTTCCAAAAAAAATTGGTTTAAAATCGGTTCGGTCAATCGTTAGTGAATTTCCTAACGAGAATAAAGGATTTAAACCGCTCGCGTTGTTACATGAAGTTTGTTCTAAAATTCGGCGGGTTAGGGACTCGCCTTTTTTCAGTCCAAACAACGAATGCCTGGCAAACCTAACTCCACATATGGTATTGAAACTAACTTTTGGACAGTGTTGGACGATTTAAATACAGATTTCATACATATTTTATTCGAGGAGACTAAAAACCGAGTGTTATTTTCACAGATATTGAGTCTTAGAACAGATTTCTGTTAAATTAATGATTTAATAACATAACATAACATCACGCCTGTATTCCCCGAAGGGTTAGGCAGAGGTGTACCTATAGTACACCCACATTTCGCCAGTTATGTTTAAGTCTCATGTGATAGGGGGCGAGCCTATTGCCATCAACCGGGCACTATTCCAGACTGCTACTGAGAAATTCCCGTTGGAAAAACCCAATAACACTTTGCTCGACCTGTGTATCCAACTCGCGTAATCCACTAGACCAACGAGACAGTCGTGATTGTTAAATTAATGATATTGATAGTGATTTAATGATTATAGTGATTTAATCATAAAAGGCACGGCGGTTTTCCTTAGGTTGCGATTTGAGTTTAAATGACTATAGTGCCAGGTATAGTGATCAGTAAATCTACAGTTACTAGAGTAGTGGTGACCGCCACATTACGGCCGCAGTGACGGTTGTCATGAAAATGATGGCAGCGGGGTTGGACTATACGGTGATAAAAAAGTTCTATAACAAAACACATTAAAGGCTTGTGCAGACCAGCGCGACTTGTCGCGCGACGCGACACGAACAATACAATTTCTAAGAAAACTTCACAGTATAACAATAACCGGTGTCGCGTCGCGCGACAAGTCGCGCTGGTCTGCACAAGCCTTAACTTAATTTCATGACTATCGTTTCAGTAACGTCATTCTCTGGTAAATTGCAGACGCTATGTGACGATCACCGCTTTTCTAGGACACCGTAGCCTTACAGCAAACTATTGTAAAGTGAATGCTTGATATTGGGTATTTCGGACTTATGTATATACGTATATATATAAATGAATCCCTGTTTCCCTTGGTCACGCCATAACTTGAGAACGGCAGTACCAAATATCAGTACCAATAGCAGGGTAAGTAGGGTAGGTAGGGTAGGTAGGATAGGTAGGGTAGGTAGGGTAGGTAGGGTAGGTAGGGTAGGTAGGGTAGGTAGGGTAGGTAGGGTAGGTAGGGTAGGTAGGGTAGGTAGGTAGGGTAGGTAGGGTAGGTTCAGTGATGTCCAAGATAAACTAAGGCAGTAAATACTCGTATATGAATTGCAAAAGTTGCTCGGATTGTAAACCACGACCGTGTAATCGTCATAGTCTTATCCCAATTTATTTGCATGAGGTTGGAGCAGCCAGTCAACTTCTATCCGTAGTAACCTCAGCTTTAGGCTCCTTTAAAACCATCTCATTTTTACTTCACATGATTTCTAGTCATACAGCGAGTTTCACAGATCAGACTTAGACTTTACTTTGCTAAGTAATGTCATAGAATATTTTATAGCTACACACGAATTTGAAACTTTTTATGCTAATAATATTCATATTTGTAAAAGCAAATGTGAGCAATAATTTCAAACGACTTTATTATATAGTAAATAAATAAATAAATAATTTCATATTAAGAATAAGGTTAGTATGAAGTTTGAGCTTTACTTAGCAAAATAAAGTCTAAGTACGATCTGTGAATCTTGCCCTTACACACAGGCGCAAAGTAATATAACGTTTTTTGGTAGAATTAATTGAAAACATGATAAAGGGCTAAAATTAGATTTCCAATATCATAATGGCTGTCGGTAAAACAGCAGATCTTTAGACAGCTATTTTTTTTTAAATTAACCCGCTGGGTTCGTAACGTCAGTTCATTTGTTTCGTTGTTTATTTTACATTTAGTTTATAGGCACAAAAGACAATTCTGTAGAATGACAGGCAAACAAAGTGAACCGTGATGACATTTGGAGTGACTTTCAATTGACGTTTTCGATGCTAAGTTCAAGAATCGAATGGAAATTAGGAATTTATTTGTCTTTCTTTCGGTTTTTATCATTTCACTCTTTAAATGTACGTTCATTTTCTAATTTTTGTTACGTAGAACTGCGTGTAGTAACAACATTTGCTTAGGGTCGGTCCCGAAGTACGTCATTTCTGTTTAAGACTATGTACACATCCTTCTTAACCCTAAAGTTTTTGGTTTTATTGTCCTTTTTCAGTTTGCCTAAAAGTGCTTAGTTTTAGCGTTGAGAGAAACAGTTGTCACAGAACAGACGAATCACGCAATTATGCCTTCTGAAAACTGGGCGAGATTTTAATACCACATATGCATAAGTAGTAGTCAAGTATACCATGAACTCATTATGAATTCACAATCCGCGAAAACAAAAACAAATACAATAGCTGTGTGGCTGCAACAATGCATGCATTCATCCAACCAAACATTTTATTGTTCCCACTTCTTTCGCCACATATTCACAGACTCACTTAATTAATTTATTCATTAAAGAGTTTAGAGGTCTTAATGCTTTCAGAATGTGGCTTGAGGGCTTGTGTAATTTAGTAATAAAAGCTTTTGTGCTTATAAATAACACTGTTATGTAGCAATATGTTTATTTCAAGTTTCTGAGCGGAGATAGGCTATTAGGGGCTCATGGATAATATTTTCAGTAAAATACTTGGGTTTTTAACTTTTTGGTGAGCTTTGATACGGTGAAAACACCACCATCGCTGCACGCGCTTTAAAAGTTTGGTACTAAAGTTTATGAAATGGCGACTAAGTGAAATCGATACCTATCAATCGCGCAGTTTCTGGAAAGCAGGTTTATAGCTACTCGGAAGGAAATAACAACGGATCTTTGTAAGAATATCTCAAACTCAAGACTCAAAGCATTTACGAGTATTTCAGTTAAACTAATTACAGGTACTTTTGAATTTGAATTGTCAATATACCTATCTAATAATTTGATTCACGAGAAGACTTTCACGAGTCTCATTGTGGGTATCAGGACTAGGTAGGTAAAACTAGTAGAATTGGGACTAGTTAGAGAAAGTTTCATGAAAGTGATTGTAGAACAGGTCAAGTGCGAGTCGGACTCGCAAACGAAGGGTTCTGTACTACCGAACAATGTTTAGCAAAAAACGCCGCAAAAAACACTTTCCTTGTAAACGCCGTTACCCCATAATTTTTTTTAATTTATTTTATTATTATTATTTGTTGATATAGCGGCAATAGAAATACACAATTTGTGAAAATTTCAACTGTCTCCTTAGCAGTGGCGGATTTGCAGTCTTGGCCGCCCTAGGCCCCAGGCCATGTAGTAAGTATTAGCTGCAAGTTTTTCTGCACCCATCACATAGACTACATAATGAATTTACTTTATTGCCAAGTTTTATCGAAATCGGTTTGGAAATTTAGTTAACTATGAGTCGGGTTGGCGCCGCGAAATTCTATATCCCGTTTCAATTAGGTATTTGGACATATTTTTAAATGGTTTTAAGTTATTATTGTTATATGACGCGGTGCAGCGCCGCCCGCCATAATGTGCGCGAACGTTTAGAATATTTACATACCTTGAGTTATATCTTGTCATCATCTGTGAATTTTGTGACACGATTGGCCGCCCCTAATATCTGGCCGCCCTAGGCCCGAGCCTACTGGGCTTTAGGGCAAATCCGTCACTGCCAATTAGGGTTCATGAGATACAGCCCGCTGACAGACAGACGGATAGCGGAGGCTTAGTAATAGGGTTCCGTTTGGCACCCTTTTTTTGTTCTTGTTGGGTGCGAAATTATCAAATAACTTCTCCCGCTGTAGGCGGAGCGGAAGGGCGTGTCAGACTCTTACTGACTAAAACCCACCCGTGTTCCTTCAGTTGCCTGTATGTTGCCAGAGGGGCCACGGTATCCCTTTCGGACTTTTCCGCGAACCCGGCAGACATCGGTCCTAGCAGACCCCTTCAGTTGTGTGTGTTTGGCACCCTTCGGGTATTTCTTCGTCTGAATTTTTTACATAGTTCATAGTTAGGGCAAATATTTCATATTCGTTTTAATATCGTCGTGTAATATTCGACGACGAGACTACAACATGTCAAGTCGACTGTAACAAGATTGATCTCTAAGTGTAAGGTTTTCCTCCATAGGAAGTTATAATTTCCGTCAGTCCCCGCGTAAATTGTCATTTTGTGAATACTGCGTATATTTCGTACAACAAAGTATCCGTAAACAGGGTTTTAAGTATAGCATTAGGTTGTAAAATGAGTCTGTTATTGTGGTTTTATGAAGTAGTAATGTGAGACAGTAATATACCCTAACAAAATACACGTTTTTGTAGTACGTCATTATGGAAAATTAACTTTAAAAGGGGGGTCTAACTTTAATATTTTTCATGTTATTCAATTTTTTTGCATTGATTGCCATATTTCCTATGTTATTGGCTCGATTTGGATTCTGTTTATTATTTGTAGAAGCTTATGAGTTATTTTATCGGATTAACTAACATTTTTTAATAAAATTTGTCGACTATGAAAAAAAAAACGGAGGTCTTTTTTCTATAAAATCAGTATTTATTTAAGAAAACACAAGGTACAAGGTTTAAGTAATTTTTCGATAATTTGTCATGAATATTCAGAAAAATACGGCATATGGGCGACATTGTATATCTTTATAATCACATTCTCGAAAACGGCTCTAACGATTTCGATGAAAGTTGCATTATAGGGGTTTACGGGGGCGAAAAACCAATCTAGCTAGGTCTCATATCTGGGAAAATTCGTTTTCTCCGTATTTTCGCCGAGCAGAGCTGGGTCGCCCAAAGTTTAGAACAAGATGGATACCTTAGAATTGCAGCATGGAATTAGTAAGTACCTACTACCATGGCAGCATGGAATTAGTAAGTACCTACCATCATGGCAGCATGGAATAAGTATGAACTTTCCTATACTATTAAATGAGCGTCCTCTATTTTCACCCAGTCGCCCAGGTACTTATAGGTCAAGTTAGAACAAAACAAAAGAAAACTCTTGTAAAGGGTAATAGGTGAATCCCGTCCATCAGAAACACCATTTATCATCATTATTATACTATCCGGACGTCCGGGAAAACGTTTATTGTTGAACACTCACGGGCCTTTCCGAGATTCCCATGAGAGATGACTTAGCAACTGCAACCAACAGTTACCCTTGACCCTTTTCAGAATATATGAAGATTCCTGAAAGGAAGAGTTTCTTTTACAAAATATTTAGGACTAAGTATTTGTATTTATTCATTTTATTTTTTGTTATTTTATTATATGCTGCACCGGCTGACGTCATAACGTCAACGCCGGCTGTCGCTGAAAACCAGCGCTGGGGCTCTATCTTGCATAGGGTCACAGCTTTATGCTGTGCGATAGCCGTTTGCGTGGATGTGACGCATATTTTCCCCCAAATTGTTTATTTTCGTGTTTTGTTCTTACCATAGATATAAGAAAGAAGGAGATATGCCCGGTAGTTGAAAATGTATCGAAACCCAATGTCTTCTATCTATCCCTACTCTCTAGCCTGCGATCACACATGCGATCAGTAAACCCAATAAATACGAGGCCCCGCTCACACTTGCAATTTACAAATCAGAACGTACTACATAATCAATTATAAACCTTATCCCATCAAACACAGCGTGCATTTACCATGCACCGTACAACTCACCCACACGAAAACATCGTTCGCTATCGTTGTGCTGTGCAAAAGCCATTTATTTTACATATACGCTAGTGATTGACTAAATCGGAAACTTATCGATTCTCCCTTTTATATTTGTATTAAAATTTTTGGAAGTTGCTGAAAAAATTATAAATAAAAAACGATATACATATAATAAGATGATATAAATAAACAATAAGTAAGTAAAAAAAAGAAATATTAAGTAAACCAAAAAAATAACAACATTATGAGAAAATCTAAATGAGTATAAAACAAGATTTCACATCGGTCTTCCAATCAGGCTATAACTGTTGACAAATTGAAGAATAAACTTTAATAGTAATATAAATTCATACGACAATCGACATTATTGTCGATAGCCTACGTTAGTGGATCTGCACAACCACATCACTAATCCGTCACAAGACGCTGCGGCCGTACTAACGATGCAACCCTTCGATCAATAATGCACTGATCGAAGATGCAACCGCTTAAAGTAAATATCGTTTTGTAATTTTTACATTGCTTGTCCAGTTACTTAGCGACATACTTTGGTAGTGGTAAAGAAGCAATGTATTTACTACAATAAAAGTACAGTCGCTGTGATATATGAAAACAAAAATAACGTAGTAAAGGCAAGAAATATTTTACGATTTGTTGTTTTTCATGATTTTCAACACAAATATAGCAAAATACTTGTGCTGATTTATGAAAAGTGGTTCTACGATTTATAAAGTTTATAGTTTAGCTTCGATTTTTACAAGAAACCACTGAACAACACGGTATTCTTAAATGTTATCACGATCGCGCTCGAAAGCGCACTAGTTAGCGGAGACGGCCATTTGCCTGAGGCATGAGCATTGTGATCAAGACGCGCGGACACAGACACGCCCCCATACCACTTCTCCTGTTATTTATATTTCTATGGTTCTTACCTTGCGTCATGTGTACCGCAAATAAACGTATATTCTTTCTTTTTCTTTTTACCATAACTAAAAAAAAACTCGTTTGAGTTTATGTGACACCCTGATCAATGGGCCTATAAAACTTTTTTATGTTATCAGACCGACATACAAATCGTGTTATCATATTGTATGCGGTATAACGTCGGAAACGAAATGATTGATTTCTAGAATTATGTTTCTATTATATTTTTCGGTAGACAGAAGTCATATTTCATCGTGCTACGTCAACTTGTGGACGACCAGCCCAAAGCTAAGCTGTGGACGGCTCCCATGATTTATTTGACGTAGTGAATTATTTTACTTATAAAATATAGCTGCAATCTGTCGATAAGTTCTACTGACTTAGCTTTCCCTTTTTTAATGCACAACATATTTTTTGAACTGAAAAATACTAACAATGAGGACGATTTGTAAAATTCTCGGTGCATTTTTCCGAATGTGATTGGGAGTTACCTGAACCAGTCATCTAGGGATGAGTAAGCGACCCTGGAGCTATGTGTAGGTACAATTCTTATCAATTTATATATTTTTTTATCATTTTATTATGCAGTTCCTTATCAGTTTTACCAGTTATATAATGTCGAAGAATCTCAATGTTACCTTTACCAATTTTATAATTTGTAATCAAAATTGTATAGATTGTAATTTTATATAAATGTCTGTTTTTGCCGATGTTACCAAATTTTTTATATTACCGCTTATTACTAAGTACATAAGTTAGCTTATATCTCTGATTCATTGTTTTATGCATGTGGTGTTTACCTATAAGTAACTGATGCACATACACGTTATTTTACTTAAAAAAATGTATTATGTGTTTTTACCAGTGTACCTAATCAATTATTGTTGAAATGAAAAAAATTTTTTTTTTTGTATAAGTCGCGATGACAGCTAAGATAATAACGACCTTATAATATTTGATTTCCTCGTTGGTTTAGTGGTCACAAGTGCTACTGCTGAGCATGAGGTTCTGGGTTCGATTCCCAGGTCGGGCAAAGTGTTATTGGGTTTTTCTTTCTGAAACTTCCCAGTAGCAGCCGGGAGTCCGGATTTGTGCCGGGTTAATGGCAATAGGCTCGCCCCCTATTACATGGGACTAAAACATAACTGGCGAAATGTGGGTGTACTATAGGTACACCTCTGCCTTACTCTTCGTGGGAACAAGGCGTGATGTTATCTTATGTTTTTTGTATACGTATTTTGATGTGAAACATCTATAGCCGCACTTAAAACCGATTTCTGGCGTGGCGACGCATGCCGTGGCGACGCGTCGCCACGCTATATGATGGTATATATATACAGTCTATATGCAGTAGTGTGTACGGTGTGGCGTCGCGTCGCCATGCGCAATCGACTGTGCGATTAGTTAATTATTATCGTTATTAACGATTATATATATATATTATATTATATTAATTATTATTAACGATTTTTTTTATGACATATTTAGTTCCTATCACAATATGTTCTTTTCTGCATATTACTTTTACAAAATAATGGCGATGTTTCACATCTGCCAGGCGTCCCGTGACGGCTCACATTTTTTTTTAAACCTACGTTTCCTCTTTGAAAATTCTGTCACACATCCAAGATGCAATATAACTCGTTGTTGTATACAGCAGCTGCTGTGTATATAATAGGTCCCCACCTATGAAATCAGCGTTTTGTATGGAGAAATTTAAAGAAGTTGCATTTTTCACACTAACATTTTCTAATTAAAATAAATATAATATATATATATATATATTTTTTAAAAAAAATTTTAATTTTTTTTTTTTTTTTTTAATTTATATAACAACCATGAACACGAATGTTTTAAAACTTTTATGCACTAATGTTTAAAAACTAAGTTAACGTAATATGCCACTTAGATTAAGCGACAAAAATAAGTTTTGGCTAAGTTAAAACAAATAGTGGTCATTTCTGCTAACAAAATGAGGAGTCATTTTTAAGGTATTTTTTATGTTTATAAAACTATAGATAGATAGATAGATAGATAGAATATTCTTTATTATGCACACCATACAAATTACAGAAATAAATAAAAAAACTAAACCAAAACTAAACTATATAAACTATACCTAAGTAATAAGGTTTTTATTACTATTGGTAATTGTCTATGATGGTCATTATTCGATATAATACCAAGCAATGATGAATATTTTAAATCATAGAAGTGACGAGGTTCTCTATTTGTGAGAAAAAAAAAGCCTATTTCATAGGTAAACCAATATAAAAAAAATCTGCATAAATTCCACTCTTGAATGCTTGGTTTTACTTCTAAAAAACAAAATGCGGAAACCACAAGTACATTTTTATTGCAGTATGTTAAATAACGGCCAGCGAAATACATTTCAGTGTCTCAAGTACGTCTGAGGGTTACACTCTCTTGAGGAGCATGTTGGTTCGTTTTAAAGTTAAACGTCGCTTGAATCAGAAAAAGCCTCTTTTATTTATAACGACGTGTATTTTTTTTTTTCTTATAAAAATGTTACTTACGTTATTCGTTTTGGTGGCTGCGGGTGCTCGTTTAGGCGTCAAATCTCAAATTATATAGGTAGTTGTGAATTTGTGATTCATGAGGAAAAAATCCAATACGTACTTTGACACGATTTTATTTTATTGTGTGCGATGGAAATTTCGTTCTGTATTTTTTTATTTGGACTACTCGTGTAGAAATCCTTTTATTTATATACGTGTGAATATAAGGATGCGTATGGATGGCTGGATGGAGGTTCGAGCATCGATTTTGACATGCTTCTTTTGTTCATTTCTGTTTATTATTTCGCTATTCGCACTCAGCAAAGAGTTCTGATTCTATCCCTGAGGCGTTTAGTACTTTGTCTTGATAACTATTGTAGGTTTCTTTTGGTACTTTGTTACTTTCTTGTTTTCCGCCTGTTTTATCATTTAACGGGATTATTATGATAGATACTAATGGCGGAACGGGACTAACGGCGCGTGCTTATTTTAATATCCTTTGTTCACTAAAATTATCAGTCTTTGTAGTATTAAAGAAGGTACTTTTAATACTACAAAGATAATTTTATAACGAAGATATTTCCGTGAAATTTGGTGTTTAATTATATATTAGTCATTAAATTTGACCATGCTAATAGTTGGATGTACCACGTGGCAGACATAAGATTAAATTAAATGCGTTTTTCGAAAATAATATAGAATACCTACGGCACTCGTTTCCATTTGAGACTCAGGGAAATGCTTGATGACAGCATTCTAATTATGCTTTCATAAATCAAATGAGAGAAAAAAATACATAATTCTCGTAATTTCAATTTATACCTAGCTTTATTTCGTTTTAACAAAGCTTTATAATGCTTCAGGCGTTCTTTTCGACTCACGCTTAACGATTGATGTCCGACTGCTGTAAGTCTATGGAGAGGGCGATATCAGAGACTGTTAACAAAATTGGCCTTGTGATAGATTAGGCCTAATTCATTAAGTAAATCAGATTTTAGGCACACTCATCGTTGACAGAAGATGCGGTTCTGCCATTAGGTAATGGATCTGATTCGGGACATTGGTCGTAGGATTCTTTTAGCCAAAGTTGATTACGGTACGGAAATCTACCAAAAAAAAAACACTCTCTCTCAATTTCACGCTTATTTGAACAGAGGAAACGAGACCAATAAATGGAATGTAAACTCTGACTCCCAACTGACAACACAGTCATGAGATATTTGTATGAGATACACATAAAATGGCTCGTATCCGAAGTAATATTTCAGTCATGACGAATATTATGGCATTACTGTTGTCGGAACGTTTTGAAGTGGGTGCATGAGGAGGAAAGGGCAAGCACGGCCATTTGTATACTGTTAGATCAACATTTACCTTACATTATGAAACCATTTTATTTTTCATTCATTTTGTTCATTGTCCATTGTCCAGGGATTTGGTTGTTCATTTGTTTCAAGTTTACGGTAACCTCATCTTGGGAAAAAACAAGGAAATTCCTGAAAAAAAATTGTGTAGAAAAACGTTGTCCAGTTATGTTAGAAGTTTTTTGTTTGTAAGAATGTATGTATGTATATTACTAGAGTCTATACATAAAAACATACTTGCAAATAAATATAATTGTCTGTTTGTAATGTCAAAATAACAGCTTTTTATCAAATAAAGTATATACGGTATATACCTACGAGTACAACAAAAACAAAATGTTTGTAGTGTAGTCTGTAATATCCGAAACAGCTGGACCGATTTTTTACGGGACTGTCACTGGCAGCTATACAAATAAATAAGATTGAAGTATAGAATTCCACGCAGACGAAGTCGCGGGTAACAGCTAATTAAGCAGCTCAATAAAGATGTAAATATTCGAAGTTAAAAGGTTTCAACGGCTCTTCTTCTAAAATAGTAGAAGTCGATAGGAAATTGTGAAATTCTACTCACGGTTTAGTTGAGAAGGTCGTAACTTTCAGTACGGAGAGGATATTTGAAGCCTCCGGCGTCAGTTAGAGTGCGAGACTTTGTTCCCCTTAATCTGATATCACATGGGGCTTATAACTGAAAAACGATCTACACGTCAATTCTGAATTTCAGGGCATTTTACGTTATGACGGTTTACGATAAGGAAATATAAAATCCGTCTTGGATCAGTAGGTAACGCATTGCAAAGGTATTATGCAGAACTACGCCAGGAAACCATAACTGGCGAAATGTGGTCGTAGGTACTCAAAGAAATTAAACATACTGTAGAGGTACTATCAGATGAAATTTCATAGAAAACTGTGATTCCATGTTTCAGTAACGCCATCAAGCATAATATAGTAAAATTATATAGCCAAGTTAGCATAATAAAGCCAAGTTTGATATGATACCTTTTTACCAACCTTTGATTACCGTCAGATACTTTGACATATCTAAGAAAATGATTTAATTTATCTTAATTCTCGGTAAATTATAAGATACTTACGAAAATAAACCGTAGTTAAGTAGAGTAATTTTATCGCTACGAGGTTTGCAATACCACAATGTATTCGGCATATTTTCTTCGCAATAATTTTTTTTGCGCACAATGAGACCTGTCTTGCGGGGTGTATGATACGAGACATAGAACTAAACTGAGCGAGGTGGGCCCTGTAGGTTTTACCAAGTAGATTTTGATGTTGTTCGCTTTGTTCAGTCTATCGTAAGTATATAAAAATGTCTTTGTAGATACTGTACCTACACTTCTACATACCTACCTCTACGGACATAATGTTAAGTTATCTTTCCCTAACCTAAAAAAAAACACGAATACTTATAGTGTTTTTATCTCTTGAAGCGACTCGCGCTTTACTTGTGGTATCCAAGTCTACAAACACGCTGTGAATGTATGTGCAGAAGCTCTCGGTTCCGTCCGAGACTCGGGTGAAGTTGGAAGTGTGTTGTGTGTGTGTGCGTGTGTGGTGTGTGTGGGAGTATGTGGGAGGAATGAATGCGTGTGTGTGTTATGTGCTGACGCTACTCGCCTTTACGCACACATTCACAGTGTGTTTCTATGGTTACTGCAAGTAAAGAGCGCGTCACTTCGTGCGATAAAAATACTGTCCGTCCCGTTACGTGAAACCTATACCCACGTTGTTGGTATCAATAGGTACCTACGTATATTTCTGATCATTCATCAATTTTGCTTCTCATATATTGGGTTTATATCTTGTCGTTTCCCTCATCCGATACATTGTACTGACACAATGATACATTTGTCATCGTTACGAGGTCATGTGTCAGCATTATTCAGGAAGGTTTTCGACCTTTTTTGTATCTAAGTGGTTTATAAATGGCACATACTGTATCTATAAAGATTAGGTATGAAATCAGCCTAGTTGTTAACAAAAGATTAATAATGTTTCTGTAAATAAATAGTAAAAATGGATTAAGATTCGTTCAGAAAGTTTGTAACGCCGGAACGTAGGATACTTCCTAAATGCTTTTTGTACACTTACAAATAAATTTTCAGTTTTACGATATTAACTCGTAATCAATGTTTCAGTGCACTAAAGAGCAATATTTCATAATTACATTAAGCAAAATTGAAAAATTCATCAAACCAGCGAAACATTTGGCAGCTATTTGCGCCGTTGCAAACTATTTATGCTCCTTTTTAAGGCCTAAGTAAAGAAATAAACTGTTTCATAAAAATGTTACCTACCTCTAACCGAAAAATAAACGTAGTGTCAGGAAAGATAATTTATTTAGAACATTACTCATTTGTCCCCAGAAAACGTTTAAAGAAAATACCTTAATGTTTCACACGATTGCCTCTAATCTTTCCCAGCATTCTGCAACAGAAATTCTGGTAAAAGTCGAATTGCTTTTAAAAGTTCACGGGAACAAATAAGTACTTTCAAGTTCTCGACAATTGTTTTTTGTATTGTGTTATAATGAGCCATGTTCTTTGTAGTGGGAATAAAGACACCAATTTCAAGGGAATATCGAATTACTGAGTTTGAAATTACTTACGCATGTAGCTCATTTTCGTCTTGTTAAGGAATTTGAAGTTTTGAATGATTTCATACTTGCGTTTCACGGAAAACATTATTAGAAACATAAGGAGGATACGTTGTGCTTATATTGTTTAGCAAAACAGTATGTCGGTATTTTGTATTTTATGTTTATCTATAACAGTTGGGTTTAGTTTAGTGGAATATGTTTAGTCAGTTAATATGTAAGAATTACGGAGATATTTCCGATTCAACATTGTTTACAAAAAATATACATTTACTTACCTACAGCTTCTACTTATTATCTGTTATCCGTTCGCATAGTTATCTATATATTTCTTTAAAAAACGATATTGACCTTTATTACTTCAAAAACAGTAAGCACAGGCACCTTGTCAGACTATACCGCAGTTTATACTGTGACTATACTTAACCCTGCAGTTTCCTTACCATAAACATGGCATGTAAATAAAGCTAAGTTTCATTGTTACAGGAAGAGAAAGACCAGCTGCTAACAACGAACTGCTGGATCACACAGATCTGGACAGACTACCACTTGAGGTGGAACACCAGTGACTTTGACGGCATCGGCGTCATCAGAATACCCTATGAAAGGGTCTGGAGACCCGACATCATTCTTTACAACAAGTAAGATTAATTTTATTGACCTATTTTAATAATAAAATTAAAATTGTTAACCCTAATGGGTTGGTAAAGTTTTAATTAGAATATTAATTCTGTTTAAAACAAAGTTAAGCTGGAATGAAGAGTGTTACCAGATTCTAAAATTTAATTGTGTTACCAATTATTTTTGGTATTGACTTTGGGTTTTAGGTGTTTTCCATAAATCAATATTTATTCTTTGAAGTATATAAGTCATTAGTTTATTTACATCATCGGAACATAAGATAACATAACACAAGCTCATTTATCTATCGCGATATATTGCAAATCGACGTCTTCTCAGTTCATCGACCACATGTACATCAGTCTTGTGTAGGGCTGGTCCATCGTCGAAGCCGAAAAACTTGGCTATATTAGTTTAAATTTATGCCTTGTGCCGCGCATGCACATGCTAGTGGCATGAATTATTGAGATGATGTTTCTTGATCTTAGCCAACCCATCACTCGCTCCTGGGCCTATTCCAGTGGTCAGCGATTGCAGCTCCAAGATGTTTTACGAAGGTAGTCATTTGTGGGGCGATGATTCCGTCAACACTCGCATGTCGCATTTCACAAGCGTTTGAATATTTCCTTATTTTTTCTTCTTCTTCGGATTTTAGTTCAGAGGCGACAAAGCGTGAAATATAAGAAGGAGCGTCAGTGTCTAAGACACGGATATCAAATAACGCCTCCCTCTAAGCATCCAAAACGGCTTGGCTGGAAAGGTCTCCGCGTAGTCCGCAATCTCCTTCGGAGATTATGGGTTCTTTGACTACGTTTCCGCATACGTGTTGACATAAGTCAATTAAATCGAAATGGTCTTTCTTAGTTGGTATGATCGGTTGGCAGATTTTGTTAAAAATTTGTCGAAATTGATCGTTCAATCGCTCTTCTCTTGACAGCGGAGGGTTAGACCAAGATGGTGTATAAGAGTTCATCATCGAGAGTGTCTTTGTTTTTTCGGCTTTCTTTTTGTGCATCTTTAAGGGATTTATGATGTTGAAAGAGGTGTACTTGTGTATTTTCTATCAAAGCTCTTGAGAGGATTGTACAACCTTTTTTGAATATATATGGTTTATATTTGTTATTTTTGACTACCTTTTTGAACGGGTAGAAAGAATAAATCAGCTTCCAAGGCTGAGATAACGCGTTTTAGTAGAGTGGGTAAAAAAATTGTACGCAGTGTGTTTGTTAGTGGTTCGAAGAATTGGTACGTATACGTTATCTAAGACTCTTAATAGGAATGACCATTGGAATTGCCCTGTTTTAGCGAGGGCTGTGTAGGCAGCTTGGGGTGAGTCTTTACAGATAAGTGAAAGTTTTTTATTGTTATGTCAAGTTTTTAATTTTCTTGTCTACAAAGTTTTCTTTACCTTCACTAATATAACTACCAAGTAAGCGTGATCCAGTTATGATGGTTATGTTAATCCCCTTGAAAATCGGTTGAGCTGTTTGTTTGTCGTTTTCGGAAATGATTAGGTATGATTTTTTGTCTTGAGGAAAGTAACCATATGTTAGGCTTATTTTACTCATTTTATCCCACCGCTTACGTAGAATTTTGAGCTGGCCTTGGGCGGAAGACTCATTTGCATTCGGCATTCGCAGTTCCTTGTTCTATTTTTAGTTTGTATATTATCGGTTGTGTCGCAAGGGTTATTATGATTTATGTGTTTAAGTAAATAAATAAAATTAATAAAGGTTATAGCCATGATTACATCCTTCCCAAATTAATTAAATTAGGAAAGTTTACTCAACTTTGTAAATGTTTACTCCACTCAGGATGCTCTATTAAACCTACATATAGGTATATTTAATCTACGGTTTCAAACTTCAATAGTTAAGCTACTAATTAGCTTGTTGTGTATTAAGATAATATGCTTTGTTATTACAATGTATGTATTTGCATACGTAATGGATTCTAGATCAATATTTCCCCAATTATTTGAATTAGCCTAATCTTAATCCATTATATTACTGTAGCCATACCTATAACTTCGCCAGTAGTTGTTTGAATCAATCAAAACCAAATAGAATCAAAAATCATTTATTCTAATTAGGCTGTGAATCAGTACCTATTGAACGTCAAAATTACATTGGACAGTCCCCCAAAACGCATGCCCTTCACCAGTTTCTAATGTTTTAGCTGGGAAGAAAAAGTCACAACAAACTGTCCAGCGTCTAATTACGAGTACTTACTTAAATCCTAAAATCTATATCTATACATATCATCACGTGCCTAGCCTTTTCCCAACTTTGTGGGGGTCGTCTTCCAATCTAACCGGATGCAGCTGAATACCAGTAATTTATATGTAGCGATTGCCTATCTGACCTCCACAACCCAGTAACTGGATAATACGATACCTCTTGGTAAGATTGGTTGTCAGACTTTCGGGCTACTGACGACCCGTTACAACTGTAAAAAAATTACAAACAGCCGAGACCAAAAGCTTTTACGTGCTTTCCGAGGCACGAAGAGGTCTTGGTATGTAAAGATGGTCACCCATCCATGGACCAACTCCAGCAAGCGTAGCTTAACCTGATAGCTCGACCCGTGCGGCTGTTATTACTTACCCACGAGCTCCTAGTATACTTATGTAGGTATAATAAAATAGAAGCGAAATCAAAACTGCTTATTTTTGGAAAAAAAGTAATTGGGAATAACAGTTTTTAGAAATTACAATTTTTGTCCGTTTCTCTATTTGTCTGGATGTATGTTCCGGTTTGACGCGAAAACTGTTGAATATAAATATAGATTCTGTTAAAATTTAACACAAATATTCCTTAAAGGTCTAGTTATCGAATATGTCTGGTCATGCTATTTGCTATGGGGGATTAGCAATATTGCATTATGTCCGTATTCCTCAACAGTTTACCGCGAGATTTAATTAGATGAGAAAAATGTCGATATAATCCAGTCTCGTGAGCGAAACCGCGGACACAGCTAGTTGTTAAATATTTCGAAAGAATCAATGTAATTTTTATTTTTTATATACATTACTAGATAGAAATAATAAGTTGACAAAATGTTGTACTTTGTGGGAGATCTGAAGTCTAAACTAAGCCTAGGCATGTATTTTAGAACAGACCGAGGCTTAGTTTCCCACAAATTACAAAATTTTGTCAAAATAGTTTCCAACTTATTATAGAATGGAACTAAACAAGAAAAATCTGAACTGCAATCAGTTACTTTAATCGCAGGAACTTTCTATTAACGTTGGTACAAAATTACAAACGGAGGAAAAGCAAAATGTCGTCACTAATGACGCGAAATATAATAAGTGTTCTTTGTGCGTTCTGCAAATTGTGGATCATTACGTATCAGGGCTTAACAGCTCGCTGCGCTGTCCCAGCATGACGCGCGACGGGTTCGTAATAAATTGAACATATTTATAAAATTAATGGCAGCTCCCACGCCTTGGAATCACGAATAATACCTATTTAATTGTGTAGGTACCTTAATTTGGTTTCGCTTGCCAAACGTGGTGATTATAGCTATAGTATAGGATCTTGAACAAGCGTGGTGATCAATGCTCGTGCCATCTCTGTATGCGAAGAGGCTTTTGCCCTGCAATGGGAAATATTATGCTGGTAATATTATTCTTTTATTAAAAGGGCTTATAATAATAATGCATATTCATATTCCTATATTGTTCCCACTGCTGGGATCAGGCCTCCTCTCTGTGAGATGGAGTGGGCCGTAATCCACCACGCGAGCTCAGTGCGGGTTATAGATCTCACAACATGTATTCGAATTTTTGGTTCTAGGAAATGCCGGTTTTCTCACGCTGTTTTCCTTCACCGTTTTGAGAAAAGTGGTGATGCAATAATTTACACATACGAAAGCACCTGTCTGGGTTCAAACCTAAAACCAACTAATCGTAAGTTGCGGCTGTTACCACTGGGCCACCACTGTTTTAAAAGGGCTTAATTGCAACAAATTCGTCTCTATATTGGTGTCGAAACTGGGATGTTTTTTTTTAAGCTATACTGTTCGATGAGTATATTAATGAATTCTTCATAAACAATCCATGCCTAAGAAAGAAGAGCGAAAGTTGTGCTTAGGAAGGGTAAGGATGACTTGTTGATTGACAGTTCCATTCACAAACATTATAGTAACTACCTACCTATATGAGTAGAGTAACTGTTCACGATGGATGAGACTTAGTAGTAAATGAAGAGGGTTTAACAGTTGACTGTCGCCTTCGGGATGATAAATGATAATGATGATTTTGCATTCAACACAAGTAGCAGGAGCTCGTGGCTTAATAATAACAGCCGCACGGGTCGATCGAAGGTTGCGGTTGGTTCGTGGATGGGTGACCATCCATGACATATCTCGATGTGTAATAGATGGGAGGAGTCTCGACTCCTCCGTGCCTCGTAAAACACGTTAATCCCTCGGTCCTGGCTGTCATTAATAGATCTTTGACAGTCGTTACGGGTAGTCAGGAGCCTGAAAGTCTGACAACCAGTCTTACCAAGGGACATCGTAATACCCAGTAACTGCGATGGGGAGTTCAGATAGGCAGTCACTCCATGTAAAATATTGGTATTCAGTTGCATTCGGTTAGACTGGAAGCCGATCGTAACTTAGTTGGGAAAAAGGCTAGGCAGATTGATTGACAAGTACAGGATTATGATGAGAAAGTGGATATCCTTGGCCTTTCTGATCCCTAATTAGAACATAGGTACTACTCCCACGGACTACCCCTTAACTAAGAGTGGTGAAAATATTTAATTTTGATCATTAATGATTTTTTGTTCCATGGTAATTCGATTAACTGATCAATTTTATGGTAAGCTTCTTTCCTTGAAAATAGGAATTAGTTTGGACTTGCAAAGAGGGTGTTTGGGATTCGAAAAAGATGTTTGCAGTCCTTCGTAAACAAAGTGACGTATCCTATAGTTACTGAATCCGAATACTTTTACTTTTTCGTATGTAATATTAGCATACTTTTTTGTTGCGCTAAAACTCTTGTAAAATGTTCTGTCCCAAAACAATTAAAATGGTCGAGAGTGGTTTCGATCGGACAAGTCAAGTAGACGTATTTGTACTTTTTTCATTTAAAACTAACAAAAGAAATTTAGCGAAAGAACAGTAAAGCTTTTAAATTAAAATAAACATGGGTAACTTTAGTATGATTTTCAACCGCATATTTATAATACAGACACTAGTGGTTGGTTTCGACCTTATCGCTTAGGCAATAAGGTCGAAAAGTGGTCAACCACCTCCTACTAGCCTGAAGTCTAGGGTAAAGGTATCTATTCTATTGTCCAATTGATTTCTTATTATGCCTACACATAGAGATGCTCATATATTTTTTTATTAAACATAATCAACTCTGTACCTTTTAGAATTAACGCCAATTACTCCCAAGAGGTTGAAAACTAAAACAAAACCCATTTACTAAACTTTCTATTAGTATTCGTAAGCGATAATATTGAATGGCTGCGCAAATGGTGCGTATATATTAGCCTTTCGCTCTACTACTAGCTATTAGGTCGTGGCGGGAGTAAATGCATAATGTAAATGTGCCATTACCAAAACAAAGTGCCAAAACATTTTGCAGTTAGGTACTGTTTCTTCTCAAATAAGGCCCGACGTCCACGAAGCTACTCAAAAGTAATCAGTTATAACCTCAAATCACAATGGGTGATTAGTAAGAATGTCACAGCACTAGTATTTCTATCAATCATCATCATCATCATTTCAGCCGAAAGATGTCCACAGCTGGACATAAGCCTCCCCCAATCAAAGCCACTTCGACCGGTTTTTTGCTTCTGGCATCCAGCGGATTCCTCGATCGGTCCACCTTGGGGCCTTCCAACGCTACGTCTTCCGGTACCCGGTCGCCACTCCAGAACCTTTCAATCAATCACAAACTAGTTAATAACGCGTTAGTAAGTCGCGTCCTATACATAGCACCAGTGAAATACCAGTGCTGTGACATTCTCATTAATCATCTCATAATCATTGGTGATTTATGTTTCAAATTGAAGATCAATAAATTTCTGTAATTAAAAACGCTCAAAGTCTAGTAGCAATTTGATCTCAGCGACAATCAATGTCAAAAACTTGACAAAAATGTAGGAGTAAAGAGGTGTTTTTGACAGATTGAGACTGAGATTAGAACGAGAATTGCCCTTCTGCTTATTTTTATCCGACTGCCCCAGAAGGAGGAGTTACGACGCTACTTTATAAAAACACATAACTGAAAAGAGAAATACAAGTATCAAGTATACAAGTATCTATAGAATTTATTTTCAGCCATGTAGAATGAAACATGCAATGTTTCTTTGTTCGATACACACTTAGCAAATAAACAATCCTTTATTAACATTTATCAACAAGTTATAATTACATTATTAGGTATACCTTAAAATTATAACTTGAATGTTAATAATGTATTGCAAGCATTATTATCTGTTGAACTTTGTTTTTTGTAAGGTATTGCAGGTGGGGATAAACAAAAGTTATACCATATTTTTCAGGTTATTGGTAAATAAAAAAATTCTATATATTATTATTATACTCTGTCAACAGGGACACTTTGTTGGCTGAAATAAAAAAAGAACTACCCGAAATGTATGGTTTTATGTGGCAGTGTTACAGGTCCCTCTAAATTATTATACAAGGACAATGTTTTGGAATCTGCAGTAGGATGCCAACAAGGTGATCCGCTCGGGCCAGTCATTTTAAGCTTGGCTATTCATCCAATTATCCAGAAACTAAATTAAAAATTTAACGTATGGTATTTAGATGATGGAACACTAGAAGGTGATGTAGACACCGTTTTGAACGACTTACAACTCCTCAAACAACAATTTAAATCCATTGGCTTGGACCTTAACCCATCAAAATGCGAAATTTACCTTTCTGACATTACCGACAGACAATTGACCCTTGAGAAACTTAATGCAATAGCCCCACAAATCAAAATTAAAAAAAAAAGTTCACTTCAGCTCCTAGGTTCCCCAATTTCAGACAGCTTTTCTCCCTTCATCGACGAAAAAATCAAAAATTTCAACGACATTTCGGACAGACTCTCTAAAATTAACTTACATTCGGCTTTTACCCTGATCAGATACTGCTGTTTTGGTCCAATTTTTATATATTTTCTACGCTCTTCACCTTTATGGAAGCAGCCACACCTCTTGGACAAAATTAACCAAATTATTCGCAGCACCCTAACATCCATTTTAAATGTGGCCTTGGACGACCGGGCGTGGCTGCAAGCCACAATACCCATCCGTTTCGGTGGCCTTGGTGTCCGCAAAATTACAAGTATTAGCTTACCCGCGTTCCTGTCCTCTGTCCACAGCACTGAAAAGTTGACCGGGAAAATTTTAGCCCCCTGCCTGGTCGACTCTGAAGTGCCGTGCTTGACTGATGCGGAGAACGCCTGGAAAACGGCTTGCCCGAATACAGATCGGCCCGTGAACCTGTCCTCCCAGAGGCAGTGGGATGAGCCGCTCTGCAGGTTGGTACGGAACAATCTTATTAATACGTCCACCAACACTGCTGAGCGTGCCCGCCTGCTGGCTGTGGGTGAGTGGGAGTCGGGCCTTTGGCTTCAGGCGCTACCGTCACCCAACATAGGCACTATGCTGGGTGACACCACTTTCCGGCTCGCTACCTGTCTGCGTCTGGGCGCTCCTTGTGTGGCCCCGCATCGCTGTCAATGCGGTGAAGCAGTCGACTGTCTCGAACACCATGGTCTATCCTGCAGTAAAAGCGCAGGCCGGAGAGCACGGCACGCCAACATTAATGACATCATCCGTCGTGCTCTTGTCACCGCCGGGTGCCAGCTGTTCTAGAACCCAACGGCTTGGCACGCGACGATGGGAAGAGACCAGACGGAATGACCATAATGCCTTGGAAGGTAGGTAGGCCATTGGTGTGGGATGCAACGTGTGTCGACACCCTTGCTTGTGCCATGCCATCTTCCTAGCACGGTGGGCTGTGCTGGGGCTGCTGCTGCAGGTGCGGAAAACCTCAAACGGCGCAAATACTCCAATCTTATTGGGACTTATATGTTTGAGCCGTTTGGGGTTGAAACACTAGGGCCATGGGGTCCGAGTGCCCACTTAGTCTTTCAAGACATCGCAAAGCGGTTGGTCGACTCTTCATGTGACCAAAAGACTGGCCTATTCTTCGGCCAGAGAATCAGCATTGTCATACAACGGGGCAATGCTGCCAGCGTTTTGGGCACTTTTCCTGTTGACAACGATGCGGACGAATTTTTTGATGCCCTATGATTGTTCCCCCCCACCCCTTTCTTATATACTTGTACATATTATTACGTATTATGTCCTTTATTTCATTTTAATAACTTATAAATTACATTTTTAAATATTAGAATATAAAAAATACAAACATTTAAAAATATAAAAAATAGTAGTCCACCGGTATCGGGAACAGGGTCCAAGCTACCGGCGGTCAGGGCTTCAGAGAGAGGAACCTCCTGACAATGCGAGCCGTGTCCAGGAGTATCGCTTTCTGAATCAAGCCCTTGATCCAGCTGCCCAACGAGAGCCTCCTTAGGTGTTGGTCGAGGCTCTTGGCAACTAAGCCATTGGCTGATACGACTATCGGCACAATGATCGCTGAGTCCACATCCCACATGTCGACAACCTCGTGAGCCAAGTCAAGATACTTGATTTGTTTATCTTTCTCAGCTTTCACGAGGTTCCCGTCATGTGGGACGTATTATTATTATTATTATTTTAAGTCTGTTAGTTTTTAAATTGTTTCATAGTTAAATAATAATAAAGATTTATTATAGATTATAATGTGTGCTTTTCTCTTTTCAGTTAGGTATGCGTTTTTGTTAAGTAGCGTCGTGGACGAACAGGCTTAGGCTTTGAGGAACGGAGTTAAGTGAAATTGAACTGTCAGCTGAATTTATTACACGTCAACGGGTATACACCTGAACATACCTATCGCTGCGGATCGTTTCTTGGTACATTGAGATGGATTTCGCTTTCCGAACTATTAGGTAGGGTAGCTGATGTGAAATTATGTATGTGTGTGTGGTTGTTAGAGACTTGATTTATGGGTAGGTTAAATTAGATGTAATTCCTCATATCAATGGAATGGTTTGTGATGAAAACAACAGTTAACAGGTGTAAAAAGAAAAAAAAAACGTGACACGTCACTTCCTCCCGTCATTGTGATATTTTTTTTGAACTCGACCATAACTTGGGAATCTTCTGGTTACGTCAAAGTTAAAGTCAAATAATTTTTTTCAAATAGGCCGTTGTAACGCACTTTTGAACGTCAAAATTCACAAATAAAATTGAATTGATTCTAGTCGCCCCTTTCAAAAGGTAGGTTTCGTATGGAGAAGAATGGGCAAGAAACTCCACAGTTATTCTTTTAAAATGTTTTAGAATATTTTGTATATGAACATTCGTTATATAATTATATGTGAAGACGATGCACCTAGAATAAAATTACTATAATATCACAATCTGTGAAAATAATTAAAAGTGAAGCAACGACAGATAAATTAATTATGTGATAGATGATACATGGTGCTCACATACTCGTATTTACAAACATTGTAAAAGTAGAAGATTCTCCTAAAATGTTATAATTAACTAGCTTTTGCGCGACTTCGTCCGCGTAGAAGTCGAAAATGGTTCTAATTGGATTTTTTATAACATATAAATTATTATGCGGAAGCGATGCGCTTCCATGATGGCGCGCTTGCGCTCCTCCTCCAATGGCATCCTGCATGTGTTTTCAGACCGGTGGAACTCTCCCCTCTTACAAAAGTGGATAAGTGTTCACACACACTTATCCAAATAATCTATGTTGTTTTGTTGTTTATTTTTATTAATTTAATTTAATACTAACATTAGGCTAATTTATACTACTATTAACAATATTATGGATGTTTATCTGAAATAAAATATTTGAATTATGTTAAAATGTTTGAATAATTATAAAATATAACAATCTTTATTATAGTGTAGGGACAAAAGGTTAAATAAACTTGAAAAAAAAATATGATATATTTTATGAACACGAAGCTCGGCCTTTGATTTGATGAAAGTTACACGGGTGTATTATCTTTTTACAAGGAAATCGAAATACTACACCTACCGCAGTATTTCTTTGTAAACAATATTTTTTGTTTATCTTTCGGGTGCTAGAATCACCAGGTTACTCTGTGCGTTTACCAGAGTAAACGCACAGAGTAACCTGGTGATTCTGATGATTTCTGAGCATGCCACATACAACTGGCCGTGGAAGAAGCAGATTTCCCCCGCTACCTTAAGATTTTAACCTTGAGCTTTGTTTATAGTCATTGCGAAGCATACTTTGATGGGAAACTGCACTCTCTTGAATTCGAAGGGGTAATTTGATGGTGTTAGGGGAATCCTAGGAATAAATACAGACCTCTGTAAAGCTTAGAAACCTTCAAATGCGGTACATATTAGTGCCGCATTTGAAGGTTTCTAAGCTTTAGTATAGTACGGTGACTTTCGAGACATTCCAATTTTAAAGAGTATAAATTTGCATTGCAAGCACCAAGCCTTTATGTGAGTTCAACCTTTTTTGAATAAAATCGGATTGACTTTTCAAACATTTGTGTAAAAAAAAATGTAATTTAAATCAAAAGCACTAAGGAGTATTGATATCAACTTCGAAGCAAATCACTCCAAAATAACTTTCTACCCCTATTTAACCCCGCTAGGGAATGAATTTCAATAAAATACGAAACAAGTCTTCCATTAATTCTGTTAAAAAAAAAATATGCAAAATTTGAAGTAGATTGAACCAAGGAATCACGTTGTCCCATACAAACTTTGCCCACCTTTTTCACCCCCTTAGGGGTAGAATTTCGAAAAATCCTTTCTTATCGGATGCCTACGTCATACAAAAAACACAATCTCCAAGTTTCAGGTTTCTACGATCAGCGGTTTAGGCTGTGCGTTGATCCGTCAGTCAGTCATTCAGGACAAAGCATTTTATATGTATAGATAGATAAGTTATTGTGTGAGGAAGTAATCACGTGTCAGCAGCCCGACCCGACAGTAAAATGCCATACGACGTAATGCTGTGGAAGTAGCTAAAATAGACCAAACGAGCGGTTTCTACATCTGTTAACTGTCTTATCTTTCTAACAGCATAAGCTGCCGAGCATAGCCGATCCGCAAGAGATGATATATGAGGTCCCCATTGCAATTTCTCGCGTGTTTCCTAGGAAAGCCGGTTGATTCATTAATTCCAGATTTTCTCCATTCAATATGATGTCACATTTGCTACTTCTAACATAAGGTAATTTAAATCTAATGAATATTTTTTTTATATAGTACCAAATTATTTACCGTAAACTAATCTTGGACCTGAAGAATAGAGCTATCCAAGTCGCCAAGATTTTGTGACCGTCGGTTGATTTAGAGATCAATTATGTGTCATCTGCAAATAACACGCAAAAGAGGAATGGACCCAATATCGAGCCTTGAGTAACGCCCATTGCCATTTCAGACCCTAATGAGTTTATGCCGTTTATTAGAACTTTAATCTTTCTATCTTTCAGGTATGATCTTAGTAAATCAAGAACTGTATTCCTAATCCCATAGTGCTCTAGTTTTAGCAGAAGTGTCTCATGGTCTACGCAATCGAGTGCCTTCGAGAGATCGCAAAAGATTCCAATGGCATCTTGTGCTTCTTTCCAGGCATTAAAACTGTTCTTTATTAGAGTGACACCCGGCGTCAGTGGTACAACGACCTTTGGTGAAACCGTACTGTTGTTCATGAAAGATGGCATTTTGAATAAAGTGACGTAAAATTTGATTGAGCATCAACTTTTCAAACTGGTAGAATTGACACAGGCCTATAATTGTTGGGTTCTTTACTATCACCGGGTTTGAACAATGGAGATATTAATGGTCAAACTTCTAACTTACTCTGACGGTTGTTTTAAATTTTAGTTTGTTAACAAGTTTTAAATGTTGTTGCTTGACATAAACTCCCAAAACTACTGTACCCGTGCATACAACTATAAGCAAAATGTTTTGCGGGCGGTACATATAAGCAGTAACCAGCGATTATACACACTAAAAATAAAGTCGTTTCTCAGCAATCATTTTTGTGCAACGTCACTTAGTTTGATGTACAGAATGGGTAGTTGACGGCTACACAAATTTAAAGCCAGTTGTAAAAAAAAGAACATTAATAATTTTCAACTCCTTATAATTCTTGAAGTGACTACCATTAAGCTCCACGACCTTTTACGACTAACAAGCGCCTTTAGTCCACGTTCGCAAAAATATCGTGGCGGGATTTTATTGCGCATTGGATTCTGAACTCCCGGTGTTAACCCGAGCATTGAGAATCCGACAGACTGCTTCCCAGCATGTCGGACAGATACACTTTAGAATTTCCAACTCCCAGCGCTAAGCAGAGCGTTGAAAATCCAGTGTGCGAAAAAAAAAGCCGCGGGAAAAATCGTCCGTGCGTACCTGGGCTTAAGATGTACTGCCCATCCATATCACTTACCTCGCCTACTGATAAGGATAAGGTAGCATATTTGATTACCCACTAGCTTCTGCTCGTGACTTCGTCCGCCTGAAATTATCCTTCGCCCGCGCTATTAAGTACTTCGTTTTCACTTAGCGTTCATTTTGAGTTTTTTCTTTTTGTGCGGCTTCCATGGGTTGTAGCGTTACTTTTACAATGTTTGTAATTAAGTGGGCACCATGTTTCTATCACATAATTAATTTATCTGTCGTTGCTTCATTTTTAATTATTTTTACCTATTGTGGTATAGTAATCTAATTCTAGGTGCATGCATCGTCTTCACAGATAATTATATAACTAATGTACCTATACAAAGTATTGTAAAACATTTTAAACGAGTAACGGTGGAGTTTCTTGCCCATTCTTCTTTATACGAAAACTAGCTTTTGGAAGGGGCGACTAGAATCAATTCTATTTTTTTTTTTTGTAAATTTTGGCGTTCAAAACTGCCTAGTAAGGGCCTATTTGAAATAAATGATTTGACTTTGACTTTGATGTTAAATAGCCTTTAATCGTCCTCAAGAATTGGGCTATAAAATACAAAAAGCATTTTTCAAATCCGACTGATATGTAGTTCCAGAGATTACCGCGTTCAAATAAACAAACCTTCTACCTTTATTATTAGTATAGATTTAACTTGAAATGGTTGTTCCTTGTAAAAAGCATGACGACCACCATAATTATTTCTGCCACCAAAAACAGTTGCTGTTTTTACAAGGCAAAAAAAAGGGATGTTGAGCGGGAAAAAAAACTATTTACACGACACGTATTTTTGGTTTTATCATATTAATAAAAAATGGTTTAGATAAAACGCATTAAAGTTGGGGAGTGGGGGCTCGCTATGTCACAAGTCAGTAAAAATACAGGTGAGTGACGTCATGCCACATTTTAACTCAATGTATTGCCGTAATCTTATGATGACGTAAAAAAAGAAAAAAATACGTATCCAATATATTTTGATGATCTACCTGACGGACAAATTTTAGTCAACATCCCTATTATAACCTTTCCAACATTTTGTGTAGGTAAATAAGATCGTTAACGAGTTGTTAATTATCTTGGTATTATTTCTATCAGATTGCCAACGGCCTATTTGCATAAACACACCCTTAAAAAAATACTCTACGTAAGATGTAAACAAATAAATTTAATTAATAATTAAATTGTGTTATATTCGTTATCTTTACGCAAACATATAAAGAAGAGATTATTTCCCGTTTCGTACGAAATGTTAATTTAAATGCTTTTCTATTAAAACAAACCTTAATTAGGTACAAGGAGAGATATATCATTCTGTATCGTACAATTTATTAGCTGAACGAACAAAAGTAAATGTTACGAGTATCTACCTAAACTCTATCGAAATTGAGATTTGAGAGCTTGCTCCTTGCCTAGGGGCATCCATCGACCCTTTTTAGAACACTCACGTGTAATATAAAGTTTAACATTGCGAAATTAAAAGCTTTGTAAAGTAGCTATAGCTTGGAAACATGTAATGCACAAGACGTATGTACCTAAATAATAAACATATCTGCAAACACGCAAAAAAATATGGATTTGAATATTACCTTCAGCTTTATATATAAGCCTTTAATATCGCTGTGTTGGTTTACGAGTATATACATCTTCTTAAACACTTGATGACACGTGTCTGTAAAATAATAAAAACTCATTTGTCATGTTTATTTATTTTTTAATTCATTTTGTATTCTTATATTTTTTTATTAATAATAACATCTTTTGTTTATGTAACGTAGTTACCTACCCACTACCCTATGTTATGTTATGCATTACACTAAAGACAACTAATTGAAAATACCTGGAATTAATTCCGCCTCGGTGCTCATATTAATATGTGCAGCATTTATAAATGTTTCAGAAATATAGTGACGTTCTTAGTTATTCTAAGTTATTCGCGTTATCATCATTAGTTATGATAATTTTGCAATCTACGCAGTCGTTGCAATTATTTTCAGTTTTGATCTCTAAAAAATGCATATTTATTGAATATCTGAATTCACTAAAGCTCTGATGAAGACACTCGTAATTAATTTGCACTAACGACTTAAACCATACATGGTATAACATTTTTAGGAGCAAATATGAATAAATACTAATTGGAATAAAAGAGATAAGACAATTTGGAGAAGTCTGTATTAAATAAAGTGTGAATCACACATTTTGAAGTCGCTCAGCGCGCTATGTTGCGACGAGCTACGCTAGGTGTTTCTTTGAAGGATAAAATCAGAAATGAAATTATCCGGAAAAGAACCGGTGTTACCGGCCATACCTTGCAGAGCAAGCAAGCTGAAGTAGCAGTGGGCTGGCCATGTTTGTCGAAAGACCGATGGCTGGTGGAGCAGACGAGTCCTAGATACCGCGTATCGGCAAGCGCAGTGTGGGACGCCCCCAGCTAGATGGACCGACGACCTTAAAAAGTTGGCTGGGACAGCGTGTTGTGGCGTAGCCGGGGAGAGGCCTATCTCCAGCTGTGGACTGCGATAGGCTCAGTTGTTTAATTGATTGATGAATCACACAGCTTTGTAAAGCACCCTTAGAACTTATCGGTTACAACCCCAAATCGATCAATGTCCCAACCGAAAAAAAAGTCGGTCTACAGATTTGATTGATTTATTTTGTTCGAAAATTGAATTCAACTTTGTTGTTTTGTAATTTTTTTATTTTTACTTCCACCTAAATGATATTGTTTCGACGTAAATTAACGGCCCTGAAAAAAATAACAAATGAAAATGTTGTAAGTTCTATTACTATATAACTTTACTACATACATATATGTTTTATCAATAACCTATAAGTGTCTCCATCCGTACAGTTTGGCAACTTTATTTACCTATTGCGATTTTGGTAGATTCACGCTTCGTTTGGTTAAGACCCTTCTGATCTTCTCCTTAGATCCCGTATGGCTGAAACTGACCTAATTTGGGGGTTGTATGGCTGGAAGGAAACTTTTTATGATAATTGAGAGTCTTTTCCGAGTTACGTTATACTAATTTGATCATCATAATGTTCTCGGAAGCCTGTACGTGACTATTTGATCGTAAAAAAAATGTACAAGATTATTTTGACTTTTCGTTTAATTTTGAATTTATGATGTGTGCTGTTAATTAATTCTACATTGAAATGAAAACATTTTTTTCATTCCTTTATGATTTCATTTAAAACCTACAAGTTAGTAAGTTCATAGATATCAATTATATTATAGCAACTGACAATAAATCTAGCGGTACTGGTAGCGATTAATAGGAAATAAGAAAAGAAAAGACCGATCAGCTACACGCTAGCGAGTATTTAGAAAAATAATCGATCTTAGTTCTCGGAAGCATGTACGTGACTATTTGATCGTAAAAATGTACAGAATTATTGTGTCTTTTCGTTAAGAGCGTTTATTCTGAAGGTGGGCAACGTCGCAAATAGATGTCAAATATTTCACTGTTTTGATTAACTTAGCAATATTACTGTGTGGAAATAAAAAAATGTGGCTAACTAGCTAACTAGAATATGAAATGCAATAATTAATATCGTAACACCGAATGTTTCGTTTTTTTTCATCTAAAACGAAACATTCGGTGTTACGATATTAATAATTATTGCATTTCATATTTAATATTCTAGTTAGCTTATGTAACGTAGGTACCTACCCACTACCCTATGTTATGTTTCTGCATTACACTAAAGATAACTAATCGAAAATACCTGGAATTAATTCCGCCTCGGTGCTCATATTAATATGTGCAGCATTTATAAATGTTTCAGAAATATATTAATAATAGGTGACGTTCTTAGTTATTCTAAGTTAAAAAATGTGGCTAACTAGCTAACTAGAATATTGAATATGAAATGCAATAATTAATATCGTAACACCGAATGTTTCGTTTTAGATGTAAAAAAACGATTTGGATACTTTCCAAATGCGTTTTTACACCTAAAATGGGTACAACATCAAATTCAATGTTATAATTGCAATTCATTATTAATATTCTAGTTCGCTAGTTAGCCACATTTCTTATTTCTATTCAGTAATATTGCTTTAAGAATCAAAACAGGTAAATATTAGACAGTTATTTGCGACGTTGCCAACTTTTAGGATAAACCCTCTTAAGATGTGTGCTGTTAATTATTCGTTGAAATGAAAACCATTAATCCATTTATTTTTTTCATCCTTTGGTGATTTCATTTAAAACCAACACGTTAGTAAGTTCATAGATATCAGTTACATTATCATAGCAACTAACAATAAATCTGGCGGTACCAGTAGCGAAGAATAGTAAGCAAGAATAGAAAAGACAGATCAGCTACACTACGAGTATTTAGATAAATTAATCGATGACCTTGTCGAGTTCATATGAGGAAATTGCTTTTCGGAAAGGTGAATTATCCAGATAAAGTAGGCGCCTAAATCTGAGCTGAATAATGAAGGCAACTTAAGATTCACATTACTACGAAGACTCTTGGATTACCTACAGTTCTGCGTAACGTTTCGCCTTTTCTAACGAATTCACGTACTTCAGTTACTGGTATCGAAAAGCGTTTCATTTGTTCAAATCGATTTATTCGCTTACAGTTTAAATTACATTTACATAATGGTGTAACTATTTTACATTTGGTGTTCACCGCATCATTTATTTTATGCCAAAATTTACATATTTCATGATGTTTCGGAAGTTATGGGTATATATACATAAATTAACGCTTATGACGCTTAATGGGGTGAGCAGCAGGAAATAGTGCCAAACACTACTTGAAGTCACGCCTGGTGTACATTTGTACATTTTCATGTGTGTTCTTTGGCACGCAATCTCAGATGGGACCGACTTTATGTGGAGGAATTCGTATCATTCTGCGGCATACGTGCGTTTATTTAAATTAGTTTAGGTTCATGTCACGTTTCGTTTGAAATAGGGATGACGACAAAAAAAATTTTTTAGCCCGTCTTTGCGATTATAAAAAAATATAGGACACGTATTTTTTCTTTTTTTTACGTAATTTAAAGATACATTAAAGATACATTGAGGTAAAATGTGCCATGACGTCACGAGTATGTAGATTTTATACATACCTACTAGGGACGTAATGACCCCCATTCCCCAACTTAAAATGCGTTTTATCTAAGTATTTTTTTATAAATATGATAAAGCAAAAAATATGTGTCTAATATTTTTTTATTATCTGACTGACGGACTAATTATAATTTAAATTTTTTTACCCAGGCATCATCCCTATTGTAACCATTCAAAGTTTACTTATTAAATATAATATACAGGGTTATTGGTTATACGTCGGCAATCCGTTTTGTGGATGTAGGAGAAATGTCCCCGTTTGACTCCTATGCAAATGTCAACAATTTTTGAGTCATTTACGGCGGGGATCAGAACTGTTTCTCCTAATCACAGGTTATTTTGTAACTTATATATATCTAGGTGAACAGTACCCACTAACTAGATTTAAGAAACTTTATGCTTGTTACCTTGCCATGTAATCTACTCCTAGTTAAACAATATTATATTATATTTTTATTTTATTCATTTTAAAATATAAAATGTCATATTATTCGAAAATGGTTGACATTGGCATAAGGGTCATCAGGGTTTTTTTTTTTAACTCTCTGAGACCTACCCGTGCTCCTTCATTTGCCTGAACGTTGCCAGGGGCCACGGTATCCCTTTCGGACTTTCTCGCGACCCCGGCAGGCATCGGTCCTAGCGGACACCTTCCGTTGTACTGACATCTTTTTGAGGCGCTCGTGGAACACAACGCGCCGTCGATCCGGTCCTGGTCCTGGTCCTTATCGGACGGCGAGCTACCCATTGCTCACCGTCCGCAAGCCCGCGCCTACGGTGGCCGGGAATCAGCCTGCCATTCCCGACGCCCAGGGCGTCCCCTGCGGGGGCTAGGGGCGTGAGGGCGCGACATTTGCCTCTCTCACGCGCTCCGTCTCCCCCTTCGCGAACAGTCATCAGGGGTCATTTGATTTGTAAATGACATACAAACGACATATAACCAAAAACCCTGTATATTTCCTTACAGAAATACCTTATCGACGATCTATAAACTCATTCGAGTACGAATACCATAGCATAGTAGCTCTATTTTTCCTTGTTGCGTTGACATAGGAAAGAACTCACTATGTAAATGCAAAGCTCTACAAAAAATCTATAAATAAATAGGTACACCGTACGTTCATACAAGGTAAGATAGGGTTATTCATAGGAAATGCTATAAAATAAAGATAATGCACTTATGTTCCCGCAAAATGTGCCATTTTGTGTTAGAAGTACCCTTTATTTTTGAATAATGCCATAACACATTGACCCCGTTATCATAAAAATATCAACATTGATTTAGAAGGGTGCAAGGGATCTCCAATCTTTCTTCCTTCTCCATAATAAAGGCTCGTGCGGACCAGCGCGACACGACGACGCGACGCGACTCGAACAATAGAATTTCTAAGAAAACTTCACGGTATAACAATAACTGTTGTCGAGTCGCGCTGTCGCGTCGCGCTAGTCTGCACGAAGCTTAACTTTGGATGTAGTATCGAAGCTCTCGGGTTGGTAATGAAATCAGGTAGCGAGTCAATAGTGATGAGTTGGTAAAGTAAGTCGATTAATTAAGTACCTACCTACTTATGTAGTTAATGTTCTAGATATTTTGTACATCCAATGTAAATCTATCTTTATGTGTATATATAAAAATCAATTACTGTGCGTTAGTCTCGCAAAAACTCGAAAATGGCTCGACCGATTTGAATAATTATGTTTAAGTTTTGTTCGTCTGAATCCTGGACTTAAGAAAAAAGAAAATTAGGAAATACCCAAAGAAAAAAAAAAAAAATGATGAAAATTTGACAGGAAAACGTCTGACGGGTCAGCTAGTCTATAGACTACAGATTGATTTTATGTATAAATATAATAAATATATAAAAATAAATTGCTGTGCGTTAGTCTCGGAAAAACTCGATAATGGCTCGATCGATAGTGATGAAACTTTGGTAACTTTGGTGTGCACGACGGAGGTTTCTAACAAAACAAAAAAAAATATTGCAACGCATGCAAAAAGCCAGTCATTAATAATAAGTTTAAGTTTGGCTAACATGGGCACACACGATAAAAATATAAAGAATTAATTGAGTTTATTCAATTTTTACAGTAACACGTGCATCGTTAAATTTGAAAATCTATCAGATAAAAATACCTCCGACAAAAAGGTTATTCACAAGCTGGACAAGGGCAGTTCGTTAGGAACTTATAAAAAAACCTAACTTTGTAACAAAATATGGAGTTGGCTGTATCGACGACACGGTTCCGGGTGTTGGGATTGCCATGTTTTTTCTAGCCTTTGTTTTTCCTCTGTTGGGTAAAGGCCTCCCCAAACCTTCCAAGAATTATTTCCGGCGTCGTCGAACAATTTCCCAGAATTTGCCAATAACGGAAAAGTAATTTTCGTCACGCAAACTTTTTGAACATGCTGACCTGAGCAGACCTCTGTCAAACCAAATACAACAAAATGCCATTTATCCTGAAAAAAGGGGTCGTGACATCCCTGATCGAGTAACATCAACCTATTGCTCAAATCTTTTGTCTAACTCTCGGATGACAGGTTACGCGTTTGGGATTTCTAAAGGGTTAGACGAAGATCACCTTGTGGCTTGAGACTGGTCTTGAGAACCAATTTGTATTTAGATTCATTCCTGTTATGTATTCAGGGTTAGTGGTCAACTGTTTGTTTCGAATTAGGTTTCGATTGTCAAGCTTAGGTAATGTTAGCGAGAGGAATACTCCATTAGTGAAAGGCGTGACTTTGTGCTGCTGAGTCGAATGAAATAAATGTATGAATTGTAATGAAATATTTATTAGAAAACAACCTTTTTCACAGTAATGTGATCGAAAGTGTGATAATTTTATTTATTTTTATTTATTTAGGGATACTAAACAACTACAACATATTTAATACATAAGGTTATCAAAACTTTAAGTATTAATGTTGACGTCCACTACATTATCTGCAGATAGACACGAAAATTAACAACAATATTGAAATAAATAAATAAGTTTATATAAAGCTAGCTATAGCTACAAAACCAAATCAGATACAATTTCATTTACTTAAATTATGCAATAAAAATAATAATAAGATTACAATTAAGATTAAAAAAAAATGAAAATAGATAAAATAAAAAAAAAATTAAAAATAAATTATATATAAATAATAAATAAAATAGATTTCAATTTATTTTTCGAGCATGCAAATACCATCAACATCAATCAAATTTAAATTATGGGATTCCAACATTCTATGAATAGGGTAGCGTAAGCCAGAGTTCGTACGACCAGAATTTAGCATGAACAGAGTACGTGCACGGACCTGACGCACGTGAACTGTTCGGGGGGCAGAATAACAGCTTACTCGTTATATCAACTCTATCAAAATTATTGTGAACAATATCATGAAGCACGTTGGCCTCTAGGTACTTGCGCCGGTTCTCCAAGCTGATAAGCTTGAACTTATCAAGAAGTTGTGAGTACGACAGATAAGTCGTAGTCCCATAATATCTGTAGTACGCACGGAGGTACCTGCGCTGAACCCTTTCTATTCCAACTACGTACTTTTGGTAGAAGAGATTCCAAATAGGGACCGCATATTCTAGCTGACAGCGAATGAGCTTATATTGATAAAGATAGATTTACGTCCGCTTAAATTCTGTTGAAGATCTCGTCACTAATCCATACATTTTAAAAGCCCTATTGACTATGGCTTCGATATGTTGATTCAAGGACAGATTGCTTTTTATCAAAGAGAACACCTAAAGCATTCACTACAGAAATATTTTCTTGTATCCCCATACAGATGAGGTTGTAATCGAAATTGAAGATGAAATTATTCTTACTATAGTGTATACAGTTACACTTGGGGATACTAAAATGAAGCTTACTGTCAATACAGTAGGCAGTTAGTCTGTCTAAGTCCTTCTGAAATGACTGGCAGTCGTCGGTGGTACGTATACGCCTTCAAGTCATCTGCGTAAATCAAGAATTTGGACTTTTAAAAGCATGTCTTAATATCGTTGATATTAATAATGAATAAAAGCGATCTTAGAATAGAACCCTGTGGAGCTCCGGAAGTCATATTAACAGAGACAGCCTGATGACCATTAACCACAACCTTTTGTGACCGGTTTTCGAGGTACGACACAAACCAACGCAATAAATTTCCGCGTATTCTATTCTATAGATAGATAGATAGATAGATAGATAGAATATTCTTTATTATGCACACCATACAAATTACAGAAATAAATTTAGAAATGTTACATAGGGTGACACAATGGGTGGTCTTATCGCCAAAAGCGATCTTTTACAGACAACCTTTGGATGGTTTTTTTTTTTGCTTTTGTATTTTAAGCAACGAAAACGAAAATTGTCAAAAGCTTTTTTGAAATCAGTGTAGACCGCATCTATTTGTAATCACCCATCAATACTTTCCAAAAGGTAATTAGCAAATATTAACAGGTTAGATGTCGTAGATCGGCGCTTAACAAACCCACACGAACGCGGCGCACGGGCGCGAACAACATGTTCAGGAATGATAATATTATGCAGAAGAGGGTAAATCTCGTTGTGAACAAGTCTTTCAAAAAGCTTTGACAAGGTCGGCAGAATCGAGGTGAGTCTATATTGTTCGACTTCATGCTTCGAGACGACCTTATGTACTGGGGTAATGTTAGTTCGCTTCCACATCACCGGGAACACACACACCTTCATGCAGACATCTATTAAAAAGGCTCAGCTCATAAATATTATTAGCCGTAGCCTGCCCCCTTAGAGGGTCCAAAAAGTGATCTGAATACCTTGATACTTGACACAATATAATTTCAATTAGGTACAAATTGACCGCCATTTAACCTTTCAAAGAATACTTGGACTTTAAGACAATAGGCTGCAATCTCTGTCTTAGTAGGACCTAATAAAATTACACTAAGATCACTAATCCTAACGAGATTTAGTCTTAATTATTTTACTCGGTCCTTGTTTACCGTAATGGTTACGGTAAAATCTCTTTAATCGTTTATTTTGGAGGTCCAAATGAGATACTCAAGTTCATTAGTGTATATTTACAAGATAAAACCAAACAAACAATTACGCCTACCCTTTCTGTTTTACGTGGGCGCCAAGAACATCGAGGACACAACATTTTTCAGTGAAAAATGTGTTCTTTTTACACGACTACGGCGAAGCAAAAAGGAGGGTTATGATTTTGACCGGTATGTATGTATGTTCATCTGTTACCTCATAACTTCTAAACTAACTTCTGATCATAATTTGACAAATGAGGAATCCAAAGTCCGTAGGTTATAGGCTATGTGACGACACATTAAATTCCATATGGCGCCCTCTAGAGGACATAAAGAGCCGTCGTCGCATGCCATTATAATTTTTGCCATTTTTAGGGTTCCGTAGTAAACAAGGAACCCATGTCCATCTGTCTGTCCGCGGCTTAGCTCAGAGACGGTTAGTACTAGAAAGCTGTAATTTGGCATGTACATACATACATACATATTAATCACGCCGACAAAGTAGTATATCATTTTTTTTTTTTAGGTTAGCTCCCCTACACGTAAAGTAGGGATGTTTATTTCTTTTTCTCGTCTGTCCCATGGTGTGTCCAAATATTGTGGGTGTGTGAAAACCATTTCTCAATTCAGGAATCCATTTGCGAAATATAAAGCTTTAAAGTGCAATTTTTTGCTAGTCATGTGTGGGCCAGCTAAATGGTTTTCTTGCATTTGTGAAAGCAGCAGTAGTATATACAAAGTTGATACGACAGAGGGGCTTTCCTTTAAACTGCCTATACTAGGTACCATTTTCAAGCTCTGTACCAAAAATCAATTAAATAGGAGCAGTAGTTTAGTCGCAAATGATTTTTTAAGTTTTTGCCCCGTTTGAACACGATGTATCTTTCCTAACAGCTGATTATGTCTATAGGCATAGGTCATGCACCTTAAAACGATAAATCTGAGTATAACCTATGCGTGGTTGCCGCTGTGACGCAAATCACAAGTACAACCAAATATTCTCGCTAAAAAGATGACAATGCAAACAAGGAAGCAATAAATACACACACACTTGCATTTTCATTACGAGTGTGAAAATCATAGCAAACACCCCGTGAGTAAAAGAAATAGAAATAGGTCAGTGTGTTGCTATTGCATCCTAGCGACGAGGGGCAGGGGTTGCGATCGGTAAGTGAGTGGGGCTTCTAAAAACTGTTTTTTTCAGTGCGCCGACGCTATTCTTTCGGAACGTACTTATGTAACGTAACACGGAAGTACCTGCGCCGCCTCCGTATTGTCGAACTCGCGCGCTGACAATTGGGATTTAGTTTTATTATTGTGATAGGACACTAAACAAGTTTAAGACAGTATTTCTTTTTTTATTGTGACAGGACACGTAACTTAGGATTATTATTATTTAGTGTTAGTGTTTTTTTTTGTGATCGACTGCTTTTATTGTGATACGACACGTAATTAAACTTTGGTTTTGTGTGTGTGTGTGTGTGTAATTAAAGTGTTCAACAACGCCTCGTGTAACTTACACGGCGTTAGAATACACTGACATGATTTTTAATTAGAAAAATAAGTAACAATATTCTCCGTCGGTATAATTTGTGCATTCATGTGAATGAAGGACACATCGAGAATTTAAAATTTTAGTGTTTTTGTTGTTGCGCGCGTACTTCAAAACCATACCTAAAAGCCGCGAGTGAAGGCCTAAGCCGCCGCCCGCGCCACCGCCGCCGGCCGCCCGCTTTGAAATGAGATAAAACACGCCGCGCGGCGCGGGCGCGGCGTTGCCACTGTTACCTAGGTATCTTCTAAGGTCAGTTAAATTTATTTACAAAGGGTGGTTGCGTTTTACTCTGATTCATAAGCTATTTAGTTTGTTTGAAAAAAAAAAAAACTCATTTTTGATGCTTTTTATTTTTATACCGTATCGAATTAATACTAAACACGTATAGTATACGTAGTGTAATTTAATGCCCCTCTGTCATATCAACTCTGTATATCGAAGTTAAAAGGAAAACTATCATAGCTAAGTAGCGAGTAATAATCGACCGACTCAAACTTGCAGTTTGAAAAACAAGATCTCCCATACATTCCGTATGGGAGAAAATGTTTTTCAACTACAATGTTAAGTTTGTTCTTGGGACAAATTTATCCCATCTACGTAACCCTTCATTGTGCGTGGTCCAACACGCACTTGGCCGGTTTTGTACCTATGTCTTGATTTCTGTCTTAAATATTTTCTTGTTTCATACTTTTCAGAGCGCGATTATTTAGTAGTCGGGTTTGACTGTTTTAACTTATTTTTAAAATCTTTTATAAAGTCTTTTACATACATATCCTTTTCCTAATGGAATTACTCGTATACGTGCCTATACGAGTAATTACATCAGGAAAAGGATATGTAATCAGTAGTAGTATGGACTGTCAGTAACAGTTATCATTTTTAAACAGTATGTATGGAATGTCAGAGACAGCAATATTTTTTTTAAGAGAATGTATAATCTACTCAGTAGACTCTACTGCATTGGCTTCCTCGTTTATTTAAACAGAACAAATATATCATTTATAAACATAAATCAGTTAATTCCAGCGCAATACGGAACTCGTAAAGGGGTTTCAGAATTATGCATATTTGCTCATGCACGCGGGCTAGTTGAGTTTGATCCGCTTGCGTGAAATTCACTTGCCTTGTATACGATCATATTGCACCATTTTCAGTGTAGGTACGATTCCGACAAGATCCAAAGTAGGTGACACTCATACGGGTTAAAAAAATAGGTACTGCTCCAAAACCACTTACTACTACTACATGGTACTACTTCCTACCTGGTACTTACTATGCATATTTTTATAGTAGAGGATCCCTAGAGGAACGACGTGCACCCGTACGTTTAATGGATGAAAAGTATTTTGTATCAAATTTAGTATATAATTTTAGTATGTTAAAAAATATATCACGAGAGGGCTGGCAATTTTTTTTATAAAAAATGATTAACCAAAAATTCAAAAATGACTTTTTTTCAATAATTGCATTCATTGCATCATTCGTTTAACGAATAAATGTAATACCAATCGAAAGTATGATGCATATACAATATAAAAACGTTGGGTTGTCTATTTTTTCCTGGCACAACTATGGGTTGGCAGGTTTAAACAGGTAAGTTGATACTAGTCATTTACATCCATCTGTTTAATAAATAAGTCATAAATCAAAATAAGCGCTATTTCATGGCGAACACGATGATAAAGGGTTGTCTGCGAAAAATCTGGTTTGAATAACGGTTGGCGAGCTTTAAAAAGTGAAATTTAAAAAATATTTATTCTAATCAAATAAAAATCCAATCTAAAAAAAAAATATGATAGCGATTTAAATATACTTATCTTGATTTTTTTTGTTCTACCAGGAAAGTAAATAAACTAAAAATATTCGTAAAATTCGAAATATAAACTCCAAATCGAGTTTATATTCGCGCACTCGCGATATATTTTTTAACATACTAAACTTATAAATAACTTTACATCCATTAAACGTACGGGAGCATGTCGTTCATACATTGGATCTTTCGGATCTTAGGTTATTATTATAGTGCATCATACAGCACCCTAATTACGTAACACACGATCAATCAACATCTGTTTAATTTTGAAGGATATTGCTAATCCAATGCTTCTTACGTTCGAAAAATTATTCTGCTCAACACCTTAAATAACGCAATGAGCCAATGAATGTTGTTGAACTGTCAAAATGAAACAGATTGTGATTGTGCCGGTGCCGGTTAGAATTTCAAATCATTATTTGAAATTCATTGGCATTCTTCCCTTCCAGGAGGGGCTCGTGACTAAATAATAACAGCCGTACGGGTTGATCGAAGCTACGCTTGCCGCGGTCGGTCATCCGTAGATTTTTGATAGTCGTTACTTCGTTTTATTTATTACTATTTTATTGTTTTACTTTTTATTCGTTAATCAGAAGACCAAAAGTCCGACAACCAGTCTTACCAAGGGGCATCGCGTGCTACCCAGTAATTTGGTTGTGGAATTCAGAATAGATACCTAGGCAGTCGCTCCATGTTAAATACTGGTATTCAGCTGCTTCTGGTTAGACTGGAAGCCGATTTCAACATTTAGGGAAAAGGCTAGGCAGATTGATTATTCCAGGTGTTGAAAGTAGATAGGTTTTTTTGAATATAAACAACTTTTTCTATTAGGATCGACTCTAAGGCTGCCTGTCCATTGGAGCGGAGAGGAGAGGAGCGGAGTAGCGGTGGGCCAATATTAACCAATGGAATTAGCAGTTTAAAAATTCATCAACAAAACCGGGAAGCGGAGCGAGGAAACGGAGCGGAGAACAGGAGAGGGGAAGCGGAGCGGGGAAACGGAGTGGAGAAGTGGAGCGGGGAAGCGGAGAGGCGATGCGGAAAAATACGTGAACTCGGTCTAGCTCCGCACAGTCCGCAACACCGCTCCGCTACCTCGCTCCGCACAGTCCGTAACTCCGCTCCGCTACCTCGCTCCGCATCAATGGACAGACACTGTCCGCAACTCCGCTCCACTCCGCTGCCATTCTCCTCTCCGCTGCCTCGCTCCGCTGCAATGGACAGGCAGCATTATTCAAAAAAAAATATATGCCGTTGCAAACAAAAAAGCAAAGCAATCAAAACGACTACGTTTTTAGTGCGTAATTATCTAGTAAGTATGTATGTAGGTAATCATAGAGCTGTAATTTTTTTAAGATTTTTCAAAAGTATATTCTTTTTCAGTGCGGACCCCAACTACCGGTCAGCGGTGATCAACACGAATGTGATAGTGAGACACACGGGAGAAGTGACGTGGCTCAGTCACGGAATATACGTGTCCGTGTGTGACATCAACGTAGAACAGTTCCCGTTTGATGTCCAGCTGTGCACCATGAAGTGGGCATCGTGGACCTATGATGGGTTTCAGGTGAGGAATATAATATTATTCAATGATATTGGAAGTAAAAAGAGTCGTACGCAAAATACTTTGACGTGGAATTGCGGACATTAGCCCGTTTTACTCATACTACTAGTAAAATAGGTACATAGATAGGTTTTACGTGCTCCGCAAATGGTAATCAAAATATGTCACTTTTTTTTGCCTTGACTTAGAAGTTTGATTTTTTTAGAGCTCCAAGGAACCGTAGTTCTACGTATTTGATAACAACTTTGTACCTTGATACCTCTTTCAACTTGCTACCTCTATGCGTTCCTGAGAAAAGGGTCTTCATAGACAGACCGACAGGGATATACAGAGAGGGACGGACCCCTATAAAAAATAAAAAAACCTTTATTCTAGTTAGTAAGTAACATTAATTAATTAACTAAAGATGCGACATATGCTTGTCTTTTTGGCTCCCGATAATTACGACATGCCCGTCCTACTTCCAGTTGCCATGTGTAATGTGACTGGTGACATTAAAATACTACAAAGATTTTACGTTACGTAAGTGTGCGATGGTATGGTAGGTTTCAGGTGGTGATGTGAGGAAGTTACCTATCCTACTTCTTTTTACTTATTATGATTGGTATTATTTTGTTGGATTTTTCAACACAAGTAACATACATTAATAGGTATGTTGTGGTCCTTGCATACAAATTTTCATATATTATGTCCTTTGTGGGTATTTTGTGGTACTTGTCCCTTTTTTTTTTTTTCTGGATGGGAAATCATCAAATGACTCCTCCCGCTCTGGGCGGAGCGAGAGGGAGTGTCAGACTTTTACTGACTAAAACCCACCCGTGTTACTTCCTTTGCCTGTGTGCCGGGGCCGCGATATCCCTTTCGGACAAACTCGCAACCCTGGCAGGCATTGGCCCTTACGGACCCCGTCAGTTGGTGCTGACATCTCTTTGAGGCGCGCGTGGAACACAACGCGCCGTCGACCCGGGCCTGGTCCTAATCGGACGGCGATCTACCCATTGCCTACCGTCCGCAAGCCCGCGCCTACGGAGGCCGGAAGTCGGCTCGCGACTCCCGACGCCCGGGGCGTCTCCTGCGGCGACTAGGGGCGCGAGGGCGCGAATCTTGCATTTCCCTCGCGCGCTCCGCCTCCTCCTTCGCGAGCATTACTGCTTCGCAGAAGGAAGTGACGGCTTCCCATGCACTCTCGCTCCGGCCCATGGCCTGAACCAGGGCCGGACGCGAGAGATCGCCGCTGCCGATCGCCTCCGTGAGGACACGGCGGAGCCCCGCCCAAGCCGGGCAGACCTCCACCGTATGCTCCACCGTGTCCTCTGGGTGATCCACACAATGGTAACACCCGGGCGTTTCCTCCCGCTTTATCCTGAACAGGAATCTCCCGAAACAACCGTGTCCGGTGAGGACCTGCGTCAGGCGGAAGGTGAGGACGCCGTGGCGCCTCTCTAGCCACTCCTCAAAGAGGGGACTTATCGCCGCAATTGTGGCGTGCCCAGTGGTACTGGTCCCCGGGATACGAATTACACATATACTACTAGATCTATTTCGTGTTCTAGCAACCGGATCCGACTCGAAATATAGTAACATTCTTAATTAAATTAATACTAGAATCGTATAACATTGTTTTTCGGGATATAGACAAGCCTGAAAGATGAAACGTAAATTGAGATACCACATAATTCGAAATATATTAAGAAACGCTATTGTTCTTATTGCCAGCTGTTAGCGGTTCTAAAATCGATGATGAAATCAAAACAAGAGAAAGGTTACATTTTATTAATATGATTGAAAGCGAAACGAATAATGGTTTCTATCAAATCTAAATACAGAATCATATCATTCAACTGTGGCGGCTCTTTATAAAGACTTTTAGTTACCCTTTTTGGAACGAAGTTGTTTATCGCGACTTGTAAACTTTCAAAAATCTTCACACTAAAAAGAGCTTCTACTTGCGATTGTCTTCTTTTAATTTAAAGAGAAAGAAAGAGAGAAAGAGAGAGAATGCCGGCAGAAGAAATCAAAAGATAAAAAAGAGTAAAGTGATAACAATTTACAGCGTCGTGGGATAAAATTGTAAATCAAAGATGGCGGCTTTCAAAATTTTCAAATTTTTCATCATTGGTATCGTTTTCATGGTTTTCGAGGCCGGTAAAGCGTGAAGTCAAAATGTAAATCCAAGATGGCGGCTGCAAGAAAATTGGTTTTGTTTTAAATCATAAGTGAGAAGGAACTTCGTTCCTGACGCCATCCCCCGACCGCACACGTATTTATTATTAAACATGGCAATAGCTAAATTATTATTTCCTTTTGTACACACGTTTTTCTTGCCGTGAAAAACTACTGTTTATTCGCCGCGTGTAGGCATGGTCATCAGTGTTGTATGGATCACTATGGAAGCTTGTTGATAGACACGTTTTTTCTACGGCGCGGTGTTTTCGCCGCGCCGCCGCCGTATCGTAAATAAACCGTGCCGTGTACAAAGAGCCTAAGCTGTTGGTCCCGGCTGTCATTCGTCCGTCATTGACAGTCATTGCGGGTAGTCAGAAGCCCACAAGTCTGGCAATCAGTATAGCCAAGGGGTATCGCGTTACCCAGTAATTCGGTTGTGGAGTTCAGATAGACAGTCGCTCCATGTAAAATACTGGAATTCTGCTGCATCTGGTTAGACTGGATGCAAACCTACCCCAACATAGTTGGGAAAAGGCTAGGCAGATTTTTTCATTTTGGCTCTGACTTTTCGAAGAAAATTTGCACACTTATTCACTGTCATACTTACATTTATTATAACATATTCGTTCCCTATCGCCAGCCAGGCACAATCACTTTGTTTGTGTTATGTGTAAATTTGAAAGCATCTGCTAAAGGGAAGTGAGGACCTACTGAAATCCTCTTACGATTTGGGACTCTGATATCGGGCACCCTATTGCTTACGTTTTATTAGCATATTTAAATCAGGTTCTTGGTCCCAGAGCAGTGTAGACAAGTCTGGTCGCTGCCATAGCATTTATACAAATAAATAAAATTTAAGTGTGTTTGTAATGTCAAAATGACAGATTTTTACTAAATGCTTATGAAAGTATATACGGTAGTTATAAAAAAAAAACTGTCTGTCTGTTTGTTCCGGGTAATCTCCGAACCGGCTGGACCGATTTTGACGGGACTTTCACTGGTACATAGCTGATGTTATAAGGAGTAATTAAACTACATTTGTTTTAGAAAAAATAATTAGGGTGCACGCGGGCGAAGCCGCGGGCGTATAACCCACCTAGATAGGACTTAAGCCGTGCCCATTTTGGACGCGTTTTCGTACGAATTTTACTCGTGTGAACACATATGAATACGGACGAACGATCCCGACCTTCCGAGTACTAAGGGAGCGCGCAGACTGAGTGCGAGTTAGTCGTACGTATATGTACGTATACTCGTAGTTCCGACGTCCGGAAACAATCCGAACTTGTTGGTATTTATTATGCGTTCAATTCGATATCACAAAAATAAAAAAATAAAATATATATATAAATAAATATATTGTATATCATAAATAAATAAATATATATATATAAATATATATATCATTAAATAAATAAATAAATAAATAAATAAATCACCGGAACACTACCTTTTTGAGGTATTCAGTGTGCGCACTCAATTCGTACGACCACAATCATACGTTTACGTACGATACAAATTCGTGTCCTAAGTGCGCGCGACCTAATGTTTGTTCGAAAGTACAATGATACTTAGGTATAAAAAGTCTCGCACTGCTTCTAAAAACAAAGTTTATTTTTGGAACCATTACTCAAATGATATCAAATGTTAACGTTGCGTCTTAGGTCGTAATTATACCAAAAATATAATAAAAACGCTAAGTAGCCAAGCGAACTGTATCGTTAATAAAAACATCTAGGTTAATATTCAAGTTATTAATGTTGCGAATCAAAGGGCATTCTATAATAGCCCATTAACTATTTGAAAATAGGTTTACAGACTTTGCAGAAATCTTATTATCTAACTGGAAATTTTACCCGACTCGGAATTACATAGGTAATCAAATTACGAACTTTATTTTACTAATATTTATTATGTTTGTATTTGCAGAATTTCTCCCAAGATGAATGTCAATGAATGTCAAAAAAGGAATGTCAATGTCAGAGATTTTTTTAAGTTAATAGAAAATGTAAATGTTTATTTTGTTAGTCAATCATTTATTTCATAAAACGTTAATAGCCGAGTTTATTTCGTGGACACAGAAACTACCTGGAAATCCTATAAAACTGCCTTTGTTCATCAATCTTACTTAGTCTTAACATAACTTTGTTGTACAGAAACAGACAAAACATTTAAAGAAACAAGACTCGTGATAAGTTTTTTACTTCGGTAATAAGTATATCACCGAAATATTCCATCGGAAAGTCAGATGACACGTATGAAAATGATACAACTGGCTGTGTCACGTGAAGCGCGAACAGGCGGGTAAAACGGAACTAAGGGTAATTGCATAAAGACGGGTTTTTGTGCCATACTGCGGCGTACAGATAGCTGCAAGTTGATCTTCGGAAAGAAACGGTCACATGTTGTAGCTGTTTCTTTATGTCAATCTGCCTAATCTTTTCCCAACTATGTTGGGGTCAGCTGAGTTGCAGTATTTTACACGGACCGACTGCCTATCTGACATCCACACCAGTTACTGGGTAATATGATACCCCTTGGTAAGACAGGTTGTCAAACTTTTGGGCTTCAATAACGACTGTCAAAGATCTACGAATGACAGCCGGGACCAACGGCTTAACGTGCTTTCCAAGGCACGGACGGGTCTCGACCCTTTGATCGACCCTTAGCTGTTTCTTTAGGAACGCACAGGTTACGATGGGTACCGACTCGTCGTTACCGGGAACTCGCTTCTTTATGCAAGCACCCTAACTCAATAATCCAGTTTATCCAATTCACATTTAGATTATCCAAGTTACCTTTATTGACCATACTGGTACTGACGGATTAACTCGTAGACGACAATTTAATTTCACTGGAGTGTAAATGTTTGCGACTGCATAATCTTTGAACAAACTCAGTTTAAGATTGCGCTGCCACTTATAACGAGTTTTCTAAGAACGCAACTCATTTTAGCAAAGATTTATTTTATTTTTTTATATCATAGTGTGAATAGTAAAAAAAAGTCGGTTTATTTTTAAGGAAATATCTCAATAAAGCCAGTTTACTATAAAGTGTGTGTAAGTTTGAGTTTCATAAAATAGGATTAAGTACTGGCCAAAACTACAAGTTTATTTAAAAAAAAATAGTTCTTGATTAAAATTGTAGAATTCTGTTGTTGCCCTGAAAATTAAGAGATTACATTCCAGGCAAAAAATAACAATTCAACCAAATGTTTTAATAGTAAAATTTTTACATTATCCAGAAACATGTCTCGCATAAACAATGAGCTAACAAAACAAAAGATGTAATGAGCTTTTTCAACTCGGAAACATGACGTCAGCTTAACATTAAATAATATAGGTTTTTGTTATTGAACAAAGAAAATTCCTCATTACTTGAGACAGGGTTTGTTTATACATTTGTTTAGTAAAATCACTTCGCGATCGCGGTGAATAACGGGTTGGTTTTTCTGCCAGACTTGCATTAAAACAAAAGCTATGTTTTTCTCGGTTTCGGAATTTACTAAAAACTTTTTTGTTCACATCGAGTACGGATTGAAATGGATCTACAGTTTAAGTGCTGTAGTGATGTTTTATGATTTTATGGTATATGGCAATAGAGATAACAGTTTATATCCTACCTGCAAGATAACAAGACTAGGCATGGTCTGGTGATAACTGGTTTGGAAATCTGGTCTGGTCTGGTGCTCTGATCTAATTTGCTGTCGCTATACCAATTATGTTCTATGATTAAAAAGCAAGGTATAAAGCATGGTATAAAACAAGATATAAAAACTGTTTGATTAATAATATATAATAATTTGATAAATATCTCCATAGACAACATAAGGTTCATCCATTTTAATTTGTACACATATTAAACTAAATTAACTGACATTACTCTACGTCTATTATGACAAAACACAAACATTTGTTTACTCCGGAAAGACTAACAGAATAAAAGTTATCATAAAAAAGCTAATTTACGTTAACAAAGAAATTAATTTCCTCAAGAAATAAGAGAAGTTAATTTGCCAGCTTCCAGCGGTGGGGAAAACATAGTAATTTTGACAATATTTTTGTTTTTTGTAATGAAAATCTTGGAGGTGAGATGTGAGTAACGAGAAATAAGACCCCCCTCATCCTGTGGACAGCTTTTAGGCATTATTCACACGAAGATATCTTTTTGCAGACGTTACTTTAAACCCAGACTTGGAGTTTTATTCATTGTATTTTTTATTACTTTACGCCTCTTGACATTTCTCGGTCCTGGACGTTTGGAGTGGCCGAAGCCAACTAGCAAAGGCCCGTTAGACATTTTGTATGAAATAAGGCACCAACCTACGATTATCCCTGTTCGCACTTGCAAGTGCACCCAAGGACAACCCCCAGTTGGTGTAGGACTATTTAATTGCAGGATATGGAAACAAAAATATTGGATTATGGGTTTGGGTGGCTAAAGTGAACTGGTTATCTAGAACTATGGAATGACTATGGCTTCTGGGGGGCAACATGTCCTGAGATGCTTATGAGGAGTGGAGAGGTATTCCTCGGCTATCAGGACAATCCTGGAAGTACGGCCAAGATCTCTCCTCAGCAGTCCATCCGAACCAGTATCTTACTGGAATACTTCCTTCCTCCGAGCACGTTTGCTCTTGTGAATCTCCACCTAAGCCAGCCAATACAGGCAAGAAAGAGGTGGGAGCTCTATTCTTTGTCAGTGATTACTCCAGCCGGCCAATAAAGGCAAGCCAGAGGTGAGGAACAAGACTTCTCCCGGTAGATAGTCGTAGTAGAGAGTCCGTGGGGTCGCTACAGCCCGATAGCTCGCCACATGCTGCCCTGCGGGTTTTTTTATCTCTCGCTCCTCACCCTAGACCTGTTTCGGCAAAGTAAACTCTACCGGCACAAACACAAGGTGTTCCACAGGGCTCTAAGTTGGGTCCTTTGTTGTTTTTGGTATATCTGAATGATCTTTTAGATTTAATAAATTGCAATTGTTTAGCCTACGCTGATGATTTAAAAATATACTGTAGAATATCGGACCTGATTGATTGTGCAATGCTTCAGAGAGATCTTGATGTGCTTCAACAATGGTGTTTGACCAACAGAATGACGCTCAATGTTAAAAAATGTCAGACTATTACATTCACGAATAAAGTGAATTACATTAAATATGATTATCATATTGATGGATCGGCACTGAATAGAGTGTCGGTCATCCGTGACCTAGGGGTACTCTTTGATACATCTCTATCTTTCCGCGATCACATAGATAGCATAGTGACTAAGGCTAAAAGAATGCTTGGCTTTATAATCCGTATGTCAAAACCTTTTCGTAGTAATAGTAGCATTATTTTACTTTACAACGCACTAGTAAGGAGCTCCTTGGAATATTGTTCCACTATTTGGTCTCCCTATTACTCAACTTATACTAATAATGTAGAATCTGTTCAGGCCCGTTTTGTTCGGTATTTATGTATGAAGAATGGGATTCGAAAAGCTATACCTGACTACAATGACAGGTTAAGGCACTTTAATATGATTAGCTTAAATGAAAGACGTAACCATTCGGACTTACTAATACTTCATAAAATTATAAACGGTTCCATTGATGCACAATTAATTAACTATTTTAACTTTAGGCCTAGCCAACGTAGTAAGCGTCATCATCGTATTTTTGAATTACCTACATCCACCTTGAATACTACATTTAATAGCCCTCTTACACGTATGGCAAGGCAATATAATGAAAGGTCTAATTTGACGGATTACCCTATTGATATTTTCTCCATGACTTTCGCTTCATACAGGCGCTCCCTATTTAAACAGTGTGATGAGTCTAGTCTATCTAGCTCAAATCGGTTAGTTTTGTAGTGTTGTAGATTTATGTCTACTAGATACATTTTAAATTGTTCTCCTTAGTCTCAATTTTTTTTTCATATGTGAATGTCATGCATACCTGTCATTTGCATGGTTACTGAAATGATAATATTATATTATATATTATATATTTATTTTTAGATGTAGTTACTAGTTTTTTAATTTTTCATAGTTTTAAATTGTAATTTAGTTAATTTTAAGACCGCGCTATCGCATTAGGTATACACCTGTAATGATAGTTGTAAGGGAGATAAATAAATAAATAAATAAATAAATAAATAATTCTAAATGTTATTTTAATTTGAATTGTAAGTGACTGTGCTGTTGGTGTGCTTATGATAAATAAATAAATAAATAAACCTAGAGTTCAGGAGCGTGTAAGCCCCAACACGACGTCAACATAGAGATACGGCGGCGTAATTATTAGCCAGTGTCGTCCCACTGCAAGGTAATCCCTTCCCTCCTTTCCCTCTTTCAACTTTTCCTGGTCTACTGCGATTGCGGGCCAATCCTTTAACAAGGAGTCTAGCTCATTCCGAACCATGATATTTGTGACACAAATGAAATATACGGTTATCCCTATTTGATTGGAATATCGTGAAAGCGGTAAGTATTGGACATATGTCCATGTTTGTGCCGTTGTCCACGTCCCGATCAAGTGAAATGTTCATTTGAGTGCCAACCAAGGCATTGTTCGAGAGTTATCTGGTCTAGCTTTTTAAATCTTTGCCCATATCAAAGTATACCTACCCGTATTAATTATACAGGTAATAATGATCAGATTAAATAGGCCCCAATGCCCGTTGACGTTAATACAACCTCAAGTCTCAAGGTATTTGGGAAAATCTAGAATTATTATGATTACGATCATCCATCCGACTCGCCCTTTCATTGTGGCAATACCCAGGTACCCCAATGAGCTTTAATGGACGCTTAGCGGTAATTAAGAACAAAATTACATTTTCTTTGTTGATATTTATTTAGCAAATAAATAAAACCACAACCTTTGTGTTTAAGAGGACGGTAAAGTATTTCTAAGGGCCCGGGATGGTCATAACCATAAGGGATCGATTTTTGACCGAGCCACGGGACAATAGCTTGGGTTTTCTATGACTATGCACACGAAAACTGCCATTGTGCCTACAAAATGATTGTTGATCCATCATATTTTGATGTTTTACGTGATGTTTGTTTTAGAAAAAGAGCAGGTAAGAGATGGGTATAGATTTGAGTACAAGACCAGAAGAAGAGAAGAGTTGAGAGAAGTAAGTATATACTCACTTTGAGGACTTCACCAAACATAGGTGAACTAATGCGTCCGAAGAGCGTAGTCGTTTTTTTTTTTTTCTGTTGCATGTCGTATTTGACCTCTGAGATCGTGACTGAACCGGGCTGTCCTGTGGCTGCCTTAAGCTACTAACTTAAAGCCTCCAGCCAGGGCGTAAGACTAATTATATACTACATAGATGACTGCTCGCTAAGCGCACCCCCAGTGGGGTACGAACCACGTCTTGGGGCGTCGCTGGGGGGAGGAGAGCAAGATGGGACAGGCTGGATCAAATGTGGATAATTATTTTTATCAGGGGAATTTAAAACTACAGGCTCAGCTACGGCGTGGGCTAGTGCTCCATCGATCAAGGGTCATGCGGTGCAAGGTTCGTCGCGTAGTTGTAGTGATGAACACTATTTTGTAAATATTTTTCGTCCTGTCCTTCAGTCGTTTCCTCAGTCGAGATGTGCCCGACTTAACTTTTCGACGATCTCCCTCCATTTATGACGAACTTTGGCTTGTTGTAATACGTCGGAGATCTTGGTGTCTAAGTGTTGCTTCATTTTGTAAGACCATTTCATAGGGTTACGTGCCAGAGGTATCCTAAGTAATAATATTATAAATGCGAAAGTAAGTTTGTTTGTTTGTTAAGCTAAAACCGCTAAACGGATTTGGATGAAATTTGGCACATGAGTAGACCATGACTTAGGTTAGAACATAGGATACTTTTTTCTCGTTATTCCCACGGGATCGAGACTTATGCGGGTGCAACCACGGGGCGTAGCTAATTACTCATAGAAAATAATTATCTTTACAACGGCTTTATAGACATTTCTACATTAAATCATTGTACGAGTATTCATTTGGATTAGCATTTGTTCCCAAAATATAATTCTAAACCCAAACTTGTCGCAAGCTATTAGTGGCCAAATTAGGGCTTCATTTGAAATGTAAAGATACAGTTGAGTTCTCAGCCTCTCTGTGGGGGTATCTTTAACAACGAAAATACCGAGACTAACACCATTTATTATGTATTCTTCTTTGTTTATTCAGTACTTCAAAAAGAATTTGCTATTCGTTTGTAATATCTCTCGGAATCAAAAGCTAATTTCATTACCCTTGTAGATTTATTCAGCTGTGTTTTGGTAGATATGTAAAATATTGGAATAGGTACCAATAGTGACATGCTAAAATCATATTTATGTGTGCCTGTATTGAAAGTGATTGTGCTATGCTATATTATTAAACGAGCAATATTTGTAAATCTTCTTCTAATATATAAAATTCTCGTGTCACAGAATCACAAAACTCCTCCGAAACGGCTTGACCGAAAACTTTATTTTTTATTTTTTGGATAATTTATTTTAATTTAGTTTTTGTTTATTCGGCATGAAAAAATACTTTTAAGCCTAAATTGTCACCCGTCTACCACCAACCCCTATTTTTTAATAGCGATATTAGTACTGTAGGTAGGTAGGTATGTAAGTATGTATAGGTATCTAGGTAGGGTACGTAGGTATGTAGATAGATAGGTAGGTAGGGTAGGTAGGTGTAGGTAGCTAGGTATGTAGATAGGTAGGGTAGGTAGATAGGTAGGGAAGGTAGTGTAGATAGGTAGGGTAGGTAGATAGGTAGGGTAGGTAGGTAGGTAGGTGTGCCGTAGATAAGTACTTAGTGCTGTCTCCGTGGGAAGCCGGGGCGGGCAGCTATTATATCCTATACACTCATGGACAAATTTAGAGGAACGCAAAAAAAGAGTTTAAATTCTCCTGTTGTAATTAACGTGCGTACTGGCCGAAAACATTAGTAAATGCTTTAAAAAAAAAGTTTTGGAATGTTCTTTTTTCGAATTTCATTTGTTTTTATGTAGTTATTGCGTAATATTGCTGTATTTCTTACTGCGAAAAAATTTGCCAACTTTTGAATTTGAGTTTAAATTTAGGTTTTGTTAAAAAAATTGCCTTGACTGCCTTGTTTATCGTGTTAAGTGGGAATTGTTACTTCAAATAAACTGAGAATGCCAGATCTAAACGCCACTCAAGTTGGTAGGGCTGTTACTTTAATTGAAACAGGGCACACCTACAAACATGTGGCCCAAAAATTACGAGTATCAAAATATGTGGTACACCGAGTTGTCAAGAGGCAGACCGGACAGTATACAAGAATCGCAGGACAGGGACGTAAACGGAAAACTGTGGCCAGAGATGACCGGTACATTGTTACTAGCGTGCTTAGAAACCGGACTTTAACTTCTTTGAGGTAAGAACCAAGCTCCAAGAAGTTCGTGGGGTTACAGTTAACACAAAAACTGTGAGAAGAAGGCTGGAATTGGCCGGAATAAATTCACACTTGCCTGCCAGAGGCCCACTTCTTGCCACATCCCATCGAGTAGCTCGAGTTAATTTTACTCGCATTCACGAAAATTGGAATGACGAAGCTTGGAGTCAAGTTCTATTCACAGACGAGTCCAGATTTTGCCTGAAGCCAGATGATGGAAGGATTAAAGTGTGGAGACCCCAGGAGAGAGGTACGCTCAGTGCAACATCATTGGAAAAGAGGCATATGGTGGAGGGTCAGTTATGGTATGGGGAGGTATTTGTATGGGGGCACGTACGGAACTCCAGGTCATTGAGAATGGGTCACTAAGAGCGGCGCGATATGTAACTGAGATTTTCGAAGAAATTGCAGTGCCATTTGCCCCTTTAATAGGAGATAGATTTGTTTTTATGCATGATAATGCACGCCCCCATACTGCGGCTGTAGTTGTCGAATACCTTCGAGATGTTGAAATCAATGTTATGGGGTGGCCAGCGCGTTCACCTGATTTAAACCCCATAGAGCATGTATGGGATAACCCCATAGAGCATGTATGGGATAACCCCATAGAGCATGTATGGGATAAGCTTGGAAGACAAATTAAAAAAAGAAATCTTGCCCCCACTAATTTGAGAGATCTTAAAAACGCATTACAGGAAGAATGGAACGCAATCTCTCAAGATTTTATCGATAACTTGATTAGGAGTATGCCAAGGAGACTGGAAGCAGTTCGAAGAGCTAGAGGGGGCAACACTTAATACTGACAATAGCCCATGTTATAGCTTTTCCTAACTATTTATGAAAAATTTAAATAAATTGTAAAAAAAGAAGCCTGTAAAATTGTTCCTTTTATCTTGAATTGGTTAACTTTTGTCATTTGATCGTTTGTTTAATGACGTTTGCAATTTTAAATTAACGAATAATAAACAGAATCCAAATTAATAAACTAAATTATCACAAATATCCATGTTATTTTGTCTTATTCACACTTTTTTTTGCGTTCCTCTTAATATCTCCATGAGTGGATATATTTGTAATCACGTTCTCGAAAACAGTTCTAACGATTTCGATGAAAGTTGCAATATAGGGGTGAAAAAAGTTGAATCTCATATCTGGGACAATTCGTTTTCTCCATCTCCATATTTTCACCCAAGCAGAGCTCGGTCGCCCAAAGTTCAGAACAAGATGGCTACCTTAGAATGTCATTATCATGTCATTACATAGCAGCACGGAATTAGTAAGTACCTACTATCATGGCAGCATGGAATTAGTATGTACTTTACATGGAATTGGTATGAACTATCCTATACTATTAAATGAGCATTCTCTATTTTCACCCGAGCAGAGCAGAGCTCGGTCGACCAGGTACTTGACGACTAAAAGAGCTATTTGATCTGCAGGTTTAAAAATACATGCTACCAAAAAATATTCTTGAATTCCCGACAGAAATTACACAACGAAAGCCGCAAGCAAATCGGAGTTCCACAGAAGTACACATTTTAATTTACGGCGTCGAAGGAAACGGCGCATTTTATAATGCAAAAACAGATTGGAAATCAAGATAGCAATCCGGTAATTTACGCCGACGTCACCAAATTCACGAATCTTTTGTAGGAATACAAAAAGTCTTATACGGAGGACGTTTATCGTGAAAAAATGGGAAAGATTGTCATTGTATTTAATGTGAAAACCCGACGGCGTGGCGTAGAGAGTCCTTTGGCACACAATGACTCGCGTACCCCGTATATTACTAAATTTTTCATTAGGTACCTACCTCTTCACAATTACAAAAGTACATATGTTCTACACACACACTACACGGTAATTAAACTGTTTTATTACTCGTTTGCCAGTAGCACATTATTACAAAAATAACTGTAAATAAGACCTTACTAGCAGGTATATTAATCATTTATTTATATAATTTAATCAAAGAGCATAGGAAATTCCAATGTGAAATTATTATAATTAAGAAAATGACTTTGTGAAAAAACATGTTAATTGAATCGTCTTGATAATAATTAATGTTTTGAGACTCAAATAAATATGGTAGACAAAGATATGATTTGATAAAAAGTTAAATTAAACTGAAATTAAAGTAAACTGACAGTGGATTTTTCTGCGAAAACGATAGCCTGTTAGAATAAAACAAACTGAACTTATATTAGTTATTTCCCAGAATCACATTACATTTGAGCTTAGCAGTTCAAAGGCCTCACTTGATACTTTTCTGTGTAGGCCACTGGGCAGGTGGGTTCTTCACTTCATAATTCGTTTTAATGGTCCACAACCCCTGCGCTGGCATCTCCAGTGAATGTTGTAACGTAACGTTTTCCTCCGTGGAGGGAAACGTAGGTCACAAATTAAATTAAAATAAAAAGGTATTAAAATTAAAAGTTAAAATTAGTAAAAGTAAAGTTAAGTTTAGGACACAGGACAGGCTCGGGTTATGCAGGAACAGGCACAAGACAGGCTCAGGTTAGGCAGGAACAGGCAGGCAGGGAGTGGAACAGGTGGGCAGGCAGGCAGGCCGCAGGCAGCGTGCAGGAGGCTGGGCTGAGGATTATCCCCCCTGGAGGTACACTCCAGCCTGTGGAACGGAGTAGAGGTTGTGAGACTTTGTAGATGGAGGCGCTTTGAGGCGCCTCACCTAGCGGGAGGACCGCGCTAGCGTCACAGGTGACGGCGGAGGTCTCTCTCGGAGAGTAACGACGTCTAGTGTCGGAGGCCTTCGTGTGCGTGTGCTCGCGGCGTTTTACGCCGCGTGGTTAAGAGTTCGTTAGAAGTGAGCACCTCCTACAGGGCTAGGCAGGAGGGCCGAGCGAATTAAACACAGTATTACACAGTACTAGAATGTTTATTGACATAATCCACTCAGTATCGATAGTTTAAATTACACAATAAAATTAGGACACTCGCGCACGCTAGTTATGCTAGTTTTAAGAGACTAATATTCGAGTAGCTAACTGTTCAACAAATAAGACTTAAGGGCATAAAAACAGTGACTCCGTCTCAAGTTAAAAATACGACTCTCCGAGGGCTCAGACAAGACCAGTCTCTCAAAAATATGAAGACCGTTTTTATCGTTCTCTGTCATATTTTAAACGTTTTAAAAACATATTCAAGTTAATTCTTAATTTAGATATGACCAGCACTAATAAAAACGGCTTACAGAGGAGAAATCTTAGATCTACGCTTATTGCGAAGGTTCAGTGTGTACACCCACTTTATGAGAGAAGATAGAGTGTACTTATCTATGATGTGTTCTGTCTATGTTTTAGAAAAGTAAATTACGACAGATGACAATTTAAGATGAAAACGTCAGAATATAAATATTCTAAAGTTTTTTACAAAAGGGAAAGATAAATACTATAAAATCGATTTGGATGCTAAAACAAGAGATAATTAAAAGTATGCTTTACAGAGGTAAACAATGCTACAGAATATAAAAGTGAGTTAAGTACATGTGTCATAGAATATTAATAGGAAAATATATCAAAAGGTGGTTTGTTTAATATAATAACATAAAGAAAGTAACGTGTTTATACGTAAATAAACTAAAAGATGTGGTTCCAAATAATGGAATACCACATTTCCCCGAAAACCCAAGAAAAATTTTCAATACGTTGAAAATTTTGAATGTTTAAATAAAACCTTGTTCTTACGCACAACATCTTTCATACTTTCGTCAAACACTCTCACTCAAACACACATAGGGGATATGGTTCACGTTCTATGACGCATACTCCTCAAGGAATTATTTTGATAAAATTACGAAGGCTTATTTTTTTAAATTAGGTGTCGTAACCCGCACCTGTTTGAAGACCCGATATGAAGTTATATACAAGGCATTGGAGGCTTTTTTAAATGAGTTGCCAAACCGCTCAAGAGTTGGGAGTTTAAGAAACCCAATTAAAGGATTTAAGAAAACCCAAGTTTAAGAAGGATCTAGGTTTAAGGGAAACCTAAGTTTAAGAGAATTAAGTTTAAAGGTATACACATAGGCTTGTTTATCGAGTTGTGTAGGAACCGCTCGTAAAGTTAAAGGTATACACATAGGCTTGTTTATCGAGTTGTGTAGGAACCGCTCGTAGAGTTTAAAAGTTAAGAAGAGTTTACCCTATAAGAGAGGGGATTTACTCTTTAAGATAGGAGAGTTTCCTTTGAGAGGGAAGAAGGTATACACATGGGCTTATTTAATGAGTTCTGTAGGGACCGCTCATCAAAGAGTTTAAGTGGAATAAGATGGCTGAAAAGCCGAGGTTAAAATTAAAAAAAAAGGTGGGATACAAAATATGCCTAAAGGGTTAAGTAGTGAGGGTTGGTGTATATGATACAAAGAGTAAAAGGTATAATAATAATAATTGTAAAGAATCTATGAAAAAATAATTTGAATGTCTACTGCGGACAGTGAAGAAATTGTATATGACTGAAGTAGTCCGTTTAAGTTATTCAAATTAAATATGTTTATATGTTGTTTTAAATTAAAGAAAAATTATCCTCTAGGGGTTCCTTTAAGATATAGGTACTCCATTGAAGTTTCATTTTAGAAAATAGATAAGAGATTATAGGGATTAAGAAGTAAGTAAGGTAAAAAATTATTGCCAAAGGATATCCGAAAAATTTATACTAGATAAAGTATTTTTTTGAATTTTGAAAATTCGAGCCCACGTTAAAAATATAGTGCGGTAAAAGTAAGAAAATAAAAAGTACGAGTGTATAAGAGGATATAATCTAGTAAAGTTCTAAAGTTAGGCGTTAAGCTGTAATGTTTTTGTGCCTAAGTAAAAGAGTGTTAACGAGTATGTTTAAGGGGAGTGTGTAGTTCTAGGTATTGCGTGTCAAACTGTAACGTTGTGCCTAAGTTAAAGAGTGTAAGAGTCTTGCGATGTGTTTAGAAGGGTGTTTAGTGTATAAGAGGGTGTGAGGGCGCCAAACTGTAACGTTTGCGCCAAAGTTAAAGAGTGTAAGGACGTTATGCCTAAGTTTAAGAGTGTAAGAGTGTTGAGATGTATAAGGAGGGTGTTAGTGTGGAGCAGGGTGTGAGTTTCTAAGAGATTGGGCGCCAAACTGTAACGTAACGTTTTCCTCCGTGGAGGGAAACGTAGGTCACAAATTAAATTAAAATAAAAAGGTATTAAAATTAAAAGTTAAAATTAGTAAAAGTAAAGTTAAGTTTAGGACACAGGACAGGCTCGGGTTATGCAGGAACAGGCACAAGACAGGCTCAGGTTAGGCAGGAACAGGCAGGCAGGGAGTGGAACAGGTGGGCAGGCAGGCAGGCCGCAGGCAGCGTGCAGGAGGCTGGGCTGAGGATTATCCCCCCTGGAGGTACACTCCAGCCTGTGGAACGGAGTAGAGGTTGTGAGACTTTGTAGATGGAGGCGCTTTGAGGCGCCTCACCTAGCGGGAGGACCGCGCTAGCGTCACAGGTGACGGCGGAGGTCTCTCTCGGAGAGTAACGACGTCTAGTGTCGGAGGCCTTCGTGTGCGTGTGCTCGCGGCGTTTTACGCCGCGTGGTTAAGAGTTCGTTAGAAGTGAGCACCTCCTACAGGGCTAGGCAGGAGGGCCGAGCGAATTAAACACAGTATTACACAGTACTAGAATGTTTATTGACATAATCCACTCAGTATCGATAGTTTAAATTACACAATAAAATTAGGACACTCGCGCACGCTAGTTATGCTAGTTTTAAGAGACTAATATTCGAGTAGCTAACTGTTCAACAAATAAGACTTAAGGGCATAAAAACAGTGACTCCGTCTCAAGTTAAAAATACGACTCTCCGAGGGCTCAGACAAGACCAGTCTCTCAAAAATATGAAGACCGTTTTTATCGTTCTCTGTCATATTTTAAACGTTTTAAAAACATATTCAAGTTAATTCTTAATTTAGATATGACCAGCACTAATAAAAACGGCTTACAGAGGAGAAATCTTAGATCTACGCTTATTGCGAAGGTTCAGTGTGTACACCCACTTTATGAGAGAAGATAGAGTGTACTTATCTATGATGTGTTCTGTCTATGTTTTAGAAAAGTAAATTACGACAGATGACAATTTAAGATGAAAACGTCAGAATATAAATATTCTAAAGTTTTTTACAAAAGGGAAAGATAAATACTATAAAATCGATTTGGATGCTAAAACAAGAGATAATTAAAAGTATGCTTTACAGAGGTAAACAATGCTACAGAATATAAAAGTGAGTTAAGTACATGTGTCATAGAATATTAATAGGAAAATATATCAAAAGGTGGTTTGTTTAATATAATAACATAAAGAAAGTAACGTGTTTATACGTAAATAAACTAAAAGATGTGGTTCCAAATAATGGAATACCACAATGTACTGCGTGACGTTTGTACTCACACATTTCAAATTAAAGGGCAAATGGTACGATAGCTCAGAATTTTATTTGACATACCAACCTTTTATGAAAGCACAAATGAATTTACTATACGCACGAGTTTGAGAATGCGAACAGTAATACCTATTAACGTTATTGAATTAGATTGATCTAGGTCTCAGCTGACAGATTTTATCCTTTATCTAATTTTGCTAAGAAAGAGTGATGAAACAAAGGCTAATTAATAAGGGATTTCAACTGAAATTATCTTGTTTCTAAGAAATCTACTATTTTACCAAAGAGATGATGTTTTTAATTTCACATTCCCTATTCCCAAATATCTTTCATCTACTTGTCGGCTCGTTGATTCTAATCCAAGCAGTAAATTTCTTATCCAATTCTAAAAATAATAATGTATTTATGAGCCTGCTGCCTTATGTAAACAGACCCAAAAGACAGTTATGAAAATGTCTGATTCAACAATCGGACTGAAATAAGCTGGTGGATTTATTATCTCCTTTAATTTTAGAAACCTTTACTTAAGCGGCTTCGAAAATTCGTAGCCTATTTAATAAAATATTTGCACAACAAACCCCTGGAATTTGAATGAATGATTCAAGATAAGAACGCGGTCAATTTCATACCGAAATATTCTCCTGAAAAAAACTTTTCAGGCTCCTGTCTATAAAACCTATCGCCTTAAAATTTGATGTCTCTCGGGTCGGTGTTATTTGACTTTTAAATTAGGATGCTATCTCTTTTCAAATCGGCTTTCGTCTTATATCTACGATCTAACATTCCTGAAGACGGGATTGGTACATATTTAAGGTTTTGCTACTTTCAGAGTTGCGAAGTTTACTCCTTTGAATAATTTGGCCTGAATTACCTTTAATTTAACTTCAACATTCTTACCAAAGAGGCTTTTAAGAAGTACCCATTTGATTGTGTTGGTAAAGTTCAAAACGGAGTACCTTTCCATGTTATGCTGGTTGGAATTAGGATTACATACCTTCAGCTGTAGACTGCACGTGTTTCCTAATAGATAATCTTCCTGACCCCATACTAATTAATTTGTGTCGGCTCAGCCTCCCTTCTTTTTGCATACGTCTTTATCTGTCGTCATCTCAGTATTGATCCCCAATCTGTCAGTCGATGACACAATCTGTTTGCGCAACTGTCATGTAAAACTGTAGCCAGAGCCGAATTCCAAGTCTGTCGTACCTTAGAGATGCTAAATACCTAAATACCCTCTGACTGCCAACACTGAATGTGATGATGTGTTTGCGGATGGCTGGAGTAAAATATTATGCGCAGTTATATGTCTGGTGTTCTGTGAGGAGAAAGTATGCTATGGAGTCCACGGTTCCATGTTAGTTTTAAATTATAAATTATATTATATGCAACATAATTATTGTCAACGTAATAATTGTTTCTATGTTAATTAATGTGATAGGTGTTGTGCCATTTTAATTAACATATAAATAAATTAATTAATTCTTGCCATATCCTCTTTCTCATAAAACCCCTTTCATCTTTTCTTTTCTTTAGTACTTACGGACCTACGTATTTCTCTTTGATTAAAAACATATTATTCTCGTCCACGTCTATTCTAAGTGCCCGATTTGATAAAAATTTCAATATCATCTTTTTTCCATAGCTGGATCTAAAGAAACAATTCGACGAAGGTGACACAACGAATTATCAGACGAACGGCGAGTTCGACCTGGTGAGCTTCGAAGCCATCCGTCATGACCAGTACTACTCCTGTTGTGTGGAGCCCTACCCTGATATCACATACATCATCAAGTTAAGGAGAAGACCCATGTTCTACGTGTTTAATCTTATTCTTCCTTGTCTCCTTATCAACGGAATTGGTAAGTGGAGTTATACATTCTGGAGGTTCATTTACATTTGTGTCGATATTTCGCCGTTCTTCCTTTTTAACCGACTTCCAAAAAGGAGGAGGTTATATGTTCGACGCGTATGTGTTTTTATTTTTTTATATGTGTGTCCGTCGATTTCTCCGTCAATTGTGGACCGATTTAAAAAAATATTTTTTTGTTGAAAGGGTATGTATGGATTGGTCCCATATAAATTTTATTAACTTTGCTGGGATAGTTTTTGAGTAAGCAGTAATACGTATTTTTCCCACTTAGTATATGTGGATGATATGATGATAACTTCCTGTGACTGTTATTTACATAGCAGGTACTGGTATTCGAATTTGTGTGGGGTAGGTACCACAACAAAAAAGTGAAAAATAAAAACTTTTTACAAAAAAAAAACAACCGGCTTCCAAAAAAAAATAAAGTGAAAAATAACTTTAATTTCGGAAGTCAGTGGCAAAAAACGAAAATTCAAAACCCAAGACACCGACTTCCGAAATTAAAGTTATTTTTTACTTTGTAGTGTTTTCAATATCTAGGTCGAAGTAGATTTGTAGATTCTGAATAGGGTTTGGTACTGTTCGATAATGATGTACTTGTAACTGTTTTTATCAGTTTGATCGTGAAGAGTATTCTCATACATCGTAGACAATTATATTAACAAATGGAATATAAATGTGAACCTCTTTGTTAATTCAATCCGTTTCATCAGTAATAAAATTTCAGAAATCGTACAAGAGCCACCGTTAATTGTTTGTTAATGTACCGCTAATTGCGAGGTTGAACTCCAAATAAGTATCATGAATAATAAACATATTATGGGTACCTAATGTAAACAAGGTTAGGTAGACAATGGTGCCGATTCTCTTGTACAACGAACTAAACTAACTAAACTATCACTAAAATTCCTTACTTTAGGCTATGAGAATCTTAGAGCTATTCTGTAAATAAAATTCTCTAAACTAAAAAATAATTTTGACACAACTAAAATAGAATTTGACAATCGCGAAACCACGTGGTACCCGTGGTTTGCCTCATTCGTGATTTTTTTAAGAGCCGGAGGCGCGCAGGGGGTGCCGCCTCGGCGTGTTTTATATGGAATTTTTCACTTTTTGTATGGAAAACATGAAAAAATATTACCTACATGATCAGGTTTAGGGGTTTAAGGGTTTCATAAAGGGGGTCGAAATTTTCATTATTTTTGCGATAGGACGCACCATTTTCGAGATATAAGCAAAAGAAAAAATTAATACAGTACTGTTTTTGCACGTAAAGTCGAGATGTTGGTGTGAATTTTAGTTCATGACAACTTATTTTACACCACACCTTTTTAATCGCGATTAAAAATTGTCAGAATTAGTCTGGTTTGGTATTTTACAATCAAAATTTTAGGTGAAAAATGTCATATTCAGAATAGCGAAATTGCCATTTTCACTAAACTAAAAACTCAGTACTATCTTAGTGCTGTCAAACTAAAATATAGTTTAATTGTGTCACTTTAGTCTATTTCAGAATGGGAAATCGTCGTTTGACAGGATTAAACTTAATTTTAGTGATTTTTAGTCTAGTTTAGAGGCATTTGTGACAAGAGAATCGGCACCAATGTCGATTCTAATTAGAGAACATTTACATTACGTTTGTAACAAAATACATGGCAATATTATATCCCGGGTGGAATGCTATTCTCGGAATATATATTATTACTTTCACATAATATTATTTGTTTTATATAAAAACAGCTATTTATTTGCGGAAAGCAATAGCTAATGATGATACAAAAGACAGAAATAATGTTTAAAGATAAACGAGTTTAATGAGGGTAATACTTTTATTATATTTTCCATTATCATATTTCAAGTAAAAATGGTTTATATGATTACATTTTCAAAGACGAGTCCCAACATTCTTGTGGAACTAAAACTGAATTCAACAAAGCCTTAAACCTTTTGAGGATGAATCGAGCCGTGATCCAGCTCCGTAACATCGTTCACAACAAGAGGATTTATGTGGATTGGCTTCATTACATATTTTATTACGACAAACCACTGATTGCTGAGAACTTCAAGGAAGTTTTTGCGAACGAGCTCTTATTACCATAGTATAAACATGATGATGGATATAAATTCATGTAATGTGCCGAGCGAGAAACAAGAATATGCGAGATAATCATGCAGACGTTCAAGTAGAGAATACAATGAACAAACAAACACAAAAACATCCTCATGGTAATCACATTTACTGAAGGCTTATTTCGCGCCTTTGTTAATCATAATTGCATAAATTACTCAACATACACTTGTGTGTATATAAGTAAACATTTTGACATGAACAAGGTTAGGGAAGTGAGATTTCTCAGCGTAACTAAATAAAACGTTTTATATTTTCCGCCAGCTCTTCTAGTGTTCTACGTGCCGTCGGAGTCAGGTGAAAAGGTGACCCTGGGCATAAGTGCACTTCTGTCTATGACCGTCTTCTTGATGACTATAAGGGATACATTGCCACCTACGGAAAAGACGCCTCTTATTAGTAAGTTATTTTTATTTTTTCGTATTGTGTTTTGTCAATTGTTTGTTTCGGGGTGGCTCCGCAAGTTTCTGAGACGAAATAAAAAGTTCAGCTACAGTTTGATTTGCGAACGGTCAATGAGATAAAGAACTCGAAGGTCTCTGTTTAAGTCCGAAACTAAACGGGTAACCCCGAAACAACCACGTTAGTAAAACTGTATACATTAATTAATGTTGACGCTAAACACCGGTAAAAAATAACAAATACTCGTACACAAAACAAATCAAATATTGAATTTGTAACTAAAGCGTAGGTTGTTAGTTTTATTTTACAACTGCTATATAAATGCTTTATTTACTTGTGATACATTTGTATGATTACGAACAGTCGGTCGTGAACTTTGTTTTAATATGTGTATGTACAGTAGCGGTCTAAAAATGTTTATCAGTTTTCAAATTAGATTCTGTATCACACTTTGTGCAGTAAAGTCTAAATTGCTATATCTAGGTACATAATACTTTTTAATAGTTGTGGAGCTTCTATTGTAACAAAAAGTATTCATGACTTTTTGATGATGAAACTGATTTCGTGCATTAAAAGTTGACACATTGACGTAATCGCATTCGTTATACTGACAATTTTATCAAAAATATATGTGAAATTTAATAAAAAAATATTGACAAAGATATTATATTGAATATTAGTGTTATAACACGAGAACTCAATATCTCGATTCACTTTGAGATTTTGGACTCAGCCTCATGTCGAAGATGGGCAAATAACTGATCATAGAAGCAATTCGCCGCCGCGCCGGCCGTGCAAATAACTGATATGGTTCGACATGGGTTCGACGGTATTGTCTTGTTTGCCATAAAATTATTTGTACTATTATTGTTTTCCATAATCGTCCCCCCTCATAATATTTACTTTCACTATTAACATTTATGCTAATAACGCTTGTCATATCAACTTATTAATCATAACTTTTATGTGCCATAAAATAAGTTTCCATAATAACATGTGTTATAATCATTAGTTTCTATAAGTAACACATTACATAATTGATACTTGACATAAGCAACATTTAATATAATTTAGAAACGTTTATTGTCTATAATCAAATGATTTATTACAGCAAACAATCTTTAGATAATAAACAGTTTGTCAAAATCGAAACGGTTAGGTTAGGTTAGGTTAGAACTGTGACCAAACAACGCGCGAAGGCGAGCGAGCGCAGCGAGCGTGCCGCGGCAGCGGCCGCCGCCGCCGAGTGCTAGATTTACTCTTTTGCAAAGCAAGCATGCATGGTAGATTAGGTTTATTTTTAGGTTTCCTTGTTAATAAAAAAATCTGTATCGTATAATCATATATTAATCAACTGAACTAGCATTGTTGTGCTAGTATGGGCAAATTAATATTATGGTGAATAAATGTAATGGAAAACGAAATTATTGAAAATGAAAAATATTGCAAATAAATTTATGGATTAAAATTATTATGAAACTTGATCGATTACATAAAATCATTTTCACTAATTTCATTGGTCATACCAATGAAATTAGTGAAAATTATTTTATGTAATTTCACGATTATGGCAACTGAAGCGTTATTTCTAATGAAATTATGGCAAACACAAGTATGGTATATAAAATTATTGCATTTTAATTATGGCAAACATTAGTAAACCGGGTTCGACAATACGAAGAGCACGGTTTCAGATCAAGTAGTCATTTTGCTGCTTTGTATGATGTGAGTCCTCGGACGGCTCGACGAACTTTGCATCTAGCGGAGCTACACTACAGGCATCATGCTATTAAAGTGGAAATCAAACCTCACAACAAAACTTAATTTTGTGCAACAATATCTATTCTAGTCGATTGTTATATTTACCGACGAAAAATCTTTTAAATCGCATCAAATCGGGAGATTAACTATATGGCTGATTATCGAGCTTTTAAACTAATCTGGTCGCTGTTGTTGACTGTTATAGTCCACTTATGGGGGTGAATGGGCCACGACGACGTGATGACGGAGAACTGACGTCGTTAGAAAGTAGGGCTTCTGCGTATAATTATGTGTCGCTTTTGGAAGATGTGATGCTGCCTCCTGTGCGCGTTGTGTATCCTGCAGCAGAATTTGATTACGTTCAGGATAATGCACTGATACACTCGGCCCGGTCTTCAACGAGCACCGTTACATTCGTCTCATTCAATGGCCTACTCGGTCAGCAGATATGAACCCGATTGAAAACCTGTGGGGCATAATGGTTCAACACTGGGATTGTTAGAACGAAGTAAACCCTGAAGCTCTTAGATCACATTGTGCACGGGTATGGGATGATATCAAAGTGACTGATTTATGCGCACGCCTTGTCGCATCTATGCGAGATACACTACGTGCCGTCATAGCTGCTAATGGAGTCTTAAATTGTTGATAGAATTTAAAAAATTAAGATCCTCAAAAAATAAAGATGTTTTGAATTTCTATTTGATTTTCTTCCTATTTTTGCATTTTCAGTAATAAGTTCGACCTGGTTCAACCTCGCTTGGTTAATGTCCAGTTAATATTTAATCGTTTTTTTTTACAAAAAAGGTTTTTGTATAGGTTCCCTATTCTAGACGATGACGTGTAAATAAAAAATAAATAGATTATTTTTTATTTACACGTCATCGTCGCTCTATACCTAATCAAATCACATAGAATATCATCGACTTTGTGACATAGATGTGTGCATGCAATTATAAACCTTAAGGTGGTAAGCATTTTCAGACCGCGACTGTACGCTGCTTTTTGAAATTGATTCGCAAGTTTAAAAATATTGCCAAAAGAAAAATGTAAAAATAAAGTATTCACGACCTCTCAAGATCAACTACGAGATGCCAAATAAAAAAAAAAAACTTAATTAGAAGTTGTTAATACCTATATTTATTTAGTTCTTTAGTTGTTATTTACTTCTTTTTTCGTTGGTCTAGTGGTCATAAGCGCTTCTGCTGAGTATGGGGCCTTGGGTTCGATTCCCAGGTCGGGCAAAGTTTCACTTAAACATAACTCGCGAAATGTGGGTGTACTATAAGTACACCTCTGCCCAACCCTTCGGGGAAACAAGGCGTGATGTTATGATATTTTATATTTTTAGCAACTAGAGCGTAGTTTCCTTAATAAGTACCTCCTAATAAACCCGTCTCGCCTCACGTCCTATTAAGGTATCATTCCGTACCTGACCGCAGGCGGCAACTGCAGGCGACGTATCACCTCGAAACGACTGGATAGAAACCAGCGACACATCGCCGCGAACCATTTCTATGAAATACCTTCCATAGCTAGAGCGACACGTTGTTTGAAGCTACGGGCGAGCGACAGACGACACGTGTAGCCACTAGCCCGACCGCAGACCAGTAGTCCCGCCAACGCTCTAGCGATAACACGTTTCTCTATCTTCTATCTACTGACTGGAATCATGGCTACAGCGACATGACACCTGCAGTTGCCGTCTGCGGTCGGGTACTGAATGGTACCTTTATTATATTCGTTTTGAGAAGGGAATGTCTAGCGTAAGCAAAACATAATATTTTACTGAAATGTGTTATTTCGCATCGAGGAAACCTTTACTGGGGTATAATATAATACAAACGATATAATTTAACTGAGAGTTTTCTTTGTGTTATAAACTTACGATCGAGTACGTTGAACTGCTCATTATTATAGGTTATTTTTATGTAACTATAGTAAGTTTATAGAAGTAGATACCGCAAGAATAACAAAAAATCTGCCGTGTCATTCATTTGGGTTGAGTAAATATTGAAGTTTTTTATGGACAGTTGATAATTTTTTTGCTATTAAAGTGTGTCCAAACATTTAGCGGCAAGAGCGCGGTGGAACACGCGGCGTTTGCTGGACACATTTCAACCGTCGAATATTTGCGCGGCAGTACTGCGCGGCAGAAATACGTCCAGACACAATAGTTAGTTTGAACGGGGAAAAAAAACAAAGCTATTTAATCCGTCAGTCAGATAATAAAAAAATATTAGACACGTATTTTTTGCTTTATCAAATGAATAAAAAATTGTTTACATAAAAAGCATTAAATTAGGGCAAATGCGTTGGGGAGTCGGGCTCGCTACGTCACAAGTCAGTATGAAATACTGGTAGACTCAAACGTTCGCGCGCGGCAGTTTTTCAAACAGCGCGGCAGGCCGCGCGTGGCAGCCGCGTACGATTACCGCTCAATGTTTGGACACACCTTTACGATATTGGTCCCATGGAAAAAATTGTTTAGTTTGATGGTCTGCACCCCTGTGGTGCCGTTAATATAACCACACCTTTCTGATACATGCTGTATCGTAGTTTCACTTAACTGAACTTTTTAACTAACAGTTAATTTCTTTTCAGGTTTATATTACGGAGTTAGCACGTGTCTAGTATCGTTCTCAGCGTCTCTTTCAGTCGTGACCCTCAACATATCTTACAGGCGAGTTTTATTACCATAATTGAACTTTACCAATTATTTGAATACTCAACTAATTAGTAATTACCCTTATTATTAATAGATTATTCAATCATATAGAACGGCCATGCAATTAAATACGAAATAAATTGCTCAATTTGAACGCACACAGTATGAATTTTATGATGAAAAATATTCGCGTTTGTTTAAGAGATTGAACAAATTGAATTAATTAAAGCCCGTTTTTCGAACACCAAATTAGATTTTTGCAAATAAAGGCGATGTTGAAAGCCGAAAATTTGTTCTGAATTGGGTAATAATTGATTTTTGATTATTTCTAAACAAATATTTGGCTCGTTTGAAATGAAAGGGTATAGTGTTGGTCGTGTTTGTTTATTATTCTCTGCGTGTTGGATTTATTTAACCGAATATTCGAGAGAGCAATGTTTTTACAGTGAGCGGGTAATCATGATGAGTTTTATACTTGATCTTGTGTTTACCCTTTAAAGGAGTTTATAAGCGTTGAGCTCCTTATGTTCTGAGTTGAGCTGCACGATTACGGATATATGCGTGTACTGACTGGACAGGTCCACTCAATCTGTGTGGTTCTTTCCTCAAAAGACCATTTCTGACACCAATATAAATGGTCTTCACATGATCTGACCAAGATTATGGTTGGACTTTAAAAGAGACTGTGACCTCTTAGTTTGTTTTGGCCTTTCTTCTCAGAGTAGTGAGATAGGAAACGCTGACCTCATTAAGTTTAAAAAATTATGATTATCAAAAAGTGAAATCTTATAAAACTGATGCGATTTTTAAATGAAAATAGCCGGTTTCGATATCCAAGTCGTGTGTGAGTTTTTAAAACTTTGTATGTACAGTCAGCATCAAAAGTTGTTGACCACATTTAGATTTTCAAAATCGCTGTATAGTGAAGTGCTAATAGTGAATACGGTGTACAGCGATTTTGAAAATCTAAATGTGGTCATCAACTTTTGATGCTGACTGTACCTAATGTTTATACAGGGTGGTTTTTTGAGAAGTGGCAGTAAGGACAAGTACCTTATCCGCTATAGCTATAGGAAAACCGTCTTAAGAAACTGTCCTTACCTTTTTGAGAAATTTTGATCTGCATTCACAGATTGTGAAAAAAGTGGTCAACACGAAAATGGTCAATTGTCACAAAAACTTTTCGTTGCCTCGATCCTGTTTCATAAAAGGATCAAAAAGCTCTATTGGGCTAACTGAGGTTTGAGTAACTACTAGAAAAGTCAGCAATCGCAAAAAGTTTTCCGCATATATTTCGTAGGAAATGGGACGCCAACTTACTTTTTTACGGTGAACTGAACGAAAAAAAAAGCAAAAACAAAATTTACTTCGAATTTCGAACGAATTCGCGGCACAGTTTTATTTACTTCGAAAACAGAATATTATAGTATAGTACTAGATAAGTTTCTTGTAATTTCTGAAATTCTGTGACAAAAATGTCCTCAAATAATTTAGAACGTTTTAGACGTTATAATTATATATAACATCATACACGCACTCACACCACTTATACAAACTCTACATGCGAACTCTTTAGCTCTCGCGCTCAGTTTTGGTTTTATTTTGTAAGTTAAATTCTAGTATAGCACTAAATACCTGGAACACTGTCATCTTCCTCACGGAGGTGGGTGTTAATAGCTGCGACACAGTTTATAACTAATGTGGCTATTATACGCAATGAAATTGTAAATGTTATTTTTTGTTCCAATAAATAAATTTTTAATAAAAAAATAAAAATATTAATTTGAAACGAAATTCCATATACTTATATACACAAATACTAAGAAACTTATGCGCTTCGGGAATCATCGTCTATCTTTGTAAATACGAACGCGCGATGATGAGATCTAATATAAATCTGTCTTCTTCTTAGCATGTCGATAGCAATCTAAATCGACTCGGCCCAAAATTCGGCTACGTTTTTGGCGTATAAAGCTGTTACAACCATGGAAGTATTTGCCGTTTTTGCATTATCATGATTAAAAATAATAAAGGTTAACAACTCTATGCAATTCCAAAAAACTCTTGAGAGACAGATGATGATCTGAGACTGGAGTAGGTAACCTGACGGAGAGTAAACATCATACAAACGCGCAATGATAGGCGCACTACCAAAAAGCGCGACAGTACAATTTTTTTTAGTTTTGCTTCGATGGAAGGTTACTATGTTAATTCGGAAACACGAAGATTACCGAAGCGCATACTTTTTCTGGTTTACTTTTAGTTATAAGTGTAATACTAATTCGGTTTTTGTGTCTATAATTATTATGTGTCGTTATAATATCATGATTATTATTTGGTGTGTGAACGTGTGGTGTTGCTCGTAGAGGAGTGAGAGGGCAGCCGGTGCCGGCGGTGTTGCGCGAGCTGGTGCTGCAGCGCCTCGCGCGCCTGCTCTTCATCAACCTTGACACTGACGCTCCAAAGGTATTGTACATTCCTATAAAGATGGCCTAACAAAGCGCGTCACACGTAAGTCACGCCGCGCCAGTTCGAGCGAATGTGCCGTGGCAAGAGTGTCACTCGAGGCGGGATGACCAGACGCGCGGTATGTTCCCTCGTACACAATGGCTCGACGCTCGCGGCTCGAATTGTGATATCACGTTACGTCTGATAATGCTTAAGCAGAGTAGTAAGGCATGGCGCGCACTGGCAATCAGCCCCAAAAATAACCTAGCTGACTGGCAAGTTTTTCACCATGACATGAGGTATTCTCGTAAACCTAATCCATGCCGCTATGCGATAAGGATTTAAAGGTCAAACCGTAGGGAAGCCAAGTGCCTTAAGTATAATTTTGTCGCATTTAGGATAGTCGTTTTTCCACCCCCATATAAGAACAATAACATCGTCCTTGCAAGACGTGTGCCCTTCAATTTGTATCAAATTGATGGAGGCTGGCGTTCATACCTTTCGCAACCACTCACAGTTCACGAGATCAAGGGCGTACCATGGACCAAACTCAACTTGGTATTCTGATTATTGGGAAACACGATCATGATGGTGATAAAAAAACAAGGTCTTGCACCAAATACCATTTTGAACTACTGCCCGACCAACATTAATTTCACTGACCCGAGCTTTTCAGAGTTATTAAATTCAGAAGCAATATACCTATGTAGTATTGTGTAGTAGAAACTATTATGGTTACCCTATGGACAGTGCCTACGGCCGCCCGCAGCCATCATGCGGTGATTGCGAACTAATTTGATGGACGCGTCTTGTTTACGAAGCGAATCAACGTTAGCCTCATCATTTGAGCCGATACTTTGGTACGAGAGCTTAGACGTAGTTTATTTTAAACATACTTTTATTTATGTGAGTGAAAGGAAAATAAATGTGTCACTTTTGAATAATAGAAGATAAACACCATTTGTTATGCGTGAAACCAAACAACATTATAATGTGATGTAAAAAAATATATTTCATTAACCACTTTATGAATTTTTTACAACTGGACTAAAAACTACCAATTTTTCAAAGTTCCATGAACGTTCATGTTTTGAGAACTTCTTGGAAAACAACACAATCCAGCTTGATTAGAATCCAACTTTTTAATATCAGTCCTAAAACAAATATCTTCGCTTACAAATCCTAGTCCATAAATTCTTTACACACACCCAGTGATGCATGAGACAAACAACACAAAAATAGTGTGCCAGTTGATTTACTGCTTGTAAATATCAAATGCCTGTTATTCTCAAAGAAGTAGCCAGGGGCTTTACATACCCAAAAACGACGGTATTAAATCTCAATGCAAAGCGGCTCACACCATTTTATCTGAGAGACAGATACTGACAGGTAGTCCCTAGGTATCTGTGCTGTTGTTAACAGAAAACAAAACCTTTAAATTATAATGGGCTTTAGAAATAGGACAAATCTGTTAAAAAAGAAACATAGACTAGGAAGGTAGTGTCTTTACGCCCTCTTGGCTGTAATGCTGTTGGGGAGTTGTTTGCGCTCCTTTTTCCCAGCTAAAGCAGTAGGATGGTGAAGGGCGAGCATTTTATGGGACTGTCCTTTGTAAATTTGACGTTCAAACAATTAGCAAAGCCATCTCATCTCAGCCAATCGATTTGATTTTGATTTAATGCCGAAGAAATACGGTCTAGCAATGGTCTGGTATACGTTAATGACGATGTTGATTCCGACAAAAAGATAAGCAGCAGCACTTCTATTTAGAATTCGAACATACCTCCAATTTAATTTCAACACTTTATTAGTGGCTTTTGTGTACCTACATGATAATTATTCAGATTTGTTACAGTTGTAAATAGCAATCATGTCATTTAGTTTTTCGGTTTTTATTTTTATTAATTTATTCATATTTTATATACTTAGATTTCTTTTTTCTATTTTGTGAATGTGAGAACGCTGTAGGCTTAGTGGACTGTAGATTTATTTATCATTTTCTATTTTGATAAGTACCTGGTACTTGTTGAAAGATCTACACTGTCCTCCCATACCTATTAATACTGTTATTTGAAAATATTGTAAAAAACTATTATTTTTAAAAGAGTAACCGTGGAGTTTCTTGTCGGCTCTTCTCCATAGGAAACGACAAATTGGAACCGTGCACTTAGCTTCTGACGTTTCATAAGTGCCCATGTAGGTTTATGTGAAATAAACTATTTTGAATTGAATTGAATTGACTGGAATCTTCTAGTGATACACTATTGTCCATTCTTTACTAGTGATACACTATTGTCCATTCTTCTTCTTCGTTTCAGTCGTGGTCACAATGAACTGTGTCCAATCGCATGCCCGCCTCACGATCTCCCTCTATCTGGTTCTGTTACATAACAGTCTGGCGCATACATTAAGAGGATTTATCCTAAAAGTTGGCAACATCGCAAATAACTGTCAAATATTTACCTGTTTTGATTCTTATAGCAATATTTCTGAATAGAAATAAGAAATGTGGCTAACTAGCGAACTAGAATATTAATAATGAATTGCGATTATAACATTGAATTTGATGTTGTACCCATTTTAGGTGTAAAAAACACATTTGGAAAGTTTCCAAATAGTTTTTTTACATCTAAAACTAAACATTCGATGTTACGACATTAATTATTGCATTTTATTAAATGCAATAATTTTAGCCACATTTTTTATTTCCACTCAGTAATATTGCCAAATTAATCAAAACAGTGAAATATTTGACATCTATTTGCGACGTTGCCCACCTTCAGAATAAACGCTCTTAACAGGGCCTCCGTCCGCGGATTTTATTTGATCGGACCACTACTATCCTATTGTCAAAGTCTTATTATGTTCAGCATAATAATTATGATGCTTAACAAGTAGGTACTAAATAACTTTGACGTTATTTTAACCTCAATACCAAAGTGGCACTGGTTCATTGGAAATCCAAAGCCCGAAGTTCATTGAATATTATGATGAATTAATTAATAATATCATTGAGTGCCAGGATTATACGGGTAGTGATTATGCAAAGTTCAGAGCCAATATTTGTTCATTATAATTTATTATGAATTTTTTATTGGTAATTTATGTTCGTCAGATGATTCAGGTAACTTCAAACAGACGGTGTAGTAATGTTTTTAGAGTATACATAATCCATTAATAAACAACTTATTATTTGAAAAAAATATTTTTTGGTGAATTTGTGAAAACTTTTTTCCATTCGTTTTGATTGAATAGGCATCGAGGTTTATTTTTCACGCTTTAGCGTGTGTTGTTTTTATTCAAAGGCCACAATTTTTCAAATATAGCCACAATTTTGGTCACAAGGGGTAAACCAAACGGTACTCCATAATACTACCAGTAGGTATTAGCCAGAAATCAGTTATCCAGCTATTGGCCTTGTACTTACCCACAAATTACTACATTATAAGAAACTTTAAGTTTCATATACAATATTCTTAAGATCTACTCTAGAAACATCTATGTAAAAAACTTGTCACGGCATGTAATTCTTGAAAATATTAAAGGTACAACGAGGTACAAAAGTGTCTTGACATGTCATTTTGTCTATACATCCCAGGTAATGCCTTAGGCGACGATTTTCTGACAAAGCTACCTATATAATACACCTCAACTATGTATCACTATTGTAAACGTTGCCAAGGGACCAAAATGCCGAGTAAAAATAATATTTTATTGGTAACAATTGTCCTTTGAGGAATAGTTTTCGCTTTGCGTGAAGTGGGCCTATTTTCGGGTTTGTTACCCTCTTTGGTATAATTTATTGATGTTATTTTTAACTGAAGGAAAAAGATGAGACACTGGGGTACATGTGTTTTGTGTTAGCGGATAGAAAAAATAAATTGAAGTTAAACAATATTTGTAGAATTAAAATAATTATTTTTTAATTTTAATTGTATCACGTATAGTAATTGCAATTTTTACTTACGCCGTTATTGTTATGAATAGCAGACAAAATACTCTTTACGGAACAATTCTTTGACCATATAAGATAGCTCTTAATAAAATAAATAAACCTAACAGTGAGACTGGAACTGACACGACAGCGACAATGAAAGCTTTTGGTCAGCCTGTAGTAATGACAGCTTTGTCAGTTTTCCGTCTATTGCTGACACGCTTGAATCTCAGTTTTCTGATGTACCTAAGAATTTTAATGTAATCCATATAAATGCTCAAAGTATTCCGGCACATTACACTGACATGCTAGCTAACCTAGACTGTAAGAACATCCATGCTATCCTTGTCTCAGAGTCTTGGCTAAAGCCATGTCTCCCTTCAACTTCCTATTCCTTGCCGGGTTTTCAACTAATAAGGAAAGACCGCGTGCGTGGCGGTGGCGGTGGTTTTGCCATATACCTTCGTCCACATATTCCTTTCTCAATGGTCGATATGTCTGCACAACCTCCATCGCAGAGCGCGCGCGAGCATCTCTTTTTGGAAGTAAACCTGAATCACGTGAAAGTCCTTCTAGGCGTTTATTATAGCCCTTCGTCACGAATAAATTACTTTTCCTCTTTTGAAAAGATCCTCGAAAACCTAACACCCTCTTACAGTCATACAATCATCATGGGAGATTTCAATACTTGTTTATTGAAAATTCCCGCTCTTCTTATCTTCGATCGATAGCTCTGTCGTCGAATATATCAATTCTCCCTTTAAGTGCCACACACCGTTTTGCAAACTGTAATCCCTCACTTTTGGACCTTCTCATTGTTTCCTCTCCTCAACATGTCAGCAAGCATGGTCAATGCCCCGCTGATATGTTTTCTTACCATGATCTTTTATTCCTCTCCTACAAAATTCGCCCACCTAAGGCAAAACCTAAAATTCTCCTGCAGCGCAACTTTAGTGGCATGAATCCAGATGATCTCCGAAAAGATGCTAACAGCATTGACTGGTCTCCTTTAGTCAGTGTTGAGTCGATTGACGATAAAGTCAACCTGCTGACAGACAACCTTGTGCAGCTTTATGATGTCCAAGCTCCTATTCGTGCTGTAAAAATTAGACATCTTCCGGCACCATGGCTTACAGACGATATTAGAAGTATAATGCACAGAAAGGCTGTAACAAAAACTAAATTTAAGTGTCGGCCCTCGCCGTCGCACCGGCAGATCCTTGTGGATGCTCGTAATCGCTGCAATAGGGTGTGTAGAGATGCCCAACGCCGCCATATCCACATCTCAGTTGAAAACGGAGATCCAGCTAAAGTCTGGAAATTTCTTAAATCCTTGGGAGTTGGAAAATCGCGGCAAGAATCGATTCCTAAAAACCTAGATATTGATATACTAAATCAACATTTCTCATCTTCGTCCCACTGTAATGGGACCATGAAGGCAGCCACAATAAACTATCTTTCAAACCTTCCAACTCCGGACCATCACCCATTAATTTTTAGTCAATTCTCTGATTGTGATGTTAAGAAGAGCAGAGAATTTCAATAACATCTAACGCAGTTGGTACTGATTGTATAAGTCGGAAAATGATACTTCTTGTCCTCGATGAAATCCTTCCTATCCTATGCTATATCCTAAACTACTCAATAACCTATGGTGTTTTTCTATCGATGTGGAAAGAGGCAAAAATCACTCCTTTACCCAAAAAATCTAATCCTACTTCCTTTTCCGAATACCGTCCTATCTCTATCTTGCCCTTTCTCTCCAAAATCCTAGAACGCCTTTTCCACAATCAGCTAAGTGCTTTTCTTTGTAAGAATAGTCTACTGAATCCTTTCCAATCCGGTTTTGGTCCTGGTCACAGCACCGCTACAGCCTTAGTTAACGTCACCGACGACATACGGTTAGGCATGGAAGTAGGAAATCTGACGGTTCTTTGCTTACTGGATTTTAGTAACGCATTTAACACTGTCGATTTCGATATCCTGCTTGGCATGCTTCGCTTGCTTAACATATCTCCAACGGCGATTGACTGGTTTCGTAGTTACCTGTATGGCCGCCGGCAACGTATTTGCATAGAGGAGTCTTGCTCTTCTTGGTGTTATACTTCTGCCGGTGTACCGCAGGGTGGCGTTTTATCTCCTTTACTCTTCGCAATATTTATAAACTCTATTTCCAAAAAACTTCTTTCGTCCTACCACCTTTATGCAGATGATTTACAAATATATAAAAAAGCTCCCCTTTCGAATTTGGCTGATGCAATTAATAGCATAAACAAGGATTTGGATTCAATTTGCGAGTGGAGTGAGGCACATGGGTTGCAGGTCAATCCATCGAAGACTCATTGTTGTTGGCAGCTCAAGGATGATCCCCAAGATAAACTGGTCCCAACTTCCGCAAGTTCAATTTAACGGAACTGCCATTCCAATAAGCGAAAAGGTTAAGAACCTTGGAGTTTGGATCGACAAACATCTTTCTTGGGGTCCCCAGCTACAGGACGTTAGCCGCAAAACTTTTGCATCTTGCAAGTCCCTGAGACGATTGCGGAACTTTCTTCCAACCGCCACTAAAACTGCGCTTGCACAATCCCTGTTACTTCCTATCCTTGACTACGCTGATGTCAGTTATCTCGATCTCACTGAGGCACAACTAGATAAACTTGAGCGACTTCAAAACTTTTGCATAAGATTTATATTTGGTCTGCACAAATATGATCACATTTCTGAATTTCGTACTAAACTCAAGTGGCTTCCCATACGTCTTCGCCGGAATACTCATATCTTAATTCAGCTCTACAGTATTTTGTTAAATCCTACAACCCCCTCTTATCTTAAAAAACGTTTCAAGTTCCTTCATGACACACATAATAGATATCTGAGGTCATCGGAAAACTTGAGACTAGAGATGCCGATGAATTCCACCAGCTTTTATGACAAGTCTTTTACAGTTCAAGCAGTACGGTTATGGAATGCCTTACCCGTGTCGATAAGGCGTGCTCAATCTTTGTCCACTTTTAAAATTCTGGTAAAAAAACACTTCCTCTCTCCTTAAACATCATCATTACATATAGTTCCTTGATTTTGTTTCATGTTTATTATTATTATATATATATATATATATATATAGATAAGTGTATGCTTTATTATATATTAATGTATGTATTTATTGTGTATGTAAATGGTTCACCACTGACTACCTGCAGTATTTGTCTCTCCTTCTCCCTTTAATCCATCCAAAGGTTGTCTGTAAAAGATCGCTTTTAGCGATAAGACCGCCCATTGTGTCACCCTATGTAAAATGACTACATTTTTATCTGTATTTTTTATGGTGTACATAATAATGAATATTCTATTCTATTCTATTCTGGAACTGATTGAGTGACGGATTCGGGATTAATGTTACTGGTCCTAGTTTATCATTTGTGACTTCGAGTTACAGCTATATATACATAGCTGTAAGCGGGCACGCCCTTTACGCCTGGAGGCTTTTATTTGTGTTTTAAGTTCTGCTTACGATTTTGTTATTTATTTTTGCTTTTGTGTAGATTACGATGTTTTTTTGTTGGTATAATGGCGGGTGCTAGCTGACATATGGCAAATAATTTAATTTAACGATTTGTGTTGCGGAATGTAAATTATTTTGCATACTCTCGTATAGAATCAAGTATTTCTAACTGAACAGACAGCTGTGCTGCTGGGGAGTTTTTGCGCCACTTCTTCTTCCCAGCTAAACTAGGAAGTGGTGAAGTGCGGGCATTTTGGGGGACTGTCTTATTTAATTTTGACGTTCGATAAGTGCTGATTCTCGGCCTAGTTTGATTGTATGATTTTTTATTTTGACTTGAACAGAACGAAGAACTCATAAGGCTATACTCCACCACGGTGATATATACGGGATTTTAATAGTAAGCCACATAAAAAGCGGTTCTGAAGTAACAGCAATTTGTTAGCAATCAATTATATCGATACGTAGGCTCACTTGTTTTGGAATCGAATACTCCATGTTATTGCTGTATTCGGCTGAAAAAACTCATTTTATATATACTCAAGGGAGAAACGTGTAACGGTATTTTTCGCTTGTATGTACCTACAATTATATTTCTCTCATCATGAACTCCCGCTAGACTTGCGTTGGATGGCTTAACGATGTAATTATATAAATGTAACGTCACATAATTAAGGTGTTACGAGTTATTTTTTTGGGAATATTTTCGTAATTTTTTTATACATTATTTAGATAGACTACCATGATCTTCCATGTCTGTTCAAGATACCTTAATGCCAATTTGATCATGTTATTTTATTGCTTCTACTCCTAGTACGAGAGCCAGATCTACACAGATGTTTGTGTATCTGAAGTGTAAATAACTAAATTACTATTAAATAAATTACTTCTGCCATTTTGTGCAGTACAATTTTGCCTTTCTTTTGGTTTTGGAGAGAAATTCTCATGAGTTTCCTTGTGCGACCTTCTGCAGTTGCATAACCCTAAGATTTACAAATTAGTCATCTGCAGTCCTCGTTGGCTGAAGGTTGAAGTCTATAGGTAACATCTATTTAAAATCACTGATCTTCAAAACGTCAAAGTAGTCTCTACCATTATGAAACGTAAGTAAATTTAATTTACGAATCTGTCTGTATCTAAATATGGAAATAAGTTCCAAACTTGGAATTCATAAAAACCTCTGGTAGCCCTGCGGACTTCGATTTTCTAATTCGAAGTCGCGAACTCGTAACCATTAAAAGTTTTTCATAAGCTCAGTGTCAAAGCTGATTTGTTGTTGAAATTACATTAAGCTAAGTTTGAAAATAAACGAGCTTATGTGATATTTGGAAATGTAAATAAGATTTCGAAAGTCTTAGGAGATTCTTGTAATGTTTGTGTAAATGTGTATATAAAGGTCTTCGAAAACTAGACCATAAATAGAATAAATGTCGATTATGGTGGATATATAAATCTTACTACACCATTATATGTGGTTAGGGTTGGAACAGGCGTTGGATTAAAAAAAAGGGCCTTGTAGTGTGCATGTATTGTTTGTTATTTACACTTTAGAGATTACCTATTCAGTAAATAATACATTCTGGGAACTTTCAATATACTATGCATGGAGTTTGTTTACAGGGAATTCAAAACGAACCGGATATTACCTACTTCTGTACCAACAAAATATACAATGCTATATATGCCATTTTTTTGTGTTCCAATATGAAATGTGGGAACTTTATTGCTTTGGTCAAAAGCTGTTCAAATTCGAATACGAAACAAATCGAGCACATTCAAATGGAAAGATGTTTTATTGCGTAGGTACATAAATCTCTGTCTTTTTATAAAGTCTTGAGTACAGTTTTGGACGGGATTTCCTGTTATTCTGTTTGTGACATGCGTATTGAATACTTCAATAGTAAGTACTGTATTCAATTCGCATGCAACCAGTTATGTACATCATTGACCTATGATGCGCTTTGGAATACTATATTGGCTAGAGTCGGCTAGACAAATGAATATTCGTGTCTACGTTTAAAAGGTTGGCGAGGCAACAAAATGTATAGCGGGTTTTCTTTCCAAGTCTGCGCCCCACGTACTTTAATTATTATAAACATCATCGGCTCATCGCAGTCTCGGAGGTTCTTAAGAGAACTGCCTCACCGATGACGTCTAATTTACCATCATTCACTAGTCTTGCCACCTGGGTTACGGCTGATTCTTACTGCAGCTGCCAGTCAGTCCTTAATGCCATATTAATCCTAGTGTTTCTGCTAGGGTGACGGCAGCACGCTGACATCGGCCGGGGTGCAGGTGAACCCCCGCACGGGCTCCCGGCTCAAGACAGAGGTGCGATGCGACGGGGCCCCACTTGCACCTGCCTCACCACGCTTCGCACGTCACAACCACAACCATCTTGGTGAGAAATTGATCCTCTAATGTTATTAAAATATATGTAGACAAACCTTTGCGGAATTAAGCCTAACAGAAATGTTAGATTCTGTTCCGCATGAAGAAATTTTTGCTAGACCCGTAATTTTTTCGTTTATATTGTATGTACTCATTGTACTCAGGGGAGGACAAGTCCCATCTGCCGCCAAAATAGTTATTCAAAATAGATTTTGGACTAATAGGAGTTTACAAGCCCCGCCCATTGTGTAACTTTATATCTGCCAAGCCCCGCGGTTTGACATTTTACTGCGCTTCACGACAACGACGACGATTTTGTCTTTTTTTTTTATTGAAATGTCATTTTTAATAACCTTCCTTTTTTTGAAGTCAGTAAAAACAAAGCAACTTGCTTTGTTTTTGAATGATTTAGTTGATTCATTGACGAGTATATCCTGTCTCTCATGAGAGAAGTTGGGGCTTTATCGATAACCTTTCTTAATTATGCCCTCTACATGGTAAGGTAGGTACCAGTTGAGCTCCTTAAGTTTTGAGTTGAGCTCCACGATTGCTGACCAATACTTGCATTGACTGGACACGTCCACTCAAATCTGTGTGGTTCTTTCCTCAAAAGACCATTTCAGACACTAATCTATGGCCTGACCAAGATTATGTTCTTCTCAGATTAGTCAGATAGGGAACGGCGAACTCATCTAACTTATTTAAAAAAATGAAAGATAAACAATCACAATCTGTCATTTTGTCTTTTCCTCCGTCGACAAAACTCGTTTTCTACGGTAGTCATGCTACGCATGCTGGAACTTTTATGACCAGTAATAGAGAATCTGTGGTACATTGTCTTGCCGTTGAAGTGCCAACTAGGCCCGTTTTATTGAAAAAATATGATAATTTATTCTCAAGTCCACCCAAGTCGTATCCACTATCAACTTGAGAAGATCCATGCGGGTTGCTTGAACGCGCACTTGTAATAATTTTGAGTTATTTCTTTATGATTCCTTCCCTCTTTTGGAATTATTTCACAGTGATGAGATATTTCAGCTGTCTCTGGGATGCCACTGGTATTGCAGATGACTATAGGTAATAAACACTTATCATCAGGACGGCGGGCTTGTATGCTATTCATTATCATAATAATAATATAGAAAAAACACGGTTTAGCAATCTATTATTCGGATAAAATAAAAAGACAATACCTTTAGGAACAAATGAGATAGATTTTTTTCCAAATAATAACGAGGAAGTGGCTACAAGTAAGACAAAAGTAACCAAGGGCGGTTTAAGTGAAATAAAACTTTTTTATTAGAAGTCGGCCGGTTTTTTGTTTTGTAAAAAAAATATGTTTTTCACTTTTTAGTTTGCTTACTGCTTTGTAAGTATAATTTTTATTATAACATCATTCATATAGACTAAGTGGGAAAAATAAGTACTATTGAAAATAGCTCAAAAAGTACCAATTCAATTTATTTATTCACAAACAATTTACATTGTGTTTGAAATTTTGTATATGATAAAAAAAAAAACATTCTTAATAGTAGTAACACATTAAAAAAATTATAACAAAGCTCACATCATCATCAAAGTTAACATTTCTTTATGATAAAACAAAATAAAATTCATTTATAACAAAACTCACATCATCATCAAAATTAACATCATGACCACCCAAAGCCCAAGCAAAGTTAAGAAAAAAATTAAGGGACCACCTCGAGAGCATACCCTTTGAAACAAAAAAAGAATTTTGCATATCCGTCCATACATATATCACGAAGTTATGTCCGAACAACCTTTTTTTTTTAATAACGTCCGTATTGAGAACCTCCTCCTTTTTTAGAAGTCGGTAAGAATTCGTATCGTCTGAATGGACTGGCCTGAATGCATATCTATCAAGAAATTGCTTCAATAATTAACACTGAACAGTTACAAGGTATGGGCGACTCCCATATCTTGTATTGCACTATGATATTTTTGGGATTAATTATTTTATTTATATAATTATTTACTCCCATTAGGAGACACTTCTTATCTGTATGGCCCATGTGCCCCTCCCATAAATAAATCCTGAATCCGGCCTTGAAAGTGACTGTAGGTACGAGTATATTAGTTTTCATCTAAACGTCTGCTTCCATAACATCAGTTTTCACAAGCAGCAGCAGAATATTCATTTCCAGCGCCGTGTGCCTATTTACCTGTTGATAATGCTTCCGTGTTGCAAATTTCATTTTCTCACGTGGTAAGGGATTTGCATTTACTTTAGTCTGAATACATAGCTAAACGTGTTTAGAATGTTATCAAAAGTGACTTTTATTCTTTTAGTATTTTAACCTTGTCTTCTTTCTTTTTCGTGTGGTTAGTGACTAACTTGGTGACAGAGTTTTAATGCCGCCCATGCCCTGACTTGGCTTCAAATGCTGTCGAAAAATATATCTCAAAACAATACTTCTACCTCTCAATGAACTATACAAACTTTGATTAATCATAGCAAAATCATCAACCGGAGCCATGTACCAGCTTTTTCCACACAATCATCTATTTCACTAAGAGCCTTAGACACTTGGTAACCCACACACGAGTAAATCACTCTGACGCCACGGCTCTCCAGCCGACCAGCAATCACATTGCTCTCACACATCCAGCGCATGGATCAAAACGATGGTCTCTCCAGACCCCGACTTCCGCCAGTATCTACTGGTACAGTCGCACAATACGGCCGATAGAGAACCCTGCTCGTGTGGTTCCCATAACTTAGGCTTGCTCATCACCACTGTGATCACCATGTAATTTGACTGGTACATGACCTACTGGCAACTTTTTTAACGTATCGTGAGCGTATTTGTAAGTACGGTTAGAATTAACAGCTTTTAACTTTAACGTATAGCGATCACCGTTCAAAACTTCCGCTACATTAATTAAACAGACCTCTGAACTTCCGATCTAACTTAATCTGATTTCGCTTCTTGTTTTCTAATAACACAAAATAGGTAAAAAATATATTTTTTTATAGCTGTCTTTGTCCTATCAAATCGAGTTTTGTCATATTCCGCACTAAGTTTTATATACTCTGACGCAATCTCGCGGACTTCATCAATGTCGACTTCGTCATTAGTGTCCTATCATAGTATTACTTTGCAAATAAGTGTCGGGAAGCACATCACAAAATCAAAATAAAAAAATTGGTTGTCTGTAAAGACGGACGGATTGGTTGTCTGTAAATTTAACTTGAAGTTTACGGGCAGATTGTTAATGTACTTGTCCAATTTGAAAACCTGCCTGTAAAACTTCAAGTTAAAATTTTGTTGCGATTCGTTTTGCCACTTGTCCGTTGCGATTCGTTTTTACACTTGTCCGTTGCCATTCGTTTTTCCACTTGTCCGTTGCGATTCGTTTTTTCACTTGTCCGTTGAAGTTTCACTTCTACTATGTGTCCCTGCACACATTTCGTTTTTTTTTCTCAGGTCAGGGGTAGCACTAAGCACTAACCTACTTATCTACACTACCTACCCTACCTACGCTACCTACGGCACTTAATTTCTTGACATTGATTCCCCTCTGACAGTGACGCCTACATTGACCAGATCACCAGATCTTAAAAAACCTTAAAAATAAAAATAGTCACGGCATAGACGAACTCCCACCGACTCTGTTCAGACAGTGCGCTGATGAACTTACCTTACCGTTCTATAAATTAATAAACCAATCTTTCGAAGAGGGCACTTTCCCCAATCAACTAAAAAAAGCTTTAATAAAACCTATTAATAAAAAGAACGCAAAAACAGACCCAAGTAACTATAGGCCAATTTCCCTTCTTCCTACAGCATCCAAAGTCTTCGAAAGAGCAATGTGTGATCGTGTATATTCCTTTTGTGAAAAATATACTATTTTCGATGACTGCCAAAATGGATTCCGCAAAAACAGATCTACAACGCTAGCTGTTTATAAATATATCCAAGAAGCATTAAATATTATAAATAATAAACAATATGCAATAGGGATATTACTCGACTCATGACCAAGACCTACGACAAAGTACAATTTAAAATATTATTAAATAAGCTATACGGAATAGGAGTACGCGGGAAAGCCCATGAATGGTTCGTATCATATTTAAGGGATAGAGAGCAATTAGTTGAGATTGAATATTACAATAAAAAAACAAAAGAAGCACAGCTCATTAGATCTGATGTTAAATCAATACACGCTTGAATTCCCCAGGGAAGTGTTATAGGTTGCCTCCTTTTCATCATATATATAAATGACCTCGCCAAAACCATAGACGGGCCATGTGTACTTTTTGCGGATGATATCTCGATCTTGACTTCATGCCAAACAAATGATAATTTAAATGACAAACTTACGACTATTCTTGGAAAAACTGTAAACTGGATGAGGGACCATAATCTCGAAATAAATTTTACCAAAACCAAACTAATAGCGTTTCACCCTTGGCAGAAAAAGCAAATAAATATAGATTTTACTTTTAATCAACATAAATTAGAAACAGTAAACAATTTCACTCTCCTAGGTTTAACAATAGACACTCATTTAAATTGGAAATCACATATACAGTCAGTAAAATCAAAAATTTCAAAGTTTTCATATGCCTTCCGCGAAATAAAGAAGACTACAAACCTACAAACCGCACTAGTCACATACTACGCGTATGCCCACGCTTGGTTTAACTATGGCATCATTTTATGGGGAAACAGCACAGACGCTCCCTCCCTATTTACCCTCCAAAAAAAGCTAATACGAATAATTACCAATATAGAACCAACAGATAGTTGCAAGCCTTACTTTCAAAAACACAAGATTCTCACCTTGGTTGGTATTTATGTCTTGGAATTATGTAAACTGGTCCGTAAATATCCAGATTCTTACAGCACACGGGGAGACATCCAAACAAATTATTCGTTGCGCCATAAAAATAGACTAAATCTGCCCCCCTCCCGCCTTAAATTACACTCATCTAGTCCATATTCAATGTCAATAAGAATACCTATACAATAAATTACCAGAAGACATAAAACAACAAAATAAAACCAGTATATTTTTAAATAAAATAAAACAATACTTAATTAAAAAAAGCTATTACACAATACAAGAATATCTTACGGATAAATTCGATTAATTTATGATACACAACTATGAATAACAGATATATTTTAATAGCTCAAATAGCAAATAATAAGTTGTACTATAATAATTTTATGACATTAATAAATATAATTAAATAAATAATAAATGAACAGATAGATAGACCTTCATATAAAATATTAATAGAATAAGTAAACGAATGGAAATATAAATACATAAATAAATAGATAATAGGATATAGAATAATTTTGACGGATAAATTCAATAATTATAATACATAATTATGAATAACAGATATATTTAAATAAGTAAAATAATAAAAATAAATGATACCATAATACTTAATAATTTTACTACATTAATATTAATAAGAAACAAATTTTAAGCGAGTAAACAATAAGCAATATTAAATATAATTAAATTAATAATAAAATATTAATAGAATAAATGAATGAATGGAAATATAAATACATAGGTAATAGAATATAAATAGTTCTTAATTTAATAATAAGGAAAATTGATAAAGCGCTCTCCCTCTCTCAACCTATTTAAAAATTTGCTGTGCCCGACAGGGTCCATAATTGTTTCTATTCTATTTTTATTTACCACCTGTAATTGTACATTATGGTTTGCAATAAACGTTTTGATTTGATTTGATTTGATTGCTTATGGTGCTGCCTAGCTAGCCGAGCAGGGTAAGCGGCTACCAAACAACTTTTTTCTAATACCTACATTTTTAAACTCGTGATATCTTTCGAATAGAATGTACGAATTGCGTAATACAAAAAGTCATATAAAGGTATTGAAGCAGTCTTGAATATTAAGTAATTTATTTTGATAAGGATTAATACCAAGATACAAAAAAAGAGCCTTTTCTAGCAGCGACAGTTCAATTAAATAAAAAAAATAAAAGTACACTTTTTGTAAATAATGATGTGTTTTGCAAAGCCGTAGTACATTATTTTATTCTATCATCAATAGTTTTCGCAGCGCACGCGATGTAAAGAATATTTTAGGTAATTTTTTTACACCTTGGGTTACATTATTGGAGTTTTAGTAAGGATCCCTAATTTTTTTGAAAATATAATGTAGCTGTCACTCGGGGATAGTGTAGCTTCCCAACAGTGAAATAATTTTTCAAATCGGTTCAATATTAGTTGTTATTATTAGGGATAAAATTATAGGGATTGGTGGATAATGTACGTAGTAGATAATTACTCTTTTCATAATATTACATAAAAAAACAACTGTATTTACCTAGTACTTTAACATCACTGGCGTTTCTATGGTTTTTTTTTTGTTTCCACAGAAAATAATGTAAATGGCTGTAATTCTGGTTCCAAAACATCTAGACTTCGTGAGTTCTACTCTTACAATTGAAATAGTTGTAGTGTCCATTAAAGCAATAAAAAGAGGATGACCGCTTTTAAGGTAATTTTTCATACTGTGCCATGGGAAGAAGCCATGAGTTTATGTATGTATATGTATGTATGTATGTAAATGATGGCAAGATCCAGTTAATGGAATTTCGCCTTTAAGTGTATCTTTTATGCCATGAACCAATTAAGATCTTTCTGTGTACATTTTCGTCGCAGCTGGATACAATTTCAATATTTCTGGAATATCGACACGCGTTCTTCCAAATAATATTTCTTCGGTCTTGGGGGAATTACGAATCCGTGTATCTTAGATGGGAATAAAATCATTTTTTGGAGAAATAAGTGTGTTCACGACAAATATTCATCATGCGATTTATTGTTCCCATAGGAAATTGATAAACGAGTTATTCATATATGTTTTCGAAGTTTCAATGTTATTAATCCTATAGCCTATATTATTAAACGAACAATATTTGTATATAATTATATTTGTAATCACGTTCTCGAAAACGGCTCTAACGATTTCGATGAAAGTTGCAATATAGGGGTTTACGGGGGTGAAAAGTCGATCTATCTAAGTCTCATATCTGGGAATATTCGTTTTCTCTATTTTCACAGTTTCGGGAATATGATATAATGTTGGTATACCTGGACGATATGTTGATCTATTTTCACCCGAGCTCTGTTCTGACGGCCAGGTACTGAAGTATAATCACCTATTGGGATACCCGTATGTGATTGCGTATTATGTAATACAATAGCTTGAATGTTCAAATTTTGGACTAAAACTGTAATTGGTGTCAAAACGTTTCAGTTGGATCAAACAGAAGCCTTTCTTTAGGAAAGTCTTTTGATGGAAAAACGTGTGCGGTTGGGGGGACACCCGTCAGGAACGAAGCTTCTTACACGATAGTTTCACACACAAACTCGTATATAATAAAAAGACACAGAGAGAGAGAAAGAGAGAAAGACGCATGGAGGAGGCATAACGCTTTTTCCTTACGTGACGATTTCTACCAGTTAACTCCTGTCGCAGGAATCTCGTTCCAAAAAACTGAAGTACTCAATATTTTCATATAATTTGATAATTTATTTTGATGACCGTCGTAAGTAAATCAATATCAACTCCCCTAAATCGTAAAATAAAGATCATTTGCCCGAAACGGTACGTGACTTTAAATTATTAGGATTTAATCGTGACTTCGTAAGATAGCCTAAATAAATAGGTATCAATGTAGGCGTTTATAATAGAAACGTGACTCGATTTTGGGCTTGAAAAAGCTAATATTATTTAGGTATTTACTGCAAAGTCCCTGGATTTAGTTCAACACCGTTTAATAGTGTCGTTCGTCTATTTTCAAGGTTAAATGTAGCTTGACACATTTAAGTCTTTGGCAAAACTCGACTAATCCCTGTCTACTAGCTATCCTTTGTAATCCTTTCATCACGAACTCAGAAAACATTTCTCGCCTAAGTAATTTTAGTATATGAGGGACGTCTCCGCTTACGAACTTCTAAGAGGTGAATATAGCAAAGTAAATATTTTCTCTGCCTATATTTAGGGTTACCTACCAGAATATGCTGTATAGATACATTTCTTAATTGATAGCATAATTTAATTTATTATAACATAATAAACAAGTGAATTAAAAAAAAATACAATTTGTGTTTGTACTGATTTTTTTAGTTGCTCGTGGTTAAGTAATAACAGCCGCACGGGTCGATCCATCAGGTTAAGCTACGTTTGCCGGGGTTGGTCCGTGGATTGGTGACCATCTTTACATACTGAGACTCCTCCGTGCCTCGGAAAGTAAAAGAAGACGTTGGTCCCGGCTCTCATTCGTGGATTTTTGACAGTTGTTACAGGTTGTCAGAAAGTCTGTCAACCAGTCTTACCAAGGGGTATCGTATTACCCAGTTACTGGATTGTCGCCAATCGAAGCCGACCCCAATATAGTTGGGAAAAGGCTGGGCAGATTTTACACCACCGGTTAGTCTTGTCTGTTACTTGGCGACCAGAATAACAGAGTGATCTTTGTATTGTGCAGGTGGAGCAACAGCAAACATGGCAACTGTACCAGGCAACGGCCCCCCGCCTGCTGCCACCGCAGTCGCCGAGTCGGGTTGCATCAACGCATGCCCGCGGTGCTCATGCTGCGGCTGCACGCTGCGCGAAGCCGCGGCCCGGCACGAGCAACGGGTAGCCGCCAACGAACGGCTGGAGCGCGCTAATATAGAGTGGAAACAGGTAACAAGTATACAAGTTACAATGACAATAATATTTTTTTATAGGCAAACAAAACACTGCGAGGAGAGGAAGATGAAACAAAAGATAAGTAAGAAAGAAAAAGACGAACGATGGCTCGATTGTGTGACTATGCATCCAGCCATCGTCGTTGCTGATATTGAAAAGGTAGTGAATCAAAACGTGGGAACTGACAGAGGGAAGAATTGAAGAGGTAAGCGCCGATCTCAATTAACATTGGACCGGCAAGCAGAAGAAAGAACTATGTATACCTAAACGTGTTCCCTCACCGCGAGCATTCGAACCTGTAATGTAACGTTACAGAGATTTTGAGCATTAAGTTACAATAATGCCTCCCTGACTGACGAGCATTCACCTGATACAAATTGTATCAAAATATTACAGACATTGCGTACTGTAATGCTCGGTTCTCCTCCCTCACTGATGTAATGTTTGAATTGTATCATTACAGGTTGCGCACTGTAATGCTTGGTTCGGCTCACTCACTGATAAATACTCGACTCAGTAACGTTACATTAATGCTCCCGGTGAGGGAGCACCTTTTAATAGAAATGATGGAAGATAAATTATTAATGCGCCGAACTCAAATATATTGGCCTAAGGGCAGGAAAATCAACGTTATGTGCCTTGACTAACGGAGATTTGGTAGCAGGCATAGGATTTTCTGTCAAACTTTTTATGCCAGCTGCCTGTGGGATAACCATATAATACGTTACGTATTCAGTATAACAACGCGTTCAGAGCGTTGCTGAGGCTTCCTATACAGGGTGGCAGGGATGCGAAGCGGGTTACCATGGATTCAGTACATGATTCTGAACCCCCCAGCGTTGAAATTTTTCGACGGTTATTTTAAAAAAAATCTGCTGTTTCATAGAAAAGTGCAATACCTACGCGGTCAAAATGTATGGAGCAACTGTTTAAAAAAAAAAATAACCGACGAAAAAATTCAACGCAGGGGGGTTCAGGATCATGTACTGAATCCATGGTAACCGGCTTCGCGTCGATGTCCCTTATACCCTGTATACTGTAGTGCCTCTGGTATGTTTTTTCAAGCCAAAACATAAGATTTCTATGCTATAAAAAGAAACAAAGTGGCCTCTGTCGTACACTGGCTAAGGAAAAGCCCCAACCTAATGTTGGTATTTGCAGCACGACTTGACCACATGATCTTCGGGCGGTTCACTGAGCTGCACGTCAGTGGAGTAACTCGCTGAATCGGCTGGGGAACATGATGCCAATGTATACTGTCCTTAAGAATTGTGTAGTTGCATAGTCAATGGTGCCTTATGCCACGATCTCATTGTTTTGTTTTGTTGTTTTAATTATTTATTCAGTGCATAGTGTCATAACCGTCCGACATAAATGGATCCTAGCTTGTAATGTAATTACATTACATTACCTCTGCGAAAAAGAGTCATGGATTGTACTAATATGGAATTAGTTGTCTGAAATAAAAGTTATTATTAATATATAGGTTTCTATGAAAAGTGATCAAGACAATAGGTTAATATCGAAATACACAATAAGTACAAAGAAGATACTATACTCGTATAAGTACAGACTTTCGATCCCAATGAAGCATCGCTCCAAAGCCTATTATGTCCGATAGTGCTTGTACAAACAGTAATTTGCCGAGATACATTAACTAAACTTGATCATAATATTGTAACAGTATAAGTATTAGGAACTGTCAGACACGGTTCGTAAGTATTTTCATAACAAAGACAGTAGATACTTAAGAAATAACAATAAGTTTTACGATAGCATCTACAGTTACAGTCAAAATTACCTACCTACTCGGTCAGTTTTACAACTGTCGTAACAATTTAATCTGAAAATCGTGGAAATATCGTGAGCTCCAGGAGGTTTACACGTAAAATATTTGAGACGCGTTTTGGTTCAGGTCAATATCGTTACTTTTTTATTGGCTTAACCCGTGAACTGCTCATGCCTCCGGAAGGCGCGTTAAGTGAGCGCGACCACGCGTTCCGGTTCACCGAACAAAAAGTAACATGAACGCGATAATCGCGTATTCACACGACGATTGCTTTCTATTAGGACGCGTAGCGCCACACGCGCCACATTATACTTTCACGTATATTCGCGGCAAAATTATCGCTTGATCGTTTCTGATGACGTGAAACTTAATATACTTATCGGGAATTCAATCACTGTTTTCGAAATCACTGCAGGTCGTGGTCGTAATTACCGAAAAATTATTATCTTTATATTAAAACGTTAATGGTTCAGGTAATGGGGAAAAACATTTTCATTTTAATTCAACTTTATTTAATTTTGTTTCAATTGATTTACTTCTTTGCATGATAAAAATATAAAATGAAAGGTGTGACATGTTACCTATGTAGCCTACCTTCAATTAAATAATAAATCACACGGTCCAATTAAGCATACATAAAACTTTATGCTAGTGAAACTTTGGAAAAAAAAATTGTTACGTAGTAATAAATCGTAACTTTTTACCCACTCCGTTTCCAATCAGCAGTTAGGTATTGAAAAAAAAGATTAATGATTCTGGATAATTACTCCGCTATGGATAATTTTGGCGATAATTTAAAAACTGGTGTTAGGGGCCGAAGTTGTTCGACGTGACTATATTTTATCGTAGTCGTGCAAGCCATTGTGACGAGAGGGTTACAGAAATGAAAGGCTCTCAGAAACAAAGGAAAGTGAAGGGTTTTGTGTAAAATTAAAACTGATTGTACCGTTTTAAAACTCTACGTTATGGTAAACTATGTAGATATTACGGAACAAAACAGTATTGATAAAAAAATTACAAGTTTTTAGGCTATTACCATATGGTAATAGCCTAAAAACATAAGTAAGTATATATAACAAAGACTTGGCTTCACATGCCATCGAGAAATATCTCTCAGGCATGCCGTTTCCTCCCGATGTTTTCCTTCACCGTTTTTTAAGCAAGGGATAATTTTGCAATACGCCTTGGGTTCAAACTCGAGACCTATGAATTGGCAGTCTGACGGTCACACCACTAGGCTATCATTGCTTATATAGCAAAGATAATGGTGACACAGTGCCGATGGAAACTTGACCTACGCGAGTTTGAAGGTAAATTCCATAATATGATCCTTTATGGGTGTTTTTCTACAAAGACGGCCATCCATCAAACATTACCCAAGTTTAATTAAAAAAGAAACCCTTAATAAGTTTGAATTTGAATTATTTCATAAATTTCATTTTACCATAAATATCGTAAATTATACTTGCAAAACACTTTTCCATCAATTTAACGCTGAAAATGTCACGATCAGGCATAATATCTACTGTTTAAAAGTTTTGTATTTACGTGGGTACATTTTATGATAATATTGAATAGCCGTATGTCATAACAATGTTGATGAACACATGTTATTGCAATATTCGATATTTTATCAAACTTTTTACGGAAAACACTTTTAACGTGAAGAGAAAATTGGCTATTACTTAACTGTTTACTCTAATCTGTATTTTTTTATCAAACCGTGTGAAACGTGGTACGTTTTAGTTTCAACACTTCAGCACACGTAGCATGACAACCATAGAAACGGGTTTTCTACGGGTTTTGTCGACGGAAGAATAGACAAAATGACAGATTGTAATTGTTTATCTGTCATTTTGTCTATTCTTCCGTCGACAAAACCCGTTCCTATTGTGGTCATGCTAAGCAAGCTGTAGGACCAACAGAAATAACATACCCTTGTGGACCTACTGATAGGACAAAAAAGTAGGTCCACGAGAAAACGTTCAATTTTTAAAACGTATAACGTGCCAATATTATATTACGTAATACTTTGCCCCGCCCGTTAATCGAATACAGGAACCCAGGCTCAGCAATCGCTCTTGCGACCACGAGATCAACTGCAACGGGCCAGTCAGTCGGGATTTTTCCATTAGGAATTTCTAAAAGCCCGGAGTTTGGAAGTTGGCGGTGTGATACCCACGTGTCTCGGTATGATCTTTCTCCGGTCGTGTCGGATTGCCGTCCAATCGGACTATGAGATTAATATTTTTTTTCTATAATAAATTCTTTATTTACCAAAGACTAAGAGCATATAAGGCTTATAACTAGGTCACAATAATTTTAATACTCTGACTCCTAAACTAGGTGTACTGCCTGTGTCTTAGGAGTCAGTGATTCTCCGTAACAACAAACCCATATTATACTTAAACAGGACGTTTCAACAATAAGCAAATGGTGTAAGAGAAAACAGGACATAATTTATGTGAACAAAACACAAAATTAAAAACATTTAACTATCATTTAACGATCATTTTATTCACACGGCACTATATTTTTCATTTTTATCATTACTGATTTATACATTATACGTTTATCTATGTAAATAATCAAGTACCTATCCAATACACAATCACCATTGAACAAGAACGTTTCCAAATGCTAAACTTTCCTGTTATCATTCAAAAATTAGGAATGTCATTATTTAAATTGCGGGTATACTTACGTAACTTCATTCTGCACTTTTCACAACACCAATAATTCGCATATTTATTATTTCATCTACTCGACGTCCGTATGTCACTGCAGGGATCCAGCAGAATATCAGCGTCAGGTATATTGGCCTGACACATGCTGAGTTGGACTCCCATTTGGTGCAACCTTGAGACACGCACCGCACTTTGTATGTTTCACTATTTTAAAGTGTCATCACTATGTCTTTATGTTCTTTTATATTTTATTTTTTGTATATTGGCACCTTATATTCTATATTCATGTATTTAGTTATTATTTAAACGTGTATCTTCTGTATTTTGTGCTGTCTTTTGTGTGCATCAAATAAATGATTTATCTATCTATCTATCTATCTAACTGTATGGTGAATAAAAGTATGGTTTGAGTGTGTGTAGTGAGTGAAGTATGGGATGTGTGTGTATGTAGTGAGTAGGTGTAGGGTGTGTGTAGTGAGAAAGAAAGGGATATAACGAGTACATATCCGTTTACGTTTAGATTAAGGGAAGAGAGAGTGCACCTGTGTCTCCTCTCCTGGTACACACTTGTGCACCATAATATCTCTCGCGGTGAAGGCTGGTGTCCGCTGAGATTTGTCGCCATTGCCGAAATTCAGTCTAGAGGACTATCATTATTTTTCGTAAGAATCCTGGACCATGTCAATATTCAATAATCTACTTCATAATGGTATATGTTCGTCCATTTACCCTTAGTATAAAACGCCCAATATCCTTAAGGTTTAACGCGAGGAAAGAATCGGTTATCTTTTATGATTAATCTTTACGATAGCAATGTTGGCTTATTGGTTGATTCGCACGAATTTACTCGCTCGAAACGGGCCAATCGACTATATTTTAAATAATATAATTTTTTATTTGAGGTAATTCGCAAGAAGTTACTTGGCACATTTAGAATTTTATGCAAGAAAAGGTAGGTACACTAACTTTGCTGCATAAAATTCAAAAAGTATCGATTCACCCGTTTTGGACGCGTAAATTTGTGCGAATCAACGAATCTGTCCTTTGGAAGTAGGAGAAAGAGATCGCTGTTAATGTGACTAAATAAAACATTACTCCACAGAAAGGAATTTAAAGGGTTGGAAGGACGACGAGTGACATTTCTGACTTGAATAAAAGTAGCGAAGACAATGAATAATTCGTGAAAACAAAAAGGTTAAATCTAAAATCTCCTTGATCATTGCGACCAACGTACACCAATGATATACCTTCGATCATTTATTGCTCTTCGTCTCAATCCAACTAATCCAACATATTACCTATCCAACTAATATTATAAATGCGAAAGTGAGTTTGTTTGTTTGTTACGCTTTCACGCTAAAACCACGGAATGGATTTGGATGAAATTTGGCACATGGGTAGACCATGAGTTAGGTTAGGACATAGGAAAAGTCCTATGTCCTAACCTAACTCCCGTTATTCCCTCGGGGTCGAGAATTATGCGGGTGAACCCGCGGGCTGGAGCTAGTATATCCTACTAATATTTTAACTGTGAAAGTTTGTATGTTGGATGTTTGTTACTCAATCACGCAACAACAGCTGAACGGATTTGGATGAAGTTTTGCACTCAGATAGTTTATAACCAGATACCTGGATACTTTTTATTCTGATATTACGTTCCAGTGAGATAATTTCTGACCTATACACGGGCGATGCCGTCGGCGAAAGCTAGTAATATTATAATTGTGAAAGTTTGTATGTTTGGATGTGTGTACTCATCACGAAAAAACAGAAAAATGGATTTGGATAAAATTTGGCACACTGATAGACCATGACCTGGACATAGGCTACTTTTCATCCTGGATCGCAGACAAAGTCACGGGCAAGAGTCTTTAAATAAATGTTCACTAAATACATAAATAAAATGACATGTCGATGATAAAGAAAGCAAAGCAAAGATTTCTATGAAAGCTAAATAAATAACGATATTGAACTAAATCCAGTGCTATTTATTTTTATTATTTACCTTCTTATATTGGAATACCATAAATGCTTTCACTCATATTTTAATAATAGTAGACACGCCTCCGCACCAAGCATTCTCATACGAGGTAACTCCGAGTTATTTGTAGCGTTCTTCTAATATGTTTGCAAGCAAATACGGAGCATATATTGCTAGTTTTGCTGTTAAAGAAAAAACTGTATAGAGACGTTCAAGCAAAGGTATTCAAACATAATTAAACATTCTTATACATGAAATGGAGAGACAGTTTGTCCTTTTGGACAATTTGCATTTAAATTCAATTCAATTTAGAAATTCTGAAATTATAACGCTTAGTGAAAACAGCTTTGCATTTATTTTCCTCGCAAAATTCTTAGAGAATAATAAGGCTAAATTATCTAAAATAAAGGTTAAATTATTTCTTGAATCTACACCACCTACAAATTATCTCTTATATAAACCTACAACAAAAAATTATTTACTCTGTTATTAATAGTCTAATATTCCCTGAATAATACGCGGGTAAAACTAGTGCTGTACTCATATTTTAGTAACACCGATTTAGACGTCTATCATTCGAGTTCTTTAATTAACAAATTTACTATGTGCGAACACGCACAGTTAAATAACGCGAAAGCAGAACACATTTTATCGATTTTCAGGCGTTCGTTGGTCAATAAATAAAATGTGATGCAAATCGTTCGCTTAGAACGAGGGTCTAGTAATACCTAGCATTTGTATTTGATGCGCGGCTTGACAAGGATTTTCGAACAGGCTTCTCAGCTGCCGAGAAGCCTGCTGGTTTTTAGTGTTTATCTTGTATTTTAAATAACTGAATGTTAGTGCTCTTTAAAGAAATGTTGACAAGATAAACATTGTCAACTAGAAATTCGAGGACACACTTTTCCCGACGACGGAAATTAAAGTTTAAGTAGGTATTCTAAAACTGTAGGGAGCGCCTAGTACATTTTGCATGCTAAACTTTGAGTGACATTAACTGGTTGGCAATTCGCAGGTGGCAGTGGTTGCTGACCGGGCCCTCCTGGCTGTCTTCGTGCTCGTCACAGCAATATCAACGGCAGCTATCTTGCTACCCCAGCTCAACAACCTGCACGTCGGCAACACGCCTCTCAAACCCCCCATTTAGAGGCACAGCAGCAAACTAGGGTTACATAAAACAAAGTCTTCTGCCAACGAATGTGTTAAATGAAAAGTAGTGCCAAACTCTAACAGTGCCGCACTTTTTTAGACGATAAAATATTCTGTATAAAAACTTGATGAATAGGCCCTTATCAGATAAGAGATTGCAAAAGCAAGAAATTGGTAAATTATATGGATAGGACTTTATTTTTGGATTCAGACTCTAGTGTGATAAGGCCTATTAGAAATGGATAGTGGATAAAGTAATAAATAATATACGTAAGCCACCGAACGGTGAAGTTTGAAGTATGGAGAGCAGGGAACAGACTTTAGCCGCTACAGATAACGGAAAGTTTAAACTTTAAATGAGCCGACTTTTTGAATGCAACGACGACAGGCTTTGGAGATAGGTAAAACTATTTTTGCCGTGAATTAACTTTTAGAGATACCACTCCTACTTGCACAAACTTTAAGAGCGTTTATACAGAAAGTGGGCAACGGCGCAAATAACTGTTAAATAATTACCTGTTTTGATTCATATAGCAATATTACTGAATAGAAATAAGAAATGTGGCTAACTAGCGAACTAGAATATTAATAATGAATTGCAATTATAACATTGAATTTGATGTTGTACCCATTTTAGGTGTAAAAAACGCATTTGGAAACTTTCCAAATAGTTTTTTTACGTTGACGTTGACGTGGCCCACTTTCTGTATAAACGCTCTTAAGAGCGTTTATTCTGAAGTTGGGCAATGTCGCAAATAGATGTCAAATATTTCACTGTTTTGATTAATTTTGCAATATTAATTTAAGGAAATAAGAAATATGGCTAACTAGTGAACTAAAATATTGATTATGAAATGCAATAGTTAATATCATAACACCGAATATTTAGTTTAAGATGTAAAAAAATATTTGGAAGCTTTCCAACTGCCTTTTTACACCTAAAACGGTTCTAACATCAATTCATTCTTAATATTCTAGTTCACTAGTTAGCCATATTTCTTATTTCAAAACAGTAATATTCCCAAATTAATCAAAACAGGTATATAATTGACAGCTATTTACGACATTGCCAACTTATTGAATAGACGCTCTTAAAGTTTTGACCGTAATAGGAAACCTGGAGCGGCTGTTCGTGCTCACTTTCAGTATGAATTTTGACCGTCATGGTCAGTGGAATCACGCATAAGGTAGGTACTGAAGTTACTTAGGTTTAAGTACATTTTATAACAAAAGAAATACTCTTATTCTGAAGGCACGTATTTACGTGTCTATTTTGACGTTCATCTTGTTTTGCTAGACATGAGCATTGGGAGACTGTGTTTTATAACAAGCTTTTACTTGTTTCTAATGTGAACCTCTGTTTGTAAATAAATATTGAAAGGGTCTCGATTGAACCAAGTATAATAGATCTGACATAATTATTATTTACTTTCGGTTCAAAGGGGCTTCGTTTTTTAGAAACACAATAGCCTTGTGTTATTTTAGTCAGATTGTGGAGTACCCTTACCAAAGCTGATTTTTACTTGTTTTCCGAGTCTTTGCCTAAAAGTCTTGTTCCCTAAAGTAAAGACGGTTGGAATCTAAAAGATTTATTTAAAAATATGTACTTATAATCTAGTCATTTGATTGAGCCAAACATTTGAGAATGTCAATTAAGATGTTAAGTATATATGCAGTATGATATTTGAGATGGCATAGTAGATGTTATTATGTTTGTTAACGAGTAGATGATACTTTGAATGTTCTCATGTGAAACAGTATAATCTCAACAGTATTGTAGATTTATCTGTATTGTTCATGCAGTATTTTACCATTACGTACATATATGTAATTAATTTGTGACGACAGATTATTATTTCTGGATGAAAACGATTTTATCCATAATCGGATAATCGGACTCAGTTCTGCCAAAATGAGCCAACCCATAATCTCTCATTAATTCAGTTAATTGCGTGAATAAAAAAAAAGCCTTTATTCTACCACAAATTAAAAGTAGGTGATATATTACTTTTCAGATAAAGTAATATATATATTTTTTACGTACAGAGTCATATTTCGCAAAATCGTTCGCAAAAACGTCACTTAAATCTAGAAGTATTTATAAATACTTAATGGAACATCAAGATGTTCACAAATACAATCATAGCAGAGTAAAAAAAAACATTCTAGAACTATGAATCAAAAGTCAATCTGCCTAACCTTTTCCAAACTTTTTTGGGGTCGGCTTCCAGTCAAACCGGATTCAGCTGAATACCAGTATTTTACATGAAGTGACTGCCTATCTGACATCCACAACCCAGTAACTGGGTAATACGATACCCCTTGGTAAGACTGGTTGACAGACTTTCGGGCTTCTGACGACCCGTAACGACTGTCAAAGATCCATGGATGACAGCCGGGACTAACGGCTTAACGTGCTTTCCAAAGCACGGACGAGTCTCGGTATGTATTGATGGTCACCCATCCACAGACCAACCCCGGCAAGCGTAGCTTAACCTGTCGGATCGACCCGTGCAGCAGTTATTACTTAGCCACGAGCTCCTAAAAAACATTCTAGAACTATGAATACATTCAACAAAAAATAAAAAAATAGCTTATATGAAACTTTATGCGAAACAAAGACAATACTTATACCTAATGTTGATTACCTACGATCCTTCAAATCAGTTCGATATACGTCCAAAAAATGGAAAATGGTGGTTGTGGTTTTATGTGGGTTAGTTCATTTTGGAAGACTACCTCAAAATGTGGAAAATTCAACACAAATTCAGTAAAGGTCAACTTATGTTCAAAGCTGTCTACCAAATTAATCCTTAACTTTTTTTTCTGCAAATCTCTGATCTTCTATTATCTTAGCTTAGTTAGGTAAAAAATAAATGTTAACAATAACATAAGAAACATTAAAATAAGCTCAAGGTTGTTGGAAATGAGTTAAAATGTTGTAAATATCGTAGCTAAATTGTAATGATTAATGGGAAGTTGTTAAATTATAAGAATATTGATTATATTGTACAAAATTAAGAATAAAGTTTGCGAAACTGAGTTTTGTGTTTATCTAATTGGAATTAACAACAATATTATCTAATGTTATGTATGACACTTCACTTATTTTTTATTCCTACTAGTTTTTCTCGACGGGCCTTTTTCCCAGGAAACTGTTCACAGACAGTGACTGTATATCATTCACTCACATCATGTATCAATACTCCATTTTATATACCTAATAGCTCCTACACACTATGGCGGCCATGCCGCCGGCACTGCCGCCGACCCTACCGCCGGGCAAGCCCCGCCGCGCTCGGTCCTGCCGCACACCCGCAAAGGAAATTAAGGCGTAAAAGCCGCGGGTACGTGCCGCGCGGCAAAAGCCGGCGGGCATGCCGCCGGCATAGTGTGTGGGAGCAATTAGATTAGACAGTTAACTAAACCTTTTTGGCGAAATGGCAGGTGCAGTAAACAGTTGGTATTGTAACCACTTTTTTGCTTTTAGTGCCATCCTTATGCCTACGGTACCTATAGAAGTCAGAATCGGTTGAACGGACTGAAAAAAAGGGTTGTTTAAATGTCTAATCTTACTTCAAATGGACTATACCTACCTACTTACCAACCTACCTACCTACTTACAATAAGCTTACATCCCTATTCTTTATCTATAATTGTTAAAAATTAAAGTTGTTTTTCGTATCTGTTCAACGGATCCTGATAGATACGGTATTCACCATCATTTAGAGAATTTATTTCGGATGGTTTATGTGTAAAATAATACAATAATCTTTATTGACATAATATGAGGTTACAGATCATAAAGAGCCTCTGAATCCTAAACTAGGTAAAAACCTGTATGTCAGGAGTCAGCGCCTTCTCCCCTTTTCATTAAACTAATAATTGTTATGCCAAAACAAAAAATACATTTTAGATTAACTCTCAAATGAACAAAAGAAAAGAATAATAAAGTTTAAGGATGAGAGCATGCAAAAGTACAAAAAAAAAAAAAAACATAATATTTAGCTAAGGTAGTGTGAAAGTGGGCGTGGTACGTAGGATGTGCGAGTGAGTGTTGTGTATGTAATGTAATGTGTGTGTGTGATGATGTGTTCAAATATGTTTAATTATGTGTGTTTATCTTATCCCTTACTGAAATACTTCTTCGGTTTCCTCGTAGTAAAGGTAATACATTCATTTTTTTAAACTGACATATACTAAGGAAAACTCGATATTTTGTCAAGTTGTAAAACCGAACGAAGCACAGTTCGCTAGTTTTCAGATAAAGTAATAGATATATGTTTTACGTACAGAGCTCAGAGTAATAACTAAAGTTATTTATTACTCTGAGGTACAGAGTCATATTTCGCAAAGTCGTTCGCAGAAACGTCACTTAAATCTATTTATAAATACTTAATGGAATCTCCTTGAAAAAAATGGCACTATTTCCGGGAATGAAGTACCTAAATAATAAAAGATTCAGAAGCTTAGGAATTCTGATAAAGATCACAAATATTTCGTAAATAATAAGCTGATGAACAAATTATGGCGTCGGTTTGGTTTATGCGGAAATAATACAAATGATTGAAAACAATGCTTTTTATTCCAACAAACCAAATTATATTTTTTTTGCATTCTGAACCATTTGACAGCAACTGCTGTCACACACAAATAAGAGCTCCGCAGACATACAATAATTGTAAGTTGGCCAACTATAGTAACTTACTAAGATACAGATACAGATTTAGTTGGACAACATTTGCGGGCTAGCATATGTCACTGGTACCTATAATCTGCGATTTAGTCGGCCAACTTATAATTGTAAATCTTACATACAATTGTAAGTTGACTAACTATTTAATAGTAGCCATAGAAATATAAATAACAGGAGAGTGAGTTGTACGGTGCATGGTAAATGCACGCTGTGTTTGATGGGATAAGGTTTATAATTGATTGTGTTATAAATTGCAAGTGTGAGCAGGACCTCGTATTTATTGGGTTTACTGATCGCATGTGTAGTTGTAGGCTAGGTAGTAGGGGTAAATTGGAGACATTGGGTTTCGATACATTTTCAACTACCGGGCATGTCTCCTTCTTTCTTTTATCTATGATAGTAGCTAACTAAGATACAGATACAGATTTATTTGGACAAGATGTGCGCCGGTCGCCCTAACCCAAAAGAAACTGCCTAAAGGAGGAGGTATGTAAGGATCCTAGCACGTGGCGTTCTGTAGTTTCTGTCTACCCCATGGAATGAAAGCGTGAGTTTCTGTTTGTTTGATGGGAATTTGGACACAGGAAGAAAGACTGGTTTTACTTTATATGAACTTTTTATTAGTGTTCAACATTCTCTAATCATTATACCATTACACCGTCTTGTTCTATATTATTCCACAGAGTAGCACATAGTAACCACAGACTAAAAATATTAATATGTTAATAACCTGATACAGTCCATTTGTCGTAAGTAAATAAATCATTGGATGTCTATTTTGTACACTACCTACACAATAACCAGTCTTGTGTAAATATAAACCCTACCAAATTTCGGATAGGTATACCTAACGTGTATATGATTGGTTTACGATTGGATATAAACAGGAATCATTGATCTCATGTGCACCTTCTGCATAAGGCATATTATCTTTACTGTTAACAAAATCGGATTAAAAAATTCATTCAAAAGCCTACGGCCGCGTCCTAACCAGAAACGATCGACGCTCTCTTTTATGTGATGACATACTCGCGCGATCAATCAAGTCACGTTTTTACGTTATAATTCATACAGCACGCTTAGCATTACCACACTAGAAACAGGTTTTGTCGACGGAAGAATAGACAAAATGACAGATAAACAATCACAATCTGTTATTATGTCTATTGTTCCGTCGACAAATCCCGTAGAAAACCCGTTTCTATGGTTGCGTCATGCTACGCGTGCAGACGGTTGCGTCAACCGCATAATCGCGCGGGTATCGCTTATGGTTAGCGCATAGACGAATACATTCTAATTAAAAATAATTGTGGGATCCCGCGTCTTATTTAAAAGCAAACGTCCCGCGAATACACGATTGTTCGAACTTTTTGTTCGGTGAACTTGAACGCGTGGTTGCGCCGACAGAGGGCGCTTTCCGGTTTTCCGAACAAAAAGATTCGTATGACGAAGACACGGCCGGAAAAGTAGAAATAGAATGAAAACACATGACTTATGGAAATTCACTTTCCCTTTTACTCATAAACCACCAGCAAGTGCTAATCCATGAAAAGATTAACCAAGCCGCATTATGGGTACCTACAGTGATTTCTGTTAACTCAAGGTGTATAATGAAAATGTATGGTGTGTAAAGTGTATGTGAGGCGGATAATTGGATCTCACGCATATCCTGCCTACCGAAGACATTCAGTGAACCGTTTTGAGGTAGTGTTCAATTGTTCACGACCAAAATGCTCGCGCGGAAATTCATTCGTGCACCTGTTTGAATAGAAATTGAGAAAATTATGGGATTTGAGATGATGTACCTAACTGTAAGGAGTAAGTATGTAGTAGTGAGTGAGTGAAGAGGATGAGAAGTTCCATTAGTTGTAGTCTGCAGCTTATGATGAGATACTTACCTACTGTGTCTCGAAAAGGATGCCAATAAGCTTGGTAATATAGCGCTAATCGCTGAGACCGTTTTTCAGTTGATGTTATACGATGCCGCCCGTATTTTTCTGAATATTCATGTTATTTATCGAAAATTTATTTTAAAAGGGGACTCCCCCTTTTTCAAGTTGATTGTCTATAATTTTTGTAACTATCTGTACTATCTTATATTTTTTCAAAATCCCTCTATGTTGTTATGGACTTGTGTTTATTAAATAAATACTGATTTATTTTAGAAAAAAATGTTTTCACCTCTGTTTTTTTTTTGTTGACAAAATTTTATTAAAAATGTTATTTAATCCGATAAACTCAAAACTCAAACTCAAAGCATTTATTTCAATTAAACCATTTACAGGCACTTTTGAATTCTCAAATAGTCGCGTCAGTTAGTCAGAAAGTTGAAGCTAGTTGCCCATTCCAAAACGTAGATCTTTTTGGAGAAGAACGGGTAAGAAACTCCAAGGACACTCTCTTAAATATAGAAAATTACAAAATCCTGGGTACATTATTCTTGTTGCTTCTATATGTGAGAACAATGTACAAAAAATTATCAAAACAATTCAAAATATAAGATTAAAAATAAGCCATGGCAGATAAGAGATGACCAGTCACAACTGACGGCGCCCGTTCACGAACATGACGCGATAAAATAACTCATAAGCTTTTAGAAATAATAAACAGAATCCAAATCGAGCCAATAACATCGGGGATATGGAAAACGATGCTCAAAAAATTAATAATTGAATAACATGAAAAATATTAAAGTTAATTTTTCATGAATATTCAGAATAATACGGGCGGGCGCATGCTCATGGGCGACATTGTATACATGAAGGCAAGTTTTGCTTTAATCCTGTGTAGACAATTGAATAGCTTTACATATAGCGTATTCAACAAACCCAAATAGAATACGGTATCAAACCATTCGAGACCGAGCTGAGAAGCCCGGAACTTCAGTCTCCAGGAAACCAATATTCCAACTGGGCTGTTGACAAAACAGTAAGTGTAAACAAAGCCTTACGAGTGCCTACTACGTTTACATTCGCGTATCAGCCCATTGTCTCTCGCCTAAGGCCAAGGCCATACAACTCTATCGACCCAATTTGGGCCACTCGAAACTAACAAGGGTGTCTTACTTGAGCCCGCATTCAATTTGTATGAAGGGAAACGGTTGGAAATCTGGATATTATTGTTCTTAATGAGTGTAATTAGTAACTCAGGCATTCAGTAAGATAATCATTTGAAGGAACTTGACATTATAATGGGGTCATTGAAATTGATTTTGGAAACTTATTCGCAATGATGTACGGGTTCAATAAAGGACAGCGATGAAGCAGTTTAACATCTATATCATGCCATAATGTTCACAGAGCTGAACAAAAGCAGAATCTTCGGAAGGTAAGCCAAAGTTGGAGATGACGTTTATTAAGACACCAAGTTATAAGGCAGTTTGAAATTCATGGTGGTAAATCTGACTCGTACATGTGTATGTACATCATACTTCATGCTCATGTAGTATAGTCTGAAAATTAAGTAACACAATTTATAATGTTAATATACCCTAACTCTAGTCACCAAGCACCCTATTAGCAGCAGAGCCAGCAGCAGCAGCAGTAGCAAGAGTCCTATTTTTGTCACCAAGTGAGAAATTGAGAAAAAAAAAAATCTTTTTCAAAATTGTTAAGATTTTCCGAGAAATTACTTAAGGTTGCTTAGCTTGATAATGTAAATGGTACAAGAAAAAGGATTCTCACTTTCAATTCCAAAGTGAGAAACCAAGTTAACTGCAGCTAATGCTGCACGTTGTTTTTAACGGTACCTTTAGAGTTAGATGAAATCCAGGTCTTAGCTAATTCGGGTTCCATCGCGTTGTGTTAAATGGGCAAACCAACGTCTGAAATAACATGTCCCGAACGACGACCTGAGCAAAAGTGCAGTATTAATTAAATAAATAAAAAAAGTATTAGTTCTTGTGTGTATGTAATTTTATGTCTTCTTATTTTTATTACGCAGGACCGCGTACCTAAGTAGATTTTTTTTTGGTACACAAATTAACTCTTAATTTTAACAAAAAAAAATGATTACCCTATATTTTTAGAAACGACTAAAGGGAATATAACGGTTTTTTTTGAGGATTCTTTATATCAATTGGAAAAATACGGAAATTGAATCTTTCAGAGTCTTAGAAAAACTTGAAATTATCGACCACGACGCGAAGTACCACCTTATAGAATGTTATCGTAAATACGGATTTTGTAAATCATTCGGTGCGTTACGATATTCAATTTTTAAGTGTAATTTAACATTTTGTGATTATTGGAGCGTTCCGTACCTAATTAGAGTTTTGTGCTTATTCGGTTTTCTCTCTTTCAGACAATTTTCTAGGCGACTTAGTTTTCAACAACGGAGTAGTAACCCAAGCCTCCGTCTAAGATTTCAATTCAATTTGCAAAATGGTCACTAGAAGAAATCCTTATTGTTCCGTCTGACCTATTTTATTGTTATTCGTAAAATAATACAGTAAATGAAACGAAAAAGTATTCATTTATCTGTATACACAAAGGAAAATCTATAATTGAACAATTTATGACAACGACCTCATCAATTTATTGCCATTTGATATATTTTTTCCAGGATTCGCCTTTGTCAATGAGTGCTCTCTCTATTTGGATAGTTAATCCAATAGAGCACGCATCTCGATCATGGATATAAGCGAGTTGGAACACATACATATTTCCTATTAAGAGGTCGGTTAAAAGCCAGCAATTTAGTTAACAAACCTTATGTTACTTGTGTTTAAAAGACTTGTAAAGGAACATTACTTGTCGTTGTGATCTTGTTCTTGTAACTGTATTATTATATAAAGTCTTCATTTATTTTCGTTGCTTATAACAACTTAAGATTTAGGATATGTATATATCTGTGTATCTATTTTAGTATATTGTATAATTATTATAAAATATACAAAAATAGGTACACGCACCAACGTCAGCCTCATTTTATGTCACTGTCAATTCCGAGGTTGCCTGGAAGAGATCGCAGCCCATTGTATATTTTGTAGTGTTTAATTTATTTTTGTTCTGTATTTTTGTGGTGTATAATAAAGTATAGATAAATATAAATAAAATAAAAGTAGGCCAATCCATAGGGCCTAGACCCTAGACAAAGTGACATTCTATCAGCGATAACAATGACAGAAAAGTATTATGGATTGACATAATTATGCTATCGAATAGCTGCTTATTATGCAATAGCTGTTGAAAGATTTTTATAAATAATCTCAGCCCAAAAATATACAAATCCTTTTTTTATATAAAAACTGTCTCGAAGGACTCCAATAAATTCAAAATTGCCAATTAAAATTCTTTGAACGCCTCTGCATTCTTTGAACGCCTCTGCAGTGCAAGAAAAGCATTTATCGTGGAATTTGATTATTACTGATTTAAATCAAATTCAGAATGATAAAATGGTATTTTCAGGAGGAAATATCATTCTTGTCATCCACAGCGTGATGAATTGTGAGAGACCTAGCATCTGCAGGCCGGTATTGTGTACGTTAAGTCTCGGTCTATAGATATTGGTATCTACATGCATACCCAGCACAGATTACTCCCTCTTATCTAGGTACCCACTGATATGACTCGTGATTGATCGAGGAAAGATAGCTCTTCATTTGTTTTAAATACCTACTGTTCTTAAGTTAAGCCGATATCAGACGCTTCACTCGAGGGGAGGTTCATATTTGTTTCATTCCACGTTCACACGACATCGACAAATACAGAAATGAACGATCATCTGAAGGCCAATTTTCGAACTTAAGAAACGTTCACATTCAAGACGCAATCTGTCAAACTTGTCAAAAATGTTGGTAAATTGATTATATTTTTGACAGATTACGAATGAATGATCTGAATGCGAACGTTCTCAAAAAATACGACATTGCCCCTCTGCTCCTTTCATTAAATTTTTAGATCATTCGGTAGGTCAGTGAAAGATGTGGAGTGCCGAAATCCAACATCATTAGATCGGTTTACTAATGGATCCATTTTTCACTTTTGTATATTTTTGTATTCAGGCGTTTCACTTTTAGTGAAGGAGAAAAATTTACAAAAAATTAAGCGTCTAATATCGACTTTTATGCATTTGTACCTACTTTAGAAAATATTTCACATTGCCTCATAAACCTATTATAAAATGCTATTAAACGAGCAGTATTTGTATATAAATATATAGATTAATGTCCCGGCCAGAATGCCGCGTTATCCCCGCTCATTACTCAAGGCCCCACGATACCGAACAAATCTGGGTAAACATTCACCGGTTTCCAGGATGACCCAGCAATACAATGCCTTATCATGTTCATTAGAAGACATATATATCTTTTCTAATAATCTGGGTAAATTTGAGTCTCTAAGTACGCAATTAAATGATAATTATGTAAGTGTTGAATTGCCTGCCTAGTAATGCATTGTTCGCTATTTCTATTTTTATTTGTCTATAAGTATTTTTTTTTTCTAATATCCAATATGTGTTCGTTGCTTTTTAATCTTTATTTTTATTCAATTTAAATTCAGATTAATGTACTAGTATAATATTATACTATATAATTTTAACTTTCTGGGCTACTTCCATTTTTAATATACTGTTTGCTTGTTTTTATTGCATGATGCGGTCTCCTATAATTGAGGTAGCACATGTTGTTCTTGTATTATATTATAGCATGTAAGGTGTATTCTTTGTTGGAGATCCTAATAAAATAAAATAAAATAAAATATATTATATATTTTTATACACAAATATTGCTCGTTTAATAGTATGGGATAGGATAGGATATGAAGGTAATACTTTGGTCCACTATGACTATGAACCTGTCTTTGTTATCTGATTACAAATATAATTATAATTCTCGAAAACGACTCTAACAATTTCGATGAAAGTTGCAATATAGGGGCTTACGGGGGTGAAAAATCGATCTAGCTAGGTCTCATATCTGAGAAAATTTGTTTTCTCCATTTTCACCCGAGTCGGTCACCCAGTGTGTAAATGAAGTTCAACATTATGGAAGGGGTTTCAACATTACACACAAACTTCGGCGATTCAATATTGCCAAGATGGTTACGGCATATCCCAAAAAGGATTTTTTACTTAATCTCATTACTATGCGGATAAAACGCTATGTAAGCGTACTCAGGAACCCATTAAACACTCGACCCGAACAACAACTAAAAGTTAACTTCTATTCGTGTAGGTACTATGTATAGCTATATATGCTAGATATAGGTAATTTTATACAAATCACTTTTAGGGACTTTCCGCTCGGTTTACGGGTTGTTTAATCCTACTTATGTTGATATAAGAAGTCATGGAAAACTACTGAAAATTTTATAACATAAGTAGTGAATTTATGAATCAACCGAGGGATAACGAAAGAAAAAAATAAGAAAATGTTGGTTTAAGGCTGTCGCAGACAGGCGCGACGCGACTCTAGTGAATTAATTTCTATGAAAACTTGTCGGAAATTTTTCTATAGGTGTCGCGTCACGTCGTGCCTGTTTGCAGCCTTTGATTGTCAAACATAGCAACATACATAGATGCAAGAAAGAAAAGACATTTGGAATTAAAAAAAAAAACACACAACAGCTAAATTGGTTTTTTGCCGTAATTATTGGTCACGATTAGGTTCCGCTTCCTTAAAAAAAATACCTATTTAAACGTCTTAGGTTCATCGCGACAATTTTCAATCACGGTGTTAAAGCGGAAACAGTCGGCCGCTGTACGTAGTGACTGTGACAAAAATGCAAAAAAAAAAGAAAAACAAAAGTAAGTACGTAAGTAATACTGTTCGTCACCTAAAACAGAAGCCCTATTTCCTCGATATTTGACAATCAAACGCCAAGGAATTGTGCCTGCAGATTTCTGGGTGAGCTTATTGTTGGTCGAAACAATGTTTGCCTTTTTTTTTTTTTTTTTGAGGTTGGGAAATCATCAAATGACTCCTCCCGCCCCCAGCAAGAATCTTTGCCTGATTGTGATTTCAAAACAACAAATAGGTATCTAGGTCCGAACAAAAACTCGTGCAAGTCATTTCTTTTTAAAACTGCAAAGTGTTTGTTACGTCACCAAAAGGTGGCAACGATGACGTAGCGGTTTCATTACCCAGCAGTCGGTAATGCGCAGGTACGAGTACAATATAGAGGTGCTGCTAGTTTCAAGCCTGCTGCAGACGCCTATAGAACGTATTCTGGAACAAACGGAGCCCACGGCCGCGCACACTCTACATCTGTCTAGACAAGTATGTTAGCATGAGTGATGGGGTGAAGGTGTCGATAATAATAGATGAATGTTTTTAGGTCGTTCTATCTCTGGCCTTTGAACTGCGTTGGGACATTATTATAATACTCAGGTATTATTTTTAAAGCTTTTATCCAAATATAAAGAAGGGTTATTTATATTTTCAACTAGCTACGCCTCGCAGTTTCACCCGCATAAGTCTCGATCCCGTGGGAATATCGAGATAAAAGTATTATATGTCCTAATCCATGTCATGGTTTACCCATGTGCCAAATTTCATCTAAATCTGTTCAGCCGTTTTAGCGTGAAAGCGTAACAAACAATAAAACAAACTCACTTTCGCATTTATAATATTACTAGCTTTTGCCCGCGTGGAGGTCGGATTTTTTTTATCCCCGTGGGAACGTACTCCCGGGATAAAAAGTATCCTATATGTTAATCCAGGTTATAAACTATCTGTGTGCCAAATTTCATCCCAATCCGTTCAGCCGTTATTGCGTGACTGAGTAACAAACATCCAAACATCCAAACATACATACTTTCACATTTATAATACGAGTATTAGTTAGTATTATTATGTAGGTTATTAGGATATTTTACATCACACTTATCCCTGATAAATTTTTACTTTGTGTCTTAAGTCTTTAAGCATTTTGTGTAGGCTTGGAACTACCCACACAATGAAGTGTTTCTAGTATTATTTCGTTAACAACATACAGTTTGAGAAAAATACAAAGGAGTTGTTTAGTGTGGCTACGTCACGATGAAAGACATCGCGCTAACCGCAAACAGCTGCTACGAATGAGACATCATTTCCTTAATTAATACAGTTTATTATGAAACTTGCTACATTGATATTACAATGTTCTTTCACCTTTCATTTGAACTTAAAATTAAAATGATAAATCGATATTTATCCCATGATATTTGCAAGCGCATCACTAAACCGTAGTACAATTGCAAGGCCACACGCTTTGTGCCAGCGACGAAGCTCGTGAGTACATTTCGCCGACATTCCTTTGGACAGTTCATAATACATGAGAACACGAATGTTGAACCATACAATAAACATATTCCCGTGGGAATGTCAATGTGGTAATTTAGAAAAACTCTTTGGAGAGGTATAGCTACATAGGGGTATATCCATGCTACTACTGATTATTTAAAGAGAGGATTTTTTGAGGTACTTACTCGTCTGTTTGTATTTTTTTCTCAAAGGCCATATCCTAATAATAATACTAATATATAGTAGTGATAGATCGATTAGAGCGTCGCACAGTGATTATTGATATAGCGGTCCCGCATGACGAGAACCTCGTGAAAGCTGAAAAAGATAAGCAGATTAAGTATCTTGACCTGGCTCGCGAGGTTGTCGACATGTGGGATGTGGATACAGTAGTTATTGTGCCGATAGTCGTGACAGCCAATGGCATAATAGCCAAGAGCCTCGACAGATACCTGAGGAGGCACTCGTTAGGCATCGTTAGGAGATTTCTCTCTCAGGAGCCCTGACCACCGGTAGCTTGGACCCTGTTCCCGATACCGGTGGGCTACTATTTTTTATATTTTTAAATGTTTTTGTTTTCTCTTTTATTTTTATAAAAATATTTAAAAATGTAAATTATATGTAATAAATGAAATAAAGGAAATACTAATATATTTTATATTTTTAAATAAAAAAATATATAAAGGCGAAAATAACTCTGTCTGTGACCCAACTGAACGGATCTCGATGAAATTTTGCAGGTAGATAATGACTTGGGTTAGGACTAAGGATACTTTTTATCCTGGTGATACTTGCCCGTGGGGTAATTTCCAACCTCCATGCGGGCGAACCCGTAGGTAAAAGCTAGACATCTATATTTATAGGTATGTATTATGCATGGGATGGTATACTGAAAAATAAACCTAGTAATTACAAAACGCTTGTTTTGAAAATAATTTTCCGGGGAAAAATTCATTGAATAAAAACGAATGAGTACAAAGTCTATAGGATCTTCTTTTGTTGTTTATTAATATAACGTAGGCTTTTTTAGAGCGTGCATTATGAAAGTGGGCAACGACGCAAATAGATGTCAAATATTTCGCTGTTTTGATTAATTTGGCAATATTACTGTATGGAAATATGAAATGTGGCTAATTCGTGAACTAAAATATTGATTATGAAATGCAATAATTATATCGTAACACCGAATATTTAGACGTAAAAAAAGTATTTGGAAACTATCCAAATGCCTTTTTCACACCTAAAACGGTTACAACATCAAATTCAGTGTTATAATTGCAATTCATTATTCGTATTCTAGTTCAGTAATATTGCCAAATTAATCAAAACAGCGAAATATTTGACAGCTATTTGCGACGTTGCCAACTTTTAAAACATTGTACGAAGAAATTAGATAAGTGGTGTTCGTTTACGTTAATGTTTTACATAAACTGTTTTATTGTTCATACGTTACCAAATTTTATTTTTATCGAGTCATATGGACTCATAATACACTTGTAATATAATTACCGAACTACTAATAGGTATGTAATAATATTATATTTGTAGACAGAAGATAACTTACGTCGATCTTTATTACATAAAATATTAAAATAACTTACATTAGACCTCAGAGTAATAATTACTCTGAGCATTAGACACAGAATTTTGCAATATCGTTATTCTTTGTTTTAAATGGAGTAAAACCCGTGTTTTTATTTAAAGAAAGGAGTCTCATATCCTTAAAAGAAATGGAGCCGTATAATGACTGGCTTTTGATGCTAATAATATGTGCTCGTTTTCATACGACATAAGAGAATATTATTAATTTGGAATACTTACGCGGTTTACTGCCAGCTTATGTAAAAATAAAATTGATTAAATGAGTTTTTTATTCATGAGTTAGGTATTTCATATTTAATCATATCTCTGGTCGTAAAACTCATGTGGGTTAAAAGACACATGAAAGAGAAATCTTTCTAAAAGGGAAATATTTAACTGATCCTCTAAAAACTTATTGACCTTCTAATGATGAACACTTTTTAATTTAATGAACTTGTGGCGGCATCTATATCACCACATACGAACTACGCATTACACTGACGTCACGCAAAATCCTGCATCGCGCAAGCAGATTTACCGCGCGATCAGCATATATATCAATCATTGGGCAGTTGCCCACCAGACACGACACCCGTCTGGTCATAGGATCCTCCCTTTTCTGTGGAGGATGAGTGAACTTTACTGTTCCTCATACCTCTATAAACCTCTAATAACTTTTTAAAATAATGTAGCCTGTTTTTAAATTACTGGCCTTTTCACACAGTTGGTCGCAGTAATCAAAACTAGGATATCCCGATAAAACTGGTTAGGTTAGGTTAGTTAGAACTGTGACCATCCACGCGCGACTTGAATTTGCCGCAGTAACTAAGCTACGGCATCCCGACCAAATGGGTTAGGTTAGGTTGAAACTGAGACAAACCGCGCGCGAGCCAAGTGAGCGATGCCGCGGTAGAGGCCTGTGAGCGCCTAAATGACCAAGTAACAAAAAAACCTAAATAACCAAGTAACTGCGACCAACTCTGATGTACCAAGTTGGTCGCAGTTACTTGGTTATTTAGGTTTTATTAGGATCCCAAAATAGCGCATTAATTATATTACAGTGTTAAATAATATTTTTGTGCGAGCAAAATGGATATTTTTTTAGGTATGTTTAAATATCGTCTAGTGTTTTAGAAAGGCTTGCCGACAGCTCGGACATTATGATTAATTTTCAGTATAGATTTCCAAAGTAAATAAATTGAAGTGGTCGCCATAACCGCAGGTGTTAGTCTCTGTCATAATAGGTCTGTTAATATTTCAACAAGATTGATTGGTCGACTACGAAAGACTAAAATTCACATTCAAATAAACGCTGTCCTTCAACAGAGAAGAATAAGAATAAGAAGAATCTAACATTCACGTAAGTATAATAATGCCTGTTATTACAGGAGATAACGCTCGTTTTAAAACGTGCAATAAAAGCTTTGAAGTAAATGAATCTTGAATAGAAAGACAACAATTGAAAACGCGGTATTAAAATGATTTCGTTTGAATTGAAGAACGTATTCTCTTGTCAATAGATTTTTTGTATGTTTTGTTTTTAATAAAATCGAATACATTAGAAAGGGACATAACATAACATCAGCCGTGCTATTCTGTAGAACATCTCACCGTGAAAACTTGGGTGAAGTGAGCTTGAAGTGACGTGACCTCACTCTTCACGGTGCGTATTTTACAGAATGGATCGACAGGTGGAATGACAGCTCACTTTAAACTCATTTCGCCTAAGTTTTTACGGTGCTGTAATTCCACCTGATGCAAGGATTGACACTGTTGACAGCTCACTTCACGCTCACTTCACCTAAGTTCTCTCGGTGAATTTTTTCCAGAATAGTACTACTGGTCTGTATTCCCCGATGGGTTGGGCAGAGGGCACAGTAACACCCAGTTATCGCCAGTTATGCCCATGTAACAGGAGGCGAGCCTATTGCCACCGACCGGGCACAATCTAGAATCCGGGCTTCTACTGAGAAAATTACTAATGGAAAAACTCAATAACACATTAGCTAGATAGGTACGTAATATATGCATAACACAATAAATAGAGCATTAACTAGAGTATTTATTCGAATTTATTATACTAGTATCGTTATATGCTTTGTCTGATGTGTTTTGAGAGAGTAAATCCAAAGCGGGTTTTGGGTATTGAGATTTTCATTTATAACAGTCTCCATTGCAGTCGATATTTTTATTGAATATAATTTTTTGCAGGTACACAATAAATCGAGGCTGTTTGACAATTAGGTGTAGGTATTGGTTTAAATATTTTTATATTAAGAGAAATTCTTGAAAATAGAACTTTGCTGATAAATCTAGCCGCATCCAACACTAAAAAGTACCTACATGAAAAAGTACCTACCTATATGTATAGGTACTGCTTAGTAGGTACACACGTGTTGAACTTTTCGTCTACGTATCGTCTTAAGAAAGCTCGCATGAATAAATTTTAATACCAAAGTGACGTTGTCGGCATTTTAATATAAACATGAATTTGTGTGGTTAACTTAGATTTCTTTTTTAACATTACTTGCCTACCATTTTCAGTCTTAAATTCACAGAATGACATAGATACCTAGTCAATAGACATTCTAAATGTGCTAGGGTACCCATAGAAATTGAAAGTAGGTTAGGGTTTGGCAGAGTTGTACATATACAGAGTGGCAGGAATATCGACGTGAAAACTGTTACCATGGATTCAGTACATAATTCTGAACCCCGCTGCGTTGAAATATTTGGTCGCCTATTTAAAAAAAAATCTGCCGTTCCATACATTTTCACCGCGTAGGTACCGCGTAGGTGTGATAGCACAAATGTGGGTGTACAGTCACGAGCACCAATATGTATACACTTAGCAACTTTAAAAAGTGATTTTCTCCAACTGTGGTGATCGTAATTTTATGTTGTTACGAACATAGTATTTTGGATCCCACACTAATATGAAATAGGTCTTATCTCAAAGTTGCAGTCGTTATTCCATGCGAAAATCGCTTTTGAATTTTGCTAAGTGGATACATATTAGTACTTTACAGATAGTACACCCACATTTCATCATCACTTATGTTTCTCCGTCATCATCATAAGTTCAGCCGAAAGACGTCCACTGCTGAACATAGGCCTCCCCGAAGCACCGCCGCTTCGACCGGTTCTGTGGTTGTCGCATCCAGCGGATTCCTGCAGCCGGCATCAGTTATATTTAAGTTCCATGTCATAGGGGGCGAGCCTATTGTCGTCAACCGGGCACAAATCTAGACTCCGGGCTGCTACTGAGAAATTCCAGAAAAAACCCAATAACATTTTGACCGTATCGAATCCAGGACCCCATGCTCCACAGTAGAACTTGCGATAAATAAGCCAACGAGGCAGTTAAGTATGCATTTAAATAGGGTTTAATCTGAGCCCAGCGTTCCTAATTTATAGCACCTAAACCAAATTAGACGAAATATCTTCTATTAATCTTGTATAATTAGAATTTATTTAGAAAATCCAAAATATCGGAATGGATAAAGGAATATCGATGTGTAATTAACCCTTGGGACTAATTGCTAAGTTTCAAGCTCACTGCTCAGCAAATTTATTGAGACGTGATTGGATTTTACGCCTAATTTCTTGTATCAAAATAAATCACTTACGGATTAATACCATTTCAGAGATTTATTTAAGTTGAGGCCAACTGCTATAGTCAAGGCGTCAGAAGTTAATATTACAGAGTAGTATCCAAGCGGTATCGTGTTACCCAGTAACTGGGTTGTGATAGGCAGTCGCTCCATATAAAATATTGGTATTCAGCTGCATCCGGTTAGACTGGAAGCCGACCCCAACATAGTTGGGAAAACGCTAGGCGGATTGATTGATTACGCAAAGATAATTTATTGTCATCCACAAATACTGAATAATATAACAAAAACATGTGCTATTTCTGTTTAAAAAAGAATTGTAGTCCAAAATAATGCTCAAAAGAAGCAAGTAAACCTATCAGGAACATTCTCTTAATAGGACGCTATTACAAAAATAAATTATTTACAAAAAATATTGAAAGCAATACAGACCCTTTTACACAAGGAAGTATTCAGTACCATGCCCTTATCTATTTCAGAACACGTGAGTGAAAAGGTGCCTCTTTTGCTCCCTATCGAATAAAATACCGGTGAAAACGAAACGAAAGGAACACCCCAAAACCGGAAATAACAGTGTCTCCACTTTACTTCGATTGCTTTTTTTCCGTCACAGACGACATATTTAACGCTTCAGGAGCGCGAGAAATGAAAACATCACTACATGCAAGCAAGCTTATCGTATTTCTGTCAATCATAAATCAACATAATGTGTTTCCCTGTCGTGGATATGAAAATCTAATGACTTCCCTTGTGACTAAAAGATTAAATGTACGAAAATACCGTATTACCTAAGGTACCTATTATGCAAAATACGCGCTTAAACGTGGAATTGCGGACACCAGCACGATACACAAGATCAAATTAAATGAGCTAAATAAACTAAGCTAATTAAACTTCATGACTGGCATGTCTTGCTGAGTCCAATTTTATTTTATTTTATTTATTAGGGACAAAAAAACAGTTACATGTTAAGGTGATACAATAATATTCTTAAGATAAATAGTTAAACATATAACCCACACTATAATTGTCCACGGATTAATCAAATAAGTGAAAAACGGAAGTTGATTTAAAGAATATTGTTCTTAAGTTGTCGTTAATAAGTTATTTGAATCAAGTGCTAATTTAAAGTTTTGATGCTAATGAAGTTATAGCGAGAGTTTTGAATTTTTTATTAGAGAAAATCCTCATCGAAGGGTCACTTCTCGAAGCTGTGAAGGAGTACGTCTATCTAGGGCAAGTCATCCAGCTCGGTTGCCACAATTTTGAGAAAGAAGCCGCTAGAAGGATCCAGTTAGGTTGGACAGCGTTTGGAAAACTTCGTCAAGTCTTCTCGTCGCCAAACAATCCCGCAGTGTTTGTAGACTAAGTTCTTCAACCAGTGCGTCTTGGCCGTTATGACATACGGTGCCGATACGTGGACACTCGCAGTCGGGCTAGTCCATAAATTCAAGGTCGCTCAGCGGGCTATGCTCGGAGTTTTTTTGAAGGATAAGATCAGTAATGAAGTTATCCGGAAAATAACCGGAGTTATCGACATAGCCTGCAGAGTAAGCAAGCTGAAGTGGCAGTGACCATGTTTGTCAAAGGATCGATGGCTGGTGGAGCAGACGAGTCCTAGAGTGGAGACCACGTAACGGCAAGCGCAGTGTGGGACGCCACCAGCTAGATGGACCGACGACCTTAAAAAGTTGGCTGGGACAGACTCGATGCGGAAGGCGGACGACAGGCTGTTGTGGCGCAGTTTGGGAGAGGCCTATGTTCAGCAGTGGACTGCGATAGGCTGAGTAGATTGAAAAAAACTCCACTGACGTGATGGGTATGATACCTAATTAAGAGAAAACAAAAAAAAAATGACGGAAGTCTTAATTTTATGTAATCTACACCTCACTAATGTCAACGGCCGCTGGTAGTGTAGTTATTTGAAATAGAGAGTTAATTCTTTTTTTTTTATCTTCTTTAGATTCCGCTGTCGTGTCCATAATACCTACCCTACCAGTACTCCACTTGGTACAAAATAATAAATGCTGCGGGCTGACCCAAACTCCTTCAGTCATGTCGTTCATCATAGCAGCCTTTATGGAAGCCTGATCAGATTTTTTTTGATTATACGAGTAATATTATTGTAATCATATAATAGGGAAGCCCCATCTGAAGACATTTAAGTAATTTATGCACATAGACGTGTGGCATCAACAGTGGTCTAACGTTAAGGAGTCGATACACCGTATAATCAGCTATCAGATATATACCACAATTTGAAGTCTTATTCCAAAGGTGTCAGAAATAATATTGTAAAGTTAATTTTCCATAATTTTTCAATATTCAGAAAAATACGGATAGTCACATGCCCATTGGCGACATTGTAATGTCAATAATTACACCTAGCATAAAGTCAACATATAGGTTTTTTTTTTAATTGAACGGCTTCGGCTACGGCTTCCACAATGGAAGCCTTATTGTTATTAGGGCGATTAAGTACCTACTTACTCCACTTGGTACAAAATAATAAATGCTGCCGGCTGATCCAAACTCCTTCCTTCGCGTCGTTCATCATAGTAACTTAAAGGGAAGCCCGATCTGAAGACATTTACGTAATTCATACACATAGACGTGTGGCATAAATAGTGCTCCAACGTTAAGGGGTCGATACACCGTATATTCAGCTATCTCTTAAAGGTCTCAGTTTTTTTTTTTGTTTTTTTATTTACACATTTGTTTACTGATTTGGCTGTAATTTCTATAAATGACACATTTTTTTCCTTTGTTTTTTTGTTTATAACTGTGGAATACATGTGCAAGCAACATTTTAAATGTAGGTACTAAAGAAAAAAACGGTTTATTTCAAAATTCAACTCTGATCTCCAGAAATTATATGAATTGAGGTATAAACCATTTTTTTCTTTAGTACCTACATTTAAAATGTTGCTTGCACATGTATTCCACAGTTATAAACAAAAAAAATATTATCAAAAATGTCTGCTACAGTGACAGTGCCCATTACTTAAAAAAAAAAAACAATTAATGCAGATTCTAAAATACTAGTAAGTTGTAATCGTATAATAAAAAAATTGACAACTTGCTTTTCTAAAGTGGCTATAATTTCTATAATTGACATTATTTTAAATTGTCATTTAAATACATTTTTTTTTTCTTTCTTTCAATATTTTGAGCCTCAGGAGCACAATTTACTTTTATGAACGGAAGTTGAAATAATTACATTATTATTCTACAAATTTGCATGACTGTCACCACGGTACGTTTTGTGGTTAAAAATTATTTACCGATCATTAATATTGCTCACCAAAATTAATGGTCGGTCGCCAAAGATTGATTTGATTGTCCACAGTTAAATATTTCTTCCACTAATATTAATCTATATAATTTATACTATTTTAGTAGATTAATGAAAGACAGAATTTTCAGAGGAGCTGGTGGCTAACTAACAACAGACGCACTAATCGATCCATCACGTTAAGCTACGCTTGCCGGGGTTGGTCAGTGGATGGGTGACCATCTTTACATACCGAGAATCCTCCGTGCCTCGGAAAGCACGTTAAGTCGTTGGTCCCGGCTGTCATTCGTGGATCTTTGACAGTCCTTACGAGTCGTCATAATTCCGAAAGTCTGACACCAGTCTTACCAAGGTATCGTATTACCCAGTTACTGGGTTGTGGAGGTCAGATAGGCAGTCGCTCCATGTAAAATACTGGTATTCAGCTGCATCTGGTTAGACTAGAAGCCAACCCCAACATAGTTGGGAAAAGGCTAGGCAGATTGAATGTAAGACAGAATTTCCCAAAAATTAAAAATATCTAGGTAAAAATAACCCGGATTATTTTTACCTAGATATTTTTAATTCCAGGGAATTACAAATTTTACACACGGATGGAGACGTGAGTACCTAAGCTAGTTGAGAGAAGCATAATGGATTTTTGATTGGATTTATATAAATATAAGAAGGAAATATCGAAGTCGATTGGAATATCAATTTCTCGGGCGGAGTTTTTTAATGAACAAAACACAGTTGAGTGGCTTTGCACAAATTTATAATGTCATCTCCGGCTGTTAAAAGGTCTTTTGAGGAGCTAGTGGCAATTAAATCGCAATTTTTTTTTGTGTGTAAATTATGATTGGATGAGTTTGCAATCTTGTTGTGACAGTTTTTATAGTCATTATGATTAGGTTAACAATAATGTCATATCATCATGAATAATAAAAAAACATCACAGAGTTTTAGAATTTTTTAATGCAAAGATATTTTGGGAATTATTTTCTTCAATAATATGAGACACTTCTTTATAAATTCAATTACCTATTTACCAAATGCTACTAGTTTCTTGGGTGAATTAACAGTCGACAGCGATGCGGATGAAATATTCGACGCCACATTTTGGTTGTCATAATTAAGTTAGGATATTGAGGGGTTCATTTATAAACGTTGCATAAGAGAGCGCCGAATGGTCCACTAGCGCCACTGCTTAAAAAAAATATTATCTCGTGACTGAGAAGGAATTATGACCTCTGGGAAGTCGAGTCGTCTATCCTGGATGACTGTCAAATTTTCCTTAAGAGTCGTGTCATCCACGGTGGATGACTCGCGACAGACATAGGTTTTGACTGATTTTAGAATTATTAATCTATGTGTAGGATGGTGAAGTATGTACGAATGTTTACTCTATAAACCAAATCATAACTTAACTTGCAATGTTTATAAATATACCCCTATATTGTTATGTTCCGCTGAAACCAAAAAAAAAAACAACCTATAGGTATGCTGGCTTTGTGGTAGGTGTAATTATTGACAATAAAGGGAATTATTCTAGCGATACAGTAAACCCGCTGTTCCTAATTCAATACTGTTGTCCAAACGATTAATTTAACAGTCCCGCGCTTGCATTGACAGCATGCGTCACTAACTATTAACGAAACAGTTTAATCACTCGTCGTTCTCTGTCGGTAAAACCTTGTCTACACTGAGGCATGTGGCGGCGTCTACATCGCCACAGGCGAACTACGCATCAAAGACCTAACGTAACACAACATCCTGACGTCACACAAATCCTGCATCGCGCAGGATTAGAGTTAGAGTTTACCGCGCGATCGACATTACAAGCTCCCTACTCCAACCATTGGGCAGTTGCCCACCAGACGCAATACCCATAGGTGGTCGGAGCATCCTCCCTTTTCTATAGAGGATGAGTGAACTTTATAACCTGTTCCTCATACATCTAAATTGCATTTTCGGTAGTACTACGGAACAATACTGGCATCGGCACATAGGTCCTTTTCAAGGTGAGCTCTGTGCCAAAACCTCATAACATGGCATGAGCCAAAATGCACACATCTTTAACTGCCTAAGACCGAGTCTTATAGTCTATAAGTTCGCCGTGCTCGTTTATATGGATATGACATAGTCGCGTGATCATTTAAGTCGCGTATGTACGTCATGGTTCAGGTAAACGATCTCGTAATGGCGTATTCGCAAGGGGTGTGTAATTTTGGTATAATAACAGGTAGTCTAATTTTGTTTGACATAACTTTCATATGATATAATTTTCTTATGCTATAAAAATATTTAACCTAATTTCATATGACCTAATGTTATATTTGATATAATTTTCATTTTCTCTAATTTCATTTAGTATAACGTTCATTTTATATAATTTTCAAATTGTATAATGCTCTTTTCATATAATGTTCATTTGACCTAACTTTCATATTAACTAATTTTCTAAGGTAACGCATCGTTCTTGAGAAAAGCAAATTATATTGTAGCCTAATCTCAAAAGATTAAAGTTGCTTCTGCATCGTCTCCGGCGCTGCGGGAAGTGCAACCCCTTCGCCCTTACGTAACAAAGGATAGGCACCCATGTTCACCTCCGCAGCTTCGGCTTGCTGGTCGCCTCTGGCGACCAGCCTCGGCCGCTACGGCTCGCGCGGGTGCCTATGCTTCGCTGTAACGAAGCATAGGCACCCGCGCGAGCCGGGCGGGGGTTGCTCTCCCTCCGCGCCTCTGGTTTTTATATACACTCTAGGGTAGGAGCCAAAAGACTACGAAAAGTCGGGGTGCCCCGATTCGGTTTTGGAACAGATTGACCCTATTAACTACAAGCCGGTGTATAATTATGTTGTCGCCATATCGTAGAAATGAAGAAAATCGTATCATATCAATCGTATCGTAGAATCGTAGAAATTATAGCAACTGAATATTACATTAATTGAATTTTATTTCAAATGTGCATTATAAAAACTGTTAATTATACCATATGAAATTAGGTAAAATGATATTATATCAATAATTCATTATATCATTTGATCGTTATACTCGTATTAAAAAAGAATTATATTAAATGAAATTAGGTCTTATGATCATTAGAACTTTTGTTATTATATCAAACGTTACACACCCTTGAAAAATTGCTTGTGCCCAGGCTTCGCGAATACTACTCGTGATTCGTGATCCATCCATCGCAACTAATCGAGTTGTGATGTGATGTAGATGTGGTGTGGACTAGTCTCAATAGTAGAGCTATTTTCAGCTCTATTCAAATGCCCGTCATTCATTAGTCTTGCCGTTATGGAATGGAAAGTTTATGTCTGAATTAAAGATACACTTCAGTCATCAACAGTGATATGATTCAAGCGAATGATCGGAAGCAAACTGCGATGTTGTTTAATGTTTTTGTTCTTGTTAGTAAATAGGAATTTCGAAAATGAATAACACACTATGCCACCGCATTATTTTTTGTTTTTTAGGAAACAAAGTTTACTAAACTTAGGAAAAAATTAAATTGTTTCTTCTTAAATTTTTTTAATTACTTTTTGGTGTTGGTCCGCACACAAATTCGTATACCACTACAGTCAAACCTGGGTAAGTGAGAACTGGGTAAGCGAGAAAACTCTATAAATGAGAGTAATTGCCAGGTCCCGTCATTTTAACCCACTAAAACCTCTATAAGAGAGAAACAGAAACCTCTTTAAGACAAAGTCGTTTTTCATTCGTAGACCTCTATGACTGAGACTGCTACGTGCCTGTACCTCTATAAGCGACAGTCGAGCGTCATTTAACATCTGCTATTTATGACTCATTCTTAAATTCCGTAGAACATTGTCTTTGTTTCCTTGTTTGTTTTGTTTTTATTCTTTTGGCTTTTTTTTAAATTACTTTGTTTTTTGTTTTTTATTTATGTTTCTTTATGTGTGTTAAGTTTTATTTGCGACCACCTGTGCGAGTCCCAAATATTTTTCTTTATTTAATTTCGAGGAACTAACTCATATTGCTTTTGCATCGTATTCTATTTTAATGGCCAGATGTGCATGTGTATCGACTTATTTGTCGAACTTACTATAGTTGATAAATATCAATTGCGAAGAAAGGGTCCGCACGTACCTACTTATAATGTTAAAACGAAAAATCAAAGTGTTTTCTTTAAGTGATAAACTTAAAATTATGAATGCGTTTGAGTGCGCGAAATCGCACAATGAAATACACATCTATAAGTGAGAAAGGACTCATCTGTACCTCTATAAGCTAGAAACTCGAGTAAGTGAGAAACTTTCATAAGCGAAAAAGAGTTACCGGTCCCTTGAACTCTCGCTTATCCAGGTTCAACTGTACTTGCTTTGTAAACAACAGTGAAAGGAACTAATAACATCATCAACATACAAAAAGTGGATTAAATAAGTATTATTGAAGCTAACTCAAAAACCACTCATCGGAACTTGACCAAAATATGGGAACCTCAGGAGTCTCTACTATACATTGTAACAGCGAATCAATGAACACGCCTCCCCATTAAGACCTAGGCCAAATATTTTTTGATATTCGGATAGCATGACCTAAAGAGGTGCCATAAAGAAAATCAATTAAAATAGACTAGGTAATTAAAAAGTTATGCAACAACGCGAGATTTCGCAGGTGTTCTGTCTGTGGTTCTGGTCCATATAAACAACAAAATCCGTCTACAATTTGATGAAAATGTTGTATGAAACGATACCAACCTCCAACCTCCTCCTTTTTTGAAGTCGGTGGTAAGAGTCCCTAAAAACGATTGAAATGGAGGTGCTTGTCTTACAAACTATTGTTTTGGGCTGGAAAACGCTGTTAGATAAGGCTACAAGGAGGTCCTATCAAGTCTCCAGCACCATCCTGTACCAGAGAATACTATTACAAAACTTTTTCCAAGTCTGGTGGTTGTGGCAATGAATGTACAGACGAGTGATCCTATAGGGGTTCCGTTTTTTCATTCGGACGTACGGAACCCTAATAATATTAACATAACATTACATCACGCATGTTCTCCCAAAGGGTTCGGCATAAGCGAGTAGGTACATACTAGCACACCCACATTTCACCGGTTATGTTTAAGTCCCACGTAACGGGGGGTGCCTCACCCCCCATTACGTGGGACTTATTGTCATCTTCAACTGGGCGAAAATCTGGGCTAGGCTATTACTGAGAAATTCCAAAAGGAAAAAACCCAGTAACACATTATTCGACCAAGAAATCGAACCCAGGACCTAATGCAATTTTGTTTGTCTACATCGTTAATTTGCATGTTCCATGTATTCGCGTTTCACTGTAACAAAAACTTCCGTAGATTCACCAGTCTTTATCCACTGTTATTGTGGACAGATGAATTCTGAATTCAGATTAAAACTAAGTCATCTGCACACAGTTCTACCTTTCCGAACATATTAATTAACAAGAGACAGCGGGTGTTTTGTTGGCACAAACCACACAATTATTACATTGTTCTCGTTTTCTGCACACATATCTTAGGGATTAATGGGCATGAAAGCACAGACACTCTCGTAACAGGAAATTCATTCTGATTGTTGACACTGGCGGATTTGACAGGTAGTTTAGTGTTTGTGGGGTGACGTTGAACTCATAGTTAATACACTTAAATGTTGAACTCAAAAGTCCTAATGGCCACGATACACGGTTCACTCTCGCCTTACAATAACATTTTCGAAAAAGCAACTGAATAGAATACCGTAAATAAAAAAATAAAAACATTCAAAGTCGGCTATACAATTTTTTGTGACTTCAGTCAAAGTGCATTCAAATAGAGAATGTTTTTAGCATTTGATGTGTCTATCCTTTTTGGTTAGGTAAAGAAAGAAAACAAAGAAAAAGTGTTTATTCTGCACAAACTAAACGCACATTACAAAAAAAAAAAAATATAATACCCCTTTACAAATTAGCCAAAAGCCTCGTATTTAATATTCAGAACAGAAAAGTTTGACAAATTTTGTCTATTGTTTGCTGTTGCCAGAGGCCAAAAACAATTTACAATTGTGTTGCGACATTTTCAAATGAAAACAAACAAACAATCAAACCAACCAATATTGAAACATAATTACTATACGAGTATAATATATCATTGCCATAATAATGTGTAGTTATTATGAGATACACTCATTCAATTGTTGTGTTTAATTGTTATTGTTTTCTAAATATAGTGATTGATTCGTTGAGTAGGATTTTATTTGTAACAGATTTGTTATTAATTTTCAACTGTTTTTTTGTATGGACTACAAACCTCTTTAACATAAATAAATAATTTTGAAGTATTGTGTGTCTCCAAAGTCCAACGTGTCCATTTATAAATCATTTGCCTTGACTTTTCCAAATATGTTGGGGTCGGCTTCCAGTCTAACCGGATGCAGCTGACTACCAGTATTTTACATGGAGCAACTAAAATATCTGACCTCCACAACCTAGTTAATGGGTAATACGATACCCCTTGGTAAGACTGGTTGTCAGACTTTCGGGCTTCTGGCTACCTGTTAGACTATCAAAGATCTACAAATATCAGCCGGAGGCACGGAGAAGTCTCGATATGTAATGGAAGGTTATCCATCCACGGACCGACCTCGGCAAGTGTAGCTTAGCCTTCGATCGACCCTTGCGGCTTTTATAATTTAGCTACGCCCATTTATAAATATTTAAAAAGAACTGCTCCGTTTGTCAATAAAATACATAGTTGCGTTACTTTTATTGCCTTGGGGATTTCGCTTCATGACTTTAACTTAGGAGTGGAAAACGTGCTCATTTAATATGTAGTTTCTGGCAATATGTACTTACCTTGTTCTCAATTTAAGGTGCCTTAAGAGCGTTTATTCTGAAAGTTGCAACGTCGCAAACAGATGTCAAATATTTCGCTGTTTTGATTAATTTAGCAATATTACTGTATGGAAATTTCTCTATTTAATTATTAATATTCTAATTCGGTAGTTAGCCACATTTCTTATTTCCATAATATTAATTTTAAATAATATTGCCAAATTAATCAAAACAGGTATTTTTTTGACAGCTATTTGCGACGTTGCCAACTTTTATGATAAACGATCTTAAGAACTTTACACTGAAATAAAATGATTTTATTTTCTGTGAATAGGTTTGTACAAACACTTTTACCCGTCAATAATATTTTAAAAACTAGATGAGGTCGGCGTTTTCTATCTGACTACTCTGAGAAGAAAGGCCGAAACAAACTCAGAGGACACAGTCTCTTTTAAAGGTTAGACATAATCTTGGTCAGATCATGTGAAGACCATATAGATTGCCTTTTTAGGTTGCCTTTTTACTAGGTACCTAATACCTACCGAAGGCATAGACGCAAGACAGCAGTACCTAGGAATGTAAAACCGTAGGTTTAGGTACGTAGTTAAATACAGGTACACAAAAAAACCACGTAACGAGACAGCTGTCAAGTAACCGACTGAACTTAATACCTGTCACTACAGTTGTCGTTCTACGTCACAGTTGTACCTACTCTTCAATTTGGCAACGTTATAATTCGTTGACCTTTAAAGTTTGGGGTCTAGAATAGACAGATTACAAAATATAATAATTTTATTATAAATCTAACATAAAGTGTAACTAACATACATTAATATATTGTAAAAACCTAAAATTAATTTAATTTGGTTTTGTCGTATTTTTAAACAAGAAAGTGTCTTCTATAAAAACTATTTTTACGGTTTATTTACCTTTATTTAACTACCTAAACCTATGAAGTATAGAATAAGTGTATTTGCTGGTTAATCATGAAAAAAACCTTTTCACTATTTTGTTCTTACTTTTAATGCGCAACCGAATGGTGTTTATTTTGATTCTTTATTTTAGGTCTGAAAAATAGTAAACCGTTAGTGGTTATTAGGTTTTCTAAACTAAATTAATATATTGGTCTCTAAAGGCTGCAATCAAAGCTGGTATTGGTAAGCGTGGGATTCGCTTAAGGGTAGTTTTATTAGGTTCATTGTTAGGAAATTTTCAATAGAAAAAGAATAATAAAGCAATGTAAGAAAAGCTTTACTCAATGCCTTTTTCATAATTCTTATAAAGGTTCTCTTCTGAGTATTTAGGAGTATTAGCCATAACCATAATATTGGTTAACAATGGTAGGACACACGTACCTTGGTCTTTATTTTTGTCTTTATTTGGGTTAAATAGATTATTTTATTTTATTTATATTTTTTATAGATTCTTTTCTATTTTGAAACGACTTCAAAAAGGAGGAGGTTCTCAATTCGAAGGTATACTTTTTTGTATGTTTGTTATGCGATTACTCAGCCAATTAAGAAATGATTTTGATGATTCTTTTTTTATTAGTAGGTCATACTTTAGAGGTGGTCCCATGTAAATTTTATAAACTTTACTTGGGTAGTTTTTGAGTTAGCTTTAATAATTCGTATTTTTCCCATTTAGTCTATATGGATGATGTTACAGTTCCTGTCACTGTTATTTAATTATAGCAGGTATATTATATTTAGAATATATATTAGAATGTATATTTAGAATTTGTGTGATGGTGTCACAACCAAAAAGTGAAAAATAAATACCTACTTTTTACAAAAAAAAATAGAACCGACTTAAAAAAACCGGCCAAGTGCGTGTCGGACCACGCACAATGAAGGGGCCCGTAGTTGGGATGAATTTATACCAAGAACAAACTTAACATTGTAGGTCAAAAATACATACATTCCAACTGCAAATGTAAGTTTATACGCAATATATTGAGTGATTTACCATGTTATTTTAAGACCATAGAATTCTTATAATCTTCCTGTAATCTACATAGAACTATTTTACTGTATTTTTTTCAAAATTTTAAGCTCTGTAGTTTCGGAGATACGGGGGTGGGGGAATGGTCAATTTTCATAAAGCTTATGACTCAGCTTTGAGTAGATAGTCGCCAGTCGCTTGTCTACAAGACCACCGAGCAAACAATATCAGAACAACAATAGGCTTCAGAAATGAAAGTACAGCATCGTTCACCGATAGTCTTTCGCCCGACGCAATGCACTAGGTATTGAGTCGAGTCTCCACATTGAAAATATAAAAAAAAGCGGCCACGAAGAGTTCTGTACCGGGATGGAGCAAAAACGCAGAAGAAAACACGGTTCTTGTATGAGGTGGCGACCCCCTTAATTTTTTTATTTTTATAATTTGTTGTCTTATGGGCCATAGTAGTCTACCTATTACGGTTCAAAAGATATAATCCTGTGTTAGACGAACAGTGGAGCCTTAGCTTTTGGAACGGAACCCTACAAGTTTGGAAAAACTCGTTTCAGAATTATTGAGAATGTGAAGTCGGGAACTTTTCCAACTATATTTTATCATAACTAATAAAGGTGACAGCAAAATTAAGGTTTTTGCGAAAAACTTAATTTTGAATTTTCACTGGCTTGAAGGAATCAACTTATGTAATGCTAAAGTAGTATTTGACCAGTTCTCAACTTCAAATTCTCAATTCAGAAACCGGGTGTAAGTCCAATTGAATTTCAATGGATTAAAAAATGTGGGTTGTTGTTGTTTTTCTGTGTACCCCCATGGGACGAAGGTATGAGTTAATGTATGTGTCAGAGAGTAAAAAAAAAAAAATACAAGTTCGTTGTAGAAAATGTTATTGTGGTAACTCCTTAATAGAACAGGTATTATAAGTTTGAGCTCTTCTAGCCGCATTCTAGATTACAGAACGGATCTTGGATGGTCCTGATGACGAGAGCAATATAATTGAAATTTAGAAAAATACTCTTTATATAAAAAATATTGATTGTTGACTCTGCCGTACGTCCATATTTTCGTTTCATTTCTTTAATGGCATGGTTAGCAAACAATTTATAGTCTACAGACTTCTAATACTTGTACGACATGGCCTAAGCTTTCCCCTAAAGCTCGTGCCGATATCTAAACTTCTAAACTATATTTATATTATGAAGAAAAATAAAAAAAGATTTTTTGTATACTTGTTTGTTACGCTTTTACGCTAAAACGGCTGAACGGATTTGGATGAAATATGGCATATGAGTAAACCATGACCTAGGTTAAGACATAGTATACTTTTTTATCTCGATATTCCCACGGGATCGAGACTTATGCGGGTGAAACCGCGGGTCACTAGTGAGACATAAGTAGAAAACTCACATTTTATTCAAAAGCTCGTTTTTTACAATATGTATATAAAAAGAAAACTCCTGGCTCATGCTTTGACTGATTCACCAACGCCTAGGCTAAAAAAATGAGATTTTGCGCAAAGACAAGTAATAAAGTTTAAAAAAAATAAAAATAAATCAAAAATTGCGGGCGTCGCTGGCAAGGCGCTAGTTAGTAGAAAATGCTCAAATATTTCAAAGGAGATTATACCCCACCTACTTGGTATATTTTCTTCTACGAGTATAAATCCTACTCGTGTACAAAAGCTCACAGTACCTACTTTGCTATTTGTTCTAGTGCCTTCTGAGGTAGAAACATTGTCTATTATTTCACCTACGATGACAAAATATACTAGTGCTCTTCAGAGGGAATATGAGAGCTGTCAGTGTAACTCGTGAGATATGGTCGCGGCTCGCACAGCCAGTGGTCGTAATCTATTCTATTGGTGAAAGAAATTGTACATCGTGCCACTAAGATCACGATTTATCTTTTAATATTTATGTGTTTTGGAAGACCCCAGCCCAGCCAGGATGCAAGCAGCCCAAGATAGAGATAAGTGGTTTTCCTTGGAGGAGGCCTTCACCTGCAAAAACATAGAATTTAACTCATTCTGCAAGAACCCTTCCGTTCTTGCAGAATGAGTTAAATTCTATGTTTTTTAAATTATTAATTGAATATAATAATAGTAATAGGTTCATCAGTACATGTAACCCTAAATTAAAATATATCTTTACATATAATAAAACAGTAGAATCCGGTGTCTGTTTGTTTGTTCGCGCACATCTCCGGAACTACTGAACGGATTTTCATGTAGTTTTCACAGGTAGACAAAGATTAATTTGGAGCAGAATAAGGTTTTGTTTAATTAAAATCGAAATTCAGAAATCGAACTTTCAAAAAAGTTATTGTCATACAATACGTAATATTTTCTGTTCACCACACGTTGTGCACAATTTCTGAGAACCTAACAAAAAGCACTAAATTTGCATGAATTCATTTTTTTTTAATGTTTTAAGTTAGATAGCGCTATTTGGCTTATCCCATTAGATGCGAAATTGTTATAGTTATTGAATGGTTTAAAAAAAACTAAAAGGCCGTATCTCAGAGATAGCGCCTTTCGGCTTAGCAGGGCAGAATAGCGATCTGTCTTTTACTTTTACAATATTAAGTTTGTTCTTAATCCCAACTACGGAACCCTTCATTGTGCGTGGTCCGACATGAACTTGGCCGGTTTTTTTCTGTAAATCACTTGATTTTAAAAGATCTTAAATTCTTAGTACGTGCCAAGCATAGCCATGCTTGACCGGTCGTCCGGTCCATGGCCCTTTACGGGGCGCTGGTGTGGGCGCGTTCTTTGAGGCTGCGGCCAGCCCGCCGCTTGAACGCGTCCCATATACCGCACGGTCTCCGGTGAGGCGGCGAGCCTCCTTGCTGGATTGCCGCCATGGGATCTAGAGGTGAAAGTCCTCGCGCACATTTGGGAGAGGCGCGAGGAGGCGAAACGCCGGGGCGTAACTCCGGTGCCGCGAGAAATCACGGCACAGCGGCCAGAGCTCCGACGGGATCTCATGGCGTCATGGAGAGGCGATTGTCGCAACCCCATGCTGGGTACGCCACAATTGCAGCGATAAGCTCTTTGAAGAGTGGCTAGAGAGGCGCCACGGCGTCCTCACCTTCCGCCTGACGCAGGTCCTTACCGGACACAGTTGTTTTGGGAGGTTCCTGTTCCGCATAAGGCGGGAGGAAACGTGCAGCATACCATACGGTGGAGGTCTTCCCGGCTTGGGTTATGGTTGATGGCAACGTGGGCGCAGCGGTAGGAGTCAATACGTACAAGCACCAAGTGCAAAGCGCAACTGATAGAAATCCGACGACTGACGAAACACGAAGTTTGCCGAGGGACATTAAGAAAATAGTTCTACTGTACTGTCATCGAAATAATATACGCTAGGTAAATTAAATTCGGGCCTCGAATTTGAACTTAAGATTAACCGCAAAAAAACTAAGGCTATGATCGTAGACCGCGCTAACAAAAACTGGCCCGAAGTGTCTACAATTGCGAACTGCGATGTGGTCCAGTCCTACATTTATCTTGGAGCGTTAATCTCGAACGGGGGTGGATGCATGGATGAAATTAAGACACGTATGGCAATAACTAAATCATCAATGGACAAACTGAAAAGACTCTGGAGGAACAGAGCTACCTATTACAAAAGCCACGAAGATCCGGCTTGTTTTTTATCCGGCAAACACTGGTTTTTTCTATGTTCCTTTACACTGCTGAGACGTGGACGCTGCGTGACATCGAGAAGAAGAAGATAAACGTTCTGGAAATGTGGTGCTGGAGAACAATACTTGGGTTATCGTGGATGGAGTTTCGCACCAACACCTCTATACGCCAAGAACTCGGCATCTATGTTATGGGGTTTGGTTTCCGCACTTAGTCCTTCAGTGAACTCGGCATCAAAAAGAGTCTTTCTGTTCTGGTCCAAACGCGCATCCTCAAATACTTCGGACACGTCTCAAGGCGTGAGGGCGGCTCTATAGAGCGCCTTGTCGTGCAGGGCAGAGTGGAGGGCACTAGACCACGTGGACGCTCATCCATGAGATGGCCAAATCAAATCCACAGTGGACGAACCCGTGTGTGAGTGCACTAAAAACACCAAAAATCGGAGTAGATGGCGATAAAACGTGAGACGAATCATATCAGCCCCTGGACAAGAAACTACATGAGGAACACGACCGCTCTGTCAAGAGTGCTACGAAGAAGAAAAGGTACAACATTAAAAAGTTTCAACCACTAGAAATGTATGTATGACTTTTTGAATGTCGTTATGATGAAGTATAAGTCATAATACAGACATTGATTGATTAATATACACATAAACTCACGCCATTTTCTCATGGGGGTGGGTGGAAACCACAGAACGCCACCAGCTACGCTACCCGTTTTGCTTCGTCCACGGTCATGCGTAGTCTGGTGGTCTGGCGTGTATTGATTCATGTTGTTTTTGTTATTAATCATTTATTAAACATATGAACTGTGTTTGTGATGACTGTAAATAAGCTGGTAGTATTTAAGCGACGACGTATTCGAGTTGAGTTGCAGATCGTGCTCTCAAATGCAACATGCAGTATTCAAGTCACCTCTTAGTGAAAGCGTACATGCTTCTTTTAATGGGTAAGTCACTATTTTGTTACTCCGCTCGAATTCGTTGACGATGCTGCGCTGATGTAGCACTGTCATTGGAGTGCATCCCTATTTGACAACACGTGTCGTACATCGGTTGCATTGGTGATGTGAAACAAACAACCGCCCCTGCCACTCAAAAAATGTGTCTCAGCCCACGCACAATGGTCCACCTGACGGACTAAGTGCGGAAACCAAACCCTATAACATAGAACGTGTCTCGACTGCCTAGGGCCACTCATACGACACGCGTTTCCACGCTCATGTACTATCGAAGAAGTTCATAACTAACCACCGTAAGGACTATTCTTGCTTGCAGCGCTCGGCGGCTATAGACCCGGGCTGGTAACAGATGTGGTCATTGTGTTCACAGGATTTTGTTTTGAAACTGGATAGATATGAACTTCTTTAATGGTACGTGTCTGTGTACGTCTATGTGGCAGCAAATGCGGAGTTCCCTACTACGCCATAGGTTTTAAACGCTGCCACTCGCACGAGCCTCGTGATGACCACCACGAATGTGAGCATGTGTGGTGGGCGTTAGTGTCAGTAAGCGTACAAAATATTTTGAAATAACTCAAAATACATAATTTTGTTGACTCTCGTTTCCTCCAGAACAAAATGTTTATGACTACCTCTATATGTACTCTGTATCTACCCACAAAATTATTTGTTTCAGCTACTTGGGGCTCATGTTGGCAGTTTTTTAGGTCGCTGCTAGATTTAAAAATGGACAACTCAGAACCAGAAACAAGTATGATTTTTTAAAGTATTTTATCAGAAATCAGAACTGTAATAATTATTAAGCTACAAATAATAGTTTAATTATTGTTTACCGAAAAGTAACGCCTGATTATGTTAAATTTATTGGTTAAAAAACAATCAACAAAAAAAAAAAAACTTATGAAGCGTGAACGTCTTTTTCCAGAGGTACTTCACAGTGAATATCAATTTGGTCGTTGCAGTACTAAGAACAAGAAATTTTATGGACACGCCCATCTGGACCACATAGATGTACTGGGAAAAATTATAGTCAGAGTGAGTGTCAAATTTTTATAATCATCATAAACTGCTTTTTCTTCTTTTCTCTCATTTCGGTAGGTTAGGTGCGCACAACGATCTGCCATTACGTGGCCAGTATCCGAAGGAATTAGGGGAGTCTGACACAGATATGGTAAAGCACACACAATATTTGACATCGCTTGAACAGAAACATTCTCCAAACAGCGGCGCACCGTGTTCCGCGCACGCCTCTAGTTTTTCGACCTTATTGCGTAGGTCGATAATAGAAAGGGGGTAACTAAAAAAGAAAACAACTGAAAACTTAAACCAGCGATTTTTTTATTCTTTTCTGTCTGTCTGTTTGAGTGGCAGGAATTCATTTGGGCACGCCTTGCTTCTAACATGGTCAACTTTATGTCGTTTGCTTAAAGAGTATCGAGTTCTCAAAATGTATGACCACTGGTGGAAAATAAATACATAATTTCTAGCGTTGGAAGCGGCTAAAGACGTCACGAACGACAAATAAATTGTAAGTATCTCTTCAAAAGTTGTACAAAACGTAACTAGATAGCGGTGGCGTCGAATTAGATCTCGAACGAATAACTGATTAATAAACTCTAAACTATGTACCTTCTGAAACTTGCTATAAATACGGATTATTTCGATATTGCTTTGTGAATCTTATTTTACAATCAATTTGAAAATAAATGTAATTTTATTTGCTAAGGACACGGATAATTACGATTTTGATTTGTAGCATGGTTAATTAGATCTGGATTAACTTTTTTTTTTTCTTATTAATGATTTACTGATTTTCCAGTAACCAAAAATAGCTTTTTCTTCAATTTCTTCGTATTTTGAAGTTGGTTTTAGATTCAGATTTGTAAAACAATACTCGAAAAAGGCCTAATCCTAGAGAAGCAAAAAAAAATGAGAACGTGAACTCTAATGATGAAAGGGTAACAAGACTAACTCTCAGCGGAAATGTCAGTCGTCATTTCGCGCGTCGGAGACTAAATAGTCTATTAACCGCAGTTCGTGAGCGACAAAGACTATCTCACTCATTGGGATCCTCCACTGAAAAGAAATCTCGGCTGTGCGCTGATCTGGAGCGCCACACATCATCTCACGTATCAAAGACCTCTGCAGAACGGATATCTCGGTTGACTAGTGACCGTGAGCGCCATACATTGTCTCGCGCTTCGGAAACCTTTACAGAATGGGAATCCCGACTGATAGTTGACCGTGAGCATCATACCTACATTGTCTCGCGCCTCCAAGAGTTTCACTGAAAGAGAACTCAGGTTGAGCACTGATCGTGAGCGCCACACGATGTCTCGCGCTTCGAAATCATCTACAGAGGCCCTAGTATGAGTTTCTTTTAACCATGTCGACTTTACGCATCGCCTGCGCTCGGCGCTCCGAGTGGCCATTCACTGGCCTTCACTGGTGAAAAGCCAATTTCAGTTCAAAAACGTACTATTTCACGTTATGGTTTTTTAAATCGGTTGTTTTTCTTGTCTTTTTCAGGGCTGGATCGATGTAATGAGAATACCAACATGTATCTTATTGAGAGGATATTCATTCGAAGAAGATAAGTTACAAAGTACTATGTACGCTTTCCAGATGTGTGTGCCACGCATAACCTACTGTCACTCACATCGCAGATTTAAATTTCACTACTTCGAATGGTATCTACCTAAGGACACGGCTGGTGGTATGGATTGGGAACTTTATTTTTTTGGACCACCCAACAAAACTTGGTAATAGTTTCTCTCTTTCAGTAGCTATTATCTAAAATTCACTTCGGATCTCATTCAAGTGAACCACAAAGCATGGAGACACCTTGGAAGCCACAGCTAGAGGTGGCATTCTCAACACTTTCCATACAAACCAAGCGTGTCACCGTTTACTTGGTCCAGACAGGGGGGGTGTCAGAAATTGAGCGGTCAACACTCTTTCGGCGTCACGAATTTTAACCGCTCTCGTACTGTTAACGTACCCGGGCCGACCGAAACCATACCTAGTAAGTGCTGCCGTCTCTAGACGCTGACGACACGGCGACTCCTTACTCTGTGAAGTGAACAGCGTTACTAGGATCTTTTGGCGCTGGCTCCGGAACATAAGAATTTTGCGACAAAATTCCTAGTGAAGAATTCTCACCGAGATTATTTTTACTAAGTTATCAGAAATACCTACTGCCTGAAAAGTGCAATGCAAAAAATGCCAAAAAAAATTGCTGTAAAAGTTCCGAAAATCTGTTTATTCTGCAAAAATCTCGTAAAGCATTAAGGCATGTGCAGACCAGCGCGACTTGTCGCGCGACGCGACACCGGTTATTGTTATACCGTGAAGTTTTCTTAGAAATTGTCGCGTCGCGCCGTCGTGTCGCGCTGGTCTGTACGAGCCTTTAGAGATAGTGCCACGCGCTCCACTCCGCTCCGCTCCGTACTATTACAGTAGGTACAGTAATCGCGGAATGGGACGCGTCTTCGTGGATGCTATGATCTATAGTTTTAATACTCAATACACAATAATTATTTATTATATTGTCGTTGTGGACGCCGTCGGGCACAGCAAAGTAGGAAAGAGGGAGTGGGCTTTAATTTGACTAATTAGTTGGTATACTAAGTATTGTATTATTACTGTAATTATTTTATAAAACATGTAATTTAAAATTCGTTTAAATATTAATTGATATTATAATACCTTAAAGATAAAAGAAATTGTTTTATTTAATATAATAATACCAGCCCGTTACTGTCCCACTGCAGGGCAAAGGCCTCTTCTCATACAGAGAAGGCACGAGCATTGATCACCACGCTTGCTCAAGACGGGTTGGTGATTTCAGACTTATATTAACTATAAGTCCAGGTTTCCTCACGATGTTTTCCTTCACCGATGTCAGTAATGTCCAAGATAAACTCAGAAAGTACATATGAATTGAAAAAGTCACATTGGTACTTGCCCGGATTTGAACCCACAACCTCGTGCATGAGAGGCGAGGCCTTAACCACTGGGCCATCACAAGATATTATTATTATCTTTCTTTCTTCTTTTCTTTCTTTATTTTCTGGTTTATTTAATATATGAATGTATAAAAAAATTGTATTTATAATTTTTTATAAAAGCTTGTGTTGTCCCAATTCAGGGCAAAGGCCTCCCTTCCCTGTTTCAATTTTCCCCGGTCTACTGCGATTGCGGGCCAATCCTTTAAGATGGAGTCCAGCTATGTTCTATGTTCTATGTTATGGGGTTTGGTTTCCGCACTTAGTCCTTCAGTGGACCATTGTGCGTGGGCCATAGCGGCCGTTGGTGGTTATTCCAACCGGCCCACCTCCCTCCAGAAGTAAATTAAATCTCCTGGTCTGTTCAGAACATCTGTGAAAGATCTGGGTGTCCTGAGGGTCTGTGTTCTAATCTGGGTGACGCCTGTGCATTCAAAAAGCACGTGCGTGACGGTTTCCTCAGCCTCCATGCACGCCCTGCACAGAGGACTGTCCGTTATGCCTATTGTGTGAAAGTGTTTGTTCAGCGCGCAGTGGCCCGTGATGGTCCCCGCCACCAGGCGCAGGCCATTCCTATCCAGGCGTAGTAAACGCCGGGTTAGCCCGGTATCCAAGGATGGCATGGCTTCCTTGGATTGCCTGCAGCCCTGTGATGGAGTCCAGCTCAACCCGCCATCTCTGGGCCTGCCGCGTAGTCGTTTCCTGCTATTTGATTGTTTTTATTATCCCATACTATTAAACGAGCAATATTTGTATACAGGGTGTCAGGGACATCGACGCGAAGCCGGCTACCATGGATTCAGTACATGATTCTGAACCCCCTGCGTTGAAATTTTTCGTCGGTAATAACCGACGAACAATTAAAAATTAAACATTTTTTTTTTTTATAAAAAAAAAAACAGCTGCTCCGTAAATTTTGACCGCGTAGGTATTACACTTTTCTATGAAACAGCTGTTTTTTTTTTAAATAACCGACGAAAATTTCAACGCAGTGGGGTTCAGCATCATGTACTGAATCCATGGTAGCCGGCTTCGCGTCGATGTCCCTGCCACCCTGTATATTATAAATATCGAAGCAACGGGCTCAAATCGTAGTCAGAAGGGTATTTATCGATTAAATCTTTTATTATGTAACTGTCTATCTACTTCGTGGGCAAAGGAAACGCGTGAGGTAAATATAATCACTATACTCACTAGTTACTTAAACCCCACTCATTAAAAAGTAAACATACTCGAATAACTTATTATCTACGTTTTTCTTAAATGAATTGGAAGGGCAGGCTCCTCTGATGCTAAACTCTTATCGTCTTAAAACGTTCCCACGAGAAAAACCAGCCGACCTCCGGCTACGTTCGACGCAATAAGATTCACGTCGTCGCCTTTCATATCGGAAACAATAATTCATTTTTTAATATCAATAAGCTCTGCGCGCTAACAAAGACCACCATGATCTTGAGAGTTAGACGAGGTGTAACTGAGTCTTTGTCTCACGCTGATAAGAACTGGACAAGGTGTGAGTGAAAAAATTCCGCAGCACACGAGGACGTGTGATAGTCAGGACGAAGGTGTCAACCTTCGTCCTGACTATCACACGTCCTCGTGTGCTGCGGAATTTTTCAGCCTTTCATGTTCGGCTAGAATCTAGACAAAATCAAACTGGTTGCTAATTTAAGTTGTATAAATTATGATATTTTATTATATGACATTGATTTTACATTCTGTGATTACTTCCTCACACACTGACTTATTAATTGTAACTTTTTTATTTTTTGGAAAAACGTCTACTTTTACAATGCTTGTAAATATGTGAGAACCATGTATCTATCACATAGGTAATTAATTTATCTGTTGTTGCTCTCTTTTTAAATTTCTTTTTACCTATTGTGGTATAGCAAATTTTTTTTTTTTTTTTTAGGTGCATCGTCTTCACATATAATTATATAACTAATGTACCTACATACGTATATATACAAAATATTGTAAAACATTTTAAAAGAGTAACGGTGGAGTTTCTTGCCCATTCTTCTCCATACGAAAACTACCTTTTGGAAGGGGCGACTAGAATCAATTAATTTTTTTTGTAATTTTTGACGTTCAAAAGTGCCTTGCAAGGGCCTATTTGAAATAAATGATTTTGACTTTGACTTTGCTATCCTTCCAACTACCGAAAACACAGAATTTCGCGTCTCTAAGCATAACTTATGGACCAAACTCATTAAAGAACAGTCTAGTCGTGTCAAACATATTATAGACTCACAATTAAAATGATGATTTTTTAAGAAGCACCATCATGACTTTCATAAGCGTTCAACGCTGCCATTAGTCACGACAACACCACAGTGGGGACTAGGAACACAATCCATAAGTCACAGCACCAACAGGATAAATCTGCACAAAGCCAAGCTCACTACGGAGCACACCATCACACTCCCGCACCCTCAACCCATTACCGCCGCACAGTCTCCGACCAGCTAAAATAGTTAGGATTATGACTTACGATCGGATAACATGAATAGGTCGTGAAAAAAATAAATCTCGTTACTCATAATCATCATTTATTTATTCCATTTGCGCCAACAATGGCTAAACCTGACTGTTCCTCGTTATCATCCTCATTATCTGAACTAATCTCAAATTCTGTGGGGAAGTAACATTCCGGGATCGCTCGTAAACGTTCGTGAGCGTACTTGTAAGTTCTATTGCTGTCCAAAAATTTTGAAAGGTAGGTCTATAACTTTGGTTCTAGTTTCACAAACAAATATTTTAAGACTTGCTTTAGTTTTATCAAATCTATTTTTGTCTTGTAAAGCGTTTTTATACCCCATTTACACTCAGCTCTACTTCAATTACTTAGCAATTACTTCTAATTGCTTTTGCACCACGGTTTCAGTATATTTTAATAACAGTTCTTATACTTATTTACAGGTAGGTAGGTACAAGTTTAACTGCTGCTATGAAAGCCACTAGCACTTAGCACAAATACTATTCAACCTCGCAAAGATGAGGGAGGAGACCATGCTACGTGAACAAGATAAGGAATGCGAGTGGCATGAGAAAAGAATGGCACCATGTCTTTGGAGGAAGAATATTTGAAATCAATAATAATGAATTTATAACAAAAATAAATTGTTTTCAATCAAATGTATCTTGTTATTTGTGTGTGACTGCCACAACGTAGCTTTAGTTCTGGGCCTTAGAGCTGGCACAATAAGATTAAGGGCACATGGAATAAAATATTGGATAATAAGATTACAACTATCTCCGATGAGTTTCCTCACAAACTCGGTTCTCTTCAAATCTCCTGACCACCTACTGAGCCTCCTCCTAATTGATATTTCTAAAAATCCTTTCATCATGACTGTGTACTTCGAATGAAGAATATTATCTCATAGGAAATCATCCTCGTAGTGGATTTAAATGAGCTTTGTAGGTGTTCCTCTCCTCCGTCTAGTTCCCGCCGGCGTTTCACAATTATTTAATTCTGCCTCGTTGTTCTGAAATCCCGTTAAATATTTTCGAAATCCATATTTACCTAGGCACAACTCGATAGTAGGAACAACATTACCTCGAAGCACACAATAATCCTATTAGATCGATCAGCTGATTCAAATAAAATCCACCATCTTGCCTCTTAGCATCCTCTAGCAATCTTTAAACAGTGCACAGGTGGTGTCTCAGAGTAATAATATTACTCTAAGGGTGGTGTTTAATTTTGACAGCTACTAATCAATTGCTTAGCGACCTCTTAGCGCTAAATAGCGTTTATGAATAAGAATTTTGCTAATCAATTGCTTAGCGATTGATTACATTTTACGAGGCGTTTATAAATAAGACTACATAAGTCTTATCTAAGATTTTGTATCAGTGTAGGTGAACCTAATAAAATAAATACTTTTCGATGAAAGTTGCAATATAGGGGTTTAAGGCTGCCTGTCCATTGAAGCGGAGCGAGGCAGCGGAGAGGAGAATGGCAGCGGAGTGGAGCGGAGTTGCGGACAGTGTCTGTCCATTGATGGGGAGCGGAGAGGAGAGGAGCGGAGTTGCGGACTGTGCAGAGCTAGACCGAGTTCACGCGACGAGTAATAATTCCCCGCTCGGGTTCGCCGCTCCACTTCTCCGCTCCGTTTCCCCGCTCCGCTTCCCCTCTCCGCTTCTCCGCTTCTCCGCTCCGTTTCCCCACTCCGCTTCCCGGTTTTGTATGAATTTTTAAACTAGTTCGCAAATCCCTGTCCATTGAAGCGGAGCGGAGGTTTTATGCAATTCCATTGGTTGATATTGGCACACCGCTACTCCGCTCCTCTCCTCTTCGCTCCAGTGGACAGGCAGCCTCACGGGGGCGAAAAATTGATTGATGATGAATTGAAATTGATGAATTGATTGTTGGTCCCGGCTGTCATTCGTAGATCTTTGACAGTCGTTACGAGTCGTCAGAAACCCGAAAGTCTGACACCAGTCTTACCAAGGGGTATCGTATTACCCAGTTACTGGGTTGTGGAGGTCAGATAGGCAGTCGCTCCATGTAAAATACTGGTATTCAGCTGCATCCGGTTAGACTGGAAGCCGACCCCAACATAGTTGGGAAAAGACTAGGCAGATTGATTTTCTCTTACATACCTATTTTTAGCCGACTTCCAAAAAGGAGGAGGTTATATGTTCGTCGCGTATGTATACGATTTCTCCGTCAATTGTGGACCTTTTTTTTTTTTTAAAGGTTTTGGTCCCAAATTGGTCCCATATAAATTTTATTAACTTTCCTTGGATGGTTTTTGAGTTAGCTTCAATAATACGTATTTTTCCCACTTGACTATATGGATGTTAAGATAAGTTCCTGTCACTGTTATTTACATAGCAGGTAGTGGTATAAGTACGAATTTGTGTGGGGCAACTTATTTTTTTTTACAAAAAAAAAACAAACAACCGTCTTAAAAAAAAATACTACATACAAAGTGGAAAATAACTTTAACTTCGGAAGTGGGTGGCAAAAACCAAAAATTCAAAACCATAGACACCGACTTCCGAATGTTTAAGCAGTGGAGGATTAGGATTTTGTGTTCTTCGTTTTAAGAGAACCTCGTCCAAGAATTTTGTATGCAGAATTAATTAAGGAAGAAACTTGTAATAACAGGAATTGACGTAAAAACCAATATTTTTCCCAATAAATATACGCAAAAACCTTACTTTCAGGACTTTTGACAGATGATTTTTTCATTCGACAAGATAAATATCGGTCAGTAGGTACCTATATCAAATGTCTGAATATAGATAATTTCGGTTATTGATAAATTTTCTTTCTTTCTTTTCGTTCTTTTTTTTAACGTCATATAATTCCTAAAAATTATTTTGGGGTCCTAAAATTTTTAAATAGCTAAGTAACTACGTCCAACTTGAATTTAACACAGTTAGTCACAGTTCTAACTTCAAACCTAACCTAACCCATTTGATCGGGATAAAGCTTAGTTACTTACTGCGAGCAACTGTGAGAAAACGAAGTCTCAATTATTAAAAACAAGTGTGATTCATTAGAAATTAAATAGTTTTTAGAGGTTAATTAATTTTGTAGGTAAGTAAGTGTCTATCATTACAAGCGCAAAAAGTTTTTAAAGTCATTTAAATCGTTCTATATTTCCGTTATGTGAGTTCGGTATCAGTTTATATTTTATTTATTTACACAGTAGGCATAAAAAGGCATGAAGTATCTTTGATTAGATATACAAAAGCGCACATCTGCGACTAGTAAATAGTTATCTGTGGCGCACATTACCGCAGTAGTGCGGTAATATAATGTTTAAAGTTGTTTAAAAGTGTCATGCGTGTTTAATAACTGCATTATGAACCTAAAAGCTGTTCAATAAGAGCCACTTTACAAATATTTAATTCAAATATTGGAATAATTTAGTTAATAATAAACGTTCTCTAGCTTGTACCTAGTACCTATCATTTTCTTTATAATGTTACTTTTTACATTTATCTACAGGGTGGCAGAAACATCGACGCGAAAACTGATACCATCCAGTATATGATTCTAAACATTAAAAAAAAATAACCGACGAAAAATTTTGGCGGTTTATCTGTTTCTCACTAAACAATAGAACCAATAAAATCAATAAGTTCAGTAGGTATAATACAATATTAAAACCTATACCTTCATAAAGAAACAAGTTCCTATTCAAAATCCGATACCTAAGCACAAAGTTGATTGCACAGACATTTAAAGAGGTTGATTGTTACATTCACGCAATCAGTGGCGATTAAACCTCCAGAGCACTGAATTGCTTTCGCGGAACATTGCTCGCAAGCCTGAATAGGCGCAGCTGGCACATTCCATACAACTAGAAATACAAAGAATTATTCATTATTTATTATAGCACCTATTAAAGATTTAATGAGTATCAAATGTTTAAAAGTAATTTATTTTTATAATTTGTGCCGTACCTACTAACCTTTCTAATTATTAGGTAATCATCTAATTAGGTAGGCTATGAATTTATGAAATCTAGAAACATCAAATTATTTTATTGATATTGATATATTTCTAACAAAGGAGATAAAACTAGTAAGAAAGCCAACCAAAAGAAAAATAGGTCGAGAAAAGCTCAGATTCCAACTCATATTTGCATTTATATATATTATTATTTATTATTTATATATTTAGGTACCTACGTATATGATACCTACTAGAGTAGGTAAACGTACATATTTCATATTTATTTACCAACTAGCTAGTTTCACTCGAAGAAGCCTTGATCTCGTGAAAATATCGGGATAAAAGGTATCCTATGTCAAATCCGTTCAGCCGTTTTAGCGTGAAAGCGTAACAAACGAATAAACAAACTCACTTTCGAATTTATAATATAAGTTTTGGATCAGGTTTTCCAAGAACAATATCAGTATTTTCTGAAATCTCGCAAGTGACGTGGATAAGGCTCGGTTCATAAATTAATGTTCTCGTCCGAAGTTGAGAGCTGTGTGCCACAGCATTTTTAATATTACGTAGGTACTTGCGTTGATAGCAGACGTAATTTGTTATACTTTTAGGTATAATACCATCTCGTATATGCACCTAGCTGCATGGAGACTTTCAAATTGAACAGAAGCCATTTTAAAGGTAATTTTTAAGACGCACAAAAATGATTATGGCTGTATCAAGATTACCTCAGAAAGAACAATTTTTTTATTAAAATTGATAAATTAAAACTTCGCGATGCCGTTAGCAATGTGTTTGTTTTTATAAAAGCAGTAAATGGGTGTTAAACTTAATGATGAATAGTGGTTGATAAGATAGAGATCGCAAGTATTGATACAATTTTCATTACATAAATACACACATCAACACTGTCTAGGGATATTTTAGGTTTAGTATCATAACTTTAAAAGTACTGGCCATATAAAAGAGATTTAAACGTCAATTTGTTCCTGGCACATTTTTCTTCTGTATTCTAAATTCAAATGAAAAAAAAGAATGACTGAGGCGGCAAAATTAAAGTAACCATAACACGATAAATTTTCGTCTCGTTGTGTGTTTAGTGTTTCGTAGTGTGTTGTTTTAATCGAATTTAAAATTTTCTCACAAGTTTAATAATTAAATTCATACTGTTGGTTTTTCCTTTACCATGTAAAGCCGACATTTAACCAGAGAAGAGATGTTGAGAGCAATAGGCATGCTGGAAGCGGGCGCGATCCAATGCAATGTTGCTGATGCCATTGGCACCAGTCAATCAAGATTTCATATCAAGATTGTGGTCTCGCTACCGGGACACTGGCGAGGTGGCTGAGCGGCACACTGGGAATATACGAATTACCACCGCAAGACAACACCGATTTTTACAAACAACGGCAAAAAGACAACCTACCGCTACAGCTAGGCAATTGGTTTTGAAGTTACAGTCGGAGCACCAGGTGCTGGTGAGCGATCAAACTGTAAGGAGGAGACTGCACAAAGTCAACCTTCATGCTCGTAGACCACTTCGGATTCCAGCACTACGACGAGGCAATCGCAGACGACGATTACAATAGGCAAATGAACATTTGGTTTGGAACGATCGCCAATGGGCTAAAGTATTATTCTCTGATGTAATACCCCCGAAACCGTGATCGGCTTGGCCGACTAATCGGCCGGCTAGTCGGCCTTTTTACAACCGACTAATCGGCTAGTCGGCCAAAGTCATAGTCGGCACATCTCTAGCATAAATATACATTTGGGTCGAGTAGGTATTGAAGTTTTGTATGGGACAGTTGATAATTCTTTTTCGATTACGATGTTGGTCCCATGAAGAAAGTTGTTCAGTTTGATGGTCTGCACATCCTTAAATATGACCACACCTTTCTGATACATGCTGTAAAGCTTGATGAGTCGTCCTGTTGTCGTGTGTAGGCACCTATTGCACATCACTCACCCAAAACAAAACACCATCAGAATCTAGGTACTTAGTAACCTTAAGCCCAGGTGCGCACAGGCGCTTTTTTTACGTAGCGATTTTTTTCCGCGCACTGCGTTTTCAATTCTCTGCTTAGCCACAGAATAAGACAGATACTTCACTACGGGAATACACGTTTATTTCTATAGATAGGTAACGCTATATTTATTTACAAAAATACTACAGGCGTTTCGTGTGCCCTAAAATGTACCTTCCGCGGACGCCCGAGAGTACCAACTGGATTTTTGTTGCCCCGGGGAACCGCAAGCCGTAGCTACGTTAGTGGGCGACCTCGAACGAACGAGGGAGGCCCGGCTTAGCGCCGAAATTAAAAAAATCCAACAGTGTATTTTCTTGATGTGCTAGGATGCGCTCTGTTAGATTCTCAATGCCCGACTCTTTATCGAGAATTGATAATCAAGAGCGCGAAAAAAAATCGTCGCGTAAAAGTAACGCTTGCGAACCTGGGCTTACGCAAACAAACTTAATCCTATCATTGTTTATTATTCAAAAGAATAGACCAAAGAAAACCCATCCATTGCGGACACAAAAAAATACATTAGGTACCTACATATTATTATTAACCTATATGGTCAATTAAAGCAAAATTTGTGTTCATGCCAGGTCAAAAGCACTAAGTAGTGGCATATCGGCGGCCACAAAGAGGCACTCTATGCCTCTTTGATGCCAGATAGCCGTGTCAGATAGCCACTTTTTTCATCGAGTTACTAATAGAACAATAGGTACTTGGATATATAGATACAGCGCGTTCTTGTGTAGCTTATAAATAGCACATACTTTATGTATTTGTGTCCTAGCAGATACCTACATTACCTACTTCAAACGGGGAGAAAAACGACAAAGTAGTGTAGTAGTTTTTTTCATTTGCATACTAGCTTTACCCGCCCCGACTTCGCACGGGTAGCACTAAACCCTACCTACCCTACCTACCCTACCTACCCTACCTACCCTACCTACCCTACCTACCCTACCTACCCTACCTACCCTACCTACCCTATCTACCCTACCTAACCTATTTTTTTTAAATCGGCCCAGCCGTTCTCGAGTTTTAGCGAGACAAACGAACAGCAATTGATTTTTATATAAATAGATAACAATCGCACGACAGTTAGTAGTAGTTTAATATTAATATCGTGCGATTTTTATAAGTAGGCTAGGTTTTGTTTTATAAAATCAAACCGGCATTCAAAAAATATATACCATGAATATGTGAGGTATCAAAAATATATAAATATGTATAATAATATAGTAAATGAGTCAGTGTAAGTAAAAAATTATGCACTTATATCAACATTTCAACAAACACCAACTCTTCATTTCTTTGCCTTTTCCTTACACTACTTAGGTTTTTTATTACAATGTGTAATTGCAATATGAAACCTAAATAGTTGATACAAGTTGCAACGCCGCATCATAATCACATCTGAATGATTAAACCAATCAAGTCGATCCATTCTGTAAACATCTCACCGTGAAGAGTGAGGTCAAGTGAGCATGAAGTGAGCTGCCAATAGTGTCAATCCCTGGCTTAAGGCGATTAACACACGGCACCGCCAACCGCCGCGGTAGGCGGTCTCATGTCGCATTGGCCTCTATGAAATCCGCAGCTGATACCTAACAGACGTACACCGCCCGACCGCGCGGTCGAATTGCACGGCACACACGGAACCGCCTTAGGTGCAATGACACAGCTCACATTAAACTCACTTCACCCAAGTTTTCACGGTGCGATGTTTACAGAATAGCACGGCAGCGACCCAGACGAGCGACTCGACCGACAATCGACATCGCACAACGATGCTTCGTCGCGGAAGGTTTAAACTAATTGGATAAATTCTGATATAATAGTTTCTAGCAGTTCGTTTATGTATAAAAATGCTTTTGATACCTACTTATATGATAATTGACACTTGTTGTGCAAAAAATCCAATTTTACTTCACGGCGATCTGAAATATAATTATTTACGGAGTAGTAGTATCCTAATACGTGCCTCTAACATCGCGTTTTTTTAGAGATAAAAATATTGCAGAAATATTTTTTATATAGAATTATCTTCCTCTTTCGTTGGTAACACCGAACTGTCACTTTCTTTTCGCGCGCATTCTGACATCGCAAGAAAAATTCTCTCTCGTCAAAATATTAATTTAAAATATGTTTACTATACTCCTTACTAAAATAACAAAATGTTAACTATACTATGTGATAGAAAGTGTATTAAGTGCATCGTTAGCGGAAACCTGAGACGTATTATGTGCATCATCAGTGAAAACCTGAGACGGCCGCGGCGCTCATCAATGATATCAATAAATACATCAGAAGCACTCTTAGTCCTGACCAACATTGGATGTACTTATATTCTGAGGCGTCCCACAAACTTAATGTGCGAGAGTGCCTGGCACTAACTGACCACCTTGTACGTGATACTGACCGTGCTTTATACATAACAAGCACTATGGTGGACATTAACACTGTTTACTGCATGTGTGCTGCAAACTTGTTAAAACTTTATCTCTCCAGTCGACACGAGATGTCCTTAGCAACGTTACCTCCACGTTACTAGCTGGATGAGAAGCTGCCAGAGAGGCACGTGATGCCCTTAGCGATGTTACTGTACATAACTAGCTGGTATGCGATTGTCACCATTACCCCTCCAGTCGACACGAGATGTCCTCAGCAACGTTAATTCCACGTTACTAGCTGGATGGGAAATTACCAATGTGGCACGTGATGCACTTAGCGATGTTACTCTGCATAGCTAACGCTGGTATGTACACACGGCTACACATCAAGCTATACATTTCCAGTTTATGCTGATCTCGCATTGTATAGGATTTCCGTACAATGTGAGGTCAGCTTATACTGGAAATGTATAGCTTGATGTGTAGCCGTGCGTACTCGTCATAAGAGGTAAGTCCCATTTCTATGACCTTGGTGAAATTGTAAAAAGGTGGTTCTATATGCTTTTAATTTACGAGCATGAAGGCTGCGAGACAGCCTTACTTAACCCTGCACATTGCCTGTCTGATGTATATAAACTTGTAAAAGCATTATACTCCCTATAGTGAGTGCGGAATTCTACCCCGCTAACCGGATTGTTATCAGCGAGTACGGGATACTCTTAACAACATTGATTGTATGTTGCTAGCTGGTACATATTGGGCACAGTGTGCACATGCTTAGCACAAGATGCTCATAACATGTTAAACCAGTAACACGTGTGATCTAGCTTGACATCAAAGGATAATAATATTATGGAAGAACAGTCCGCCTTGACTGATTACTCCTTATCAGCTAAGGCTACACATACCTGTTACTGATATAAACACCAGCCCATTAAAATGCTATTATATTTATATTCATGGCTATACCGCTGAGTTACTATTTTTAACAAACAAATATACCTAATTTAAAGAAATCACTGCGTACAAGATACTCAGTGTCTTACCTAAGCACTAGGTGGCTTAATTATCCTGTCATAAATTGATAAATGATATCTATTTTGTAAATTAAAACAATAAAGCAAATTGTATAATTTTACACTCAAACATTCAAATACTAGTACAAGATACTACGTTAAAATGATTCTGTGATACAATGGGTGATGACAAATGATTCATGGACCAAACCCCTACAAAGCATTATTCCATGCTCATACTTATTCGTAAGACATATGCCTAACTCCCAGATCCCCCTAAACTGAGGAACCAAGGGACTGAGATATTCCAGAACCAAATTGCACTGGTGGTTACCCCTGTCATAGGGAAAGCAACATCCTATGCTTATGAAGAACATAAGCATAGGAAGGGTAAGGGTCTAGCCTGTAAGGATATTCGTATGTTTGGAGTGAATAAACAAATAAGACAAACACAAACTGTTGACAGACTTGGCTGATGCAACAAAATACCTGACAATGTCAATGTCCACTTTCACCAAACTAAAACCAGAACAAAAGTAATATCATCTCTAATTCACATGAATTTCAATTTACTCTATTTGATAAACAAATAGATACACTTAACAAACTCAAGCATACAACTTCATTGCTACAAACAATAACAACTAATCAATAAATATTAAAACCACAACACACTCAGGATAATAAAGGAAACTTACCGGCCCTATTGAGAAAATGAAAACTAGTACAACAGGAGTCTATCTGTTACAACCAAATGCCGACAAAACGTTTACATGCTACTGATCCTGTCATTAGTCGTGGGTACAAAGATACAATAAACATACTTGATACCTATCAAACTCAATATATTAACTCTTAACAACATTACACGTCAGTAAATACTGAGATGAATTAAAATGCACTACAGACTTACAAATAATTTAATTATAAACTTCAGACTCAAACAAAATAGAAAATTCAACCCCATTCCGAACCTAAAACAGCTGCTATTTAACCCCTTTAGGGCAGTGAGACCTCCACCATATTTGATTGGCAGAAAATTACAAATAATATTCCCAGTACTAACTCGAGTACTTTATACAGACAACTTGTACATTACTCAATCATTATTGTTCAACATACCAAAAAAGATACATGTATGATTTCATCCTATCTTACCTCTATCACTGAGGACTGCAAGATGTTTCTCAACATCAGATAACCAATAAAGGGTTCATTATAAATACATTGCCTGATAACTTCCTTATTAAAACTTTCATACTTTACCCGTACTGACTAAACTACCAGTAGTGACTAACACTTACCAAAACAAAATTTTCTACCAACTTACCCTGATTATTTACTTGTCAAATATCAAGACTGCCATAAATCATAATATCTAAAGATATCACTATAAATGCACCTAAATGTTGGTGATGGAAACTAATCATGAAGTACTAACACCAGACTTATGTGAATTGCTAGGTTTGATTGTAACATCTTTTTTACACAAAACATGTGCCTTGAAATACCCATGTCAAAACAAAAGTTAAAGTATTAGTGATCTTAGTCACATTACATAACATCAGGCCTGTATTTCCCAAAGGGCCAGGCAGAGATGGTTAACCTTACTCAAAGGTTATAAAATCAAAATTTCTAACTAAACATTCAACCATTCCAACTAATAGTCTATATACTTAATAGTAGATTTCAGTGATAATTACAACACTAAAATGAAATTGGCAAAGAAACAAAGAGGGGGGGGGGGCGCATTGTGATGTGAGGATAAAGTATTGATGGATTGTGATTAGAACATGATCAAGGTCAGAGTACAAAAAAAAAAAAAAAAAAAAAAAACCAAGTACTTAATCAATGTAGGTAACATGAATGAATTAACTACAAATGACTACACTAAAACCATCTGCTCACCAAGTGCACATTACAGCTAACTATACAACTCACTATAATATATCTCACTCCATAATTTAATTTCGGATATATTGAGGTCAGAGGAAAAAAATTCATACCTTTATGCTTCTAAAATGAACCTACTTTTTTCGATTAGCTCTACTCTTGTCAATTATCTGAAACAGACACTTCCACTATACGTAATTAAGAAAGGAAAATACTCTATTTCGGACATGCACAGGTAAAATGGTAAAAACACAAACATATGTTTGGGTCAGGAACTCGACAGTGCTTGTTCGTGAGCGGGATGGAGACAAGTCATTTGCGATTCGATCCGCTGAAGATCTCAAAAGGATCACTGCTAGCGCGAAGATCGGTACCGAGTACTCAACTTAGTGACTCATTGTGCGCTGCTGTTTTGATGTTTTTTGGATTCATGTTTTCCTTGCGCTTGTTGCTTTTATGTATGGTATGTGTTCTGATCTACGTTTCCTCGGAGCTATGCGTGTACTGCTGTCTTTTTTCAACTAGTCATATTTGCTTGTTTTCGTGCTATATGCAATCAATAATTGTTCCAATGTTATATTTCCTCCAGTTTCTTAAGCGTGTGTTGATACAATTTTATATTTTAATGGCTAAGCACCTGCATAATGCTCTACATATTGTTGCAATGGACCTCAAATTTGGAATCACTTTTCTGGTATCATGTATAGAAAATAAGTATTTTAATTATTATTACTATTATAAGATTTTGATTATTAATGGCTACTAATAACATTGTGATTTATTATCAGAACTGTAGAGGTGTCCGCACGAAGTTACACACACTGTACATGAATATTGTGGCGTGTTCCTATGACGTCATTATACTGACGGAAACCTGGCTTATCCCGGCATCCAGGATAGCGAATTTATTGACGATCGTTACGTGGTCTTCAGATGCGATCGTGATCGTTCTGTGACAAATAAAGCGGACGGAGGGGGAGTTCTAATAGCTGTTTTACGTGAACTGCGTCCTACCAAGTTACCGACACAATTCGTTCGGGCAGAAGTTGAACAAGTCATTGTCCAACTGCCTGCTTCCCAGCACAATAAGCGCAATATCATCAGCGCTGCGTACTTGCCACCGCGAACGTATGAAGTAGTATATACACATTACTTAGACATGCTGCAAGACTTAGCTAACGATCCCATTACCGACTCTTACTTTTTTATCGGTGACTTTAACCTACCTGACATTGACTGGTTGGACCACGGGAATCATGCAGTCGCACAAGCTTCGAACACAATCGGACGAATATTATTGAATTTCATTAATTTAATTGGTGGTTCACAATTCAATATTACAAAAAACAAATTAGGTCGAATACTAGACTTGTTTATCTCAAACGTGACTAGACTGCCAGTCCGTATCATGCAATGCTCTCCTTGACCCCGATGGTCATCATCCAGTTTTTTCTGTATTGACTTGTCTGAATACGCATTACACTCCACTAAAACACCGCTCGGTTCGTAGACATAACTTTCATAAAGCCAACTACGATAATATAAATTCTGACCTGAGTAAAATTGACTGGAATTTGGTCCTATCTCACCTTGACCCTGATCAAGCTGTTAACGTATTTTATGAGAAATTGTACGGTACTATCAAGTCACATGTTCCGCTTACTAGAATAAGAAACTCAAGTTTTCCTATCTGGTTTACACCCTCTCTCATAAGAATCTTTAAAACAAAAGAACGGGCTTGGATAAGATGGAAGAAGTACAATAATCAATCTGACTACTTTAGGTTTTCTAACTATCGCAAGCTTTTCCACGGAGAATTGCTTATATGTTATCGGAAATATGTTGATTCGGTCGAAGACGGCATCACTAAGAATATAAAACATTTCTGGTCCTACATCTCATCTAGAAAAGGAAAAGCTAACTATCCGGCTAGTATGTATTTCAGAAGTGTTTCTTCAGATGACCCCACGCACATTTGCAATCTATTTTCATCTTTCTTTTCTTCTGTCTACGAACCCTCTACTTTGGACCCCGTTACATGGCAACCACCTGATCACTATGCTAATGGCTCGTCTTGCATTGCAGAAATATGTTTATCCATGGAAGTTATACGCGCGGCTTTAAAATCTTTAGATTCCTCTAAAGGGGCTGGACCTGACGGCTTACCACCTAGCTTTTTCATGGGAACACGTGATAGCTTGTGTACTGCACTGTGTATAATTTTTAATAAATGTCTGCGTGAGGGAGTCTTTCCTGCAATTTGGAAACGTGCGTTTATAACCCCTGTGTATAAGAGTGGTGACAAGAATAATGTAGAGAATTATCGCCCCATCTCTATCCTCTCTACGTTGTCTAAGGTTTTTGAACGTCTTGTGCATGGCGCCGTGTACCCCCACATTCATCAGCTTATTTTACCCGAGCAACACGGTTTCGTCAAACGTCGTTCAACCACAACTAATCTGTTAGTATTTACCAACTACTTGTTTGAAAGAGTGGATCAAAAAGTTCAAGTGGACGCGGTGTACACAGACTTCCAGAAGGCTTTTGACAGGGTGGACCATACACTGCTCTTAGAAAAAATAGCGTTCAACGGAATACGTGGTAATTTGCTTAGATGGTTTGTGTCATATATTTATAATAGGTCCCAAAAAATTGTGGTTAATGGTTACGAGTCAGACCTTATAGTTGTTACGTCTGGCGTGCCACAGGGATCCATTTTGGGCCCTCTTCTCTTCATTATATTTATTAATGACATTAAACAATGTTTTATCAACTCTAAGTTTTTAATGTACGCAGATGATATAAAAATTTACAAATCTTGCAAGAATATACAAGACTGTCTTCTTCTTCAAGAGGACCTAGATAGGTTGTACACATACTGTGAGAACAATAAGCTCTTTCTCAGTCTACCCAAGTATCATGCGATCTCATTTACCAAAAAGAGAATTAAAATAAACTTTAATTATTCAATTAATAACGCCCTCTTAAATGTAGTTAGTTTTGTTCGTGACTTAGGTGTTACACTGGATGACAGTTTGCACTTCGACAAACACGTTGACAATATAGTAAACAAGGCGTATCAGATGTATGGTTTCGTCATGAGATCATCACGTGACTTTGTGCGGCCCTCTACGTTCTTGCTGCTTTATAAGACTTTGGTACGATCCCAGTTAGAATATGCCGTCCCGATCTGGAACCCTTTCTATGACAAATACGGCACTAGAATTGAAAGTGTACAGAAGAAGTTCTTACGGTGCATGAACTATAAGTGCTTCCGGTCAAAGGTTCCTTACGAGCAGCTATTGAAGCGGTATGGCGTACTAGATTTGGGATCTAGGCGGCTGTCACTTGATGTCATGACACTACACGGCATATGCAGTAACAAATTTGATTGTATTGACCTCACAAACAAATTGTGCTACAAGGTACCCAGAAGTGTTATTCGAAGGGGGGTCCGTGTCCCTCAACTATTCCATACAGACATTTGCAGGACTAACGCTGGGGAACGTGCACCTCTTCGTCGCCTTGTTGACTCCTACAACACGCATTTTGTTGAACTGGACATATTTTGTTTGTCGAAGCTAGCATTTAAGAAAATGGCTATGGATATTTTGTTTAGCGAGTAATTTTTGTTTTTGTTGAGCTAAGCTAAGTACCTAACATAGTTATACTATTGTGGCAGCGACTATTATTTTACTTAAATATTTTCTTTTTTAAATGTATTTAGCACTTCTAACCTTAAGTTAAAACGTGGACAATGGTGTGGGTTACGTGCTTGTTCAATCCTAGTTTAAGTATTTTTCTGTAATTTGTAGCATGTAACTGTTTTTTGTCCCTAATAAATAAATAAATAAATAAATAAACAGTAAAAAGAGTAAGGCCTATGCGAGGCCACAGAGGGAAATTAGCCAAACTAACCTATTAAATGGTGCTTGCAAAACTTAAAATTGACCAAGTTAAAAGCTCATCCTGCGCTTGACATTATATATATATTTACCAAAAGAATAATAACCAAATAATAATAATAATAACCAAATAACCAAACTCATAAGCAAAAGCTGCAAAAACCCCTACCAGGTCGTTGAAACTGAAAGAAGGTGAAATTGCTAGATAATTACCAAGGCATTGCATTAATTACTAAGGCATTGCATTCTTGATGGTGGCATTAAAGTATTGGTGTAAAGGCGCAAAATAATCAATGATAAAAAAAAAAAAAAAATACCACTATCGGAGTGACTAATGCTCGGTTACTATAAACAAAAACGAATCCTCTTGTTCACCAATGGTAGCATTTTTTATGCCACAATGACGGTCCGCAAATTGCAGGAATCGGCCATACACAACATTACTCTAAAGAGCTTATTAAATGAGCTTATCGTAAACTCACGCATTAAGTTCCATACTGCATCTCAAATAAGTGAATGTTTACGGAGACTTATACAACTGGTACCTATTCTCTGTTACGGAAGCCTTCAAAATGACTCATTCCAACAAATATATGAATACAAATAGGTAAAAAATAAACTTAAAGAAACCCTACAAAGTTGACAGCCGATTTGGCCCTAATATAATAATATTATATTTATTTCAGATCAAGATCCATAAGTTATTAGTACAGGTCTTAACCTAATGTTAGTAAATAAAACCTCACTATATACAAAATACAAAATTGAAACGACTGACACCTACGCGTGCAGCCGTATCCAGTGAGCCAGCATGGGGCTGTCCCACCTATCACACATACTCAGGATGCTGTGAGAGCTAACACGTATTCTACCGAGAATGGAAGCGCACCGTTTCCGTATAATGGCATGAAAACCATCAACCCTGGCCTCTCTGGCCTAATGTTGACTATGGACTAATAAAACAAATACCGAGACTGTTTTAAAGCTACTCTAAAGCTTATATATATGTAAAATAAAAGTGAGAGTGATTTAATTCTTCCTTTCACAGGACAACACATGACATACAGCAGCTCAACTTAGAGCTAGCATCAATCGAGACAGACACAAAGTGGGGTTACTTGTTCTTGATTATACTTTTATGCTAATTAACGATAGCTTATTATTCCTTAATAAACAATGCTAATGAAGGAAGATAAAAGTACCTATTCGATAAACCAGAACATTTATAATCAAATACTTAACTTATTAACTAACTGAATTATTGCAGACAACTCTAAACATCTACTCCGTAAATAATTATATTTCAGATCGCCGTGAAGTAAAATTGGGAATCAAACGAGCTTACCTGTTAAGCGAAGTCTTGATTCTAATTTTACGAACGGCGATCTGAAATATAATTACCCACCCGCCACTAGCTAACAGCCCCAAAACTGCAATAATTAGTGTATCTAATTCACTTATCCTTTTCAGGAAAACCTAGTGAATGTAAGTATGCGGAACTACTCTGTACAGAAAACAGAGCTCGTTCCTCATCCTAAGGATCTCTAAAAATAAGTGACAGTTCGGTGTTACCAACGAAAGAGGAAGATAATTCTATATAAAATATATTTCTGCAATATTTTTATCTCTAAAAAAACGCGATGTTAGAGGCACGTATTAGGATACTACTACTCCGTAAATAATTATATTTCAGATCGCCGCCGCGCCGTTCGTAAAATTAGAATCAAGACTTCGCTTAACAGGTAAGCTCGTTTGATTCCCAATTTTATCATTTTAAATGTTTGGCCAAAAAGTGATAAGTAGGTACTTACACTTAAATATGATAATTATGTATCACATACTTTGGTACATATTTGGTGTCTTGTTAAGTTATTTAAACATAAATTTATCAAACGAGTTTTTTTTTAATGACTGTTGTTGATCAGACTGTTACATGTAGGTACTTATAGCAGCAGGAGACTAACAAAACAAACGGAACAAACTTTCGTACTGGGATAGGTTCGGAGCAAAATATTAATTTTATGCACATTCCTATCGAATCCCACAAAGTGAGATCGGATTGTGGGATCATATCGGCATAAGCTCAAAAAAAATTAATATGGGTGATGTAAAAACAGAAAATGATCAATTTTGGAATTACCTATCATGCCAAATACCACATATTTATTTTTATCGTCGCCACACACCAATAATACGACAGGATAGTAGGCTATTTAGATGAACATTTGTTAACCTTCATTTATCTTCATTTACATTTATATATATACTAGCTTTTGCCCGTGGCTTCGCTCGCATGTATGTAGGAAATTATCCCCCGGGAACGTACTACCGGGATCAAAAGTATCCTATCTGTTAATCCAGGTTATAAACTATCTGTCTGCCTCATCCAAATCCTATTAGTAGCATAATTAATTAGTGAATACTATCGTGAATTCATGCAAGCCTAGTACTTTTTGTGCCAAGTTTCAAGTTTATTAACTCAAGGAATCACGTTGTCCCATACAAACTGTGCCCCCATTTTTCAGCCCCCTTTTTTTTTTTCACCCTCTTAGGGGTAGAATTTCGGAAAAGCTTTTCTTATCGGATGCCTACGTCATACAAAAAGAACACACCATCCAAGTTTCAGGTTTCTACGATCAGCGCGTGATCGTGCGTTGATCCGTCAGTCAGTCAGTCATTCAGGACAAAGCATTTTATATGTATACTAGCTTTTGCCCGCGACTTCGTCCGCGCAGTAGTCGAAAGTGTTCCTAATCGGATTTTTTATTTACGTTATTAATTTTGTTATAACATATAAAAAAACAATATTTTTTGTTTTTCCTTCGGGTGCTAGTATCACCAGGCTATCTGTGCGCTTACTCTGGAGCATGCCACATACAACTTGCCGTGGGAGAAGCAGCTTTCCCTCAAGTCTACTCCCGCTACCTTAAGAGTATGACCTTGAGTTTTGTAGCTCGTCTGTAGCACTCTCTTGAATTCGAAGGGGTAATTTTATGGGGAATCGTAGAAATAAATACAGACCAGCTAAAATAGTACGGTGACTTTTGAGACATTCCAATTTTAAAGAGTATTTGCATTGCACCAAGCTATTATGTGAGTTCAACCTTTTTTTAATAAAATCGGATTGAGTTATCAAACATGTGTCAAAATAAAATAAAATGTAATTTAAATCAAAAGCACTGGAGTATTGTTATCAACTTCGAAGCAAATCACTACCAAAATAACTTTCTACCCCTATTTAACCCTTTATGGGATGAATTTGAATAAAATACGAAATACGTCTTCCATCAATTCTGTTAAAAAATGTTTATGCAAAATTTAAAGTAGATTGGACTAAGGAATCACGTTGTCCCACACAAACTTTGCCTCCCTTTTTCACCCCCTTAGGGGTAGAATTTCGGAAAATCCTTTCTTATCGGATGCCTATATCATACAAAGAATACACCTTCTAAGTTTCAAGTCTCTACGATCAGCGGTTTAGGCTGTGCGTTATCCGTCAGTCAGTCATTCAGGACAAAGCATTTTATATGTATAGATAGATAGAAGATAGTTATACTCGTATCTTCATTTAAAATAAAATCGTGACAATATAAAGATGCAAGTAGGAGTCTGTGATACTGATAATCCAATCCATACATATAGGAGTAACGTAAGGTACCTAGCTACTTAGCAAGCAAAGATATTCTTGTTACGTAAACATTTCTGGATCACTGAATAAGGTAATAATGATAACCATTTCTCTCACTGGAGATATAGAATATTATGGTTTACATAGGCAGAAACAGAACACAACGCACCCGGGTTTTACGTTCAACGCACACCGGTTACGAGTAAATGTAATAGGCACCTGACCTTTCTGAAGAACATCACTAATAAAGTCACTTTGTTGTCCTTCTAGGGTGGCCCCTCCCTGCCTCAGACCAAATGAAAAACCAAGACAGACAGACGCTGCGAACACTACAGTGAAGCATGCCAAAACTACGCTACGTCGCTCTGCGCATACACGCTCACACACACACATTTACAACGTGTTACAATAACACTACAATCAAACTACACCACACATGTTTACGAAACCGGCTTCACTTCACTGTTGACAGCGCTCTGTCTTGGTTCTTTATTTGGTCTGAGTTCCCTGCGTTTTCACTAACATCTGCCTTGTATTAGTCGCCTTTCATTAAGGCTGCCTGTCTATTGAAGCGGAGCGAGGCAGCGGAGAGGAGAATGGCAGCGGAGTGGAGCGGAGTTGCGGACAGTGTCTGTCCATTGATGCGGAGCGAGGTAGCGGAGCGGAGTTACGGGCTGTGCGGTGCGAGGTAGCGGAGCCGTGTTACGGACTGTGTGGAACTAGACCGAGTTCACGCGAAAAGTAATAGGTCCCCGCTCCGGTTCCCCGCTCCACTTCTCTGCTCCGTTTCCCCGCTCCGCTTCCCCTCTCCGCTCGTCATTCTTTTTGTCACTGTCACTGTGCACAGTCCGCAACTCCGCTCCGCTACCTCGCTCCACACAGTCCGTAACTCCGCTCCGCTACCTCGCACCGCACAGTCCGTAACTCCGCTCCGCAGACTCGCTCCGCATCAATGGACAGACACTGCCCGCAACTCTGCTCCACTCCGCTGCCATTCTCTTCTCCGCTGCCTCGCTCCGCTTCAATGGACAGGCAGCCTAATATTGGCACACCGCTACTCCGCTCCTCTCCTCTCCGCTCCAGTGGACACGCTGCCTAAAGCCGCGTCCCCACTAGGGCCGCGCGGCCCGTGAGGCCAAGCCGCGCGGCCGGGCCTCGTGAGTTTGTAAACGTACACACTCACGAGGCTCGGCCTCGCGGCTTGGCCTCACGGGCCACGTGGCCCTAGTGGGGACGCGGCTTAATCCTCTACTATTTTGATTTGTGAAGGATACATATGAGATTGCAATTGAAAGATCTCATCAAAACTTGACACACATACCTGTGAAAATAATTTGTGTAGGTATAGGTAAATGATAAACCAATGGCCATCAATGCATCATCAAGGGAAACAGGAAAGACCTCCAAGAGTTTTCCCGCTCATTGTATTTAAATATTTTGTGCAAAAGAAACATAATACACACACAAATAAACAATTCAGATAACATTAAATAGCACTAAGGTTATCACAGTATGTCTCGCATTCCCACATTTGAGTCTTAATCTTTTTAAATAATATAACCTAATTAACACGTCAACACTTCTTGGAAATATTTTTTGTCATTGAGACTTCACGAAAACCGCTAGCTATCGGCTAGGAAGCTCAAACCGCTACCTATCGGCTAGGAAGCTCAAACCGCTACCTATCGGCTAGGAAGCTCAAACCGCTACCTATCGGCTAGGAAGCTCAAACCGCTACCTATCGGCTAGGAAGCTCAAACCGCTACCTATCGGCTAGGAAGCTCAAACCGCTACCTATCGGCTAGGAAGCTCAAACCGCTACCTATCGGCTAGGAAGCTCAAACCGCTACCTATCGGCTAGGAAGCTCAAACCGCTACCTATCGGCTAGGAAGCTCAAACCGCTACCTATCGGCTAGGAAGCTCAAACCGCTACCTATCGGCTAGGAAGCTCAAACCGCTACCTATCGGCTAGGAAGCTCAAACCGCTACCTATCGGCTAGGAAGCTCAAACCGCTACCTATCGGCTAGGAAGCTCAAACCGCTACCTATCGGCTAGGAAGCTCAAACCGCTAGCTATCGGTTAGGAAGCTCAAACCGCTACCTATCGGCTAGGAAGCTCAAACCGCTAGCTATCGGTTAGGAAGCTCAAACCGCTAGCTAACGGCTAGGAAGATCAAACCGCTAGCTATCGGCTAGGAAGCTCAAACCGCTACCTATCGGCTAGGAAGCACAAACCGCTAGCTATCGGTTAGGAAGCTCAAACCGCTAGCTAACGGCTAGAAAGCTCAAACCGCTAGCTATCGGCTAGAAAGCTCAAACCGCTACCTATCGGCTAGGAAGCTCAAACCGCTAGCTATCGGTTAGGAAGCTCAAACCGCTAGCTAACGGCTAGGAAGCTCAAACCGCTAGCTATCGGCTAGGAAGTTCAAACCCACCCCACAAAGTACCTCCAATCGTAAAGATTCGTAAAGATCTACGAGTTTCATAATAAACAATGTAAGTCCATCGTTCAACCAGGTCATTTTGTATGGAATAGGCTGATGTAGTTCAAATTTTGTAGTTACTAGTAAGTACCTAGTAATAAAATGTTTGAGCAATCATTGATAATTAGGGCTCTTGCAGACTGGCGCGACATGTCGCGCGACGCGACACCGGTAATTGTTCTACCGTGAAGTTTTCATAGAAATTGTTTTATTAGAGCCGCGTCGCGCTGTCGCGTCGCGCCTGCTGGCGGCAGCCTTTAGGCGTTATCTAAACAATGCAGACTTTTCTAGGACAATTGCTGATTACATTTATTGGCTAAGACTATTGTCTTTTTAGGCCAAGGTATATGTTGTTAATTTTCAGCCATTATAACAATTATTATAGTGCTATTAATAGAAGCCTCTCATAATGGTTACTGATAAATAACAATAGCCGCTTGAAGCTTCGATCAATAATTGATCGAAGGCTTGAAGATAATAATAGGAGGGGTACACCCTCAAATCTGAATATGTAACAATGTATTTGACCTAATTCGTTCTTAATAATTAGCAAGAAAAGCTATAGGTATGCCAGGTCCGGAAAATAGAAAGAAATCTAAGTATCCAAGGTTTGCCAAGAAGTGAAAATCAGAGGTTTACATAAAATGTCTAAAAGTAACTAATCAGATAAAACGATGTAATAACAAATCTATATATATAAAATGATAAACTGACTGACTGGCTGACTGACTGGGTGATATATCAACGCACAGCCCAAACCGCTGGTCCTAGAGACATGAAACTTGGAGGGTGTGTTCTTTGTGAAGAGTGAGTATCCACTAAGAAAGGATTTTTGGGAATTCCACCCCTAAAGGGGTAAAATAGGGGATGGAAGTTTATATGAAAGTCCGTCAGTTTTGAAGTTGTTTAGGCTGAAGATTGAAAATTAATTTATACGTGTCTCAGCGTTTTTGATATATCCACCCCCGAGGGGTTAAAAAGGGGATAAAGTTGAAAAGTCCTTAATTTTCTAAAAAACATCACAAAATTTTCTATCTAGGCTTATGGTTGGAAGCTAACGCAGCAGTGTTGTTAGAATTTCAACCCTAAAAGGGGTGAAAAGGGGGATGAAATTTTGTTTGTAATTAAAGTTCGTTATTTTTTAAGTTAAAATCACTGATATTTCGGCATATTATTCTATTATATTCGCAACCCACTGCTGGGCTCGCCACATCTGAGGCGATAAGTCCTCTCTGTGAGAAGTGACTAGAAGGCGCCACAGCGTCCTCACCTTCCGCCTGACGCAGGTCCTCACCAGACACGGTTGTTTCGGGAAGTTCCTGTTTCGCATAAGGCGGGAGGAAATGCCCAGGTGTCACCACTGTGTGGATCTCCCGGAGGACATGGTGGAGCATACGGTGAAGGTCCGCCCGGCTTAGGCGGGGCACCGCCTTGTCCTTGTGGAGGTGATCGGTGACAGTGATCTCTCGCGTCCGGCCCTGGTCCACGCCATGGTACGGAGAGAGAGGGCGTGGCAAGCCGTCAGCTCCTTCTGCGAAGTAGTAATGCTCGCAAAGGAGAAGACGGAGCGCGTGAGAAAGAGGCAAATGTCGCGCCCACACGCCCCCTAGCTGCCGCAGGAGACGCCCTGGGCGTCAGGAATCGCAGGCCGATTCCCGGCCACCGTAAGCGTGGGCTTGCGGACGGTGGTACGCGCCTCAAAGAGATGTCGGCACAACGGAAGGGGTCCGCTAGGACCGATGCCTGCCGGGGTCGCGGGAAAGTCCGAAAGGGATACCGTGGCCCCTGGCAACGTACAGGTAATTGAAGACACACTGGTGGGTTTTAGTCAGTAAGAGTCTGACACGCCTTCCCGCTCCGCCCAGAGCGGGAGAAGTTATTTGATCATTTCACAACCTAAAAAAAAAAAAAAGGTTCTGAAAAGGGCCATGAAGTTTTGTATTGAAGTTGTTCATTCGCTGAATTTTGTATTCAAGTAAAAATAATATAAGTGCACGTGTACTGCGGATGTTATTATTTAGCCATGGGCCCCTCCCCCGGAGAACCCCCCCCCCCCTTCCCCTTCTCCGGGAGAATCGATATAGATATAGATTAGGATAGTAAGGATACGAACAGAATGCGATACTGCTCATCCCTCATAGCAAATAGCGCGATAATTTGTACCCTACAGACTGACCTCACATATAGGGAACATCTATGCAATGTTATTGAGGCCAAAGTACTAACTGGATCTGCCAGAGGAGAAACAGTCTTCGTGCCGCGTATACCATTGATACCAAATAATGACCTTCCGTTTGAATTTAAAAGATTGCAGTTAACTATTAATAAGTCACAGGGACAAACTCTGAAATTTGCTGGAGTTGATTTGCGGCAAGACTGTTTCTTCGTCGGCCAATTTTATGTGGCTCACTCACGTATTAGCTCTCCAACTAGCCTGGTTGTTTTAGTGCCCGCTTCCGAATTAGTGAAAAACATTGTATATAGAGAAATACTGTAAAGGATTTAGGTAGATACCGGTCCTTTACTGTAGGTATTTCTTAACAGTATTCCTCAAATATCACACATAGTGGAGGACAATTAGCCATGAACAACGCTCTATATATATTTTTTTTTTTTTTTTAAAACGTTGCCCCACACTAAGAATTTCTTCTTGTATCGTGGGTGCGTTTACAAACATAGAAACTCACATACACTAACACCCTAAAGCCATTTATATCTAGGAAAAAGAATTTATACTCTACGCAGACGAAGTAAAATAAAATAGTAACGAAGTCAAATCTTACATTGAATATTCGAGTCTGATGCCGAAAATATAGTTTTTAGAATTTTGGTATGTTTGTTTGAATGTATGTTCCGGTTTGCACAAAAACGGATTAACGGATTTGGATGATATTTGGCACACAGAGAGTTTATAACCTGGATTAACCTATAGGTTATTTTTTAATTCAGGTAGTACGTTCCCGTCGGATATTTTCCGACATCCACGCGGGCGAAGCCGCGGGCAAAAGCTAGTGCAAAGTAAAAGGACATCATGGTTAATGATGATGTCAAAATCCCGCAAACAGGCGCGAATTGTTCTATCGGCGTCGAGTCGCGCCGTCGCGTCGCACCAGTCTGCGGAAGCCATTAAGTGTACTCTACCCAATGAGGTACCTAAGTAACGTAAAGAAACACCATACCTATTATTTTAACTTCATCCCAATTATTTCGTATGACAAATTGACAAATATTATGATCCGGTCTCGCAAAATGGCCGCCACGGCCTGATGGACGCTTCGATACCCGGAAAAGAAAGCCTTGAATGCAGTGATTGGCTCGTCATGTGTTGTCCCTGGCATATTGAAATGTTTTACCAATCCACATTTTTCTAAAACCTATGCAGGTATGCATGCGTGCGGGAAATATTATTTTCCTTTTGCGTCTAGCACACTGTCAAGTACTTTTTGTTTAAAACTTGAAAGTTTAATTGGTTTGTAGCAGCATTTACAAAAACAAGAGCCTCAGCAAAAATATGATGCTGCAATGCTATAGGTTGATGGTCGTAGGTAAGCGTTACAATAGCGGCCGAGCGCTGCAAGCAGGAATGGTCCTTACGGTGCCCAGATGTCCGCGCCTGCGATAGTACGAACATAAAAACAAGAATTCAGGCGACGCGCGTCGGGATTTTTGACTTATTAATTATCTGTGCCGAATAGTGTGCATAATTTAGAACTATAAAACAATCTGGTCGACCTGAGGTGAACAGCGACGAGCTACAGGTTGAAGTTGTACCGCGCCAGAGCTGGACATAAACAACGAGGAGCGCCAACAGAGGGGCAATTCCCGTAATTTTTAAGAACGTTTCGCATCTCATTCGCAATCTGTCAAAAATACAATCAATTTAACCAAGATTTTTGACAAGTTTGACAGATTGCGACTTGAATGTGAACGTTTTATAAGTACGAGAATTGGCTTTCAGATTCACTGGTGAAGATTTTACTTTTTATATTTTTATTTATTGGTTAGACACGAGGCTTTTGACTACTTTTGTGAGTGTGTATTTTATGTGTTTTTGTCTATATACGTGCGTTTTGTTTGTGCAGAATAAACAATTTTTTTTTTTTTTTTTTTTCTTTTAACGTAGATACAGCCAGAATTGTTTTTTTTTTGTTTTTTTCGTAGTCTTATTTCTTGGGATTCTTCTCTGGGGAACCTGTGCGGACATTAATACTATCATTGTTCTACAGGAAAGAGCTGTTCGAGCCATTTAGAACCTAGGTCCAAGAGATTCCCTTCGAGAAAAATTCAAAAAATAAACATTGTGAGTATAGTATAGACTAACAAAATATTTTTGAAAACCTATTGTATGTACACAAAAATATATCAAATTTTAAGAAAATGTCTGATATTTATATTTTAAATACTAGGATTAAACACAACCGTGCTGTACATCGCACACGCCTCCACAGAGTAGGCAACTCGTTCATGGCTTAATGTATAGATACGCTTTTACAACAAACTTCTCATTGACATTCGAAACTTACCAATTAAACGAATTAAAAGCTGTATAAAACCAAACTTTGAAAACAAGGGTACTCGTACTATACAATTCCATATTATTTAGAAGATAAAAAAAGCTTGGGATTGAGCTGGTCGCTCTGCTAAGCCTTGTGATAAAACCATAAAACGTGACATTTTAATTATTATGTAAAACCTTCAAAATGTACCAGTTTTATATATACACTAGCTTTTACCCGCGGCTTCGCCCGCGTGAATGTCGAAAAATATCCGACGGTAACGTACTACCTGGATTAAAAAATAACCTATAGGTTAATCCAGGCTATAAACTATCTGTGTGCCAAATATCATCCAAATCCGTTAATCCGTTTTGTGCAAACCGGAACATACAAACAAACAGACCAAAATTCTAAAAACTATGTTTTCGGCATCAGACTCGAATATTCAATGTAAGATTTGATGTCGTTACTATTTGATTTTAGTTCGTCTGCTTAGAGTATAAATTCTTTTTTTCTAGATAATTATAAATTATTATAACAATAAAGAGCTTTGTTCATGGCTAATTGTCCTCCACTATGCACACATAGTAGGTAGTAGGCATTTCTTGACAGTATTCCTCAAATATCATCGGGGACATAAACATCCCCATAAATTGTTCAAAAATCGAATGTCCTGGCGAACGGTACCTTACTCTAGCTGCCTCTCACGGACTCTTACCAGCACATACAGAAGTGACCCGTGAGGCTACTGGAACATGTCTTGATCACGTACTGATAAAAACTATGTACTCTGGTCTCACAATTATCCCCAGAACCTACCTAACAGATCATTATCCGGTCTTAACATGCATCAATTTTGTGCAGCCACGTCATTATGCTACAACCACAGTTACCAAAGATGACATTGAATCTTTAAAATTAGCTATTTCGTCAACAAACTTAGATTCCGTTTATGCATCTCAAGACCCTGATTATTTGCTAAACTACTTTATTACTAAGATACAAGAAGCTCTAGATCAGAATACTAAAGTAATAAAACTATCGAGGCGTAAAAAAATATTAAACCGGGTCACTCAGGGTTTAATCCGCTGTATGAAAAACAGAGACATGTTGTGTGTGTGACAAGTCAAACAAGTCACCGGATAATGAGACTTTGAAAATAACATATGTCCGATACAGAAATTACTACAACACTATTCTGAAAAAGGTAAGGAGGAAATATGACAGATCCCTTATTGCAGAAGTTAGAGACGATCCCAAAACCCTTTGGAAAACTATTAAAACTATCACCAACACAACAAAAGAACCCAAAAACCCAGATGAACTTCTTAATCTACGCTCTACTCCTGAACTATCGGTCAATGAAATCAATAATTATTTTGCAAGTGTAGGTAAAAACTTAGCCAATGCCTGTATCCAAACGCATCAAAATCCGGCAACGGAGTCTCTTGATGAAATCCCGCTTGCTACTTCGGGATCTTCCCAGCTCAACTCATTTGTTATGACTAACGTGACTGAGGAGGAAATAGAACGTATTATCGTAGGACTAAAAACAGATTCTGCAGTAGGCTGGGACAAAATCTCAAACAGATTACTTAAGAACAACAAAAATGCTCTAGTTCCTCCTCTCACATACATCTTTAATGTCTGCCTCGAGACCGGTATCTTTCCGGCGCATTTAAAAAAATCGGTTTTGCGTCCTATACACAAAGGTGGGGACACAAATGTCTTGTCTAACTATAGACCAATATCAATCCTACCTGCTTTGTCAAAGATCCTGGAAAAAGCTATAAATCTAAGGCTAGTCAATTACCTGGAAAAGAACAATTTGCTTTCAGATAAACAGTTTGGCTTTAGGAGGGGCAGATCTACTGAAGGAGCAGTGCATATCTTAACTAACTATATATCTAGCAATCTAGATATAGGAAAGAAATGCCTCTCAATCTTCCTCGACTTAAGCAAAGCTTTTGGCACTATTTCTGTTCCTATATTGATTAACAAACTAGATGGATTAGGAATCAGAGGCACGCAACTGAGTCTTTTTAAGAGCTATCTCACTGGGCGAAAACAGTGTGTTCGTGTAGGTCAATACACGAACACACTGTTTTCGCCAACTCGGTGTCGGTCCCAAAATGCTGCCCGGGGGTACCCCCCAGGGCAGCATTTTGGGACCGACACTATTTCTCGTTTACATTAACGACCTCAGTAACCTCCATCTACCCCGAGGCGAATTGATCTCATATGCAGACGACACTGCTATCCTTTTCTCCGCCTATACCTGGGATGAGGTATTCAGTACTGCCCAAAAGGGATTCAATGTGGTGAAGAAAAAACGAAATACTTGACGTTTAGTGCTCGCAATCTCGGTGAAGCTATTAACAATCATCACATCATATCCTATGAATGCTTGTCTAGTGTGGGATGCTCGTGCAGATCTCTAGAGCGCGTCAACAACATCAGGTACCTAGGTATCATAATTGATAGCAACCTCAGTTTCAGAGAACACATTAAACAGTTAAGTGCTCGCGTACGGAAACTAATCTATGTTTTTAGAAATCTCAGATATGCCGCCGACGCCAAATTACTTAAGCAAGTCTACTTTGCGCTTTGCCAGTCGATAATTACGTACTGCATCTCGTCTTGGGGAGGCACTCCGAAAACCATCCTGAAGAAAGTAGAAATAGCTCAACGAGCTATTTTAAAAACTATCACTTTTCGGCTCATTCTATATCATACAACAGAGCTTTACTAGTCATGCAAAGTTCTCAACGTTCGTCAACTTTTTATTTTGAGTATAATAGTAAAGCAACACGGTGAACTCATATACGATCCAAACACTCAACGCAAACGTAGAAAACATGCAGTATGCAAACGTACATATGTTCCTAAAACATCCTTTATAAAGAGATTCTTCATTTTCCTTGGTCCTTACCTATACGACAAAATCAACAAAATTATGACCGACATAATAAGACACACTGTAAAAAGAAAATACAGGACTACCTACTGAATCTTTCTTATGATGAAACAGAAGCGATTTTGAACATTCCCAAGTAGATAAGCTACTACCTTACTCGATCATATTTAAGAATCATCCCATTCACATAAGACACACTCACCCTCCCACACGCACACAAACACACACGCACACACACTTTCTCACATCACACCTATTTTTTTTCTTGTATTTTTCGGATGCAGATAGTCCCAAACTTTGTATATTACAAACTTTAAGCCATTATTTACTGTATAATTGTCAAATATTCAATTTTGTAATACGTGTTCTTATTTTGGTGAATAAATTATTATTATTATTATTATCACAATATTTGAGGAATACTGTCAAGAAATACCTACTGTAAAGGACCGGTATCTATCTAAATCCTCCACAGTATTTCTCTATACATATACAATGTTTTTCACTAATTCGGAAGCGGGCACTAAAAGAACCAGGCTAGTTGGAGAGCTAACACGTGAGTAAGCCACATAAAACTGGCCGACGGAGAAACAGTCTTGCCGTAAATCAACTCCAGCAAATTTCAGAGTTTGTCCCTGTGACTTATTAATAGTCATCGCGAAACAAACCTTGATTGGGAACTGCAATCTTTTAAATTCAAACGGAAGGTCATTTGGTATCAATGGTATATGCGGCACAAAGACTGTTTCTCCTCTGGCAGATCCAGTTAGTATTTTGGCCTCAATAACATTGCATAGATGTTCCCTTTATTATGTGTGGTCAGTGGTGTAAAGGGTACAAATTATCTACTCTATTTGCTATGAGGGATGAGCAGTATCGCATTCTGTTTGTATCCTTCCTATCCTAATCTATATCTATATCGATTCTCCCGGAGAAGGGGATGGGGGGGGTTCTCCGGGGGAGGGGCCCGTGGCTAAATAATAACAGCCGCACAGGTCGATCGATTAGGTTAAGCTACACTTGCCGCAGTTGGTCTGTGGTTGGGTGACCATCTTTACAAACAAAGACCCGTCCGTGCCTCGGAAAGCACGTTAAGCCGTTGGTCCCGGCTGTCATTCGTGGATCTTTGACAGTTGTTACGGGAAGTCAGAAGCCCGAAAGTCTGACAACCATTCTTACCAAGGGGTATTATAGGTATTACCCCGTAACTGCGTTGTGGAGGTCAGATAGGCAGTCGCTCTATGTAAAATACTGTAAAGTTGTAAAGTTACAGTAAAGTACACGTGTACTTATACCTGTTATTTTTACTTGAATACAAAATTTTGCGAACGAACAACTTCATAACAAAACTTCATCGCCCTTTTCAGACCCTTTTTTTATTTTTACTTTTTAAGTTGCGAAATTATCATATAACTGCTCCCGCTCTGGGCGGAGTGGGAGGGCGTGTCAAAATCTTACTGACTAAAATCCACCCGTGTTCCTTCAGTTGCCTGTACGTTGCCAGGGGCCACGGTATCCCTTTCGGACTTTCCCGCGAACCCGGCAGGCATCGGTCCTAGCGGACCCCTTCCGTCGTGCTGACATCTCTTTGAGGCGCGAGTGGAACACAACGCACCCTCGACCCGGGCCTGGTCCTTATCGGACGGCGAGCTACCCATTGCTCACCGTCCGCAAGTCCGCGCCTACGGTGGCCGGGAATCGGCCTGCGATTCCCGACGCCCAGGGCGTCTCCTGCGGCAGCTAGGGGGCGTGAGGGCATGACATTCGCCTCTCCGCCACACGCTCCGTCTCCTCCATCGCGAGCATTACTGCTTCGCAGAAGGAGGTGACGGCTTGCCACGCCCTCTCACTCCGTACCATGGCCTGGACCAGGACCGGACGTGAGAGATTACTGTCACCGATCGCCTCCACAAGGACACGGCGGTGCTCCGGACAAGCCGGGCAGACCTCCACCGTATCCTCCGGGCGATCCACACAGTGGTGACACCCGGGCGTTTCCTCCCGCCTTATGCGGAACAGGAATCTCCCGAAACAACCGTGTCCGGTGAGGACCTGTGTCAGGCGGAAGGTGAGGACGCTGTGGCGCCTCTCTAGCCACTCCTCAAAGACGGGACTTATCGCCTTAATTCTGGCGTGCCCAGCAGTGAGTTGCGACAATCACAGTCTCCATGACGCCGGACCCTTTTGGGTTGAAAATAAAAAAAAGACAACGATTTACGTTGTATAGTTTCCAACCGTAAGCCGAAATATTTGTGATTTTAACTTAAAAAATAAAGAAGTTAAATTAAAAACAAAATTTCATCCCCCTTTTCACCCCCTTAAGGGTTGAAATTCTAACAACACTGTTGCGTTAGCTTCCAACCATAAGCCTAGATAGAAAATTTTGTGAGAAGGACTTTTCAACTTCATCCCCCTTTTTAACCCTTCGGGGGTGGAATTATCAAAAACGCTGAGACCCGTATAAATTAATTTTCAATCGTCAGCCTAAACACAAAATGTGAAGATCCTAACTTCAAAACTGACGGACTTTCATACAAACTTCCATCCCCTATTTTACCCCTTTAGGAGTCGAATTCCCAAAAATCCTTTCTTAATGGATATTTACTCTTCACAAAGAACACACCCTCCAATGTGTTGATATATCACCCAGTCAGTTTACCATTTTATACAGGGTGTTCGGCAGAAGGTTGTACATATGAAAATGGCGGATCCGTGGGGCCGTCTACTACGTTTTTAGGCCCAATAACAAGACCCAGGCCATAAGGATATTTTTTAATGATAATAAAATAAAAAAACTGAATTTGTCGTTGCCAAAACGTCAAACGTCAACAATTTCATTTAAAAACAACAAAACTGGCAACATTTTATTTTTATTTTCATGTAAAGTAACTGTAGAATCTTATAAAATTCGTATTTGACGCAGATGATTGCTAGAAAAGTAAATACGAGCCCTTAAACTACAAACAAATCAAAAATAAATACCGAAAGCCTGACTTTGAACTGCGTTAAAAAAAAACTAACAGTGATAGAGCAGTTCTAATTTTAGAAAAACATCTTTGGTTCATGCCCAATCTAACGGTATGCAATATGCACAATTTCTTTTAAAACAACTAGAACAATTCGCCAATTTTAACTGCCTGGGACTTTTTTCACCGAAAGGATTGCGAAGGAAATTTGCGTAAAGTGAAATTAATTAATTATACGAAACATTTACAATTATTGTAGAAAAAAAAATTGCCAGATTTGTTATTTTAAATGATATTATTGACGTTTTAAATTAGAGCAACCACGAATTTCCTTTAAATTTAAAAAAATCCTTGTGGCCTGGGTCTTGTTATTGGACCTAAACACGTAGTAGGCGGCCCCACGGATCCGCCATTTTCGTATATTCAACCTTCTGCCGAACAGCATTTTTTTTTTTTTTTTTTGTGGATTGGAAATTATCAAATGACTTCTCCCGCTCTGGGCGGAGCGAGAGGCAGACTTTTACTGACTAAAACCCACCCGTGTTTCTTCCGTTGCCTGAGTGCCGGGGCCGCGATTTGCCTTTCGGACAAAATCGCAACCCTGGCAGGCATGGGCCCTTACGGACCCCGTCAGTTTGTGCTGACATCTCTTTGAGGCGCGCGTGGAACACAACGCGCCGTCGACCCGGGCCTGGTCCTCTGCCGAACAACCTGTATATATAGATTGACATTGTGGAAAATGATATACAAAATGACAAGATTACTTTGTAAAGTGTTATTATTTTAGTTATTGTGAATGTGAGGACTATGTGGATATTTTTTTTTCTTTAATTTTTTTTTCTTTCTTGGGTAGTTTTAATGATGGTTGGCAGTTTGAGTAGTTAAAGCGACCTATCAAATGTCTTTTCTTTGGTATTGTTCGTCGAGTTGAGCTCAAAGATATTTCAGCTAAAAATAAAATACATAATCAAAAGTAGTATCGTTTATTTTCGGAAAACTTGTTGCGAATATTAGTGATTTTCCATGAATTGTTAATTTATTTGAAAAATCCCTTTCAGCCTTATATAAGACAAAGAACTCGACTTTTCAAATAACAAATAATTTTGTTTAAATTATGTTTGCCTTTCTCACAACGAATGAACAACATTGATCAAAATCAGTCAATTTCATGCACGGCCCCTTAATTTCTGAGTTGAGCTCCACGATTACTGACTGGATATGTCCACTCAACTCTGTGTAGTTCTTTCCTCAATATACCATTTCAGACACTAATCTACATAGTCCTCATATGACCTGACCAAGATTATGTCTGGACTGTAAAAGAGGCTGCGACCTCTAAGTTTGTTTCCTCATCTAGCTTATTTTTAATATGACGTGTAAAAGTGATTCATATCCTATTTACAGAATAACAATTTCATTTCATTTAATTTCTAGATGTTGGTCGAGGCTTTCGGCCATCGGATCATTTGCCGTTACGAATGATAACTGAGTTCACATTTCACATACCAACTAAGTCGAAATATTTGGTTTGTTTTTTATAATCTCAGCTTTCACATGTTTTTATTATTATTGGTGTTATTTAACATGGAAATAAATGTTTTTGTGATGACTGTAAATAAATTGGTAGTATTTAAGCGACGACAGATCCGATTTGGGGTGCAGATAGTGCTCTTATCGCAAATGCAACATGCAGTTTTCAAGTCACCTCTTAGTGAAAACGTACATTGTTATATATACAGGTAAGTCATTCTTTTGTTACGCCCCCCGCACACGCTTGTAACACTCGCACTCGTTCATGATGATGGCTGCTCTGATGTGGCACTGACATTGTTCGAGACATTTGCATCCGCATTAGTCTACTCGTTTCGTACAACGGTGGCATTGGCGATGTGAACCAAACAAGATTGACGCCATAGATTTAAGTTCAGAATCCGCTAACCCATCAAAAAACGTGTCTTTATTGTGCTACCTAGGGCCACTCGCATTACACACGCGTTCACGCTCATATATTAGTATGTTTCGTGTAAGAGCAAATGCGGAGTTCCCTACTACGCCGTAGGTTACGCTCGATGATAGTTAATGTAAGTATGAGCATAAGCGGAGGGTGATAGTGTCGGCATGGCTAGTTCAAAAGGGTGCAAAATACTTTTAAAATAAATACATTATTTTGCTACGTCCCCTCCAGAACCTATACCACAAAATTATAATGATATGTTTCCGAATATCGTGTGAAGCTCAAGTGGTTACCAATTCGCCTTCGCCGGAATGTTCATATTCTTTCCCTTTTGTATAATGTGCTTTTTTCCCCTTCCACCCCTCTCTATCTCAAGGAACGTTTCCAGTTTCTTTGCGACTCCCATACGAAATTTTTAAGGTCATCAGATAACTTGAAGCTTAGAATACCTACGCATTCCACAACTTTCTTCGACAAATCCTTCACTGTCCAGGCTGCTCGTTTATAGAATGCATTGCCAGTTGAAATAAAGCGCGCGCAATCGTTACCTGTGTTTAAGAGACTCGTGAAGGACATTACTTGTCGTTGTGATCTTGTTCTCGTAACTGTAATTATCTATAGTGTTCATTTATTTTCGCTGCTTATATATTTAGTATGTATGTATTTATGTATCTACTATTTAGGATATGTATTTATCTGTGTATCTATCCTAGTATATTGTTTACTTATAATTTGCACCAACGACCGCCCCATTTTATGTCCAGGTAAATCACTGTCCATTCTAAGGTTGCCTGGAAGAGATCGCGGAAAGCGAAAGGCCGCCCATTGTATATTTTGTAGTGTTTGTTTTTTTTTTTTTTTTGTTATGTTTTTTTTTTTTGGTGTACAATAAAGTTTAAATAAATAAATGATATAATAAAGCAGCCGCTGTACCAATCGAATCTGCACAGTCAGTAATATTGATGTGTATACAATTTTTTTTTTTTCAGCTACTTCTGGCTCATGTTGGCAGTATTTTACGTCGCTATCGGATTTAAAAATGATTAACTCCCAGCCAGAATACAGTATGATTTTTTATTTTTTTTATTATAAATCATTAGAATTTTAGCAGTTGTGTTTCAGCTCAGCAGTGGTGGCCCAGTGGTAACGAGCCCGACTTGGGTTCGAACCCAGGCAGGCGCTTTACTTTGTGTAAATAATTTCATCACCACTGCTCTCAAAACGGTGAAGGAAAACATCGTGAGGAAACCGGCATGCCCTAGAACCAAAAATTCGAAGACATGTGACATAACATCCCACTCCCTCTCGAAGAGAGGAGGCCAGTGTCCCAGCAGTTGGAACATTATCGGCTGATCATGCTAATTAGAATTTATTTAAGAGGGTTTATCCTAAAAGTTGGCAACGTCGCAAATAACTGTCAAATATTGACCGTTTTGATTCTTATAGCAATATTACTGAATAGAAATAAGAAATGTGGCTAACTAGCGAACTAGAATATTAATAATGAATTGCAATTATAACATTGAATTTGATGTACCCATTTTCGGTGTAAAAAACGCATTTGGAATCTTTCCAAATAGATTTTATACATCTAAAACTAAACATTCGGTGTTACGCTATTAATTATTGCATTTCATAATCAATATTCTAGTTCGCTAGTTAGTCACATTTTTTTATTTTCACACTGTAATATTGCCAAATAAATCAAAACAGTGAAATATTTGACATCTATTTGCGACGTTGGCCACTTTCAGAATAAACGCTCTTAAGCAGTAAATAATAATTTAATTGAAATTTTATTTTAGAAAAGTAACGCCTGATTCAGGTACCTAGTGGAATCAGGCATTTATATACCTAGGTATATATTGATTAAAAGAAGTCAACTTAAAAAAAAACTTATTACGCATCAACATCTTTTTCCAGCGTACGTTCATAGTGAATATTTGTTTGGTCAATGCCAGAGAGGGTTGATCAGGGTATTATATGCGCACGTACACCTGGATCACATAAACTTACTGGGAAAAACTATTGTGAGAGTAAGTAACTTTTTAGTCATGTTTAACATCTTGGTCTTTTTCATCTATAGTTTCGGTACGAACAGAACAATATACACGGTTTACTTATTTACTACCTAAGGTTGTGTTGGAGACTGCTGGGGTTGCGGGTTTGTCCGAAAGGGATATCGCGGCCCCGGCACACAGGCAATGGGAGGAACACGGGTGGGTTTTAGTCAGTAAAAGACACGCCCTCTCGTTCCGCCCAGAGCGGGAGAAGTCATTTGAAGACACATAAAAACAAAACAAAAAAAGTGTTAATAGCAAGTGCCAAAAAAAAAAAAATTGTAAAATTTATTGAAATAGACCAAAGTTATTTTTCAGTTTGTAGTTTCTGAAATCGGTTGTTTTTCTTTTCTTTTTCAGGGTTGGATCGATATAAAGAGAATACCAACATGTATTTTAATGAGAGCAATGTCATTCGATGTCGATTTTATGCGAAGTACTGCATACAGATTCCAGATGTGTGTGCCACGCATCAGCTACTGTCACTCGCAAGAGATGTACAAATATTACTTTTACGAATTGTACGTACCTGAGGATGTGATTGGTGGTATGGATTGGGATTTATATTTCCTTGGACCGCCTGGAACCGATTGGTGGGTATAGAAATATAAATAACAGGAGAAGTGGCATGGGGGCGTGTCTGTGTCCGCGCGTCATGATCACGATGCTCATGGCTCAGGCAAATGGCCGTCTCCGCTAACTAGTGCACTTTCGAACGCGATCGTGATAAAATTTAAGAATACCGTGTTGTCAGAGGTTTCTTGTAAAAATCGAAGCCAAACTAGAAACTTTATAAATGATCACTTTTCATAAATCAGCAGAAGTATTTTACTATATTGGTGTTGAAAATCATGAAAAACAACAAATCGTAAAATATTTCTTGCCTTTACTACGATATTTTTGTTTTCATATATCACAGCGACTGTACTATTATGGTAGTAAATACATTGCTTCTTTACCACTACCAAAGTTTGTCGCTAAGTAACTGGACAAGCAATGTAAAAATCACAAAACGATACGTTCTTTAAGCAGTTGCATCGCGTAGTACGGTCGCTGTAACTTGCGGAGAGTTAGTGATGTGGTTGTGCAGCTCCACTAACGTAGGCTATCGACAACAATGTCGATCGTCTTATGAATTTGTATTACTATTAAAGTTTATTCTTCAATTTGTCAACAGTTATAGCCTGGTTAGAAGACCGATGTAAAATCATGTTTTATACTCATTATATTTTCTCATAATGTTGTTTTTTTTTTATTTGCTTAATATATATATTTTTTTAGCTACGTATTGTTTATTTATATCATCTAAATAAATGTATATCGTTTTTTATTTATAATTTTTTCAGGAACTTCCAAAAATTTTAATACAATAATAAATGGGAGAATCGATAACTTTCCGATTTAGTCAATCACTAGCGTATATGTAAAATAAATTGCTTTTGCATAGCACAACGATAGCGATCGATGTTTTCGTGTGAGTGAGTTGTACGGTGCATGGCAAATGCACGCTGTGTTTGATGGGATAAGGTTTATAATTGATTGTGTAGTACGTTCTGATTTGTAAATTGCAAGTGTGAGCGGGACCTCGTATTTATTGGGTTTACTGATCTGCATGTGTAGTTGTGGCTAAGTAGCCGGGATAGATTGGAGACATTGGGTTTCGATACATTTTCAACTACCGGGCATATCTCCTTCTTTCTTAGGGTGGTGGTTGTTTTATTTAACGTCACTTGCAGTAGCTATTATGTAAATTTCACTTTGTTCAAGTAAAAATTTAAGAATAAATCTTAATTCGTAAGCGAAGTCATTCATTTAAAAAATTCTATTTAAACTTATTTCTTGTTTGGTAGTACTACCTAATTTAGATGTTTATGTCAAAATATTATGTATTTACATACCAATATAAAGGCGGTTTACCGGAAAATACCTTTAACAGTATGTAAGATCGGTGTTTTAAATGTAAACAAAAGCTCTGCCTACCAACTAAGTTTGTAGCTTTACATACCTATGTAAATGAAGAAACATGTAGATAGGTAATATTGTAATAATCAATTAATCTGATTCGGATAGTTATTTTGGACTGTCTTGCTCCTTACAATCGCTCGATTTAAAAAATACAAACAATATCTTTGTAAATATACGACTTTATAAAATAAAAAAACTTTTTCAAATTAAGCTCATGCGGCTGCTAATCCATGGTTGAGCGCTTTTCACTCTATCACGCCCACACTGAAAAAAGAAACACCCTGTAATACATTGTGTAGATGCGTATACAAGGCTGTTATAATTATAATAGTACAACAACAACTCAATCATACTTACTCAAGATGTGGACCAGAGGGGCAATTCCTGTAAGTTTTAAGGACGTTCGCATTCGCATCTCATTCGCAATCTGTCAAAAATACAATCTATTTACCCACATTTTTGACAAGTTTGACAGGTTGCGACTAGAATGTGAACGTTTTTTAAGTACGAGAATTGGCCTTCTGTTCACTGACAAGCTGTGCAAAATTATATTTGCGGCAAATGTCCACCTCACACACTGTCATACAAGTTAAATGATATCGACGAAACTAAGCTTATCTGTATTTATTTTGTGTTAGTATCCAATAATAATAATAATAAGATAAAAAATGTATACCAAATAATAATAATTAATAATATGTTAAGCACCAATTGTAACTCTACGCGTATATTACGAAAATGTAACTTGTTTTTAGACGCCTTGGGTTGACCTGTTATGTCTACAAATGTTTATAAATAAATAAATAAATAAAATAAATAGTGAGCAAAGTTAAGCTTCGTGCAGACTAGCGCGACGCGACACCGGTTATTGTTATACCGTGAAGTTTTCTTAGAAATGGGGATCCACGCGCAAAGCTCAACGCAGATGTCGCCAGCGGCGGCGGGATGGCCGCTGTCAAATCATTTTCGCTTTGTTTACATCAATGTTTTTTGTTATTTTTTGTGTTGAAACCGATCCACCACCGTTATTGCTAACATGTATTGCTCCTGGAAGCGTAAAGAATTGAAAGACGAACTAAACAAACGCGAAGCAAGGATTACTGGAAAGAAATCAGATCTTATTGAGAACTAGATTTCTATCTGATAAAATATTTTTCATCAGTGCTAGGCTCTAGCTCTCTCTCTAGGATTTGGTTTTTTTTTTTTTGTTTTAACGTGTTAATTCTTACTTGACTCATGGTAGGAAAATTTACGAAAACTGAGAGAACACTACTGTAATTATAAATGGTATTCTTTAATTTTTAGGTTAGGTTTATTTTTCATCAGTGCTAGGCTCTACATTTGGATAATTTTTTAGTTGTAACGTGTTAATTCTCACTTGGCTCATGGTAGGAAAATTTACAAACATTGAGATAACATTACTTTAATTATAAATGGTATCCTTTATTTTTTAGGTTACCTATGACCGAAATACTAATTTCGGCAATCAAAGCCCTTAAGCTTCTGAAAGTCAAGCACTTGACGTTCCTGCTGCAGAACTTTACCAAGACGTTAATAGCTCCACCAGAACTCCACCATATTGTCGAAGTTTACCAATCAACATGTCAAAGTTACTTTTAGTTGTACTCTTTTAGTTTCCCACTTTTTTTAGCGTAGTATCTTTAGGAAATTAATGAACACCGGGGTTAGTAGTTTAGTGCATTCTGGTACAGCACACTTATGCATATTACGAGAAAATTTTAATTTACTGAATGATGTATGGAATTGACAGCTTTCAATGGCCATGTCGACGATACGCCACCTATCGTGATAAAATGGCAGTACAGATCCTCATTGTATTGTTCTAGTCACGACGCGCCGTCACGGCGACACGCTGGTCTGCACGAGCCTTTAAAGATTGTCATTGAATTGTGTAATGACAAATGTTCACGGTATCGGACGTTTTTAAAAACACTAGCGAGGAAAATAAAATGTCAACATACTTTCTCTTTAACGTGTGACCGTGTGACAATCTAAGAAGCCCGATTTGACACCTGTCAAAATATTTTGTGTAGTGACGGGAAAAAAATATCGGTAGTTTTAATAACCGATTCTTGAGACATATCGATTTATCATACTTAAAGTTTGTAATCGATAATTCACCTACATTGCTTAACACTGATTCTCGAGGCATACCTATCTTTTTATTACACGTCGTCATCATGATCACGACGTGTAAATAAATAAATTCACTTTTGTAAAAAAAAAATATTCACTTTCGTCACTTCGGATGATCCAGAAAAATTATTATATCATTAGTTGAACTGTCTTAGACGGTTACCATTATAATAAATTAATTTTCCATCATATTGTCAAAATGTACATCTGTTCTAAAGTTTTCCGTTATAATTTTCTTTCGATCGATTTTGTTGTTATATGTTTAAACATTTAATAAAACTAATTATACTAGTAATTATACGTTTTTCTCTTTTCTTACTTTAATGTTTATAAAAGTACCTATCGATTTTTCAGTATATCGATTTTATTCGGTCAAAAAACGACTTAAAACGGTCACAACACTACAGCAACGAACCCAAAGACATGACATTGTAATAACGATCTGTCGGAATATGAATCAACGAATAATTCGTGTTTTTGACTGCGTTTTTCCAATATAAAGTGAAAATTGGTGCTTACGAATGATACTCATTTGTTATAGTGTATGGATAACATAGTGACTCATTAGATAGATGAATTTGATATTTCGATTTCTTACGTAGACGTTCATACAAAGTTATCGCGGCAGTATATTTCACCCACAAGCTGCACGTGTAGAAGGTTTGGCAGTACGCCTTGAAAAGCGAGACTTTAACATCCCCACTACAACGCGCAAACCTGCGGGCTACCATATTACATCGAACCGCCAACGCCCTCCGCTCCCTCTCTATATCAGCATCGTCATATACGTCCTCGGTGACTACATGCCCTAAGTAGTTAAACTGTTTGACTCTCTGTAGTGGCTTTCCGCTTAACGTCACTGGAGGAACATTATCCAACGAGCTTGACTTAGATGTGAAAATCAATAGCTTTTTTTTTAACATTATATGAGAGTCCATGTGACGCAGCGTGGGACTCACAAACACACAACAAACTCCTGAGCGCGCTGATTGATGGACTCTGCAAGACCATGTCGTCTGCGTAGCTGAGATTATTCACCATAGTGCCATCAATCGAGCAACCGACGTTGGTCTCGCTGAGCTCACCAATCATTCATGTAAACATTAAACAGGGTCGGGGACGTTAGTCCCTTCAGGACGTATTTGTCAGAGTGAGCACCCGCCCATTTAACACTGTTAATATGCGAGCTATACCAAAACTTTGGTACATTAATAAACTCCTCGGGTACCTCTAGAAGTTTAAGCTTCGACCAAAGTTTGTTGTAACAAACCAAGTCAAAAGCCTTGGAGAGGTCAAGGAAAGCAGCATGTACTGGCGTTTCCCTATCTGTGTAGTACTTGACCGTCTACTTAAGCGCCAGAATAGCGGTCTCAGTTGATAGCGCCTTCCTAAAACCAAACAGAGCATCACTCAACTTTAAATACTGACCAAGCCGGCGCTCAAGCAGACCATCAAATACCTTTCCAACCATAGCGGCCAAAGAGATGGGCCTGTAGTTGGCTTTGTCCGCTATGTCGCCTGTTTTATTTTTAACCACAGGCTGGTAGATAGGTATGACGGATACAAAACACATACAACATTGCTAGAACCCGGTAAATGTGAGGTCCCGCATGTAACAGATGCTCAACACCAAGCCCATCGTGACCCGGCGACTTCCCTCTCGACAAACTTACTACCACTTTCTTCCCCTTCTTAGCAGTAAACCCAAGAGGAAACACCGCTGGCACTCTAGCTTCATCCGTCCACCTAGCATCTGTCAATGAGGAAGATACCACAAAGTGTTCTTTAAAAATGCTGGCTATGCGTCCCGCATCCGTCTCACCATCAACACTCACAGGTAGGCCCGTTCTAGGATTCATCCTACCAGTTTGTTTCCAGAAACTCTTAAAATCCTTTTGTTCGTGGCTCTTAACTATCAAATCGATACGTATTTGCGATTTATTATTTTGACAATATTTTAACTGTTTCTTGAAATGATTCCTACTTCGTTGCAATACAAATGGGGCCATCTGGAGGCATTCCACAGGATTTCCATAATTGAAACTTCACACGGGCCTCAGTTTGAGCGCTTTTAACGTACTTATTCCACCCTATTACATGCTTGCCTTTCCCAACGCACGGCGGCTTCCTGTAGTGTTCTGACAGTTTTTTGGTATAGCTCGTCGATAACCAACCTATGCCTGACACCAGTACACATGTTATCATAGCATTCACTGAGTTTGGATGGAAAGTCTATGCTTCTTAAAACTGTATTACATAAGTGTTGGTAGGTATTAATTTGTTTATTATTTCGCTCTCCCCAGTGTATCTTGGTATTATTGGAGGCCGTATAACATAAAACAGACTTCACTCTAGTTACCTTAAGGTTACACTTTATTTTCAAAGGAAAATGGTCGGACCAGTACACATCATGACAAATCGTGACATCACTAACCGACTGCCACGCAGCTTCAGTAACTAAGCAATGGTCCAGAACCATGTACATCGCTTATAAATGTATAGCTGTCACTGCCTTGACCGAGCGTAGCTACATCAGCGCATACCCATTCCTGTTATAAACAAAATCTTTGCAAAATAATTCACCGGGGTGAGCATTAAAGTCACCTAACATGAACACAGACTCAATATTACATGCTTCAATCGTAGCTACAATCTCGCTCAAACACTCATCAAATTCTGTGATGTTCTCTAGACAGTCAGTAGGAATATACACACTAAAACACAACACCTCTCGATTCGCAATAGTGGCTCTTAAAGCAATAATGCGATCACTTTTGCACGGCACAACAAATACTGAGGTGAAAGCATTTTTACGCCACAGCAAAGCTACTCCGCCATAGGGCCTATCCCTCAATACACCAGCTGATAAGTCAACGGCAGACTTACCCGTGTACATGAAGTCACGATGTATCTCCGCAAGGATTGGTATGTCAGACTGTAATAGCCAGGTTTCCTGTATAGCTACAATATCTGCTGTTTCACATAAAGATTTTATGCACTCACACGACCTCTTGATGCCTTTGCAATTAGTGATTTTTTCCCGCTGGGATTATTTTTTGTGCACTGGATTTTCAACGCTCTTCTTAGCACCGAGAATTGAAAATCCAATAGTGTGTTTTTTCAACGCGCTGGTACGCGAGTGCGTCCTAGCACGTTGGATTCTCAACGCTCGGCTCAACACCGAAAGTTGAAAATCCAGTGCGTGATAAAATCCCGCCGCGAGATTCTTACGTCCGGGTCCACCACGTTCACGTTCGCACGGACGTACTCAAAATAAACGTATAAGTTGAAATAGCCGACCAAGTGCGTGTCGCACCACCAACAGTGAAGGGTTCAGTATTTGGGATGAATATTTGCGCATACACGGTATCCATATTTCTCAAAACAACTTTAAAGAACCATGTTCTCAATACTACTCCTATTTACTACGGCGAAGCAAAAAGGAGGGTTGTGATGTAGTTTATGGTAGTACGGTAGTATGTAGGTATGTATGTTCATCTGTTACTTCATAACTCCTAAACTACTGTTAATTTAACAAAAACATAATTTGACAAATGAGGTGTCGTTGGAAGCGTCTTGATCGTCTGCTGGTTATAGGCTAAGTGACGTCAATATAGCGCCCTTTAGAGGATATAAAGTCATGAACTAAAATGTTTTTGGGTATCAAATGAAAGGGCAATATTTCAAAAATATTTATATTGTAACCCCAAAATAATTTAAATAAAAATAAAAGTTATAAAAACTAAAACTCAACTACGACAAGAACGCTAACTACGACAAAAACGCCAACTAAAAAAGGTATAAAAAGACATCACAGACAGATAAATTAAAAATCCGGAGTCACACGAGTAAATCGAACAGATAACGTGTGACTCCGGATGTCTGTCTTTTTGTATCTAGGATATGCCCTTGCCCATACGCTTATATGCAAGAAATTGTTTTTTTCAACAGGTTCGGTTACATGTACGGAGAATTCCATCCTTTAAAAAGTTCCGTAATTTCACTACACCGTTGTTTGTCTAGTCTATATTATCCACTTCTGATTCCTTCGCTAGACGTGGTTCAAATTGAAATAATTATGTTCTATTTTTAGAACATAGGTAAACGAAAAATACAGACGTTAATATTTTTGCTTGAAGTACAATAAAAAAAAAAACCTAATTATAGTTTTATTTAAATTTCCGTGAAGGTAAATGTTTAATTCTGAAATAATATAATTCGTTTTACGTTACGTTTTTTTTTCACATAATATAACCAAAAATTTCCTACCTCAATTTGTATTAATAAAAATACGTTTTTGTTTTTTTATCTTGATGCGGTTCTGGAAAATGTTTAATTTTTTTTATATTATTTGAAGAGATAAGTTCAAAAACACGATTCAGGAAAAACATCGTTGTTAGGATTTAGTGCAGGGTTCAAACCTAATTTCCTCGGCCTAATATAATACTAGGAGTTAAATTAACGGATCGTGTTCGAAACACAATACTGCGCTCCAAAACAAAAATAACTGACGTGGATCAAAAGGCTGCCCAACTTAAATGGGACTGGGCAGGACATGTCTGTCGCATGCCGGACAAACTGTGGGCCCAAATAGCACAGAACTGGTGCCCTGAGACAGTGAGGCGGGGTCGCGGCAGACCGCGTAGGAGATGGCGGGACGAGCTGGATAGGTTCCGTCAAAACTGGAAGGAGGACGCGCGGGCTCGTGGAGGGAGGCCTTTGCCCAGGAGTGGGACAGAGTAGGCTAGTAAAAAAAAAATTAAAAAAATATATACGGGGTGTCAGGGACATCGACGCGAAGCCGGTTACCATGGATTCAGTTCATGGTCAGGTTACATGGATGTTTTTCATGATAAATCATGAAATGAATCATTAATTAATCATTTTTATAAATCATGAATCATGTAAAAAAAAAAACAGCTGCTCCATACATTTTGACCGCGTAGGTATTGCACTTTTCTATGAAACAGCAAATATTTTTTTTAATAACCGACGATAAATTTCAACTCAGTGGGGTTCAGAATCATGTACTGAATCCATGGTAGCCGGCTTCGCGTCGATGTCCCTGCCACCCTGTATAGATAATCCTAACTAATATTATGATTGAGGAAATGAGTTTGTTTGTTACGCTTTCACGCTAAAATGGCTGAACGGATTTGGATGAAATTTGACATATGGGTAGACCATGACCTGGAGAAGGAAAAAGGCTACTTTTCATCCTTGATCACAGACGAAGTCGCGGGCAACAGTTAGTAGTGTCTATCATAAAATATGGGAAAGTGAGTTTGTTTGTTTGTTACGCTTTCACGTTAAAACGGTATAACGGATCTGGATGAAATATGGCTCATGGGATAGGTTAGGATTTCTATCGCGATATTCCTACGGGATCGTGACTTAAGCGGGTGAAACTGTGGGGCGCAGCGTTTCATATAAACCTGCTATGTAATTACGTAACACATTTTCGTAAACGATTACGACAAATCTGTTTCATTTTGACAGTTCAACAACATTCATTGCGTTATTTACGTTGTCGAGCAGATTTTTTAAAACTTTTGAAGCAATGGATTAGCAATCTGTTTCAAAACGATTCAGATTCTGATTGATCGTGTATTACGCATTTAGGGTGCTGTAGAAAATGTGTGGTGACGCGGCAGCGTTGTTCGGAATCATACCTTGAAAGAGTTTCTCAGTAGACGTAGGTACCTACCTAATATGGTCCCTGAAATACAGCATACCATACTGCTGACCAAGGAGATGTTTTTGAATCAACAGACAAGTAAGAAATGGGTTTATCGTGATCAAGCAGCAAAATAATTTTAATTAAATAAAGTGGTTGCGGCCTTCTCTCATGCAGGAGGTTGTGGGTTAAAATCCGGACAACTACCAATCACTTGACTTGGCTGATCTTTTTTGGAAAATAGAGACGTGTATCATGCGGATTATCACTGGTCACGAACAAGCTAGTACTATCAATATACGAGTAAGTCTGGAATCACCAACCCGTCTTGAGCAAGCGTGGTGATCAGAGCTCGTGCCTTCTCTGTATGAGCCCTGCAGTGGGAAAATAATAGGCAAGTATTTATTTTATTTTTAATCCATGCTAAATAATTTGTACAAAAGACAACAGTAAAAATAGATAAAATTACCTAAGAATCTATTCCAGTTTAAAATATATTCTATACTTCAGGAATCCTTGAAGGGTACCTTCCTGGGATATAGTTGGGATTATTAGGATTGTACTCCCATATAAGATATTCGGGCTCGTTGAGATATAGCGGGGGGATCTCGTCACTTGGCTCCCTCTCCTCCCCTATCAGGTTCTTGTTGCGCAGAAGCAATTCGTCGACCTTCGCTTGACCTTCTTCTGAGATTTCTAAATGAGTGAAGAATATTTTATTTTATTATGGAAGTTAATGGTGAAAGGTTTGGTTTGATTGTGAAAGTGATGCCAGTGACAGAAATGTTGAAAGGAAATCGTTTGGCTTGGTATGGGCATGTGATGAGGAGGGAGGAAACGCATGTGAGTAAAAGAGTACGAATTTAAATGGTGATGTACTGAGAGGGAGAGGGAGGCCGAAGAGTAGATGGATGGATCGTGTGGGGAATGATATTAGAGAAAAAGGTGTGAACGATAGCGTGACGGTTGTCAGGGGAGAATAGAAGATGAATACGTGTTGAGCCTTTCCTCACATTCCTGCCATTGTTCAAGGGCAGGATGATCGGAAGGTGAGCAATGGGTAGCTCGCCGTCCGATAAGGACCAGGCCCGGGTCGACGGCGCGTTGTGTTCCACGCGCGCCTCAAAGAGATGTCAGCACCAACTGACGGGGTCTGTAAGGGCCAATGCCTGCCAGGGTTGCGAGTTTGTCCGAAGGCCGCGATATCCCTATCGCGGCCCCGGCACTCAGGCAACGGAAGGAACACGGGTGGGTTTTAGTCAGTAAAAGTTTGACACGCCCTCCAGGTCCACCCAGAGCGGGAGAAGTTATTTGATAATTTCCCACCCTCAAAAAAAAAAAAGGGCTGGGTGATGACGATAGGTGTTTTACTTAATTATTTTGTTTGAAAAAGACCTAGCTTTGCAACTGACGACCTCAGTGTTAAGAAGGAGGTAGCTCTGAAGATTGTTGAAAACCAAAATAAAAAAGGAATCTTACTAGTTCTACGCAGGTCTATTCTGAGAATCTTCCTATTTCGCTCAATAGCACGGATAAGAGTCGCCTCGGCGTCACCAGACAAATCGTTAGCCGCTATATCCAGTCTAGTGAGGCCCCGGTTTAACCAGAGAAGACCCGCCATCTAAACACACAGTAAAAAACGCAGGTGGCAGACCCATAAATCAGAAAGCCATTAATTTCTGGATCGAATGAATAATTCATGATAAAGGTATGTAGTCACTTTAATACCCTCAATAAAACAGAAACGCATCAATCCTGGGACTATATTTTTGTTTGATTACTAAAACGTGTGTTTTTTTACACTAGCTGGCTTTACACACGCGCATGAAACAACAATCAACAAAATTTTGTAGGGGAATTGTGGTGCAATGACTTCCCTGCGCGCAATCCTGTACATTCCAAAGCAGTCGCGAAAGAGCGTTTAGTAAGTGTAAAGGGGGTTACTCAAAACTTTAACAATGATATTCTTTAGTAGAAAAGAGAATTGCACCTTCTCAGCCGATGCTCCGCTGAAACCACAAGAATTCACGATCAAAGTTTGTGGTTTTTCCTTGCATCTGACAAAAGCTGCCGCAAACATGGTCGCACATTCCAGAGACATTGGGTTCAAGCTGAAATCTGTTAAAAAGAACATAATATCAAATTTCCTTAGAGAAAAAATTGGTAGTTCCTATTAGTACAATAAGATAGATACTAAATAACTCGTAACACTTAAAGGACGAAAACAGGACACAACATATTAAATACATTAGATTAGAATAGAATATAATTTTATATTATGTACACTATTTAAATTAGAACGGTACAAACTACGCTCTTATCGCTAAAAGCCAGACGATAATACAATTTTTTTTACCTAAAAGCTCGATGGGAGCAGCTGGTTTCATTTGTAGGGCATAAGCTATTCCCTGAATGCCTTCTTCCTTAAATCTGTTATTGGCAATTCTAACCACTTTCACGTTGTTGTGAATGAAAATAAAACCACCGAGTGCCTTCATTCCGTAATCACCGATTTGACAATGATTAAAATCCAGTTCCTCAATGCATTCCTTCTTCACAAGATGTTGAAGGATTAATTTAACTTTCGAACAATCTAGGTTACTGCGGTTGATGCGAAATATTTTTAAGTGTCTTAAATCTTCTAATCCTCGGCAAATTGACTCACAATCAGCCAGCGAAAATTCGAAATACCTTGATAAATATTTATCTTTAAGATCGTTTATCCCAAAGACTAGAGATATTTCTTGAAGGTTATATAATTTTGCCAAAACTGGCTCCATAGGGATATGGTTATAGACTTTAAGTACACTGTATTCACATGTATCTTCCACCACCGTGTCAGAAGGTACAGCCGGTCTCGGTTGACGTACTATTTGCAGCTGATTTAATCCTAAGAAGAAGATGTAGGGACTGACCTGGTAAATAGAAATTATATTTTACGACTTGCGACTATTCTCAGCCTTCTTCCTTTATGGATAGGTATAGACCTATCCATAAAGGAAGATGAGCAGTGATAGCCTAGTGGTGTGACCGTCGGACTGCCAAGTCATAGGTCTCGAGTTCGAACCCAAGGCACGCACCTCTGACTTTTCGAATTCATGTGCGTATTGTATAATTATCACTTGCTTCAAATACGGTGAAGGAAAACATCGTGAGGAAACCGGCATGCCAGAGAGATATTTCTCGACGGCATGTGAAGCCATGTCAGAGGCCCATGGGCGGCTTTAAAACTCTGACACCAGGTTAGTCACTAACCACACGAAAAGAAGAAGGAAGATTAGACAGTAAGTCCACATCAGTTCAGACAACAGCTATAACGTCAGTACTGTTGATTAATTTGATACCTAATATCACAGTACATGGAACAAAAACTTAAACACCCGTTACCAGTGATGCAAGTTCTACAGCTTGATCTTCTCTAAAAACGTCAGGATTTGCCGATTCCAAGTAATCTTGAAGGCAAGCCGATAAAAATTTGCCTTTCCAGAAAACATTTCCAAGTTCAATCCTTGATGGATATTTGGTATAGAATGACCTATACCAATATTGCTCGTCCTTAAACAAAATCAAATAGTGTTTTGTTATTATTTATGGATTATCGAATTTATTTATTGAATAGGAGGAATGCTTTAAGAGGACACTGCTCTACTTCTAAATTGCTTTGCAAAGCGTCTTGTTTTCAAAACGAAAGAAATATTAGGTATGTTAATGTGAACCTTTATGTAGCGTACGCTGAACTTCAACTGAATATCCGCAGGGTACAAGTCCATCAATATATCGACGTCTTTTTGAAGTATTTTCTGAAGAGGATTGAGTCTGTCAAACATCCTGGACAGAGTGAGTGCAGCGTAGAAAGTAAGTGGTTGAGGTGTAAAATCAGTATCCCATTCGAAGTCCTCAGCTCTGATTTTCCGAGGAGCTTCTGCAACCGAATTACTCATAGCTGCTGGTGTGGAATACACCTCACGTGTGTTCATATTCACTAAGTAAGGGATCTTCATGATGAAGCTGTCTGTCTGCTCTTCTATAATATTTGATAACGAATTTATATATATTCTCTATAAGAATTTGTAATGGTAATGACCATAATGACACTTTTGATTTGTAATTTGACCACAGAATGTGACAAAAATAATCTTTTTCCAATTATAAAATGGCCGTTGACCGTTAACGATCTCCTTAGATAATGACTTGTTTATTGAGCTCTTTAAAGGGCATAGTTTTTTACAAGTCAGTAAATAAGGTAGGGAAAGGGAGGTCTTTTCCCAGCAGTGGGATATTATGGGCTACATAGATAGATCGCTAAAGATTCATTATAATAACAACGCGCTTAAAAATAAAACAATGGCATGCAATTTCACATCATAGTAGGACAATCATTATGTGACAACCTTATTGAAATGACAATCCAGTAGGTAGGTGTGTTCAACATAAAATATCATTATTACAATCACCTTATTACAACAATAAACCTACGTCAACTTAACTATAAGTACAGTACATGTTTATTTAGGTACTTTGTGTATTAATAGTACAAAGTTCACCATAACATAACATAAATAAGAAGTCGGGTGTTTCCGTGTGTCTTCGTGCAAGCTCGGACCAAAACAAAGCTGAGCGGCGCGCCCGCGCCGCATTCACTGTTTAGTTTGTTACCGTGTCATATCATACTGTATTATCGACCGGCGTGCGCGACTCTGTCATTGCCAACACATTTTTTATTTAAAATACAAGTTTATACAATTTAATTCTTGTTCTATAATTAAAATCGTAAGATAAAATGGATTCTGACAGGAAAAATTCGTCCCAAAACCGTAATACTTCTCAAGTTTCGACTTACAGCCCGTGGAATTTGTTATTTAGCCCAAGAAATCGTACTAATAGTGAAACCAGTGTCAGTTCCAATACTTCCCAAAGTAGCCAACCAGGTAAGTCCGTTTATTTTTATTTAATATAAATCGTTATCAGCATTATTCGTTCTTTGTGGTCTACCACGTGTACGTTTACCATCATAATTATTGTGCTTATACAGACATAGAGCGTCTACAATCTAACAGATTTGTGAGTTGATTCTCTTCTCTTTGTGGCTTTACCATAACCATAACAAATTCATCTCCGGCAAGCGACATGGAGATAAAAACAAAAAAAACGCGATGTGCGATGGTCTTGACGTCGGAGGCACGTCACGTAGTAACTATGCATATAAAAGTAAGGTTAGCAGGCGGAGAATGGAAACCGTTTGCCTTGTTTGTTTGTCAACTGTACCCTGATCTTAATGTTCAGGACAATCTAAATAGCATATGTACTTCACTCAAGGTTTATTATTGTTATAATAAATGATATTTCATTTATGAAATACTAGTAATATTACCATACATATTACGAGGTATGTTTTGCTTTTGAGCCACTTTCTAATCTGGTCTATGAAGTAAACCAAGGTGACTACTTTAATGATAACGACCCATGGTGTGGCTAGATGATAAATAACAGAAATATCATTTATATAAAATGCATAAATATTGTTTTTAGTGGAAGCTGCCCGTTTTATAATCTTAAAGCAAATTACCATTCCGCTTTTTGGTAATGTGCATAACATATTTTACGTCACCCATGGCGTTGCTTTCGAATCGGAACAGTGCCCATTGCCTAACTTGCTGACTGAGTTTTGTCACACATTATGCATATTTTATTTGACCGTTTCTCTCTACAAGACAAAGCATGTCTGTATTGTTTTGTTTTGTAAGTTATTTTTGTCCGAATGTTGGAAGCATATGGTAATGTCATGTGTTTCGTGGCATCATTATGGGTTGCCATTGGCACGTCTTTGTGCCAAGGTTCAAGCAATTTTATGATACTAATCCCCTCCTCAATTAGAATTCTCTATGCTAATATAGATATTATTCAATGCACGAATTCTGAACACAGCGTGCCAGGAAACATATTATAATAGCTCGTTTTTTTCTTGAATTACATTTAAATTATGTCGTCATGACCATTAGGTAAATTATTATACAATTTGGAAGTTTGCAACATCATTTTTGTCTTCCGCACATATGTGTTCAACCGGTCTTTGACCAAAAATTGTTTTTTTTTAATCCAAATGAGCGCAACTAAATGGCGAATATAGCTCATGTTCAGGAAATCATTTTTGTTCTTAATAAAATAAAGTTTATCTATTTCGCAATATTTTTTATTCAAAGATGATAATTTAAGTATAAGGCAAGGTTACAGGAACTATCAAAAGTTCAACGGTCATAATGTCAATTCGGAGAACGATTAAAGAGCAATACCTACCAAATGACAAACAAAATAATTCCTTTTATTACTTCGATCAATTATTGATCGAAGTTTTATTAGAAGGTGTGATCTTTTTTGACATTTACCTACTGAATTTACTGAAAAATGCTCAAGGAAGAAAATAGTTTATTATGACTTTCCGAGTTCTACCTAAGTATTACTTATTTTAAATTGCAAAAAAAACAATAGTTAGTTAGCTTATTTACGAATATAAAGTGCAAACAGTGCGCTTAATTAATGTCTAAAACCATTATCCTCAACGATTGTTTTGAACAAAATATTTCCTCTGACTTCATAATTAGACATGCTCTAGACAAAAATACTGTGTAAATGCGTATTATACTGAGATAAAAAGGAACGATAACACTTATCTGGAACTAACAAGTGGAGTATATCAATGTTCAATGTCACTAACGAAATATCCGCAATCATAGCTGAGGTCACAGTAAATACCTACTCGTCAAGACGTAATCAATAAACCGAGAATTTATTGGGATCAATTTGAGTTGGAATTAGCCTTACTTGCTACTTAGCCTGTGGCTAAGGACCGGATAATCAAGCCCAGCTATTTATAAATTTTTTACTGTCAACTCTCCCTGTACTTTGTGTTGTCCACTAGTAGCAAACGATTTTCCTTCATCAATATTGTAGAATGAGATTTCCTTGAATGTTTGGAATGAAAATTATACGTTTTTACAGCAGATGCTCTTACTACTTAGGGGACCATGACCATAGTTGTATCTGTTTTCTTGTTTGATGAAGCTCATATCTGTGATACAACACGAAAGGCTTTAGAATTTGTCTACCTACCCTAGTTAGAGCATTATTTTTAGAGGTTTTGGAAGCTCTTGATTTCCCTAAAGACATATATATATACAGACATCAAAACAGACGAGTATGAAAGAGATAAAAACAAAACTGTAAACACAACCATTAAATTAACGTTCATTGTAAATATACCTCCATTCAATGAGGATGCTTCTGGAAATCTAAATATTTGTAACGTTATAGTTAAAAGAAACACTGGCACTTTAAAATATACTTTCTGTTATAGTATATTATTGATAAACAACAAAAAACAGACGCATGACATCATTATATGATTACATTGCTTTGTTCGACACTACAAATAAGTTTGACCATGATATTATAACAAAATTTGAACGTTAGAACAGCCCACGAGCTCATTTCTACATTTGTACAGCCGGAACTTTATTATACGTTCATTTTAGTGTAGGAAATGAGTTAGAAGCATTAGCATAAATATTCAAAACAAGCAAGTGCATCCAAGCGAGAGTTGGGACAAGTGACTACGTGGCCTATGTCAGGTAGGAAGTTCCCGAATCTCGGAGCCCCGAATAGACATTTTAACTTCAATATCTTGCTATCCTGCTCACTCTGCAAATGCCATTCGTTGGGGACTTGTGGATTTTAGATCCCGATGATACCCGTTTTTATTACATTTTGTTGTACTTATTATATTGGTGAACCTCGTAAAGCCAGGTGCGTCAATGTAAAATAAAAGATATAAGATGGCTAAAATGCGCTTATTTGCATTGAGGTTTTAATAAAAACTAGTTGAAAATAATGGCAGTTAAAAAGCGAAGTAAAAAAATGTATTCAATTATAAATTAATTAGTCGAGGCACCTCTGCACTTGGGGTCAGCTGGACCAGCAATGTCATTAGTTCTACACCTCCGGAGGAAGCAGGCCCAGTTATTCTTTTTTCACTATATGTACCAAATGACAAACAAAATAATTTCTTAGAAGGTGTGATCTTTTTTGACATTTACCTAGTGAATTTACTGAAATAATTATTATGCTCAAGGAAGAAAACTAAAACTAAGAATTATGACTTTCCGAATTCTGCCTTTCAATTACGAAAATTGACTTTCCGAGGTCTTTTTGAAATAATTATCCATATTTATATATCCTTTCATCTCGTATCGGTTCATGTAAATGTAAAGAGATAATGTAGAACTCAATGTTTGACAATAATGTTAAAATATAAGTGTAGCTAATGGAACTGTTATTACAGGCAACATGCGTTGCTCTACCCAAACGATGATTTTAATATGTATTTTTTTCTTATGATAATAACTGTGGTTTATCATTTTAGGTACTCAATTCGGGACACTACAGAGGCAAACGAGCAAAAACGAAGAATATCTGTGGATGATGTAAGCAAGCTGATATTTTACATAGCGTTATGTTTTGTATTGTGAGACGAAATGTTATAATGTAAATACCAGAGTCACGCCACGCTTCAGTAATACGTTTTGAATTTTTGATTCAAGACAGTTATAGGAGATGAACGCCATTATATTATGCAACCTTTTTCCTTTCACGTTCAGTTTTAAAACACGTAATGGGTGACAGATGGCCTCTGGTTTACTTACATAATATTAAAGTAGGTAACCCATATCTTTTGCGTCACAAAATACGTGAAAAATAAATCAGCCGGTGCGCTGTATTTGTGTTTGATTCCAAGATTAGATCAGATTTATTTAGACGACAAAGTGAACACAAGTACATAGAAAACTCCGGAATTACAAGTCGCCAATCACTGAAACCGCTGACCAAATATAAAATGCATTCGCTATTACGGCAACGATAACCGACTTTTAATGATTTTGTACTAAAGATCACGTCTAAACGAGTAGTGTTAATGATTTGGAAAAAAATATAATTTAAATTAGAGCATTTTCTTAATAACTTAATATATGAATATTTTAGATTATGTTTATATTACATAGTGAAATTAATTTGTAAAGTTGTGTAACGCGGATAGAAAACTGTGAATAACGCAAAATCTATCAAGCGTATTTTTCTGAAACCTTTACCATTTTAAAGATGATTCAATTATTGATCTTTTAGTGTACATGTTTTATTAAAATACCTTTGATAATGCATCTAATTTGGGACAGCGCTCATTGATGGGCGAGTCCTATTACTGGCTGGACGTACGACGCGTTGCGTGAGCTCAGTACAGAACATGCAAGCTAACTCAAGTTCACTTGCATATATCTGCGTTTTAATAGATCATTTTGTAGAAGCGATTCAACATGAAGGGAATTGATTGACCGACCTATAAATCAGTTTGATATTTTCATTTATTTCCCAACTATGTTGGGGTCAGCTTCCAGTCTAACCAGATGCAGCTGAATACCAGTATTTTACATGGAGCGACTGCCTATCTGACCTCCACAACCCAGTTACTGGGTAATAGCTTTAAAACTTATATTTGATTAAAAAATATCAATCAAGGTTCACCATGATTGCCCAACAGACAAATTAATCGAAAGATATCGAATGGACACGCAAGATGTAAGCAACTTTATCTTCCAAGGTGAAACAATGGTTAACGACTTTTGTCTGAGAGTTTAAAATTTAATGATATATTTTTAAAAGCTTGGTCTTAAGTCTTCAAGCTCGGTAGTCTTGGAGCTCGTGGCTAAGTAATAACAGCCGCACGGGTCGATACATCAGGTTAAGCTACGCTTACTGCGGTTGGTCCGTGGATGGGTGACCATCTTTACATACCGAGACTCCTCCGTGCCTCGGAAAGCATGTTAAGCCGTTGGTCCCGGCTGTCATTCGTGGATCTTTGTCAATCGTTACGGGTCGTCAGAAGCCCGAAAGTCTGAGAACTAGTCTTACCAAATGGTATTGTGTTACCCAGTTACTGGGTTGTGGAGGTCAGATAGGCAGTCGCTTCATGTAAAATACTGGTACTCAGCTGCATCCAGTTAGACTGGAAGCCGACCTTAACAAAGTTGGGGAAAGGCTAGTCAGATTGATTGGTCTCAAGTCTTTACGGATGAAGGAGATGGATGCTCTAGTGTTCACCCTTGTTTGCCATCATTATGCTTGAAAGACTGCAGTATAATAGTTCTCGATATCAGCTTTATCTGGTCTTGGTTTTGTCGGAGTTTTCACAATCGTAAACTTAGATCTTTATTACCAATTACACGTAGATAAATGCTATGCACATTAACATTTAAATATAAAACAAAACATAAAAATACACACAATACCGGTTCTAGCTATAGCAATGCCAATGTTAATGTAGGTATTACAAAATGAAAAAAAAAACTAAAAGTAACATTTTAAAACCGGATCTGTTACGAATATGATAATGTTGAATCTTACACATAAAAAATAAAAGAAAAAAAATTGTAGATGCATGCTCAAGAGGAGCTCGTGGCTAAGTAACAACAGCCGCACTGGTCGATCCATCAGGTTAAGCTACGCTTGCCGGGGTTGGTCAGTGGATGGGTGACCATCTTTACATACCGAGAATCCTCCGTGCCTCGGAAAGCACGTTAAGCCGTTGGTCCCGGCTGTCATTCGTGGATCTTTGACAGTCGTTACGAGTCGTCAGAAGCCCGAAAGTCTGACACCAGTCTTACCAAGGGGTATCGTATTACCCAGTTACTGGGTTGTAGAGGTCAGATAGGCAGTCGCTCCGTGTAAAATACTGGTATTCAGCTGCATCCGGTTAGACTGGAAGCCGACCCCAACATAGTTGGGAAAAGGCTAGGCAGATTGATGCTCAAGAGAACGAATTAAATGTCGGAAAATATCCCACGGGAACATACTACCGGGATTAAAAGTAACCTATCTATTAATCCAGGTTATAAACTGTGTGCCAAATTTCAGCCAAATCCGTTTGTTTAGCCGTTTTAGCGCCAATCCGGAACATACATTCAGAAAAAAGGACAAACATTCTGCGTTACTATGTTAATAGGAGTATCAGGGTTATTGGTTATTTGTCGGCAATCCATTAAGGGGATGTAGGAGAGGTCATTTACAACCAAATTACCCTTCTTGACTCCTATGCAAATGTCAACAAATTTCGAGTCATTTGACATTTTATTCATTTTAAAATATAAAATGATAAATTTCGAGTCATTTGACATTTTATTCATTTTAAAATATAAAATGTCAAATTACTCGAAAATGGTTGACATTTCATAGGAGTCAAAATCATTTGGTTGTAAATGACTTCTCATATATCCCCTTAATGGATTGCCGACATTTAACCAATAACCCTGTAGATATGGTAAATGAAAATGCAACATTGAATAGACCTATCTTCATGCAAAATCCCGAGTGCAGCGGTGCGTATCGCTAATGTAATTATAACAAGAACACATAACCTCCTTTTTAAGCCGGTTGACGTGTTATGTAAACGACAATGAACAAGTTCATAACATTTTTGCAGTATAGGTTTACAAAACAGGATCGGTGACTTTTCGTTTTTGTGTAACGTAGGTAGCCTACGTAAATATATTTCAAGTTGTGGGGACAGTGAGTTTGTTTTGCTCTTTGTTTATCCATTTTCAAAACAAAAGGAAAGTGCCCTGAGAGTAATTTATTGTAGGGAATCTAAAGCGTCGTGAAGACAAAAGCGACACCGCGACGCGACTCTAACAAAATAATTTGTAAGAAATCTTCACTGTTGAACAATAACCGGTGTCACCTCGCGCGACATATCGCGCTGGCCTGCAATAGCCTTAAATCTACTTAATGCATTAATTGCTAGCTGCATTAACTAAGAAAACTTCACGGTAGAACAATTACCGGTGTTGCGTCGCGCCGCCGGTCTGCACGAGGCTTTACTGCTTCTTTTTAGGGTTCCGTACCCGAGGGGTGCCAAACGGAACCCTATCAGTCTCCGCTGTCCGCTCGTCCGTCTGTCTGTCAGCAGGCCGTATCTCATGGACCGTAATAGGTAGACAGTTGAAATTTTCACAGATTGTGTATTTTTATGGCCGCTATAACAAAAAATAATAAAAATAAAATAAAGTAAAAAATTAAAGGGGGTACAGGAAACTCGTTTTTTTACTTTCTTATTGAATCTGGTATGATGAATGTTCATGAGTGGCAGTATTAAATGAGTCCATTGAGGGCACATCGTAGGTCAGCAAAAATGATGAATAATCGTTTTGATTGTACTGTTGGATTCAGTTGCAAATGCATGTGCTACATTTTAGGAAGTATTGTTTTTTACTTCCATGTTTTTAGTTGTAGACTACCTGCGTAAGATGATCCTTAATAACCACTCTGTAATACACTAATATTATAAAGAAAAAAGATTTATATTTTTGTTTGTAATAAATAAACTCAAAAACGACTAAACCGATTTTAAATTTTTTCACCAGTAGAATGCTATATTATCACTGAGTGAGGCTACATATCACGCGGACAAAGAAGCTGGCAGAAGCTAGTGTCTTCATAAAACAGTTACTTTTAAAAGCCATAACTCAGTTATAATCCCTTAGGCCCATCCATTGTGTCACAGAAATGGCTTTATTAGGATTAAATTAATATCAACGATATCAATCATCCGTCCCCCAAACGACCGTAATGCTGAAGGACTTTCTGACCTAAATATCAGTCACCTGCGTCTGCGTGCTTCATAAATATTCCATCTTAAAGTAAACCGTAAAGAAAAATCACGGATTGCAAAAGACGAGCTTATTAGCAATAATGGTAGGTCTCGAAGGTCGTCCAGTTACGGCGGAGGCATTTCTGCAGCTGATGTTGCTGTCTCAATTCGTTACGAAAGCCTCAATGTGTGGGAAAGAGACGTTGTTAGTTATTGGTCCGCTTCCCCTCTCGCTGATGTCGAAACCTTCGGTTGCATGCGCTCGCGCTGGGCGCTGCGCCGCGTAGCATTGACGACGGTGCGCAAACGCCGAACGAACAGTTGGACCACAACACACAAAGAACAGTGCTCTTGTTAAAAAGTGACAGTGAAATGAGAAAAACACGTGTCCCGAGGTAGCCGGTGAGAACCTGCGCTGACTTCTGCTTCGGTTAGTTCTCGTGCTAGTTACCTATTTACTGAAATATTGTGTTCGCTGTTTTTAATTTGAAAACAAAGAAACATGAAGTAATGACTGCTCATAATGATACCTACGTTACAACCGGTTTGTGTGACGTATGCTTTAGTCTTTTTGCCGGTTTTGTGTGAGTTAAATTATACGAGTTTAGTTTGTTTAGTCATTTATAAAAGTTGTCTTGAAATAGATACACGTGTGTACTCAGTGTTTTAAGAAAAACATCCTTCCTTCCTCAAGTGTAGTGTTAAATATAGATCTATTGGGTAGGTACTGAAAAACTGTAATGAAAATCCTGTGACGTTTGTAACATTGCAGTCGGTTTTAGTGGTAACTGTTATAAACAGAGGGTGTTGTAATATGCCACCGGTTCCGAAACGTTTCCACATATTCGTCGTTACGGGTGTATCTCAAGGTAAAATTGATACATTTGTGTAGCGATCTACACAGGTACAATATGTACTTATATGTTGTTCTTGACACTGTTTTTATGTACCTTATGAGATCATCTCTATAACACTAATGTTTAAAACAAATTTGGTAAATAAACTAACCTAACCTGGGTCTAACTTTGTAGTAATTTAAACTACATAAATGGTAATGAAATTTGAAAAGTAAAGTTAAATAGTTTTAAGATTAACTAGATTAAGTTTAAAGTTTTCGTAATTAAGTATAACTTTGAAAAACCCATCAAAACATTATTTAATTGGATGTCAAACTGAAATCCCCCCATTGGACTCCGAGATTAATAATTTACCAAAAGTTAGTATTTATGTGGCATCTTTGACATATTTTTTAAAGGAGATATTTAGCTTAACATTACGCTGTTTATGTAGAGATGTAAGATATTACACCAACATTTCCAATTATGATTATGTCCTATGAAGTAGGAGGCGAGCCTGCAAACACAAATCCAGAATTTCCAAATGGAAACACGGGGATAAGACATAGAACCCCACGCTCAGGAGTTGCGCTTGCGACCAACACGCTAACGAATAGTAACGAGGCATGCTATTCATAATTTTCTAAAGGACGCACGATTTTAAATCAGTTGCCTTATGTAGCTGTATTCACAAGTACCTAGTTAAATACGCATGCGTAAGTGATACAGTACATTGAACTCCCAAGCTAACAAAACTTAAGTATACTTGTTCATCATCCACTTGATTTAAATCTATACACATACTTAATCTTTTCAGTGGACATACAATGGACGGACTATTCAAATAAAAACCATGTTATTACTATCAGTAGAACTGAGACTGAAATGTAGAGTTCAAGACGTTAATTAATATGATAAAACTAAACTTTATTTGTCACTATATCAATTTAAAAAAATAGGACAAAACAAATGAAAGCGTTTTCAGTTTTCCATTACCACCCGTCTCAAAGTACCTGTGTTTCCTGAACTCAAATATAATCAATTCATGTAAAAGTACTCAATAACATAAACAGATTGGATCGGTTCACTTCCAAATCTTACCACTTTGAAACGCGTAGGTACCGCTTAATTGGCCCTTTGAAAACTTCTGAAGGCAATCTTGCCTGTAAACGTTTCAAAAGGAGGAAATGAATGAGTTTCCTATGCGAGGTTATGAAGACTGTGTGATTGAGTGATTGAATTCTATATTGACTAAGTAACATTACAGGGTTGTCAAAAAAAAAAAAAACCATCAGATTTCTTTTTTTTTCTAATCTGGTAACCCTTTGATATAACGAGTTTTACCCAAAAATGGACAGCAAATTATAGAAGTTTGCTGCAAGTGTCAACATGATTATTTGACACAACAAGATAAATTTATTCTAAAGTACCGCGTACTTAAAATACACAGTAATTACTTCATATATTATATCTTACTCGTGTCCGTGTCTCATTCAAATCTAATAATAGTGTTTTTATTTCTTTGACGAGTTCAAAGTACAATAACGTCGTATAAAGTAAGAATTTGTAGATAGAAATAATATAATTTCAAGAATTTCTAGAAGCTTTTCTCGACACATGAGTGACGTGACACTTGGTAAAGTTTTAAGCTCCTCATTCAAAAATTTTTAGAAACAGATTAAATGTGTTCATTTCAAAAACATGAATCGTCCAGATATTTTTTTTTTTAAATTTAATTGTAATAGCAATGTCACCTTTATAATACGTGATTATATACCAAACAAAATGGTAGCGCTACAAATATACGGCACACCATTTCATTTAATCCGTGCCATGGCATAGGTACTACGCATTCAGCCTCTTCTGTCATCAGCTAAACACCGTGACTCATGCCCACACCTACTTGTGTCAATAACCATTGAGATTAACTCGGAGCAATGTGCAAAATCCGTAGTGAAATAAAAGTAGAGATGTCAAACATGGTGTTGCACAATTACGACCTTAACCCCACGACGTCCATGCTCAATGGCCTTAAACATACGTCAAAGCTGTCAAACAATAGACCTGTCAAATAGATGTACCATCAAAGAAGTTCATAACTAACTACCGTAAGGAGTATTCTTGCTTGCAGCGCTCGGCGGCTATAGAACCGGGCTGGTAACAGATGTGGTCGTCGTGTTCACGGGATTTTGTTTTCAAACTGGTTAGATATGAACGTGTCATATATCATACCTTACATGTATGAGATATGTATGAGTTTTCAAAGCACATAGGACCTTGAAAGCAGTGATGGCATTGAAGTTAAAGAATGTAATGAAATGGAAATGTCAATATGGTGTAATTTGACCGTGAACCATGTGTGAGATTGATCGAAGATATCGAGGTGAAACCTAATCTTTTAACCATCTATACATAATTAACATTTAAATTAAAGTCACCTTTCGTGTACACTGTCTGTGTGACCGCGTTATTCTTCAAAACTACGCAACGGATTTTGATGCGTTTTTCACCATAATTTAAAGAATTTAATCCGGAAGGTTTATGTGTTGTTACATCACTATTAAACTTACTTATTATAAAAACATCTCGATGTTTTGACTTGTCGCCATTCCACCTGACGCGAAGCAGGGGTTGGTCGCTAGTTATAAGTGAACAAATAGGTACCTAGATATTTATGTAGATTTTATAGTACAGTGGGCTCCAGAGAAACCCCACCCCTAGCAATGTCAAAAACAATGCAAGGGGGTGAGGTTTCTCTGAAGCCCACTGTTCAACTTAAGTTTTGTAATTCAGTAGTAAAGGAAGCCTTTTTTTTTTGAGCGTGGGAAATTATTAAATAACTTCTCCCGCTCTGGGTGGAGCGGGAGGGCGTGTCAGACTTTTACTGACTAAAACCCACCCGTGTTCCTTTTTTTGTTCCACCCGTGTTTCGTTGCCTGTGTGCCGGGGCCGCGATATCCCTTTCGGACGAAAACTGACAGACTGTTACAGTCAGCAATACTATGTTCAGTCTGATATGTTGTCTGACCAAAGTAATCTTGTTGACTATTAACAGGTTACAGACTATTTAGATTATTTGACTTTTTAGACAGAGGTATTTATATTCCCAGGATTTTATTCCGGCCTAATGATTTCGTTTGCAGAAAAAATAATTTTATTAGATAAATATTTAGTCGCGAAATGTGGGTGTACTATAAATAGGAGATACATCTCTGTCTAACCCTTCTGGAGATACAGGCGTAATGTTGGTATGTGTGTGTAAATATTTAGTCTAAATTAATTTAAAGTGTTGCCCGCATAATATACCTACACGATAATAATAATGTGTACAATTTAAGAAGTGTGGCCGAGTTTACACAATGACAGAGTAAACATCATGTAACTCATTTGTTATCTTAAAAATAGATATAATTCTACGAAGTAGGTATCCAAAGTTTATTTAATGATAAAAATAAGTTAAATAAGTAGGTACCTACTGTTTTGTGTTGCAATAGCAAGTCAAGTGAACTATCAATCATTGATACATTTTTGTTACCAACAGGCTTTATGACTTCTCAATTTTTAAAACTTTAGGTATTGTTTGATCCCAAAGAGGTACGCAGTGTTGCGCACCTTTATGGGGGGGACGTGCGGTCATGGGATAGGCCGCACTGATTCAGGTGGCCCACTAGACATGGCGGGCTGATACTTACCAGTCGGGAGTTTAGCGAATGTACAAGTATCTCCCGGCCCCCGAGACATGAACAGTCGGCTTTTAGTTGGTAGGAGTCCGACATAACCCTCCGTTCTACCAAGACGGAGGAAATCCATGAGCATTTCCTCAAGAAAAAAAAAAAGTATTGTTTGATATCGTATAATTATTCACGATAGAGTTTTATCAATAACTTTATACACTTTGATATCGCTGAGTGGTCTGATAACTTTACAAAGGACATGCCTTTGGAGAATCCCGTTCATAAATTAAAAATAAAATGAAGTTTTTTTTTATCATACCTAGCAAATTCTTAAATGCATACGTTATTCAAGACAAGCGATGCATTATACCTAGTCTCAACAACTTTTATTTGCACTCTAAAGATAAAAAGACAATTGTTTTTAAAACAATTTCTTTCAACACAGCAGTCAAAGTGATACCGCAGGGTTTTGACCGCTGATATCAGTACAAATAACACGTAATCAATTAAACAGTGCTTAGGTGATCTGTTACAACACTGATAACTGATAACTCGGTAGGTACCCATCTATCTACCTGTGATGTATCATGTTAATAAGTCACACGACCAAAACAAATAATGAAATGAAATTGTTTATTCTGTAAATAGTTAATATTAAATATTGTAAATATTAATATTTAAAAAATAATAAGCTAGATGGCGTCGACATTTCTTCTTGACTGCCTCTGAGAAGAAAGTGCGAACAAACTCAGATCAATGTCATAATCTTGGTCAGATCATGTGAGGACCATGTAGATTAGTGTGTGAAATGGTCTTTTGAGGAAAGATCCACACAGATTTGAGTGGACCAGCACGCGTAGCATGAACACCGTAATTTTGTCCAGTCAGTGCAACAAATACAGTATTCAAGTCTTACAAAATTGTTTAATAGCCATGGCATTGAATTTAATGCGCCTCAGGCCTGTTACTAATTTTAATTCGACATTCTACGGTTAACCTTTGAATTTCATGCTTTAACGGCAAAAAAAGTAAACAAACAAAGAAGGAATTTATAATTTCGACGTGGTGATGATAACAAAACATTATTTATTGCAGCAAAGCGTTACTTATCGTTATCATGTTTGTAAAGAATTACGTACTTGCATTTTTCTCATCTATACTTCTATACTAATAATATTTTACAGAGGTAATATTTATGAGTTTATACATGACTAAGGGGGTGATCTTACTGACGGGGTCCGCTAGGACCGATACTTGCCGGGGTTGCGGGAAAGTCCGAAATGGATACCGTGGCCCCTGGCAACATACAGGCAACTGAAGGAACAGGGGTAGGTTTTAGTTAGAGTCTGACACGCCCTCCCGCTCTGCCCAAAGCGGGAGAAGTTATTTGATAATTACCAACACAAAAAAAAAAAAAAGTTTGTAAATCTTCGGAAATTCTGATCCGTTTTCAAATATTCTTTCACTAATTGGAAGCTACAGTCTTCCCAAGTATCATTATGATAAGCTTCGTGTAGACTAGCGCAACGCAACAAGGGTCGTTGTTCGAGTTGCGTCGCGCCCCGCCGCCGCGCCGCCGCCGCCGCGCCGCATCGCGTCGCGCTGGTCTGCACGAGTCTTTAAGAGTCCTATTACATTTTTTACGCAAATTCATGCTTCTTGACATTGTAATTTTCAGCAATAGTAATATATTTTAATTATTTGATTTTGAATACCGATAGTACCATTCTCTTTCTTGTAAGTTGGAGTTACACATTTTAATTTTTCTTTTTGTATAATTTACTATAAATATTTTACGAACTCAGTTTACAAGAATAACCGTCGGCGACGGAACTTTGACGCTCAAATTCACACTGTTTAATTCAATTCTATTAAAAGCTAAAATTACTAAAAGATTATTTGAACGTTTTAGTTATTTATTGGAGTTCTGGAATTTCTTTACATTCCTTGCGTTTTCACGGAAAAAATCATAAAGAAAAGCAATAAATATCTTGATTCAGCGTCCAATATATTATATTCCAAATAAACACAATTTTATCAAATAAACTAATATGATATAAAACTTCTATCTACGTACAATGAATACGTTTCATTCGTTTTCGTTTCGTAATATAAGGCAAAATTACAATAAATACAATTAAAGTACCCACAGTATATTCCTCGTCAATTCAGAAAATACACGAAAAGAATGAGTAACTCCAACTTACAAGAAAGAAAATGTTACTATCGTTATTACAATCAATTAATTAAAATATCTTACTGCTGGTGAAAATTACAGTGTCAAAAGACATTAATTTCCGTAAAAAAAATGTAATAGGACTCAAAACAGGAAATTTCACGAGGACGAAGTCGCGGGCAGAAGCTAGTATGCAATCATTATAATCTGCGTTCGCTATTTATTTGCCAAACATGTAAACAAACACGAGATTTAGAAAAAAAATTGCCATGTAATACTTAAACATAAGGTTCAGTTTACGCTACAACTTCATTTTTTTTTACTTTTTCAATAGGAGTAGTCAGTCTAAAAACAACTTTATTTACATTAGCATAAAGTTGGTGTTTGTATAAGTGGAAATAACATCAATTGGAAATAAGGATTTGAATAAACCTTAGATACCTAGCTAACGAGCGGTGTACATAGTAACTTTATAACAATAGAAAGTTGGCATGACTTGAATTAAATTGGTAGGTACCGAAACAGATCCAAATGCATTCGTTTAATAAAATGAAGATCGATTGTTAAAAACCGTAGAAAGATCGTGCCCTCAACACGAATGCTCCAATTACAGTCCGGTTCCAATTACATAGTTAAACAAAACTTTAATGTTTAACAATCAACGAAAATCCGTAATCAAACATCAATCAAAAGCTGGATTGTATTTTTTGTATAATGATCCACTGTTAATATTCTATTAATTTACATTGCAATATACTATACAATTAGGTATGTCGAGCTAGACTCGACGTAACTGTCGATACATCGTTTTCATTTGATGTTGGCGGAATGATGGGTATGAATGATTTGCTTGTTGAATTATAAACAACATCGTCGTTTTGTTTAATTTTGGTATGATCTGTTTATTGCTTTCTAACATAATCAGAAATACTGTTTGAATATGTGCCATTTCCTATATTTTTTTCCTATTTATTTCTTTTACAATATTTGACACAACTAACTTAACTAACTAGTGACTTATGAGGGCAGTTTATTAAGCAATCCTGTAGAAAATTACGCTCGTTTTTAGGGTTCCGTAGTAGTAAACAAGGAACCCGTATAGTTTCGCCATGTCCGTCTGTCTGTCGGCGGCTTAGTTCAGAGACTGTTAGTACCTACTAGAAAGCTGTAATTTGGCATGGTATACATATTAAACACACCGACAAAATGGTAAAATAAAATGAAGTTTTTTTTTTATGTTTCTTCCCCTACACGTAGACTGAGGATGTTGTTTTTACTTCTCTTCTATCCCATGGTGCGGGTGTCGTTGGAAAGGTCGTTCAAAAATATTGTGGGTGTGTGAAAACCATTTTTCAATTTAGGGATCCGTTTGCGAATTATAAAGCTTTAAAGTGCTCATTTTTGTTAGAGTCATGTGTCCCCCGGCACATGACTCTAACAAAAATTCACCACCGAGATAAAGGTTAATACTCTTTTCTGTGAACAAAAAGTTCTACTATTAATAATATTGAAGTGTTACTTAACAATGACGTTGATAGTACTGTTCAATGAACTCAATTGAAGGACAATTTATTACTTAATAGAATTGGCTCCAGTCCATTCTTCGAGTCTTTCTCGTGATCGATGACCGGTATAAGTTCCATTGCCAAATATTATTGCGTCTATCTGATTGACTGTTTCAGGAATGATATTCCTTATTTGGTATTTTTTTGTTGGTCATGATTATTGTGTATTTTTGGGTATGTTGTTTTTTTTTGGTCATGATTATGATAATGATGATTCACTTCTTGTTTATTGCTCGTTATCTCTTCCGCTTCGTCTAATGTCTAACAGTATTAACACTAATGAATGTTTTTGTGTATTATGAAGTTTGTGGATTTAAGGAATTCAAAACATCATTTTGGGAATCAATAATATTTTTAACATAATAATCACTATAAGTAATTAGATTGTATGTTAAATTTATTTATTAAAAATCATGTAAATCTTGTCTATGGTATATCATACTCAATTTCAATTCCCAGATATTCACGAGGCACATAGCTAAATCTTGTAAAATAGATTAAATACCTACTACATGAAATTCTTTGGCACTAGGATTTTCTACGAACGCTGCTTGTTAACAGTATTAATTTAGTCAGTAGGTATAAATTCTTTATTATATGTAGGTGCCTATTTGTGATTTTCTTAAAAGTAAGAACTTTTTTCACAGGTTCACATGTATTTTATTTCTTACTAAGTATATTAATTGAGTCTTATCTTTTTCATGTGACTAACCTGGTGTCAGAGGTTTTTATGCCGCCCATGGGCCTCTGACTTGGCTTCACATGCCGTCGAGAAACATCTCTCAGGCATGCCGGTTTCCTTACGACGCGATGTTTCCTTTCACCGATTTTTAAAGCAGTACACAATACAATACGCACATGAATCCGAAAAGTCAGAGGTGCATGCCTTTTTTTTTTTTTTTTTTGGTTGGGAAATCGTCAAATGACTCCTCCCGCTCTGGGCAGAGCGAGAGGGAGTGTCAGACTTTTACTGACTAAAACCCACCCGTGTTCCTTCCGTTGCCTATGTGCTGGGGCCGCGATATCCCTTTCGGACAGACCCGCAACCCCAGCAGGAGAGGTGCATGCCTTGTGTTCGAACTCAAGACCTATGACTTGGCAGTCCGACGGTCACACCATTAGGTTAACAATACTGTTCAATTAATTGAGTATAAATGATTTATCACTTGCATTGGATAAGCTCTAAAAATTGTTAAGTTTACTGATCTAGAAACAGAAAAACAAATCTAATCAAAATAGACCAAAGTGATGGAAAGCCGACATGCCTACAGTTTTCATGAATTTTTCACTGAAGACGGTCGGTCGAAAGACGAGAACGTTTAATTTTATTATGAGAAAGCGAGTTGCTTTCTTTGTCTTTTTGTCAATTTTTGTTTCTGAGAAATCGTTGCTCAAGAAATTCGGGGTGAATTGCTATTGTGACCACGTTCTGCCTTGTCACTGTTACCTATTTATTTTCCGGATTTGAGAGGACCACCTGTTTATTGAAGTATAATGAGAACATGGATGGATGATGCTACTTTTTCTTGCGTTTTTCCATGCTCTTTTTTATACTTATTTTACCGAGATCATTTATATTCCAGCGTATTCTTTTAAATTAATCCCAAAACAGAAAAATAACGCATTTTTGCCCAATTATTCACGTAAATGACCCTTTTCGGGGAAATTAAGCAAACCCCTCTCGCGTATTCATGTCGGTCGGAATCGATAAGGGTGATAGAATTAATTCAATGATCCGAAATACAAAATTCACAAACATTTCTTAGGATGATGAGGTATTGGTGTGTTATTAACTGAATAATAACTCTCACTCTGAAATGACGCGTAATCCATAAAAAAATGGAAGCACATTCTACAGGTATTCAGTTAATAACACACCAATACCTCATCATCCTAAGAAATGTTTGTTAATTTTATATTTAATGACGCGCCCACTACCGCGTTACCCAATAGAAGTCCTCATTACCGTCTGCGTAGATGCGGTAGTGGGGCGCGTCATTTCAGAGTGGACAAGCTATGCTGATTTAATAGCGGTCTGTGGGAGATAAGTATGTACTTGTATCCAGTAAAGAATAAGAATACAGTAGAGAGGGTTGATTAATTGATAAAAATAAAACAACAAAAAAAGAAATAGTTTGTAAGTCTTTCTACTAATAATAATATAATAATAATAATAAATATTTCTACTAACAATATTAAGGGCCAAATGTGTCTGAAATTAACCATTTTTTTTTCAAACCAGCATGTTACGTGTCCAGTTAGCAATCAATATTGTTTTAGGTGTGGAAATCTTAACATCTCTTTTTAACACTGATAATGTTTAAAATAATAACCAAATATAACTACAAATACTTTATCGGATACCGCAAATAATTTAGTGTGAAATCGTGAATTGCCCACAAACCGTGCGTTTATTCGAATTCCAATTTGGTAGTCATTCAGTGTACCTACATACTTATTCATTTGAAACAATATGCTTACGTAGACTCATAATCCCGTTCGAGATTGTAATGTATTTTGATTGATACAATACATACCGCTATCGGCATAGTAATAAAAGTATTAATACATTCTTATCAGTGCACGTATATAAGTATGCACCGGAACTCGACGAAAATTCTAGTACGCATACCATAAAATAATTTTGATTACGCTCACAATCTTTGATCGGGAAAATACAAAAACAAGATAAAAATTGTGAAATTGAGAGGAAATGTGTACCAAATCTTTCGTAGGTACTCAGGTACTGTAAAACATAATTCTGTGTCTGCATTAACATAACAATGGTGAGCAAACTTTATTCAAATGCTAAAACGTGGCACGACGAAAGGAACTTGTTCCTTTCGTCGTGCCACGTTTTAGCATTTCGAGTCGAGTTCTCACAAGTCATCATAAGCAAATCATTTCGTCATTAATCCAAATGATCCAAGTCAGTCATCGCCATATTTTTCGCGTCAATTTCAGACTTTCAGACATTATTGCACATAGATTTTCTTTTTCAACATTTTCCGTCTTTAAATCTTTAGGAAAATTGAATTTTCCTACAAACGTGTTTACTTTAATACTCGTATTAAAATGGAAGCTTATGATAATTTAGGTACTTATACCTTATACTTATATTTCTTCTATAAATAGTGCCTACATCACAATTTGCCTAGGTTATCAGCAATAGATAACCTGTAACTTCTTATATTTATACTTGAAAGTACATTGCAAAGAGTTTTGTAAATAATGAAACGTGTACGGTGATAAGCAGATATCTGTAATGTGTTGTGGACTATAATATTCGCACGAGTCAGGCTATAAAAATGTAGGTAACGTTTCTAGATTAAAAAGGAACACGAGAATGTTCCGAGAGGAAATCAGGAGCCATTCGGATATTTAACAAAACCCTGACCCTTAAGACCCAATCTGATCCAACTAGATCAGTGGTTCCCAACCTTTTTTTGCCCAGGGCCCATTTTGGTTTCTTTGTTATTAGCTGGGACCTTATCAAAAGTTTTTACATATTCAATAAACCCAACAATAACATGCATTAACAATACCTACTGTTGTGTTAATAGAAAAATCATTTTTTATAGAAAATTAGATTAGGCTTGCGTCTTTGTTTGAAATTAAACTTTTCGCGAACCATATTTTAGCTCTTGCGAACCACTTTACTTTTGTATGATTTCATCAGCACTTCTGTCAAAACGATGAAGGAAAACATCGTGAGGAAACCGGCATATCCCACAAGCAAAAATTCGAAGATATGTGACATCTACCAACCCGTACTAGGCCCGCGTCTCGTGGTAGATTACACAGCCCTCTCGAAGGGAGGAGGCATGTGCCGCCGTGACCGTCCCAGCAGTAGGAAAATTATAGACTTATTATGTGTTTATGCGGACCACTGGTTGGGAACGAATGAACTAGATCGATTGGCAATAAACAGCCCAACTGAATTTGCTGAATTTAAGAATTTTGTGAATGGTTTCGTACAGATTATTTGACTAGTTGACCCTCTGAAGTCCGAGATCCCTTAGATCTGCCCGAAGCCGTATTAAGCCTGTAAAGAGTTCTCAAACCCGAAATAGTTTAAATGGCAGCAAAATCTTTCGGCTCCTTGAGCCTTGACCTAAAACATTTGGATCAGGCATCTCTGGACGATTTGAATTATTTGTACCTACTATCTGGAGATTCATTCATCGATGTAAACTACCTTTCGTTACTAAGTTAAGATCAGGTACCTACCTAGGAATTTGAAATGCCTGCACATAAAATGACGAACGAATTTCTGTGATTATTATAGTACAAATTAATGTTAAAAAAATGTATTAAATTTATTTGTACTATAAAATAATCACAGAACACTATCATATGGTGTAGGTATTTTGAGTAATCATTACCCGATATAACTTGCTATATGTGTTACAGGATGAAACAAAAACCATTGTTTGTTGCCTGTATGCTTTCGCAAGCATCTTCTCCTTAGAGTTTATTAAGAAATGTAATTCACAGGTTTCTCACGAGGAAAAACATAAGAACAAAAATATCCTAAATACATGTATACCTAGACATTGCCTGTGTTATCACAAGTGGTAGACTTTTTCCTATACATTATACTATAATTACCATATCGGTGCTAAATGAAGCGTAGGTACAATTGGGTTATCTTGAGGTCGTTTGTCAAATCAACTGCTTAGGTACCTACCTATGTACTGGTAAATATTATTATCTAGCTACTTAAAGATTGATAACATACAAATATTGCTTGTTCTGTCGCGTGAGGAACATAAATTAGGATTAAAAGCTAAATTAGGCTATAGTAGTGGTCTCAATAAGCAGTGCTTTTTATCATATTTATTTTTAAAATTGTTCTTATCTTTGCTTTTCGACTACAAATCGAGATCTATAAAATATTATGAATGATAGCATGTGTGTGTTCATTGACAGTCAGACACTCTTGTATCTGGTTAGCATTAGTAGCAATTTCCTTCAGAGCTAGAATGTGGGTTATATTTTAACCATTTCAAAAAGTCTGACGAGTGAAAATTTTAATAAGAAATGACGAAGGAAATGTTCTAGGAAAAAGGTGCAACTAGTAGGTACTGAATCCCCATGCCCTATCAATTACGGCAGGACGAGTTGTATATAAATCAAGTTATTTAATTAAACCTTCAACTGAGAACACGCTCTTTCAATTGCCAAACCTTCTGATAATACACACACATCAACCACCTTAACGGCAAATTTTTATTTATAGGTATTACCTTCGTTATTTTTATGGCGAATGGATAAAAAAGGCATTTATAAACTTGTAACAATAACAACGTAATTCACGTATCACTGTTGTCTTATATGTCATTGTTTTATAACATTATACAAAACATTTTCAACATGTATGGTCATGCAAAAAAATCTCACATAAACAAAAAAACAACTCAGTCCTGTTAAAATTCATGAATTTGCAAATCGAAATCCCAACGTCCAGTGTTTAAGTTAAACAAAAACAAGACATGGCTCGCGATGCAAATTGAGAAGTTCGACTGCGAGTGTAAAATAACACTAACAATTGTTTATTTTTTGTTACAGGTGGCGTTCTTAAGTGCACGCAAACCGACAGCGGAGTCCGCCGTACCGAGGAACTTGAACTATTTTTAGCTGTTACGTTTACTTGATATTGCATAAAATTATGTGTTGGGAAACGCCTAAATCGTACGTTTTGTAGCATAGATAATGTTCGAACACGTAGCGCTCCTCCCAGCGTGGTTTCTGATGGCGTGGCTGGGGGCTTGTCTTCTCTTCAGCCCTTTCGCAATATTCTTTGTGATGTGTTTACCACAGTTGCCCCTTTTAGTTGTAAGGAGGGCATGCCATATACCATTCGAGTATATTTGACAAGTGAATGGGTAAAATGTGTGTGATAGTCATGTATTGCAGAGTATGGATATATTGATAAGTTTTTGTTTATAGTGTAAATATTTTATAATGAATAAATTTTTATTTTACGAGCATTTTTGTTGAAGGTGTTTCATTTGATTTGTAGGTACTTTTATTATAGCTAGCAAGCCGTAGAGATAAGTTACAGGTGATTGGGACAAAGTACCAGCTGATGACCCCATTGAAACTACTGCAGCTTTAAGGCACCCGCAGACATAGGCGCGACGCGGCTCTACTGGAACAATTTCTATGAAAACTTCAAGGATATTGTTCTACCGGTGTCGCGTCGAGCCTGTCTGCCGGATCCTTTACTTGCAATCAAACAAAACACAACAACATTATAGGTTTCTATACGTATTTTAAAAGCGGACCATAGATAAGGACCAAAACGCCTCATTGAAATACAGACTAATTGTTCCGACTGCCTATCATCTAATCATTAGATCATAGGCAGCCAGAACTGCTCATTACTGGTCATTTAATGTCATTAATAGACATCGGATTATATGCACTAACAAAGTGCCAAAATATGCATGCAAATATGCACAAACAAAGCCCGAAATATGAACAATTCAAAATAAAAAGAAACATTTTTATATATTTTAATTAGACAGTACGAAAACAGCGAAATATTCCTTAAATTATGCATGTGATAATGATGATGATGGTGTGATTATTATGTGTGTAACTATACAATTAAGTATTTTTCCAAGTTTTCGAGAGCAAAGTGTCTTTTGTCACCCAGTATTCATTTGTACGCCGAAAACGACCTATCTATGTCAATTGACGTCATTGGACAACATTTAAAGTTTGGCGCCATTCCTGGACATACCTGTTTAGGCAGGGTATGACTAAACGAAATATGCACGATTGGGAAAACAAGCTAAAATATGTATTAACGTCGTTTAAGAGAGTATATGCATTTTCATGCAAAAATGCAAGTGCATAAAATCTGATGTCTACTCATTAGATTCTAAACACATTAAATTACTACTCTAACCGCAGTTCGTGCTGAAATAGCCCAGAAATAAACACCAATTGGAGTTATTACCGTAACATATGTCAGTACTGTAATAGCAATATCTCTCATTGAGATATTAATAAAGTAAGCTTTATTGAAATGACCAGCCATGACTCAATACTGTTCCAGAAGCTTACTGTAGGTATGAGATCGTAAAGTGGCTTTATTGACACCAGCGTTGGTTCCTGGCTTCATTCTAGAATGTTGAAAATAAAAATAGCTTGACCGAACATTCACAATCATTCTGTTGTATTAAATTAATTTTGAAACAAATGAACATGGCAAACTAAAATAATAATTATTACGTACCTACCTATGGCTGGTTCAGAAACATAATTATGTTGAAAACAAATTCAAGTAGGTACCTACCTATATCTACGTTAGGGTTTTTTTATATCAGAACTAGTTTTCCTTAGACTTCACCTGGGTAAAACTCAAATAAGCGGTTTCAAAGCCATGATAATTATTAAAAAAGTTTTTCAGAAAACGCCTTTCAAAAAACAAATGCATTAAAAAAAACACAATGGAACAAAAGTAATCAACAATTCTAGCAATTAATTGTTTCATTGCAGAATTAATTCAATGACAAACAATGCCCTTGTCTGTCTGACCTTGCAATAACCATTATGGTAATTACATACGGTTAGGCACACATGTAACCTGTTTATAAAAACACTTTTCTAGAGTTTAACATAACGACAAATAACGACAAATAAAACATTTTGCAATAATTTGTCTGAGAATGTCGAGTTTTTAGTTGGCTCAGGATTGAATTTTCCAACGACAGATATCTTTAAACGAGGAATAATTTTGTTTATTTTTTATAGTGTTTCCATACAATAACTGTCAAAAGAAAATTTTGTTCCAAAAAATATCTGACATGGAAAAATCTGCTTATAGAAGGAGTGTCTTAATATTGTATTCCTACGCAAGAATAATTCATATCGCTTTTAGCCATTTGACTTGAACTAATAGGAAGGCGTACGTTCAGTTGGACGCTACGAGGTTAAAATGATGATGAAGACTGATTGTTTTGATCTAGTTTCATTGCAAACTGTGGCAAAAATATTATTTATATCTACGTATGAAGTATTAGACGGTACAGGGCCTGCGAGGAATTTGAAAAATAGGTATTTGAAGAAACAGAAAGTGCGATAGGGAACTGCAGCTCAGACCGATTATATAACAAAAAAAAATTGACGAGACGAGTTTTCGACGTTTCGTATTCCCCTTTTTTCTCCTCGAAAACTGAGCCGATTCAATTAATTTTTACATTAAAATTTTAAGAAAGAGTATGTCCAGGTTCCTATCATTTTCTTTTATCTTAAAAACTTTTAAAATGTGTCTGATAAGTGACTTCAAAAAAATAAAATAAAAAATAATAATTTTTGGAGCGTCATATTTTCTTTAACCAATAAGTTGTTGAAAAAAAATGAATAACAGGGACGTGTCTATAGCAGACCTTGATATAACGAAAAAAAATGTTTTAGAAGCATTATTCAGGAAGAAAAAAGAGAAATACATTTGTATGGAGAATCGCAGGCCCTGTTCCCTCTAAACCCCAAGATACAGGATACAGGCGCTGCCTAGTTTGGGGACCACTGTTTCTATACTATGTTAAATATTCTAGTTACAGTAAGCATACAATATCATTATTTTCTGAAATTTATTTTGTAACAATGGACCAATAAATTATTCTTATTCTTAACTAACTCCGTTGAGTATTCACCTATTCAACTCTAAAATAGGTTTAGTAATGGTCCACGTCCAAGGCTATTTATTGTTGCTGAAACCAAAATGTCGGGCATTTGAATACTTCGTAATGTCAAAAAGATCCTAAAATCAAGTCTGTAAGTAGGCATTAATGATGAATTAAAGTAAAAAAATATCAAAATTGGGTTATAGCACATCCAAGAGAAGATTCCTCTTTCTTGAAAACAGCACGGTTTGAATTTGACAGGACGGGAACAATAATGTTTACCGAACGGCAAGATTGTCGATTTGCGTCTCTAAAGACCAAAAATTTCATATTGTAGAAGTGAACAATTCAAGTCTCGTTATGTGCGAAATTATTACAACAGCATTGACATAACCAAACAAATGATCGTTGGTCCTAATAAAACAAGATCATTTCTTTGTGCACACAATCTTTGTAGAAATGTAACCAGTGATTTTGATTAGGAGGGTACATTTCTTGGAAAAATCATTTTACTTGGTAAAGCAAACTGAAAAACAATAATAGCATTTGCGATACCGACCCTCTAGCCTGAAAACAGATTACAAAACTTAGCTAGTTTCCTTAGATTTTGATTTATATATTTTATTACTTTTTGCATTTTAAAGGCCACAAAGTCGATATCAAAGTACACGATGCAAAAAGCGTGAATTTATATAATAAATGTATAAAACAAAATAGATTTCAAAGTATAGGAGCAAAAGTTTTTGGCAGTTTAAGGTTGCTTTTAAAAAAATAAAAGAAAACTTATCACTGAGTTTAGATCTATTATAATGAAGGTAGGTAGATAGGTTTCGTAGTTTTTCTTGACTTAGATTTATCTTAGGGTAACTAGGTAGGTACCTACACATTCTTCAGAGCCTGGTTATCTGTATGATATCGTAATTGCAAACAAAATCATTATTGCAGTTACTTTAAAAGTTTTTTTTACTGAATTAGTGGGCAGATCGTTCAAGGGGATAAACTTTATTAAGTACTTATTTTTCCTCAAAGTCATATTGTAGAAAAATAAGTACCCAATAAAATAATGGCACTAAAATTACTAGGCTTTTACAATTTTTAGGGGCACCTAGCTAACCTTCAAATTCAATGTAAGGCTTCTTCAGATAAGTAACATTTTACAACACAAAGCGAAGAGAAGTAAGTATCCCATAGTTATCATTTTGGAAATTGGTCCTTTTGTACGGGGCCTATTGTGAACCCTCAACGAATGACACATCAAATAATGAAATCTCTCAACAAGCGCCATCTATGCCTTCTTTCCAAAACTAAGAAGTGAACATTACTAAAATAGCATCAACTTTGGAGTAAGCAGTTGCTTTGCTGCCAAATGTGCCTAAATAGTTCTTTTGAGAGTATGTAGATGACGCTAAATAAAGAAAATCCTGTGTGATGAAAAGGTTTTATACCAGTTTTAAGGGAATATTTAAAAAGAATCTTTATTTCACACCAGTTCAATAGTAGGTTAATCGTAGGATTATCTTTAAGGCTCCGTGCAAGAAAAAAACCCATTTTCGTTTCGCTAAATAATAGGAAAAAATACATTACTGACGGGGTATTAAAAAAAAGAAAAGATTTAGCAACATTATTTTTTCTGCTATATTTTGTATAGAAGTTGAAAAAGTTCAGCCACATGCACGACCACAATAACGGTGTTGATGATATTTTTAAATGTTCAAAACCAAAAGTAGTTTCTTGTAAAAAAATGTACAAACGTCAGTCTCGCGTCAATTTTTGGAAAACTTGTTGCGAATATTTGTGATTTTCCATGAATACTTAAGTTATTTAACAAAGAACTCGGCTTTCCAAATCACAAATACTTTTCTTTAAATTATTTTTCCCTTTCTCACAACTCATGAACAAAATTGATCAAAATCAGTCGATTTCGTGTACGGCCTCTTGTTTAAGAGGCCGTGCACGAAATCGACTTAAGAATTTTTGGGTATTTATAACGACGATTTTGGAAAAATAAGTGAAATTTGCCAAAATTGTGCAATGATAATGCAGTGAGACAGGTGCGATTGGTGACAGGAGAGTTGAAGCAATGGAGTTCCCTCGAACCCCACCTTCTCACTGTTGGGTAGGTAAATACTATTACCCACTACTAGCACGCATATAGCTTATAAAAAGAGGTTGACAAGACTATCTTTAGTCACTCTTTAGTTAAAAAAGGAGAACGTTCTCAATTCAACTGTACGTTTTTCTTTGTATGTTTGTTACGCGATTACTCCGCCAATTACTCTAGATGTGGATGGTATTATAATAAATTCCTGTCACTGTCATTTACATAGCAAGGAGTGGTATTCGAATTTGTGTAGCTACCGCAACTAAAAACTTCATCCAAAAAAAAAAACCTAATTTCAGAACCAAAGACAACGACTTCCAAAATTAAAGTTATTTTTCACTTTGTAGTGTTTTTTTGGAAGTCGGTTGAGTATTTAAATAAAATATTTTTTGAGAAAAAAAACCATGGCTTGGTTTACTAGCTCCGTATAGGTATTTATAAAAAAAAATACGTAACTCTTGGTTTTCGGAAACATAATTCACACATATTTAAAAAGATTTTACTCTGCTTAAATAATAATAGTACTGACACATTTAAGATTCTGGAATATCAAACTCCATACATGCATACAGACATACTTCTTCTTCTTAAGAAGAAGACGAGAAGTTAAGTGTAGCAATTTCATTGATAAATTATTGGAAGTTTTTCATTTGTTTAATTTTCTTTTCCTGAGGAGCCTTTAAAACTTAAGTTCTTACTCGTTTGTTACTCTACGGGTCACAGCAATGAGGAATAATACCCCACTGTGATACAGTATCAACTAGTACGCGGGTATTGTGACTGACGGCCTAATACAACCTTAGTTTTTGATTTGAAACTAAACTTCAACGCTGAAATCCCAAAAAAAAATCAGCTGTTCCCTACATTTCGACGAGATATGCGAACATAACTCTAGGGAACAGCTGATTTTTTTTCGCGATTTAAGTATCGGTCCTATAGTGAAAGTTGTTCATAATGAAAAGTACAATGACCCTTTAAGAGGTTTAGTATAACCTAAAACTAAGGTTGTATATTGTAATGTCAACAGTATACTTAATAATTGTGCACAAATAAATAAATAAATAAGTATTACCTACCATACCAACTTATTTTAAGTACTAAACTAAATAGCTACTCACAGCATTAGAATCTACTATAGGATCCTTCACATCCAAATAAACCAGGCAATAAAATAAAGATTATTTAATTAGACCTTCAATAATAAACAACCCATGTTACACACAAACCACCTCCGGCACGAAAACCTGACACATTATAAATTATATATTCTTAATCAGCTGTTCTAACAAGGCGTTAAACGTTTTCATAATTATCTCATTCAAACACAATGCCATGAGATAACTGTTAGGAACCGCTTTTGTAAGCGTTCGTATAAGACCTTGATCTAAACTTTAAACTCCATTTAGCCCAGGTACACACGGGTGATTTTTTCCCGCCGCGGTTTTTTTTCGTGCACTGGATTTTCAACAATTTTTTTTTTTTTTTTTTTTCTTTTACGTTTCTCGGGACCCTGAGATCCCGGACCTTTGGAAGGCGTACGAGGGGCCGAAGCCAACTCGCAGAGGCCCGTTAGGCGTTTCATTGAAATGAGGCACCAACCGATGATTATCCCTGTATGCACTATGCAAATTGCAAGTGCACCCAAGGACAACCCCCGGTTGGTGTAGGACTATTGCAGAATATGGAAACAAAGATATTGAACTATGGGTTTGGGCGGCTTAAGTTGCCAGGAGACCTGGAACTATCGAAGGACTATGGCCCCTGCCTGATCAATGATATATAATATACACGGAAAAAATTACAGGGGGTGACTTGCACACTCAATAATGGGCTCCCGAAAACTGTCGCCAGCACATAGTGACGTAGCGACAAGGGGGCAACATGTCCTGAGGTGCTTGAGGAGTGAAGAGGTATTCCACGGCTTTCAGAACAATCCCAGAGCCCGGAAGATGGTCAAGATCCCTACGAGCACATACTGGAATACTTCCTTCCTCCGAGCACGTTTGCTCTTGCGAATCTCCACTTAAGCCGGCCAATTAAGGCAAGAATGAGGTGGGAGCTCTGTTCCTCGTCAGTGTTCACTCCAGCCGGCCAATAAAGGCAAGCCAGAGGTGAGGAACAAGATTTCTCCCGGGAGGTAGGGTCCGTGGGGTCGCTACTGCCCAACAGCTCGCCACATGCTGCCCTGCGGGTTTCTGTATCTCTCTTGGTCTGGCCCCTCATCCTAGACCTGTTCCGGCAAAGTAAACTCTACCGGTATAGACCCAGAGTTTGGAGCGCGCAAGCCCCACCACGACGTCAACGTAGAGATACGGCGGTGGGGTTATTATTATTATTATTATAACGCACTTGTCAGCGCCGAGAGTTGAAAATCCAGTCCCGCCGTGATATTTTTACGTCCGTGCGTACGTGGGCTTAGACGTTTCTAACTTGTAACTGCAGAGATAAGAAGAAAACAGGCTTTATCCACACATAATCTTTGAGATTGTGATCGCCAAAAACTGTTTGGGGCTATACTCGTATAAGGCTTTCTTAATGAAGTGACATATGGTTGTCAGTCAACTGCTGTATGTGCTTATATCTTGATATTATCTTAGGAGTCCATAATAAGTAATCGCATAAATTAGCGTAGCTTAGGACCAAAAAATATTAGGTACCTACGCAAAGTAGGTGTTTAAGGCGAAAGCGTCAGGGTAGCCAAATTCAAATTTCCTTACGTTTTTTGCAATGCACAGGTCAGTATCAGGTTGTATGTTGATCTAAATATGATTCGTGGCCGTATCAAATATTTATTTATAATATAATTTTCATGTAACCCCATTAAATTACCTTTTCATGAAATCATGACATTTGTTTCCTGATTCTAATGATTATAATTCTGTAAAGACATATTTGTTACGGTCGCATATCATATCTTGATCAACATACACACTTTTTTTATTGCGGTGGCAATTGTCAAATAACTTCCAGTTGTGCTGACATCTTATTGAGGCGCGCGTGGAACGTCTTTATCGGACGGCGACCTACGCCCGATCAACATACAACCTGACACACTGACTTGTAAATAGCAAAAAACGTAAGAAAATTTTAATTTCGTGGGCTACCTTTTTAAGTGGATGCGATCCACTTAAAAATCCCGTCTTTAGCACATCAATTTCTAAACAGGAGCTCCAACCTTTAATGGACACGGATTTCATACAAGAACCTTTTTTTAACTTTATTAGTCATAAATGCAATATGGACAACAGACCATTGCAGAAGTAGAAACAGACGACCCCTTCCGTCATTTGAAAACGCTAAGACAGGCGACTTACTTCTTCTTTAGTTTAGGTAGTAAGGGTAATATTTGCAAGTTAGTAATTGCACTTAAAACGTATACGACACACAGAAAACAAACATCACTTAAAACGGTACTTAGCTTCCGGTATTGGTTTTCATGATAACTTGATCTAGCAAACAATATCCTCATTGGTTTTTTTATTAATCCGCATACATAATACTTATACGCTGAATTGCCTAAATGGGGCTAATTGTAAGTATATCGAAGCTTATCAGTCCGCTGTGGGACAAAGCACACCCGTTGCATTCGCCGGCAAGGACACAATCACAGATACAACACTGCTAGATATAACACTATTGTGACCGAAATTCTCTTTGTATTTTATTATAAATTGTGTTTTTTTCATTGTACAGTAAGCTGCAGAGAAATCTCACCCCCTATCAATGTATAAATACATTGCTAGAGAAATCTCACCCCCTAGCAATGTATAAATACATTGCTAGTGAAATCTCACCCCCTAGTAATGTTTAAAAACATTGCTAGGGGGTGAGATTTCTCTGCAGGTGACTGTACCAATCTTGATTGACATAAAATTATAACTGGATGGAGAATCTGAATACTTACTAATAATAAATAAATGATGATAATAATTATGAACACAATTACTTAAAAATATACCTTCCTTAAAGACGTAAAGTAAAAGTTTTTATAACCTTGCAGAATTTAGAAGTTCAAAAGCAAAAACTAGCAGTCCTGAGTCTTACGAGTATTAATGAAACTAGGCCTAAAGTTGAAGGTGACATAAACTAATGTTCAATCGGAGAAGCGAAAATAGAATCTGCAAACAGATTCAATTGCCTACACTGTATCATCGTAAGTATAAGTATTTTATTAAAATCGGTCACGGCCAACCTGTTAGAATGATGTCTGCAATCAATGGACCAATGAACGAGGAGAATTTCATATTTTAATATGCATAGCCTTTTAGCTAGAACGTGTCGAATTTGTCTTGTTCATTCATAAAAACATGTGGATCTTTTCTGCACGAAAACACTGTCTATTCAGGTTTTTCGTTGGACTGAAGTGTTAGGCAAAGGACTGCCTAACCCTTCCTCTTCCCTACAAATACAGGTGAAGATCATCAGGTTGATAACCTCTACCATAGCTAAAATTCGGACATAATTACATACGTTTTCTAATATCTTGTCACCTGTGGTTAGTTAGACAAACTTTTGCAGCCATTCTGGACTTGAGTGAGAGGATGAGTATTTTTTTATATTACTGTTTTTACTGCACGTTTTACACTAGCACATGAGGCGTCTTCACCGCTTAGCTCTAAATCATACATAAGCAGCTTTAGAGCCGCATACACATAATTTTATAGCCAACCGCCTTTAAAATACAGTCTCACAGAATAAAGCCATTCGACAACTCGAACATGTATAATACCTTCAACTTTACTTACTCATTTCCCACATTAAGATGATTGTGTCGAGGTAATTAGCTCGTCAAAGTAAACAATCAATGCACGCAATGTCACTTCCATATATCGTGTGGTTCGTTGTCCGCTGGCAAGGCGCGCGTGCGCAGCCACTGCGCCGACACTCCACCACCATTCGCCGAAGCGCGCGCAACATGGCGACCCAGCTTCTTACACTGCTCGTGAGTATTCCTTATTTCATTAGCATTTTATTACTTAAATATTTATCTGTTACCTAATATTTATATTTTTGCGGTCGGTTGAACTTTGATTGCGGGTGTTAGGTAGCCGATCATGCGTACTAATAGCTGAGCTGTTAATAGAGGGTTCGATTCCGTAACGTGAATGTCATTGACTGTCTGTCTTAAAAGATTTTTGGTTCCATTAAGTTCTCGGGTCTTTACCTAACGATTGAATTCCGTATCAGTTTGGTATGGTCGATGGTGTAGTTAACATTAAAAACTCAAAGGTCGATTAATCTATACGGTATTTAGAATGCCGATTACTTTTACCGTCTCGAAAATGCTAATTAGTAAGTTAAAAAGCGGTTGTATGATTCAGCCCTAATGAAACAGGAAACTGCTTAAATGATTAGGTACTTATAACATTTATTACTATCAATATTTTTCAGGGACGAAATCTTGTTACGAATTTTGATCCTTTTTTGTACCCTGGCTTTACCTGGTATTTCATTTTATAGTAAAAGTGTCCTACTTGTTACTTTTCTTATGTTTTTGTGGTTTAGCTATTGAACAGATCTTGGTGACTAATAATAATTATTCTCAAAGTCGAATGTCATTACTGATTTACATAATCGATTTCCAATAAGTTAAGGTACAGTCCGTAGCCGACTGCAGACAGCAGTAGCAGGCGACGTGTCGCCACGACACTACTAGTCTCTAGTATTTCTATGAGTGTATTTTATAAAAATACGTAGAAACCAGCTATCCAATTGCGTAACACATTTTCGTAAACGATTACGACCAATCTGTTTCATTTTGACAGTTCAACAACATTCATTGCGTTATTTACGTTGTTGAGCAGAACATTTTTTCGAACTTATGAAGCAATGGGTTATTAATCGGTTTCAAAACGATTCAGATTCTGATTGATCGTGTATTCCGTAATTAGGGTACCCCCCAGACAAGAAATCAACATGATTAAGTCACTGTTCTTTTCCTGAGAATAGAACCCCGGACACGTATCGCAGTACCCAGTTAGTCACTGGGCCTCCGTTCAACGAAATGTAACATTGCCTATACTTTTATTAAACTATACTGGCAATTTCTCATGACCCAGCCTTTTCATTGGGTCGGCTTCCAGTCTAACCGGATGCACCTGACTACTCGTATTTTACATGGAGCGACTGCCTATCTGACCTCCACAGCCCAGTGACTGGGTAAAACGATAGCTGGGTTATATTCTCTAACTAGAAATGAACACACACAACGAAGGGAAAATGTACTTACCTATGTCAAGTCAGGGAAATTAATTGTTAAGCAAATTGAATACCAACTTATCTGTATACCTATTCAAATCACAACTGTCATTCTTTGGCGGTAGTATGAAATTAATATAAGGCCAGGACCACGACTTGCGCGTCTTTCGATGCGTCTTGCGGCGCGGGTCGGCGCACAGTGGATCGTTCCCATACAAGAGGTTGGACATAGAATCAAAAATTGAAAAAGTATTTAATAAAAAATAAAATATATACAGTTGCATTAGAACAACAAAAATTGTTATCACGCTTTTTTTATTTGACAAGCACTTTAGGAGCGATTCGATGAAAACTGTTTTTGTAAGGAAACAAACACAAAAATGTCTGTATCTCATGATTCCCTCCTTGTTTCGATTTGTGGTTTTCACTACTGTTATTTACCCATTTTATGCCACATTTTCTTCTAGGACACATGGTGCCCCCTTCCGAGATACTTTGCCTATAGTAACTATCTTTGTTATTGTATTACTGATGGAACGGAGGTATACTTATTACTGAGAACTAGTCATCACTAAGTAGTTCTTTAAATAACAGGTGCATTTGTGAGTGCTTTAATGACTTTTGTTGCAATATAACAAAAGCGTTAATGAGTCATTAAGTAACGACTACCAGTAGTATTTGCTTAATCTAATTAGTTGTTGTAATTACTATGTTAACAGCCCATAAGCTCTGCATTGTGATTGGCTCATGTCATCATTAGCTTGTCAAATTCATTGCTAGTTGCAAACTTGCTGCCCTATATATTTTTGTGTGTTTTGCAAATATAATTCTGTTGTAATTGCAACCTCTACCTAGTGTTGTCATTATGACTTTCCGTGGGTTTTGTACTTATCTAGATCTTTATGTTGCTCTTCGTTATCATAAAGATCTTCGTGGCTATGAAAATTAATTTAACACATTGAAGTCGAATAGTAACGTCCAGATAAGTGAAAATGATGTGTCGGATCTAAAGAACTGGTGTCGACAATTTTGCTTTCGGATTTACTAGAAATGGGTAAAATCAAGAAGGACAGTCGACAAGTTCATGTCCAAGAACAGAGAGTGGTTAAGTTCCGATATAATTTGGTCAAAACGCTTTAAAGAAAATATTGTTCCAACTGAAGAAGCTTAAAATGAGGCAGAAGAGGTAATCAGTCCATCAAAATCGGATGCATCAACTTCAACATATAAATCTCCTCGCAAACGCTCAAAAATAACAGTTTTCATCGAATCGCTCCTAAAGTGCTGGTCAAATAAAAAAAGCGCAGTAACAATTTTTGTTGTTCTTTAATAGAGAAATGCAACTTTACGTATATACATATATTTTTTAAATTAAATACTTTTTCAATTTTTGATTCTATATCCACCCTCTTGTATGGGGACGATCCACTGTGCGGCGCTCGAATGTTCCCCGCCGCTCTCCTCTCCGCAAGGAGCGCCGCGCGACTCATGGCACGCTCTAAATAACTTCTAACATTTGTTCTCGCCGCGGTCGCAGACGCAAGACGCATTTCGCGCGAGCGGTGATGTCGTGGCCAAGGGGTAACACGGTAAATCGACGTCGGGTGTCAATTTGCTGAACAATTACTTTCCCTGACTGTACTTTCTCTAAGGTCAATAAATTTTAGTTTTAACATAAATCGTTATTACTTTTATAACATGTTTAACTTTCTGGGCACTCTCCCAATTGGCAGCGATAGGACCATGATTTTGTACAGGCTTTGTATCTGATCTTTTATGTTAAGTGAACGACGCGGTGTTGCGTAAGATTGGCATGACTTGAATCATAACCACAGGGCTGAGGAAATTCACGAAGACAAAAAGCTCTTTATGGTTTAGATACCGTGTGTTTTACATGTGATCGAGCACTAGGTAATTTGGTAATTCTTTGTAAAATTCTTGGTTGGTCCTTGTAGTCTTGAAATCTAAATACCTAGAGCACACAGCACCAACCATCTAGTTCAGGGATCACCAATAAGTTTAATTGGGGTCCGTTTAAAAAAATTATAGGACTGTCGTGGTCCGGTTTGGTACACGATTAGGTACTAGCAACAGAGACTATCAAAAAAGACACGAAACCTAAATAAATTTAGTTAACTAATCTTATTTGTATTTTTGTTTGTGATGAATAAACTCAAAAACTAACCAACAAATTGACCTAAATAGCCTTCGGAAAGACTACAAACGATAAAGGTTTCATAAATTCTACCCATAAAGTACAGTTTTTGACGTGAAATCAACAGATTCAGGTCATGCAGTAATATGGTCCGAATGCACAAAGGGCCATTAGGGTAATGCTCATATTTGATAGTTGACAACTTGATTGCATAAGCATGCATGCCATGATGAATCCAATTGAATAGCATTCATTCTTTTATCATAATTTATTTCACATAGCATTGCTAACATATTTTCAATTTCATATGAATGTGTTCGGAATTTGAATTATCCTGATAACTTTTACATAAGTAGTCACTTATAATTTGAAGACAGGGTTTTAATAAAGTAAAAGTAGTAGTAGTAGTTGTAGTATTATTAAAGTAATACCTCAATAGTCTTTTATGCTAATGTTATATTTAGTGTATATATACGTACTTATTGAATCCTAATCCTAACTATCCTAATTATATTTATCCTAACTAATATTATAAATGCGAAATTGAGTTTGTTTGTTTGTTACGCTTTCATGCCAAAACGGCTAAACGGATTTGGATGAAATTTGGCACATGAGTAGGCCAGGACCTAGGTTAGGACATAGGATACTTTTTATCCCGATATTCTTACGGGATCGAGACGTATGCAGGTGAAACCGTGGGGCACACCTAGTACATAAATATAAGACAAAGACATGGCAGATGGCATTTATAAACCTCTAGGGAATTTATATCTAACATAATAACATCACGCCTTGTTTCCCCAAAGGGTTGGGCAGAGGTGTACCTGTAGTACACTCACATTTCGCCAGTTATGTTTTAAATTCCATGTAATCGGGGGCGAGCCTATTGCCATCAAGATCTATTGCTATTGCCATCGAAATTCCAGATAGAAAAAGCCAATGAAACTTTGCCCAACCTGGGAATCGAACCCAGGACCTCATGTTCAGCAGTAGCGCTTGCAACCACTTGACCAACGAGGTCATCATCAATATAAAGTCATTCAGTTTTATATCTATACAGGGTGTTCGGCAGACGGTTGAACATACGAAAATGGCGGATCCGTAGGGCCGTCTGCTACGTGTTTAGGCCTAATAACAAGACCTACCATCAGGTTCCTACGGAAATAATTTTTTTAAAAGTTCCCGGAAAAATGGGAAAATTCGGGAAATGCAGAATGTATTTTCTATGGGAATTTTGTATGAACTAAGTATTGAAATTTGAACACGACAACGTCTGTCGGGTCAGCTGGTTCTAAATAATTATCGGGATTCAAGTTCCAAAACCTAAGTAGTGTCTAGTACCAAAATTCCAATTAAATCTAACAACCTATAATTTTATTTTTATTAATAACTTACTTATATTTTTTTCCCCCAACATGATAAAAAAAAAATCGAATAAAAAACATGCCAACGTGACAGCTCGCACGAAACTCAAAAGCTTTGTAAATAAATAAATATTATTGTGGAGAACAACTAATAAATATTCTAAGCAGAAACACTCCGTTCTCGGCGCATGCGATAAGTTATTTCAAGCCCTACATTAGACTTGTTGCGATGCCTAGAAGAAACTGGAGGCTTTTAGATTCAGCCCTGCGCGCATCGGCGCAGGCGTCGCGTCGAGTCGTTGACCCCGAGCTGCATGAGAATGCACAATGATGTAAATAAAAACCTCGTTGCAAATGTCACTCGGTATATCTTTCTCCTACTTCAAAATACATTTTCCTTAATTCATTTTAATATTTAGCGACAAGAGTGAAAACGTAAAAAACTTACCTACGACCTGTTAAGGGTTCAGTGGCGTGTTCTTCACCCATAGTTATAGTGTTGACGACCCTCCAGTGACGTCAAATCCATCAGACCTTTCTTTTATCAGTGTACTCTTTGTTTGCTTTGTGTAATCTGTATTATGAAGTACGTTTTCATAAAAGCTTGGTGAAAGTGCACATTGCACATAGCGGAAGCTAGAACCCATCGGTAAGGGCGAATCAAGAGGTCAGAAGTCCAAATGAGTTCGAATGTAGTCACAACTTTGATTCTTTAATGCAAATAAGAATAAGTTATAAGAATACATTAATTACAACTAAAAATCTATTGCTGAAGTTCATCGCACTAGGTTTTGATTGCAGCTTGCAAAAAACTGCAAGTAGTTATGGTATTTAAGATTTGCCAAATTTAAAGCAGAATTACTGATTTCAAAACTTTAAAGTTTTCTGTGAGAGGAAAAACCGTTTTTTAAGTGATGAACTACCTACATTAGTCACGTAAATACATTCACTAAAAGTACTTAACGCATTCAAGGACACTGAACGAGACACAATAGATGTTTTATTGTTATTACGTCTATGAGCGGTTAGTGTCCCTCAAAGTGTTAAACTAGGAACCTACTGGACCGATCGTTAATAATAATTTTATGCAGAATATTTTAACACGATCAGATTTGCAAGAAAGTGAATCACCGACCTTGAACTTTATAAAAGCGGAACTACTCGTATTAGTAAAAACTTTCCTTCCTTATTTCAAACATATTTCGAACACTATTATAGGTACCTATTTATCTCATTTCAAACATATTTCGAACACTATTATAGGTACCTATTTATCTTATTTCAAACATATTTCGAACACTATTATAGGTACCTATTTATCTTATTTTATGCTTATTTTTATCTTAGATCAACATACCGATTGACTTCAAATTGCAACGCCCCTTTACATTTAAATTAAAACCAATTTTAATTGATACAAAAACAACGGAAACCCATTGTGTCTGAACTAATATGAATAATCAGTGGGCTAATTCGACAACCTTAGTAGGTGGCAGTTTTTTCTTCATGTTTAATTTCTTAGACCTTGGTCTGCTGGGCGTGGTCAAGGCGCTGGCATTGTGGTTCACTTCGATTTCCGGGTCGCAAGCGGACACGACCGGCCATTCTTCTATCGTACATTGTAATAACGGCCATGACATGTTATTGACTGTATTATGAAATTGCAGGTATAAAGATGAAATTGTCGTCTTTAATTTTTTTTGGGAACTTGACATAACTATCATCAACAGTTGCAAATGCTTTCAAGACTGAGGATGTGGCGCACAGGTTGGTAGAGCAAGCTATGAAATAACATTAACATAATAATTATGGAATACATTTTTTATTAACTTTTTAGGGTTCCGTACCTCAAAAGGAAAAAACGGAACCCTTATAGGATTACTCGTGTGTCTGTCTGTCCGTCTGTCACAGCCAATTTGCTCCGAATCTAATTGGCCGATTAAGTTGTTTGGCACACATATGTATTCCTGTGACACGGAACACGGACGTGTAAAATAAATAAATAAATGAATTTTGAATATGGGGGTCACTTTTCGGGTGCAAATAAGAAAAAAAGAAAAAAAAATGCGAACTGTGTTGCGAGGATCTCAATTTTTTTTTTTAATCATTTTAAAATAAATAATTTTAAAGATATTTAAGAACATTGATGAAAATTGATCATCCCCCCCTTGTCTCCGAAACTACTGATTCTCTGAAAATGAAAAAAAAATCAGAGAATAGTTCTATGCTTATAGATTACAGGAAAACCTATAAAAAGTCTATGATCTTAATATAACATAGTAAATCACTCAATATTGTGCGTACAAACTTACATTTGTAGTTGGAATGTCTGGGCGAACATGTTTTTCAACTACAATGTTAATTTTGTTCTTTCGGAACCCTTTATTGTGCGTGGTTCGACATGCACGTGGTCGGTTTTTTTTATAATAAATCCAATTATTTGACTTTGACTTGAAGTTGTCAAAGTCACAAAGTGTAGTTGCTCCGTGTACAGTGAGTGGAAACTCCCACATATCTTTCGCAGCATTATGATTACCTATTTGACATTAACAAATATTTAACAAAGAAGGCATGTGTTAGAGTGCGAATAATAAACACATATAATTAAAATAATTAATCTCAGCCCGCTTATCTATTAATTTCCATACGCCCTTGACTTTATTTAATACAATGTTTTTACCAGCGCAGACGAGTGAACGACACTAGATACAAAGACACCAACGCGTTAGATCTGACTGGTGATATAATGATCTGTATCATGACGTTTTACTTAGGGTTGGCAAGTTCTCGTTTATGTAAGCCATACATGCTACGGTCCACCGTGCGGTCTACCTGTGCTTGTGTAGACCCACATGTCGTAGTGTTATGGGTCGCTCCGGTAGTCCGGACGAGAGGACATGCCCATGATGATGCTCTCTCCTACTTATTTAAAATTTTGCTGTTCCCGACAGGGTCCATAATTGTTAAAATTTAATTTATTACTACCACCTGTATGTGTACATTGTGGATTGCAATAAAGATAAATTGAAATTGAAAGTGTAATATGATGCCGTTTAGCCAATTTCGACCACAGCGACTGCATTCGACGACTTTTCAGGGTGATTGAGTGGACAACGTGCTGCATGTACGCATGCTTATGATTTTCGAGTTTGCTACGGTCGCTTGCGCAGGTTCAAATAACTGCACACGTCTATTCCAGTACTGGCTACGGTCTCCTTGCGCAGGCACATCTGTACAGATAGAATTCTCCAGTAGACAGTAGCGTGTGCGACAGCCATTAGATAGACGCAAACACCGTCTTCTTCTCTCGTATAGCCACGAACGATGAGAATAGGTCAACCTGTTGTGAAGTATTAGCCGCCAGCAAAGTGGTAGAGTGGGTACTGCTCATACTCGTAGTACGCCGGAGGCACTTGAGAAAATGGAAAACGCACTACAATTATAGAGTATGAATTTATAGATAATTCAGTATTGACTTCGTTATTTAATTATTGGCACAACGGCTATGTAGGATAATAAATTGGTAGATACTAAATGCATAAAATGCGATCCTGTGCTTACCTAATGGATACAGGGTGATAAGTCAATCGGGGGACATCTTTTAAGGGAGTGTAGTATTCATGAGAATTTACAAAGGAGAACTTTTAAAGGAGCAACAATGAAATCGTGACAAGAAGCTGCTCCATAATTTATGTTCACATATCTCAACCAAATATAGGAAACAGCATATTTTTTTTGCATATTTCAGAGCTGGTCCCGTAGTAAACATTGTTAATTTTCATGAGTTCTTATCTAACTCACTGTATATTGATCGCAAATAGAGGAGTTCAGGCATTGCCGTCTAGGCCTTCTGTCCGGTGTCTAGAAGCAAGTAACCGAGCAAAAAAGTGTTTTATATTTACCATTACTTCGTTCTTTGCTTACAAGGTAGCCCTATACCTATGTGTACCAGTCTTATGTTTGCGCAAGAGTAGGTAACTACATTGAGTATGTGAAATATCATATAGTATGGGTGTGGGCACCATTGAACATTTGAGAGATAGGCACGGCGCTTATGTGGACCGATTGGTTTTTTGGATAAAGAATCTACTACACAATAGGGAAAGCCTTACAATTGCAAAACATGGCTGGTTGTTATAAGGCAGGGTTTCTCAAACTAATGGCTCCACGTACTCCCATTAATGTTTCCAGATGACAGCGAACCCCTAACCCCAAGATAAAAAAAGCATAAAATAGTATATTGAAGAAAATAATGTTTTTTATTTCAATAAAAGGTAAAAAATGTAGAGCTAAAAATAAATATCTTTTTAATATTGATGTGATGGGGGCGCTTATTTCTTGTCGCAAATTGAACCAATTTTTGATATTATTTTAGAAAATTTTAGCCTTAATTCTGACTCAGCATAAAGTCGATTTCTGTATTTCGTTTTTATCATGATGTATGTGGTGTGAGAACCCACTCTCACATAAGTATTTTGTAGCAAAGTTTAAAAGGAAGTTCACCGTTTTGCGTGAGAGTTCGAGATATTCTTCCTATCTAGCTACCCAAAAATAAATCAGACATCCTTCTTAAATCAACTCGAAGAGTTTCATCAACGGACATTTCTAGTAATGACTCCTGTTGAATTTACTCTCTCGGTCGTGACCATAAATAGGCGCGAACCCCCTACCGTCGAATGGTGAACCCCTAGGGGTTCGCGTACCCCACTTTGAGAAACCCTGTTATAAGGCACAAAATTGTATGCTTCCATTATCTTTGTTCCTGAGTTATAAGTTATATTTTTTACTTAAATATATGTTCATTATTCTTTACGCTTTGAATTTCTGGCTTCGTTCATACTCATCCCTAGAACTAACCCGGTCCTATTGTACCCTTGCAGCTGATAGGGAAGCGGACGAGTTCGAACTAGGGATGAGAATGAACAAATCAGCAAGAATAATAACTACAATACTGTTATTTTGATACCTATGCCTTATCCATGCCAGCTGGAAGCATTTATCAACATCAATTTTAACTAGACCTCGAGCTCAATGGAAACCCGGAGTATTGTGCGTTCATAACCATAGTAGATCAGTAGATATCAAGACACCTAGACTAGTTACGTGATACTTTTTGTCAATTCAACGTAGATATTAATGGTCTCGATATTGCATCGTGATTCAACTTTGCTATGCTACTCTCGTTTGAATCCATCCCACGGTATCTATAAGTAATTGCATAAATTAAGTAATTACCCGTTTTAGTAGATTAATTTGATGCGTCGTTGAAACCGTCGGTAAACTGGTATGTGTCTAATCTAAATCATGAATTAAACTTAGTACATTTTCGTGAGTTCATTTTCCATTCACTTTGAAAGTTGTTAATTAGTCTTGCCTCTGTTTTTTTTTTAAACTATGTATTAGGACTATTTCATATAATTTATATGATGTCGGTACATACCTTCTCTGTGTTTCTATGTCAGTACCTTCAGTACGAGAAAGTAAATAGTAATAATATTTATAATCGATCTATCATCACTGCCAGGACTATTGTAGCCAATAAGCAATAAGATATTGTGGTGATAGATCGATGAGAGTGCCGTGCAATTATTATTGATATCGCTGTCCTTCATGCCGAGAATCTCGTGAATGCTGAGGATGATAGGAAAAACGTGTATCTGGAGTTAACACACCAGGTTACCGACATGTGGGACGTGGACTCTGCAATCATTGTACCGATAATCGTTACGGCTAATGGCTTAATAGCGGGGTGCCTTGACCAACACCTCAGGAGGCTCTCATTGCGCGGCTTGGTGAAGGGTTTGATTCAGAAAGCAGATGTACTACTGGTCACGGCATGCATAGTGAATAGGTTCCTCTCTCTAGAGCTCTGACCACCGGTAGCTTGGACCCTGTTCCTGATGCCTATGTGCTACTATTTTTAATATTATGTTTTTTTTTTTTTAATGTTTTTTATATAAAAATATAAACATTATGTGTGCAAAATGAAATAAAATATTTATAAAATAACGAACCGCTACAACGCTGAACTTTTTCTAAAAACTCGGTGACATTTTATCGTTCTGAACCAGTTTTAAGTCGTCAATTGTTCACGAGCACGTGGATGTTCATCAACATCTACCGGTCTAAGTCTCACATTACAAGAAACAAACCTCTACAAACCTGGACGTTTTCTAAAAACTCGGTGGCATTTTATCGTTCCCACCTAGTTTTAAGTCATCAAGTTCACGAGCACGTGGATGTTCATGAACATCTACCGCTGTGAAAACTTATAGTACCTAAGTGAGCTGTCAATAGTGTCATGGGATAACAGTTCACTTCCTTACTTACAAAATAGATTGGCCGACCTCTGTTTTTTCCGTTTTGTGAGCTTTAGCGAAACTTCATGAATGTCTGGCACTTTCACAAAGTTCACTCAGCGTATGTTCTGGTACATACTACGAGGTTAATGGAAGGTATTAATATTTATATAATGCATACCGATCAATTACCTATCAATAGAGCAATTCAGAGATTCATAACAAAACATAAGCAAATTATGTATACCAATTATTATAATTGTTGTGTAGTTGTCTATGACCAGTTTTCCTCATTTGACTACAAATAATTAATGTGTTTATATCATATTAAGACTAGGCTACATAATAGGTAGGTATAGGATATACTACAAAGCTATAAAATAGCAAGAATCTTTTTAAGTATGTAGGTTAGGTATATTGGTTTATCTCGATAAATAAATCATGACAAAACTGGGGGCTTAAAAAGGCCGCTTTGGCACAATCATAATATGATAATATTAGGTGACCTATGAAATCAGCGTTTTGTATGGAGAATTTTAAAGAAGTTGCATTTTTCATACTAACATTTTCTTAATTTATTTAAGAACACGAATGTTTTAAAACTTTTACGCAATAATGTTTAAAAACTAAGTTAACGTAATATACCACTTAGATTAAGCGACAAAAATAAGTTTTGGCTAAGTTAAAACAAATAGTGGTCATTTCTGCTAACAAAATGAGGAGTAATTTTTAAGGTATTTTTTATGTTTATAAAACTATAGGTACCTATTAAGGTTTTTTTACTATTGGTAGTTGTCTATGATGGTCATTATTCGATATATTACCAAGCAATTGATGAATATTTTAAATCATAGAAGTGACGAGGTTCTCTATTTGTGAGAAAGAAAACGCCAATTTCATAGGTGGGAACCCAATAATATGAATCACACAAACTGTCACAAACTGACAATTCATAATATTATCTGCGTTCAATTTAAATAAAAATACTAAAAAATTTACGCAATTCATCTGTAACATTTAAACTGTAGAAAAAAATAACTCATTTGATTAATAAAAACAGTAACGAAAAATAATCCGGTAAAATTACGGTCTTTATTTTTTTCATGCGGCAATATTTACACCTGATTCTGATATAAATTGAATATCATATAAAATATTTGTCACCATAGAGGAATTGCTTCATGGAGACGTTTTAGGATCCCTGTTATTGGTCTTAATGCACGCGTCAAAGAAACAGGAGCCGCAGTATTATTTATAAACCCGTGCAGATCATATTTATACGTCCTAATTAACACAAAAATACACTACCAGTTAGGCCTTATATTTGGCTTAGCTGCCAAATATAACGCCTAACTGGTAGTGTATTTTTGTTTTTTATTATTTTTTTATCTATAAAACAATTTCCTTTTTCTAGATTGATATGCAGCCTGTCAAATTCGCCTTGTAGCCTTATCTAAAAAATTTGAACGGCAATATAATTCTTATTTTATAACATACCAGACACAGGTCTAAAGTGTAATTTAAAACATAATATACGAAATTCGTTTTTTACTTCGTATTTGACTTCTATTGCGTTAGTGGCATGACAGATGGCAGCTGTAGTAAACAGTTGATATTGTAACCACGTTTTTGCTCTTAATGCGATCCTTATGCCTACGGTATAGAAGTCAGAATCGATTGAACGGACTGTAAAAAAGGTTTGTTTAAATGTATAATGTTATTTCAAATGGAGTATAGTAGTGGGTGATTGTACAAGCATGCAAGCCTATGTATGAGAGTGTTACGTACTTATATGAATCATTTATATAGCGTTCAAGGTAATACCTAATTGCTCTCTTAACAGTCGACACACTTAAATGTTATTCGTAAACTGGTTTCCGATTTAATATAGGGAAAATTATAGGTTTCAGTGGAATTTGCAACGTCAAAATATGCAATTATAGTTCTTGATCTAAAAATCGGTTGAGATATCAAAAGGAACGATGCGTTTAAATAAAAATGAAATTGAATCGACTTATGAGCGTTCCCTCTACTTGTACAAATGTTTTAAGACAAGCTATTAACCATGTGTGTTTATTATTTTAACCAGCACCTTAATTCCGTTATACACGATCAATCAATCACAATCTGAATAATTTTGAAAGAGATTGCTAATCCATTGATTCACAAGTTCGAAAAAAAAATCTGCTCAAAATCGTAAATTACGCAATGAATGTTGTTGAAAAAATTTAACAGATTTGTCGTAATCATTTATGAAAATGTGTTACGCAAATAGATAGCAGACCTATATCATAACATGACACAGTATTCCCGGAAGGGTTGAGGAAGGAGTGTATTGTATAGGGTACATTTCGTTAGTAACGTCTCAGACTAAATAAAAAACCGAGACAGACCGCTGCGAACAATACAGTGAAGGATGCCAAAACTACACCGCCGCTCTGTGCATACTCAATACTCAATACTCAATTATTTATTGCATTCCACAATGTATGTGCTTAGGTGGTAAACATTTGCTTGAGGAACAATCGTGGACCCTGTCGGGCACAGCAAAAGAAAGATAGTAGAAGGGTAGAGATGAGGACTTATCGCTTAACTTATAATCTAAGATATTCTAAAAACAAAAACTTTTTTTGTGTATTTTATATGAGTTTCAGAGATTGATCATTTAAATATTCGTTTACACTGTAATAACATTTACTTAATAATATTTTTTTTAATTTATTCGTGAATAGATGGATCTTTTTTACATTTCTAATTGATTCGGGTAATTTATTATATATTTTTATTGACATAACTAGAGGGCTTGTTGAATGTATTTTTAGGCGGGATTTTGGTAAGTTCAGTCGCGTTTTATATCGGAGTGTGTATCTTGTTTGTATGTCTTCTCGTTTAGTGTAAAAGTGTTGGTGTTTATGAGCGAATTTGCATATTTCGAGTATATATAAACATGGCAGAGTTAAAATGTTCAGGTTTATAAAATGGGGTTTGCAGCTATCTATCTGTTGTATATTTACTAAGATACGGACAAATTTCTTTTGCACTGTAAACAGTGTAGGTGCATCTGTACTGCTTCCCCACATAATTATGCCGTAACTAAGCCATGCATACACGCTCACACGCACACTTTTACAACCTTTTACAATGACACAACAATCAAACTGCACCACACAAAGTGCACACATGTTTAGGAAACCGGCTTCACTGTTGACAGCGCTCTGTCTTGGTTTTTTATTTGGTCTGAGGTCCCATGTAGATATCTACTAGGGGGCGAGCCTTTTTCCATTAACTGGGTACAAATCCAGACACCGGGCTGCTACTGAAACAATCCTAATGGAACCAACCATCAGAACCACCACTAACCGACCAATTATAAAAATAAGAATAACATTTTGCTCTACATAATTATTTTATCTGTAACTATCTTGACCATCAGTTTGTTTGGACTGTGGTCCCCAAACTAGATAGTTAGTGTGTTTCCTGTATCTTGGAGACCTGGGTTGTGATGAATTTAAAATATTAAGAGTGTTTATCCTAAAAGTTGGCAACGTCGCAAATAGCTGTCAAATATTTACCTAACTAATGAATTAAAATATTGATTATGAAATGCAATAATTAATATCGTAACACCGAATATTTAGTGTTAGATGTAAAAAAAGTATTTGTAAACTTTCCAAATGCTTTTTCTACATCTAAAACGGGTACAACATCAAATTCTATGTTATAATTGCAATTCATTACTAATATTCTAGTTCGCTAGTTAGCCACATTTATTATTTCCATAAAGTAATATTGCCAAATTAATCAAAACAGCGAAATATTTGAAATGTATTTGCGATGTTGCCCACTTTCTGAATAAAAGCTCTTAAATAAGTTAACATTATGGAGATTGTTGTAAAAATTAAAAGTAACAAGTTGAATTTAAAAAAAAACGAGCTAGCTATATGGTAGTCGCATTTGATGTGTAACATCTGACATCTTGGCTGACAGTACCAACCTTTCAGAAAATGGGTTGGTACCACTACCACCTGACGGCCAACTCTAGCACCGCGCGCGCTCATTGGTCAAATCAAATAGCACACGCTTCCCCGGCTTCCTGTTACACACTTCCGTCCCTTTTACGACACCACTCCCACAGATTGCAGAAAAGCGAGAGGAAAGATGTTACACCCAGACTTGGAAAACAGCAAAATAAAGTAGTGTTTGTGTGTGAGCGATGAGTAGAGTGCTAGTGTCGTTATAATGATTAAAATCAATTTCTCATCAATTTCAGTTGCTGAGCGTACCCTGGCTAGGCACAGGCGCAGACCCTGCACCGGAGCCCGGCCGCACCCCGAAGGTGTACAACGCTCTCATCACGTCGAACCAGAACCTGGAACCTAGCAAGGCGTATCCAGTATATCAACCGGTGCTCCACGACGCATTCGCCTTTTCCTATCAGCCCGCCATTTTCTACGGCGGAGATCTACTTGGAAACGTAAGTTGTCTTCAGTTGTTAGGGTGCTGTAAAACAAAATGGGTGCCAAAGGAGCCCTAGCCGTCGCCTAAACCTACGCCGTCTATTAGATCTGTCTATCTGTATGTAACCAGATAGATAAAAGTCAGCAAAACGCTTACGCCAGTAGCACTCTTCCGCCGCGAAACCAAAGCAGCGAAACCGCAGTAGTTCAATTCAACTGGCTCACCTCATGTTCTGCTACGCGAAATTTGAGGAGTGGAACTCCAACGGGGTTATTGTTTGCCGCCAAAAAACATAAACGAAATGGAAAAGTACCGTTAGCCTATCAAATGATTACTTCTAGATTTTTCAGGACGTGTAACTTAAACAAAAGGGAACTAGCCTACTGTTGAAACACTAAAGGTGACTCGTGCACCTGATATTTTATGAATATCAATAATGAGCACGTCCACATTTTTCCACTGTTGTATTTTTATTGACTTGATGACACTTAACTACTATATTTATTTTTCAGGGATTACTGCCTGCACCAGGATTGCTACCGAAGGAGCCTCAACCTCAACCAGCGGAAGCTTCACCCATTTCAACGCCCGGACCACCTGCAGAGCTCTCGCCTTCTACGGAAGCGCCGACTACGACTGCAGAACCCTCCAAGCCAGACTCAGACAGTAGTGCCTCCTCACCGGCTCCTCCACCAGCCACACAATCCCCAATACCGCTAAACGAATTCGGTCTCCCACCACAAGTCCTGCCCCTAGGACACATAGATCCCTTGTACAATGCACTGCCACAATTCAGTCCTTTCACCTACAGATATCCAGGTGTAAGATTCTATGATCCCTACGATCCCTTCAGCTTTAGTCCTTACGCGAGCCTCCCAATATATCGTCCCTTGCCAAATGTGCTGGGACAAAGTCTTCCTATTGTTGCTCAGAAAGAGGTTAATAACGCTCCGGTTATCGCTGAACAATCAGCTCAAACCCCACCGCCTGAACCCAGTGATCTCAATATTCTGAACTACGCTTCCAAGGACCCCGCCATACCTAATGTCCCTCCACCACCGCTGCCGCAGGGTGGTCTCAAATCACATATATCCGAATAGTTGTAAAAATAAAATATGAAGTTTCACGTATGAATTGCATTTTTGTTTATATCACCGTGACTAACATCAAGACAAAAAAAATCCTGGTTTATTTATTGTCCTAAATACTAATATAACATTATACGAGCACAGTGATTAATTAGCCGTTTGGATTTAAAACTAGGTATACAAGGAAAACTAGTTGTCCTGCGAACCATTCATAAGCATAATGAAGATTAAAGGTGAACGCACACTTATCCGAGACGAACGCGTCGAGCGAATCGAAGTCAACGAGGACGATAGGAACGGTCTTCCAGATTCGGACGATACGACGCGGGCAGGTGTGCGAGGTTTCATAAAATTTCTTATAAAGAATTCTAAAATTCGTTTCATTCGGTTCGTTCGACGCGTTCGGCTCGGATGCGTTCACCTTAAAAGAAACCTTGGTTTCCTTAAATCTCTAATTTGACATGATTGTAACAAAACAGCCGACGGATATATAAGCATGACATTAACCCATGTCGCCGTATGGAGAGGATGTCTTCATATTGTATACAGTTTGGAACTATATTACATTATATTACTATTGAGGTGATGTACAAAATAATTAAATGATTAGATATATTTTAACTAATTCTCTTTATTTAAAGTCGTTTCTATGCCTAGAGTTTCCGCATATTGACCCTACAGTCACACCAGCACGCGTAGCTTGGCAACCATACAAACGGGCTTCCTACGGGTTTTTTCGACAGAAGTATAGACAAAATGACAGCTTGTGATTGTTTATCTGTCATTTTGTCTATTCTTCCGTCGACAAAACCCGTTTCTAATGTGGTCATGCTAAGCATCCTGTTGCAAACAAATAAATTTTGCCTACGTACCCTTATATTTCTCAGGACATAGCTGCTATGTTCGTCAGTATAATTATATAAAAATAAATGAAATTTATAAATTACTAGCGGCGCCAAGCGGTTTCACCCGCTTAAATCTCGATATCGCGATAAAAAGTATCCTATAGTTACATATATACTTACGATACTTTTGCCAAAATGTGCCACATTTCATCCAAATCCGGTCAGCCCTTTTAACGTGAAAGCGAAAGAAACAAACAAAATCACTGTCGCATTTATAATTTTAGATTTTAAATTCTCGCTTCTGTTCCTTATATATCCACTTTCGTTTAGTACAGAAACTTGATCCTCTAACAAATTTGAAACAAGTGTCATTCGTAGCGTCTGGTGGGTTAGATATTTATTTACTGACTAATTTATGACCTGGGTATAAGTGGAATATTGTTATTTTTATTCAATTTCAAAATTTTTTACATACATATTTTCTCAGAGTGCAATTAAGAGGAAGTTTTACTTGAATACATAGCATCACACCTGATTCCCTTGATAGTCAAGCAGAGGTCTATAATAATAGTTCATCCACATTTCGTCAGATTTGTTTATCAAGTCTCATGTAATAGGGGGCAGACGCCATTACCATCTACTAGGATCAAATCCAGCCTCCAGAATGGTTCTTAGAAATACCTAATGACAAAACACCTAAGAATAATATTATTCGTAGCAAAACACAGTAAAAAATTTACCCGTTCATCATTCGCACTCCGACCACTAGAGCAATGATAAAAAAGATTCCTGTCGTGGTAAAGAAAAATAAGTCTTCTCCAACTCAATTTATTTTTACCGGAATCAAGAGCAATGAATTTATATTCTCATACCAAACGCACGGGTTCGCAATAAAAACTATAATATAAATACTTAAATTAAATAATGTTCGTATGTAAATTTATTTGTAATTTGTTTGTAACCTATTGGGAATTTATTTAAAATTTATTTGCCTTGTAATACTATTGCATATCCGACGTGGGTAAAGCCATTTTTTTTTTACGTTTAGAATAAGAACTGATGTTATGCAATAAATATATCTTTTGTACAAACTGAACTTACACCATTTTAAATTTTTCATTAAAACTGTGTGAAAGGGCTCCGTTTTACTTAGTTAAACTAATTTTAATTCCTGCTACGAGAGTACTTCCTTTAGTGTGAAGGCCCATGACCTGTGCTAACAGAATTTGATCTGTCATGGCCTTAAGAGCCACAGCCACAATGTGGTTAGTTCCAATTTTTGACCACGGGCCAAAGGAACTTTGTACAGTCACGAGCACCAATATGTATACACTTAGCAACTTTAAAAAGTGATTTTCTCCTACTGTGGTGATCGTAATTTTATGTTGTTATGAACATAGTATTATGGAACCCACACTAATATGAAATAGGTCTTATCTCAAAGTTGCAGTCGTTATTCCATGAGAAAATCGTTTTTGAACTTTGCTAAGTGGTTACATATTGGTGCTCGTGACTGTACACAAGTAACTCTTCTTATCTTGTCAATTGACTTCGTACTCTGTCCGTAGCTCACTAATTTCCCTCGTTAAACTCCTGGACATCTTCCAGGAGTTAATAGTTCATGATGGGCAGGATAGAAGGTGACGCATGTCCTGTTAAGGGGCTCCATACTGCCAATGTGTTCGGAAAGGTTCGAAGATAACCCATTAGGCCAGATTGCTTCTGCAGACTCAAACTTAATAACTATTATGCCAGGCGTCGTGACACAACATAAAGTACCTATTGACGGACGATCGAACCCGGGGGCCTACTCCCTAAGCGAAATCCGTAGTTTCGGCCGTCGTTATGGGCGCTTCGCTCTCCTTCTCACTTACGGTATATCTGTAAGTGAGACGGAGAGCGAAGCGCCCGTAACGACGGCCGAAACTACGGATTTCGCTTAGGGAGCAGGCCCCTTGGTCCGTGACCGCGGGTTTTGTTTGCTCCATACAAACTTTATGCGTCTTTAAAAAAACATTTTCGCCAGACTTCTCTCTACTCTGTTAATAATATTAAACCCCCAAAGACAGAATGAATGTCGATTACTCTATTACAATACGAGTAGTGTCGCCTTAAATTTATTATTAACATGAGGATGCAGTGCATAATAAATAATATGTCCCTAACTGTCGCAACATGGACTTTGATAAAAAAAAATGGTAAGTACCCACTTAGATAAAATGGTAGTTACATCATGATAAAAAATCAAAATAGAAATCAAGTTTTGTGGAAACTACTTACATATTAGGCGTAGTACAGTCTACACTAGATAACAACAAAGTTGATATTGTATTGACATAGCTAAAAGCCGTGCTCAATGGTTCTTCAACCAGATAAGGAATTTCACCTGTTGTTACCCAATGGAATCCACACAAATAAAGCCAAGTGCTGATCACAGCGTGGCGTAAAATCAATGAATTCATAAAGATACCATATCGGTGTGTACATGCCAGGCGACACTGACGTTAATATATCCCGATTACAGCTGGATATACAGGCTGCGGCTAAAACTTTATTTCCACTTCGAGTCAAAATTGCTTGACAGTTCGAATATTGACATGCTACAACAGTCTTTAATATATGACTACAACGTAGATTTGGATGTAGATTACCTGCAAAGTATGGAATGCTCCTTCCCCCGAGGTCCTTTCGCGGAGCTACGATATGGATATCTACAAGAAAAATTAAGAGAGTCCTCTTCAAAAAGGGTAAGCAGCGCACCTGCGGTACATCTGGTATAGCCGAGGCGCCGGTGAACAGTTAGGACAAGTGGGTCGCCAGCTTGTTTGCTACTCCAAAGCATGAAAAAAAAAATGGACCAGGCCCGGGTCGACGGCGCTTTGTGTACCACGCGCGCCTCAAAGAGATGTCAGCACCAACTGACGGGGTCCGTAAAGACCAATGCCTGATGGGGTTGCGGGTTTGTCCGAAAGGGATATCGCGACCCCGGCACACAGGCAACGGAAGGAACACGGGTGGGTTTTAGTCAGTAAAAGTCTGACACGCCCTCTCGCTCTGCCCAGAGCGGGAGAAGTCATTTGATGATTTCCCACCCTCAAAAAAATAAATAAATAATGGAATCAAACGATCCCACTGGTTGTTATCATAATGCATCCATCACTACGCAGTTTAGCACATCTCCGGAGGAAAATCAGCAGTGTTATTTTAAACACCATGTTTTTTTAATACCTATAACGTAATCTGCGCAATAACAGTAAGGTAAAAATGTTTCAAATCGCGGTTGGATCCCGGTAAAAGTGAACTTATGCTACCTGCAGTACAATATATCTTTTGTGATTTTCATGGGCATTATGAAAAATTTTGTGTCGCGAGTAATATTCGTATTGATTCCCGTTCTTCATTCTACACTACAGGTAAAAGTGATTTATTAAATTTTCTTAAAACATACCTTAGTATATTTTACGTGTATGTTTAGTTTAAGTAAAAAAGTTACCGATACTCAAAGGATTGTATTTTTTGTCCTTACTTGATTATTTTTAATTCACAGATTTGCCCCGAAGAAGTTTCTAATGAAGGAATAAGTGTGACCTGGCATCAAGCACAAACAGCAAACAATATAGAATCAGATCCGCTTTGTTACCAAAATGAAACTTTAGTGACGAGGAACTGTTCCTACGCCGGCTGGACACCTAGTCTGGATGACATCGGGCCTTGTTTAAAAGTTGTTAAGTATTTTGACAGTAATTCATGTCCACCTGGATATCACAAAATATCAGAAAATAACAACGATTACTGCTACCAAATCGGCCAATCGACAGTTTGGAACTCTCCTTGTTTTGCGAGCGGTGGAGCCTCAGTTATTACGGATTTATCTGCTGCAGAAGTTGAATACCTTCTCAATTCCCTCAAAGCCACGAATTCATCCCGATATTTTTGGCTACCTGCGACAAGGCAAAAAATTTTTCACCCCGTAGTGTGGTCTATTCCAGGGCCGAACTGGGGCCGACGTGTTTCAACGAGTAACTTTTTGAGTCTGTACTTATCTTTCTCGAAAAATTGTTTATTATTAGATATAGAACGAGGAGTGCTAATAACAGAAATCTGTTCCAAGAACTATCCGAGTTTATGTTTTTACATAAATGACCATTACTATCCAAGTACATGTCCCTATGAATACCACTCATTTAGGTTTAAACTCGATAATGGTACATGTTATGGCATCGAAAGATCGGACCGAGGAATGTCATTTAATGAATTTCTTCAAGAAAAGTGCAGAACACCTATGCTTAACAGTGAATATGATTTAACTAGATTTATTTTTAAGAAAATTGCTGAAATAAATCAGTTGCCAAAAGATGAATGGTGCTGGTTTAAAGCACCTCAAGTTTCTCATGAAACTAATGAGAACATAGAGTATACGCACCATAATGATTCCTTTGAAATTAAGAAACCTTCATCTTTTGAAGGTATTATAAATAAGGCCGGTGCTTTAGGTTTAATTAATTCTAGTGCAACAGTACCTTGCATGGCCTGTGAGGTTGAAGTTGTTTATGGAAAAACAGAATTTATGTTTGAATACAATGAAGTGCAGAATAAAATATTTCTTACAGTTTATTATCCTTCTGGTCTATGGAAATATGATAATAACGACAAGGGAATTCAATGTTTTTCTGATGCAAAAGGATTTTTCAGAGTAGTAGATATTAATGATATCCCATTTATTGAAGTGAATTCTTCTCGGCAAGATGAAGTTGAATTAATTCAGGTCGAAAAAATAGTATATATTATTGATCTGGTTACCGACAGCTCCGCGCAATATTGGTGCGAGGGCCACACCGTTAACTTTTCATTTATTACTACGGACAAAATCATAGCTAATCCCAAAGGTAACAAAGTTCATGTATTTGCACTTGTTATTAAACATTATATTTTACCCGATGATGTTGAAGATATAGCTGATCTGACCCCTTTAACAAATAACATAACACACATATTTTCAGCTAAAAAGGTTTTACTTATGGACATTTTTGATTATTCTTTAGATCACATGATTATTTTATTACATTTGCACATTGACGTTGAAGATGTCTATGAAGACGAAGCACTTAATATACAAGATACATTTGCTAAATTAAAACTTACAGCAAACTTAGAATTATCGAAATATAATTACACTTTTGTGAATTTATCCAGCTCAGTTTATTGTTTGCCAGCAAATTCTTTCGATGTTATTACGCTCGATTGGGAGATGACTCCTATTGGCCATATTTCTGCGCCAAAACAATTTTGCCTTCAAGCTAACGGTTTACCGGTAAAGAGACACTGTCGAGGGTCCTATGTGCTGGGTGGAATCTGGGGAGAAGTAGAAGGTTCTTGTGATAATACTTACGAGCCTTCTCAAGCTACAACCTTTCTATACAATTTTGTGAAAAGACAGATGCCTAATGATTACATTTCCAGTTTTCTTACTGATGGTCTCAATTTTGTTCTCGGTGATACAGATATAATAATTCCCGCTGATATTTATTACTTGTCAATGTCCCTACAACATATTTTGGATCTTGTTCAGGAAAACGCAACATCAGTAGAAACTGGTGACATAGATAATATTGCCTGGGTCATGGACAGAATGATGGTTCTTGATTGTAATTATTTACATTTAGCTCAAACACTTAATTCAACAAATGTTATATTAGATTCGGTTAGTGATATTATAGAACTAATAGCGCAAAGAAGCTTAAACGAGTCCTTTGAGTTAAGCAATGTGTCCTATCAGTTTGCATTAAAACCACAATTTGTTGTCCAAATAACTTATCCAGAATATAATAACGTCACAGGTATAGCTATTATCAGAAAGTCAGTCTCAGATAATTTTTCAGACATGTTAGTTCAACCGTTATATAAAAATACTAGCCTAGAAGAAGTCCTTTCTATAGAAAACTTAGAAATCGCTACCTGGTTACCCGAAAAAGTTTTAGATACAATTCAATTAAATAATAACGATAGTGCAGAAAACACAACAAGAAAAGATTTTTTTCACATTATCATTACCATTTTCTATAACGATGCAATTTTTCAAGAATTGGCAGCTGATAGACACGTCATCAATAGTCGAATTGTTGGGGTGTCAATCCCCGATTACATGTCAAATTTAGAATATCCTGTGCCACTTGTATTCAAGCAAATCAATCATACAGGCAAATCTGATTGTGGTTACTGGGATTTTCAACCTAAACAGGCCAATAATATTCTAGGTTCTTGGAAAAAACAAGGATGTTTTATCGTAAAAACAATCAATGATACAACTGTATGTGAATGCTATCATCTCACTCATTTTGGTCAATTGCTTTCAATACCAAATGATGCCAACGATTTTGTTACAATTAATAGAAAGCACTCCACAGCTTTGAATATAATAACCTTAGTCGGGAGTTTCTTGTCACTATTGGGAATTATTGGTATTTGGATAACCGCTTTAGTATTTGGCAACTGGAGGAAAAAAGCTGGAACAAAAGTTCTCCTACAGTTATCAACTGCTATAGCATTACCATTAGTGTTTATATTAATTTTTAATTTAGATTATTCTATGTTTATTCAAGTCAATGGAATGTATGCTGTTGCAGAACACAAAAAACCTGAGTGTATTATTTTAGGTTCAATGCTACACTTTTCAATATTGGCCAGTTTCATGTGGATGCTGATAACTGCTATTTTACAATTTATAAGATACGTGAGGGTTTTAGGAGTAAGCAGACCATCCAGATTCATGTTCAAATTCACATTGATTGGTTGGGGAATTCCCTCTTTACCAGTTATTCTTACTTTAGCTCTTGATGCTGAGAATTATATCCCAAGACCTTCAGTAATCAGAACTATTTGTTACCCTACTGGCTATTATTGCCTTGCAGCTGTCGTGATGCCAATAAGTATAATTTTGTGTGTTAACGTAACTTTATTCATTCTAGTACTCTACGCTATTTCTCGAGGATCCGATCAAAAAATGAAATCTACCGACATGGATTTGGTCGGTGCACAACTTAGAGTTTCTATATTCTTGTTTTTCTTATTGGGTCTGACATGGCTTTTTGGAATATTTTCATTCTCAAACCATTTGCTTTGGTCTTATCTTTTTTGTCTGACATCAACGCTACAAGGATTTGTATTATTTATATATTTTGTGATATGCGATCCAAATACAAGAAACTTATGGATAACATTAATGAAACCACAATTTATATCAAACTCTTCCAGAAATAGTATTACGAGTATAACTACTGGTTAATTTAAAAGAAGATGAAACAATACGCTTGTTTTGACTTAGTGGTTTGTATTATTTTTAAGACAAAATTATTATTTTTAGGTAATCGTAGTTTATTCGTTCTGTAATTATGAAATAAATTATTTAAATGTAGTTGTTGCTTATTTATTTCAAAAAATGTTGTTGAAAGGTTTGCTTTCCCATTGTTTACCAAATACAAGTCCGTTAAAGAGATCCGAGATGTTAGTAAACAAAGCTAAATATGGCATCTACGAAGAATTTCGATTATTTTCAAATAGTAAGCAAATAGTCATCAACAACACAGTTTTAAGGACTGATTGTAGACATGTCTGTCAATAGTACTACATCTTAGATATTGAAAGGTACTTTCAAAGTTTCAAGGATGACTAACCTTGTGCACTGTGTAACGTTCCAGCTGCTATTGATCGGTAAGTTCCAAATTCAAGTTAAATAAATCCTACTAATATTATAAATGTGAAAGTTTGTATGTTTGGATGTTTGTTACTCAATCTCGCAAAACCGGTTAAACGGATTTGGATGAAATTTGGCACACAGATAGTTTATAACCTGGATTAACATACCTATAGGATACTATTTATCCCGATAGTACGTTCCCATGGGATAATTTCCGACCTCCACGCGGGCGAAGCCGCGGGCGCAAGCTAGTATATAATATATTTAGGTTTCTGCATAGTCTTTCGGACACAAACCCTCTTATTCATAAACGTTGATTAAATTTAAGAGACGTTTCACCATCTCCCTAGCCGTTTCCCAACTGTGTTGGGGTCGGCTTCCAGTCTAACCGGATGCAGCTGAATACCAGTATTTTACATGGAGCGACTGCCTATCTGACCTCTACAACCCAGTTACTGGGTAATACGATACCCCTTGGTAAGACTGGTTGTCAGACTTTCGGGCTTCTGACGACCCGTAATGACTGTCAAAGATCCATGAATGACAGCCGGAACCAACGGCTTAACGTGCTTTCCGAGGCATGGAGGAGTCTCAATATGTAAAGATGGTCACCCATCCACAGACCAACCCCGGCAAGCGTAGCTTAACCTGATGGATCGACCCGTGCAGCTGTTATTACTTAGCCACAACCTTAAATTTAAGAGACGTTTAAACGATTACGCGAAATTTGTGATTAATCATACGCTAATCATTACTTAACTTTAAAAGCAGCGTTTATGAATAGGGGGGAAAGTGTCCAATATTCTGGAAACAGTTGTTTAGTATAATATTGTTCTAAATAAAAGAGAAGAAAGTATTAATTCCACTGAGATGGCAAGTGTTTCTCTATATTCTCAAAAAACCGTTTAAGCGTTCGCTGTATCTGGCTGGAAAGCAGTTCCTGCAAATCAAGCCATGTATACTCTGCGGGGCGCTCACTATGGTGCAACGGAGGTTGCGGACCAGACCGAAATAGAAGCCTACCCAAGACGTAAGTAGATACACACGTAGACTGTTTTATACAAATATAGAACAGGTTTGATAAACATACAGCAAGATAATACAGAAGACAAGATACATAGAGTTTCCTACATATTATTGGTAAAATTGACTGTGACGAAGGTGACACAAAAATAATAACACATTGTAGATATTCCCAGTTTTTGCAAGAAATATTATTGCGAATCTATTATAATCCATTGGTTTAGGTAATTAACTAAAGGTAAACAAATCGTAAAAAGGGTTTTTTTATGGATGACACTTTCTTGTTTATACGGGGTGTCAGGGACATCGACGCGAAGCCGGTTACCATGGATTCAGTACATGATTCTGAACCCCCCTGCGTTGAAATTTTTCGTCGGTTATTTTAAAAAAAAACAGCTGCTCCATACATTTTGACCGCGTAGGTATTGCACTTTTCTATGAAACAGCTGTTTTTTTTTTAATAACCGACGAATAATTTCACCCTGTATATAAATACGTAATAACCAAATAAAATTTATTTATTTAAATATACGTTATTATTTATACTATAGTTTCCTCTTTTATTAATGTATGTTTAACTATAGCATTTATTAATGTATGTTTAACTATAGCATTTATTAATGTATGTTTTTTTTTTTTTTTTTTAAAAACGTTGCCCCACACTAAGAATTTCTTCCTGTATCGTGGGTGCGTTTACAAACATAGAAACTCACATTCACTAACACCCAGACCCGGAACAACTACTTGCAGATCATACAAATATTTGTTCCGTGCGGGGATCGAACCCGCGACACGTTGCACAGCAGTCGATCGCTCAGCCACTGCGCCAACCGTGTCGTCGTGTGTCGTGTCGTGTGTGTGTGTGTTTAACTATAGCATTTATTCTTAACCTACCCTTCGTAGATCTGCTTGAGCACAATTTTTCAGTTAGATATTTTGCAATCTGTCTATTTTAAAGAGCTCAAAGACAGGTTCTCTAAACGACAACGAATTGTAACGTTGCTAAATTTAAGAGTAGAACAGTGACAAACGTGACATATTGCTTTTAGTCGGCTAACCAGGCGTTTTTGACAGCTGTCTCGTCACGTTTTTTTTTTATTTACCTTCAGTTAACTATCTAAACCAACGGAGTATAGGTAATCATACTTTTAAAACATATCACATAGTACATTGAGTACATTTTTTTTTCCAGTTTGCATCCACAGCATCTACAAATTTGGTTGGTGCACCCCTGATTCGATACAAAAAGTTTTTATCCGCAAAACTGCCAACATAACTCTGGGTGATTTGAAATCGGCACATGGTAGATACATATATGTAAGTCTTGGGGCCAAAGTGTTTTTAAAGTATTTCAAGACATTTTTACAGAATATACCGGTAGATACAATTATCTTTATGTAATTTCTTTCAGTTACTAGAAGACGGAGACACAATAGATCATAGGTTGGCTTGCATTGTGATGACGATCTGGGTGCCTAGGCATTATTTGTTTCGAAACAGTCGTATACCAATTTACTACTGCCAAGGAGACCTGCATTTAGTTTACAAGATGACGTTTACACGACTAGACATACATGAATTTTATCTTCACCAGAATCTTGATCTTCCAGCTAATATCAATTTCGTATTCTACCATCCACCTAGATTATAATTTTATTACAATATTTTTTGTTAAATCTTTTCTTATTTTAGTATGTAAGACATCAGATTATATAAAATAATCACGAGCTTCGTACTTTGCAAAGTAACAAATAAAAAAAGAATGTACTGTAATTTATTTTTCACCTCGCTACCTCGGAATTATTCTGTTTATCATTCGAAATCTGGAGGCCTAAAACTGCCGCTTTGGCAGAATCATAATATGATAATAATATGAATCATATTAAAAATTGTAAAATAGTCACAAACTGACAATTCATAACATTATCTGCTAGCAATTCATATTACTCAATTCATCTGTTTGACAGTTTTGTATGGAGATTCGTAAAATGGTCCACAAAAAATGATTAATTTCGGATTTTTTGTAGAAATATTGCAATAATGACAGATTTAGCCTTGTATGAAAATTTTCTTGAGCACGCGCGGGTTATGGAGACCATTGCATATTAGTTGGTGAGTACACTTGATTTTAAACCTCTGGATCATACCACAGCTTTATACATATAAGAGCAAGTGCAGACCATAAGATACACCAAGTTAGTGTATCTAACTGTGTGAGAGCTGTGACACTAAATTGAGTACCAAATGTTTTGGTTGACAATAATACATATTTATTTATTTATTATAAGGTAGCTTTACAGCTGACAGTTAGTATAACATTAAAATTTTGCGAAACACTAGCTTCTGCCCGTGACTTCGTTCACGTGGAAGTCATAACACAACACAATATACTACAATAACAACCATATTTTTATAAAACTTCCCTTTATACTATGTACGTTTGTAGTTTTGTATTCAACAGTTAAAATATACAGAGAGTCAGGACTGGTGAGGTGGGAGCAAGGGACGTACAGTTGTCCGTGGGAGAAATAGCTTGACCTGAGGTAAACACCCGCAGCCTTCAGTGTCTGCCCCTGTGACTTGTTGATGATCATCATGATGATCATCGCAAAGCAATACTCATTGCTTTGCGATGATCGCAGTTCCCTGTGAGTACAGGGAACTGCACAAACTGGAAGACGTAACTGTGGTGAATTAGTGGTATACGCGGTATAAATACTGTCTCGCCAACGCTACAACCTGTTAGAATTTTCGCCGATGACGTTTCTTTGCAAAGACACGACTTTGAGCCGGGTTCCATTACACAGCTTGGGTGTAGTTAAGATCCGAAAAATCATAATCGGGACACCGACCTTCAGCTGAATGATGTACGCCGGAATTCCACTTGCCTTTAGCGAATTCAGAAATTCTACGGGGTAATGTGTGGCATCATCTTGCTCCACAACAGTGTTAACCGATGGAGGTGTATATCACTTCGCTCCCTTCAATTTGCAAGAGAACACTGTGGTTGATCGCTACAGCTTCATAATTTTTGGGCGTTAAAATGGCCCGTTATCGCACGAATTCTCTTGGTACCTAAAGTATTGCAATCAGAAATAAAATGTATTGTGTTTAGGCTGCAGGTAACAGGGTTAGGTTCGACGTGTAGTTGACTTTCGTAGTTTTCAATTATGAAGAACTTGAAAACTAAGTAACGAACGTTAGCATCACGAGCGGGCTTATGTCCTGGGGCGTGTATTGCTACTTATGTGTCAGAAATTTACATGTTGCATTGATGATTTTGATATGTATTTTTTGTAAATAAGGAATTTAATTTTTGCTAGCATTGTTTAATACGAGTTGTTATTAGTAATAGTCATGAATATTATAAGTATAACTTAATCTAATGTACTTAAACAATAATTATGTTAATAGTATTATTATTCATAAACGGTGTTATTAGAATCGTTTCAATGTCGGTGTGTGATCCTTTCACCGACTTCATAAGGTTCACAACTCATTAATTTGTTGGTTTTTGTTCAAAGACATAATTATTCTACCAACGACGACGTAAACGATAAGAATAGTTGATCGCTATGATTAACTCAAGACAATGTTCGTTTTTCTCCAGCTTACATATTGAAAAGAGATATGTGCTCATACAATCATTAATTTTTTACTGTAATATGTCAATTTATCTATACATGTAAGCGGGCACACCCTTTACTCCTGGAGTTTTTAAATACATTGGTATTAAGTTCTGTTTACTTACGTTTTTTTCTGTTTGAGTAGTTTCCAATGTTTTTGTTGGTATATTGGCGTGTGCTAGCTGACATAATAATGGCAAATTATTTTATTTAATGGTTTGTGTTTCGTAAATGTTAATTACTTTGCATAATAATGTATAATCAAGTTCTTATAACAAATCAGACAGCTGTGCTGCTGGGGAGTTTCTTGCGCCACTTCTTCTTCCCAGGTTAAGCACTAGGAAGTGGTGACGGGCGGGCGTTTTGGGGGACTGACTTATGTAATTTTGACGTTCAGAAAGTGCTGATTCTCAGTACATGTTGAATAAATGACGTTTGATTTTGCTTTTGTTTATCGAAAGGACTCGTTGGAGAACGGATGGCCGAGCTGTAATAGCACATTATGATGCAAGTGTGCCGTATTGGTCATTACAGCCACAGGCGAGCGCGATAATTTAGCCGAGTGGGTAATTATCAATGCACACGCGTTTCATACGACGTTTTTCAACAAACTTGCGAGGACAAAAACAGACTTATTGTAAGAACTTATGCTGGAATAATGTAACTATAGAGATGATAAATTTAGATTTTGTTGCCAGGTACTGTTGGCCGCTAGAAATTGTCTATGGTTTTAGTGATGTGGTAGTATGATCTTTAAGTTTTGGTACTTAAAATAAACGAACAAGATAGCACGGGTACTTACGTACGTTTGGTATATCAAAGATTAAAAAAAAATTACTTGTGCTAACCAAATACCTACCTGACAAATAATACGAGATGAGCTTACAGATGGTGTAGCTCAGGAGTCACCAAATGGCGAACCGCGGTCTGGATCCGGACCGCCGACCTATTTTGCATGAACTTTAAGTAAACAGTTAAATTTATAACAAAAACCTAATCAAAAAATGTTGAGTAATTCAATTAAGCCCACGCTTTATATTTCGTGCCGTCGATCCGACAACGGACGACGCGAGACGCAAGCCGCATGAAGCTGCAAATGTTTTCGGGAGTAATACAGCTAGCTGGGTGAGGTACTATACAAATCGAAATAATCGATTTCCAAAAAACATAAAAATATGCAAGGTCCTTGAACATCTTTTAATCTTGGTTGCTAGTAGGTAACGTCTTCCAAACGGACCGCGAGTCATATTATTTTTTTATACACGGTGGCAGGGTGGCAGGGGGACATCGACGCGAAGCCTGTTACCATGGATTCAGTACATCATTCTGAACCCCACTGCGATGAAATTTTTCGTCGGTTATTAAAAAAAAAAAAAAAAACTGACATACATTACATTACATACTTACTTACATTTTGATCGCGTAGGTATTGAACTTTTCTATGAAACAGCGGTTTTTTTTATAACCGACGAAAAATGTCAACTCTCTTGCGTTCAGAATCATGTACTGAATGAAACGGTAACGTCGATATCCAAATAAAACTAATTACTGATCCCTGGTGTAGCTCATATTTTCTGCTCGTACTTCCGTCGGACATGTTGAATGTCAAAGACAAAAACATTTAAAAAATATTTCGAACAGTAACGATATATTGTATTCGTCTCGCTAGCTCGGAGGATTTAAGATCACTTGAAGGGGATATGATTGGAGCTTCAATTCCCAGAAACAGTCTTCCTTTTGACATTTGGTATTGAATGGCGAGCAATACGTCGCCAACCCGTGCTCTTTTTGAAGGTATTCGTTATGCTACGTAACAAATTCAGTGTTAAAGCAGTGTAATATTCCAAAACTTAAGGTGTCGTGTATCGAATAATGTCGTAGGTCTATATGTAATATGAGGACCCTATAATGTCGTAGGTCTATATGTAATATGAGGACCCTCATATTACATATAGACCTACAACATTATTTAATAAGGAAATAGGACCGCATCTTTAAACGCGGCCTAGCTCCAACAGCATCTTGAAAATCCTAGCCGAAAAACACGATTGTTGTCAGTATAATAATTATAAACAGATTAAATAGTTTTTTTTTTTCAATAAAGGTGTAATAAAATACTCCTTGAACAAATAGTCGATATTTATTATGTTAATCAATAACTTTTTTCAATGACAAGATAAAGGACATGGATAAAGTCTGGCCCAGCACGGACAAAGACTTAATAATATTTTTCAGTTACGTCTTCAGCACTTCTTATAAGGGTGCCTATTTGTTAATACTTATGTAGGTGTTTTATTTTAGGTCACTGCATCTGATCATGTTTGCCATTCTTGTTGGTTACTGGCTTGGCAGACATTATCACAGTCTGGTACAAGTAGAACACCAAGCCCTAGTGTTGGCTATCGTCATGTGTGTATAAACACGTAATCCAAAACACATTCATGATGTTGTATCTGAATGGATTTTTCCTCAACAAATTAGTATGAAAAATGTTTGATTTTATTATGAACCACGACTGCTTAAAGCATGGCGCACGCAGTTCAAATATGGCTAATCAGTCGAGGGCAGTAACAATATGTCGTTGGGTGGTAGAGGTGATAAATGGGAGATTTAAAAGGGATTTTAAAATATTTAGACATGAGTATAACAACTCAACATCCAAAAATATAATGAAGGATTATTCTGTTGCTGCTGCCTTGACAAATGCGTTTCACCCTCTTATTAGAGCTAGTGATGATGCTGGGGAAATCTTACAAATAATTCAAAATAAAATGTACACTCAGAACACTTTAGAAAATGTAGTTTTGACAAATAATTTCAACAGACGCTGAAATAATTTCGTAAGAATAAACGTTGAAAATAATACCTAATGTCAACGATTTTCCCCAGCTGACCTACTAGTGAATTAATACTAGTGTGTTTAGGAACGTACCAGATAAAATAGGCACGTTCCTATTACGGCGAACATATTAGGGCGAATAGAATACAATCGCGACATGTAAGCCGTGTGCGGCTAGTATACGATAATATAATAATATAATATACACAAAGTATACTGTAGTCTTTGTGTATATTTTAATTGACAGCTCTCTTGGTGGTAAAAATGCCATAATACAGTATTACTGTAATTGTGCAGTAGGCAAAAGAACAGTAGACTGCTGTGCTCATATAATGTCTATTATATGGTATCTAGGTTGGGCAAAATTTCAAGGAAATGTTGCACCTCCTGCACTGCACCTCGATGATATATTAATTATTTATGATGAAGATAATGTTTAATTTAATAATAATACCAGCCTATTAGTGTGCCACTGCAGGGCAGAGGCCTCTTCTCATACAGAGAAGGCACTAGCATTGATCACCACGCTTGCTCAAGACGGGTTGGCGATTTCAGACTTATATCAACTGGGCCATTACCACCATATAAGACGCACTCGTTTATTTAGACATAAAACCTAAATTAACCTATAAGGTGAGTTCGTTTAATTCTCAATAATCTTTGTGATTTCAGGAGGGGGTTGGACAAAGAGCTCGTGATGCTGCCATCGTTCTAACAAACGAAGGCGTTTTCTTTAAAATAATAGTCATCATCATCATTCAGCTAAAAAATCCACTGCGGCACATAAGTAGGACCCTCACATGGTGGAAGTCGCGGAAATTCACTGTATGCGAGGAGCACAGGACTGATCTATGTGATATGATTAAAAGTAAATAATAATAATACCAGTCTATTATTTTCCCACTGCAGGGCTGAGGCCTCTTCTCATACAGAGAAGGCACAAGCATTGATAACCACGCTTGCTTAAGACAGGTTGGCGATCTCAGACTTATATTAACTATGAGACCAGGTTTCCTCGCGATGTTTTTCCATAACCAATGTCAGTAATGTCCAAGATATACTCAGAAAGTACATATGAATTGAGAAAAGTCACATTGGTACTTGCTCAGATTTGAACCCACAACCTCGTGCATTAGAAGCGAGGCTATAACCACTGGGCCTTCACGATAATGTACATACCTACTGTATTTAAACGTCAAAATGTCATACCAGAATGTTCAACTAAAAGGTCTGATATTTCGTCACCACCGAGTTCTAGAGTAATAAAATATAAACAGGACTATTAAATATAAATATTTCTTCATTATATATATTGTTTTATTTATGTCCATGCTGGGCCAAACTTGTATGGGAGCGTTATCCATCTCCTTTAGACTACATATAAAGGATGTCGGTTGCTTAAGGTCGGTTGACTGACGTTTGTAAAAATTCGAAATTTATTCCAGTTTTCGCTTTTATTGTTAATTAAAATAGTTTAATTAAAAGATAAGAAACACTCATAGGATGTTAAAGTGGATGTGATAATACGTGTATCCTATTTAGTGCGTATTTAATCAGTGACACGTAGATATCGCGTTCAATTCCTAGGCAAGTTCAATGTTATTGTTTTTAGCGAGTCGCAACCAAATCCAAATTAGTTATCTGTGGCATTACAGCACTAGTCCGATATTATAAAGTAAAAAGCACGGGTATTTAATACACTGCATTATGATGCTTAAAACGGTTCAATAAGAGCCACTTTACGAGCAAGTGTGTTGAAATTATTTACTTACTCTATTTTATTCTATTACAATTCCGTTTATTAATATTAAATGGTAGTTACTTTGACGTCACTTAGCAAATGGAAGTACGTTACATTATTTTGCTATGATTCAAGTATCTCAATTGACCAACGTCAGAAATAAAAGATTGAAGTTGCGGACGCCATTCGGGTTCCAACCGTCAAGTCGTACAGACGTTCATTATATTAAGTTTAAAACTATGCTGAGTGATCATGTGTTATGAATGATTATGTTGAACGATTAAACGAATAAATATAAAACTGACGTATTATTACTAGTTTGGTACAAGTGAAATATTAATGGTTTTACATTATGGTTTTTAATTTCCCTTTTCCGGGCTTATCTGCGGTATTTTTAACAGTTAAGTATAAGTATATTATAATCAAAAAACATTTAAACTATAGAAATAAGAAACTAATTTGATTAATATAAACAAAGATTTACCGGTAAAATCATGTTCTCTATTTTTTTCATGCGGCATCTTTACTCCAAATATGATTCAGTTATGAATTGAATTGAGATAATATGATTCAGCTAATATGTGTCACCATTTTACGAAAATTTGATTTGGAATTGCTAATGAATTGCTGGGAATTCAGGAAATGAATCGCTTTTAGCAGAACTGCTAAAGAGGCCGTTTGAGGCCCCTTGAGTGCAAAAGAGCATTTTATCCGCTAGCGTGGAAAGAGTTTTTAAAATTGGAATCTTTCTTAATACTTATTTCATGTATGTCAGTGCACCTCTTTTTTAGAATAATCGCACTGGCCAGCACAATTGCATGAAAAAAAACAACTTTTTAAAATTTTCTTTCATCTTCCATAATTTTGGTTTGTTTTTTGCATGGTCTAATAAAACAAGGTCTGAATTCCGGGACTAACACATGCTTACCTCACTATCCAGTTTCCACTCTATTGCAACAAAACACGATTAAGGAAAGATTTTCAGAAACCATTCTGTAAAAAAATATGAACAGAGCTTTTAAATTGTCGTTTCGTGTGTCTAATCAAACGAAACAATTCAATTTAAACATAAACCAACGTAATTGTTAATTAAAACAATCCGATAAAATAAAGGTCGTTAGGGAGTTATTATTACAAACTTCTGGTAACACAGATGTGATGACGTAGGCTTGTGTTGCCCACGTGACCACTAGGTTTCGCGAAGTATATTATTAAGCCATGGTTTTTTGATAAAATCGCGACCAGCAGTGACGAAGATATCGGAGTTAATGCAAGCGGTACGTATTGCCGAATTGAGTTTTCTAATTTAATAAATTATTTAAGCTGTTTTTCTTGCACCTCGCTACTCTCAGGATTCTCGCGCCAAAAAACAACTTTGGAGCCGTGCATAACAAATAACTATTAACCTTTGTGTTAACCATTTTGTGTAGGATAGAGTTTTGACAAACAATGCAGTAGAGGCTATTTACCTACTGTACTACATATATTGTCCTAAAATGTGATGTTATTTCATTTATAAAATCTAAATAGAAAAAGTCGTTTTCTTGAAGCGTTATAAATACTCCATTCGTCATTAAAGTCAAAACAACAATCAGAAAGAATCAAATCCGAACCTTACCTTTAACAAAGCGAGTGAAAGATTCGCGTTGAAGATCTTATTTCCAAGAAAAAATGTTATCACATTCCATTTGTGAAAACAAACAAATTTATGTGACAACAACACACCACACGCTGAAAAATTTCAGTAGATTGTCATCGTACGGACAGTATGTACGATTGGAAAACAGTAGCAGTTTGGACTATATGTTTGTATCCTTTATCAGTTTTTTAGTTTAAATTCGATTCAGCATTCCATTTCAATTGTAAAATACCTTCTTAATTTGACTACAAAGCCTACTAGGCGTTCTAAAACCAGAGGTTTTAATTTTAATGTAAAGTTGCTGATGCGAAACCGTTACTTATAGAAAGTTTATTACAATAATTCCCTTTTTTATAAGAAGTTATCTTTATTATAGATCATTTCTGCATCCTAATGTAATTGTTGTTATTATGTCACTAGTGTGTGTGCGTTCGACATTATGTGTTATTCGAGAATTCTCGATTTGCCACGATGACTTCGAGAACGAACCGGCCGATGGAGTGCTGAAGGAACATACATTCACCTGGCTTGGCTTCGTGCAGTACATACACGGTTAGATATTCATACTTTTCAAATATTATAAATGCGAAAGTTACTCTGCCTCTCTGGTACCTTTCTCTTTCCTTTGACCATACTACTACCGTCTGAAATCCGTTCAGCTGTTAAGGAGGATCCGCAGTCGCAGCCCGCGAAATTCAAATTTTCTTACGTTTTTTGCAATTTCCAGGAGTGATAGCCCGCGAAATTCAAATTTTCTTACGTTTTTTGCAATTTCCAGGTCAGTGTCTACAAAACAAATCTCAGGAAAAGTTCTTATGGAACAAATGTAACTTAGAAAGATGTATTAACGATTATAATTCTGTAAATACATATTTGTTATGGTCGCGAATCATATTTTGATCAAGTTACAACCTGACACTGACCTGCAAATTGCAAAAAAAACGTAAGAATATTTGAATTTCATGGGCTACGACTGCGGATCCTCCTTAACAGCTGAACGGATTTCAGACGGTATTTTTCTCAAAATTGCCGAGTTAGATTTTGATACCCCTTTGCAAAAGAGTACAGATGAAATATATCTAGCCCTACATCTAATCCAAATCAAAACCGTAGGTATAGCTATTGGTCCATAGATTACTTCCCATACTGCCCAGTACCCAGTGCCACTGCCCAGTCGCCTTTTCATATGGGCTTGGGCTCAGGACATTTTTCACACAAGGATGTCTATATTGTCCATTCAGCCTGACAACATTGAATTTCATTGAACAAAGCTATCAAAGCGAAATAAAAAACTTTATTCACCCATTTTTGTATAAGAAAAGGATGGGTTTCCTTCATCCTTATTGAATTCAAAAACCTGATGACAGTGACGACCGGGCTGCCTCATCACAGCAAGGCACCGCGCGTTATTCTGGTCCACAAGCAGTTCGTCATCGGTACCGCTACTGACATGATGCATCTTCCGAAGAACTACAAACTGTATGTCGTGTTTGATCTAACCCTAGTATAATCACAATTGGAGATAGAAGAGAGATCTTTAGAAATAAATGAATTCAAACCGTAAAAACGTGCTGAAAGTTCTCTTAAAAAGAGACTCTCTCTCTCTAAAAATTTCATTATAATTTCTGTTAAATTTCATTACTTCTTCTTTATTTGACAACTTACTTTAGTTGACAGTCGTGCGCCCGCGTCCCTTCGCTTGTCACCATAGATAAATAATAGTCTATACTATGGACAAGTGATGTTGGAACGTCGGGCGTCTAAAGATTAATTTATTTATTATTTAGTTTCAGTTTTTATTTGTACTATTTTTTTATTATTATTTTTGTTGCTTTTTGTTTTATTATTATTTGGGATGGGATTTAAGTGAGTCCGTAGATGTGTCCGTGACATCACAGTGGGCCCTATCAGAATACCAGCGCTGCGGTATTTATTTTTAAATATCGCCGCATTATGCTGAGATAGTGGCCTTTTTGGCCTCGCACAGGTCGTTACTATATTTGTATTTTCATTTTTTTTATTATTATTTACTGTTTGTATTTCCTGTGCGTGTCCCAAAAAAAATATTTTTCTTTCTTTCTTTCTTTCTTTAAAAAGGGAGGGTAGGAAACTCCTCAACGGTTGCTATTAGAATTATGCTGAGTAGATAGTGGCAAAGACAGACGTTCACGTTACTGGAGGCACAGTAGGTACCTTAAATATTGATGACAGCGAATACTTAATAGAAACATTATTTTGTGTCTATAAATAAGTAAAACTGTAAACTGTGTGTCTTGGTGTGTGATATCTGTACCTACTTGGCAGAGTTTTTAAATTAATTCAGAATCTCTCGACTTCAGTTGACGACAGAGATGACGAAAATTAAATTTTATACTTTTATTTAAAAATAAAATATACAGGGTGTTCGGCAGAAGGTTGAACATACGAAAATGGCGGATCCGTGGGGCCGTCTACTACGTTTTTAGGCCGTCTGCCGAACATCCTGTATAATACATTTATGTATTGGATATATTGCATATATATTGGATATATAGCATATTAAAATAATTTCCTATTAAAAAGTTTTCTTATTTATAGACATATAATTATGTTTGTTGTGTGATTGAAGGAATTGTGATGAGGAGGTTGACTTGACTAAAATTAATGTTTCTTGGTGTGTGCCATCTGTACTTGGTAAAGAGATTTTTAATTAATTTAATTAATTAATTAAGAAACTCTTGACGACAGCGATGATCGTCATTACTTCACAAAATCATTTACTTTAAACGTCCACTGCAACTGCAATCAGTTGCAGTGGACGTGGATATCACTGACATGATAGTCATCTTCGAGTTCTGGGCTAAAGCACTTCTGAATTGTCGAATCTAGTAATTGTGCCATTAGAGCATTTTTGAAGATATCGCATGAATTCTTACGATTAAGAAAACCAATTTTATTAAAAGACAACGTAAAATGTTATTTATTAAAAAAAATTGATATAACAAAATATAAAAAAGGAACAAAAATAACTATCCGTATTAATAATTTTATTCGGATAGAACAACAAATATCTGGATAATATATTCGACGGATATTCGGATAGTATGCCCTAATTGGGGCCAAGGAGAAACCATGAATTACAATTATATCTTTCGTTGATAAACTTAAACGAAAGATGTTATTATGAAGAAGAAGTAAGTTATCAACTGATGTTGTGCCTGTACAGCATGGTAATATCCTCATATTATGAATGTACTATGACGTCACGTTCCCATTTACATAAAATGTCAATAAAATACGCTGTCACGCGAGTGAAGCCGCGGGCACAACTAGTCTTACATAAAATGAAGTTACTTTACTTTACAGAGGTAATATTGTATTTGGTGATTATGAACGAGACGAAGAAGAGTGTGGCTTAACGCGCTCACAAATTAAGTATGGTGCAAAATGCCCACGCGCATATATAGAAATACCACCGCTCGACATAACACCTCATCCAGAATTCACAAGGTAAGGATTTTCTTGAACTGAAAACGAAAAGAAAAGGATTTCCTTTCTTAATTTCACCTTTGTTAGTCAGTCTGCATGTATTTTATCGATTCCCAAATAATTTCCATTTAGATTTTTTTAATACATCGATACGCTATAATACATACTCACTGATCGACATTTTGTGATGTGCTCTAACCTAGTAACTGTGACCAACTTGGATGTACCTAAAGCTGTACATGATCTTCTGGTGCTCAAATGACGTTGACAGGGTCGGCGACGCGCTCCGGGTCGCCGGGATGCGACCGGGGCCGGCGCGGCGAATTATAACTAGACGAGGTCGGCGTTTCCTAACTGACTACTTTCCTACTGCCGAAACAAACTCAGGTCACAGTCTCTTTTAAAGTCCAGATATAGTCTTGGTCAGGTCATATGAAGACCATGTAGATTAGTGTCTAAAATAGTCTTTTGAGGTAAGAACCACACAGATTTGAGTGGACCTGTCCAGTCAATGCAAGCATTTGTCAGTAATCGTGGAGGTCAACTCAGAACTTATGGAGCTCAACGACTCGAACAACAATACTAAACAAACGACATTTGGGAGGCCGCAAAAAGTACACAAACTGCCGGGACCATCATTAAAATTAACTGAAAAAGAAAAAAACAATGATCCACTTAGTCCTCACATTCACAATAGGTAATTAAAATAATATAATAGGAACCATACTTTACAAATTATACATGTCATTTTGTGTAAAATATTCAACATTGGTGCCGATTCTCTTGTCACAAATGCCTCTAAACTAAACTAAAAATCACTAAAATTTCGTTTATTCCTGTCAAACGACGATTTCCCATTCTGAAATAGACTAAAGTGACACAACTTAACTATACGAGTATTTTAGTTTGACAGCTAGCACAGTTAAGATAGTACTGAGTTTTTAATTTAATGAAAATGGCATATTTGCTATTCTGAATTTGACGTTTTTCGCCTAAAATTTTGATTGTAAAAAACCAAACTAGACTAAACCTGTCAATTTTTAATCGCGATTAAAAAGGTGTGGGATAAAAAAAGTTGTCATGAACTAAAATTCACACCAACATCTAGACTTCACGTGCAAAAACAGTTCTGTATTTATTTTTTCTTCTGCTTATCTCGAAAATGGTGCGTCCTATCGCAAATGAAAATTTCGACCCTCTTTATAAAACCCATAAACCCCTAAAACTCAACATGTAGTAATATTTTCCATACAAAAAGTGAAAATTCCATAAGGTTGCAGCACCCCCTGCGCGCCACGGGCTCTAAAAAAAAACACGGCTTAGGGACAACCACGGGTACCACGTGGATTCGCGATTGTCAAATTCGATTTTAGTTGTGTCAAAATTATTTTTTAATTTAGATAATTTTATTTGCAGAACAGTTCTAAGATTCTGATAGCCAAAAGTAAGGAATTCTAGTGATAGTTTAGTTAGTTTAGTTCGGTGTACAAGTGAATAGGCACCATTGTCAATCTAAAATAATATTCCGTCAAAGTACACTCTACCGGCACAGACCTAGAGTTTGGAGCGCGCAAGCCCCACCACGACGTCAACGTAGAGATACGGCGGTGGGGATGTTATATTATTATTTCCTTTAGTTCATCTATAAACATATAATTTATGCTAACTATAAAATATTTTTATAAACACAAAAAAAAACATTATTACTATCCTAGCTAATATATGTATATAGGTATTATGTATAAATGCGAAAATGAGTTTGTTTGTTTGTTACGCTTTCACGCTGAAACGGCAAAACGGATTTGGATGAAATTTGATACACGGGTAGACGTGTATCAAATTAAATCTCCTCAAACCTGGGTTAGGACATAGGATACTTTTTATCCCGATATTGCCACGGCATCGAGACTTATGTGGGTGAAACCGCGGGGCGCAGCTAGTGTAATATAAAAGGGGCGCCAAATGCATGACTCGCCTAGAACGCCAAATGCATGACACGCCCAGGGCGCCTAGATGGTTAAGGCCGGCCCTGGACAGGGTGGCGCTGTTGGTAAACATTTGTGCGACTGTTTTGTGAAATATATTGAAAAAGCAAGACGGTGGCGTTAGTGCTGATTTTGGCCACGCGTCAATAGATCCGTGTATAGTGCTCGCCGGCCACGGCCGCGCCACTAACACGCTCACAATACCACAAATGTTAATTAAACCTTTATTCCAGGTTCGGAGTCGGGAACAGTCTTGCTCTGGTTAAACTAATTCGACCGATGAAGTCACGTAAGTTTTTTTTTTAACCGACTTCAAAAAAGGAGGAGGTTTTCGTTGGTATGTATTTTTTTGATGTATGTTCATCGATATTTTCGTCAATTGTGAATCGATTTTGATTTTTTTTCATTTGTTAGAGGAAGCTTGCGCGGTGATTCCATGTAAATTTTATTATCTTGTCTTGGGTAGTATTGGGTTAGCTTCGATAGTACCTATTTAATCCAGTTTGTATATCTTGATGATGTTGTGGCGGCATCTAAATCGCCACATGCGAACAACGCATCAAAGACCTGACGTCACACAAATCATCGCATAATTAGACTTTACCGCTCGAACGACATATACATCTGACATCAATCGTTGGGCAGTTGCCCGCCAGACACGACACCCTGGTCGGAGGGTCATCCCTTTTCTATAAAGGATGAGTGAACTTTACACCCTGTTCCTAATACCTCTAAAATGTAATAATGCTTCCTGTCACTGTTGTTTTCAGAGCAAGTAGTGGTATAAGAATTAGTTTAGGGTAGGTACTATAACTAAAAAGTGAAAAATAAAATAATCTTTTACAAAAAAAAAACGACAAACTTCCAGCAAAAAGTGAAAAATTACAAAACAATTTTTTTCACGTTTTTTTTTACTCAATATGTGTTTGTTATGATCTGTAAGTAAGTCATAATAAATTATAGCGAAAGGTATTAATTATATCCTTCATGATTTTCGATATTTATGTACCTACGTAAAGTCAGGGAAACTCATTGTTAAGCAAATGGACTACCCACTTAAATAATTGTCCGTGTATTCAAAATTCAAAAGTCATTTATTCAAACTAGGCTGAGAATCAGCACTTTTCGAACGTCAAAATTACATAAGACAGTCCCCCAAAACGCAACTGTCATTCAATCACAACCGCGTATTCAAGTCACAACTGTCATTCTTTGACTATAACACGGAAAATTGACGAAGGATGTCTATTTGCTTAACTAAAAATACAGCAGCAGTATTTGAGGGCTAACCTAATGTACCTACTATAGTATAAAACCATTTCAATTTCAGATTATATGATCCCAGTATGTTTACCGACGTTAAATGAACGCACTAGGAAGAAGAAACTTAGAGCCGTGTACTTGGTTGACTACATTAGTAGTATGTTTTTAAATAAATATTATTATTATTTAATAATTTTATATTCTCAATTATTTCAATAAGATTTTTTCTATTTTTACAGCTGTGCCAAGAGATTTCGATTCGGAAAGATTAGCCAAGAAAACACTAAAATTATTTACCCATAGAGAATGTAAACGGCATCGAATGAAAGGGGTAAAGTTGAAATTCAAGTTACCTAATCAGATCCTTTACTTGTAAGAGAAAGATCAAAGAAATTATAGATGGATTGTGTGGGTCCCCCCTTTCCTTTCAAGCCATAATATCATCTAATATGATCTTTTCTCTCCACTGATGACGGCTAATAAAGATGCACGGAAGAAGACTTGCTACGCCAAATCCGAAAAGTAAATAGGATAAGGGCAGGAGTATGATGTACAAATCCCCTAGTACATACATGGGACTTAAACATAACTAGTACACCTCTGCTTAGGCAAACAAAACACAAAAAAATAATAAAAAAATTTAAACACTAAAATTATTTACCTATGGAGAATGTAAACGGCTTTTAATGAAAGGGGTAAAGTTGAAATTCATGTTACCTAATCAGATCCTTTACTGTTGTAGGAGAAAAATCAAAGAAATTATGGATAGATTGTAAAAAATACCGGGGTTTCAAAACCAGTGGCGGCATAGGATAGATTGGCACACATACTTAAAATGAAACACCAAATACTAAACATGCTAACGAGACTTTATTTTACTAAAATATTCAATCACATTATCAAAATTGACGTCCCTTTCTCTTTCAATTGATAAAATCGAAAGATTGGTTAGTCGCGCTTGGCTCATTGTGCTCAGTTTAGTAAGATTTTATTAATTTTAACTTTGAAAAGCTTCTTTCACATGAAGCCACCGAAAACAAATAAAAAAAAAATCTAAAACTTAGCGTATTATAGGTACTCTATGTACTAAATCACAATTATTATAAGTACTTAAAAATAATGGTTCCAGTGACCTAAAAAAGGACAAATTATTACTACATATTTTTTGTATGATATAGTTAACTTTAGGTATAGGAAATACCCCTTAAAAGAATTTAGGCAAAAGCATTACATATAAACACTATTTTACTAAATCAAAGTTCTGGGCCGCAACTACTTGCACCTGCTTTCAGTAGATTGGGTCGATATGTATATCTACCAAAATTTAGATTCGGTATTACGAGGATATTCGAAAAAAAAAAAAAAATTGTTGCGATACGTTTCAAAATATAATATTAGTACGTAAGTAGCTAGGTACAAGAGTAGGTAGTTATTTATTGATATGTCTTATAGAGGGAGAATTTGTGCGCATTCTTTGGCTGTAGGAGTAAGTTGTTATCACCCCTTGGTGCTTGGTACCCGGGGTGGACCGCCCCTTTGCCTCCCCCGCCCCTTTACGCCGCCACCGTTCAAAACACAATTAAAAAAAAAAAAAACCTTTATTTCAGGTACCACATAACCCATAGCAGAAATCACACACAAATAAACAACCTCAACACAAACTAATTAATTCAAATTCATAATCAAATCCTTACAATAGCCTCTTACGTGCGACACTATTATGTAACTTGTCTGTCACAGCAGTGTCGCACATAAGGATAGTCCAACCTATTTGCTATCATATTCAGAACGATATTGGAGCTGGCCCGCACTCTGCGCACAAGAGACGCACAGCGCTTCCGCATGGTCGCATGAAAACAGTCCGTGCGCGCCCATGCGAACATACCCGAAGCGCTGCAGTAGCGAGGCAGCCCCAACGTCGCTCTGAAAGCGTTGTTAAACTGAATGCGGAGGGTGCTGTAGCTTTTCATCATATCATCTATCATCTTTCTAGGGTTCCGTACATCAAAAGCAAAAAACTTCACGTCACTTTAGGGGGGCAAACAAGAAAATTATAAATAAAAGTTTTGCAAACTGTACCGTGTGACATATCAAATGAAAAGATTTATTGCAAGGATCTTTTTTATAATTTTAAAATAAATAAATTTAAAGATATTTAAGAAAATAGATGAAAATTTACCAATCTCCCCCTTATCTCCGAAAAAACTGTGCCTAACATTTTGAATGGTTCTTTTCTTATAAATTACAGGAAAACCTTATAAGAAGTCTATGGTCTTAAAATAACATGGTAAATCTCTCAATATTGTGCGTACAAACTCACATTTGCAGTATTGGAATGTATGGGAGAACATGTTTAACAAATACAATTTTAAGTTTGTATTTACATAGAAAAAAATCATCCCATGAATCCCAACTACGGAACCTTTCATTGTGCGTGGTCCGACATGCACTTGGCCGGTTTTTTCTCTACTGATGACGGTAAATGGGATAAGGGCAGCAGTATTATGTACAAATCCCCTATTACCTCCATGGGACTTAAACATAACTGGTACACCTCGGCTTAGGCAGAGGAGAATACACGCGAGATGTTATGTCATCAATTCTTAGTAAAATTTAAATTATGATTGTACGATGAAATTGCGATTACTCACCATGAATGTCTTCTGAACCGGAAAGAAAAAAAGATAAATTCGCCTAAAGTCATCATCATAATCATTTCAGCCAAAAGACGGACGTTTTTTTCGCTACTGAACATAAGCCTCCCCCATCCTGCGGATTCCTGCGGCCTTCACAAGGTCATCGGTCCGTCTTGTGGGAGGCCTTCCAACGCTTCGTCTTCCAGTACGCGGTCGCCACTCCAGAAACTTTCGGTCCCATCGGCCATCTGCTCTACGAGCTTTTTTCAAATGAATTCTTCTGGCTATGTCGGTTACCTTGGTTCTCCTACGGATTTCTTCATTTCTGATTCGATCACGTAGGGAAACTCCAAGCATAGCCCTCTCCATTGCCTTTTGGGTGACTTTTAGCCTTCTGATAAGGCCAATTGTGAGCGAACACATTTCTGTGCCATAAGTCATCAGTGGCAACACGCACTGGTCAAAGACTTTCGTCTTGAGACACTGAGGTATGTGGGACGAGAAGATATTGCGTAGCTTCCCGAACGCTACCCAGCCGAGTTGGATTCGACGATTGACTTCTTTCCCGAAGTTGGACCTACCTAGCTGAACAGTTTGTCCTAGGTAAAGATACTCGTCCACAACTTCGAGCGTAGCGTCTCCGATCTTCATGAGAGTGGGTGTTACATGGGCATTTGACATGAACTTAGTTTTGTCCATGTTCATTTTAAGACCTTCTCTTTCGGAAGCTCTACTGTGGTCATCGAGCATTGTACTGAGGTCCTACGATATAGTGGTCATGGTAGGATAGTAGAGATAGCTGAGACAGCTATGACTACTATATCGTCGGCAAACCGAAGGCAAGTGACGTTGTTGCCATTTAAGTTGATGCCTACCCCTTTCCAGTCCAGAACCTTGAAGACATCCTCCAATGCAGCGGTGAACAGTTTCGGAGAGATAACGTCTCTCTGGCTCACCTTACCTTGCTACAGAAGGATAGGTTTGGACCATGACCTTTGTCTTGTCCATGTTCATTAGAGCCTAAAGCACCTAAAGTACTTATAAACAAAATTTCGATTTAATGTGATAAGACCCCTTCGTCCAGAGAGGCTTGACTCCCAGCATGTGGAACATTACAGACTGTTGTTATGTTATAAATGTTGTATTATGTGGACTCTTCACTTCATCACATTATTAAAAATAACCTTATCATGTGAACAGAAATTGGGTAGCGAAGGTGTCACTCACGTGTTGTGTTCCTCCGGCTGCGGCGTCCGCGCTGGGGCGCCTATCATCAACCACGCTATCGACGGGCCCTACGAGCTGATGGGCGTGGCGGCCGGCGGAGCACCCTGCCGTCGCCGCTCCATGCGTCGCCGCCTCAACAACGAGCCCCCCCTCTACATCGACATTTACCCCTACAATAACTGGATCATGAATGTCATCACGGCACACCACCTTCCTAAGCCGTACCCGCAGAATGTTAGGCTTGTTGAAGCCGGCCCCAGTAAGTTTGATTTTTTATGAGGTTTATTACAGGAACCTGGTGGTAACTGACCACCGTCGGATGTCTGCAATACTGTTTTAGATGAATCGTAGATGTGCTGCCATCCAGTAGACAAAACTGAAATGTATTATTCACCCGTTTTTACACTATAAACTTCAAACCAAAACACAACGATGCTGCGTATCCGCAGGTCTAATTATTTTATTAGTAAGGTGCTAGTGAAGTAAGCACCCGGACGAGATTAAAAGTGTATCTAATAAAATGGTACTATTCCAGACGTAGGCGGCATTAACAAATCATATTTGAGGAAAAGGAAAAAGCAGAGAGCTGGCTGGCGCGCTCGTATTTATTTGACGGGAAACTTCTGCTACAAGAGCCCTGCTAAGCAAAAGAGGGTTACTGCATTTTTCTATTCAGAAAAGTTTGAAGTGAACACTGATCCTCCTGCCAAGCTTACCATCCACATGAAGGTACGTTTTTTTTAATTTGATTCGCCGTTGAGAAGACCTCACTGATACTCATTCAATTCTGTACTGCGCGGCTGTTACGGCATGTCGTGGAGATCACGTCAAATTTGCTAATGACTCTAGGTCTACACGACCAAAACCAGCTGTACCAGCTTGGCATTGCAGGATTGAGCGCCGTATTGGCAGGGGTCAGAGCGCTCATCGGCAAACTAATCTGTATCAGGGAGGGCAATACTCGCCCTAGAGACGCTTTGTGAGACACGCGTTTTAGGGAGCTGATATCAGCCCACAGGACTATATGGCCCGTGTCATAGAGTGCATCGACTTCCTGAAGCAGAAAATGTATGCATGGGGGAACCGTATTCGCAGGTATAAGCGGCGAGTAGAACGATACACTCAGAATCGCACTTTCCAGAGCGATGAAAGGTGGGTTTATAGGGCTTGGGAGCGACCGGACCAAGGTGTGGCTGACACGCGTCTGCCGGATGATGTTGCCATATGCTCTTTCTGGCGCAGCATCTGGTCGGTGCCTGTCAGTCACACCGAAGGTGATTGGACTCGGGAAGTTGAGCGAGCCTGCGATCCAATACCAGAAATGGGGGCTATTACCATCTGCCCCCAAGATGTAGCTCGTGCAGTCCGTCCGTCGCCTAACTGGAAATCCCCAGGGCCGGACAGGCTGCAGAACTTCTGGATTAAATGGTTTACAAGTTCGCACGCTTGCTTGGCGGCTCAGTTCCAGACTGCTTTGAAGTCTGGTTCGCTACCCCAGTTTCTAACGACAGGAGTTACTCATCTGCTCCATAAATCTGGTAGCACCGCGGAACCCAAAAATGATAGGCGATTCAGGTGTTTACCGACAGTCTATAAAGTTCTTACATCCATTTTGAGAGCTAAAATTAACAAACATATAGACACCAACGTCATCATGTCTGCCTCTCAAAATGGATGCCTCTCAAGATGCCAGCAGGTTCGCCGTTCCCGAAAAGATTTGTTGACATGCTGGATAGATTATAAGAAGGCCTATGACTTGGTGCCACATACATGGCTCATGAGGGTGCTGGAGTTGTTTAAAGTAGATACAACTCTGCGCACCTTCCTGGTGTCGGGTATGGGGCAATGGAGGATGGTCCTTCGCTATCCAGGATGTCGAAATATCTAGAGGGATAGCGAGCCGATACGGATCGAGTGAGGCATATTTCAGGGCGATAGTTTGAGTGCGCTCTGGTTTTCCTCTCAGCACACTGCTGGAGGATTCAGGTCTAGGTTACCGGCTGAGGAGAGGTGGTCAGGTTATATCTCACCTCCTCTACATGGATGACCTTAAACTCTTTGTCCCCAACAATTTGCAACTGATGCAGCTACTAAAAGTAACATAAATTTTCAGTACCGCCATCAGGATGGAATTTGGTGTGGACAAATGTGCAGTCATGCATTTAAAGCGAGGGGAGATTATGGAATCCGTCAAAACCCAACTCTCGGATTCCATAAACCTTAGAGCCCTTTCCGCATCCGAAACCTTGTGTTTGGGTATTGTGGTATTCCATTATTTGGAACCACATCTTTTAGTTTATTTACGTATAAACACGTTACTTTCTTTATGTTATTATATTAAACAAACCACCTTTTGATATATTTTCCTATTAATATTCTATGACACATGTACTTAACTCACTTTTATATTCTGTAGCATTGTTTACCTCTGTAAAGCATACTTTTAATTATCTCTTGTTTTAGCATCCAAATCGATTTTATAGTATTTATCTTTCCCTTTTGTAAAAAACTTTAGAATATTTATATTCTGACGTTTTCATTTTAAACTGTCATCTGTCGTAATTTACTTTTCTAAAACATAGACAGAACACATCATAGATAAGTACACTCTATCTTCTCTCATAAAGTGGGTGTACACACTGAACCTTCGCAATAAGCGTAGATCTAAGATTTCTCCTCTGTAAGCCGTTTTTATTAGTGCTGGTCATATCTAAATTAAGAATTAACTTGAATATGTTTTTAAAACGTTTAAAATATGACACAGAACGATAAAAACGGTCTTCATATTTTTGGAGTCGAGTCTTGTCTGAGCCCTCGGAGGGTCGTATTTTTAACTTGAGACGGAGTCACTGTTTTTATGCCCTTAAGTCTTATTTGTTGAACAGTTAGCTACTCGAATATTAGTCTCTTAAAACTAGCATAACTAGCGTGCGCGAGTGTCCTAATTTTATTGTGTAATTTAAACTATCGATACTGAGTGGATTATGTCAATAAACATTCTAGTACTGTGTAATACTGTGTTTAATTCGCTCGGCCCTCCTGCCTAGCCCTGTAGGAGGTGCTCACTTCTAACGAACTCTTAACCACGCGGCGTAAAACGCCGCGAGCACACGCACACGAAGGCCTCCGACACTAGACGTCGTTACTCTCCGAGAGAGACCTCCGCCGTCACCTGTGACGCTAGCGCGGTCCTCCCGCTAGGTGAGGCGCCTCAAAGCGCCTCCATCTACAAAGTCTCACAACCTCTACTCCGTTCCACAGGCTGGAGTGTACCTCCAGGGGGGATAATCCTCAGCCCAGCCTCCTGCACGCTGCATGCGGCCTGCCTGCCTGCCCACCTGTTCCACTCCCTGCCTGCCTGTTCCTGCCTAACCTGAGCCTGTCTTGTGCCTGTTCCTGCCTAACCCGAGCCTGTCCTGTGTCCTAAACTTAACTTTACTTTTACTAATTTTAACTTTTAATTTTAATACCTTTTTATTTTAATTTAATTTGTGACTTACGTTTCCCTCCACGGAGGAAAACGTTACGTTACAGTATGTCGGAAGCGTTGGGCATCAATGTTACTGACATGAAGCAATCGTAAGGAGCGCTTCTTTGGCTGCCTGAAGAAAGTATTTAATAGTCTTCTATCGGGCGGAAACAAGTTGTGTGCCTTTAACGGTTGGATCATGCCGGTTTTGATGTACTCTTACGGCATACTCAAATGGACTCAGACCGAACTTGACGCACTGGATAGGAGAGTCCGTTCGCTGCTGACTGCATATCGAATGCATCACCCACGGTCATCGGTAATGAGACAGTATATCCCGCGAAAATATGGAGGACGAGGCTTTTTAAATGCTAAGACTCTCCACAATCGCGAGATATGCAGTCTCAGGGAATATTTCGTAGAAGCCGACGTGGGGATGCACCGAGATGTGATCGCGGTGGACAAGGGCCTCACCCCGCTCTCCTTGGCTAAAGAGAACTGGCGCAAGCCTGTAGTGCTTGAAACTAACGAGGAGGTATGGCAGAGTAAGGAGCTTCACGGACGCTATTTCCGGGCCCTACATGGACCCGATGTAGATTTGGTAGCGTCCATAGTCTGGCTGCGTTTTGATGACCTCTTTGGGGAAACCGAAGGTTTTGTCTGTGCAATTATGGACGAAGTTATCATGACGAACAATTACCGGAGATTTAGTGTAAAGGACGGCACGGTTGACATCTGTCGGGCATGCCACCGTCCGGGAGAATCCATCCGACACATTATCTCCGGGTGTTCTCGTCTAGCTAACGAAGAGTAATTGCATAGACACAAGCTCAACGACAACCTCGTGAAAGCCGAGAAAGATAAACAAATCAAGTATCTTGACGTGGCTCGCGAGGTTGTCTACATGTGGGATGTGGACTCAGCGATCATAGTGCCGATAGTCGTGACAGCCAATGGCCTAATAGCCAAGAGCCTCGACCAACACCTGAGGAGGCTCTCGCTGGGCAGCTGGATCAAGGACTTGATTCGAAAAGCGGTACTTCTGGACACGGCTCGCATTGTTAGGAGATTCTTCTCTCTGGAGCCCTGACCGCCGGTAGCTTGGACTCTGTTCCCGATAACGGTGGGATACTATTTTTTTTATATTTTTAAATGTTTTTATATTCTTTTGTTCCAATATTTAAAAATATAAATTATATGTTTAAAATGAAATAAAGGAGAATAATAAGTTTATTTCAATAAATGTTTACAATAATACACATGTTTAAAGGCTATATTTTCTAGTTTCAAATTATTTAGACATCTGTAGCCGAACTAAGCGAAAGCCTGTTTTTCGTAAAAAAAAAAAACTATCTCCTTTGTTTCCAAGCAATAATAATAAAACCGACCCCGCTTTGTGGAGTTCCTATTTCTGTCTACAGGGTTTAAAAAAACCTAACACGAAGGGTATGACAAGGGCTCGTTCGCTTGCTTTGTTCGCTCACTTGAGCCCCCGTCATCCCCTTCGAATCTTACCTGTCCGAGTCGGGGTGTCCCAAGTCAGGAGCTCGCTTCGCTCGCTCTTGCATCCTAAGTTCTCCTAGTCCTCATTCTCCTGCCCTTATTCCAAATGATTTGCGGTCGGCGCAAGATGTCCCTTTCTTGCATACTTCTCGATTAGTCATCATCTCGGTAGTCACCCCCTTTCTATCCATATCATCTTTCACACAGTCCATCCATCGTTTCTTTGGTCTTCCCCTACTCTTATACTCCTAAATTCTCCTAGTAACAGTTATAATACATCTATGATGTAAACCGATATGGCTAAACTGTCATTGCGTACCTGAATGCCAATGATCATGAAGAACTTCATAAATAACGTGTTCATTGTTTTAGATATCTGCAGGCATAGAATGCACCATAGTGTGTGCTCGCATGACGATGCCCAATCGTCGGGCACCGCCTGTCATAGAGGGCGTTGGCGGCTACAACATAACAATAACGTTCCAAACAGAATGGTTTCCATACACATTTTACTTCTCCTTGGCGCTTGATGGTAAAAATACTACGGCGAGAGATTGGAACAACTGGATTCAAGAACGCACACCTGGATTCTGGTGACATGTCTCTAGTTATCGTAATATACATTTTGAATAGTTAAGTATTTCGTTTTATTTCAAGTTCCATTGACATGATATTTTATAATAATATTACTAGCTTTTGCCCGTGGCTTTGCCTGAGTGGACGTCGGAAATTATCCTACGGGAACGTACTCCCTATGTGTTAATCCAGGTTATAAAATATCTGTATGTAATTTCATCCAAATCCGTTCAGCCGGTATTGCGTGATTAAGTAACAAACATTCAAACATATAACATATATAAAATATTATAAATGTGAATGTTTGTGTATGTTGGCATACACAAACTTTCACATTTATAATATTTTATATACGGGGTGTCAGGGACATGTATCGACGTGAAGCCGGTTACCATGGATTGAGTACATGATTCTGAACCACTGCGTTGAAATTTTTCGTCGGTTATTAAAAATAAAATCTGCTGTTTCATAGAAAAGTGCACCTACGCGGAAAAAAAATATGGAGCAGCTGTTTTTTTCCGCACAAAAATTGGATGGCATGGATAGACATGGATTCGAAAAATCCTTTTATTTTGTTTTTTTTTTAATTTCCCAGAGTTGGTCACTAAATATCACTTTTCTCTAAACTCTAAAATTCAATGTCCTTCATTGTAATTTAATTTGTTACCTAATACTTAAATAAACCTTTTGATCTAACCAAATTTTCTAAAACATCACACAGTTAAATAATAAAGGAAGAAGTTTGTTAACCATTTTCAAAAATAATCGAACTTGACACCACTCAACATTTTACTAAAATAAACGTAAAAATTACGCTATTTTCAAATAAACATTAAATTGGGTTTTCTTTTATCCCATGTGTCTCCATGCCATCCTATTTTTTGTCTAGGCTTTATGGGGTGCTTAATTGTTTCAAATGGGTCACACTACCACGTCCTAGAAGGAATACGTCAAATTACAAGTCACTCTGTATAATAAGTAGGATTTACGCAAGCCACGCAGAACGCGATTAATCGTAATCCTTTTTTTTGCATGAAACTTCTTCAAATATCTATGTATATTTGAAGTCCTTTAAATACCTTCAAAAGATACTTTGTAAACTGATGCAAGTATCGTCAATACATGCAACGCGACTCCCGATACCCGCGCGACGGAGTTGCAGACGTGCCCATGGAGAGCCGGCTGTCGAGTGTGACCCCCAGGAACTTGGCGGTCTTGGTCCACTTGACCTCGGTCCCCATGAGCTCGAGGCTAGGTGGGTGCATACGGCCGCGTGCCGTAACTATGATCGCCTGCATCTTACCTGCGTTCACCGACAGTCTCCATTTGCTGAATCAGTCGGGGAGTTTGTCCAGGGCGCGCTGCATCTTGATTGCCGCGTGGTCAGCCGACAGTGAAGTGGTGATGTACGCGGCGTCATCGGCATACAGTGCGATTTTCGCTGTGTTCGTGGTAGGTATGTCGTCGGTGTACACTGAGTACAACGCAGGCGAGACATAGCTCCCCTGCGGCACCCACGTAGTAAGGGTCGTGTGTTGGAGAGCTCGTTCTCCACCGAGACCTTGATGGACCTATCCTGTAGGAAGGAGGAAACCAACTGTATCAAGCGACGGGGCACTGTGGTGAGGGTGAGCTTGTATATTAGGCCGGCGTGCCAGACCCGGTCGAATGCCTTTTCCATGTCGAGGAATACTGCTGTGGCGTACTCCCTTTTGTTCACAGCCGCCGTGAGGATGTGCAGTACCCTCGACAGCTGGAGCGTCGTGCTGTGCTCGGCCCAGAACCCAAACTGTTCCGGGCGAGGCGCCATGTGCGGTGTTAGGTGGCGCAACAGGAGCGATAGCATATAGAAGCGGTCTCTGATCTGACCTCTCAAAGTTTTCTTTCTTTACAGCGACAATGGCACTAACTTTGTAGGGGCGTCAAAAGAGCTTAAAGCAATGTTTCGCGACGAATGCGCATCTCTTCCTCGAGAAATTGCGGCTATATTGGCTTATAATGGAACCGAATGGCATTTCATCCCGCCTCATTCTCCTAACTTTGGAGGTCTATGGGGGCTGGGATCAAAAGCACTAAGCATCACCTCAAACGGGTGATTGGCGAATCGACACTGACATTTGAGGAGCTGAGTACCGTCTTATCTCAAATCGAGGCGTGTCTGAATTCCAGACCGATATCACGGTCTAGTGTAAACTCGTTAGATCCAAACCCATTGACGCCAGGTCATTTCTTGGTCGGTCAGCCACTGGTAACTGCACCAGATTACGATTCTTAGCACATGACAGTCAGTAGCTTGTGACGTTGGCAATTGACGCAAAGAATGACTCAATCTTTCTGGAAACTGAAACGGTTGGTCTCAGAAGTATCTCACTATGTTTTTCCAACGACACAAGTGGGCTAAACGCCGTCCGAGGCGAACACATGGAGGGGCCTGTTTTAGCGGGTCACCGTAACGCATCCGCGGGCGAGGGGCGAAGCTCCGACCCCGCTCGCCACGCCCCCTTGCGGGGGCGTCGCGACATCCCGACGAAAAAGTGGGCTAAACGTACGCGCGATCCGAAGGTGGGTTATGTTGTCCTCATAAAAGAAGATAATTTACCACCTGCTAAGTGGTTATACGGGAAGGTAGTCGAATTACACCCTGGTAAGGATAATTTAGTACTCGTAGTTACCCTTCAGTGTAAGGACTCCCGAGTCAAACGCCCAACTTCAAAGCTATATATTTTGCCTGTCAACGATGAATGATAAACAAAAAAATAAAAATATATACACTTTATTAACTTTTTATACTTAATTAAGTATCTAACTAAGTATACTCATTAAATAGAATATAACAATGAAATATCCGAACCTAACAACAAATTAAAAAGCTGCGATGAAAAAACCTCCGCATCGCTGTCGACTGGTTACATGTATCATGTACCGTATAGACTAGCGATATTTTCACGTTGTTTGACAAGGCTTAGCCTTTGGCCAGGGTAAAAGCTAGCCCTTGTTGGTGACGAGAAGTGTCAACCGTTTCGAGATTTCTTTAAATATTATATGAGCCTGAGTGCTCATATAATATTTAAAGAAATCTCCCCACGCCCCCAATAAACCCACGGCCTGAAGGTTTCAACTCCAAATGGCTCAAAAATATAATTACCGACCTGATTTTTATATTCACGCCGTTTGAGGTTCTCCGCAGCTGCAACGACAGCGGCCAGTACAGCTCACCGAGTAGGTAGGTGGATGGCACCAGATTATCAACACATCGAACGTTGCGTCCAACAATAAGGGCATACTCATCTTCCATGAACATAGAGATGCCGTCCGGTCTCTTGATATCGACGCGTACCAAGCTATTGGGTAGATCCCATACAGCCGGAACGCCGACTATACGCGATGTGTCAGGCTGTGGTATCCTCCTGGCCACCGTAGGCGCGGGCTTGCGGACGGTGAGCAATGGGTAGCTCGCCGTCCGATAAGGACCAGGCCCGGGTCGACGGCGCGTTGTGTTCCACGCGCGCCTCATTGAGATGTCAGCACAACAGAAGGGGTCTGCTAGGACCGATGCCTGCCGTGGTCGCGGGAAAGTCCGAAGGGGCCCCTGGCAACGTACAGGCAACTGAAGGAACACGGGTGGGTTTTAGTCAGTAAGAGTAACACGCCCTCCCGCTCCACCCGTAGCGGGAGAAGTTACTTGATAATTTATCAAAGTAAAAAAAAAAATTGGCTGTGGTGTCCGAGGCTATTGACAATAGGCTAATATATACTCCATTTGAAATAAAATTAGACATTTACTTAACCTTTTTCACAGTCCTTTCAATCGATTTTGACTTCTATTGCGTTGGTCGCATGACAAATGGCAGCTGCAGTAAACAGTTGGTATTGTAACCACTTTTTTGCTTTTAATGCCATCCTTTTATGCCTACGGTATAGAAGTCAGAATCGGTTGAACGGACTGTAAAAAAGGTTTGTTTAAATGTCTAATCTTATTTCAAATAGAGTATAGTTCACAGTTTTTGAGAAACCAATGGTCCTTGTGGTTGACTTACTTTAAAATATGTAGGTATACTCATTTCAGCGAAATATTAACATTAACAGAAAAAAAAAATATACTTAACGTAATTTAATTTTGATTGTCAAAATGATTAATAATTCGTTTCTCAAAAACTGTCAACTAGCCTATTTCGCCACAGTGACAGCGATGATGAGAACAACATTGAGCTCCACGACGAAGCAGCGAGGCGAAAAATAGTACCGAGCGACGCGACGGTAGTGCATGAACAAAACCAAATTCAATTTCCTTGACAATTATTTTTATTTGGTATTATTATTATAATGTCATAATGTTATTAGGGTTCTGTACCTCAAAAGGAAAAATAGAACCCTTAAAGGATCACTTCATTGTCCGTCTGTCTGTCTGTCCGTCCTAATAAAAAATTCTGAGCTAATTTGTGGTCTGAGAATCCTTCATCACGCCTGTATCCCCCGAAGGATTAGGCAGAGGTGCATCTCACCCTCATGTCGTTAGGTTTATTAAAAAAAACAATCGACTACGTATATTTAGTAACCTAATCCGCTTGACTGTTCTTAAGGAGTCATAAAGAACCCTGCAAGAAATCGACACGTGTTTCACCTCTCAACGAGGCACCCTCTTTTTTTTTTGAGGGTGGGAAATCATCAACTGACTCCTCCCGCTCTGGGCGGAGCGAGAGGGAGTGTCAGACTTTTACTGACTAAAATCCACCCGTGTTCCTTCCGTTGCCTGTATGCTGGGGCCGCGATAAAGACAAAAGACAAACCCGCAACCCCAGCAGGAAGTTCGTACATCTGGATGTATAAACGTAAACGAGGCCAAAGGAGTATGTAAGGATTGTAGCAAGTTTTATGGTTTCTGCCGGTTTCGTTTATACCATAGATATAAGAAAGAAGGAGATTTGCCCGGTAGTTGAAAATAAAATAAAGAAAATAAATCGCCACAACTACACATGCAAATCAGTAAACCCAATAGATATGAGGTCGCGCTCACACTTGCAATTTATAAATCAGAACGTATTACACAATCAATTATAAACTTTATCCCGTCAAACACAGCGTGGCATTTACCATGCACTGTACAACTCACTCACGGGTACACTACATAAATACGAAAAACTTTATTCCGTCAGTCACAAATACGAATTTCAAAATACCGATTTTCATAATTCCGAATGGTTCAAAATTCCGACTATTTCAATTCCGACTTATCATTACTCCTATTTTTTATAATTCCTAAATTTCAATATTCCTAACGTTTATTTACTATTCTCAAAATACCGAGTTTCAATAGACCGAATAACAAAAAGTCCGATTTAATGATAATTCGAAACATCAAAAATACGAATTCCGATTATTAAAATACCGATTGATACAATTCCGAAATTAAAAATTGCAAGCATGCATGCAATATGCAAGCGGGCATGCAGGATCTCCCTTGTTTCATCGAAAAGAAATTGCCAAATTATCACTTCCCAAACAATTTTCCGCATAATTTCATTTGCCAAATTATTTTAAAAACTTTTTATTTTGCAAACCTAATGTTTTGCAAGTGAACGTTTATACAATTACTTGTTTACCAACTAGTACTTTTACCAATTTTTATGTAGTCAAATATTTCAGTTGGTATAACTCATTTTACGCAAAATAAAGACGTTTTATTACATGGGTGTTTTTTCCACTTGGTACAAATTCTAAACAGGTAATAATAATATTAACTATTCTGGCAGTATTTTTTTTTTAGTTAGTAGCATTTTTTTAAATTATTAATCCCGTCTAACTAGTTCAGTTTCGGGTAGCCTGTTTTTTTTCAATATTTTTTTTGTATATAATCTAGTCGTTTCTGGCACTCGCCGGCCACTACCGCGGCACCGCTAGCTTCGCTCACTCGGCTCGTGCGTAGGAGGTCACAGTTTTAACCTAACCTAACCTAACTCTAACTAGTTCCATAACTAACTGACCAAACGTTTATTGTCTAAAGATTGTTTACTGCAATAAATTAATTGATTAAAGACCAAATGGCTAAATGACATTATCCTTGATAATATTCTGCCAAGTAAAAATTTGACCAAATGAAAATGTGCGTACTAAAATCATTCCAAACATTGCATTGGAATAAAAAAGGTTGCTAAAATTTGTTTGGGTAGTGAAATTTTGGCAAAATCTTTTCGGTAAAACGGCAGGATCCCAGGCATGCAACACGCAAGCAGGCATGCAGCATGCAAGCAGGCATGCTGCATGCAAGCAGGCAAGCAGGCAAGCAGCAAGCAAGCAGGCAAGCAGCAAGCAATCAGGCATGCAACATGCAGTAAGCATTGTTTCTGTCACGGCTCCGGCGCTGCGGGGTTTGCGCGGCCCCACGCGAGCTTATCGTCGCAGATGGCTTTAACGCTCCTCAGCTCGCGGGGCGCCCCACCCCTCCGCGACTACGCGGGCTTAAATTACACTCTAGGGTAGGGCAGACAAGACTACGTAAAGTCAATTTTGCAGCGATTCGTTTCTGTCACTAAATTTTGTAGCACAACATCTTAACTTTTAGTTTATTCGAAGTATTGAAAATCGGAATGTCGTTTTTTGGACCGAGAACCCTTCGAGCATTTGATTCTTCGAACTTATGAAAATCGGAAAACTAACAAATCGCAGTTACGACTTTCGGTGAAATAAATTTCGTGATTTTTAATAATAGACATTATAATTCTTAGGTATTATGAAATTCGGACTTTTGGAAATCGGAACATCGAAATTCGGAATAAAATATTTCGGAGTATTTGGGTGTTCCCCTCACTCACACGAAAATATCAATCGCTATCGTTGTGCTGTGTAAAAGCCATTTATTTTACATATACGCTAGTGATTGACTAAATCAGAAAGTTATCGATTCTCCCAGTTATTATTGTATTAAAAATTTTGAGAGTTCCTGAAAAAATAATAAATAAAAAACGATATACATATATACATCTGTTGTCTTTTATGATTATTATTTTATTTTTATTCTTAATGTTTTTATTATTAATTTGTTTTGTATCTCATTTTTATTCGATCTCTGATATCATGTTGTATGTTGTGATTTATTCATTGTTATATTTCGCTTTGTCAAACTTAATGTTTTACCTAGATTATAAAAGAATGATGTGGTCTCCTATAATTGGAAGCGCACACTGTATTTGTCCCTATTCCTAAATTGTAAACTTGCATGTAATTGTGTAGCCTCTGTTGGAGATCCAATAAAATAAATAAATAAATAATATGATATAAATAAACAATACGTAGCTAAAAAAAACATTTAATAAATCAAAAATTTTCAACATTATGAGAAAATCTTAATGAGTATAATTTTTAAATAAACAAGATTTCACATCGGTCTTCCAACCAGGCTATAACTATTGACAAATTGAAGAATATAAATTCATACGACAATCGACATTGTTGTCGATAGCCTACGTTAGTGGATCTGCACAAGCACATCACTAACTCATCGCAAGTTAGAGCGGCCGTACTACGCGATGCAACCGCTTAAAGAAAGTATCGTTTTGTGATTTTTACATTGCTTGTCCAGCCACTTAGCGATACACTTACGTAGTGGTTAAGAAGCTATATTTATTGAAGAAGAAGATATATTTATTGCAGTAATAGTACAGACGCTGTGATATATAAAAATAAAAATTATGTGGTAAAGGCAAGAAATATTTTACGATTTGTTGTTTTTCATGATTTTCAACACAAATATAGTAAAATACTTGTGCTGATATATGATAAGTTGTTCTATGATTTATAAAGTTTCTAGTTTGGCTTCAATTTTTACAAGAAACCACTGAACAACACGGCGTTCTTAAATATTGTCACGATCGCGTTCGAAAGCTCACTAGTTAGCGGAGACGGCCATTTGCTTGAGGTTGTAGCATCGTGACAACGACGCGCGGACACAGACACGCCCTCATGCCACTTCTCCTGTTATTTATATTTCTATGGTTCATACTCATCCCTCCTACCCCCATGAGAAGGTGTGAGTTTATGTGTGTATGTAGTGTACATGATTTAATGATCTTTATTAAGGTCGGGGAAGAGAGTTGCATAAATTTTATGCTTAACTAGTTTTGTTACGGCTCCTGGGACAGTACGGGACAATGGATGTACCCCACCTATAGCGTCATTTGAAAAAAGATTATTGAACATTGTTAAAAAAAGTTGCAATACTTTTATTGGTCTCATCTTGGCTGAATCCGCGAATTTACCTAGAAAAAAAATTTACAATATTAAATTGGAACTTTAATACTTGGAAATTCGAATTTGACAACCTTCTTCGAGGTAAATCGAAAATGCTGTACTGGTCGAATACATGTGAGCAGCGGCCGGCAATGTTAGTATGAAAATCCATATCTGTCGTGACAGCATATTGCGTAGCGCATAGCGGCCGAATAAATTACTATAAAAACTCATATCCTTCGTTTAATTTAATAATGGAACGAACTTTTTACTTCGAAACATGGCAACCAAAGAGATAACTTATCAAGGATTTTATTTAAATTTCGAACTGGCTTGCAAATAGAACAAATTAACATAATATACAGAGCGTCCCACGGATATGCCACATGGAGGGAAATTACCTTGAATATTGTAGATGGAACATTTTACTGAAAGAAGACATTATTTGAATTTAAAAAACAATTTAAACTGCATTCATAGATATTTAAATAATTACATGGTTGAACCGGGAATTCGAATAGTGTCTTCTTTCAGTAAAATGTTCCATCTACAATATTCAAGGTACTTTTCCTCCATGTGGCATATCTATGTTTATATATATTAGTCATATGTCACTTATTCATATGTTAAATATAGGTACAATAATAATATTATTTAAAGTTATTAAAGAGTGCGTTATGTTATGCCAGAGGGCGTACAAATGTTTATAATTTAGTACCTAATCAAGCCAGCCAAGTCTCAATAATTGAATTAAATCAGCCTGGACAATAAAAAATCACACATTTAATCATACAAATTAATTAATTATAAATACTCGTAGCAAAAGAAATCAATGTTAATAAAAAAAGAGACAAAATCAAAACGGAAAACAAAAAATATAAATGTCAATACAGTACATACAAAGACTGAAAACAAATAATAAGACTATGTCAATATACAATATACTAATGTCAATATCGTCGTCGTGTCGGAGTATATCAGGATGAAGATCAAGTTCACCTTAAGGTGATTAGTAGGTTCACTGATCTTGTGCATGTGAGAGAGAGAGAAGAAGGAAGAAGAAGAGAGAGAAGAGAAGAGAGTCGAGAAGTTGGAGTCGCGCCATAAGATTAACTTCAAATATTTTGTGACTCATCACCCGGAGACTTTCATGAAGGAGGAATTTTGGCCGACGAGTGTCGTGTATCGCGGAAGGCTACGCATCAATCTTTGAAAGAATCAAGTTATTTACCTTATCTACTTGTTCGTTAGTTGGTGACAGAATCGCTCTTCCTTTATACAAAGATATAGTCTTACAACTTATGTTATCAATGTCGGGTCATTGTTGACCAACTCTTGGATGTTGTCTATCAAAACACAAAGGTTTTCTAGGTTAATCCTTCCATCACTTTGTGTTAACTCTCCATTGCCAACTTTTAGCAGCATCTCAGAGAAAAGCCTGTTCTCGCGTGAAGACAATGAAACCCTCATGTTAGTTTTAAGCTCTAATTTATTGACGTGTGGCCAAAGGTTGGATCTTTTTAGGGAAGCATTTATTCGTCAGCACGTGTTCCTCGAGTCACAACTGGTAGGATTTGACGAAAGTTTCCTGAGAACAGAATTGTACATCCACTCATAGGTGAATTTTTGCTGCGCAAATCGCGCATTCTCCTTTCCAGTTCTTCCACAGACGTCTTGTTTGACATGGTGGCTTCGTCCTAGACTATTAATGAGCAGTCACGCATAAATTTTCTTGTATTGCTCTGTTTAGAAACACTACAGACGATGTTCTTATCATCGGTTGCGATTTTCAGCGGGCCTCCTTCTAAAAGCGTCGCGGCAATGCCGGATGACGCGACAGTTAATTCAATTTTTCCGGTAGATATCACTTTTGTTAAAAGCAAATTGATTAAAAATGTTTTTCCTGTTCCTCCTGGGGCATCAAGGCAAAATATTTTTAATTCATTGTTATCAATTGATGACAGTAATGTAGTGAATACTTTTTTCTAATCGATGTTCAAAAAATATTCATTTATATTACATGCTGTACTCGTAAAGGGCCATTTTGATCTATATTAAATGCACAATGTATTGAAGGTACTTATTTGGACAAGGATTAATGCTGTATTGCTTAAAATAGCTTCGTAAATAAGCCATTATTTCCCGTAAAAAGTATAGGATAAAAAATGGTTAATGTATCCCTAAGAGATAGACATACTAACGCGGACTTTTTTGTAGATCTTTGGTGTACAATACTGTAGTACATTATTTTGATCTATCTCGTAGGATTCAGACAGCGTTTGCAATGTAAGCGCAAAAAAATGTGTTTATTTACGACATCACATTATAAAGTTCTAAAATTATGAGTGTTTCTCTACTATATTATGCATGTATTATACATATAAACCTAGCTCTTGAATCACTCTATCTATTAAAAAAACCGCATCAACATCCGTTGCGTAGTTTTAAAGATCTAAGCATACATAGGGACAGACACTGGGAACCGACTTTGTTTATACTATGTATAGATATAGAAGATATAGATGTATAGATATAGATGAGTTTATTATCTATGATTATTTTGTGTATTTTGTCTAATTTAGTTGCCTGAAAATAAAGCAATTATTATTATTATTTATTATTAATATATTTTTCGAATAGCGGAGGAAAAGCAACACACGATTTTTTTGTTGAATCCGGGATTTTATCGTATTGGCTGAGTGTGAACAACTTCCAGTTTTTAATACAAAAATTCCCTATCACTAGCGTTACTGTATACGATAAAATGTCGATGTCCTAAAATAATAGTTCACTGGTTCAATGTTAACAATTTACTTCTTAATGAAAAAAAAACCAAATGTATTAAGTTTACCCTACCACACGTTAGGCAGGTGAAAACTAAGGTGTTGATAAGGGGCGAAGAATTGAATCCTGAAGATAGCACAGTATTCTTAGGCTTAACTTTGGATGCTAAGCTTCAGTGGGGCCCACATATAGATAAATTGTCAAAAAAGCTAAGCTCCGCAGCTTATGCTGTTAGAAAAATTCGTAATTTAACTGACATAGAGACAGCCCGTTTAGTGTACTTTAGCTATTTTCATAGTGTAATGTCGTACGGTATTTTGTTGTGGGGAAATGCCGCCGACATTCAAACTATCTTTGTTTTGCAGAAAAGAGCCGTTCGATCAATTTATAAATTAAGCCCGAGACACTCTCTCAGAGAGAAATTTAAGGAAATTAATGTAATGACTGTGCCTTCTCAGTATATTTTTGAAAATCTTTTATATACCCATAAAAATATAAGATTGTATAAAAAATACAGTGATATCCATAAGATAAACACTAGGAACAAACACAAATTTGTAGTACCTACAACAAGGCTCAAGAAAATAGGTAGCTCGTTCAGATCTCAATGTATACGCTTTTACAATAAACTCCCAAGCCACGTACAAGATCTAAGCCTTAATAAATTCAAATCATTCATTAAACGTAAGTTGTGCCAGAAAGCGTTTTATACCATTAAAGATTACGTTGAGGACAAAAAGGCCTGGGATTAAGCTGCTCCAATTTTTATTTTTTATTTTTTTTTACAGTCAGAAATTTGGTTTTTAATATTTTTTTTTTTTTTTCTCATTCATTTGTACCACTATATGAATATTTACTTTGTGAAGTATAATATATACATATTTTTTTAAATATATTATTGTGAACGTGAGGACTATGTGGATCATATATTTTTTTTTTTTTTTTTTTCTCAGTAATTATTAATGATAATCTGGCAATTTGAGTACTTTATGTGGCCTACCCAAATGTCCTTTCTTTGGTATTGTTCGTCGAGTCGTTGAACTCCTTAAGTTCTGAGTTGAGCTACACGATTACTGACAAATGCGTGCACTGACTGGACAGGTCCACTCAAATCTGTATAATACTTTCCTCAAAAGACCATTCGAGACACAAATCTACATGGTCCTTCAATGATCTGACCAAGACTATTTCTGGGTTTTATATACACATTGACATTAATGAATTTTATATATACAATGACATGAGTATTTACTTTTTAAAGTATTATATTGTTTTAATAATTGTGAATGTGAAGACTATGTGGGTCATTCCTTTTATTTTATTATTTAGTTTTTATCACGGTCTGGCAGCTTGAGTAATTTATGCGGCCTACCCAAACGTCCTTTCTTTGGTATTGTTCGTCGAATCGTTGAGCTCCTTAAACCCTGAGTTGAGCTGCACGGTCACTGACAAATGCGTGCACTGACTGGACAGGTCCTCTCAATCTGTGTGGTTCTTTCCTCAAAAGACCATCTCAGACACCAATCTACATGATCTTCACATGATCTGACCAAGATTATGTCTGGACTTTAAAAGAGACTGTGACCTCTGAGTTTGTTTCGGCCTTTCTTCTCGGAGTAGTCAGATAGGAAACGCCGACCTCATCTAGTTTAAAAAATATGATTGACGTGTAAAAGTGTTTTGTCCAAACCCACTTACAGAAATAAAATCATTTATCATTTATCATTTATAATAGATTCGATAAATTTATAGCTGTAGCAGTAGGTACGTCCCTTGACAATAAAGTACGGCAATTGTTACTTCATATGTGGCTGTCAATATTTACGAATCTTCATGAGCGGTGGGAAACACCCAAAACAAAAGAATATGGTCACAGTTTAAGCGAAACAGTAAGTCAAATTTTAGCCCATTTTAATTAATAAAAATCTTAAATTCAAGATTTTTTCAAATTCTGTCACTAAAGGGGTTAAATAGGGGATGAAAGTTTATATGGAATTTCGCAATTTTGGAATTTTTGTCTTAAATTCACTTACTTGATAAAAAAAAAAAAACACTGTCAGACAACGTACAACCTACACTGCTGGGTCTAGAAGCATGCAATTTTGCACAAGAGTTCCTTTTATAACGAACGAAATTACGACTTTAGTATTTTCTATCAAAATTACGTTTTGCGTGACCTTTGAACCATTGGAGGAGCTCGTGGCTAAATAACAACAGCCGCACTGGTCGATCCATCAGGTTAAGCTACGCTTGCCGGGGTTGGTCATTGTTTGGGTGACCATCTTTACATACCGAGAATCCTCCGTGCCTCGGAAAGCACGTTAAGCCGTTGGTCCCGGCTGTCATTCGTGGATCTTTGACAGTCGTTACGAGTCGTCAGAAGCCCGAAAGTCTGACACCAGTCTTACCAAGGGGTATCGTATTACCCAGTTACTGGGTTGTGGAGGTCAGATAGGCAGTCGCTCCATGTAAAATACTGGTATTCAGCTGCATCCGGTTAGACTGGAAGCCGACCCCAACATAGTTGGGAAAAGGCTAGGCAGATTGATTGTGACCTTTGAACCATTGCAATACCCAACCCAGTAGAATCATTGCAATTTTAAACTTTCACCTTACCACCTAAAAGCCACTGGTTGGTGGCTTGATACACTAACTGAGTCTTACAGATTATTCCCGACTACCCCGGCTATCACTAAAAAAACCCCGTGTACAGTTTGTACACTGGATTTATCAACAGTCACAATACATAATTTTATTAAAACCATACATGACAGAAGAGGCCTAAACTTCATGTTTTTCTTTGTACGTTCTACGAACTATCCCATAACACTATATCAAAATGTAAAAATGTTGTTTCTTTAATTAATAAAATGAATTGATTGCACAACACAGCACATTAGCCGATAACGACACCGACCCGACATCGTCACGATATCGGTGGTCAGATGATCGGATACGTTTAGTGCCTACCAAACGGTTTTACATTATGTTGTTATTGTCACCTATATCGTCGCTGACAGCGACCGACGCCGATATCGGCACGATATCTACAGGCGAAGACACAGTGCGGTGAGAGTAGCGGCATTCTTTCAATTGATCACACTTTTTCGCAACGACTTCCAGACGTAGATACTGTGGTTGTTTGGTGCGTCGCGATGGTCATGGATATTCACCAATATCATCGGGCCGATAATAATAATATCAGATCGAATCGATGTCAGTATAGGTGTCGACATATCGGTATCGGGTTGGTGTCGTTATCTGTTATTAATGTGAAAACGCCCACCAGGTACACAGGACATTTTAAGTAGGTAATTGTTTTAGTTCACTACACCGTAGGTCCCATAAAATGAAAACTTATGGAAAAAAATCGAACCTAACTGTGCGTTTGCACTGGTGAAACATCGCAACAAAACATGTTGAAATCTCTAGTTCCTGTCAAAAATTTTATGGAACATTGACAGAAAATAGAGATTCCAACATGTTTTGTTGTGAATGTTTCGCCAGTGCAAACGCACAGTAAGAAAAACTAGTTCAGTTGATCAACTGCAAATATTTTATGCTGTGGCATGGATTTTCCGCGAAATGGTCGGCAGTGCATCGTAAATAAATACGTTGCTCTGCAATTGGGGGAGGCGAAGGTAGCGTTTGAAAGACCCACAGGCCCGGATAACCTAGCCTTAAACAAACTCCACTCGGGTTTCTGGGATGTTTCCGATCTTCAATACACATATTATCTGGCGTCTCGCCGCAAACAATGGCCCACCTTTCGTCATGCACCGCACTAAAGTAGAGCTTACAGACAGTAATCGCGGAGTGGGTCTTCGTGGATAGCACCATCTGTACCTGTACATGTGAGGACCTAATGTCTACCTCAGCGAATAGTGTCTTTTAGAAATTTTACTTAATATTTGCCATCAACACGTTAAGAAGAGGTCAAGACTTGACTGGCTTAACAACTTTGAAAATAGTTAGCAGTGCCTAGTTAGTGTCTACGTGCCTACTGACTCTAAAGGCTTCGTCAAATAGAACGCGTACTTAGCGCGCGTTAGAGCCCTAAGTACAGCGCACCACGCAACGCTAGTGTCGCGGCGTTGCTAGCAGCAGAGTGCCAGCGCTAGCTACTCCGCGACAAAGTGTTGCGTTCTGCTACACCGGCGCTCTATTTGACAGTAAATGTAAGTACGTGATAGCACAACACGCCGCGCGCACTTTGGACACGTTTTTGTATCGTACGTAAACTTACATTCGTGGTCGTACGAATTGAGTGCGCACACTGAATACGTTTTTTTCCGTCAAATAGGTAGTGTTCCGGTGATATCGCATTGAACGCACGAAAAATCCTTACAAGTTCGGATTGTTTTCGGACATCTACGTACGTATATGTACGACTAACTCGCACTCATTCTGGGCGTACCCTTTTTACTTGGAAGGTCAGATCGAGCGTGCGAGTTCGTACGTGTTCGTACGAGTGAAATTCGTACGAAAACGCGTCCAAAGTGCGCGTGGCCTCAGGCTAACGCTCTAATGCGCGCTATGTACGCGTTCATTTGGCGAAGCCAGTTTCAAGAACAAAAAAAGTTAAGTTAAAACAAATAGAAAAGTTTGCAAGTTTTTATACACGGCTATGTTATCAATAAAAACGAAAGCAACGAACCGTCACCGCCAGTCCTTTTTACTCTAGTTTTTTGCGGTCCTTCATCGATATAATCCATATCAGCAAGTAGAAGTAATGCTGACGTTATGTAGTGGTAACAACTGTTATCCTTAAAAACAAAAACAAAACAAAAATTCAAGTAGAGCTTAGCGATTAATTTTATTTATAAAAAAAAAAAATATATATAGAGGAAGGTGTGTGTAGTCTTCTGTACGCAGCCCTTGTACACTTGATGCAGTTGTTCAGCTGGTTAAATTTAAGACACCGATATATACCAGTGGCCTTGAGTGGTTAGCGTGCGTGTTCTGTACTGAGCTCACGTAACGCGTCGTACGTCCAGCCAGTAATAGGACTCGCCCTTCAAGAAGCTGTCCCAAATTAGACGCATTATTCATTTATTATATATAAAACAAAAGGTATTTTAAAACACGTATACTAAATAATTAAATTATCTTATAAATAGTGAAAGATTCAGAAAATAAATAGGCTTGATAGTTTTTGCGTGATTCTCAGTTTTCTATCCGCGTTAGACATAACTTTACAAATTAATTACACGATGTAATATAAACATATTCTAAAATATTCACAGATTATGTTATTAAAAAAGTGCTCTAATTTAACATATATCTTTTCCAAATTATTTTCAATAACGTTTCGACGTGATCCTCAGTATAAAATCAATAAAAGTCGGTTTTCGTCGCCTTAACATTGTGTTCAAAACCATATTTTTTATAATGTTCGGAGCTCTTTGCTGTACACTGATAGGTAGGAAGTGCACGCTAGGGTTCACTAATGTTTCACCAAAACTCCATTGTCAAATTTTTAGTTTACAACCAACGTTTCGTATAGGTACTCGTACTATTTATTTTACAAACAACTTATTTCGCAAATATTTTATTTTATAAACAGTCGTTTTACAAATATTTATTTAGCAAATGCTTCTCTTTACAAATGTTTCGCATGATATTTAATCATTTATACATTTTTCATTTAATATTGTGATTCTTTTGGAAAAATCACGTTTATACTAAATATTATTTTATAATAAATTTTCTAAACCAGTCACAAAGGTATCATGGTTGAAATTTCCATTTGGGTCTGAAGTTCTTTAAACATACAAAAAAAAAAACTATACTCTAGTCGTTTTTGGCACTCGCCCGCCGCTGCCACTGCAACGCTCGCTTCGCTCGCTCGGCTCGTGCGTAGGGGTCACAGTTTTAACCTAACCTAACCTAACCTTTTTCGAGTTTTTTTTTTTTTTTTTTTCTGTTAGCATTTATGTCGTTTCTGGCATATTTTTAATTTTTATGGTTTATTAAAATTACCCTTTTGCTTAATTAATGAGTTTAATTTTTAGGAAATTGCGTAATTCAATATGTAAAACGTTTTTATTCCAAACGTTGTTTTATGAGATAACATGAATAATTTATATAAAATAGTTTATCGGATAATGATTTTCTTAATTGAATTATTTGGCAAAGTTGTTATTTTGTAATGATGAAATTACAAATCATATTTTTGTCAATCGTTACTAGTCAAATGAAAATTTGTAAATTAAATTTTGGTGATATGACTGGTCACCACACGCTAGCTGTCAATTGATTTGTTTGCCAACCACGCATTCGTGCGTATCGTGGCTGTGTGTCGCAGTTCACAGTGGATTATATGGAAATTCCGTCTGTGATGGGCACAGTACCTACCTACGCGCTGCGCAGTGCTACAAGCGAATGCTGCATTTCTATACTCAAAGATTTTTTACTACGTCATTTAATTATTACAAACATAGTTTTAGGTTACCGAAATAAAAGTATTGATTAGATTTTTAATTTTTCCCTGTTTTATAAACAACTTAAGAGCATTTACGTCTAGCGCGGGATGTCAAGTGTAGGTAAATTCTTTGCAAAAGTCACTCACACAAAAGCACGGGTATTGTCTTGTTTTCCATAAAATTATTTTCAACACAGTTGCTTGTAAAGTAGCTCTTATTGAACCGTTTTAGGTTCATAATTCAGTGTATTAAAAACGCGTGCTTTTTACTTTATATTATCGGACTAGTGCTGTAATGCCACAGATAACTAATCAGGATTTGATTGCGACTCGCTAAAAACAGTAACATTGGACTTGCCTGGGAATTGAACGCGATATCTACGTGTCACTGATTAAATACGCACTAATTAGGATACACGTATTATCACACCCACTTTAACATCCAATGCGTGTTTCATAACTTTTAATTAAACTATTTTAATTAACAATAAAAGCGAAACCTGGTATTTTTTTTTAAATTTTTACAAAAGTCAAACGACTGACCTAAATTTATCTTGTCATTGAAAAGTTAGTGATTGACATAATAAATAATGGTTACCTATCATAAGTTCGAAAAATATTTGGCCGAATTTCATTTCACCTAAAACTTTTCATCTATTATCGTTTCGGTTTTTTTTACTTCATCGAAGTCACGTCATCCACTGTGTCAGTTGACCTAATATCAATTCGATTTTTTTCGTTACTCCGACGTTTCATTTAGTCGAAAAACTTTTTACCGAAGTTACACTAAGCCGAAATAACATTTGAAGTATTATGTTTCCGAACATTTATTATACCACGAGGTACGGATGGGTGAAGGAAGGATGCTTGCCTCTAGCATGCAGCATGCAAGCAGGCATACAGCACGGCGATAAGTCTTCTCTTTGAGAACTGGATAGAGATGGCCACGGCGTCCTCACCTTCCGCCTGACGCAGGTCCTCAGCGGACACGGTTGTTTCGGGAGGTTCCTGTTCAGGATCAGGCGGGAGGAAACGCCCGGGTGTCACCATTGTGTGGATCGCCCGGAGGACACGGTGGAGCATACGGTGGAGGTCTGCCCTGCTTGGGCGGAGCACCGCCGTGTCCTCACGGAGGCGATCGGCGGTGGCGATCTCTCGCGTCCGGCCCTGGTTCAGGCCATGGTCCGGAGCGAAAGAAGCATGGGAGGCCGTCACTTCCTTCTGCGAAGCAGTAATGCTCGCAAAGGAGGAGCCGGAGCGCGCGAGGGAGAGGCAAGATTCGCGCCCTCGCGCACCTAGTTGCAGGAGACGCCCCGGGCGTCGGGAGTCGCGAGCCGACTTCCGGCCACCGTAGGCGCGGGCTTGCGGACGGTGAGCAATGGGTAGCTCGCCGACTGATAAGGACCAGGCTCGGGTCGACGGCGCGTTGTGTTCCACGCGCGCCTCAAATAGATGTCAGCACCAACTGACGGGGTCCGTAAGTGCCAATGCCTGCCCGGGGTGCGAGTTTGTCCGAAAGGGATATCGCGGCCCCGGCACTCAGGCAACGGAAGGAACACGGGTGGGATTTAGTCAGCAAAAGTCTGACACGCCCTCCCGCTCCATCCAGAGTGGGAGAAGTTATTTAATAATTTCCCAACCTCAAAAAAAAAAAAGGGGCTAAAAGGAAAATTTTTTGACAGAATCGAATCGCTGCAAAACCGACTCCATGTAGTCTTGTATGCCCATACAAGACTACGTGGAGTCGGTTTTGCAGCGATTCGTTTCTGTCAATAAATTTTGTAGCACAACATATTGACTTTTTATGACATTATTTTTATTTAATACGTGTTGAAAAATATGGTTTCGGTGTGGTGAAAATATGGTAGGTAAATAAATCATTTGGCAAATGAAAAAAGTTCAAAAGAGGTTTCGGCCAATAGCAAAAAGTTACGTAAAGTACCTGATGCAGCTAGTTCTACTCGTATTACTCCCGAAAACATTATATTCATGCGGCTTGCGTCTCGCGTCGTCCGTTGTCGTGTCGACGGCACAAAATATAAAGCGTGGGCTTAATTGAATTACTTAAATAAAATTGATTAGGTTTTTGTTTTTAACTGTTTACTTAAAGTCCGTACAAAATAGGTTGGCGGGCCGCATTCGGACCGCGGTCCGCCATTTGGTGAATCATTAGCTACACCATCTGTAAGCTCGTCTCGTATTATTTGTCAGGTAGGTATTTGGTTAGCATACTTAATTTTTTTTTTTTTTATATTTGACATAACAAACGTACGTAAGTACCCGTGCTATCTTATTCGTTTTCACGGTTTAACTTAATTAAGGACATATTTCAATGGATTTGTTTTATGTGAAAGTTGTCAATATAAAAAAATACTGATGAAAACTACAAAAAAAATCGTAACATCGAAAGTACAAAAACTTAAAGATCATATACCACATCACTAAAACCATAGACAATTTCTAGCGGCCACTGTTGTTTGGCAACTTTTGAAACACGACATGAGGTACCTATCCCTAGGAGATATCAGCAAGTGAAAAATAAGTACTGAAAGAATCAAACCTTTGTAACAGATGTGACTCTCGTAATTTCATTATTCGCAGCGAATGTAAAAGAACACACATTTAAAATAAATAATATTACATAAAATATCGCCATACTACTTTGGAATAACGACATTTTAATAAGTATAATGTTGGTTCACTTTTCAAAACAAATTTTCTAGACAATTTATTAATAAAATTAAGTCTCGTTTACTCTCCGTGCTCAAACGGAAACTACAATAACAGCGCGCGCAACTATATTTTATGGCATGTGTTGTTTATAAATTAACACGTCATTAAACGTAACTAGCTTTTCCCCGCGGCTTTGCCCGCGTGGAGGTCGGAAATTATCCAACGGGAACGTACTGGGATAAAAAGTATCCTGTGGTTCACTAATGTCTGGAAAAAAACGAATGACAAATAACATTATAAAAAATAATAATTTGACAAACATCTCATTTCGCAAACATATTACAAATTCATTTGACAAATTCGCAAATGTTTTACTATGCAAATACTTCAAATGTTAAAGTATCATTCCAAAAATATTTATTTGACGAAAATCAAAGCATTTATTTAAATTAAAACGTTTACAGGCACTTTTGAATTGTCAAGGAATCGGTCAGTCAGAAATATGAAGCTAGTTGCCCATTCCAAAGCGTAGTAGGTACCTATGGAGAAGAACGGGCAAGAAACTCCACGGACACTCTTTTAAATAAATTGTTACAAAATATTGGTTACATCATTCATGTTGAAATTAAACATATGAGAACAATTTAGAAAGACGTGCACGTTAGAAGCGTCCGTAATAAAAAGATAAAACAAAGAACAATTCAAAAAAAATAATCAGCCAAGGCAGCTAAGAGTTCACCAGTCCCAACTGACGGTGCCCGTTCACGATCATGAAGCAGTGATTAGCATCATTCAGCTCAACCATTTTGAAGGGAGCTAATGATCCAACACAAGCGCCACCATCAGCGAGACATCTGAATGAGCATGACATACTCACAGCCGCCAGGGCACATTCAAGACAATAAAAAACGTATTACCCGGTAAATGTTAGCTCTTTAGTACCTACATAGAACTCACACCTGTGCTCTGAAATTATATAATACAAAGGAAATTGATTTTATACAATGCAAAGATGGTCTTAAAATCTTCCCAACAGTATTTACAAATTTTAATCAAATAGTTGTGGTTGTGGAACAGGACCAGCATTGAGCCAAGCATTTATATCAGCGATGTAATCCCCCAACTTATAATATCCTATATATTATATACCTGCATAGTGTACGTTTTATACAAGATTTGAATTTCGTCTAATTCAGTTGAAGTATGTGGGGAGGAATTCTATTGTAACATTTTAAATAGTATCCCATGAAAGATGAGTCCACTTTAGCCAGTCTGAAACCTGGTTGAACTAATAGGTCCCTATTTCTTGTACTGTAATTATGTCGATCACCTCTTTTACTAAAAATATGTAAATTTTTTCTTACGTGCATGATGTTTTCATAGATATATTGACAAGGTACCGTCATGATGTTAATATCCCTCAACAGTTCCCTTAGAGAGTCACGCCTGCGGAGATAATATATGGCTCTGATCGCTCTTTTCTGCAGAATAAAAATAGACTCAATGTCTGCAGCCCGTCCCCACAGTAAAATACCGTAAGACTTATTATGAAAGTAACTAAAATAGACCAGCCGCGGCTCGCGGTATCTGCATCAGTAAATTGACGGATTTTTCTGACAGCATATGCTGCTGAACTTAGCCGTCGTGCAAGGACCCCATTGTAACCTTGAGTCGAGCGTGATCCCTTTTTTTTTGTGGGTGGGAAATTATCAAATAACTTCTCCGAGGGCGTGTCAGATTCTTACTGACTAAAATCCACCCGTGTTCCTTCAGTTGCCTGTACGTTGCCAGGGGCCACGGTATCCCTATAGGACTTTCCCGCGGCCCCAGCAGGCATCGGTCCTAGCGGACCCATTCCGTTGTGCTGACATCTCACTGAGGCGCGCGTGGAACACAACGCACCGTCGACCCGGGCCCTGGTCCTAATCGGACAGCGAGCTACCCATTGCTCACCGTCCGCAAGCCCGCGCCTACGGCGGCCGGGAATCGGCCTGCGATTTCCGACGGCCAGGGCGTCTCCTGCGGCGGCTAGGGGCATGAGGGCGCGACACTTGCCTCTCCCTCAAGCGCTCCGTCTCCTCCTTCGCGAACATTACTGCTTCGCAGAAGGAGGTGACTGCTTCCCACGCCCTCTCGCTCCGTACCATGGCCTGGACCAGGGCCGCACAAGCCGGGCAGGCCTCCACCGTATGCACCTTGCTTTGCTTGCATTGCAGTTCCAAGTTGCATAAATGCGTTCCTTGCTAACTGTACGATTATTTTGTAATATTGATATTTTCTTTTAACGACCTGCCACACGGACTGACATCATATATCAGTTCATATAGGATTCTATTTTACTTTTCGATTTGGATATTATGATGAGGTGATTCGCAGACATGGTATGGTATGGTGTCAAGGCTGTGTTTACCCTTGCAAGTGAGATTCGCTAGATAGTTAGCAAATCAGGTACGCCTACTACGGCAGTCACGTAAACCATGCAGTAAAGGCAATATATTGACCAATTGTGTCATAATTTGAAAAATACGATGATATTTGCTATTGTTCCAGCTCCCATTAGATCGATATGCTTGTCACGACTGTTATAATTAATTAAATACCGAAGCTGCTGACAATAAGAGATTGTTAGGTCATACTCGTACAATGGTCGGCCGTGGATGTGATATCTCAGTCGGGCTCAGAAATCCAAGAGGCCGACGTTCCTATACTGTTGCAGTGGAAAGCCCTTTAGTACCCCGGGGTTATTTCCAATGATAATAATTATCAAGTAAATTATTTATTACCCGACTACGTTTTTATTATAAGTAGGTAAAGTCTGAAAGAAAATGGCAAAATGAATGGGACAGATCCCTCAAAACTGGATAGACGAGCGATGGAAACGACGATCACGAAAGATGGAAGGAGTGTTCTTCATGTAAAAACTCAACATAAACATAACATCACGCCAGTGTTTCCCGAAGGATTTGGGCGTGGTGAACCTATTGTGCAGCACATTTCACCAGTTATGTCATGACATTTGTAATAAGATGTATTTTAATAATATTTTCAGGATATGTCAACAATTTATGCAAGTCTGACGGCTTTGGGTTCGAGCGAATCGACGCGGGATTCATGACTCATCAAGGGACTTGCAAGAGGATGTTGTTACATCCATTGAACATGGACCATCAACACCGCCGCCACCACTTCTCTACAACCAACACCGGTTGTTGCTGTCATATCATGACGCTAGGTATCTTGGCTGGGCAAGGGATCAATATAACCTGCTAGCACCAGCGTCATTTTTGGACAATGTTTTGGTGTCTCTCGAAGACAGTTATTTTTTTAAATAATTTTATTTATATATGTACCTACAATAAAGGAATTTGTTTGGCAATAAATTTTATTTATTTTAATCCCAATGCAACACCAACAAGTATATAAATATAAATAATATTATGGGTATTGAGGATAGAAACCAAAATACGGGATTAAAGATGATAAAAATATAACTTTATGTGTATTTATGTGTAAAATAAAGAATAAGAACACTTTGTGATGAAATAAAAAAAATGTTAAGCACTTATTTAATAGAAATTGAAATAGGCGCTTTACATTTTTGTTACACAAATAGAAATATTTAAAAAAAACTGCACAATCTGATCTCAGACCAACAAAATATTAAATCTTTCACCAATCTCACAAAGGCATACCAGCAATTAGTACCTGTGGTTTCTCACAGATGGCGTTTTAGTTAAAAAAACGTAACCTTATTTTGACCAGTTTCTGACTCCCACGCAAGTTCCTGACTCCTTAAACTTATTAATTGATAAAATATGACGAATATAATAATATAACAATCATTACTGAACATTGGTTTTGACTACCTAGGCAATCGTCCATTGCCCCACCAGATATGTCCTTTGTGATTTTATAAAATGAAGTTAAATAAATTGTTACTAATACTAAATATCATTTTATAATTCACTTTCCTAACCAGTCACAAAGTGATCATGGTTGCAATTTCCATTTGGGTCAAGTAATTTACAGGCAAGTACTAAAGTTCTTAAAACCTACAATAAAGTATTGATTTATCAGATATAATTTATTTTTCTATATAATCTAGTCGGTTTTGGCCTCTGCCGCGTCACCGCTTCAGGTTCGCAGTTCTAACCTAACCTAATCTTTTTTGCAAGTAAAAATATTTAACCTAATCTATCTAGTTCGGTTCCGGGTCGCCTACAAAAATATTTTGTTTTCTATTTTCTGTGAACCTAAAGTATATTCTCGTATTCCACATTCTGTATAGGAAAGATTTCTGTATGTAAAGTAAGTTTTGGTAAATTAAGTAAGTAATGATCAAGCAATGCATTTTGTCAAACGCTATTTATGCTTTGCGTTGTTTTACCAATTAACATGATTATAAAAGATTAGTTTGTCAAATGATGTTTTGATGTAATGAAAGTTCTCTTTCAATTATTTGTCAAATGAATTATTTACAGAAAGAATAGTTTGTAAAGTGATAACTTTATCAAGTGAAAATTTGTGTTTGTTTTTTGCCAAATGACAAGACACCATCCTATGTCCTAACCTCCTGCCAGGGTTGCGAGTTTGTCCAAAAGGGATATCGCGGCCCCGGCACACAGGCAACGGAAGGAACACGAGTGGGTTTTAGTGAGTAAAAGTCTGACACGCCCTCCCGCTCCGCCCAGAGCGGGAGAAGTTATTTGATAATTACCCAACCAAAAAAAAAAAAAAAGGCCTGACCTAAATCATGGTCTACCTGTGTGCCAAATTTAATCGACACCTGTTCAGCCGTTTATACATAAAAGCGTAACAAACAAATAAACAGTCAAAATTCGCTTTCACATTTATAATATTAGTTCTAACTAATATTATAAATGCGAAAGTGAGTTTGCTTGTTTATTTGTCTGCTTCGTTTTGTTTTGAATAAACATTTACGGTCATTTAATGTAAATGTTTGTTCAAAACAAAAGAAAGCAGACCATTATCAACAATCACAAATCTCGATTATAATAGACGAGTCACCTATAGGTATGCAAAATGTTTGGAATTGTATGAAAACGATTTTAATTGGCAGTGTATAGAGTGCCGCTAGCGGTACTCTATCCCTATCGGATAAAGTGCCGCTAGCTGATAGTGGCGCTGCCTCGGCCCGGCTAAAATGCCTTAAGCATTGCATTGCATTGTCACTGTCACTGTCACTTGTTATTTTGTTTGATTGTTGAGGCTAGTTCTCTGCAAAACACCACATTCCCAAAACATTACATTCTTTTGTGAACGGACTCTGGCCGTTGTGAGGTCACAGTTCTACCTTTCAGTCATTTTCATTTGCTACTTAATTTTTCGTAAATTCAGTCATTGTAGTGACTTTACATACTTATAATTATCTAAAACAAATACGATCAATCAATACAAGGGGCGGCGAACTAGCCTCAACAATCAAACAAAATAACAAGTGACAGTGACAATGCAATGCTTACGGCACTTTAGCCGGGCCGAGGCAGCGCCACTATTATGTCGCAGATAGCCGCACTTTATCCGATAGGTATAAAGTGCCGCTAGCGGCACTCTATACACTTCCATTTAAATTCAAGTCTAGGATAACGTTAAACTTTCTTTAAATACATTATTTATAATTTATAGTAACGTATATTGGTATTCAAACTTGATATTCAATGAATATCTGTACGTACCTACTGTACCTACCTCATTCACCAGCGCCCTTCAATTAAAATAATAACCTTCGTTCTCCCCAGACTCAATATTATAATACCAGCCTGTTACTGTCCCACTTCAAGGTAAAGGCCTCTTCTCACACAGAGAAGGCACGAGCATTGATCACCACACTTGCTCAAGAGGGGTTGGTGATTTCAGACTTATATTACATTATATTACAAGTCCAGGTTTCCTCACGATGTTTTCATTCACCGATGTCAGTAATGTCCAAGATAAACTCAGAAATTAACTTACCTACCAATAAATACAGATTATTAAAGCTCGTTGACAGTATTGCTAGTCGACTTACAGGCTCCAAAAACAAACTCAAAAAAATCAAGCTGCCTTGCCTAGTCTTTTCCCAACTATGTTGGGGTCGCTTCCAGTCTAACCGGATGCAGCTGAATACCTGTATTTTACATGGAGCGACTGCCTATTTGACCTCCACAACCCAGTAACTGGGTAATACGATACCACTTGGTAAGACTGATTGTCTGAATTTCGGGCTTCTGACGACCCGTAGCGACTGTCAAAGATCCACGAATGACAGCCGGAACCAACGGCTTAACGTGCAAACCAAACTCTCTTCTTTTCGTGTGGTTAGTGACTAACCTGGTGACAGAGTTTTAAAGCCGCCCATGGGCCTCTGACTTGGCTTCACATGCCGTCGAGAAATATCTCTCAGGCACTTAGGTTTCCTCACGATGTTTTGCTTCACCGTTTTTTAAGCAAGTGATAATTTTTCAATACGCACATGAATTCGAAAAGTCACAGGTGTGTGCCTTGGCTTCGAACTCTAGTTTGGTTTCAATCCCAATCATAGGTTGATTGGGATTGAAACCAAACTGATTACTAGATAAAAGGTCATATTTTGTTTCGAAGGTATTTTATCGGTCTACTGTAAATATACACTAGACCGATAAATGTCTAACCACATGAAACGTATTATAATACGTTACATGTGCTTAGAGATCCAAGATAGATAGTTGAAACGGGTCATGGTAAGCCCATGTACAGTGCCGCCCATGGGTATGTGAGCGCCCGTATTTTTCTGAATATCCATGAAAAATTATCGAAAATTAGCTTTAAAAGGGGGGTCTATTTTTTATATTTTTCATGTAAGTGCCCGTATTTTTCGGAATATTCATGAAAAATTATCGAAAATTAGCTTTAAAAGGGGGGTCTATTTTTTATATTTAATTTAATTTTTTTGAGAAGTGTTTGTGACCGTTGCTTTACATTTTTTGCCATTTCTCCGATGTTTTTGGCTCGATTTGGATTCTGATTATTATTCTTTAATAAGCTTTAAAGAATAATAATCAGAATCCAAATCGAGCCATAAGCTTTAAGAAATGGAATTACACTAGCTTTTACCAGCGGCTCCGCCCGCGTGCAGATAGGAAATTATCACACGGGAACCTACTACCGACATAGAAAGTATCCAATGTGTGATAATCCAGCTCATGGTCTACCTGTGTGACAATGTCATCGAAGTATGTTCAGGCGTCAAGACATGAAAGGTAACAGGTATCTGTTACCTACAGACCAAATTAAATAACATGACATCACGTCTGTATTCCCGAAGGTTTAGGCAGAGATATACCATAGTACACCAACATTTTGGCTGTTATGTTTAAGTCCTATGTAATAGGCCCATATAATGTAATAGTATATTAAGCCTATTGCCATCAACCGGGCACAAATCCAGACTTCGGGCTGCTACTGGAAACTCCAGATGGAAAAACTCAATGACACTTTGCCCGACCCAATAATGGAACCCAACACCTCATGCTCGGCAGTAGCGCTTGCGACAACTACGCCATCGAGGCTGTCATCTTGGTCGTCTGTATTATTGTAGAATTCAGGTATCGAATTTTGAGTCCCAACCTACAGAGAAGGTACCATAGAGGCTCAAGATTAAAGGTCTTCTATAAGCGTGGGTTTCCAACAACACAAATATTTTGGGAAGATTTTTGTATTGAAGATAAGATGGGGAAGTTGTTATCAGCTTAGCTTACAATACACTATGTGTTATCAATAAAGATCAAACGATATTTCATTCATTTTATTACATTTTGATAGTACATAAAGTAAGTGTTCTCCGATTGTTTACAGAATATAAGGTAATAATAAAGGCTGTTTCCAGAAGAAAACAGTTCTGAGTTCTACAAAAATCCTATCATAAATAATATTTATAATTGTAATTATCACAATTTGATAGTAAAATTTTAATGAAATAAGTATGTATTTTTATGTAATTTAAGAGTTTTTAAACTGTTTTTTTTATGACATTTAGGCGGACTCCACAGATATCGTATCTTCATCACTCAGACCCCTGTCCTCGTTGATACCTGAGGGGAAATTTGATGGCGGAGAGGAAGGTCCCTGGGGGAAAGGGTTTTGTGGGAACCCTGGGATTTGAGGGATTTGTGGGAATTGCGGGAAAGCGGGAGCCTGGCCGGACTCTTGTGGTATTTGAGGAAAGTTTGGGAAATTCGGGAATGTGTTTGAGGGTGGGAAAGGCGGGAACTGAGGACCAGCTGGCTGACTAGGTTCTGAGGCTGGAGAAGGCGACGGGGTTGAAGCTCCTGAATCTTGTCTTTGCTGCTCAGCGTTAAAGTCTGCTGAGTCTACTACGGCTGAGTCCGCGTCTCCGGCCTGCTGACTTGGGGGGAAACTCGGTGAGCCTTCAGGGTAGGCTGGTGCAATAGGAACAGGACCACTAGGAGGGGCAGGGGCGCTAGGATAGGCAGGAGCAGCCGGGAATGCAGATCCTAACACTGGAGCAAAAGAGGGTGCTGAAGGGTAGAAGATGTTTGCCGCTGGGATGTATGAGTGTCCTGCAACGGGGTAGTATGCTGGTTGTAAAGAGGCGAAGCTGTTGACTTGAGGCACTTGGTGGAATGCAAACTGTGGTTGAGCATTGAATGCGTACGATGTTGGCACCTGTTGAAAAAACAGTTAAAAGTAAGTATTTCGTAACGCTCGTCGGTCGGTAGGTACCTACATTACTTACAGCTTTTAATAATCTTACAGATTTAAATAGTCAATTAAAGATAACTACGTCAAATCCATAACTATTTTAAAAGATTAATTTTATGACGATACCTTGCCAATTCATTTATGAAAATATTATGTATGTATGAAAAAATCTACATCTTTTTAATAAAATAAGTGATAGACATAATTTTACTGGGGTACTGTGATTAAATGTTACAACAAAACACCTTGTGATATATTGCAATTAAATGAAAGAAAATTTAAAACTCTTAAACAAGCATATTACAAATAAGAGGATTATATCCAAGATAAGAATGCTTGGAAACATGCTGGTCTTGGTCCATAGGATAATCTAGACAAAATCAAACTGGTTGCTAATTTAATTGTATAAATTATTATTTTGTATTAATATTATGGGTATGACATTGATTTTACATTCTGTGATTACTTCCTCACACACTGACTTTATAATTGTAAAATTGTAGAAAAATCGTCTACTTTTACAATGTTTGTAAATGTGTGAGCACCATGTATCTATCACATAATTAATTTATCCGTCGTTGCTTCATTTTTTATTCTTTTTACAACCTAAACTGTGGTATAGTAATCTTATTCTAAGTGCATCATCTTCACATACAATTATATAACTAAGGTACCTATCTATACAAAATATTGTTAACATTTTAATTGAGTAACGGTGGAGTTTGTTGCCCATTCTTCTCCATACGAAAACTAGCTTTTGGAAGGAGCGACTTGAATCAATTCAATTTTTTTGTAAGTTGTGACGCTCGATACTGCCTTAACCTATTTGAAATAAATGATTTGACTTTGACTTTAACTTTGAAATCAGTCAGTAGAATGTCCGTCTGGAATGATTCTCAAGTAGTTCACAAATTTAATTACAAATCTTTACATAATTATAATTTCTGACAAAATATGACAGTGAAAAACAAACAAAAACTTAAGTTATTCCTATTAGTGTTGCCCACTTATTGCCAACTTTAACACGGAACACTATCGAAGGCAAATTTTACCTTGGCAATCGTGATCCGTGTGGTGGCGGTACGTAAAAAATAGCACCACCCTATTTCTTCCCGTGAGTGTCGTAAAAGGCGACTAAGAAACCTACTAGAGAATGGGCAGCAGCGTTCTCTACGAATTTTTTAAACCATACTGCGATCGCCAACCCTTGCCTACGGTAGCGGTCCAGGCCACGGTGAGGCACGGGGGACTAAGACTCCCGAAAGAGAACCATAATATCGGTTTGGTCGGTATGCAATATATGTACATATATAAGGTTCCATTAAAAAAGACGGACCAACTTTTTGAAATCATTCAAACCACCAAAATAAGGATAAAGGTAAAAAAAAAAAATGCATTAAAAAAATCTGCTAACAAAAATTACACTAACCATTTTGGAAATCTAATGCCATTTATAATTTTAGGTCTAAATAAAATTACTTTAATCAGTGTTTTTTTTTGCTGGGATACCTTTGGTTAGACGTACGAACGCTGTGTTTAAATTTGTAATAATGGGACCTTATTTAAGTACCTATATTGCATACCGACCAAACCGATATTATGGTATGGTCTTTCGGGATTCTTAGACCCCCGTGCCTCACCGTGGCCTTGACCGGTACCGTAGGCAAGGGTTGGCGATCGAAGTATGGTTTTAAAAATGCGTAGAGAACGCTGCTGCCCATTATCTAGTAGGTCCCTTAGTTGCATTTTATTTATATACGCAGGCGCTCATCATTGAACCACAAAATAAGGAATCATTTGTCTTTACGCCTCGTTTCGTAATCTCATCAACTTCTTCTTTCGACTGGGCCCAAATAACTTTATGTTAAACTTACAACTTACTTACTTCAGTGTTGGAAAGAGATGGAGCTACACAGGGTGTATAGCTTTGTAAGCCCCCTGGTAATTTAGAAAATGATTAATAAAGCTTACCGCATTAATGTACTGTGTGGTGGAATAAGCGGTGGTCTTGGTCTCCCCTGGAATGATGGTTTTGAGGAGTGGTGAGTTCACGGCAATAGCACCAGGCCAGGCAATCGCCCCGCCAGCCGCGCAGCTTGCGAACGCGCATAATAATGTGATTACTAGTACCTGCAATGTAACATTTTATATCATAGATTTTTCCTTTAAAAATAAGGGGTCTCCCTTGTTTCATCGAAAAGCCAAATTATCACTTCCCAAACAATTTTCCGCAGAATTTCATTTGCCAAATTATTACTAAGCAAAAAATCTCTTCACAAATAATTGTAACGCAAACCTAATGTTTTGCAAGTGAACGTTTAAACAATAACTTGTTTACCAACTAGTACTTTTATCAATTTTTATGTAGTCAAATATTTCAGTTGGAATAACTCATTTTACGCAAAATAAAGACGTTTTATTCACTTGGGACAAATTCTAAACAGGTAAGTAATAATAATATTTTAATATGAACTATTCTGGTAGTATTTTTTTTTTAGTTAGTAGCATTTTTTAAATAATTAATCTCGTCTAATTAGTTCAGTTTCGGGTAGCCTGTTTTATTCCATATTTTTTTTCTATATAATCTAGTCGTTTCTGGCACTCGCCGGCCGCTGCCGCGGCACCGCTCGCTTCGCTCGCTTGGCTCGTGCGTAGGTGCTCACAGTTTGACCTAACCTAACCATTTTTTTTTAATAATTAACCTACTCTAACTACGTATAGTTCCATAACTAACTGACCAAACGTTTATTGTCTAAAAATTGTTTGCTGTAATAAATCATTTGATTAAAGACCAAATGGCTAAATTAGATTATCCTTTTTAATATTCTGCCAAGTATAAATTTTACCAAATGAAAATGTGTGTACTAAATCATTCCAAACATTGCATTGGTATAAAAAAAGGTTGCTAAAATTTGTTTGGGTAGTGAAATTTTGGCAAAACCTTTCCGGTAAAATGGCAGGATCCCGCGAAAATAAGGGTTACTATATAATTTAATTATAAAGCCCTTGGCTATTTGCAGAAACGGATCATCTTCTTTACCAATCGAAGCAAATACAAATGTTAATGTCCATAAAAGGGTAAAAAAAAAAATGCCGCGCTTTTACTATTCTTTCGTTGTTCGTGCCCACTCAAGAAAAAATAAACTTACTGAATAAAAATGGGTAGCCATCACAGTCCGAAGCTAGTTAGCGAGCCTTCTGTAGGCCAAATCATAGGCAATACACGTGGCCTGTTTAGATTCGGGGTATAATAAGCATGTTCAGCAATTATTTATAGCTTAGGAGAAAACTTAGTTTGAAGGGAAACATTTTGTTCGACAAGATTCGTTTTAGTTTTTTTGTCCCCAAAAATGTAAGGAGACAAAAAAACTCTTATGGACTTAGACTCTTATGGACGTAGACTTACGAAAACCACCAAATGGACATTATTTATTGTAATAAGAGTTCAAAGAAAGTTCGATAAATGAATATTGTACCGATTTTTTTTCGCGTTTTCTTTCATTTGCTAAAGTGAATTGTGCTCAATTAAAACTACGAGTATTTCTTGTTATTACGTTTTTAGTTGAAAATTGGTTCAATTTCTACAATATTTTTTTATCTCATATTGGTGACTGTTGGAAATAAGTGTCCGTAAAATGCCGGATAGGTACGTTGGTTGTTTAGTAGTAAAGAGTCGCTGAACATACATGGGGTTGTTTCGGAAAGGCTTAAGAGAGATGCTTTTTTGGACCACTGTGAGGGGGCCACCCTGTCTAACACTGTTCGTACACTTTGAAATTGTAACAAAATCTATGTAGACGCATACGTATATCTACGTCTAGACCATACAATACAATACAATTTGTTCCTTTTGATATCCCATAACCGTAACTCTAGGGTATTAATGAGTCCATGTCAAAGAATCAACTGACACGTAAATACAAATATAATTTTTGTTTTTTTTTTTTTTTTTTCGTACAAAATAATTCGAAGTCGACGGTTATACATGTAAATCACCCTTTCTTTTTTTTTTTTGGATGGGAAATCATCAAATGACTCCTCCCGCTCTGGGCGGAGCGAGAGGGTGTGTCAGACTTATACTGACTAAAACCCACCCGTGTTCCTTCCGTTTACGTGAAACATAAAAAATAATATTGTTGTCCATAAAAAAAAATGCAACTTCGCATTTTCTTAGATTTGTGTATGATGAATGAAAATTATTTAGTCGGACTTATCAATGAAACTTAGATACCTACATACATACATCAAGAGTAGTGTTATGTTATCTTCGAAACTATGTATTTTTGAAACAATTGTTCTAGGACTTTTTGTATTATTTTTACTTATAGCATTTAATCTTAGAGTTATGTGACAACAAAAGGAACACGTTGTATATTTCTTTCATTAAAATCTATATTGGAAAAGCAGTCTCTTTTCGTGTCTGCTGTGTGGCCGCTTATTTATTTTAAACTATGTACCTACACAATGGATTTTGTTTACTTTTTTCACCATGACTTAAAGACCTACAATTAGAGATGCCGCGAGTAGTTAGTAAAGCGAATAGTCGAATACTCGCCATTATTACTCGACATAAAAAAGGAATATAAAAGAAGTTTATTTATTCTCAAATAATAACATAGTTTATTTATTTTCTGAGGCAGGTTTGATTTATGAAAAAAGTCAATCATGCAAAAAAACTAATAGTTTTCCTGCATCACAATCTGCCCCGTTTTGGACTTCAAATATTAAATTATTAATAAAAAAAGGCCTAAGTAATTAACTTCAATTTGACTGATTTTTGGCTAACTTTTATATTAATTGATGCTAATGCTAATGATACCAAGTGTGTTTTGTTTTAAAACATTAATAAAAGTTTAATTATTTTTAAGTCCATAGTTTTTCTGTTCATTAAAAGTTTATTTTTATTTAGACAACTATTCGCCGAATGTCGAATAATAGACACTATTCGGTAGGTATTCGATAAATAACAAAAAAAAAACGAGTAATGCCCAATACCGACTAAAATCGAGTATTCGCGGCATCTCTACTTACAATACATAGTTATTTAACTTAGATATAGCACGGAAATTAACATAAAGACACTCAATTATAACAGTATGAAGAACGACAACCGAAACATAGGTATTATAGGTACGCATAAAGGCTCGTGCAGACCAGCGCGATGCGACGGCGCGACGCGACTCGAACAATACAATTTTTAAGAAAACTTCACGGTATAATAATAATAATCGGTGTCGCGTCGCCCTAGTCTGCACGAAGCTTTAGTTAAACCTTACACTCCCGGAATCTATTACTCGTAAATCGAGCCACCCTAATTTTTTTTGTAATAAGTTCTATAACTGTTTAAATGGTTGTGAATTCAAACTTAGAACAACGATGACACCAAAATGATGGCCAGTAATCTTCGTCGGTTAGTCGTATGTCGGTTTCAAAACTGCATCAAAACTTTGTCTTTGACTTAACACTATATTGATGTTGAGGAAGGCCTACCCTTCATACTCAACATGAAAATGGCTCGATTTAGTACCCCGAGAAAAACAGACATTAAATAATTCACTCCAAATTCACAAGTCGAATTCACAATATCACTTCTCGTCACTTGATATGTATTTATAGTAAATTCCAAGGTTAAGCACGTACCTTCATATTGGAGGCACAAAAGTGTTCTCAGTAATACGCGCGTTGATCTCCTGACGAGCCTTTTATACAGTATGTAGAACCCCGCCCACAGCAAAGAAAGAAAGTCACCTACTAGATACGTCTCGCATATTATTATTTGATGCACTCGAAATTAGTCGAGTCTATCCCCCGATTCAGATCCTCACGATAACCCATTTGAATTTCGAAGAACTTACGATGTACCTACTTACTAACTTAGTAAATTGTATTTGAATAAACAATGTTTGAATAATTACCTGAGAATTATTAATTGTTGTAACCCATCTATCGTTTTATTTATGAGGTGAGGTCAGGAATAAAATAAAAACATTGTTAAAGGTAAAGAAAATTTAATCTAATAAATATTTGTAATTCTATTAAAACATGAAGTAAAAATAAAACAAGTTGTGTTCAGGTTGTTTCTTCATTTTATTCATAATAACTTTATAGGTAGGTATACAAAACTACAATAATTAACTATTAATCATCCGCGTGGATGAGAAAATAGGAGAAACTACGTGCCTGTAATTAGGTACCTAGTTGTTGAATTAAAATAATCAATCTGCGAACTTCCTTTCGATAAATAACCAGCATGCTAGTTTATTTATTAAGTTAAATTATTATTAAAATAACCTCTACAGAGAATTGACTCTTCTAGCTCTAATCGTGATATCTAAGATAACTTTGTTAAAATATAATAAAAAGAGTACACTATTTCTACTATCTGCACTTGTCAAAAATACTCAACATATTAAACTATTTATCTATACATTTTTAACAAAAAACTTAAAAAGAGTTAAAGAAGTGTCAGCGTCTAAAGCCGATCATTTCGGAATTCGTTATTATCTTCGTCTTTGTACCTGTATAGCGTTTATCAAAAAGGTTCATAGACAAAATCAAACTGGTTGCTTAGACAAAATCAAATTGGTTGTTAACTTAGTTGTGTACTCGTATGTTCCTCACACACTGACTTATTATTTGTAAAATTTTAGGAAAATCGTCTACTTTTAAAATGTTTGTAAATATGTGAGGACCATGTATCTATATCTAAATTAGTTTATCTGTAATTGCTTAATTTTTAATTATTTTTACCTATTCTGGTATAGTAATTCAATTAAATCTAAGTGCTTATGAGTATATAATAATAATATATAATATAATATAATAATATATATATATATATAATATATATAATAGTATATATAATACGTTAATGTATACAAAATAGTGTAAAACATTACACAAGAGTAACGGTTGGTTTCTTGCCCATTCTTCTCCATACGAAAACTAACCTTTTGGAAGGGGCCACTAGAAACAATTTTTTTTTTTTAATGTTGGCGTTCAGAAGCGCCTTTTATGTGCCTAATTGAAATAAATTATTTGACTTTGACATTGTGGTACACCATCAAACCTTCATGGAACCAACATCATCATTGCGAAAAAATGATCAACTATACAAAACTTCAATACTCGACCCCAATGTACGGGACGGTTAATTAGGTATTTTTTCGTAATTACGATACCATACATTTGGGTCGAGTAGGTATTGAAATATTGTATTGGACGACTGATTATTTTCCGGGATTACAATGTTGGTGATATGGAGAAAGTTGTTCAATTTGATGGTCTGTACACACGGCTACACATCAAGCTATACATTTCCAGTTTATGCTGATCTCGCATTGTGGGTTTCCGTACAAATGTGAGGTCAGCTTATACTGGAAATGTATAGCTTGATGTGTAGCCGTGCGTACCACTACTGACTGATACACACTGTATAAATAATCAGCCCTTAATATTCCCACTGCCGGCCTCCTCCCTGTGAGAGGGAGTGGGCCGTAATCCACCACGCGGGCCCAGTGTGGCTCGGTAAATGTCACTTGTCTTCGAGTTTTTGGTTCTAGGACATGCCGGTTTCCTCACGATATTTTCCTTCTCCGTTTTTGAGAGCAATAGTGATGAATTCAGAGTACCCCGTAGACCATCTCGCAAACCTATAACACCCTTGGCTCCACCTCCTCGCCGTACAGTGTTTAGTGCTAATTCCCCGATAACCTTTTTTTTTATTTTTATGTAGGGCATCTCGTAGCTGACTACTGAGGTCATGACTACTCAACCGGTCAATCCTGTGGCTGCCTTAAACTTCTACACTCAAAGCCTCCAGCCAGGGGCAAAAACTATGCTAATTAAAACTAGGCGAACGCTCGCTAAGGGCACCCCCTGTGGGGTACGAACCTCGGCTTAGGGCGTTCGCTGGGGGGAGGACAGCAAGAGGGACAGGCTGGATAGAAAGTGTATCATTATTATTAATCGGGGAATTGAAAGCTACAGGCACAACATCGACGCGGGCTGGCGCATCGTCGAGCAAGGGTCGGGGGGGAGCCCCTATACCTCGCATTTGCAAACTTATAAACGAGCGCAGCGACCTGGTTGACGTCCATGCAGACTCAATATCAACGTTTGCCAGACGTAATTAGTATTAGTTTTTAATATTACTATCTAGAATTTAAGTACATTAAGTCTTTAAAATTTAAGTTATAGTCACAAAGAGCATTTTGCATGCGGTGTTTGCCTGTACTCGTAATTGGTTGTGCAGTTCGATTTAAGACACTATTACCTATATGTTCCTATCTGTTTATTATCTGTAACAACTGTTGGTGAACCTTAATAAAAACTTTGTTTGTCACTTACAAGTATTCTTGCCCTTTGATACTATACCTGATACTTTCATCTGATTGCGACAAAACTTCGCGAAGGTTTTTGAGCTGGTAAAACCATCCTCTACGCAAGCTAGTCGGCGGGCAAAAGCTAGTTTCAAATATATCGTGTAAGTCTTCATGTAAGTATTTACAAACAAGTACAATATACGAGTGAGGCGTATTTATCGTAACAGCTAAATAACACAGGTATTACAAAATAACAGACTGTAACTCTGACAAACAAACTGAAATAACACCTTCTGTTCCACGAGATAACATTTTCTATAATAGAATAATAAAGAAAATCCCATATGTGACAGTTACAAGCTTTTCTCTATTCATCCTTATGACAATTACCTTAATTAGGATAAGATAAGATAAGATAAAAAAAAATACTGTTACACTGTGACACCCTGTTACAGCCGTCACAAGCTCTTTCTTTTTCTCGCACAGGTTTAACACCTTACTTAGAAAGAGAAGTACGACGTAGGCTTTTTGTCCTGTTAGTCTGTTACTGCGATCGAATACAAACACATCTTTACGAAATTACTATTCAATCGCATTATCTAACATATTTAATTTTATTTGTTGTTGTTTATTTTTGTATAATTGCTGACGTCATAATATCAACACTTGTACAACAAATTTGTGATTCTTTCTATAAACCATGTAAGCACATGTACCACCAAAGAAATGTTGTAACAGTAAACAGGTTAAAAAGTTATACTTTATATGTGTGGTAACAGAGAACACACAATAGTCAGTTCCCATATAGTATGAAATAACAGGTTATTGGAGCTGTTATTTACGTGGAACAGGAACAGGAACAGGCGGGAACAGATATGTGATTTTACCTGTTACAACAACCTACTACTAGTACAATACGGCCGACATAACTTGACAGTTCCGAACTTCGCGCAGAAGGCTGCGCAATAACATTTTTTAGGAACCAAATGGTGACAAGAGGCGAGTGTGAGAGAGAGAACATGCGCGAAAGTTCGTAGAGCCTATGTTCAGAACTGCCAAGTTATATCGGCCGTATTGTAAGTACCTAATAACAACAAGTTAACATTCGTAACTACAAAAAAAAAATTGAAACTTAAAATAAGTAAGTTTAGCCCGGAGTCTGGATTTGTGCCTGTCTGATGGCAATAGGCTCGCTCCCTATTACGTGGGACTTAAACATAACTGGCGGTGAAATGTGGGTGTACTGAAGGTACACCTCTGCCTAACCCTTGGGGGAATGCAGGCGCGGTATTATGTTTATGTTTGAACAAGAGAGTGAAAGTTCCTCGTTATCTCCAACTCCAGAGAAGATGAATGTCGATGATGAATGATGATTTATGTTTTGGCCGTGGGGTTTGGATTTTTCCATTTAAGTTTTGCAAGCTTTTTTTGTAACATTTGGGAAATCGTTAAGGCAGCATCTTGAGGTTTTAATGCTGGGTCTCCTTCAACAGTTTTCTTTGATAGCATATTTCTAAACGTCAACCCTATGAGCTTTAGCAGTTTAACTGGGGGCATCCGCATTGCTACTTCCAGTTCAGCTAAAAAACAGAAAACACAGTTATGTCTCGTTATTTCATTTTATCTATCGATCCATCTTCTAAATCTACCTATCTATTTAAAAATCCTTGTGGCCTGGGTCTTGTTATTGGACCTAAACACGTAGCAGACGGCCCCACGGATCCGCTATTTTCGTATGTTCAACCTTCTGCCTGCTGCTGCTTTGCTAATTATCTCGCAGTTACTGTTGCAAAAACTCGAAAATGGCTCGACCGATTGTGATGAAAATTTGGTAAGTAGTTGTGTGCGCGCCGGAGAAGGTTCCAAACAAAAAAAAAAAAAAAACTATGAGAAAGGCAATGCAACGTATGCCGAAAATGAAAGGCTGTTAATTGGTAAGAGCATCAATTGAGAACGGCTTGACAGATTTGGTTATTTATTGTTTTGAAATGATGGTTATAGTCCGAATTAGGTTTTTACGGAAAGAAAAATTTGAAAAGTATCCCAGAACATTTCTAATTCTGGAATAACTAAACGTACTTTTTTCTATGGGATTCTTGTATGAACTATTGACATTTGGACAGGACAATTTCTGTCGGGTCAGTTAGTTTGAAATAAATTCGTTTAATATCGTTGGTTCGTTTGTATTTTTTAAAGGTGTTTGTTGCTGGTAATTTCTCCGTGCGCCATATCTAAGGCCCTTTCCTTGCTGGTCGGTGCGCTAGCGGTGATTAGCATGCTCGGTATACCTACCCGGTACCGAAAGCTCACCGAGCGCCTATATTTCAATGAGCGTTTCCCGATTGGCTCGGAAGCGGAACGGGATCTCTTCGTTTTCCCTGTCTTGGATAAAACATCCAGTGCCCGCTCGGTGTTTTGAGACATGTCACGCGTTATAATATTTGTTTCAATTTAAGGATTTCGCTAATAGCGCTTTCATTGTTTTCGTAAACGAAGATAGAAATAACACGCCACAACATCTTCATCACTCGAAGACGAAATTTTCTCGCGAGGATCTCAGCGGCACTGGACAAATTATGCCGAAAACATAACTTAAAGTCACGGTTGTTTCGGGAGGTTTATATTCCGCATGGTGGCGTCGCGCTAGTCTGCACGAGTCTTAAGGCGGGAGAAAACGCCCAGGTGTCACCATTGTGTGGATCGCGCGGAGGACACGGTGGAGCATACGGTGGAGGTCTGCCCGCCGTGGGCGGAGCACCGCCGTGTCCGCACGGAGGCGATCGGCGGCAGTGATCTCTCGCTTCCGGCCCTGGTCCAGGTCATGGTACGGAGCGAGAGGGCGTGGGAAGCCGTGACCTCCTTCTGCGAAGCAATAATGCTCGCGAAGGAGGAGACGAAGCGTGTGAGGGAGAGGCAAATGTCGCGCCCTCAAGCCCCTAGCCGCCGCAGGAGACGCCCTGGGCGTCGGGAATCGCAGGCCGATTCCCGGCCACCGTAGGGGCGGGCTTGCGGACGGTGAGCCATGAGTAGCTCGCCGTCCGATAAGGACCAGACCCGGGCCGACGGAGCGTTGTGTTCCACGCGCGCCTCAATGAGATGTCAGCACAATAGAGGGGTCTGTTAGGATCGATGCCTGCTGGGGCCGCGGGAAAGTCCGAAAGGGATACCGTGGCCCCTGGTAACGTACAGGTAACTGAAGGAACACGGGTGGATTTTAGTCAGTACGAGTCTGACACGCCCTCCTGCTCCGCCCAGAGCGGGAGAAGTTATTTGATAATTTCCCACACTCAAAAAAAAACTAACAACATATTAAAAAATCTTAGTTATATGCGCGTTTGCGACGTTTGCATTTTTTTGTGTCGATATTGACTGGGCTATTGTAAATAAATACAAGACATACATGTATTACAGTTGTACCAATTTTAAAAGTGTTAAATGAATGTAATAGAGGAAAATTACCTAGCTAATAATATAATTACCTAAAGGGGACATGTAACTTTACCCAAAGATTTCTTCATTCTGGCTTTTTCCTGTCCTTCATTGATGTAGTCCATATTAACACGTTGAAGGAGCGCTGACATAATGATGTGATAAAAATCATTATCCTGAATTCGAAAAAAAACAATGTAATCTGCGCTCGCAATTTAATTGCCAAACATGAAAACAAACACAAATTTTAGGAAAAACAACTGTAATGCTTACACATAAGGTTCAGTTTGCGCTACAACTTCATATTTTTTATGATTTTTGAAATCAACTTTATTTACAGTGCCATAAAGTTGATGTTTGTTTAAGTGGAAATAACATCAATTGGAAACAAGGATGACTGAAGAAGACTTTACCTACAAAACTTCATACACAGCAAGCTTGAAAAATAGTAATGACTGAGCAAACTTTGAACAAACTTCTAGCTGTTTTACCCCTAGCAAATTTTGTAAGGGGTAAAAAATAAGGAGTGAAAGAAACAAACCGTTAATACAACTTCTGTGACAGGTGCTGTAACTACAGTAGGCGGAGCCATAAAAGAAGATACATAAGAAACAATTGAAATCACATAAAATAGTGTTACTGTATTCTGGAACAACGACATTATAAATCACACTTTCCTAGATAGTTTAATAATAAAAATAGGTCTCGTTAACTCTCCGCGCTCAAGCGAACTAAGACACCGCTATAACAGTGGAACTGTAATATAGTGATACTAATTTGTTTTCGTTTCTTATTAGGTAACTATTGATAAACTAAAATCAAAACAAATGAATATTTCAATTGTTTTCTATAATTAGGATAAGATGGATTATTTGAAAGATTATGGTGGGTACACAACATATCTGAAACGTAACATGAAATCTACACTTTGTATTTTTGTTTGTAATGAATACACTCAAAAACTACTCGACCGATTTTAAAAATTATTTCACTAGTAGAATGCTATATTAGCACTGAGTAACATAGGCTATAATTTATAAAGATTTCACGCGGGCGAAGCCACTGGCGGAACGTAACATATTTTGAAACTAACATCCAAATATATGCAATGTAACATGTTGAAACAAATTCACCGAATTGTTGTGTAACATTTCATGTTGCATTGCATATAGGTATTTGATTCGTTTTAACGTATGTTACATTTCATGTTACGTTTCACATATGTGTACCCACCATTAGATACGGTGTTCGTATAGTTTATGTTACGAAGTTAAAACCACAATAACATGACTAATTCAATTGTTTTGTCTTCTTACTGTTGATGTATAGCAGGGATTCCCAACCAGTGGAGCGCGCCCCCTCGGGGGGCGTAGAGTGACCAATGGGGGGCGCGTAAATAATAAAGTATAAAGAACAATGGCAGGTCCCCATACATTGTTTTATTTGAAATTAAATTTGTACGTCTTTAAATGAAAAATATCTTATTGAAATCAGCGTCATTTTCTGAGCTAGATACTATTATAGTAAAAAAAAACGTAGCTTTTTAACTGTATTTCTTTCGTAAATGTGCCACTTTTAGACGTTCAAATTTATTTCAAATAAGATTTCGCCATTGTTCTTTATTAAATTTTATGTTCTCGGTATTAGAAAAGTTTAAGAATAGTTTCCAAAACCCAAACGTTTCATAATACTCGTACTTAGTTAGGTGCTGTAAAATGAGGTTTAGCTTTTCGGCATAAGTCGACAAAATAAGTATTTTTTATTTCTTTATGAACGGACTAAAGAAAAACGAACCAATCCGATGCGGTTTGCTACAATTTTTGAGCTCGCTTCGTTCGCTCGTCCACTCTATATTCTCTTGATTCTTCAACTTTTTTGCATAAGTCGACAAAATAACTCCTTTTCTGTATGAATGAATGGTCAAAAGAAAAATGTAACGAATCTGAAGTTATACAACATTTTTCGAGCTCGCTTTGCTCGCTCTTACATTATGCATTCTCATAATTCTTGAGTTTCTCTGCAAAACTCGACAAAGTAACTTCTATATCTGTTTGAACGATCAAAAGAAAATCAAACCTATCCAAGGGGGTGGAATTTTCGACCTCACTTTCGCTCGCCTTACATTCGGCAACGTAACTCAGGGGCGTAGTGATTTTAAAAGACAGTTAGGGGGGCGCATATATAAAAAGGTTGGGAACCCCTGATCTACCGGGTGTATTAGAAGGGTGTGGTAGGTACAGACCATCAAACTGAACAATTTACTCCTGGGATCAATATCGTAATTGCGAAAAAAATATTAGTCATCCAATACAAAACTTTAATACTTATGCGACTCAAATGTATGGGAAGACTGATAAGACTTATACGTATATATAGGAGGTTCCCGTCGGTCATTCACATACAGATTACAGTTGTACAAGGCTCTTTTGGCGCGTGGAAAAATTGGAAACAACATTGGCATCTTGTTTTCAGGGTTCCGTACCTCAAAAGGAAAAACGGAACCCGTATAGGATTACTACGTTATCCGTCTGTCTGTCAGTCTGTCAAGACACTTTTTCACAGGAGCGCGTAGAGCTATCAAGGTAAAATTAATATCAAATATGTAGGTCTACGGTCCCTTGGATCTTTCAATAAAAAATACGGCCATTTATGCGACATATTTTGATATTCGCAAATAAATCAAAACCTTCGAGGCGAGGACGAGGGATGAAACACGACCGCCGACTGATGAGGCAACGGTACGAGTACGCTCATTTACTGTTGGGCAGATACGCAGCTACACAAACGATCAAATAAAATGGTAATTCGGAACCGTTCTGATGATATTAGGCCGATTGGACTATCAAGTAGAAACTGATTCTGGTCAGATTTGCAAAAGACATATTAATCAGGTAACTTATTAAAAGAGGAACAATAAAACCGAAACACCCTTCGGAACTTAACAACTAGACCTTCAGGATACTTCCCGTTGACCTAGAATCATGAAATACGGCAAGAAGCAAGGTACAGCACTAATAAAGGAAAAAGTCCGAAAATCGTTAATTTGTAGTTGAATCACTTAAAAACATATAATTTTGCGATTACACGGTTGATTCTGCAACTGATGATGGCAGCACATTTATACAAAAAAAATAGGTTTCTGTTTGGGATAAATTCATCCCAACTACGGAACCCTTCATTGTGCGTGGTCCGACCGGCACTTGCCCGGTTTTTTTTAAAAGCTTTTTCAATACAATTTTACAAACCAACAACGCAACACAACCAATGGGTGGAGACGAAAGTGTCAAAAAAACATCACAATCTAAGTGCACGTGCCCGTGAATGACATTTACGGGGGCGTAAATGTTCCGAATTACCATTTTATTTGATCGTTTGTGTAGCTGCGTATCTGCCCAACAGTAAATGAGCGTACTCGTACCATTGCCTCATCATTCGGCGGTCGTGTTTCATCCCTCGTCCTCGCCTCGAAGGTTTTGATTTATTTGCGAATATCAAAATATATCGCATAAATGGCCGTATTTTTTATTGAAAGATCCAAGGGACCGTAGACCTATATATTTGATATTAATTTTACCTTGATAGCTTTACGCGTTCCTGTGAAAAAGGGTCTTGACGGATAACGTAATGATCCTATACGGTTTCCGTTTTACCTTTTGAGGTACGGAACCCTGAAAACAAGATACCAACATTGTTTCCAAATTTTCAAAGAGAAGCAAATTGAAAACATCTATGCCATTTTTTTCTTCCATACTTCTCTATAAAGGTGTCGCTGCAGTTATGATTCCGAACCCGACCGCAGGCGGCAGCAGCCCGTATTCCAGTCAGTACATAGAAGATAGAAAAATGTGTTATCGCTGGAGTGTTGGCACTACTGGTCTACGGTCGGGGTACATTTGTTGACTGTCACCCGCCCGTAACTGCAAACAACGTGTCGCTCGCTACGGGAGGTAATTCATAGAAAGAAACCAATAGTGTCGCAGCAACACATCGCCTGCAGTTGCTGCCTGCGGTCGGCTACGGAGTGGTACCTTTACCCCTTTTCTAGCCTTATCATATTTCACACAGATCATCCATCGTTAAAAATCAAAACAGCTGCTTTGATTTTTTAACATAAATTTAAACTTCAAATCGAAAAACCGATGTTTAAAAAAAATTGTTGGATGAACCATAAAAGCTCATTTTTTAAACTATTTTTGTAAATTGTTTTATTGTACTGTGCGTTCATTATAACTTGTCCCGTGCCGCTATTGATTGGAAGGTTCTGTCAATCGCCATTTTTCAATCAGGTATGAAAGGGTATGAGCTTATTACTCTGAGGTATGAAACTAAGCTTGACAAGCAATGGTTCCAGCATGACGGCACACAAGGACATTTGGCGCGCGAGCGCGCTGTCAAAATCGGAACTAACGTCGCCATCTTGTTTTTTCATTATTTTTATGTCAATTTCACAAATACCTCAACAACGCCTCCCTGTCAATATCATTCGGGCACCAAAAGATTCTAACTTGTTCCTACAGAAAGTCGTTGATATAGTGGAAACAAACAAAAATAAACTGTTCAGTCCGTCAGTCAGTTACTGTCAGATAATAAAAAAAATGATGACATGTATTTTTTGCTTTATCATAATAATAAAAATATATTTAGATAAAATGCATAAAGTTAGGGAGTGAGGGCTGCCAGGGTTGCGAGTCCTGCCAGGGTTGCGAGTTGGTCCGAAAGGGATATCGCGGCCCCGGCACACAGGCAACGGAAGGAACACGGGTGGGTTTTAGTCAGTAAAAGTCTGACACTCCCTCTCGCTCCGCCCAGAGCGGGAGGAGTCATTTGATGATTTCCCACCCAAAAAAAAAAAAAAAAAAAAAAAAAAAAAAAAAAAAAAAAAAAAAAAAAAAAAAAAAAAAAAAAAGGGCTCACTACGTCACAAGCCAGTTTATAGTCTACCGGGGAATAACCTCATACTACATTAACTTTTAAATCAATGTAAGTACTGCCGTAATCTTTTGATTACGTAAAAAGAGTATGTGTCCAATATTTTTTTATATTCTACCTGACGGGACAAGTTTTTAGTCAACATGATTAACAACCTATAAATCACTAGTCGAGGGGCGAGGGTTTCGTATTTTATAATTTTATTGTAGTTGTATTTATTCCATTTGATACTTATAAACACTTTATCAAGTAATAATATCTTCACGTCAAAAACAGAGACTAAAAAGGTTTTCCAACTGTCCACTATTTCCGACTGTTGATTTGGATTGTTTAATGAAACTATGTAGGTCATTAATAAATCTTGCAGGCCGTCCTTGCGGCCGTCGCCAGCGGTGCCGCGGTGAGGCTACTGAGTTTGCTCCAAATGTATCAGATATGAATCAAAGTTGACATTTGCCAGCAGTTACTGGCCTTATCATAATCTCTCCCTGACATTTCTAACTTACCAAACTTGTACTACATATTATATGAAAGTAATCTTTTCGTTGCAATAAAGTGCTATAAATTAATTCGCTATACGGATGATAAAATAAAATAAATTTCAAGCAAGTAAGTACTTAGGTTCATACCTAGCACCTACATAGTACATACCTACCTATATACATTTTATTAATCTAGACATATTTAATTAATTAATCAAGTTATAAAGGGTGTCTCAGAAAGAACTTGAATTTGGAAAGGCGTGCCATTTTCGACTGTCAATTGTTGAGTCAGCCATATTTGGTATAATGTAGCCCGCGAAATTAAAATTTTCCTTAGTTTTTTACATTTTGCAGGTCAGTGTGAGGTTTTATGTTGATTAAAATATGATTTGCGACCGTAACAAATATGGCTTTACATAATTATAATCATTACTATCAGCAATACAACTCCTGTAAGTACAATCGTCAAATGTCATGATTTCATGAAAGTCATTCAATGCGATTATATGAACTTAGAGAGTTGTATTGATCATTTTTATGATTATAATTCTATATATAAACATTTGATACTGAACTGACGTTTGATCGTTTGGTTACAAGAAAATACTTTTTATTTTGAAAATTTAAAAATATCATCAACATTATTATAAATACCAAAATGGTGTGAAATATTAAAATAGCTAAAGCCCGCTAAAGATTTAAGAAGTTCTACAGAAATTCAAGCTTTTGAAAATTTGGAAAGTTTATAATCACAGTGAGAAAATCGACCAACAATGCGATGAACGCCTGGAAAGTGGCTTGTCCGGATACGGAGAAGCCTGAGAACCCGTCTTCCCAGAGACAGTGGGATGAGCCGCTCTGCAGGTTGGTACGGAATAACCTCTTTAATACGTCCACCAATACTGCTGAGCGTGCCCGCCTGCTGGCTGTGGGAGAATGGGAATCGGGCCTCTGGCTTCAGGCACTACCGTCACCCAACATAGGCACTATGTTGGGTGACACCACTTTACGGCTCGTTACAAGTCTGCGTCTGGGCGCTCCTTGCGGGGCTCCACATCGCTGTCAATGCGCAATGCGGTGAAGCAGTCGACCGCCTCGCACACCATGGCCTTTCCTGCAGCAAGAGCGCTGGTCGGTTGGCACGGCACGCAAGCATTAATGACATCATCCGTCGGGCTCTTGTCACCGCCGGGGTGCCAGCAGCAGAACCCAATGGCTTGGCACGCGACGATGGGAAGAGGCCAGACGGAATGACCATTATGCCTTGGAAGTTGGGTAGGCCTTTGGTGTAGGATGCAACTTATGTCGACACCCTTGCGCCATCCCATCTTCCTAGCACGGCGGGCTGTGCCGGGGCGGCTGCTGCAGGTGCAGAAAACCTCAAACGGCGCAAATATAACAACCTTATTGGTAGCCATATTTTTGAGCCGTTTGGGGTTGAAACATTAGGTCCGAGTGCTCATCGAATATTTCGGGACATCGCCAAGCGGTTGGTCGACTCTTCACGTGACCAGAGGGCTGGCCAATTCTTAGGCCAAAGAATCATCATTGTTATCCAACGTGGCAATGCTGCCAGCCTTTTGGGCACTTTTCCCGCTGACAGCGATGCGGACGAATTTTTTGATGCCCAATGAGCTCTTCTTTACATTCTTGTACATAATATATATAATAGTTAGTTGTAAAATAAATTGTATTATAACTTAAGTAAATTAAATTAAATTAAACTAAGACACACGAAAAAAAATTATATTAATATTTTTAAGTTTTTAAAATTCAACTTCTTACTTATTACTTTAGTTATTACTCTGAGCTTATGACCTTTACATGGAACTAAAGTCATATTTTTAATAATAAAATAAATATCCAACAATAACTCCAACAGTATTAAAAACTTTTTCGTCGAACACTGGCTGGTAAAGAAACACAAAAGTCAATGAAAAGTAATAAGGCTACATTTAAAGGTTATAAACTGCCAAAAAATCCCGATTTGCTTCAAAAACTTTCAAAGAACATTTAAATCAGAAATGAAATGCAATGTTTATACAAAAAAGATAACACTGATATTTAATTCACACCAAAGTTTTCTGTAATGAATAAGAAATGTCAGGTAAGAATAAAATTACAGCACATCATTTGAGTTGTAGCGAACATGTTTTAAACTTTTTATTTAATATTTTTGTTTTCATATATTCGTGTATTTTTTTGTGTTCAGCAACTGATATTTCTGCACAAAGTCCGGAAATTCCCAAACCAAAAAGAAAATGTAAGTACCTAAAAAAATTTATGCCATTATTAAATGTGTGCTGTTTTATTTTAGATTCTTATTGCAGGTGGTTTTTGGATTCAATTATTCATAAATAAAACTACCTAGTGTTTTTTCATCGATTATTTCAAAATGATGTTGACTGTCACCTATATTTTCACATCATCCATTGCCGACTATATTGCTCGTAAACGTATCGTGAGAAGTTTGGGTACAAATGAAAAAGCTCCTTCTGAAATAATGTAAAATTTGAACTTTATTTGTAGGTAGGTACTTTAGTGCAATTACCAAGAATACTGCCCGTAATTACCTTACTGTTGCAAATAAATAAGATACTAAATTACCGATTCAATTAGTTACAAGATCAATACACTTTAACAAGTCCATTCATGGTCGCCAAGTATGTGATTGAATGAATACTAATTTGTAGCTACGGTACTGAAGAAATATGACATTAATCTATCATCAGGCATATTAATAATGGCTGCCTAACATCGATAGCAAAAAGGGGTTTATTATTAATGAATGCGTAGAGGAAAAATATTTCCCAGTGAGTATCGCGGCCGCCCCGCGCGCCTCCCCGATTTTCCTTCTCGCCGGGTTCGGCCATCAGTCGGCCGGCACCCGCCGCGGAGCGAACAGCTCAGCACCCGACGCTCGCACACCACACACTGTTTATTTACAAATAGACCGTCACATTTGACAACAGCAGGGACAACACGCATTCACGTACGTTTGTAGTAGTCACTTTCATTGTTTTAAATCATCTCTCAATATAACATTTGGAAAATACAGACGTTTTCAGAGAAAATCAACATAAACACATTTTTATGTCTAGGCTACATTCACAATAGTGCCGATTTTCTGTTCGCTCTTCAAAGTTCCATTCGCTAATTCATACATTTTAATTAAACTACACATGAAATTAATCGCGTAGGTGGTAATTAACCGACATAACTTTGATAAATGTAACCTTAGTAATGGCTGAGTGTGTTTAGTCCGCGATCGTTCCTATCCTAATAACATATTAAGTAACTGTGTTCACACGTTACTAAGAGCGATAAATCGTCTGAAACAAAAGCCAGTGATTAACAGTGCCACGACTAACTATGCAAAAACACGCTGATGCAAACGTGTGCCAAACATTCGTTACGGTTTTTAAATCATGCCTATTGGGATAAAAGTTTGTAGAAAGCGTTTGACTGACACATTTTTAATTGACTCGATTTTGAACGGTTTACTCTAGATCAGATACTACAAAGCCTAGTTACAATGAAAACAGCATCACATTGTAACTGCTGATAGATATCTTTAACTCCCAAACTTTATTATGACTTTTTATTTGATTACAAACTGTAACATAACTTCTTGAACATTTTCATTCAAATATTTGTGTTGAGTTGCCAACAAATACACAAATTCACTATGTGCTCATTCGTTTTGTCCTCAATTCGTTTGTTTACGCTTGATGCACTGCGCCCTCGCAAGTCGCATCCGATAGCAATAACATTTTAATCGAAGGAAATTCCTCTGGCCATTGTTGAATACATTACAAGAACCGACTGAGTCATTCGTTACAATTCTCTAATGATCTAATTAACGATCAATTACCGCTTATGAGCTATAAATATAAACACGTGTTGTCTCAACCATTATGTTTTCGCATCACACCTAAAACTGTCTCTCCAACATTCTACTACTTTAACGAGCATCTGGCTTCAGAAGCACCAGAGTGTCCTTGGGCTACTTGCATTGTATTTTTCAACTTGACAGCATCACTAGGACCTTGCCTAGAACAACACACTAACGTTTCGAGGTCACATGTATCTATTATAAACAGCGTACAGCTTTAATACTAAACAGCTTACGAAGTTACGGACTTGATTTTACCAAATTTTTGTTCATAAATAATTCAAAAGTTGATATGGTACGTAATATCACATACACATACAAATATCTAAATACTTATAAGCACTTGTCAACAGTACTTATAACAAATTCATCAACTTACTAACCGCCCCCTCCCTATTTCAACAGCGTATAATCCTTAATGCTACTCTACCCTAAATCGATTCATAGAGTTCAATATGCTTTAATTCGCTCCATAAGGGTAACGAACGAATTGAACTCATTTTACTCCGGGGAGTAAAATGAGTTCAAAGTACGCATCAGCTGCAGACCTGTGCTTGCAGTTTTAAACTCACAGGTTTGCTTTTCATGTGTTTTACTATATCCTTCAGATAAAAAAATATATTGAAAGGAATATAATTCACAAAGCTATGTATGTACATAACTTGGTGAATTATATTCATTAACCACCTGGTTAGGAGTCAACAGTTCTCAACAGCTGCTGCAAACTGCTAACAAAATATTAATATGCTCTTCCACCATCTTTTGGTATAACTGGTTGCAAGTGCAGTAATTTTTTTTTATAGCCGCCATCTTGGATTTACATTTTGACCTCACTATCGGCTTTAGTACCCTAGAAAACTATGAAACCGACACCCATGACGAAAAATTTGAAAACTTTCGCAGCCGCCATGTTGGATTTACATTTTGTCTTCACGATCGGCTTTAGCACTCTCGAAAAATATGAACACGATACCCATGACAAGAAACTTGAAAATTTTCGCTGCCGCCATCTTGCATTTTCACTTTGACCAAATTCACATTTTCTCTCTCTATCTCTCTCTCTCTCTCTCATACAGTGTACTCGAGTCGATGTGCACAATTTTATCCCACGACACTGTAATCACTTTACTCTTTTTTTTTGTTTTTTCTTCCGGCGTTATCTCTCTCTCTCTCTCTCTCTCTCTCTTTCTCGTTGTCTCTTTGAATTAAAATACAGTCACAAGTATTAACACTTTTTAGCGAGATGATTTCTGAAAGTTTACGAGCCGCGTTAAAGAACTTCCTTCCAATAAAACATGGCTATACCATAAACTAAATCGACCATATCATTTCGGCCTGTAAACGGTTTGAAGCTAAAACTTAACCGCTTCCTACAAAATGTCAAAATTATGAAAAAGTCAATTGTATGATGGTGGTGACTGCATTGTAGACAAGTTTGTTGTTGACCTTAATTTATGGTCCGTATACCGTTTACAGGCCGAAATGATATGGCCGATTTAGTAATTATGGTATAGCCATGTTTTATTGGAAGGAAGTTCTTTAACGCGGCTCGTAAACTTTCAGAAATCGTCACGCTAAAAAGTGTTAATACTTGCGACTGTCTTTATGTTGTCATGTGACATCCACCAAACCGCACTGGGCCCGCATCGTGGATAACAATATAGCCCACTCCTTCTCACAGAGAGTGAGTTCTGTATCCCAGCTATGGGAACATTTTGGCTGATTATACCATGCTTATTCTTATGCATAGTTTTCAAGTAGCTTGCTCGTCATTTTCAGGAGATAACTATAATTTATGACGCTTTATCCCAATAAATTTCATGATCACGATCTCGCAGGTCAACCTGGGTTGGCTGCTTAAACAGGTTATCCTGTGAATGACTTAATAAATTATGGCCTCCAGCCAGGGTGCATTCATTATTTATTGTAAATGTTTTTAATGTGATTGTGCAGCGTTTCGCATGGCGGACGAGGCGGCGGCCGACTGTTTGTTCGAGCGACTGCGGTTGCATCAGCAGCGAGCGCCCGACTCCACCGAGGTGGCGCGCGCCATCACCGCGAGGATCAACACGCGGCTTACGTCACACGGTAAGACACCCTCAAAGAAAAGAAAGGAACGAATTTGGTCCCACGACCGGCCGCAATCTTGGACGCAAAAGTTCCGACCAAGATTGCCCCGGTCGTACCAATCGTGGTCGTGGCCACGTATTGCGTGAGGTTATTCGCTTTGGATCGGGCAACTTCCTCAACGATAGATGTGTTGGTCATTTTAGAGATCCTGTAATGTTATAATATGACCTAACACACACGCATCATGTAAATTAAAGCCTTCATATTATATTATTCTCGAAAACGTTCCCCAGAACGAATAAGGCTCGGAAGAAATGTTAATTTCTCGTAAAAAAAGTACGCAACGTGGACAGTTTTTAAAAGCTTTTATTTAACTTGCAATGTATGTATGTATGTATGTTTGTTCGCGTGGTTTGCAAAAAAAAAATAACTTAGCAGATTAAGGTACTCAATTAAATAGGTACTAGTTTATTTACACAAGTAAATCGCGCGACAAGCTTTTATGATCATACAAATTGTGTATAATGAGGTTATAAGTTGATAGTTACAATTTTAAAAGACAATTTTATTTTCTTCTTTTTAGAGCATTTAAATAAAAGCTTTTTTTTTAAAGGTTGTTTTGCTTTTAATTTTATAATTATTATATTCCTCTTAACCTGGTTCTACTTTTAAAACCGCTTCTGTAGCTATCCGGATATGTATTACATTTTTCATTATAACTAAGTATTACCAGTAGGTAGGTCATATTGTGAACATAAATATGAAACGTCCGACACGCCTACAAACTATTTGAAAATAAGGTTTCACACAAAGCCTTTGGGCCACAATCAATACCAAGTGTCTGGAAAAGAGCTATTATGTTACAAACACAATTCAGCTGCGCCTTAAATAGCCGAGGATCACTTTACTCAAGACAACAGTTTATTTAAATAGCCGAGGATCACTTTACTCAAGACAACAGTTTATTTAAATAGCCGAGGATCACTTTACTCAAGACAACAGTTTATTTAAATAGCCGAGGATCACTTTACTCAAGACAACAGTTTATTTAAATAGCCGAGGATCACTTTACTCAAGACAACAGTTTATTTTGACTTTAAGTTGGGGATGGCCCCGCAGGCCGTTAATATGGCACTTCGAGCAGTTTTTATACTTCCGTACCCGAAGGGTGTCAAACGAAACCCTATTACTAAGCCTCAGCTGTCCGTCCGTCCGTCCGTCTGTCTGTCAGCGGGCTGTATCTCATGAACCGTAACAGGTAGAAAGTCTATTTGTAATTGACGGCTTGGTATAGTGTACAAGCATTTACATATACGCGTTGGTTTTGAAATCCAAGATTTTTTTTAAACTTATACTCAAAGCATTTAATTCAATTAAACCATTTACAGACACTTTTGAATTGTCAAATAGTCGCGTCAGTTAGTCAGAAAGTTGAAGCTAGTTGCCCATTCCAAAACGTAGATCTTTATTGAGAAGAACGGGCAGGAAACTCCAAAGACTTTTTTTTTAATATAGAAAATTACAAAATCGTGGGTACATTATTCTTGTTGCTTCTCTATGTGAGAACAGTATACAAAAAATTATCAAAACAATTCAAAATATAAGATTAAAAATAAGCCATGGCAGATAAGAGATGACCAGTCACAACTGACGGCGCCATCCACCATCCAGCTCAACCATTTTGTAGGGAACCGAATGATCCAACACACTCGCCACCATCAGCGAGACATTTAAGTGAGCATGACATGCTCTCAACTGCCATGCTCTTTCAAGTCAACATACATCTTAATAACATAAAAAACGGCTCCATGGTACTCACATTTACAAAAAAAAAAAAAAATGCTTCTAAAATATACAAAACTATTTGCAATGTATTTTAATTTTTTATTCACGGTTACAAATATTCACAAAAAAAATTAAGAGGTTGTAAAGTACGTATAGCGACAAGACCTCCTGAAAACACTATTTTACTTCCTTTTACAGTGGTTTATAACACGTTTTTAAACCTAATGCCGTTGACCGTCCGCGATGTTTAACTTTAGCGCAAACGTAATGCCGGTAACCCGGAGCACGGAGCCGGTAACACAGAGGGTTCACTTCCAATATGTATGGTGGCATGGTATATGAGTGCTATGAAAAGTGGGTGCAATGGAGTCGAACGTGTTAAAGATAGGTTATGTGTAGCGACTGTAAAACCATACATTTTGGACGTTTAAACGTCAATTAGCTTTAAGCAAAGTTTATAAATAAACCACCTATATGATAGTGACGGCTAGATACTGCAGTCAGAATCGTCTGCTCGAAGGAACTCTTTTAACGATAACGATTATCGCCTTGTTAGTAAACACGTTAAGATTGGATAGCAAAACGTAACCAGTAGACTAGACATCTTTGTTTGGACTTAAAATCTCGGATATTAAGCTTGAAAGCATTAATATGTATTAGGTGCTCAGCCAACTACGCTTCCACTTTAATTCCAGATACCTAAACTCCCCGTCACGAGAAGCTATAAATTTTGTAAACAATGAACTTCTACTAAGTTACGTAGCGAAACAAATAATTCCAAATTCAATCAACTCAAACTAACATACGTGTAATACGAAACTAACGAGCAATTTCACTTGCGCTGTCGTCTAATGTTTTGTGGTACTGGAGTACTTCAGTGCACTATATAACACACTATTTAAGAACGAATATAAGAGTGTTACACGTATGTTAGACTTTACTACACTAAACGTATAATAATGAGTCAAGGTCACACTTATTAGATCCAGTACTAAGAGTAAACGAAACAGTAATATATTTTCTCTGTCATTCGCATAAGAACACTTTTTGTCTGACCCCAGTTGTTAGCCAACAACGGGGCCCAACAAAACGACTACTGTCACGGTACGATTTCCTTGAAAAGTATTACCCGATTAGAAACAATTATTACCACTTTACAAGCGACTACCAAAAACTATGTCATAAGGTGTATACCTACGCTGACAGCTTATCTACAGATAACTACTCTATCTACGACACTAAAAGTCTAAAACCGATTTTTACTCTCGACAAAAAGCGTCAAAACTGTACAACTCCTGTCGGTTTTAAACCGACCGAATTACACGTCTTCATTTCTTCAAATGACTAAAAATACTTTTCGTCTCATTCAATACACATAAAGTTGATGTAAACGTTTTTATTGCTTATAAAAACTGCATTATACGAACGTGGATATTGTTCATAACAATGAATCAGTAAATGCGACATACCTACGTATGTAATAAAAAACTTAAAGAATATTATAACTTGTGTACTCGCTTACATTTTGGCCATGTACGGAGAAGAACATAAAATAAAATGGTTTCCACATCTGGCACTTCCACATGTTAAACATATGTAGTTTAAGTAACTATAATAATAATTACGAACGTCACAGAAAATCACTTCCTTTATCCTATAAAATGGTCTTAAAAGCAATTCTTGAACCAAGACCATCTGATCATAAAATATTATTACATTTTCCTACATTATTCAGTTTAACCCCGGACTGAATATGAGTTAGCTCCTGCTGAGTATGAGGTCCTCTGTTGAGGTCGATTCCCAGGGTCAGGTACTGTTATTGGGTTTTTCCATCTGGAATTTCTCAGTAGCAGCGCGGAGATTAGATTAAGACTGAGATATATGCCAGTGACCTAGAGTGGCTAGCTTGCGTGTTCTGTACTGAGCTCACGTAACGCGCTGTACGTCCAGCCAGTAATAGGACTCGCCCATCAAGAAGCGCGCCCCAAATTATTAATTTATTATTCTATTAATATTTTTGGTAATTATTAATTAATTAATATAATAATTTCTATTCATAAAAAAGGTATTTTAATAAAACACATAGACTTTAGTCTGTCTAATCGTAGTCAAATTATTTTTTTAATGGTGAAGGTTTCCGAAAAATACGCTTGATAGATTTTGCGTGATTCTCAGTTTTTTATCCGCGTTAACCATAACTTTACAAATTAATTTCACTATTACTTAATATAGGAATATTTTAGATTATGTTTATATTCCATAAACATAATCTAAAATATTCCTATATTAAGTTATTAAGAAAATGCTCCAATTTAACTTATATTTTTTCCAGATAATTAACAGTACTCGTTTAGACGTGATGTTCAGTATAAAATAATTAAAAGTCGGTTTACCATCGCCGTAATTCCTGGTTGACGACAATAGGCTCGTCCCCTATTACATGGGACTTAAAAACATAACTGGCGAAATGTGGGTGTACTATAGGTACACCTCTGCCTAACCCTTAGAGGATTACATGCGTGATGATAAGTGAATATGAGTTCTACATTTTACTATCCGTGAAGGCAACTTGCTCAAGAGAGAAGTCACAAGCTTAATGTCACATAAGACAGTCCAACGACTTACAACGACCTTGCCCATTATAATTAACATAATAAAGTGTTTAAATTATTGCGACAATAAACGATTGGACGCCTTTTCTGCATAAGGAAACATTCTAAAGGTGTGCCCCAACATTGAGCGGCAATCGTGCGCGGCTGCCGCGCTGTGTTTGGACGACTGCCGCGCGCGAACGTTTCTGTCTACCCGCCGCGCACAAACATTTTTTGGAAACAACATACAACACAACAACAACACGTCACTAGTTGTGTCTGGACGTATTTCTGCGGACGTATTAAAGGCTAGGCTGATTGATATTGCCAACTGAAGTGCGCGGCGTGTCTCGGATGTGCCGCGCAGTACTACCGCGCAAACATTCGTCGGTTTGGTCCTAACTAAAGCGCGGCAGAAATATTATGTCCTGCAAACGCCGCGTGTTGCTGCCGCGCTCTTGTTTGGACACGCTTTAAGTTAACTATTATACAAGAATGTGACGATATCGTACTATATCAAAGGGCAGCCTGAAATTCCATTTTGTACATTTCTCGGGAGACAATAATGTCGAGCAAGATCTTTTGCCAAAAATGGGCACAGTTCCAAACTCTGGGCGGGAACTTACTTAGACTACCTACCGACAGAAAAAACCAATATTGGCTGATCTGTGAATTTAACCTAGGACCTCGGAATCAACAGCCGTGTACTCGTACAAGGTCAATAATGCAGTTTCGTTGATAATATTCAATAAACGACAAGAGTCATATATCTTCACTAAAATTACCAAATTCGTATCCAAAATCAATTACGGGATAACATAAATTCATATGAAACGATTCAATGACACGATACCTTTTGAACTTGACGATACTTGTCAGCCAAGCAATATTGCAACCATTTCAACTTAGCTTGAATTTAATCAGTACGACACGACAATTGTAAAATCCACCACCAGACGTGTATAAATTGTTACTTTATTGGCTTCTCGAGCACTATTTTCAAGGTTTCCGCTACATTTATAAATTAATATTGTACTATACTAAATAACTGTCAAAGTCTGAATAAATCACATATTTTACTTAGTTATCTACATCCTCCCTACTCCAAATAACGGTCACGCTTGATATTCTCAAAGGGGAGATTGCACAGCGTACTCTAATGACAATTTAAAACCTAGTACCCTGTCAAAAGTTGAGGGTGGAACTATTCAGACAGTATTTCGAATGCCTGCGTAAAAGTAATCTCGGTGATAAATCATCACTAGATTTTATTTTGCACTATTTCCTTTAATTAAAATAATTTTCCGGGGCTATTTTATGTATGGCTTTAATTGAAGGTTAATAAAATATCGTTGTAGGGATAGCGTTCGTTGGAGATAACGACGTTATTTCGGAGTCACGTTATTCGGGATAGCGTTCATTCGGAATAACGGGATTTGGGATAGCGTTCATACGGAATAGCGTGATTTGGGATAGCGTTCATTCGGGATAAAGTGATTCGGGATTTCGAGTTTGGGCCCAACGTAGTGTCAGATTCATCATTATCATAATTTCAGCCGAAAGACATCCACTACTGGACATAGGCCTCCCCAAAGCACCGTCACTTCGACCGGTTCTGTGCTTCCCGTATCCAGCGGATTCCTGCGGCCGTCAAAAGGTCATCGGTCCACCATGTGGAATGCCTTCCAACGCTACGTCTTCCAGCGGTCGCCTTTCCAGAACCTTTCGGCCCATCGGCTATCTGTTCTGCGACCAATGTGCCCTGCCCACTGCTACTTAAGTTTGGCAATTCTTCGGTTTGTGTCAGTTTGGTTCTCCTGTGGATCTCTTCGGTTCTGATTCGATCTCGTATGGAAACTCCAAGCATAGCTCTCTCCATTACCCTTGGCGTGACTTTTATCTTTCTAATAAGGCCCATATGATAGCAGTGATAGCCTAGTGGTATTACCGTCGGACTGCCAAGTCATAGGTCTCGAGTTCGAACCCAAGGTACGCACCTATGGCTTTGTGCGTATTGTATAATTATCACTTTCTTCAAAAACGGTGAAGGCAAACATCGTGAGGAAACCGTCATACCTGAGAGATATCTCTTGACGGCACGCCAAGTCCTCTGACTGCCTCTGCCCATGGGCGGCTTTAAAACTCTGACACCAGTTTAGTCACTAACGACACGAAAAGAAGAAGAATAAGGCCCATTTGATTGTCAAAAACCACGTTTCAGTGCCATAAGTCATCACTAGCAACACACACTGGTCAAAGACTTTCGTCTTGAGACGCTGCGGTATGTGGGACGAGAAGGTATTGCGTACCTTCCCGAACGCTACCCAGCCGAGTCGGATTCGACGATTGACCTCTTTCTCGAAGTTGGACCTACCAAACTGGACAGTTCGTCCTAAGTAAACATAGTCGTCCACAACTTCGACTGTAGCGTCTCCGAGCTTCATAAATATGGGAGTTACATGGGCATTTGACATGACCTTTGTCTTGTCTTATCCATGTTCATTTTAAGACCCACTCTTTCGGTAGCTTTACTGAGGTCATCGAGTATTGTACTCGAGGTACTCCATAATCTCAACCATATCTATGGAACGTGTACGACATAGACTACTATATCGCCGGCAAACCTAGGACGGCTTTCTCGTAGTTAACACAGGCTAAGTAGAGAGGCAGATCTTCGGTCTTCTGAATAACCTGCCGCAGCATATGCATGTGGTCTACAATGCTAAAACCTTTACGGAATCCGGCTTGTTCGCAAGGTTGGAAGTCGTCAAACCTGCGCGCGACACGTTGCCAAGATTAGCGCGTTCAAAAAAAGCTTTTCAGCTATTAGTATAGATAGATATTAAATAAGTTTTACAGGAACGTTAGAAACCTGTGAATACAGGTCCAAAACTTTCCAGAGGTCCGTGTAAGAAGAACTTTTACTTTAGCTGTAATCATTGTCTATAGGATACTGCCACTAAAAGCATCTTTATTAAAAAGTGAAGATGCAATTTGCTATCATAATTTTCAATATCATGCACTTACATTAAGTGCTCATGGAAATTTCCGTACACGTTCCATAGATTGCTACATGTCCTTTAGATAGAACCAATGCATATAATTTGAATACCTACGTAGCTTCCTGAATTTAATTTCGACCAGTAACTCAAAAGTTCTATTTATACATTGATTGCCATATTCTTCTTCCATTTAAGACGCAAATATATGCCAGTGACCTTGAGCGGTTAGCTTGCGTGTTCTGTACTGAGCTCACGCAACGCGTCGTACGTCCGGCCAGTAAGTAATAGGACTCGTCCATCAAAGAGCGCTGTCCCAAATTATGCGCATTGTTAGTTTATTATACACAAAACATAAGGTATTTTAATCAAACACTTAGACTAAAAGATCAATAATTAAATTATCTTTAAAATGTTGAAGGTTTCTGAAAAATATACGATAGATTTTGCGTGATTCTCAGTTTTTATCCGCGTTAGTCATAACTTTACAAATTAATATCCCTATGTAATATAAATATAATCTAAAATATTATTTTAAGAAGTTATTAAAAAAAGGCTCTAATTTAACTTATATTTGTTCCAAATCATTAACACTAATCGTCTAGACGTGATACTATACTTCAGTATAAAATCATTAAAAGTCGGTTATCGTCGCCTTAATGAGCAGGCTTACTATTTCTACAAAATGAGTCTCTCTTTTGTATGCTAAATTCTCTTCTCTTCACTTTCTCCTGCGTCTGTGTAACATAGCTCTGCTTCGTCAGTATCTAGTGTATGTCGTAAAATAGTTGTACTGGAATCAATCTATTGAATTAATGTAAGCGGTCTGTCTAGCCAAAACTACGCGCTCATACATTACCTACTATTTGAAGTACTATGCGATTCCATTCAGAAGGAGTATTGTTTTGACCAAAACAGGTACACACAGCAAAATAATCAGGAATGTGAGCAGACAAGACAATCATCATTAAGATAGTTAATTGACTCAGGCATGACTTTGTGGAAATCCATTATAATATATAATAGACGACGTATATTTAGTAACCTAATCCGCTGATGATTGACTTGTTGCGAACGCGCGTTACTGCGTTCGGCGCTTGGCGTGGCAACACGTTGTGTCCGGATTCGCAACAAGTCAATCGTCATCCTGAGGCTGCCTCGTTGACAGGTGAAACACGTGCCGATTTCTTACAGGGTTCTTTACGACTCTTTAAGAACAGTTAAGTGGATTAGGTTACTAAATATATGTCGTCTATTGTATTTTTTTATCAACATTAATGCAAAATAAAAAAGCGATGCCAAATACCAATCAGTGCACACAAGTTGTGTTAAAAAAATGTCCATACCTGCACACTTATTTATTTTGCTCACTGTACATATACCCACATGAAAATGCATTTTGGCAAACTGCCCAACATTGGATTTTGACGGCATCTCTCGCTAATACCTACAAAAAGAACACAAAAGTGATAATTGAGGCACCACTCGGTAATGGATGAACAAAAAAGTTAAAAGATTCACTCATTTGTATGTCAGACAGACGTCATCTTGAGTGAGATAATACATATTTCATAATGAAGGATTTTTGTATAATGATAGACAAAAATGGTGCTTTATATTACTGGAGTGTATGTTATACTAGAGGCTCGCTCCTGCTTCACACAGTATTTACGACTTGACAAAACATCGAGATTTCGTAGATAAACGTAACATTTATATTAACACATATAAACCTTCCGGAATAAATTCTCTAAGCGATGGTGAAAACCTCATCAAAATCTGTTGCGTGGTTTAGAAGAACGACGCGGACATACAGACGAACGCGAAAAGCGACTTTATTTTATAATATGTATAGACAATGTATAACAGATTCTTCCTCCAAGTCATAACACTATGGGTAGCTGGAACATAATTATCTCCATATCTCATTCTATAAACATAAATTTCCGCCTTACGTGTTTCTGGTCCAAATTACAAAAAAATCACGAAGAATTACAGCAGTACTTTCATTATTAAAAATCTCACAGAACTACGCCCGTAATTTTATGGTAGGTTGTTGCTCCATTAAATAACTATACTCAATACTCAATTAACTATACATTACTAAATAACACACACACTACACACACACACACACACACACACACACACACTACATACACACACACACACACACACTACACACACACACACTATACTACACTATTAACTATTGGGCTACCTACGAGCAATAAAGATTATAATCCAAACCCAATTAAAGGTCACTACGCACGGGCAGTTTTCTCAGACGTCTCCATCGATTCCGAACAATATACGTTGGTCTTTGGATCATACGTCTAACAAAATCTTCTAGAAAGACTCCAAAATGGAAACACGACTACACACGTTTCTTACTGAAACTTTTAAAACGACGAAAGTCATATCAAAATTAAAGTCAAACAAATTCAAACTATTGGCGTGACAACGAAGAGTTAATAGCTTTAAGTTAAACGAAAACACTTTAACTTTGTTCCCCTTTCTGTATACCTAGTCAATAGCCCCATCCAAAGTTCTTTAATGTGTTAAAAGATTACGTTCTGGCCTAATTTTCCTTTAAAAATTGTTTGATAGTTACACACGAACTTGTAACTGGTACGGCTATACCATTAGGTTTGGCAATTTCCTTTTATTCCGATGATTTACGAAATGAGTCGCGAAAACCTTCATTTTCAAAGCGGTAGCGCGAAGGCAGTTCATCAAAACTGATTTGAAGGCAAGATAGTAGTATCCTGCCGGGGTTGCGCCCTGCCGGGGTTGCGGGTTTGTCCGAAAGGGATATCGCGGCCCCGGCACACAGGCAACGAAAGGAACACGGGTGGGTTTTAGTCAGTAAAAGTCTGACACACCCTCCCGCTCCGCCCAGAGCGGGAGAAGTTATTTGATAATTTGTCAAACAAAAAAAAAAAAAAAAAGGCAAGATAGTATAAGAATAAACTTAATTGCTGAAGAATCTGTGTCGATGTTAGGAGTTAAAGAAAAAGAAAAGCAAGAAAGAAAAATTGTTAATTATGCAGAAAAAAAAACGCTAATTCATGATTTTTGACGGTTTAATTTGCAGAAGCAGTAAGATATTTCATTATTTGATTGTAATAATGATAGTGCTATTCTCGTTCTTGTAAGTTGGAGTTACACATTCTTTTCGTGTAATTTGCTGAATTAACGCGGAATTAATTCAAACATAAATGTCCGTAAAAAAATGTAATAGGACTCTTAAAATACACACATGGCTTTTGGCTACTTTGTTAGCCAAAAGCCTTGTATTCAAGCAACAGGACCAAAGACAATTTCGTAATTACTATTATTTTTATTTTTCTATTAAAGAGATTATTGTTATGACTTATTTTATGAGGAGGCAATTCTAAGGAGCCTGCCATACCTACTTATTAAGTATTCTGGGCGGTCGCCAATGCGTACATGAATATAAACATTGTTGGTTTACCTTTGTTAATGAAGCTACAAAGAAGACGCAGAAGGTATTTTTTTTGGTATTTATAAAAATAAAATAAAAACTTTTTTGAAACATAACCCTTCCTTTGGGTTTTACCGTAGTCAGGTAAAAAGTACACAACCATTGACAATGAAAATTGGTTAAAATAGCTGTTCTACTTAAACTTCGTTTTTTTTTAATGGCAAACAGCTGGACCATAATCATTCGTAATTCCGTAATTTTAATGTAAAACTCTTAGTGCGGATGAGAAGAGTATGACATAATAATATTTTACCAACAAGATCTTTCGTCTATATTAGTGTAAGATTTCCAAGGCCACAAAATGTACGATAAACTCTTAATATAAAAATAAAAAACGAAATCCGCTCTGACAACTTATAATAATTAGACGCAAACGACTGATGATTTATAAAAAAAAAGTTGTTCTCATTTTAAATGTGGTTCCATCATAAATAAAATAACAGTCAAAGCGGCTGGGAATTAAAAGTTGACATCAATCCAAATATTATATTTTCGAACATTAAAAAGATTTTCTATTAGACGTTTACTAAAATTTATAATAAAGTATACGAATCTCGAAAATGGGAAAACCACTATTCGGAAAATCCTATAATTTTCGATTTAGTTATGTAGATATAATGTGCTTTTCTAGTTTTACTATGCGTGTTACTACCTCGTTGATCTAGTGGTCGTAAGTGCTACTGTTGATCCTGAGGTAATGATTTTGATAAAAAAAGACGCTCGTGCAAACCCATAGGCGAATACATGCGTGATCTCATGTTATGTTACTAAGGGTGTAAATCGCGTAAACATTCCCATAACTGGCTGAATCACTGAACTTCAGCTATACTTACTCTCATTACCAACAACAAATATAAACAAGAACCTAGTATAGAAACATCACTCAACTTTATTACGATAAGAGATCTTTTGATTTTTACGGCTTCAAGGTAAAACACGTTGCGTGAGACTCTGAACTTACATGACTTATTTAGAAAACTCGCGAATGGGGCGTAGCGGGGTAATGACTACTTGCCTACGGCTCGTAGCGTGCTACGCAGGGGTAGGGCAACGACTCCATTCTTTCACAAAATTTTGCTGCATTACACGTTTATACATTCCTGAATGCTTGTATTTTCTTTTCCCTAAGCCAAATTGGCTATTTTTAGGCGTGTTTGCAGCCAAGTTTCAACATTGTTTTCAGCATAAATGCAAAGTGTTTGCTAATGTTAGTTCCAGTGCACCCAAAAATTTACAATCCCGTTATAGAAACAGTCGTATCAATCGGAATGCTTAAAGAAATATTAAAAATAAATATCCACTTTTGAGTGAATCTTGAATCCATTACCAATTACCATAAAAAGGTCGTTTAATAACTGCCAGACCAAGTGAGACTGTGTCCTCTGTGATCTTACTTTAGTGTCACAATAATTGGTGTCACACTAAAGCAAACAGGTCTTTAAACGTATAAAAATTGAGCCTCACAGTGAAAAAGGTAAATCAGCCCAAGGTGTTATCACTGCAGTCACATCGCGTGTGAGGCCTATATAAAATAAGGGTGTGGTGCATTGGGCCCTCGGCCAGCGCCGCCCGTGCCCCAACACCAATTGTTACCGTTAATTTATTCAACGATATCCGAAACTTATCAGCCTTTGTTCAATTACCAACAACTGGTACAAACGGCACCGACTGTTCCCACACTTCGTACCATTTCCCCACAGCTTTTGTTCCGCGAACTAATATTAAGTGTTGCTTGGAAAGCAATACATTACTTTTATTTTGCTTGTGTAACATTTCGCATAGCGACCGTAAATCAAAATCAGACAGCGAGAAACTACTTTCAAACTATTTGCATGTCTTACACTTTAGTTTCGGTGTTCTATTTGGTTGATATTTTCTGACTAGGATTAAGACAAGCTGCTTCCAAGAAAAATGTAAATACGGAGTTTGTAAACTATAAAAAGTTTCGTAGAGTAACAATTAAAACGAAGTCTACGCAAGCAGATCTATTTCTGTGGTTTCGTAAATCAAGTTTCACCTTGACATTGGTCAGACAGCACTCCCCGACAATATCTATACGCAATAAATAATGTCTGTGTATATTTCACAAGACTAGGGGCTGGAACTAAGTATTTTTTAAGCAGTTACCGTCTGGAATCAAAGTTTAGAGCAGGTACTCCATTTTATAAAAAAATCTGCGTAAAAGAAAATATGATATACGAGTATATTCACGGCGTTCACTTTAGCAAATTCTAATCTTACAGAAAGAACAGCAACTTTTAAAATAGGTAAATCAAAAAAAAATAGTTTTAAACTGCTTAGTCGGGCTTTTCAGTGCACAAATCGTCACCGTGATGTACAAACATTTATTGCTATTTACAACACACTGTTCAGGTCTTAAATGCGGAAGTAGAAGCAACTAGGTCCGATACAAAGTACAAATGATGCTACTAATGGGCTATAAATCTTATTCAATTCCAAATCATTAAGACCATTGTCTCTACAACCTATACGTACAAGATAACATTACTACAAGAGTTGAATTGAAGCCAAATTTTCTACAAATGTAACCGATTATCGGCGTCCAGAATTTGGACTACGTTAAGTATTCCTGTCATACAATAAATATTTGCTGTCAATCAAAACGTGAATTGCTATTAAAATTATGTTGGCAATGATTAAGAATTTAGACGCTATTAATGTTATAGGATAAACGGAAGATTTCAGGAACTGTCGGATTTGTTTATTTATACGGAAATGATGTATTATAAATATGCTGCAAAATTGAAACGTCATTCGCATACGAAGTGCTTCCACGTTTATTATTATAAACTTTGCTAAGTAATGGAAATCATCATATATTGTGTTTGCTGAAAACGACCATTAGAAGATCTTTATTTCCTATACCTTAGATAGATCTTTATATCCAAATACCTTGGTGGTAGCTTAGACAAAGTAGAATTTGTTATCAACCGTACTCAACACTGTAATTAATGTTCGCCAAACGGTAGAGCCTATCAGGAAATAATAATTAATAACAATAATATTTTTGGAACGAAGTTCCTTATCGCGCGTTACGAAAGGGGGCTAGACGGAAAAAATTAAGACCAAAAGTTGTAACGACACTTTTTGCTATAGTTGTAAGTCGTGCGGCGCGCGCGTGTTTCTCTGTCTGTCTCTCTCTCTCTTTCTCTCATAGAAAGAGGAACTTCGTTCCATCCGGGTGTCCCTTGACACCTCTCAAGTTTTTTTTATTCACAAAAAGCAAACTTTGACAATAAGTAGTTATACAGAATGGTGATAAACAAAAGGTAGGTAATGAGATCAAAAGTCCAATATGAGTAGGTACTCTGCCCCCCAAACTAGGAAAATCCTGTATCTTGGGTGGCAGATAATATACCTCTGACTGGTTCTTAATCATATCAAAGTATCCGCATAAACATCAACAATTTGTCTGAGTTTATAAAAAAACAGTGCAATTATTCAAAGCATTTTACACATTTGTATGTAAAGGAGTGACACATACGAACGGAGAAGCGAATAATAAATAGAAATGTGAAGACATTTTCTGTTTGAACAAAATTAATTAAAGCGAACGAATTAATGTGATTCTGTCATGAACACCACATTTTTAAAAATAAACTTACATTCTATGAAAACCGAATATTTACTCAACGTAAATTTATTCAGGAGGAAATTTGGGAATCGAAATCGCCATAAGTTACCTAGCCAATGCACTGCATAAGTAATCAATTAATTTACCATGTAAGAATTTGTGATTCTAATTTTCTTTCGTGATTTCCCCTCTGATCGGTGAACTAGCTATCAAATCTTTGATAACTGCTGTATTTGGATAACACACGCGAAAGTGCCTATAGGGTCGATCAAATAATTTGACATGGTATTTGCCCGAGTAACAATCTTATTAATTATGCTTTAAGAAAGAGACAGTTTGCCTAATCGCAATTAACCTAACTAACAAGGGTTTTATGCAAGGTAACGTCATGATACTCGTCAGTTCCTTGACATTAAAATCTCGAAATAAGTAGGTACTTACCTATAAGTATCAGAAATTCTCAGATGCCAATGTAGTATTTGATATTATTAAATATATGCCAGCTGTGGACAGGGACATGTTTACAATTTTGCCATTGGCACCGACCAGCGTAAGTAGTGTAACCATTGTAATTGAGCTCACAGTAACATACATCACGTTCAATAAATCGTATCACATACAATTATACGCCCGTTAATTACTCCTTTACCAAAGGCTTTAATCAGGACGCCGTGTTAGTGTCAGAAACGCCATACATTTTGCAGCGATCAGTCGCGAAGCCAATCGCCAATACCTGTCAATGTGCTTAATGAAGTGTGCTGGCATGTATTGGCATACTGGCATATTACAATATGTCAACATTAAATAAATCAGAGAGTGATAGAATTTAAGGTATGGAATGTCATTCTTTCATTTTAGATATTCGTCTTGCTGTTAACTTCCTGACTCAATGCCAGATCTAATGCGAAAAGAGTGATGTTATATTGTAAACAGCATGATAAACAAAATTTTCTGGAGCGTGCTATCAAAATTACATTTTGCCGGTACGTCCGGTGCGTTCGCGTTTGGTTGCTAAGGTGGCGTCAGTGTATTCTAGAAATGCTCGCGTATTTAGAGACGTGCCGGCTGGACGCGGCCGCTGTCCGCACAGCCGTCGGCGTGACGTCGCTGGCACGCGCGTGGCCCGCTGGCAAACCGCCAGGAGCGCCAACGAGACGGCATGTCATTGTCACTACTGCCCCACTAGGCCATCACTGCACATTTTGATACGACATAAACAACGGTGTACTTGAAACGAAGTATGCGCTTCCGTAGTCAACGATCAAGATTTTAACATGAATAAAAATTATATAGGTACATCGTGTAGTTTTTGTACTTAATTTCGGAAAGTAAGAATTACATATTCGCCAATGAACTCGAGCGAATGTAATCCTTAAAATCTCCAAAAACCCCCTTCGATCAAATTGATCGAAGAAAACCCCATATAATTGTCTCCTCTATAGTAGCCATACACATAAACATATCTATATGTTTTGGCAGTAATCCTAGGAATGGCAATCGCATTAAGCTTTCTCATTTATCTTATTTTTGTGTCGTTAGTGACTTAAGCTGGTTTTTTAAAGCCGCCCGTGGGCCTCTGACTTGGCTTCACATGCCGTCGAGATATATCTCTCAGGCATTTTCCTTGTTTCCTTACGATGTTTTTTTCACGGTTTTTGAAGCAAGTGATAATTATACAATACGCACATGAATCCGAAAAGTCAGAGGTGCGTGGCTTGGGTTCGGACTCGAGACCTATGACTTGGCAGTCCGATGGTCACACTACTAGGCTATCACTGCTTCTCATTAATGAGAATTGAGAATAGAGGTTTCAGAGGTGGAGCTCAAACTACTAACAAACACCTTTTTTAATCGCAACATGAGCTACCTTCTATAATGCGGTAGTAAATACTGTTTTTTTTTTTCAAACCCATTATAAACTAGTTACCCTTTTAAAATAATTTGGTAGCACATAAACAATAAATTTAATATTAAAATAAAAGTGCCCAAGTACCTATATAAATGACAGCTTAATGTTAATAAGTATAATGTCCTAATAAATAAAATCAATATCAATACCACCAACGTTCAATAAAATTTACATAACAGTCGAAAAGGACATGTGAAATGATTGCGCCCAATTAATTTGGCAGTTCAATTAAAGATGTTGACGATTCAAGAAACGAAATTGATTTAGTATACACGTATATCTCGTTGTGGTACCTACAATTATACCGGAATGGCGGTATTTACCGACTATAATAATACTTTGAAAGACCACTTGTCGGCCTCGGGTACCGATGATATGCTCCAGATGTAGTATGAGAACAAAAAGAGTTGCGGAAGCAGTGGTTGGTGGCAACCAGTCGGCGCGAGCGTACGGTCATCGCGCTCGCACCGACGCACGAGGACGCCCTCTCCACGCATCGACGACGACCCTACATACTGGCATTCGCACCGATATTAAAATGTCACTGCATTTATAAACACTATCGAATATTATATTTGTCGGACACCTTGATTTATTTTCATCTACTTTTATTTTCAGACAAACATGTGCGCCAGAGCACTCTGGATAAACTATGGAACAAACAGACGGGAGCCCTACAGATGCTTCTTACAATATTGGACGTAAGTATTTCCAACTACTAACCTACGTGCTAAATAAATCACACTTGTAAGTAATTTTCACTCGGTTATTTTTATTACAGACCTGCAGAGACACAGCAACTTGCACATACATTACATCTATATTAAGAGAAGTTTTGTGTATGAAACAAGGGAAAGGAAAAAAATGTTCGGGTAAATATTTACCTACTACAGCGGACACAAACATGTATTAATAAGACGCGTACGGTACTAGTACGCAAATATCGTCGTTTTTTCCGAGTATGTCTACATAATTAAGGCATTAGATTACCATCTCGGAATCAAGTTACGATATAAATACTTTCAAAAGACAAGTTAATTTCATATCAAGTTACTACATCTAGACGATGCTTATTTTTTTCATGAAATGTCAATAACACATGACATAAAGAAGCAACCAAAATGCAACCTTTTTCTCATTATTATTTTCGATAAATTAGTTCCCATTGAGTCATCGGGAATCAAGAAGAAAGAAATCAAAAAAACAGGCAAAGAAAATAAAGTGCCGGCAGTTAAGAAGGGTATGTTCCGTGTGTGCTGCTTAAACTGTAAATGCGTAGAAATTGACTGCCAATTATCCAAATAAATAACGTTAAACAAACTAATCAATAATATGCAAAAACATTGTACAGCACTGCATGATTTATCGTTTGCAAAAAAAAATTAACAAAAAAAATATTTTATTAACAAATACCGAATTACAAGAAAAACATCTGAGATTAACCGATAACGATTATAACACGTTTTATTTTAATCGCACATTTGCTTTTTAATTTAAAGTGTATATCAATGACAGCACAGGTATTGAGTAACGTTGGCATTTCAATGATTGCTTTACTAGTACCCTTTCTATTTGGTACCTCCTTTTTGGTCTACCTACTGACATTTAAGAAGAGCTCACTTAGATGACATTGGACCAGTTGACAACACAGCCTTGTATCGTGTAATAACGAAGCTATTGTCGATTCAATTGTCATATCACCGCACTGTAGTGTTCAATCAAATTAACATAATTATTTCAACATCGATTTATTTACGACTTAAAATTACATAAACAACAGCCACCTTGTATATGTCAAGATTGGTTTTCACTAAGCTAAATTGCCATCGTAAATCTTTTCCTATTAATAAACTGCAAATTAAAAACTATAACAATATTTAAATTACCCTTGTACAAAATTGTATTACAAAAACCTGTCGATCTCGACAATTTCAGCGAACAACCTCGCGAGGCAGCAGTGCTCACAGCACTTCATATCGATAAACGGCACGCAGGTGGTGATCCGCACGATGATAGCAACACACGCCAAACGGGACGGCAACGTCGCCACCGAGCTGATACTGCAGGACCTCGTGTGGATCCTCGCCTCGCTAGCGCCGAGAGGTACGGACCTTAACACACGCGGTTGATTCCAGCTAACAACTTGGCCCGGCATCAGTGCGCACAAGACTTCATTCAGATAAAAGGCACACAAGTAATCATACGCAGGGTAATTGGCACCATGCAAGACAAGAGAGACCGTCACGTTGGCACAGAGGTGGTGCTGCAAGATCTACTCTGGATACTTGCACCTCTTAGCTCACGAGGTTACAAATATTGATTTTAAAATTAGTATCCTACTCATGTTTTATTTCATGAAATTATTTGCATTTGCTACGAAGCTTACATAAAAATGTCAAAATATAATTGATTCCAGATCCAAAGTTCGCGATGAAGTTAAGGATGCTCGGTTGCGTGAGAACTATGCATCTTATATTGAAGGGACACTTTACAGATAATAAACTGATTTTCCCTTTACTAGTTATTATGAAACAATTGGCCAAAAATGGTAAGTTAAAATCGTGGTAATACACTGCTCATCAGAAAAATCGAAACACCTTGCAAGTTTATGTTTTGTAAGGATTATCAGAAAAATGTGTCTATTTAGGAATATAATATATCAAATGTCGTTTATTAGTGAATAATATGAGGTTTTCAAATAGTTGTTAATGTTCTAAATTCAAATTAAATTTTCATAGGTCTCGTATTTTGTTTAACAAGTCATTTGTACCCTGGAGTATGAAGGAAATTGATAAAACAACACACGTAAATGAAAAAAAAAAGCTAAGAAACGTTTATTTAATAACTTGTATTCCCTCCCCGAGCTCTTATTACTGCTTCCATACGGTTCTTCATCGTTCGGATGAGAGTCACGATCAAATGTTTTAGTATTCCATTCCATTCCTCTTGGATTGCATTTTGCAGCTGGCTAAGTATTTCTGGGGCAGGATCTCTTGCACGAATTCGTCTCTTTAATTCATCCCATAGATATTCAATCGGATTCATGTCCGGGCTTCTTGCTGGCCATTCCATAATGGAGATACCGACTTCGATAACACAATCTCGTACGACGCTCTCGGTGTGAGCCCTAGCATTGTCGTGCATGAATATAAAACCGTTGCCAATAAAATATGCATAGGGCATCACGTGAGGCTCAAGACACTATTCGATGTACCGATGACTGTTTAGTGCAGGTAGACGTCGCCAACAAAGACAAGCTCTGTCTTACCGTCGGCGCTGATTCCTCCCCAAACCATCCACGAACCGCCACCATAGCTGACCTTTTCTTCAATGCAGCATTGTGCAAAGCGTTCTCCATATCTTCTGTATCCCTTGTTCCTTCCGTCGTTACCATACAGCATAATTTCACACTCATCAGAAAAGAGGACTTTGTTCCACTGGAGGTGTATGACCAATTTAGGTGCTCACGTACAAAGTTAAGGCCCGCTCTTCGATGGTCTTCAGTTAATTTCGGCCCATTTGCTGGCTTGTGCGGTACCAGTCCACGTTCCTTAAACCTTCTTCTAATTGTAGAGTCACTTACATGCACTCTACGTACAACAAGAAGCTGCTGCTTCAGTTGAAAAGCATTTAGGCGTCGATTTCGTAAAGAAGTTGTTACAATAAATCGATCATCTCGCTCAGAAGTGACCCGATTCCTGCCAGATCCTGAACGGCGCATGAACAAACCAGTCTCCCTATAGCGTTTGAAGACTCTATGAACAGACGATAGGCTTAGATGCAATCTTTCAGCCACAACTCGCTGACTTAGTCCAGAATCCAGCAATGCCACCACTTGGGCGGCTTCTGCGGGCGAAGTATCCATATGTTTTAGAAAAAAAACTTTTTCAGACGTCCCAAAGTCACAGTACACACACAGTACAAAACACAGAACAAAAGTTTTAAGATAAGCGCAAATTTTTAGTTTTCAAAGGTGAAATGTACTCCAAGTCTAAACACACATTTCTCCCAAAACAGTGAATCATTTCATTTATAGGATAAACAAATGAAATTCTAATTTTGAATTTTGAATTTTCGGTTTTCATCGTAGTGGCCAACCTGCCAGCTAGCTATACAATCATGTGATTTTGTTCATGGAATGAAAACTCTTTTGTGTTAAATTAGGACAGAAACCATAAAAACGGAAGTGTTTCGATTTTTCTGATGAGAAGTGTATGTTTTTCTGCTCTAACACCAAATCAAATCTGATTAATTTCTGCTTTTCTAACTTTATTAATAATAACGTTTCATGCCGATGTTGAAAAATCCTGCTTTATGAAGTAATGAGTGTTTTTTCTTATAAATCTAAAAAATGTACTGATGTCTTGAAATCAATGTCTGAATAGTTATTGTCCACTTAATAGAAAAAAATAGCGTCTTCACATGAATTGCAAGTGATCACTTTTTTATGTTAGTTATTTTTTCGATTTCAGCCGTTACTACCTCTATTTTGGTCCGTGATGGTGTAGCAACAACTTACGAGCGAGTTTTGGTCAGCCTCGGCTTCATCCCGACGGCAAGACTCCGACTATGCCTCGACGCTATCGATTATTTCAGTAAAAATAGTTAAGTGAATAAGTCATTTGTTTTCAAGACGATCATGATCATGTTTATCTTAGTCATTTGTGTGATTAATTGTTTAAAAAATGTATGTGTTACAAAGACAATAGGTTGCACACAATCTCTAAGCCGGTAGCTCGATACACAACAATTTGTCACGGTCGAATGATACCACAAACTATTCACTCCTACACGCAACGCAGCCTTTACCTTTACTACAACCTCGTAATATGTTTGTCGCTAATGAATTTATTTTATGTTTTGTTGAAAGTTTATGTTTGCATGTTCAATGCGCCAGTGTTTGTCACTTGATCACACGTGCGTAACTCACACAGAGGTGTGCTGCATGCAGATCGTGAAGACAGGCCTCTGTAACGTGCTCCTCAGGGTGTTCGACCGGTGGGATCGCTACGAGGGACGCATGAGGCTCAAGATATGCGCCCATATCCTTCAGACCCTGCAGCACCTTTGCAACACCAGTACGTACCTATGTGTCAATGTTCCTTAACCAAAGTGATTATTATTTTCGGCATTTGCAGAAAAGGCGGCCACATACTATTTTAAATTGTACCCCAAACCAAGAATATCGAATAGCCTGTGATACCATTTCTCAATTCGTTTCATACTATCCTCTACCTAGGCTATTCCCCATTAAGTTAGGGTCGATTTCCAGTTAACCGGATGCAGCAGAATACCTAATTAGTTTCAAACCATTAAATATACTTTCCTTAAAAAAACAAATAAATCATAAACTATATTAATTTTGCAGAAGCGGGGCGACGGGCACTCTGTACAAAGAAACATGTGCAGACGTTGCACAGGTTCTGCTCGCAATGTCCAGATGAACCCGAATTTGATGGACTACTAGCTAGAGTGTGTTCAGTCATAACATTATGTTTGAAACACCAAGCTTTGCCGGTACAAGTCTCCAGTCCAGCGTCGTTTAATCTGAATCCCATACTAAAAGGTATAAATCAATATGTCTTCATTTACGTATAAATAAAATAAATGGATATGTGAGCCATGAATAACTGTAGGTCATTTTATAGGCACTAATACATCATGGCCATGTCACGAAGATGAAGAAGATGCAGCCAATTCTGATTCTAAAACAGTGAATTCAGATTTAGAAGATGAAGGTCCAGAAATAGATATAGAAAGCATTGATGAGTTTCCAGACGTGGATTTCGATGACAATGAGCTTAGAACTGAAAGTCCTGACGAGTCAGATAAATGTCAAAACACCCTACAATGCGCTACAAAGAGTGGGGACAGTTTGCAAAGTTCACTCTGGATAAATCCCAATGAGAGAGATTTAGAAGACTTAAAAAAGTAAAGTATTTCCAAATCGCTTTCATACAAAGATTTGTTTGACAATGTTCAGTTTATATACATTTTTTGTTCATATAAACGATCGTGCTAAAATTCTGTCTGACAATTTTCAGATACTTTATTTATTTCAAAGAGTTTGGGTCATTTAACAAGCAAGTAAAGCTTGTCAAAAGTCGGTCTAATTCTCGAGGGTCAATATTAGAAGACTTCCTGTACTCGCAATCTGGTGGAAACAGGAATGCTACTTCCAGCCTGAACCTGTCACTTACTGGCGGCATTACTGACTATGACAACGTGGGGCCTTCGCAGTCGCCTTCATTTTTACAATATCATAAAGTCCATGAGAGCGCCTGTAAGTATTTATCTTTAAAATGGGAAACATACGAGTCATTAGCAGCCTGTAGCAGCTCTTAGCTAAAATAGACCTCTCCACCTGCATAACAGATGGCTCAATCCTCGAACTTACCATAACATAACACAACACCACGATTATAACCCCCGAAGGGTTAGCCACCCATATTTCGCCAGTTATGTTTAAGTCAAGTGTTAACTGACGGGGTCCGCTAGGACTGATGCCTGCCGGGGTCGCGGGAAAATCCGAAAGGGATACCGTGGCCCCTGGCAACGTACAGGCAACTGAAGGAACATGGGTGGGTTTTAGTCAGTAAGAGCCTGATACGCCCTTCCGCTCCGTCCAGAGCGGGAGAAGTTATTTGATAATTTCCCATCCAAAAAACAAAAAATGTGTTATGGGGCGCGAGACTTTTGCCATCAACTGGACTCAAATCGAGACTCCGGGCTGCTGCTGAGAAATTCCTGATGGGAAAACTCAATAACGCTATGCCTACAATACTCCTGGGAATCAAACCCTCATGCTCAGTAGTAGTGATTGCGACCAATAGCCCAACGAGGCAGTCCACCATCATCATCCACGTCAACCGGTTCTGTGCTTCCCGCATCCAGCGGATTCCTGCGGCCTTCACAAGGTCATCTGTCCACCATGTGGAAGGCCTTCCAACGCTACGTCTTCCGGTACGCGATCGCGACTCGAACCTTTCGGTCCCATCGGCCACCTGTTTTCAGTGTTACATCTGTGTCATGTGTAACAGTCCAGCAATGCAAATGCGAATATGAAATCAAAATAACGTTAAAATCATTTCTGGAAGAAACTAGTTTACCAGTACCATCTAACAAATAATTATTTTCTGTCACAGCAACAACATCGTGTTCATCTTTAAAAATACATAAAGACATTTCCAAGTACAGTACGTTTGCAAGTGTGTACTGCACAATATCGTCGAGGGTGAGGAGCGTGATCCCCTTCGTGAAAGTAGCTTACCCTGACATGATGGGCGGTCAGGGTCTCAACCTGCCTGAGCCCTTGAATAAGATGGAACGTAGTGCGTGCAGGTTAGTACTTAGAATATATTAACCTCTTAAACGTCTGCCGACTCAATGAGACGTGTTCAGAGTCGAATTTGATGTTATACGCCTTTTCTGTTCTTTTCCCTACAAACTGCTATAGTTAGAGCAGTATAGGTATACTTTAGACAGGCATTATTTTGCATGGGCCAGGCCCCTATCCGGTTCCCGCGACGATTAAGAGGAGGTTCCATTTTACGTCATAAAATCATGTGCGTGTAAACGTAAATTCAGAAATTTTAATGCCAATAAAAAGAAGGCATAAATACACCAATATGGTTACTGTTTTAAATTCAATAATGACACTTATCTTACTTTGGACTAACCTTTAGCAGAAATTGAAATAAAATTTATTTAATTACATATTGTTAACAGATAAATTTAACATGAATATTCATATCAGCCGTAACAACGAAAATTAATTGTATATTACCAAAATGCCTTTAATTAATAAAATGTTCAATGATTTCAGGACGAAACTTCTGTCTTGCGTAGACAGGGCTATCAACCCTGAATCGTATATGAATGAGACGGTATTCGATTTAGACCAGCTCTGTGGTGCCGTTACTCCTGACTCCGGCGCACAGAAGAGGTAGCTATCTATGTCTCAATATAATATTCATTGATTTAATATGATTATCGTAAAGTTTTAGCTCGGAGTGTTCACGCACCTCTGAATTTTCGGATTCTTGTGCGTATTGTATAATTATCACTTGCTTCAAAAACGGTGAAGGAAAACATCTTGAGGAAACCGGCATGCCTGAGAGATATTTCTCGACGGCATGTGAAGCCAGGTCAGAGGCCCATGGGCGGCTTTAAAACTCTGACACCGGGTTAGTCACTAACCACGCGAAAAGAAGATATTCCTTGGGAAGGATAAATATTTACCTACAATTGGGGCAAATGATAGCATGGTCTTTAGATAACGCTGTACAACAAAAACGACTTTTGTTAAAAATTATGTATTGTGTAAACGTTATATTTTATTTAAGGATGGTTTTGATTTTCGTAGTTCAAGATTAGTCAAATATTACTTAGACTTAAAAATACTTAGTTTGATAATCTGCCGTATATCTGCGATAAAATAAGATGTGGTTTCTTCAGTGTTATTAACAGTTGAATAACATATTGATTTAAATAGAATTAATAATAAATAATATTAATAATAAAAAGTTTATTGATGAGTGAATTGAGCGTTACTGATTGATAGTAGGATCATGTTTAGCTATTGTGGACTTTACTGGGTAGGCGCTTATTATCAAATTACAAGCTCCTACATGACTTTGTAAGAAACATTACCAACCCTATTATGTTGTTATACAAGAAGTTACTGTCTCGGTCTTACCAAGGGGTATCGTATTACCCAGTTACTGGGTTGTGGAGGTCAGATAGGCAGTCGCTCCATGTAAAATACTGGTATTCAGCTGCATCCGGTTAGACTGGAAGCCGACCCCAACACAGTTGGGAAAAGGCTCGGGAGATTGATTTGACAAGAAGTTACTGTCTATGCGCATGACATAATTGATTATTTTGATGACTTATCAAGGCTTCTTCAAAGTCCATTAAAATGTAAGCCAAAACGATTGATTTAATATGATTATCGTAAAGTTTTAGCTCGGAGTGTTTATGCCTGACTAACACTGATGAACAGGAGATCACGAAGGTCAATACCTTCTGCTCAAGACTTGGGTTTGAGTCAAGATTCGAGTCTGGAAATCTGAGAAAAGTAATTCAGGTAATCCTGCTGAAAATAAATTGGTACTTACTAAGCTTTGGAATGGGCATGTAGCTTCATCTTTCTAACTGATCGACCCCCTTGACAATTCAAAATTGTCTGTAACTGGTTTATTTAAAATAAATGCATTGCGTTTGAGTTGGAAATATTAATGTTTTCAAAAATTACCTTTTACATACTGTATTGACCTTCCAAAACTAAAATATTCATATTTTCTCAAAACATAAACTTTCAGTTACTTTGTATCTCAGTCAATGCTCATATTAATAACATTTGGTTCGATCTCTGTTTTTTTTATTAATCCTAAGATTCATCTTACGTTAAATCAAATGTACCTATACCTCCTCGTACTGGTACATGTACCAAAATCACTTATACCACTGATATCTAAGTTAACATAATTCGTACTACAAGATATGTAACTTCAGGTAGGTCCGAGAGAGTACGAGCTGATTCTAATGCCGGACGTGAACTCGACAAAGCGTCACCAGTGGTTCTACTTTGAAGTTCGCAACATGCAACAGGGTCGCCCTTACGTCTTTAACATCGTCAACTGTGAGAAGTCGGACAGTCAGTTCAACTTCGGCATGAAGCCGGTCATGTATTCAGTGAAAGAGGCTGTCTTGGGAAGACCAGGTGAGAGATCGAGATTTTATATCCAAATATGTAACCTCGTCTACATAAGTGTACTTATAAGGCTGACATAAAGAAAACTCAATGGTTTAGTCTCATTGGCATTGCCAACTCTGCATAGTGGACGCTACCATTTACCATCAGGTGGGTCTCTTATTGGTTTGCCCAATTGACTATAAAATTTTATAGATATGTCTGAAAGCACAAAAAGGCACTTTTATTAAATTTTCTCGGCTTCTTTGGCTTGTTTTATATCACGTAGTAATTGTCCCTAGGTTGGGTGCGAGCCGGCTCCGATATATGTTACTACCGGAACAGCTATCACTACGCCAACCAGAAGAATCACAACAAGTGCTATTTGACCGTCACGTTCAACATCGAGTTCCCGCACACCAACGATGTCGTGTACATCGCGTACCACTTCCCTTTTACGTATTCTATGATGATGGTGAGATTCCTTATTGGTAATAAAGGGTGGAGGGGCATCGACACGCAAACTGTAACTATGAATTCAGCACCCAATAGACTTAGCGTAGAAATTATTCGTCGGTTATCAAAAAATAAATCATCTGTTTCATACCTACTCGGTCAAAATGTATGGAACAGCTATTTTTTTTTTATAATCTACCAAAAATTTCAACGCTCCTTGCTTCCAGAATCATGTAATGAATCCGTGATAGCAAGTTGCGCGTTGATGTACTATGCCACCCTGTATAGGTTATGTACCCTAATTGCGTAATACGCAATCAATCCGAATATGAATCATTTTGAAACAGATTGCTAATCCATCTTCAGAAGGTTGAAAAAAATTTGCTAAACAACGTAAATAACACAATGAATGTTGTTAAACTGTCAAAATGAAACAGTTTAGTCGTAATCGTTTACGAAAATATGTTACGTAATTAGATAGCTGAACTACTTATAAAGCATTTAAAATCCTTTGGACTCCATTGCTTAATACTGCTGCACATAACAATATTTCTTACATGTAGGTATCAATAGAAAATAAAATGGGCTTTATGCTATTTTTTTTTAATGCTATTTTATGGTAGTGTTTTCCAAAGCAGTTCCTAAATCCACCGTAAAATAAAATTTGTACATAAATGCTGAATGACTGCTCTCCAGCCATTAAAACTGAGTTTTCTCACCACGAGACACATATTCACAACATCGAAAGCTAATTTAAATCGTCGAATTTACGACAGAGCAACTGATTATAGAATCAATTTAGGTTGAGACGAAGGCTTGGCAAAGGATGCCGAATTCCATTTTCTTCCCTTCCTATAGAGGTCAAATCGTAAAACTTGACTAAAGGAAATGAATTGCTAACATGTTTAGAAATAATGACTTGTAAATCTAATCCTGCGAGAACGAGCAAGAAAATGTTTTAAGGATGTTTTACTTCTACTAAAGGCAATAAAAAACCCACCAATAAGGATTGTATATTTTGTAGTGTGTGATTCATTTTTGAAGTGAAACTTCTATATAGACGGGGGGTATTAGGATTTTTGTGTCACGACAAAGCGTTACGGCCGCGTGGAGGGGATAGACGATATATCGCGTGGTGAGAAGCGGCAGCGGCGGACGGGGAGAATAGATTGGAATCTCAAGTTTTGGTATTGAACCGATTTGAAAAATTCTTTCACTGTTGCGAAGCTACACTATCCCCGGGTGACGAAGAAGTTTTACGGGCAGGTTTTCGAATTGGACAAGTACATTAACAATCTGCCCGTAAAACTTCAAATTAAAATTTTGTTGCGATTCGTTTTGCCACTTGTCCGTTGCGATTCATTTTGCCACTTGTCCGTTGCCATTCGTTTTTCCACTTGTCCGTTGAAATTTCACTTTTACTATGTGGCCCAGCATACATTTCTTTTTTTGTTATGTATTTCTGTGGTGTACAATGAAGTACAATATATAAAATAAATAAAGAAATAAAATCAATCCTTCTTTCAAGCTTTATATTAGCTTGCTTCGATCGTATGTGTTTCCAGTTAGTCGTATTGTCATCTATTTTTTCGAACTACGTTAACTATTTTTTCGAAATTATCTCGGTCTCCTAAAGAAAATGCTAATGAAGTTTCGCTAATTACAAATCTAATCAAATCATTTATTTTAAAGATCATAAAATCCAATTTGTTAGTAATTACATACATATCATAAACACTAGGGTTACATTTGGCAATTTCGGTAATAATTACCAATAATGTCAAAATAATTAGTAATAATGTCAAAATCAATACAATAATGTCAAAATTATCATTATTATTGACAACATCATGAATAATATGAAATTAAGTGAAATTAAATTTATTTTATTCTGTAAATAGGATATCGATATAACTTTTACACGTCATATTAAAAAAATATTACGGCGTTTCCTATTTGACTACTCTGAGAAGAAAGGCCGAAACAGACTCAGAGGTCGCAGTATTTTTTAAAGTCCAGACGTAATCTTGGTCTGGCCATATGAGGACCATGTAGACTTTGAAATGGTCTTTTGAGGAAAGAACCACACAGATTTGAGTGGACCTGTCCAGTCCAGAACTCAACTATACAATACAAAATCAATTACAATACAACATTTTAATAATGTTTAAAAAAATTGAGGAGCGTTGTAATCTTGTAAAGTCGTAGCTAAATAAAACTGTGGTAATTATTTATGAATTATATTAAATTAAAAATTGAGGGATGAAGAAAGCCACACCACAGGCTTTTACCTGAATTTTGTTTTATCAACCTGTATTCCCACTAAAAAAGCTAATAATTAAAAGAAAGAAGGAAAGGAAGGTCCAAAAAGTTAATAATATCATTAGATAGAATATATTTTTTGGTATGGTGAAAACCTGATTTTTTATTATGTAAAACAATATGTTTATAAATTTATATAATAAATAGTTTACTAATTTATTTTTGTTCTGTTTATCAGACTGAAATATGGAACTGGAGCATGCAGATGCCGCCAGGATCCTACCTGCGCGCGGAGCCTCTCTGCTACTCCCTCAACAACAACGAGGTCCCGTTGCTTACGGTCTCCGCTGAAGATATACCTAGCAATCCTATAGTGGTATGTTGTTTTCCTCCATAAAAATGCCTTTTAGATTCCTGTACTTAGTACGGAACAAGATGCTGCAAATACTTGTTGCCTGCGATGCGCATTTTAATGTGAAGTTCTTGCTAATTTTTATCGATCAATTAACTTTACCTTACGCAGCTACTGGTCGTAGTTATACCACAACGTTGGGACTTGAAAAACGATTGCAGCCCGGCAAATTGAGTCCTTAAACTTTAAAAGCACCGTAATTTCTAAACGAAGACTTATCCTGATTTTCATGTGTATATCCTTAAAGCACTACATTCCTAGCGGAATGCGCAGCTAGTGATGCTAGTTTATTTGTTTAAAATGTATTGGATAGTTCAACTCTTTTTATAGAGATGTACCTATAAACATTTGATTTAGCTAGATTTTCGATTCTATAATTTTTACCGTATCCGCAGAAATGATTTTTGGTATAATATCAAGGAATGCTACCTCTTTAAAAGCTGATAAATGTACTGAAGTAAGTGACATAATTATGAGCGGGAAACAGCTACTAGTCAGATAACGACATATGGCGAACCTTTCCATAAATCATTAAAGACATTCTAAATGCTAAACAGTATTTCTGCTCGTTTTCCACTACAATCACATGTTCATTCAGGTGATATGGCCAGTTTTAAATAAGTCTATTGACCGTTAAATCTGTTCTCCAGATCAAAAGTGATAGTGAAAAGGTCTAAGGGATCTCGCGCACTAAACGACCACGACTCCGGCCAGTTGTAGCCGTCTAGTGGTATTGTATGGTCTGCCGCTAGTTGGCCGTTGCGACCAAGTGCGCGATTTGTATCGGTTTATATAGTTTACCTGGTCGCTGCGACCTCTGGTCGTGGTCTTGGCCGACTAGTGCGCGAGATCCCTAAAAGGGTCGAGTCCATATTAATTACTCAACATCATCGTGCCCTAACTATTGTTCAGCTTTCACGTTTTCAAGATTGCCAAGTTACGAAGTTACAGTTTGCCTGTCAAACCGGCTTATCACATGATAAGCCGGTTTGACAGGCAAACTGTACCGGAAGGTATCTTGAGTCCAAAATCGCCAATCATGTTCTGCGTTATTTGGCACCGTCGCGTTCTGCTGCATCTTTGCCAAACCTATTGAGCATCACGCGTAGATGTCATCTATCACCTTAACCTGGCCAGCTTACCACAGCCTAGGACATTCTTTAAGATATTTAGACTATGACCGGTATACCAACAGGATCGAGAGATAGTATTCCTGACGGCGCGTGTACATCCTGGCGAAAGTAACGCATCATGGGTGATGGACGGTACTCTGGGCTGCTTGCTCGGAAACTCGTGCGCCGCCGCTGCTCTTCGGGCCAAGTACGTTTTCAAGATCGTGCCTATGCTCAACGTGGAAGGAGTCATCAATGGCTGGTGAGTGGTATTATAATTTTGATATACAGTGTACAATATTTTGAGATTTTACAGCCTGGCTTTGGGCACATTGAGCGTTAAAGCCAGGACGTGCTGCTCCTGACTTTAAACGGTGTTAGGTTTTCTATCAGTCTGATCTCTCTGTGAGGCTTTCAGTCGAGTTGTGAGGTTAGACACAAATTAAACAAATGTTTCTTATTAAGTATAAACTTTATTAACTTCGCTACATCACTATTCTTTAAATTCTTGAGTTTCAACTTAATATACTTAACTAGGTACGTCACGTATATAAACACTATCTTATACCTACCACTATGTATTTCAAATGATATGTCCAGACAATCAATATTCACTTAATTTTCTTACATTAAATTAATACATTTTACGGTTTATCATCAAAAATACCGGAGATCTTGCTTCTACGTTATTTACCTTAGCGAAGTGTAGGTACGTGGAATACTCATTTTGTGATATTCGACATTACGAAGACGGAGGCAAGTCGCATGCAAGCGAGTCGCCAGCACCTTCAACCTAGTTTAATAAATCATATTGCCCCATAATATACCTTCGAAATCCCCATAATCATTCATGTATAAGCTGGAAAATATTACGATACTAGAAATCTCATTTACATTACGTGATATCAATACAACAAGGCGTACAGTGCACCCTCAACACGCAAGCTTCTAAAGTAAAACACCTTAAAAATATGTATAAATGCCTCAAATTATTGAAATAATACTTTTGGTAGACTCAATACCTAATTGTCACGAAAAGATATATACGGACCGCTCGGCCGGACACTAGTAGGCGGGGGGAGCCAGCATGCCGCTGGCGTGGACGGAGTGCTCGGTGGCGTCCGGCTCGGCGGTGGAGGGCGCGTCATCAGGCTGAGCGTGTGCTTCGTGGCTCAGGTACGCGGCCGGGTCGTCGCCCGCCATGCCCTCGTCGTCGTCGTACGGGCCCTGTGTCGCCTCCTCCTTCTGCTCCAGCTCATGGTCGTGCTCGAGCGAGTGCGCGTCAGACGCCCGCGAGTAGTGCGAGTCGATCTGAGGTGACGACGCCGGTAGGATGCCGAGCTTCTTGATGTGCGGCGACTGCAGGCCGTCCAGAGACGTGGGGCGCAGTTTGCCGATGAGGTCGTTGAGGGTGAAGTGCGTCGGCAGGTGTTCGGAGCGTGGCGGCGGCGGCGACGACGACGTCAGAGGGTGGGCGGTCGTCGTCGTCGTCATCGAAAGCGGCTTCCTACCGGCAGAACATACCGACCCTCGTGTTAGAGAGCCGCTTGTAAAATGCATACATGCTAAGATACTATATATAATCCAGACATTGAATGTATCGAACTATGTAGTATATCATTTATATTCGAAATATATCATAGTCAATTATGTTAATGGTATTAGTTATTTTTAAAACATAAAAAATGTTAAATACAAAATACTATTGATAGATAAAGTATCACTTAAACAAGAGATACCAAGCAAAGCCCCCTTCACCCACCCACCAAAAGATTTTGTCAATTTTGAAATTGTTTATGTGACCATCGTAAATGATATTGAAAGAGTTAAAGACGATAACGTCATAGATGCCAAATGTTGTCTGCTGGGTGTAGGGCTCTTGTTTGGTGGTTGGGTTGGCGCAGAGGCCTGATCCCGCGGGCCCGCGCGCTACGAACAAACATCGAGGTAGAACCAAGATTTAAACTTGGACTAAAATGTTAGCACACTGACTACATCGCAAACTAGTGTCCCAAATGTTATTACAGTTAATCATGTCGTCTTTTAGACACGTTGAATACCGGTTGACGAAATTCGTGAACTCGAAACTCGGAACCTGTGCATAGAAGCCGCTATGGGTGTGAGAGAGGGAGCGCGCGGCTAGTCGGGGAGCGGGCCTCCGGAGACGGCTGGCATCTCACCTGGCATTACCCCTGCGCGGAAGACACGGGGATGGAGCCGTAGTTGTAGTAGTAGCAGCGCGTCTGCTCGCAGATGAAGTCTTTGATCTCGCCGCAGTGCTGCGGCTCCCAGTGGAACGTGGGCGCCTTCAGGGAGACGCAGCCGTTGGTCATCACGTGCTCCGTTCTGGAAAACCGACTAGTTTTTATGCAATATTGCATTGTAGAACCGGTACAGGGAATTTAAAAAGCATTGCCCTTTAATGATAGGTACGCTATTTATAAACAAGTTAACGTAACCAGCAGAGCGCATCGTGGGAAAAACGGATAACCAGCAATTTTCAAGAAAATTTTATTACACTGGTTGCTTCCTAATATGGGACCTATAACTTCCTTGGAATTAGATCGTGTAGATATGCGAGAAACGTGAACATCTTCATTATCGAGTGTTTCTATTGCATGATTGTTGGGTGCTTCAATACCTTTTATGAATCATGGTTTAAATGTACAATAAAGAGCGGGCCCCATTTAATATAACTGACAATGCGACATATTTATCAATACAAATACTAAAAGAGTAGAACTCTGTAATAAAACAGACAACTATAGAGCAAACTTACAAAATGGTCGGATTGTCACACGACATCTTTCGGCTGTCGGTTTCATTAAATAGGCCCCAGATCACTCACTGGAGAATGTTCTCTACAATAGTAACAACGTACCCGTGCCTGGCGGTGCGCTGTGGTGCGGTGCTGCCCTGCGGCACGTCCAGTGGGTCAATGCTGTCGTCAGCATGCTGGCTGGGCGCGTCCATCGGCAGCCGCCGCATGTAGTTGAAGGTCGCGTTGAACGGCAGACCTGTGCTCATCCATAGATACATGTCCGTGCCTAAATTATTGCCTGATGTCCAGAAATCGTACTTATTGTAACCTGTAAATAGATAATAAATACTTCATTATAATTTATGATTTTAGAAATTACCTCATACTTGGCCAAGGGTTTTACAAAAATGAAATTACATATTTACTGGAAAAATATAAACTTTAACAAGGTTCTTATCTTACCAGCATTAGTAAGGTATGTCGTTATAGAGTCAGCCTTTTCCTTCGTTTCAAAAGAGGCAAGCTGTAACCCTAATGATCTGCAAAAAAAGAAATGTAATCGTTTAATTGTTAAGTTTAAAATACTTTAAATGCAAGTGGGGACAAGGTTTACGTAAAATATTTTATTTGTCTGTCTGCGTTGTAAGAAAATGTATACTTTGCAAAACTTAATTAACAACAGAAATACGAGTACTTAAAGAAACACCATAATATGAAACATTTATGTTGCCTAGACAACAAATAGTTAAGATAGAGCTATTAATTTCGCGATTTACTGTTGCTTCACCAGTGGTTTACGAGCAACGTGGGTAGAAATAAATTTTCTTAAGGTATATCATCAAACAATAAACAATTGATACAATTTATTCGCTATAGAGACTGATTATTTATCACATAATATAATAATATCTAAAATGTACGATATTGTTCCGCGTAACACAATACTTTACTGCAGTACAATCGGCACAATTAACATGCGCTAACCATAAATGATCGTAGAGAATACTATCGTTGCTGCTAATCGTATTCAGCTATTAGCCTGAACAGAGTACAAGTTGCACCAAAGCCTGTTTATCGAGATGCAATTTATTCGCTAAAGACAGCCCGTTCAGGCCACGGCCTTGCCACGATGGGACCACATTCCAAGTCCAAGTTCAGAAAACTCTGAGGGATTAAAAACCTCTAAGACATCATGCAACGGCAGGGTAAAAGCTTTATTAATGTTTACTATATATCGGGAGTGATACTCGTATTTGAAGTATTTTTTCATTTGTAACAACATGAATGCTATTTCAATTTCTCTGGGGTGAAAATAAATGAAAAAGTGAAGTTCCTTGCAGTGCCATTAAAGCTGTTAATTGCTTCACGGTGGAGCTTATATTTCATTACGGCAACAACTAAAAACAATAGCATTTGCAATTATGACCAACGTTCCAAGGAATTGTACTGTTAGATCTAAATTATCTACATTTTACTTACATCGGAAGCCGTAAGAAAATTTGATGAAACCGAACCGACCGGGAAGAAATACGTGCAGGCCATGATTCGAGATAGACAGTAAAATTGTATACAATACAATTATGACTATATCATCAATGACATATAACGCGTAATGGAACCTCTCTCCAAAAACAATTCACCATTGAAAGGCGAAACACGTTTCAAGTCAAGACTTTTTATTATGAATTAAAACGTCATAAATTATTCTGCACTTGAATTTATCATGAAGTTACTGCTAAATATTTGCTCTTCCATTAAGGCACCTTCAGCATACTTTAGTGCCATTTGTGTTTTTGCCCCATCTCGTTTTGGATCTTGATGGATCCAGTTTTAAAATCGGTCATATATAAATAAAATTATTTTTATTATTTTCATCGTCATGCTTCATTTTCCTTTTAGTAGTTATAAATATCTCTTAAATTTCATGTTTTTCCATTAGCCTTTTTTACTTATATTGCGTCTTCAGACTAATAATTCGCATTTTATTTTTCCCGGTATATCTATTTAGATGTTGCAACAAAAAGTCAGCGACAATCACGCGTCCTCGTCACATCGGAACCGTTACTATCTTTTTGTCATCGCGATCAAAGCGAACCGTAACACGACTCGGAGCAGTTTGTAAATTATCCACGGGTCCAGTGTTATTGCGACCGAGACGCATCACCATAAAACTTGTCGTCACGCAGCACCTGCTCCTGAACTGCATCTCGACACGCTTGTCATGACGCGAATTCGAGTCATATTTTACAACGAGTTTGTCGCGACCTTAATCGATTTCTCAGTTCCATTATTTTCCTTATAGATTCCGTTTACTTAACGATACGGAAATTACGGGTCGAGCTTTACCATCATTAACAATTGGAACCGTAAATAGGTCGTGACTGCGACGCGTTGGAAGGACATCGTGACCGAGCTATGGGGCTACTGACCTCTCACAGCAATTTGAGCGTGCACGTGGTCTGATCTAGATCGCGGTATATGGCACCTCAGTAGTGGCGCTTGCGGCACAATACCATTTTCAAACAAATGGAATCATTTTCTTATATAGGAAATCATTATTTCAAAGAAATGGACTAACGGAGCCAGTATACGTATAGTTTATCATTAAGCTTTAGAGGAAATTTATTTTAAAGACGTTCGCTTACGTATTATATTGATGGAGCGCTCGGACGCTCTTCACAAGTTCATGAACGTGAGATGTTGTTTTGTTGGATCCTAAATATAATTTTGATGAGAACGTCCTCGCTTTACATTTCTATGAAACGTATCACGAGATTGGCAATTTCAGACTAGTAATGAGTGCATCTAAATCTTTAAGTTGTTTTCTAACACCTAGGGGACTTTCAAGGTGCGTTCCAATTTAACAGCGTTCGTTGCTGGTATTTAACAAGGCGAAGGGCTCACCGAAGGTGATCTGAATGGTTCAAATATTGTTCTCGACTTGTCCTGAACCTCGTAACGGTAATGTTAATGACCCTGCACTTCCTGGTGGATAAAGCGTCGAAGCACACCTAGCCGCTTGTTAACGTAAGCTCAACTGCCTATATATGTTACTATTCGAACTACAGGAACACGACACACCAGATAAGAACATACGTAGTCACGATTACGGAATATTTATCTCACGAGAAACGCCTTGGGCGATGCAAATCTTGCACTGAACTCTGAATACGGTATAATATGAAAGATTGTTACATACCTGCAGTACTGATAAGCGAGGAAATAGTTGAGTTCCGGGCTGTATGGGTTCATCCTTGAGATAAAGTATTGCACGCCATCTAGCTGTATAGTTGTTATCCTTTGCGCTGAAACAACAGGAAAATAAACGTCATTATAAAGTTAAAAAGCAATAACGGTTAAAAGCTGTTAAAATTTAAGAACAAGACATAAAGAAAAAGAGATTAAAAAAAAAAGAAAGAGAAAGAGGAGCTCGTGGCTAAGTAACAACAGCCGCACTGGTCGATCCATCAGGTTAAGCTACGCTTGCCGGGGTTGGTCAGTGGATTGGTGACCATCTTTACATACCGAGAATCCTCCGTGCCTCGGAAAGCACGTTAAGCCGTTGGTCCCGGCTGTCATTCGTGGATCTTTGACAGTCGTTACGAGTCGTCAGAAGCCCGAAAGTCTGACACCAGTCTTACCAAGGGGTATCGTATTACCTAGTTACTGGGTTGTGGAGGTCAGATAGGCAGTCGCTCCATGTAAAATACTGGTATTCAGCTGCATCCGGTTAGACTGGAAGCCGACCCCAACATAGTTGGGAAAAGGCTAGGCAGATTGATTGACATAAAGAAAAAGAGAGGTCTTATATTTCGTAAACGAGAGCTAATAAACTTAGATTCTCCATATAAAGAACATGCATTACTTTTAAAGACACTTCTCCCGTCGAAACCTTTCTCAGATCAAATCGTTGACACTTAGTATCCAGTTCTCAGAGAGATAAGTGACAATGGATCTGACACAACAAGAATATAGCCGGGATAATGGCGCGCCCCTCATTCAGTTCATTCATTGCTTTAATGCGACGGTTATGAGACGCCCGCGCAGCTCGCCTGCATTACCGCGTGATTTACATCGCACGTCACATGCCCTGACATTGACACTGTACTCATCCAGATTATCATTTAAAGAGTATTTCTTAAGATACTCTCGTAATAGCGATGCTGATATTTTATTCCTTACCGAGTGAACAATTACTTTCCTCTCTTAGCGTGGTCGTGGTCATGTCTAGACTTTTTTTGTTCAGTAATGTATTCCCACACCTCTTTTCACCGCTACTTAAATATGTTCACCGCGATGTCAGAACTTCATTGTCATAAAGTTTGCAGTTTTGCACGTCATTTTCGTACTACGATTGCTGTATAATGCACGGACGTGCATCACATACGAGTCAAACTGTTTTGCGGTCGCACCCCCGCTGCGCTGTAACGCCATAATTAATTCAATGTCCACTTCTTGCGGTTGACCGCAAAATTTTATTACTTCCTAATTTGGTTTGTTATTGAAAACGATGTATCCGACTTTCTTGTTATGTCTTAATTAGTTCAGTCACTGAATAAATCATTTACAAACTTGAGTATGAATAATATACATTTCTGTAGCAGGAATAATGCAATTACAAACGATGAATTGCATTAAGTTTGCAGTGTGCACAATTAAATTGCAAGAAGTCAATCAGCTTGAAAGCTAAAACTGAATATAAACTCCGAGTGATCTGGCTAAGTACACGCGCAAAGCGTAGATACCGGTCAATACTCCATGATAATAGATTAGAACTGCAGTGTCATCCACTTTAAGAAGCATCGACGCGAATCTCACGCTCGGTCGAGCACGAAATACTCCGGACTGCATCTTTACAACCACGACCATATTAAACAAGACCACGACTCCCTGCCTACAAACAAAAACAAGATTTTGTTTTCTTAAGAAAGTAACGACATAGCATTCAATGGTCCTATATATAGCATGTCGTGCCGTACCCTGGGAAATGCAATTGTGAACCCATCCCGAACAATCCATGAAGAAAACAAAGATTATTGCCGTCTTGGACCACGCACGCTTTATTCAACCATCAAGGTTCCGATTAATAATACGAAATTAAATGTATTGCCGCCAGCTTCGCGTGTGACGGTAGGAGAACACACTAAGAAGCTACACATCGCTGCTCTGATTTACATACTAGTTGCAATGGTAGCCCATTAATTGGTCTTAGATTGATAGACGCCTTGTCACTCGTTCTCACGAAGACTTGCATAGATACGAGCGGATTTATTCCCGACGGTTCAAACTACAATATGAGACGCGTCTTGATTTTAATGGCTGCATAATTTTGCAACATCAATCACAAAATCACCGAACTGACAATAAATAGGCATCTATAAAAGGACATTATAATTCCGACATAAATAGCCTGTAAATGCTAAAATAATACAACACTTAAATCTAAAAGTACACGGAAACGTATGCGGACACATGGCCGTAAATATCCTTATTGCTTTCCAACAGTTTATTGAGAAACTCAATGCTATATTGTGAACGTTGTTAAGAAACCTGAGTTCTACAACTCAGCTTTACTCGGTTATTAGAGGTCCTGAGTCTGCTATTGGAATCCATGCATAATGTAACCTCATGCATAAACGATGTCGCGCATTACTTGCTTACTTCGCTTTTACTTCTTGTTCGAGGTTTTCCTTGATGAATGCCGCATTCTGCAGTCACTAGTATACTCGTAGCTGCTGCAATTTATCTTTGTTCGCTACTTTGTTGCTATTCTTTTCACGGTGTGTTTTAGTAATCTTTACGGCAAAACTAACTTTCAGTACGACAAATATATCGAGAAAATGTACGACTGCAGATAGCTTTGTATCTAAATTGAAATTTTGTTTCCAGGTAATACTGGAAATTAAATGTTTATTCTTAGATAGGAGTAATAGGTTAATAGAATAAACTAAGACTTTGAAATCTCGACATTTCCTGGAAGCATTAATGAACCTATTCAATCCTCATAATCGTGGACGTATATGGTGATTACAAAGCGATATATGGGCATAAAAGGCGATAGTTACGGACGTTTAGAAAGTGCTGGCTTACAGTGAGACGAGTGTACACTAGCAACAATGAGCGTCGGGGAGGCGGGTCACGTCGCATGAGTCATGCGCGCGCGCCGCATACTGATGAAGAGCATCGGCACTCCCGTCCCGTCCACGTACCGTCGTCGGAACCACCAAGACGAGGATGGCTCTGTTCCATATAGTAGAGCGCTAGTTTTGTAGGTGCGACAATACGGCCTGACCAGGGCTGTCGATTGGCTACTTCCTGATAATCATGATGCGACTACGCTTTCTACATTACAATTATTTGCAACTCCAAAAAAGCCTAGATTTTCCATGTTACTTTCTACCCGGACTTTACACCCTCAGTCAAACATTGGGACACCCCTATTGTAGGGGTGAGTGTACTCGCTTGCCGTGGCCGGCGCCGCGTGGATTTCCGGCGAGCTCATCCACCGGACGCTAACGGAACTCTGTCCAAAACCTCGTCGCAAATGTCACTCCCGCGATGTGCCTCGCAATCGCAAACCAACATCGTGATTTGTACTTGCCGAGTTTTATTGATCACAAATCGCGATAGCTCAGTTTAGCTAAAGAATTTAAACGTGCACTCTCTGAAGATACCGTACGACGAGCACTTAAGGTCATACAAAAGACTGCAGCAGCAAAAAATTTCTCAAAACTAAAGGTTATCAGAATGATCAACATGCCAGTCAGTTCTGTGAACATAAAACTGAGGATTTTAGGACAGTGGATGGGTGGCAAAGATAAACGTTTCATGAAAATTAAACTTAATATTAACATAAAAAAGAGAATTTAGGACTACTTAAAAAAGAGCAGACCTAAAAGAAATTGAATGAAGAATGTAATTATTGACTGAATCAGCAAATCAAAGGGAAATGTAAACTAGTTTACATTCAAAAAAACAATCTTATCACAGATGAAAATAAACCAGTATTACACATTCACTTTTATTACGATTACGTATTTTTCCTAATCAATTCAGTGTACGTCTCAATATCGCGGATATCGTTACTCAATCACCTATCAACAGTCGGAAGCTAGCAGATGTAACCGACGCGTGCGCAATCGCATACAAAACGCGATCCAAACCACATTACAAGTATCTCTCCACGATCCTTGTGTCATGTCTCATTAAAATTCGTTTACGGGCTATCTTGTAGAGGAATCTCACGTCTCATATAATAATAACAACTTCCTTCCATTCATTGGTACTGATGTAACATGAGTATAAAAAGTAAGAATCCTTGTTAATTTTTATTGTTTCAGTCATTGGAGAATCAGTAATGTGATTCGACGATCGAAATTGTAACGATATTGCAGCTGTCGATCTTATTTGAAATGCAAGTGAAAATGCCATGGCCATATCTTACCTTGATTGATCTATCTATAATATATCCCAGACTGCAATAACAATTTATATGAAATGCATTTCATTAATAACCAACCCATACAAAAGAAAGAGAACAATCCTTTACAGAAATAATTAATAGCTTATCTAAGAAATGTGCATTTGCTATTCATTAATAAAAAGCTTTATACGCCTGAACAACTCTCAGCAGGGAAATGTTCTTTATGGAGGATTGATCATTTTTGCGCACTTCGCTGACACTGTAATTACTATTACTTATGCATTCATGGAATTCTGCAAAAGGTCGTGTAATTAACATTAGAATACTTTTACTGCTTATTGCATCTAAAGAACAGTGCATATCCAACCGGAAGACTAATTTGAATAAGTTAATATCACTAGCATAAAATGTACCACATGTATGTGTGTGTATGTATGATTGTGTTTAGTGTGTGTGTGTGTGTGCATCCGGTTAGACTGTTAGCCGAACCCAACACAGTTGGGAAAAGGCTAGGCAGAGTGATTGAATCATAAAATGTAAATATAATTAAACTCCAACAATCTATATATATAAAAGAAAGTCGTGTTAGTTACACTATTTATAACTCAAGAACGGCTGAACCGATTTAGCTGAAAATTGGTGGAGAGGTAGCTTAGAACCAGGAGTCTAACATAGGATAGTACTTTTTAGTAGGGTAGATAGGATAGGTAGGGTAGGTAGGGTAGGTAGGGTAGGTAGGGTAGGTAGGGTACGTAGGGTACGTAGGGTAGGTAGGTAGCGTTGGTAAGGTAGGTAGGGAGGTAGGGTAGGTAGGATAGGTAGGTTTTTTTTTATATTTGATTGATTGCGGAACAAAGTTCGCCGGGTCAGCTAGTTTCTAATAAAACTGACAATTCAGGTCGTCAATAACACTGCACTTGAAACTCAGTTATAAACAATTTCTTGGACAGCAAAATGCAGGAATGTAGCCCCGCAGAAAATTACAGAATTTTCCTTTAAAGCACAGTTTTCATGCCATATCTAATATCACCCGAGACAGCACTTAAACCAGTTAAAACCGGTTAAAAGACGCTGCAAATTATGCATTATCAGTTTCTAAAAATAACGCCCAGCCCCTACGCATAGGACGTTGGCTCTATAAGGCAGAAAAGTTCATCATTATTCTAACGGATACATCCTCACGGGATATGAGCACCTCTTAGTTTTTATGGCAACATTATTTATTCAGTTAATGAATTAATTGGATAAAAACACGTTAGATAAATGCAAGGATAAATGCTGCAAGTGCGGCTTGCATCTAGAGTCCTGCTTGAAATTGCATCCACGTATATTTTTCAATTTTCTTTAATTGGTAACTGTATGCTTACTAATCGAATGCAAAAAAGCTTAATAAATAACATTTCGAATATTATAATAAGGTTCATTTCAATATTTCAATTCAGCTATATTAGATAGCTGAATTTACGCAACACATTTTCGTAAACGATTACGTCTAATCTGTTTCATTTTGACAGTTCAACAACATTCATTGCGTTATTTACGTTGTTGAGCAGATTTTTTTTTCTTTTTTAAGAAGCAATGGATTAGCAATCTGTTTCAAAAACGATTCAGATTCTGATTGATCGTGTATTACGTAATTAGGGTACTGGATTCCTTTACAGACTCTACCTACAATCTTTTCAACTAAGTTTAAAAACTCCAAAAATGCTCTAGCAATTTCGCAAACATCTGTCAATTCAGAGAGACTATAAGTGGACGACTTATAAGTTTCGCCATCAAATATAATCAAAAATGGTTAAAACTGACTAAACCTTTATTTCGTTGAATAGCATTTCTGAAAACTAAACTAAAAAATTATGTGCCTCCAGGAATTTATTTTTTTGAAATAGGATCATAAAATATCACATTTCGAATAAAACTGAATTTGGGGAGAGAATTATAAAGACGTTTGAATAGTTTAATAGCCTTCATCCCTCAAACGAATCAGGTACGCGGCTCTACATTCCAAGTAACGTAAAATATCATGTTACTGCTTTTTACGACATCGTAAAGTTTTGTATTAAACTAAACATGCAACGAGATTATTATACTATCAAATCGTTTACGAGTTTCATCCAAAAGTAGCAGATACACTGAACATTTGACTAAAACCTTCAGCTTGAAGCCAGATCTTCTATCACTTAAACGTTGATTAAAAGCTGTGTAATCGTGTAACCGCAAACCGTTGGCGCCGGCGGCGGCGGTGCAGCAGCGGCGCGCGGCGCGATGCGTGCGTGTGCGCAATGCAATGCATTACATAACGCGAACCAGTTGGCGGATCGAGCGCAACCACCCGGCCCTTGCGGCGCACGCTCCATCTACTCCATGCATTACACGACGTGTATTTCACGGCCGTGCCAAGTTCAATGTTAAATATTATACCTTTATCGGATATTGTAAAGTCCCCGTCCTCGATTAGATAAACTCTGTGAAAACATTTACCTACAATGTGATAAAATACATCTCCGCATAGATCAGACAACACTTAGCATGTCGTTGAACTCTAGGCGTAAAATAGGTTTACGTCAATTCTCATTACGATTTCATGAGTAATGATTGATGATCCGAACACCTGAAGCCACAAAGTAGTTATCAAATTACCGATTCTAAATTAATGTTTAGTAAAAAGTCCAATTTTGGCGTCTATCAAAATTTTTTGATTAGTCTTGTGCGTGGGAACATCGATCGGATTGTTCGTGGTCGGATAACGATCGGAAGGCAAAAAAGGGACCGAGATAATGGCGAACGAACGATGCGCATGAGACGAGCCCAAGGACGGCGCGCGCGACTCCTCTCTCGCGCCCGCTACGGAATGCACCTACCAGACTATTTTTAGTAATCAAACCCGATGCCGACCCGGTCCTGGTCCCAGCGGCCGGCCAACGAGACAAACAAATGTCCGCGAACACTAGTGATTCCACTGAAATTATATTGACCCTCCACTGCGGCGCAATTACAAAAAACATAGAACAAAGCAAAAACCATCAATGTAGCAAGAAATTGTATCGGCACCGGCAGCCTGTTTTTTACTGGAACGTTTGGTGACTAAACCTCTAAACTTTTTCTCTGAGGAACCAAAGCTCACGTCCGATAAGTAATTTGATACAATCGTACCACCTGGTGCTGCGGTCACATTATTTTTGAATTATAGTGACAAAAAAATGTTAAAGGTAGAGGATCACAATAAAGTATCACTTACGAGGTCTTTCGGCACCCGACTGTTGAAGATAAACCTTATTTAATGTTCCAAAAGTATGATCCCATTAGGTACAGCCACGGACAGGATGCAATTGTGTTTAAATCTTACTTAACGTGTAGGTACCTATCACAAAAAAAAAAGACAAGTTATGTGACCATTGGATAGATACTTCTAAAATATTATGTAAATACGTAATCGCAGAGTTTAGAATCATGATCCAAATTCCAGAAATGTGAATCATTATAATAATATATCCGCGTGTTTATAAATTTATAAAGACGATGGTTTACCCAAACATAATATATACCAAATGAGCTTATTATGCGATAGATAGGTACTCTATAAATATGTAGTTGGTTCAGTAGAATATCATTGAATTAGGATCAGCTAAGGTTACCGACAGATTTACAACCCTTGCGTTTCAACGCAATAAAACAATTGAATTGAACGATAACCAACCACCCTTAGGCCAAGCCGGAGTTCATAAACCGAAATCATCATTAATTGATTACTGTAAGAAATTGTAACAAACCCGAAACGCTGTTCCATCCACAGATAGCGATAAATATTAGAAAGATTAGATATGGTTGTCAATAAAAAATGTTCGGTAATACGCATATCTGGTAACAATGATGGAATTCGATACGGACAATAACGCGAGTCATCGATTCAGATTAAGAAAATGCATGAGTCGGACGGAGCAGCCGACTATCTGTGTATAATCTGGAGTCATTTACGGTACCGGTGCGGGCGCTACAAGTACGGGGAGAGGCGGACTCCGGCGCACCATAATCTTATTCCATGGAACTGCAGCTAGATGTCCTGGCCATGCGGCGACTAGGCGAGGGCCGATGAACCCCGCACCTGTCGCCGCTCCCTCCGCATCCCCGCACTATTTTTTCCCAACACCGACTTCCGTCGAAGAGTTTTTGCCGACCTGTCGATAACCTGTCCGATAGCTGCGGACACGCCTCATTAGCGGAATCACTCCCTACTATGTTGATTGGTTTAAATTGTCAACTTTTCTCACAGACTCCGCAATCGCAGAGACATCCTTGATGCGGTAATTCGCTGCATTCCTATAAATGCTTACCTACGTTGACAAGTGTCATTGACTTGAGATAAAAATGGTTTCCGAGAATCGCTACGGTTGTGCACTTGGCACTTTTACACGAAACTTACGATTACATGTGATTTGAAAAAGTTCTGTGAAGGTGCCCGCTTAAAAGTTATTTAGTATTTACTTCTTGAAAGAGTTATCATGACAAAGAGAGAAAAAGTTCTTGAAAAGATAAAAAGCAATCATACTATGTATATAATTTATTCTGCTTACATATAACAACATACAATTAAATCATGTTCCCATAGCGTGCCCTTTCTAATACATTAGATCCGTACACTTGTGACAGGAGCATGGTACCCGCGAGTGCAGTGTCGCATTGTTCAGGCGGCGTGCGTGTGTGCGTACTGTGCGTACGGTCACGAGTCGCAGGCGCACTTGAGTCAACACGCGAAACGCGGGGATCTGCTCCCGGCTTTATAGCTCACGTCTGTGTCGTAAGCTTTGTTGATATTAGCCACCGGTTACGACGGATTATATGAATTTTATTGCGTGTAACAAGCTGTAGAACACGAGCAATTTGTTTTTAGCATTTTTGGTTCTCATGAGCTTTAATTTCTTTGATGTATGGTCATTGCTCTACTTTTCTCTCTTTCTCTCTGTTTGTGTTTACTTGAATTCATTTTCTTGACGCTTAATTTGAGAAAATGTGATTTTATATTTACGGTAGCAAAGTGTTTACTATTTGATGCTCACGATTGAATAAAATATAAGTAGTGAAGGAGTAAAATGTAATAGAAGTTATGTAGAAGGGGTAATGGTGGGACTAGCTATTGTACTGTAATGAAACTCGAACAATGAAGGTCGAAGACCCGTAGGTCACAGCAACCACCTTGCTGCCACCACGGCATGCTATTGTAGCTCTTACATAAGTTATTACTGCTTCGAGTAATTTTATAGCTACATTTAATTTCTTCGATTTCCGCAAGGCGACTGTTGGAATGTATTGTAATTAGTTTTAAAGTGTTTATTATTTTATTAATTTTAGGAAAAGTTACAGCTACTTTATTCGAATATCTATGCAATTAAATTATGGAGAAGATGATGGTTAAAATAATGGATATTTTTTGGGAAGTTTTTGATTTAGTAACGTCAACCTTTTTTTCTATAGATAAATTCATTTCAAAACAAGTCTTGTGTAAATATTGGATTATATATAAGGAAACAAAATGCTATGAATTCAGGCCGAAAACTAAAAATATTATTTATTTAGAACAGGCTGAGATCAGAATAGACATAAACAGACGCTTCAGTGTCGCAATACTGAAGCGCGCCACACACTGCGCGTTTACAAATAATAACACAATTGAAACGTAAATTAAGAACAATTTTTGAGGTGACTACGTGACGCAATGATGTCCTGTGAGCTGATTCTTTAGTTTCACACACAGTTTTAGTAATTTCATTCCTCAGTAACATGTTATTTTCAGTTACCATGAAAACCTGAAATTGTGATTCAAGTTTTTCAAACTCTTTCAGTTCAGTTTCAGTTTTTCACGAGAAATTATTTTGAATAAGTTTTCATCATATATAACCATTCTATAAAATTAAATTAAACAGTAAATTATTGCTTGCACCAAATTTAAATTCAACTGTATCACGTACCTGCCGCGGGACCGAGGGTGGCTGCAAACAGCAAGAAGCAGGTGGCCAAAACGAGCTGCATGTTGATAGAGTCGAGCGGTATCAGCGGGGAAGCGATCTGAGCACACTCAGGAGTGCACACGCGCTACACGGGACACTCGGGGCACACTGAACGCGCGCTGGCCGGGACCCCCCCTTATAACACAGACGCGTCCCGCGCGCACCACCGCATAGGACCGCTATTGCGGCCGCAGACTCTAACCTCGCGTCCAATACCTCGCCGCCCACAAGACACTCCATCAGGGACATAGCAACCCAGCAATGTAAGATACCCGCGCATCGGATCCTCGCGGGCGGTGGTGCGGTGTCGTCAGCCGCGGACGTCCGGCGGCGGGCGGACGCTAGCTCGGCGGCGCCCGCGCTCCTCGACACGGGAGTTATCTCGGCAAATCGTACCGCACAATAGTTCGCGCTCAATTTGTTCTTGTTGCGGTCGACGCGAATTCTTCGCTTGTCCAAAGGGTTGTCGACGTTGTCGTAGTTTTTTCTCCGCTCACGATGCGGCGCGCGGCGCGCTTCAAGGGTGTGCCTTTGTTGTATCTGCTATTGAGGATCCGCCTCGCAACCTGCCCGCAATTATTGCCATCGTACCTACTAATGTATTCTTACGACCCAAAAGCGTCAACAAAAATAACAAATGCTCCCGTTCCAATTCCCAACACACCTAAATAGCCAGTAATATGGTTGAAGACCTCCCCTTAAGTTGGCTCATTAGGTCCTCAAATTACTGCGTTTTCATTTAGCTTTTAAGATACGGTGTGATTATCTCCATAAGATATCCTTTTACCAATTACTATTTTCTTTTAGTGATATTAAAAACACTAAACAACAAATGCTTTTTCTGCTTATACTAATTGAATGAGAGCGGCTTCAACGCGAAGGAATTCACATAAACGCAGACAAGTGCACGGTTAATAGATATTAATTAAGTGTATATTTGACCTTGCGGTGGACACAAACAAGCGCGCGCTGAGTTCAATATTAGATCTTTGCTGAAATAAAAGCAAATGGGGGAGACACGGGCACTTGAAAGCCGCCGCCGCAGCTTCACCACTTTAAACATGTTGCTTTGAAAGCCACGTTAATTGGTGGGACGCTATTTGCTTTGCACGCCATGCGGCCCTCCCAGCTTTGACATTGCCATACCATACAGATGCTATTCCTATGTGTGCCTATTACAGGACACCTTAAATATTCCCTCCATTTGCCAGTTTAATAAAAAATCTAGGCTAAAAAATAAACGTGAATATTTAAATGTTCATCTCAATACAAGATACTGCACTTAAATGATCCTGCAAAAGTTGAAGTGCCCTAGAGCCTGCAGCTTGCAGAAACACTTTTGAAATTTCTTTTTTATCGCATTCAAGCGATACCTATCAGTATTGTTTTACATCCGATGAATTGCATTCGAGGGAGATACCAGTCGATAAAATAAAATTCACGGTTTTATTTTCATAAAAAAATATGAAGGTATTGCTTTAATAGCTGCAAAATGAAAAAAAGCTTAAAGATTCGAGCGATACAATGTTTTTTGATCCGAAGATGTTACTCCGCTTCGGGGAGTATTTAATTAAACGGGAGCATGACTCCGATGTTTTGAATAATGGTAGTAATAGACCGCACATGCCGCTCAAACAAAACTATTTATGCGCCATTCACAATGCGCGATCGCTGTGCGCTGTGCTAGCCGATCACACGACATTAATTTGATATCATTACCATGTATATCGTGGACACAAGGGATTCTTCTTCCAAAATTAATTAAATCCAAAAAAACACAATATTCTGGAAAAAAACTACTTATTCAAAAGTCGAAGCGTCTGAAAAGTTTCAAGCTTATCAGTTCGACTCTACATAATATTTCATTTGAACGACGCGGTGCGGCGGTAGCACGGCGGCGGCGGGCGTCGCGTCTCGATTTGCGCGTGTTTTTCAGGACGTACTGAAATATTGCAGAATGAAACTATCAAAAATTATTGTAAATTATGGCAAATATGCTTAAATTTATATGTAGGTTACTAAAACTACTTAAAACTTCCTCAGCTACCGTGAAATATAGAGCATCCGGAAAATCGTAAAATAAATAGGCACTTAGCTCGCACCATTTTGCACTAAGAGAAGATAGTTTAACTGTACTTATAAATGATGATCAATCTTCGAAACCCGTAGATGTGTCGCCGCTCCTCAATCATATCGTCCATCAACGTTGTGATTATTCTAATGTTTTCGAGTTGCGTGCGATGGCTGCGCCTGCGGTGGTCGCCGCCGACTACTCTGATTACCGCGATTACGATAAAAATGCACCCGCTATCGTTTAAATGCCGTTTTAAAAATAACCGCGTAATAGTCAACCGCAATAGCAATGAACACTAAAAATAAAATATTACGTGGACGGGCCCCTTAGCCTGACGTCCCTGAATAACATTGGGAATATTGCCCGATCATTATGCTGCGTACACGTCGCTAGTGGTCCGACATTTACATAGAGCCTACTATTAAATTATCCATTACGATCTGAATCTTCACATATAAACTTTAGTATTCTTGATGACTCATACACGAATGTGCCTGGACTACATACCTGAACGACTAAACTTAATATTTTATTTGGAGTATTCCAGCTCAGTTCTCATCTAATACAGCGCACTATAGCATGCTCCGTGTAGACATTGCATCCAGCCCACGTCGTGCAGTTTTATATGTAGCTATAAACTTTGTCGTGTTCGGCTAGAACATAACGCACGATATTATTTGAAAATGTTTTACGGCACGTAAATGCCCTTTTAGGACCCATTTCTTGGATTAGCTTAAATACGGCGCGGTAGCAGGACTAAATTCTTTTCTAGCCATTTATGAGCAGAGAAGTGCGCGACTTAACACTACCGTATTTATTTATATATGACTAGCTGCTGCCCTTGACTTCGCCCATGTCATTCCTAATTAATTTTCTAAAATACCCTTAGTTACCCCTTATAACATCAGCTATCTCTGCCAGTGAAAGTCCCGTCAAAATTGGTCCAGCCGTTTCGGAGATTAGCCGGAACAAACAAATGGACGGACAGAAAACATTTAAAAACAAGTTGTTTTAGGGTTCTGTACCACAGAAGGAACAAATGGAACCCTTAATATAGGATCACTTTGTTAGTACGTCCATCAGTCCGGCAAGACCCATTTTCTCAGGAACGCGTGTAGGTATCAAGTTGAAATTAATAGCAAATACGTAATCTATGTTCCCTTGGAGGTCTAAAAAAATCAAGCTTCTAAGTCAACGCAATAAAAAAACACGGCCAGTTATGTGACATATTTTGATACTCGCAAATAAATCAAAAAGGCTACTTCCTGTTGACCTAGAATCATAAAAATTAGAATCACAATTTATATTTGCAGTTGGAGAATTGACCGTGACGTATGTCGATGTATGGGAGAACATGTTTCTCAAATACTATACTTATTAAATTTGTTCTTGGAATAAATTCATCCCAACTACGGAACCCTTCATTGCGTGGGCCAACACGCACTTGGCCGATTTTTTATTACAAGTACCGTATATGATTTCATATGCATTTAGTAAAAAGCTGATATGACATTACAAACAGGCACTTCAATTTAATTTATATGTATGTATGTATGTAATAGATAACATTGAAAATAAATAGTTTACACTCGGTATCTGAAACGTAGATCAGTAAATTAATGTGTTATTGTCATATCCGAGAACCAAATAAAAAAATGATGGGGATAAAAAGTACCTAGGTACGATCAGAAAGAAAAGCCATTATATATGTGTTCCATAAATCCAATTGATTTCATAATCTGTCTTCTTAATATAAATCGCAGACCTCTGTTAGATTCCTTTCTCGGGTTCTTAGTTTTATCTAAGTTCAATCAAATCACTCTATCATTCAGAACCATTAGATAATATGTTTGAATAGTTTTGTGGTGGTCCGCAGTGTAAGTGTATGAACAAATCTTGGAGATAATAAATAAAGCTGTGGTTGCAATTTTCAAATGATCATCAAGGATGCAGAAAGTGGAAATAATATATAGCAAAACTAGCTGAGGCCCCGCTGTTTCACCCGCGTAAGTCTCGATCCCGTGGGAACATCGGAATAAAAAGTATCTAATGTCCTAATCCAGATCATGGTCTCCCCATGTGCCAGATTTCATCCAAATCTGTGCAGCCTTTTTAGCATGATAGCGTAACAAACAAACAAATTCACTTTCGCATTTATAATATTAGTTAGAATACAAAATCCAGACCACTTGATATAAGACCAAGTCTAAAAGAAATAAATAGTGGTCCTATCCTTATAAAATATTCTTGAAAGCCCTTCTTTTTAACGGGCACAATTAAGCCTTTATTCTCGGTGACTGCGGACCGCAGACCTATTATGTATTTTAATCCATACGCAAGTATTTTTTCTGACCCCTAAGGGGATCTAAAAATAAATGCATCGCGTGGCTAGCTCGGAACAAAAGACCAAAAAGAGTAACTCTTGGGATCGCACCTATAAAGCTGTACGAGTGAATCCGTAACTAAATTGCATGATTGGCGCGGTTCACTACTTATTTGCACAATTTCCATTACTTAATCAAATTATTACTTGCTTGCCGATCGTTCCGCGAGCTGCCCGCGGTTTTTCTTATTTCCCGTGGGATCCTCGGGTTTTCTAACGATTTAGATCGTACTTATCTATAGGAAATGAGCTTTTGAATAGTGTGATCCTATATTTTTTCAATTACCCTGTTAAACTGTGAAATGCAAGAATTGTTCTTTTTGCATTTCAATGTAGTTATCGTATTAAAATAAAATAAGTAGTAGTTATGTACGAGGTAGGTAGCTAGTTATGTAGCATCTATTCTGTATTATTATGCGTAATGGTTTAGTAAGGAAAAAAGTTACCAACTTTCATGTAAAAGAAAAGCTCTCGCTGAAATCTATGTCATCTGATCGTTTCCAACGATTCTTAATTTTTTTTACTGTTACAGTTATACATTAGCTTTTAAAAAATTGAGACAGACTTTAATGACATTTCGGTCATTATAAATTCATTTTACATGTTAACATGATGTGCAAAAAATTATACCATACGGTACATCACAATGAAGCATCATTTCATGAATAGCTGGATGATGAAATAGAACTAAATTAAGAATGTAAGTAAGAAAGAAATAAAAGAAAGAAAAAGTATTTATTTAAAAAATTAGTATTTGTTTGTTTTTTTTTGTATTTTAGTATTTGTTTTAAATAAAGAAAGAATAATTGTTTATTCTGCCCAAACTAAACGAAAATTACAAAAAAAATACATAAAATACACATTGACAAATTAGCCAAAGAAAAGGAAACAAAAAACTAAGGAAAAAAACAAACTAAATTACACAAGACAAACTACGTTTTTCAAAATCTCATTGTCATAGTCACTGAATAGGTACCTCTAAAATATCACCTACGAAACTAACATTTATTCAGTAGGTACCTGCCTAGTACTAGATGTCCTTTTGAAAAGTAACTTAATTCCCTTCTCCAACATCTTTATGATCAATATAAATATAGATCAGCACATTAGATCTTACTTATGCTGCGCATGCTTGAAGGGCTCCTGGCTTTATATATCACACAATACAAGTTTTTTTCCGAGTTATGCAGCGCTGTTGATTATAAATAAAATGGCCTATTATACGCCCGTCTACGGATATCCTTGGCACAGTAATGTATTTATTCTATAAGTCATTATCGCCCGTCGATGTAACACTAGATAAATCTAAAGAAAAGTTGAATGAACTAAATCTCATTTGCTCTTTTTTGTTTCTAGCAGATGTTTATTGCTCCCCTCTAGTTTGGAATAGCGTAAAATTGATAGAACGAATTGGCATAATGTTGTCAGAACGATTTAAAGCGTGGTTTTTATTATTGCAATTTTCGACTTTGTGATCCCATAAACATTGCCTAGTAGAACTAAACGTTGTAATTACGTACATATTCATCGACCGAACCGAATTTCAAGGAAATAATTTAGAAGAAACAATACTTCCTCAAAAAAAGTCGTGATGGCCCAGTGGTTAAGGCATCGCCTCTGATGCACGAGGTTGTGGGTTCAAATCCGGGCAAGTACCAATGTGAGTTTTTCAATTCATATGTACTTTCTGAGTTTATCTTGGATATTACTGACATCGGTGAAGGAAAAACATCGTGAGGAAACCTGGACTTTATAGTTAAATATAAGTCTGAAATCGCCAACCCGTCTTGAGCAAGCGTGGTGATCAATGCTCGTGCCTTCTCTGTGTGAGAAGACGCCTTTGCCCTGAAGTGGGACAGTAACAGGCTGGTATTATTTATTATTTAATACTTCCTCAAGAAATAAAAGTACAGGTTTTTCCAAGTTCTGGAAGGAAAGAAACTTAAAGCTCAAATTAAGTTCAGGAGCTTTCAGATAAAATCAAAACACGGTCGTCTTTGATATTTAAATTAATATATCGGTGGAATTTGATTGATTTGGCTTGTTAGTATTCGGAATCTTAATCACTTATGAAATAGCGCCAAAGGGTACCGGTCTGAGACGCAATTAGAGTTTTTTGGCTCCAGAGTGCGTCGCTAACTCGTAGCATTTGCATGGCAGACTGAGCTCGGCGCCCGCGCACCGTGTCTTGTCCGGCGTGCCTTATGATGACACTTAGTTTTTATAACTATGAAGTATGCAACTCGCTCTCTTAGAAATTACTTTAATTAAGGGTCGTACCTAATGTTTTGTAATACACTTTTTTAAGATGTCTGCGTATTCCTGACTTAATGGCAAACAAAAGTTGCAAAATTGTTTCAGCAGCATGATCAACAAAAAAAAAAGAAAGAAAAATTGTTTATTGGTTGTTTAACATATTGCCGACTCTTCTTCTTTTCGTGTGGTTTAGTGTCAGAGTTTGAAAGCCACCCATGGGCTTCTAAATTGGCTTCACATGCCGTCGAGAAATATGTCTCAGGCAAGCCGGTTTCCTCACGATATTTTCCTTCACCGTTTTTGAAGCAGGTGATAATTATAGAATACGCACATGAATCTGAAAAGACAGAAGTGCGCGCCTTTACCTACCAACGTTGTTTTGTATGTCCTATTATTTCCTTTTTGAAAGATTCAGTATCTTGCGAGACTGCTTTAGAATACAATAAAACAGTGATTTGTTTCTCAGAACACCAGTCTACCACTGCCCAGTGCAGAAATATTAAAATTTGCAAAACACGTGATAAAAATTCTTAGTTTCTCTATCTTCGTATGCCATCCCCAGCTGCCAGTTATCGTATTTCATTTTGCTCTTGGTTTAATACAGACACGGATAAGAAGAGGCCATGACTTATGTTATTATTAACTTTAGATCTAGAGATATTTAAATTCAGTAGATGCATGCGAAGTCTCGTTTGAATCTGTCGCCAGGCTATGAAGTTAGAGTCATAATTCATTAAGTAACACACAAACTCGTTGATTTATCCATACGCATTTTATGTAGGTAGGTAAATATCGTCGGCTTTATTTCCCACGTGGGATTAGCTAACTTAACCAACATCATAATTTAGTAAAATACTAATACAGTTATAAATACAATGTGCACCATGTATTTTCCATTATGAAGGGCCCACGTGCAACTAATAGATTTGATAGCCTGCGATAGGCGAAATGCTACATTGATTCGCGTCGCACCGTCGCGCGTCGCCCTGACGTCAGTGGTTATGTGTTTAAGCAATTACTCCCTAGAGATTGAAGGTACAACATCAGTCTTGGTCGGCGTAAGATCGCTTCCCGTTATAATTGACGTACACACGAGGGCCTGCCGAGGTGTCAGAAGACTGGAGGGACCGCGAAGGCACGCCTCACACCTCCACTATAATTTACCCCGGCCGTATACACGACAACCCCTAATCACGAATGTGTTTAGTAAAATCATCATTTTCAACACATTCGAAGTTCGTATCGATAAATTACACGAAGATCCTTTCTGGAATTTTAATTGGGACTATCTATAAAATGACGGTAAACATTAAAATAATAACCACATACGTTACCTATGTTATTTTTTGCAATTATTGTTCTTTATGTCAGGGATCAGGGTATCTTATTAATATTACGTTGTGTCTTGCTTAAATTAATGTCGTTGGCGTTGCCTGCAGCGAAGGACAACTTAGTCGTTTGCGAAAAATATGAAAAGAGGTTTATTGCTCTCAGTGAAGAGTTTTTTCAAGGTGGAATATGGCCTGCGCTCTAGACGTTATCGTACTGTAAATAAAAGAAAAAAAATTTGTGAGACCAAAAACATGCATAGAGCATTTTTATGACCAAAATCAAACGAGGTATTCAATTTTATAAAACGCATAGGTAAATCATAGAGTAGACGGCACAGCCAATATTGATAGTCTGAAAAAGAGCAAACCCTATATTCGTAAAGTATCCCTTAGCTTCACGAAGGATGAAATATTCAATATCCTGCAGAAACCAGAAAATAGCTGGTTTTATCATAATTATTGCAGTGTTGACGTGTGATTTCCTTCCCAAAGGTTCAAGGTTATGAACGTGATTTTGAAATATCGTAAAACCAATCTCAATGGCTCATCTACGGCGCCGATCACTGCTTTCTCACGACCGAATAGGACTACCTGACCCCCAACTTTCGCCCCTACTGAAAAGGGTATAAGGACCATAATCCCTTATTGATTGGAATGTTAGTTTATTTTATTTTATTTTATATCCTAAGTGTTTTGTTTGAAGGTCGTGTTTAGCAGCCAGTTGTGCCGTTCTTTGTTATCCGTGTTAACTCTCAAAATATTGACACAAGATCCACAAGTTGAGTGGGACCTGTTTGCTGTATCAAATACACGAACAATGGAAAATGCTACGTATGATCGTATCAACAAGAAATAACTTCACAAAGCCATACGAAGATTTCGATGCCTTTGATTGCCGATTTTTACATAATTCAATAGTTACTCAAATAAAGTGGGTTGACCTTAGAATATCAGACCCAGTAATGAAAAGCATCCAATTAAAGTGTTATGTCTTCAGCCACATCTCTTACATATTTAAGAGAGAGCTTGGCTGCTAATTGGATGATTGATAGAGGCTGTTCTTTTGCATTTATATTGAAAGTGCAAAAAAAGCGGATAGGCATCTTTCTACGTGATAAATTGACCATTGTAAATGGTAGTCCATGATCAGGCTATATAGCTAAATATTTTACAACGGACCAAGAAACGCTCTCAGATTCTCGATTACTGCCCATGAAGACATTCAATTACTTCCGTTGGAATCGTTCACAAACAGTCAACGTGGAAAATTCATGGTGTTCACATCGCTGCACCGTGCGCCGACGCAGCCGCGCGGCGTATCTAAAGCTCAATTGCACAATTAGTGTTGCCTCCATTGTGCTTCCGGATTCCCTCGGGATTGCTCTCAGCTCTCAGGCCTAACATACATTTTCCTCACCGACACTACACTTATTATATTCTATAAACGTCCTCGTCATAGCGTTCATGCTCGTAATACACGATGACGATAAATTCCTGTCGTAAAATTTTACACAACGTGATTAATAATAGCTACGAATTGATAGCGGTCAAGTATAAAATGGACGTATCCGCAAGTAATTCGCAAACACGTCCGTAACGCGATATATGCTCTACGGCAGCGGTATCACCTTGAGTTATTTATTAACCAAGGATATATCAATACCCGGCAATTAAAATAAAATCCAGAACCTTCCGGGAAACCGAGCGCGGGATCCGCAGACACCTCCCGCTGCTCGTCAATCCTGTCGCAATCACCGCGAAAATTACCACTCTTTATTAATAATCGTATATCATTTTTACGGCCCGTATTTTACAATTTTTATAATAAATGCTGCATATAATTCAAAACTTCTAATATACTCGTACATATATCAATACATATTCTGAAGAAGAAAACAATTTATTGCTGCATATAATAAGGATTTTCATCAAGCCAAGACATCTATTTCACAATTTCAACGACTTGTTATGCCCATAAAAATCCTCAGACTTAGTCATTAAAGGAACATATAACGAATATAAAGTAACATATTGCGACTCTCCGTGTGAAAGCAGAAAAATGATGGCTTTGAATGTGTCTGTTCAAATCGGTACTTGGAACTACTTTATGGAGCCCAACCTGCGCACAAACACTTTCTTGACGTGTAATAAATCATGAGCATTGAGCAGTAAACCTATGAAAAAGAGCCATGAAAAGAACATTGTACCATGCAAATCCTTGACCCTTGGATATTCTATTCAGATGTCATTATTATTCCTGACTCGTATCGCCATTAAGAGGGTACAACTTTGAGAGTGCCTACAAGGAAAGTATTCGCGTACAAAACCTAAGCCGTCATAAATAATACGAGGCGAGCGGAGTCAGCTAATGAATTACGAGCGCGAGGCTCATAATAGCGGGTCGCGCGCGGCGCTAAATGCTGCGCACGCGGTCGCCGCCGCGCGCCGCCCGCCGCGGGCAATGTACGCACCGCCGCACCCGCACAGCCTGCGACCGCGCCACGCAACCAACCCTCAGCTTACCTTCGTCGACCGCCACAGCTAACAAAGAACGCCGATCTCGTGCGAATAGTTCACGCTCTGCCTCTTGCATCATTGTATTAGACGGATGGGCCGGAGTCAACGACACCCGTCGACGAGTCATCGCCGTCATCATTCAACTTGAACTGTCTTCCAAACATAGCTGCGCACAGCCGTAATGAATCATTACGAGTATTACGATGCACGTTCTGAGTTGATATTGATATAATGCGATAAGCTGAACAACGCGAACTGGAAGAGCACAATTTATAGGAGGCTGCGATGCGCCAAGGACGCCCAGTCGTTGCTATTATGTAAATAATGCACTCCTATGTCGTGCCCTCTGTGGCATTCGCTTACTGACTACGACTGCACATCATAGCGACCCCTCCACATACCACAAACTCTCATTATTTTCATGTTTGCATGTAATAAAAAAAGTATAATCTTGTACAGAAAACGAATACAACACGCTACGGGACTCTACATTATGTATCATTAAAAAAATACAAGCAATCACCTCGGAAATACAAACCTTAATCACAGAACTCTTAATGTATGCAGTCGGTGCTACATCTGAATTGATAGAACACGTATTAATTGCATACTCGTCTAGTACTTTAGATAAAACGGGCGAGAAGGTAAAGCTCTCGAGCAAATTGGAACACTTAACTGATGGCAATAATGAGTCACCGTGTAATCATGACCTGTCACTGTTGTAACGGTATTGCAATTTAATAATAGGAATGTTGACTGGGGAAAAAAAATCTATTTAGTCCGTCAGTCAGATAATACAAAAATATTAGACACGTATTTTTTGCCTAAATTTGAGGAGTGCAGCTCGCTACATCACAAGTCGGTATGAAATCTACCAGAGAGTGACGTCATGGTACATTTTAACTCAATGTATTGCCGTAATCTTGATAACGTAAAAAAAGAAAAAAATACGTGTTCAATTTTTTTTTTTTAATCTATCTGGCGGACAAAAAAATATTTGTCATCATCCCTATTCAATGCGCCATGGCAACTTACACAGACACCTATTTTTTATTCAGCCTGAAGCTTATTTTATAAATAAAAAAGCGCAGGAAATCGAAGATCCGTGAAGACGTCAATGAAAGGATCAATAAATAATCTATGATTTATTCTTGAAACTAAGATTGTTTTTAAAGATAAGCTTTAACAGAGTATTCATAATCGAATGACAACCCAGTTCTATAATAAAATGAAAATAGGTTTTAATTCCGTCTGCTACGAGTATTCTTGGTCGTTACTTCCTACAAAGAAATAACTAGCTTGATACACGAGTTGTTTGTTTTATTTGCGAATATCTGCAACAGTCGTGAGCCACGTCAAACTGATCAAACTCGCGACTCCTAAATCAATAGGAGCGGAGCGGCGCGGAAGCGTTGAGTGGTGCCCTCAGCCCAGGTGAGGTGCTGCCCCATGTGGGCTTATCAAGTTCATCACTGTCGCCGCGCAGACACGATCCACACATGGAAGGGTTATACCCATTGAATCCAAATATTACACAAAATTCAACCAGCATGAGCTGGTCATTATAACATCGTTATCTAAAAACCTTGGCAATTTGAAATTCCCATCTTTAAATGCTACCAGTTAAAGCACCTATGGAGGGCACTTAAAACATTTTTGGCCTTAATCAGAGCTGTGAAAATAATAAATACCCTCGCAGGAGTGCTTCTTGGCTAATGGTGACTGCATTCCGACAGTGAGGATTGTCGCCGGAGAAAAGCGGCGTGTCATTGAACCGTCCTGTGGTGGATTGCTCCACTTCCGCCAACACCCGGCAAATAAAATCAATTATTATGATGCCGTTACTCCGGTCGCCTGACTTACGACCTACAGACTAGCAACAAAGCCCTATACCATTGGAAAGTCATCCTCATGAAGATATATTATATTATCAAAGGCAAAACCATAAATATATCTATCCACATTCTCTTGCATCTAATGGATGTACCTGTCATTCCTGGTAACTGATTCAGCAAGGCTATAAATACAAGCTAGCCACGTGTGTTAATTCCATCGAACGCTATTTAATAAAGATAACCACGTCATGTTATTGTCACGGTGGCACCGGATAAGCGCTGCGACCGGCCGATTGTCTCGCGACTATCGTAAATAACTCGCGCAGTGTCCGGTGTCGACCACGAATACAGAGTTGCCGACGGCGGCTGGCGAATCCTGGCGTCGCCGCCGAGCCCTCCGCGTCCCCTAACGCGGACCACTCCGCCTCACCTTCCTTTCAAACGTTACAAGCGAACAAACGGCGCGTCCTTCGATCGACATACGCCCAGCGAGAACCCGTGGTTGCGCGTACTCTCGGTGCGCTCACAGGAAACAGCCTCCGCGCTAGGAATACGGATGAGCGTGACGTGTGCCATGGGCCCGCCGACTTATCTAAACTGAACCCTAGTCTCCGCCGGTATCTACCGACGTTAAATTATTACTGTCTCTAGGTGTCCATTTACAAAGCGTAAAGTATCCCTATTTATCGACGACGTGCAATTTGAGCAATATAACGACGATCTCGGGCCAATGACTGGAATTGGCCATCGGCTATGAATTCCGCTGAGGCAGAAACAATGGACATATGATATAAATAGGTGGAATAAATATAAAATGGTAGTGTTTATTTGGTCTATTTAATGGCTGAACGATATGCGAAGGGTGCATAGAGGGCGGGCAGGGATCGAGCGAGCCCGAAGTATTGCCGAGGTCCGATAGCATCGGTGCGCAGCGCGCTATAAATAGATGAGCAGACCCTTGAACCAGCCGCGGTCGTCACTGCGCGCCTCGAAGGGTTACTGCTTAGTAACGTTGGTAATACAAACAAGTATTGTAACAACACTGGCGCACAGCGAAGAGCTAATTAAATACAAGTCGCTACATATTTGATAGCACCGTATTTCAAGAACTGCACGAAGTCAGGATAGGAGACTTAGCATTACTTAGCGATAAAGGAATTGACATGGATTTAATCAAATTTGTATTTTTCGTGTAAAATGAAGCCTTTAAAATGGTCGAGGCAGCAAAATAACAAAATTTTTCTGCCTCGAACATTTTAAAGGCTTAATTTTGGAGGTAATTTAGCGCTCCAATGAGACATCCCTGTTCGTTGTTCGGTACCGCAACCATCCAGCATAAAACACGGCAGACGGGGTGCAGCTTCTCGCTTGTTCGCTTTCATTCGCGCATGCGGACAACGCTTATTTTTTTCCCTGATTAGAGTAAAAGATGCGCAACCGGTCGCGGAGCGAAGGCCGCATCCAGGGACGGGCGTGAGTCGCGCTGCGCCCGCGCCGCCTCCGCGCCCGCTAATGATGCGCCTCCACTGAACCACTCCTAATTGGACGAACGCCCGACCGCTCCAGGAAAAAATATCAACCAACCATGCGCACAGCACAAAATAATCAGAATTGCGAAACATGTCCACTTTGAATCATACGAATTATTAAATTCCAGCAAAATTAACTAACGTGCAATAAACAAACGTAATATCCGAGGATAATTATACAATTATGTCTTGTGTCCTTACGGGGAACCGTTTTGTTAATACTTTGTACACACTCTTCGCTTATTATCACTTATCAAGATATGTGAGGTGTGAATATAAAATGATTCAGTTCTGGGAACTATAAAGTTTCCGAGTTACATCACAGGGACACTTAATGACATAATAATGTTTTATAAACACCATTACAGTTACTCGTATTCTTTTCTTGGTGTACCTTGGCGAATGCGATTATGTCAGAGGCACGTACTCTATAAGAATTGCCCTTAAATAACGGTAGAACTATAGTGAACAGTCGTAGATTGCAGACGTACTAAGTCAACCTAGCTGTAACTAATGATACAATTGACGTTTGTTATTTTTCATTTAGCAGCAGCTGGGATCCCTGTGATTTTATGAAAAGGAAGTTATGAAATACAGCCGAGCAGATATTAAAATCAATTTCTATGCGTCATTGGTATTATTTCGAAACTAGTTTTGCCTGCGGCTTATCGCGCGATAGATACATGTCTGTATCTATCACACAGCTAAGCAATGTCAAAGTTTGAACAAAAAAAAACGGGTATGTCATTCATAGAAAGTACAAAAATTACCCCTGAACTTTAGTTATCCTTTAGTAATAGAATAACACAGAACTGGCTTGCCTTTTTAATTAAAAATAAAAAGAACCTGTATGGACATCTGAATCCAGCGCGAGATGTAAATGTTTAACCCCTAGCGAAAAAGGAAAAGGTTGATAACTTGGACGGTTGTTTGTATCAGTCGGTATTGCGACGACTATATCTGTTAATCTGTGCCTTCAGAGCTCTACATAAATAGTACATGTGTGAACCAATCGTGATGCTGTTCTTTGATATCTACTCGTAGAATGTGAAACTATTTTCGTCTCTTGAATATTGGAAGAACCCCTTATCAAAAACATCATCAGAGCACGTAACGTTCTGAAATATGTATCTGACACTCTTTCATAATAAAATTATCACCATTAAACCTCTTCAATTCCTTTGGTGTTTAATTACCGATATGAGACCTCAGTTTTAACCGATAAACAGGTACGGGAAACGGTTCTAGCGATTACCAATCAGCCAGCCTGCTACGTCACCAGGACACCTCATTATTTAATGGTTAAGGTGAAAGCCCATATTCAGCACTGAACATGTACGGTCTGAGAAATCATGGGGTAAATTTAAGCGCGCTTGTGACTTGAGTTTATGTACTGATAACTCCTGTTAAGGTTAAGGAACAAAGTTTTATTCACTTGAACCTTGCGACGTGATATTCGTGGTCTCACGAGAGAGATTTTTTAGGGAGAATAGGATGTTTAAATTGATAACATCATAGCTCTGTACGAGTAATATCGACTAACATTTTTTTTTAGCTCTCCAGAAATTCAAAAAACCGTTGTTATGCTTTTTTATCATCATCAACAGTCTTAGTAGGTACAGGTTTTATCAACCCACAGCAGAAAGTGCGCTCTAAACATACGACTAATTTGAGAACGCCTAGTTTAGTTTGTTTTAATAACATATTTAATGATATAGAATGGTAGTAGACCATAGTCTGAACAACGTTTGTTCTAGCAAAACTGTGATTCAAATGTCACCGTGTATAAACATCCGAATTGATAACCTCCTCCTTTTTGAAGTCGGCAATACTATCAACCCACAGTAGAAAGTGCAATCTTTTTTTAGGTTATAAAATTTTGCACAAAACTTGTCCAGACCAACAAGCTTGACTGATCGGTATTCCTATACTCCGGCAGGCGCTCTCTCGGCCACCATTCAGTCAGGGACACAGCCTTAAATATAATGACTAAATCCCTCACACGGGAGTCTATTATTATGCGTGCTTTTCCAAGTGTATGAATAGCATAAAATGAACAAGTGCCAGCTAATAACATATTCACTGGAACTGTCGCTCGTTGTCACGAGAAATGTTTTTTGACAGCATTGCAGCGCGGAGGCGCGTGCTCTCAGCTGCGCGGACGCACCTGACTACAGGTCGCTACGAATTCATACGTGGTCACCCATTTCATTTCATTTAATAGCTTGTCATATTAATCTGTCTCCGTAAAGTTTTCTTTGTCTAGTAGGAGAGCCTTATAAGAGCCAGAATCGATTATTATTTTATATACCCGGCGTTTATAGTTTTCCTTGCGTTCGTGTCCAGCATCTAATGAGAATAACCGCTACAATCGAAGCGTTTGTATGAAGTTGTAAAATAAACTGATTCGCCGCGGCTTCATGTCTGTTCGTAAAGTGACGACGCCTGACTCGACCCACGGTCGTGTCATTTTAATTCAATGGACATGTCCCGGCGCGTTATCGGCGCTAACTTGTCGCTCATAAGATTTCCTGGCTATCTCGTCCTGTAAATTGTCATTTCTTATTGCAGCCATCGATGCGGCTTGACTAATGAAGATTTAAATCGACGGTGGTGTAAACCGAGTCCCGTTTTACATCCTTCTATTTATCATACTAAGGTGAGATAACGTTACAGGGCAATAGATGTGTAATTTCCTGAATGAAATACATATTAAATATACTGCCTTGTCGAAAGGTAGCATCGAATGCATTTGCGGATGTTATCCTATCATGGGTTTGTTATTTATCATGGGTGGATTTGTTAATTGTATATAATCGTATGTGCGAGACTGGGGTATGTAACAGTGTCCTTGCTGCTCCTGCTTCGGAAGGAGCTAGGATGCTGTACAAGCTCGTAACTATTGGGATTAACCGTAGATCTAGATAGTGTAAGATAATTTTTATTAGTTGTGTAGTAGCATGTACGAGTCGATAAGTCGACTTGTAACGACGAGGGTGGCATAATCTGTCTAGGTTAAAACCCCCCTTAAATAAATAAAGAAAAAAAAAAACTATCATGGGTTCGATTCCCAAGTGGTGGGTGGAAAGTGTAGATTTTATAATAAGTAATTGACGTTAGATGATATGTTAAAAAAAAAAAAAAAATTGTCAAAGCTCTTCTTTTTATCATGGTTCTACCTACCATCATGACTGGTCTTATTAAATTACTTCTAATATTTCAGGGTCTAATAGAGTACCTTGTTCGTGTCTGGAAAAAGCCGCCGTTGGTGTACTGTGACTATCACGGACACTCGCGGAAGAAGAACGTGTTCTTCTACGGGTGCGCGGGCGCAGAGAGCTGGTGCAGCAACGACCGGATAGTTCCAGATGAACCAGTCAAATATTTAGTAAGCTCACATGAACATATGTTTAATATGTTATTTTAATATGTTTGCCATAAATTGATATGTATTATAAACATACCTATCTATAAATCTTAGCGGATAATCTACTAACTTTTTAAATGCCTTTCAAACGTAGGTATTTCCTTGGGTCTACCCAAGGAAATACTTATGACACTCCGTTCGAACTGTGTAACAGATCGTAAAACCCATCCGATTATTTTTCTATCAATACGCTGAAAGTCAATAAGTCATACAAGCAATTGGAATCTCAAAGATATTGTCATAGACAGCGGACTTGGAAAACGGGTAAATGGCATAAGTGGGTACAGTAATAAGATTGTTAGATTTTATCAGTGCAGCTACTGTGCTTCCTGATATCATCTAGTTGACTTTAACGACATTTAAGGAAAGTGGCGAGCTCGTTCGTATTCCTCACAAAAAAAAATACATGCGTTGCATGTTCTTGGCTTCCTGACGGTTGAATGTGTTGACCTTGGTTCGATCCCCGGTTCACGCAGTGTTATTCGGTTTTTCCACAAGGGTTTTTTTGTAGCAGAATCTAAATTTGTGCTCAGGTAATAATATGCTCGCCTAATCATGTAACTTAACATAACTGGCAAAATGTCGATATAGGTAGATACAATACGGGCCACGAAAGATGAGACCTGACGAACGCTATTCCGCGCCTTCCGCGCTCTTGCTGCCGCCCCGATGACGCCCGGTCCCTTCCCGCCTTCAGACCTCATACCGATAAAGACACTTATAAATCGTTTACTGCACAAGTCCAAACACGTGGTGTGTCAGTCTCATCTTTAGTGGCACGTATAATACATCAACTTTGCTTGCGTTCTTTGGGGACTGTTGGTGGCATAATGTTGGTACTTTGCTTGTCAGATGCTGCCAGCGCTAATGCATCGGTTATCGCCTGCATTCGCGCTCGGGTCCTGTTCCTTCAGAGTGGAACGGGAACGAGAGAGTACCGCTAGGGTCACCGTGTGGAGACACCTCGGCGTCACCAGATCCTACACCATGGAAGCATCCTTCTGTGGATTTGACCGAGGCCCCTTCAAGGTTTGTTTGATATACGAGTAGTCTTGCCATACATTTTCTGTTGAACTCGTCTGAAATAGAGTCAGCACAAAAATCCGTGTATAGAGATCTTGTTTAGTGTTTATTTTTAACTGTGTAGTTCGGAAGCGCCCCCGATTGGACCCGAACATACGAACCTCCACCGGCTTGGTAGTGGGTCCCATTGAACCCCAGAATGACGACATACGGCACTCTAAATTGATTATGTAAATATTTATTATGCTACTCATCAAATCTTATGAATGTGCTTTAATTAAGAGGGTTTATCCTAAAAATTGACAACTTCGCATATAACTGCCAAATATTAACCTTTTTTTATTCTTATAGCAATATTACTGAATAGAAATAAGAAATGTGGCTAACTAGCGAACTAGAATATTAATAATTAATTGCAATTTTAACATTGAATTTGATGTTGTACCCATTTTTGGTGTAAAAAACGCATTTGGAAACTTTCCAAATAGATTTTTTACATCTAAAACTAAACATTCGGTGTTAAGATATTAATTATTGCATTTCATAATCAATATTCTAGTTCGCTAATTAGCCACATTTTTTATTTCCACACAGTAATATTGCCAAATTAATCAAAACAGTGAAATATTTGACATCTATTTCCGACGTTACCCACTTTCAGAATAAACGCTCTTAAGAGAGTTGAGTAAAAAACTTATTATGTTAACGCCATTAAATCTTTCATAAACTAGTGCGCAAGTTTATAATATTTAAACTTTACAAAATCCAAATCTGTAAATGCAATAATCGCCATTTTGATGACAATGGTGGTCGAGGCTAAAAAAACCGGCCAAGTGCATGTCGTGTCGGACCACGCACAATGAAGGGTTCCGTAGTTGGGATGAATTCATACCAAGAACAAACTTAACATTGTAGTTGAAAAACATGTTCTCCCATTCATTCCAATTGCAAATGTAAGTTTCTACGCACAATATTGGGAGATTTACCATGTTATTTTAAGACCATAGACTTCTTATAGATTTTTCTGTAATCTACGAGTATAATCAAAGAACACTTTTCTGTTTTTACAAAATACTGGTATTCAGCTGCATCAGGTTAGACTGGAAGCCGACCCCAACATAGTTGGGAAAAGGCTAGGCAATTGACTGGTGCAGTTTGACCGACCTCAACATACCTATAATTAGAGATACCACAAAATTATTACATAAAATAGCTCCGGTAACATATTTTTCTTAATAAATTCGAATGCTGAAGTTGATGTAAATTCCTAAATTTAATGACGTAATTCGCAACATCCCGTCGAGTCAGCTGATTTTATTTATGCCCAAATCTTGTTGAGCACAGTGGTTAAACCAAGTGATTGATTTTCAGTTAATATGTCTGCTAGATAAGATACCTGCCTTCAAACGTTCTCACATTAAAAACAAAGATTATTTATTCATTATTATATTTAAGTAATGATACGCATTCTATTCTCCAATTAGAAATGACATATCTTCAGATGAATGATAACGATACTTAGCTACCCGCCATGTGGGTTAATATATCTAGCGGTGTCCATCCCATACTCGATACTAGATCCCTCTGATAAGGCTTCTGTCGCTACAAATCTTCCATCTACTTTATGTGGGAAAACAGCTATTCGTAAGTATGTTGTTTTACAAATGAATCGCCTTACGAGGGCTCGGCGTGATTGCGAACTTTTCCTCACGACATGCTGATCGTAAATTGTTTTAATTAAGAATAGCTTCTGTAATTAATCTGGGTAGCAGACGAATTAGTACCAAGCTGGTCATGATTTTATGGTAATCGTGGATACAATCTTGTCACTTGGTGTTAATATGTAGTTTAATTAACTTATGTGTATTTATTAGTTTATTACGCTGCAGTTTCAGCTGTCTAGGTTTAAAAAACTGTAGAGTCTTTCAGTTTGATAAAAGACTGACAGAATCTTTTATTAAACTGAAAGCCACCAGAGAAACATGTTTTATATGTTAGCTCGTAAATAGCTTATAAAGGAAACCACATAAAGGTATAATAATCCCATCATAATCAGGGATGCAGCATGTCGTATGAGTCAACAGAATCGGTCATAATCCATTCGCAAATTCGTGACACGAAGTATGACATGACGTAACATGACGTAAACATGTATGAATAATACCGGTCAAAATATTGCTATTTATAGTGTTTTCACACGTCTTGGTTGCTTTGCTGTGGGTATACCTAGAATCTAGATCGACTCATACGCTATCTGTGAAGATGAAGGTGCTCTCATGTCACTTACGAAAATCTGGCACTTACGAGTAGTAACGAGTGAAACTAACAGACCTAAAGATGAAGCCATGGTTGAAACATTTGAACCATAGACTAACTGCTCTAGACCAACTAGTCTTGGCAGGTTATATCTAACAGAGGGAACCATAGATAATAACTTGGTTCGCCACACCATCGTACAGAGTTCGGCAAATGACTGAGAGAATGAATAATGTCCAAAGAACTCGGGCAAAATTATTCGAATATAATTATCAAAGTTGTGTAAAATAACCTTTCTCATCACCAGGGCTTCCACTTAAACACTCATCACCTTCAGAGCGTGGGCAGCGACTTCTGCGAAGCTCTCAATGGCCTCAACGAGACAGCCACCAATGTAGATATACAACTCACCAAGGATCTGAACGGGTAAGTGGACAGCTTGACTCCATCCGTCATTCACTTTACTTACAAAGTAGAAAATATCCAACCATATAGGTAAACTGATGTTGACAAGCGGTTTGCCAATAATTTAAACCAGTAAGGCCTAAACCACAATTGCGTTTACTTTATTTATCGACGCCCCAGAGTAAACCACAAGTGCTTTGCTTTTGTTCTAGTTTTAGTGTCTTAAATCTTGACGAGTAAGAAAATACAGATGCTGAATTTGCGGTTCCCACATAAATGCTACACCTGTTCTTTGAACGTTGTCTATCTGAAGACTAAGGGCATTATTTATCAGACATACAATTATGCAAAATAACTACACACACAACATATTGACAAATAAATATTTGTTTGACAGAAATATCGTAGAGATCAATGTAATCGGTGCAGAAAAAGACAGGCAAGTTACAAACACAAAAAATACTGAAAAAACTAACTCAAAAGTTTGATTAAAAAAATAATCACTTCTTTCAGTCATTCGATGTAACTTTCTCAGTCATTAAATGAACATAATCTACACTCAAACATACACCTAAAATAAATAAGAAGAACTAACATCATTACATGACACGCCTTAACACGCACGTATTTCCCGAAGGGTTTGGCAGAGGTAAATCAATCAATCAATCAAGGTGTACCTATAGTACACCCACATTTAACTATCTTCACCTACAACTACGATTTTAATTAATCCAACTAATCGTTCGATAGCTAATTTGCTAGAATAATCGAGAAATAAATTTTACTTCATCATCTCCATGTTCAGAATGCCATCGATATTATTACCTATCAAGAATATCCCTACGTATTGCATGAACGCATTATTTAAGCTTGTTTACACAAGCTTAAATAATGCGCAAGGTACGAGAACAAGATACACAAACTCGTATACGCGAAGCGATAATAATCACATACAAGTTTCGCAACTATCTACCTGCTTTATGTTAGTCATAAGTATCCCTTACGAACTAAAGAATGTACGAAATTATAGTCTTGTGTGCTAAAAAGGGCTAGGGTTAACTATGGCTAATATCCGTAATCATGCGCAGGTTTAACACACTAATTTAGGACTGACCGATTTACCTTTCGAGGTTTTTTTTTGGGACAGAAAACTGACGAAATCCTTTCTTTGAAATGTCTTCGATTAAGTGCACGAAGTCCCGCGTTTACAGACTACAAGTTTTAACCCTATCATGCTTGAAAATCATTTGTTATTTATTTATTTTTAATGTTAGTTTAATTAATATTTTTGTATACAGTGAAATTGAAGTGGACAGCGAAGGTGGCTCCGGTTCAGACAGCGTTTTGAAGACAGACTCTGATGAGGACTTCGACTAAATTCGATTTTATATTAAAACCTTAGGAGAAGCGCTTGCTACGAAAATAATAAAGCCAGGTGCGGTCTGTGTCACGAGCTAGTGTTAAATTAACGTTAGTTTAATCGCCGATTACCGGTCTAAGTGTTCGTGACGTCCAGCAGATCTACTTGTGTGTCTAAAGAGTAATAGTTACTAAATTAGGAGTTCATAAACAAATCAATGGTTTGCTAAACATGGATATTTTATGTTCTTTTTTGAAGTCCTTGTATTTCTAGAACGAATAAGCGTTAACTATTTTAGAAGTTGACCTATTTTGTTATGAATTTACATGATGTTCGGTTTTGTGATTTTAGTGCTGCCCTAAGTTATATTATATACAAAATTGTGTATCGTAAGGCCTCACATGATTGCTGAGTTTGGTTTACCTAAGTTAAATTTTAAGTGGCTTGTGATCTCAATTACAAATAAATTATGAAATCACTTTATGGATTTTGTTTTTTTTTACAACTCCTATTTCTTCCCGCACATCGTAAAGGTTTGTGTAAAAATCAAAGAAAACATGCAATAAAAATTCCAAAACTATATTGTCATCATTAACAATAAATTACATTTTATTTATACTAAAATTAAATAAATAATTTGCACTGCTTCGTATTAATATTTTCATTTACTGTACTGGTAGGGGTTACCAGTAAAATTAGTGAAAATGTTACAATATTAAAGAGAATATAAATTGACAAATTCTATACAAATTGATACAATTATAATATGACGTCTGATTGCTAATGTGATAATAATAGTTTATAAAAATTAACAAATAATAAATTCTGGTTAGACAAGACTTCGGTTACAACATTTATAAATATTAACAAAATACTGATATAAAACGATGTTATAAAAATTATGATAATGATTATCTTAAAATAATTGTAGTGCACGAAGCTTAGTTTTGTTCTAGGATCACACATACTTTATTAACCTAAAATTAACAAAAAAATTGTCATTGTTCAAGGAAAGTATAATTATTTTTATTAAATGATGATGACATCAGCCAGTAATAGGTTTATCTATTACTATAACGTCCGCTTGGCAACGTTATGTCTGGAAGGGACGGGAGGAGATGAGCTCAGGGGCTATACCATAACTTAGAATCTCCAAAAAAAGATTACAAAAGGTCTTCTCTACGTCGTGTATCTCATCATCTCTCTAAATGCAAATTAATAGTGCTGCTCCACGGCAACGGCTTATTAGACTATGAGCTATACTTTATGGTAAGTCCCCAGAGTTGAAGCGAGTAAAGCAGATACAAAATATCTCCTTAAAAAAGTTGGAGTCTATTTTTGGCTACGTCCAAAACATTTTTTTCCATAATTTCTAGTGAGAAAGCACCACGAGACAAATGCATTCCTGAATCGAAAGGCAACCTTTCTTCCATCCCAAATGCGAAATGTAAGTATTGATCAATTTGGATGCACTTAAGCCCACTTGCGTGTTAAAAGCTAACTCGGAGTTAACAGCTAACTCAGGGTTAATCCAATAATTCTCTTTGGATTAACCCTGTGCTAGCTGTTAACTCCGAGTTATTAGTTCCGACTTAGAGAGCTAACCCATGAACGCACAAGTGGGCCTTAGTAAAATATTAAATTCTGGGAATATCAGTTATACTGACCGCACACTGAATATTGTAAGGACGTTTATCTACTAATCGGACTTAATCCCGATAATTATTGGTCCGATGTAAATCAACTTTGGATATCTACATCGGACAGATATTATCGGGTGTTGGATCGAAGCAGTGGCGAAACTCCCAAAAGTTTTTAGAAGAATTACTGCTGGTTGACAGTCAGCTTAGAGAAATCAACGCTGTATTTTATAAGAACACAAGTGGAGTTGGCAGTAGACAAATGAAACAGACAGAAAGAGTTACTTTTTTTTACTTTACTTTAGAAAGAGTTACTATGTCCAGCTGTGGGATATTCTAAAGTGTAACTCTTGTTGCTAATGGTAGCCGCCCCAGAAAAATACAAATGCAAAATTGTACTCCGGATTGTAGAATTTCATAAGGTTTTCATTCTCATAAATTATAATAATATTATAACAGTTAAGTTACCCAGGTGGTTACATTTCGTGCTTTCAAACTTAACCTAAATTAATTAACATACATATGAGCAAAATTAGTAAAGAATGTCTTTCTCATACAAAGAGACATAATTAATTAGGAAATAATTGCGATAAAGTTTCTACTTAGGTCACAATACATGTTCTTTTTTACAGAATGGTCTTCATACAGGGTCAATTCAAATTACTTAGCGAAACTTCACTGACTAATAATCGATATCTAAACACGATCAAACAAAAAAAGACTGATTTTCTAAACTCATATTTCAAATTATTTTATTTTTCGTGTGGTTAGGGACTAACCTGGTGGGTTTTCATGCCATCCATGAGCCTCTGACTTGTCTTCACATGCTGTCGAGAAATATCTCTCAGGCATCCTTCACCATATTTTGAAGCAAGTGATAATAATTATACAATAAGCACATATATGAATCCGAAAAGTCAGAGGTGTATGCCTTGGGTTTGAACTCGAGACCTATGACTTGGCAGTTCGACGGGCACATCACTAGGCTAGCAGTACTATTTCAAATTTAGAGTAGGGGAAGACCAAAGAGTAGTCTAATCCACGTCGAAGAGTCGCTTCTCGTAGTTGTGAAGGAGTATGTCTACCTAGGGCCACTCATCCAGCTCGGTAAACACAACTTTGAGAAAGAAGCCGACTGATCCACTTAGGTTGGGCAGCGCTTGGGAAACTACGGTCATTGCCCTTTCGCTAATATCTCTCCGCAGGAAACAAAACAATAAACTATGTAGGGTTATTCGTTATTGTTGAAGATCATGATAGATTTATTGATTCAGGACGTTGACCGTTTCAATTTTTTTAAATAAAATATGCTAGAAAATGTAGGTCAATGACAGCTACTGCTATGCTAAAACGCGAAAAGTACAGAAAGGGTACTGCCGAGATGACGACTAATAGCGAAGTCTGGAAGAAGAAGAGGTGAAACAAGAGAATGATGATATTTCAAATTACTACGGTCGTTGACCCCGTAGTTACTTGAAGTACATTAGAAAATATGTTGTTTTAGTTTTATTGTCAATGAAGTTTTGTCAGCTAATTTAGTTTGACCATGTATACAGGCTTAGTTTTTGTTTAGCCTAAACCTCTTAAGGGGTCATTGTACTCATCATTATGAACAACTTTCACTATGGGACTAACGCTGAAATCGCGAAAAAAAAATCAGCTGTTCCCTACATTTCGACGAGGTATGCGAACATAAATGTAGGGAACAGCAGATTTTTTTCCGCGATTTCGGCTTTGGTCCCATAGTGAAAGTTGTTCATAATGATGAGTACAATGACCCCTTAAGAGGTTTAGGGTAAACAAAAATTAAGGTTGTATGTTTTTTATAATTTAAAACTAACATCCAATAACTTCAGGCTCCCACGATTTTTGGGTAGGTTATTCTCACACATACTTATACAAAAATCATACGTAATTTCAATTGACGTTGAATTAAATTAAATTGCGTTCGGCCGGCGACCGATCACGTTGGCGTAAAACAGTTACACATAAGTATTATTTACAAAAGAGTCTCACCAATCGTCTATATAATCGTTTGTTCAGTCAAACCGATGGGACATGGAACACATTGTTTTTCCCTGAACACTTAGGTTACAATATTCGTACCTCCACAATCACGCTGACCGAGGGTACCGATAGACACAGCATGGGTTTGATCAGCTATTAACATCAGTATGTAAAAAGATACTCGACTTTTTATAATCTGGTTAGTGGTGGACGCACATATGCGCTGCGCACGCACACATACGCGCTATTACGCCTGCGCAAGCACATCTTTATTTGTCAATTGGTATTGTGTAAGTGTTGAGTATCTCTGTAAATTTATTTTGTGATGCTTTTCGACTGTCGACAATGAGTTGCAATTTACAGTATTTTAGAATGGTTACACCAACAAACCTCACGTACGTGATGCTGCCGATTGCCTGACGTATGTGTGCGCGCACCAAACAAGGAATATAGAAAGTCAGTCCGTAGCTAGCTGAGCCTGCGGCGCGTCACTGCGCGGGCGCGGGCGGCGCCACGGCGGCGTGCGGCGGGCGCGCACGCGGCGGCTGGCGCCGCTGGCGCGCCAGGAACGAGTGGCCCGCCGACAGCAGCGTGAAGCGCGTGTCCACGGCGTCGCGGTGGCAGCGCGCGCCCAGCTGGTACCACGCCGACGTCAGCAGGCGCTGCTCGCTGGCGCCCGCGCGCCCGCCGTCGTCCGTGCCGCCGCTCCATCTGTGACGACATCATAATCGACTACGACACAGGTTTCTGTTAGAGGGGGTGCCGCCGGTCCATCTGTACGATTGAATTTTAGGACATCCTTCGTTGACCAGACTTGCACCACCGCTAATAAATAACCTAAAGTTCGGCGGAACAGAGTATATTTTACATATATTTAAGCGTTGACAGCTGACAAAAGACTGATACGAGTTACTTTCCTGAGTCACCACACGATATCCACCAAACAAAGAATTTTACAAGAAAGCAAAATATCCGCATGTTATCGGTGCTATAGATAGCACTCCTGTGAAGTACACTCGTAGAATGCACGGTGACGGTGGGACATCTACATTGGCCAGCAGCTGTCTTACAATTTTATATTTTTTACGTCACGACATCACGATAACACGGAAATAACAGAAAAATGTATGAAAATATATGAAGACGCTTGTACCGTCCACGGTAACGCTATAACGTACACGTATTTCCATAAATTTTATGGACATAAACATCCACGATAATATCATCACGTTATCCTTATCCTTACATATTATAAAACAAAGTCCCCCGCCGCGTCTGTCTGTCTGTCTGAACGTGATAAACTCAAAAACTACACAATAACCATTTTTATATTTCAAAATTTGATAAAAATATCATTGTTATTTCCGGAACTATTTTGACCGGTATTACATTAATCCTTATCCAATACAATATGTTATTTAAATTGGGCATTTAATTCAGATTAAAATATGCCTTGACATTATATCGTTTAAATGAATAGTTTAAAACAGGGTTGATAAAAATCATGATTTTTATAAAAAAAACAAAATAATCGGATTTATTGGATTTAAATCAGATTTATTGGATTTAAATCGGATTTTTTTGATTATTTCTGTCACACATGTATCTAAATGTTTTTTCATTCTCGCTATTAAGCCCATTAATTCCTTCTTACAACGTTTACACACCGTTTTGTTAAACTTGCCGTAAGTGGACTTTTTTCATCGAAATAAACCCATACAGCATCTTTTTCCTTCCAGACATCTTGTTGAAAGAAAGAAAGAAAAGAAAGAAGAAAGAAAATGCGTTTATTGGCATTACATTAGCAGAAAAATACACCCTATAAATAAAAAAAAAAAACAGAAAAGTGAAAGTGTTGTATTCACTTTCATTAATCAATCAGAAACTACCGTGCCAAAGACTAGACGGACGGATTCAGTCACGAATTTAAATTTTGGAGAATCTCCGAACGGTTTAGTTAAACATCATTGGACACGTGTGTTCGCGCCGTAGTTTATATCGAGGGAAGTCCCTTGACACATTTTGGCTGATTTGGTCGAAGAAATTTTTTTTTGATTTAAATCAATGATTTTTATAAAAAAAATCACTTGATTTTAATCGCGATTTAAATCACTGATTTTAATCAAGTGATTTAAATCACTGATTTTAATCAAGTGATTTAAATCATAACAACCCTGGTTTAAAAGATATCACCGATTCAAAATACGCGTAACAAAGTATGTGACGGCAACACAGGCGCAGAGGAGTCAATGACCTTTTTCTCGGATTTTAGGTATGAAATCCCGGTTGTACGTTCTCGTGGGATATTTTCCGACATCCACATGGGCGAAGCCGTGCTAATTAAAAAATAAACGAAAAACTCACTCATTTCTATTGCTAGCTGCGGGCGCGATCTCGGGTCGCGATGGTCCGGCCACGGTACCCGCTGCGCGAGAGTAGCCCAGCGTTATGTCTGATAGGGATGGTTGAGCTGGAAATACAAAGTGGTAAAATGAAAGGCTTGCATACCAGTATTATGTTGAATGAAAAACTTTTTACAAAAAAAATATAACCGACTTCCGAAAAAAACACTACAAAGTGAAAAATAACTTTAATTTCGGAAGTCGGTGTCTTTGGTTTTGAATTTTCGTTTTATGCCACCGACTTCCGAAATTAAAGTTATTTTTCACTTTGTAGTTGTGGTACCTATCACACCCAAATCCGAATACCAGTACCTGCTATGTAAATAACAGTGACAGGAAGTTATCATCATATCATCCACATAAACCAAGTGGGAAAAATACGTATTATTGAAGCTTACTCAAAAACTATCCAAGCAAAGTTAATAAAATTTATATGGGACCAATCCGGGAGCATACCCTTTCATACAAAAAAATACATACGCGTCGAACATATAACCTCCTCCTTTTGGAAGGCGATTAAAAAGTTCGGAAATCTCAATCTATAATTGAAGAAATGTGATGAAAGCTTGATGATGAAATGTAATGAGCTCGATGTCGGAGATAACTAGAACTTTTATAGTAGAAAAAACTTATGGTGTGACTAAAAATCTCACCCATTATTCACATAAAAATACCACTTTAGAGGTATAAGGATCAGGGTGTAGTTCACTCATCCTCTATAGGAAAGGGAGGATCCTCCGACAAGACCGGTGTCGTGCCTGGCGGGCAACTGCCCAACGATTGATGTCGGGGAAGTTATATACAGGGTGGATTTTTGAGATGGGGCAGTAAGAACAGCTACCTTAACGGTTGTAGCTAGTTAGCTATGCGTATGAAAAAAACAAAGATAGAAACGTACCAGATGCTCTAGGGTCCAGCGACTTGATGACGTCCTTAGCTTTTTCAAGACACTTCTTGTACTTGTCCTCAGTAGCGAGTAGTTCTGCGTCTCTTGCCGCGATCGCTTCCTGTAGCTTAGTGGCTCGCCGCCGTTCTTCTGCTAGGGCTGCTTGTAACTCTTCTACTTGCAACGCTGAGTAAATACAAGTAATTCAATGCGTTTTGCTAATAAAAAAACTGAGGGTGAAATTTAAAAAAAAGATTGTTTAATCTAGTTCCTAAACTATAAATAATCGCTGAAAATACATGAGGATATCTCGGGTAGATTTAGGAGAGTGGCTGCTAAAGAAAATTTTGGACTTCGGTATTTGGGCTACATGTATATCACATGTATATCGTCGGTAACTTTAAAAAGGCGATACTAAACTGCGACTCCTCGATATTATACATTTAACGCCGCCCTACAATTGTACGTGCTTCGCCGAGAAAATGAACGTCACATTGGCTATAGGAAAGAGACCAAAAATAAACAGTAAGTGCCTGCGCAGACTGGTGGACGGGACGGCAGAGGATTTTAAGTATATCAATTGAATTAAATACTTATCCAATCGAAATAAGGTATATGTTTCAATGCTCAATGATCGACCTTGGAGCATACGGCATGCCACGGCATACCTGTGGATGCTCTGGTAAGCTGGCAGACACTCGCGGTATCGCAGAGGATTTTTCTTATCAATGTGCGCCGTCCGCCAGTGCGCGCAGGCGCTAAAGGTTGGCTAGTAATCTGCATACTTACATTTCCTCTGGCTATCTTCTATAGCGGACGCTAGTCGTGGATGCGGCGCTTCAAGCGTGGCTTCCAACTGCATGATTCGTTGGTTCGCTTCCCGGTTGATAGCTCGCTGCTTCTCTAGTCGCGCCACGTAATCCTCTAACAGAGCCTGAATGAGTGATACTTCTTGTAAATGATGTTGGGTTAAATAATTATACACGATGGATTTTTGAGACGGGGAAATAAGGCCCAGACTCCACCAAAGCGGAGACGAGAGAAGTGTTTTAAACAATCAATAGAATTTCGTTATTCACACATTTCGTTTCCACTCGGCTTCAGTGGATACAAAGCGGAGATGTGAGCTGTGCCTCGCGAGCTGACGACGACGAGCAGCGGAGACGGAAAGAGATGTGAGCGGCGTGCAGTGAGCGGTCAACATCCAACGCTCGCCGCGCGCAGCTCAGGTCCGCTCTAGCCAGCACATCTCCGCTCAAAACTAGAATATCGATTCGATCTAGCCAATCGCGACTCATCACTAATCAATAATTGGCCGTCCTTTTTTTCGTCTACTAACATACCTGCACGGACGCCTGGTCCGCCTGCGCTCCTTGGTTCTGTCGTAGCAGCTTGTTCTCGTGTTCCAGCCGAATTAACTGCTCCTTCAGATCGTTGGGAATCAGCTCTCGGGACACGTTGTCTTCATTGGCACCTAGAATTTAAATAGTATGTGTTAAAAATGATGACCGTGTAACGATAGGGCAGACTTATTGCAAAAGCTTTTTCTTTATCGGCTATGGCTAGCAGTCTTCCTTTCTTTTTCGTGTGGTTAGTGACTAACCTGGTATCAGAGTTGTAAAGCCGCCCATGAACCTCTGACTTGGCTTCACATGCCGTCGAGAAATATCTCTCAGGCATGCCGATTGCCTCTCGATGATTTCCTTCATTGTTTTTGAAGCAAGTGATCAATCTGCCTAGCCTTTTCCCAACTATATTGGGGTCGGCTTCCAGTCTAACCGGATGCAGCTGAATACCAGTATTTTACATGGAGCGACTGCCTATCTGACCTCCACAACGAAGTAATTGGGTAATACGATACCCCTTGGTAAGACTGGTTGTCAGACTTTCGGGCTTCTGACGACCCGTAACGACTGTCAAAGATCCACGAATGACAGCCGGGACCAACGGCTTAACGTGCTTTCCGAGGCACGGAGGAGTCTCGGTATGTAAAGATGGTCACCCATCCATGGACCAACCCCGGCAAGCGTAGCTTAACCTGACAGATCGACCCGTGCAGCAGTTATTAATTAGCCACGAGCTCCTCAAGCAAGTGATAATTATATAATACGCACATGAATCCGAAAAGTCAGAGGTGCGTGCCTTTTTTTTTTTTTTGGGTGGGTACTCATCAAATGACTCCTCCCGCTCTGGGCAGAGCGAGCGGGAGTGTCAGACTTTTACTGACTAAAACCCACCCGTGTACCTTCCGTTGCCTATGTGCTGGAGCCTAGGTGCGTGCCTTGGGTTCGAACTCGAGACCTATGACTTGGCAGTCCGACAGTCTATCTTTATGTTCTATACAAGAAAGCCGCGTAGTGAAGTTATAAGATATTTTGTAATCCGTTGTATTATTTTTGGTGAAATAAATAAATAATAATTAAATAAGATACTTTGAAGGGGAGTTTTCTAGTCTTAAAGTTAGGGGGATCGTGATGCCGAAAATGAGTTTAAAATCTTTTGATATGAAGCTCAAAATGGTAGTCATGAAATGATGATAGTTACCGGCAGTGATGGTAGAGCACCGCAGCTCGTCCACGGTGTCCCGTAACGTGTCCCGCTCGTGTAACAGCGCGTCACGCTCGCGCTGCACGGACGCTGCTCGACTGCTCAGCTTCTTATTCTCAATTTCCAGCTTATCTGCTTTCGTTATCTCGCCGTCTAATTTCTCGTTGAGGTCCATAACCTGAAATATATCGTAACAACACAATTATGACGTATTAAAACTATATTTAATCACGGCGTTTGTGTTGAGTCATCGCTTCTTTTATAACAGATCATATCTTTGAAGCTCAACACACACACACAAGGTGGGTGCGTGTCGGGCACGGGTCGGGACGGCAATACGGCGGGCTTGTATATATTGTAATTCCCTGTGTTATATGGATGTCAGCACACGAAACGCGTACGCGGCTCCAGCTCTCGACCCGCTCTGCGCCCGACACGCGCACGCATTTCGTGTACCGTAAAATGAATGGTTAAAATCATAATCGTTTTGTTGCGAAAAAGAGATGGCGCTATACGTCATATCGCCTATCCCTATTAACATTGTCGTATATGCATTTTTGCCATTTTCTTTTTATTTAATTAATCACTCTTAAAAAGTCTTCTTTTAGCAGCTGCCACAAAAAAAATGTTTTACGAGTAATTTTTAAAATAGCCACGTTAATATTGTCGGATGTTGACACAACCGCCAGTTAACAATGACGGATGTCAACTCGCGACGTCGTTTGCGGGGCGCGAGGGGCGGCAGTCTGTCCAGCAAATAGTTTTCTTTATAATTTCGATTCAGATACGACAGACATTGGTCTAGGATTTACTATTAACAGTGACGTATAAACTCATAAACATGTATTACAATTCTGTTGATTTTTGTTAACCTAGCTCGTATATTTAAAAAAATATCAACAATTCAAACTTTGACGCGCTCTCTTGTAATTTTTCCGATTTTCACATCCACAATGTTAATAGGGATAGACGATATATAGCTCCATCTTTCACTAACACTGGAATAATGATGGCTATAGCATGTCATAGTACAGCCTTGATAGTAATCCACTCACCTGTTTCTTATAAATGTCAAGCTGCGCTCGTATCGCGTTGGCCTTAGCAGCCGCCTGCTCATGTTCGATAGCTCGCTGAACATGCTCGGTGTTGGCTCTCTCAAGCAGCTTCACTTGCCGCCTCAGATCGACATGCTCTTCCATCCTCTTTTTATATGAAGCCACTGTGGCTTCTAAAGCAGCCGCTTTCGCTGCTGTCTCTCGTAACGCGTCTAGTTCATCTTTTAAAGCTATGTTCTCGGAGGCTGCCATCTGAAATTAGGTAATTGTATTTTTTTTTTATCATTGACATGGAATTACTTACTGCTGGGTATAGGCTCAGTATAATAACTAACAAATAAGTCGCCAGCGCTTATGTCAATTTTAGACACGTTAATCGCCAGCTCACAGTGCGGAGACGGCCAAAAAAAAAAAAACTGTTCTCACTGGTGACCAAATGGTGGTAGGAAAAAACTACAGAGTGATATTTTGAATTCATAGAATGATTCGTAAAGAAAAAACAATCATCGAATAAATAACCTTTTTTTGTAGTCGGTTGCAAAAGAAATTGTTTTTCTTTTTTATCACTCCCTCTACGTCAGTGGTTCCTAACCAGTGGTGCACAAGACCTCAAATATGATCCCCGAACGATTTATGTGAACAAGGGTTTTCTGCTTTGTTGGTAATTAAAAATATGGCCAGGAATCGATTGAAAGTACTAGTAAGTGATGATTTGCGTGTAGCTTGAGCAATAATTATTATTCTAGGATTACCGAACTTGTGCAGAAGAGATGCAACCTCAAAAATCACATTGATTCAAAATTTATTTAACTTTCTACAAAATAAAAATGTTTTTTATTATACTCGTATTCTTAATGCACGTTACTATTGAGTTTTTGATTAAAGTTTATTTTCGGATTGATTCAGTTTTTTCTTGTGCATCGTGGTCCCTGCTAACAACCAAGAAATCAAAGTCCCTGGTCAATAAAAGGTTGGGAACCACTGCTCTATCTCTGTTATCTTTTCCTCTGAGGGTACACACCTTTCCTTTCTACCAGTCTCCACGGTTTCGCATCGGATATTTAACGAATTATATTTAAAAATGCATAATTTTAAGGCTCTGCGTTTATGTAACGCCAACGCGTGCCCATTCCATAACGTTACGCTGCATGACCATTAGCATGAATTTAATAATGAATTATGTCATTTAATTAAAGGCTCATTATCAGTCTAGCACTTTACGGTAATTAGTTAGCAAAGTCTAGGGGCTAATGATGTTAATTTGTGAGACGTCGACTGGCATCTGGCGCAATTATTATTAAGAAGTAACAAACCTACTTTGAGTTAAAAATTTGTCATACTTCAAATTACTAACACTCTCAACTACTATTATGGAAATTCTGAGTGCAACCAGCACCTAAAAAATCAAATAGCCGTTTTCACATTGGACGACAACGATAACGACACGATATCGTCGGACTGTTAAGCCGCTTTCTGAATTAGAACATAATCGCTCACAGCGCTGACGTCAATAATTTGCGTTCCGATTTATATCACGATTATGACAGCAGAGGGCTGTCAACAATTCGGAACGCTCGTGAACGCGCTCACAGTGCTGGCTCAACGTCAAAACTTGCATATCAAATTTCTTTGTGCATATACTTAAAATCTGTGGTATAACAAATTTCTTCTTATTCTTTGGTTAGGTGGCGACGGTAGCCAGAAGCACAATTTCGAAAATGCCACGTTAGTTTAAAGATATGATGCGACTCAAAACAAAACAGCACGACTGTCATTTTTGACAGTGCTCACGATGATATTAATTTAGGGCATGGTCGGCGTTATCGCAAGATGGCGCATGTCATGACGTCATCTATGACGATTCACGGGACATCGTTATCGCGCTCACGCTGTTTCGGTACAAATGTTAGCACGCTCAAATCGATTACAGCATAACTCGGAACGCAGCCTTATTTTCATACTATTACTACTAAACGTTATTACACTGTGTCGGTGTAGTCAATAAGTCAACGGTATCATCGCCGACATTGATTGTCGTGCCGATATCGGCGGACGATAGAGTGCACTTGTTCACCGCTGCCATTATTACCTCGAATACACTATTACAATTATTATTTTATTTATTATTGCATTACTCAGTTACAGGCTAGGCTAAAACTTATGAGTACATGACCCTTTTGGAATCGATGTAAGCTTTTGCTGGCGCATCTCCTATATTGTCGACATTCCCGATATTGTCGACCGATATCGTTGTCCTCCGACTTGACGAAATGTCGGTGTCGTTATCGTTGCACTGTGCATTGGCACTACTTCTTGATAGATGTTATGATTTAATTTTTACGTAAGGCGTAAATAATACAGTTAACTCGTGTAATTAAATTAACACGCACTATTACCCAAAGCGCCAAGGTCTTCAGCAGTGCAAACACTCTTCACATTTTCAATATTAAACTGAGAATGTGGTATTAGTATATAAGGTGTAACAGCTAAGGTAATCTCTGAATTATTTTTAGATGAAGCTAATATGAAGCAAGCATTGCTATAATCGCGATTGAATAAAACATGGACTGTATGAAATATGCGTAGTACACTCGTATTGTCATTCTTGTTACAAATTGCCCAGGCAAACAGTGATGTATTTAATTTAGGAAAGACGCGAGAGGCCGATTCTGACTTTTCTGACTTTTTTGACATTCTGACTGCACGTGCACACGTGCCCGTATGTGTGTTGGATTCGATTCCCAACCAAACACACAGAATTTGTCGCTAAAGCTCAACTTTATGTCAATCTCGTACACTAGGAGCCCGTATTCTATCTAGAAAGATGCGATGCTATGTTATCCATTTTTTTTTATACGACAATGTATTAATTAAGAATGTAGAAATTAAGTCAGTCAAATCTAATTAAAGATCAATATTTTCGAAATAAAATCTCCAAATAACTCCCCAGTCACCAACTTTTCTATATAATTTGACAGTAACGAACCTGCAGCTCCTCATTCCTGAGCTTCATCAACGCCAACTCCCGTTCTAGCACATCAGCTCTTGCATGTTGATCGTCACGTTGCAGCTCAACCTTGTCCAATTCATCCTTCAACACATCGAGTTGTGCACGCATGGTAGTATAGCGCAACGTGCCCGCATGGGCGGGGCCAAGGGATGCGCCCGCGTCATCTAATTCCGCATCTCCCGACTCAACTGCGGCTTCCCGCGCCGCTGTCAATCGAGCCACCTCACTCAGCAACGTCATCTTCTCTTCTTGGAGAATTTTCACCTGGAATTTTAATGATTCTACTCTAAAATGATAGTTTTCGATTGGAATTTCTTCCACTTGAGACATGGTTGGGTTTAAAGGCACGAGTATGCACGATCGAGGTTCGAATCGGTCTATGCATTCATTTTGAAATCATGCATCCAATTTGGTCATCGACGTTAATATTTAACAATGAGAAATTAAATGATAGTAGGTACGTGACATTCATTTGAAATGCTGCGACTATGTTTTTTTTAATGGTTTTAGTGTATGAAGTAATAAGTGCTTCGTTATGAAGTGTCTTCCTTCCTTTTCCGATTAAAAGTATAAAACGGAACGTCTCTCTGTCTGTCTGTCAGTTAGTAACTCGGGAACGACATGCGTCATCCACATTAGGTACTTGTTTTATTTTTAATTCCCAGATTTGTATGTGGAATGTTTTTGTATAAATGATCCAGGATCATAATTAGTGTATTCTATTTAGTACCTATAACTAACTAACAAGCAGAATGGACCGTACCTACTCGTAGGAAACACAGTGGGTTAACACTTATAAATAGTATATATACACCTTATTATATACACCATAATATATACACCATACTTATAATAGTACATAATATATAAGGTACGACACGTAGTTACGGAATACTATTTAAATACAAAGGTCGTGTCCCTCGCAGATGTCACGTCTTACAATGTAAAACCTAACTCTAACCTAACCTAAATCCATGAACCGTCCTTACAACACCCAAATGATACGTCATTAATGAAGGTTGACAAATCATTAAGTACTTTAGTATGTATTTATATTAATTCACAAGTAGAAATCGCGGAGAAAACACAACAACGTTAATAATAAAGTTTCACATTATAATAATATTATGAATCATGATACTACAAATAAACAAACTCAAATGCGTGAAATAAATACTTAACAGTTCCATAACGCTCAAGCTTGGTGTAAACTGGGTCGTACACCAACATAATTACGGTAGTTAAATAATAATAATATAAGTAAACAAACCTGGGTGTCGAGTTCATGGCATCTCTGCGCGAGGGCTTCTTTCATGTCCGCATCGGACTGCTCCACCGGCGGCACGTCCAAGTGCACACTGCCACGATTCACACCCAGCGTTAACGTCTGCAGTTCCTAACACAAAATAATAACATTCTAAACAAACCACTCATATAGTTTCACACCACTTTTACTTTCAGGCAAACATAAACACGGCTGGAGCCAGCGGCGCCACATTCTACAACTGACAGATAGATAAAGTATTGTCGTATCCACCACCAACAATATCGTGATACAAGGACATTAAAAATGAGCGTAACTAAAATTGAATTTCTTTGCCGCTCCAAGTAACGAGCATGTAACTTTGAAAAAGTGAAGCAAGAACGTATGCTTACTAAACTCTTGCGACGATGTGCATTACATTATAAGTGCGCTCATATAATAATGTAACACATTATAGTTCAATGCATAAAAAGGCGGTCGACTGAACTGAATTACACATTACATAAGAAAACGTTGGACTAATTGGTTACGGATGGATAAGATGATAAAGTGTTTAAGATTTATTTTATTAGTCATAATGAGGGGAATCGGTGCTTTTCTCCTTTTTTGTAACAACACAATGTTGTAAATCAATCTTACTTATATGGATTTTGAATTATTAACGGCTCACTGGGCATATCTAGAAAGTACATCTAGATCATCATTCTATACTTTGTAGATACACCAATAAATTCTAAACATAACTAAAACTTTACAGTTAGTAAATCATTATATTGTATCCTTTAATTATTGACCTTGAGAAATGGATTACATCAAGATATGTTAGAAATAAATAAATGTGGCATTCAAAAACCACTCATGTGGGAGTAATTGTATTCGCATAGTAATTGCGATCGTATAATTAGATTGCAAATATGAGTACAAGGTCAACTGTAATGTACATTATCCTGAATTTTATAGTTTTGAACCACTAAATTAATTATATTTAATGCGTACAACAAATAATTTAAGCAATAGCAATACTGACAGTCATTTTACTTACTTACATATAGGTGTGTTGCCAGACATAAAAAATATAAATAAAATTATGTGAAAATGAAAGCAGTACATATTTGAGCACAAGGGAGTTTAAGGTGTGGTGGTACTAAACTTAAATAGAGTAAACAACTCTTGATAAACCTAAAAGCAAAGTCTTTACAAATGTAAAGTGTTTTTATGATGTCTCATCTTTTAATTGCGACACTGATACCGATACCAAAGCAAAAATTTTGGTACCGCATTTTCTTCTATGCTCTTCGGTATGGAGCATCCAATAGCATGACACTTCTTCTTTTCGTGTGGTTAGTGACTAATCTGGTGTCAGAGTTTAAAGCCGCCCATGGATGGGGCTCTGACTTGGCTTCACATGCCGTCGAGAAATATCTCTCTGGCATGACACTAAACAGACCGTACTCCATGGGGCGCATGCGCTACTTGCTTCTTACAACTATACCACACTTGATTTCAAGTATTACTTGAATCTGGCGCAAGGTTCTAAGACTGAAGAAAATACTGTATTTGTACCCCTGCCCTGATTACTTTTATTAATCTTCTTTTCTTCAAATTCTATGTTAATTAAAGAGACTGATAATACATTTTATAAATATCGAGAGACTTACTAGAAAAGCTTGCTATTACAAAGCTATCTAGTTCTAATATTAAGACATTGATACAACTAGAAAACTTTAAAGATATACTAGTATACTAATACTAAAAGCTGTGGATACTAAACGCCGCAGCGAACTATAGTGCCCTCTGCCCTGCTAAGTTTTCTAACATAAATAACGGTAACTTTCCCAGATACACAATTTCTACAGTCCCTTTAAGAATTATAATAAGTTTGTCATCTGAATACAAATGAGTGGCTTCATATCGTACCTGTATGGCCTGCATTATCGATCTCTGACAAGACAGCTCCATTTCCATTATTCTTGTGATGTACTCCTCTTTTTTTACACAATTGACTGCACAACCTATTTCCAAAAGTGTTGGTTTAAATATAATATTACCTATGTCAAAAGTCAGTTTCAATCTTGTCTGATCTTGAAAGACAAAAAACGGAAGGGAATAACGAGGTTTGCATTACATAAACTTACTCTTTTATCCCATGGAGTAAGGAAGAAACTGAGAGGTGCTACACACTTGATCAGGTCGGCATGATTCGGCAAAATCGAGAATATATATTTTGTCGCCCGGCTATCGGATAGTGCCAAATCATGCCGACCCGTGGCTTAGTTTCTCCCTCCCTCTTTAGTCTTTAACGCCTTCTTTAAAAATAGAGCCAGAATTTATTTGCTATAAATTGCTATTTAAATTTGTTTTCGAATCTACAGACTGTAAAGTTTAAAAATTAAAAATCTAACATTCAATTTCATGAAAAAAAACTAGCTAAAAAAATACCACAGTATTAATAAGGAATCAGTATATAAAATATCTATTCTTCTGACTAAAAACATGCCTAAAGAAGCTATTTTTAGCCAGCACCAAAATAAACTTACTCAAAACAAGTTGAAGCAGTCTCCCCAAGTCTGAGGCATCGGCAGTCTCAGCTATATTTACTACATCTGGCCTTGAAAACTCTTGTAAACTTAAATTTAGAATATCCTGATGATAATCTGCAACAAGCATTGTTTTTTTTTTTTGTAACAATAGCAGTGAAATATGACCACAAAGTAAAAAAACATGTGTGCAATTCACAGGTGGTAGAAGTGAAACCTTCAACAATTTTGGCCCAAGGGGGTATGGGGTTGCGGGTTTGTCTGAGAGGGATATCGTGGCCCCAGCACATAGGCAACGGAAGGAACACGGGTGGGTTTTAGTCAGTAAAAGTCTGACACTCCCTCTCGCTCTGCCCAGAGCGGGAGGAGTCATTTGATGATTTCCCACCCAAAAAAAAAAAAAAAAAAAAAAAAAAAAAAAAAAAAAAAAAAAAAAAAAAAAAAGGGTGTATGAAGCAGAGCACAAAGAGAACCACGAATTTAAGAAACACTGCATAATGCTTCCTATCTCATTTTCTCCCACGTTAAATCTTATGAATTTATGTGTCTGTCTCTTTTTACTGTTGCTTTTTCGTTTCATCAACTTCATTTTCATCAAATCACAACGATGCTAAAGAAGTTTTCACTTCAAAAAGTTTTAATTAAGTATAGCTATTTCACAATAGTAACATACTAATGTTCTGAGTCTGACATCACAATAATTTTATCTCTCCAGCTGATAATTTTAAATATTTATTTATGTAGGTAAGCAGATTAAATGTGATGCCTAAAGGCTTATAAACACTACTTAAAATAGATCAATCAAACAGGAAAATTTAATGTGTACATTTTTATTTATGTTGAATAATGTTACTTTTATGGTAATGTAGCATTGAAGAAGGCAAATTAAAGTTTAAATTGTTCAAGATTAAAGATTGTTGTTGAATATTTAAACAATGAATTGGAGCATTTCAAACATTTATTTAGGTCTCTGAAAACTTAGCAAAGTAACAAATCCTGTCTGATATGGTATATGTATGCAGTATTTTATCAGAAACTGCATATTCAATTTAAGGTTTTTACATACCTACAACACCCTCCAATATTTTTTTCAAGTTGCTAACTTTTAATCTCCAGTTATGTCCGACATCTGTTTTTATCTTCAAGTTCCACCCGGGACTAAAATACTCTGGTGCGATCTGTGTGAGAGCCTCGGCAATCGCCACACCATCGGACAGTTCTGAAAATAAAGTATATTAAGTTAGTACTGTAATATTTTTTGGTAAAACTTTACGAGTTAGTTTTAACTGTTATTTTGTGTCATTTGAACATATTCACTTTATTTTTATGTAAATTCAATACTAATTGAGTATCTGAAAAAACCGGAATATTTTAAGTACATAAGTAGATATATTCTTCAATTTAAATGTATCAACACTTTAGTCAGTGACATTGAATGATAAAATGTCTTTCAAAAAGTCCAAGGTAGTATTAGTCATCATCACAAGCATTTGAACTTTTACTTATTAATAAACTGCAACAACTGCAAACTGTAATGTATACCAATTTGTTTCACATTCACCAAAGTAACTTTTGTTTCCAATTCCCAATTTCATTATAGGTTACACTGTGTGTGGGCAGCTTTACAATGGCACTGCAGATTATCACTGTTGTCTACTGATACACATTTCCCAGAAATGTGCACTAGACTGAATGACCATTGTGCACAGTAAACTTTAACTATTCGAGACTACAATGGCGAAAATGACTGCAAATTAAGCAATACCGCAAACGAAAGAGTGATGTCCCAATCAAATAAAAACAAGAACTAAGTGACGAAATTATCCACTTACTGGTCGACTCCTAATAGGGATGTGGGCCGGGATTTACCGGATTCACAGCGTAAATTCTAATCTTAACATAACAAATGCTAGTGTAGGCTGTAAAAACAACATTTACCTGATGGATTCCCATGTTTTGCTTTGAGATCTAAAGTCTGCAACCACTTAATCAAATTGTCACACAAAACCGCACCATTTGCCTCCATTCTGGACAAAATAATAATGTCACTCTGTAAACTGACAATATGTGTTCTATTTCTTGATTGCAAACATTATATTACTAGCAAATTAAGGACTGATAAAGCCAAAATTAGATAGAAATAATAAATGTTTTTCGTAATCCGTAACGCGTGACGTCTGCTTGTGCGTTTACAAAGTAAGTTAATCTGTCAATGTCAAAACCAAACGAATCATCAGCAATGTCATGCAATTCTGTCAAAGTAAGCTATCAAGTACAAAAATCTGTTGCTTTTTCTTACATCACGTTCTTCAATAAATATCATTACTAAATCTAACTCCCTTCTTTTTAATAACTCTCTCAATTCTGCTACCTATCTTTTTTATACGTCTATGCCTATACGAAACATTTTGGATGCTAAATAAAGAAAATGCGATAAGTTGGTAACCTTTATGAAGTATGCTTACAACAAAGTGATGCAGTGTGACCAGATTTAGCATTATTAGACCCCCAATTTAGGGCTTAGCAGACTGCATTGCAGATTTGAAAAGTTAGCAGTTTTTGGCAGAATCTTATAAAACGCCAGCAAAAAAAATAGCAGGATTAGACATTGACAAATTACCTGTGCTTCACTTGGGTAGTTGCGATAGAAATATTAAAAAAAGACGTGTGGCACTCGGAGACTGCCGCGGTAAAGCTATTGCATAGCATATTTTATCAACTTATGCAATTTGTGTCACAGTGATGCCCGCGCATCTTAAAATTTCACTCTCATCATTTTTTCATAACGCGCCTAAAGAAGTATAACTTCAAAAAAAGTATCACCGCTGTGCCGGTCGGAGTGGGGGGTGTTAGGTTATTTTCGTTACGGAATTTTTGGATTTGGTCTCCACGCCCAAGGCCCGCGATAGAAGCTATGCAATAGCTTCAAATAATAATTTTTAATATTAATAATAAGAACCATTCTTTTTAATGTCCGATGTTTCTTACTCCACTGGCAAAGTATATTTTCTTTCTAGTTACGAGTTGTGTAGCGTATATTTTCTGCGTAGTCGTCGTCAATCAGTTGTGTCGTCCGCGATAAAGGTACTTAGTAAAAATATAAAGAAAATTATATGATCCAGAACTATCGTTCCACTTCCAAATGAGAAATTGATCCAATGTCATTCTATTGGTTGATATAACACATATCCTCTCCTCTCATGTCGTCTCCGCTTTGGTCCGCTTTGGTTTCCGAGCCTTAGATCATTTACGTATTAGTCGTATTAGGTACGAGTAGGTAAATATGGTTTTTTCTAGGCGATGAAGGACAGCCGGGGAAAATTCACGGAAAACCATAATACCTACTTACTTATTTTGGAAGTGGAAACACTACTTAGGAAAACACGACATCAGACTAAACCTCAGACTAAAAAATTTTTTTTTTTTAACTAATTGCCAATGTCAGACTCAGCGGTCAAAGACTTGTAAAGACGGAACGCAAGAGGTTTGCCCCCCCCCCCCTTTTTTTTTCTAGTCACTAAATAATTATTAAGTACCAATCAGCCGGAAGATGACTGTTGGACATAGACGGGTCCTGTGGTTCTTGCGTCTAGCAACCCTTACCCTTCTGATCAACGATTCATCCTACACGCGCTGCGCATACCAGAATGCGGTTGCCAACTTGCCATACCCTTTTGGCCCCATCGACCATACGTTCTACGAGCTCTATTGGGCTATCGGGTCAAATAAAAATCATCATCAGAGGCGCTATAGCAGCGAGTGGGGTTTGGCCTGGTAGTTTATTTTTTTCGACAACCCCGTTTTGTTAGTTGTATAGTAAACACAGTGTGGGTGTATTTTTTTAGGCTTCTAGCCTAGCACATCCAAGTTACAGTTATTTATGTATGGGGTGTCAGGGACATCGACGCGAAAACTGATACCATGGATTCAGTACAGGATTCTGAACCCCCCTGCATAGAAATTTTACGGTTATTAAAAAAAAAATCTGCTGTTCCATAGAAAACTACAATACCCACGCGGTCAAAATGTATGGAACAGATGATTTAAAAAAAAATAACCGTCGAAAAATTTAACCAAGGTACTTACTACCAGGACAAAAAGTATCCTCAAGCGGCCAGGCCATAGTCTACCTGTATGCCAAATTTCATAGAAATCCGTTAAGGCGGGAACAGTAACAGACAGACAGACACAGATACTTTCGCATTTACATATAATGTTAAGATTAGATTATACTTATTTATAGTACCTATCTATGGATGTTACCATGTATGTAGCATGCATGTATGTTAGTATGGATTGAAAAGGTAAATAAAACATAAGTAGGCAGTGAAAGATCATTTTGTATTAAAAATAATGTTCCTACTGGTAACAAAAAAATTACATCAGCTGGCATCATAGACGTAAGTTTTTTTAAGCAGTTTCTAATGTAGACCTATTTATTTATCTATCTTAACGATCGCTAAAGGTTAAAAACTTAAAACAAAATTATTTGATGGTATGTTTTACAAGTAAAATTAGTCTTCACCGGGCTTGCTCTTCGCACCCAGCGGAATCCTGCAACCTCGTCGCCTGTCGGTTTTAGGGGCCAGGCGACAGGTGACAGATGAATCCGACAAATAAGTTTCTTTTTTAAATTATCTGCTGTACTATACAACACCTTTCGTGAAAATGTGACATTAATGTCTTGTCTTGTCAAATATATTTCTTTGCCCCAAGTCGTCCGGCCTACTTGTCGGCTGGCCTACCCACGCTGCGTCTTCCGGTACGCGTTCGCTATTCCACTCGCAAATATTTCATAACTTATGTCTAGTTTCTTATACTTATTCTAATCTATTTGCTCATTTCTCTCATCAGTCACACGCGACAAATCACATCCCATGTATTTGTTTTCTTTAATTGCGTGATTTATGACTTGGCTCCATAACGGGTCAGTCCTTAGCAAATGTGGGTCACATAACAAGATTACAGCTACTTGAGCTCGTGTTAAGGCGACATTTAACCTCTTTGAACTTCTGACAAATCCTAAGAAATGTTTTTGGTCTTCAGACACTAGGGCCTCAGATGACCGCACTGTTGATATGATAACGAGAGGTCGTTCTTGGCCTTGGAACTCTTCGACGGTGCCGATTTTCGGACGCTCCAAATTCATATTGTCGAAAAGACGCCGTAGGTGTTTTATCTGTAAAAATAAAGTAGGAATACAAGTTTGATATTGACACAATATTGTACAAGTATTGTTGAGATTAGAAGGTGTCTTGGATTAAGAGGAGGCTCCCTAAATTATGTTATGTGTAATTGTGTTGTATGTATGTTAATTTGCATTAATATTCTGAGACAGTCACGCATACAATCAAAATGGAACTTTAGTATAGGTAATATGATTGATTGGATCTTTTTCTTTCCAAGACCTACGTAATTGTAAAATTTTCGCTCGATTAATTTTTTTCAAAGATTATTTTAAATAAAATGAAGATTACTCGGCTTTTAGGTCTAAAATAAGTATTCACAGTAAGAAAATATAGTTTATTATCCAGCCACAAGATTTTTTTTCTCTAGATCAATTATTACTTTAGTTAACGAAATAAGAATTGAAACTTAATTATGCCTTCTAATTCCGTGCTCGAACACGATCAAAGAGCGCACGCGATATTGAACTTTATTACTGATGTGTTAGCGTTTAGCACATAGTGGAGTGGCGGGGTGCATGGGGGGCGGAGTTTGGGTGGAAATTGTGTTTACGAGTGCCTGGTTTTAAACTGGAGAGGACTAAAAACTAAAATGTCTGCAGAATTTTTGGATTTCATATACAGTTGGGAAGCACATCAGAATAGTTTAGTTCAGGCATATTTATTAATAGTAGAATATTACCTGTGCTAGATAAGGTGTAATGATACCAATTTCATCAGGTGTTATATTTTTCCTATACAGTTTACACACAGTCAAAGCAACCATAGAAGCTTCTTCAGGATTATACCAAGAAGGACTGTCCATTGCTCTCGCATTGTTGCCTCTAACACCGTGCACAAATATTCCACCAGTTTTTATATCGTCAGTAATTTCAAATATCTCAGAAACAACGTCAAGAATTTTCGGTATAAATGGCGTTTTTCGGTCTATTTTAGCAACTAAAGATGCATCATAAAACATTTCACTGGGCAATGTTAAAACTTCCTGTAAAGACCTGTAGTTATCAGTTAACTGTGTAACTAACTTATTATTAAAACCATTTTCGAAAGCAGCAAAGTCTTTTTGATATGGGAATGTTTCAAGCATTCTGGACAGATACGATATATCCATTCCGTACTCGACGCAATATTTCGATAATACAACCGGCCCAAGCTGCATTGGGTCACCAGCTACAATAATTTGACCACTTTCTTTATTAACAAATGTCATTGGAATCATTATCTCTGGTTCTATTGCTTGTCCAGCTTCATCTACTATTATGTGTGTATAGTGGCCTTTAGGAAGTTCTATCTGCGCCAATGACCCGAGACAATGACATGTCCCGATAGTAACTCGATATCTCCCAATATAGGATGCTGATACATTCACATTAACACCATCCTGAACCACATGAGTCGGTCTTGATGTATTTTCTCTAGCTATGTTTAATGTTGCACAATAAGGTTTTATTATGTCTGGAATGTTTTCGGAGTCAATTAAATAGTTTGCAATTAGTCTGATTATAGAACTTGAAAATAAGTTCCTGTATTGTAATAGTCTTTCTGTTATTAAATTGGCTGCACTGTTTGACGGCGTTGCTACTAAAATTCTGCTATCGGGTAGAAGAGTGAGTATTTGCAACAACGTCTCTACAATAGTGACGGTTTTTCCTGTGCCAGGTGGTCCATATATGCAGTAAGGCATTGGACGGCACTCCCCAATTAAAATATTTTTTACAGCCTCTTTTTGACGACAGTTCAAACTTGTATTGAACCATTTTATAGTTTTTGATGTTTCCAACGGAATTTGTGGTGGCCGCGTCACTAGGCGAGACGGGAATAAGACATCTGGCCCCAATGTAGAAAGGGCCGAATTAATTGCATAGTGTGATTTTCTGATTTGATTTCTATTGAAATGGAATTCTATTGAAACATCACTTCCCTGGTAAGTTTCATGGAATCGAGGATGGAACTTCATCAGTACCAAGTCACCTCTAATAACATGAACAAAGCCCTCATATGAAGGAGCTTTATCATCCCATATATCTTTCACAAAAACTTTGTCTCCTATGATTAGAGAGGGCCTCCTTTCAGCCAATTTTTTTACTTCCAGACCCAGATACTCTTGATATTTTATTAGAAATGCAGATGCCATATTAAAAGTTTTCATATTTACTGTTGCTTGAATCTCTTCCAAGTATAACAAAGTGTGCCATTTATCTACGTAGTTGGTAATATTCAAATTTTGTAATAAACAAGGCAAACGGGACTCAATTCTGTCAAAAATTTCATGGTGATCATAAGTTTGTTCACACTTGTTGCCTAAAACCGCAGACCAAACTTTATCTGGTATTGGATATTGTCCCATTCTCACTGCAATAAAATGAGGACTCTTCATTAGTCGTACTCCAGGTACATGCGATTTATCGGCACCATTTCTGATTTTCTGCATTATCTCAGCACTTTCACCAAATCCGTTCTTGCGAGCATTGTTATTCGCAGTTGGATTAGTAGCAATAATATCACTTAAGATGTTTATTTCAATCAATCTTTCAATTTTGAATCCTCTAAAAGTTATAATCATATGTTCCTTAGACCTTCCATAAAATTTTGGATGACAAGTAACTGATAAATAAAATGGTTTATTTGGGTACAATCTTATGGAATTGTTTAAAGTTGGGCTTATACTGATTTGGGAATCTCTTCTCTTGCAAAGTAGCATCCATTTATACATTATAATTTGTTGATTACTCTTGTTTGTTATAGTCAGATTTATTTGGGGGTTTTCATGAAAATTAACGTTTTCAAACTTCAGAGGGTATGTTATTTCAATGTTATTAAGTTTTTCTGTTTCTAAGCTTCTTCCTTCTATATCGTCAACATCGGGAGTGGTTTCAATGACTTTTGCATGTTCTGTTATATCCATTTTTATTACTCTCCATGGGCAAGCACCTTGGTTGCTCTCCACAGCTTCAATGAGAGCCTGTAAGAGGTCAGCAAAAAATTATACAATTAATGAAAGCAAAAAAAGAGTCATGCATGACCGAAAGGTGTGACCGGGTTCTATGTAACTTGGTCAGCTCAATATGTTTAATATCCTCTACCTAATCAGCTAAAACTGTTGGTTTCGACAAAAAGGAATAGTAGTACTTCCCCATAACATTAAAGTAATGGGAATGGGCATTTAAATTTACTATCTGAGGCATATAAATCTTTTGCATTTCAACTTTCTGATGTGTAATATCTTTCCTCTCGCCTTCCTGTAATCTGTGGGAGTAATGTCGTGAAAAGGGACGGAAGTGTGTAACAAGAGCTGGAAGCGCGCGCTATTTAATTAGACTAATGAGCGCGCGTGGTTCTAGAGTTAGCCGTCAGAAATGACCTTGACGAGGTCATTTAATGTTGCTTAGTACCAAGGTAAGATGTCAGATGTTACGGATGTTATCACAGACTACAACTACATATATGATGTCACATCATATTCGACTACAAGGCTCGCACGTTTTATTTTTCCGTGTGTAAAACAAGCCAGTGCAGTTGTTTCACTAACAATGCCAGATGATTTTAATATTCTAATCTTACCTTAGCTCCAACATGTGGTTCACCACCATTGATGTTACAATATTTGTTGAAGAATATTTGTCTGTTACATATTCCTTCTTCTCCATCCCATTTAGTTATAATAGATGATATCACTTTGCTTCTCAATGGTCGGAATGAAATTACTTCCACTACCTATATAAATAAATGTAAACAAGTCAGTAAACATTCCCCCTGGTATGTTAGGAACGAGATCCTCCATCTCGACCTTAAAATCCCCACAATAGCCCAATTTCTAAAACGCAATGCAACGCGTTATTTTGATAAAGCCGCATTATATCGCAACCCTCTGGTTGTGAAGGCTGCCAGTTATATTTCCTCTAGAATAAGTAAAGTCCGCCGTCCAAGGCATGCACTCAACGACCCAGATGACCCCATAACCCTCCTCCAGGAGAGCAATAGGGCCACCAGTACAGTAAAGAAACACACACACCGACACACGTTCCGACCTCGCCGCAGAGGTCCGCGACCGCGTCCCTCCCGAGTAAATGATACTCCCCCCGACCCTTGCTCGACGATGCGCCAGCCCGCGTCGAAGCTGAGCCCGTAGTCTTAAATTCCCCGAATAATAATAATCTATGTTTGATCCAGCTTGTCCCATCTTGCTGTCCTCCCCCCAGCAACGCCCTAAGCCGAGGTCCGTACCCCGCAGGGGGTACCCTTAGCGAGCGTTCGCCTACTTTTAATTAGAATAGTTTATGCCCCTGGCTGGAGGCTTTAAGTGTAGAAGCTTAAGGCAGCCACAGGAAAGTCCGGTTAAGCAGCTACAACTTCCTCAGAGGTTAACTGCGAGATGCCCTATGTAAAAAAAAAGGCAGGAAACATTAAACTTCTAGCACCATCAAGACTTATGCTGTCCATCATCTGCCTAGCCTTTTCCCAACTATGTTGGAGTAGGGTTCCAGTCTAACCAGATGCCTCCACAACCTGGTTTCTGGGTAACAATACCCCTTGGTAAGACTGATTGTCAAACTTTTTGACTTCTGAATACCCGTAACGACTGTCAAACTTTTTGACTTCTGAATACCCGTAACGACTGTCAAACTTTTTGACTTCTGAATACCCGTAACGACTGTCAAACTTTTTGACTTCTGAATACCCGTAACAACTGTCAAACTGTTTGACTTCTGAATACCCGTAACGACTGTCAAACTTATTGACTTCTGAATACCCGTAACGACTGTCAAACTTTTTGACTTCTGAATACCCATAATGACTGTCAAACTTTTTGACTTCTGAATACCCATAACGACTATCAAAATTTTTGACTTCTGAATACCCGTAACGACTGTCAAACTTTTTGACTTCTGAATACCCGTAACGACTGTCAAACTTTTTGACTTCTGAATACCCGTAACAACTGTCAAACTGTTTGACTTCTGAATACCCGTAACGACTGTCAAACTTTTTGACTTCTGAATACCCATAATGACTGTCAAACTTTTTGACTTCTGAATACCCGTAACGACTGTCAAACTTATTGACTTCTGAATACCCGTAACGACTGTCAAACTTTTTGATTTCTGAATACCTGTAACGACTGTCAAACTTTTTGACTTCTGAATACCCGTAACGACTGTCAAACTTTTTGACTTCTGAATACCCATAATGACTGTCAAACTTTTTGACTTCTGAATACCCATAACGACTATCAAAATTTTTGACTTCTGAATACCCGTAACGACTGTCAAAATTTTTGACTTCTGAATACCCGTAATGACTATCAAACTTTTTGACTTCTGAATACCCATAACGACTGTCAAAAAACTGCGAATGACAGCCTGGACCAACGGCTTAACATGCTTGTCTCGATATGTAATAAATTGTCACCTATCCAAAGACTGACCGCAGCAAGCGTAGGTTAACCTTCGATCGACCCGTGCGGCTATTATTATTTAGCCACGGGTCCGTCTGACTGTCATCATAGTAACAGAAATATTTTTAAGAATGTAAAAGTGCTCCCTCACCAGGAGCATTCACTTGTAATGTAACATTTCAGATTCGATTTTGAGCATTATGGCGAACTGTAATGCTTAGTTCTCCTCCCTCACTGATGTAATGCTCGAATCTGAACTCACATAACAGGCGAATGCTCGCAGTAAGGTAGCACCTTTAAGTGTAATCAAATGGAATGTTAAAACTCACATTGTTATGAGCAATATCCATAGGATTCTCTTCATCATATTTAACTTTACACATCAATTCCAGTAAATCTCCTTGAATAGGAACAAATGTAGCAACAACATTATCCAAACTGAATTTCAGGTCACTTTCTTTAATAATAACCATACGTTCTTGCCGAAATTCAACTTCACCAATAAAGACATGTTCTATTACTTTGTAACCACTTTCTTGAACCTCAACTTCAAAATCACCCCAATGCTCTCCTTGGTTGTGGAGGATTCGCACCACAACCAGGGACTCTTTAGAATCTTTATAGCATAGGTATACTATCTTGTCATTTATTTGCAACTTTATCGAGCAAGCAGTAGTATCATAATAGAACATTCCATCAATGAGAACATAGTTGCTTTCCACGTTAATGTACGTTATTACCCCTGGAAATAATAATCAGTTTGAAATACCAATAAAGTTTAATTATTGAAAAACCAAACCTAGAAAGCTAAAAAAATATTAGTTATAGTAGGCCAGACCAACTTATTTTTTTTTATTGCCTTTGCTTAATCATCTTAATCTGACTTATAGAAAAAAGGTGTACATAACTTACCAGTCCTTTCAAAACAATCATTTCTAGGTGTATTGGTTACATCATCATATTTTTCGTCCTGTTCTAAATCAATTTTGAAAAGCTCTTCAGCTAGATAGTTCTCCATTTCATTATCATATTCCATCATTGAATTGTTGGAAAATAAATAATTATAAAACGACTTTATGTAGGAAAACATCTTGAAGCAGTTATTTAGCTTATTTTTTTATTTAGTTATTCTTATTGTACAAATCCTTTGTCATACTCAAACTCCCATTCGGTAGATTTCAAGTAGTCAAGCTCTTTCCTTAATGATTGTATTCTCTTTTGGTGCAATTCTTTTTGTGCATTTTTCATTGATTGTTCAATGCTGAGTCCTAAATCAGCATGGTTCAGCGATTGGTCGAAATTCTGAATTCTACTTTGAGTTGTACTCTGAAATCAGAATTTAATGTATAGTTGATTATTGCACTATTCCCATGTCTTACAAGCATAATTATTTGCCTAATCAAATTTTTTATCTATCTTCTTTATCTTTACATAGTATAAAACAAAGTCGCTTCGCGCTGTCTGTCCCTATGTATGCTTAGATCTTTAAAACTACGCAACGGATTTTGATGCGGTTTTTTTAAATAGATAAGAGTGATTCAAGAGGAAGGTTTTTGTGTATAAAACATTAAGGTTTTGTGTAAATTGGCTGAAATATGACGATTATTGTCGAAGATGTCGGAAAAAATTATGCCGACTGGGAGCTTTACTGGCGTGCGCCGCGTAAGCCGCAAGAGATACATAAAATGTATGTTTTACAGAATTGTATATATTAAAACGTTCAAAAATAAAGTCCGCAATAGCATATGTCTATCTTCTAAGGATGACCTACAGTAACCATTTTTATCTTTCAGAATTTGATAAAAATTTCATTGTTATTTCCGAAGTTAATATGACTGGTAGTTTATTTATCCTTATCCAATAAAATATATTATTTAAATTGGGCATTAAATTAAAATATGCCTTGACATCATATCATTAAAATGAATACTTTAAAAGATATCACAGATTCAAAATTACGCGTGACAAAATAATTATGGTTGCCGACAATGCGGGCGCAGCGGTAGAAATCAACCGACTTTTCCTCGGATATTAGGTATGATCTAACTAATTCCGGTAGTACGTACCCGTGGGATATTTTCTTACATCCGCGCGGGCGAAGCCGCGGGCAAAAGCTAGTATTTAATAATATATTATAAAGAGGTAAAATTTATTTGTTTGTATGTAGGGGGTAATTTCCGGAATTACCAGTCAGATTTGAAAAACACTTTTTGCATTGGATAGCCCATTTCTTGAGGAAAATTATAAGCTATGTAACATCAAGCGACAACCTTTAGCAACCAAGCAAAAAGTCAGAAAGAAGCGAAAACGAAGTTAGGGTGGGCGATGGGATGCGAAGCGGTGGGTTGGGGACTGTAATTTCACATGGGCGAAGTCGCGGGCAGTAGCTAGTATAATATAATTATATCTGTATCTACTACTAAAACTAGGAAGAATATGCACATTTGAAAGTGAACTATTAGTCAGTCATCTTGTAAATGGTTAATGGTTGACACAGGACATTCTTGTAAATGGTTAATCTAAGTATTAATTTGTAACTACGTTTGGTGTGCCATAAAAATAAACTAAATAATTTATTAAGAGAAATATGGATTACTTATTAATGATTTTCTGGTTGGGCTCATCTAAATAATAATTGTCAGATAATCAAATATAGTATAGATCTGCCTTCAACATGTTAGGTAAAATGTTCATAACACACCCAATAGGTATTGAAAACTCGTTAAGGAAATATCATCATAGAGGTCCAGTATCGGACGCAGATCTCTCCAATAGCACGCGTAGCTAAGCTGCTAGCCTGCCGGCGATAATCGAAAGGAAGAGGTATAAAATATTTTGATAAGAACTTACTTGAGGAGTTTCTGGTTCTGATGGGGAATAAGTTGACTGCGAAATGTTACTTGAAGTAGACATTATCAATAACAGAGCTGTAAATAACGACTTAGCATTGCGTTTTCTATTACTGGTTATAATATTTTATGAAAATTAAATTGAGTCCGTCAGCAAGCCTGACCGGGATGTCAGGAAGTAATAGTTCTTGTGGGTAATAGAACACATGAAACAAACAAAAATCATCAATAATATTGAATAGAGAAATAAGGCACGACAACCAGTCGGCAAATCGTTGTTTAATTTGACAGTTGACAGTGACATTGATAAAAAATCAAACAATGACAAGACAACAAACAACAACCTTCTTGACATTTCAATTTTTTTCTCTAGCTTCACTTTTTTTGGAACGTCTGTGAGTGAGCCGCGGGAGTCGCCGCTTGTGGTAGGGGTCACATAACATGTAACTTTGTAGGGGTTGATCGGTAGGAATCCAAAAAAGCTTTATGCTTATGCCCCCTCCATCCTCTATGCAACTTTCTCTCTCTCTCTTATTAGGATACGATTGTGTGTGAACCTACGCTGCGATTATTGCGTGAGGAACTTCGATTCTGGATGGTATACTCAGTAATCTCGAAGCCCGTAGTTTCGGTCGAAGTTGCGGATATTACTAGGATACCGTTCTCTAAGCCAGTATTCCGTAGTTTCGACCCAAGTTACGGGTTTTTTACACTGTATCAGATAAGGACATACAAATAGTTCAGAGCTCGAACTAAAAATGAATAACAAAACGATTTGACGTCAGGTGTCCCTACTCCCTCCCGCTAATTATGTATTTGCCCGTCCGAAAAATTGAATTTAACGTATTGTTTTGACGGTACAACTACTTTCAGATGGGCCCATATCTTCGTTGAAAGACTTGGAGAGTAGATCCGCTAGATCCCCTGCTCTGTATCGCCTACGACCACAGAACTTAAATGATTAGTTTGCGGCCAACGCGCCCACGTCGCAAATAGATGTAAAATATTTCATTGTTTTGAATAAGACTGTCAACGTAAAGATTTATCTACATTAAAGATTGTTGGCGTATTTAAAAGATTTAAATTCATTTTCAGACTAATCACGTTTTAAAGCTTAATTGTATTTTACAAAATGATACACTCAGCCATTTGTTGGCCTTTGTCCGCAAAATGATCCCAAGCGACACTACTTCCTTTGGGAGCCATTAAAAAAAAAAGAAACTAAAACTAAAACCAAAAGTTTTCCACGTATCAAAACTTCGTTACGAAAACCGATTTCATTAAAATAAGTCCAATACGCGTATCCGATTACGACGGCGGCGAGCCGGGATCACATCCGCACGAGTCCGTAGTCCGTACTTGATACTCGACTGCATTGCATTTAGTCTAAAGTCTTCATTCGCATCGAGTATTTACAATACCTAGTGTATAAAATCTGCCTAGTAAATTGGTTGATGAAGTCCCGACTAGTGTCGAGTATTGACAGACAAAGATGAGAAGACTGCGGAATAGTGTAGTTAAAAAAGAAAAGAATGTATTCTTGGACAACAGGAGTGCGCGTTGCGTTACTTTTATGTCTATTGAATTATGGTTTAAATTCAAATGTATATAAGTATTTTTAAAGTTGGAATAGGTGCTACCTAGTCTCATTAAATACCTAGTCCCTGGATCTGTTCTAGTATATACGCCTCATCTCTAATGGTGGCCATCGCAAGCCTACCAATAAACAAGCCAAACGCCCTATTTTTTACTTTATTACTTATGATTCGAATGGTACGTTCCGTACCCTACGTTCCCGAGAGTAAAAGATTCGTGCTACTACTTTATTTTAAACTGGCAGCCCAGAACTCTCATGTCAGCACTGACCACAGCACTGACTGTGTCAGCATTGTCATTGTCAATCTCAAATCAATTGTCAGCTTGCCAGTTGTCAATTTAAAAGTTTATTTTACAGAACCAAGAACAGAAACAATTCTAAAACAACAATATAAAAAGTAATTAAACAATAAGGCCCTCACGAAGATACAAGCACTTATAATAAAATGACGGATAAAAAAAAAATATTTTATAAAAAAGGAAATGATGACAATGACTCTGAGTACTTAGGATCACAATGTTTTCAAATCAACCCTAATGTTATAGAAAGGGAAATACCAACTAATGGCGAGGAATATCTATTAAAAGTCATGAAGGAACGTGCCAAATGTGCTACAGTAACTAGGTGTAAACTAGATTTATTATCAAAATTTAATAAAAAGTGTAACACCATTAATACTGAGGTAAAATTCAACTTTTCATATTTGAACGACTTGACTCAATGTTGACTTATTGCTTAAGACATTAATCATATCTTTTTTGACAGTCTGAAGATGAAAATCCTGAAGGCCTTTCTGGCATAAACAAGCTTAAACCAACTATAGAATGGCAAAATGTACAAATAGCCGATTTTTCGGACCTTCACATGTACGTAATTCGCATGGCTGCTCGAAAGAAAGAATCACTACCTTCAATCTTCCAAGAAACATACAAGGATTTCATGAAGGATGGTGATATACTATGGAAAAAGGTGTTCGAGAGTACAGAACCTACTTTGTCCCATGTGGTTGGATTGACGCATAATGTTGTTGAAACAGGCTTGGACACAATTCTTTCACTGCTGCATAGAGTGAAACCAGGAGAGTCTATAGATCGTAGAACAGGTACAACTGCTTTTAATATACTTCACACACACACACACACCCAATATTAATATTGGTCAACAGGACACATTAAATATTATTCCCTCAATAATTGGCTACAAAATACTAGCTTCTTTATTATGCCAATAAGAAGTTTGTAATGGAAAAACATTCCTCGTTAGTTGCATGAATAAAAACAACACAGTTATGTGAAATATATGATCATTGTTACAGAAACCTTTTCTGAATTAAATACTGCATGTATTGCAGTTGATTGAGTCTCAGTATTGAATAATTGTGATTTTATTGATGCAAAGTTTGGTAATTAGAATGGTCTATTCTATATCAGGGCCTCTATTATCTGAAAAAAGTTAAAACAATTCCCTTCTCAATTTCAGGATTATGGCTGCATGCACTTCTCACAGTAACAAGGCATCCACCACAGTCTGATGATAGCTTTATATTAAGAAATCTGTGCAGAAGGTGTGCAGAAATAAGGTAAAAACCCAGATTTTTGAGCATATTCTATACTTTCAAAGACATTCCTGAGAGAAACCCCTGAAAGATGTAGCCTCATCAAATACCTTACCTCTTGACCTTTAGTTGTACAAGTACAGAAGATTCACTCTGCAAAATCATTTAAATAAATAGCGACTCTTGCTCTGACACAATAAAGCGCAATTCAGGTCACACAAGGCTGCCGACCTCCCTAGCGGCGTCAGCGTAGTCTGCTACGCTAACGACACGCTAGTCCTGGTGCAGGGGAGGTCGCATGAGGCGGCGGCCGAACTGGCGACACGTTGGGTTGCGACAATCGTCGATAGGATCCGGCAACTGGGACTCGAGGTGGCCTTGCACAAGTCCGAGGCCATGTGTTTCTATGGTCCTCGGAACGCGCCACTGTCGGGTTCCCAGATAACGGCAGGAGGGGTTCACATCGGTGTCGAGTCGACGATGAAGTACCTGGGATTCGTCCTCGACACCCGGTGGAACTTCGTGGAACACTTCCGACGTTTGGCTCCCAAACTGGATAGGGCTGGGGCTGCTTTGAAGCGGCTTCTGCCCAAACTAGGGGGTCCAAACGCCTCCTGCCGGAAGCTCTACGCGGGGGTCGTGCGGTCCATGGCCCTTTACGGGGCACCGGTGTGGGCGCGTTCATTGAGGCTGCGACTGGCCCAGCGGTTGAACGCGTCCCAAAGGGTCATGGCCATTAGGCTGGTCCGGGGATACCGCACGGTCTCCCGCGAGGCGGCGAGCCTCCTTGCCGGACTACCGCCATGGGATCTGGAGGCGAAGGTCCTCACGCACATGTGGGAGTTGCGCGAGGAGGCGAAACTCCGGGGTATAACTCCGCTGCCGCAACAAATCGCGGCACAGCGGACAGAGGTCCGGCGGGATCTCATGGCGGCATGGAGTGTGCGATTGTCGCAACCCAGCGCTGGGCACGCCACAATTGCGGCGATAAGTCCTCTCTTTGAGGAGTGGCTAGAGAGGCGCCACAGCGTCCTCACCTTCCGCCTGACGCAGGTCCTCACCGGACACGGTTGTTTCGGGAGGTTCCTGTTCAGGATCAAGCGGGAGGAAACGCCCGGGTGTCACCATTGTGTGGATCGCCCGGAGGACACGGTGGAGCATACGGTGGAGGTCTGCCCGGCTTGGGCGGAGCACCGCCGTGTCCTCACGGAAGCGATCGGCGGCGGCGATGTCTCGCGTCCGGCCCTGGTTCAGGCCATGGTCTGGAGCGAGAGTGCATGGGAGGCCGTCACCTCCTTCTGCGAAGCAGTTATGCTCGCGAAGGAGGAGGCGGAGCGCGCAAGGCAGATTCAAGCTGCACGCCCTCGCGCTCCTAGTCGCCGCAGGAGACGGCCCGGGCGTCGGGAGTCACAAGCTGACTTCCAGCCACCGTAGGCGCGGGCCTGCGGACGGTGAGCGATGGGCAGCTCGCCGTCCGATAAGGACCAGGCCCGGGTCGACGGCGCGTTGTGTTCCACGCGCGCCTCAAAGGGATGTCAGCACCAACTGACGGGGTCCGGAAGGACCAATGACTGCTGGGGTTGCGGGTTTGTCTGAAAGGGATATCGCGATATCGCGGCCCCAGCACACAGGCAACGGAAGGAACACGGGTGGGTTTTAGTCAGTGAAAGTCTGACACTCCCTCTCGTTCCGCCCAGAGCGGGAGGAGTACAAGGCTAATTAACTACAGTTATATTCACCTAGAAGTTGCCTCTCTTTCTATCGCGCAACTCTTATATCTTTTGAGTATATTACGCCCACTGAATTGGCCCGACAAGTCGAGCCTGCTGCGTACTTGTATAATCATACCTAAAATGCGGAGTGCACCTGGCCTGGTTGTAGTAAAAGAGGGCTGCATAAAATGACTTGTAATGATCTTCAAAGAATTTGGCCACTTTTCCTTTTTGAACTAGAATATGCATTGTTCAGTTACAACTCTTATCACCTTTTATTATTCATTATCATAACTTCAATCACTTACCATTGGGAATTACTTTTCGCATTCATTGTATTTAGACCAGCCCGTAGGTTTAGTAGGTTTCAATTTTATACTTTCTCCAACAATTATTGTTTGAATAGCTTTACTAAATTGTAATTGAAAAATTATCAACGAAAATTTAGTTTATAAAATTAACCTCAACTCTCAAATGAAAAAAAAATTCAATCTGATATAAAATTTCGGATTTTTAGGATTTCGGGTTAAAGTATTCAAATAATAAATCAAAGCAAAAAATAATTCCGTCCGTGAAGCTCTTTGCCGTGCCAGACTTTCTTACGATCGTTAGTATCAAGTATTGCAGGTTTGCGCCAGTTCTCTTTCGCCAAGGAGAGTGGGGTGAGGCCCTTGTCCACTGCGACCACATTTCGGTGCATCCCCACGTCAGTTTGAAGGAAATATTCCCTGAGACTGCAAATCTCGCGGTTGTGGAGGGTTTTAGCATTTAAGAAACCTCGACCCCCACACTTCCGCGGTATGTACAGTCTCATCACTGATGACCGTGGGTGATGCATCTGATAAGCTGTCAGCAATGTACGGACCTACCTATCCAGAGCGTCAAGTTCCGTCTGAGTCCATTTGAGTATGCCGAAAGAATACATCAAAACCGGCATGACCCAACCATTATAAAATAATCACAATTATTTTTTTTCGATCCACAAGTATTCAGTTTTTATTAGCATCCACAAGTAGGTACATTTCTCTGGTCCATTTGTTTACATTTAAATGAGATATTTTTGAAACAGACTACGAGTACATACTGCTACAAAATCGGCTGACGATGAATACCTTTATTTTTATATTTTCAGAGCTGGCTTAAATCTGGATGATGATAACGCAAAAGAACTCGCAACACCTCTGAATATTTTTATATGTATTATAGCAAAGTATTTTGGACAACACGACTTAGGTGACTATAAACTCTATGATTCTAAAGTAGGGCAGATTTATTTTGATACAAAAGTTAAACAGATAATTTATGAATAATGCAGTGAAATCAACAAGAGAAGTCTACATAGGAAGGATGACGTTAGCCACAGTTTACAATAAAGGAGTTATTTTATAGAATTGGGATGAAATGGCATAAAATATTAACATTTCATAAAGTGATTTAGGGATTTACCCAGCAGAGTGGTATGGGGCTAGTTATTATTGAAGTAATTATAGAGGTCAGTTGAAATATAAGCTTTAGATTTTCACTAAGTCAGCGGCTTCGTCCGCGTGGTCGTCCAAAATTATCCCACAGTAATGTACTACCGCTATAAAAAGTATCCTCTGTCCTAACCGAGGTCATGAGCTACCCATGTGCCGAATTTTATCCAAATCCGTTCTGCCATTTTAGCGTGAAAGCGTAACAAACAAACTCACTTTCACATTTATAATAAGTTAGGATAGTCAAGAAGCAGAGTGACGCCTGCGTTCGACTGAGCTGGCAATAATAGCTACTTATATTCAACAAACCCTGGTATTTATAAAATGTATTAGTAATAGTTCTGGTTGTTTGTGCAGCTGCATCTGGTTAAACTGGATGCCGACCCCAATAAACGTCGTTGGAAAAAGCCAACCAGATTGTTTGAGTTCTGTTTGTGTCAAAAAAGTAGCTTTTCTCGTTGATTCTACTAATGTATGAATGAATAGTTTATGATTGATTATGAAATTTGTATGTATTTTACGTTTATATAAAAACATTAAACGACTGTCATGCCTTAAATGTTGGTAAATACCAACATTTAAGGCATGACACACATGACACATGACATTTTTCATTCGTCAATGGTGTCGATTCTCTTGTACAACGAACTAAACTAACTAAACTATCACTAAAATTCCTTACTTTAGGCTATGAGAATCTTAGAGCTATTCTGTAAATAAAATTCTCTAAACTAAAAAATAATTTTGACACAACTAAAATAGAATTTGACAATCGCGAAACCACGTGGTACCCGTGGTTTGCCTCATTCGTGATTTTTTTAAGAGCCGGAGGCGCGCAGGGGGTGCCGCCTCGACGTGTTTTATATGGAATTTTTCACTTTTTGTATGGAAAACATGAAAAAATATTACCTACATGATCAGGTTTAGGGGTTTAAGGGCTTCATAAAGGGAAAGGGAGTCGAAATTTTCATTATTTTTGCGATAGGACGCACCATTTTCGAGATATAAGCAAAAGAAAAAATTAATACAGTACTGTTTTTGCACGTAAAGTCGAGATGTTGGTGTGAATTTTAGTTCATGACAACTTATTTTACCCCACACCTTTTTAATCGCGATTAAAAATTGTCAGAAATAGTCTGGTTTGGTATTTTACAATCAAAATTTTAGGTGAAAAATGTCATATTCAGAATAGCGAAATTGCCATTTTCACTAAACTAAAAACTCAGTACTATCTTAGTGCTGTCAAACTAAAATATAGTTTAATTGTGTCACTTTAGTCTATTTCAGAATGGGAAATCGTCGTTTGACAGGATTAAACTTAATTTTAGTGATTTTTAGTCTAGTTTAGAGGCATTTGTGACAAGAGAATCGGCACCATTGTGGCCTTATACTTAGTCCTTGTAATGATTTGAGTCCTTTTAATGCTTGTTTAGGGGTATGAGGAACAGGGTGTAAAGTTCACTCATCCCCCCATAAAAAAGGGAGGATCCTCCGACCAGACGGGTGTCGTGTCTGGCGGGCAACTGCACATAGGTTGAAGTTTGGAGATTGTATATATCATGGTATAATAATACAGGTATGGCATTCCGAAACACAGTGGTCACGTGGGCAACACAAGTCTACGTCATCACATCTGTGTTACCAGAAGTTTGTAATAATAACTCCCCAACCACCTTTATTACCTGTGCGAATACGATAAAAAAATTAGGTTTTAATTAACAATTACGTTGGTTTATGTTTAAATTGAATTGTTTCGTTTGATTAGACACACGAAACGATAATTTAAAAGCTTTGGTTTCTGAAAATCTTTCCTTAATCTTGTTTTTTTGCAATAGAGTGGCAACTGGATAGTGACATCAGCATGTGTTCGTTCCGGAATGCCAGACCTTGTTTTATTAGACCATGGTATATATGTCCATCGCGCAGTATTTGTGTGACGTCAGGATGTTGTGTGACGTCAGGTCTTTTATTTATTTATTTATTTATATATACTTTATTGTACACCAGATTATACATTACATAAAAAAAAAAGTAATACAATACAAAATATACAATGGGCGGCCTTATCGCTTACTGCGATCTCTTCCAGGCAACCTTGGAATGGACAGTGATTTTCTGGACATAAAATGGGGTTGTCTTAGGTGCAAATAAATGGTATATAAGTACAATATACTATAATAGATACACAGATAAATGCTATATAATAGATACATGGATACATACATACTAACTATATAAGCAACGAAAATAAATGACGAATATTATTACAGCTAACGATAAAAACAGAATCATAACGACAAGTAATGTTCTTTCACGAGTCTTTTAAACACTGGCAACGATTGCGCGCGCTTTATTGGAACTGGTAATGCATTCCACAAACGAGCTGCCTGGACAGTAAAGGATTTGTCAAGGAAAGTTGTGGAATGCATTGGCATTTTAAGCTTCAAGTTATCTGATGACCTTAATAATTTCGTGTGAGAGTCACAAAGAAACTGGAAACGTTTCTTGAGATAAAGAGGGGTGGAAGGGGAAAAGAGCACATTATACAAAAGGGAAAGAATATGAGCATTCCGGCGAAGGCGAATTGGTAACCACTTGAGCTTCACGCGAAATTCGGAAACATGGTCATATTTGCGTAAACCGTATATAAACCTTATACAAAAATTTTGAAGCCGCTCAAGTTTATCGAGTTGGTCTTGAGTAAGGTCAAGATAGCTGGCATCAGCATAATCAAGGATGGGTAGAAGAAGAGATTGTGCAAGCGCAATCTTGGTGGCAGTCGGTAGAAAATTACGTATTCTTTTCAAAGATGCAGCGGAAGCAAACAGCTTGCGGCTTACTTGCTGTAGCTGGGCAGTCCAAGAGAAGTTCTTATCAATGAAAATCCCCAAGTTTTTAACTTTCTCGCTGAAGGGGATAACTGATTTGTCAAAAGAAACTTGGGGAAGAGTCGTCCAGTCAATCCTTGAGACCATCCTACTACTGCCCACCACAACAACCTGCGTCTTTACGGGGTTGACCATAAGTCCATACCTCTTGCTCCAGTCGCATATACGGGCCAGATCGCGATTGATCGTTAAGATAGCCTCTGAAAGATTTCCAAGAGGAGCTCGTGAGTAAAGTTGTAAATCATCTGCATAAAGATGGTAGGAAGAAATTAGTTCATCGGAGATTGAGTTAATAAAAACTGCGAAAAGTAAAGGTGATAGCACGCCACCCTGTGGTACACCGGCAGAAGTATTACTCCAGGTAGACAAGGTCTCACCGATGCAAATACGTTGCCGGCGACCGAACAGGTAACTTCGAAACCAGTCAATTACCGATGGAGATATATTAAGAGAGCATAGAATGCCGAGCAAAACATCAAAATCAACAGTATTAAAAGCATTACTAAAATCTAGTAAAGTTAAAACCGTTAGATTACCATTTTCCATGGCTAACCTTATATCGTCCGTAATATTCAAAAGCGCTGTGGTGGTACTATGACCAGGGCGGAAGCCGGACTGGAAGGGGTTGAGGAGATTATTTTTGGAGAGGAAAGTGCTTAATTGATTGTGGATTAACCGTTCGAGGACTTTTGATAGGAATGGTAGGACGGATATTGGACGATATTCAGAAAAGGATGCGGGATTGGTCTTTTTAGGTAATGGAATAATTTTCGCATCTTTCCATGAACATGGAAAGACACCACTAGACACGGAAAAATTTAGGATATGACAAATGACGGGCACTAGATTGAGGGTTCCTGGGGCTCACAGATGCACACCTGGCGAATAACCGTTACAGTTGCTCTCTCGCCGAAAACCCTGCTCCCCTCACACCTTTTACCCATGGGGATCAGCAGAAACTGCAAAGCGCCACCCGCTACGATCTTTACATGCTCCTTTTGCTTCGTTTAAGTTCGTTCATCTGGTCTTTCACGCACTCCGAAGATTGGTAAAAGCAGGGCTGGGCAAAATACATGCTTTGCTCTAATTGAAATACAAATTACAAAATACAGTATCGCAAGTAATTAAAATACAAAATACCTTTAAGTAAGGTATTTGAAATATAAAATACAAAATACCGTATTTTAGCTATTTTTTATTGAAATACAAAATACATATTACAAAATAAGTAATCTAGACCAGCATGGGCTGAAAAGTAGAGGTCCAGATAAAATTAGCGGACACATCTCAGCATTCATTTGGTTCACTCCATCGCCACCGTAGACGACGTACATGCAGAGGGAATTTGATCACCCATCGCGACAAACTTTAATAATACAATTTGTATTCTACACAGAACAAAAGCTTTATATAATCCGTGAAAAAACTAAAAACAAACCGATATGACTTGAATCTTAACTTGACATTGACAATTCGACGTAATTTTTTTTGCGTTTTGTTGGCCAATTTTGACGTACAGTCATAGCGTACAGTGTACGTACTTACGTAGCAGGTGCAGTGTTGCCAACTCTAATAGCAGCTTTACCATCATTGCACTCTCGCCTCACACTCACGATCGCTAAATGAAGGTTAAACGTATTTTGTTAAAATGTATTTTGAAGCCAGAAGTATTTGAATTACTAATTACAAAATACTTCGTCGTCAGGTATTTGAAATACGAATTACAAATTACATTTTAAGGAAGTAATTGAAATACAAATACCAAATACGTATTTGTATTTTAATTACAAGTAATTCAAATACTGCCCGACCCTGGGTAAAAGTAATAGTTTATTTATTTATCAGAATATTGTTACATAGTTATTATAAAGATATAGGTAAGATTTAGGTAGGGTAGGTACGTTTTTATCTTTAGTTTTATTATCCCGAAAGTAAGCTTGCGCTTCTGTAAGTTACACAAGAGTGAACTTTAAATGAGACCAAGAACAAACTTAACAGAACAAACCTGCATACTCTTCGATTTAAAAGTTATAAGTAGTGTAGGCCTAGGTTAAATTCTAGAGAATTATAAATCAGGGAGAGCCGCTGATGACAATATTCAGAAATGCCTGCCCCAGAGTTGCCCACGATATGAAAACCATTGATTTCACCCTGAGCGACAGATGTCTCCTTCCATTGTATCGGCTAGGTATTGCTGTGCATCAATAAATGCAGTACGTAAGGCGTAGGTACTGCGTAGAGGTCAGCTACACACTTGTTCAGCACAGTCGGGCGGTAAAATCGAAGAAATGTTCGGGTAAAACAATCGTTTTTTTTTTCATACTTATATTTTTTTCAACCTATTAGTGTGTTATATTTTTGTAATCATCTCCTCAAGTCGTTATGCGCCAGGCATAAATTACTTATCGAGACTATTTTTATGACAAAATAAAACAATTTTTCATGAAGAAAATAAAAAATAAAACAAACAGCTATATTTATGATTATTATATTTAAACAATCAATTATTACAATTATAAATTCATGATATGTACCTATCTATAATAAAATAATAAGCCTTTTCGAACGATTAGAAAATGACACCTACTTAATTACAATAATTGCGTTAGCTAACAGACAGATTGATTTATCACCCGTTAAAACGCGAGCGAACATCGAAAATACATAGATTTAATTTCAAGCAATTGGTAAATCATAATTGAAAAAATAACACCGTAGCTGCGTAGGTACATCCGTACATCGGGTAACAAATGACATTGACAGCGCATTTATGTCGCAGCAGTAGGATTGGTTTTCAAAGTTACAGCCAGATGTAAATTTTATGGCGGCTCTGAACACGAGGCGAATAGCTGCGCCGTAACAAATTCAAGTGACCGCGGGGGAGAGGGGTGGGGTACTGCGCAGCGAGTAGCCCACTTCAGAACCGCCATAAACCTCACTCTACCAGAGTTGACTGAACAACTTTATTAAATAAATTTTCGTATGTAGATAGCTCAAGTAAGTAACTTAACTAAGAACTCAGCTGATAATGCTGGGCAACGACTAAACCAAACTAGATAAAATTTGTGTCTAAGTTTTAGGCATAAAAGGTAAAAATCGTTTTATGTTTCAACTGCAGATTGTAATAATTTTGATGTAACCGGTGCCCAACAGTGCCATAGTAATTTACCCATTTATTTATAAACGTTGCCTAAAGTTATGGGACGTTTAAACGTCAAAGATAAATGGTTAAACAGTCGCTAATGATTATTTAACTTTAAGGAACCTTTATAAATTAACCCCATAATCACCAGTGTTATTTTTAAATCTAGATTTACTTTTTTCAACCGCAGATAATATTCTAAACAACAATCAATACTCGAATTTACCATCTACGAGTGATTATTCGAACAATCAAATATTTTATTTAATAGAAATATAATCACTGGAAAATGTCTTGTGCCACTTGAAAAGGTCTTGAGGTCATAAAGACAATAATTAATAACATTTTGATAATCTTATTTAAACGTTTTCTAAAAGATATTAGATACCATAAAAATATTGACAAATATTATGTAACGAAAAACAAAAATAATTACATAAGATGCTCAGTCTAACAAGTTTTAAGCTGTAGTGTAGAAGGTGATTGGGTGAGGTGATTTTTTCCTTTCTTTTCTGTTGCTGTTTTAGAAGTTTTATATGGTTATGGTCTTTAGATGTAGCTTGTGTCAAAACCCTCTACAGTATACCCTAAAACGAATCCTCAAAAATAATTTCAATTAAAAAAATAAACTATCACAGTAGACAGATCATAACTTCAAGAGTGCACGTTTCTACATTTAAAATAGTCGATATAATTTTATTGCACGTAATTATAAATTCATAGATAATTCTTAATCAATTTAATTTTCAAAGTCTAACACTATGTATTGACCATAGAGTGTCACTAGATTTTTATAAAACTAATGAATGTCTGTCGGAAAAGTTAACATCTAGACTTCTAGAGCTCTATATCTAGTGTATCTACATGATTTTCTTATCTAATACATTTTAAACGTAGGTAGGAAAAGCTATTGATTCTGAAATACCTAATTCTTATCTTTGGATTTCTCAGTTTAGGTATTCACTAGGTTTGAGCGTTGTAAAAATTAAAGAACAAATAGAGAAATTAAAGTCAGGTACAGAATTCATTTTAAACAGATTTAGTAAGTTTTTGTTAACCTAAGTGAAAGCGTTTAATGTGCAACTACTATTAAATGGCACATTCAAAGATAGATACTTTACGATTCAAGTAATACAAGAAACGGTTCGATGAGGCCCATAACATATCGATTTCATGATATAGTAGTTTGCATCTCAAAAGATTTTCGAACATGATTAAATACAAGATTTTTAAAGAGTGCAATAAAAATGGTTTATTAACCCCTTTAAATATAGCTATTTTATAGCTAGTTTATATTATATTTTTAATAAGAATATTTTTGGAACTAACAGTGCTCTCATGCAGAAAGTAAATAAACCGATTGATAGAAGAACATCATGCAAAATAGAAGTACCTAGATATTCATGCGTTTATGCTATGTACAGTATAGTCTTCGGCAGAAGCGTTTCCTAGCTTCACTCGTCGTCATTGAGAAGGTCTGTGCACGATTTAGCTTTGGTTGATCTGGAAAAAGAGAAGGAAAAATCAATTAGCACAAACATGTATACCATATGTGGGTATTAGTTCTTTTCGGGCATTTCGGAAATACCTACTCTGAGCCCGAGTTTATCTAGATACTCTTCGCGGTTCTGAAAACTTAGTTGAGGATGAAATTCGCTTGATTATATACCGTTGCGTAACTATTGAGTTTTTTTTTTTTTTTTTTTTTTCAATTTTGTGTTTATCAGATGTCCTTAGAAACCGGGCATTAGTCCGAGCTGGGGATCCTTTTTGGTTTTTCCTTTCTAAGCTTTTCAATATCCTGAACAATTTACCAGTTCTCAGTTGAATATAGAACACTTCTAAAATCTAGGTAGGTATCGTCTATTGTCATTTTGCTTTATGACTTCCTCACAACAACCTATATAGTAACTAGATTGTCTAATAACTTAACTAGTCTATACAATATACATCCTGCCATTGACAAACGGGAACCAAATTCTTCAAATACAGAATGTATACAATCTAGACGAGAAAAAACTTTAGGCACCTGTCCCAACGCAGCAACGCTGACGAGGAAGCGACTAAGTATTGAAAATTTTCTCGCTCAAGAAACGTACAAAAGATTGTAGGTTTCGTGTCAGTAAAAGAGATAAAATACTTGCGACTAAAGATGAGACTTGACACACACGTGATTTGAGTTGCGCAGTAGACGATTTATAGGTCTCTTTAGCGGTATGAAGTCTGAGCCGGCGTGATCGGGGTGGCGGAAAGAGCGCGGGAGGCGCGGTCAAGTCTCATCTTTCGTGGCGAGTATTGTAGGTACATATTAATAGTTGATCGCTGACTGTTCACACCATCGCGACCGGTGAGAACACTGTCAAATAAACAACTCGTTTTTGGTTGCAAGCCTTAGGCTGCCTGTCCACTGGAGCGGAGAAGAGAGGAGAGGAGCGGAACTGTGCCAATACAATCTAAACTCTGGAGCTGAGTTAAGACTCTATTGGTTAATATTGGCACAGCTCCGCTCCTCTCCTCTCTTCTCCGCTCCAGTGGACAGGCAGCCTTACTCGCTTCTTGCTAATCGCCGGGGGTTGGCCAGGTGCCTTATGGTGGAAATCTTAGATCTACGTTTTTCCTTTTTGCGTGTCTCTTCGGGAAAATCCAAAATAATTTCATACATGAATAATAAAATTGTGGTTAGTGGTTGCAATAACAAGTAGGTAATAGGTAAACATAATACTCACTGTGGGTTTTTGACTCGTCTGCACACCCTAAGTTCTATGGGTCCACTACGCACTGACTTGAATAGCGCAAGCGCTTCTACGTGTGCGAGTTCATGGCATGCGTGCCCGTTTACTGCTAGCACCTCGTCGCCTGAAAATAATTATCAGGGGCTTTAGTAATCAGAAAGAAACATGGGTTTAACCCTTTCTGGGTCCTGGGCCTACTTATAAGTTCACGGCGATTGTTTGACTGTTGTCTCTGCTTCGCGAACATTGAAAGTGACCGTAAAAATGTGCCTTGATTTTGGTACGCTGATTTTAGGGGTACGAGACGGTGTAAAATGAGAATATGATTTTTTGAAGATTATGAACAAAGGTTAAATAAAGAAAAGCGCGGGCCTGAGAGTACCTACAAAGTTGTAACAACGACTGGAAGTAGATGTTTATGAGCTACTTACATCTAACAATAGGGAATATCTTTGTTTAGGTGCATGACCAAGACCATAGTTATTGACAAAGTGCCTTTAAAGTATAAATATAAATCATGATATTATTATTACTGTGACCAAGAAAAATTACACTACTGATGTTTATTTCATACCTACTGACTTTTATTGTCATTTAAAATGCTTTATTTATAGCATTGCATCTATTGCCGGTGATGTTCTGCAGAAATTAATATGACATTGAAACCAATTTACTTTCTATGTCCCTAATTAGAATTTAAATAAATGTCGCGTTTTGTTACAGGTTTAAAGGTCAAAGTTTAATACTTTAGTCTCCGGAGTCCTCTGATAACACTCGACCCGATGTCAATATTGTAGGAGTATCATAAATCATTATAAACATTAATATTGGTATCATGTACGCTGCTGTTCGGGTTACAATAGCCGCTAGTTGATATTGTGCACTTTGTTATTATGCCACTTCGACGAACTACCACAACGCGGCTTCCTATTCTTATCATATTACATTCCTGCTATTAAATTATCGCAGTTCGTTAACTACTGTTTATCAATTATTTATCACGGATGTGTTTTTTTGCGAAATTACACTGAAATTTATTTACTCAACGTACCTGCTTTCAGTCTTCCATCATCAATTGCCTGTCCTTGTGGTAGGATGCTTTTGATGAAGATGCCCAGTGGACCCCGTGGCGAGTCGCGGCCGCCCACGATGGTGAAGCCGAGGGGTTTCTTCCCGTGTCCCTTCTCGAACGTTATGGTGTGGTAGGTGTGTGTCGGCGCCCTTGGCCTCCGGGGTAACGTACAAAAGTTTGCCGCGTTTGGCGTTTGTGTTTCACTTTCACTGTCGTCTTTACATTTTGTCCGTTCAACACCGTCAGGCGTGTCCACGTTGACAATGTCGCCGGCGCAACTTAGCGCAAGCGCATCCTTGTTGGCGCCGCCGTAGCTAACGACCTGCCGGCGCAGCAGCTTGTTGTTCATGCTGCTGTAGCTCGCGTTCTGACCCTTGAGGAAGTGCGAGTGCGCCACCGCCGCGCTGTCGGCCGGCTCGTCCGCAGCTGATAGCGCGGTGTGATTACACGCCGACTCATCCTGCGACCGACGTCGGTCTATTTTGACGTCACATTTGTCAGAACGTTTTTCCTTCCCTAAAATTATTGCGTTCTCGTAGTCCACCGAGCTTTCTCTCATCAGTATAACGCTTCTTTGGGATGGTTCTCTTTGTCTGGCATCTGCCGGCTTCTCTCGTTGCCTACAAATCACTATATCAATATCTGCTGCGCCTGATTTCAGAGCTTCTTTGGCTTCAGACATGGTGAGATCGCGAAGTCTGCGACCGTTTACATTGAGCAGCTCGTCACCTATGCGTAAGGTGCCTTCCCTGCGAATAAATATAAATAAACGTTAAACATAAAACTAATGAAATAAACATAATATTATGTTATGAGTTTAAGGTTAAAAAGTTGACTCACTTTTCCGCTAATCCACCGGGAACTACGTGTGCGACGAGGTACCCCACGTGACCTTCATCTGATAGTTTGGTTTTGGCAATAAATATTCCGAGTTCATCCGAAGGGTTTTTCCTCATTATCCTGACAACTTTAAATTCATTCTGTGCTTTGTCTGACTTGCTACCCCGTGTTGGTTTCCTGCATGGAGGAATCGGTGGAATACCACAATCTTGACTTGCGTCTCTCTGCCGCATTCTCTGTTTTTCGGTTAACTGTAGATATTGAGGTTCCTCGTATTCATTTTCCTTTTTTGGCATGCGCCTAAGGATCTCCTTACGATCAAGTGATAAAGCTCTTTGGTTATGTCTAGGCCTAGGTCTGGGACATTCTTTCCTTTCCCTACTCATTCGACCCGATGTCCTCGCTTTCATGTAGCTTTGATCACCGGATATACTCCTACCATGACAAGGAAGAAGAGTGTTTGCCTGACAAGCGGAACTTTCGCAGCGCGACGATATCCTGTCACTATCGAAAATAGATGAGGCTGCAGATTCGTTGACAAGGATCCCTGAGTCCGCATCTTCGCAGTCCTGAATTAGGACATTTTCATCATCACATGATATTTGGTAAACATCATCATGGAACACCGAATGACCTTTTTGGAACTCTTCTAATCCGGGTAAAGCACCATACGAGAAACTGCGTAATTTAGCTTTAACACCGCCTCGTTTCTTACGACTTTTAGTTACTACACTGGTTGGTTTTAAAATATTATCGTTACTAGCATTTACTTCCTCATCATTTTCACCCGCTTGTCTGTAAAGCTTAGAGAGAAATCTGTTTGTTGATGACTTAAGGTATCTATCCGACATAGCTCTTAGTTTTGCCGATAGACAGGAACTGGGCCCTACAGAATCCTTTCCATCCTTAGTCTTAAGTTTATCAGTCTTTTTTTGAGGGTTGAGTGCGATGGGTGCATCGTCGTATGCTTCATAGTCATCGTTGAAGATTTGATCACTTGATTTAGAAAGCTTTGCACCGGCTTTGGGTATTGCATGATATCGATCACACTCTGAGCCGGAACTGTAACATCGAGTGCCTCGGTTGGTAAAAGATTTGCCTTCCCTCCATTGACACTCAACAGGACTAGTCATACTTTTGACGAAAAAGACATCGTCGTCATAATTGGGCATTTTGACCCAAGGGTTCTGATTTTCGAATTCAATGTGGGTGTCAGCGTAATTGTTGGAAAACCGACAATTAGTGACGTCCTCTACGTGTCCAAATCCACTGCAATCACTTCCAGACGTGGACGCAGCGTCATCTCCGTGTCGCAGTGGACCGTTCGATTTGAAGCAAGATAGTTTAGTGTTCTTTACTTTATCGAGCAACGGGTTTCGCCTTTCTCGACACACCATGTACTCTTTCTCCAGCGAGCCTCCGCGGTTTTTGCGCGAAGTATTACAACTTTCCTGCGGTGAAGCGGTTCCGTTTTGTAGCGATATGCGCCGACTAACTGGAGTCTCGCCACCGCGGTGGCATCGATGTGGAGATTTTTCAACGATTATTATTTGATCGCTAAGATTGTAGAAGTTCGTTTCCACGGAGCTGTTGCTACTTTTGCGATTGGGGTAGCGCACTGGAGATAAATCTGGAAAGAAAAAACGTATCTATGGTTATTGACATCTGAGAAACTGAATCGGAAATTCTCTAGAACTAAGTTTGTAACCTAAGGGTTACAGTGATTAAGATCACTGGACTCTCACGGACCAAACTTGTATATTGGAATCTATAGGTCCAACTTTCAAGTAAACAGCCGGTAATACTTACATATTCATGTTATCGAGTAGGCTCTAGGGAAAGTTACACTGCCTTTCCCTTAGATAGAATAGCTGGCTTTCCAGTGCCAAGTTAATGTATCTAGTGACAGGGATACAACTAGATGTGTCAATTACGTAGTGATTACGTCAGTAATGTGGGCCCGTAAATACCATCCAGCGTTCTAATGACGTCATTATCTAGTTAGGTTTACCTTAAGGTAAAGGCAACATTCCTATTAAGATGAAATTCTAGCATTTCTCTCTATTCAAGTGTCAAGTATTCACTTCCTATTTTCTCTGTTTCTTTGCTGTTACATAACCATGAGGCTTTTGCGTGATTACGTAAGGAATAGGCTTCTGACTTTTAATTAACAATGACAAATCGTGCTGTTCGTAAATACTACGTGCATGCGGTGACACTAAGTGCGAATTTGAATGCCAGTGAATTGAACAAATTGCCTTATTAGTAAGCTAATTACGATATTACCGTGAATTCACAAATGACGGATTAATGAAGGATAAAGCGAATTAAAATGAATTTGGGTAATTATCATTACGTTGTTGAAACTTTATCCTGTGTGGCAGAAATAGGCAAGTGGTAATTTTCGATCATAGTACCACAACTATATAAATGGATTTATTCATTTAATTTTCCGCCAACTATTTCTTCGCGTTGACGTATGCAATTTGGATGGAATACTAACCTACTAATTTAATATTAATTTAGTTGTGCCATGAGTAACAAATAAATAATAAATATTCAAGTGTTTATTATGAAATCACTTGAAGTCGACTTCTAAGAGGAAAAGTCAACATCCATTCATGATACTTATGGGTTGGAAAAACCATGTTGTGAAGAGTTTAGTGCTCTGTGTGCACGTACTCGAACATTGCTTCATCAATCTATTTTCGAGACTAAATATTATTAAGTATATTAATGCATCCGATGCCCCAATTTTCCGCTCACTGGCGTAGGTATTGTGTACCTATGACTGTTATTGTTACCTAAATAAATCCATACTTCTATAGGTACTTAGGTACCTACCTATTCATGTTATAATGCGAAAGTAACACTGTCTGCCTGTCGGCCTATCTGTCAACTTTTCATGATTAAATATGAATGTATTTTACACATAAACCTTGCGCAATAAATTCTCTAAATTATGGTCAAAACCGCATCAAAAATCGCTGCGTAGTTCAGAAGAACAACGCGGTCACACAGACAGACACGAAAAGCGACTTTGTTTTGTACTATTTATAGATGCATACGATGCATCACTCACTGGAATATTGTGTATGACTGTTACCTACTTATGATACTTACCAATTAATTGAGAGTAAACAAGTGCCAAATACGTCCCAATATAAATATTGCTATTGCTTAAACCCTAATAATTATCCAACTCAGCTTACCAAAACCTAGACGACTAAGCGATGCATATTACGATATGATAATATCATTAAATTATGTTCACTCGGTCAAGAGGAAATAAGACAATTTGTAGGACAAAGATTATATCGAGATATCGTGGGTGGGAACTGGAAATAAAGAGGGCAATAAAATTAGCCCACACAATGCAAGATGCAACTCTCACAGTGTAGGTGCGTTTTATGCACTTTTAAAACACCCTTTATATGCACTTATATGTGGGCTTTCGTGGGCATCGATTTAAATCGAATGATTCTATTAAATGGTGGCAGTGGGTAAAGACAAAGAGACTGGATCGATGATTCAAAAACTATCGGGCATTGACGCAGCTACTTACTATAAATAGGTAGGTAGGTACATAATGTTTTATCTACATATCCGGCGGTTTATGCTAAGTAAAAACAGTGTTGGTTAACACTTAGGTATACAATATGTTAAAAAAAAACCCTGTCCGATTCGAAAGGGGCACAAAGGTACTGCAATTAAGTACCAACAAGTTATAAAAAATCTTATTATTATTGAAAATAAAAAAGTTATTGCTATTTAAAATTATCATTTTTCGTACCAAAATTACCCCAAATCAGTAAAAAATTAGCAAATTTTTAACATAAGTTATGACTTGTAGACACCCGCTAAACCCCAGGCACCCCATGTAATAAACCCGGTAAAAACCCATAGGAAAAAATACGGCGAATTTTTTTTCTTCCCCTTCCCTTAACTTCCCCATCACGAATCCAACAGGATTTTTTTTACATGTAAGTAAGTATATGCTCAGTAAGCTTTTAGGTTTATAGGTACTGACTCCTCATCATCTTTCTGTCTTCGTCCCATGTATTTTGGAGTCGGCGCAATACGTTTTACGTTTTCGTTTCAAGGCGACTGAGTAATATGTTATAAGTTGTTTTCAAATACGCATTTCATAGATACTCGTAAGAGTTCTATTAATTTTTTTTACGCAAAATCATTATTTTTGACGTTGTAATTTTTTGTAGCAGTAACAAATTTTTATTATTTGATTATGAATAACTATAGTGAAATTTTCTTTCTGGTATGTTGGAGTTACACATTTTAATTTTTCTTTTTGTGTAATTTACTATAAATATTTTACGAACTCAGTTTAAAAGAAAAACCGTCGGCGATGGAACTTTGACGCTCAAATTCACATTCTTTCATTCAATTATAATAAAAGCAAAACTATTTACTAAAAGATAAGTTCAATGTTTTACTTGTTTATTGGAGTTCTAGAATTTCTCTAAATTCCTTGAGTTTTCACGTAAAAAATCGCAAAAAAAACAAATAAATGTCTTGATTCAGCGTCCATTATATTCCAAATAAACACAATTTTATCAAATAAACTAATATAATATAAAACTTCTATCTACAAAGAATACGTTTCATTCGTTTTTGTTTCTCAATATAATAAGACAGAATTACAATAAATAAAAATTCGGCGTCAATTCAGAAAATTACACGAAAATAATGTGTAACTCCAACTTACAAGAAAGAGAATGAATGAATATCATAATTATAATCAAATAATTAAAATATCTTATTGCTGCTGAAAATGACAGCGTCAAAAATCATGAATTTCCGTAAAAAATTGTAATAGGACTCTTAAATGTTCTTGGTTTCGATATCGTCACTGATGACGCTACAGTGATGTAGCAGAAATAGTCGTTGTGCATAATACAAATCGCGGATATTACATAACGTCATTGACCTTGACCACATTTCTTTGCATTTCCGATAGTAAAACATCTCTTTCGTAATGTTTCAAGAGAAAACGTGAAGTCGTAAATTCTTATTTGCCTACTTGTCGATGTATTGACAGTTAAAACATAGTAATACATAATCCTATATGTGTTAATGCGAAATTAAGCTGTCATTTGTTCCACTTTTATGGCCTAGCTTAGCGACAGTTTTGCTTTTAAGTATCTCGTATTGTCATTTTGACTTTTAAAAGATCAGCGGCCTAACGGAAAACATCGAATTCCACGATACTGAAACTAAGAAAATCCTTCTTTTCCATGGAAACTAGCTGTCATATTCAGAGCAATATACATTTAAGTAGGCATTTAAAGCCACGGACCTGAATATCTAACATATAAAGGAATTAAAAAGCAGTTCTGATTCAAAGGGCAAAACTAACAAAGTTAGTAGACAGCCCGGACAAATACGAAAAAAGAAATCGTCAGGGGGCTCTCATCTAACCAACATTAAGACTGAATTAGAATCTAATAACGTCAGCAAGAAAATTCTATTTCAATAACTTCCAATATAAATGAAGTCCCAAAGGAAATTACATGCCAACTCACCGATTCTTGACCGACGTGCGGGCCTCGGTTCGTCAGGCGTTACGGCGAGAAGCCGCGGCGGCTCGCCCTTCTTGAACCACCGCATTTTTCTCCGTCACTCCATTGTGGGCACTGGAACAAGGAATATTAAAATTAGTTAATGAAAACTCGATATTTGTGAAACGAAAGGATACCAAAATAGAGAGGCAGTGGCCCAACAGCGAGCGAGAATTTGTTATTTGGATGCTCACTGTTACACTATTAACGTGACATGAAACATGAAGCTTAATTAGGTTTGTTGGAGTGGTTAATAGGGAAACTAATAATGAACGAATCACTAAACTAATCCAAACCGCTAGTAAGTTACCATAAAAAGCTTCAGAAGATGAAGCGATGATTATACACACGCTTAGTAGATTATGAGTTCACGACCATCATTGCTAATTCCGACGATGGAATATGGTTTTAAAATGGGTAGGTGGGAGAAGGATTTCGGTGAAAATGTATTATGTTTATATATATCAATAAATTACCTACTTAATGTTACTAAAATAATAAATATTGCTAACACCAGGCAGTGTAAAAACACCGAAATTACCTAGATACTTTTTCAGTATTAACTGACAATGAGAAATGGAGGTGTTAGGTAATTTGGCCTCATTTTTACAATAGGTCCCTGCGTAGGATGAAACAAAGTGCTTTAGGTAACTTAATTGTAGGATTACGTAGGTAATGTAAGTAATGGATTTTGACACAAAAGAATCACATAACAAATGAACCCAATCAGCTAATGTTTCGATTTGGAACTGTATCGATAAGCCATTAGTCGTAAACTCGTAACAAATGTCAGAGCACTAATTTAAAAGAAACAAAACCGTTCTATCTATAATTATGTACGTTAATTATAATTTTATTTAACTAATTACGTTAGAAAACAAGAGAATATTGAAGAAACTGCTATTGTATAGTGCTACAAGGATCTTTTGGTGCCTTAGTGACATTGACAGGGGGGCGTTGTTGGTAAACATTTGTGAAAATGTCACAGAAATTGTATTGGAAAAACAAGATAGCGGCGTTAGTTCTGATTTTCGCCACGCGCCAAAAGATCCTTGTACGGTTGTAGTTTTGAGTTAACCCGCATCCCGCATCTGTCAGCAGAGACCAAAAGGTAACCAAAGGTTAACGAAACTAACAGTTGGCAAAATATAGTCTGTATGGACCCGTCACTTGATAACCTGACGATGTTGCAATCAAAACTCAAAGTATATAACGTGTAACTATTGACCACTTCAAAGTCATTAAGTCCCGACAGGTTTCTTAACTTGTCCGTCTCCTTTTACGATACTATTTGCACATACCTACCTATTTCTGCATGTACCTCCTATGTGAAGCCTTGCCTAAGTGTAAAAAAATCGAATATTAATTAATTTACGAAGGTTAGTTCAAGTTGTCATTGATGGTTGAAGAATGAAGATATTTAGGTGTGACCATTTTTTTTTTCTGGCTTGACGTGCAATTCGTTGTGCCTGTTATTTTAATAAGGCGTTTTGACTTCTAAGTATCTGCTTTATTTAAACGTTTTTATTTGTTTTTGTTAATAAAAAAGACATTTAAAATTAACATTATAAAAAATCTGCAAAATACCAGTTTAAGCATTCGTAGAAGGTCGTGCACTTTTTGAGCAAGTTTGTAACCTGTTCTGTAATATTGCGAGTAGAAATAACCATCAACGTCATAAGTAATCCTCTGACCTTTTTAGAACCAATTTCACCAATGAAACTGAAAATGAAACGCGATCAGCACATCGAAACCACGTTCTATAGCTCTCAGTGTCAATATTCCATAACATTAATGACAGTGACATCTCTTGAACGCAGTTTAGATGTGCTGATCGCGTTCAGTTTCGTTAGAAAAATTCACCCTTAGCCACAAAACATCTCAGCGGTGGAATCATATTCAGCTAAAGCAACACACGACAAGCAACCCTTTATGGGTTTATAAACATTGTTTTTTTGGAACACGGATATGAGGCTTTTAGCATTAGCAGTTTAGCACCCCTTTTTCATCCAATCTCGTCCCTTAAACAAAACACGAGCTTAGTCGAAGTCTAACATCCCTTTTTTCAAATCCCATAGCTTGGCAACAAAAACCTATGACCGTTCAACCACGAACAGATCATAACTCGTCAGCATCACATTACACGTTCAAGCATTCACAGATCATTACATTATCTCACACATCCATCAGCGCAGTCATAACACAGTTACCGATTGGTTACGTCGCCGCGACAAGGCGTCCATCAACAAATAATATCGTAATCTGAATCGAAACCAAACTCGATTTAATAATCACGTAACGTCTAACCTTGCTAGTGGCGGCTGTGGCAGCATTAGTGTTGTGTAATAAATCGATTCTTTTTTTGCAGCAATCGATTCTTGTAACTCACTTTAGTCGGTTGTCAAGTTTCCTCAATGCCATTCAATTAGTGTAATTGAAAAGATTAGGAGTAATTTAATTAGTAAATTGATACTTTTTATGTATGTCAATGTTTGATTTATTTGGGGAAAAGTGGCACTGTTCATGAATAACCTTCTGATCCTGAGCGTAGCGAGATAAACGGGTAATGATTTATGACTGGTGTAATTAGCTGGAAGTAGGTCGCGACACTGTCAATTATGTAAGTACGTCGTAGAAATAAATAAAGGAGAATTCTGTTAAAGCTTTGTACCGTAAATTGTAGACTTCTTTTGCTTAGCTTTTTCCCGGGCAGTCGGGATCCACTTAATTTTCTTTTTAGTACCTACCAAATATTTTTTTCTGAAAGTACCGTCTTTAATTTTAGAAAATAGTTTTGTATTTCACTCACAATAAATTATTCGAAAACACTTTAGCTTTTATTATAAACCACAATGATAAAGAAAACGGAAAATTGGATGACCTGTCCACAATCCTACTATACGTCATTTCAGTTCTAAGTAAAAATTTCAATTGATAAAACCACATTTTATATTCGATGGGGTACTCTTACTGGTAACGACGTCTTTGCAACGTTTCCGCATACAAATTATGCAGGAAGTAAGCAAAGGAACCGAGGAGAATATCGACGCATTACTAATACGTTCTGCAGAATTATTTGTTCCACATAATGAACACGACAGTATCGGCAACTCGGTTAGAATTTACATAATTGTCACCTGTGATCTCGTAAGCGGTTTATTTTATGCTCTAATGGCGGCATCAGGTCTTATGTGATATAGGTACATAGTAAGTAAGGCACTTTGCCTTGTAACAAACAAATGTAACACCGTTCGGACGAAACTAAATCTTAAGATGGCATCAAGAATGGAAGGTAGTACCTAACTGTCGTAAATAAGGAGAGCCATAAAGTACCCAGTAACTCAGCAAAAGATAATTTCAAACTGTAGAAGTAATCTAACTCTGGAGACGATTTTAAAACAAATCCTCTTGTAGGAGATACTTTATCTACGAGTAACTTGAAAGGTTTGAACTTAGCAAATTCGGCTTGGAACTAGTTTCAATTTATAGAGAATAAATTGATCTTGGAGCCTTTAGAAACTCAGACCCTTGTTAAACATTTTTCATTTAACGGCAAAGTTAAACTTCCTAAATCAATATCTAATGATCTGAGAGAAATTCTTCTTAAGGCAACGGAAACTTCAGATATTGAATAACTTGGTATTAATAAAGATAAAATTGAAGATACTCGTATTTTTATTGTTTTCTGCCTGTCATGGATCAAAATGAGTTTTAAAATTACAGTTATAAAAGTTAAAAAGAAAAGTGAAGATTCCGGTGTAATCATTACTTTGGTTGAAGAACAATGGAATCCATACGATACTATTATCGGTATTACGGAATGGTACGGCGGAGAACTTTCCCATATAACTTTGTAATAAGGTTATGCAAGCAAGACTTATATTCCATTGCAAGTTCAATAAGACCTTAGACGAGGAAAGAAGTAGTAGTAGGTAGTCAGGTATGCACCTGATTATGATTAAAATAAGTATCTATATAGTTATAATCATTTATAATTTACTCATGCAGCGGACACCGATAATTTAAATCACCTGAGCACATACATATAAAAAATATAAAAATCTGAATAGAGAAAACAGGTTCAAGTACATAATCACATAGAACATTTACAATATCACGCAAACGATCCGTAACAGGAAAGGCAGGGCAATACAACCAATGCCAAAGCATTTATTGGAAACTAAACTTGGCAGATTTAGTTACTTACAACTTTCTTGGAATGATTAGATTTGTAATTTCCTTTGCGTTTCCCTTTGTAGCTGAAACACAAATCTCGTTAACTTACTCCGGTAATACACTGGAGGTGCAAAATGTTTAGGGAAAATTCACGAACTCGCGGTATATATCATATATGTAAGTAAGATATAGAGGTTTACCTAGTTCACACGAAAAGCACGTATTTACATGAGCAGTCGTAAAGCGATTATGATTCATCAATGGTTTATGTACTGTAAACCTTCGTAGTGGAGGTGATGTAAGCCAGGATGACATGGTTTGATGACATGACGATGGTTTACAAAACCTTAACATGAGAATGACGTCACTGTTTGCCAACCGAGCGAAAAGTCACGTAATTTAAGTGGAACGACAAATGTTGGTAACCTTGAACTTGAATGGTTGAGAGATAAGCTGAAGAAATTCATTTACCTACGTAAACCATGCATAGGTTAACTCACTTAAGTAAACAAAACTAGGATAGTCAAACTAGATTAAATAGTCTATAGGCAAGTGCGAATGCATAGGATGGATGGGATGGAACCTTGATTCAGTTTCCACGCCGGGGAAGTTTTCAGTTAGGTACTGCCTGAAAAATCAATCAATCGATGGCGATTGACTCGCCCGGGACCTCCTCATTTGCAAACTTCGAGTTTCTATTACAGAATTACAGTATATATCTCTTCAACCCGTCTAGTATAAAAACCGTGGTTATTATAGAAACGTTACGTAGGTAAACACGTCCGTCGGTGGCATAAAATTTACTTAAAGTTTTTCTCCCGTTTCTTGAGTCAGCCCTTTTTATGAATCCTGGATTCTTAAACAGGGCTGAACGTGACAACAATTCAAGAAAGGGTATCATTAGTACAGTTTCTAAGTACGACACGTCTCGCCTCTCGAGGACACCTTCAGGATTCATTCGTGCGTGACGAATGTGTTTCGATATTTCTTTTTTACTACTAAACGCTACAAAAACAGTTAACAGTATACCATTGTGTTTTTATCTTACATCTGATCATAAATTGAATGTGGTTCTTGTTTTCACTTTTCGTGAGTTAAGAACTCGGTTTTAATCACTAACATTGCTTAAAACAGATTAGTCTTTTGAAGTAATAATAAAATTGTTGTTATCAGCAGCTGATAATCATATGACGGTAGAATCGGGTCTGTCGTCGATCTCAAATTCATTTTGTTTTGGATCATCTTTAGTCTATTTCTTTTGTCTTTTATTAACCTCTTTTAATCGTCGGTGGTCTTTAGAAGAGATTTTATCAGTGTGTTTGTCCGTCTGGCGTCTATATTAAGCTAAATTCTAGGTCAAATAGTATTAACTTCTTTAGTTATGATTTCCAGTAATATTTTGTAAGCACTTGGTGTTATGGCTGCGTGTTTATTACCTTTTGCACATTGTAAGTGTTTAAGTTTATGAGTATTGACTGTCATCTTGAACGTTGCGTGGGCAGCCCGCAAATACTCGCGCATAATATGGCCCGCATTACGTTACCATGGTTAAACCTTTGCCACGCAGACAGAAAAAAGCTTGAAAATTGTTTTTATTTTGTTATTGGCGGAGTTTTATCCACATCATAATGACGCCAATGCTATATGCACTTTTTAAAATTCGCTGTCGCTTTGCCACGCCTTCAACGCTTTCTGTGTAGCAATGTATTTAGGTAAAATCCTTACATATTATAAAACAAAGTCCCCCACCGCCTCTGTCTGTCTGTTTGCCTGAACGCGATAAACTCAAAAAAAAAATCAAACGGTTTTCACAAATGAACGGAATGATTCATAAGGAAGGTTTTGGTGTATAAATCATTAAGGTAAACCGTGAGAGATAAATAAAATGTATGTTCTACAGGATTGTTCATCTTAAAAATTTCAACAAAAAAGTCCGCGATGGCAATTATGTAGACATATGCCATCGCGTACTTCTAAGGATGACCCACAGTAACATTTATTAATTATCTTTCAGAATTTGATAAAAAAAAAATATTGTTATTTCCGAAGCTATTTTGACCGGTATTACCTATATTAATCAATATCCGATATAATGTATAATTATGATAATTTATGTTATTTAAATTTGGCATTTAATTTAGGTTTAAACATGCCTCGACATCGTATCGTTTAAATGAATAGTTTAAAAGATATCACAGATCCAAAATTACGTGTAACAAAATTATTATGGTGGTAGGCAACGCGGGCGCAGTGGTAGGAATCAATGACCTTTTCCTCGGCTATTAGGTATGTAATTTAGTACGTTCGTACGTTAGTACGTTCCCGTGGGATATTTAGCGGGAAAAAGCTAGTGCAATCATAAAGTACGTCCGTTTCTTTCAAATTAACATTCCTTAGAACAAAATCGTAAAACGCACACTTTATTAAAGATTTGTTCAAACTTCGACGTTTTACTGTTTAGAGAAGTCAGTCATTATTTCAGCAGAACATTTTTATCGAGCTACGTTTAACATACAAAGTCTTTAAGCGGCTGAAACCACGGCCATAAACGTTTTGTAAAGTAAGAATATAAAATTCTCATTTCTGAACACTTAACACGAAATCCTAGGAAATTAAGCACATTAATGAGTGATTAACGATATAAAACCGTGTTATGTCTTTTGTCAAAACTATAAAAGTCATTACCGACGCCATAGTATGTAATAAATACGTCGAAATGCTTGTTGTTTAAAACAATTTTGAGAAATTAACATTTAAGTATTGTATGTTCTGCTTAAATTAAGTAGGACTTACTTCCGAGGCACATTTTTACTATAATATGCTTAATTAATGTAAACGATAATTGTCTACATTTCGTTTAGAGTGCTTGTATATGTTGTAATCATTTTTTAACGTCTGCGGAGATATTTAAATTTCTAAGTAACGTTGCTGTGATATAAAAATGATCCTGAATTATTTAACTATTATTATAAATTTCATATAATTAGACCATTTAAAATGTCGGGCGACATCTTCAGGACAAAGGCAGACTTCCTGTCAAAACTTTTTACCAACACGAAACATTACTTGCAAAGATTTTCAGTAGCAGTTTTTCACGTAATTTTTTTTTTTTTTTTTTTGTTCAATTTTTAATTCACGCTGAACCAATTCCTATGTTACACAAAAAGCAATCTTCTCGAAAAATAGCGTATCAACAACTTTTTCGTCGAAGTAAGCGAATAGCGAATACTATTTTCCCGACAATAAGCGAGCTCGAGCTAAGACAAGCGAAACAAAAAGAATTGTGTTTAGTTAATTGTTTACTAGTATAACAGTTTGCTTTATTATACAATGTATGTTCAATGTTTTCTGGCAGCTATTAGTGATTTGTGCAAAGTCCGTTTACAAGCCAATTCAGCAATGCGCACTGTGGATCGAAAAAAGACTCTCGAAGAAATAGGAGCTTGAATTTTAAAGTGTCGGTTTTAGCTTTTTTTTTTTTTTTTTGGGTGTGAAATCTTCAAATGACTCCTCCCGCTCTGGGCAGAGCGAGAGGGAGTGTTAGACTTTTACTGACTAAAACCCACCCGTGTTCCTTCTAACATGGCTTCTAATAGCCAATATTATGCATAAATACATCATACTATGCATATTTCATGGGAACAAAATAAAAGGTTTTGCCATTATAAGTGTGTTAATAAATAGTCTGCCCGACAGTTACACCAGGGAGCCTGCTAATAAATAGTCTGCCCGACAGTTACACCAGGGAGCCTGCTAATAAATAGTCTGCCCGACAGTTACACCAGGGAGCCTGCTAATAAATAGTCTGCCCGACAGTTACACCAGGGAGCCTGCTAATAAATAGTCTGCCCGACAGTTACACCAGGGAGCCTGCTAATAAATAGTCTGCCCGACAGTTACACCAGGGAGCCTGCTAATAAATAGTCTGCCCGACAGTTACACCAGGGAGCCTGCTAATAAATAGTCTGCCCGACTGTTACACCAGGGAGCCTGCTAATAAATAGTCTGCCCGACAGTTACACCAGGGAGCCTGCTAATAAATAGTCTGCCCGACAGTTACACCAGGGAGCCTGCTAATAAATAGTCTGCCCGACAGTTACACCAGGGAGCCTGCTAATAAATAGTCTGCCCGACAGTTACACCAGGGAGCCTGCTAATAAATAGTCTGCCCGACAGTTACACCAGGGAGCCTGCTAATAAATAGTCTGCCCGACAGTTACACCAGGGAGCCTGCTAATAAATCCATAGCAAACTGTTCATAGTGGCTGTTAACAGCGTCATCATTTCTCAAGCACACACAAAACAAACACTGACAATACAAAATCTGCACTTTTTCCTTGTAAACGTTTAACAGCTAATCTTAAAGAAGTCACGTAATCAGGTAACGTTAATTCAAGATCCAACAAAACGACCTACTTCCAAGCTATTCGAAGAAACATACTATAAATGACTGCTAATGGAGTTCCTATTTTGGTAACCATTAGTAGAACATTTAGGAACGTGTTAAAATTGTTGTATTTGCACATAAAACTTGTATTTATGTATTTTTGGAACGAAGTTCTTTATCGCACGTACACTCTCGTATAGTCTGCACACCTGGCGAATCAGAGCTAGACCGAAATAAGTGTAACATTTTGACCGACACTTTTGCTATAGGTAGTACTTACGACTGTTTTTTTTTCAATTATTTTGTCTCAAACATTGCGCGTGTTTTATTTTTTTTCGGTATTTTTGTAAAATTGTGGAATGTTTTGGGACATTAACATATAAGTAGGTACCATTAATGATAACTGTTGTTATTTTATGGGCATAGTTAGGTAATTTATGAAGTAAGGGTTTTCACGAGGAAAATGTGAAACATGAACAGACAAGGGAATCATCAATCAACAATGCGTGTTTTCGAAAACTATCTATCCATGACTCGTCATAGGACGTAACAATAATATTTGTTTTCCCATAAACTGTCTATGCGGTGAGGTTATCAGTATCACATTAAATGAAACCACATACCTACTACGAGATGGTCACAACACACACTATTTTTAATAACTTTTATCATTCTAGTCCCGTTACCTTCTTTTTTGTTTTATTATTTAGCAATATCATGTAAATGCATAAAGTAATAATTAATAATATAATTATCACCTGACTGAATACTATTAAGACTCAACCGTACGGGTGTGTACGGTGAATACCTATAGTCCAAAAGTTACCAAACTGAATTTAAAAAAAACAAACGAAATACGTACTTACGGGTAATAGTTTTTCTCTATGCGTGAAATTATAAGAAAAGAGAAAAAAAAATGCAAGTACTTACTACAAACGATTTAAGAGGGCGCCCAATGGTCCACTAGCGCCACGCCTTTAAAAAAATATTATCTCGTGACTGAGAAGGAATTATAAATAACTTCTAGTAAGGACCCTCGGTAAGTGTGTCTAGAATTTTCTAATACCTTTTATAAAAAGTTTCATATTGAGACACGACACGAAGCAACAAAATACGATCTAGAGGAATGTGGCCGCTTTTCTTTAGATCGAATTTTGTTGCTTCGTGTCTCAATATGAAACTTTATAAAAGGTATTAGAACATTCTAGACACACTTACCGAGGGTCCTTACTAGCCGTTATTTATAATTCCTTCTCAGTCACGAGATAATATTTTTTTAAAGGAGTGACGCCAGTGGACCATTGGGCGCCCCCTTAAGACATATTCTCTATGCGCAAAATGGAACGTGGTGCGGTGACGAGGATGACTCCGATGAGTGTTAGCGAGATTCGTATTTCTTCGGCGCATGCGACGACGTCTCGACGGTATGAGTCACTCACAGTCCGATGATGCCGGTGTCCTTGAGGGTAGTTCACGAATCGCCAGTCGCGCACGCGCCTTTTGCGTTTTTCACGTGTACTATATAATATGATAACCTCATCGCAACTCTGTATACAGTGACTATGTGATTTGTAATTTCTAATATCAAATATGGCAGAGTTCATTAGGCATCAGTCTAACTCAGACCAAATAAAAAACTAAGACAAGCGCTGCGAACAATACAGTGAAACATGCCAAAACTACACCACCGCTCTGTGCATACACGCTCACATACATTTACAACCTTTTACAATGACACTACTATCAAACTACACCACACAAAGTGGTCTGACGTTCTTTTATTTGGTCTGACGCATCTAATAAGATGTCTAAAAGATTACGATTCTACACCGTAAGGTAGACTTATGTCAAATTGTGACACTAGTACATGACACAGTGACATGGTCCTACTAAACAATAATCGTTAGATTTGTCCGGTATCAATCTAGTGTTAATGATTCTACGCCTACAGACTTTATTGATTTCAAGCAGCAATGACAAGTTTCCATATAATCACAAATACTAGTAATCCTAATATCTACTTATTTATATTCAAAACACCGTCAGATATTCAAGTACAAAGTTACACAAGACAGCAAGGCTACTGGCCCATTTTATATAAGTATCCGCAACACTGGACTAAAGAAAGGATAACATAATGAATACACATTTATCCGGAGCTAGGGTCACCATATCCTTGAGAAGTCCTGATAAAGATTAAACATTAGAAGAAAGCGCATTTTACTTTTAATCTTTCTTTTTCCGTACTCATTTGCCTTTTTTAAATTTTCTAAGAAAAAACCCTTAAGGCGAAAAGACCGGGGGGCATAAAGCCGGACAAATCTGGACGGATGGGAGCCCTATCCGGAGCAGTATCTTTCCTAACCATTTCGCTGGCTCCCTTTTTGTTTCGCAGCGGATGAACGTTAGGACACAATTTCATCTATATGGAAATAACAATACATTTAATATGGAAGGATATGAGTCCATTCATATCCATATTTGGCATCATATCAAGTGTGTTTTACAGAGGAACAATGCTCCATGTCCAGGCAGTATTTATGGGTGAATAAGTGCCTAAGTTTTATTGTTTCGAAATGTATTGTAGGCCTAATAACTAAAGTTTTTTTTAATTTCTATCATTATTGTTATCAACAGCCTATAGCAATCTAAGACATCTGACCTGATCGGAAGACTTTCTCAAAAACCGTCGAATCTGTGGGTCAGCAAACTAGAATAGCTTGATTTGTTTCTAGAATTCGTCCTAAATACATTATTTATCTTAATTTTAGAATTATGTAAGGCATTTTAAAATATATACTTAATGAGAAAAGATTTTGTAAAGAAAAAACCTTCCTATTCAAATACTTACCTATCTACCTACATACGAGATTTAGAAATGATGAAAAACTTGAGCTGGCTTTACACTATGAGATACAGGGTGGCAGGGATCGACGCGAAAACTGTTACCATGGATTCAGTACATGCTTCTGAACCCCGCTGCGTTGAAATATTTCGTCGATTATTTTAAAAAAATCGGCTGTTCCATACATTTTGACCGCGTAAGTATTGCACTTTTCTATGAAACAGCTAATTTGTTTTATAATAACTGACGAAAAATTTCAACGCAGCGGGGTTCAGAAGCATAGTCAAAGTCAAATAATTTATTTCAAATAGGCCCTTGCAAAGCACTTTTGAACGTCAAAAATTACAAAAAATTTAATTGATTCTAGTCGCCCCTTCCAAAATGTAGTGTTCGTATGGAGAAGAATGGGCAAGAAACTACACCGTTACTCTTTTAAAATGTTTTACAATATTTTGTATATGTAGGTATACATTAGTTACTTATATAATTATATGTGAAGACGATGCATCTAAAAAAAAATAAAAATAAAAAATATTATACAATAGGTAAAAATATTTTTTTTAAAGCAACAAGTAACAACAGATAAATTAATTACTTATGTGACAGATACATGGTTCTCACATATTTACAAACATTGTAAAAGTAGACGATTTTCCTAAAATTTTACAATTAGTAAGTCAGTGTGTGAGGAAGTAATCACAGAATGTAAAATCAATGTCATTTAATAATAATTTATATGTACTGAATTCATGGTTTTCGCATATATACTATACGGTATATACGTATAGTATATCCCGAGATAACAAAAGTGAGATGTAATATACCTATATTACATGTAATATATAATACTATATAATACATGTAATATAATTATATTACATCTCAGTGTAAACGGTTCCATTTAAAAGTACGGTGAGCGCTAGTATATTATATATCGAGATGTAATATATATCTCATAGTTCACACTATGGGCAGCTTTAAGTGCAAGAACCTAATTAAATCAGAGTGCACTTCAAATCCTTTTCCAACAGCATAGCACTTACGTCATAAAATACAATTGGTATCGCTATCTTTGGTAGTCCCGTCTGATTGTAAGTGAGATCCTAATTAGAGGCTCGTTGGATAGCGGCCATGTTGTTGAGCCAAGATATTGCCGCCTTAATGAAAGGATGTCTTTACCCTGACACGAAATGAAGGAACTCTGTTTTCAAAGAAATTTTTCGCAGCAATTTGTAAGAAGAAATTAATAAAGTTTCAGCTACGGAGACGATGATCATGTTGCGTGTTAATTAAGTATGGCATTTTGTATTACTAGTTAAATTGTGTAGAGTATTTTCGTTATTATTGATACTTTATTCGTGCGGTAATCCGACAGTTATTTTACAATGTTACTTGTTGTAATGACGATTGTCGTGATAACTTTTTAACGATTTCCAATTAAAAGACCGTTGCAAAGACTTGCTTACAACGATTATTTTATTATGAGCTAAATATAAATTGATTTTAATTTGGATTTTGTTTTGATGTTGAATTTTGATTTTGATTTTGTTTTTAATCTGAATTAAAATTTTTGGTGAACTATTATAATTTTTTTTAATCGTGTTTTTATGGATCATGTGGTCTGTAATAAAGATTTTTATTATTATTATTATTTATAAATCAATGCTTATAAAAGACATAACTACTTCTCGGCTGTCTTACGCTGATTTCTAATGCCTTCATACCGCTTACTTAATTTCCGACTTTCCGACAAACGTCTTTTTCAGTTTTGAATGCAGATAAAAAGTAGGTTTACAAAGTAGGCTGTAAGAACATAATGACACTTCCTTAGCTAGTGACCCAAGCTTAAGGTCGTGTGAAAATGTAAAATTATCAGTAGGTATAATTTTGGACGCAAACTTTGTGACAATTCCGCTCTAATGCTCGTGGAATTTAGTTTGTTCTAGAAAATACGAATGCTATTTTGTTTTGTTTGATTCAGTGTCCTCATTGGTCAAAATAAGGGGTTAAAAGAAAATTTCCTAGTGCTTATAATGATTTCTATTCATGTGCGAATTGTAATACCTAATGTTAAACTTTCATCAACACGTCGAGTTAATGGTAGTTTACATTCAAAGTAAACTATCGATTATTCAGGGTGTTGTACCGATGGCAATCGAAAGGTTTCGAGTGAAAACTCCTTATGGAGACGTGTATCACGTACTGATCAATATTGAGGGCGCGATCACCGAGCTAGTATTTGAATACAAACGTTCTTTTACGGATGTGAGGATTCCGGAGTGACAGACTTCTCAAAAGAACTCACCAAAATTGGATTGAATTGTTGATCAAAGTTGGAGATTGGTTTTATTTATTTGGTCGGTCTTGGAATGTATATTGTTATATTTACTTTGGACTTATCGTCTTTGTGGAAAGCTTTCCGATGTTATCAAATTGTTAATAAATTAATAAGTCCAACTGTACCTTCGTCATCATCATTATCTACAGCCGACTTCACCCTCGCCTGGGAATATCCCTCTCTATTATTGTACTAATCGCCACGCTCCTGTGCTAGGTTCATCCAGATTTTGCCCGCGATGGCAACAATATCGTACAGCTTTGCCTTACCTACCTACATTATAAAACTACCAAAAACAATATCAGTCTAGGTCAGATATTTTTTCCCCGAATCCGATACAGATAAGACATGGACATTTCTTTTAATACAAAGATAACACAGCGATAGAAATAAATCCCACTAGTTAGCCCAACAATATTATCTATGACAACAGAAAACGAATGTGTTTGTTTGTACTGCACTATGGAGGGCGGTGTGTCACCGATTTCATTGATAAGCCCTGATATCATTTGACCTATATTTTTTACAAGGCCACACCATGTTTATACTTTAGATAAATATTGAAAAGGTTACGTAGGTACTATCAAATATAAAATGGGGTATCTCTTTCTATATTACACATTCGCTTTTAGCAAACGTTAATGGCATGGAGGTAGATAAACATTGGCACAGTCGACACTTTATTTTAAATAGACAAACGGGCTTGATAATATCCCAGCAATATACCTACCTACTTCTGACTTTACTGTCTCTCTAAATACACCCTTTTTATTACGAACGAGGTGATTGGTTTTCATGTCTTTTACATTGGAATATAAAGTATCTAAAATACTTTTTTTTTACCGGGGCCAATCAAAATAATTGTTAATTAATCTCGAATTCAGTTCGACTTGCGAAGTTGATGTGCTCACGGGTAAGATTTCATTCGAGAACGTGAATAATAAACGTGAGTAAAACTATACACATTTAAGTGTCTCACGAAAGCGATATCATATTTCAAAAACGTCATAAACTTAAGTTTTATGCAACTAGACAATGTAAAGAGAATGCAGGTCGTACCTGGCTAAGCCCCGTTATGCCGAGAAGTCCAAGACGCATGGAAATCAATGCTAAATGTGTACTCACACAAGTTAACGTGTTTTTAGTGACACATACAAGCATATTATTGGTAAATCTTGGTAACACATAACTGAAAAGAAGAAAAAGAAAAGAAATAAAATACGTTTATTTGCGATACACATGACGCAAAGAAAGAAAAAAATAACGAGAATAAGAATTTGGGGGAAAATATACGTCACATCCACGCAAAACGGCCATCGCTCAGCATAATGCTGCGACCCTATGCGAGACAGAGCCACAGCGCTGGTTTTCAGCGACAGCCGGCGTTAACGTGAATACGTCAACCGGAAAAATGTGGGTGTATTACAAAAATACAATAGACGACGTATATCTAGTAACCTAATCCGCTTAACGGTTCTTAAGGAGTCATAAAGAACCCTGTAAGAAATCGACACGTGTTTCACCTCTCAACGAGGCATCCTCAGGATGGCTATTGACTTGTTGCGAACCCGGACCCGACGTGTGGACACGTCAAGCGTCGAGAGCAGTGTGTATTACAGGTAGGTACACCTCTGCCTAACCCTTCAAGGAAACAAGGCGTGATGTTTATGTGTTCTTGGTAATTTTTTCATTCGTAAACACGCTTTTAAAGGTGAGACGGTGAGACAAACAGGATCATAACGAGTTATAATATCTATCGACTAATCTTAGTAATTTGCTGTGACAACCGTGACAGGTAAATGCTATGAAAAAAGAGTTACCTACATAATATAAAACAATAATTCATAGCTGACATTCCTGAGATCGTCATACTTCGAATCCAATAAAAGAAAGCGTGCATTTTTCAACAATGACGTAAGTACAGCAAAAACTTTCAGAACGATAAGACAGTCTACAATTCCTAATTGAATTAAATCAACAATAATAAAACATGGAATCTGATTAAAACAACGTTCGTAATTTTATTCATCTCGTAATTAACTGTTCTAATGATGATGGTCTTATTGCGAGTCAGTTGGAGGTCAAGGTGCGTCATTCCGACGTGTCGGAGATCGCTAAGATTAGCAGTGACGCATTAGAGGATAGGCCCGGTCACTACCCTCAATGGAAATAGCGTATTCTTACCTTCTTACTTATACAGCTGCTATGCGGCAAAGATAAGATAAGATAAGATAAGTCTTTATTTGCCTTAAACATGGTATAAAGTTGTTACAGTCAGATATTAATCTAAAGTCCGCATGTTCAGCTATACAGGATATGTATCAATTGCATGCAAAATAATAATTATAAGTAAATTTAAAAGTTCAATGTCAATACAATAATAATAGTTTTCTCTCAGCATTATCTGCAATTACAGAAGTCCAGAAATTTATAATTTATTGTTGAGAAAATCTTTAATGTCATAAAACATGTGTTCTTTCAACCATTTCAGTAATCTGATTTTAAATGAGTTAATATTAAATAACAATTTTATTTCTTTAGGAATTGTGTTATAAATGCGTATACACATGACTAGGAAACTTTTCGCATACTTGGCTGATTTAGGAGTATCCTGCAATGCAAGTCTGCATGGATCTCTATTTCGAGAGTTCAGTTGATAAGCTTTTTTGAACAATCCCTTATTATTATAAACATAACTACAAATTTCAAAAATGTACAGTGACGGAAGTGGTAATATACCTAGCTTTTTAAAGAACGGTTTACATGACTCGTCAGGACGGATACCACAAATGGCTCTGATGCATTTCTTTTGCGCAATAAATGCTCTGTGTCTATCTGTGCTGTTACCCCAAATGATAAGCCCGTATCTTAAGATGGATTCTATATAGGCGTGATATGCTGTAATAGCGATATTTTTGTTGGTTATATTCTTTATTTGTCTGAGAGCATAAACAAACTTATTAATCCTACTGCACAAACTGTCCAGATGTACTTTCCAATTCAGATCTTGATCTATGAGTACTCCTAAGAATTTAGTTTGTGGAACTTCTTTTAACCTGTCAATATAAAGTTTGAAATTGTATTTACTATGTTTTGATTTATTGAACTGTATATAATTAGATTTATCTAAATTAATTTTCAATTTATTTGCCTGTAACCATTTAATAATGTCATCAATAGTATTATTAATGTCGATCTCATGATCAGATTTAGTTCTACACTTTTTGTCAGATGTCACAATCATTGAAATGTCGTCTGCAAATAATACACATTTATAGTTCGTCACTAGCGGTAAGTCGTTTATGTATAATAGAAACAATAAGGGTCCCAATACACTCCCTTGGGGGACGCCGCAATTATTAACTCTATAGTCAGATGAATACGAGGTTAGTAAATTCTCATTAACTTTATTAATAACAACATATTGCTTTCGGTTGCTTAGATAAGACGCAACCCACTGCAGTACTAAACCTCTTATTCCACTTTTTTCTAATTTTTTCAACAAGATGTCATGTGCCACAAAGTCGAAGGCTTGTGACAGGTCGAAGAATAGTCCTGTCGTTAAATAATTTTTATTTAGGGCATTATGAATATGCCCCAAAAGATTAGCAATAGCTAATGTTGTTGACTTTTGCTTTTGAAATCCATACTGTTCTTTTGTTATGATATTGTATTTGCTACAGTAGTCGGAAAGTCTCTTTTGCATACATTTTTCAAATAATTTAGACACTATGGGTATAAGGGTTATCGGACGATAGTTTTTTACATCATTTTTATCGTTTTTTTTGTACAGAGGTTTAACGACTGATAATTTTAGCGTATCAGGAAAAGGACGGGTGTCACAATACCGTGGGATTTTAAAGGGTTAAGGAAATGTATAAGTGTTTCTTTGGATGTTGAAATCCAGCTGACCGATTTTCCTTAACGTTTTTACCAAAATGTTGGGTATTTCATTTCTTATGAGGAAAATAGAGCTGTTACCTAAACGTGCAGAAAGATTATTTTATACAGAAAGTGGGCAACGTCGTAAATAACTGTCAAATATTTCGCTGTTTTGATTAATTTGGCAATATTACTGTATGGAAATACGAAATGCAATAATTAATATCGTAGCATTTTTAGTTTTAGATGTAAAAAAAGTAAATGAAAACTTTCCAAATACCTTTTTTACACCTAAAACGGTTACAACATCAAATTTTGTGTTATAATTGCAATTCATTATTAATATTCTAGTTCACTATTTAGCCATCTTTTTTATTTCCATACAATAATATTGCCTAATGAATAAAAACAGCGAAATATTTGACAGCTATTTGCGACGTTGTCAACTTTTTGGATGAACGCTCTTAAAATCATTATGATTTCATATAAGGATTTTTTTCTGAAACGAAATTGATCTAATAAATCTAGCAAGACATGCCAATGACAAAGGTGTACATACCCTCATAAAAAGCCACCATAAAGAATTTCAACAAAGCCGCAATCGTTCCAATCTTTAAAGAGGTTCCTTCCCCACTTTATAAACGAGAAGAGCGTATATTTCTCAATGGCAACCCCGACACATGGGCTATTTTACGTCGGCGCAGTCGGCTGCACTCTTTAGAGCTGAACCGGCTTAGGCTTTCACGCGGCGGAACAGGCCTTTTCTTACTATATCGCGGGGGCAATTCTATTGAGTGTTGGGACGCACATTGTGGCTTTATTTCAATGAACTGCACTCTACCAGTCAATAAAGTTGGAGCAAGCTCGGATACATACGACCTCACTATGAATACGACTTCCTATAACCGTGTTTCAACTTTGTAAATGCACATGCTTTTCTAAAACTAAAAGCTCACGACTCTGTAAACAACAAAGTCAACCTAAGGTCCATTATAGACTGGAATAATGAACAAATAAACAAAATTTCCACGTTCTACGTTTACACTGAAATTGACTCCGGGAAGGGAAACCATTTTACGTGTTGTTTCCCCCTTTATGACGTGCAGAAACCCCGTTTTTTGTCGATCCCAGGAACTTAGTTGCTTTTTGCGTTTTACATAATTCGCTGTTATAACATGTACACACGTAGACGCGAAAGCTCTCGGCTGTACGAAATAGTCTTTTGTTATTATTTAATGTGTTTACGTTATTCTGGGCTCTCTTTGTTGGCATGGCATTGCGTAATTCTAATTAGTCGTTGCTGTTGACATCATAAAGAAAAGTATCACAACTGGGGCAAATTTAATTACAAGTTTGTTTGTGGGGCGTACGGAGGACTCGGACATGGGCCGAGAATTTACGGTGTTTAATTTCCTTTCTGTTCTGTTTGTATCGAATGAACAAATATAAACAAAACGACTAAAAGTTAACACAGGTATTTTGTGGGGTCATTAACGTAAACCAGCTTATTTACTTGAATACTAACGAAGAGCACCACCACTGATGATTCTCGCAGTGTAAGTGGCTGGCAATCCTAATGAATATTCATCGCACGGTCTCTATGTGAAGTTTTTGTTTAGGAAATAATTCTTTGACTCCCGAGGAATATCATTTGGAACAAAAACATGAAATATTCACAAGGCTCTTTGTCTCAAAAATTGTGAAACTTGACGGCAAACTTGGAGATTTACAAGATAAAGGAGTAAAGTGTTCGTTATGAAATGAAATTTGTTTGAGGTACACCATCGGAGCAGCTTTCAGGTCCGTTGAATAGTTAAATAATACACGCTTACCGAGCCTAATGTACACCAAAATTTATACAACGAAAGCCTATTTACATTTTCTTTCCAAGCGTTGTGGGAATGTTCATACATATTTTCACATTTGATACTATATCTTCTATCTTATATGGAAGATCTTAATTTATTTTATGAGCGTTAATAACTCTACTGGAGATTTTTTTTTCTCATTCTTGTTATCTAATGTCATTCGTTATTATGGAAGCTTTGAAGACCGCTTTTGGAGGAGACAGATAAAAGTAATATTCTTATCTTATCTCTGTTATTACAATGTATTTCAGCGTTATCTCGTTTATTATGTAGGTTAATATAAATAAACTAGGTTGTTTGCTGCTAGCTGAACTAATTTTGGGTATAAGCTTGCGATCATCGAACAATTCGTAATTGAGCCTGCCTCTGTTTGACTAGCCAAACCTAGCTTAACTGAGTTTAGGTTGGTCGGGTTACTAACTTAGTCCGGGAATCAAATAGACCGACCTGGATAGGCTTACTGTCAAATATCTGCAGACAGATTCGAGTAATTGATCTGAATCTTGTTCAACTAGAAAGCGAATCTATTACAATAATATTAGATTTAGTTCAGAAGACTGATAAGTCAAGTTCTTTCAAAGCTTCCTCTCTCCTACTATTTTGCTGTGACAAGGTTCATAATGATCACATATAATTTTTACTTACGACATTGTGGAGTGCAAAAAAAGTATTGAGTATTGATTATTGAAATCAAATAATTTATCTGGCTTATTTTTTTCAATAAATTTTTTGGCGGCATTTATTTATTAATGTTCCGTCTGTTTAACCGTACGGGATAATGTTTGACATGTTTTTCAGACATTTCTTCAGCTTCAACCTTATTTTTGTGTTCTGGATGGCTAGAATTCTAAGTAGTGCGTCACAATCAAGAGCAAGACATCAGATAAAGATAGCATCGATAGTGGAAGGACAAAATAATTCAATCTCAGAAAAGAGCTCAGATTGTAATCTTTTGTTGTATAAAATGTTTTTTCTTCTTCATAGATTGAATGCGACAGTCATCCCTTCTGCACCAAATCTGATTGCTTAGAGGTATAGGATTTGGAATCGACTACTTTCTTAAGAGATTGGACCTTGCAGACCTTCTGAAGCCTGAATGCGAAATGGGTATACTCCATTTGAAATAAAATTAGACATTTAACTACTTAACCTTTTTCACAGTCCTTTCAATCGATTTTGACTTCTATTGCGTTGGTCGCATGACAAATGGCAGCTGCAGTAAACAGTTCGTATTGTAACCACTTTTTTGCTTTTAATGCCATCCTTATGCCTATGGTATAGAAGTCAGAATCGGTTGAACGGACTGTAAAAAAGGTTTGTTTAAATGTCAAATCTTATTTCAAATGGAGAATAGGTAGACGTGGGAAGTAATCTTTAAAAACTGCAACCCGAATGCCCAGTTTATGGATTTTTCCGATGGTGTGAAACATCGAAGACACGTACAGTCAGCATCAAAAGTTGTTGACCACATTTAGATTTTCAAAATCGCTCTCGTATACTCATATAACTCGTATAGTGAAGTGCTGATAGTGAATACGGTGTACAGCGATTTTGAAAATCTAATTGTGGTCATCAACTTTTGATGCTGACTGTACTCTCACGTTTTTCAATCATACATGTCTAATACTCGTAATGCAATAAACAGTATTGACTTAATAAATAACAATGATAAATTATATGAGTATATTAATCAATTATTAAGTATAAGAACCAAGAAAAAATTATGTATGAATATAGAGATAATTATATATCTTATAGGGAAGTTCAATTAATTTTCTCTGCAGCGAGTAGGTACTAGACAATAAATGAAGCCTTTGTGTTCTGTAGTCTTCCGTGGATATTCTAATATCAATTTTGTACGTAAAGGGTTGAGTTAGTCAAGGGTTGTTTTTGTGATGTTTCTGTTTATATTTTATTTTATTCCTTAATTGATAAACAATAAAAATATAAAAAAATTATACGAGAAACATACATTACACAGGTCCAGAATCTAACAGCGCGGATGGCTGATGGGGCTAAGGGTTGGAGGAGGCCTTTCAGCTGAAATTATGATGATAAAAGTCAAATCAATCAATCAGCCAGGTGGGGTAAACGACCTACAAATGATCGCAGGGAAGACCTGGACGAGACTCACAGATCAGGCAAGCATGTCACAAAAGGGAGGACTCCTATACTCAGCAGTGGGTGGTACAAGACTGCCAATGATTAGGTATGGGCGTTATTTCACGTCACTAGTTACAATAACTGGACATGGGCTATGTAGCCGAATAGCTAGTTTCGTGTCAAACTGTAGACACGTTATTTTGTAAGTAGTTACAATTACGATACTGCATCAAAAATTTAACTACCTACTTACAAAATAACAGTCCTAAGCCTGAATAAAGTATGAAGGGAAGTTTATTTGTGTTAGTATTACGTTATGCTTAGGTAGCTACAAAAACTGATTCGTTCCAAAAACTTAAAGCTTGTGATATATATCGTATTACGTAGATAATCATCTATATTTTCGTGTCGCTAATAACTGTAATACATTGATAGAATCATCATGTTAAATCACGAATAGAATTTGAAAAAATAACAAGTTACTAAAATCACTAGTTTTCAAAACAGGTGATGCCTTCGAAGTCACTAGTTACGTTACGCTTCGCGAAAATCACGTAATGACCCACCCTACCGATGATGATGAAGTCAAATCAAAATGACAAAAGACACAGCCTACTAAATTAAGAGATATGGTAGCTACTGCCTACATTATTCCGCAATATCCTGAACTGTTCTCCCATACGTTCAGTAAACAAGATGAACTAATATTACACAGTATAATCTCACATTCACAACACGGAATAAATGAGGTATGAATGAACACAGAACTAAGTTCAGTGCACTTTCCGCTGCATTCAGTAACAGGTAACAGGATAATAATAATAAAATGCAGATAACAGCTTAGGTAATGTTTTATCGCAGGAAATTAGTTTAGAGTTCAGGCAGTTATGCTATAAAACTGAATCAATCTGGACTTGTTGATCGTAAGGAAAGCTGGGTCTATGACTTCGTGTCTAGAATTTTCAATTAGTGGATACTCGATACCTTCCTAGTTCCGTATTTATGATAATTATTGGATCTTCTTCTTTTCGTGTGGTTAGTGACTAACCTGTTGTCAGAGTTTTAAATCCGCCCATGGGCCCCTGACTTGGCTTCCCATGCCGTCAGAAACATCTCTCAGGCATGCCGGTTTCCTCACGATATTTTCCTTCACCGTTTTTGAAGCAAGTGATAATTATACATTACGCACATGAATCCGAAAAGTCAGAGGTGCGTGCTTTGTGTTCGAACTCGAGACCTATGACTTGGCAGTCCAACGGTTACACCACTAGGCTATCACTGCACTAATTATTGGATTAGTATTGTATTTAACACGTTTAGTGCTGGGAGCCCTCCCTGGAGGGTTCACCTACTCACATATGGGATGCCAGGAACCCTCGCGGAGGGCTTATTTGAAATGTAGGTTTTTCTTATCAAATACCTACAGCATTATAAACCGTGAAAATAAAATCTGATGTATATTTTAACATGATTTATTAGTTTAAGCGTTGGTTTTAAAATTAAGGCATTCGTTTTTTTAATTTTTTGTTCACGGTAACAAGTATTCACAAAAAAATTAAAAGTTTGGAAACTACGTATAGCGACAAGACCCCCTGAAAACACAATTTTACTTCGATTTACTTTTTTTTTTTACCGTGTATTATAACACGGTTTTAAACCTAATGCCGTTGACCGTCCGCGATTGTTAACTTTAGCACAAACGTAATGCCGGAAACCCGGAGGGTTCACTTCCAATATGTATGGCCGCATGCTGTATGAGTTTGATGAAAAGCGGGTAGAGTCGAAAGTGTTAAATCAAGTTTATTGTTAAACTATTATGTATTTATATCAAGGCTTTTTATCAGGTGGCGTTGTAGTTTCTACAAGTACCTACCTCCATGGGAAGGAGGCGTGAATTTATGTATGTATCTCAACGAAATGTTTTAATGAAATAGGGTTTATCAGTTTTCGAGAAATTCTTATTAACTTAGCTAAAGAGAAAGCCACAAAAGATCTGCTAAATTAAAAGATAAAACAAAAGTTATCTTTTTCATTTATTTCAAATAAATGAAAAAGATAACTTCTTCTTCTACTTTATTTTTAAATATCAGCGTAACAAAAGTAAAATATAAACTGTAGGCAATGTAGATTTCGTTTTCCTGTGTTAAAATAAAATGCGAAGGTAATGAGTCGTTAAATTAATTTCTTAATAAACTGAGGTCCAGAGGATCTAGAAAAATAATTAACTGTGGTCTTATTCTAAGAACATAGGAATTTATTTTTGTTCACAGTGGTTGGGTACGATACGACTTTAATAAAACGCAAATTCTTACTTGATTTGATTTTGTAAGGCTTGCCATAAATTCAAGACTTTTTTCTTTATTTAAATTGAATTTATATAAAAAAATGGAGATATAAATACTTAAATGTTATCACAAAAAGATCCTCGAATTAATAAATAGGTAGGTAGGCTATAAGAAGTTTATGATTTCAATTTTGTGTTTAAAGTTTAGTAACCATCCTCATTTACATTTTTAAAAAAACTTATAAAAACCACCTAGTCTTAAAAAGCAGCATTTAAATAAATACAAACTAGTTTTAAAGTAAACACTTTTCCGAACACCTGTTCACACATAGGAATATAGAATTTCTTTTCAAACTTAGCAATTCGATAATAATACGATCTATACAATTAATATAGTTTTATAAAACTTTTGCTAGAAGAATTGTCTCCACTCTCCAGTAAGTCTTACCCCTAGAGAGCGGCAGGAGCAAATATCATATAATTATATTATTTACCTATCTATGTTATGTTACACTATTAAGAACCGATTTTTAAGTCTTCAGATTCTTTTAATTAAGGAATAAAAATAGCGGTTTGACAGCTTTTGTATATAAAATAATGTCAAACTTACTTACTATGTCTTTTTTAGAACTTTTCTGTCTTCTTCTTCTGACAACTGAAAAATCGGAGTTTATAAGTCCTATCTTCTTTGATAACTCAATATAAATCAAATATGGCAACACTAAACACTCTCCAGGATCGATATTTTAGAGATTACAACCCTTAACAATAGATAAGTTTCTTTCTTAAATCTTCCCTCCATCTTTAATCCTAATAAAGGCTTAAAGATGAAGTTTAGAATAGAATTTTCGCTCTTAGGCACCTATTGTACCTAGGTAAGTAGTGTATAAAGTAAATTTTTATCATGGCTTTTAAACACAAATTAAAATCGTGTTAAAATGATGACATTAATCAAATTATCTCGTAAAGTGCAACTTTTCCACTACATACTAATTAGTACCTACATACAAGTTTGAGGTAGGTAATAAATACCTTATTTTATTACTCGCAATATTTTATGAATGCAATATTTTATGTTTAGCACTTAAAAGTGATATGTCATTAATCAACTTGTATCAATCAATTAAAATGAGGCAAGCTTATAAACAATTGAACAATAAACTTGCTATGAAGAAAAACATCAATGTACGCACTATTGTATACCACGCTTTCCATGTTGATAGGAAACGTTTTAGACATAATTTATTACCGTTAGTATAAAAAAAGTTTTGTTGTGCGACTACAAATTATGAAACAAAACATCTTCCCATACAAAGCTGAAAGCAATAGATCAATTTGACATGTTTCTATCAAGTTGTTCGAGAACAAAAGAGTAATAACATTAATAACGATAAAATCTTATCAATCAGTCAAATGAAAGTAGAAAAATAGGTGAATGTTAGGTGGGCTTCGGTTAATTAAAATTCCATTCAATATCGATAAACTAGGTGGATGTTAAAGATAATATCGATAAAATTAATTTAAACGTGACGATGTATCGATTACAGTGTATCTTGAAATAATTTTCATAACTCGAGATGAAGTTTGTATGCTGATAGTATAGTATCTCGAATGCGATTAGATTATGGCACGCTGCAGTCGATATAAGTAGTGTATCGTGACAATGTTGTGAAAGTGAGAGACGCGTAACTATCTGGGATTAAATTTCTTTGACATCTCTATTGATGGGAAGTGAGTGGATGTGAGAGTGTGGTCTTTACAATAGATGGTCTAGGTCTAACGGAGAAACTAGATATCAAATTATATGCTACTGTTAATATTAAGGCTAACTAAGAAAAGGGAGGACTCACTTTTGAAGAATGTTATCATTCAATGTAAGGCCTAAGTATTAAGCGAATGATAAAGTTGAAGCAAAGAATTTCAAAATAAAACAAAGCAATTGAAAAGAGAAAGATTGTTATCAAAAGAACACTTATCTTTCAATGCTGTTACGTAGGTTGTTATCACAGTATGTATAAGATGACATTAGAAAACTATAACAGGAACTGTTAAGAATAACTTGTTGGAGGTTATCATTTATTGAAGAAAGTTATTGACACTAGACTGGGCTGCAATAATTTACCGGACGTTTTGTATCATTGCACAAATGCACAGCTTCTAGCCGGAGCTATGACGTAATACCAAGTACTTACATGCAGCCTTTGTAGGTACTTAATTTATTTGTATTTCTTAGATTATGTTTAGTATTTGTGACAGTGACGATGTTTTCCTTCGCGAGCCGATCAAAAGAGCGACTTACGGGAATCGACGGCTTTATTCAAACGCGACGACAATGACTTCTGTCCAAGTTCTTAGAGAGAAAGCATCATAAATCCTTACACACACAATATTAAGTTCCTGCAACGTCCTTTACGAAACCGAGAATGTTCATAGTTCCATAGCTGCACGACATAAATCATGCATTTCCCGACGGTCACACCACAGAGCGAGGTCGTAAATATTAGTGAAGATATTAAACTTATTTTAATAGCTACAAAGGCACAAGGTGACAAAATAATAGTTTGTCCCAGTTCACAACAATGGACTAATGACGGAAATATTCTAAGTGAAGTGTTAAAGCCGTTCTACCTCAACGCGTAGATATTTGTGTAAAAAGTTTCGATTACCCCTCTAGGAATAAGTTTTACACGAAAGCTGGAGTTTCAAAAGTAATTTAGAACGAATTATGGCTGTTTGACAGAGGGTGACCTTTCACGGTTGCCAGATTCGAAAATGTTTTTTATATTCTTCGTGGGTCAGTAGTAAAATGTGGTAAAGTAGTTCAGAAGTCTCCGAGGTTAACCCCTGGGGCAGATATGGAGCTGTGAAAGATGAAAGGTCTCTAAAGGTGTGAATAGGCTTTTACAAGGTTGCCATTTCGTCAATGACTCTTCGGTTTTAAGGCGTCTCAGTGATACTCTGGGTTTTCTAGAGATACTTGAAACTGACGCGTAAGCGAAATGTGTTTTAAATATTATGTTCGAAAGCTTTTGTTATAAAATCTTTTCCTCTCCGGGCACTGTATAATCTTAGCTGAAGGAACATAGTTTTAAGATAAAGCATTTTTGTAAACCGGACGACCCTTTTAGAGCACGGGGCAAGCTTTAACATATTTCCTTTCTAAAGTGATAATGGATACCAACAATACTTAAAAATATCTCTCAGATTTTTAAGTCTTTTTGGAGTAGGTAACCAACAAGCACAGAAATGTTCAACATTGTGTGTCTTTTAAATCCAAAATTGGGGTTACTTAACTGGGTCCTCAGTGGTACCCTACACAATGTTCTTGAGAACTTTTAGAGTGCCCGTTTCAAAATAACTGTTATCGTTTATGGTTGCTTGTAAATTTTTGATTTGCAGATAAAACCAAGTGACATAATATGAAAATTTTATACCATAAAGATAAAACAATTTACAAAACGGTACCCGGCATTTTTAGTCCAATAACCAAAAGGTTCCGTTTTAAAATAAATTGAAATGACTATACGTATACACGAACCTTAATGTGTACCTAAATCCGTTTATATAAATTCCAATAACATGAGTATTGATTAAAAATTACCTGATTACTACCGATTTGTCATCGCCATCGAACATTCCTCAGTTAAATTCTATAGTTGTAATCTTTTTGATAGACTGGTAGTGCAACGTTTTGATGTGGGTAACATTATCATTTTAAGTGGTAATCGGATTTAATCTGTCATTGATAATAATGACTCAAGCTATCATTTTATATAGGCTTAACTACAAAGAAAAAAGTGTTTTGAATAGGTCTACCAACCCTGGGCCGGCGTGGAGGTCCCCACCCCCTCTCACAGAGAGGAGGCCTATGTCCCAGCAGGAATATTATTGGCTGATGATATGTGTATACCATATTGCTTAGGCAATAAGTTCGAAAAGTGGTCAGGCGCCAGTGTCCGCGATAGTACCTAGTTTTAATAAAAGGAGGTACTTAGATGAGGTTCACCATTTTGTTTTTCTTTATGGCATACAGTTTATAAGAAGAAAAAAAAGATTAATAAAGACACGATTAATTGCTGTTACTTGACTGAACATAACAACTTAAAATGTCTAATTTACTGAGAAGATATAACAAAAAACCATACGATTTTATATGAATAAAAAGAATAAAGTACCTACCTGCCCATGTAGGTAGTTTGGAAAAACCCGAGTGCCACCCAGCTACATAACTGATATAAGTATCTAGGCAAGTTACCTACCTAAGTTATAAGTAAGTAACAAATATACATAAAAACGATATTATGATATCTTGCGCAAAAACTGAGCAATGCACTTTTTGCGCCTGACTTGACACGAAGATCAGCTTATCATGTAATAAAACATGTATTTATATGCAAAACAGATACACATAATCGCTGATTAATTACGAAATAATCTAATTATAATTATTCACGCAATGGAGCTCATAATATCAGTGTTCTAGAAACTTGATTGGCTCGAAGGTTCGAACTACGATTTGTACTAAGTAGGTACTATACTCCATTTTAAATAAGATTAGACATTTAGGAACTAAACCTTTTTTACAGTCCGGTCAACCGATTTTGACTTCTATTGCGTTGGCCGCATGACAAATGGCAGCTGCAGTAAACAGTTGGTATTGTAACAACTTTTTTTCTTTATATGCCATCCTTTTGCCTACGGTATAGAAGTCGGAATCGGTTAAACGGACTGTAAAAAAGGTTTGTTGAAGTGTCTAATCTTATTTCAAATGGAGTATAGGTACCATCAGTAACAAAACATCACGCATGTAACCTCTGAAGGGGTAAGTAGAGGTGCATGCTACCTACACTGCGCCTGACTGCTTTTCGACCTTATTGCGAAAAGTGGTCAGGTGCCAGTGTCCGCGATGGTACCTTTTAAATGGTGAAAGAATTTTCTAATAGGAGCTTTTCCTGTTCCTGAGATTACCCTCCACATAATATTATACACAAACACACTAAGTTCGCTTCCTCATATAATATAAGTACTTATAGATATAAATTAATCACAAGTTTATTAAGCGTAACTTATTAGCATATCGACTGTCGATCGTTATTTAATGCTTACTTAGTCCTTACTTAACTTGCTCCGATCTCAAGCTAAGTAGGTAAGTTGAGGCTTGTTTTAAACACAACAGATTTATTGATTTCAGCTTAAGGTATTATCAAATAATTTCTACATATTATAAATAAATACTATACGAATTACTAATAATGGTAACAACGGCCGCCACTGACGAGTCGTAGGTCAAACCCTAACAGGCGCTTTACTTTGTGTAAATTATTTCATCACCCACTGCCCTGACAACGGTGAAGGAAAGTCGTGAGGAAACCGGCATGTCCTAGAACCGAAAATTCGAAGATATGTGACATCCACCGTACCGGGCCCTCGTGGTGGATTACGGCCCACTCCCTGTGCAGCAGTGGGAATATTATAGTCTGGTTATTAATATTTTAATAAATTAATTTGTATAATAGTGTATAGATAACGGATTTTCGACCGAAGTAGCATCTACTTCATTATCAGCATTCGGTAGGTCGAAACTTAAATAAATAACTACATACGACTGAGAATAAATTAATGTAGGTAAATGATATATATTATATATTTTTATTTAAGCACGTGCATGACTGTCAAAACTACTGTGTAAAAGTAATAAATAATATTTATGGAACATTCAATCTTAACTTAGCCTTACATACCTCAAAGTATCTCAAAGTTGGACAAAAGTCGTTGAACACTTAACAAGTTTTGTAACACAAAATATGAAAGTCACGTGGTCACTTTAACACTGAACTTATATTAATTCGCAATAACACTTTATTTTTAACACTTCACTTATCAGAACTATGTGTGCAATGTCACAGTATCTTCACACGAACGGAACGTTCACTTCGATGGGAACTCTCCACGGAACTAAAGTTATTTTGTCGACACCGCGGTCGTAGCGCCCCAAACGTATCACTGATCATCTAGACACTATCGATAGACTAACCTTACATTGCCGTCTCACTACCAGTGTCCAAACTAACACTGAGACGAAAGGTTGACATGGATAACGTTCTGCGAGAGGTATCAGAGGATAAATTTTACATTAGTAAAGTAAACGTCGTCTGAGTTGAGATACGCTCGTACGTTGTCAGGCGGGATTTCTCACACGTGAACAAATTTGATCCAAGAATGAGATTATAATATCCAGGTGATATTGAGGAGCCGTGAATTTTCTCGTAGACGGGCTGTCAATAAATAGAAATGGGAAAATTTTCACAATTTTCGTGTGTGATTGGAAAATGCTATACGACAGTAGGTAGATAGGGAAGATAGGATACACGGAATTAGATACAGTGTGTATCTTTTTTTTGTAATGTGCATTTTATTAATAGGTACGAAATATACATAATATATTATATATATAACTTTTTTTTTTCTATCTGTATTGTCATTACCTTGCTAACTCTTAAAGTAATTAAATTACACGAACGAAGCTGTATTCTCTTCATGAAAATGAAAACTGATTTATTTTCGTATTATTAAATTACCAACATTAAACCATTAAAGATGTCTCTTGGAAACATCTCCAATTCTTTTAATCTTTAAGTGTGATAAATGTTTGAAGACTTGTATTTCCAACATTAATTGGTGGAAGAAATAATTCAATGGAAGAGCAAAATATTAATTAGCTGAAGAACCGAGAGCCGTTAATCTTAGTATTTACTAGGTAGCTTTTGCCCGCGGCTTCATCCGCGTGGAGATGAAAATTATTATATATATTATTATATTATACGCCACGGAAACGTCGGCATGATTTTTCCGGACATCTTCAACAATCATCGTCATATTTCAGCCAATTTACACAAAACCTATTTTCTGCCCTGCTAAGCCGAAAGGCGCTATCTCAATCGGAGTAAGTTTTGAGAAAATTTACTGCAATTTAAGAAAAAATAAGGATATAAAAAAACTTCTTAGTGGTTATTTAATATTTTAAGTTAGCTCTATTTAGCTTATACCATTAGATGCGAAATTGTTATAGCTATTGAATGGTATAAAAATAACTAAAAGGCCCTATCTCAGAGATAGCGCTTTTCGACTTAGCAGGGCAGTATTATACACCTAAATCTTTCTAGTGAATCACTCCGTCCATTGGTGAAAAGGTGAAAACTGTATGAAAATACGTTCGGTAGTATTTATGTTTATCGCGTTCAGACAGGCGGCGCGGCGGCGGCGGCGGGGGGACTTTGTTTTATAATATGTAGTGATAACGGATAAGTTATTATGCTATTGGCTATGGAAACAGATACAAATATATTATTTTAGAATATTTCAACTTGCCTAGCCCAAACCAGATAAATGGACTGGTTTCTAATACATAGTTCAAAGATCGAATACCAATGAACCTAATAAAACAAAAATGGTGCGGTACAAAAAACATCATCAACCTAGCTTTTCTTCCCAATATTAGGATAAGCTTTCAGTCTCATTATCTGCCATCGCTGACTAAGCTGAAAAGGCTTCAGCACTCTCAATAATCTAGGCACAAAGATCTACAAGTTGACCGGTGTTAAATACAAAGACAAAGTTACCTATTCCCAGCGATGACGCATCCAGTTCCAGTGTAGCATTTGCATTACAAAGTTTTGTTTACAGATTTCCATTAAAGAATCACGAAAACATTAAGGCAATGTGACACAATGTTTCGCTAACTCATCAGTCCACGTTCATCAAAACCAATTTAAGTTGAAACCTGGCAAAACATGGAACTAATTTGAAATGTCCTGATTTTGATACGCTTTTGTTTTTCGCCCTGGCAAGCAGCGCCACCGTGAACAGTCAAGTTATTCTGGTTATTGACTGGATTGTATTCTGGTTAGCACAGCAATGTCATTCCATTTCAAACGTGTCCAGTTTCGTTTCGTGAGAATATACTACAGTCAAACATTACTAACTTCCAAGTCAAATTGTTCAAAGTACTCCGAAGCATACCGTAAAAGATTTCGTTATTGTAGTAAATAATTAACACATACCATATTTAGGACCGGTTCCATAAAAAACAATGAGTTTTCTCACAGATTTTTTGTAATTGACATGGTTTAAAATAACTTGATGGAAGTTGCAAAAAACCTGACCAAGGCTTTGTTTTTATGTAATGTCCACATTTTACGAAGGCTGGCCAACACGTGGCGATGATGTCATTTTGTATTTTAAAATTATTTTAAGAATGACCAAAACATTTTGGTAACAAAAACTTCAGGCTAATTAAGTGAAGGCCCCATCAATAATTAACCGGAAAACATTACCCAATTTTTAACAGCAATCATCTTTAAAATCGATGTCAAAAGTTCAAAACGCAACAGAATGACCCTTTCAATTCGTAACACAAAACCTACATTCCAAATTGAAAGGTTATTTAATTACCATGAACAAAAGTGTAGAAAAGAAAAAAAAACACACATGGGCACCGCGTTAGGCGACGTGTTTCCGTTCAGAGAAATATGGGACAAATATAAAGGGAAAATAAAGGCTTATTGAGTTCAGTCTTCCGTTGAGTGGGGTCACTTCCTGGACTGTCAGGGGAACGGCCGGCAAATCCGATTACCTGTATATCGATCGAGCTTACTCTCCCTTCTGCAGTTTACTCACTCATAGCTCTATTTTTAGTCAAATTTCGTAATCGTGTTACTTATACTTACGAAATAGTACGTTGTGTAAACAGTAGGTTAAACAAACGTTTCAGTAAGTACTCTAATTTTCAGCAGGTGCAGATTTTGTAAGCGGTTATGTTTATAAGAGAGAATGGGAGTTAATTTTAATGGCGCATGTTTTTGGAAATGTAGAACGTATTGTATAGTGTTTACCCACACATACAGGGTGAGAGGGCATCGCCGCGAAGCCTGTTACCATGGATTCAGTACATGAGTCTGAAATCCCCTGCGGTGAAATTATTCGTCGGTATTTTTTTTTTAAACAGCTGTTCCATACATTTTGACCGCGTAGGTATTGCAATTTTCGATGAAAAAGCAGTTTTTTTTTAATAACCGACGAAAATTTTTAACGCAGGGGTGTTCAGAATCATGTACTGAATCAGTATCAGTTTTCGCATCGATATCCCTGCCACCCAGTATATATCTTAAAGTATAAAAATAAAAAAAAACAAACCAAATTGAAAACTTTTTCTGTTTTCACGACTCTGATAATTGCTATAGAAATTGTTTTCTTTTCAACTCAAATGACTTTCCCCTCCTTTATTGCTATTTTATTACTTCTGAGAAACAAACCCGATCTGCATTGCTAACTTTATACCATTTTAATTTCGGAGCGTTGACGGGTAACTTCTATAAAACATTTTTAGAATTACCCAACGTATATAATCGTAGTCAAAATGTTTAACGCTCCTTTACGAGTTTGTGGCCATCTGCCTCTGTTTTGACACCTGTTACGCGGTTAAACGCACTTTGTAGCATCAATGTACCTATCTGTAACCATTTCTTACCCATGTATGTAGTTATATACGTTGTTATACCATATCATAAGCGTGAAATATTATTCCACTTACAACTTTTGGACGTGTCGTAATAACTCTGACATGTTTACGAGGGCAGTCGTTTGTCTAGTCCAAAATAGATACTTTTTACTGCACACTATTGTTGGGGTTTTCGTGATCGTAAGCTATAAAAACGAAGCCGTGACTTTATGGTAACCCTGAACCGAGAAGGTACACCGAGCTGCCGAGTTAAAGCATTTGACTTAAGTATAAAAATGCACGAAATATACTTTTAAAGATATAATCTTTATGGAAGATCATCTCCGCCGTTGAATATTTTTAAAGTTGCATTTGTATATTTTACTTTATTTTGTTTCTTTTCCGATGGGACCTTTACATATTTGCGGTTGAACGATGTCAAAATATGTAGTCAATGGTCGTCTACTAATTTAATTTATGTTTATTAGCACATTGTATTGAGATATTAAAACGATTTTAATTACTGTCTACTGTCGGCAGTATTCTGTATTTTGTCGAGGAGCGGTTGTAAACCTACAAGTCCTACAACTGATCGACTTTACCTTTTTATTTTCGATTAACTGTTAATTGATCTACAAATAGTTGCATCGAGATTGAGACATCTGCGTCTCCGATCATTTCTGGTTACTTGAGATTTAAAAACATCGATTAAACCGCTGTGTGTGGCCGAAATCAAGTGCGTGCCTGATATCCATCATCAGGCATTTAGAACAAACTATGCTAAACAACTTACTTTACCTTTTTATTTTCGATTAACTGTTAATTGATCTACAAATAGTTGCATCGAGATTGAGACATCTGCGTCTCCGATCATTTCTGGTTACTTGAGATTTAAAAACATCGATTAAACCGCTGTGTGTGGCCGAAATCAAGTGCGTGCCTGATATCCATCATCAGGCATTTAGAACAAACTATGCTAAACAACTTACTTTACCTTTTTATTTTCGATTAACTGTTAATTGATCTACAAATAGTTGCATCGAGATTGAGACATCTGCGTCTCCGATCATTTCTGGTTACTTGAGATTTAAAAACATCGATTAAACCGCTGTGTGTGGCCGAAATCAAGTGCGTGCCTGATATCCATCATCAGGCATTTAGAACAAACTATGCTAAACAACTTACTTTACCTTTTTATTTTCGATTAACTGTTAATTGATCTACAAATAGTTGCATCGAGATTGAGACATCTGCGTCTCCGATCATTTCTGGTTACTTGAGATTTAAAAACATCGATTAAACCGCTGTGTGTGGCCGAAATCAAGTGCGTGCCTGATATCCATCATCAGGCATTTAGAACAAACTATGCTAAACAACTTACTTTACCTTTTTATTTTCGATTAACTGTTAATTGATCTACAAATAGTTGCATCGAGATTGAGACATCTGCGTCTCCGATCATTTCTGGTTACTTGAGATTTAAAAACATCGATTAAACCGCTGTGTGTGGCCGAAATCAAGTGCGTGCCTGATATCCATCATCAGGCATTTAGAACAAACTATGCTAAACAACTTACTTTACCTTTTTATTTTCGATTAACTGTTAATTGATCTACAAATAGTTGCATCGAGATTGAGACATCTGCGTCTCCGATCATTTCTGGTTACTTGAGATTTAAAAACATCGATTAAACCGCTGTGTGTGGCCGAAATCAAGTGCGTGCCTGATATCCATCATCAGGCATTTAGAACAAACTATGCTAAACAACTTACTTTACCTTTTTATTTTCGATTAACTGTTAATTGATCTACAAATAGTTGCATCGAGATTGAGACATCTGCGTCTCCGATCATTTCTGGTTACTTGAGATTTAAAAACATCGATTAAACCGCTGTGTGTGGCCGAAATCAAGTGCGTGCCTGATATCCATCATCAGGCATTTAGAACAAACTATGCTAAACAACTTACTTTACCTTTTTATTTTCGATTAACTGTTAATTGATCTACAAATAGTTGCATCGAGATTGAGACATCTGCGTCTCCGATCATTTCTGGTTACTTGAGATTTAAAAACATCGATTAAACCGCTGTGTGTGGCCGAAATCAAGTGCGTGCCTGATATCCATCATCAGGCATTTAGAACAAACTATGCTAAACAACTTACTTTACCTTTTTATTTTCGATTAACTGTTAATTGATCTACAAATAGTTGCATCGAGATTGAGACATCTGCGTCTCCGATCATTTCTGGTTACTTGAGATTTAAAAACATCGATTAAACCGCTGTGTGTGGCCGAAATCAAGTGCGTGCCTGATATCCATCATCAGGCATTTAGAACAAACTATGCTAAACAACTTACTTTACCTTTTTATTTTCGATTAACTGTTAATTGATCTACAAATAGTTGCATCGAGATTGAGACATCTGCGTCTCCGATCATTTCTGGTTACTTGAGATTTAAAAACATCGATTAAACCGCTGTGTGTGGCCGAAATCAAGTGCGTGCCTGATATCCATCATCAGGCATTTAGAACAAACTATGCTAAACAACTTACTTTACCTTTTTATTTTCGATTAACTGTTAATTGATCTACAAATAGTTGCATCGAGATTGAGACATCTGCGTCTCCGATCATTTCTGGTTACTTGAGATTTAAAAACATCGATTAAACCGCTGTGTGTGGCCGAAATCAAGTGCGTGCCTGATATCCATCATCAGGCATTTAGAACAAACTATGCTAAACAACTTACTTTACCTTTTTATTTTCGATTAACTGTTAATTGATCTACAAATAGTTGCATCGAGATTGAGACATCTGCGTCTCCGATCATTTCTGGTTACTTGAGATTTAAAAACATCGATTAAACCGCTGTGTGTGGCCGAAATCAAGTGCGTGCCTGATATCCATCATCAGGCATTTAGAACAAACTATGCTAAACAACTTACTTTTGAATTACAAATAAATAATAATACGAGTATCACATATTTTACGCGAGATCACTAATCTTGTAAGTCTAGAGCAATATTAATAATTCAGAGTAAAATATTGCTACAAAACATGAGCAACTGGGACTTTAGTTTAATTAGTTTTTGCAATCTCAGAGTCCATTTAACTTACAGTTAATAACTAATGTAGTATGAAGAAACCACAGACTATGCCACTGTCTAGTTCAGTCCCTGACATATCAAGGCTGGCTGCCTTTGTGTACAGGACACCCGCGATATTATATTCAAATGCAATAATGCTATAAGGATCGAAGAATGTTATTGTTTTGTGTTAATCGTACGTTTGTAGGCGGCCTTTTGAGGTATTGGTATCATTATTAAAACTACTCGAATAACTTTTTAGAGGTGTGAGCTGTGGCTTGCATTGACGTAGTTTTGCAACGAGCACCTGTCATCACTTTGAAATTAAAATGTTGCCTTTTTTGATCCTCGATCAGGGATGTCAGACGTACGATAATTATCGTACAGTGGGCTCGAGAGAAACCTCACACCCTTGTATTGTTTTTACATTGCTAGGGATTGAGGTTTCTCTGGAGCCCACTGTACATATACGATAATTTCGACACCGTTACGATGTACGATACAATATGTATTATCGTACGCAAAAGTACGATAATTTGCAACCCTCCTCCGAACTGGGATGAAACGACTATTCAGCAAAAATAATGTGACGAAAACCAGAATAAGAAACAAACTTGCAACCAAAACTGTTAAAGAGGCTTTACTTTCAGCACAATGCGTAAAAACTCAAGCAAAAGAATGTTGTTATGGTTTTAAAGCAACTGAAAAAATTATGTTACATTTAAAATGTTTTTCACATTTCACAACTTCCTAAAATTCCTATCCTATTTCTAGTTTTGCGAACAAGCTACGCGTTTCGCGCGGCTCTGAAAGTTATTGTACGATAATTTTTCATCTGGTACGATATTTTTCGAATATCGATACGATAATTCACTCGCACTCGTCTGGCAACCTTGCCGAGTACTCAAAAGGAATATGTGTTCAACCAAAACTCTCAACCAGACGAGGGTTTTAACAGGCAGATCAAAGGAACAGACGGAGAAGCAGATTTTATGACGTTACGAGTGCAGTTTAATCTTCTGCCTGTAATTAAATATTACTGTTAACGACTAACAACTAATAGGCCCAGGAAAAACGATAATGTGAGCAATTACAGACAAAGCTCATAAAAATACTGGTGCCCGCAGCGAAATCATTCATTTTCTCTTGAATGATAAGTGCCGCGGGAAAATATTGCATGACTGTTCTTTCTTTAATTTCCCAGACTAATACGGAAATAGGGGCTAATAGCACACTGCATGTCTACGTTGCCTTAATTTCTTAGCATTAAGCTAAGTGCACATTTATAAAAAATATGTTCAGTATAACGGGGGCTAATCGAGTTAGCGAGTCCGACTCTCACAAGTACCCGTACAATATTTAACACGATATATTTTCGTTTCTTGTATTATATTATTTTTATTATTTGTTGTTATAGCGGCTATAGTAGTACCTACACACTCGAAAAACCCGATATTCTACCTATTATGGTTCAAACGATACAGTCCTGTGACCGACGGACGGACGGCCAGCGGAGCCTTGGTAATAAGGTCTCGTTGGCATCCTTTGGGTACGGAACTCTAAAAATTTAAATGAATAATAAAAAAAAAACTTATTCTCTATTGTCTTTGGTAGGTACAGGTTCTACTGTAGGTGGAATTTAACCTGACAAATCGGCATTGCATTAAACTTCAGCAACTAGTAGTTCACTTTAAATAAATAACAGTCCTACCTACTTTACATAATGTAATAAAACTTATTAAAATTCTCATTTCTTCAAGACACCTCGCTTGCATTCCAAGTCTACACTTAAGAGGGCGCCCAACGGTCCACTAGCGCCACTCCTTTAAAAAAATATTATCTTGTAACTGAGAACAAATTAGGTATAAATAACAGCTAGTAAGGATCCTCGGTAAAGTTTCAAAATGAAACACGAAGCAACAAAATATGATCTAGAGGAATGTGGCCGCTTTTCTTTAGATCGAATTTTGTTGCTTAATGTCTCAATATGAAACTTTATAAAAGGTTTTAGAAAATTCTAGACACACTTACCGAGGGTCTTTACTATCCATTATTCATAATTCCGAGTTTTTTTTTTTTTAATTAGTGGCGCTAGTGTACCGTTGGGCGCCCTCTTAAGTAATAAACTGTGAGTTGCATTATACTGCACTTTGTGTTACCGCTGTGAGCTTTCACCGTATTATAGTAACATCACCATGATGACACAAACATCCATTCTTCTCTCGTGTGAGTTATACGTGAATTACTCATGCTGGGAAGCAAAAGATTAACCATTAGTCAGTCAGCTAGGTGGGTAGAGTGTCCAACAGTCTAGGGTGCGCCGAAGGTACTGAAAAATACTCGTGGGAGCTTTTCGGATTCAAAATTTCACATTTCATAATGCAAATCCATTCATACATTTCCCCCCGGATTCTGAAAACCTGAAATCTCTGGATCTGTTGTAATATTCATGTCCTATTTGTTTGACGGGAGTAACAATACCAACAGAAAATAGTAGAAGTTGACATGAAATTAAATTGAATAAACCAGAGCTTTTAGAAACAAAGGTTGAATGATGAATGCAGTTTTTTATAACACAAAACGGTAAAACATGTCGCTAGGAGGACAATGTTTAAAATTTTAAAAGTCTAGGAACATACAGTGCTAGACCAAGGACCAAGTAATTAGTGAGGAAAAACCTGTAGTTCCGAAAGGTGCAAGTGGTGTTACAAAGGCCCTTGAAGCAGTGGCGCGTTGGTCTGATGGCGGTGACATAATAGCCCTCGCCTTCGGTCCTAATGACGACTATTTATTGTGAGAAGCCCCGCAATTATACTAAACATGGCCGCGAGGAATCATTTTGATATAAAAAAGAATTGTGGAGCAGTTTTTGTCTTTTGTGTTAAGTGTACCGGACATTGTTTTTGTCCTTTAGGTATTGTCAGTAACCGGAACAATGGTTTGGACCAAATTTTAATTATCAAAAAAAGGACCAAACTGTTTGGCGTTCGGTATTTTTTTATTATTAACATTTATTTGGGTGTATTAGTGTTAAATTATTCTGTTTTTCGCGGTTTCTTTGTTTTATTTTTATTCAAATGTAGTTCTTTCTGTAAGCTTCATTTACTTTGGAAAATTATAGTTATCCTTGTTACCGTTATCAAGCTTCGGTCCTTTCCTCTTACTTTTGAATATAATTTATACAGATAGTTAATTGACTTCGCAACAAGCCAATCGTCATCCTGACCATGTTTCGTTGAGAGTTGAAACACGTGTCGATTTATAACAGGGTTCTTTATAACTCTTTAAGAATAGTTAAGCGTCGTCTATTGTATTTTATAATGTATGCAGGTTAAACTAAAAACAACTTGAGAAAATACCTACGAATTACAATTTAGTACTGTATTCACTTTACCGAACTGTCGATAAAACATAAGAAAGGCTATAATAACACGTCATGTCATTACATCACCTGTACAAACATTATGTACCCAATATACCTTCAGATTCAACAATATTTTACGTTCTCATTCATATTATAAAGATTGTTTACACAAAACCATTTCATTCTCACAGAAGTCGTGCGCCATAATAGGCTTATGTTCCGTCGTCGGTAGTACATTTAAAGGCAAACTTGTACCACCTGCTTGCTCCATTATTACGGACAACAAGTCACCCGGTATTGGCCAACAATACCCTAGAATTATTATACCGTTAACAGGGCATAATTGCACTACATTCGGTTAGCTGGTTCTTGTAAGCTATGCGGTACAACACTAGTCGGAGCAAAGACGAAATTACCTTGTTTGTATCTACGCTGTTAATATTGGGTCCCCACCTATGAAATTGCCGTTTTTTTCTCACAAATAGAGAACCTCGATTTAAAATATTCATAAATTGCTTGGTATTACGAGTATATCGAATAATGACGATCATAGACAACTACCAATAGTAAAAAAACCTTATTACTTATAGTTTTATAAACATAAAAAATACCTTAAAAATTACTCATCATTTTGTTAGCAGAAATGACCACTATTTGTTTTAACTTAGCCAAAACTTATTTTAGTAGCTTAATCCAAGTGGCATATTACGTTAACTTAGTTTTTAAACATTAATGCATAAGTTTTAAAACGTTCGTGTTCCTGGTTGTTATATAAATTAAGAAAATGTTAGTATGAAAAATGCAACTTCTTTAAAATTGTTCATACAAAACACTGATTTCATAGGCGGGGACCTAATATATTATAACTTGGTTTTTTACATGTTTGTGCTATGGTTCTTCATTACAAAAACTAGAAGTCGTGTATCACGATTATTAATGATAGATAGATAATGCATATAGGTACATATACAGTTTTGAAATAACAAACAGCAACTAATTCTTTGGTCAATGACTGGTCAATAGGGATGATACCTGGGTAAAAAATATGAAATTCTAATTAATCCGTCAGTCAGTTAATAAAAAAATATTAGACACGTATTTTTTGCTTTATCATATTAATAGTAAAATACTTAAATAAAACGCATTTTAAGTTGGGGAGTGGGGGTCGCTACGTCACTAGTATGTATAAAATCTACATACTCGTGACTTTTTTTTTTTGAAAAGGGCGAGAGGGAGTGTCAGACTTTTACTGACTAAAACCCACCCGTGTTCCGTCCGTTGCCTGTGTGCTGGGGCCGCGATATCCCTTTCAGACAAACCCGCAACCCCAGCAGGACATACTCTAAAATAAAAAAAAAATATGCCATGTAAAATAAAAAAAATACCACGTAAAATGTGCCATGACGTCACCGTCATGGCACATTTTACCTCAATGTATCGCCGTAATCTTTAGATTACGTAAAAAAAGAAAAAATACGTGTCCAATACTTTTTTATAATCTCAAAGACGGACTAAAAAAAATTTTTAGTCATCATCCCTATTAATATTTCAGCGTATTATTCGTTTAGAAGTCGTAGGTAAATCTCGGTTTAAATTAATTAAATAGGGGAACTAATTTGTTAATTATCCTGAGGCTGAAGTGAAGCGTCATTCCGTTCTGTCACGACTATGGCGATGTCGATGCATGCCGGTTGGCATGACGGGAGCACTTAAAATAGTCACTCACTTCGCCGTAAAAGTCCACTTGCTTACCAGAAATAAATTACATACACACGCAACTGAACGCATTCCCAACAAGTATCAAAATTGTTCAGATAGAACAACACAATATCAATTAAACCGTGTTTCTGACTCAAATGAAGTTACACATTCGTGTGAAAAAACGCAAATTAAGTTGGTTATTAAATAAATTACCGAAACAATTAATACCATTTTAGGTCGTGGTAATATTCGTTCCTAATTATAAACTTGAACTCATTATTACGCCAATCAACCAGTTGAAGTACTCGTTCCCTGTTATAATTCGTTTTCTCATCGAAAACCAATTACAACACAATTTTTCAGTTTATTGCTTGGATGACTTGCTGGAAGCCTTCTATGATATAAGTACGTAAGTATATAAATAATTCTTCAAGTAAGTGGCTACATTTTTGTTGGCCATGACTCTGAGAAATAAGTGAGATTGCGTCATTAGCCTTTGTCGTAATAGTTTCATTAGAAAGAGTATTAAACGTTTCTATCCTTTTCGTCGAGTTAATAGTCTCATCATTAAGTTTCCTCAGCCACCAAATGTGTGATAAGCACGTGATATCTATCTTGAAGCTTTAAATTGTCGGAACTAATGGCTGTGCGAGTGAACCTCAGGTGTGGAAGAGCCTCGACACTCCGCAAAGTTCACTGCTCCTTCAGTCAACGCGCTCGTAGTAACATTCGTGACAAAGTAAAACGTACTCTATCATTAAATCCTTTCGAGTTAACTTACATTGACAAGGATCAGTTTGTCCTGGTAAACCATTACATTATTCTTTATTGACGAAAGGAAATGAGACCACCGTCGAAGATTGAAAAGCAATAAGGAGAAGATTATGTTCATTAAATGGGAAAATAGTATTAGCGTGAGATCGGATGGTTGTTGAGACGTTGATAGCGAAGAGTTGTTGGGACAACGTAGTGAGTTTGTTAGAGGAGACAAAGATTAATGAAGTGTTAGAACGAAAGAGGGCGTCATTTCGCCACGGTTGCGTACTGTGAAGCTGCGTTGTGTCGCAAGCAGCATAAATTTGACACGACAGAATTCCGGTCTTGCCGAATATCACGCTGGTACAGTATGCTAACGACCAGTATTGCACGGCCCACCTGTTATACTAGTATCGCGATGACTGTGTTTTACGTGATTTCACAGTATCCTTGCGATAATGGCGTCATTGCTTTGTTCCGAACATGGTAAGCTCATTACAGTCAAAAATAAGTAGCCGAATACGATTTACGATGAAAATGTAAGATCCCCAAATTGACAACGCAACTTATGGAAAGTTACATAACGATAATGTTCACTCATTATTTTGATAATTCATATTCGTATGGCATTGTGCCAATTTCTTAGCATTGAATTTTGTATGTGGCATACACAAAAAATCTAATATTAAAAGGTCATTATCACAAAAGGCCTACACAGACGACAGATGAGAATACAATAAATAGTTTATGGTTTTGTTACTGTGCATTTAGTTGTGCGACTTACACCCGACAAAGGAAAAATATCTCGCCACAGAACCGAAAAAAAGTTTCCAAAAATAATAGTACCTGTTGTAAAAATAACCTTTTCTATAGTGGTGGGCTGGTAGTAAACTAATAAATAGAGCTACACCATCCACATTTTATAACAGACACATAATTTCACGACATTTTGTAAACCCATTAAATTATTTGTTGATCTTTTCCCACCCACACTCAGATGTCCAAGGCTTTCAAGACTTCCGATATCTAACACCACAACTTCCAAATGTTGGCGTTCATTCAACGGAGCATTATTTCGAGAACATTTCATTTGGACGTGGCAATGTACTGCAACTGTGTCGACAAAGCCGACCGGTGGAATTGGCACATTATTTATATCTGAACCACCCCCGCGTCAGGTGTGCCAGTTCTGGATGTTCCCATTGCTTTTAAATAGTATTTCCGTTACCCGGTCACTATTGATTAGCATCTATTTCTGCTTGTAAAGGAAACATATGTTGGGTTTCACTGGTTGATATACTGGGCTTTCGATTTTAGCGGTATCTAGGAGCTGAGCTTTGTATACACAACAGCTACTAACTGTGTACGGTATATTACTCATCAGTAACCACATAACGTCTCTAAGTAGATTAACATATTCTGGGAGCGTTCAGATTGTAAATATTATGTCCCAATCCCAATGTTCGGGGCACGGTTTCTTACATCATTAGCTATATTATCTCTTGTGTAACTGTTACCACTAACAACCATGTTATGTTATGATTTACCAATTAATGACATAAAAACCTTGTTACAATCGTAATATTGATTTGAATATTCAAATGATTGAATCTCAGGAAACTCATTAACACACACTCGTTTATGAATAATGAGTTGGTTCCAATTGAGTCATCGTAAATAATACTTCTAGTGCTTCCTAGTAAAATTGCCCGTCTTCTTCTATCCATGTTACATTAACGGAATTTTGGTTCGACATTTTTTGTTTCGCCCTCATCTTTGCTATGCAGATGTTTTTTTAACGGTCTTCGACTAAAAATCGCTGAATTTATTGAGGGGAAGATTCACCTTACCGGGCAAATGATGCGGATGAATAATTTAGGGGAAGTTCATTTTTTATTGCAGCTCTCTAATGTTTCCGTTGGGAAAAGATATTATCTAAATGTTAAATTGGCTGTCTGCTAAACCATAAAATTTGTAAGGACTCGATGTTTACCGTCTCTCAAATGAAGAGGATGGGATGAAGTTAAGAAAGTCATGGTAACATATCAGGAGGGCTATAAAGAGAAGAAACAAATTCTGCACTTATTGCTAATGTCTTATGACAGTTACGAGAAACTTTACAAGCATTCATGAGAAGCTTGGCATGGAATAATGAATGATGAATTTCTTTAATCACGAATGAGGTGCTTATGGCAATAAGACCGTAGTATTAAACTACCAACTTCACTAAAGGAGAAATAACATTTGCTTGAACTTTTAAGCACCAAGCCCAACCTATCATTACAAAATTTTCTTCAAGATACCCGGGTTACATCACACTCGTTACCCAAGATTCGCAATTAAATCTGATCTTTAATACTGCTCCATAAAGTTGGAATTCGTGGGAGGCTAATAAAGCGGTCGGTAATTGTGAAATTTTACTCATATTCATAAAGTTGTTATGCTTGCATACATGATCTACGCAGGCAGACATTGTCTCCGCCGGATGTCTCCAGGACGTTACCCTGCCTTATCAATGACGTCTGCAGATAGGTCAGCGTACCTTATGATTAGGTTCGTCCTGACTCAGTGCTTGACAGGATGTGATAAGTTGTGTTAGCAAGAAATCGATATGATTTACTTCTGTTATTGCTAATTTTGCTGTTATTTAGGTATCTCGTGGCTAAGGCTAAGTAATAACAGCCGCACGGGTTGATCCATCAGGTTAAGCTACGCTTGCAGGGGTTAGTCCGTAAACCATCTATACATACCGAGACTCCTCCGTGCCTCGGAAAGCACGTTAAGCCGTTGGTCCCGGTTGTCATTCGTGGATCTTTGACAGTCGTTAGGGTCGTCAGAAGTCCGAAATTCTGACAACCAGTCTTACCAAGGGGCATCGTATTACCCAGTTACTGGGTTGTGGAGGTCAGATAGGCAGTCGCTCCATGTAAAATACTGGTATTCAGCTGCATCCGGTTAGACTGGAAGCCGACCCCAACATAGTTGGGAAAAGGCTACGCAGATTGATTGATTGGTAATTTCTAAGATTCCGTACTTTTACAATTAGGAAGTAACGTCATCTCATCCTGTAACAGAACTGTGTAAGGATATGAAAATAAGTTGAGAGAAGCCCCCATCTATGGCGGTAGATGTTCATATTACTATAAAATCCACTGGCAAAGATGAGTCTTTAACGATTGCTGCGTTGAACGGTGGCGACGAGTCGACAAGAGATGTTTAAAGCAGTTCATGATCACTAAAAAAATCTTCCATTTCAAATTGATATCTAGTGAAAATCTAGTTACCCTAAGTGGTGTCCAGCTGCTGCCGAACCGGTGTAAAATTAGAAACTTCGATACAACAAACTACCAATACAATCAATTAGATTAAACAAAGCGTACGCTCATCTGGAAAGAGCTTTCCGAAGATTTATCGTGTAAATAATGTCATCACTTTAGGCATATATTTCAATCCATTATCGAGGCTCATTGATCATTTCCCATTTTCGAGGTTTATCCATTTCTCTATACACATTCGTGACCTCGTAAGAATGAGTGATACGAATTCTATTGAATAGGTGTATTTGATATAACAAAGGCTATTGAATAGACGACTATAATCTATGATAATAATGTGCTAGATTCGTCATTGAATACAGATTGTACTAAAATATAAACGTTTATTAGATACGGTAAGAGTTATTAATAAAAAAATGGCGATTAACCTTAACTATCCTAAATCATACTTAAACATAGTGCAACAGCTCACTAAAATTGCATATGATACATTTTGCGTATTTAAAGTAGGCCAGGCCACAAATTTTCGCAATATAGTCAAGTATATAAATGATTTTACAGCAATTAAATTATTTGTAGCTTAGTGCACGTTCAGTTTCTTAGAGCAATTATTGATTTTTACATTGATATTGAGGTAAACATTGAATGCCGCTGGCAACGGTCATAAATAAACATAAGATTACTAACTGTTTGATAATTAAATAATGTATCTCTAGGTAAATAAATGACTGAGTAAATAAGTGTGCTTGTTTATCATCAGAAATTGTAATGTCCTTAGAAGGGCAATCGTCAGCAAAAGAGATAATAAATCTCAGTCGAAAGATGTGGCATAAGAACAGGGCGGTTTAAACTGCCTTTGGAAAGACGACTGGATTAAGCAACCTTAAAATAATCCCAAAACGTGTTATGATTGTTGTTTTACCGTAATATAGTCAACAACTGGAAGTCAACGATATAGCTTAACAACTATCGAATTACATAGAACCTTGTTTCAGTATTCCGTAGGTACTTAAACTTAAGTAAGGCGGGACCAGATTTGTTATCTTAAGTAAAACCAATCACTGGAGCGAAGACAGAATTTTAATGAATGCGAGAGAACCGATCGTCTTGATGCTAGATAATTAATTCACGATATCGGATGAGCCCAGGAATCAGTTTAACTAGAAGAAGCATCAATACAATATATAGCTCGAGACTAACATATTTAAAGATGAGTTTGAGGGATTTTAATATTCTATCTCTTATAGTCTCCTGGCGCAAACTTAATTTTAATTTGCTGTGGCACATACAGTAACAGTTCGATATAAGTTCTTATAAGTTTACATACATTTAGTTTCATGAAAATAGGACTGCTACATGATTGGTGATAAAATTATATGTGAGGACATTTATAAAGACTAATAGACAAACATGTAACTTGAAAATTATTTGCAAAACAAACAGGTTGTTTATAAATTGGAAACTATTAAAACAACGATCGCTTATCTACTAAACAAAAAAGTTTACTTGATTATTGATAACACTGTTAAACCGATCTAATGGCAGACCAATGATACTCAGAACGTCAATCTATTACCGCTTTGGAATGTTGATGTTTATGAAAGCAAACGAAAACGCAGTTATGATAAAGTGCTGGAATCCGCTACAGAACTCAAAGCAAATAAGCTAAAATATTCACCAAAGTTTGTCAGATCTTGAAATGTCAAAATAATTCTCTCTTAACTCAAATTAGCTTTGTTATCAAAGTTAAAAATTTCCGTCTCGAATTTGGCTTTATCCAGAGCGAATATTATCAAAATGCCTTGAGCCTTAAATATGCCACAAGCCCTCTCTTCATCCTCTTCCATGTTCGTTTATGATAAGCTGCGTACATTCCACGTAACATATTTCATGAGGAGGCTCATTAGCGACATACCGAATCCATATTCTTATTGTGTGCACGATGGCGCATGGCGTAAGATGGTAGTTGTTCCCTCGATACTGGACCACTGAGATACCCGCTTGGGGCAAAAAATAATAACAAACTATCATCTGGCCGAGAACAGGTTCCAGTCGGCGGATGAGCCGGCCCGATAGATATAAACACGCAAAAGGTACCTTTTTTATAGTCCCTGGAACATGGAATGAATGATTTGTGACCAAATGAAATAAGTGTATAATGTCTGACTGATTCGAAAGAAGAATACAACGTGAGATGTAGAATAAAAATGAAACAGGATAAAAAGTATCAGGTTTTTAATAGCGATGATTACAAAGAAAATGTTGCCATTGGCGATATACGAGTTTATTTGCCTTCGTTCCTTGTTGTTAACTTCGTATTAAGTAAACCTGTTCTCGCTCCGAGCAATTATTTCGAAATAATTATATAAAAGCGAACAACAAATGAAACGAAGTCCAGCTATATCCATTAACAATTACAACAAAAAATCTTGCTTACCTCCGCAACAGCAATTAGTGCACCGGCTCAAACCGCGCAAACAAAAACAAATTTCGTGGCGCGAACGTCCACCGTAATGTGTCAGAAAAATCCATTGAACAACTCCTTCTGTAAAGTATCACTAAACCGCTATGTTTTATAACAATTTCTTCAGATTTTCATAAGTTTCACTCCACTTACAGTCACAAGTGTGTGACGAAGAGAATAACTTAGGTTCGCGTGCGCGCGGGCGACTGAGACGTACTGATACGACGATATTTCGTTTCCGACTGGTATTCGGAGCGGCTCCGTTTGTTCGTGCCGTGGTTCGTCTGGCTTCGGGGCTTCGCTGAAGGCATCGTGGAAGTTCGGCTCACAAACTCAAAGCTCGGAAGGGCGGTCCATTGGAGCTTCTGCTTTATCTACCCAAACCTACTTAAAAGTTTGATTGATGGGGTTTGATGATGCTAGGTAATGATAATAACGTCCGCGTTTGCATTTTGATTGAGTGTTAAAAGCAGCTGAGAAACTTTATCGATACGTTCTTTTACAAAAAAAAATTATTTGCATGAATGATAATGGCAGCTACGATCTTTTATTTATTGTCATATGGAATGTCATGTACCTGTTCTTTCAGAGTTTTGTTACTTATGATAAATTTTTACTTACCGAGTAGGCCTCGAAATCTAACCATAAATTCTAAATAAACCAAAATTGGCTTCTGTCTAGTTGCGCCTTAGCGCTCGGTTTGCGTCCGCTTTCCGCTTCCGGGCTGCTCCAGATTATTCCTAATCCATAATTTATGTAAAATTATAATATTAAATATATTCTGTTTCCTGTAAGTTGCCTGATTTCCTCTTTCTTACATGTTTCTTTACTTAGAAAAGTCCCTTGTATTTTGGCATTCGTTCTTTATTACTTTTCCACAATAAAACTTGTTTCTTTTTGTCTGAAATCTGTACCAAATTAGAAATTCGCAGCAGGCGCGCCACCACCGTGTCACATACTGAGCAGTATATTTTTAAAGAAGTGAATAGGTACATGAATGGTGTATTTTAAGTGCATACAGCATGCAATGAGGGATACAAATATATGGTGAGTTCATTTAAAAAAAAAAAAACGCACAGATCACTTGAGTTTTTTTTTCTAATATCTTAAGACTAGAAGAGTTTGCGTGAGATGATCGCATGCTATCTTCGCATGTGCACCAATGACGCAAATGATCTTATTTCAATGAGTTTACTGTGCAAGTTTGCACGTGTTACCCTGCCATTTTATTTTTCTATTCATGTCTGAGTAACATTTGGAGCCCGAAGACAATAAATAAGAAGAATAGAAAATGTTCACAGTAATTTTGTTACGTATTCAATATTCGTGACAATTCTTTATTTATGGAGATGCCTGTAACATTGAATAATTTATAAAAAGCCTAACTTAGGCATTGAAGCCAAAATATTTTTATGTTCACGGAAACGACTTCCATTTGGGTTTATCTTAGTCTGATCGAATTAAATCGTACTGATACTCGTATGTACCTACGTAATTTATTATTTAAGTGATCATCAATGCCTCTGAATTGTGTTAATAAATCTTTTACAAATGTCGACATCTTTATTATGTAGGTATCACAAAAATACGGTACATAAGGCAAAAATGCCAATATATGGCACTCATAATAGGCCCAGTCAACAACTCATACAAAATAGAGTGAACATTTTCATCTCACTAGTCCACGTTTCTGTTTAATGAACGCTGAATGAAACATCAAGCGCTTTAAAGTAGCAACAGTAAGCTGCCAGCGGAAAATAATTTAAAAATCCCGGGAAATTCCTCACTGTGAAATCCAATATGGCTGGAGTTGCGATCCATGCCCACGACGACGCCGGCTATGAAAGCCATGAAAAGGAAATCTTTAATGGATATTTCGCCATTCATGACACCACCTAAATGACTGATGGAGTTTTACTGTTAGTGCCACTTTGTGCTTTGAACTTATATTGCCTATTGTTGTAGTTGGTCCAAAATAAGTTGAGAACAACAAACAAAAGACTGTCGAGCATTCCTCGGTGATGTTATTTTTTATTTTTGTTCGAAGATTGATTCCAACAAAACGAACAACAAACTTGATCAAACATTAAATAAATCGCACTGTATTACGATTACGAAAGCAAAATAAATACGAAAGCCGCAAATTTTAGCCGTAGCTAAGATATTTCATAAAAATAAAGGAAAGTTACTCACGATTTTATTTCGCAAAAACGTTATTGTGGTGAACTTAATAGTTTGGGAAACATGAAGTATTACCTACATAGTTCTTGTGAATACACATGTACTTTTTATTTGAGTACGAGGGAACTGGTTGATTCTTTACAAAGGAACTCATCAAAGAGCTCAAGAAAGAACGTTTAGCCTCTGCCGCGTCTCACCAAGGACAATAGGCAATAGTCTGCTCCATGAATGGCGATGCGACAAAAACGCGGATGCTACATGAGCGACTCACTGGGGTTTAATACGCAATTAGTCAACGCATTGATTGATACATATTACGATGCATATTAGTAATAGTAACTGTATAGATCTTAATGATGATTTGATTTGTAGAAGAGCAATAATTTCGTAGGCCTTAATTTAGGCCCAACCTGTATTCTTCTAACTCAGTTCAATTCCCTTTTGATGGAAAGATAATTTATTATCTACTTTGCATTCCATCATGCTTACATAGCTGAAGTTATTAAGCCCCTTATTCGTAAAAGCACTAAGTGCATTACTGGGTACAACCAGTAATGACCGTTAACAGTAAGAACCAGTTACAGCAAGATGAATTAACGTCCACAGCCACCGTGTAATGTAATCCGCGAGAGAAATTAAAATGAATGCTAAGATACTGAGGGTTCTATTCGTGTCTACCATATGTTTACAGAATCAATGCTGCACTCGAACGAATCGAAATCGATTTAATTACTCTTCGAACTATCTCAATCAAGCAATTTGAATAGATGACTCGATGCAAATGGTATCGTATTAACTCGACCACTCGACCGCGAGAATCGAAACAGCGTCATTCACCGGTATAGACCAGACCACACGATTTTTTTTGGGATATTCCGGTTTTTTATTTTAGAACACGTACCTTGGAAATACTTTGATCAAACCCTGGCTTGAGTGATAGATTACTTTACATTCAGTAGATAACTAGTGAGAAATCTTGGAACACAAATTGACCCATTGAATTTGAAGATATCCTTCACATCAGCTGACGGAATCAATATTCCCGTTCGTTTTATGAGATAATATATTTCTTCAATAAATTCTCTTATAAACACAAAATCTCTTATTGGATCTAGTCTCTGTGGGGTTATTGTGTAACACAAATAAAATGACAATTAATCGCAATGGGTTTCATTTTGACAGTTTCATACTACTACTGCACGGTCACTGACAAATGCGTGCACTGACTGGACAGGTCCTCTCAATCTGTGTGGTTCTTTCCTCAAAAGACCATCTCAGACACCAATCTACATGATCTTCACATGATCTGACCAAGATTATGTCTGGACTTTAAAAGAGACTGTGACCTTTGAGTTTGTTTCGGCCTTTCTTCTCGGAGTAGTCAGATAGGAAACGCCCGACCTCATCTAGTTAAAATATGATTGACGTGTAAAAGTGTTTTGTCCAAACCCACTTACAGAAATAAAATCATTTATCATACTGTGTGAGACTTATGAAGCAATGGATTAGCAATATCCCATGGGCGTACGCGGCGTACCCAGTGGTTGGGCAGGGGAGGCAGCTGCCCCCCACTGGATTTTGTATGATAACTTTTATAATACAAAAGTTTTGTTACAGTCACGGTAAGATCTACTTTAATTTATTTACAATATATTATGCATTAATTTCACAAAAAAACCGCGCAGCGCGTCCTTTCATGTTGTACCAATCATGCATAGACGACTTTAAAAAACAGGAGGTTCTATGTTCAGCTGTTTTGTTTTTGTTTACAATGTTCATCGATATTTTCGTCAATTGTGGACCAATATAGAAAATTCTCTTATATAAAAAAAAAAAACAAAAAAAAAAAAACGTCTATACGAATATAGAACTTCCTTTTTTTAGTCGGTTTAAAATACGCAGCGGCAATATTTTGATATTGCCGCTGCGTATTTTAAACGATGTACGAATCTATGTAAAACGTGGGGGGGGAAAGTTCGGATTTGCCCTCCCCTGAGCCAGACGCTAAGTACGCCCATGCAATATCCTTCAAAACACTCGGATTGTGATTCAAAGTGTGTTACGCCATTAGGGTGCTGAAACGTGATTCTAAATTGAATACAATTTAGAATCTGCATTTTATGATGTTGAAGACGTAACCAACGTTTGTCTGAAGCTTGAGAATTTATTTGTTTTCGAAGACAGATCAAATCGATTCGTTCCGGAAATAATCTTGATTGGATTGTAAATATTAGTCCCACAATTAACTCAAAATATGGGATGGCTCAATTATCATGTTGATGGTAATGGATTTTGCTATGACAAATATGAGCTTTATTACGCAATAGATCCGTTCTTATTTCGTTAATAGCCTTAGTTCTGGGATCTAACGCCATAACTCAGATTAGATGCGTGTTAGTAATAAACTCCGTATGTGTGATGGCTCTAAATGGGTGTAGGTGGCGCCCCTGTCATGTGAGACAAATATGGCCATCTAGTGATGGTTTCTCACTACATATGTATTTGTGTACCTTTGGTACTGACATAGCTAGACACTCCTGACTAGATTTTCAATTAAATTTCCTCTTTATGTAGCGTGGCTCCGGTCCTAGGATTAACAGTACCAATTCTGGTTTACTTCAGCCGTATTCTGCTATACTGAGTTTTTTTTTTAATATTTCGTTGCCCGTTTAATATAACTTTTAGATTAGACTCTTTACAAATCTTAAGATAAGTTTAAGAGTAATAGGACGGGTGAGTTCTTCAATGAAGTTAGTTAGCCCTATCATTCCTATAACGGTTCAAGGCAAGAGTTAAACTGACTTGAAAATATTTTATTTCATTTTTCTGTTAAAGCGCGGCTAGGAAGAGACTGTAGCCAAAACATAAACACCGAAATAATACGTAGGGAAGTGTTTTTGTGTAGTAAAACTTTTTCCTCCCTAAGCATTACTTTTTGTTTCGTTGTGCGAGGAATTCTTATTTGAGGGTTCCGTGGTTTACGACGACACGTAAAACAGTCATTAATTTTGTAATGTGCTTTCAGATCGGATGAACAACAAAAAAAAGATGAATACTGTCCGTGTATTCGTGATGCTGTTACGTGGATTTAACACTTTTATCATATAAATCATAATCACCGTGTTTATTATGTCTTTAGCCATAAATCTGTTCATGTTTTATAACTTTCCGAACTTTGATATAAGATTTATGTTCAGTTAAAATTACGTAAAGGTATGCTCGTATATTTTTATAATGAATGTCGACTTCGATATAATTATATTGGTATACTCGTATATTGGTTATACCAATTATATATTTTGTTGTCTAGGGCGAATCATAACATGGGTTTTGTTACATAATAAAAAACATTTTACAATAATAAAAAAAAAACTGACTTCCAAAAAAAAACAACCGACTTCCAAAAAAATACACTACAAAGTGAAAAATAACTATAATTTCGGAATTCGGTGTCTTTGGTTTTGAATTTTCGTTTTTTGCCACCGACTTCCGAAATTAAAGTTATTTTTCACTTTGTAGTGTTTTTTTTTGGAAGTAGATTGTTTTTTTTTTTTGTAAAAATCTTTTATTTTTCACTTTTTAGTTGTGGTACCCCACACAAATTCGAATACTACTACCTGCTATGTAAATAACAGTGACAGGAAGTTATCATCATATCATCCACATATACTAAGTGGGAAAAATACGTATTATTGAAGCTTACTCAAAAACTATTTAAGCAAAGATAATTAAATTTATATGAGACCAATACGGGAGCATACCCTTTCATACAAAAAAATAATTTTCAAGATCGGTCCACAATTGACGGAGAAATCGGCGGACACACATAAAAAAAAAAACACATCCGCGACGAACATAATTATAACCTCCTCCTTTTTAGAAGTCGGTTTTAAAAGGAAAAATTGATTCCATTTTCCTTTCAGCTCGAGCAGCTCACAAAAGGCTAAATGATAGAAGACCTTTAGAGCAACACGTGTATCTATCCCACAGCCGTATCTTTTACTGCATGACCTTTTTAAAGTGGATTGCTTGGTCGTCTGCTATCAGAATACATAAGCCGAGTCATGAGTCAAACCGACCTAAATAAAAGCCAGATATCTACGAGGAGAAAGTGACGTATCGTAGCAGAAGCCTTTACGCAATCCCATGTAGCCTCTTAAGGCTAAGATATGATGTAAGAAGACAAAGCCTCCCAAACATAATATAATTAGATCAGTTTACGCTTCTGTGTGCGAAATTGATGGTGTCCGAACTCTGAAGCAGTTATCGTGTTGTTGTATAACGGTTTTGTAATGGCGAGTTGAAACTTTGTGAACAAGCGAATATGGACCTAGAAATAGGCTGTCTAGTTTGCTAAGAGTATGTAGGTTTCTGATTAATGGCTTTGTGCTACTTATAAACGATATTAGGCGCTCTAGGTTTCGCATACTTAGTTTAAGTTTGCAAGTAGTGCTTATTTCTTTAGCCGTTTTGTAAATTGTTTTTGGTACGTGTACATCGGTAGAAATATTTAAGTTACGTGAGCTTGAATAGAGATATCATTCCACCTGATTGACATTGAGGATTGATGCTAGGGATTGACACTATTGCCAGCTCAGTTCAAGCTCACTTCACATATGTTTTCACTATGAGATTATTACGGAATAGATGGGCTGGAACGTACTCATGTCTGCTCATGAGCAGGTAAGTCCATTTATGAGAATCCAGAAAATTTACAATGCCAATGACATTGGATATCTACAAACATCCAAGAATCCATTGATTGACGTGATTACTTATTATTGTCGATATCTGGGCGAACGAGCTCTGCTCGGCTGGAAATAGAAAAAACGAATGTTACCAGATATGAAATCCAGCTAGATCGATTTTTCACCCAAACTCCTATATTTCGACTTTCATCGAAATTGTTAGAGCCGTTTTCGAGAACTTGATTACAATTATATATACAAATATTGCTCATTTAATAGTTTATGAGGATTTGTCGGTTCTCGATGCCAGACTATGGAATGTATTAATTTTAGAGAGTTACCTACAAAAAAATATCCCTTTTGCGGTAGCCTCACAAATACAAATATTATGATGAAAATTTTATAAGGATGAAGCAGTCAATATTTAATCATTTGAAAACTGTTACCAGGAGAGGCTTCGTCAAAGGTTCGGTCACACCTATGTCAACGTATTAGGTTATAGACATTCACGACGTTAAAGCTTCAAAGCCGCCACTACCAACCGAACACACAGAAACCCCACTTGAGTCAATAATGTCCCCACAATGCGACTAGCGACCCTGTAAGGTTTCGGGCTAGTAACTCAAAACTGTGTTGACATTTTTTAAATAAAGACCTAAATGAGAATTATAACTACTTAGGTCAGCAGACAGTTCTAAGTACGTAATGAAACTTAATTTAGGTGTCGTGTTGTCACAATCTAAGTGCTACAAACAATATTGTTACATAACTCCATGAAGGAGTAACTGCATATGTACGAAGATTTGCAATACCTACCTAACTTGTTGGTGGTTACAAAATAAGTATGGTAATTTTAGTGGTTGAGTAAGTACCAACATATATAACTAATGTTTGTGTTCAGAGGAATAGGTTTTCCAAAGAATGGGCGTTTTCTTTTATGAGAAAGGACTTTCATCATTCTGATTAATGAAACACGGGTTACAAATTAAGGACTGTAGGAATCTGACATTGTTCCATTCAACTCTTAAGAATTGTTGGCACAAATACCTTTACAATCACTTATTTCGAATGATTGCGCGATTTAATTACGCAAATTTAATTTCGCAATAATTCTTAGCTACACGATATTTAATTTATCGACCCTTCATGAGCGATGTTGTATCAAATGCGAAACAATATTTAAAACACGAATCAAAATATTTAAGGTCGTGTGGCTGCTTTGTAGTATGTAATCTTCGGGGGCGTGTCTCTGATTTTTCTCCGGGCGAAATGCAATCTGATCAATTTTCGGAGGTCAAACGTTATCTTCTCGTGTACTTTTATCTGGGGTATCTTAATCGGTTGGCTTGTTGACCCGTGTAACAGGAATTTGGGTGTCCGTTACGATTGGCTACGTTGTAAAATGATGTTGTGTTGGACCGGCGGCGAAGCGTGTTGCCAGTAACCCGCCACTTACGAGCCATTACGCGCCCGTCTGGTTACGTAATGTACCTTAATGCTATTGGGTTGATATGTAACCGCACTCTGCATGGAATACATTCACATCGATCACGTAGTTTGCATTAGCATCTTCAAATATAGACACGGATTACGTTTCAATGTCGAAGGTCGCAGAGTTTTTTGTTCCTGGTTTTCTTTTGACCTTCAACCATTTCTTTGCATTCGTTTTTGTGATTACTTTGTTAACTCAGGCAACCTGTTGTTTTTTTTTTAGTTTCTAAAGTTAAGAAATATGTAGACAGTTTAACATTAATTTCTGCTGACATTGCTCCTTAAGAGCGTTTATTCTGAAGGCGGGCAACGTCGCAAATAGATGTCAAATATTTCACTGTTTTGATTAATTTGGCAATATTACTGTGTGTGTGGAAATAAAAAACATGGCTAACTAGCGAACTAGAATATTGATTATGAAATGCAATAATTAATATCGTAACACCGAATGTTTCGTTTTAGATGTAAAAAAACTATTTGGAAACTTTCCAAATGCGTTTTTTTACACCTAAAATGGGTACAACAACAAATTCAATGTTATAATTGCAATTCATTATTAATATTCTAGTTCGCTAGTTAGCCACATTTCTTATTTCTATTCAGTAATATTGCTATAAGAATCAAAACAGGTAAATATTTGACAGTTATTTGCGACGTTGCCAAGTTTTAGGATAAACCCTCTTAAAATGGTTAGTCCCTGTCGTGTTTATTTAAGTTGAGTTTTTGCTTTTTAATTTCCTTTGAGTCTGCTTACTTGACAGCGCAATTCTAAAGTTTTCTCTACCAACTTTGTATGCAAATCTTGTAATGGAAAATTAACATAAAATACGACTATATTTGCTGTTCTAGGTATTTGTCGTCAAGTTTTAGTAAAGGCTAAAGGAAAACAGGCCATTGGATGTTGCTAGCAGACAGGTATTACCTCTTCGCTACGCTATTGCAATCTTTAAATCCAATACATTATTGCCGTACGTGGCACTAGCGATACTGAAGCGAGGGCAGGAACTGTGAGCGATACATAAATTTGTATTACAAGTACTGTAGTCTGATACTTAGGTAAAAAGCAAAGGTACTAGGTAAATACTAAAATCTCTGAAAACATAGTACCAGTTTACACATTTCGAGATGTTACGCCATTGAATGGGGGATTAGGAGGGGTGAAAAATCATTGAAATTTTAATAAACAAGCAAACTCATAGGGTTGCTTATTAATATGCACATGGCGGGTGTAATTACGCGGCACAGGTTGAAAATGATGTGATAGCGTGTTATCGCGGGGGAGCGGCTGCGGTCCCAGCACCCGTATCGTGGCCGTCACGCTCACGCATCGCCGCTCAACAGACGTTTGGGAGCCGTTATACGGCAGCTTGCTCGCGTGACAAATGCGGTACGACCCTTTGGATGCATACACACTCTTCGGAACCCTTTCTAAAGGGAGTCGTTGACATGTGCTCTAATTTTTCTACCAATATGAAAAGCAAACTTTGTCCTACATTTTCGGCATGTGGCACTAATGCTTTGGGTACCTGTTCTTTATCCCCTTTTAGGCAGGTACCGTTTGGTTTCAGCTTTGGGTATTGTAACGCTGAAACCAAACGGTAATTTAATTCGGTATTGGAATATTTCATGCTTTCTTACCCAACGTGACCGGAACTAGATACATCGAGTGCATTTCATTTCAGTGCTGGAATATGATATATCTATCACACATGAATCATGCCGTAGAATTGAATATTGAGCCGGATAACCAAGTGTCATGACCAATAACATATTTACTGGCAAACTATATGTTGTAAATAAATATGAAAGTTTAAGTAAGTAAAGGCTTGTCACTACACTCATCACTTACTACTAGTATTACGATAGAAAAGTGAAACCACCATTTAGTTGGAAAGTGTGGAAAAGAGCGATAGTTTTTTATTGACCATGGTATTGGTAAGATATTTGCAAAAGAACCTGTCTGAGATGAGAATGATCCATGAAACATGCACTATCTGCGAGTAAGTGTCTACAATTCACCTGGGAACATTGGTCCTTTAACAATTTGATGGCTCTTCCTCAATAACGGTAAACCGACATGCCGCAGACATCTAATGAATAGGCATTAAAATGTTATGACGAAACTACAATGTAAGTACGTAGGTATAAGATGTTGAATTCCTGTCGGAGTATTTCTCAGTGCTGCGCCGGCGACAACGGTAGAGCGAGACGGTGATAGTGATCTTGATTCGCGGTATGCGGCGTGTTCGCCACAACCTTGATCAAGGTATCGCCGGCAACGCGCCGGCTACGACCTACCAGAGACAACTGATTGTCGACAATATAGACAAACGGAGGAAGTATGAATAGGTTATTAATAATTGGGATGCTTTTCCATTTAAGACATCCAGACACCGAAATATAACTTCTTCCTGTCACCTTAAATTTCGCTTTCGACACAGCGATATCATCTGTGGACATCTTATGATCACATTACGTCATATACCGGTATACACCTTTTCCGTCATTGGTTACCAAGACCCTGAGACACCTCATAAATTGTTAAAAAAAATGGAATTACGGTGCTTTTCTCGGTTATTGCAGCAGTATCCGTCCATATAGAAGTCTTGGATTTAACAGGTTCTTTAGTAAATAATATTGTGGGTTCGTTCCTTAATATACGGGGTGTCAGGGACATCGCCGCGAAGCCGGTTACCATGGATTCAGTACATGATTCCCCCTGCGTTGAAATAATTCGTCGGTTATTTTAAAAAAAACAGCTGCTCCATACATTTTGACCACGCAGGTATTGCACTTTTCTATGAAACAGCTGTTTTTTTTTTTTTAATAACCGACGAAAAATTTCAACGCAGTGGGGTTCAGAATCATGTACTGAATCCATGGTAGCCGGCTTCGCGTCGATGTCCTGCCACCCTGTATAGCTACTAAGTGATTCCAAAATTCTGCCTGCACTAGTTTGAGACCAGAGACCATCTTGTAGTGACGAGCTGTTTTGGTAAATACGATTTATGACTTAAGGCTTGTGCAGACCAGCGCGACTTGTCGCGCGACGCGACACCGGTTATTGTTATACTGTGAAGTTTTCTTAGAAATTGTATTGTTCGTGTCGCGTCGCGCTACAAGTCGCGCTGGTCTGCACAAGCCTTTATATAACTTTATAAGCATAGATGCTCCAACTTTTTTACCCGAATCAGTTTGTTGCGTAGTTTAGCTGTGCAGTGCGTTAGTATCCTGAGGTCAACGAGTATTGTCACAAGACTAATGATTTATTACTTCATTAGCAATATTGCGAATATCCTTCACGTCATGCAAATTTTTATAATGGGCTTCTATGGCTTTTGATTACATTTGTCCTTTTTTAGTAAGGTGTGAATGTTATTTTGTCTAGAGACTGTTTTATGTTTTTCTTCTAGAGCATATTTTTAACCGACTTCAAAAAAAGGACCCAGGTTCTTAATTTGTCTTCATATATGTCGCACTAAGATGGTTATAGCCGTGATTTAGTTATATCCCTAGGGATATAGCTACATAACGTAATATAGTTATATGAAAGCGGTTCCTAATTATTTTACTAGGAATATAACTATGATACGAGCACGATCTAGTAATATAACTATTAGGGCACTCCGACCAAAGGTTAGGTTAGGTTAGAACTGTGACCAACTACGTCGAAATTGGTCGTAGTAACAAAATTAGGGCACTCCGACAGTTATGAACTGCTTTTATATAACTATATTACGGTATACAACTACATCCCTAGGGATACAACTATATCACCGCAATAACCATCTAACTGCGACATGTACTCGTATATAAAGTAACATAACTAGCATAACTTATTTTACTTGTAAAAGAGCTTGTGTTAGAACTTGTATCCTTTATCAGGATCGACATTAGTTTGATACTTCACTACAGTCGTGCACGATTTCAGTATCAGTTGTGAGCTTTCGTGTCTAGTAAGCTTCATCATAGGTACCAAATAAACTTTAGTGCGGTGACACCAATTATTTTTAAGATAAGTGTAGTTTATTGTGAGGTCCCGAGGGTTAGACCAGATCTCATGTATAGTTCCATTGGTGTGTCCGACTATAACTTTTGGACAGCGCCCATTTGCTAACAATTATTACTTGTAATAAAGTAACAGTATTATGTCTCGGCAGTGGCTTTAAAATAATTACCTATGGCCGCTTGGTAGATAAACCTTCCGCGTCCGTGCGTAACTGCCGCACACTCGGTACTGTTGCGTACTGATATACACTGAGATTTCGAAGCGCGTTGTTTCAGCCGTTTTCTATGAAGATATAATCAATCTGCCTAGCCTTTTCCCAACTATGTTGGGGTCGGCTTCCAGTCTAACCGGATGCAGCTGAATACCAGTATTTTACAAGCGACTGCCTATCTGACCTCCACAACCCAGTAACTAGGTAATACGAAACCCCTTGGTAAGACTGGTGTCAGACTTTCGGGCTTCTGACGACTCGTAACGGCTTAACGTGCTTTTCCGAGGCACGGAGGATTCTCGGTATGTAAAGATGGTCACCCATCCACTGACCAACCCCGGCAAGCGTAGCTTAACCTGATGGATCGACCAGTGCGGCTGTTGTTACTTAGCCACGAGCTCCTCTATGAAGATATAATACTGTTACTTATTTATACTGTGATACAACTTTAGCCCCGCTACTAAAAATCGTTTACTAACGTGCCATAATTAGATTTCCTAGAATCTACCTATCTTCTACTACTAATCTATCTATCTTCGGTTGACTGGTAGAAAATGCCTATGGCATTAAGTCCGCCTCTGTACATTTGTGTCCTTAAAGTATGAAATAAATAAATCTAGGAAGTTCAGAAAATGAAATTTCAAAGTTCACAAAAAAAAAAAAAAAAAAAAATTACATGTCTCTCACACGATGACTAATAATTACCGTTATTATCATCGTGTGAGAGAGACAGTTCTTGAGGTAAAAAATGCAAAGGGTTTAAAGTATGGACTTTAAACCTAATATTCCCATGTTTTATATCACTACGTATAGTGGTTACCCTACGTACAAACCTACATTGATTTACGAGCTCAATAAAAAAGCGCAACTACGATTTATCGTTTCATTTACGACATCGACGAGTGAATGTCGCGTTTAAAATGTATGGCATCGCCTTCGTGGCACTCACATCTCATTTTTTACTCTGAGCATGCATTCACTTTATGGAGGGACTAGCAAATGGAGTGACAATATGGAGACAAACGACCCTGGTAGGACCGATCGATGTCGACATAACGGTACCTTTTTGCCGCACAATCGCCAATCCATACTACGTTTTTTATTTAACTTAAGTATTGCATAACAAGCTTTTAAGTATATTATAATAAAACCACTGTTCAGGTTATTGGAATCCACTTGACCTATACTTAGATGTCTATTACGACGCGCTTGGGAAGAGAAAAGGGACTTTCACTGTTAGGAATTCTACAGCAAACATCACGAATTCAAAACATTGTGAGTAATCCATTTCCCTGTTTCTCCATGGTTAACTCAACGCCTGTCTTGAAATAGATTCCAATTAAAATATCTTTCATGCAGGACAGGAGGAGTTTGATAAATGATAAGGCACGCTAACGTCTGCGATGCGAACTTTTTGAAGCCCACGATTGCGATCAAGCTGGTCGCTTAACTTTAATAGAGAATACCTGACGGAGCATTTAATTATAACTTTATGACGACGTGGCTAAATGAAACGTTAGTTAGTTTGATATTTTTAGATGCAGGCAATACATTTATTAGTACTTTTACTTGGATAGGTAAAACGGTAGTACCTACTTCAAAACGGCATTCCTCTTTTATTGAAAAGAGGAATGCCGAATAATAATAATAATAAAATAATAATTGAAAACCCTTCCACCATTTTGTATAACGGTATTGACCGTTATACAAAATGGTGGAAGGGTTTTCTAAGATCCTTGGCTCAAATCCAGGAAGATTTCAATTCTATATTTTTTTTATTGTATGAACAAAGTGACTTTGACCATACTCTATGTTTCATCGTTGGTGCGTTTCGAGAAATACTTTTGGTGCGTTCCAAAATTTGTGCGCTTCGAGGAATACCCCCTTAATCCTATTGAAACAATCTCACCTCGTCGTCGCCTTTTAAAATTATCGCCTCCTCCTAAATCGTCCTTCACGATACCCGTGACTAAGTAGGTATTATAACAGTATGTTCATCATGAATACCTATATAAAGATGGTTTCGATTCCTTACTAAACGAAATCGTATATTGCCATAACAATAAAAAACACTTTCTTACTATCATAACCTGTTTTCTAATTACGTAACATATTTTGCTAAACGAAAACGACTAATCTGTTTCATTTTGACAGTTCAACAAAATTCATTGCGTTATTTACGTTGTTGAACAGTTTCTTTTTTCGAACATATGTTGCAATAGATTAGTAATCTGATTCAAAACCATACAGATTCTGATTGATCGTGTATTACGCAATACTGGATACATCAAACGCCAATCACTAAGGCCAAACCAGATTAAATCGAATTCCGCGAAAGTAGCAACTATTGCCAGCTTGTTTATTCAAGAACTCCTCAATTGCAGTGCCCTAGTGACAAATGCCGTTAGGCATTGTACATAGATACCGAGCTGAGTTACCCGATGTCCTAGTTGAGCTACTAATGCGAGGCGATACGATACTTTGCGAAAATAATATTTTCTTTGACTTTTTCATCCACCTGCCTATATATAGGTACGTTTTTATAGATGTTCCGGTCCCCCCGACCCTTGCTCGACGATGCGCCAGCCCGCGTCGATGATGCTGAGCCTGTAGCTTTAAATTCCCCGACTAATAATAATATACCATTGATCCAGCCTGTCCCTCTTGCTGTCCTCCCCCCAGCAAACGCCCTAAGCCGAGGTTCGTACCCCACAGAGGGTGCCCTTAGCGAGCGTTCGCCTAGTTTTAATTAGCATAGTTTTTGGCCCTGGCTGGAGGCTTTGAGTGTAGAAGCTTAAGGCAGCCACAGGATTGACCGGTTAAGTAGTCATGACCTTAGTGGTCAGCTACGAGATGCCCTACATAAAAAAAAAAATAAAAAAAAAAGATGTTCCGGGTTGCCCCCGATTTTCTAAAAAAGCGAAAGCAAAATCACGCTAACTTATAAAAATTCCTATCTTTTTATTGTAGCCTAGCCCTTTCAATTTTTTTATTAGTTTTGGTAGAGTATTTTTATACTTTTATGATTTGGGATTGGAAGCACCCTGTGTATTTTTTTTTCAAATAGATCTGCCATCTATTTTGCAGTTTAATCTAAAATACAAACCCAAAGATTTCACAGCTATAGTTTCGCCTTTTTACCTCGCCTAGGACTTACCTCAGAGGTTAATAGAACAAGTAAACAAGACTAGACGCAATGTAACCCGATGCATCCGTTAATGGGGACGTGACAGCCAGCTCCCTTTATCTGCAGACAAAAGTGCACGACCACGCTATTGAGGTTGTAGTGCAGTCTCAGATAACTTCGCTTATTATCTGCAGTTTATTACGGGAACTTTCTATAGCAAATAACTACGGCGTTGCCGCTTTGTTCTGTTACTTCGTAAAGGAGCTTAGTGTTATGTGAACGTTTGTTTAGAAGGGTAATTAAGAGCTGAAAATGTTGTAGTATTTTGCATACATTTAAATAGGATTTGTTAACTATTTTCTTTGTTTTTAGTCAATTATAATTTAAAACCGTGCGCTATTTGCTTTGACCAATGAGCGCGCGCGGTGCTAGAGTTGGCACAGAAACGACCTTGACGAGGCTCCGCCCCTTTTCCGGTTTCTCGCTTTTTACTATGAACCCCATATAAAACTGATCATTGTAACTGATTCGTAATCTGTATAATATTTACTTTTGGTTCCTATAAGAATTTGGTTTACAATATAACGAGCATGTTTACACTAAAACAAGTTTTGTTATTTTTGCCAATTGTTTCAACGGTGTTGAAATCATAATATACGTATTATTATGTCTCATAATATTTTAGTTATCATAAGTCTATTGTCTCCGCTCTTCCCCAAATTGAACAAAAATAACTGTCTTCAATAAAAAAAGGAATTATATAGGTATTTCTAATGTTAATAAATAGAATACAATTTTAATTAAAAATAATTATTCTTCGTTACGAAAAATCATTTCAAATAATTCCTTAATAAATTTTTTCAGAGTATAATGTTGGATAATACCAAGGTGAGATGTCAGATGTCATCGATATGTGACACATCTGAAGCGTGCTCGCTTCATATTTCGTGCTTGGTGTTCACGAAAACGATCTACAAATGCAATTCAAGTGCGGTGTTCCCCGCCATTTCTTTCAACGCCGCTGTCTGCATCAAAGACACCATATAATGCGTAAATTATGTCATACATCCATCATTTAGGCTTTGTTTTCTATTTACTTTTACCGCCGGATGTCGCCGGACGCAAAAAAAAACAATGGTTTTACTATTGTTTTGACTCGTTCATCGATCCGTAAGTAGGTATCTAAGTGTCCCTTCTGATTCCATTGTTCTTTTATACTGCGAAGTTCAAGGCGACATTAATGTCAATATTGTCATGAAACGATCCCTAAAGACGAGATTGACTATACCTAATAAAACTTTCGATGTTTTCTTTTAATAGATCATGCGAAGGTCTTTTGAGACTTTTATTTTTAACTTAAGAGCGTTTATTCTGAAGGTGGGCAACGTCGCAAATAGATGTCAAATATATCACTGTTTTGATTAATTTGGCAATATTACTGTGAGGAAATAAAAATCTGGCTAACTAGCGAACTAGATTATTGATTATGAAATGCAATAATTAATATCATAACACCGAATGTTTAGTTTTAGATGTAAAATGGGTAAACATCAAATTCAATGTAATAATTGCAATTCATTATTAATATTATAACTTCGCTAGTTAGCCACATTTCTTATTTCTATTCAGTAATATTGTTATAAGAATCAAAACAGGTAAATATTTGACAGTTATTTGCGACGTTGCCAACTTTTAGGATAAACCCTCTTAAAAACTTAAAACGAAATGAAATTGTTTATTTTATAAATTGCATTTTGGAATCTTTTATACACGTCATCATCATTATCAGCTTCCTGTACCCTTTGTACCTGTGTTATTAATAACTTCTTCTTTTCGTGTGGTTGAATGACTAAGCGGTACCCACGATACACGATCAATCAGAATTTGAATCGTTTTGAAACAGATTGCTAATCCAGTGCTTCATATGTTCGAAAAAAAACCTGCTCAGCGACGTAAATAACGCAATGAATGTTGTTGAACTGTCAAAATTAAACAGATTAGTCGTAATCGTTTACGAAATATGGTACGTAATTAGATAGCTGGTGTCAGAGTTTTCATGCCGCCCAGGGCCTCTAACTTGGCTTCACATTCTAATATATCTGAGGTATATCCGTTTATGTTATTGTTATTAGTAATTAACTGTTTATTTATTTTCCCTCGATCGTCCTAAATTATCATTTATAACTTCCAGTTACAGCTATATATAGATAAAGTAAGCGGGCACGCCCTATAAGCCTGGAGGCTTTAATTTAGATAATAAGTTCTGTTTACGTTTTGTTTTTATTTCTGCCTGAGTATAGTTCTCGATGTTTTTGGTTGGTATATTGGGGTGTGCTAGCTGACATAGGTATGGCTACTAATTTAAATTATGTTTTGTGTTGCGTAATGTAAATTATTTTGAATACTATTATATAGAATCTTTTTTTTTTTGTTCTTCTTACTGTACAGACAGCTGTGCTGCTGGGGAGTTTGTTGCGCCACTTCTTCTTCCTAGCTAACGCACTAGGAAGTGGTGAAGGGTGGGCGTTTAGGGGGACTGTCTTTTGTAATTTTGGCGTTCGAAAAGTGCTGATTCTCAGCTTAGTTTGATTAAATTACTTTTGAATTTTGAATCCTCCGGTATCCTCACGAACTACTACTACGTCGTCGTTACTATGAACGTTATATAAAAAAAAAAAAAACTAGATGGAGTTGACATTTTCTACCGGACTACATCTGAGAAGAAATTTCGAAAAAAAACTGAGGGTCAAAGTCTCAGACATAATCTTGGTCAGATCGTGCTTTTTGTGTGATAGGTTCGCCTTAGCCTTGACTGCATTCTCTTAATTTAGTGCCATTAAATTTTTACGAGGAGTTATACCTGCCATTCTTGCCAATTAATATGGATGACAAGATATTGAACACGTTTTGAAGGTTATTTTTCTGTTTACTGCATTCATGTATGCATGTTTAAAAGTTGTTTATGATGAATACAGATATATTTTAATTACCTATGGTGTAATAATTAACGAAATAATGAATATTAATTTAGAGTCAATGACACCCAGAAGCCACTAGTGTCAATTTAAGTATACGTACTTACAAGTAAAGAAAATGACTAATGCCCGACTCTTTTAATTAACAGGCCCATTAGGGCCGAGTCACACCGGAATGGCGCGGTGAGCACTTTCAGTGTGAAATAAGGCCACCCGCGGAGACGCGAGCGGCCGCGCGCCACGCTCATGTTTTCGGTGGTTCTGCCCGCGGCTGCCAGCGGCGACGCGAGGCCGCTCGCAGCACCGCGGGCGCCCGCGCGTATGTAAAGTAGAAACTAAACTAGTCAAGAGGAGGCTAGGCACGTGGGACCTGGAGGTCGCGCGAGGCCGCCAGTGGCGACGCTGGGGGCCGCTGGCGGCCGCTGCCATTCCGGTGTGACTCAGCCCTTATAGGTTAAAATTTCTTGTATCTTAACCCATAACGAAGTAAAGACCTCATAGTTTTGCGTAGTAGACGCCTCTCCTCCTTTAATAGCTATCACAAAATTTTCTTACGTATCTATTTATAAGATAGTTTGGCAATAAAAAATGCTACCATTAGTAATAAAAATGCTACCATTAGTAATAAAAATGCTACCATTGGTAATAAAAAGTAAAAACGATTCGTTTTGTTTTTAGAAACCGAGCATAAGTAGGTAAAGGTATTATACAATATCCTTATATTTATTCCACAATTTTCGATATTGCACCTACCACTGTATATCTCTGCATCACCCAAAGGTTGACTGGTAGAACATGCCTATGGCATTAAGTCCGCCTCTGTACATTAGTGTTAAATAAATAAATAAATACAGGGTGGTAGGGACATCGACGCGAAAACTGATACCATGGATTCGGTACATGATTCTGAACATGTACCGAACCCTGCGTTGATATTTTTCGTCGTTTTTTTGTTTATCAGCTTTTCCATAGAAAAGTGCAATACCTACGCGGTCAAAATGTATAGAACAGCTGATGTTTTTTAAAATATCAGGTTCAGAATCCGTACAAATTTATGGTTTCAGTTTTCGTGTCGATGTCCCTACCACTCTGTATACATAGATAGGTAGGACATTTGCTTGTGCTTGGCTAATTTGTACCTATAGAATTGGGTATTGTGGTGGAATTTGCAGTGAGTAATTTCATACAGAGAAGGGAAGAAATTGCATAAAAGGAACATAACCCTACAAAGACAGTAACTAACTACGTCATCAAAACGCAAGTAGGTAAGCTATGGCTTTTTTAGGTAAGCTAAGGTTTTTTTGTGTAGTAAACGCCAGGAGGCTGTTCAGGATAAAACGGGAGGAAACGCCCGGGTGTCACCATTGTGTGGATCGCCCGGAGGACACGGTGGAGCATACGGTGGAGGTTTGCCTGGCTTGGGCGGAGCACCGCCGTGGCCCTGGTTCAGGCCATGGTCCGGAGCGAGAGTGCATGGGATGCCGTCACCTTCTTCTGCGAAGCAGTTATGCTCACGAAGGAGGAGGCTGACTGACGGGGTCCGTAAGGACCAATGCCTGCTGGGGTTGCGGGTTTGTCCGAAAGGGATATCGCGGCCCCGGCACACAGGCAACGGAAGGAACACGGGTGGGTTTTAGTCAGTAAAAGTCTGTCACGCCCTCTCGCTCTGCCCAGAGCGGGAGAAGTCATTTCATGATTTCCCACCAACAAAAAAATAAAAAAATAAAAGGAGGCCTACTGAACCTACTTTTGAACTTTGCTCTAATTTTTTACAGAGCCAGTTTAACTGTTATAGTAAGTAAGTATCACATTGAACGTGTCATACTAGTTAACTGCAATTATTTATTTATAGTGCGTAACTCCGAACTGTCAATTAAGATCACAACGAACAGGTTATTAAGTGAAAAATATAGTGTCTGAGTTTTCATGTGTTATCCTTTTATAATCAATAAATTTTATTAGGCTGCGTCAGCCTACAGAGCAAGAAATATCTCAAACAATTACCTACTAATACAACTAGCCGTCGCAGCAAAAACTTTAATACAACTTTTATATAACTTTTTCGGATACTTATAGCTTTTCTTTAAGGTAACCTAAAACCTTTTTGCAAGGCAGCATCTTGTTCGATACATCAATATATCGTGTCTGTCTGTGTGACCGCATTGTTTTTCTAAGGTATACGCAAAGGATTTTGATGTGGATTTCACCATCATTTCCATCATCATTCCGGATAAATTCTCTAAATTTTAGAGAATTTATCCAGAAGGTCTGTTTGTGTAATGTGTTTCGCCGAAGGGTTGGGTAGAGGTGTATCTCTAGCAGGTACACTCACATTTCGACAGTTATGTTGAACACTTTGCTCGACCTGGGAATCGAACCGAAGACCTCATGCTCAGTAGGAGCGCTTGCGACCACTAGACCAACGAGGCAGTCTAACTTCGTAAGCCAACTTCAATAACTACTTCTTAATGCTACCAAATTTAAAAAAATATCCGTTGGCTAGTTTTCGAGTTCTAAGGTAGCTCCTACGTCCTGTAATTTTTTAAGGGTTTTATTACAAATTCCAGGATCGGGCCTACAAAATCGGTTATTTCACTACTAAAGTTCTTATTCACTAGTTGTAATAAAGCACATTTTTTTTAAAATATGGGCATATTCAAACTAAGGAATTTACTGCTTTAAATACTAATTTTCCGACAACTTATACGCGCCAATAAAGAAACAAACGAATAAAATACTGAAAATTCCGAAAAACCAATACAGCATTTGCTGACGTAATATTTTTCCACCAGCTTAATTGCGTTTTTGCGATTAGAAAATGGTGAAAAAAAATCTGCGAGCAACTTGGAAGTAGCGCTCGCAGGCCGCTGCCGCGGCACCGCTCGCTTCGCTTGCTCGGCTCGCGCGCCGTTGGCCGTTGGCACAGTTCTAACCTAACCTATTTCACCCACTGCTTCACCTCTGCACCGGTACGAACTCAACTACCGGTAGGTAGTTATTTTCATTAAAATTGAGAGTTAAAAAAGTTATTCTTTATCCAACTGGTTTCTATATAGAGCATAAGACGATTATTTTAGCAGAACATATGTTTTCGGAAACATAGTATTTTTTTCGGAAGTTTGGTATTTTTTTCGGTAATTCATTTTAACACAGCCTACATAGTATTACAGTCAACCACAGATCGCTGGAAGTTAATTTGTTTTTCGGAAGCTTTATTATTTCCCCATAATTATTATTAGTACTTAGTAAACGCGTTTAGATATGACACATAATGGCTCTCCATCCATACGGACACTGATAAGAGCCCTTCCTATCAACTCTTGTTTGGCGAGTCTATTGCCGAATGTGTACATTATTATTAATCTAACAATTAATAAAGAAATCTCGATGTTTTGTGAAGTTTTAAAATACGTGCGAAGTAGAGGTCGCTAGCTAAAAACCACTATTAACCAAAACCTTTTTGTAGGGCAACATCTTGTCCGATACATACGGTACAAAACCACCACGACCTGCCTACATAAGTACCTTACTAACATTATTCCGTCCTTGTGTTTTCCCACTGTTCTCAGAATTAATGTTTTTCCCTTTAAAACCTGTGAACAGAATTAATGCACGTTATATTATGGTTAATCACGAGTTGTCATTAACCGACTCTTAATTTCCGACTTCCGCACGCTGTTCCGCGTTCATGAACACCTTTAGAGCTCTTTGTTTCTTCGGAGACTCGTTTACATAACGAGGACAGTATAGTAAAAGAACCTCCTTTTTAGGGTTCCGTACACGAAGGATGCCAAACAGAACCCTATTAATAAGCCTCCGCTGACCGTCCGTCTGTTTGCCAGCGTGCTTTATCTCGTAATAGCTAGCTAGCTTCTGTGTGGCCCACGCCTAAGTAGGTCTTACTGACCAGCTAGCAGGCTAGTCTATTCACGATTTGTAAGAGCCATTTTTGTTCAGCTCGTGCCGTGCTACTAGGTACTAGATATTCCGCGCTTGGACTCACAAGAGAGTTTGCTCTTCTGGCGAACGGATACACAGCGGCACGTGCCACCAGCTTTTGCGCCTCCATTTCCTTTGCGATCCTTTGTGCGGCAGGGTCGGGCGCGCCACGGCTTGCCCAGCGGCAAGGCCGGCCGGGCGGTGTGTGCAGGAGGCATTTTCTTTTTTCGTGGTTTTTATGGATCATGTGGTCTGCAATAAAGATTTTTATTTATTTATTAAGTATCATCACTCTAAAACAGGGTTGATAAAAATCATGATTTTTATAAAAAAAACAAAATAATCGGATTTATTTGTTTAAATCGGATTAATTGGATTTAAATCGGATTTTTTTGATTATTTCTGTCACACATGTCTCTAAATGTTTTTTCATTCTCGCTACTAAGCCCATTAATTCCTTCTTATAACGTTTACACACCGCTTTGTTAAATTTGCCGCAAGTGGACTTTTTTTCATCGAAATTAACCCATTCAGCATTTTTTTTCCTTCCAGACATCTTGTTGTATTCACTTTCAGTAATCAATCACGAATGACCGCGCCAAAGACTAAACGGACGGATTCAGTCACGAGTTTAAATTTCGGAGAACCTCCGAACGGTGTAGTTAAACAGCATTGGACACGTGTGTGCGCGCCGGAGTTTATGTCGGGGGTAGTCCTTTGACACTTGACACATTTTGGCTGATTTGGTCGAAGTAAAAAATATTGATTTAAATCATTGATTTTTATAAAAAAATCACTAGATTTTAATCGCGATTTAAATCACTGATTTAAATCAAGTGATTTAAATCATATCAACCCTGCTCTAAAAGCTCCTATACACAGTGCCGGCGGCTTTAGCCGAGCGGCACGTGCCAGGCATTTGCGCCTCCAGTTCCCTTGCTATCCTTTGTGCGGCAGGGGCCGGGCGCGCCGCGGCTTGCCCAGCGGCAGTGCCGGCGGCCATACCGCCAGCATTGTGTGTAGGAGCCAGTAGATTCACATTTGGAACACCCAATTTTTCACCCACTCCTTATCAGCGGAAAGTTGGAACTTATATTGCACAGTTCCATATCCAACTCATTGAACCACACCGCATCAATAGAAACCATAAAACATTGACACCGAAGCGGATGCGTACCTCTATACTTCCTAAGTACATAGGTTGGTACCTAATTAAGTACCAGGGCAAAGGAAACAGCTGTGAGGAGTAAAAAGCGGCTGATGATCGCGAGATGTATGACGGCTACCGTATAAGGATGCTTGGCATCTGGAGCTGCCATACTGAGCATTGAATGCATTTCCCGTCACTTTTTATTTAAAAAATTTACACCTAGAAAGTGTGGATTAGTACTTTAATTTAAACTTTTTAAAACATCATTCGTATTAATCTTGCAGTGACAGTCAATATACGGTCAGTAACAAAATTTCGTCATCATGTAAATTGACACAAAATTATTCGGGTTAATCGGGTTACATTTCATAACTATAATAGCTCAGTGTTAATATTCCTTAAATACTTCGGGTCCAATTTTAATTACATATTTTGTTCAATAATGAGGATTTAGAAAACTGAAGTGCAGTCAACCGCACATCAATTTTAAATTGACAGCGCCTTTATATCGTTGCAGTAATGATGGGGCCACATTGTCGCGATAAGGTAAACTAAACTTTACGCCCTCTAACTCACACACCAGTTGCCGTCTCACTGAGCAACAGAGAGCGCGTAAAGTATAATAAGCATTATCGCGACCATGTAGCCCCAGCATAAGGAAGATTTTCGTTGTGTAAGTGTTAGCACTAATGTGCCGACTAATGTGACTGTACCTACTAATGTGGTAAAGTACCTACTTATAGCAGATCGATTGGATGTAATGCACTGCTCGCTGAAAAAACTGTTCAGAGATTTTTTTGAATTCTGTTTTCAATCAATGGAAATTAACACTCTATTTACTGTGCAAAGTCTTATCGTTCCCAAAACGTTTATAGAGTTCCGTACCCACAAGGTGCCCACAGGCGGCACCGTATTGCTAAGGCTCCACTGTTCGTTTCGTCCGTCTGTCTGTCACAAGGCTATATCTTTTGAACTGTAATAACTAGGTAGAATGTGTAGGTATGTACTTCTATGGCCGTTTTATCCAACACTATGGCGCCGGCGCCAGCGCCCGCTGTCGCGTATCCATAAATATTATTTAAAAGTGTAAATTCGCTCATTTTGGGCGAATAAATTCCGGCTCACGGAATCACCAATAAGCCAGTTTACCGTACCAAAAATCGCTCAACGTGCCTAAAGTAGTTTTACTTCAAAAATAATAAAAATCAAATAAAGTTAAAAATTTTAGTGGGTCCCCATCCCCATACAAGAAACGTATTATTGTACTAAATAATTTAAAGATTGTAAAATAAATGTTGTGTTAAAAATATTTTACGGTGGTCAATCAACTCTTCGTGAACGAGTCCGACTCGCACTTGGCCGCTTTTTATAGACAGGTACCTATTTAGCATGAATAGAGAAAATAATAATGAAGGTAGACCCGTACAGCATTTACGATCATAGGTAGGTTTTATTGCGTACGTAGACCTGGCGTTAATTAAGCCAACATTTGCCTAATCTTTTATGACATTTGCCTGTTTTGTTTGTGATGTACCCGTGTTTACCTACAAGGCACCGACATACGACCTCTGTACACTTGTCAGGTTAATGATTCTTGGAATATGAGCTGGGTGTTGCTGTGGTATAATTTGACTGACGGAATGAATTTTAATTAAATGGAAAGGTACCTACATTCATGTAAGTTCTATTTCCAATTGATGTTAATTGCAATTAAACAAACATCAACTTTATTACAGTGTAAATAAAGTTGATTTTAGACTGATTAGTACTGTCGAAAAAGTCATAAAAAATATGAAGTTGTAACGCAAACTGAACCATGTTGTTTTTCTGTATTTATATGTTGTTTTTGTGTATTTTGTTCAGTTGTTTTTCTTTAAACTGGTGTTTGTTTACATGTTTGGTAAATAAATTGCGAACGCAATTATCTATTTAGGTGATCTATTTAGGCAGGTCAGGTAGAGTAGCTAGGTACCTAAAACATACCTAGGTGTTAATCTTTGCATGTTCAAAAACGTTTTTGTCTACCTAGTCAACATATGGAAGCATTATGGCCATTTGAAGTGAGACTTCCAAATTGAATAGATACCGACACCTGTAGGATATTCATCAGAACTTTATTATGCGGGAATGATGCACTGGGTGAACAGGATTTGAGTGCAAGTTCATTTGGCACCACATGCACGGTTATGCGCGCCATCTATCCACTTGTCTAGATAACGGATGCAAAGTGTGGAGTCTTATTATGAAGATCTTATTTGTTGTTTATCGAAAATAAGGATATAATTATAAATTATTTGTTGTCAAAAAGCCCGCTGTACTTGCAACATTTTTATAGCCAATTTATTATTAATAAAATGTAATTTCAAAACAGCGCCATCTGTTCATGAAATTAAAAACCATTAAAGAACTCGTCACACAAAGTAGTTAGAAGGTTATTTATATTGAATGTAGATGGCGCTTTTTTAAGATTTATGTAAAGGAGTTCTACCCTATCCCATAGGTCTAAACAGTTTAGAAAAGTATATTTGTGAACGCCACTCAGGTAGTACCCACAACATCCACATTCCTAATATGGATTTGATCCCTGGCATTGAATTTATTAGTCTAGTCTTCTGAGGGGATTACGGTTTCTACATAAAGAGACGAAGTGTCTTTCTAATGTGTAAGTTATTCATGGTTCCTAGGGCTGTTTTACCCCAGAAATATATTTATGCAATTTATCATACTTACTTACATAATAACAAACATCGGAGACAGAAAACTACTTAATTAGTATTTTTAAAGCTATTTACAGGGTAAACGATAAAGGTAAATAATACCGATAACCAACCAGTCGATTCTGTAAAAATCTCACCGTAAAAATATAGGTGAAGTGAGCTTGAAGTGAATAGTGAACTACCTGTCGATATGGAGCTATGGAGTCTAAAAGAGATTGACAGCTCACTTCGAACTTACTTCACCTAAGTTTTCACGGTGACATTTTTACAGAATAACGCTACAGGTATTGTTATTATAACATAAAAAAAGAAATAAAGAAGAAAAAAGAAAAGAAAAGAAGAAGGGTAAGAAAGAAGAAGAAAAAAAAGAAGATTATAACAAAGGTAAAATTACCGAGACATCGAAGGTGGATCCTATCCAATTTTACAATGCTTCCTAGAATTTCCACAAGCACGCAGATAATTGGTGCGAAAGATTGATTCCGAATCAATAAACAGTGATACTGAACTAAACATTTCCAAAGAGATGAGGAAAAAGTAAGAGCAATTTTTCGCGTCATTGGCATTCGCTCCAGCCAAGTCTAGGCGGGTACCCGGGTACCCGAGAGCCCGAGACTACCTACTGTGTTCTTGGCCATTTATCACGTCACAAAACAAGAAAAAAAAATCACGGGCTTACTGACCCGTTACTTTTCCATTTACAGAGTGTTTTCGCTTATCTCATCCGTGTAATATCCTTTAGTCTCATCCAGTTCGGAAACGCTGACTTGTGCCCGCTTTTCAGTAACACTAGGTCATACTTCAATGAAAGCCTAAATATTATTGCACTGTTGGATTTTCAACTCTAGGTGATAAGCCAAGCGTTGAAAATCTAACAGTGCACTTTAAGTATCGCCTATATAGAGTTACTGAAAATGGGCATTAGTGTTTGAGGGGCAGCTTTAGTCATTAATAGTTGTGCACGTAGTGGCTGGTCATGCTTCGGTACTTGCTCGGATAGGTTATTTTTTTGTTTACTGTTTTTTTGGTTGAAACGGTTTTCATTTCAACCCGTGAGTTTCCCTGCCATGAGGTATACAGTTAAGAGCGTTTATCCTGAAAGTGGGCAAAGTCGCAAATAGATGTCAAATATTTCTCTGTTTTGATTAATTTGGCAATATTACTGTGTGGAAATAAAAAATGTGGCTAACTAGCGAACTAGAATATTGATTATGAAATGCAATAATTAATATCGTAACACCGAATGTTTCGTTTTAGATGTAAAAAATCTATTTGGAAACTTTCCAAATGCGTTTTTTACACCTAAAACGGTTACAACATCAAATTCAATGTTATAATTGCAATTCATTATTAATATTCTAGTTCGCTAGTTAGCCACATTTCTTATTTCTCTTCACTAATATTGCTATAAGAATCAAAACAGGTAAATATTTGACAGTTATTTGCGACGTTGCCAACTTTTAGGATAAACCCTCTTAAGTGCTTTGCTAGTCACATGTCGTTTATCTTTGGTGGAAGGTGCTTATTCTTATTAACAGCTGTCCAATTCTGTCCATAGCCTTCTGTTGTTTACACCTATAAAAAATAAGTTTATTTTAAGATAGGTCTTCGGGCCCTTATACTAGGTACTGCTGTCTATCTTGCGCAGTCGGTAATGCCATTAGCAACTTAGTTATATCATAATACCTATGCACTTAATAACCTGCAGTATAGGGATGTTGACTGCGGATTTTTTTTATCTATTACTACTAGTCCATCAGTCAGATAATAAAAACATATTAGACACGTATTTTTTGCTTTATCATATTAATAAAAAATGGTTTAGATAAAACGCATTATAAGTTAGGGAGTGGGAGCTCGCTACGTCACAAGTCAGTATAAAATGTACCGGGGAGTGACATCATGCCACATTTAAACGTATTGATTACGTAAAAAAAGAAAAAATGTGTGTCCAATATTTTTTAATAATCTACCTGACGGACGAAAAAAACATGTTTTGTCCCTATTGTCTCCTGCAACACACGAACACTCGTCCACTAATTTAGAAGTAGACATTTTGTTTTACAGATATATTACTATTTCACAATCAGCTCTTCCCATCTGAACTCATTTCATTTTGAATTCTTCTAATCGCCTATCTAAAGGCTCTGTCTGTCATGTCCTACGCAGCTGCGACATGAAGATGACATTTGGATAAACCCACAAAAAGGGCAGTCAGCGAGTTAAATATGGCTTCAGCTAAATTATTACAAGCAAGGGCTGAATAAAATTATCGGTAAAGGAACTTGACAGATTAGACAGAGATCTGAAGACGGCAAATTAGGTCTATGGAGAAAATCCAGACGTTTCGACGTTTGTAAAGAAACATTTGGAACGAAAACGAAGCGAAGTCTAATATAGCAGCGAAAATTTAAAAATATATCTTGGGCATGGAAATCATAAATATTTACAACTCCCAACTCAGGTATTTCGGCTCAGATAACTACGTTTCATCTTTTTATCGCAATGTTTGTTCTAACTTCCAGTCTTACCGGTTGGAGCTGAATACCAGTATTTTACATGGAGCGACTGCCTATCTGACCTCCACAACCCAGTAACTGGGTAATACGATACCCCTTGGTAAGACTGGTTGTCAGACTTTTGGGCTTCTGAAGTCTCGTAACGATTGTCAAGATCCAAGAATGACATCCGGGACAAACGGCTTAACGTGCTTTCCGAGACACGGAGGAGTCTCGGTATGTAAAGATAGCCACCCCTGGAAATGGATCGACCCGTACGGCTGTTATTAAGTATTCATACCAAAAAAAAAAGATAAGATAGGTGGCGTTAATTGCCTCAAGTACCTTATACCATTTTCTCTAAATTACCTCGATTAACGATTAGAATACAAATTCCATCAAGCCTGTTGATTTATTTCGCAAAATGTCTCCGAATCGAGAGCTGAAGTCAAACGCGGAAATTGAAAAAACCGTTTCGAGGGGATGTTGGGGATGTTGTGATAATTCAATTCACGGCATAGTTAACAGCTGTTCACGGGGTTTCGCATCGCACTGACAGTCTCGATTTTAACTGTGATTAATTTTGGTGACGGCTACCTATTTAGAGGTACTGAGTTTTATATTGAGCGTGAAAATCCGTGCCATTGTGAATATTTTCCACCGAATCAAATTATACTTACGGTCCCGAGTTGGCTGTGGGAAGATAAATCAATTGTGAATTTCAGAAATATGTTTATGTTTCCATTTATGAACACACATATTATAAACAGACAAGAAAAAAGGAACAGAAAAATACATACAAAGGTGATAAGTACTTACACGTATTTCTCAAAAAATCTCTTCCTGCGATAGGGAAGTAGATAAAAAGCGATATAGACAACGTGTAGAGTAGAAACCAAAATACATAAATCAAAAACAATTCACTAATTTAAATATAACATACAACATGAGTATATACTTATATACATACATACTTCCAAAATAAATATTGCTACAATTTATGTAATTATAATATTATTTAAAATAATAAATATTTATGCAACTATGACTAAGTGGAAAGACAGTGTTCTTTCCTTGTTCTTTCACTCTTCTTTTAATTACTGCAACAGTTTGACAGGCTAATGTCAGGTGGAAGTGAATTTCACAACACAACACTGTCAGGTGGAAGTGAATTTCACAACACAACACAACACACAGTGAAGGAGTAGGAGTAGAAGACGGTTGAGTGGGGAGGGAATTCAAGGAGATTTCTAAGATGTGGGATACGTTAAGGAAATAAAGCTATCAACTGTTGTTTTAATTTTTTTGGAAGTACTTACATAAATAGGGACTAATAATTGAGGAATGTTTCTACGACAACACATTCAAATGAAGCGTAATAGTACCTACTTGTGACAAAACCTGCCCCAAATACCTACAGTAATTCGCTGGATTTATTTCGTCCCCTTGAAACTCGACTGAATAGTAAAAGCTGAAATCGGTCTACATTCCTCACCGCATTTTATTTATGAAGAATTATCTATCCCCACAGCCGGCTGAAATGAGATTTGTTGAATTTTAATAAATCCATCTCATTTTAATATTTTTACGAGTCTCAGGTATTCCAGGAATGTATACTAAAAATTCTCTCGCGTTGGCAGGGCAGGGTATATGGCAGTATTATGTTTACCTAGCGTCTTATAAATACGAAAATCTGAACTCAGAACGCGTAGAAATGAAATCTAATTTATAATCCACGTGATGCCGTGAACCTCGCCGGGGTGTGGAAATACCCACGTATTGGAAGTAATACTGAATAAATATTTATTAAAAATTACATACAAAAAGGAATACCTTTGTAGGTGGAGCGCTAGTGAAAGTAGAGGCACTTTATTACAAAATACATTTTTGATAAAGTTTGCGCAAGCACATGCCTCGGCGGTTTTATCTTCGACAATTTGCTTACGTTTTTATTTTCGCCATTTTATGCTTGCAAGTAAAATAAATTTGTTTCTTAGCTTACAAGATTGGAAAAAACGTGTTACCTAATTTTTGCCCACATTGCATTAGACATGTCTTAGCGAGGTTTTCTTTGACGCTCCTCTCGGGAGGACATTCGAGCATAAAAGTGTGGTGCATACGTATAAACGTCATCTCCAAGAATTTTAAACGAGCGACAAGTCGCACTTACATGGAGACAAGTTTTGACATTCAACGATACGTCGCGTCATCATTTCTTCCCATTTACGTTCATTCCCTATTTCGAAGAAGGTTTTCAAGTTTTGGAAATTCTAGTACTTGAATCACTTTACCCCGGTTCTTGAGAAGTTTTCTTTATGAAATCAGATACGGTAGAAACAGTGGCTTTTCCGAGTTTGCTGTGGATGTTTAAGTAAAGTGTAGAAACATTACCAAGGCTACTTATTTACATTAAATGCACGAATCTGGCGACATCAAGAGATAATTCTTTGTGAGCAGGTACTTCGCGAAATCATTTCGTGCGTGCACTTTCATAAAAACTTCCGAGAAATTTTGCGTCCCATTCGAGCTTAAAAAGGAAATATTTCTTTTGCTCTGCGATCCAGTAAAGCTTCTGATCCTTTTTATGAGCTCCTATGTTGCTTATGAGCAATGAATGTCGTACGGTGACGGGAGATTCGAACCGCATTAATGAATAGTCGGTAACCAGTTTGCTAGCAGTGCGGTTTACCGCCCTTCTGATCTATTTGCGTCGGCTACATAATATTATCTTATCTACTAAAAGTAGGTGGGGCACCTAGGCGTGAAAAAGTGCTATTTTTGCTACGTCAGATTATCCTGATTCATGATTTCAGACCTATGAGGGTAATATTATGTTACTTGTTAGCAAAATTCCTGCCTTGTTGAATATACGTGATGGCATACCATTTTAATATTACACGACTTTGATATTTGCCATTCATAATAACAACACCAACAACGATGCTAAATGCGAGCGATGGTTAATTTCAAATCTACAAAAAAACAACCAAAATGTTTTGATTGAAATATACGGTGTTACGTAAACTTCAATACTTACCAAAAGAAAAACAAAAACGTGAGCCGTGTTTTATATATGCTACATACAACACGGCTCAAGATTTCGTTTCAAAATATCAGATCCGAAGTAAAAAGTTTGAAATTCTTTATTTTCTAAAACAAAACGCGGGGAAGAGATTGCATGCGCTCTTATATAAGAAACCCATTTCTGTATGTGTTCTATTTATCAAGTGTGACGGAGACAACAAATTGATGAGATTGATTCTGTGCGGTTGTGTCACTGAATACAGCACCAATTCTGCTGATGGAATCAGGAATTGACCCGGGAAAATATAAGGAAGAATGAGCCAGTGTTGCAAATCTGTACCATACCGATACATGGCTTTAGTAATATCTGCGCCATGCGTAGGATCACGCTTCTCAAAAAGTTCTAAGGCAATTGACGATGATCGTGCCTTACTTACATGATTAAAAATCTCTACAACTAAACCCACGAAATAAGTTCAAGGAATGGTTTTACTACTATGGCGTTTATTTATTTCATGATTCGTTCATCCGCAGTCGAAATAAATGTAAAAAATGTGTTCTTTTCGTTAACATTTTACCCAATTCTAAATCACAAAACTCAGCCTTTGAAGTCTTCCTAAACTTTTATTAATCTATAAAATAATAGTATCTATCTTTTAGAGAGGGATGTAATTTTCCGCACGAGGAGCCTCTGAACCAATTGAGAACAGGATAAACTTACAACAGATAAAGTCAGTAAACTGATGCTTTAGATCTGCTTCCACGAGCTTTAGTTAGGCTTTGGAAAAATGCAAATATATTTTTTTATGGTTCTTAACAGTATTGTACTCGTATTTATATGTTTCAGGAGTCTGCCCACTTTACCGCATCATAACATGACCGTGCTAATGGGTCAGGCAAACAATATTCTTTGTGTTGAAAAGTATATAAACGACTTGAAAACTGTTACCATGGATTCAGTACATGATTCTGAAAAAAATTCAACGCAGAGGGCGTTGACATTTTTCTTCGGTTATTTAAAAAAAATCTGCTGTTCCATACTTTTTGTCAAATTTCAACTCAGTGGTGTTCAGAATCATGTACTGAATCCATGGTATCAGTTTTCGCATCGATGTCCCTGCCACCCTGTATATTAATAAAAAGTCAAAAGTCAAAGTCATTTATTTCAAATAGGCCCTTGCAAGGCACTTTTAAACGTCAAAAATTACAAAAAAAATAATTGATTCTAGTCGCCCCTTCCAAAAGGTACTCGTAGTTTTCGTATGGAGAAGAATGGGCAAGAAACTCCACCGTTACTCTTTTAAAATGTTTAACAATATTTCGTATAATGTAGGTACATTAGTTATATAATTATATGTTAAGACGAAGCATCTAAAAAAAAAAAAAAATGCTATACCACAAGAGGTAAATTAATTACTAATGTGATAGATATGTTACCGGCCAAACCCTATTTTAGGATGAACTAGTTTCGCCTAGGCCAAACCAGTTCTCCCTACACGCGATAGGACAAACCAGTATAGCCTAGGTCAAACTCGTTCATCCTGTTACCGATCGGATAAACCAGTTTAGCCTAGGTCTAATCGGTTTATCCTAGTTAGAATATCCATGCTTTAGGATAAACTGGTACGTCCTAGTCTGAACTAATTTCATTTAGTTTGTATCTTCTATAAGCTTTTCAAAGTAAACTGAATAAAGGAACACAAAGGTCACCTACTGATTTCGACGTCTGCATTCAGAAGTTTTTAGATGTGGGAGATATTAACCAGGATATCGAAATATCTTTAAGGACTGCAGCCACGAAACATTCTGTTGGATCAGGGCAAGGCTTCGTGAAATGCAGTTGCATGAAAAACTGTACAACAAACAAATGCATTTGTAAGAAAAACAAAGTACTCTGCAATCTCTGGTGGCACTTATGCAGTGCCACCAGAGAAAATCTTGAAAAAATAAGTAAATAAGCAAATTGTAGATAAGGTGATTTCTATAGATGAATAGAAGTTGATCTAGTGATAGATGTGAAATTACTGATTAGTTAATAAATAACTTTAATAAATCTAATTGACTATTTTAATTCTATTCCTTTATTCAGTTTACTTTGAAAAGCTTATAGAAGATACAAACTAAGTGAAATTAGTTCAGACTAGGATGTACCAGTTTATCCTAAAGCATGTATATTCTACATAACTAGGATAAACCAATTCGACCTAGGCTAAACTGGTTTATCCTATCGGTAACAGGATGAACGAGTTTGGCCTAGGCGATACTGGTTTGTCCTATCGTGTGTAGAGAGAACTGGTTTGGCCTAGGCGAAACTAGTTCATCCGAAAATCGGGTTTGGCCGGTAACAGATACATGGTTCTCACATATTTACAAACTGTAGCGGCATCTACATCGCTACATGCGAACTACGCATCAAAGACCTGACGTCACAAAAACATCCTGACGTCACAAATCCTGCATCGCGCAATTAGAGTTTACCGCGCGATAAACATATATAGAATCTCCCAACTTCAAACCTCTGGGCAGTTGCCCGCCAGACACGACACCCGTCTGGTCGGAGGATCCTCCCTTTTCTATGGTGGATGAGTGAACTTAACACCCTGTTCCTCATGCCCCTAAACTGGTGACCCCGAGCATGAACGTCAACGCAGCCTTCGTGCAGATACTTCAGCGTGACGTCATCATCATCATCACTCCCGCAAGCTTTCGTGAGGCGAGTCACACAGCCAGTCAGCACCCACGGCTTCAACGGGTATCCTGACCACCAGCATGCAGCGAACGCGCATTCCTGGTCATCACCCTCAGCCACAACCCAGCGCTGTACCACATCCGACCCACTGGATCATAACGCAGCGCTACCCCGACTCACTGGGGAATCACCGCAGACAGTTCCGACTCACCGCGAACTATGCGGCACCCGGTTCCGACTCACTGGAACCACAGCTAGCACTGTGAAGCATCGCAAGATTCAAGACTCAGCCCACTATCGACCTCCGGTCTCCGGAGGGGAGTGATGTAGCGGCATCTACATCGCTACATGCGAACTACGCATCAAAGACCTGACGTCACAAAAACATCCTGACGTCACAAATCCTGCATCGCGCAATTAGAGTTTACCGCGCGATAAACATATATAGAATCTCCCAACTTCAAACCTCTGGGCAGTTGCCCGCCAGACATCACACCCGTCTGGTCGGAGGATCCTCCCTTTTCTATGGGGGATGAGTGAACTTTACACCCTGTTCCTCATACCTCTAAACAAACATTGTAAAAGTAGACGATTTTCCTATAAATTTTACAATTAATAAGTCAGTGTGTGAAAAAGTAATCACAGAATGTAAAATCAATGTCATATAATAAAATATAATAATTTATACAAATAAATTAGCAACCAGTTTGATTTTGTCTAGATTCTAGATTATCCTATGGAGCAGGACCAGCACGTTTCCAAGCATTCTTATCTTGGATATAATCCTCTAATTTGTAATATGCTTGTTTACAAAGTGTCCTTTTAAATTTTAGTTTTATATGAGTTTTAAATATTCTTGAATTTAATTGTAATATATCAAAAGGTATTTTGTTGTAACATTTAACACAGCCCCATAAAAGATGTATGTACTTTTGATAATCTGAAAAATTGTTGATCTATTTTATCTTTATTTCTAGTATTAAAAATATGTAGATTTTTTCTAACATACATAATATTTTCATAAATGAATTGGCAACGTACCGTCATAATAATGATCTTTCCAAATACTCGTAGTTCCCTGAGAGATTCGCGACGATGTAGATCATAAATGGCTCTGACAGCTCTCTTTTGTAAGATAAAGATGGATTCAATGTCAGCAGCTCGACCCCACAGTAAAATGCCATACGACTATGCCCACTAGATAACTAGACCGTTCCATCACCGACCAACACCGTCGTGTGCCCTGCACGGAGCGCCAATAATTGTCGTCGAAAATAATTATGTTGCCGGTGTCGATAAGCTCCGTGCGTGACACGCGACGGATGCTAAAACCGTTTTACACGGGTATATTTTGATACTCGAGGAGGTCGTGGCTAAGTATTTACAGCCGCAAGGGTCGATCCATCAAGTTAAGCTACGCTTGCTGCGGTCAGGCCGTGGATGGGTGACCATATTTACTTACCGAGACTCCTCCGTGCCTCGGAAAGCACGTTAAGACGTTGGTCCCGGCTGTCATTACGTCGTTACGAGTCGTCAAAAGCCCGAAGGTCTGACAACCAGTCTTACCAACGGGTATCGTATTACCCTGTTACTGGGCTGTAGAGGACAGATAGGCAGTCGCTCCATGTAAAATACTGATAATCAGCTGCATCTGGTAAGACAGGAAGCCGACCCCAACATAGTTGAGAAAAGGCTAGGCAGATTGTTGGACGGGTATGATACGCTGTTGATACCTTTGGCGTAGTAGTCCGTGTCATGTTTCTTTCCGTGCCTGATATACGTTCATAGCACGGTTAAGGTATGGCACGGTGTAGTGGGCAGACTCCTTTAGATTTAAATGAGTGTCCGTAGAGTTTCTTGCCCGTTTTTAGGGTTCCGTAGTAAACAGGGAACCCTTATAGTTTCGCCATGTCCGTCTGTCTGTCTGTCCGCGGCTTAGATCACAGACTGTTAGTACTAGAAAGCTTTAATTTGGTATGGGTAAAGATATTAACTACGCTGACAAAGTGGTAAAATAATTTGTTTTAGGGTACATCCCCTACACGTAAAGTGGGGAGGTTTTTATTTTTCTAGTCCTTCTTATGGTGTGAGCTGTCGTTGGAAAGTTCGTTCAAAAATATAGTGGGTGTGAGCAAGCTATTTTTCAATTTAGGGATCCGTTTGCGAAATATTAAGCTTTCAAGGGCTAATTTTTGTTAGAGTATAGTGTCCCCCTCCCTCTGTCAGCTAAATGGTTGTAGTTGGATTTACGAAAAAAATTACAGCAGCAGTAGTATATATTTATATCGTATATGTAAAACGAAGTTAAAAGGAAAAGTATCTCAGCTAAGTAGGCTTTACAGGTTAACGAGTAATATTCGACCAACTTCAATTTGCAGTTTGAAAACCATGTTCTCATACATTACGTATGGGAGAACTTCATCCCAACTACGGAACCCTTCATTGTGCGTAGTCCGACACGCACTTGGCCGGCTTTTTCTACATAGATTAGGTTTTCCTACTACCCATTAGAATGGGCAACTGATTTCATATTTCTGACTAAAGGTGCCTGTAAATGGTTTAAATTAAATAAATGCTTTTAAGTTTGAGTCTGATATTTTGCCAACAGGAGGTATTTTTCCTGCCACAGTCCACCGTGCCTCATTCTTACTCTGTCTGTATACAATTTATCACGAATTTTAATACTCAAGTGGGAAACAATATTACGAGCCGTCGCTACTGAATACTTAAAGGGTAATTAAGGAATAATTTAATAAATGACGTTCATTGTTATTTGATTTTGCTCGAGTATTTTCATTATTAATTATTAAACGTACTGTAGTAAGGTTTCTTTGTGGGTTGTTTTCATTTCAAACATGGGCAATTGGGCATGAATGATTCTTTTATCATCATGTTTACCTTCAATTTTGTTCGTTTTGAACAGCCGGGTGTCGCGTCTGGCAAGCAACTGCCCAACGACTGATGTCGGGGAAGTTTATATGCTGTTCGCGCGGTAAATTCTAATTGCGCGATGCAGGATTTTGTGTCACCTCAGGTCTTTGATGAGTAGTTCACAAGTGGCGATGTAGTTGCCGCCACAGTCCCATGTAGAAAGTTGTTAAGTTTGATGGTCTGTAACTGCACACCCTTAAATATTACCACTTTCTGATACACTCAATATAAAATCTGCTAAGTGCCTTTTGGTTTATAAACAACATTCTTTTCGGTGTGAGTATAATTTCCTTTCATAATTACTTCTTAAACTCTCCAATTAACACAATGAATACCTATTCCTTCAGCATCATACTCACCGTCAGTTGCTTATAATAGCGAATTAAGATTTCTTTCACGACCGGTCCGTAAGCTACCATCATTCGAAGCCTTTACTTTATTACGGCCTCTCAATCCCACTTTATTACTACGTAATTAATTTCACACGTCCTCCGTGACTCTTGATTTAGTTTCTTCACGATTACATATAAATTGTTGGGAACAATTTCGTCGGCTTATTGGCACATGCGAGCGCTATTGTCCTCATGGGTATCGTGATTGTCTGGTCACGAGGTTTAGATTTAATAACGTTTGGTTGAGATTGACTTGTGCTTGTGTAGTTATAGTTTGTAAGGATTTAACGTGGGGTGAAAAAAAGTGGTTTACGACTACGATGCTGAGAGTTCGTACAAGGTGTCCGTCTGGATTGAGGAGCCATGTCTCATATTTGAACGAGAGTACTACCAATATTTCATTGTAAATTTGGCTGTAAAACGATTTGATATGGTTTTGGTCGTGGGTTCTCGTACCACACTAAATTGTTAAGGAATGTTTATTTTATTAATTTCTTTTGAAATACTGAATCTGTAGGATGTTGGATTATGCCAATATTTAGTAGAAATTTCTACTAAATATAGGTTTTATTGTTATCCGATTTGATCAACTAGTTTAGTAGCTACGTAGTATATTTTCTATAGTCCGTCAGGATTGAGGAGCCACATAAAATGTGTTGTATCAGCGAAATTAGATAGTTTTTCCTTTTTATTTTTAGAGTACAAATTAAAGCACATTTGCTACTAAATTATACAAACAATCTGTTGTAATTGGTTGATTACTTTCCGAGAAACAGCGCGGTGAAATTTAAGGGTTTTTATGAAAAATCAAAACATTGTAGCTATCTCAAATTCAGCCCTACAAAACCCATTTTTTTTGTACAAGCTACGCGTACTACTAAATCCTACCAAATTTTCAAAAATATTCTTGGCTAGTTTTCGAGTTCTAAGGTGGCTCCTCAATTCAGACGTTAGGATTGAGGAGCCACCTTTAACGTTGTATAACTTTTTAAGGGTTTTACTACAAATTCCAGGATCCGGCCTACAAAATCGGCTAATTTACTACTAAATATTGGTAGTACCCTCGTTCAAATATGAGACATGGCTCCTCAATCCAGATGGACACCGTACAAGTTTTACTTTATACTCATGATTACTGCATAAAATCTCGGATATAGTTTCCTTCCCTGTGAAGAAAAGTTTTCATTTCATTAGCACATCGATTCTCTGTTGTTTAATTTTCGTCTCAAATGACATAACTTTGAGGTTCAAAGTAGAAACGGTAATTTTAAACGTTGCAAACTTTTTACCAAAACATTTGGCAAAGCTCGATAAACGGAAAAATGTTGTCCAAAAGTTTCCTTACCGAATTTATTATTGTATGTATAATAAAAACTTGGCAAATTTACCTATCTACGTGATTTTTACGCTACAAATGTTGCAGAAGTTTGTCAAAGTCAATTTTCTCTGAAGCGGGTGCTAGTCAAACAGAACAAAAGTTGTTTGAATCTTCAAATCGCGTTGCTTTATTAAATGAAGATGAAATATAGCATCAATAATCTCAATGGTGATTTGAATATTTGATCCCGTGTCAGTGTTGATGAGTTCATCCCCGGAGATTGCTTTGTTGTGCAAAAGTGTCGCCATCGAGGGTTTAGCAAACATTGCCGTCGTTTTGTCCCCATGCCCTGAACAGCCATGATTTGTTGTCGACCCCTCGGCTTTATCGTTTTTTCGGAACCAACAAAAAATAGGTTTATACTATTTGTAATAGATGTTGTGGTATCGTGAATTAGATGCTTCATGATGTGGATATTGTCTTGTTTTTCGTGATATCTTGTTGCTGAATTGAAATGTCACATGAAATGGACATGTAACGAAAAAAAAATACTAAAACATGACTTTAACACGTATAATAATTTATTATTATTAAGCATCAAAAATACGGAAAAAATATAATATATCCTATGTCACCCGGTGATGGTGTAGCCTCCCAACGGTGAAAGAATTTTTCAAATCGGTTCAGTAGTATCGGAGCCTATTCAATGCAAACACACAAACAATCAAATTTTTCCTCTTTATAATATTAGTAGGAATAGATAACTTTTAATTGGTACAATTTTTTACTAAAAAGTCTTAAATGTACATATCAACGACTAGTAGATTCAACTTCTCATTCTTCACGAAAGGCATGTTTTTCTAATACCCATATTCAAAATTCCGGTCATAAGAATATTTTAAATAAAAAAAATTAAGAATAAAAAATTGATGATCAGCTAGAAAAGGTAAATCAAATAGTTGAAACAGCAGAGGTCACGATGCAGACATTCGTTTAAGACGTTCCCTTTACATATTCAGCAAACGGAAAATGTTAATGAATATTTTTTTAATATATTCGTCATCTTAAATTTCCTCCAACAAAAAACATTGAGTTTTATTAGTAAGCATCTATAACAGGTACCTTAGTAAATGAAAATTTGGCACACGTTCTTAAGAGGGTTTATCCTACAAATAACTGTCAAATATTTACCTGTTTTGATTCATAAAGCAATATTACTGAATAGAAATAAGAAATGTGGCTAACTAGCGAACTAGAATATTAATAATGAATTGCAATTATAACATTAAATTTGATGTGGTACCCATTTTAGGTGTAAAAAACGCATTTGGAAAGTATCCAAATTGTTTTTTTTTTCATCTAAAACTAAAAATTCGGTGTTACGATATTAATTATTGCATTTCATAATCAATATTCTACGAGTAGTTAGCTAGTTAGCCACATTTTTTATTTCCACACAGTAATATTGCAAAATTAATCAAAACAGTGAAATATTTGACATCTATTTGCGACGTTGCCTACCTTCAGAATAAACGCTCTTAAACTTGATATTTTGGCGGTAGTATCACTAGCTGAGTTGACTTGATATCACGAAGATACTTCGCTTTACCTGACATTTTTTGTAAGAAGCTTGTACAGAAACTGCTCATGAATTTGACATAGCCTCACATCGCCCCGTACGATGCTGCGAGCTGCGAAGCTTACTTCTAGCAACACCTCCTGAATACTTATTACAGCTAAGTAAAAATCGAAGTCATGCCGCGTACCCATCAGGGGTTTTTAGCCAAATACGGTGAAATATTGCTTTCAAAGCGGGGATGGTATACGATGTAGGAATAATTTTAACAATATTATGGGCCTTTTGCGTCACTTGACAAGTTATTGGTCGTGTAAGGCGATATATTTTTTAAATAGAGTTCTCTTAGGGATTAAACGATATGTTTTCTATCCAGATTACCAGTTTTCAGTATTTTTATGTTTGTAGTTAGTTTTTACTAACGCATTTGCATAACAATATTAGGTTTCGTAATCTTTATTGAATTGAATTTATTTTAACTTACCTTTTACGTAGAAAAATAATTTAATCTCAATTTTCTGAATAGAAATGAATAGATTTTTCTTATTTAGGGTATGTACGAGTATTATTTACAGATAAGCTGAACTTTTATCCCCGAGGTAGTGAAATGAAATAACTTTATAAACTTCGAAAATATTATATTGTACGACTTTGCAAGACTGGCTGAAATTTAATTTCCACTTAACTAATTTTTCCTAAACATTTTCACAAGTATTTCAATAAGCCAATAGAACACAAGTTTGGTTGGTAATTTTTATGCTTCAGTACAAAGTAATACAATATAATAATATTATTCATGATACCTAACTCAATAAAATTTTGTTACTTTACAGTATTTTTTTAACTTTTTAATAAATCATTTTTATCTACTCTCTTATCGTAATATTCGAATTATAAACTTCAAAACGAGTTGATATTGACGTACACTATAAACACAATACCGAAATTTAAAAATATAATCTATCTATACCTATAAAATGCTTTGTCCTGAATGACTGACTGACGGATCAACGCACAGCCTAAACCGCTGATCGTAGAGACCTGAAACTTAGAGGGTGTGTTCTTTGTATGACATAGGCATCCAATAAGAAAGGATTTTTCGAAATTCTACCCCTAAGGGGGTGAGCGTTCAAAGTTTGTATGGGACAACGCACAGTGTTTTATGAAGCCCGATTTTCGGACATCCCATTTTTATTGCAAAACCTGACAGAAATGATCATTTAAGAGCGAGATTTCTTATCCCCATTTAGCTACCAAATCTAGTTTCAGAGTGATAATTTTTTGAAAATCGTAATTTTTCCATCCGGATATTAAGAAAAAAATTAATTACGCTTAAACTAAGCGTGATACGAAATAATGATGTTAGGTACATTGATGGCGCATCTTATGTAGAGTATTTTAGTCCATAAATGAACCTCGCACCATTGTTAGATCGAGATTTATACGGGTTTTTCGGTTTTTAGTTTTTCTTAATTTTCTAGAAAATTCCGCCGTTTCGGGAAAAGTTATCTATACAGAAATAATTCTATTTACTTCCCCAATACACCACATAATTATGACATCCCAAATCCATGGAACTCAGAAGTTATTCCAATTTAACTATTTTTGTTAGGGTTGTCAATTTTTTTAATCCTAATTTTGTGGATCAAATTTTTCGTAAAAGTAAAAGTTCCGTAGACAGAATGACAAACAGAAAGTAAATCAGTTTACTGGCAGCCTACCGAGACCTTTCAAAATAATATTTTTATTTATTATTATTTGTTAAAAACTATAAACACTTTTAATTTATTCGTAAACAAATTAAAAACGTCTAATCTTGTCAACACTTATTGTGAGGGCTGATTTTCCACGGCCTGTGCGTTTGCTGCTACTTCTAGAGACTGAAAAGTACCGACTTTGGTGCTATCCATAGCTTCGTTTGACATAGAGGCCACTTGCTGACCATCATGTGCATTGGGATTGTCATGCCCCCCTGGAATTAAAAAGTCATCTGGTCGGGGCCCAGAAAGATCATCTCCAGCAGAGCGGGTCAGGTTCTGCTGAGGTAGAGTAGTCCCATGGGTCGTGACCGGCTCCATGATTACTAAAAAATTCTGCTTACTATTGAGTAAAATATTTGGTGGCTGCTCCCCTGCGTTACCGGGTAGGCTACCGTGCCACTACACAGATGTACGCAATAGACAAACGAAAACAACATAAGCCCGAAAGCATAGCTGGTGGTCAAGTTAAAAATATTTATGGGAGTTTTAGCCAGTAGAAACTGTTACCGCCTTCACCGCATGGAGGTACTCCCAGCTTATGTTATTGCTATTGCATTATGTGGATTTTGCTTGTCTTTTAGCAGTATTTAGTACGTACTACAAAAAAACTTAAATAACACTAAATGCCTGAATATGCCTCTTAACGTACATCGATGAATAATATTTTATTTTGATACCAAGCTGGCTTCTTCACGTCAGATAACCCAAACCACCGATTTTACTACAAGGTAGATATATTTTTTGGCAAAGTTATATAAAATCCGGATATAAATAAAAATCTGAGATTTTGACAGCCCTAACGACGTAAAATCCGGATAAAACTTAAAATCGTTGTGGTTTCCAAGTTCCATGGAATTGGGATGTGAAATTTATGTGGTGTGTTGGAGAAGTTATCGAAATAATTTCAGTATAAACAACTTTTCCCGAAATTACGGAATTTTCGAGAAAATTAAGAAAAACGAAAAACCGAAAAACACGTATATATCTGGATCAAGCAAAGTTACGAGGTTCATTTATGCACTAAAATACTCCGCATAAGATGCGCCATCAATGTATTTAACATCGTTATTTCTATGACGCTTAGTTTAAATGTATTTTATTTTTTTCTGAAAATCGAAATAAGATTTGGTCGATTTTCAAAAAATTCTCACTCAGAAACTAGACTTAGTAGCTAAATGGGGATACGAAATCTTGCATTTAAATGATCATTTCTGTCTGGTTTTTCAATAAAAATGGGATGTCCGAAAATCGGGGTTCATAAAACACTGTGCAACGTGATTCCTTGGTCCAATTTACTTTAAATTTTGCATAAACATTCTTTAACAGAATTAATGGAAGACCTGTTTCGTATTTTGTTGAAATTCATCTCCTAACGGGGTTAAATAGGGGTAGAAAGTTATTTTGGGAGTGATTTGCTTAGAAGTTGATATCAATACTCCTTAGTGCTTTTGATTTAAATTACATTTTATTTTGACATATGTTTGAAAAGTCAATCCGATTTTATTCAAAAAAGGTTGAACTTACATAAAGGCTTGGTGCTTGCAATGCAAATACTCTTTAAAATTGGAATGTCTCGAAAGTCACCGTACTATACATATTAGTTAGCATTTGAAGGTTTCTAAGCTTTACAGAGGTCCGTATTTATTTATTCCTAAGATTCCCCTAACACCATCAAATTACCCCTTCGAATTCAAGAGAGTGCAGTTTCCCATAGTATGCTTCGCAATGACTACAAACAAAGCTCAAGGTCAAACTCTTAAGGTAGCGGGAGTAGACTTGAGGGAAAGCTGCTTCTCCCACGGCCAGTTGTATGTGGTATGCTCCAGAGTAAGCGCACAGAGTAGCCTGGTGATTCTAGCACCCGAAAGAAAAACAAAAAAAAATATTGTTTACAAAGAAATACTGCGGTAGGTCTAGTATTTCGATTTTGTTGTAAAAAGATAATACACCCGTGTTACTTTCGCCAGATTTTTTCAGGTTTATTTATCCTTTATATCCCTACACTATAATGAAGATTGTTATGTTATATAATTATTCAAAAATTTTAACATTATAATTTATATGTTATAAAAAAGAAAAGAAAGAAAGAAAGAAAACGTTTATTTGGACACAGTTAGTGAAACACAAAATAAAAAACAAACTAAAAAGTAGAAGAGGTTGGCTGCGCCAAAAAGGTTCATTTCAGCATTAATGACAAATGCTGCCTGACGCTGGCTAAATTAATAACGTAAAAAATCAATAAAAAATCCTATTAGAACCATTTTCGACTTCTACGCTGACGAAGTCGCGGGCAAAAGCTAGTCATATTATAACACTTTTTCTCTAACAAAATAATGCTATAAAACAATTTTTTTTAACAATTACCATACAGGGCAAATCCAAGAAGTTAATATCACCAAGGAGTTTCCATCTGTTTTTGCAATGGAATGTTAGCGGGGGACAAGCACCGCTCTAGCGCATGCGCGGTGATGTGCTGGGTGCAGGCGCCATTCATACGTGAAGTTGTATTGAATTTCGTGGGTTTTTTTTAATCTTGATCTTTAACTTTGATCTTTTATTTAGTAGGTTCTATCCCAATGTATGAGAGTACCTACATAAAGTAGTGTATGAAACTGCACATAACTAGGTATTAAAACACTCGTGTGATACTATTAAAAACACACACTCGTATTTTAATACCCCTCTTTATGCAACAGTTTCATAAACTACTATTATGCTTCATTTCCTTGCTAAAATGAATAGTATATATAATCTAAATAAATATCCTATGAAACTGCAATATTTGCTATGACTCAATAGACAATTTTATTAATGGATGTGGTTGTCAATCTATCTGTGTATATCTAAATTTCCAAAAAAACGCTTTGACGATTTTGGCAGAGAAGTAATTTGTTGCCTGAAACACAGTACTTTCATTCCGGAAAATTAAAAAACTTCGAACGGATCCATCCGCCCCAAGTTTTTTCGGGAAAGCTAGTAATAACTATTTCAATAGCTCCGAATGCAGGGCATGATGGTACATGCAACATAGGGGATCGCAGGCTTTGCGTTTGATTGAATCAATTGATGTGAAAAAATTGCGCATCGTAGGGCAACGGACACACTGTATGCTTTGCTATTTAGGTATTTGCTAGGGATGTGTACAGTCACGCGCATAAATATCTTAGAGTTACGCAAAATTCAGTAGCAGCTTTTTACGAGAAAAAAATTTTTGCAACTTTGAGAAAAGACATATTTCATAATAGTATTTATGGTTTTGGTAAAGGCTTGTGCAGACCAGCGCGACTTGTCGCGCGACGCGACACCGGTTATTGTTATACTGTGAAGTTTTCTTAGAAATTGTATTGTTCGTGTCGCGTCGCGCGACAAGTCGCGCTGGTCTGCACAAGCCTTAACACTTTTTTCGTAACACCATATAATTTCTATCAACACTTTAGGAGAAAATCGATTTTGAATCTTGCGGAAGTGGTTAGTGCAATGGTCGGCAAACTCTAATGAGTTTGCCGACCATTGCACTAACCACTTCCTTCTACCATTGACTAATGTCAATAGAGCCAAATATCAATACGAGAGCCAATCCTTTCTGTGTGTCTAAACTGTCTCAATACACTTTTCTTAATCCTTAAAACTTCCATTCTCTTTCATGCCACACCGCTTCCTAAAGGTAACTGGCTAAGAAGTAGGATGCCTTCATCATCATTATCATATCAGCTCATAATAATATGATGAAGGCATCTTGCTTATTAACAAGTTATTCTTGGAAAACTTTGAAAGGTAGAGTAAATGATTAATTTTCGACGTCCTGTAAATTTTTGGAGAAAATATTTCGGAAATAAATCTTTGAAACCGAAACCCTGAGTCTACGCTCGCACTCATCGACATTTGTACAGAGCCGTACGCTATCGGCCAAAGAGCCGCATGTGGCTCACGAGCCGCGCTTTGACGAAATTTAAAAAGGAAAGTTGCTTTTATCGTCTTTTTCAAAAACTAAACACACTGACTATTGGCACTAAACATAAAAGAGCCAGAAAAACATTAGATTTAAGAAGTTTTTGTAACTATTCATAGAGAAAAAAAAACAAACGTAAAAAAATTACCCAAAATGAAGTTACTAATCTGAACATGAAACAATAAACTAAGGCAAGCCAATGTCGACGTACCTTGATGAAATGTCACTCTAAAAAACATCTTCAAAGGCTAATCCCTCGTACACTGGCTTCTCCAAATTTGTTCAAAGGGATCCAAAAATGATACATGAGTACCGGCCTCTTATTTTCATGTTATAAATGTCACTCGAGTGAGATGGGTCACTCTCACAACACTTGTATTATATGATCGACGAATGACTTGTCATTATTTTCGGATTTCATCTTGTTTCATCCTGAAGCTTGTCATTTTCAATGTGTAGTGGGGTTTTGCAAGAAAGATCTGACGATGGAAAAACTATAGGTTTGGGGAAACTATACAGGGTGTCAGGGATATCGATGCGAAAACTGTTATTATGGTATATCAGTACATGATTCTGAACCCCAAGGCGTCGAAATTTTTAGTCGGTTATTAAAAATAAAAACGAGTATCTGTTGTTTCAGAGAAAAGTGCAATACCTACGCGGTCAAAATGTGTGGAACAGCAGATTTAAAATAAAATAACCGACGAAATATTTCAAAGCAAGGGTAAGGCAAGGGCAAGCAAGGGTTCAAAATCATGTACTGAATCCATGGTAACAGTTTTCGCGTCGATGTCCCTGCCACCCTGTGTTATGTACGTATATATATGTATCTGCCTTCTATAGGGTTGTGAGCATGCTGATAGTTACTAGTTTTTAATTTGATCTTAGATAAATAATCTAATTGTATGCATTATAATGCCTTTCTGTTCGCTGGTTACCTGCTAGCATACTATATTCTTTTGTTGAAATAAACACCGCATTCAACCGTCTCTCTGTGGTCTAGTGGATAGACCACCTATCTCAGACCCGGAGGTCCCGGGTTCGATTCCCAGTGGGGGCAAATTTTTCTGCTCAGTTTGGTTGGTAGTAGAAGCTTGTTCTAAGTCCGCCTGGCTAGCTTTTTTTTTTTTAGGGTGGGAAATTATCAAATAACTTCTCCCGCTCTGGGCGGAGCGGGAGGGCGTGTCAGACTCTTACTGACTAAAACCCACCCGTGTTCCTTCAGTTGCCTGTACGTTGCCAGGGGCCACGGTATCCCTTTCAGACTTTCCCGCGACCCCGGCAGGCATTGGTCCTAGCGGACCCCGTCAGTTGAGCTGACATCTCTTTGAGGCGCGCGTGGAACATAACGCGCCGTCGACCCGGGCCTGGTCCTTATTGGACGGTGAGCTACCCATTGCTCACCGTCCGCAAGCCCGCGTCTACGGTGGCCGGGAATCGGCCTGCGATTTCCGACGCCCAGGGCGTCTCCAGCAGGGGCTAGGGGCATGAGGGCAAGAAAATTTGCCTCTCCCTCACGCGTTCCGCCCCCTCCTTCGCGAGCATTACTGCTTCGCAGAAGGAGGTGACGGCTTCCCACGTTCTCTCGCTCCGTACCATGGCCTGGACCAGGGCCGGCCAAGAGAGATCACTGCCGCCAATCGCCTCCACAAGGACGCGGTGGTGCAAGCGGAGGTCTGCCCAAGCCGGGCAGCGTGTCCACCCACCGTGTCCTCCCGGCGATCCACACAGTGGTGACACCCGGGCGTTTCCTCCCGCGCCTTTTTAGCTACCACCATCTTATTATACGAGTAGTCTGTCGCCATAACAACAATGTTAACAGCATTTTTGTGTTTCGGCAGTTAGATAACTAAGATAACCACTTCTCTGTAGTTGAGGATTCCGGGTGAAGCTCGTTTCCACCTTCGGGCTGATCATCAATTACCATCAGGTGAGATACAGGCCAAGAGCTTATCCGTAGTGAAAAAAAAACACATAAATTTACTTAAATGATTTACTTGTAGGATTTGGATTTACGGATGCTGTTCATCTGAATGCCCACAATGGTAGTAAATGGTATATTTACTTATTATAGTTGTGTAACACATAAATAAAATAAGAATCGTACCTTAAATTGTAAAAAAATATTAAGAACCGGTCTAAAATGATCTCCACTCATAAATTCCAGCAAAAGTAGTCATGAAATTGGTATAATTAAAGAGATTAGAACTAACAACAAAACTTTAGAAGACTAATGTTAGTATAGGTAAAACTAATTGCAAACTAAGTTAGCTAACTCTAAGCACTAAGCCAACCGTAGCGTTTGCCTACTTTATTATGAAAAAAAATCCAGCCAACTGCATGTCGGACCACGCACAATAAAGAGTTCCGTAGTAGGGATGAATTTATACTAAGAACAAACTTAACATTGTAGTTGAAAAACATGTTCTCCCATACATTCCAACTCCAAATGTAAGTTTGTACGCACAATATTGAGATATTTACCATGTTGTTTTAAGACCATACACTTCATATAGATTTTCATATAATCTATGAGCCAAGTACCATTCTCTGTATAGTAAATAAACATATAGTTTCAGAGATAACAGGGGGAAATGGTAAATTTTCATCTATTTTGTTAAATATCTTTAAAAGTATTTTTTATTTTAAAAGATTCTCACAACAAGACCTTTCACTTGATATGTTTTTTTATCAGTCTTATTTTCCCCCAAAAGTGACCCCTTTATTCAAAATTCATTTATTTATTTATAAAATTACAAATACATAATTATGTGTACCAAATTTCAACTTAATCGGTCCATTTGAGACGAAGCAAATTGGCTGTGACAGACGGACAGATAGACAGACACACGCGTGATCCTATAAAGGTTTCGTTTTTTCATTTTGAGGTACGGAACCCTAAAAAAGAAGTTTAAACTTTTAAACGCACATTCTACTCAGTAAATCTCTCCTGTTAATAATTGTCGTTCTTTTCCTTACTCTACCCGAAGCTGGTTAGTTAAAATACTAAAACTTTTTAGTATGCCCGAAAGAAAATGTCAAGTTGTTAGTTAAATTCAAATTGGAAAACTTTTAAAATTTATGTTCGCAGTTTTAAGGCACCTATTATGTCTCCTCTAGTCTTTACATGTGTAGGCTGGTGTTGTAGAAAGGTCCAGTTACCCTGGTTCCTCCATACTGTCGCAAAGCAGTTTCATTACGTATTTAATACGTTAGAGGGAGCTAAGGTTTTTTGGTCCTACAGTACATTCGGTTACGTGAGAATTGTGCTTGCGCGCTGACTGCGAGGCAATAAAATGTCCTTTAGGACGAATCCTAAGGTCCATATAATAAATTATTTCATTATTTTTATCGAGTGTTTACGAGAAGCTGACGTAGGCGTGTGTGCGTTTATGTTGGGAGTTAGGACAGACCACTTTTTGCGATTATTTGTATTAGGGCTGGATAAAATAGTAGAAAATGCATTTATAACTCAGTAAAGTTTACATGCATGTGAATGAGAATGAGATTATCTACTTTGTAAGTATCGAGTGGATTTCTGGCTCTTGGCTAAGTAATATCAGCCGCATGGGTCGATCAATCAGGTTAAGCTACGCTTACTGCGGTCAGTCCGTGGATGGGTGACCAACTGACCATTTTAACATATCAAGACCCCTCCGTGCCTCGGAAAGCACGTTAATCCGTTGGTGGCCCGCTGTCTTTCTTGGATCTTTGACAGTCGTTACGGGTCGACAGAAGCCCAAAAGTCTGACAACCAGTCTTACCAAAGGGCATCGTGTGACCCAGTAACTCGGTATTGGGTGTTAGATAGGCAGTCGCTCCATGTAAAATACTGGTATTCAGCTGCATCCAGTAAGACTGGAAGCCGACCCCAATATAGTTGGGAAAAGGCTAGGCAAATTGGAGGCTATTTTAATGCGCCACAATACTATACTCCATAGGTTTAGGTAGTTAAATAAAGGTAAACAAATCGTAAAACAGGGTTTTTTATATATGACACTTTCTTGTTTAAAAATACGATAAAACCAAATTAAAATAATTTTAGATTTTTGCAATAGTTTCCTCTTTTATTAATGTATGTTAAACTTTATCATTTATTCTTTAACTCTTATTATTTCTTCATAGATGTAACTGATTGAGCATAATTTATATAATATTTTGTAATCTGTCTATTTTAAAGAGCCCAAACTCTAAACGTCAACGAATTATAACGTTGCTAAATTAAAGAGTACAACTGAGACGTAGCATGACGCACAACTGAACAGATATTACGTTAAGTCGGTTACTTGACAGTTATCTCCTCACGTGGTTTTTTTGTTTACCTTTATTTAACTACCTAAACATATAAAAGTAAAAATTATATCGATAAACGGTTAGGTTAGGTTAGGTTAGGTTAGAACTACCTAAACGGTTAGAAAAAAATATGGGAAAAAGCAATAAAATCCTTTTCCTGGATTTAATTTTGTTTCAATGCTCTCTATGCAAGACGGTTTTACTTTGCCTTTGCCAGTACGAAAAAAGAAACAATTTATTGTTCAAAGCAAAGTTATTTACGGAACATTCTCTTCAATATTGAATAACTATATTCCGGCTGCCGAGAGAATGCGTTCCTGAGAATTGTCAGTGGAGAACAAAAGAATACGTGTTTTACGAATTTATACTTTATTTGTTCCTAATTGTGTCCAACTGAGAGGTGTCAGGAACGAATTCTCTCGGCGTAACCTAGAAGATATTACTTCAAAGTAATTTTCTCAATCATCATAAGAATATTTTTCAAGGAATAAGTACGTAAAGGACATTTTCTATTGGTCGTCTGGTACGAGACCAATTTGTCGGCCAAAACCATTTCTGAAACACTGAAATTCCAATAAGAATTGCCGTAATTCCGTTTTCGTACCTTCAAGTAATTTAACCAATTTGTAATTTTAGGGCTCTGTACCAAATTATCGCGGCCCCGGCACACAGGCAACGGAAGGAACACGGGTGGGTTTTAGTCAGTAAAAGTCTGACACGCCCTCTCGCTCCGCCCAGAGCTCCAGGTCATTTGATGATTTCCCATCCTCAAAAAAAAAAAAAAAAGAAGGCTCTGTACCAAAAGAGACGCCGTCTCGCGTCTGTCTGTCCATATTGACCGGTTTAGGAAATCACAGAATGGCGCGTACGTGAACTGTAGTAGTTTTGATGGTACAGTTCCCTTGGTGTTACTGTCCGATTCAAATTTCAAATAGCCATTTTTTATTATAGATAATAGAACTTATCTATAAAATACTTATTCTAATATAACCTAACCTATTACGACGGAATGTTTTAAAAACAGTAAGAAAATCCTCCAAAACAAAAATGTCCGCCGCATCTAAACAACATTATAATCGAGTATAAAACGTGGTGCGGTAAAAGCGTTCTAGTATTAGGTATGAGAGATATTTTAAAGTGAGGAGTGCTCGCAACAGAGGGAGATAATGCGTCGTTAATGGAGTGCCGTTGCAGCCATGTTGCCTAAGCGACTTTCACCATTACTGGATTTGTAAACGTGAAAAATAAACGTGTTTATATCGAACGTGACACTTTTAGCGTTAACGAAATAGATGGTCTAGAACACTTCTAGGGTACAGTGTGTGCGACTTTGAAAGTGCATTTAGAACTAAAGGAATGGCGGGTAATATTTGAGAAACGTCTGGTGGGCGGGTCTTTTTCTTTAACATTACAGTATAGTGTCTACTTACGTAGGTGGAGAGCCAGTCAGAAATGTCTCCTAATTGCTGCTACCAGAACATCGTTATCATTATCATATTCTGAACATAACATTAGGCAGGCGTTGGTGGAAGAAGAAATAGGAGACCAAACCAGCGCTGTTCATCATCAGCTTCTTCTGGTACTTCTCCCGCTAATGAAGGATAACCAAAAATGAGTTTCTCTTATTCAGGAACTGTTGTTGTAATTTTGATGCTGATATTTAAATCTCTGCTGCTAAAAGGAAGTTTAAATTTCAAGTTTTCTGCCACTATGTTTAATAAATTGCTCTGTTAACAAAGTATGAAGATATTTCCAACTTCACTGTGAACAATAGTTTGTGCGAAGGCTTTCTTACAATTTCAAGCGCTAGAGGGTATGGCGCTATTAATTTGACCTCGCGCTACAGTCGCCAAGCCACTTAGAATTCCTTTTATCGAATTCAATATTCCAATCTTCCTCTTCCTCCAATAAATTTACGCTGTTGCAGGGAACATTGAAAGTAGTTACGCTAATATTGTTTCACTTTAATTCCTTTGAGAGTTTATTATAGAATATTAGCATACCATAGGATACATTTGCATTTATAAGCTTTACACTGACTGGACTCAAATCTGTGTGGTTCTTTCCACAAAATATCATCTCAGACACTAAACTGCGTGGTCCTCATATGGCCTGAGCAAGATTATGTTTGGCCTTTAAAAGAGACTATGGCCTTTTTTTTTGGTTGTGTGAAGCTATATTCTAACTTCTCCCGCTCTGGGCGGAGCGGGAGGGCGTGTCAGACTCTTACTGACTAAAACCCACCCGTGTGCCTTCAGTTGCCTGTACGTAGCCAGGGGCCATGGTATCCCTTTCGGACTTTCCCGCGACCCCAGCAGGCATCGGTCCTAGCGGACCCCTTCCGTTGTGTTGACATCTCTTTGAGGCGCGCGTAGACTGGTCCTTATCGGACGGTGAGCTACCCATTGCTCGCCGTCCGCAAGCCCGCGCCTGCGGTGGCGGGAATCGGCCTGCGATTCCCGACGCCCAGGGCCTCTCCTGCGGTAGAGATTATGGCCTCTGAGTTTGTTTCGGTCTTTCTTGTCAGAGTAGTCGAGGAATCACCCAACTCATCCAGATTTAAAACATAATTTAGTTTTGATGTGTAAAAGTGCTTTTTGAACTAATTTACAGAAATAAATATCATTTATCAATTGATGCACTGGACTGTCTCGGTTTAGTGGGCTTAATCATGACTGCTAAAGTGTTTAATGTAAGTTCCTGGCTTCAATGTCTGGATCAAGAAAATTGTCATTAGGTTAATCAAGTACGAAATTCTTGGTAGCAAACCAGAGCCGAATAAAGCCTATAGCCTAACCTGCAGTTTTTAAAACCACCTTTTCATCTATGAAAGTACACTTTACAGACTTGCTAAACTTTGAATACACTCTTGAATTCAACCTTAAGCACAGCTGTGTTTCTTCAGTCAACTAACCCATCCACACGAAATTAAAAACACTTTTTCGTCTGTGAACGATTGCCTAACACTTTCAACATTTTTTGGTCGTAGTTATTAATGCTGCAGGCTTTTGACACGTCCTAACGACCCGTTCAATCAAGCGGCGGCTTAAAGTACTCTTCCAATGGGAGAGAGCACATATTGAAACAGTCTACCCTTTCAGTGACGAGGCGTTACACTTGCTTAGATGCAGTTGCATATTGGCCTTTAGAGGAAGCGTAAGGGTATTGATGGAGTATTCAAAGGGTTGTGTAGAAATTATTGAAATTAATATTCATGTTGATAATAAGGGCAAACCAAATTGGATGTCAATTTTATCATGTATGTAATGTTTCGGAATTGATTTTGGGTGTCTCTATATTACTGTTACGCATAGTGAAAATACTGAAACAAATTTATTTTCAGTAATTTGCTGATATTTTCAAAGATAAGTCGTTATCTATGTGTCGCAGTAAGATGGTTGAAGCCGTGATATAGTTATATCCCTGAGGGATATAGCTATATACCGTAATTTAGTTATATGAAAGCGGTTCATAACTGTTGGAGTGCTCTAATTTAGTTATTGTTACTGTGACCAATTTCAATATAGTATTTCGTAGTTGGTCACAGTTGTAACCTAATCTATTTGGTCGGAGTGCCCTCATCGTTATATTACTATATAGATCGTGCTCGAATCATAGTTATGAGTAAGAGTTATGAACCGTTTTTATATAACTATATAACGGTATAGCTATATCCCTAGGGATATAACTATCAACTAGCTTCAACCATCTTTTGCGACTTTATACATATAATAAAATCGAAGCAAAGTACGGTAAATTGAATATTATGGAAAGAAAGTAATTGTTACGAGGTCTAGGAACGATTCTAATGCAGAAAATATCGTATTTTTTTATTGTAATGTGTTCTTGGACAGGGAAACAACGAACATTATTAAAATCCGCTGAATTCAAAACGTGATGTAAAATAATTATTATGCATACAATTGATTTAAATATATAATATCTCTGTCATTATACCATTCGAAAAATTATATGGGTATTCTCATCGTAGGTAATTCATAAAAAAAAAAAATACAAAGTTTTACTTTAATGAGTTAAAAAAAATGAAGGTCCTCCATATTTTTGTGTACATGTAGAAAAATTACTTTAAAAAACCTATGGTATGAGGGAATGACTGACAGAATGTGGGAATGATTTTTATGACAATTTGATACAATGGGTAACAAAAAGCATTAGTTAATTTGTGAACATATGTATTCGATCAGAAAGAAAGAAAGAGAGAGAGTATGAGAGAGAGAGAGTGAGAGAGAACACACAATTCTGCCACAATTGTGGCGATAAGTCTCCTCTTTGAGGAGTGGCTAGAGAGGCACCACGGCGTCCCCATCTTCCGCCTGACGCAGGTCCTCACCAGACATGCTTGATTCGGGAGGTTCCTGTTCAGGATAAAGCGGGAGGCAACACCCGGGTGTCACAACTATGTGGATCGCCCGGAGAACACGGTGGAGCATACGGTGGAGGTCTGCCCGGCTTGGGCGGAACACCGCCGTGTCCTCACGGAGATGATCGGCGGCGGCGATCTCTCGCGTCCGGCCCTGGTTCAGGCCATGGTCCGGAGCGAGAGTGCCTGGGAGGCCGTCACTTCCTTCTGCGAAGCAGTAATGCTCGCGAAGGAGGAGGCGGAGCGCGCGAGCGATATGCAAGATGCGCGCCCGCGCGTCCCTAGTCGCCGCAGGAGACGCCCGCCCGCCTACGGTGGCCGATTTCCGGTTACCGTAAGCGCGGGCGTGCGGACGGTGAACGATGGGCCCGATAATGAGCAGGCCCGGGTCGACGGCGCGTTGTGTTCCACGCGCGTCTCAAAGAGATGCCAGCACCAACTAACGGGGTCCGTTAGGGCCAATGCCTGCCGGGGTTGCGAGTTTGTCCGAAAGGGATTTTGTGGCCCCAGCACACAAGCAACGGAAGGTACACGGGTGGGTTGAGAAATATGGAGAGAGATAGAAAGAGAGAGAAAAAGAGAGAGAAAAAGAGAAAGAGAAAGATAGAAAGAGAGACAAATAGAGAGAGAGATAGAAACATTAAAATCCCTTTTACCTAAACAAATATTTTTTTCTTTCACTAAATTCATCAGGTTATGGGACCAGCTCGCTTAACACTTTCGACTCTACCCACTTTTCATAGAACTCATACGCCATGCGCCATACATATTGGAAGTGAACCCTCCGGTAGGGTTACCGGCATTAGATTTGCGCTCAAGTTAACCACCGTGGACGGTTAACCGTGTTATAAAACACTGTCAAACGAAGTAAAATTGTGTTTTCAGGAGATGTTGTCGCCATACTCACCTCTCTCTCTCTGTCTCCCTATCTCTCTCTCGCTCTCCATCTATTTCTCGATCTCTTTTGCTCTCTTTTTCTCTGTCTCTTTTTCTCTCTCTTTCTTCTCTTATAACCTGATGAATTAAGTGAAAGAATAAAAGATTAATTTAGTTAAAAGGCATTTTAATGTTTTTATCTCTCTCTCTTTGTCTCTCTTTCTCTCTATCTCTCTTTCTCTTTTACTCTCTCTATTTATATCTCTTACTCTCTCCCTCTTTCTATCCTTCTATCTCTCTATTACTCTCTCTCAAGAGATATAGTAAGCGAGAGAAAAAGAAGTGAGAAAGGGAGAGAGAGAGAGAGCGAAGAGAGAAAGAAAGAAAGAAAGAGAGAGAGAGAAAAAGAGTCAGAGAGAGAAAGAGAGGCGAGTATGGCGACAAGACCCCCTGAAAACACAATTTTACTTCGTTTGACAGTGTTTTATAACACGGTTGACCGTCCGCAGTGGTTAACTTTAGCGCAAACTTAATGCGGGTAACCCTCCCGTATGGTTCACCTCCAATATGTATGGCGACATGGCGTATGAGTTCTATGAAACGTAGGTGGCGTCGAAAGTGTTAAAGGCGCTCCCATAGCATTCGCATTTAATGTAACAATCCAAGATCTGAATTATGAGATCTGTTTTATACTCTTGAGAGCCACTTATGTTCTCATAACAATATCACATAGAATACAACTCAAAACGTAGAACTTAAAATTTAAAAAAAACAACATTAATAGAAGTGGCTTTTCTTAGACATAGACATATTATTATTAATGCTTCAATTAAACTTACAACTTAAAATATCTTTGTATTCTTATTGTTTATTAATCTCACTATGTTTTGGTCTCTAACTCTAAATCACATTTCAGTCAACGATACTTTTGGAATCGTCCAGCTCCTTCATAATGTAGTTCCCCCTTTTAATTAACTTTGGCATCTCTATTTTTTGTGATGTTTTTTTTTTTTTTTTTTTTTCCTAACTAGGGCATCTCGCAGATTACCACTAAGGTAGTGACTGCTTAACCGGGCTTTCCTGTGGCTGCCTTAAGCTTCTACACTCAAAGCCTCCAGCCAGGGCAATTTTACTATTCTAATTAAAACTAGGCGAATGCTCGCTAAGGGCCACCCCCTGTGGGGTGCGAACCTCGGCTTAGGGCATTCGCTGAGGGGAGGACAGCAAGAGGGACAGGCTGGATCAAAATGGTGGTTTCATGATTATTGATCGGGGAATTTAAAGCTACAGGCTCAGCGGCAACGCGTGCTGGCGCTTCGTCGACGAGCAAGGGTCGGGGGGGAGTATCGTTTACTCGGGAGGGTCGCGATCGCGGGGGACCTCTACGGCGAGGTCTGTATCGCGGGTGTCGGATGTATTTGTGCACTGTACTCGTGGCCCTATTGCTCTCCTGTAGGAGTGTGATGGGGTCATCTGGGTCGGAGAGGATATGCCTTGGGCGGCGAAAGTGACTGATTCTAGAGGGAATGTAACTAGCTGCCTCGACAACCAGAGGGTTGCGATGTTTGACGGCTGAATCGAAATAACGCTTTGACATGCGTTTGAGAAACTGGTGGATGGTAGGTATTTTAAGATCGAGATGGAGGATCTCATTTCTAACATACATGGGGGATCCCGTGATTCTACGGAGGAATCGGTTCTGTAATGTTTGCAACCTATGGATGAATCGGGGTTTGGTATGGGCAAAAACGATACCCGCATAGGTCATGATAGGGCGGATGCACGTGGTGTAAGTTCGCAATTTGCACCTGAGTGACATTTTGCTACGTGCATTTAAAACGAAATGAAGTCTACTGAGAGCGAAAGAGGCTCGCGAGTGAACCGCCTTTATGTGCTCTGAAAACGTGAGATGCCTATCTAAGATCACACCTAGATATTTGGCTCGCGTAGCCCAAGGGATCGGCTTGCCAAACATGGTGACTGATCGGGGGAAAGAGGGATTTAGCCACGGTTTCGAGAAGAGGACCGCTTGGCTTTTATCGGGATTGACCTCGATTCTCCACTTCCTAAACCAGGCGCCAAGGTTATTGACCGCCTGTTGGAGGTTTAGAAGCATCGAAGCGGAACCTAAACCTTTACAATAGATGGCAGTGTCGTCTGCGAACAGAGCCAACTGAGTCTTTTTGTTTCTAGGGATATCGCTGGTGAATAGCGTGAACAATAGGGGGGCGAGTACAGAGCCCTGAGGGACTCCTGCTCGGATCTGACGAGGGGTGGATAGGGCTCCGTCTATGCGATAGCGAAAGGTGCGATTCGACAAGTAGTCGCGTAGGATGAGCACGAGACGATCTGGCACACCGAGTTTGTAGAGCTTATACAATAAGCCGTTGTGCCAGACTTTGTCGAACGCTTTCGCTATATCAAAGAAGATAGCGCCTGTCATTAAGCCGCGGTTGATGGCGCTGCTTATATGTTCTATGATACGGTGGGCCTGATGCACGCTAGAGTGCTGGGTTCGAAAGCCGAACTGTTCATTGGGGATTAAGCCCTTAGTCTCGGCGTAGTCTCTGAGTCGCTTATAAATAAGCTTCTCATAGAGTTTGCCGAGTACTTTGAGCAGACTGATGGGACGGTAACTGGTGGGATCTGATTTGGGCTTGCCAGGTTTTGGAATACCTATGACAGTGGCCTCTTTCCATGTTTGGGGAAAGATATTATTGCTTAGAGCACCATTGAAGATGGTGGTCAGTAGCATAATGAGATGAGCGGGGAAGAGTTGGATCACCCTATTGGTGAGTCCGTCTGAACCGGGGGCTTTTCTAATTTTTAGACCTTTGATTAAGTCGTGCACTTCGTCCGGAGCGACTGGAGGCAGAGGACTATCAGGGTCTTCGACGGGAGGGAGAGAGGCTCTGCTTTCGACTTCGGCGTCGACCTCTGCGAGGTGAGCTTGGTCTACTGGCTGAGAGCTGGGAGAGCATTGGAGCTCGAGACTATCTGCTAGGCACTCGGCCTTTTCGATGTCGTCGAATGCTATTGACTTATCGGGGCGTATCAGGGGGGGCATGGTGGCGATCTCCCGGGATTTGAGTTTCCTCTGAAGATCCCAGAAGGCCTTGTGAGTGGGCTCTAGCTCGCTAAGCATCTTGTCCCAGCCCGCTTCACGCAGCTCCGCTACGCGTGTACTTACAGTTCGCTGTAAGTAGCGCATATGGGCTTTGTTTGCGGCACAGGGGAAGCTGCTGTAGGCACGGGTGGCCGCGTTCTTCTCCGTCATTAGAGCACGTACATCGTCGGGCAGCTTCCAGCGACGGTTATCCGTCGCTGGGACCTCCCTTGAACAGTCGTTCAGGACAGATTGTACGTGCTCCGTGAGGGAGTCGATCGCGGCCGTCGTGTCAGCGATAGAATCGAAGTTGTTGGGGATTGAGTCTAACTGAGGGGATGTGGTGGGTTTCAGCTGTTCGCTTACTCGCCTCCAGTCTGTTATCTTTTTTGTAGCAGAGGGCTGGTCGGGGTCATGATGACGATGACCTATGCGGGAGTCGAGTCTTATTAGTACTGGACGGTGGTCAGAGTTAAGCTCGTGCACCGTTTCTATTGAGTCTAGTCTCAAGTTGACACTCTTAAGGAGTGCCACGTCCAGGACATCAGGAGAGTATCTGGGGTCGTGAGGAAAATGAGTGGGAGTCATCGGAGCGATGACGTCAAAGTTCAGGAAGGTGGAGAGGTCGAACAAGTGTCGACCCCTGGAGTTTATTCTGGTACTATTCCAGGAGGGATGCTTTGCATTGAGGTCGCCCGCTATGATAACGGAGTCGCTCATGCCTAATAGGATTGTGAAATCGTCTGAGATATGTTGGAAATTCTCAGCCGACGACGTAGCGGGAGGGAGGTAGACCGATACTAGCATGATCGGCTGATGGCCAGTCATGGATAGTCGGCAGATAGTGACTTCTAATTTACTTAGGGGAGGAGGGTCCATAGGTATGCAATACAGATCCCGTTTGTGATAAATAAGGGTGCCGCCCTTGTGACAACGCGTCCTATCATTACGGATGAGACGGTAGTTCGCTATAGAGGGGTTTCGGTGACTAGGTTTGAGGAACGTTTCCTGAACGAGGAGTAGGTCAATTTGATGGTCGCGGAGGAATTCCGAGATCTCATCGCGTTGACCGCGGATGCCGTTTGCATTGAAGATGCCTATTTTAAGGGATCGGGGTTTATGCCTCGCTGTACTGGTGTTAGACATTATGAGGTTTTTTCGGGTGGAGAGTTTGCATGACGTCAGAGTATTCATACAATACTCTTTGCAACATTGGGAAGTTATCGGATTGTCTGGCCACGAGTATTTCGTGAGCCATCTGTACGGCGCGGGGGGAGCAGAACGCCATATAGGTGTCTGAAATTATGTTATATACGTCCGAAGTGGACAACTGAGCGGCCGCGGGAGCGGCGGTGGTGGGGCGCGGTGCTTTATGAGCGGGAGCGGGAGCGGGTTTGTAGTGGGCCGCGGGAGGGCCTGCGAACGCGGGGAGGAGGATACGCTGATCCATGAGGGAGGGAATTTTATTGGGAGGAGGTTGAGACTGAGGTTGAGATAAGGGCGGGGTAGCGATCGCTAAGGCTGGGAAGGCCTGACGGTGCTGGAGTTGATTCCAGGGGCTGGGTCTCTGAGGGCTAAGCCGCTCGGGGATTTGAGATGACGGGATAGGGAATTCCCTTTGCTTTAGCTGACGATCGTCAAGACGTTTCGTCAGCTTGGGCGAAGTATTTTTTGGGGCTTTTGAGCAGCCACGGTAGTTGGCTGTGTGACCCTCTTGCCCGCATAGCACACAGCTAGGTGGGCTGTCGCATTGACTACGGTCCTTTGGACGGGTGCATTCAGTAGTGCCGTGGTCGCCCAGGCACTTGACGCACCTGGGTTTCGCATGGCAAAACTTTTGCGAATGCCCATATAATTGGCAACGATGACATTGCCCTATAGAATGATTTTTCCATGGCTTCTCTATAGAGAATCCCATGAGATTGCATATGGATTTGATGTTAAAGATCGGGTTATGCCCTTCGATCGGGGAGCACACGACGAGTACCATGTCGTATGCCTCCCTACCGCGCGAACGGTGCATACGGTGCACTTCGTCAACTGGAATATTCTGCGACTTAAGGTCGGCTAGAATTTCTGCTGGGGAGATTTCTTTGGGGATCTTTTTAATGACAACTCTGGTCTGTTTTTCTTCTGGGAGAGAGTACGTGTGGAAGGACACGTTCCTGTCTCTCAGAAGCCGGGTTAGGGATCTGTAGTCGGTCGAGGTCGGGACTATTACTTTTATACCCTGTTGGGTAGAGCGGGCATTGGTGTAGCCGATCTTGAGATCGACACACCACTTTGAGATGGCCGTCCACTTCTCCTTGTCCTGAATGAACACAGGAGGTGGAGGCGCGACCTTTTTCTGGCCAGAAATAATAATAGGGGCGGTGGGAGCAACCTGCGAAGAGGCTGATGACGTAATCGGACGGGGGGTGGTGGAGGGGGAAGCTACGGGGGGGCAAGTAGCTGGGGTGTCGGAGGTATTGACAGGGGTGAGGCAGGGCTCCTCGAACGCTACGACCTTAGTGGCCTGCGAAGAGAGTTGCTTCCGCATCTTCCTCTTATTCCCTTTCCCTTCGACTCGGACAAAATTGTCGTTGTCGTCGGATTGGGAAGTAGAGGCGACTTGGTCCTCTGAGTCGGAGATAGTGATATAGGGGAAGGGGGTGGAGGGGCGGTTTGGGGGAATAGCCTGGCTGTCAGTGTCCATTGACACGACTGGGCTGGCTGCTATCTGAGATTTATCCAAGGCATCACTGAATGTAGTGATTTCCTCAGAGGAATTGATAGGGGACTGGGGGGGGGGGGGGTTCTAGGCTACCAGGAGGGCACTCGAAGCACTCCTGGTTCAGCGCTAGGATCTGCAACTCTACAGCGAACTGCCGCCATAGAGCTGGTTCTAGGGCGACCATCTGCCTAATCACATCGATAAGCGATGTGTTTATGCGTCTGGTCGCATCTAATTTAGCCTCGGAAATTACGAGGTCCGACTCCATAATGGAGTTTAAAACTGACTGACTACTACTAGTTGGGAACCTATTGTCCTAACGTTTTTCCCTACACCTATCTCCCCGGGGGAATACCGGGGATGTGTAAAACCCTCCCTGTCGGGTTAGACAGGGAGGTTGAGTACTTAAGGTGAGCCCTAAGCTTGCTTTTTGCCCGTTGCCTATCTTAGTGTGCAACGGGGTCCTATCCAGTCTAGTGCGCCGGGTGTAGACACACCCGACCGACACTAGGTGTGTGGCTGTTGAGGCAAGACTGTCACCAATGCCGACTAGGAGATCCCCCAAGGCCGAGCACTGGGACCCGTCCAATTGACTGCCTCACCCTGAAGGGGCTCGGCGGGTGTGTTGGGTCAACACCCCACTCGGTTTCGTTGGCACCGTATAGGTTTCCACCGAGGACCACGAAACTGTGGATTTACCCTGAAGGGGATTTAATCGCGACGATTACGTTTTAGAGTACAACTCTGATAAGAAACTTATTAATTGTGTCTTGAAAAAGACAACAATTAATAACTGAAGATAGTCCCAGACTATACACACGTAGCAGGAACCACAGCAGGAGGAGCCACTGAGCCGGAACTCAGGAGATCTGGAACACACGCGCACACACTAGCAGCAGCACGTCCGTCCGCGTTCGATGCCGAGCGCAGAGTCCTTTTGTGATGTAACATATTCCCAGCTATATAACTGTTCATCTATTATAGCTGGCCATCTCCAAAATGTTAGTCCCTGCAAAGTCAAAGTCAAAGTCAAATCATTTATTTCAAATAGGCCTTTGCAAGGCAATTTTGACCGTCAAAAATTACAAAAAATTTAATTGATTCTAGTCGCACCTTCCAAAATGTAGTTTTCGTATGGAGAAGAATGGGCAAGAAACTCAACAGTATTTTGTATATGTAGGTACATTAGTTATATAATTATATGTGAAGACGATGCATCAAAAAATAAATTACTATACCACATTAGGTAAAAAAAAAAAGCAATAACATAAATTAATTACTTATTGATAGATACATGGTTCTCACATATTTACAAACATTGTAAAAGGAGACGATTTCTTTTTTCGGCTTCATACACCTCACCATTACACCCTAATCAAAAACGGAAGTAACTTGTCCAGGATACCTTTTGTTTTCCCATAAAACCAGAACATAATCTCCAATGGTAGCAATTGCTCTTGTGTTTTTGAAAATATCCTAAATGATGATGAGTACAATCTTCAATACAATCTACGCATGATAATATTCTGCACTTTAAAGTTAAATAATACAAACTGGCGCATCTTCTGTGTACCTCGCAATGTTGGAATAGTGTTGGATTATTTTATAAGATCATCCATTACTGAAATATCTAGTGTAGTTACTTCAAATAATAAAATAGATGGACATCTAGTTTGAAGAACAAGTTTCAACGCGCTCAAGTCTACAATGTTGTGACCTTCAGCTACAGCTCTGTCAGCTGTTCTTTTCAGAGTTCTGGAAACAGTAAAGAGCAGATGCACCAGTAAAGCTGGACCTAAACCTGAACCATCCTCGCGCCGTCGTAAAAAGATGCCCATCCATAGATAAATGTCACCCGTCTCTCCACTATTCCATTGCCTAGTCAAGGATGCAAGGATATCCGGTACGACTCGCATATCCTTCCTTATCCTAAAGGCACGTCGTCCCTACCATTACCGCGCCCCCCGGTCTACTCCTTGATATGCAATGGCCTCTGTAGCCCCATGAAACATGAGGCTCCAGGGCTTAGTGCGAATCTCGGGGTTCATTCAATTTATTGAGTTTGGTTAAACCACGCTGGGGTCGGTAATTTTGTTTCATTCATTAGATAATTCATTAAAAGATTATTATTTTGATTCATGTAATCGGGGAGATATTACGTTGCCAGTTTTGGAAATGCAATGGTAATTGGGACATGTTCATTTTAAGAATTGGTAGGTATTTCAGTATTTTTTTAATATAAAATATTAAAACTATATTCTATGCGTATTCAATAATAACTAGACTGTAGTGAACATAATAATTGATTAATATTTCGTTACGACAAAATATACAGGGCTATGAAACACTATTATTACTTCATAATACATATTGTTTTATTTGTGTCCATTCTGGGTCGAGCCTGTATGGAACCGTCATCCATCTCCAATGATTTTTACTGATTAAGTAGGTACATAAGGTTACAAAACTCTTTTTGACGTCGATTATATGATCAGGCAATTATCAACATTACGAACATTAACACCCAATCATTCACAAATGGTACAGTAAAATAAACTAACGTGTTACATGAACAGCTTATCTTTCTGCGCCATCAAGAAAAGTTAAAAAATATATTTTCGTCCCGTCGATTGCATTTTATTTTTATTTTGTTACACCGGAAAGATTTGGAGCGTCGTGTAGTGGCAGCTGAGACGTGTATCTAGGTAATATTTAGACGCCTTGAGCGCAAGTTGTAAAAATGTAACATAATTTTAAGTGACATAATAAGTAGCTGGAATTTTGGGTTAAGATTATTTTATTCTTTGTAGTTGATGATGTTAAGTTTTTTTAAATTTATATTTGGATTTTCATACAATATCAATATCATATAGTCCGTAAATTATTATGTTTAACGCTGTCATATATGATTAGAATGTAAATCTATACAACATGTAAAAAAAATCCTGTCCGATCCGTGAGGATGGTGTTAGATAACGTAGTGAGAATATATTTATGTGGAAATTATGAGGAAAAAAGAAAAAAAAAATCGCCACATCTTGTTTCAATGGGGAATTTTACCGGGTTAATTACATTGGGCGCGATATCTAGGTTATTTACAGTCAGTGCAGATTAACAACTTTATAAATAATACCCGTCTATGTTTCATCTGACACCCTTTTAGTAACAGAATAGGCGTTCATTTATTAGATATAATACAAACAAGCTTATTACAGATTGCCCAGGAGTTACGTACATTACTTAAGTTTTATACGAAGATATTTGCCAACAATTCTAAGTGGTCACGGCAATCTTGGGGGCTTCGAAACCATTCAAAGTTAAGGGAGGTGTGGAAGGACTTACACACATAGCTCGGGTAACGGGGTATAAGTGGTTAAGATGTTTATATAATAATAAACACCTAAATATTATCTATGTATACAAATAGGCGGACATTACTCTCTTTCGTTAAACCCTCTTATTGTTTATCTTAGTTTTTTTCTTATACGGGGTTTTTTATGAAATGGGTCGTGTGTCTTCCAAGAATATTCATTTATCATAAATTATTGCTAAATATTGTTTAGTCGTTTAATAGGCTCTATGTACTGAAAAATCCCCAGAAAGTCCGAAAAACTTTACCTTCTTTCCAGGTAACAGGAGCTAATGTTCTGTACATTTTTAACAGTTATTGGCCAGTAGTTTGCGGTAATGTTACACAAGATGTTCAATGCGTGTTTTACGGGCTTTTCTTATGTAGCGTAAGGCAAAATTGTCTTTTAAGAGCCATAAGGGAAGCGGTTGCGTCGGGTGCCCAGTGTTGCCCACATGAGCTGTTATTTACGATTGGCGAACACACTTTCCTGGTCCTTTTTCGCTTTTATCCATTCCGTTAATAGATTACGGCGAAGTCAAAAGAAACGGTAATGGATTTATTTTCGCATGTCCCGATTTTGGCCCTTCTTCGGATGATGTTAATTCACATTTAGATGTTTACTGATTTCTAAGGTTTTTGTTATAAGGTACTTAGGAAACATGGGTACCTAGCTGAAGACCTTGTAAGAGTAGATAGGTGCCTAATTTATTCGATTGCAAAATTTCTTCATTCTATGGTAGTCTTTATCTTTAAATATTATAAATTAAAGTTGCTTTTTATGTCTGTCTGTGAGACTGCGTTGTTCTTCTAAACTTCGTAATGGATTTTGTTGTGGGTTTCAACATCATTTAGAGAATTTATTCCGGATGGTTTATGTGTATAATATACAGCAATGATTCCCAAAGTGGTTCAGGTGGACTCCCTAGGGTCCACGGGAGACTCGACGGTAATATTGTAATTTTTTTGACAAAAAGAAGCAGCAAATTGAACATCACAGAACGGGGTTCAGATCAGATTTGCGGTTATTCCTTACAAAACTGAAGTCAAATATTAATGATTCGCTGTCAATCCATCAAGTACATCCCTTCCTTTAAAATTATGACACTTTTTTAAATTGTTGATTTGCATTGTGGAAGTTACGGTTGTTTAATTTTAATTCTATTAAGTCTGTAATCATATTATTTTAATAAATAGAACACAAGAAAATATACTATTTTTATTTTTACCACTCCGAGTTTAGGGTTGGAACCCACCCGCGATGCAAATTTCCATCGTTAGATCAAATCTTCACATTTTTTGACGATTTTTCGGAATATGGTAGAAATATAGCAGCAGGTTTACCGAAACCAGGAAAATTTTGAAAGTTATCTACGAAAAAAAAAGTTTGGGAACCTCTGATATACAGGCTGGCGATTTAGTGACCTGCAGGTATCTAAATCGCCACCCTGTATTAATATTAAACTAAAAAATTATAAAGAAACTAGCTGCGCCCCGCGGTTTCACCCGCATAAGTTTCGATTCCTTGGGGATAAAAAGTATCCTATTTCCTAATCCGTCATGGTTTACTCATGTGCTAAATTTCATTCAAATCTGTTTAGTCGTTTTAGTTTGAAAGCGTACCAAAAAAAATAACAAAGAAACACACTTTCACATTTATAATAATAGATATGATGTCGATGATTCGTCAAGTCTTAAAAACGGTGCAAAGCTATAGCTAATCTGCGGGCTGCTAATTTTTTTTAATATATTTTTTTTTTAAATTTGGTTTGTACAAACACTTTTACAGTAAACTAGCTTTAGTTAATTGATTTTTAATGACATCGATTTTCATCACGTAAATTAATGGCATGTACGCTGTCCAAAGCCAAGTAGTAATTAAATCTATTAACACTGTTCTAATATTACATAATATTAATTAATATCAACAACTACTCATCTCGGATTGGCTATTAGTAATATTAGCGACTGAGCACAGCATAATCTTATAAGCTCATTACGTATTACGAGGAGATTCCGTAGGTACATCGGCCTGCAATGATGATGTTTAAGGGTACCCTAGTCAGTCATTTTTACATACAAACGCCGTATGGAGTTTACTCCACTGTTTGACATTGTGTATTAAAAATGATATCTACTTATCTCGTCATTATCTAGGCCTGTACGGAAATAGTTTTTTTTTTTTTTGTAAGTTGTTAACTTCCGTATTTCAACCCAAATTTTAATGCATATTTGGGCGTAAATAAATAACTCGCGGAGTATGAAAGTGACAAAATTGTTACCGTACAGGGATAGATAATTTATTCAAGAATTCAAATAACTTTATTTTAAATAAATAAATTCAGTTGTTTTTTCATAATATCTGTACGCCCAAAGGTCTGTTCATGAAATATAACGCGCTCGTTTTCGTTATAAATCAATGTCTATTTCACTAAATCAATAAATAAATAAAAATTAAATAATTAATAAATAAAACTAAATAGATTGCATATTAGCCAAGCCCACCAACGAGTTCGAGCCGTCGGAGTAGTGCAACCTTAAGGGCTTAGTAGGCCTCTCCTTTTCCCAAGCCTTCTCTGAATGAAACGTAACAGCCATATGGGATAGAACTGGTGAAACTAACATCACGACTATATTCTGGATAAGATAGTGAATACGGTGAAGGTGAAGCAGAGTTAAATATAGTTCACCCACATTCCGCCAGTTATGTTTAGGTCCCATATAATAGAGGGCGAGCCTATTAAAGTCGGTTTGCTATTGAGAAATTTCTTAGGGAAATATTTAACTGATTCTCAAAAAAAATATTGAACTTATCTTTTTAAAATTAATGAATGACGCACACTTATTTCAATAAATGAGCCTCTTTAACTCACTAAGCTACTGCAAGAAAACGGGTAAGGTTAGGTTGGAACTGTGACCAGCCACGCGCGAGCCGTATTATTCGCAGTAACTAAGGCTTGTGCTAGTTCCGCGGCCGGCGTACGCTACATCCAAGTTCGTTGCAGTTACTTGGCTTTTTAGTATTTTGAGGACTCTAAAAAAATAATTATTTGAGGTTTACAAAAAGAGGCGCATTCCGGTTGACGTCATCACGTCAACGCAGCCAGCGTTGACGTGTCGCTGAAAACCAGCGCTGTGGCTCTGTCTCGCATAGGGTCGCAGGATTATGCTGAGCGATGGAACAAGAACCGCAGCGGCAAAGCTCCTACGGACCCCGAAGTGAGCCTACGTGCCGCAAAGCCGAACACACCGGTGTACATCTCCCGCTTGCATTACACCACTAAGGCGGAGGACATCGTGGAGTACGTGCGCCAAAAGACGAGGTACACGCCGAGGGTGCAAGTACTAGAATCGCACCGGAACGTTAACTTCAAGGCGTTCGTCGTTCGTGTACCGAATTGTTATCTGCCCCTCGTCATGGAAGAAGACTTTTGGCCGCAGGACGTGGTGTTCCGTCGCTTCCGCGGACAAGTTCCACACGACAGCACTAATTCAAGCGAGTGCAAAGTGAAGTGCTACTAACATAATCTAAGCTTTATTTATTAACACAAGTTTATTTTTTGCTTATATTAAAATATGTATGTTTAGGTTAAGGTGGTGTTTAGGTTCTATGGGCCTGTGTCGCCTGAAATAAATGGTATTATTATTATGTCCTTTATTTCATTATAAATACTTATTATTATTATGTCCTTTATTTCATTTTAAATACTTATTATTATTATGTCCTTTATTACATTATAAATACTTATTATTATTATGTCGTTTATTCATTTTTGTTTTATTATAAAATTACATTTTTAAATATTTCTTACAAAAAGATATAAAAATACCGGTGGTTAGGGCTGCAGAGACAGGAACCTCCTCATTATTATTATTATTATGGCCGTTTTGGGTGGATGTGACGCATATTTCCCCCAATTTGTTATTTTCATGTTTTGTGCTTTCCCTGCGTCATGTTTACCGCAAATAAAAGTATTTTCTTTCTTTCTTTCTTCTTTATAATAGAGTGTTCCATCATATTTTTATTTGAGATTCAAATAAATACATGCCAGTTTCTTATGGGAAAGCCCTAAATTCTAAACACTGCCCAACCCGAGGACCTCATACTCAGCAGCAACGCTGGGGGCACTGCAAACCAAATCCGGTAACCCACAACATCCTCACTTCATGTATATTCTCCTTTAGATATTGTAATTGAATATTTTGATGTTAGCTCATGGCTGTGGTTTATACACCCGGATTTAGAATTTCAAAGCAATTTTGAGTGTGTTGTGAATTTGAATGGCTTCCATTCAGGGCCATGTGTTGTGGTGTCGGTTATTGAATAGACCGGTCCAATGCGCTACTTCACAGTATGTTTTCAGATGAATGGAGGAATTAGTTTGTGAACAAAATGGAGGTCAGAATTTTAGGAAATGATTTCAAGTTTTAATTACTCTACAGTCGTGCTTGTTATCGTTATCTGATTTAATACTTTTAACATAATATATTTAGTTCAACTGTTATAAATTGACATGCGGTTTACCGTACATTATAATGATGTATTTAATATTTTTTAACAAAATAATTTAAAATAGTGACCATGGAGTTTCTTTGTTCGTTCTTCTCCATAGGTACTTACCTACTACGTTTTGGAATGGACAGCTAGCTTCAAATTTCTGACTCACCAACTCCTTGACAGTTAAAAATTGCATGTAAATGGTTTAATTGAAATAAATACTCAAATTCTTTGATACTCAAATAGCTTTCAGCTATAATATGACTTTACGTATGCAAAAATAGTTAACTTAATTAAGATAGCACTCAATGCGTTAGCTCGTAAGTTGAGATTTACGAGTAAATGTTATGTTAAACTGGTTCAAAAAGCAAATTGAAATTCATTAAGATTAAAGGTACCATTCCGTACCCGACACAGTGAGTCAAAGCAGATAGGCATAATTACACACATCAACATAACATAACATCACGCCTCGTTTCCCAGAAGGGATGGGCAGAGGTGTACCTGTAGCAGGTACACCCACATTTCACCAGTTATGTTTAAGTCCCATGTAACAAGGGGCGAGCCTATTGCCATCAACCGGGTACAAATCCAGACAGACATACGCGGTTGCGGTTGCACATCAAAGATATGCTTATAAATTGTTCTTCGGGCAAAGTTTCCTTTCCAAGTAAATAACGAATAGAAATAATATTAATTTATCTGATGTTTCTCATCAAATAATATTCAATCTATTATGGCTGACTGTCTACAGGAATCCTATGATGTTGAGAGCAAAAAAAATATTGGTCTATTACCAAAATATGTATCAGTTACTTTAGAGCTCTTACGATGATCAAGTCTTTGAAGGTTGTTAATATTTTCAGAAAGTACGGACTTACTGAAAATATTATGTACGAGTATTATGATATTATCTATCAGATATTATATATCAAACAGTAACTTGTGGCATAATGTAGTAGGAAAGTATGTTCAAGAGAGTTCTCTTCGGGGAGGGGAAGCAACGCACCCAGTGCCCTGCTTACCCAACTCGAAGAGAACTCGTACCTACAGTTCCTAGCTACTGCAAATGTTCATAGGCGGTGGTAACCATAGGTAAGTTAGCCAAAACTCACTCACACTCACACACCGTCAAGAGGGCCGCCTGCGCCTGCTATAAAACTTAAGAAACGACTAGGTCTGTATTGCTTTCATAAGGTATGCTGGGGATTCTCATTTAGTTGATGTTAAAATGACAAGGACTGAAAACTCGACTCAGTTTTATAAAATTCAATATTTTATGGGAATTAGTTAATTGATCCTCTAGAGTTCTAATCATGCATGCTTTTCTAAAATAAATGAGCCTCTATAAGTTACTGGCCTTTTCTCAAGTCGGTCGCAGTCACTAAGCTAGGGCACCCCGACCAAATAGAATAGAATAGAATAGAATATTCTTTATTATGTACACCATAAAAAATACAGATAAAAATGTAGTCATTTTACATAGGGTGACACAATGGGCGGTCTTATCGCTAAAAGCGATCTAATCAAATAGGTTAGGTTTGGTTAGAACTGTGACTAACCGCGCGCGAGCCGAGTGAGCGGTGCCGTGGCATGGCAACGGCCAGCGAGCGTTACATCCAATTTGGTAGCAGTTATTTGGATATTTAGTATTTTTAGGATACCTAAGTTGGAATTATTAGAGGTTAACAAAAACAGGTGCAATCATTACATTACTGTTCATTGATATTTTTAGGACAGTGGAACGTGAATTATTTAAGGTTCGATACTAAATAGGTACTATCGAAGAACTTCATTTCTAAGCAATTTGAAAACAAAATCCCGTGAACACGATAACCACATCAGTTACCGCCCCGGGTCTATAGCCGCCGAGTGCTACAAGCAGAAATAGTCCTTACGGTGTATAGATATGAAGTTCTTCGATGGTACGTGTGCCTTTGTTAATTCAAAAAATTATGCATTCCCAATCCGCTGAATGCGGGATGAAAGCGAAGTGGCGGTGCTTGGCCTATGAAATGATGATGATGATGCATTTCCAAACACAATCAAAGTTATGATTTTCTATATGACTATAGGTGCGTCCCGCGGTTTCACCCGCATAAGTCTTGATCCCGTGGAAATAACCCAGGTCATGGTCTACCCATGTGCCAAATTCCAAATCCATTCAGCCGTTTTAGGGTGAAATCATAACAAACAAAGAAACATTTAAAAAAAAATCTTTTCCCCTTATAATATTAGTTTAGATAATATTTTGGACCACTATTTGTTTTTTACCACCAGTATTTACTGTACCCTGAAACCCCTGAATTTACTAAAACCGTGATACGTACATGCCTTTTGTTGCAGATATGTAAAAACAATAGTCGACCCGCTTTTTGCTGCCGGCTGTATGGTGAAAACAAATGTTTGTTTAAGTTGTGAAATAGTGAGCGAGGCCCGTGCCTATTAAGTGTGAGAGGTGAGCAAATAAAAGAGTTAGCAATCGAATAAAGATTTTTCGTTTTGTTGAAAAGAATAGCGCGCCGCTTGGGGGGTTAGTCGATAATACTCAGCGCGTAAACGGATTCAGTGTCAATTTAGAAACATTGTTCACTATGCTGTTTTTTTTCTTAGAAGATTTGTTTTTTTTAATGTTGTTGTTTTGTAAACTGCCCACTGACCCGTATATTTAAAAGGAATGCATTGTTGATGGGGGATAGTTTGACATCTTGACAATCATAAGGTTAAATTAAACAATTATAACACAATTTAATTATTACAATTATAATTTGAAAGATTTTCTTGCATATTTAACAGCACATTAACTTCCATAAAATCTAGGATATTTCAAATAGAGCAGTTTGTTTGTAAATTATTACAAACAGACAAACGAACTACCCATGTTGTAAAATAACAACGTGTGATTGTAATATTTACAAATAATAAATGAAATTACATTTCCCCATAAATTATGGGCATGACATTAAAATGACGCCACGCTGTTGAAATAATAATATAATAAATCATGAATAATTAAATGTAAGTAAAACATAATTTAAACCCAATAAAGTATCGGTGGATGCTTTAATTTTGTAAATAATTACTCCCTTCCTTAATACCCTCTTTATTTACATAAAATAATGACGGAGAGGTAATTACGCAGATGTACAAAAAGTTATTTTATACTCCAGTGTCACATTTCCTCAAATTACCAGCGTATGGCGTCAAGTTTGTTCCACAAAGTACTTAGGTAACAACGAGTTTATGAAAGATACGAGAGAAATAATACTTTGAGCACAAAAGAAGACTTGTACAACATTTTATGACGTAGACGGTGTGACGTCACGTTTGATGTGCGGCCGACTTACAGTATGGTGATCATATTTCGGCGAGCGCTAGTTTCAAAGCGAGCTGCCTGTTGGGACAGATAACGTAGTAAATGTCAATCTCTGTAGGTCTGCTCCATTTTGAGGGGATCAAAGTTCCGGGTACGGATTATAAGGGTCTAAGATAAGCTTATTTTCTGAAGCCTAATTTTCTACCCACCTACTTCCTTTGTTGAAACGTTGATGAGTCCAGTTTTTGTGAATGTATCTGGGTCGGAGTTCGGCCTCGTTTCTTAAAATGAAATTTTACAATTAGACAATTCCTTTGTTTCCATTATATATTTTTTTACTGGACTGCTAATTACTTGTGATTACAGCATATTTTTTATCTGAAGTTTTTTTTCAGAGAGAACCTACTAAAAAGTAAACACAGAAAATAGATAGTTTAAGCAAATGATAGTTGTCCTTACAGCTAACGACTTGTATTTATTCTAGATTTTTGTGTTGCGAAATAGTCGAGAGAAATGGAAAAGGTGGATTTTTTAATGACCGAATGCACACTAATAAAAACAATAACAACGCGAGCATGGTTAGAATTATCTTTAAAAGTGTAGTATACGCAAAATTATTAGATGAACTTGCATTGTTCACTACCCAATTTATTTTTATTCTTTTATGAAATTAAAATAGGAAAAATTCGTTATATTTCCTGTTGCATTTTTTTCCTCGTGAAAGACTTTGTGTAAAAATTAAACTAAATAAATTATTTTTCTTATTTTTTATAGGTGATAAACGCCTTATGTCACGTTAAATACTCAGACTTTCAAAGACTGTTCGACAACTGAAGTGGCAATTTATATAGCTGTATCAAAATCATAATAAAACAGTAAGCAGCAAATGGCTTGCATTTGCGAAATTTATGCCGAAAAATACGGCGACATAGTTTCGAAACAATGCGCTGATATGAACGTGGCCCCGTTTGGACAAGACCATTTGTGCGTCCGGAAAAGATATAAGCAATCTAGTTGTGACGTAAAAAGCACGCCTAGTGAAAATATAAATTAATTAGTTGGTAACAAAATTACCCGTGACAAGGGTCACAAAAAAACAATGTCCTCCTTCCAAAAACCTTTTAACGAAAACGTTAATGGTAAGCTTCTGTGATATAATTTGTGACACGTTATGAAGGGCGTGTAAAAGCTTATCTAATGACAAAATGTGTGACTTACTTACCTAATAGGTAAGCAATGTTTCTATTCTGAAAATTGAGCAATAGTAATTACGGGAAAACAAAACAAAACAAGTAATAAAATCAATAGAATTTTGGTATCGCAGGCCGGGACAAACCAATAACCTGAAATATCGTGTAACTTTTGTTTGACCCCGCCAGCGATACCAAAATTCTATTGATTATAATGCTTGTTTTTCTCTTTTCATGAATTCTCTTTTCGTGTTTTTGCAGTCGAGTTTGATAATATCTTTTTTATTTTGACTTGGCTTCACATGCCGTCGAGAAATATCTCTCAGGCATGTCGGTTTCCTCACGATGTTTTCCATCACCATTTTTAGGCAAGTGATAATTATACAACGACTTTTGTAATCAAAAAACTTTTAAAACTTTTCATTTTGATAGGTTATGACTCGATAGGTTTAGAAGTTTGTTTTTTTATAATTTTAGTCTTTTCTGCCCTCATTACACCTTCTGTTACTAATACGACACATACTCGTAAATCTACACAATAAACACATCACTACTACCACTAGGAATAAGGATAGTATAGAATTGCCTTCAGTTAGGACTTTGAACGGAAGAAGAACGATTCAGTTTGAGGGAGTGCAGCTTTATAATAAGTTACTGAAAGAAATAAGAGATTCTTCATCAGTGAACATTTTTTTTTGATAGATTAAAGTTGTATTTGGCTAACCAACATTATTAAATCATTACTCACTGTGTGTATTCGTTAGATCTATAAATCCACTATCACTATAAATCCTAGACTATAGTATATGATTTCTCGTTCGATCTATCGAAATACAAATGATAACAAAATTAATTTAAATGTTTTTATATTCTTTTATTCTAAAATTTAAAAAATGTAATTGATGTATATGTAATGAAATAAACGATTAAAATAATAAATAATATTGCTCATTTAATTGAGCAATATTTGTAAAGAAAGAAAGAATACAGTTTATTTGGACACAGTTCGTCAAACACAAAATACAATTAAAAAGTGAAAATTATATTTTATCAACCATAGTGTGTGCGTCACGTACAAACATGTTTGTATTTGTAAGCATGTTCTCTAAAACGGGTCTAACGATTTAGGTGAAAGTTGCAATTTATAGGGGCGAAAAATCGATCTAGCTAGGTCTCATATTTGGGAAAATTTGTTATCTCCGTATTTTCACCCGAGCAGAGCTCGGTCGCCCAAAGTTTAGAACAAGATGGCTACTTTACAATAATGACATGGCAGCATGGAATTAGTATGTAGGTACTATACATGGAATTAGTATGAACTATCCTATATATTAAATGAGCATTCTCTATTTTCACCAGAGCAGAGCTTGGTCGCCCAGGTTCTGTGTTTATTACATACGATATTTTGTTAAGTTTCTCATATTTAAGTGAACTACAGTCCGGCCGTCGAGAGAATGCGTTCCTGACACCTGTCAGATGGACAATTTCTAGTAGTAATAAGGATCAAATTCATAATATTCGTTAGTACGAAACTGACAGGTGTCAAGAATGGATTCTTTCGACGGCCGGACTGTATGTATTGACCAGTCAATATAGACACAAAAAAAATGCAAACATCGCGAACGAGGGCTTGGGCTTGGGCTACACAAAAATCTACAACAAAGATACCTAAAAACGCGTCCTTAAGGTATATTTTTCAAAAAAACTGAAACAAGTGCCAGAATTTCGCAGTTTTTCAAGCACCGTGGGAGTAGCACAAGGTTTTCAGGGTTGCAAACTTGGGTATAAACTACTCTCAGGGGTCCTAACAACATATAAAAAAATCGTAGTTAATGCGCGTTTGCGATGTTTGATGTTGTTATTGACTGGGGTTTATGTTCTTTTGAGAAATAAATTTATTTAAGCCGAAGCTTTAGAACGGTACAAAGTATGAGTGACAGATAGAAACCAAAACAATTACCTAGTTTCTTCTTTTTTGGTCCGTTTACTAAATTTTCAGGACAACTGCTCCTTTAATTCAGAAAATTAATAGTTTTATATAAAAAATCATTATATTTTGAAGAGGGTGTGGCGGCATCTACAACGCCACATGCGAACTACGCATCAAAGACCTGACGTCACACAACTCCCTGACGTCACACAAATCCTGCATCGCGCAATTAGAGTTTACCGCGTGATGGACATATATACAAGCTCCTGACTTCAACCTCTGGGCAGTTGCCCGCCAGACACGACACCCGTCTGGTCGGAGGATCCTCCCTTTTCTATGGTGGATGAGTGATCTTTACACCCTGTTCCTCACACCACTAAAAGGTTATAAGCTTTTGTTCACTTGTTCCTTCCATCATATCGCTCAGGATTGCGTGTGGACGGTTGTTTTTTTTAAAGTACCCGTAACACAGGTATTTTATGCCTTTTTTGGGCACCAGTCTCTCACAAATGTTAACCCAATTTTTTTATATTAAGCACTTCCTGTCCAAATCAACATTTGTGAAGAGAAATAAATAAAAGTAAATTGACTACTAGATAACTCAAATTGCCCCTACATTCAAATCATAACTGTCTGTTTTTGACTGGCTATAAAAAAAAATACTTCAATTGACGTCAATTTGCTTAACAATTAATTTCCCTGAGTGCATGTCAAGTAAAATGTTAAATACTTAATAACAAAACACAGAAAACCAACTTCGCACTAATAACACTAATAGGTCTTCACCAACTTTATAAATAGAGCATGAATTTGTTTCCTCTTTGGCTCGGTATTTATAAGTTCTCGTGTAACAAAACCGGCCAAGTGCGTGTTGGACCACGCACAATGAAGGGTTCCGTAGTTGGGATTCTTGGGATGAATTTATCCCAAAAACAAACTAAATATTTTAGTTGAAAAATATGTTCTCCCATACATTAATTTGATACGTTACGGTCAATTATCCAACTCCAGATGTACGAGTATGTTTGTAGTCGCAAAAAAAAAATGTGATTAAACTACAAATTAACGATTTTCGGACTTTTTGCTTTACTTGTGCTATGAGAATTTGCTTCCTGGCAAATTTCATGATTCTAGGTCAACGAGTAATAAATACCCGTATTTTTTTATTGTGTTGTCTTAGGAGTTTGTTTTTTTACAGAAAAAACAAAATTGTTTGAGCCCAAACAACCGATCGAT